>CM019066.1:280292944-282989205 GCA_009667805.1 Leptobrachium leishanense
TCCAACGGTCATATTCCATACTAGGTGCTAAGGTAACCAGAGCTGTTGTAAACTTTAACAACCCCATAGACTATAATGGCTCTGGTACGTTTACAACAGCTCTGTTTAAGTTAGCAGTGACTTTGAAATATTGCCCAACATGTTTTGGAATTACATCTGCCATGATGCTCAGCTTCTCATTAGGTTCTTGAAGCCTCATGGGAAATGCAGTTTTAAAACATCTGGAGGGCCCAGGTTGCTGACCCCTGCTGTAGGAAATAGACCCTACATCTCCTGTATAGGGAGTTCCCTGCCAGATGGGATGGAAGCCCCATTTCTGTTGCCATCACGGTCATGCCCATTGCCGTCAGTGAGCAGGAGTCGTTCTGCAGTGAGGGCTGACAGCCTGATGTGGGAGAAGCCCCGGATTTGCACAGTTCTGTGGGATCTTGCATGTCGCAGCTGCAGTGAAACAACTTGTCCAATTATCAATATCGGCAAATAAAATGCGGATATATCAGTAATTTTCTGAATATCGGCAGCCGATAATCGGCAAAACCGATATATCGGTCTATCCCTAATTTAAATTGCCTCAGATTACCCCCAAATAACGTTCAGCTGTTCTAGTAGATCTTTCCTGACGTGTTCTTAGTCGCATCCTACAGCAAAAGCCATGGTCCGCAGAGAAGCTTCCAAAGCGTCTGAGGGATCTCATTGTTAAAAGGTATTAGTCAGGAGAAGGTACAAAAGAATTTCCAAGGCAATAGATATACCATGGAACACAGTGAAGACAGTCATCAAGTGGAGAAAATAATGGCGCAACAGTGACATTACCAAGAACTGGACTTCCCTCCAAATGTGGTGGAAAAAGAAGACTGCCAAGAGGCCTACAGCAATGTTTAAGGCTGGGGGGGGGTCAGATGTGCGCACTATGTGCACCCTTACTGACGTGTCTTCTGGCATCCGTCACAGCGTTGTGACTCTGACGGGGCTGGCCACCTGCTGTTTTGCATGCGCACGAATTACGCACGCAGCAGCGGCTGTGCAGCATGCCTCCCTGTCAAAGCGCTAGGACGCTGCATGGGAGGATCGAGCCTTGCCGCGCTGAGCCCACTAACTGCGCTCAGCAAGGCTGTCAGACGGGCATAGAGTGGAAGGAACGTCCACTAACGGACCTTCCCTCCACTCTTACTACCGCTCATCTGACCCCAGCCTAAAGGAGCTGCAGGAATATCTGGCAAGTACTGGCTGTGTGGTACATGTGACCACAATCTCTCGTATTCTTATGTCTGGGCTATGGGGTAGATTGGCAAGACTGACGTTTTTTCTTTGTAAAGAAAAGGGTTCAAAGTCTGGCTAAACTTTGCAAAAACACAACTGAAGTCTCCCATACGCATGTGGGAAAATGTGTTATGGTCTGAATCCAAGGTTGAACGTTTTGGCTGTAATTCCAAAAGGTATGTTTGGCGCAACAACACTGAAAATCACCAAAAGAACACCATACCCACAGTGAAACATGATGGTGGCAGCATCAAACTCTGGGGCTGTTTTTCTTCAGCTGGAACTGTGGCCTTAGTCCATTTAGAGGGAATTATGAACCGTTCCAAATACCAGTCAATATTGACACAACCTTCGGGCTTCTGCTAGAAAGCTGAACATGAAGAGGAACTTCATCTTCCAGGGTGACAACGACCCAACGCATCCACCCAAATCAACAAAGGAATGGCTTCACCGGAAGATTACAAATTTGGAATGGTCCAGACCTAAATACGATAGAAAATCTGGTGTGATCTGAAGAGGGCTGTGCTCAGGGGATGCCCTCTCCATCTGACAGATTTGGAGTGTTTTTGAAAAGAGTGGCCAAATATTGCCATGTAAAGATGTGTCATGCCGATACTCATACCCAAAAAGACTGCTGTAATAACTAGGGATGTTATTGAGTGTTATGAGTACCGATACTTTTTAAAAGTACTCACCGATGCTTTTATTTAATGTCATGTGACGCTTTCCAATAAGAACAGACCTCATATAAAAATTTATGAGATTTGCCCCCAGCTCACATGGATTTGCCCCCTTCACTCATGGATTTGCCCCCTTCACTCATGGCTTTGCCCCCTTCACTCATGGCTTTGCCCCCTTCACTCATGGCTTTGCCCCCAGCTCTCATGGCTTTGCCCCCTTCACTCATGGCTTTGCCCCCAGCACTCATGGCTTTGCCCCCAGCACTCATGGCTTTGCCCCCAGCACTCATGGCTTTGCCCCCAGCACTCATGGCTTTGCCCGCAGCTCGAACGCTGGGGAAGCTGGCCGCGTGCATGAAAAGCACGCGGCCAGCGTTCCCTTCCGGCACGCCGCGATACTCGCACATCCTGAAGGTCCGGTCGCTTGTTGGCAGTGATGCGATCACGTGGCCGCCGGCCGCATCTGTGACGCTGCCTCCAGCCGAGAGGCAGCGTCACAGGAGCGCCCAGTGGCCGCGGGGGAACGCATCACTGCCAAGCGACCGGACCTTCAGGAAGGGTGAGTATCGTGGCGCGCCGGAGGGGAACGCTGGCCGCATGCTTTTCATGCACGCGGCCAGCTTCCCCAGCCCAGCGGATACCGGCAAGCCGGCCCAGCGCCGGCTTCCGGTATCGGCGGGATGTATCGGGCCGTTTGCACGAGTAACAAGTACTCGTGCAAACGGCAATATCGGCCCCGATACGATACTAGTATCGGTGCATCCCTAGTAATAACATCCAAATGTGCTTCCACAAAGTATTAGTTTAAGGCTGTGCACACTTATGCAACCATATTATTTTAGTTAAATATGAAGCAAAAACGATCTTGGTAGCGCTGATAAATACTATGATGGAAATCGCTGAAATACACTCGGATGGTCCTTGTCGTTCAACCATCAATAAAAGCACAAACGTAATGAAAAAGATGGTGTAGTGATCACCATGTTCCTATCGAGAAATTAAGTCACAATCCCAATGAGATGTTCTCTTTTAACCTCAGATAAAGCAGAGCGAGCATATCCTAGTGCAACCCATGTGAACATACTAATGAGTATATATACAAATGGTAGCACTCACATGGAGTACAACCCTCCTGGTTCAAGGTAGAGTGCTTCAGGGTAATTAACCAGCCACCCAAATGCCCTCTGATACTTGGATCCTTCAGTACCTTTTTAAATATAAAAAGGTAGGGACCGTAGCGCAGACTGTGATTATAAGACAAAAATAATGAACACAAAGGATATACTCAGAGTATGGGACCTAGCCCAAGTCCGCAGGAAATACACCCAGAAGTTGTATGTAAGGTACTACATTCGAAAAAACCTAATCCAAAACGAAAAACTCCAGCAGTGACAATAAAAACTCTTTAACCCCTGACGTACCATGTACGTCCTGCCCACGGGTCTACCTTAGACCTGCCGACGTACATAGTATGTCTGCGGGCTCCAAACCTCCCTCCCACCGATACTTTCCTCCCTCGCTGGCTCCCACAGAGTTCTGGCAGGGAGGAAGCCTGCCCCTCTGTTTTAGAGGGGCCGGCGGGCACGATGATGTCACCACCCTGTGTGGTGACGTCATCGGCAGGCGCCCACCGGCGCCTTTTATTGAAATCAATCAATGAAGGGGAAGGGGTGGCTCCTTTTGGCGCCCTCTCTCCCCAACCATTCACCCTACAGCCAACAAAACAGAAGAAACCAATGCATGTGGAGCTCAAAAGAAGAGACAAAGTATGAGACTCGTACTCCTGCAGACAACAAAACTGGACAACGTAAGGAATCATACAGATAAAAAACAGACTTAATGGAGGTCTTCGTACACCTCGACACATCAAAACAGACCCCTCTGGCACAAACTAACAGACCTGGAAATCCAATGCCCTCACATCCCATTTATCACTATTGGGCCACAAGCCTAAAAATGAGAACCGAGGATACATCCCAACTGGGCAATGGAGGTCGGGATAGACGGACACCTTCAATAAGTGACAAGCCAAAGGATGGTGACCCACTGGAAAGCCATCAAAACCTACATGTCCAGCTGAAATCGCAGAACAATACACAAGCCAGACCCCCATCAAAAACGTGAAGCCAGAAAATCCAGGACACTAGAGGGGCAGAAACACAATCCTGACCTTGTTCCATGAGGAATGATGGGCGCTTCTCATGCCAGGGGCCCAAGCAAGTTGGAACAATCCCAAAAATCTACACTTTTTGACCAGGAGAACCAGAAACGGTGGCAAGTTTTTCAAAGCATCAGGGGATGCGGGTGCTTGTCCAGATCCGGAAGGGGGTCCTGAGACCACGGTAAGAGCCGAGGAACGTCCATCGCAATCTCCCAACAGCAATGGAAACCATGGCACAAAACTGCAATGAGGACCACCGTGTTCTGCATCCAAAACTTGGGTAGAAATCTATGTAGTTGCTGGACCTTTAAACCCTCGGATACATGTACAAAAATCAATAAGTATACGTATCATAATAGTGCTCCTTCGGATGGTTCCTCGTTTACGTCTATACACAGCAAACCGTATCAAAAATAGTTAAAGCTGCACTATGTAAGAAAAAAAAGTGTTCTACTGTAAAAATGTGGGTATACATGAACCCCCCCCCCCCCCGCTACTTAAATGATATCATTGGATTAAATGCTCATCCTGAAGACTCAGCTGACCTGGTTACATTAGATTGTTCTGCTCATGTAGCCGTTACACCACCATCATCCGATTTCCTTCGCGAGATCCTCAGTCAGATAGTCAAATTCCCCCGTTTGGTATATTGGGGATAAATAAGGAATAGCTCAGAAAATAGTATAAAATTTAATAAATAAAATTGCAAATAAAACGATTCAAAATAAAATCAAATCAAGAATGGGGTCTCTTAATCCGACGCATTTCGTCCTGGTGGACTTTAAGGATAGTGGATGGTTCGTTCAATCCGTTCAACTTTCGATTCCGGAACATTGACCATTCACTGTCATTAAGCATCTTTTTTCCATACGTCGAGCGGCAGTACCCATGGGTTCAGCTTTAATCCCACTTGTGGACAGGTTACAAGGATTAAAAAAACAAAAGGACCCACCTAGGCCCAGGTGAACCCCTCCCTCACCTGTGACTCCTCCCCTGTTGCCTAGAAGAAGACCTGAGCCCAGAACCCCCCCCAGTCAATGACGAGCAGAATCGGAGTAGCAAAATACACCATAACTGTGTTCAAAATCCCAACACAACACAAGAGGGAGGGAAGCGGTACTGCCGCTACGACTATGGAAAAGAATATTTACGGTAAGAAAATACCGTTTTTCTCTGGATCACTTTCACCTTCAGTGTATGTTCTATTTATTAGAAGGGACAAATGTATAATATACTGTGTGCAACACCGCCATGCGATTAACAGTTGTACAAAGCCATTCCGCTTTTCTTTTTTTGTAAATATCTGTTTATTAAATTTCAAGGTAAACACATAAATCAATGAACACGCAGGTTCTCCGAGATGGCAAACAAGCAATTGTGGACACGCAGGTCCAGTGTGAGGCTGTAATGCTTACATATTACTGAAAAGGAAAATAGGGGGTAAGGAAGGGTTAAAGAGGGTAAGAGCATGCATCATGTGAGCGTCGTGTCATTCTCTTATATACGAAGCTCTCTATGAACCTTCTCCTATTCGGGGAGGGTCAGTAACGCTCTGAATGAGGTGGCCGAGGATCTGAGCACCCAATTCGACCATATCTCAGAGTATAGAGGTAGTTGGTCAGAGGCCTTGTATATCAGATGTTCTTCCATGCGGGTAAACCAGAGCGTGAGGGGTGGGGGTGTGAGCTGTCTCCAGAACAGGGGTATTAAGGCCTTGGCGGTGTTCAAGACCCGGATGGCCAGTGTGCGTTTGTACGAAGCCATCGAGTAATTATTATGATGTAGGAGCAGAGCGGCAGGTGAAAACTCTGGGAGAGGGTCTATGAATTCTTTGAGTGTCATATATTCTAGCCCAGAAGGGTCAGATTATTTGGCATTCCCACCAGATATGTAACATATCACCGGGTGCATCGCCAGCAGAGCGCAGGAACCTGTGGGTCATAACGATTAATTATGTCCGGTACCAAAAGCTAAGGACTTTGTATGCTGTTTCTTGCAATTTGGAGGAGGTGGAGCAGTGATGTGTTAATTCGCATATCTTGGACCATTGGTCGTCCGAAAGTGTGATATTCAATACAGACTCCCATTTTTCCATGTATGGCGGTGGAATGGCAGAGGCCGCATCCCTGAGCAACGTGTACAGCAGTAATAGACCATGCGAGATAGGTCCGATACTGTGACATAGTCTCTCAAATGTCCATAGTGGGCACCCCAACTGATGTTTTTGGGGGATACCGTCAAAGTAGTGCCGTATCTGGGCGTAGTGAAATGAGTGAAGGAATGAAACATGTCTGTCTTGCATTATGTCTGTCAGTGATCGGCGTGCCGAGGCGTTAAAGTGCAGTATACGAGGTGTGCGGGTGGGTATCAGCCGCCTGACCGAGTGAGGGTCTAGACCAGGATGGTAGTCCTCATGTATCACCGGGGTCATGGGAGAGGGAAAGGAGGTGAGGTTAAATTGAATCGCTAACCGGCGCCATATTCCGTACGTTGCCCCCACATATGGCAAGGAATTGGCCAGTTTCCTACCTACTTTCAATGGCAGCCACGGAAGAACTGTCATCGGCCTCCCCACCAATTCTTGCTCCACAGCTCTCCACAATTTAACCGATCCCTCTCTTGACCACTCAACCACCATCTGTAAGTGACAGGCCTGATGGTAAAGGCTAAAATTGGGTAGGGCCAAGCCCCCTGCCGCTCTAGATCTAGTGAGTACCTGGTAGCTCGTCCTGGGGCGTTTACCCCTCCAAATATAGGTGGCCACCAAAGACCTTTAGGGAAGCAAGGAACGCCCGAGGAAGATCAATTGGTATCGTTTGTAACAGGTAGAGGAGTCGGGGTTGTACGTTCATCTTGATAACTGCGATACGGCCCAGCCAAGAGACATGTGGGTAATTCCAATTGGCTAGGTCACGCTGTAAGAGTGCAAGTAATGGAGGAAAGTTATCTCGGAAGAGGTGTGAGCCTTGAGATGAGAGCCAGATGCCTAGGTATTTAATTTTGTCGGCAGCCCACGTGAAAGCAAAGTATGGCTTTAGGGCTTCGGGTTCTGGCGTCAGGGACTGAAACGTTGAGGATATGGGATTTAAGATAATTAATTTTAAGATTGGACAGTCTGCCGTAATCCTCAAAGGCCACCATTATTGCCGGTAGGGACACCTCCGGCCTTGTGACGAAAAACAAGAGGTCATCCGCGTACGCAGCAACCTTGTGGTGTTGAGGACCCACCTGAACCCCCGCTATATTCAAATTTAACTGTATGGCCTCCAAGAATGGTTCTAGGGTCAATACGAATAGTAACGGTGAGAGTGGACAACCCTGTCGTGTGCCGTTGCGGATAGGAAATGGGGCCGTAAACACCCCATTCACGCAGACACGTGCAGTTGCGTCTCCGTATAGAGCTCCTATCCAGGGGCGGAGGTGAGGGCCCAGGCCAATGCTTATCAGGGAGAGCGATATAAAGTCCCAATCTACCCCATCAAATGCTTTTTCCGTGGACAGGAGCGCCAACGCCTGAGATGAGCGGCGAGCATGGTGCATGAGTTGCAGAGTTCGCATGATGTTGTCCCGGGCCTCTCGGCCAGGCACGAACCCCACCTGGTCGGCATGGACAAGGGCAGGAAGGAAGGGTTTGAGTCTTCCAGCTAGAATTTTTGCGAACAGCTTCAGGTCACAGTTCAATAAAGAAATGGGTCTGTAGCTGGAGCAAAGGTCGGTGTCTTTACCCTCTTTCGGTAGGATCGTAATGTTGGCACATAGGGTCTGGGTGGGGAGAGGTTGCCCCTCAGCCAGGTCATTGTAAGCGGTCAAGAGGTGTGGGGAGAGGATTGCAGTGTAGATTTTGTAGTATCGGACCGGGAGACCATCGGGGCCGGGGCTTTTCCCAGTTTTAGAGGTCTTAAGTGCCAGGGCTAGTTCTTCTGCCGTCAAGGGCCGGTCTAAAAGTTCTGACGTTTGACTTGATTCGTTTAGTGGAGTATTTAGTGAGGTAAGCCATAATGTCCGTGTTTACGGGCTACACCCTGGGGGCAAATATCGCCTTGCAGGTCATAGAGCGCGGCATAATAGTCTCGTGTAATTTGAAGAAGCTTTGCTGGCAACCGTTGCGACAAGAGGGAATCATTAAGGCGCCAGTTAGGGGCAGTCGGCCTGAACATGGGAGAGCGCAAGGTGATAGACAGGGGCGTGGTCCGACCACGTGGCCGTACCAATAGCTGCGCTGCGTAGAGCCGAGAGATGGTATTGTGGTATGAACAGGTAATCAATCCTAGAGTAGGATTGGGAGGGATGCGCATAGAATGAGAAGTCTTTGCCCTCAGGGTGTAGAGTCCGCCAGCAATCTGCAAGTCTCGACGCGTGTAGGGAGTTGCGGCATGAGCGTATTATGTGTAGTGGTATGGACGAGTTACCCGCGGAAGTGTCCCAAGACTGTTCTAAGGGCACGTTTAGATCCCCTCCCAGCACGACCAACCCCTCGGCAAAGTCTCGCAGTGTGGCGAAGAGGAACTTATGTTGTGCTCTGTTGGGGGCATAACAGTTGGCAAAGGTGTATACCTGGTCTAAGATCCGGCCCTTGACAAAAACAAAGCGGCCTCACGCATCAGTCACAGAATCAAGTAGCTGAAACGGGACGCGTCTGAGAAACAAAATCGCAGTCCCCTTCGTTTTGGCCTCAGTATTATTGCTATAGAAGCCTAGGGGGTAATAAGAGTTTGTCAGAGTGGGCGCCTTCCCTTCCTGGAAGGGAGTCTCCTGTAATAGCACAACCGATGCCTTCTGGGATCGGAAGTCTCTCATGGCGTGGTAACGTTTTTCAGGGACATTTAAACCATTCGCATTTATAGAAACAATGACCAGATCCGCAGGCGTAAGTGGCATGCCGTGTGCAGTCGGCATATCAAGTTCCTCGGGGGGGGGGTTGGGAAACAGAACAAGGGAAGGCAAGGGAAAACTATATACAATCACAAAGAGGCGATGAGCAGCGGGTGCAGCAACAACACTAGTGAGAACACCAGATGACGGCCGCACTCTGCGAGGCCGCTAACCTCGGCGGGGTACGCGACTGAGCCCCAGGCGGGACCAACAGGTAATTAAGGAGAAAAAAGTAATAAACATAGCCGTGTGGAGCCACGCCACGACTCGAAAAGGCAGTAATGTAAAACATATGCGGCAAACATTTATGAGGCCTAAGGCCAACTTAAACTGAATTATTAGAGGCGAACCTGACCGGGTTTGGGGTTGGGACAAGTCCCTCGCACGAATTCTGAGAAAGGAGACCCCCTACATAGTCAGTCAAGCTATGTGGGATAGCGAAAAAGGGCCACCCAGTCCAGTGGTAGCCATAATTAAAATAGTGAAAAGGCAGGGTAACGAGGAGTTTTCTGTCCAGTAATGAGCATTAACATGTGTCCCCATCCTCGGTCAGTAATCCCCCGTAGCTTCTTCTAAAACTAGTAGCCCCCGGGTGGGGCGGTAAGGAAGCCAGCAGGGTGTTCTGTGCAGTCTGGCGATTTTATTCAAGAGAGTAAAAGAGAGATAAGCAGCATGTCTTCGTGGCAAATCGCAGAAAGGATTGGAAGTTTCAGATCGCTGTCTGTCGATTGTCCAAGCACAAAGGGGCAGCCCAACGTTGGCCTGCATGTTTCGGCTGTAGGGCTCGGATAGCATCAATCCAGGCAGGTGGATTCATGGTGTGGGAGCGGGATTTATCCAGATCACACCTGCGAGGCGGTGCGTCTCCCGGCTTGACCACGGTTTCGTCTGGACGTGGCGGGAGAGGAGTCTGGCGCGCACCACGTGCCGCTTGATTGTAAAGAGCAAGGGGATCCGGCCAGGGAAATTGCAAAGGTGGTAATTGGAGGTCTGTCGATAAAGTCGCCACATCCTCTGGGGATTGTAAAATGAAAGTGCCTTGATCCGAAAGAACCGCTAGGCCAGTTGATGTGTGCCAGCGGTAGCGAAGCTGTTGGTCGCGTAAAAGCGATGTTTCAGGGCACGTCTATAGGCCAGGGTCGCTGGCGATAGGTCTGGGTACAGTTGGAGCTCAGTCCCTTCGTAGAACTGCGTGGCCTCACGCGCTTTACGCAATATGTCTTCAAGGCCATAATCGTAGAGGCAGCATATGACGTCCCGCGGTGGGCTCCCCGTGGTCCCCTTGGGCCTGAGGGCTCTATGCGCCCGAACAAAATCAATGGCTGAGGATTCAGTTTTGTCCAGCAAAGTATTAAAAATCGATTAAAAGCATACCCGTCAGTTGATTCACAGATGTTTCCGGTAAGCCCCTCAGTCGAAGGTTATTGCGGCGGCCCCTGTTATCTAAGTCCGCTATGTGGAGGGCCATATTACGAAGTTGAGTAGAGCGTAATTGCAGGACCGATGTGGACACTTCTTGAGCCAGCCGCAGTGAGTCAGATCCCTGCTCCAGTGTGTCCACCCTGTGTGTAAGACCCTGGATGTCTTGGCGCACGTGTTGCAGTTCCGCCATGATGGAGCGTAATTCGGCATTGGCCTCCTTTAGGTCAGACTTTGTGAGCAAATTGCGAAGCAGGGGGAGCCAAACCGCTGGGTCCACCGAGGTGGGTGTCTCTGCGTGTGAGGAGGTGAGCATGGACGGTTCAGGGTCCGTTGGTGTCCTCACCTCAGCCGCCATTTTGTCCGGCGGGCCTGCCGGGAGATCCAAGGGCCCCACCAAGAAACGGCGCAGAGATGGGGTATCTGACACCCGATCAGGTCCCTGGGGCTTCTGAGCGCCGGGGGTCTTGTTTGATTTCTCCATCGCCGGTCAGGGAGTGCAGGAGAGCTGTTTGGTGCCGGAGTCTGAGCGGAGCTCCTCACTCACGCGGCCATTCCGGATGGAGCCCAAGCCACACCCCCCCATTCCGCTTTTCTATATCCACAACAATGCAATGTAATTAAAATATAAAAAAACAATTCGATCTCAGAATAAGAATGACAATTCCGCATTTTCATGGCATACTTTAAACCATAACCACACAATGTGGTTAAATGTATATTAATCAGGAAACCCATATAATTTATAGACAATTGGCTATATCGATATCCAAATTTAGACCTTTTCCCTGTAGCGTCCCCATTTCTAGAATCCATTTTGTTTCTCGCATAGCTACACGAGAAACCAAATGGATTCTAGAAATGGATCTACCACTGGTCGAGTTACACAACACCCATTGGTTGGACCACCATAGCACATCCAGCCTGGCATCTTCTGACGGTCACAGACTCCGAATAACCCATGCCACGCTGGAAAGTACAGGCCTTCATTCTGTGGAGGGGCAGAGAACTGCCAGGCGAGTCACTGCCTGTGACGGAATGGGTGTTGTCCGCCTGCAGGTGTGCTCCTATCTGCTCCTCCCACTGCGCTCACCGCCGACCCGACTACCGAGTGGCACGGCACTCGGCGTCTCGAGCGGCCTGGTGTGACCCTGGGGAAGGGTTGGCGGGCTATGGAGAGGGACCCCTGTATGAGACCAGCCCGACCACCGAGCGTCACGGCACTCAGCGTCTCGTGCAGCTGATCTACTGACCTCGGGAAGGATGAGACGGTCTGCTGAGTTGGCTGCTCTGGTGGGAAACGTTTTGTCCGTGCCGGGTTACTCGTTCGGACGGGAAACGTTTCGGATTTCCCTCGGATGTATGGCGCTTCGATAGGCCGATGCGCGGGAGTCGCGCCGCGGCTTCGGATCGGGTAGCGGAGTCGAAGCGTGGTCGGTCGTTCGGTTGGTCGATGCACGTAAGACGCGCCGCTGTCCGGATTCGGAACTCAGGCCCAGGGTAGCGGGATCGTACCTCGTGGGTAATGTACCCTAGAGACCACGAGGGATCTCAGTAGTACGACCGTCAATAAAGGACACCAGGCGGAGCTGTATGCACTAGATGAACTGACCTTTATTAAGAAAACCACATAATTTATAAACATTCGTACAGAGTCACACAATGGGAATCCCTGCCCGCCCCCATGAGTCTCATTGGCCATTGCTCGAATGAAGGTACGTGGGTCCCGATTCGTATTGGCTGTTCCGAATCGGGGTGGTGCCGATTCGTAACCGGAAGTTACGAATCGGCCATTTTTCGTTTCGGTCAATCCGACCGGATGTTCTGAATCGGCCATTTTACGATCCGACCAATTCGACCGGATCCACGAGGCACTGGGAAATGGCGGCGAGCAAAACATACAATGGGGGTTTAACATACGTTTCACAGTTATACATACAGGGGACACTTTTATTACATCACACAATAATAACCACGTCTAATAAAAGGAATCAAGGTCCCTGTGGTGCAACGGCACTGAAGAGTTCAGTGACCCAAACGTCACAAAGAAACTGTCCCTGGCTGAGGGTCCTGGGGGTTGTGGCCGAGCCTCTTGGGGCATTCCGTGACACTGCCAAAAAAGCTGATCAAGAGCCAGGTCCCGAAGAGACATCACCGCAACCTGCAACAAGGCCTGCTCTTCCTTCCTTATTGTTTCTCCTTCGACTCTGCAATGATGAGACCCCTAAGACTATCATGGACTCTTCTGTTCATCAAGATCTCCAGTTCCTGCAACAGGGAAACCATCCAAATCAAATGCATCACAGACCGGGAGGTCAACATTAGGATGTCATCCAGGTATATGATCAACCTCACACCAAGAACCCTGAGGTGTGCCACCACCTGCTTCATCAGCTTCTTGAAACCCCACGGAGCGGATGACGGGCTGAGTGGGAGGCACCTTAACTGCCACATGCAGTTATGGAAGGAAAACAAAGTCGTGGCAGTCCTTTGCCATTGGTATGAGCAGCTTTTAATTCCAGTTTCAACAACCAATCCTCCATCTGGAGAATCTTTCACTGTATAAACACCCTCCATCTGGAAATGCCTGTAGGTGATCTATTCGTTGAGATCTCTTAAGTCTATCACGGGTCGCATCCCACTGCATTTCTTGGCTACAAGAAACTGTTTGATAAACTTTATAGGTTTCACAGCCCCCCCCCCCCATGGCAATTTTGCACATGAGGCAGTGGGCAACTCCAGACTGAACTAGCACCGACTAGTCGGAGAAGCGCAGCGGTCTGAGCGCAAGCACGGACAGTTTGCAGGGTCCGAAGTTAAATCCAAGCATGGCAAAATAGAACCAGGCAACCCCCCTACTTGTAGAGGGTGATCTGGGATAAGGTGAGGTAGTCTTGCCTGCCTTCTAGACGGGAATGAACCTCTGCCAAGATCTGTCTGGAGCGATGTGGACAGACTGGCCAGAGGTCTTTATATCCAGCAGAGAAACTTTGGAAGGAGCATTTGGAGATGTGGCAGAAACCCACCCTGCCAAAAACTATTAGACAAAAAAAATTACTGGACATCTCCACTTTGTCTAGAGCAGTAAATGTACCTGCACAAGTCCCCATATTCTTGATCGTTTTTTTTTTTTTTTTTTTTTTTAACGCTTCAATCTTTGTCAGACAATTGAGGGTCCATCTTGAGCCAAATAAGTTTCAGGGCGTTCAGCCACATTGGCTCCCCTTAAACAGACCTCTTCTGCTACATCATAAGGAAGATCCAGAGGTGCTGCCACTTAAAGCACCTTGTTCTCGCATGCTCTTGAGTGATCAATTTCCCTTTGTGCTGACCACCCCTTCCTTTTCATGTATTTCTGGAAGACTGCATCTACTTTTGGGAGTAACGCATGTAATAGGTCCGGGACAAAGCCCTAATTTATGCTGCCCATGGGCAGCCTCGAGTGAGCGTTCACCCATCGCTCCACATGAGGCTGCGGAGTCCATGCTGTTGAAAGTGGGTGCAGCACAACTGATGGATCGAACATAGGTTGAAGCTGCGTATTGTGAATAATCAGACTTGGATGTGGAGGAGGCCATGCTCCTCGTCGACCACCAGGTCAGTACCATCTGTGGCATGACGTTCAAGGACTTCCTGATCTTCCCCTGGCTCTGGTTCCTCACCCTCCGAGTCTCTGTAGGCTGTAGTTGACTCTGACCCATGAGTTTGCCTTTTTTATCAAAGTCCGCTGGTTGTGCCCCATGGTCAGGGGCTCTTTTTTTTACGTGCGACAGGGCTGGCGTCACTGACTTCCCAGGATTGCTAGCCTAACAGAGGCCACAGCCTAGTCCATCAGATTTTAGATAGTGTCAGCTGTAAATTCCCTTTTTTGTCCACTGTCTGCAATAGAGGCCCTGTGAGATGCCTAATGGCTGCTGTGCTGCTGCCTTAGACAGGAACATGATAAATAAGGACACCTGTAGTAACGCTGGGGCACAATGTGGAACTGCACTGGTATATCTGCAAAGTCAAATATGGCGTTGTCTATGCATCTCGCGCCCAGATCGCAGGAAGTGGGCCACAACACTGCCAAGAACTCGCAGATCAGGGTAAACTATCCCTGGAATGCCCACAAAACAGCCATCAAAGGCTAACAGTAAGCTCAGTGCTAAGATAACAAATATAACAAATGAACAAGCGATCTGGGAACCCTCGGAACCTTGAAACGCATCCCCAGGCACTGATTCCCACAGTGTAAGCAAGGCAAATCAGTCCTGGGGCAGATTTATATATATATTAGTTTTTTTTTTTTTTACATTTATTTTCTTTACTTCTCACAGCAGTAAGAAAAAATTGGGAATAAAGTTCCTTCTTGACCCCAGAATGGCACAGATTTCTCCTTGGATCAAGAAGCTTTTACCCACATATTAAATATTATAACCCTTAATATTCTGTGTCTGCAGGAAGTCATCCAGTCGTTTTTTAAAAGTCTGTACAGACTCTGACCCAACCACCTCAACAGGAAGAGCATTCCACAGCTTTATTGTTCTCACTGTAAAATGACCCCTCCTATGCTTTAGGCTGAATTCCCTTTCGTCCAGTCTAAATGGGTGACCTCGTGTCCTTTGTATAGTTTTGATAACCTCCCTGGCGGTCTATTTATTCAGCAAATTCTTTGCTGAAAGCGGTCAGTCTCTTTCTCCTCCCCCCCCCCCCCCGCGGCATCCCGAGTGTGGCTCAGGGTTAAATTCCTATGTTGGAAGCGGTAACCCCGAGCAACACTTGGGATGCCACTGGATGCATTACCTCTCCCTGTGCTCCCTTGATGTCCCCAGCTGCCTCCTCTGGCGACAAAGACCTTATACTTCCTGGTTTCCTCCTCGCGAGAAGGAATCCAGGAAGTAGGAGGTCGCGATCCCTGGGGGAGGCTGCAGAGATCGAGGGAATGCGTGGAGAGGTAATGTATGCAACCAGTGTCTCTCGTGGGTTACCGCTCTCAGCGGTGAAATTTAACCCCGAGACACACTCTGGATCACCGCCAGGGAGGTTAATGAATAGGTTTCCAGACAATGGTTTATAATGGCCCTGAATGTTTTATATAAGGTTATCAGATCCCCTCTACGGCGTTTTGTCTAATCTAAACAAGTTTAAACTTGTTGGCCTTTCTGCGTAATTTAAACCTTCCATTCCCCTTATTAATTTAATCGCCCGTCTCTGCATTTTTTCTAGCGCTATAATATCCTTTAAGACAGGTGCCCAAAATTGCACGGCAAATTGGTAACATCTAGGTATTTATTTATTGGCTCGATAACTTTCAAGCAGGTTTTAAAAATCGTTCTGTCCAGTTGACACACACTTTACTTATTTTCTTCTAGCTGGAAGTCCATGAAGCCAAGCCAGTACCGGAGAATCATCCCCAGTGGGATACCACCATAGAAGGGGATGATGATCAAGGAGACAGTGAAGGTTTTGAAGAAAGCTACGAAGAGGAAGATGATGATGACGAGGATTAAGTGAAGAAACCAGCAGACATGGACTTATAAAAGCTGCACACTGTTGTTCTGATACTGGAGCCATACCATTCACCAGAGCCACAGTGTTAGTTGGTTATGGGGAAGCTGATTTTTAGTTACTCTTTAACAGTTCGAGTGCTTTATGTGATATTTTTTTCCCATGCCTTTTTTGGAGGCCAAACAAACCCTAGCCATTGGTGCAACCTTGAGAACTCCTAGTGACTTACTGAATTCATGAGACAGAGTGCTGCATTTAATCCATCTCGACAAAAAACATAATAAAGCTTTTTATTAAATGAAGATGTCTATATACAGAAATTGGTCATCTTTTGTGTAGAATATTTTTGGGGTATAATTTATAATTGATCACCTAAACTTTCCAGCTTTCTGAGCTCTAATAAACAAAAAATGCTGTTTTGCATCTCTACAGATTTCAAATGTGTTTTTTTTTTTTTTTTCCCCTTTTTCCACACAAATCAATTTCCTTTTTTCTTTTGGGGGGGGGGGGGGCGCACACATTCCATGTTTCATAAAGGGCTTTTGTCAGCGTAAAGAATGCATGGGTCTGGTTTTACTCTTTAAAAGACCCCCCCCCCCTGCTTTCTTGTTAGCCTTTTTTTTTTTTTTTTAGCAGGTTATAGCTGGAAATCATGGGACCACACCTTAGTGTTTGGGTTTTATGTAACAAGGCATTTTTTAAGTGTGTGTATAGGATCTGAAGTCCACTTATTGGAAAAAGCGGGTAGTGATATTGTATGGCTGGGAAAATATTTTTCCCCAGATACAAAGTAGGTCTCTATCAAATTTTTATATTTTCGAGAAATATTTCATACCAGCCTTTTGGTTTTTCTTTTTAATTTGCATGAAAAGGGTTAAATAAATGATTACACTACAATATATTTATCTTCTAGCCTCTAGAACCAGTGCCAAGGAACTCCCTTTTGTCTGTCCTGATGGTTTGGCAGCAGCATTGGGAACAGTGTTTCTGTTCCCTTGTGCTAATGTATCAGACTTTCTGCAGAAAGCATTAAAGTCTATACTATATGGACACAATAAACTTGTGCAAATCCATTATCCTGATCACCATCAATAACTGTCGTGTATTTGTAATTTGTATATGTACCGCTTTTTCCTCTGCCAGTTTATGGTCAACAACAAGGGAGGGGAAGGTCATATTATCTAATCTGGTATTTGCTATTCAGCAGCAACCTCATAAAAAATAGTCTGTGTACTAGTACAATATGGCTGTAGCACCTTTTGGAATGTTTCATATTGCAAAACATTTTGCTGTAGTTCTCACTGATTGTAGGAGTGACACAGGATTTTAAAAGGTAATGTATGGTTATTTGTAATGCAGAATTCTAAAACTTATTTTTGGCAGGAAATGTTCTATATACTTTTACCCATTCTTTGTCACTTTAGCCACTAAAAGAAAACAAATTACAAATTTACCATGTTTATGAAAAACGGGTTGTCACATTAAATGCAAAATTACATTGATAAATTCTTTGTAATGCAATAGTTGCAAATAAAATGTAAAATCCTAACTGGCATGTGGTATCAGTAAATGGTTTATTTCCTTAACTGGTAATATTTCCAAAGTTTTGCTGCTTTGTTTCTGCTGATGGGACACTTTTGCACTTTTTTAATTTTTATTGAAACTTTTGTGAATTGCCCTGGTTTTACACACATGGAAAAAGGAATGGACTCAAAGGTCTGGCTTGACTTTCATGTACCATCTGCACATTCTATTGATTTTGAAAGTAAAAACTTATAACATAGTGTAATAAACTAGGCCAATTAGGCGTATCAATGTGGTGGTGATTAAATGGGGGGGAGATGGTGACTAAAATGATGAGTCCTACACAGGCCCGTTGTATGCCCTGAAAGAGTGAAATTCATGAAGACACTGATTTCCTGCATTATTTCTACATCCTACCGGAAAACCATTTTGTGAGAGAACAAGGTCTTAATCATTGTCTTGATTTTTAAATCCAGCCGGGAACAACTTTACTTTGGTATACAGAGTTCATATTCTGCAGGAAATCTGTCTTGGTGAACTAATTTCCTCCTACAGCACATGAATTCTACAACTAGGTGTGAAGCACATTCCTTCAGTATATAGAAATCTGTTTATTAAGATGGTTAGTACATTTATACAAGTTCCATGGTTCCCTTCTAGTCCATATATTTGCATGTTCATATATACAGTACACGGATAAAAGTATTGGGTCACTTGACCATCACACCACCAGGGATTTTTATGACCTCACATTGGAGATACATAGACCTTAATATGCAGTTGGTCCCCCATTAGCAGCTATGACCGCTTCCACTCTTCTGGAAAGATTTTGGAGTTTTTATGGAAGCTTCTGTCCATTCTAGTAGTAGTGCGTTTGTGAGGTAAGCCACCGATGTACTGTAACACCTTACCTGCGATCTCCATTCCAGTTCATCCCAAAGGTGTTCAATGGGGATGAGGCCAGGTCTAGTTCTTCCACACCAAACTCCTCCAGAGACCAGATCACAACCTAAACATCATGGGCAAGACCCAAAAAGAAAATGTTTGTCAGCCATTTTCCATTTGTGGCTTGCTTTTAACATTTGTATTACAAGAGAGCCCTTTGCAGCTCGAGTCCTATCAGCTCCAGGTGTCCATGGAGATCGTAGTCTGTGCAAGAGCTCACCAGTGAGATCCGGCCGGGACCTCCGGTGGATATGTGGAGCAATAAATAGTGCCCAGTGTTCAGCTGCCCACTGAGCTAGGAAGCAGCAGATTGTGCCACTCTCTGCACTGGGGGATCTGAGGTGAGTGGGGGGGAAAAAAAGTTTGGGGCGGAGGGGTGCTTAAATTGTTTCTCAAACCCCAATCTAAGATTAACGTCCGGTGCAGATGGAAAACCAGCCGAAGAGCACATTATCTTATACTTTGTATGGGAGATGTTAATGTACAGTAACTTTGCAACATCAGAAACTAGCAGAGCTTGCATCTTGGTTGGAATAGGAAGAGTTAAAATTGAGTACGGTGCTCTAGGCTTTTCCTATCGGCTTGTCACCTCATGCACCTTTCCACCAAACAAAATAATAATTTAGATAATTGAAAATGTACCGTGGGCGCCAACTAGTGGTTATATACTTAATAGACCAATGCAGAAACCACATGCATTTAATATTTTAAACCGCTGCTGTCCTCTTAAGTTAGTTTGTAAATAAATGTGGTAGGATCTGCCCGTCCTTCAATTTTCTGCCAGGCATATGTTGAAATGAAGTCCCTTCGATGAGGATAACCTCAAATAAAATAAACTGACCTAGCCTGTAGAATTTTTTTAGTATGATGAAACTTGGAGTTTTACTCACGTTTTAGGCTAGGGTCAGACTAACGCATTTTTTGCGTTGTCTGTGAAAAAGTGCGTTCGAACGAATGGATGTATTTTTTCACGGAATACGCGATAGCGGTCATACGATGCGCATTTTCGTCGTGATTTTGTACGGATCATCAATAAAACACTTTTTGCGTCTGGATGTTATGTTGGCCGGACATTAGTGGCGTCTGACGTCTCCTAATCACACACGCCGCTAGCGGACGCAGCGCACTCTGTACGTCAGTACTAGCGGTTCTACGTTCTTGCAAAAATGCGTTCGTTTGCCACTTGCGTTGCGCAGCCGCACTTTTGTGCGGCCGTTCTTCGTATGCTGCCCGGCATTGGACGTCATTTGCTGCTAGCACGGCCGTGATTTAGTGCTGCTAAACGCACGTTAATACTGCGTTAGTCTGACCCTAGCCTTAGAGTGCCAACAACTCGGGCACTCGCTGTATGGGCCGGCAAAGAATTTTTTTTATTTTTTTTTGTGGGAGCATTGGATCACCCCTTCAAGAATTGGATGCTTCTGAAAACCTCCCGTTTACGGCAGATAGCAAAAAGCAGGATTAAAAGAATAACATTAAAATAAATAATTTATTAAAATTGTATAAAAATACAACCAGTACACGTTTCGCGAGGATTTGCTTCATCAGCTGGAAACGGTCAAGTCGCCCGAACTACAGACGTATTTGCAGTCACTATTCCGGACCCTTCTTGCAGATCTCCCTGATGCAGAGTTGCTGATGGATAGGGCTCATAAAGTCCCAAAACAGAAATCCCTGCCGACTTCGAAGCCTCGAGACCTTGTTCTCCGAATGCACTACTTTACGGTAAAAGAAGCTATTATGAAAGGGTACCGAGTTTACCAACTTGAAGCTCCCTACTCCGAAATATTGCTATTCCCCGACTTCTCGTCCCTAGCAATGGATCGACGAAGAGAGTTTCAGACAGTGACGAAAATCCTCCGAAACCGTGGTGTGCAATACCGTTGGGGCTTCCCGATGAAGTTGCTGGTCTGGAAAGATGGCCGTCTCCACGTGTTGACATCGGTAGCAGAGGGCACGAAGCACCTAGTATCCTGGAATCTACTGAATGAATACTCTCCCCCTCGCATTCCATCCACATCGCTTTCCAAAGTGTCCCTGGAATAGCACAGGGTTAACACCCATAAAATCTCTTAAATTACACGTTTTGCTTTGATTCGTTTCACTGGCAATTTGGTTGCCCTCTGCTTTGGATCGCGTCGAGGCCCGCAGCTCCGCTGACGGGAGTACTGGGTGGACCGGAGAAATTGATGGAGCTTTGTAACGCGCCGTCTGGCTTCTTTGGATGGCCTACAGCCTGGATGGTTCTCTACGAAGGCAGCATCCTCATCCCTGCATGAAGTGTGGTATGGGTCCTCATATTTCACCTCATGTTTTTTGACCCTTTCTCCCCCGCTGCCTTCCTTCCAGGTCCTGGCGTCGACCCCGCACAATTCTTTTTTTGCGGCGGTTGTGAAGGGTTTTTTGTGCTACTTGTTCAGTTGGTTCTGAAGTTTTACCTCTGACAGTTTTTGATGTTTTGGGGTTTTTCTTTTCTCCCCTCCCTGTTTTTTACCTCTGTCAACTACAACCCGCTCAGGAGTGTACCCCTGGATCAACGGGGCTATGAGACTGCTCATACTGTACCCTGAAGGGCAAGCCTATCTTGCTGCACACTTCATTTTCGAATCCTTTGTGGTTTAGTGTAATATGAAGATTTATTCACATAATGTGAAGGGGATAAACATGCTCCATAAGAGACATGCATTATATGCGGAACTAAATAGACAAAATCCCGACTTCGTTTGTCTCCAGGAGACGCACTTTCACCAACTCTCCCACCCAAATTTACATCTCCCTCATTATAATACCCAATTTCATGCTACTTCCCCGTCTAAGTCACGAAGGGTTTCCTTTTTGATCCATAATAGGGTGTCCTTTGAATTGCATAGAATTCTTTTGATGTTAAGGGTAGATACCTGATTGTAATGTGCTCTCTTAATCATGTCCTATACACCTTCGCAAATGTTTACTGCCCCAATTCTGGCCAACGCTCCTTCTTAAAACACCTTCTGGATAAGATTTTTGCAGGTTCAAATGGGACAGGTTGTAATGTGTGGGGATTTCTACCTCTCGTTTGATGTCCGTAGACCCCCGGGTGACCCCCGCCGATCGCAATCTACCCTTGACTTACTGTCCGAGCATCCCTTACACGACACATGGCACCTGTTCCACCCCAATGAGACGGATTACTCATACTACACCTTCACCCACCGCACATTCTCTAGAATTGATTACGTCTTTGGCCACAACTCGACCCTACCCCTGGTCTCCAACTTCTCGATTGGCACCATCTCATGGTCTGATCACGCTCCCCTACTGCTGACATTCTTGGAAAGCTATGCCGCCTTTGGTAAATCTCCCCTTAGATTGAATGAATCACTAGTGGCTCACCCCGAAGCTAGTCAGGAACTCTGAGATGCCATCCTACATTACTTTAGGGAAAAATGCATCCCCAGAGATTTCTCCTAAGGCAAGCCCATAAGGCTGTCATCAGGAGCATCTTCATTAAGTGGGGCTCCAGACTGAAACGAGCCAACCAGAAACTAGACTTGTTGAAGGACATAGACAGCGTCTCCTCCCAACACAAATCATCCCCTACCCCACAATTAGTGGATCAATTGCAGGTGTTGCTGACGCAACTCCGTGACATGCAAAAGAAGAAATATGTGCGGCAGACGCGCCACCTTAATGCTAAATTCTATCTCTATGGTAATAAGATGAGTAGGATGCTAGCGAATAAACGGAAGGGCCAATTGGCAAGGACCAAG
This sequence comes from Leptobrachium leishanense, assembly GCA_009667805.1. Lineage (NCBI taxonomy): Eukaryota > Metazoa > Chordata > Amphibia > Anura > Megophryidae > Leptobrachium > Leptobrachium leishanense. The sequence continues at coordinate 280,315,045 of CM019066.1, forward strand.
ATTGCGAAGCTTCAGACCAAACCCAATAACTCTGTTGCCCAACCACAACAAATTGTTGACCGATTCGCTGAATACTATGCCCAATTATACAACCTTCACACTGACGACAACACAACCCTCCTTGTCCTCTGTCTTCTCCTACCTGTCGTCCGTTAATCTCCCCCAACTCTCTACTTGTCATGAAGCCCTGATTAAGCCGATCTCTGCTCTAGAACTCTCTACGGTACTCTCCATCCTGCCCCTTTAGGAAAGCTCCTGGCTTGCGCATCAATTAACCCCACATATGCTGTCCCTATTTAATTCCCTGTTCGAGTCTGGTGCGGCCCCTTCCAATCTCCTCCGAGCCACGATGATTACCCTCCCGAAACAGGGGAAAGAGCCCCCCCTGTGTTCTATCTCACTATTGAATGTAGATATTAAAATCTATGCTAAAATATTAGCTACTAGGTTGGCTCCTCTATTCCCTGGTCTGGTGGCAGACAACCAGGTGGGGTTCATAATGGGTCGACGGGGCACGGATAACACTGTTCGACTTCTTAATGTCATGGACAGTGTTGGCCGTGACTCTGCGCCCTGTCTCCTCCTCCTCCCTAGACGCTGAGAAAGCATTTGACCGGCTCAATTGGCTATTCTTACGCCACGTCCTCTTTAACAGCGATCTTCGCATTGTACTCCTCTCCTTCAGCACAGGTGTTAAATGTGGGGTTTCTTTCCTCGATGTTTGCCATTGCGAATGGCATGCGCCAGTGATGCCCGCTCTCACCCCTCCTTTATGTTCTAGCGCTGGAGCCACTGGATCAATCTATCCAAGCAGGCTCTAAGATCACGGGAGTAAACATTGGCCCAATGGAGAGTAAAATCAGCCTTTTTGCTGATGACATTCTCTTCACCTTGACTAATCCAGTCTTGTCCCTGCCCCATCTCCACGATTCCTTATCCTTATTAGGGATGAGCTGTTCGGTTTGATCGGTTCGGAGTTCGATTCGAACATCGCATGTTCGCGAACTACGAACATTTCCGCATGTTAGCCCACAATGGACCACAATGCACTTTTCCACTGGCCTGAAGCTTGTAATTGGCTACAGCCTTGCAACTGACCACATGTCAGGTTCAAGACTATGCCAATCACGGCTCAGAGTCCTGATTCGGCAAAGTTTGCCCAATCATGGGCTCACAGAGCTAAGTCCCGCAGCACACTATATAAGGTTTCACACAGCGCTTCAGCACGCGTTTGAGAGCAGATTGTTCTTGTGTTAGTGTGTGTGTTCTCACTGCCAGTCTGCCACCATCTACTGGGGGGTCTCCTTTCTACAAAATATCTGGGAATTGAGGTAATCTGTGTGTTCTCACTGCCAGCAACTATTTTGGGGGTCTCATTTCTACAAAATATTTGGGAATTGAGGTAATCTGTGTCTTGTCACGGCCACCCTGAATTTTGGAGGGTCAGTAATTTCTACAAAATATTTGGGAATTGAGGTAATCTGTGTGTTCTCACTGGCTGCCACCAAGTATTTTGGGGGGGTCAGTAATTTCTCAAATATTTGGGAATTGAGGTAATCTGTGTCTTGTCACTGCCACCCATCAGGGGGTCTCACTGATTTTATAGGAGGTTTCTGGGACTTGTAATCTGGGTCTTCTCACTGCCAGCTATCAGGGGGTCCCACATACTTCTAGCAGATTTCTGCGAATTGTAATTTGTGTCTTGTCACTGGCACCCATCAGGGGGTCTCACTGATTTATAGGAGGTTTCTGTGAATTGTAATCTATCAGTGTCTCACGGAGTTATACCAGAGTCCTGGAAATCTTTAATCTTTATACCAGAGTTGAATCTGAGTTCTGCAGCATATCTCCAATTTTTATAACAGAGTTGAATCAGAGTTCTGTATATATTTAATCTATATATCACTCACCATGTCGGAAAGACCAAAAAGGACATGCAGACGCTCCCAGACACAGATAAGAGGGCAAGCAGCCCCTGTGTCGGGAGGCTGTGCCTCTGGTCGTGGTGGACGTGGTGCATCCTCTGCAGGGGCACGCTTGTCCTTTCTAACTGGTGCTGGCCGTCTTAAGCAGCAGCATCATACAGAGGATTTGGTGGATTGGCTAACCAGGCCATCCTCCGAGTCCTCTGCCAGCCAGGCTTGTAGTGCTTTACAGTCCACCTCAGCTGCCAAAACATCTAATGCAGCTTCCATGTCCACAGCTACTCCTGCCGTAGCCTCACTATCACACACGGAGTCAGCTGAATTGTTTGACTACAATGACCGTGACATGCTGCTTGAGGATGCGCAGCAAGTACAGTGCTCTGATTCAATCTCTGAGGTTGAGGAAGGGAGTATAATCAACCTAGAGGAAGGGGGTACCAGTGACACACAAATAACTGGCACTCATGTTGCAGCTGCAGCATACTGCCAAGTTGGCTCCAGTGACGAGGAGATAGGGGGTGATGACAATGATGATGAGGTCACTGACTCCACCTGGGTGCCTGATCGAACAAAGGAGTCAAGTGAGGAGGAGGAGGCACAACAAACACGAGGCACAACATCCTCTATGACCAACCGTAGCACTAGCCAGTCCAAGGCATCAGATGTCAGAGCTGCTCAGGTGCAGAGCGCTGTTGTCTCAAAGCACACATCCAGGAACTCTGCTGTCTGGGAGTTCTTTAAGAAATGTGCAGCAGACCCCACCGTTGCTATTTGTAATCTATGTCAGATGAGGCTCAAGCGTGGGAAAGACACCAGACGCTTGGGTACCACGTGCTTGAGGCAACATATGACCACCTGCCACGCATCCCGTTGGCGCAAAACTTTGCATAGGTCCTCCTCATATGTCTCTTCTACCCCCACTGTATGTCCTGCCATGTCATTGCCTGCTACAACCTCCACTGACAGGGATGATGCTACAGTAATGGTTGTACCAGGTCCTTCCTCACAATGTGACAGCATCCCATCAGCTGAAGATTTACGCAGTCAGATTACGTTGCTCCAGCTGCTGCAGCGTAAAAAAAAATATAGTCCCAAGCACAGCGTCTAAATGCCAGCTTAGCAAAATTACTCGCATTGCAGCTGCTGCCTTTCCAGGTGGTGGACTCTGCTCCCTTCCGTGAATTTGCTGAATGTGCTGTACCACAGTGGCATGTTCCAAAATGCCATTACTTTTCACGGAAGGCCATTCCAGCTCTATACCAGCACGTGGAAGACAATGTTATTGAGTCATTGGGAAAGGCAGTCAGCAGCAAGGTGCATGTGACTTTAGACACGTGGTCCAGCAAGCATGGACAGGGTCGTTACATTTCCTTCACGAGACACTGGGTAACTCTGATTGCAGCTGGGAGGGATCCAAGATGGGGCTCTGTGCTGGAGCTTGTTCATCCACCACGCCTCCAGAAAGCTGCTTGTATGAGGTCTGTCTGCTCCACCACCACCTCTCCCTCCTCCTCCTCCTGTGTCTCTGGCGAAGTGGCAGTTAAACCGAAGCCTGACACGGGCTACACAATATCTCAAGCAAAAAGATGCCATACTGTGCTCGAGCTGGTTTGTTTAGGGGACAGGAGCCACACCGGGCCAGGTGCAGAGATGGTTAACACCACGCCAGCTTCAGCTGGGAATGGTCGTCTGTGATAATGGCAGCAACCTTCTCTCCGCCCTACGCGTGGGTAAGTTGACGCATGTACCATGCCTAGCACACGTCCTAAATCTGGTGGTACAGAGTTCCCTAACCAGGTACCCAGGGCTGGCAGAGCTTCTCAGCCAGGCCAGCAAAGTCTGCAGCCATTCAGACGGTCATTCACAGCAAGTGTTCACCTGGCAGAAATTCAAATAGAATTCCACCTTCCCACAAACCGTCTGATCTGTGACATGCCCACCAGGTGGAACTCAACATTAGCAATGCTGCAGCGTCTGCACAAGCAGCAGAGGGCCATCAACGAGTACCTGTGTGAGTATGGCACAAGGACATGTTCAGGTCAACTTGGTTTTTCCCCCCCGCAGTGGTTGATGATCAAGGATGCCTGCACTGTACTGTCACCATTTGAGGAGGCAACGAGGATGGTGAGCAGGGACAGTGCATGCATCAGTGACACAATTCCTTTAGTGTTCCCGCTGGAGCACACTCTGCGGGGAATTATAGATGTGGCTCTAGAGGCAGAGCAGCAGGAGGAAGAGGATGCCTTCCCTAGCTCTCAAGGCCCTAGTCTTTCCGCAGACAGCATTCCAGCGGGTCCTCCTCAGATCAGACAGGAGGAGGAGGAGGAGGAATATTTAAGTAGTGGGGGCATTGAAGGTGAGGATTCCTCAAGGGAGGGTTTTGTGTGCCCAGAAACCCAAGGACTAGTACGTAGCTGGGAGGAGGAAGTGCACGATGGGGTCATCCTCTTCACTGACCAGGAAGACTCGGAAGCTAATGCCACCTCCAACCGACGCTGCATGGGCTCCCTTATCCTGCAAAGCCTGCTAAAGGACCACAGGATTCATGCTATCAAGGAGAGGGATCATTACTGGTTGGCAACCCTTCTTGATCCACGATACAAGGGTAAAGTTGCAGAGCTCATCCTGCCCGCACAGAGGGAGCACAGGATGAAAAAACTTGAGGACGCTCTAAAGCGACACTTGTGTAACACCTTTCCAGGCACTGGTAGGTTACCAAGTGATGACACAGGTGCTTCTGAGGCTGCGGATGATCAGAGGAATAGTGGTGAAGGCCGGGGCCGCTTGACTGATGCCTTTTTAAATTTATGTAGTCCACGACGCCCAGGGACGTCAAATGTAGGCACCCATTGCCAGCGTCTTCACCATATGGTGCAGGACTACCTAGGGGCAAGGGCAGACCTGGATACCTTTCCAGCAGATGATCCACTGGCTTACTGGGTGTTGAGATTGGATCACTGGCCAGAACTTAGCCAATATGCTATGCAGCTACTAGGTTGCCCTTCATCTAGTGTGCTTTCTGAAAGGACGTTCAGTGCCGCTGGAGGTTTTGTCACAGACAAGAGTGCGTCTGTCCACCGACTCTGTAGACCGACTGACATTTATAAAAATGAATCAGTCCTGGATCAGCAGCTATCAATCCCTTGACTTATATTAATAAAAATAATCAGAACTGCAATGAAAACAAACACAAACCTGTTAACATCACAAGAAACACAGATAATATACGATAATAATTTCCCAAGAAGGCCAATGGTCCACTCAAAAATCAAAACCCAAATCCAGCTCTTGCTGCCTTTTTGTATAACCCACATGGTCATAATAAATCTGACTCTGTTCAATAGAGAAAAATATACTTGCAACTCTGGCTCAAAGACCAGCCAATGTGCGTCCCGCCACCCACTTAATACCAAAATATAGTGCTATACACTCCCGTCCTTCTTTAGTGGTCATTAAAACATTTCTAGCAATTTATAACTCAATCTAATAATTCTATAAATAGGTCAAATCAAGATATATAAAAACAACCTATTGAATAATTAAGTAAAATCTTCCCGCAATGACTTCATTTACACCTAGTTTTATATTATAGGGTTAGTCATTTTAACTGTAACACTGTTTAACAAAAATATCTCATGATAATAATCTAATATAATATTCACTCCTTACCAACCAAAACCTTATATTATTTCATGGCCATGCTTTATTAAAACACAATCTAAGTGAGGCTTTGAAACAGAATCTTCACAGGGAAACGGGTTATTACTGGACATTCTCTCATATTAGACTTCTACTGCTTTACTGCCTTGGAATGTTATATACACATCCTGTCAACAAGCAAACAGTAATTAACAAAGCAAATAAACACAGGTAACATCACACACAAAAAGTAAAAAATAGAAAATTATGCTGCTGCGTCGTACTAACTTCACTTTAACACAGGGAGGGGTCATCAGAGCAACAGTTCTCTTACCTTGGGAGGTTAAAATCTTATCCTACACATGGGGAGTCACCTGTACCTCATCCTGTAACAAAAACAAAAGTAAAATTTATACGCTACAAACACAGGCAAAATACAGAAACCGATACCATGAGCAAGGGGCCTCTGCGGGAACAACCTTCCGCCTACTAACCTGGACCTTCTGGTTCTTCCCGAATTACGGGGAAAAGGAAGAAAGAACAAATGAGAAAAATATGCTTACTGACCTCTGTCTCTTATCTCAGAACAAGCCCCCAAAGAGCTGATACAATGGCAAATTGACCCTATTGTTACATAGGAACCTTGATTCTCTGTGAGTCGATACAGCTATGTTTTAAACCGTATCTGGGCACTGTGACTGCTGGTCTCTTGGCTCCCCTCGCTGGTGGCCCCTTATCGGGAAGCAAAAATGAGCCACACAAGTAGTTGTCATGGAGCTGATGTAACGCTCCATGCTTCAAACCCCAAGAGACTTTATGTTCATTTTTATCGTGTGGTTTTAAATATATTTTACATCGTTTGGTTTTAGTTTAATTTAGTTTAGTGTAAAATGGTTTTAAAAATACTTATATTCCTGTAGGTAAATGTGTTTTTGTGTAAACAGTAAACAAGCTTTACTGCTGTGTAATTTATGCACCAGGGCTTTTCCCAGTATCTAGCTGCATGTTTAATTCAAGGGATCTCTGATAGTGTGTGTTTAATCTGATGTGTTAGAACAATGGATATGCAAATGTTGTGTGAGCTGAAAGGCTAGAGAACGTAAAGAATGTTTATTGTAAATAACTGACCTAATGTAATTAGTATGGGTATGCAAATTATGACTGTTGGACTTCAGCATAAATGGTGGTTGTTCATTAAAAAGTCAGAGAACTCTCAGAGCTCAGAGAGAGAGGATCCTGTTTTAAAGCATACAGCCGCTCCTGGTGTCTTTATTACAAACTATGCTACACTCCACACTCACCCTCAGAAGGCAGAGAGCGGCCTTCTGGAGATTCCTAACGGCTCCAGGGCAGAGGAACAGAAGCAGGCAGGTCAAGCCACTCCAGGCGCTGAGGACAGCGCTCCCAGTAGCCGGGCTGACCACAACGAAGGGGTGTCTGGAGAGCCAGGACAGACGGAAGGGAACGGTACCTTCACAGTAGTGATTTCCAAACTGTGCACCCGCTAGGAACCTGCATACATCTTTTATTGAAGAGATAAAAAAAGGGACGGGTCGTTTCTTCACAAGCATGTATGTGCATGAGTTATGGCCTTTTCTGTGGTACTACTTGTAACGTGGTTATCTGTATGTCCTGTGCATGTGATGAGCAACAGAAACATCTCCGTGAAAGGTTTTTAACTGTATATGCTCCTTAACAACATTTGATATTTACTATACCTTAACCCAGCCACTACAAGGACTCGTATATGTCTGTTACCTCTACCTACTCTGTCATCAGAGTCCTCAAACCAAAACTGATATATATTGGCTTTGTTCAATGGAGTGACTTTATCTGGCGCTGCTCGCTAAAATTGAATCGGGTTGGTTGTATATATCACATACACCAGGGTCTGTCTGGGAGATTATGCCTTTGCGGATAAGTGGTACAGATAAATGGTACAGAATGGAGATATGTCAGCATGTATCAGTGTCCGTCTGGGCGGATTGTATGTCCACGCAGACAAAATGAAGACAGGATAAATGGTGATAGGAATATAGTAAGCTAAGGTGTATTCTAATTATGATGTTGTGTGCCTGTCTCTGCTGGGTTATTAAAAGACAAATATAAATGGCATTGCCTTTAAATGTTCAAAAGTCCATAATGTCTTTATATCCGCAAGGGTACTGGGTGGAGTTGCTTTGTTGATCCTTATCCCTCCTGGGGTCTTTGTTCCCTTTAACCTCCAAGATATAAGCAGAGACAAACCGCAAAGAAAATAGTGCGAACTGTCATTAAACAATTGTCTGGTGGAAGTAAGAATAGCTGCACTTACATGGTCCAGAGCTACATATAGCTCAATGGTCTCGCGTTGTTAGCCCATAAAGGTGGCCGAACATACCTTCCTTACACTGCTCCTCTTCCTCCTTTGATAAAGGACTGCACGGCCGGGCATCCTTGCTGGTTCGCACTCACATAGATCTCAGGGTTTCCGCTGGCAGGTGAATGAGGATAGTGGGAGACGTAGTGTATATAGGTATGGGATTTATTGGACTTTGTTTTAATCTGTAATTACTTTACTAAATCCAATAAATCCCATACCTATATACAGGTCATCACGATTTGTCCTATTGGAAAAACTGACAAGTCACCCATTTCACAGCTGCTTCTACTAAAACAGCTAAACACTACTATGCCAGTTTACAACATGAATTTAGATAATGAATAAGATAAACAAATGCTAATGACCGCGTTTGTTTTATTTCACCATAGCCTATACAAATAATATTAACCTCTATAACCTTGGCGTTCGCATTAAGCAACAAATAAAAAAAGTTATATAATATATATTTATTTAGCATAAAACTTTTTCAATGTAAATCATATTCATATTATGCTTTCATTTTTTTTTATGTGTTGCACCTTATTTCAAATGCTCAATTGCATATAAAAGAAAGTCTTTCACTTACGATTTTAACTGAATCGTTCCTTAAAACCCTATTTCTGTAATGTTCTTGGAAATGCGCTGGAATGAAAAACACCCACACCATCTCGAAATACGTCAATAGGGATAGGAGCTAGAGCTGAGATTTGAATAAAGCCCTTCATCTGCTGCTCGGTTTTGCATAACTATTGAGCATTTTATGCCTGCACAGCTGTAAACCCTCTCCTTGCAGTCTAATATTCTGGTATGTGCTGATTTAGTACAATTCCTGTTCAGGCTCAGCGCCCCCTCCTTACTCTGCATTGCACGCCTCATTAATGTCCTCTTACTGGTAATAAGACCACCCAATTGGGTTCCATTGCAAAACATTTTATCATTAACTAATTAGGCTGCTTTCCGAGGAGCTTATCAACTCATATAGTGATTGACAAAGACCCCTTGGCTTCACCTGCCACTTGCTTAAAAATCTCCCCCTGTTGGAAAAACACACGACTCTCCAAAATATTTGTATAAATCAACATGACTTTAATTAAACTTTTATTAATTGTTCTGTGAATAATTTGCACAAGTTCTCGGTATGTGCTTTGTTTTATTTTGGGTGTTTTTACATATATAATCTTTTTTATCTTCTAAATAAATGCTCCGCATGGATCAAGAAAAGCGGAAAGAAGAAAAATAAAAGGAGAATGGATTTTCTACGTTTACTATTTCAAATGCTATTGATGCCAATTGTAACCTATTTATAAAATTATAGTAAATTATCACTGGTAAAAATATATTGGCTAATGTTCTTTGTGATTTTCTTCAGGTTTCTGAATCAAAATTGTTGACAAACGGCTATATTTATTTCCTTTATGTCTTTAGTGATTGCTGCAGTATCATTGCTTTATTAATCCAAATTCCAAATAATAGAGTATTATATTATCTGATATAATGTTTTTTTAGAATTAGATTTACAGTATGTAGCAACCAAAAGCTTTTCTACATGCTTCCTTGTTTGAGTGAAAATCACTTGCTGCTTGTTATGAAATAGTTTCAGGCTGATTATTAAGTCCATGAGTAGTATTTTATGGAAATTTCTGCCGCGTGTCGAGAGGCGCTCAGTGTGAACACTTTTTCCATCTCCCTCGCTCAGCCAGTGGCACTATGCATCCCTGAGCGACGGGAGATGGAAAGAGACCTCTAGGCCTGTGTGTAAGTTACTAGTGCCCACTCCCTGACCACACCTACTCACCCAATATCTTTCCAAATCCTCCCATTATTATTAACCCCAAAACAAAGAGACTAGGAAGACACCAAAATACACACAGAGAGGTTTACTCAGATACTGTACATTGACAGTCACACCCAGACACAAGGAACATGCATAGATACTGCTAGACCTTGGCTCACACACATGGACACTCAGAGACACAACGACACTGACAGACACACACAATGTCACTGACAAACACAAAGACACTGACAGAGACACACAGACATTGATAGACACTGACAGACGCAGAGATGCTGAGAAAGACCCACAGAGATACTGAAAGGAAACAGACACTGGCAAAGCTATTTCATTAGCTTTATTGTTTCCTGTTTATTATTACTTATCTTTATTTTTGGATCATGAGAGCACCTGGATGACTAGTATACATTGCTTAACGTGTATGTGCTGTGACCACTTCTATATACAAGAGACACACAGACTGACAGGCACACAAAAAAAGATAAGGTCAATTATTAAAGTGCAGGGACATTGAAAACTATACAGACAAAGGTACACAGATACCAAAAGACATGCACAGACATCCAAAGAACTAAACACGTAAACAAACACTGACAGAGCCACGAATACTCAGAGGAACGATGGAAGACAGATGCAGAAATACAGAAACACTGGCAGCACAAAGACATGACAGAGAAAACCAGACAATGACAAAGACACAAAATCACCAGCACACATATAAATATCCAAAAACAAACAAGGTACAAAATATGTTATTCGAGCCATCTGTGTGTTGGTGTTTTCCGTGCTATATACTGACACACAGAAAGATGCTAACACACATACAGAGATATTGACAAAGACACACAGACAAGGGGTCACACACAGTCACTAGCATGCTCACATAGAGTCATGCTCACTGACAAAAACATGCACACAGAGATACATTGATACACAAACAGACACACACAATAAACTTCACAGACACTGACACATATACAAAGATCCTGAACCCCCACTTAGACACAGACACTATTATGCACACAGACAAGGTGTCACAGTGTGTGTGTGTTCAAACCTAACACTGGCTCTGACAGTGGTATTTTGCAACAATTCTACATCTATACAAATTTCTGTCAACATGGGAAAGTAATATCTCCATGCCCTTTTATTTCCAGAATCTATAAAAAAAATTAGCATATAAAGAGAGAACTGTAGAATACTGATTGATGGTAAAATCAACAACATCATCTGTAATGCCTTGCGTATTCATCGCTCTTGGACATTTTCGCATTTCAGAATGAATTTTATTGGGATTTGTTTGTATACCATTTGGTTTATGCCTTTCCATATCTATGAATCCACGGGCGGTGCAGCCATCGCATCAAGGTTTGCTCTGATGGGACATCTGTTACTCATAAACTATAATTAATCACTTTGTATGCTCTTTGTCATGGACCAAGACCAGGACCATCCACAAAGTGTATATGGAGATCTAACAGGTGGAGAAGCAGGATCAATTCATTCTCCTACACACACCAATGTTTGGATACTGAAAATTTGTTATGGAGACCCTACGCCATCTTTTGTAGACACATCCCTCAAAACAAAAGGGGGACGCTGCTCCTATAAATAGCTGTTATGATTCTTTCTTTGATTCAACATATAAATTTAGCCTCCCCCCCTCACACTCCAGAAACTAATTTTTATATCTAATACTATACAGTATTATACAATATAATACAATGTCCAATGGAGAGCAAGCCACAAACCCCATGTTTGGTCTGAGTTAGCAAGTGCTTTGTGGGCTTTAATGGATGAAAGCATCTCTCTGCCTGGTTTGTGTCATATTATGAAGTAAACCAGTAGATGGCACAAGATCTCCTTGACCACCAAGCTCCCCTTTACTATTGTCAGACTTTGTTGATATCCAACAGAGTAATCAATTTCCAGATAGAGCAAAATGATTTATATCTGGAGCTACAGACAACCCAGACCAGTGGCATAGCGAGGGGGCAGGGTGGGGCACTTGCCCCCGGTCACCTGTCGGGGGGGCCGCAAGCAGGAATGGACTGATGTGCCTCCCAATTTCGGTGCCAATCTGGGGCTTGAACCAAAGCAGGCTTACATCTTCCTTCATAGCCCTTGCTGTGGGACTGCCCCCTGGCCGCGGAAGTCATGTGCGATGACATCATGAAAAGGGAGTCCCCTGACCAATACAAGAGATTCTGGAGTCCTTTGGACCCCCGTATCTCTTGAACCATGCAACATATGAGGTCCTTTTTGATCCTGGCCTTTCCAATGATGCCAAACATGACCAGATATTCTGTAAAAATTATTTAAAAAATGAATAGAAATCCTTTTTTTTTCTCCATAAGTGGCAGTAGGATACATCATAGCAGACGATCACCCACACTGACCTCACTCTGCTAGACCCATATCTCCTCAGCCCCCATTCTAGAATCACTGCCATTAACCCTTATTTCACCCACACAGGAAATCCAAAAAACAAGGTGGATGAAAACACCAGGGGCCCTATCGAGTTCCCTGAGCTAAAATTGGGATGCTAAAGGGAAAAATTAGAGTTCACTAATTTCCACTTTGCGTACCGGTTTCACCAGCCGATTATGAGGCATGTGTTGAGCCCAGCAGCCTACCCCGTAGCAGCCGCTAGGCTTGCGGATGCTCGGGACAGCACTAAAGCGCTGTCCCGAGCATCCCCTCCATGGAGTCCATAGGACCCCATGGAGGCTTCTGTTGCCGGGGCACATGACTTTCAGGATCTCGCCTCTCCCGAGATCCTGCTGGTCTGCGGTGTGATCGCGGAGGGAGACTGGGGACTTTTCCCCCCCAGTCTCACTCTGATCCCGGCGTTGATGTTAAGTATAGGGTGCGCAAAGTAAAGTAAACTTGCGGCATAAACCACTAATACCGATTCACTAACGGATTTTTAACCTGTTACCGAATCAGAGGTGATTTGTGCGGAGCACTATCATCTCTTTTAAACTAGCGCTATGGTGATAGGTCCCCAGAATGGCTGCTACAGATCAATGTTAAGAAAGTTTGAATCTACAGTATGTCACAGAAGTGAGTACACCCCTCACATTTTTGTAAATATTTTATAATATCTTTTCATGTGACAACACTGAAGAAATAACACTTTGCAACAATGTAAAGTATTGAGTGTACAGCTTCTATAACAGTATAAATTTGCTGTCCCCTCAAAATAACTCAACACACAGCCAATAATGTCTAAACCACTGGCAACAAAAGTGAGTACATCCCTAAGTGAAAATGTCCAAATTGGGCCCACAGTGTCAATAATTTGTGTGGCCACCATTATTTTCCAGCACTGCCTTAACGCTCTTGGGCATGGAGTTCACCAGAGCTTCACAGGTTGCCACTGGAGTCCTCTTCCACTCCTCCATGATGACATCACGGAGCTGGTGGATGTTAGAGACCTTGCGCTCCTCCACTGTCCGTTTGAGAATGCCCCATAGATGCTCAATAGGGTTTAGGTCTGGAGACATGCTTGGCCAGTCCATCAACACAACCTTTCTTGAACCCTGACAGCTTTTGAGCAGATATGCACAAGTTTACTCCCTCTTCCTCATGGTGTCTCCACTTTATATAGACTCCTCAACTTCTCACCACGGGAGACACCTAACCAGGGGCGTACCTAGAACATTTGGCACCTAGGGAAGATCCTATATTTGGCACCCCCAACTTTAAAATGTAAAAAAAACACCTGCACTTTTTTCGAATGTTTTCAAAAATATTTATTGCAGAAAATCTGCATTGTAGGTGTCACGTTCACCCTCGACAACCGTGGTGTGGATCCCACTTGACAGACCTCTAAGCCCTCCGATCCTTGAGTGGTCGGGACCACTAACCCTATCACTCCCAACCAGATTTAGAAACAGCATGGTCGATTACACAATCCGGATCGATAACAGAGAGTGTTCGCATACAAGCAGTGTTGGCAACAGAGGAGGTACTCATACAGACTGACTCGGCAACAGAGAGGGCACTCATACAAACTGGGTCGGCGTTCTGCAGGGTCAGTATATACTCTGAGTCGGCGTGCGGCAGGATCAGTAATCGCTCTGAGGCTGCTCTGGGTAAACCAAACATACAGGCTGTATCAGAAAGAATCATCACAAGGCAGTCCGGGTCAGCAACAGTCAAGGTCCTCATACAATCCGGGTCAGTAAATCAGATAAAGAATCTGACTCATAAACGAATGCACTCAGCGAAGCGGGAATAGACTCCACGTGCCACGTTCGCAATGGCGCTTACCCCAGATCAGCATGGTTTGGATGCTTATGGACAGATTTCTCTGAGACTTTACTTTACAGCAGTTAGAACTGCCACACCCAGCACTCCCAGCCAGGGAGATGATATAGAATACTAGATACCACTCAGCAGCAAATGATTTTGTGACCAAGTGTCTACTGAGTGAAGGCAAGTTAACTATACACAGACAGAGATAGCGTAGCAAGATATAAACATAAATTGGTTTAACAAAAGAGTGGTCAAAAGTACGTTCCGAGTTGGCACCAGAGACAGTAAACTGAGATCAGCTGACGATGCGGGAATAACTCCACGTCAGGGCAACGAGCTGAATCTCGCACCCTGCATTTAAGGCCGGCGGCTCCGTGTCATCACGCCAAGCCCCGCCCCCTCAGAAGTCGATCGGCCAGCTCGAACTCCTGGCACCTGGCCAGGATGTGCCGCGGAGGGCGAAGACGTGACACCACGTCAAGGGAACGACTCAGAGCGCGCGTTCTTTACTTAAAGGCCGGCGACTCCATGTCATCACGCTGCGCCCCGCCCCGACCAGCCGCAGGAATGCCAGGGACCGCCGGAGCTCCTGGCACTCGGCAAGCTAACGGCGCCATGTGCCCAGGATCCCCTTGAGACCCCGCAAGCTCCCCAGATGTGACAGTAGGAGTGTATCACAGAGCACCACAGCAATTAAACTGTCATGCATCCCACCTGATAGCAAGAACTCAGTCCCTGTATACAGAGCCCTATCTACCCCTCCGATCCTTGAATGGTCTGTCAAACTAGCTAACTTCAGGGACTTGACACAAACAGAAAGGGTTAACAGACTGAGGAAGCGACTTGCTCGCGAAACGCGTTTTGGCGTTTGAATTTTAATTTGTTTTAATTGTTTTAAAGAAATAAATTACTATATATCTGTACTAAAGGTCCTGCAGCTGCCTTTTGTATTCCCTGGAGGGACATCTTTAAACGGAAGCACGAAAGGGGAGTCCGGTATCTCCTAAAAATACCGGATGCGCAGTACATCTAGTGTCTGATTTATGACACTTACAAACGTGAGTTGAACCTTTGCATATTTAATTGGGGGGCAATGATGATTTAAACAAATCACACTATGTTGCCATTTTATCCCTTTTCCTTCGAGGGTTGAAGACCATAGATGCAAAGTGACTTCACAGTTTAATAAGAAGATCTTCCTCTCAAATATACCTTTCATACGAGAGGGAAGCGCAGATAATCACTACACTCCTCGATTGTTTAACTAATTGGTGGTTGGAGGTGAACCATCTTGTGTGATAATTTCTGCTGCTGACTCTTGAACTGCGACACAAGTACAAGGACTTCCCTTAACTAATTAGGACTTTTTGGTCTATAGCAGTATCGGTCTATTGTTGCATTGTTAGAGTGCTATTGACTAGGGGGCGCCAGATACTTATTCTTTCTCCATTAACAGACCACAGGTTAGAAACACAAAGCAGGCCCAAGCCATGCTGATCTTAATACCAGGAAAGAGGGTCACCCTTATACCAAGGATGATGCAAGGCACAAGGCCACCAGGACTAGCCAGGTCAATTTGTGGAGCGTGAGTCTCAGACAAAACCGGATCAGTATCAAGAGAGTGGTTCTCAGACAAAGCAGGGTCAGCAGCATATACAACGTGGTTCTCAGGCAAAGCAGGGTCAGTATATATTGCGTGGTTCTTCTCATACAAAACCGGGTCAGTATCAGGAGCCTGGTTCTCATACAAAGCAGGGTCAATATATATAGCATTGTTTTCATACAAAGCCGGGTCAGTATCAGGAGCCTGGTCAGCCATCAAATAAATAGGAAAGCACTGGGGAAGTAATTCCACGTCAGGGCAATGAGTGAGTCTGGCATACTGACTTTTTTTTTACATATAAACTTTTTTATTGTTTTCAAAGACGCTTTCAAAAATACATGCAAAACATCACTATACATCACTGTGACATGTCATGGTACATCTGTAACACCCGCAACAATGCCGTACAGAACAAGGGTCAACCCCATATGGTTGTTAAATTGTACAGTGGGAGATTTATTATCATCTCAGAAATAACAAGTCGTTACAGCAGTGGCATACTGACTTTTAAACCTAGCGGCTCCACGTCATCATGTCGTGTCCCTCCTCCCGGCTAGTCATGTGATCGCTCCGGGCCATCATATATCACTTGGCACCCGGCCAGCGAGCAGCGAGGACGGTGCTGGCGGGTGCCGGGAGCCCCAGGGACAGAGGACGTAACAAAAACTCACAATAGTGTGCGGTGTGTATGAGTGTATCACAGAGCACCACAGCAGTAAAACTCACAGTAATGTGTAGTGTGTATGAGCATATCATGGAGCTCCAGAGAGCAATAATACTCACAGTAATGACTCAAGACTGAACTACTAATTCCCCCCTCTAATGCCTAATGCCTCCCCACCTCCTGACTTCTCCATCATGGTTGATGGTATCACTATCTCCCCATCTAACCAGGTTCACTATCTGAGTTACACTTGACTTGGCTCATTCCTTCATCCCCCACATCCAGTCTCTCTCCTCCCCCTGCCGCTACCAACTACGTAATATTTCCAGAATTCAACCATTTCTTACCACTGACGCCACAAAGCAACTCATCCACGCCCTTGTAATCTCCCGACTTGACTATTGTAATACTCTTCTTGCTGACCTCCCTCTCTCTCGACTCTCCCACCTACAATCCATTCTGAATGCCTCTGCCAGGCTCATCCACCTCACCCACCGCTCGGGCTTTGCTGCTCCTCTCTGTGAGTCCCTTCACTGGCTCCCCATTCTGTGCGTTGCTGCGCACGCGTCCGTTTTATGCGCGTTATTTTTTTGACGGATGAAAAAATGCGCGAGGATTGTAATACCGGCGTTGTTTTACGCGCGTTAACATTTAACGCTTCGCGCAAAAATTCCCGCGTTGCGCGTGCGTTTTTGCGTGAAGATTGTAATAGGGCCCACTATGGGGGCAGTTTACAACACAGAAGATCACAAAATGGATGCACCCAGTGACATTATGTATAGAGTAAATTATTTTCTTAACCCTTTAACACAGGGCCGGCCCAAGACATTGTGCTGCCTGGCGCGAAGGAGGAAATGCTGCCACGCGCCTCCCCCCAAAAAACCCCCCAAAAAATCCCACGCAGTGTGTATGAGCATATCACATTGCCCCACAGCAATAAAATTCAAACACTCATACACACCGTCCATTAGAATTTTATTGCTGTGGAGCTCTGTGATACAGTAATGTGAGGTGTGTATAAGTGTATAACTGAGCTCCACAGCAATAAGACTGACAGTAATGTGCATTGTGTATGAGTGTGAGTTTTATTGTCGTAGCACTCTGATACACTCATACACACCCACATTGTGTATTAAATGCAGCATCTTTAGACTGGGTGAAAATACAGTAAAAGCACAATAAGAGGAGCAAGTGTCACATCATAGGCACAAAGTTTACTGAATGCTGTTGACCTGAACTTCACAAGGAGAACAGGAGTTACTAGGAGTGCCTCACAGCTCCACATCAATAAAATTATCATTAATCCTGTTAAGTTGGAACCAGGTTTGGGCTCCCTGAATTTAGCAGGGATGGGGCACGGGGGGAGATTTTTCAGTTTGCAGACAGACAGAGAGAAAAAGGCTAGGTAGGGGAAAAGACAGAATTGGATCGAATCAGGGGTCAGCAACCTTTTACACACCAAGTGCCATTTTTTTAAACCATCAGACAACCGGGTGCCAGTGAACAACAGCGCTGCATAGTGTTAGTTAGATTTTAATTTTTATACTCATAGTTGTACTGCTAATAGTAAGTTAAACTCCCAGAATTCTATATACCCAGACAAACCCCAGAATTTGACATACCCAGCAGGGCCCAGAATTTGACATACCCAGCAGCGCCCAGAATTTGACATACCCAGCAGCGCCCAGAATTTGACATACCCAGCAGAGCCCAGGATTTGACATACCCAGCAGAGCCCAGAATTTGACATACCCAGCACCACCCTCCCATAGGAAAAAGGAACTGGAGGCAGGGTCTCTCATTACAACAGACGGATGATCCCGGGACCCGACGAGGGGAGAGAATAGGTGCCGCAGTCTGGAGGATTCGCCCACACGCGCAATGCAGTAATCCCGCGCTTCCATACTAGAACCGGCTGACCGCATGTGTGTGTGCAACGCCCACACACATGAGGCCAGCTATGCCAGGAATGGAAGTGCAGGATTACAGCGTGTCTGGGCGGATCCTCCTCAGGCTGCTGGGCGCCATGGACGCCATTCACTGTTCGGTGGCGCCACAAAAAGTAGATGCCACCGCCGATAAAAAAAATAGTGCAGCGGCGCCGGTGGCTAAAATTTTCCGCCCCAGAATTTTTGCCGCCTGGTGACGCTGCTCCATTCTGCACCATGGTCAGGCCGGCCCTGCTTTAAACACTGCGGACGTGCTATGCTGTTCTGACTACAATTGGCCGCCTCGTCCCCTCCCCGTACACCCGCCTGTCCTTAAGGGGTTAACTAAGCATACATGAGAAAAACAAAGTATATGTAAGATATTAGCAACTTAAAATAAACAACATAAGAACATTTCATTTTTTTGGGGATAGTGGCGCTTTAAAAAGCCTGACTATTGGAAAGACAAAGCACCATTTCATTCTTCCTGTATAGACTTAATTCAGTGCAGAAGTTCAGCAGGATGCTTGATGACATTTAATTCCAAGAGCAAGATATATGTGTATTTTTTATTCTAAATCCAACTTATAAATTTTGTGTATATTTCCGAATGTGTCTGTCCTGTGTGTTTATTGGAACTTCGAGAAAGAATATTTCTCCTATCCTACCTAAAAGAAGTTCTTAATTATCCAGCGTCTCTTCCTATACAGTTTTCCTACAGAAATATGCATAAAACACAAAGGGAGATCTATAATTAGGCAATACGTTTGCAAAGGGAAGCTCTGGTGAAAAGTCTGGTTATTATGTGGAGCTTATTCATTAGCTTGACACAGAGGCTTTTTAATATATGTCAGGCTTTCTGTATTATAACTTGTCATTCTTTAAGAAATGTGTCCATAAATTCATTTTTGTACATGAGGAAAAATTTAGGATATATCCTTTTACTTTACTCCGAACAGAACACTGCATATGGAATGGCAGAAGGGACAGGTACAGAGAAAGACACCTTGATAGATATTGTCACAATACAGATGGCTGGGTTGCGGGTCGAGTCCAATGTGCGATGAAAAAGAGAGAAGGCAAGTATATGCAAAAATTAAAGAGGAATTTATTTAGACATAGAATAATACTAAGGATAAAGGAGCGGAGTAAACACAAAAAATAAGGAGTACAATGAATAAATAAAGGTTATAACTATATAGTACCGGCTGGGTGGAGTAGAAGTAACATCACTGCTCTGCGTGGAGAGAGCCTGTGGAGACATGGGTTCGATCCCGACGAGCACCTCTCCAGTAAGTGTCCTTGGGCAAGACACCTAACGGTACATACTCGCCACCCAGGACATACTTGAAAACAAGAGAAATCTCAATGTATCCTTCCTGGTAAAATCCTTTCTCAAAAAAAAAAAACTAGAGAGCGTGTATCCACAGATGAACAAAGGAGTAAGACCAGGGAGCAAGGATAAACAAATAACTGAGATAAAGGAAGAACAAGGCTGAATAATAACAGGGACAGAACAAGGATAATTAATGATGAAGGTAAAGAATACAGCAAGAATAAAGTATAGGAATAAAGAAGAAGCCTTTAAATAAATGAAGCAGGGTTTCCACAGCAAGGTATCAGAAGGAGCAGGCAATAAACAAAGTCTAGGATTTCAGGCAGATGTTCGGCAACAGGTTAAACAGAAGTTTTCAGGAATGTTTAGCAGAGGAGGCTATTGCATCTTAAAGTCAGATAGGCAAGCAATGTCCCATGTTGCTTTGCCTCTTTATAGGGAAGTGCAGGCCTCTTGATGAGTAGCACCTGCACCTCTTGCAGGCTAGGAGCAGAACTGAGAGGTATGGAGGGGCGGATTCATGGAGATCTGAATAATCCAGCGCCGGTTTTGTTTCTCCTGCGGTGCCGGCAACCGCATATATGTGACAGATATAAATTTTATCTGTCTATCTATTATATAATTATTGAGGGGTAAAGGGTAGGCAAATGTATAAAAATGATAAATATGTGATTGATAGATGCTAAATAGATAAATATATGGTAACCAGATCATTTGACGAAAGACAGGTGATAGACATAGTTGATAGATAGCGCAATATGTAGATATAGATATATAATGGGAAGCTATATATGATAGAGAAATATATTATTGATAGATAATAGATAAATCAATTTAAGTAACAAATAGATACACTATATTGCCAAAAGTATTTGCTCACCTGCCTTGACTCGCATATGGAAGGGTGAGCGAATACTTTTGGCAATATAGTGTAACTCTAGTATAGCTGTATAGAAATCTCTAGAGTGGACCTGCCGCTAGAGAAGGTTAAGAATCACACATATCCTGGCTCCCTCATTTTTCTGTGCCCTGTGCCAAGAAAAAAAAATCAATCACCATATGAGAAGTTGCTTGTATGGCAAATGGTTGTTTTTCTTTGGTAATGCAGTGGGGTGGCAACCAAGGGAGTAGGAGGGAGGGCATTTTGCTCTACAATTTGCATAATGTTACATGCACTTCTCACGTGGAGCTCGTGGTTTGCTAGGATCTTATGACATTAACATTAGTAGCAACATAATTCAATATTTTCAGGACTAACTATATGGGTGTTTTCAAGCCTTGCAGGGTTATTCAAAGAGATCCGAATGGATGCTGAAAGGGAACCGAACACTGAAAATCAGCGTTCAGTTACCTTTCTTGACCATTCGGCTATCCAGAGAGCAGGCAATTCGCCAAATGCTGGCGAATTGCCTGCACATACGGTGCTTGTTCGAGGGCAGTGAAATCCCCATAGAGAAGCAATGCTTCGGCTATTCAGAGAACAAAAACCAGCAGTGAAAGGTTCCCGAAATGCCCTGCCGTTCAGTGGTTTAATTCAGCAGGTTTATTCAGGCGAATCCCATAGGCTTCAATGTTAAAAATAATCCCGTTTTAATTCAGTATCTAATAAACCGTTGATTATAATATTCTGCAGTAAAGAGTTTCTTTATTTATTGATTTTGTAGGATATTTTAAGCATTTTTTGTGATTTTTTTAAAAACAAAATTCAGTTTTTTTTTTTTAAACTTTACTTATTTTTTCTGTAACAGCCCTTTTTATTATCATTCATTGGACCTCATATGTAAATTTCAGACATTTTCGCTCAGTAGTTTCTTTGCAAACAGCGTTTCACTTTTCAAACATTCAAGCAAACAGTTTTTCTAATTTATTCACTCCATTCGTCTGCGGTGTCGGCTTTATCCGGCGGCTGCGCTGCGTGTGATCGGCTCCTGCTCGGGTTTCCGGCGTTTTTGACGGGGTTAATCCAGATGTTTTTGCGGGTTTCGGTGTGCATTCGCCGGGTTTTGTGGTGAGTTTTCGGCAGGTTTGCGGCGACTTTTCCCCGCAATTCGGGGACCCTGTGGTGCTTGCTGAATACACAGCAGGGTCGCCGAAATGGGATCGCCAAATCGAACCGAGTTGAGGAGAACGAAAAGTCACCGGATGTGCGGTGACTTTTCGATTCTCTTTGAATTACCCTGCTGGTCTCTAAGGCCCAGGTCTAGGGTGGTAAAAACTGAAAAGGAGGCACAGACTTGACAGTTTTATATAAGGAGATATAAATAAATCATGAAATGTATGGGTACATATGGATTCTGTCTAAACCAGTTTAGTTATATTGGATTTTACATTGTTTACTGAGAAACATCTGAAATGTAGGCGTCTATGCTACTCACCCAGTATTGTTGACAAATGGATTAGAAATTTATGGTACGGTCAGTTTCCTTAAAAAGTGCTTTAACGTAAACTGAGTTTGTTTCCGAATAGACTGCGTAGCTGAGGACAAACTATGAAAACCATATAAATTGTTAGATTTATTCACATAACAGAAGTAGACTGTAAATGAAAATTAATGCAAGAGCTGCCAGTAACATGTTTCATCAATAACCATTCATTTTTTGAAATGTTTTCACTGATATATCTCCCAGTTTGGATAGCTTTACATGAACCATGGTGTAACATTTATCAACTATCTTTTGTGCAATTGAAGAACTTAGACAGCCAGTTGCACCTGAATACGTATCTGGTCAGCGCGAAATGGAAAAACGCTAGGGATATGTGGGCAATCTTGTGGTTACATCCGTAGAAGTTCAACATATGAGAGAATTGGAAGAGAGAAAAAAATATACCACATTGGTGCAATATGCTATATTCAAAGGTGACAAATTATGTTTGGAGAAAAATTCCACTCACAAATCTAGAGCCCCAACACTGGCTCTGAGTGGGAAGATGCCTCTGGGTTATTTATCTGAAGATGTTCTCAGGAAACCCACTCCTTCCATCTGCTGTTGATCGTCGCTCTCTCGATGGGGCAAATATACAATAAAGACACAAATAGAAAAACCCTGTGTGTATCTGAATGTAAGTATTGGAAAGGAAAACTCCTAACGGAGTGTAAACTCACATTTGATGGAGCTTATTCAAGCTCAAGATATGCGCCTATGGGTTTTGTGTGGTCAAACCCAAAAAAAGACCAGTGGATGCCGGATTACGTTCTAAAAAATTTAATAAAATTAACAAAAGTTAAAATAAAACAATTAGGAGTCCAGGACGCGTTTCACCGCTATCACGGCTTCTTCAGCTGGTGTCATCTGAACAAGAACTTCCAAGCATCATATTATAGTGTCATAGGTCCAAGAAATAAGTGCTTCCACATGTTGTTAATTGGCGAATGGCGTGCGTGGAAGAGGAACGAGAGCTGGACAACACATACGTAAGAGAGAAAAGAGAAAGGAGATAATCTCAACTAGTGGTATATTCAATCTGAGCAACAGAATTCTTTCTGATGTAGAAACCAAAGTTTTGAATAAGGGTTTAAAATTTGTTCCCACTAATAAACCAGATAAATTCAATATGTATATAGATTTGCAAAGATTTAAGCGTAAATTAAGCTTAAAATTTTTTTTCCTTAAAAACCCCATAGAAAAAAATATCATTCAACAGCCAAATTCCATCTTACATACCACCCTTAAGAACAAATCTAAGTTCTATCCCCGACACACCATCTCGGATGAGATGAAAACATTTGAAAAGCTGGTGATGAGGGATTTAGAAAAAATGCCCTCAAGGGAACGTCACCACAATCTGACTAAGGAAGAGAATAAAGCCCTTAAGAACCTTCAAAAGGATTCCAACATTGTCATAAAACCCGCCGACAAAGGCGGCGGGATTGTCATCCTCTCTAAAGAAGCCTACAACACTGAGGTATTACGGATCTTAAGCGACACTAGTACGTATGAACCGATGAAAGGTGATCCCATTAACGGAATAAGATCAAAATTGAATGTCTTACTTTTGGAAGGGAAAGAAAACGAGATACTAAATGAAAAGGAATATGATTATCTAAAAATGGAGTATACTAAAACACCCTACATATATATTCTACCTAAAATACATAAAAGTCTTACCCACCCACCTGGAAGACCCATCGTAGCGGGCATCAACTCTATTACGAGTCGATTATCTGAGTATGTAGATATCTTGTTACAGCCCATCGTTCAGGAAGTACCATCCTACCTCAAGGACACAATAAGTATGCTAAATTTATTACAAGGACTACAGTACCAAACAGGTGACATAATGGTCACCTGCGATGTCAACGCACTGTACAGTAGCATACCCCACCTTAAAGGTCTCTCTGTAGTAAGGGAGGTGTTGTCAAAAACTCATAAAATACCAATAGATCAAATATCATATATTTTAAAAAGTATGGAATTCATATTAAACAATAATTATTTTAAGTTCGAAAATGATTTTTTTATTCAACGCAAAGGAACCGCTATGGGAACAAAATTCGCGCCCAGCTATGCGAACCTATATATGGCAGGCTGGGAATCCCAGTTTGTCTACGGTTCGCATAGCTGGGCGCAAGATAAAATTTTGTCCTATAGGCGTTACATTGACGACGTTTTCTTGTTTGGAGAGGGGCAGAGGAAGACTTAATATCCTTCCTTGATGGCCTTGATAATCTAGAATGGGGTATAAAGCTGGATAGGAAATGGAGTGTTGACAAAGTCACTTTTTTAGATCTAGATATATACAGAGAGGGTAACTCTATTAAATCCAGAACATTCTTTAAAGAGGTTGATACCAATACCTTCATAGACAAATCCAGCTGTCATAACCCTATCTGGCTAGAAAGTGTTCCTAAGGGACAATTTGTCCGACTAAGGAGAAATTGTACGGACGTGGAAATGTTTAACAAACAAGCCAATATATTGAAAAAAGATTTTTTAGAAAAGGGCTATAATGAGGACAATTTGGATCATATTATAAACAATTTGGCCCATAAAGAACGTGAGGATTTATTAAAATATAAACCCAAGAAAAAACTGGAAAATGAAGAAGTGAGCTTCATTTGTGACTACAATAGCAAAGCCACACATGTCAAGAAAATCTTTAGAAAACACTGGCATATACTGCATAATGATAAAGATCTCAAAGAATTTGTAGGAAAAACCCCAAAAATTATCTTCAGAGGGGCAAAGAGTCTAAAAACAAACTTAGTCCACAGTAAAGCCAAGAAAATAAGCTGTAAGAAAGAATTTTTTCAACTAAAAGAAGGTTTTTACAATTGCGGACAATGCCTAGCATGTAGGTCCACACACAGTAAAAAAGGGTATAGTGGATCATACAAAAACCACAAAAGCGATCGAGAAATTCCCATTAGGGGCGTTCTCAATTGCTTTTCTAAAAATATCATTTATATGCTAGAATGTACATGCGGCCTACAGTATATAGGCCGTACAAAAAGAGCACTAAATGTACGAATTTCAGAGCATGTTAGGAACATCAAAAAAGGTTTTGAAAAACACTCGGTTTCCCTCCACTACAATAAAATACATAATAAAATTCCAGTAGGTTTAAAATTCACAGCACTTAAACAAATTAAACAAATGGATATAGGTGAAGATTTTATTAAAAGGTTAGGTCAAGAAGAAATGCGCACTATTTTTGAAATGGGCACTTTATCACCGGGTGGACTCAATGACGATTTCGAAGTCACTCACTTTTTGTAATCCCAGATGATCTAGTCAACTTCTCAAATGTTCATATACTGCGGAAATATATATTTTTTTTTTTTTTTTTTCCTCACACAGTCGCTAATAATAAATTTCTACATTCACAATCACTTATTTTTAGCCCACACAACATCCATAGGACTATATGGGTCATACCATTTTACCTCATAGTTTATACACTAAAGTATAATGAATTCAAGATACATTTACAAGAACACAATCACCATTCACCAGATTATAATATATATTAGTATTAATGTATCTATTTTCCAATATTTATTTTAAAGAAACATCTATATGCATTCATCTCCCTCCCCCCTTTTTTTATATACATTTCACCATTTAGAGACACATATGATATAATACACTGTCATTCTAAGCAAATCGTTTCCTTAGGCCATATTTCATACAAAGATACCCTTATATTGGAAGGGCTATGTACTATCTATATCGGTCTTATTGAAGACAATCATATATTATGATAGTTTTGCTCATATATAAATATTTTTACTCACATGTATATTCCATCCGAATACATTACTTTATTCATTGGACCACGTTAATTTATCCATTTTAGTTTGAAGCATGTAATATATATATACTATATTGAGCAGTATCACCATAATGGATTATAAGGATGGCATTTCTCTATACTGAGGCACATAGACTGTAATATTCTTCTCATTCCTTACACTAATTTTAATTTTTCTCCCCTTTTTTGATCTGATAAAAGGACATCTGTGCACACTAAATCGCCAAGATTGATTCAACATATCCGTACATTTTACACAGCATAGAGTATGTAGATCTATAGTGGAGTTAGATTGGAGGGGTTAATATAGACACGACATAGTTCTCACACAGATTGACAATAAAAATATCAAAGAGTTAACACCATTCTGGAATCCCCTGATCGATTTTTCCATCTATCGTCTTTTTTCCCTTTTTTGCGCTCTTAATATATGTGGCGATTTGAGAGGTGTAGCCTTTTTCATCTGGGATATGATATAATGTGTTGGTATGCATATTTATTGTATCTCTTTGTTGTTTTTGGCATTGTTGTCGGTGACCGAACGTTTAAGAACGTAATAAAGACTGGCTACGTCATTGACACGCCATCCTGAAACGCGGAAATTACGCATTGCGCCTGCGCAAAATGGCGCCCGACTGTTGAAACTCGGACAGACTTCATAGAGAGGCGTGGAACGCACGCCATTCGCCAATTAACAACATGTGGAAGCACTTATTTCTTGGACCTATGACACTATAATATGATGCTTGGAAGTTCTTGTTCAGATGACACCAGCTGAAGAAGCCGTGATATAGCGGTGAAACGCGTCCTGGACTCCTAATTGTTTTATTTTAACTTTTGTTAATTTTATTAAATTTTTTAGAACGTAATCCGGCATCCACTGGTCTTTTTTTGGGTTTGACCACACAAAACCCATAGGCGCATATCTTGAGCTTGAATAAGCTCCATCAAATGTGAGTTTACACTCCGTTAGGAGTTTTCCTTTCCAATACTTACATTCAGATACACACAGGGTTTTTCTATTTGTGTCTTTATTGTATATTTGCCCCATCGAGAGAGCGACGATCAACAGCAGATGGAAGGAGTGGGTTTCCTGAGAACATCTTCAGATAAATAACCCAGAGGCATCTTCCCACTCAGAGCCAGTGTTGGGGCTCTAGATTTGTGAGTGGAATTTTCTCCAAACATAATTTGTCACCTTTGAATATAGCATATTGCACCAATGTGGTATATTTTTTTCTCTTCCAATTCTCTCATATGTTGAACTTCTACGGATGTAACCACAAGATTGCCCACATATCCCTAGCGTTTTTCCATTTCGCGCTGACCAGATACGTATTCAATTGTTAATATCTGTTCTTGTTTGGGGGAAACCACTAATTTCTGGTCTAGCTGGGTATTGGGCACATCACTTTGTTCTGGGCGCTTACCACCTCCTATTCCAGCCAGTTGCACCTGTCTGGCAATTTTTTGCCCAGTAATCCCTGGAAAGGTTGGCAAGGGGCGCAATTGGCCGCTTGACAATTAGCCTATAAAAGTTGCAGGCAACAACCTTGCAGTTCTGTGGATTAAATGCAGTGTGAAATTTTCCTGATTCGTATTTCGGAAGTGCTTCCAAAATATGAATCGGTTCTGTCCGAAACAGTCCGAAAATGGAACGAAAATTAATCGGAACTAAGCGGTATAAAACTAATTGATTTTGTTTTTACGTATCAATTCGTTGCAGCGTGTCAATTAAACTTGGCACCATTGGCCGTGGTGCTGAATCTGTTGTATTAAGCACCACAGGACATGGACAGTGCCTTGGTGCCGTTCAGTTGCAGTGAAATTCCCCATAGAGAAGTAATGGTAATTTATTCAGACAACACCGAACAGCACCGAAATGCCCTGATTTTCGGTAGTTTCTTTGACAGCTTTAAACAGGTGAATCCCATAGGTTTCGATGCAAAAAATATTCCTCATTTTTATTAAATATTTATTAAACCGTTTATACTTTTCACTTGCAGAAAAAAATCTCTTTATTTATTTATTTTTTTGGATTTTTTGGGTGAAATTTCAGGATTCCGAATTTATTTTGAAACTAGGCTTTTTTTTAGCGAACGCAGTGTTTTTTTTCCATACCTTCAGTCTGGCTGCTTTCAGCAGGGGCTGTCTATGGTGCTGAAACTTATTCAGTACCAAAGACAGTGGCTATTCCTGGTGCTAAAACCTATTCAGCACAATGGATAGCAGCTCCACGGGTCTCCGTAGCCTATCCATTGTGCTGAATAGGTTTCAGTACATTCAGGACATTACTTGCATCTTTTTACATATTTTTCAAGAATCAAGATATGTACTAAAACAGCATACGTATGTATGTATATATATAATAAGAGCAATTTGCAAGAGAAAATGTAATATATACTGAATAATTCACACATAGGATGGAAGTACTGTAAGATTGGAATACTTATATTTAGTTGATTTCTTCTCTTTTCCTTGGTTCCAGGGATGTAATCCAGATTCCAGGGTGGGAAGGACGAATAAGTGGGCTCAGGAAAAAATGTGTATCGATGGAAAAGACCAGGCAGCAAGACATGTATAAGAATAAAAAATATAGACTTTTATTTAAATTAAAAAAGCCATATGGCAGGAATAAATCTAATTTTTTTTTGGTATAAAATAATACAAAAGCTTTAAAAGGATCACCAGAACGCGTTTTCGCCATATAGGCTTCCTCAGTGAGTGTCCTTTTGAGGCAGAGTAATCTCTAAAGTAATCTCTGATTACTGATTGACTTTAGGGTTAAAATATGTTATAATCTTTAATGTGTGAGCTTCTGTTAAAGGCTTTATATGTATTAGTTGGAGTGCTCTCCTTCTGGATTGTGTATATACTGTGTATATGTATATATATATATATATTATATATATATATGATTAGTGTTGTCAGATTCTCCATGGTTTTCCAGATTTACATAATATAAAAATAAATGCATGATGATGGACAGTGTGTGAATGTTCAACTCTTAATCACACACAATCCATACACTGGTAAGAAACCAGTGTATTAATCATGGGGGATCTAAAATGATTTGTAAATTAATTATCTACACATCATTAATTGTTCTTGTGTGTGTTAAGCTGAAAAATGATGTATCACTGAACTTGGATGTAATTTACACAGCATATAAAAATAATACAGCTATAAATACATTACAAAATGAGTTGTATTCAAGGCTAAGGCACCTTACCTTCCAAATACTTAAGACATAATACCATGGAGCGATAAATTAATCTTCAAATACTTTATTTTGTCTTTGTGCAATAAAATAAACATCACTATTAGAAAAAATTTTACGATGCAATTCTGGGAAATAATGAGGATCAGAATTCCACAGAGATAATTCAAATGTAAAAGTTAAATGGAAACACAAGTAACAAGTGTTGGAAAGTGCTTTCTGACAGCACCTCTTCATATTTAAACCTAAAAGCCCACATTAATAAGCTTTTGTTTATCTGTTAATTTTTTTTGAGCCATCTCCTGCTTTTTCTCTGTTTCATTACCATCCATCACGTGGATCGAGGCCAGAGATGACTTCAGTTGCTTGTTTGGCATGCTGCCTGGCTCAAAGCACGGCAATAAGTTCCAGTAGAAGGGTCAGGGTCAGAATTAGGGAATATTTTGTTGCACTGGCTGCCTCCTTCTCATCACAGCAAATTTCCAATCTCTTGTGGGGAGCAAACAGTACTGATAAGCTAATCCTTGCCTAGTTTAATATTCATATAGCGATGATCCATGACAGAAAATGCTTGAATCATGGTAGGAAACACTTCGATTGTAAGCTCTCGAGCAGGGTCCTCTCTCCTACTGTTCTGTGTGTAACGTGTATATATATTTGTTATTCTGTCTCTCCCATTGAACAGCGTTACAGAACTTGGTGCATTATAAATACTTGTAACCGTAACTAACTAGGGGTTAATACAACTTTAAATTCTTCCAGAGAGAATACAATATGCAATGCTCATGTAATAACCATACACATTTTCAAATACATATCTGTTTATCTATCAGCTGTAGTATTTCTGACAATCCTTTATATCACCCATTCCCCGTCCATATTTCATATCACAAATATATATCTTTATATCATTGAATTATAGAATATTGATATCATCATAGCTGAAGTGAAGCTCAAACTGTTACAAAGAGATGATGTTACAGTGTGGTTGCTATGGCAACAGAAGAGCCAAAATGCTGATAATATCTAATGTGCTATAAGCACATCTATGTTTCTCATATTTTAGAAAGAAAAAATTGTATATATACACATACAAAGCACACACTTAAGTACATCTGTTCTAAACACATAGTCACATAAATATGCAATATTCAAACAATTTGCAAACAAAAATCTTCAGATGTAACTAACGCTTAAAATATGAGTTAGGAAGGGAAGAAAATCAGCAATGTTTAGCAACCACTGCTTGAGAGCAATGGAAATTACCCCATCTTGGATCAAAATATTGAGAGGTTCAGTTAACAGCAAGAGAGGACAAATTGAAAATGTAAAGTTTGTGGTCAAAGTGCCCTGATAGTCCCCCTCGAGGGAGAACTTTTGGAGGAATGGTTCAGCCCTTCCAGATCAGGGACGTAGCTCCTGTTTGATAGTGAGATCAGTGAGAGCTGGCATGAGCTTTAGGATTCAGGACAAGGAAGAGGGAACCAATTTGGGTCCCATCTCCCTCTTACCTTTGGATTGGCTGGGCACTCCTTCCCGTGGCCACGTGAAATGCTCTGGCTTCCTGCAATCCAGGAGCATGTCCCATCTTGAAGGTTATAGACTAGCACTTTACTGGATATAAGATACAGGAGAGGGTGAAGAGGGAAGTCGGCAGTGGTGAATGTTTACCCCCCCATGTTAACTATCAAGTCAAACTGCAGAGGTACAGAATAGTCAGCTAATGTACAAGCAAGTGGGATAATAAAATAACTGTAATTCAGCTTACGTAATTGAAATCTGCAAGAGTCTGTGAGAACTACTTGTCCCTGCATGCAATTCAGCTCCATTTAGGGTCAGCCAGTCAGAGCAGAGGTCAGGCTTCCCAGCAGCCTCAGAAAGGAAATCTGTGAAGGAAGGGAGGGGCCATCAGAGAACTCCATGCCATGCCATGAGGCAGGCAACCTGGACATAATAAAGTGCACAGAGATTTACAAACATCTTCAGATCCTGGAGTAGCAGCCGGTGAGCTAAAGGACTATTTTTACAGTCATATGTAGGAAAGGAATTAAGCCAGTTTAGTGATAAATGCAGTCAGTTAACTTTTTTTTTTTTTTAAATTTAAAGTTTTTTATTTTGAAATAAGTCAGCATTACATCATACTGTAAAATAATGAATGACCTCGCAGGGCCAAACAAGAAGACATAACAAGCAACGGAAACCACACATGGCCAAAAAAGTGTCATCGTAAAAACAGCGAATCGAAAAAATCTAAGGATAGCAATATGTTAGCAGAAAACATCCCCTAGACGGGGGGTCTCATCAAGGTGGGAAATCAAACATATATAAATGCAGCCACTTAAGGCCGGCCAAGGTAACTACGGTCAGCTGGTCAAAAAACATGCGTCGCAAAGAAGGACAGGGCGGTAAAAATAAGTAAAAAGGCAGAAAGTACCATGTGCAGGCAAAAAAGCAAAAGCCCTATGCAATGCAGGCTGGGACTGATCAAAACAAATTACGAACCGTCCTGAAAGTCCAGGCACTAGGCCAAGCTAGAGACCAGGGACACGTAAGCATATAAGAGAAATGCAGGGGAGGGGGTGTAATTCAGTAAAGCTCAGACCTGGAGAGGTAGAGGGCATAGAAACCAGCCTTCAATCCGGTCGAGGGTCCGGAGGATCCGGTGAGAGGCCCGCAGCCGCAAGGTCAATCCAAGCCACCGCGGGATCCGTGATGGTATAGGGGACATTTGCGTGGGTCACCACCAAAGCTCCTGCCAGACCCCAGCAATATCGGACACCCTGTCGGCGAAGAACTGATGTCACTTCACGAAAACGCCTGCGAGCCATCAGGGTCTGCAATGGGAGATCATGATACAGGGCCAGAGTGGAGCCCTCAAAGCGTACGGGATCCCTCGCGCCCGGAGCAGACATAACCTTGACCTTGAAAGCCACTTCACGGAAGGCCACTACGACGTCTCGAGGAGCCCCAGGTGGGTTCGTCGCAGGTCTCCTGACCCGAAACACCGACCCAAGCATGTCAGGTGTGTCAGGGGGAAGCCCCGTGACCTGAAGCACAAGACGAGTCACGTAGGACGGCAGAGCGTCGGAGGTAATAGAGTCCGGGACACCCCTGACCCTGATGTTTCGGCGTCTGTGTCTCGTTTCAAGCATCTCCACAGAGCGTGTCAGAAGTTCGACTTGGTATCGCAAACCAGCAACCTGACCAGACAGGTGAGTTTGTTCCGTTGTCACAGCAGAAGTCGTCTCCTGTACCACCTTCACCTGAGCACGCATCGCCGCTATCTCCGTGCGGACCGCCGCCACCTCAGGCTGCCACACCTCACGTATCACCCGAAGCTCCTCCAAGATCCTGCGGAGATCCCCTTCGTGGAGGGGAGATGGTCGTCCTCCTCCTGCACCTGTTGCTGTCGAAGTCCCGTCCCCACTGCAGACCGATGATCCGAGGTCACACTATTACTGGCGGAGGTAAGGGGAATCTCAGTCGGGTCCCCATCAAAAATATCCTCTGTGTCCGGCGTTGCCCCGGACGATGTCCGCATTGCTGATTTTCTCTTCTTCTGTGCCCGTTTCCTAGCAGCCGCCGAGAGGGGTCGGGAGTCAGACGCCGGTGACTGCGGGGCAAGCCAGGGCATCCCAGTAATACCCCCCTGAGGTTCATAGTCGCTGTCAGCCTCCGAGGAGCCATAGCCCGGGGGAGGGAGGAAGAAGCAGTCAGTCCCGTAAAAGCGGACCCACCTCGCAAAACATCCCGAATGTCCCTCTGTCGGGGGGCCCGTCGCTGGGAACGACCGGTAGGCATGGTTCCGGAGATGCTGGGCTGGCACGAGGTCGCAGGGCGGTGAGGGAATCTCAATACGCCTCGAGTAGGCTTCCAAGATGGCCGCTGTGACTAGGCCCAAATCGCGCTGCCGGCAGCAATCTGTCCCCGGCACGAAACTCAGGGCTAAATCAGGTACCTCAACTCTCCAGGATCCCTCTAGCCAACCGGGAAGCTCACAGGGCAGTGCAAACGGCGAAAAAAGCAATAAAATCCGTGGTAGACACAGAGCTCCTCCAAAATGCTGCTGCTCGCTTCCACAGCTAGCTCCGCCTCCTTTCGTCAGTTAACTTTTAGATCTATTTGATGCTCAGTGTGAGGAGATTCCACATGCAGTTCTTTATATTAGTCCATTTCATGTCTGTTTTCTTTAAGTTAAAATATATTTTGGCAGTAATGATATTCTAGAAGTGTGTGCTAGTGAATGTATATGAAACTGGCACAGAAGTTAATGATTAACAAGCTTTATGTGCAATGTATTTATACAATTTCTGTATTTCTTTCTGTTTAAGGTTTTTCACCTTTTAATTCATCTACTCAGCTTTTAATTCATTTACTCAGCTTTAATTCATCACTTTTAATTCACCTACTCAACTATTTACCCAATTCATCTATGCATCACTTTAATTCATCTAATCACTATTCAACTATTCATCTATTCAACTATTTACCTAATCAATCTACAGCTACTATATTTACTACCCAATTTACTGAAATTAAACTTAAATGCAAGTGAATGAAGAGTGGATTCCAGTTATTATTTCCGGCGACGGTGTTTGAAGTTTCCTTTCAAGCGTGAAAAATTGTGCAAAAAAACAGAAAGCTTGACATTAACCCTAAAGTATCTGTAACAGGAACCGGATGACAATGCTCTCTTCTCCCAGGTCAAGAAGATCTGTTAAGTATTCATTTAACTTTTAATATATGTACTGAATAAATGGAAACCTTTTGTGAAAATGGAGGGTGGGTCTTTGAGCATCAATAAGAAAGACTTGCGATACTGAAAGAGGTTACCAATCGGGAGAAAAGGCAAAAGGTATGCACAATGAGAAATATAAAGAAATTTAAAGCAGCCAGTGGAGGCACCGAGGTAAAGAAAGAAGCTTACCAACAGGAGCATGGCATTGTGAAAGTGCTGTTGGGTGAGGGAGCCCAGTCAGCATGTGTTAAAGTCTGTGTGTGGAAACTTTGGAAGATACTATCACACTGGCTATCTACATAACTGGTGGTTGAGGATGCGCTACACCTTCGCCAATAAGGTCCAGCTTCTTCGGGAGCTAAAACAGACAAACAGCAGTTAAGCAGCTTTGCTGGCATCAACTCTGTCCCCTCTGCACCTCACCTGTGACATCTATCTTTTTCCACTGCTCGAGAAGGAGACATAGACAGTAAGAAACAAACCATTGGATGCCCACAGCAAACTTTAATGGAGGTGGGTGCACAAGGAATCTAGAGCAGCCTCACTCTATGCTGAATCCATTGTGTATTGACAACACTCAAATATACTTTCATCCCCAGTCTCATGCCTGTGGATCGTGTCACTAAATGCATCTCAGCCATCTCTTATTGGATGTCTTTCCACTTTCTGAAACAAAATCTAGGAAACGCTTTTTGCAAAATCGGGCCCTGCCATTCCTGTACTACAGATACTTGATACTGGTGAGTGCTCCCTTTTTTGGCGCTCTCTGGTAAGTCAAAGATGACAAGCCAAACTCTTAAGTTAAGCAACCTGCAATACACCTCCTTGAACAAAGTGGCCCTGCTGCCACCATGGACATTCATTAAAGTACCTGTTGTCTCCAATTATACTTGTGCATATTTGTATATATATTAGTTGATAGTTAATTCTAGTTTGGGTTGAGGATGATATAGAGGAGAGCGACCACTCTGAGCGACAAGCCAGAAGGGGTGACAGAGGGCACTTGACTTGCCACTAGTGACACAGTGCACACGCTTCAAGGCAATATTTGTTATGGTCCCAGCATATTATAGGTGGGTCATGGCCTTTTCGACCCAGGCAGGAAGAAGGCACGATAAGCCCCTGGCATTCCATTATTACTTTTGTTATTTATATTCCACCTCCCGTAATTTATCATATGAGCAATATTATCTATGGATGCTGCACCATGGTAAACAAAATAATTAATATCTACAAATAAAGAGAGTCCATGGTGCTTTCTGAATGGTGAATAAAATATGTGCAAAAATGCTTTTTGAGATCCACTCACAAAACCGTGAGTGACCGTATGCCACTCAGATATGATCACCCTGAGGAGGATCAGACTCCTTTATAGCGTAGGGTTACCAAACAATACACTGGAGCTGATGAATGGAGCTGAGATATACAGGTCTATTCACTAAAGGGTAAAGTCAGGAGAATTGTCAGGAAAGGTGAAAATTCTTGGTCAAAACAGCCAAACCAGAAAAATTCTCACATTGATCTCACTTTCCAAATGGGCAATTTGGTCTAGACTGTTCACGTCTCCTGCAAATTCTCTTGAGTTTTACCTTTAGTGAATAGACCTGATAGTGTTCTTCTTTTAAAAATAGCTTTTATTCCACTTAAAAATAATGAAAGCAGTATCCTCACGGTCTGGAAGTCCCAGAGAGTCTACAAAGCAGAGAAACTCTATGACCATCTGTCCTGCTTGCGATCAGTCACTGCTGTGCTTCTCTGCTTCCTGGTTTTAGACTCCTCTCCAGTCACATGCAAGAGCATCATATTCACCCGCATACGCATTTCGTTTCTGTCTCGAAGCTTCCTCAGTGTGTAATGAAGTCCAGTCCTGCCTCTTTTAAAACACATGCAAACTGTTGATAGTGACCATTTCATTGCCAGAATACACTTTATAATAATAAAAATCATCCAGTATAAAATCCTAAACATGGATACTATGTTAAAAACCTAAATGCATATTTACTACATTAAGTAACAAAATGTCATTTTTTTAATAATAATAAAAAAGATAAATAAATTAAAATTACATTTTAAAAATAATATTTGCACAATTAAAATCTCAGATTATGGAAGAGCTCCGCTGTTTCGTTGCTGTTTATTCCCCCGAATTTACACCCGATCTGCCCTGGAATATATGGCTGACGGTACGGTGGAGGATTTGAGCGACCTTGAGTGCTCCGCAGCACTACGTTGTCGCAGCGGGATGCGGATTTGCTGTTGCAGCCTAGCTGATTCGGCCATCTTAGACGCCCGTGTGTTCCCCGGCTGTGATTCACTGGGACTACGCCTTTCATTACCTACATGGGTAAGAAGCTACCTAAATGCCAGAGACAACAGGAAGGTCCCCGCCAACGGGACATACAGGACTCTATGGCTGGTGGGCCGGTCCCTCAAGCGTCAGTTGTCTCCCCCTCCCTCCCCTCGAGTAATGGATCCTCGGGAGATGATGATGACTCTTGGCCTTTGAGGAATGGGAATGCTATGTCCTGGCTCACCCCGACTTCCCAGGTACAGGGAATGCGGTCCTCCAGCACTGCCGCCAAAAAACGTGCACAGAAGAAATGCAGGGCCTCTGCGTTGGCATCCCCGGTGACTGAGTGGGACCCATCGGAGGAACACTCGGAAGAAGACCTATTGCCCTGCACCGGAGATAGCTCGACATCGGTGCCTCGTGGAGGCTCGCTGCTGAAGGCCCAGATGTCGGACGCGCCAAATAGAACGGCTGGTCCTGCAATTCTCTCTGATACAGCCCGCATCGCCGGGGAGGATGATGACCTCCGCTCTACAAAGGGGGATCTTCGCAGAATCCTGTCGGAAATCAGGGACATGTGGAAGCCTGAAGTGGCTGCGGTGCGAGTGGAGGTGGAAGTGCTGCGTACAACAGTACCGGCAGTTCAGGCATGGACCACTGAAATGGCAGATGAACAGACCCACCTATCTGAACAACTGGTTGCCCTACGATCTCAGGTGGACCTCCTGACATACTCTGGACACATTTTCGGGAACTACAGGAATTTCCAAAGTTTCGGGAACTTCCAATTGGAATTCAGGAGCCTCAGGCCTCAGGTTACTTTCCCACCGTTCGGAAACTGGAATGACCTCTTCAGGCTCAGGCGAGCGCACCCAGTCCAGACAAAAACTTCCTTCCTCACTATCCCTTTCACTCTCTTTGACAACCCGTGTCTGCTGAGACCGAGTAACAGGAGTCAAACGTGGAGCAGGCGGGTTCGGCAGAGGAAATTCGTCTCCAACTGGTATCCTCACAGCCTCCCTCAAAGGCAACAGATGATTTCAATGCCAGTTTTTTAGAGGCCTGGCCTTTCCATCCGGTCGGATCTGGTAAACTGGCAAACCCGGCAGTTGCTTGCAGACAATGTAGACTTGAGAACTCCATCTATCCGCCAACTTATGCCTTGCAGAAACACCCAAGTTCTTCAACAAAACCCTATCACCGGGTTGTAGATCCTGTATCCGAACTCTCAAGTCGTAGTTTCGTTTATTCCTCTGTTCCCTATCTCCTGAGGTCAAATAGGCTTGTTCAAACGCAGAGGCCAAATTCTTCTGAAGTCTATCCACATAATTTCTATGAGAGGTCACAGACGTCTGATCCAGAGATAGCCCAAACGCCAAATCAACCCGCAGTCGAGCTTCCCTTCCGAACATAAGACGGTACGGTGAGTATCCAGTAGCGTCACTCTCCGTACTGTTATACGCATGCACCAGCGTAGTTATGTGACGACTCCAGCTCTGCTTCTCTCTGTTTGACAATGTCCCCAACATATTTAGCAGCGTGCGATTAAACCTTTCTGGTTGGGCATCACCTTGAGGGTGATATGGTGTAGTTCGGGTCTTCTGAATTCCTAGCAGTTCCAGCAATTGCCCAACAAGCCGGCTCTCAAAGTCTCTGCCCTGATCCGAGTGTATTCTCCTTGGTAGGCCATATTGAACAAAAAACTTTTCCATCAAAACCTTCGCCACCTTTGGAGCACGTTGGTCTTTCATAGAAAAAGCTTGGGCATAACGCGTGAAATGATCAGTCACTACTAGAATATTTCCCTGCCCACTAGCATCCGGCTCTAAGCACAGGAAGTCAATGCACACCAAATCCATGGGTCCTTGACTTTGCAGGTGGCTCATTGGAGCAGCTCGGGTTGGTAGGGTTTTCCTCTGGATACACCTCAAACACGAATGACAGTAACTTTCAACTTCAGATCTCATACAGGGCCAATAAAATCTGTCTCGCACTAGCTTAAAAGTTCTCTCTGCACCCAAATGCCCATGTTCATCGTGTAATGACCGCAGCACATCCTCTCTGTGTTTGGTGGGAAGGAACAACTGTTGGGTCTCTTCAGCATTGTTTGAGGGGCCCCTTCGGTAGACCACCCCATCCAACATCTTCAACCGTTCCCACTCTTTGTATACCAATCGGGCTCCTTCTGGGGAATTTGTCAGTAGAATTTCCCATTGGTTCGCATTTAGGGCCTTCACGGTTAACGCAATCAAAGGGTCTCTAGCCTGATCGGCTCTTAGGTCCTGTTTCGAGAAGGTAGGCAGACTTTCATCCCTCAGCTGTGTAGGATTACAATAGAACTCTGGAACAGCCGCAGCCATAACTCCTATAGCTTCTGCTTCAACCCCTCCCTTGACCCGGCGCACCGCTCCTTGACATAAGGCTTGCACCCCATCTGGAGTTAACTGAGTCCATTCTGTAGTGTAGGGCCTTCTCGACAAAGCATCTGCATCTCGATTATTCACTCCAGGGCAATACTTCAGGCTGAACCGAAACCCTGACAGAATGGCCAACCACCGATGTCCCGTTGCATCCAGCTTCGCAGTAGTAAGGACATACGTAAGAGGATTGTTGTCAGTCTTTATCACAAATTCGGCTCCATACATATAATCTTTCAGCTTGTCTACTACCGCCCACTTCAAGGCTAGGAACTCCAACTTGTGGGTAGGATAGATCTTTTCTGAAGGCGTAAGGCTTCGGCTCACATACACCACAGGCCTCAATAATCCACCATATTCTTGGTATAGGACTCCCCCTAGACCTTCTCTGCTGGCATCCACATGCAATTCGTACGGCTTATGAGGATCAGCGTAAGCCAGGACAGGAGCTCGAGTTAGACTCTCTTTCAGTTTCATGAAAGCACTTTCGCATTGATTAGTCCATTCTTCTTGGATGGATTCTCGAGCCTTCCTTGGCCCCAGAGCCGACGAACTTCGATCAGAGGCCTTTGGGCCTTCTCCTGCATCTTCCTTCTGTAGGAGCTTGTTCAGGGGTTGAGCTATCTTGGCAAATCCTCCTACGAATCTTTGGTAATATGAGCAGAACCCCAGGAAAGATCTATGTTCAATAACATTTCGGGGTCTAGGCCAGGAAGGTACGGCTTCCAACTTTCGAGGATCCGTCGAAACGCCTTCTGCTGAAACAACATGTCCCAGATACGTAACGGAGGGTAAACAAAATTGACACTTCTCCAGAGACAGTTTCAACCCCTCTTCATGGAGCCGCTTCAAGACCTTCTCCAACCGTTGCTCATGTTCTTCCAAAGTCTTCCCGAACACAATAATATCATCCAGATACACCAACACTTCGATCATGTTCATGTCCCTGACTGTCTTCTCCATTAACCGTTGGAACGTGGTGGGAGCCCCCGTAAGGCCTTGAGGCATTCTGTTGAACTCAAAGAACCCCAGTGGGCAAATGATTGCAGTCTTCTCTTTGTCCTCAGGATGCATTGGTATCTGATGATACCCACTTCGCAGGTCTAGTACACTAAACCATTTTGCTCCAGACAAACACTGTAAGGCATCTTCTATCCGAGGAGTGGCAAATTGATCCGGAATGGTTCTCTGATTTAGCGTGCGATAGTCTATACAAAGACGAATAGAACCATTCTTCTTCCGAACCATCACTATTGGAGAGGTGTATGGACTCCTGGACTCTTGAATCACCTTAGTCCTTTGTAGTTCATTCAGCTGTTCTCGTAGATCATCCAAGTCTCCCAGCGGAACTCGTCTTGACCTTTCTCGAAACGGCTTATCTTCCTGTAGTCGAATGCGATGCTCAGTACTCTTAGCTAGTACTCTTACGTCGAACTCATCCTTCGAGAACAAGTCCCTCCATTTTAGGATCTGGGACTGAAGACGTTTCTTCCATTCAGATGAGATGGGAGCGTTCTTAGGATAGAACCTTTCAGCTGGAATCTCTTTGTTCACTCCCCCTCCTAAATCAGTAGGGGAGAGAGGTGTAGCGGACGCTACTTGCCCGATGGGCATTCGTGCTTTCAGGATCACTGGAGAATCAGATACATTACATACACTAACCGAGACTCTTCCTCATGTCCGTTTCAAAGCTCTTGTGGAGATTATTTCAGGGATTACTTCTACTCCGGCTTCATTCCTATGATTGGAATCAGTTTCCAGTACCACATAGGGACATGGTTACGATCCGTTCAACTTGACTGAAGCCAGGAAACTCTCCACTTCTCCTGATTGCAGAACCTTCTCTGTTCCTCCCAATCTCCACAGGCGCCCCACTTCGGCAGGTACCCTCTGTTCTTTGACCATTCGCTGATAGACTGGACGTAACATCGGGTGTACTCCCCTGGTAGAACCTTCTTCCATTACAATAGGAGTCAGGAGACGTCGCACCAGATCAGTATTCGTCCCCACTATCATAGAACTTCTGTTGGCCCCTGAAGGCCGAGAACACACAATGGCCAATGCATCACAACCTCCAGACTGTCCGATGACTTCAGATCCGATTTCTAAATTCACCTGTAGATATCCATCATAGGGAAGTTTCTCAGTTCCGATACCCCAGATCTCAAGGTCCTTTAATTTCTGTAGCGGTATGTGCTTCAAGTGCTTTTCGTAGAAGTCTCGATAGATCAACGTCACTTGAGCCCCTGAGTCTAACAGAGCTTTAGTGTAGACTCCCTCCACTTGGATTGGAACGATGGGAGAGGGGCCTATCAGTTGGTCAGGAAACTTTGTCGTAGTAGCAGGAAGTTTTGACCCAGTTCGCTGTACCCTGGCCTTCTTCTTGGCCCGTGTAGGTTTTGGGTGTGCATTGCTTCCCCATGACATAGGACCGGGGACACTAAGGGAGTAACTGTTTCAGTCCTGGCAGGCTCAGCAGTTGGCAAGACTCTGGGCCTTCTCTGTCGTTGGGTTTTGGTTTTAATTTTGGAGCGGTTTTCAACCATTGGGCACCTAGTTTGCTCCTTCACTTGGGCCCTCTGGCGTTTCCCGCCTGTGAGGTAGATAGCAGCCCTTCCAAGGCTTTTAGGAACTCTTCTACCCTATTTCCTTCAGGCCTTTGGCTTTTGCATAGGCTTGTGCACCGATCTTTTTTTCGGTTCGATTCGGTTCGATTTGTTCAGATGTTTAAACTTTTCGATTCGGCTCGTTTCGACCGATTTCTGTTTCGATTCGGTTCGGATCGTTTTTCGTGTACATTTTTTTTTCGGAATATCGACCATTTTTCGTATTTTTGTGTCACTTTGCTCGTTTTTTGTATCGACTTTTCGGAAATTTCGGAAATTTTCGTTTTTTCGGAACGTCTGTTCTCCTCGTTTCAAAGTGTCTACGATAATTCTGGCGATTCTATCGTGTTTTTTTTATCACGAATGGAACCGAAATCATGAATAGAGCGAAAATAAATTTCGATTTGACACATTTCAAGTCCATTCGAAAATTCCGAAAAGTTTAACCTCGGGTTAGTCTCACCGCACTAGGGAATAAATATACACCAGCACTGTTATGGATTTTATAGATTATATACTTTACTGATCCCAATAAAGTGGCATATATAATGTGAATACGGTATATGAACGACAGGATTTCGTAATGCGAGAAAAACACGCGGCGGCAAAAGGAAAGTTTAACCCCTTCGTTTCTGGAGTGTAAGTCCCGCAAAAGTATTGTCCCAAAACGGTGTGTGTGTGTGATTCAGGTACCCGGGTACTATATTCAACTGGCCAGTGAATGGATTGAGCAATTCTACGACTAGTCACGTTGGGGCCCTGTAGATTTAAACAATACTGCAGCGTGCTTTGTTTAAACTTGGACTGTGGCCTGGAAGGCCTATCACCCATCCGCTGGACAATCTGTTCCGCTGTCCGATCAAGGATCTCTCTCCGCTTGATTATACTGGAACTCTGTGCCACCAGATCCGCTTCTCCTGCTTGTCCAATTTCGGTAACGAGAATTACGGCCTACCACCTGCACTCCCAGTGGATCATCGCGGTCTCCTTACTCGGGGTCCAAACCGGAACGTTGTGTCTGCGCAAAACCTCTCAGCGATGTGTGGATAGGTCTCCGCCAGCACTGTCTCTGATTCTCAGCACCCGCAAGGCAGCTCCTGCTCTCCGGCCTGGTCTCAATCTCTGGCAGTCTCACGTGCGTCTTCCACCTTTCGTCGCTCGGCTCACACTGGCTCTCCTTCACACGAGGCTGCGGATGTCCTTCGCTCTCTCCCACCCACTTCCTGTCCCCGCCGCAATGCATGATGGATGGAAAACGTAGTCCCTTTGTGTCCAGTATACTTTACATTGCACTTGTCTCCCTCTGGTGGCCAAACCCGAGCAATACATCAACAGAGTTTTTAAACGGCGCTACACTGGTTAATCCCAACCCTTCCTCTTTAAGCTCAACCTTTTCCTCTTAGAGCTCCGCCTATTCCTCTCTTTATATTAAAAATGGATAACAAGTGCCTACTTGTATATTTTGTATACCATTTCAAATGTATCTATTGAGATAAAGAAAATTATGAAATGTTTAAATTCAAGCATTTTTACAAAAAACAGTCACGCATGTCAAGTATATTGGATCATAGCCGCTCTAATTGGTTGAACAATAAAATCCACAGAAACTTGCACTGCATATGAGCGTATCACAGAGCTGCACAGTAATAAAACCCACATAAATGGCACTGTGTATGAGCATATCAGAGCTGCACAGCAATAAAACCCAGAGAAATGTGCACTGTGTATGAGCATATCACAGAACTGCACAGCAATAAAACTCACAGTAATGTGCAGTGTGTATGAGCGTATCCCAGAGCTCCAGGGCAATAAAACTCACAGTAATATGCAGTGTGTATCACAGAATCCACTGCAATAAAACTCTCAGCAATGCAATGTGCGGTGTGTATATGTGCATTAGAATTCACAGCAATAAAACTCACAGCAATGCAATGTGTGGTGTGTGTCAGCGTATCAGAATCCACAGCAATAAAACTCCCAGCAATGCAATGTGCGGTGTGTATGAGTGCATCAGAATCCACTGCAATAAAACTCCCAGCAAACCGAGTATACGAGCACACAGCAATTATTTATTCTATATTTACTGGCCTCTGTCCGCGGTAGGGCTGTGTGCAGAGTCAGCAGGGACTGTGTACGGACTCAGCAGGAGGTCCCTCCAGGCCACGTTAGGATCGCGGCTGTGCCTGTGCGTGGAGCCATCTTGTCAGCAGTGGGGTGCCACTGCCAGAGGGTGCACTGTAGCTTTGATTCCCTTCCCGGTGGGTGTTCAGTCCAGAATAGAGTCTGTGTTAACGAAAGGGCGGGCAGCTGCGTGCGTGTGTTTCTCGTGGTTCAGCTAGTCATGTGGTACTGAGACTCAGTACCACCTGACTGGCCGGACCGCATGACCTGCACGCACGGAGCCTCACCAGGAGCCAGGCAGCTCAATGACAAATTTCTATCATTGCAGATGCTGGTTAAGGAAAGGTCCACTTTAAACAGCAGTAAGCAGACAGGGCTTCATATTCTGCTGATACCCCCCCTTACCTGCCGTTTACTGT
Organism: Leptobrachium leishanense; assembly: GCA_009667805.1. Classification (NCBI taxonomy): domain Eukaryota; kingdom Metazoa; phylum Chordata; class Amphibia; order Anura; family Megophryidae; genus Leptobrachium; species Leptobrachium leishanense. The sequence continues at coordinate 280,358,623 of CM019066.1, forward strand.
CATCTTCTCTCTCTGCACACAAATCATATCCCCCTCCCCTCTCCTAGAGCTGCTGCCGAGCAGGGGAGGAGCTATGGAGGGAGGAGAGGGGGATTTTTATTCTATTCGATTTTATTCCATATGCAAATGCCCTGCTCCGCTGCTCGTTGTTTGAGAACACAGCTGAAAGCTGACACACAGTGACAGCGGCACCTCCTAGTACCCCCTAATGACACCCCAATAATCACTGGTATCTGGGGCGGCCCGCTCTCCGCCACTCCCCTAAGTACACCACTGCTCTGTGATATGCTCACACACAAGTTTGGCGAACTGCCAGCAAGTACGGTGCTGTTTGAAGGCAGTGCAAATCCGCATAGAGAAGTAATGGTTAATCTATTCAGAGAACAACAAACAGCAGATAAATGGCAGTGAAATGCCCTGATATTTGGTGGTTTCAATCAGCAGGTTTATTCAGGCGAACCCCATAGGTTTCAATGTTAAAAATATTCCCGTTTTTATGCAATATCTAATAAATCATTTATTACTATAATCTGCAGTAAAAAGTCTTCATTGATTTTTGTTTTTTTAGTACCTTTTAGTCATATTTCAGATTTTTTTGGGCAAAATTTCCCCCCTTTCTTTTAATAGCAGTTTTTCTTTTTTCTGTAACAGAACTTTTTATTATCAATCATAGGATCTTGTATGTAAATTCCAGACATTTTCGTTCAGTAGTTCTTTTGAAAACAGCAGGCCACGGGTTTGTGGTGGCAGCATTCAGCGGCCGACTCCATGCACTTTGGGGACCCTGCGGTGAATGGTGAATTCACTGCAGGGTGGGGAAATTTTATTCTCCGAAGTGCAGGGAACTACTGAACACCAAAAAGTTGGCGTCATTTCGGTGCTCTGTGAGTAACCCATTTAGTGGTGAGGTTTTTTGCTGCTCCCTGGAAAGTGAAAGCCTAGGCCTTGCCTACCCAGGACATACTTGAAAATTAGTGAAATCTCAATGTATCCTTCCTGGTAAAATACTTTGCAAAAGTAAAATAAATAAATAAATAAAAATAATATTTTTTTCTTTTAGGGGTGGGGCCACCCGGTGCGGGCCGCCCCCCCCTGGAAAGTGCCGGCCTAGGCCAAAATACACCACTGTCTGGATGTGTAAACGTTATCACCAGGATAAGTGACTTTAACACATACATCCCATATTACCTTCCTAATGCTAGACCTGTAAAAAATCACTTAGCACATCGGAGGTTGCGTGAGATTACGTTACTTTGCGCATCCTATACTTAACATGGGAAGCGCATTCATTAATTAGCATTTTGTTACGTAAGGTATTACAAAGTGCTAGCGCTAATTACCACAGGAATTCACAAGGCAAAAATTTAGCTACTCCTAAAAGCTGCCGCTAAATAATCCTGCATTTGCAGAATCATGTAGCGCCCCCTAAAACCTCCTCAATAAATCACATACTCACCTCTCATCCCGCGGGGAACAAATAGTTCCCAGTCTCCCTATGCGGCGAGATCTCGCACGAGCGAGATCACACAGGGCTTGTGGCCTGGAAGTGCAGCACTCCATGGAGTCCTATGGACTCCAGGAGGTGATACTCACCCAGGCGCAGAATTGCTACCACAAGTATTCCAGCGGTTAGCGCTGTGTTCCGAGACGAGGTGCGGAGCTAATGCCTGCCCCGGAATATCGCGGTAAAATGGGGACACTATGGGGAAACCTGCAGGTAAAGATTTTCCCCGTTTGCGTCCCCATTTTAGCACGAATTTAGGAATAGTGTCCTAGTTCGTTTTTAAAATTTTCACATCTGCATTTTCTATTATATTGTTTATATAGTCGCACATTACGCCGGACGTGCTGAAACCCTCCCAACAGATATCAGTGATCCCGTTAGTGATAAACGTCCTGCACAATAAACCCTCCTCCTCCTCTCTCCCACCAGCCACCATTCTTCTCAAAGGCAACGTGCAGGTTAATTAGTTTTAGTTTTTTACTGTACGGTATTTTGTATTACTGTAATCCTTTTCATGTGAATAAATGGTTGTGGAACCAATCGTCAGAGTTTCCATTATTTCATATGGGGAAATTCGCTTTGATATAAGAGCGCTTTGGATTAGAAGCAAGCTTCCAGAACGAATTATGCTCGTAATCCAAGGTATTACTGTATATTCATATTTTCTGTCTCTATACAATAGACATCCAGCTACAGCTCTCTGTGTACACACATAACCCATCCATAAATCCATCCCTCTATACATAACCCTGGTCCTTACATCTATATATAATTATACAACTACCAGTTTCAACACATACATATAACTAAATACTAGCTAGAGTTCTCTGTATAAAAATGTAAGACTGTACACCCCTCCTAAACTAGAACTGTATGCTTGTTTCCTATTTGCACCCTGTAACATATATACAGTATATACAGTATATATAGAGAGCTTTCTGTATAAACAAATACCCACTTGCACCTCCTGTTTATCTGCTATCCAACCAAAGCTCTCTGTGTACACTACGCTAAAGCTCCCCATCTGTATAAAGAGATATAATGAAGCCACAGCTCCCTGAATTCACAGAAAGCCATTGCATCCCCTCTGCATCTAGATCAGCAGCTCACTATCTGCCTGCCATTTCACTGCGCTGCCATAGAGCGGCCGCTAGGGGGCAGCGCTGTGTGTATACAGAGGGAGAGGCTCTGGTTGGCTGGCGCTCCGGACATGATGTGGTTGGAGCTGTCACCGTAATGGAAATTCATAGCTGTAGCCATGGTAAATGGAGCTCTGTGCCTGGGCTGAATGCATTAGGCTAATGAGATCGGGGCTGCCGGGGGCTTGTAGCTTGCTAGCAGACACGGACACACAGCATGGCTCCAGCTATGTGCTGCTTTCACTAGGGGATCTCGCTGTCCTCATGCCAAGCGGCCGAGAGGTGAGTGAGCCCCATCTCCTTACCTCCATCTCTGCCTGGAGACAGATGTCTGCCCGTCTGTCTAATGGACGCCACATCATGTGCACCGACTGAGGGAAAGGGGGACACATCCAGCACATTATACACAGACTGAGGGAAGAGGGACACATCCAGCACATTATACACAGACTGAGGGAAGGGGACACATCCAGCACATTATACACAGACTGAGGGAAGGGGACACATCCAGCACATTATACACAGACTGAGGGAAGGGGACACATCCAGCACATTAATACACAGACTGAGGGAAGGGGACACATCCAGCACATTATACACAGACTGAGGGAAGGGGACACATCCAGCACAATCATACACAGACTGAGGGAAGGGGACACATCCAGCACAAAATACACAGACTGAGGGAAGGGGACACATCCAGCACAATATACACAGACTGAGGGAAGAGGGACACATCCAGCACATTATACACAGACTGAGGGAAGGGGACACATCCAGCACAAAATACACAGACTGAGGGAAGGGGACACATCCAGCACAATATACACACAGACTGAGGGAAGGGGACACATCCAGCACATTATACACAGACTGAGGGAAGGGGACACATCCAGCACATCATACACCGACTGAGGGAAGGGGACACATCCAGCACAAAATACACAGACTGAGGGCAGGGGACACATCCAGCACATCATAGACTGAGGGAAGAGGGCCACATCCAGCACATTATACACAGACTGAGGGAAGAGGGACACATCCAGCACATATACACAGACTGAGGGAAGGGGACACATCCAGCACATTATACACAGACTGAGGGCAGGGGACACATCCAGCACATCATACACAGACTGAGGGAAGGGGACACATCCAGCACATCATACACAGACTGAGGGAAGGGGACACATCCAGCACAAAATACACAGACTGAGGGCAGGGGACACATCCAGCACATCATACACAGACTGAGGGAAGAGGACACATCCAGCACATTATACACAGAATGAAGGAAGGGGACACATCCAGAACATTATACACAGACTGAGGGAAGGGGACACATCCAGCACATTATACACAGACTGAGGGAAGGGGACACATCCAGCACATCATACACAGATTGAGTTAAGGGGGACACATCCAGCACATCATACACAGACTGAAGGAAGGGGACACATCCAGCACATCATACACCGACTGAGGGAAGGGGACACATCCAGCACAAAATACACAGACTGAGGGCAAGGGACACATCCAGCACATCATAGACTGAGGGAAGAGGGCCACATCCAGCACATTATACACAGACTGAGGGAAGGGGGACACATCCAGCACATTATACACAGACTGAGGGAAGGGGGACACATCCAGCACATTATACACAGACTGAGGGAAGGGGGACACATCCAGCACATTATACACAGACTGAGGGAAGGGGGCCACATCCAGCACATTATACAGAGACTGAGGGAAGGGGGACACATCCAGCACATTGTACACAGACTGAGGGAAGGTGGACACATCCAGCACATTGTACACAGACTGAGGGAAGAGGGACACATCCAGCACATTATACACAGACTGAGGGAAGGGGGACACATCCAGCACATTATACACAGACTGAGGGAAGGGGACACATCCAGCACAAAATACACAGACTGAGGGAAGGGGACACATCCAGCACATTATACACAGACTGAGGGAATGGGACACAAACAGCACATTTTACACAGACTGAGGGAAGGGGGACACATCCAGCACATTATACACAGACTAAGGGAAGGGGACACATCCATCACATTATACACAGACTGAGGGGGACACATCCAGCACATTATACACAGACTGAGGGAAGGGGACACATCCAGCACATTATACACAGACTGAGGGAAGGGGGACACATCCAGCACATTATACACAGACTGAGGGAAGGGGGACACATCCAGCACAAAATACACAGACTAAGGAAAGGGGACACATCCAGCACAATATACACAGACTGAGGGAAGGGGACACATCCAGCACATCATACACAGACTGAGGGAAGGGGGACACATCCAGCACAAAATACACAGACTGAGGGAAGGGGACACATCCAGCACAAAATACACAGACTGAGGGAAGGGGGACACATCCAGCACAAAATACACAGACTGAGGGAAGGGGGCCACATCCAGCACAAAATACACAGACTGAGGGAAGGGGGCCACATCCAGCACATTATACACAGACTGAGGGAAGGGGACACATCCAGCACATTATACACAGACTGAGGGAAGGGGACACATCCAGCACATCATACACAGACTGAGGGAAGGGGGACACATCCAGCACAAAATACACAGACTGAGGGAAGGGTGACACATCCAGCACATTATACACAGACTTTGTGAAGGGGCGCACATCCAGTACATGATACACAGACTTTGGAAAGTGTGGGGGGGGGGGACATCCAGCACATCATACATAAAATAAGGGAACTGCCACATTCATCACATAATAGACAAACATTGTATACATATATGTAAGTACAGCTATATGATTTTGTATAGTTTAGTTTAGTTTATATGATGCAGGATATTAAATATACATACACAAATATACAACGGTTTATTTTTTTCATAGAAACAAACATCTTATATTTCCACATACATGCTTCAACATTTTTACAAATGCAAATACACAAACACCCATAAATCTATATACTGTACATAATATAAGATAAAAAAGGTATTACTACTATACTCTGGGGATTTTTACACATACAGATATATACATAAATAAATACCCATGTATACTTTTTGCACACACACACACAATCACTACAGAATTGTACAGACACACACCCCCATATACACATAGGTTGTATGAATTTATTCCTCCTGTCTTGATTGTGATATCCGACCCAAAACATGTCGTTTGGCACTGTTTGTTGTTACGTTTCCTGTGCGTGGACACGTTTTCTGATCCAGCCGACGTCTGTATGCACGCAGGCACTGCACACACCTAGTTATCATAACACGGTGTCAGTAAATGCATGTGCTTCTCTCGGTTCTCTGCATGTAGTTTTTAAAATGTCTTCCATAATAGCCTATGTTTGTTTTTGTCTTTTGTATTGTGGTAATGGTGTTTTCTTCTGTTTGTAAATAATTCTCCTCGTCACTGGGGACCACATAGCAAGCCAGTCTGTGTATTAATGGAGCCACTTCCAATGGCGAGCCCATTTACATACATGTGGCTGAGCCACATTTAACCCTCTTATTTCCATATGAATGGGGAAATTTTATCTCCAGAGACTGGCCGATTAATGAGGTTTTGCTTTTTGGAGCCACTCCTCCAATCAGAATTCACACAGGCGTCATTACAGTGATGCTAAAATGCCATTTATTGTAAGTTGCCGTGGAAGAGTTATTTTGTTGCTGGAAAAACGATACTCATATTTATGGACTTTACTGACTAAAAATTATGAGAAATTTGAAGGCTGGTATCCTCTAACATAGATGATGATGCCTTAGAATTCCCATCATTCTTTGAATGCAATAGATGGGCCGAGAATCATGGAAGTTGTAGTTCAGAAACATTGGGAGGCAGAGTTTGAGATCCCTGCTCACAAACCAGATATATTTAACCCTGTGCCTCCGCTACCCAGACTCAAAGTCCATCTATTCAAAAAGACCCCCTAATGCTAATCTGAACTGGATTTCCGCTTTGTTCATGTGTCACGTGACATTGAGAATTAGCGGTTTCGGTTCTGCACCTCTTGCACCTACTAATAGCCGATCCATATGGAGCTGCCACTTGTTTTTTTAAATATTGTTAAAGAGAAATGCACTCCCTGATTTTAGTGCATTTCAGCACAGACACTCCTCTGAAAATCATTTTAGTGTTTGTTTGAAAGCATTTTGGCTCCACTGTATGAATGCTGCAGGAGGTTGTTAATTTAGGGAGGAAACTGAGGCTCACCGCAGTATTTATAGTATTTAGACCAGGGATCAGCAACCTTGGCTCTCTGATGTTTTGGGAACTACATCTCCCACGATGCTCAGTCACTCACTAGGCAGACTGAGCCACATGGGAAATGTAGTTCCCAAAACCTCAGGGAGCCAAGGTTGCTGACCCCTGATTTTTAGACTAAAGCGTATATCTCTCTGTATATATCTATCTATACATATCCAGGGCACCATTACATTCCTGTCGCTAACGTTAGCGTGAGTGTTAACGTTAGCCCTGGTGGCCCTAGCGTGGGTGCACCATATTACCATCCAAACGCTAACCGGTTCAAAAACCTGTTTGCGATTGGTATCTTGTGCTTTTCATCGCGAGGTTACTGTATTTTGCGCTCCATATACTTAACCTCATAGTGACCGGGCCGGGCGGTTTTACGCAAATCCATCCTTGAGTGCCCGCTGCTGTTTTTACATTTCTGTGTTGTTAGTGTTTAGGTCAAATTTTCCTCTTACTCGTTTATGCTACCCACACATATTATACACCGTTTTTTCCCACCATTAAATGGACTTTCTAAAAATACCATTATTTCCATCATATCGTATAATTTATTATAAAATAATATATGAAATATGATGAAAAAATGGTAAAAACACACTTTTTCGTAATTTAAACCCCAAAATCTACAACTGCCAAAAAAGACCTTGGCTAAATAGTTTCAAAATTTTGTCCCGAGGATAGAAATACACAATTTTTACATGTTTTTGGTTTTTAACCCCTTCACTGCTGAGCCAGTACACCTATGTGCGCTGAGCTCATCAAGACCGTTTTATGCTCATCATTTTTAGATGACAGCCTAGGTCCTATTTAACTAAACCCCCTCCCAGACAATTTGTTTTTTTATTTTTTTTAAACCCAATTTTTTTTAAACTTATTTATTTATTATTTTATTTTTACACCAAACCTGGTCATGTTTGGTTTCATTGGAAAGGCCATGATCCGGTTCCCCCTATCTCCACTTGGCAGCTAGGGGGTTAACTGGCCCACTGACGTCCTCACATATATGGTGAAGATGTCAGTGGGTGGGGGGTGACCTGGAGGCTTGGCTGACATCCAAGATGTCAGCCACCTCCAGTTTTGAATCACGATTCGGCAGCGAAATGGTTAATGCTACAAACCACTGAAAAAGAGAGACTCTCCCCTTTCCAGCGGTGCAAAAAGCATCTCTCTAGCTTTAATGGTTGGGGAGATAGATGGCTCCAAAGGAGCCCCCCTTCCCTTTCTGGATTTTACTGCAGACGCCGATGGGCACCTGCCAATGACATCATGACACATCGGGATGATGTCATCATGCCTGCCGGCCCCCCTGAAACGGCAGAGCAGGCATCCAGCCTGCCATAGACGCCGTGGGAGCCGGCAAGAGAGGTAAGTATCGGCGGGAGGGAGGTTAGCAGCCTGCTGACGTACCATGTATGTCCGCGGGTCTAAGGGAGACCCGTAGGCGTGACGTACATGGCACGTCAGTGGTCGGGAAGGGGTTAACATGGAATACAATATACTAACGCTAATTATCGTCCGGCTGCGGTTACATGAAAGTTAACCACAGCCTGGACCTGAATCAGTCAGCACCAGCAGTAACCACCCCAAAAAAATCAGATACTCACCTCTAATCTTATGGCGAGGACCGCGGCTCCAACCGCTTCCTCTGGGAACAGGGAGAGACTGGGGGAAAAAGTCCCCCAGTCTCTCTCTGCGGATCACTACGCTGACATGGTCATGTGACCGGCAGCGTCTGCCTCAATGGAGTCCCTATGGACTTCATCGAGTGGATGCTCACGGCGGCACTTAGCGCTGCCGTGTGCATCTCTAGGCTTAGCGCCCTATTACGATGCAGGCTGCTTTGTTAGCGCCTGCATTGTAATATTACGCTAAAACGGGGACGCAAAGGAGAAACCTGCAGGAGCAGGTTTGTCTCCTTTGCATCCCTGTTTTAGCGTGAAGAGTGTAATGATGCCTCCAGTGTTTTTGGTGTAGGTTTAGTGAATTTTATCCCTAAAAAATATCCACAGGCGTGTATCCAAGAGCCTAAGAGTAAGGCCAGGGTCAGATGAACGTTTTGCAGAGCGGAAGGAGCGACCACGAGAGTGGACGTTCGTTCCACTCTGACGCACGTCTGGCCGCCTTGCTGAGCGCAGTTAGTGTGCTCAGCGCTGCAAGGCTCAATCCTCCTATGGAAGATCGCACTTTGCAGCCCAGTCAAATTCACATCGTAGCGCTTTGACGGGGAGGCTTTCATAACGTCATCAGCACGCCCACTGTAGCATGCGCAATTCGTGTGCGCGCTACAGTGTGTAGCTGGTCCCGTCGAAGTGTCACAATGCTGCGACGGATGCCGGGAGACACGTCAGTACAGACCCACATAGTGCACTCGTCTGACCCCGGCCTAAGTGTGCATTTGGCCTTCTCTCTATTATCAACACTGTTGTGAAGACCGAATTACGCTAGGGAAGATTCTCTGGCTTGTTGTACTTTTTTTCTCTTTGAATTAAATTTGAAGGAGGAGGAGTGGATAGGTGGATGGGTACCTGAGAATTGAAGAAAACGCCCAAAGTCGTTCAACTCTAGAGCCAGATTAGTGTGCGTGTGAGTGTGCATCTGTACAATATCTAATAATATACGGTGGATAGACATATTGCACGATAAACAAAACTTCTCTTCATTCCTGATATGACTTATCATAATTGGAGAACCATTCATTTGTAAATTGTGTATGTAAAAGTTTACTACTGTGTTTATCTGAGCGCGCTGTACCTACCTTTTCAATATTTATCTATTTATATTGCTGTGCAGAAATATACAGTATGTATAAGCACACAATGTTTCCTCCTGATATCCGTAGCATTATGATGTATCTCCTGGAAAGGGCTGTAGACCAGAATGGATTCAGCCTGGGATCCTGTCTATATGGACCACACACTATTGAGCGTTGTCATTAAATCCATCAACTACTCGATTAAAACAGTGTCAGAGTGTAAATACATCATGTTGGCTTGTTCTAGTTCTAATCTTCTTTTAATTTCATTTGGTTCCAATCAGACACTACTCAATGCTTTGCATCTTGTTCAACCCACAATCTACAACACATAAGGGCTTATCTACTAAGCGCTGGTGTTTGCCGGTTTTGCAAAAACTGGCTAAAATCCTGTCATTGCAGTGTTGAGAAACATCAGTGGTTCTCCAACTATAATCCAAATGGTAAAAGGAGAGGCTTCACAGGGCAGCTTTGATGTTCAGATTACAGGTTTGAGAAGCACTGGCGTTTGTCAGCACTTCAACTCCTTGATTTTCAACAGTTTTTGCAACACTGGCACTTCGTGAATAACTCCCATCGTTTTTCATTTTTCCTACACTAAAGTATTCAATCTCCAGTGAGGTTTGGCCTGCTTGTAGACTGGCTGCCAATGGGAGATAAATGGAGAGAGAATCCTAAATGAAGTCATTGAAGGGTCCCACGGAGATGTGTTGTTAAATGGTAACACCGGGCATGAGATACATACAAGATGTCATTACAGTCTGATACCCTGAGCAACCTATTGCAAACATGTTATTTACCTATGGACAACTTGACATTTACTGTTATTTACCGTAGATACTCAAGTATAACGCGATGGATAGAAATTTATTATTGAGATGTGAGAAACTTGAGCCTCGAATATAATGCGAGGAGCAAAAGTGGATCGAGCTTTGTAGGTGGCCACACGGGGGTCAGAGTGGAAGGAACGTCCACTCTCATGGACGTTCCTTCTGCTCGCAAGTGCGCTCGTGTGACCCCAACCTAATTGAATTGATGCCTGGGTCACCCGAGCGCACTTGAGAGCAGAAGGAACTTCAGTGAGAGTGGACGTTCTTTCCACTCTGACATTGCTGCGCTCAGCGCTACGAAGCTCGATGCTCCTATGGAGGATCACGCTTTGTAGCCCCGTCGAACGCGTGTCGTAGCTTGTGGCCTGCCCCGTCGAAATGCCGTGAGGCAGGTCAGTTCGCTCTCACTTAGTGCGCTCGTATGACCGCAGCCGTGCAAGTCAAGGTTTTTCTTTACAGATTTTTTGCTGATGTCTCGAATATACTGTGACCCCTCCAATTTTTATGATAATTTTTTTTCACAAAAATCTCGCGGTATACTTGAGTATCAACGCTAATTACAAATTGTGTATAAGTATGATAAAATTGCAACTATTAAAATTAAGGGGGAGGATAAAAAGTGAGATTAAAATACTTCATACCACAAATGACAAGAAATGGTATAAGTTATTGCAAAAAACATCTGCATGTCCAAGCAAATCGAAGAACTACTTTGGCCACAGAGCTCATTTGCTACATTCCCTGTATGCAGCAAGGAATTCTGGGTAGGACTTTTTTGCATCTAAAGTAAACTGTAGAGCAGGCTTCCTCCTTGCCAGTGCAGTGCCAGACTAGATAGGTTCAAGTATAGGTCAGGGTGTGCAGCAAGACAGACGCCAGTCCTGGACTGCGGTTCCAGACTAGCTTTCCCTCCTCAGGAGGAAACAGGCTTGTGCTCGAGTGTTGCTGATTCCGAGGACAAATCAGCAACTGTTAAGATTAAGATGTAGGTCAAAAAGACCGATTAAAAGGTCTCTTAACACAAATTGCAAGAAATCAAATAATTGCAAAAAACAAATGTAAAAATGTTGTTATTTGGCAAGTCTATTAAAGATTTAAAGAGAATAATGCAGTTTGGTAATACGTGGAATATATTTAGGGTGCATGTAAACATTACTAGAATATCCCTTTAAAATGTGACGTACCAGTGCAGAGGATCTCTTCAAGGTCTGAATTAAGATGGGCGAAGCAAATATCTCTGCTGTTTGTGATCCTTCTTTTATTTGGTTTACAATGAGTATTTTTTCATGCAGGGCTGACAATAAGATATGAGGCCAGGCCTGTATGGAACTATAATTCACATTGTCCTTTTACAGGCTTGAGGTTGGAAAAGCATAATGGGATTTATAGTTCTGGAAATCGGGGAATTTACATTTGTCCATTTCTTGCTTAATGTGTCTGTTTTTTTTTCTATCCGTATTCTTAGAATCTCATAAATTATTGCGATTTAAAAAAAATGTTTTGTAATTGGAGGCATGTTTTGGCCTGAGCATCTAGGGGAACTAAATCCTGTTTATTTTTTCTAATCCCTCTTTTTGTAAACATTTAACTTTAACATTTCAAGACTAAAACTACAGTATATGCGGATCTGAGCGAAGATTAGTCCTTCACTGCCGAGTACTATATTTAAAGTAAAGTAGAATATTATTTGGCCAAGGTCTTGCATGATTATACATTGAATACAAAGCAGCAATTTTAGGAACATGATGCTCCAGCAGCTTTCTGCCTGTCAGTCAAACCACTCTGTCTATCAGTCTGCCTGTCAGTCAAACCATTCTAATCTATCTATCTATCTATCTATCTATCTATCTATCTATCTATCTATCTATCTATCTATCATTTGAATGACCTGCAGAATTGTGTGTTTTAGTCCCAGCAGAAAAATGTTCTCCACAAGTTAAGAAAGATATTACACATCAACGAAAATGTGTATTGTCCAAATCTGATAACGGTTTGCACATTTTCTCAGTTTCTATTTAAGATTCTATTAACAGAGTCAATGAGCCGGTTCTCTAAAACTGTTATGTTATATTCAGAAAATGAATTGCAACTCAAAGGAAGAGTCAAGTAAAAATAAGAAAATATTTTATTGTGTGTGTGTGTGTCAATAGCAACCAGATACATTCTATCTCCTGCTAATGAGGGTAAATGAGCCCGAAACAGCTGTACAGGAGTGATTGCGTCAGGTTGCATAACCTGGCCTTTGCTAAAATAAAAGTCATTTAATATGGCATGGCATTGGACAAGGCAGGTTCTTTGTAATTACAGGGCCTAGATGCAAAAAAGTGAGAATCTGTGGACTTCATTCACATATCCTACCCAGAGTTCTTTGCTGCATATGGGGAATGTAGCACAAGAGCTCTGTAAGTGGTTCTCTGAATTGCTAGGATGTGTAAGCTATAAACTGCAGCTATAAACTTTATTGTGTATATATATATATATATATACAGTGGGGCAAAAAAGTTTTTTTTTTCTCATTTTGTCTCTCATAGTTGAAGTGTACCTATGATGACAATTACAGGCCTCTTTCATCTTTTTAAGTGGGAGAACCTGCACAATTGGTGGCTGTCTAAATACTTTTTTGCCCCACTGTATATATCGGGGGGGGGGATATATACATGTGAGCTGGGGGCATTTTTATATGAGGTCTGTTTTTATTGAAAAGCGGTCACATGACATAAAATAAAAGTATCGGTACTCGGTATAGGTGAGTACTTTTAAAAGGTATCCGTACTCGTACTCGGTCTTAAAGTGATATCGGTGCATCCCTAGGCAATATATATCCACAGGTGAGCTACTGGGGGTAATATATATCCATGTGTGAGCTACTGGGGGTAATATATATCCATGTGTGAGCTACTGAGGCAATATATATCCATGAGTGAGCTACTGGGGGCAATATATATCCATAGGTGAGCTACTGGGGGCAATATATATCCATAGGTGAGCTACTGGGGCAATATATATGCATGAGTGAGCTACTGGGGGCAATATATATCCATGTGTGAGCTACTGGGGGCAATATATATCCACGAGTGAACTACTGGGGGCAATATATATCCATGAGTGAGCTGCTGGGGGCAATTTATATCCATGTGTGAGCTACTGGGGGCAATATATATCCATGTTTGAGCTGTTGGGGGCAATATATATCCATGTTTGAGCTGCACATTACTGTGAGTTTTTTGCTGTGGATTCTGATACGCTCATACACACTGCACATTACTGTGAGTTTTATTGCTGTGGAGCTCTGTAATACGCTCATACACACTGCACATTAGTGTGAGTTTTATTGCTGTGGAGCTCTGTAATGTGCAGTGTGTCAGGATTCTACAGTATCTGTTAAAGTGATTGGCAGTTTCCCACATTTTCCACAGGGACTTTCTGTGCCGGGGCGCAGCCTTAGCTGCAATGAGTGCAGTGGTGTATTTAGGTTTTGTGCTGCCCTAGGCCTGACTAAACTCGTGCACCCCCTAATTTAAATTTGAGGCACCCCTTCCTGTCAAGGGCACACCTCTTCCTGGTTAATCCCCACCCTTCCTCTTTAAGCTCCACCTTTTCCTCTTAGCGCTCCACCTTTTCCTCTCTTTATATTAAAAGTGGATACCAAGTGCCTACTTGTATATTTTGTATACCATTTCAAATGTATCTATTGAGATAAATAAAATTCTGAAATGTTTAAATTCAAGCATTTTTACAAAGAACACCCACGCATGTCAAGTATACTGGATCACAGCCGCTCTAATTGGTTGAACAATAAAATCCACAGAAACGTGCACTGCATATGAGTGTATCACAGAGCTGCACAGCAATAAAACCCACAGAAATGGGCACTGTGTATGAGCATATCAGAACTGCACAGCAATAAAACTCACAGTAATGTGCAGTGTGTATGAGCGTATCCCAGAGCTCCAGGGCAATAAAACTCACAGTAATAAGCAGTGTGTATCACTGAATCCACAGCAATAAAACTCCCAGCAATGCAATGTGCAGTGTGTATGAGTGTATCAGAATCCACAGCAATAAAACTCAAAGCAATGCAATGCGTGGTGTGTGTCAGCGTATCAGAATCCACAGCAATAAAACTCCCAGCAATGCAATGTGCGGTGTGTATGAGTGCATCAGATTTTTATTCTATTCAATTTTATTCCGTATGCAAACGCCCTGCTCCGCTGCTCGTTGTTTGAGAACACAGCTCAAAGCTGACACTCAGTGACAGTGGCACCTCCTAGTACCCCCTAATGACACCCCAATAATCACTGGTACCTGGGGCAGCCCGCCCTCCGTCACTCCCCTAAGTACACCACTGCTCTGTGATATGCTCACACACAAGTTTGGCGAACTGCCAGCAAGTATGGTGCTGTTTGAAGGCATTGCAAATCCACATAGAGAAGTAAGGCTAAGGTCAGACGAAAGCATTTTTAACGTGCGTTTAACCGCACGAAATCATGGCCGTGCTAGCAGCAAATGACGTCCAATGCCGGGTAACATACGAAGAACGGCCGCACGAAAAGTCCGTCCGCGCAACGCAAGTGGCAAACGAACGCATTTTTTCTAGAACGTCAAACCGCTACTACTGACGTACAGAGTGCGCTGCGTCCGCATAGCGGCGTGTTTGCGTGATTGGGAGACGTCAGACGCTGCACACGTCCGGCCAACATAACGTCCAGACGCAAAAAGGGTTTTATTGATGATCCGTACAAAATCACGGACGAAAATGCGCATCGTATGACCGCTATCGCGTATTCCGTGAAAAAATACGTCCATTCGTTCGAACGCACTTTTTCACGGACAACGTGAAAAATGCATTAGTCTGACCCTAGCCTAATGGTTAATCTATTCAGAGAACACCAAACAGCAGAGAAATGGCAGTGAAATGCCCTGATGTTCGGTGGTTTCAATCAGCAGGTTTATTCAGGCGAACCCCATAGGTGTCAATGTTAAAAATATTCCCGTTTTTATGCAATATCTAATAAACCATTTATTATTTTAATCTGCAGTAAAAAGTCTTTACTAAAAGGTACTAAAAAAAATCTATAATTTTTCAGCAAAATTTCCCCCCTTTTTTTTAATAGCGGTTTTTCTTTTTTCTGTAACAGAACTTTTTATTATCAATCATAGGATCTTATATGTAAATTCCAGACATTTTCGTTCAGTAGTTCTTTTGAAAACAGCAGGCCACGGGTTTGCGGTGGCAGCATTCAGCGGCCGACTCCATGCACTTTGGGGACCCTGCGGTGAATGGTGAATTCACTGCAGGGTGGGGAAATTTTATTCCCTAAAGTGCAGGGAACTACAGAACACCAAAATGTTAGTGTCATTTCGGTGCTCTGTGAGTAACCCATTTAGTGGTGTGGTTTTTTGCTGCCCCCTGGAAAGTGAAAGCCTAGGCCTTGCCTACCCAGGACATGCTTGAAAATTTGTGAAATCTCAATGTATCCTTCCTGGCAAAAAAACTTTGCAAAAGTAAAAAAAAAATATATATTTTTTTTTAGGGGTGGGGCCACCAGTGTGGGCCACCGCCCCCTGGAAGGTGCCGCCCTAGGCCTAGGCCTTGTTGGCCTAGGCCAAAATACACCACTGAATGAGTGGGTGATGGCTGCTGCAGCAGTGCGGTGGCCATCTGTAAGTATGGAGGGGGGGCACAATTCGCTGCTGGGTCCAAGTGGATTTTCAAAAAGGTTATTTTTAGGAGTTCAGAAATAAATTCTTTAGCACAATAATGTACATGTGGGTGTTGCGTTGTGGGGAGTGGGTTTTTATGGGTGTGGCCTCCTGTGGGTGCGGAACAAGGGGGACACCATGACCTCTTATTGCCTGGGGGCCCCATTAGTTGTCAGTCCGCCCCTGGGTGATGGGGATTTGGTGGTTTACGGTGGGAGCAATTTTTTTAGGGAATGTTGTCTATTGTCTCGTAAGGCTTGAGATTCAGTTATTCTTGTTGTTCACGCAGGGGGTAATGACATTGGTCGGGTCCGATCGTTGGACCTGACACATTGCATTAACCCCTTAACGCCACAGGACGTACATTTACGTCCTGCGTTAGGCGGGCTTTGATACTCACCTCCTCCGGTCGCTCCCACGCTGCTCTGACTCCCGCGGAGTCAGATCAGTGTGATCCCTCCTCCGGTGCTGTGACGTCATCGCGCCGGTGGCGCGATGACGTCAGTTTCAGGCGTCCCCCCCCCCCCGCCGGAGCAGGGGAAGCGCCTGGAGGGGAGGGGAGGGATCCTTCGGATCCCTCTATCTCCCGATCGCCTGGTCCCCGGCGGCTGTGGCCAGCATCGCTGGAAGGGTCACAGCCTGACCTTTCCAGCGATGTATGGGGGGTTAACCCCTTAGTTGCCAGGTCGCGACCGGGCACTAATTTGTGCCCGATCGCGGCCTATTTCCGGTGGGGGCCGCCATCTTGGATGGCAGCCCCCACCTCTGGGTCACCCCCCGGTCAACTGACTCATCGCGCCATGTGCGATGATGTCAGTTAACCGGGAACCCCCTAGCTGCAAAGGGATTTCCTATGGAAATCCCTTGCAGGAGATAGGGGGGTTCTTTGAACCCCTTTATCTCCTGATCGGTGCCGGCTAGGGGGTCATGTCTGCTATTGCTGGAAAGGCCAGAGCATGGCCTTTCCAATGATATCAAACATGACCATGGTAAAAGTAAAATAAAAGTGTAAAAAAAGTAAAATAAAAATAATAAAAAAATAATAAATTAAATAATAAAAAAAATAATAAATTAAATAATAAAAAAAAATAAATATAATAATAAAAAAAAATTAGTTTTTTTTTAATGCAGCACTATTGTTCACATTTCAATTATAATGTGAACAATGATGCTTCACTAATGATTTTTTTTTTGGGGGGTTTAGCTAAAATCACGCAATTTCTCCCCAAAAAAAAATGGGTTCCCCGTTCTAATTTTTTTAACAAATCTACCCAATAGAATATGACCGCAGAGCCTCGGATAATAAAATTTTAAAAAAAAACACTTTACACACTGTGGAAGATTGAAATTTTATTGAAAATTCAAATTTTTTTACATTTTTTGTTATAGCATTTTGGCAGGGCATGACATATACATATAATAATGATATATTATTAATCTGCCGAGTCTGACGGAAAGAACGATATATAATTTGTCTGGGTGGTATAAGAATACGTGACTTAAAAATGGTCAAAATGAGCTCAGCAAACTTCTACTTCCGAAACAGCGCCGAAGTTGTAAAATTACTCCCGTCCTTAAGGGGTTAAACAGGACCGGCTCGCTGCTTTGCTCTATTCTGTAATGTTTCCCTGGTATGGTCAGAGATAGTGTCCAGGCCTGCTTGGTCTGGTTTGGCTGCACCTAAGGCATTGGAGCGAGCTAGGAGGAAACTGGATAGGGAAGTTTCTCGTTTTATGGCTACGATTGGGAGATTTTCCATTCGGCATACAGAATTGGAGGGGGATAATTGGGCACTGAGGTGGCCTGACGGGGTGCACTTGTCAGACATTGGCCTGGGCATTTTCCTGTAGGGCTTGAGGGCTGGTGTGGAGGAAGCGCTGGCTGCGGGGCGAAGCGCAGGGGCAATGAGGGAGTCATTGCCCCCTTGCGCTGGCGTGAACCCTGGCCAGCAAAGAAGCCCTATGGATAAGCTGCCGGAGTAGGTGGGTGATGGGAGAGATGTCCTCGGTCCTGTGTAAACCAGGAGAGCGACGAGCACTGGTTGGTGGTGATAACTGCCTACTGTTAGTTTCTGCAGTAGGGTCAGATTGGACATGTTGGGGTATTGTTGGGGGGTGTGAAATTAGTTGTTATATTAAAGAATTAAATAAAAGCTGTGGCCTATGCCCTTTCCATATTTACATATTGGTGTCGTGTGTTTATTTAAGGGCATGGGCAAAGAATAAGGATCCAGGTTTAAGTAGTCATGTTGTAATCCACTGCCTGGTGCTGCGTCTGGCTCACATAATCTTCCATATACTCCTCCTCCTCATTGCCTCTATCTGTTGGTGTACCTCAAGGCTCTGTCCTTGGTCCTCTGCTCTTTTCCATCTACACCTCCTCCCTGGGCAAAATCATCAACAGCTTTGGCTTCAATTACCACCTCTACGCTGATGACACTCAGATCTACCTCTCTACCCCTGATCTCTCTCCCCCTGTCCTTTCAAAAGGCAGTGACTGTTTATCTGGCATCTCCTCCTGGATGGCCTCCCACCACCTAAAGATCAACATGTCGAAGACTGAACTCCTACTTATTCCTCCCTCCAATGCCTCCCCACCTCCTGACTTCTCTATCACGGTGGAGGGTATCACCATTTCCCCATCAAACCAAGTTCGCTGTCTTGGAGTTACACTTGACTCTGCTCTTTCCTTCATCCCCCACATCAAGTCTCTTTCCTCCTCCTGCCGATACCAACTGCGTAATATTTCCAGAATTCGGCCATTTCTTACCGCTGTCGCCACAAAACAACTCATACACGCCCTGGTAATCTCCCGACTCGACTATTGCAATAATCTCTTATCTGGCCTCCCTCTGTCCCGCCTCTCCCCCCTACAATCCATCCTGAACGCCTCCGCCAGACTAATTCACCTCACCCGCCGCTCTGTCTCTGCCGCTCCCCTCTGCGAGTCCCTTCACTGGCTCCCCATCCACTGCAGAATTAAGTTCAAAATCCTTATCCTTACCTACAAAACCCTCACTAACTCAGCTCCCCGCTACCTGTCCTCACTAATCACCAAATACACCCCAGCCCGCTCCCTAAGGTCAAACAGTGACCTGCGCCTAGCTTCTCACCGCATCACCTCTTCCCATGATAGACTGCAGGATTTCTCACGCGCAGCCCCCACTCTCTGGAACGCTCTCCCTCGTACTGTCAGACTTTCCCCTAACTTCTCTTCCTTCAAACGCTCCCTTAAAACGTTCCTATTTAGGGAAGCCTACCACCCAACTCACTGACGCAATCATCAATCACTCTCACCTTACAGTCCTCTCCTCCTGTTTCCAACCCCAACCCTCCTAGATTGTGAGTTCCTACGGGAATAGGGCCCTCATCTCCTTCTGTACTGTTTGTCAAATGTTGTTCAATGTATTGTAACCCTGTCTATACTGTGCTTATTGTACAGCGCTGCGGAATATGCTGGCGCTTTATAAATAAAGAATAATAATAATAATAATAATATACAAAAACGTATCAGCGACACTCCCGATCCCGATACATTTTATTTGATTAAACGATCGACGTTTCAGTTTGCTGTCCGCTATATAGAGAGCAGAGAGAGAGAGCAGGTAGATGAAGGATGCACTCAGGGGTTTGAAAATAGATTTAGAAAATATGCTTTATTAAATCAACATTAAAAGTCCCGTAAACAGGGCTTTTAATGTTGATTTAATAAACCATATTTTTTTTAATCTATTTTTAAGCTCTGAGTGCATCCTTCAACTACCTGCTCTGTATATTTTTGTTTTGTTTTTTTGCCCCTGGGCACCAGTGACACGGTGTGGGCATTGACAGGTTTATATGTTAATATATATATACAGTGGCAAGAAAAAGTATGTGAACCCCTTGGGATTACGTGGAGTTTTGCATGAATTGGTCATAAAATGTGCTCTGATCTTCATCTAAGTCACAACAATTTGAAATACACAATCTGCTTAAAATAATACAACACAAACATTATATGTTTTCATGTTTTTATTGAACAGAACATGTAAACATTCACAGTGCAGGGCGGAAAAGTATGTGAACCTTTGGACTTATTAACTGGTTGACCCTCCTTTGGCAGCAATAACCTCAACCAAACGTTTCCTGTAGTTGCAGATCAGACCTGCAAAACGATCTGGAGTAATTTTGGACCACTCCTCTTCACAAAACTGTTTCAGTGTAGCAATATTCTTGGGATGTCTGGTGTGAATCGCTCTCTTAAAGGGACACTCTAGGCAACATGACCACCTAAGCTATTTTAGGTGGTCATGATGCCCGGAGTATCCTGCCCCCTGTCCCCCCTCCCTCCGCTCAGCGGTTCAGCTGAAAAAGCTGAAAACAGCTGAGAGAGGCGGAGGAGTTTACTCCGCCCTCCCAGCTGTCAGTCAGCAGAGCGGGAATCATATTTCCCGCTTCTGCCGACTTTTGCCGAGTAGGAGATGTCATCGCGCTTTCAGCACGATGACGTCTTCTACTCACCGCAGAAGCTGGCGGCTCCCTCTGAGGGTTAGTGTTGCGCGCATCCTCTTGCGCGCAACACTAATCCTCAGAGGGAGCCAGGAGGAAGCCTGCCGATTGGCTGGCTTATGTGAGAGGCGCGCATGCGCGCTTCTCACGTAAACCAGAAGCCAAGACGCAGCAAGAAGGACGGGAGCGGAAGAGGAGGGAGGTGAGTATATAAAAAAAAAAAGACGCCGCTGGAAACAAGAGGATTTTAGGGTAAGTATTACAGTTACAAAAAAAAAAAAAAATCTAAAGTTTTATTAAGGGAATAGGGATAGGTTAGGATAAAAAAATGGGGGGTGATTTTTTGAGTAGAGTGTTCCTTTAAGGTCATGCCACAGCATTTCAATCAGGTTGTGGTCAGGACTCTGACTGGGTTCACTCCAGAAGGCGTATTTTGTTTTGTTGAAGCCATTCTTTTGTTGAATTACTTGTATGCTTTGGGTCATTGTCCTGTTGCATCACCCATCCTCTGCGGAGCTTCAGTTGGCGGACAGATGGTCTTACGGTTTCCTGCAAAATGTCTTGATAAACTCTGGAATTCATTTTTCCATCAATGACAACAATCCGTCCAGGCCCTGAGGCAGCAAAGCAGCCCCAAACCATGATGCTCCCTCCGCCATGTTTTACAGTGGGGATGAGGTTTTGATGTTGATGTGCTGTGCCTTTTTTTCTCCACACGTAGTGTTGTGTGTTTTTTCCAAACAACTCAATTTTGGTTTCATCTGTCCACAGAATATTTTGCTAGTAGTGCTGTGGAACATCCAGGTGCTCTTTTGCAAACTTCAAACGTGCTGCAATATTCTTTTTGGACAGCAATGGCTTCCTCCGTGGTGTCCTCCCATGTACTCCATTCTTGTTTAATGTTTTCCTTATTGTAGATGTGTCAACAAAGAGTAGCAACAGTGCTGAACTTTCTCCATTTGTAGACAGTCTGTCTTACCGTGGACACATGAACATCAAGGCTTTTGGAGATACTTCTGTAACCCTTTCCAGCTTCATGCAAGTCAACAATTCTTGATCGTAGGTCTTCTGAGAGCTCTTTTCTGCGAGGCATGGTTTACATCAGGCAGTGCTTCTTGAAACCAGTAAATGTTTACATGTTATGTTCAATAAACACATGAAAACATATAATGTTTGTGTTGTATTATTTTAAGCAGACTGTGTTTTTCAAATTGTTGTGATTTAGATGAAGATCAGAGCACATTTTATGACCAATTCATGCAAAACTCCACGTAATCCCAAAGGGTTCACATACTTTTTTTTGCCACTGTATATATCAATTTGATGATTGTGGTTTCCACAATAGAGGAATCAAGTTAGAACATGAAATTATTTTTGAATATGTCTGTATACAGAGACACACATAAACATATATATATATATATATATATCTCAATATTGCAATAAATATATATTTATATATCTTAATTTTAATTACTGGTATATTAATTATATTTATTATAATTATATTTAATTAATTAGTGTTTCTTCCACATGTGGATTCATTATGATGCCAACACAGGCAAAAGGCATTGCCCACAATCCCTAATGCAAAACCAAGCCTCTCTGTCATCTGAAAAAATTTGCTGACACAGGCAGGGTATGTACAAACATATACGAAAAGTCACTAGGAGTCCAATCACAACTCTTGGAGCAATATTTATCTATCAATGTGTCCAATATCTTACAGGTATGGCATCACTATAGATAAGGGTGGTTTAGGTATCACCTGATTTCTTCTTATTTAGTACGAGGGAACTCTTCCTTAGGTACCTACCTATGCTCTGGATGCTTATGAGAGGTAGAGGTTTGAAATTCGTGGACCCCAGGTGCTCTGATGAACGTGATATGGACTAATATCTTTGGTGTTTCCCATCTATTTGCCATCTATTTGCCATGTGCTCTATTATCTGCTTGGCGCAGCGCATTTTTTTTTGCGCGCAGCGTTAAACGTTAATGCGCGTAAATTAATGCTGGTATTACAATCCAAGTGCATTTTTTCATCCGTCAAAAAAATGACGCGCATACGCACATTAACGCTGCGTGCAGAAATTGGTGTGCAGACTGTTTTGTCACGCGATTCAGCCAATCTGAATTAAGAACCACAATTGTCTCCCTTTCAGTTTTTGC
Organism: Leptobrachium leishanense; assembly: GCA_009667805.1. Taxonomy (NCBI): domain Eukaryota; kingdom Metazoa; phylum Chordata; class Amphibia; order Anura; family Megophryidae; genus Leptobrachium; species Leptobrachium leishanense. The sequence goes on from CM019066.1 coordinate 280,381,494, forward strand.
GCCTGCCAAAATCAATCTGAGTATATATGCTGCAGCAATAATAAAAACACGCACAACTTCTCAATTTTATTGTTTGGGTATGTGTAGAATGTGAAACTATACCTTGCAGTATTTTTATTTTCGGACTGGTGTATTTGGTTTCGGCCAGGACGTTCAGATTTGCCATTAACACCAGCTTTTAAAAGACTTTAAAATTATGCGCGCAAACGTTGCCCGTTAAAATTTGCGCTAAGATTGTAATACCATCCGCATACCAGCTCACAAAGCATTTGCGCTCACAATGTTAAGTATAGGACGCGCAAAGTACATTACGCTCGCAAAGGGTTCACCCGCGGTAGACGTTATTGCGCATTTTTTCCGCGTACATTGTAATACGACGTTCTGCGCAAAGGGTTTTTCCCCTCGCATTAATGCGTTTTTGCGCACGCGTTAACGTTTGTGCGAAGTATTTAATAGAGCCCGATGTTTGTGATGAGTGGTTTAGAGGCACGATGTAGTGGTATTTGACAATGGAGATGGACTCATTCATGCATTGTATGAGCAGGAGCAAACTGTAGACCTTTACCCATGACCTCATGGAGAAGTAGACCACAGTGCGGGGAATATATAATACATAAAAATATATATTTTTACAACATATCGATGAAGTTTTTACCGGTCATTCGGTTTATAAGGTTACAAATGGATATTTTATGACTCGTGATGCTCAGATTGCATTCTGTAACGACTGTAGAGGACCACTCATCATAGTGAAATGATGTCAGATCAATGCATATCCAGTCTTTTCCCTTACCATCAGATAGGATTTCGAACACAAGTACCAGACATCTGATTTATATGCTAATTAACTGCATGCACCTGTGCTTGATTATATTGATCATTTCTGAAACTCAGGGACTAGTAGTACGATTCATTGATTTAATACAATATGCTTCAGCAGAGAATTGCTATGTGACACACTATTTGGCCAAGATTCAACTATATGGTGCATATTAACATGTGTCTAAAATCTGCTTCTGTTAGCAGCACAAGTACAGAAATGGGGATGTTTGTGCACATTAAATATCCCAAGGTAGATGCGTACGTACACGTTTAAAATTCAAGATTTGCGTGTTGGTAAACCAGAACTTAAGTATGAAATAGGAAAATTAAAATATAACAAAAATAGAAAATTCTATTTATTTTTTTATTCATCAAATGCCACTGGTTTTAAAATTAACCTGATGAATAAATGAATGTGCTACAAGAAGTCTTTGGGCTCTATTACATTCTCCGTGCAAAAGCGTACGCACAGTGCAATTTTTTTTTGCATGCAGCGTTCAAAGTTATGTCGCGTAAATTAGCGCTGGTATTCCGATCCGAGCGCATCTTTTCATCCGTCCGAAAATACCGTGCGTAAAAAATACGCGCGAAAATGCGAGCAAATTAACACTGCGCGCAGAAATCGGTGGGCAATCAGAATTAAGAACCACAATTGTCTCCCGTTCAGTTTTTGCACCTGTCAAAATCAATCTGAGTATATATGCTGCAGCAATAATACAAACACGCACAAACTCTCTATTTTATTGTTTGGGTATGTGTAGAATGTGTAACTATACTGTGCTGTATTTATTTTTCGTGCTGGTGTATTTGGTTTCGGCCTGAACGTTCAGATTTGCAGTTACCACCAGCTTTTAAAATACGTTAAAATTATGCGCGCAAACGTCGTTCGTAAAAATTTGCGCATCGATTGTAATACCATCCTCATACCAGCGCACGAACGCATTTGCGCTCACAATGTTAAGTATGGGATGCGCGCATGAACTTTCGCTCGCGCAGGATAACTCGCATTAGACGTTAACGCGTATTTTGTGCGCGAACGTCGTAATACGACGTTCAGCGCGAAGGATTTTTCCCCTCGCGTTAATGCGTTTTTGCGCACGTGCAAAATTGTGCGCGAGGAGTGTAATAGGGCCCTTTGCGTTTGAAAAGGTCATTGCAGATGTAAATCTCAAAGGTTTCAAACGCAAGTTTGTAAATTTTGTTTTGCTGCATGTTAAACAGGCAAAGGATGTTTTGCTTCCAGGCATATCATTCCTTCCTATTCTAGTAATATTTGGTGAAGGGATGATACGTAAGTAGGAAAAGCAATTGAAATGATTTCTAGCAGACAACTTGGAGCTCGCTGCGTGCGCTGGAATAAATGGAATCACGCTTTGTCCTATGTGTTTCTGGGCTGCAGTGCAGCACAATGAGCTATAGTCTATAGCGGAGAGGTATAATGCAGTCTTTCTGCTGCAACAAAATAGCAAATTTTCTGAACTGTAAAGGATTTTCACACAATAGCACCTTTTGAATACTACCACCTATGTTCATTTTATTTTCCTTTTCAGGTTAGTTTTTAATCTCAACAATGCCTTAGCAGAAGAAATGCCAGCCACGTGCACAACGCTTTGAATCTGCCAGCTCTTATGTTTTTTTTTGTTTCTTCCTGTGCCTTATTTGTCACCTTGTATCTAATGGATCCATTTTTAAGGTTTAATTCTGAAGCATGATTCGAAGGACGTAATCTATATAAAGCCTGCTGTCACCTCTCACCACGTGTTGTCATTCACAGACTCTCCAGTGGTACGAGAGGCAGATATTCAACGTTTTGCAGATCAGATGTTGTTGGGTTGTTGCTAGCTATAGCTGAACAACTTTTGGGCATTATTTTTACCTTCTGAGACAAATTTCTGGGATTGTAAATCATTTGGGTTTTTGCAGGACAAAATTGTGAGTCTTTGATCTCCTAGTGTGACATGTTCACAGATGACAAATCTTTCGTATTTCAGCCTAAGGCTAGGGTCAGACGAAAGCATTTTTCCCCGCGAACGTGAAAAAGTGCGTCCGAACACATTGACGTATTTTTTCACGGAATGCGCAAAAACGGTCAGACGACGCGCATTTTCGGGCGTGATTTTGTACGGATCGTCAATAAAACTCTTTTTGCGTCTGGACGTTATGTAGGCCGGACATTAGCAGCGTCTGACATCTCCTAATCAGGCAAACACGCCGCTATGCCGCAGCTGCGCACTCAGTACGTCAGTACTAGCGGTTCAGCGTTCTCAAAAAAATGCGTTCAAATTCCACTTGCGTTGCACGGCCGGACTTTTGTGCGGCCGTACATCGTATATTCGCCGCCATTGCCCGTCATCTGCTGCTAGTGCGGCCGTAATTATGTGCGCCAGAACGCACGTTAAAAGTGCGCTGTCTGACCCCAGCCTAAAATGTTCTTCTGGCACTGTCAGATATTCTGGATTGCAATCCTACAATGTGGCATCCCTTAAGGACTTTCCATGTATGGAAACATTCTGAATCATGGCTATGATTAACATTTTAAAGTCTGGTATGAAAGGCTTAACAGGTCGTACAGTCTGGCTTGTCTGTCTTATAGGATCATATGAAGTTTCTGTCCTAGGGCCATATTCCCTAGTGAACGCGAACTGTAGCGTTTGGGTGAGTAAGCGATAACGTCAGGATAAGTGACTTTGACACATGCCACCATGGGCGTCCACAGCATAGGGCAAGGGGGGGCACTCGCCCCCCCCTGGATCAACAGGCTTAAATTATAATTTATTCACTTCACACTGTAGTTCCTGGGCTCTCCACTAGGCTGCACCAGCGTCACATCCCCACTCCACCTCCAATCCACCTCGTGCTCTCCCTCACTTTGCATGCTGGGAGAGGCAGGGCTGAGATGCAGCTGCTACTATGGGCCACAGGAAAAAAGGTAATGATTGTCAAATAAATACTTTTTTATTAAGCTTGATGCCAGTGTCTTTATTTATGAGAGTTTACAGAGTTTACAATCTAAGAGTAGAGAAAGATTGTAATCTCTGGAGCAGGGTCCTTTCTCCTCTTAGATTGTAGGCCCTGGAGCAGGATCCCTTCTTAGGACACTCCTCTTAGATTGTAAACTCTGGAGCAGAGGGGACCCTGTGAAAGGACACTGCTCCAGAGCTTACAATAGTTCTCTTAGATTGTAAATTCTTGAGCAGGGTCTCCTCTTAGATTGTGAGCTCTTGAGCAGGGTCCCCTCTCTTAGATTGCAAGCTCTGGAGCAGAGTCCCCTCTCCTCTTAGATTGTAAGCTCTGGGGCAGGGTCCTCTCTCCTCTTAGATTGTAAGCTCTGGAGCAGGGTCCCCTCTCCTCTTAGATTGTAAGCTCTGGGGCAGGGTCCCCTCTCCTCTTAGATTGTAAGCTCTGGGGCAGGGTCCTCTCTCCTCTTAGATTGTAACCTCTGGGGCAGGGTCCCCTCTCCTCTTAGATTGTAAGCTCTGGGGCAGGGTCCTCTCTCCTCTTAGATTGTAACCTCTGGGGCAGGGTCCCCTCTCTTAGATTGTAAGCTCTGGAGCAGGGTCCCCTCTCTTAGATTGTAAGCTCTGGAGCAGGGTCCCCTCTCCTCTTAGATTGTAAGCTCTTGAGCAGGGTCCCCTCTCTTAGATTGCAAGCTCTGGAGCAGAGTCCCCTCTCCTTTTAGATTGTAAGCTCTGGGGCAGGGTCCTCTCTCCTCTTAGATTGTAAGCTCTGGAGCAGGGTCCCCTCTCCTCTTAGATTGTAAGCTCTGGGGCAGGGTCCTAAGAGGAGAGGGGACCCTGCTCAAGAGCATACAATCTAAGAGACGCTTGAGGAGAGGAGGGGTGTGTGTGTGTGTGTGTGTGTGTGTGTGTGTGTGTGTGCAGGGAAGGTGAGTGTGTATAAATAAAATATATATATATATATATATATATATACACACACACACAGTATGTGTGTGTATGTATATATATTTATATTTGGAGTGGGGAGCCTGGTGTGTGTCACTATCTGTGTGTGTGGGGGGGGTCATGGTTGTGTATACAGAGATGGCCTTAAAAACACTTCCCTTAGTGCCTTGATCCTGGGTGTGTGATTAGTGTGGTGCATTGAATGGCATTAACAGACTAGAAAATGCAACTCTGATCAGACGCTTACACCTTTTATTCTTCAATTAGACTTGCATCATGTTTCGCAGCCTTTGTATTAATACGCATTATTTTATGACTGTCCCCTTCATGACATTGTCAAAACGGCAGAATATGGATGCCATTAAAATTTTGCCCCCCCCCTGTAAAAATTTCTGCGGACGCCCATGCATGCCACCCATATTACATCCCTAACGCTAAACCGGCAACAGCCCATCTGCAACGACGGCATACCCAGCAGGAAGTCCGCCGGTGTGAAAGGGAGCGTTGTCCCCGCAACCTTCTCAACAAGAGTAGAAACCGCCCGCCACAACGGTTCAAGTGGAGCACATGCCCACCATACATGGACCATAGTGCCCTTCGATAAGGAGCAGCGCCAGCATGATGGAGACACAGATTTATTCATATGGCATTCCTGCACTGGTACCAGAGACCACCTATAAAGGGCTTTATGGCTCACCTCCATCAAGGAGGCGCACCTATATGCCCCCTTATCTATCCCAAACGCCGTCTCCCGAGCCTGGGAGGACACCTTTAGCCCCAGGTTCCGTTCCCAAGCTGCCTGGAAAGACCAAACATGATCTAGGGAAGTGACATTCAGTGCTTCTTAGCATAGGGACAGGAGTTTAGTCGTTGTGCACCTGGTCGGATTAATCACAAACCTTGCAAACGGAGACAAAGGGGCCTGAGGAAAGGTAGGCGGCAGGCACATGCCCGGGCGTAGGACCACCGAAGATATTTGGTAATATGAGTGCCTCCATCTCTCCGGCAGCGTATAGCGTACCCGCAGCGTGTCAAATGACATTAGGTTTCCCCCACCACCAGTTGCTGGAGGTGCGTGATCCCCCTAGAGGGCCAAGAAAGTCCATTTAATGGCAAGGAAAAACAGTATATAATATGTGTGCCCTGTGCTTTGTTCCAGGGCTAGGTGCTACCAGACAGCTACCCTAGAATTGGTATGCTAAAAGAGAAATGATAAGGAAGATCTGCAGGCACAGCTTTTCTTACTTAACGCCCCCGTTTTAGCGACAACTATGGAATAGGGCCCATAGTTGTGCAACTAGGAAATTAAAAATAAATAACAAATTGTTATTTCGGAGAAACAAATATTCCTTTTAATGGTATTAATGATTTATTGGTATTCTAGTGGGGGACAATTATTCATTCTCAAGCAGGTAAATAAGTAAATATAAAAATCAGATTACATAAAGAAAAGAAGCAAGAGAAAGGGGTATCTTAAACTGTTCTGCCACTGCTAAAATAATACTTGCATTCTTTTATGTAAATTTACCTTTTAGAAAGCTGCAGTTATTAACTGTTCATTTGCATAAATACATAATAATGTTCTAATTTCTAACTTAACAGCGTAATAGAGCTAAAACTCTGCTTATTGATATGTGAATTAATTGTGACGAATTTATGTTTGTTAATTCACACTGCAGACAAAATTTATACAAATTCTCTCTCTGAAAACTTTGGTGTAGCTCATCGATTTTCGGCACCTACACACAGCACTGTAGACTCACTTCCGTCTACTCTGTGCCAGTGCCATCCGCTTCTAACTCATTCGTGTAGCACCTTCCGGTGTTGACGCATACACACAATGCGCTCGTTCTCTTCCGACTCTCCTATATCGCGCTTGGAGCCCATTGTACACACAATTTGTCGATGGATACCCCGCTCATGTTTTGACGACTCGGATGGTATCTCCCCTCGACACTTACCAATAAAAACATGGCCTAGGTCCACCAATAGGTTAATTTATGATTATGGAGACACTATCATATGCAATGTCGCCTTTTAAACACGAATATAGTGTACCCAAATTAGAGAGTTTCACATTACAATATATTTTTATATGTCTATGCTACATTCCATTTGCCCCCAGACTATGTTCAAATCACCAGGAACCATACCCCGGATCCACAGGTGACCACATGCATCCAAACATCCTATCACGTACCTCAATGCCCATATTGTATAAAAGATCCGCTATACCAGCATCATCTCGTATGAAGTAAGAAATAGGAGCATCTTATCACGCCCCCATCCTTGCATTAAATACATCCTGGGTCTATACATGAGAAAAATTCATAGAGCTACTCGTCCTATGATGTTATGCTACATGTTGGTTGTCTGAGCAACTATACTGATTGAGTCCTAAGGTCTCGTTGTTGTCTTTACTACACATATGCTTTCATGAAGGTCTCACATAAAGGAGACCACTAATGGTTATCTGTGTGTGTACCACAATAAGGAGACAAGAATACCCAGTTTGATGAGTACATACTCAATTATGTTCCCATTCTCGCTTCCAATGTGGACATAGGGCATGTACTGTATACCCGGCATGTACTGTATACCCACTTTATATAGGATGTACATGGATGTGCAATTTTTGGGCTGTCCTGATACTATAGTGATTAGGGATGCACCAATATTTTAAGTATGCGTACTGATACTTTTTTCAGGTACTCACTGATGAGTATGTACCGATACCTTTATTTTATGTCTTGTGACCACTTTCCAATAATTAATTTAGGATTTATTCTGAAAGCTTGCCCAGTATATGTTACACACAGTCATATACATATATATTTATATCTCCGCAGACTCCAGTCCTCAGACACATGTACAGTATACTCAGATACATGTATACCCAGACCTCATGTATACCCAGACATAGACCTCACTGCTAGTGGAATGCTTTAAGAGCATTCTGCTAGCATTCCCCTCCGGCTGGTCGCTTGTTCTTCCAAGCACTGGCTGACCACGTCACATTGTCCTTCGAGCGGCTGCCGACTTGTGACGAGATCTCGGTATCCCCGCAAGATCACCAATGGAGGCCGTGTCACAGCCTGGTGACCGCTCGGAGGAGCACGTGACGCGGGCCAGCCTGTGCTCGGACCACACGGACAGCCGGAGGGGAATGCTAGCGAAATGCTCTTAAAGCATTCCGCTTGCAGCCCCAGCCCCGCAGATACTGTTAAGCTGGCCCAGTGCTGGCTTCCAGTAACAGGGGTGGTATCGGAGCATTTGCACGAGTACCAAGTACTCGTGCAAATGCTGGTATCGGCACCGATTCTGATACCAGTAATGGTATCTGTGCAACCCTATTAGTGATACATTGAGCATAGGGATATACCTATGAGAGCTATACCCTCTTTACCAGTCTGGTAGCAAGTATTTTTACTGTCGTGGTTTTTGCAAGCAATTCCTATTTCGATTATAGTATTATACCCCATTTATTTATTAAGGGCCATATTACATAGTTGGTGCTAACTTAACCAGAGCTGTTGTAAACTTCCCAGAGCCATTATAGCCTATGGAACTGGTTTTCAGTTTACAACAGCTCTGGTTAAGTTAGCACCATCATTGTAATATGGCCCCAAGTATTTTTCTCTCGTTTTCAAGGATGTCCTGTCTATTATACTAATAGACGTTAAGTTTTAATTCCACAATGTTTGTGCTGCGAGGGCCAATCACTAGGAGGTCTCTGTGTTGCAGACCTCTGTCCTTACTTTTTGGTACTTATCAGTATTGATTAAAGGGTGCACGCTCATTCAATCGTATGAACGTCCAGGGGGAGACACTGTTCCTCTCTCCTAGAAGTGGTGACCACCCTCATAAATATATGTGTACTGTTTAGATTCTATATTTTCTATTTTGTGTTTAAAACACAAAAATATTGATATGGTTTTTCTCTAACCATGCTATAGTAAGTTCCACCATACATATCAGTATTTCAGTCTGGAGGCGGCCATCTTGGAATGACATTACAATTTTGAAAAGCGTTCAATAACTCAGCCGCTGCAAGTGCTAAGTTAGCAACTTGCCATTGAATGCCGTTCTGCCGCTCAGCGCTGCTAACTAAGGCCCCCGGCACACGAGCGTATTTACAGCTCATGTGCGCCTGCAATTCCCTGCGTCCCTGCGTTTTTGACAGGGAAAGCCATCCACCGGACGTGAAAAAGCCCTCCCCGTCAAAAAGCTAAACGGACGCTGACAGGATACAAAGCGCGATTCTCCATAGGAAGATCGCGCTTTGTACGCTGAGCGCAGAGAGTGGAAGGAACGCCCACTTTCACGGACGTTCCTTCCTCTCTCTGTGAACGCTCGTGTGCCGGGGGCCTTAGCACTTGATAAACGACCCGAGGAGATGCTGCGAGTAGCTGAGTGTGACGTATTAAAGATGGCTGCCGCCATGAAGCAATTAACAATTCCGTTCGGCAATGTTAATTTTGAGGTTTTTGATCACCAAAGCACAAAATATTTATTTATTATTTACCCCTGCACATAGACATATATTACAGTTCAATTTATATTTTGTTTCAGAAGTAAACCATTACGTTTATTCAATAAAAACTATCATTTGTGGTGTGTGCATACAAAACGGAATTGTGCTGACTGCTTTTCTTTATCATATTTTGTCCGAGTCATATGAAAAACAATCTGAATCTTTCATTAAGAAATTGTCGGTCATTTTATTTCGAAATTCACATCCAAAGCGTTCAAAGCGTTCAATGACACTGCTGCAGCAAACTGAATTGCTGCGCTGCAGCAATTCAGCAGCTGCTGAGGTATTGAACGGGGCTCAGACAGAACGTTGCCGATGGCTGCGGAGAGAGCATGTGACATCAGCACCCAATCACATTCTACAACTTCCAGCATTCAGCAAAAACTATGGGTTTCTTTGACCATTAAGCTTGATTTGTACCCAAATATGTTATTTTTGTCATTTATATAAACCACTAAACATATTTTTAAAAAAATGATCGCAATGTATAGAAAGGTATTTAAATGCTAAGATGGTTCATAGATAGTTTATGGTGGCAATTTCCGTTAGAAGGTTGAAGGAAATACAGTAATTGGCTGGCCAGACATTTCCTGGCAGAATTTCAATTCCGCTTCGTGAAGTGGTCCAAAAGTGCCAACAGCAGGAGATAAATCACATAAAACAAATATTTATTGTATAATCTGTTTCTAGACTTCATCTAAGTGATTTTAGTCATGTTCCGGTTTTAAACCATAGGAAATACAACTAAAGCAGTGTGTCCTTGTGTGACTTGTGGCCTAAAAAGCTTTTCATAAAAAATAAGTTAGAAAATGGCTTTTTTTTTTTTTTTTTAAACAAAATCCATTTGCCTAATGATAAGAGAGAGAAAACTGTACTATAATTTTGCTGTCTGGAATTCTTTCTCTCTTCACATCTGGGTACGTGGAGATATCTATTGATTCTTTTGATTAAATGATTTGCTGAACCTTTCTTATGAATCCATTTGTCTTTTATTATTTATAAAGCATTTCATGCAAGGTCGTAGGTCTGTTATAAACTTTGGCATGGTGTAAATGCTCACTTCCCCCATTTGTTTACTTTCTTTCACTGAATGCATTAATCATGTGGAATTCATTGCAGTGAATTGGCGTTTGGTGCCTGTGTGTGATTTTTGAAATCCAGGCAAAGTAAATAGAAATTAAATGACTTTTTAACCCTTTCAGGGCTAATGTGTGTGTTTTAGGCTGGGGTCAGACGAGCGCACTATGTGCGCCCGTACTGATATGCCTCTCGGCATCCGATGCAGCATTGTGATGCTTCGACTGGGCCAACCACACGCTGTAGGATGCCCACATATTGTGCGCGCTACAGAGGACGTGCTACAGCCATGCTGTAAGCCTCCCCGTCAAAGCGCTATGACTCTCGTTCAGGGCTGCAAAGCGCAATCCTCCATAGGAGAATCGCGCCTTGCAGCACTGAGCGCACTAACTGCACTCAGTGAGGTGGCCAGACTGGCGTTAGAGTGGATGGACGTCCACTCTCACAGACGTTCCTTCTGCTCTCGTCTGACCCCGGCCTTAGAGTAATGTAATCATGGTACACATAAACTTGCTTTTTGGGGTAAAATGGTATAAAATAAAAAACAATCTGTTCGTAGTTTTTATAAAACCACAATTTAAACAATTCCAGCTACCCAGAACACTATCAAAGAGTGTAAGGGGTCTGGGTGGGGGGTTCTGAAGTGAAATATGCAGGATTCATCCATAAATATCACCGCACAGAATCACAAGGCAGGCTCGTAGTAAAATATAGCTGAGGGTCGTATAAGAAGGAAATCTGTGTAGGCAGTATCATGGTCAGGGATAATGAGGTTCAGTCCAGGCTGCGAGCAAGAAGGGTCAGAAATCAAGTAGGAAAATACTGAGGGCGCCTGCACACGAAAGCAAAAAAATGTATAACAAAGAAAAATGGGTTCCTCACAGCTCCAGGGGATAAAAACCTGTCGGTAATCAATGAAATTGAAAGAGAGAAGGTGGTCACATCCTCTAAGGATTATAAAAGAGATTATTCTCTCTAGAATAAAATCAGCTCTTTTGTGATCTGAATATGGTGTGACTGGCTCTCTTTTTTTTTTTTTCATTTTTACAGAAATCAAGCAGAAATTGTTTATTCAGAAGTAACAGGTTTGCAGGTTCACATGTATTACACTTCCTCAAAAGTCAAGTGAGCAAAACAAGAAGGATGTTTCTCAGTATTTAAAGACTAATCTTGATGATCAGCAGGAATAGGTGAGATGAGGAGTTTACCCACCTGTGCGTTAGTTTGTATTCTCTTGCGCCATCTTGCAGATGGCTCTTGCTGGTGTTCTGGCAAGTCAGGAAATTTCTTGAAACAGGCAATCGTATCACTTGACACAAGCTCAGGATGCGCTGGGCCGGCGTGTCGGTATCTGAGGGGCTGGGGAAGCTGGCTAGATGCATTAAAAGCATTTGGCCAGTGTTCCTCTCCGGCTGGCAGCATTACCGAGCAGACGCCGGACTGTGGAGGCTGTGACACTGCCTCCTGCCGAGATGTCGCGGGAGTCGCGAGATCTCGTGGGAGCACGTTACAGCGCGTCACTGCCCTGCGGCCACTCGGTAACGCAGCCAGCCGGAGGGGAACGCTCACCAAATTCGTTTTATGCATCCAGCCGGCTGCCCCAGCATCTCTGTGTGTATGTCTGGTCTGAGGTCTGTTTATATGTGTCTGGTCTGGGGTCTGTATATACTGTATGTATCTGGTCTTGGGTCTGTATATATGTATCTGAGTGGGTATATCTGGTTTGAGGTCTGTATTCATGTATCTGAGTGGATATATCTGGTTTGAGGTCTGTATACATGTATCTGAATGGGTATATCTGGTCTGAGGTCTGCAAGTATACATGTATCTGATTCTGCGTGGGTATACATATATAACGTCTGAGTGGTTATACATATATCTAAGATGTGGTGTGTGTGTGTGTGCAGGCTGTGCAGTGAGGAAATGGGGTTTTTGGCCATACATTTCAATATTTACATAAATTGGATAGACTTTCAAGAACATCCTAAATTATTTAATGGAAAGTAGTCACATGACTTTAAATAAAAGTATCTGTACTCTGTATCAGTGAGTACCTGGAAAAATGTATCGATACTTGTATTTGGTCTTAAAAAAAGTGGTAATGGTGCATCCCTAGTAAATATCAAAGCAAAGTGCCAAGTTAGTATCCAATCTGTGATTAGCATTCTCAGCCAATCATCATACAATCAGATATCACGGATGTCATGTTTATTGGGCGTATACGCAGGAGATCCGTTTCTACATTTATGAGGGATGCTCATGTCAGCATATTGCCTAATTTGATGGGGCAAGCCTGTATGCGTGCCATGAGCGTCTCTGACGGCTCAGAGGTGCGCATGTGCATTCTGTGAGATTTCTCAAATTGAGCATGTGTCACATCACCTAAAGTGACGCGATTGTTTGTTTTGAGAAATTGCCTGATTTACCAGAACAAAGCAAAAAAAAGCTTTCTTGTACAATCTTGTAAAGCCTGATTGCTAGCCCAATCTTTGCTCGTTGCCCAATTGTGCTCGTTGGCCCTGGCTGGAACACCACGTTTTGGCACAATACTGCAGCTGATGTCTAACAGAGGCGGCGACCAAGGGCAGGCCCAGATTAAGAAAGATCTCTATGGGCCTGGAGCTGAATATTTTGGTGGGCTTTTTTTGGAATTTAGTTAAATGAAAACATATTTAGGGTATTTAATCGTGCAGATACGGGTATATCTAACCAGCCAGAAACTGTGTGATTAATTATTCATTCAGATTTCAATCATTTAAAGCGTGTAAAATTATTTTTTTCCATTTTATCATCCAAACCTTTGTGGTTATATATTCTATAGGGAGTTCTTGAAAAAAAAGTGAAATGGGAACCTGTTACTGCATTTTTCTGAAAAATATATACAATTTTAATTAAAAAAGGAAATATTTCCCTTGTGTTTTGGATGGTGTTTTATGAATAATATGACTATGTATAAACCACTGACCTTGCTCCCAGCGTGAGAAATTAAATGGTAAGTAATGGCAGTGGTATTGCTCATTTTATACGTGACAAATGGACAATGCCATCGGTTTGGAACTAAAAAGGTTTTTTTGTTTTGGTTTAGACTTTACATGGTCACATTTGGTATCAATGCAAAGGCCAGACTCTGACCTGTCCAATGACACCTCACTTGGCCTTGTAAGGTGTAAAGATTAGTGATGCAGGGGTCCAAAGTCCCCCCCTAGTACCCTTCATTGCAGTGCGGTGGTTTAGGTTTTTGATGTAACAATTCGTAACAACGGATTGTGCCATCACCTCCATGCTTGTTGGTGACATGAGAAATGAGATGGTGAGTTCAGGGGTGTGGGAATTGTATCGCCCGACGCCCGGGACATGAAGATCCGGGCGCCGGGCGAGTAGTTTATTTTTAGATGCAGTCCGGCGGGCTAGAAGCCCGCCGGACTGCGGACTAATTACAGGGACGCCCCCGATACCAGAAGCCGGCATTGAGCCGGCTTGCCGGCATCCGAGGGGCTTGGGCGGATGTTTGAATGCTCTATCGGCATTCAGACAGCCGCCCCTGGAGCTCTCAGCCGCATACTTACCTTCCCGAGCGGCGCCGACAATGTCTCCGCGCTTCCGCACGTTGAAGGACCCAGATCGCGGCTGGGGGTCCTTCAAAGAGCGCAGGCGCGAAGACTTCGTCGGCGCCGCTCGGGAACGTAAGTATGCGGCTGAGAGCTCCAGGGGCGGCTGTCTGAATGCCGATAGAGCATTCAAACAGCCGCCCCATGTCTGGTCTGGGGTCTGAGCTGGGGGGCAATATCCATGAGCTGGGGCAATATCCATGAGCTGGGGCAAAACCATGTGTGAGCTGGGGCAATATCCATGAGCTGGGGCAGTATATCCATGAGCTGGGGCAGTATATCCATGTGTGAGCTGGGGCAAATCCATGTGTGAGCTGGGGCAAATCCTTGTGTGAGCTGGGGCAATATCCATGTGTGAGCTGGGGCAATATCCATGAGCTGGGGCAAAATCCATGAGCTGGGGCAGTATATCCATGAGCTGGGGCAGTATATCCATGAGCTGGGGCAGTATATCCTTGAGCTGGGGCAGTATATCCATGAGCTGGGGCAGTATATCCATGAGCTGGGGCAGTATATCCATGAGCTGGGGCATATATCCATGAGCTGGGGCAGTATATCCATGAGCTGGGGCAGTATCCATGAGCTGGGGCAGTATATCCATGAGCTGGGGCAGTATATCCATGAGCTGGGGCAGTATATCCATGAGCTGGGGCATATATCCATGAGCTGGGGCATATATCCATGAGCTGGGGCAATATCCATGATCTGGGGCATATATCCATGAGCTGGGGCATATATCCATGAGCTGGGGCAATATCCATGAGCTGGGGCATATATCCATGAGCTGGGGCAATATCCATGAGCTGGGGCATATATCCATGAGCTGGGTCAGTATATCTATGAGCTGGGTCAGTATATCCATGAGCTGGGGCATATATCCATGAGCTGGGGCAGTATATACATGAGCTGGGCAGTATATCCATGACCTGGGGCAGTATATCCATGAGCTGGGAAATTATCAGGACAAGTTGATCGTCCTGAGGGACAAGTAGATTGGACTACTACTTAGTCCGTTGGACAAGTAGATTTTTTTAAAATTTCCACACCCCTGGAGTTAGTCCAGCATCATTGCTCATTTTATAATTGAAAAGTGAAAAATGTTGCTGTGTTATAAAGAAATATTTATTATTTTATTTTATTGTTACATAAAACATGGTCATGTTTGATATCATTGGGAAGGCCATGCTTTTGCCTTTCCAGTGATACCTAACATCACTGCAGCTGCTATGGTGATGATACCTGTAGCTGCTATGGACTTGGAGATACAGGGGTCCAACTTCCCAACAATGCAGAGTTATCCTTTCTCTGGGCCTATTCTAGGGCATGGGCCTGGAGCTGCTGCTCCTCCATCAGCCCCTATGTTAATCCGGCACTGACCGAGGGACATAGACCCTGCCGGACAGAACCCCCAGTAGAGGCAAGCCGGAGTGAGGGTTTCTAGCCTGTGGAGTCTTTACAAAGAGCCGATTACTGCAATCTGCAAATCTGGAGGCTGGCTGCTAAAATCACGTTCTCTCTAGCTTAGTGTTATTTCAGTTATTTGTTATTTGGTTATGGGAAAGTAGCACTCTAAAATTGTCTGTAGTTTCGATACGGCCCCCTCCACACGAGAATAGTATGATTTATATGTGTTACTGGCTTAAAATAATATATTGAAAGTAAGTTCTAAATGATGGCAGCAGTTTAATTCACTGATTTTAAACAGGGCGTTTATTATCGTTGTCTATTTGCCAATACTACATACTTCAAAAGAGAGACACATTTTATTTTCTGCTGTAAGATGAAATGCAAGTCCTTATTGACCATTTCTAGGTCATTTCATGAACTAAAAATATGCATTTAAATAACTAGGTCAGTGTAGCTCAATATATTTTTTACATTAGCAAATTGGTACTATCTTACACTAAAGGGTCAGACTGAATTAAACATTTTGAAGTCTCATTTTTATACACGTTTATCTGGACAATCCTTTACACCATTTTAACTGTGAAACCTATAGTTTATTATTTACAAAAAATTAAGAAATGGGATCAGGGGGTGAAAGAAATAGAATTTCCTCACAATAATACCTACTATAATAGCAGGGTAATTCAAAGAGAATCGAAAAGTCACCGCACGTTCGGTGACTTTTCGTTCTCTTCAATTCGGTTCGTTTTGCCGATCCCATTTCGGCAACCCTGCGGTGTATTCAGCAAGCACCACAGGGTCCCCGAATTGCAGGGAAAGGTCGCCGCAAACCTGCCGAAAACTAACAGCAAAACCCGGCGAATGCAGGCCGAAAACCTGCAAAAACATCTGGATTAACGTGCCGAAAATGCTGAAAATCCCCAAGCAGGAGCCGATCACACAGCGCAGCCGCCAGAAAAAGCCGACACCGCAGACGAATGCAGTGAATAAATTAGAAAAACAGTTTGCTTGAATGTTTGAAAAGTGAAACGCTGTTTGCAAAGAAACTACTGAGCGAAAATGTCTGAAATTCACATATGAGGTCCAATGAATGATAATAAAAAGAGCTGTTACAGAAAAAAATAAGTAAACTTAAAAAATAAAATCCAGAAAAATGCTTAAAATATCATAAAAAATCTATAAATAAAGAGACTCTTTACTGCAGAATATTATAATGAACGTTTTATTAGATATTGAATTAAAAAGGGAATATTTTTAACATTGAAGCCTATGGGATTCGCCTGAATAAACCTGTCGAATGAAACCACTGAATGGCAGGGCATTTCGGGAACCTTTCACTGCTGGTTTGTGTTCTCTGAATAGCCGAAGCAGTGTTTTTTATGGGGATTTCACTGTCCTCGAACAGGCACTGAATGTGCAGGCAATTCGCCAGGATTTGGCGAATTGCCTGTTCTCTGGATAGCCAAATGGCCAGGAAAGGTAACCGAACGCTGATTTTCAGCGTTCGGTTACCTTTCTCCAGCCATTCGGATCTCTTTGAATAACCCTGTATGTGTATATTTTTATTATAAATTTTTTTAATGACTGAACAAAAATACCCAAAATATGTCTCTTGCTGTAGCGGATATTCCTTTTGTTGTGGGTCGGAGTCTAATGAGTTTACTTTATATTTCACTCGAGGAATTGGTCTAATTTACAGAATTTGGGTATAAAAAAAAGATGGAAGTGCTATCGTTCTGTCAAACATTTCATGTAGGAAAAACAATGGCTGTGTGAAAGTCATGGAAAAGTTCTCAAGATAGAAAATATATTCGAGCGAGAGTGCGTGCTTAAATTGAGCTCATTAACCCCGCGGCTTTTAGCATGCTAACACATTTTGAGCACTGTATAATGGAATTTCAGTTTGTTCTTGCGTATTTTGAACAAGTAATGTACAAAGAATAGGTATACTATTTTATAATGAAATCAAACAACTGCGCCTGTTATTACTGGTATTCCCTATTTACATAATTAACGTCTGCATGGTTCCATTCTGATTTATGCCTAATTAAATCTGAAACACAGTGCCCCAAAAATTCATTGTACATGGCCCTGCCTGCTGGAATTAATTAACAATTATTGAGGGTTAATGGAAGTCTTCAAACCAATTTGTATATCAAGACAAAAGAAGTAATATGTTACACAAGGGACCACTAGATTTATTGACTAAACATCAGGTTGTGATGAGTGGACAACTCACCTGCCAAATCTATATTCAGCCTAGTTGGGGAGTTTTTGCAGCTTGATTTTCTTCACTTAAAGGGTTATTCGAGAGCACCGAATTGCACCAAACTGTGAATTTCCCTGTACAGTGCAATTTCGTGGCCATTTGGCTATTCAGAAACCTGGCAATTCGCCAAATATCAGCGAATTACCAGCAAAGGTTATAAGCAGGTGAATCCCATAGGTTTCAATGTCCAGTTTTTATTAAATATTTAGGCAAGCGTTTATTCTTTTCATCTGCAGCAAAAAGTCTCTTTATTTTATTTTTTTTATGCATTTTTCAGGATTTGTTTGATTCAGATTTTTTTTTTTTACTTTTTTTTTTAAGTTCTGCAACAGACCGTTTTATTGTTATACATAGGGCCTTCTATATTAATTACAGGCATTTTCATGCACTAGTTTTTTTTCTTTAACTCCTTTTTAAAAGTTCCTTTTTTTTTTCACCCTTGGTTGGTCGGCTTTTTTCGGAGGCGTTTGTCAGATTGTCGAATACATTTGGCGGTTTATCGATTTGGTGGTTTTTCAATGGTTTCTCGGATTGATACGGTGGGTTTATCGGTGAAATTCGGTGGGTCAATTCGATGCACTTTGGTGACCCTGTGGTGAATGCTGAATTCACCATAGGGTCAGCAAATTGAGGTCGCCGAAGTACGCCAAATGAAAGAGCACCAAAATTTAGATGCTCTTTGAATAACCCCTAAAGTTACTTGTGCACAGCTCACTGTTCAGTGAATAGATTTTAAGTCCAGATGTCCCAATATAATCATCTGACCAATGTTTCCCAACACTGGTCCTCAAGTAGCCCTAAGGCCCCATTCACACTAATCGATTTATCGCGATATGGCTCATATTTCCGCGAGATATCGCTCTATGTAGCTTCTCCAATGCATTTCAATGGAGCTGTTCACATCTCACAGCTCAATGTCGACTGTAGCTCGTCGCTGTAGCTTGTCGCTGGTACATGACCCTCTTTTTGTGATTTGCGATTTCGCTATTTGCATCAATGGTGCTGCGCAATATCGCGAGGTTATCACGCAATATCACTCAATGTCGCATATATGAAAATCGAGCAGAAAAACGCATGATTTTCATGTTGCTCAGTGTGAATGGGCCCTAAAGGCCAGGTTTGCCAGATATCGGAAGCACAGCACAGGTGATGTAATTTGCTGCTCAGTGATTGCAGGATTCAGTCTGCATTTCCCCAAGGTGATCCTTAAAACCTGGCCTGATAGGGGGACTTGAGGAATAGGGTTGGGAAACACTCAGGGTTATTCAGAGAGCGTGAAAAGCAGGAGAATGACTGGAGAATGAAAAATTCTAGGGCAAAATAGCCGATTTGGAAAGTGAGATGAAAGGGAGAATTTTTCTGGTTTGGCTATTTTGACCTAGAATTTTTCATTCTCCAGTCATTCTCCTGCTTTTCACGCTCTCTGAATAACCCTGACTGATTAAGGCTAGGGTCAGACTAACGTATTTTTTGCGTTGTCCGTGAAAAAGTGCGTTTGAACGAATGGACGCATTTTTTCACGGAATACGCGATAGCGGTCATACGATGCGCATTTTCGTCGGTGATTTTGTACGGATCATCAATAAAACCCTTTTTGTGTCTGGACGTTATGTTGGCCGGACATTAGCAGCGTCTGACGTCTCCTAATCACGCACACACGCCGCTATGCGGACGCAGCGCACTCTGTACGTCAGTAGTAGCGGTTTGACGTTCTAGAAAAAATGCGTTCGTTTGCCACTTGCGTTGCGCGGACGAACTTTCGTGCGGCCGTTCTTCGTATGTTACCTGGCATTGGACGTCATTTGCTGCTAGCACGGCCGTGATTTAGTGCTGCTAAACGCACGTTAAAAATGCTTTCGTCTGACCTTAGCCTTAGAGGACACCACTAGCTTTCCTATTTCAGGGTTCCATAAACTTCAAAGCTTGGAACGTCTATAATTTCCCCAGCTTCTGAGTATGTGTTTTTAAGAGTTTTACAAGAACACGTCATATTTACTTTCTGTTAAAGCCATTTTGATTTTTAAAGGAGTGCTTTAGCCATCATGATGATTTAAAGTGTTTTAAAGGGTCATGTTGAGCTGGTGCACACTCCCCCTCCTGTCAGGTGTCTCTTTGAGCTTTGATAGCCTTCTTAATAGGAGGACTTTCCACCACCTGGAAGGCTGTCAGTCAGCTTGTACTAGGCAGACTACTGGGGATTTTGACATTCATGCACAGCTTTGTGCAACAATGTCCATCCTCTGCCTCTTAAAGGAACACTTTAATCAAAAATCCCCCCCGTTTTTTTTACATTAAACTATACCTATTCCCTCACTAACTAGGTAGGGATTTCTTTTTTTTTTTTTTTAACTGTAATACTTACCCTAAAATGCACTTGTTTCCAACGGTGTCTTTTTTTTTTTTTTATACTCACCTCCCTCCTCTTCCGCTCCCGTCCTTGTTACTTTCACTTGGCTAATGGTTTACGTGAGAAGCGCGCATTGGCATACAACGTGTGATCCTTCCAACCGATCCATCAAAACACTACAACGGACCCTTGGAGCCCCGTGTGTCCTCAGCCTTAGTTGATCATAAAGAGAATCGTGATGCAGTTTGGTAGTAGAATACTATTTAAGGTGCAATTGAATAAAACAAGGATAGTTCTTTAACTGTTCTTTCCCATATGTCTTTCATAAGTGTTAAATAAATAGCATGAACACAAATTAAAGTAGTCCAAACTATAACTTTTTTCCTGTACCTACAAGTAAGAATAATAAGACAGAAAAAATCGTAAATAAATAAACTAAGACAGTAAATTCTGAGTATCTGAACAGGGTCCAATGTCTACAGCTACTTCCGTAGAATAAATTGGAAATTGTATTTGCCGTGAAGTTCAGCATTGTAATGCTTATCGATTTTCTTGGTGAATGAAGACCTTGCTAGTAGTATCATGCCCAGGGCTCTAACTGGATTCTTCTCCCTTTCAGTGAGAGTGCTCCATACTTAACGAGAAAATGCAGGATATAAATATGCCTATATTGTCGCGAGACAGAAGAAATCAATGTTCCTTTGAGTTTGATACTTAAACTTATAGATAGTGTGTATACAGCCTGATTTACTAACCGGCTAATAGTTCTCAAACCACTCTTCTTCAGCAAGTGCCCTCAAAGTGGATGGTACTTTATTACATTGTAAATTATGATCGTAGCAAAGACTATCAAGTATCGGCAGTATTGTCCAGTTCCAGTGTGTAACAAAGCAGGATTAAATTTAAACTGAATAAAAGGGACACTTTGAGCTAAAAAATAGGTGAGAGGGAAAGGATTAACCTCTTCATTACCATGATCGAATAGACTTGATTTTCAAAAGCACCTGCAGGAGCCCCAAGAATTAGTATGCTCAATTTGGTCTTATTCTAGAGCAAAGCAAGGGAATTTTGTTTGTTGTAAATGTGCTCCAGAATGTGTCCCTAAAGTCTCAACACATCAGATGTGCCAGATGATGTGTTGAAATTGTTTGAAAGCTTTGAATTCCGTTTTCCCTTTGAAGAAACATGAAGCACAATCTGTAATGTACATGTAGTGGAACTTTGTAGCCAGCCGAGGGAGCCCTCTGCCCGTCAAATTGGGCTTACCTACAGCGAATATGCACAACAGATATGTTTCTGACTGTGTATTTTTTCCCATGTTCTTATTGGAAAGAAATTTTTTTTATAGCACCACCAGGTCCTGCAAGGGGATTTATAGAAAAAAATATAGTCTGAGGCAGTCAAAAGCTGAGAAAAACAGTAAAATCCAGGGGCTAAATTACAATCGTCACGCAAACGTTTGCGCCGGGGCAAAAAAAATTTAACGCGAAGGGTAAAACCATTTACGCCTAATCCCGTATTACATAGTCAGCGCAACAACCGCACGCAATTGTCTACCGCGGGTGAACCTGCGCGAGCTTACTGTACTTCGTGCGTCCTATACTTAACATTGTGAGCGCAAATGCGAATGTGCGCTGGTAGAAGGATGGTATTACAGTCTATTCGCTTTAATTACCGCATAGCCTTTGCGCGCATAATTTTAGCAACTGCAAAAAGCTGGCGCTAACGGCATATCTGAACAACCTGGCTAACCCAAAAAAAAAAACGGCACATAAAAAGTAATGCAGCAACAATATAATGGATGATGGAAGGTGTGTGTATTATTACTATAGCATATGTGTTCATTTTGCATTATAGAGGCAGAACCCGTCTCCGATGCCCTGGCAGACGCAATTCAGTTGCGTTTGATAGGTGTGTTTCTTCATTTTAATTGGCGGAATGGGTGCAAAAAACTGCGCGCAAAGATTTTTGCGCGAGACGGCACTGCGCCTGCATTTGTGCGCATACTCTTTGCGCGCGCAATTGATCGGCGGCAGAAAAAAGCTGCGAGGATTGTAATTCCAGTGGTGATTTACACGCGCAAAAGTTAAACGGTTGGCGCAAACATTTTCGCTTTGCGCAAGGTTTTTTTTCGCAAAGATTGTAATATAGCCCCAGGATAAAGTTGAAAATACACAATAAAGTCCGAGCAGTCAAAAGCTGAGGAAAAAAAATTAGATCTGTATAGGATAGGCTTAACCACTTGGCTGCTAAGGACGCACTCAGCCCGTCCAGCCAAGTGGTTCTCCTGTGCTATGGACGCGCTGAGCACGTCCTAGCACAGGAGGCAGAAATCAGCCGGGATTCCGGCCGATTGCTGCGCGCCCCCGGTGCGGGCTGTCATCTTGATGTCAGCCCAGCACTCCGGGACCCCGGCGGGGATAATAGATGTCATCGCGCTAGCCTTTCTAATGATACCAAACATGACCCTGCTAGCTGAAAACAGTCGGGAGATATCGGGGATCAAACAAACCCCTATCTTTCCTTAGGAGTTAATAAGGACGTTCCCCACACGTCCTCAGCAGTGAAAGGGTTAACAAGCGCAACTCATAAAAAATATAACCGCAAAAGCTCTCGCATGTTAAAATGTGAAAAAAACCACTTAACACTTTGTAAATTATTGAAAATTAAAATTTTATTGCATTTTTTGTTATGTTATTTTTTTTTTTGTTAATATTCAGATAGGTCATGACGTATACATATTATAATGATATATTATGAATCTGCCGAGTCTGCCGGAAAGAACATATATAATATGTCTGGGTCATGTAATAAAATATGGCTTGAAAACGCGTTTAAACATGATGAGCGAAACCGGTAAAAATGAGCTGAGCACACAGGCGTGAAATGGCTCAGTAGCGAAAGGGTTAAAATATACAGTATCGGGGGCGGGGGTGTCAAACTGATAGGCCACAGGTATTTCGGTAACTCAGCTCTCTTGATGATCTCTTGCTGTGGCTCCAGACAAAAAACAGTGAGGACCACTGCCTAACCCTTTCCTGCCTCAGAATGTTCTATGCCCTCCTGGCGGCTGGAGGTCTTTGAAGACACAGAGCGTACAGGTACTCCCCGCTGTCTCCAATGGGCCGCCTCGGCCCTCTTCGCAGCTGATGCATGGCGCTCGTCATTGGGTGCAGTGGGATGGCTTGAACTCAAGCTGTCCCCTTGCAACCAATGATGCGTTCTGTGTGCCTGCTGCTGGGGAGAGCCGAAATCAGCAGCCCACGTGGCAGCTGTACCTGTACGCCTTGCCGGCGAAAGTCACCCCTTAAGGGCACCACCCACTCATCCTTAAGGGGCAAAAGGAACCCTGTAAGCAAAAATACAGGTTTGTAGAGAAAATGTTGGTTTTAATTTTTAACCCCTCCTGTCATTTACAGATTTGTCACAGCAGCTAGTGGCAGGGGTAAGAGAGGGTGGGACGCTCAAGACACCATGGGCCCAATTCCAATTTTGATGTCAACTCAACAAGAGCTGTTCTAAGTTTAGCGGCTCCATAAACTTCAGTGACTCTGGTAGGTTTACAACAGCGCTGGTTAAGTTTACCCCAAGGTTGGAATACAACCCCATTACTGCAGAAGTAGAGGATTAGAACATTTTTTATTACAAGGGAGAGGGGTTATTTAATTGTAGGGGTATTAATATTACATTTAAGTTAAGTGGGTAAACCCTTATCATTTTATAAGGGGGTTATATTTAATGTTTTTAGGTTTAATTTTCATGGGATTATTTGGATATGGAGGGGGGGTGAGTGTAATTAATTCCTTGGGGAGAATGTCTTGTTTTGTTTGTTTGTTTTGCTTATGAGTGGGCTGTGATGCCGCCTTTCAATTTTCCATATTAACCTCTACCTCGCCAGCCTTTAGTTGGTCATCTGCCCGCCACACTGGTAGTCCAGGCAGGGTCACATAACATCCAGACCATGTAAATTGCTGCAATGTTATGTGACACTTTCCTCGCAGGTCCAGAATGCCCCACTGTGATGAATCAGATGTCACTGGCCCAGAAGGACGTTCCAGTGCTTTGAGCATGATGTGTGAAGCTTCGTGGCTGTGACGGGACACATCTCACACGTGACGTCACTTTGTGAATCCTGACAATATTCCTTAATTAAAAAGTTGCAATTGTCAATTCAGATATTGCTGGACTTGATGTCTGATAATAATCCACTATCCTGAAGGGTTAGTCGACCATAGGGGTTAATGCTTTTTTCCAAAACTATAATCCAGAATGAATATATATATATAATTGTTGATTAAAATGCACAAGAATCTTTATCAGTACAACTTCATTCCTTTTCTTCTTTCTCTGCCAATTTAAGCTGCTCCAGTGACGATGCTTTCATAAAATAAATCAATACTCGAGCCTTTGTACTGTAATTAGACTAGGTTCAACAGCTATATTTTTGATAAAAGCACTCTAAGTCATGTTATTGATAAACCCCAGGATCAACTGGCTCAGAGACTTTCAGATCTGCTGATCCTCAGACAAGGTATCCGACTTTAAATTAGAGGCAATTTTGGCAACTTAATCCCTGAACAGGCAGTCTTCGGAAATTGGTTAAAGCTGCTTTTTCCGATCACAAATATGTGGCATTTGTAAATATAGCATAACAAAAAGATATATATATTTTTTTTAAATAATTCAAACCGTTTCTGTTATTTGCTCGCACATATATTGAAGTCAGCCTGCTTTCTTAATTGTTATACTGCTACAAACTAAAATACTAAATTTAAATCCTGAAAACACAACTAAGAAAATGTATTGCTAAGAGGTGGTGTTGCTTAAATTACCTTAATTTATACAACATAATCAGGAAGGGATCATTGCACATGTAAAATATATAGCTCCAATGATGAACACCTAACTACAGAACAAAAATGTCATTTTAACCCCTTCACTAACAAGGTAATTAAAAAAAAAACTGTCAGGAACCAGGTTTTGTTGTAAAATCATTTTACTTAATTATACAGTAAGAAATATCTGGGAATATTCCCCATATATTTTTTTTTTTAATAACCCATTAGGCAGGCAAATATCGTCCTCTGCTGGCCAAAAGGAGTTATTGCAGTTCTGAGTTCCGTGCAGGATAAGCTGGGGAGATGTCATTTTGACACATTGTACGCTGGTTTTAAAAAGTGTTCATACCTTGGGCATCATGCTCACAGTACTGAAACTTTAGGGGCATGTTCTGGGGGGTCCAAATGCAAACAAATTTCATTAGCAATAAACAAAATACCTTTGCATTTCTCCAGTGGTACTCCATATCAACTATACTCGATATCTGGGTACCGTGAGGTGCCTTGCAGATCAATTTATAGTCTGTTTTGGTAGTGAAGGGTTAATGCCACCATTATTTCAAAGTCTCTCATTAATCTGTGGCTCCTACTCTACTCCCTTCTTTATTTCTTTTACAGCTGCAGAATTCCCTACTGATTTTGTCTCACTCCAGCCCCTCAGAGTTTGCTGAGCTATAACAACCATGGTTGTTTGCAACCCATCTATTGCATTCATTGATTTCTGGGAACTAATTGAAGGCCATCAACATCCAAGGGGACCGGTGTTTGACATCGCTGCCTTACTCTATAAATGCTATTATCAATCAACACCTAATGAGACACGTGCCTTTAGAGAGGTCGATTTTTAACCCCAAACATCTGGTCAGGGGTCCAAAAGTCTACAGACAAAAAATAAGATTTAGGAGCCACAGACCAGAACATACATTGGCTTGAAGCAGTACTACTGAAATAACAAAATTATAGTGACAACACACAAAACTACATTTTCTATGGCTTTCTGCCAGTTTAACCCCTTCACTGCTGAGCCATTTCACCCCCCTGTGCTGATCTCATTTTTACCGGTTTGTGATGTTTAAATGCGATTTGAAGTCATTTTTTATTGTTCGACCCAGACAAATTATATTTCGTCTATTCTGTGGCGTACGCTTGTTTAAAAAAATTAGAAATGGGAACTCGTTACTGTATTTTTCTGAGAAAATACACGGTTTTAGCTAAAAATCGAAAACAAAATATTTTACGTTAGTGCAGCAGCATTCTTCACATTATAATTGAAAAGTGAACAATAGTGCTGCATTACCAAATTATTTTTTTAAAAAAAATTAGTTTTATTTATTTTTTATTATTTTACATGTAACCTGGTCATGTTTGTTATCACTGGAAAGGCCAAATGACCCCCCCCCCCGTTTCCGTTACTGCCGGGGGGGTGCCTTGTAAATTACATCATTGTGCCCACCGGGGTATGAAAATGGAGGTCTGTGTCTAGTGGACTCAGTTTGCCTTGGGACCCCGGAGAGAGTGGTGAGTATCCAGCAGGAGAGAGGGCTGCAGTGAGGACGCGCTGAGCGGTTTGTCTGCATGGAATGTACCATCGCAACGACGCACTAAGTGCATCCTCTGCAGCCAAGTGGTTAATTAATGGCTACCATCATGGAAATGTACTTCCAAAACATCTGGAGAGCTGAGACTGCTGACCCCAGATGTGAAGCATACCTTACTACAGTGAAACATAATGGGATTAATGCTATATGAAGCAGTGATGTGCGGTGAGGTCAGTGGATGGTGAGGCACTGGCTAGTATCAGAGCCAGATATACACAGGGTTATGCAGTCGCAATTTACGCATTTTCTTATCGTTATATAGGAGAATAGAGTTTCACTATTTATAAAGTAAAGTTCACTTTTTTTTGTTTACAGTTCTAAGAGCATGCACCTACAATACTGACTAATAGAGGGTGCTATTACACACATGCTGACTGCGGAGCTCTGCCTGCCCCCCCGTGACTGGCGAGGGTAGTCACATGACTGTCCTGCGTCAATCAATCCATGGGGAGCGTTTTTTTTTTAAAAAAAGAATTGCTTGAGACCAATGGAGCTTCTCATTGGCTCAAGTTTTCAATTGCTCTCAGTGCCTCTGGAGGCACAAAAGAGCGTAGAACCAGGAAGCAAAGCCAGCTTTTGGTACGCAATTAGTGTAGCATTTAGCTGCGCAAATTGCGCAGGATAGGCTGGCTCAATGCTGCCCCTGCTGTCTGTGTAGTGAATCACACACACAGCAGCTGGCAAACTGAAAGGGGAAGGAAAAAAAGCGGAGGACAGAGATGCAGCGAGGGAGCGTGGAGAGGTGAGTATGAGAACTTTTTTCAAAAAATAACATATTATTTACAGTTTAAATATACACACAATACATGTCATTACAGCACAATGAACACAATAATTTACTGGAATGACAGGGGTGTAACGTTGGGGGCTTCCAGCCTCTCCTGTGTGCTTGAGGGCAGCATGTCTGATGCTGCTCGCTGACCAACGCCTGGTTTAAATGGAGACAGGCAGGGAGGTGGTTGCATGAGGCGCGGCTTGAGTGGGGGCGCGGTCTGGTGAAGGTCTTTAAAAACCCTCAGTTACTTCTCAGCAGTGCCAGATCGTGGTTATCCATACCTGAGCTCCTTGTGCCTGAATTCTATTGTGATTTAACCTGTTATTGACCTCTGCTTGTTTTCTGACTATTCTGCCTTCTGTTGCCCAAGACTATTTTCTTGTACTACGCTACTGCAGTGATATCGACCCGGCTATTCCATTTGACTATTCTATACTCTGTATTCCTGATTCTGGCTCGCCTGACTAACCCCGTGTTGCTAACCTGGTTTTGTATTACAACATTGTCATTTGCTTAACCCTTTTCTGTCTAGCTAGTTTACCTGGCCAATTTTAAGGACCAGACAGTTAGAGATTCTTCACGGCTACTCTGTTGGTAGCTTTTGGGCTCTGTGGAGTGTTGGGCGTTAAGTACTGCGTGGTGGGATCTGGGAACCGTGACAAGGGGAGGCTCTGCCTCCCCTGCCACCCGTGACTGCACGTCCCTGATATGAAGCCCACCATTAAACGAATGTCCCCCAATATTGATGAGTTCTATTTAAATTACCACATCACTGCTAAAATTGGTTATGTACTGTATATGGTCCTGGCATGGACCTGCCCTTCTTTAAAATACAAAATACCTCGTAATTAACATTATAATAAATATAATACAGCAAGCAAAGCATTTAATTGGTTATGGTATAGGTTTACTATTTATATGCACAAATAAACCTGAAACATTAAAGCAGGTAACATGCTTTGGTGAGTTGTGGAATATACTGTTAGATGATTTGTGCCGGGAGAGAAAGCAAAATATTGGATAATTTCCTCTGACCTCCCCCCCACTTGTCATGCAGATGTGACTTTTCCTCTTCTATTTGACTGCCTTCCTAACCGTCCCCCTTTGTGGCTCCATCCTATGTTTGTCTGCTGTCATCTGTAATTTACATATGACAGTGCCATCAGCCGAATATATATTTGCCATTCTTCTACTCCCCGTGTTTTGCATATTCCTCGCAGAGACTGTCAAAGTCATAGGAATATGAGCAATGCTAATACACTGTGTGCTGCTGCATCAAATCTTACTGTAACACAGCCTGTAGATTAAGAACAAAACGATGTATAATATATAAAAATAAACATATAAGGCCGTTTTGCAGAACGGTAGGAACGTCCGTGAGAGTGGACGTTCCTTCCACTCTGACGTCCGTCTGGCCACCTCGCTGAGCGCAGTCAGTGCACTCAGCACTGCAAGGCTCGATCCTCCTATGGAGAATTACGCTTTGCAGCTCCGTCCAACGCTTCGATGGGGAGGTTTTCAGAACATCTGTACCACGCCCGCTGTAGCACACGCAATTCGTGTGCGCGCTACAGCATGTGGCCGACCCCGTCGAAGATTCACAACACTACGACGGATGCCAGGAGGCACGTCAGTACGGGCGCACATACAGGGTTATTCAGAGAAAGGTGAAAAGCAGGAGAATTGCCAGGAGAATGAACAATCTAGACCAAATAGCTGATTTGGAAAGTGAGATAAATGGGAGATCTTTTCTGGTTTGACTAGTTTGACCTAGAATTTTCACTTCTCCAGTCATTTTCCTGGTTTTCACCTATCTCTGAATAACCCTGATAGTGCGCTTGTCTGACCCCAGCCTAAATGGACAAATATATACGTAATAACCGAGGTACAACCAACCTGAACTTGACTGGAGACACTCTCTGTAGAATGACCATATTGACCAGGCCTTGACAAATTTGCAGTAAATTTATGAGAAAGTAAGAAATTTTAGGAGACTCCTATACATTTGTAGGCGTCTGATACCTGTTTGTCTACAGATTATTTTTCAAATTGCACAGTAGCAGCCATGGTATAATTCTAGGAGTTAATGGCTACCTGTCAAACCTAGATATACATCACAAATGACAGAAAAAAATTCATTTGTTGGAGTTATTTGTCAAAACAGGGCATTGTGCAAGTCATGTTTTACAGTAAGTGCCAACATATGAAGGGTTGATTTCATCTGGTGTTTCGATGTTCGGTGTATTTTAAATTTGTTTCCGGCATATATTTACTAAACTAAAGAGAAATCAAAAGGTTAAACATTTTATTGTACTTATAGTACACATTTCTGTATAAATCTGTGTTAGATTCTTAAGTTGTTTTCCTTGGCATGAAAATTCACTCTGCATTCCTCTTCTACATTTTATCTCAGAAACTCAGATGAATGCTTAATAATTTACTACTTTGCTCTGACACATCGACTTATTCACTGAATCTATAGTTAATGGTAACGCAAACAATAAAAGATTGTGGTGATAGCATGGGAAATGTCAGAATTTTCTCTGCTATTGTTCTCCCTATGCTTAGCTGTTTCTTCCAGCCTGCGAGGCTTCATTGACATAAAAATTACCATTTAGTATATATATCAACCTTTTCTGCTGGAACCATCCCATCAGCAGGTCGCATGGTTGAGCAGAGAGTAGATAGCCACTTTTTACGTCTTCTGTCAGTCAAGACCTTGCAAATTCCAATGTGTATTGTTATGATGCTTATCAATAATATGATATTGTTGTCTACAGGGGTCAAGTCCTACAGGAACGCATGGGAACACCGTTCCGTCACTATTTTAGCAGGGAGAACTCCGCTCCCTTTGGGCTTATCTACTGGGAAGCTGACATACAATTCTCTATAGACAGTTTGATATAACTATCTATATCTCTAAAACTGAACTTCTCGTCTTCCATCCCTCTAAATCCTCCATTTTAGTACCCACTTCCCTTCAGGTGAATGGTGCCACCATTACTTCTACCTCTCAGGCTCGCTGCCTTGGGGTCCTCTTGGACTCCAATCTATCCTTTACTCCTCACATTCAGTCATTAACCAAATCCTGCCACTTCCACCTAAAAAACATTGCACAAAATCCGTCCATTTCTTAATCAAGACTCTGCTAAAATACTCATCCAAGCTCTTATTATTTCCCATCTGGACTACTGTTACTTCCTTCTCGCTGGCCTTTAAAGATCCCAGATTCTCCCTCTGCAGTCTGCTATGAATGCCTGTGCCTGATTTATACACTTCACCTCCCGCACCTCACCACTTTGTCAATCTCTACACTGGCTCCCTGTTTCCTTCAGAATCCAATTCAAAATACTGGTGCTCACTTACAAAGCTCTCCATAACCGCGCCCCTACCTACATCTCCTCCCTTATTACCAGGTACATCCTGTCCCGACCACTCCGCTCTGCCAATGACGATATTATCTGCTCCTCGTACCCGAAGCCCCAACTCCCGCCTTCAGGACTTCTCCGGAGCTGCCCCCTTTCTATGGAACTCCCTCCCCCGCAACATCAGACTCTCCCCAGTCCTTCAAGACATCGCTGAAAACCCATTACTTTAGGGAAGCCTATCGGCTCACTCCGTAATCCCCTATTGTTCATCTCTTGCTCCTTCTTCCCAAACGCACCCCGTTACTTTTTGTACTTTATTCACCCTCACCTAGCATGTCACCCCTCTCTTCTTAGATTGTGTGCTCTCGAGCAGGGTCTTCTCTCCTACTGTTTGGTGTATGTAATTTGTATGTATATTTGTTATTCTGTCTCTCCCATTGTACAGCGCAACAAAACCTTCCGGTGCTTTATAAATGCTCGTAACTGTATATTTAAGGATTTTTTATGGACTTAAGTACATTGGGAAGGCATGGAAATGACAATTTCTCAGTTGCCAGAGGAATAGCATTCTCATGCATAAAGAAGCGCTGCAGCTGCTGTGGCAAATATGATCTTTAAGGCTAGGGTCAGACGAAAGCATTTTTCCCCGCAAACGTGAAAAAGTGCGTCCAAACGCATTGACGTATTTTTTCACGGAATGCGCAAAAACGGTCAGACGACGTGCATTTTCGGGCGTGATTTTGTACGGATCGTCAATAAAACTCTTTTTGCGTCTGGACGTTATGTAGGCTGGACATTAGCAGTGTCTGACATCTCCTAATCACGCACACACGCCGCTATGCCGCAGCTGCGCACTCAGTACGTCAGTACTAGCGGTTCAGCGTTCTCAGAAAAATGCGTTCAAATTCCACTTGCGTTGCACGGCCGGACTTTTGTGCGGCCGTACATCGTATATTGTCCGTCATTGCCCGTCATCTGCTGCTAGTGCGGCCGTAATTATGTGCGTCAGAACGCACGTTAAAAGTGCGCTGGTCTGACCCCAGCCTAAGACCGGAAAGGACAGAAATGTTGGCGAGTTCCCACACTTATTTTTTTAGGACTTGACCCCTGGTTGTCCAGCTAGACAAGGTCATTTCATGGATACAAAACTTGGCAGGGCATATCCATCAGCATGTGAGGTTATTCATTCCCACTTATTTCTAAGCCCCAATGTGCCGTGCTTGGGTTCTTTGAGTGTTAGGGTTTATTTGTACGCAGTACGAATACTGCACCAATATCCCAAACACGGTATATAGGGGCATTATTTTAAATCCGGGCATATCAGTTAATGGTCAAGATTGACCAGAGTTTGAAGTTAGGGTATTGTTGGACTGTTTGCAGCTGGACTCTTGTTTATTGCCTGGGGCTAGTTTTATAACTCCAGAAGAGGACATTTTTCCAGTGAAGCAGCAATGGTGTCTCTTTAATAGCACTGTGTTTGTGATTCAGTTAGATGAACAAGAACCAACAGAGAAAAGCAAGAACAGTACATGTAGCTCTTTCACGTAAAAAATCGACTGACATAGTGGGGTGGGGCGGTCCTCGAACATATGGGGATGCATAATTGCGCAAAGCTTTAAAAAATATTTTAAGAATTGTAGCCACTTATGTTGTTCACCGCCACAACTGTAGACGTGCAAAATAGGTGGTCAATATAGGGAAGTGTGGGGGGGACGACGATTTTTATATCTTACATATTATATATTTCTATACTTTATTTTAAATAATTGCTATATTTCATATTTGTGACATACCTGAGTGTGTATTCCCATGGTGTCCTCCTCCTGCTGTACAAATCTTTGGCCTGATCCTCATCACTGGCACCCCCTTTCGCCACTTCAGTGCTCCAGACAGGGAAGGGATGAGGAGGATGGGTACAGCCAGACATGACTCCCGTTGCTGAGCTGCATCTTTTAGGCTAGGGTCAGACTAACGCATTTTTCACGTTGTCCGTGAAAATGTGCGTTCGAAGAATGGACGTATTTTTTCCCGGAATACGCAATAGCGTCATACTATGCGCAGTTTCATCCGTGATTTTGTACGGATCATCAATAAAACACTTCTTGCATCTGGACGTTATGTTGGCCGGACATTAGCAGCGTCTGACGTCTCCTAATCACGCACACACGCCGCTAGCGGACGCAGCGCACTCTGTACGTCAGTACTAGTGGTTTAACGTTCTCGAAAAAATGCGTTCATTTTCCACTTGCGTTGCGCAGCCGGACTTTTGTGCGACCGTACTTCGTATATTGGCTGTCATTGCCCGTCATCTGCTGCTAGCACGGCCGTGATTAAGTGCGCCAGAACGCGCGTTCGCACTGCCTCAGTCTGACCCTAGCCTTAGTCTAGCGCTGCACAATCTCAGCTGGCCAGTGTGCACGGGCAGTTGTGACGGCAGTTGTGACAGCCACAACAACATACAGCGGGAGGCCCTATCAGCCACAACAACATACAGCAGGAGGCCCTAGCAGTACAATGCTGACTTATTAGCCAGAACAACATACAGTGGGAGGCCCTAGCAGTACACTACTGACTTATCAGCCACAATAACATACAGCAGGAGGCCCTAACAGTACACTGCTGACGTATCAGCCACAACTACATACAGCAGGAGGCCCTAGCAGTACAATGCTGACTTATTAGCCAGAACAACATACAGTGGGAGGCCTGTAGCAGTACACTGCTGACTTATCAGCCACAATAACATACAGCAGGAGGCCCTAACAGTACACAGCTGACTTATCAGCCAGAACAACATACAGCAGGAGGCCCTAGCAGTACAATGCTGACTTATTAGCCAGAACAACATACAGTGGGAGGCCCTAGCAGTACACTGCTGACGTATCAGCCACAACAACATACAGCAGGAGGCCCCAGCAGTACACTGCTGACTTATCAGCCACCAGTTTCCCTCTACAGAGACCCCAGCAGGCAGGAGGCCTCATGTCATCGCCTACTTGGCCTATACCCGGGGCATAGCTTGAAATCTTGAAAAATATCCCGCTTCGGATTGAAATGCTGCTTTGATCCACATTCTGGTATAAACGACTCAAATTCACTAAGAGGGGTTATTCATGAACCATATTGTACCGATGTTGCAATGATTTCTTCTCCTGCTTCTAGTTGAATTTCCCTTTTATTATTTAAGTTTATTATTGTTGTAACTGTTTGCAATGGCGGTTAGTGAATAACCTAAAGTTTCCAGTGTTCCTGTCCATACTTTTTTTCACTAATAAGAGGCAGGCAGCATCTGCAATGTAGATTTCAGTTCAAGAAATTTAGAAGTTTCTGAGGCAAAGATAAGATTCGAAGAGCCTCTGATTACCTCGCAAACCCTATTGCAGAGTCATGGCATGCTCGCTCCCATTTCATGATTCCAAGTCCACCCGCAATCTTTCAAGAAGAAAGAGCAGAGATGATGGCTCTGAGGCTATGAATCGATTGTGCTCTGCCTGGTGACTGTCAAATAGGCACATTAAAAAACGAAAACTAATTTTGAAGAGTGAGTTTTTGCATTCAGCTCATATGAAAATATGTCTCTTCCTATTAACGGCATGTACATTATAAACAACAATGCTGCAAACATATTAGTATATAATTGGGATAAGCCAAGCAAGTTGAATAATTTATTAGGACACTATTCGATTTCAGTTGTCATCATGTATTAAATGTTACCCATAATCCCAATATTACTTTTTTCCTACAATGCAATCTCCGTGGTGCCGCATTAAATCCCTACAATGGATGATCCAGGAATTATTTCATAGCTCTGGCATATAATTTTAGAGCAGGAAAATAAGATGAGTTTCTTGAAAACTAATTTCACAAAGACATATTTTTTTTTATGTTCTTCGGTAAATAAAAATATGCAATAGGGTGTATTTAGTGCCGAGTAGTAGCAGCGTTGGTGTAACTAATTGATCTGCTGCTAATTTCAGTAGTTATTAACGTCAATGGCAATTAAATAAAATTCTTCTGTAACGTGAGATTTAGTGAATAGACTTAAAAACCTTTAAATTATACAATTTAATAATCAGGTATCTATGTGGAACTTTTGTCTCAAAAAGATTAAAGACACTTTACAATTTAAGAGATAGAGCAATATATAAAAATATAAAGGCCCCTATTACACGCTTCGCGCAGCGCATTTGCATGCGCGCAAATGCGCTTTTGCGCGAGGACAAAACCATTTGCACATAACGTCGTAGTACTTACCATTGTCAGCGCGAATGCGTTGGAGCGGATGGTATTACGATCTTCGTGCAACGTCGTATGAACGACGTTTGCGCGAAGTATCGTAACGTCTTTGAAAACCTGGTGTTAACTTACAAACGGAACGTTCTGGCTGAAACTAAATGAACCTGCACAAAAAAAAAATACAGCACAGTACAGTTACACATTCTACACATTACCAAACAATAAAATTAATAAATTGTTTAATTTTTTATTTTTGTTGCAGCACATATACGCAGATTGACTTTGACAGGCGCAACAACCGAAACCTAGCAAATGGTGGTTCTTAATTCTGATTGGCTGAATCCAGTGAAAAAACAGTTTGCCCACCGATTCCTGCACGCAACGGTCATTTGCGCCCAGCTTTGCGCGTCGGATTTGCGCAGATAAAAAAATTGAAGGCTGAAAAACTGTGCTCAGAGCGTACTACCGCGTTGATTTGCTCGCGCTAACGTTTTTTGCGCAAAGAGTGTAATAGAGGCCAAAGAATTTTAAAATTAACCCCATAGTGACCAGGTGGTTTTACAAAAGTCAGTCTGAAAGTGCCCGCTGCTGTTTCTACAATTCTGCGCTGTTTGTGTCTAGGTCAAATTTTCCTCTTACTCATTTATGCAACCCACACATATTCTATACTGTTTTTCTCACCATTAAATGGACTTTCAAAAGATACCAGTATTTCGATCATTTTGTATAATTTACTATTAATAAATTATGAAATATGATGAAAAAATGGAAGAAACACACTTTTTCGAAATTGAATCCCCAAAATCTACAACAGCCAAAAAAGACTCTACCTAAGTAGTTTGGAAATTTTGTCCTGAGATTAGAAATACCCACTTTTTACATGTTTTTTGCTTTTTAAACCCTTCACTGCTGAGCCATTTCACTTCTGTGCGCTGAGCTCATTTTAACCGTTTTATGCTCATCATATTCAAATGCCAGCTTAAGTCCTATTTTATCAAACCCCCAGACAATTTTTGATCAGGCCTTTCCAATGATATTGAACACGACCCTCTAGCTGCCACGAATTGGGAGATACACGGATCCAAATGATCCCCCTATCTCCTCTTGCCAGCTAGGGGGTTATCTGGCCCACTGCCGTCAACGCACTTATGGTGACAACATCAGTGGATGGGGGGTGGGGTGACACGGAGGCTTGACTGACATCCAAGATGTCAGCCACTTCCAGGTTGCCGATTGGCAACAGAGGGGTTAAAGAGAGGCACTGTTGAAAAGGGGAGCCTCTCCCCTTTCCAGCGGTACCTTTTTTTTCTTCTAAGTGGAACGGTGTGGGAGGGAGAGGGCTCAAAAGGAGCCCACCCCTCTCCTATTTTCCATTACAGGAACCCGTTGATGACGTCATCGTGACTGCCGGGCCCCCTGAATAGGCGGTGCAGACTTCCAGTCTGCCAGAACGCCAAGAGAGTCCGGACAGAGAGGTGAGTATAGGGAGGGATGGAGGTTAGGAGACCGTGAGGTACATAGTACTGTGACATACATACCGTGACGTACATAGTGCGTCGGCAGGCATTAAGTCGGATTTCCCCACATGACGTACTATGTACGTCAGAAGTCGGAAAGAGGTTAAAATATAAAGCAGAAAATCCAAGACAAAAAACGCAAGGAAAGTAATGTGAGTAATCATACCCACAAACACTGCATCGCCTAACGAGACTCCGTCAAAATATATTAAATTAATGACAAATATAAAGACAAAATACGAAATCCACATAAAGGTTAAAAAACAGGAGGCGGAGCTAGCTGTGGAAGCGAGCAGCAGCATTTTGGAGGAGCTCTGTGTCTACCACGGATTTTATTGCTTTTTTCGCCGTTTGCACTGCCCTGTGAGCTTCCCGGTTGGCTAGAGGGATCCTGGAGAGTTGAGGTACCTGATTTAGCCCTGAGTTTCGTGCCCGGGGACAGATTGCTGCCGGCAGCGCGATTTGGGCCTAGTCACAGCGGCCATCTTGGAAGCCTACTCGAGGCGTATTGAGATTCCCTCACCGCCCTGCGACCTCGTGCCAGCCCAGCATCTCCGGAACCATGCCTACCGGTTGTTCCCAGCGACGGGCCCCCCGACAGAGGGACATTCGGGATGTTTTGCGAGGTGGGTCCGCTTTTACGGGACTGACTGCTTCTTCCTCCCTCCCCCCGGGCTATGGCTCCTCGGAGGCTGACAGCGACTATGAACCTCAGGGGGGTATTACTGGGATGCCCTGGCTTGCCCCGCAGTCACCGGCGTCTGACTCCCGACCCCTCTCGGCGGCTGCTAGGAAACGGGCACAGAAGAGAGAAAATCAGCAATGCGGACATCGTCCGGGGCAACGCCGGACACAGAGGATATTTTTGATGGGGACCCGACTGAGATTCCCCTTACCTCCGCCAGTAATAGTGTGACCTCAGATCATCGGTCTGCAGTGGGGACGGGACTTCGACAGCAACAGGTGCAGGAGGAGGACGACCATCTCCCCTCCACGAAGGGGGATCTCCGCAGGATCTTGGAGGAGCTTCGGGTGATACGTGAGGTGTGGCAGCCTGAGGTGGCGGCGGTCCGCACGGAGATAGCGGCGATGCGTGCTCAGGTGAAGGTGGTACAGGAGACGACTTCTGCTGTGACAACGGAACAAACTCACCTGTCTGGTCAGGTTGCTGGTTTGCGATACCAAGTCGAACTTCTGACACGCTCTGTGGAGATGCTTGAAACGAGACACAGACGCCGAAACATCAGGGTCAGGGGTGTCCCGGACTCTATTACCTCCGACGCTCTGCCGTCCTACGTGACTCGTCTTGTGCTTCAGGTCACGGGGCTTCCCCCTGACACACCTGACATGCTTGGGTCGGTGTTTCGGGTCAGGAGACCTGCGACGAACCACCTGGGGCTCCTCGAGACGTCGTAGTGGCCTTCCGTGAAGTGGCTTTCAAGGTCAAGGTTATGTCTGCTCCGGGCGCGAGGGATCCCGTACGCTTTGAGGGCTCCACTCTGGCCCTGTATCATGATCTCCCATTCCAGACCCTGATGGCTCGCAGGCGTTTTCGTGAAGTGACATCAGTTCTTCGCCGACAGGGTGTCCGATATCGCTGGGGTCTGGCAGGAGCTTTGGTGGTGACCCACGCAAATGTCCCCTATACCAACACGGATCCCGCGGTGGCTTGGATTGACCTTGCGGCTGCGGGCCTCTCACCAGATCCTCCGGACCCTCGACCGGATTGAAGGCTGGTTTCTATGCCCTCTACCTCTCCAGGTCTGAGCTTTACTGAATTACACCCCCTCCCCTGCATTTCTCTTATATGCTTACGTGTCCCTGGTCTCTAGCTTGGCCTAGTGCCTGGACTTTCAGGACGGTTCGTAATTTGTTTTGATCAGTCCCAGCCTGCATTGCATAGGGCTTTTGCTTTTTTGCCTGCACATGGTACTTTCTGCCTTTTTACTTATTTTTACCGCCCTGTCCTTCT
Organism: Leptobrachium leishanense; assembly: GCA_009667805.1. Classification (NCBI taxonomy): domain Eukaryota; kingdom Metazoa; phylum Chordata; class Amphibia; order Anura; family Megophryidae; genus Leptobrachium; species Leptobrachium leishanense. The sequence continues at coordinate 280,419,767 of CM019066.1, forward strand.
TTGCGACGCATGTTTTTTGACCAGCTGACCGTAGTTACCTTGGCCGGCCTTAAGTGGCTGCATTTATATATGTTTGATTTCCCACCTTGATGAGACCCCCCGTCTAGGGGATGTTTTCTGCTAACATATTGCTATCCTTAGATTTTTTTCGATTCGCTGTTTTTACGATGACACTTTTTTGGCCATGTGTGGTTTCCATTGCTTGTTATGTCTTCTTGTTTGGCCCTGCGAGGTCATCCATTATTTTACAGTATGATGTAATGCTGACTTATTTCAAAATAAAAAACTTAAAATTTAAAAAAAAAAACAAAAAAAAGAAAAAACATATATAGTGAAACATATACAAAAAAGAGGGGGGGCACTCAAATGCCAATATGTATTTTCCTTACTTTCAAGGAAAGTTACATTATTTGTAATAAATAATGAGTCGTTGAGTTAATATATTTTGAGGGAGTCTCCTTAGACAAGGCACTATTTGTGGGTATGATTATTCATATTTCTTTCCTTACTGTTTAGATTCATGTAAAGCACAAAAAAAAACAGAAATAAAGGGTTAAGCCCTAATTGAGACTCTAGGTACCCACCTTTTTTTTAAAAAAATTATATATAAATTTAAATATTTCCTGGCTTAATTGTACCCATTTCACTCACTATGCACAATTTTCAAGACATGTTCCCATTCACGAAAATCTACACACATGCTTGTCAAATTGCAAATATATAGAAAATCAAAGTGTGCAAAATTTTTGTAATATATGGCCATTCTAAATCAGGGAATTGGCTAAGTCCCAAAAGCTAATTGTGGTTGCCTAGTGCTGGGCATAAACACAATGGGCTCTATTCCTAAGTGAACCACTAACTGTAGCGTTCGGGTGAGTACGCAGTAACGTCAGGATAAGTGACTTTAACGCATGCCCCCATATTACATCCCTAACTTTAAACCTCAAAAAAATCAGCTCATCATTGATTGCCCTAGCTTGGGCGAGCTTACTGTACTTTGTGCACCCTATTCTTAACATGGGGTGCACAATCAGTTATTAGCGCTAGGATAAGTAAGGTATTACAAAGTCCTAATCACCGCAGCGATGAGTTAACCTAAAATTTTGCGACATCTAGCAGCTGGTGCTGATTCTGCTTTTGCAGAATCATTTAGCACCATCTAAAACCTCCCATTAAATCCGATACTCACCTCTCATCCCATGGCGAGAACGGTGGCCCGATCAATCGTTCTTGCCGCCGGCAGCAGAGTGAGACTGCGAGCAAATAGTCCCCAGTCTCTCTCTCTCTCTGTGATCAACCCGCTGCACAATCTTGTGGCCCGACAGCTCAAACCTCCATGGAGTCCTATGGACTCCAGAAGGTGATACTCATGGTGGCGCGGAAGCGCTACCATGAGTATCGCTGAGAGTAGCGCATTGTTCCAGGGCAAGGTGCTGCAAGCACAGGTTTTCTTTGTTAGAGTCCCCATTTTAGCGTATGGGCATAGGGCCCATTGAGTGTCTGCATGGCAGATCATCTCTCTGTTTAGAATAGCACCCATTGTCACCAGAATTTACAGCATCTGCATTAGATGTCAAAGTCTATCCCAAACCCTGTACACACAAGGGGAACCCAACTTGGGTGCCCCAAAGAGAATGATTCTCCTCACCAACGGCGGTTAGAGTCCATAGTGTGTGTGTGTGTGGGGGGGGGGGTAACCCTAGGTATATAACCTGTGATCTAATACAAAAGAAACACCTTAACAGGTTTATGGACTCAGAATAGACTAAAAATTAACTTTTATTGAAGCATATAAAACCATTTAGACAAGAAGCATTTGGTCTTGAATACAAACAATTAAAGCAATGTGGACCAAAGTAATTTGGTCAGAGTAATTTACTTTGGACCACTTTGTTTTAATTGTTTGTATTCAAGACCAAATGCTTCTGGTCTAAATGGTTTTATATGTTTCAATAAAAGTTAATTTTTAGTCTATTCTGAGTCCATAAACCTGATAAGGCTGGCGGCACACGAGCACACTTATGCTTTTGTGCGCCCGCACTTCCCTGCGTCTGTGCCGTTTTTGTGCCGTTTTGACGGGGAGGGCCAACCACCAGACGTGAAAAAGCCCTCCCCGTCAAAAAGCTAGACGGACGCTGACAGGGATACAAAGCGCGATCCTCCATAGAATATATACAAAAAGGTGGTTATAGCGCTATTGCTAACAAAATGAAACTGCTGCAAGGACAAAATATACAGCACTCACTCCGTATATAACAATGACAAATATACAATATATAGATGAAGTCCTCGCGCAAAAAATGAGAGAGTCCACAAAAGGCGTTTTTCTGTTTTTCGTGTAACCTAGATTGGAAACAAAAAAATGGAGACATACATAGCGCAGTACGTCTAAACCTTGGATATCCACATCTAGTGCACTGAGATAAACCTACTCACTCATTTCTGAGCCATTAATTCAGTCGGCTCTAAACTTTAATAGCATGTGTGATTGAGCATTCCTATCCTCACCACCGCCAGGTCATCTGTTGATCCAGGTGCCGGGGTAACCGCAAAATCTATGCTGAATCCAGTATAGGTTGCATGGAAGCAGCCAATCCACAACGAATAAAGTAAAAGGCCGCTGGATGGGCCAGTTTATTATACATATAAAACTATTACCCATATAGCACTACGCGTTTCAACGTTTGTCTTCTTCAGGTGCATAAATTACAAACCATACCAGTCAGTCCTTATATGCCCCAAGGCCAGGTGTTGATTGTTATCCTCAATTTCACCAATCGCTTTGAGTATTTGCCCGTGTTTCAAAGCACATGTTGTCCCTAGCTACATCCGGCAGTTTAAAATGACGTATTTCCGGTTCTGGCAAGATGTGCAATTTCCATGACGGCTCTAAGTCGTCAGGTGTCCGGTGCATCTCGAGGTGGCCATTTTAAAAGAGGGCAAAGGACATGGCAAATCTAATATATTAAAAACATACAGTTATATCAGCGGACAAGCAATGAAATAGTTTATACAGAATACGCTAAATCAATACTCAGTTTATAGATGTAAAATCGCTCATATCAAGCAAAAAAGTAACTAAAAAATGTAAAAAAAAATTGTAAGTGAAAAATATATATAAAATCAATTCGATAACAGAAACCACATATATAAATCAAAGAGGGTAAAATAATCATTGTTATAATAAGCAGTTGATATCAAAGTCGATATTTAGACCATCTGGTTCTAAACTCCTGACCTCAAAAATCCATTTGTTTTCCGTTCTATTCAATAGATGTAGATGGTCTCCTCCCCTCCACTGTTTATTTACCTGCTGGATACCAATATACTTAAAAAAACTTGGATCTCCAGCATGATGTTTTGCAAAATGGTGGGACACACTATGGGCAGTATTACAATGTTGGTGCTAACTTAACCAGAGCTGTTGTAAACTTAAAACCTCCATAGGCTATAATGGCTCTGGGAAGTTTACAACAGCTCTGGTTAAGTTAGCACCAACTATGTAATATGGCCCTATGTTTCTCAATTTTTTTCCTTATATTATACAGTAATCCCCCGAAATTCGCGGGGGTTACGTTCCAACAACCCCCGCGACTTTTGAAAAACCGCGAATTGTGGCTGTGCTAAAAAAAGCACAGCCATGCGGCATTAGGACACAGGAGCCGCCGTCCTCCTGGCAGAATGGCTGCTCCTGTGCATCTCCAGACTCAAGATTGCGTCCAGGGCATTCACCTCTCTTGGCATTGTTCAGAGAGAGGAGATGCCGAGACTCCTGTGCACCCCCGCAAGCGTGGTCCGGGGATCCAGGAGCCTCGGCATCTCCTCTCTCGTAATGATGCCGAGAGAAGGGAATGCCCTGGCTACGATCGTGCACCCGGAGAGGCACAGGAGCAGCTTCTCTGCCGGGGTGTTGTGTCCTATATGGTTCCTTATCGAATACTGTTCCAAGGAGCCCTCGGCAAAGAACGGAACTCCACCTCCCCAGGCTCCAACACATCAGGGGGCTGCACAAAGGCGTGTGTTTGGAAGGCGCTGATGTGTTGGAGCCTGGGGAGGTGGAGTTCCGTTCTTTGCCGAGGGCTCCTTGGAACAGTATTCGATAAAGAACCATAGATGACACATCGGGCTGCTACCATGTGGTAAGCGGAAAAAATCCGCGAACCACTGAGTCCGCGAACGCAGAACCGCGAATGACCGGGGGATTACTGTATATATGTTCCGCAATTCTAGTTTTCAACATCCTCGTTGTTCGTCCCACTTATTGGAACCCGCGCGCACACCATAATAGGTAAATAATATTGGTATTATTATATTGGTAATATTATATGGTAATATTGATCTACTGGTGTAGATCATTAACTGATTTGGCGTGCCAGAGTTTTGTTTATAATTAAGTAAGCCCAGTTGAAATTGTTGACTAAAATCCAGTACATCGCAGAATTAAAAAACGATTGTGGGGTGTGCTGTATCTCACTTGTAGAGGAGACTTTGACTTTTTGGGTGGAAGCAGGTTTATTTGGCTCTGGTTAAGTTTCCTCAGTACTTATAAATATGAAGTGAAACTCATCTATGTGACCTAACCGAAAACTCACTGGAGGACAGGCCACGTGCACTGTTGTCCACTCTCGGTGTTCTTTTTGCTTGTGTTTTGTTCACGAAATTAGGTCCTTCACTTAAATGGAAACACTTCATTCAAATTCAAGTTATTTCTGGTCTCTAGCTTGAAGCTGAATATTTGTACAATCTGAGGGAAGAACAAGAGACGTCCATTATTTTCTTGGGTTTAGGTTTAATTTCATTGCAGTTCATCCGGTGTACTGTTGACCTCCATTGAAATAGTACTGCTACCAAATCAAGTTCAGCTCCACTTTTCGAGTGACATATCGACTCCTAACAGAATTTTGAACTTTTCCCGCATGGATCCTCTGAATGTATTCATAGGTTAATACCCAGACCTGTTTTGTCTTGCAAGAGGAACATCCTGACTGCCTTTCCTGGGTCTCTATGTCTCAACATCTCCCGGTTTTATTGACCCTCAATGCTCTGAGGCCCTGACCATCAATGGTGATGTGAGAAATATGAATTCCAAGCAATACCTTTTTCTTTATTGATCAGCTGCTATTGAGTTTGTCACTGATAGTCTATTATGGCATCGACCAATAGGCAACAGCAGCTGATCTTGGCGCTTCATATATTTTATGAATTACAATGACCATGATGCTCAGCTAGAAATGCTGTCAGTGCATCATTTAGAATGTGATTAAGAATTATCTAGGGTGCCATGGTTTTCCATCACTGCTATAGAGTGTCTAAGCAGTTTCCCTGTAAACAAAGGAATTTATTAAGACAGTCTTCCGCAATCAAAAAATAGCCTTAGCTGGGGGACATCACTGATGACATTAGGAAGAAAAACCATTAAACTTATTTATCTATGGATACTTAGGGAGATCTGTGTTACTCCAAGTAGTAACATTTTTATATGTTGAGAATGCTTCCTTATGGATTAATTTGAAATGCTTAAGCATCGGCATAGATTACAGTGGTATCCTAATTATACACAAGGCATTGATAAGTAGTAAAACATGGCAGCCGACTCAGCAGTGTGTCAGTGGTAATAGTTTTCAGAATATACTAGCAGCAATTTATCTGTATCAGACATACCATTATTTGAAGTGAGGTTCACTTCCTCGTCATTTCCAAAGCAAAAGTCCTAGCGTCAACTGCCCTTGAATTTTAGTAAGAAGTAAAAACAAACACAATCCGGTGCATATAGTTTCATGTCCGGTATTGAGTAACAGAGTTCTTATTATTAATATTAGTGACATTTAATGGATAAATTGAAGCTGGCATAAACCTTTCTTTTCAGTGAATTACAGAGATAACAAAACTCTGTCCTGGTTTATTTCCTTCTACAAGGCTACAAGAATTTATGGGTATTGCATGTACAACTGAAAATATGAGAAGAGGTTTGTGAGGGTCCTGAGGACAAGCAACGGCACTAGTGGCTTGCTCTACGATGGGCCCCGCTCAGATCTCACAGGGTTTTAGCTCGATTGTGCCATTACAGGGACGAATGTTCCATATGCACATCAGACTGCAATCACCCAGAAAGGGTGGCCATTACTGAATGCCAAGGATGTCATCCCTGCAAGCGAGGTGCAGCATGATTGTTGAAAATGCATATAGAATAGCTCCATTTAAAAAGTATAACTTTATACATTTTCCTAAAAATTGAATAATTTATTTTACCCTTACTTCTTTGCACTTCCGTTGGCCTCTCTGTTCCAGTGACCTATGTCCTTAGTCTGCTTGTTTTCAGCAATCTATTTGCGAGCTTTCTTGTGCATCATCTTTAGAAGAGGCTTCCTTCTGGGACCACAGCCATGTAGACCAATTGGATGCAGTGTGTGGCGTGTGGTCTGAACACTGACAGGCTGACCCCCACACCCCTTCAACCTCTGCAGCAATGCTGTCAGCACTTATACTTCTATTTCCCAAAGACAATCTCGGGATATGATGCTGAGCACGTGCACTCAACTTTTTTGGTCGACCATGGCGAGGCCTGTTCTGAGTGGAACCTGTCCTGTTAAACCGCTGTATGGTCTTGGCCACCGTGCTGCAGCTCAGTTTCAGGGTTTTGGCAATCTTCTTATAGCCTCAGCCATCTTTATGTAGAGCAGCAATTCTTTTTTTCAGATCCTCAGAGAGTTCTCTGCCGTGAGGTGCCATGTTGAACTTCCAGTGACCAGTATGAAAGAGTGAGAGCGATAACACTAAAGTTAACACATCTGCTCCGCATTCACATGTGAGACCTTGTAACACTAACGAGTCACATGACATCGGGGAGGAAAAATGGCTAATTGGGCCCAATTTGGACATTTTCACTTAAGGGTGTAATCACTTTTGTTATCAGCGGTTTAGACATTAATGGCTGTGTGTTGAGTTATTTTGATGGGACAGCAAATTTACACTGTTATACAAGCTGTACACTCACTACTTTACATTGTAGCAAAGTGTCATTTCTTCAGTGTTTTCTCATGAAAAGATATAATAAAATATTTACAAAAATGTGAGGGGTGTACTCTCTTCTGTGAGATACTGTATATATATATATGTATTGTATAACCTCTTCTCAGCAAGACATGTGATGGAAATTTTTTGGAAGACCGAACTATTTTCCAATCGTTACTCATCATTTCACGTTAACATACAGTTTAATTATACTGCAGTGCAGCATTCAATTTGCAGGTAAATAAATCCGGGACAATGAAATTACCTCAGTTGCCTTGTTGTTATGATTTAAAAATCCGGTCCTCCTCCCCGTATTCCTACACATGGTGTATTTTTTTCCCTAACAGTGTTATTTAGTCTTTGTGAACCTTTTTGAGCACAGCGGTGGAGATTAATGCACTGCAAAGTCACAAACTGTCCAGCTGCGATAGATATAACCCAGTGAATAACTAAACCCGTACAAGGTAGGAAGCCGCTGATTCAGATGATAGTCGGTACATGTTATACTGTAAAGCAGATTTTACAGATTGCCTGGTTTATGGTTGCAACGGTCAGCAAGATTTAAGCGGCATTGCTATAAACCCCTGACTGCAGCTCTTCTGACAGCTGGGGACATTCTACGCAAAATGCAAATCATGCGTTTAGTGGGTGTTAGATACTTAAAACCAAAGAAGATCATATTCCTGGTGTAAAAATAAAATTCGAACATCTTTTTGCTGGCAGTTTGTTTGTCGAGTTGTAAATTACAAACCAAATTTCTGTGACACAATTAAATTTCATTTTTCCCATTATGTAGCCAGACGCCAGGAAGCAAAAAAGACAACATCTATATTAATAAAAGGGAAGGGTTTTTGTCTTGTCGTCTTTGTCTGCAGAATAGGACATTCTAGCCTTTTTATGAATAATCTATGCTAAACATCCTTTGCATTATTGCATGCCATCATCTAATTAGAATTTGTGTTCTAGTAAGTATCAAATACAATTTTACAAGTGGACAAATGTTACATCATATCTGTTCAGAGATAATTCTTTTGAATTCTTTCCAAATAACAGAAAATAGCTTTGGGTTTCATCTACACGTTTAATGTCTAATTTATGCATCGGAAGGTAATGAAAAATATCTCCTGATAAGGTATAAAATGGGAAAGTATTTCAGAAGCCTATTGTCTCGCAACTCATATCTGAAGTACTTAATTTTATTACTCGTGTTGCTCCCTAAAAATCGACATTATTTAATAACCCCGTTATAGGTCTCTCAGCACCAGATTCTGGTTTGTTACAGCATTTTTTGTGAATGTGCTTTTCATACCTTTTTAGTAACAACTTTTGAGGATTTAGGAATGGCAATAGAAAAATCATTCAAAATGACCCTTATTCTTCTCGGCAACATCATCACGTATATTTATATGGTGTTAAAGTGGCTTATATGAGGTGATCATATCAACATATACTGTCCTGTATACGCTACTACAAGAACATTGTATTTTTATAGTAGATACAGAAATACAAAGTAATAAAATGCAAGATATTAAAAATAAAACAAATATACAGATTAACACAGAAAATAAATATGTAGGAAATATACTCACTAATATATCCATTGGGAAAGAGCTTTATGCCACTTAAGCACATGCAATGTATATATATATATTTTATTTTTAATCTATGTTGTCAAAACTGATTATAGAAACAACTCTATGTTCATCATCTTTCCCTCTATTTTTTCATGTTTCCCTCATTCTTCCCTTCCGTACTTTCTTTCTTCTTGCTCCCATTTATCCTTTCCTTTTTTGTGCCCATCTTCTTTTTCAAGTCCGTCCTCTGTCACGACCCAAGGGCACAGAAGGTCGCAAGGGGTCCCTCAATGCTGTTACATGAACTCTGGGGTCACCTTTTTTTGCCTTTGCCCTTTTTTGTCCAGTCCTTTTTCTTCTTCAAATGCCCAGCCTGAAGGACGCCTCAGGTGCTTCTTAATTATCCATATACCCTCCTGTAATGTTCTACATTAGTCGTCTGCAAAAGGAAAAAGATGAACCTTGGGTAGGGTGTCTGTAGCACCCCAAAATAGTTAAATATGACTGGCAGCTGCGGCTAAATTCTTCTTGTGCATTCAAACCAAGGGGTAATAAATCTTAGATGAAGAAATGAAACAACACCTCCAGCGCTGCCTAAGGCTGAGCGTCCACTGGCACCGTAGTCAGACGACCAATGCGTTCGTCAGACCATGGATGACGTCGGACGTCTGACTAGGTCCGACGAGGGTCTTCCACTGCAAGCGATCTGTCGGAACAACTATGGACGATCAGATAGATTTCAGAGGTGGAGTGCAGAGACTGCCAAAACCAGGATGAACTGGTTTTACATATAAAACACAGTTCATTCTGATTTTTTAAACACTGCAGTCCTTTGTGGGACAATGGGTGAGACAGAATACAAATATACATACAAGTACGCACAGAACAGTAGCAGAGAGGACCCAAGAGCTTACAATCAACCAAGGAGCCTTCCCCACCCCTCACCCCTACACAAACAGGGCTAGTCCCACACATCTCACATAGATATAAATCAGGGATCTCAAACTCTGGCCCCACAGATGTACATTGCCTACAAATCCCAGAATTCTTTGAATGCAATAAATGGCCAGAGATTAATGGCAGGTGTAGTTCGGAAACATCTGGGGGGCCAGAGTTTGAGATCCCTGATATAAATAGTTTATTTTAAATGCGTTTATAACTCCCCTGATCAGTTTCTCCACATCCATCTTCTCTGATCTGCTGAAATACATGCGATGCAAACGAGTGATTTGATTCTGATCGCCCATCTGATTTTGTCTTTACCCATCGCTGGAAGACGGACGTCGGACGCAATGGATGATGGTCCATTCACTTGCATGTTGTTGGATCGGACGGACGACGACGGACGCCAGTGGACGCCCAGCCTAAATTTGTGCTCTAGTGCAACCACATTTACTTAAGGATAAGAACACAAACGGTCAGACGTTTCAGGGATGCAGCCCCTTATTCAGTGCCCTTACTACAAACAAACTATAAACCCTAATATACGCAGAGATAATAGGAGGCTTCATCCCCGAAATGTCTGACAGTTTGTGTTCTTCTCCTTAAGTAAATGTGGTTGCACTAGTGCGCCAATTTAGGTAGCAGTGGAGGTGTTGTTTCAGTACTTCATGCTTCCACATTACACTGATTCATGGTGTATCCTACACTCTGTTGTTATGTCATCGTGTTTCCTATCATGACCCTGGCTGTTGCTCTTTACCCTCCTCATCTGATCCTTGAATGCAGCTTAGACCTTGCCCAACATGGTTCTTGTTTAAGCTTCTCCTTTTATATTTCTCTAGCTTTTGACTCAGCTTGTTTTTTTCCTATTATAGTATTCCCCAACTTGGCTTTGTTTACTCACATGGACCTATATATATCCTCCGACCTTGATTTGTGTTTTTGACTACTGGTACTCTTTGTCTCTCCCACTGTACTGTCCAACCTGGCTGTCAGTAAGGACTGGCATTCTGTTTTTTGCTTTATACAGTATGTACCTTGTACCATCCTATTATGATTCCTGATCCGTACAAATAAACTTCCTGATTTCCCTGCATCTTGCCTTATTGAGCCATTTGTCCACTGCATTGGGCTCTAACAAGCCACCCTCACCATGACCGTGACATTCTCTCTTCACGTCTTTAAGTCAGAGATACACTGAACATGATGCAGCACGTGTAGGCGACGCTGCGGCTTGAGGCGCGCTCAGTTTATAAAGCCCCGTCTTCTCTGTGCACTCAGCCGGCTTCGGGCCGCGTGGTTAAGCTCCCAGAGTTGAAAATATCCACCTTTGGCCACAGTGCGAATCAACCGTTTCGCACAGCGTCGCAACACGATCAGTGTATCGCCGGCTTTAATCTCTACCTCTCCCATCCCTCCTTCTTTCTTTCCTCTCCCTGAGCTTCCTTCTTTTTCCCAGTGTTAAGATACATAGCACTCACGGCATTAGCAGTTTTATGGACCTTACCTTGGACCATCTTTGATCAAAGACTAAGGTCAAGTGTCTTTTCTCTCATCATTTCTGTGATATCAGAAATAATTCTGGGAGCAGTTTCCTTCATTAGTTTTTCTTCCAATCAATTGCCTCTTGTAGCTGCTGTTCTCGAGAGGAAACACTTCTAATATTGTTATTGGTTTGGTTCATTTCTGATGCATTTCAAACCTGAGTACATGCGTAAAAGAAGCGATGAGACAAATTAAAAATGAAGCGGCAAACATCTACCCCAGGGACCTCATTGTTTGAGCCCTTATAAATCAGCCATTCCCTTGGCATGTAATCAAGGAACTCCTAATTTACTTTTTACTCTTATCTGGATTTGAAATGAGTTCATAGGTAAGATGTGTTACAAACAAACAAAAAAAAATATCAAGGTAATTATGGTTTGCAGTAAAATTCTATTGGTTTTCAGTGAAGTGAATCCTCTGCTAAAGTAAATTATTATTAATTAAATGTGAATATGTGTGACAAAATGTTAATGTAAAAATTATTTTGTGTTTTAATTCCTTTGATGAACACAACACCCCACAAGCTTTGGAACTATCTATCACGTGATGTGCCACCACTGGCTGACTGAGCATCATGGGAAATGTGATTCCAAATTATGTGGGATGCCAACGTTTGGAACCCACGTATTATATAACCAAATAAGAAATGTACTGCCTTAAGGAAAGGTGACACGTAATTTTCAATATTTTTTCCACCATCTCTTGGACTCGGCCGGGTCTTTTTGATATTGGGATAAATACTGTAATTCTTATTGGAGTGTGGAATCCTCAGTTTCTAGTTTTGGACATTCTCTGGTCCTGGTGGTAAATGCCAGTACTGTACTCTGCAATCATTTTGAGTTCTCTATGTAATGAACATTGATAAAGAAATATGATTCTGTGGTCTATTGTCACGTCCCACGCTGATTCCCGGCGCCCGGCAGCGTCCTGCTCGCTGGCCGGGCACCGAGTGAAGAACACAGAGCTTATGGTTACGTGAGACGCCAGGAGGCGGGGTGTGGCTTGATGACGGCAGATTTAAGACCAAGCATCTCAATCTCACCAGTGCCCTGACGTTGTTATCACTTCCCTCAGTGCACTGAAGTTACTTTGGCTATACCATGTACCGACCTGGCTTTCTCTGACGACCCTGCATTGTGTACCAACCTGGCATTCCCTGACGGCCCTGCATTGTGTACCGACCTGGCATTCCCTGACAACCCTGCATTGTGTACCGACCTGGCATTCTCTGAAGAACCTGCTCTGTGTACCAACTCGGCATTGACTGTCAACCCTGTTCTGTATAATGACTTGGCAAGTACTTGTGACTAATACTAAGTGACTAATACTAAGACCCCTGTTCCTTTAACTAAGTCTGTTATATTCTGGTATCTGTTAACCCCTGCTGGTTACGTGTCTCTTGGTTCCCTGAAGATAGTTAGCTGTCCTGACCTGTTAGGTATTAATTCCACTAATGATTCAATACTAATTATCCTAATGATTGTCTTAATAATTGTGACCATCCAAAGATCGGAGGGGTAGATATGATTCTGTATACAGGGACCAGTATCGTAGACCAAGGGGGAATCTGTGACATCTATAAATCTCTGTTGGGTTCTTTAGGGTTCAGGGCTGCCTCTAGAAATATTTTGTGTACATTAATTCGATATAAATATTGTAAATACTTTCACCAAGGGTGAAGTACTACAAGAAGTCAGCCTTCCATCCACATTCATATTTACGTTGTGCCATCCTAATTACCATGGAGTCATGTGACCTCCAAGAGTGTATACTGGCTGCTTCCATAGCAACTGACTCCTAATTGAGTTGGAATCTGGCAGTCACAAAGGGTTAAGAGCTCACTCCATATTTATACTATTGAGACTGACACAAACTGCAAAAGCTAATGGTTTGAATGTATGCCATTGTATTACACTGTGTACACTATTGGCCCTATTACACTCCTAACGCTAACGGTAGCACTCACCTGCGTGAGCACTACCATTAGCTGCGGTATCTACCGCATATTACAATCCAAACGCAAACGGGTTACAAAATGGGTTACCCGTTTGGTACCTTGCGCTTTGCAGCGCGAGGTTAGTGTACTTTGCGCTCCCTATACTTAACATGGGGAGCGCAAAGTGTTAATCAGCGCTGGTATTACAAAGTCCCAGCGCTGATTAACATCTGGCTCTGGTCAACGAAAAGTTAACCAGAGCCAGAACCTGGTGTTAACGGATTCCGCTTCTGCAGAATCCATTAACACCAGGCGAAAAAATAAAAAAACAGAACAGATACTCACCCTCTGTCCCGTGGCGAGGACCGCGGCTCTGTTCGCCACCTCCGTCCGGCGGGAGCAGGGAAAGACTGGGGGCAAAAGTCCCCCCAGTCTCGCCCTGCGTATCACTACGCGAGGCGAGATCCGGCTGGTCATGTGACCGGCAGGGGGGAACTCAATGGAGTCCTGTGAATGGGACATAGCAGGGCGCAAACAAGGCAGGCAGCATTTTTTGCGCCTGCATTGTAATCTCCCGTTAAAACGGGGGCGGTAGGGGAAAAACTGCGGGCACAGTTTTTTCTCCCGACCGCCCCCGTTTTAGCGCGGGGATTGTAATAGAGCCCAATGGGTGTTATTCAGAGAGATCCGAAATGTGTCCGGACACTGACAGGGTTATTCAGAGAGCGGTAAAAAGCAAGAGAATGATTGGAGAATGGAAAATTCTAGGTCAAAATAGTCAAATCAGAAAAATTCTTCCATTCATCTCACTTTCCAAATCGGCTATTTTGACCTAGAATTTTCCATTCTCCAATCATTCTCCTGCTTTTCACCTCTCTCTGAATAACCCTCTGAATTTCAGCGAACGGGACATTTCGGGGCCATTTGGCTAGTCAGAGAGCAGGCAGTTTGCCAAATTCTGGCGAATTGTCTGTGCGTACGGTGCCTGGTCGAGGGCAGTGAAATCCCCCGTAGAGAAGCAATGGTTCGTCTATTCAGAGAACACCGAACAGCATGGAAAACTTGGCGAAATGCCCTGGGACACTGACAGGGTTATTCAGAGAGCGGTAAAAAGCAGGAGAATGATTGGAGAATGGAAAATTCTAGGTCAAAATAGTCAAACCAGAAAAATTCTCCCATTCATCTCACTTTCCAAATTGGCTATTTTGACCTAGAATTTTCCATTCTCCAATCATTCTCCTGCTTTTCACCTCTCTGAATAACCCTCTGAATTTCAGCGAACGGGACATTTCGGGGCCATTTGGCTAGTCAGAGAGCAGGCAGTTTGCCAAATTCTGGCGAATTGTCTGCGCGTACGGTGCCTGTTCGAGGGCAGTGAAATCCCCCGTAGAGAAGCAATGGTTCGTCTATTCAGAGAACACCGAACAGCAAGGAAAACTTGGCGAAATGCCCTGCTGTTCTGTGGTTTCATTCGACAGATTTATTCAGGTGAATACCATAGGCTTCAATGTTAAAAATATTCCTGTTTTAATCCAATATCTAATAAACCATTTATTATTTTATTCTGCAGTAAAAAGTCTCTTTATTTTTAGATTTTTTTGTATCTTCTAGGCATTTTTTCGGGTTTTTTTAGGCAACCTTTTTTTTTAAAATCGTATTTTCAATTTCCCTTAACCTCCTGACGGTATTCCCAAGTGTGGCTCTGAGTTAACTTTCATTGCCGAAAGTGGTAACCCCGAGCCACACTCGGGCTGTAAACATACCTGCCCTGCGCTCCCTCGCTGACCTCCGCAATCACAATCTCCTCCGGCGATCGTGGCGTTTTACGTCCTGGTTCCCTTCTTGCGAGAAGCGAACCAAGAAATAGGATGTCGCGATTGCCAGAGGAGAATGGGGACAGCGAGGGAGCGCAGGGACAGGTAAGTATCCAGTGGCATCCTGAGTGTGGCTTGGGGTTAACGTTTTCTGCAATACATTTAACCCCGAGCTACACTCTGTTACCGCTAGTGGGCCGAATAAATTGTTCCAATTCTGGCATATAAAATATGTCAGAATCGGAAAGCCAGGGAGGTTAGCAGACCTTTTTAGTATCATTCATAGGACCTTATATGAAAATTCCAGACATTTTCGTTGTGTAGGTTTTTTGCAAACAGCGTTTCAAATTTCAATCTTTCAAGCATACTTTTTTTTCTTTTCCACCCACGTTCGTCTGCCTGTCGGGTTTCTCCGGCGGCTGCTCTGCGCTGTGATCGGCAGCTAGTCAGGTGTCTTTTCTGGCGTGTTCGGTGGGGTTTTTGCAGCGGTTTCTGTGGGTTTTCGGTGAGTGTTCTGCAGGTTTGCGGTGGGTTTTCCCTGCACTACGGGGGACTCTGCGTTGCTTGCTGAATACACTGAGAACTAGAATCGCTGAACCGCCCTGAAGTGCAGGGAACGAAAGGTCACCGAGCGTGTGGTGATTTTTTGATTCTCTCTGAATAACCCTGTATATGTACAAGATTCACTTTGCAGAAGAATACTGTGAGTAATTTGCTATATTTAGTTTTTTTGATTTTTCAAAAATATGCTCTGTACTGCACATTATTTCCACTACTAAAAATCTATGGAAGATCATGGGTTGAGTTTTGTTGGTAGGACAAAAGATAGACTTCCAGTGATAATTCAGGTTTTTTATTTATTTCAGGATTTTTACTGTGTGTCCAGATTATCCCCTTTCAAAGCTAAATGAAATACATATTAGATTCAACCTTTAGGCTAGGGTCAGACGAGCGCAGTGTTAACGTCCGTGTTGCCGCACATAAGTACGTCCGTGATAGCATACAATTGTGTTAAATGAAGCCCCACACACGAAGTACGTCTGCACAGAAGTGCGGAGGCATGACGGACGCTGCAAACGGACGCAGGTTAGGCAAGAACGTAATACTGCTAGAACGGACGTGCGGAGTGCGCCACGTCCACAACGTCCGCATAGCTTTGTGTGTGAGTGATGGAGCGTGGGCAGATGGACTGCATTTATACGTCCAGCATTTTTGACGGACAGAATGTTTTTTCATTTTAATTTATTTTCCCTGCTACATCAGTCAAAAAATCCGTCAGTGAAAAAAACGGACTGTGTGGCCACTACCTTGTCGTCAGTCAGAAAGTACGTCCGTACTGCACGGACGCACAGTCCGTACAAAATGCGCTCATCTGACCCTAGCCTTAGGGCACTATCACCTGGTGTGAGCTAAAACACCAACGCTACATAAAAAAATCTAGCTTGAGCTGCTGAAAGGTGGCGCCTGACAACACACCAACTGATCACCTTGTCTGCGGTAGTCTGTATTACAAGGCTGTTTAGCTAGGGAAACGCTAAGACCCGGGCTGAGACCCAGCGCTAATGCGGTTGTGTACAGGATAGAACAGTTGTTTTCCAGTGCAGAGTGCCGGGCCATACCTATCCCCTGCCCTCACAAGCTTGTATAAGTATGAACACATCCAGCGAGGAGCCCTCACACCCCCTGCATTATTAAAATCCTCCAAGGTGGCCGTATCATCCATGTTTTGAATGATGCACACCTATATTAATCATGCATGATAAATGCCACCGAACAGCATGTAGAATCCTTACAATGCATTTAATAGATCCAAAAGGAAGGCCAGGTGAGCGACAATAATTTCCCCTTCTGCAGCATATAAATAAAACATGTTTCTGGGCAAGACTTATCCATGTGTCCCTTTGAACCCTTAACGCCGCAGGACATACAATTACGTCCTGCATTAGGCAGGCTTTAATGCCGCAGGACGTAATTGTACGTCCTTGGCGTTTACAGCCCCCCTCCAGCAATACTCACCTCCTCCGGTCGCTCCCACGCTGCTCTGACTCCCGCGGAGTCAGATCAGCGTGAATCCCTCCTCCGGCGCACTGACGTTATCGCGCCGGTGGCGCGATGACATCAGTTTCAGGCGTCCCCGTCCCCCCGCCGGCGCAGGGGAAGTCCCTGAAGGGGAGGGGGGGATCCTTTGGCTCCCTCTATCTCCCCATCGCCGGGGACCAGGCGGCTGTGGCCAGCATCGCTGGAAGGATCACAGCCTGACCTTTCCAGCGATGTAGGGGGTTAACCCCTTAGCAAGACCGTGGCCTTTTTTCCGGTGGGGGCCGCCATCTTGGATGGCAGCCCCCACCTCTGGGTCCCCCCCGCGTCATGTCAGTGATGTCAGTTAACCGGGGAACCCCCTAGCTGCAAAGGGATTTCCTATGGAAATCCCATAGAGGAGATAGGGGGGCTCTTTGAACCCCTTTATCTCCTGATCAGTGGCAGCTAGGGGGTCATGTTTGATATTACTGGAAAGGCGAGAGCATGGCCTTTCCTGTGATATCAAACATGACCATGTTAAAAGTAAAATAAAAGTTAAAAAAAATGTAAAAAATAAAAATAATAAAAAAATTAATTAATAAAAAAATAAAGTTTTTTTTTAATGCAGCACTATTGCGCAAAATTATAATGTGAACAATGATGCTTCGCTAATGATTTTTTTTGGGGGGGGTTTAGCTAAAATCACGCAATTTCTCCCCAAAAAAAAAATGGGTTCCCCGTTCTAATTTTTTTTAACAAATCTACCCCATAGTATATGACCGCAAAGGCTGGGATAATAAATTAAAAAAAAAAAAACACTTTACACACTGTGGATGATTGAAATTTTATTGAAAATTCACATTTTTTAATATTTTTTTACATTTTTTGTTATAGCATTTTGGCAGGACATGACATATACATATAATAATGATATATTATTAATCTTCCGAGTCTGCCGGAAAGAACGATATATAATTTGTCTGGGTGGGATAATAATACGTGACTTAAAACTGCGTTTAAAAACAGTCAAAATGAGCCCAGCAAACTTCTACTTCGAAACAGCGCCGAAGTTGTAAAATTACTCCCGTCCTTAAGGGGTTAAACATGGTCCATACGGTCACCCTAATAATCAACCGCTTATATACTATGAATAACCCCCAGCATAAAATATTAAAATTAGGCAATATATTAGAATTCGGATATATGCGGATACCTCTATATCATATTATAGCCTACTGCAACAGCAACAACATTTTGCATGACGCCAATGCAAAAACATGCTGACGCTAGGGTTAGCTCACACCAGGTGAAAGTGCCCTTAATCTTTTAATGCACTATTAATATTTAGTTCGGGATTTATAGTATTGGATTATTTTAAACTATTCTGCTTTTATATATTCGGGAGACTGATAGACTTTCGAAGGGAGCTTATTAATATATTCTAAATATTCTTTATAAATGCAAGTAAATTAATTAAAGCAGTAAATATACATTTTGCCTGTGAACTGCAAGCAATTAACAGTTTAGCAATTCAGTATTGTAAAAATAGATTTTTGCATAAATTGCATGGATCCTGAATTCCGATTAATAATGAAGCCAACTGTAACCACATTGTTAGGAAAATAGTAAATAGAACATCTTAATTAAATATTCAGCTTGGGTTTTGCTTTCTGTATCCTGTACGTACTGTATGTACAGCAGTGATCAAAGGCAAATTTTGTTTACGTACATAATTTATTTTATCAGTGCATTTTTAATAACATGGCAAAATGTGCAGGTAAGGTCAAACATAGGATGGGGAAAAAAGACTGTAGAGCAGGGGTGGACTGGGCCGGGAGGCAAATGTCACCCGGGCCGCCGCAATACGCATCCGTGAGCGTGATTGTTTTGGTATTGCCTTGGTAATGTAGTAATGTATTCACTCGCGGACCGCGGCCTCACAGAAGCGTCAGCGCCGGCCCCGCCCCCATGTGATGCCTCCGCGCAGCCTCATCCACGTGATGCTAGCATGCCAGGCACGGTCGACAGACAGTGACGTCGGGGGAGCCTCAGCCTGTGGACGCTGCGCAGCATCCGAACTGCGTGGAGGAGGACTGCGTGCGTGAAGGAGGGAGCACAGCGGAACAAAGCCAGGCCAGCCCAGCCACTGCCCAGGAGTGGCCAGGCTGACTGAGACACAGCAGATGTTGTGAGACCCGGCCCAGAGCATCCAATATTTTGGTGGAAGACTTGCAGACAGTTGATGGTGAGTGCGTGGTGGCATCCCAGTCTGACTGATGCTGCTGACCCACAGCTGGGCCTCGGGTGAAACGTTAATAATTTGAATTGAATGCCTCTGCTCTGTCTCTTGGGGACTGACTCACTGGGGTTAATAAATTGAGGGGGGCACCCGCCCTGGCTTGCTTGGGGGAGAATAAGTGAGGGCCTGGCCTGAGAACCCTATGGGGGTTAATAAAATGAGGGGAGGAGGGGCCCGGCCTGCTTGGGGGAGAATAAGGAAGGGCCTGGCCTGGGGCTGAGAGCCCTCTGGGGGTTAATAAATTGAGGGGTGAGGGGGGGCCCGGCCTGCTTGGGGGAGATTGAAGTGAGGGCCTGAGCCCTCTGTGGGTTAATAAATTGAGTGGGGCCTGGCCTGCTCTGTGGGGGGGGGAGTAAGTGATGTGAAGGCCCTGCCCGAGCCCTCTGTGGGGGTTATTAAAAGGAAGGGACCCAGGCCGCTCCCTCTAGTGGTGGATACAAAGTATGACAGGCACAGCATCTCCCTCTGCTCCCTCTAGTGGCGGATGCAGAGTATGACAGGCACAGTACAGAAAAACTGGTTTTATCTTTTTTTTTTAATAGCAAAGTATATGATATGATGAAAATAATGGTATCTTTCGAAAGTTCATTTAACCACTTCGCTGCGGAGGACACGCTCAGCTGAGCGCGTCCTCCCTTTGCAGCCAGCGATCGGCCAGATTCCGGACGATCGCTGTGCCCCCCGGTGCGGGCTGGCATCCTTGATGTCAGCCCGGGACCGCCGCGGGCACCAATAGATGTCATCGCGGCGGCACGATGACATCTATTGCAGGCACGCCCCCTGCGAGTGCGGAGGAGGTGCCTGAAAGCAGGGGAGGTCCTTTGGACCTCTCTCCCTCCCCTTCAGTTCGAGGCAGCGATCGAAGCGAGGCACGGTTTGGAAGGGCGCAGCCTGCCCTTCCAAATGGTGCCTGGCTTTAACCCCTTGGGGACCAGATCGCTATTCGGCACCAAAAAGTGCCAGATAGCGATCCTTTCCCGGAGCTGGCCGACATCTTGGATGTCGGCCAAGCTTCCGGGATCTCCCCCTGACAACTGGCGTCATCGTGCATAGCGCGATGACGTCCGTTTTGGAGTTAACCCCTAGCTGCCACCAATGGTGGAGGTAGGGGGTTACAATGAACCACCTATCTCCCAATCATTGGTATCTAGGGGTTAATGTTTGGTACCGTTGGATCGGCCAGAGCATGGCCTTTCCAACGATACCAAACATGACCATGTAAAAAGTTAAGAAACAAAATAAATTAAATTAAATTTTTTTTAAAATAAATAAAAAATAAACAGGTTTTTTTTTTGTTTTGTTAATGCAGCAATATTGGTCCCATTTCAATTATAATGTGAACAATGATGTTGCACTAACAAATTTTGTATGGGGTGCGTTTGTTAAAAATCGCGTGATTTTTCCCCCAAAAAATTTAACGATTCCCGTTTCAAATTTTTTTAACAAGCGCAACCCATAGAAAATATAACCGCAAACGCTCGCATGTTAAAATGTGAAAAAAAAAACACTTTACACGTTGTAAATTATCGAAAATTAAAATTTTATTGCATTTTTTGTTATAATATACAGACAGGACATGACGTATACATATAATAATGATATATTATGAATCTGCCGAGTCTGCCGGAGAGAACGATATATAATATGTCTGGGTCATATAATAAAATAAGGCTTCAAAACGCGTTTAAACATGATGAGTGAAACCGGTAAAAATAACTTCAGCCCACAGGAGTGAAATGGCTCAGCAGCGAAAGGGTTAAAGGTGAGAAAAATTATATATAATATGTGGGTACAGTAAATGAGTACAAGATAATTTATAGCTAAACACAAACCACAGAAAGTTAATGTCTGTGTATATCTGGCTCTGATACTAACCAGTGCCTCCCCAGTCACTGACCTCACCACACATCCCTACAGAAATGTACAGTATCTTATAAACTTTAAAAGTCATTTGAGGGTGTTATGTGTCCTCGTTGTTTTATTTAACTACAAATAATTCTAAAGTTAATATTTGGTTCGTGTAATTGTTTTTGGATACTTACTTGATTCTCAAAAGTAAAAATTAGGGATGCACCGATACCACCTTTTTAAGTATGAGTACCGATACTTTTTAAAAAGTACTCACCGATACAGAGTACCGATACTTTTATTTTATGTCATGTGACCGCTTTCCAATAAGAACAGACCTCATATAAAAATGCCCCCAGCTCACATGTATATATCCCCCCCAAGATATATATATATATATACAGAATGCCCCCAGCTCACATGGAGATTGCCCCCAGCTCTCATGGATATTTTCCCCAGCTCACATTGATATGCCCCAGCTCTCATGGATTTCCCCCTAGCTCCAATGGATATTGCCCCCAGCTCTCATGGATTTGACCCCCAGCTCTCATGGATATTGCCCCCAGCTCACATGGATATGCCCCAGCTCTCATGAATTTGCCCCCAGCTCTCATAGATATGCCCCAGCTCTCATGGATTTGCCCACAGTTCTCATGGATATTGCCCCCAGCTCTCATGGATTTGCCCCCCAGCTCTCATGGATATTTGCCCCCAGCTCTCATGGATTTGCGCCCAGCTCTCATGGATATTGCCCCCAGCTCACATGGATATGCCCCCAGCTCACATGGATATGCCCCCTCTCGGCTGGAGGCAGCGTCACAGAAGCACCGGCAGCCATGTGATCGCGCCACAGCAGCGCGACCGGACCTTCGGAAGCAGGTGAGTATTGCAGCCGCCAGAGGGGAACGCTAGCCGCGTGCTTTTCATGCACGCGGCCAGCTTCCCCAGCCCGCGGATACCGGCAAGCCGGCCCAGCGCTGACTTCCGGTATCGGGGGGGTGTATCGGGCCATTTGCACGAGTACTAAGTACTCGTGCAAACGGCAGTATCGGTATCAGTGCATCCCTAGTAAAAATATTGTTTTCTGTATTTTGGCTAATTTATGTTTGTTCTATATATATTAAAAGAGTTCTATAAGTATTTTAAACAGTAATAAAATGTTATTTATTACTTAATTTGCTTCCCGTGTTTGTGGTGTATAGTGTAAAACTGTGTGTTAAATAGTTATAGATAATAAGTATGAAGTATTCAGCTATACATATTGGAACCATAGCCAAATGGTACCAAAAGAGAAGCAAATATTGGTACATAGCCAGTTGTCCCAGGATCTGCAGATATAAGAGTTGTTAAAGCAGGAACAGTAGCACCGACAAAATAAATACAATGAATAAAAGAACAAATAATAGACTAGACAGTGAATTCTATAAAAATGAATTGGATACCTTAAAAGTTTGGAAATGTTAAATCCAGCTAATAATGAATCATGTTATGTTAAGGGACATAAAGGGCCTACGGCTCTTCTATCTATGTTTCTTCCCTCTTTTTTTGATAGTTTAATTCTGTGCTGATGCTTAGTCTGCTCTGCTCCTCCCTGTTGTAAATACTCTGCATGAACAAATGGCTACCCCCTCTAAACTCTGTATTTGTTTTTATCCACGGTCACACTTCACCTCCGTTTTTCACTCTGCTGTCCCACCCACCTGCCCGCCCCATTTCAACTCTAGCAGCGCTATAACACAAACCCTGAGATACTGTCACTGGGTATGGGCTCTGGAACGCTGGTGTTTCATACTTACTTGAAGCTGGAGTCTTTTGCCATCACCCCAACCTGCCTGCAATCCCTTCTTTGGTCTGTAGCTTCCATTCTCTCCCTTTCGTACGGTCCCTTCCCATAAACTCCATCCCACACTCAGGTCCAGTCTTTTGCAAAACCCCACTCCCTCTCATACTGGGGTCAAGTCCCTTGCCCAAACTCACTCCCTTCCATCCACCTTTGGACCTTACTCCCACTCAGTTTGTTCATGAAATTATTGTAAAGGGACACTCTACACACCCTGTCCACTTTAGCTTATTAAAGTAGTGTTATTTCCTCAGCCCCTGCTGCGCTCCCTGGGGGGGTCGGGGCATGTTTCTGTGCCACTGGCTGGTCGGGTGCCAGCATTCCATGATGGCCGATCGGCGTCTGAGGGGGCGGGGCCTAGTGTGGTCACGAGGAGCTGTCAGGTTTAAAGCAGGGCGCGGGAAGTTGCCTCGTCGCTCTGACGTGGAGTCTAGTTCCCGCATCGCCTGTTGCTGATTACGCTCATTGCTACTTTGTTGCCAACCCATTTCTGTCTGAGGACCCTGATTACGTATTTTTGACCCGGCTTTACTCTTTGACAATTCTCTGATTTTTCCCCTTTGGTGTTTGTTTGTACGGATTGATGTTGCGTTGTTTATATGCAGCTTTGAGACCTGCCCGTCTCCTTGAACAATCCATCTCACGCTCCTGGCCTCTGATAGCTACCCATTCCATCTTAAAGGGACACTCTAAGCAACATGACCACCTAAGCTATTTTAGGTGGTCATGATGCCCGGAGTATCCTGCCCTCTGTCCCCCCTCCCTCCGCTCAGCGGTTCTGCAGAAAATGCTGAAAACAGCTGAGAGAGGAGGAGGAGTTTACTCCGCCCTCCCAGCTGTCAGTCAGCAGAGCGGGAATCATATTTCCCGCTTCTGCCGACTTTTGCCGAGTAGGAGACGTCATCGCGCTGAAAGCGCGATGACGTCTCCAACTCACCGCAGAAGCTGGCAGCTCCCTCTGAGGGTTAGTGTTGCACGCATCCTCTTGCGCGCAACACTAATCCTCAGAGGGAACTGGGAGGAAGCCTGCCGATTGGCTGGCTTACGTGAGAGGCGCGCATGCGCACTTCTCACGTAAACCAGAAGGCAAGTCGGATGGAAGAAGGATGGGAGCGGAAGAGGAGGGAGGTGAGTATATATAAAAAAAAAAAACACTGCTGGAAACAAGAGGATTTTAGGGTAAGTATTACAGTTACAAAAACAAAAAATAACGATTTATTAAGGGAATAGGGATAGGTTAGGATTAAAAACGGGGGGGGGGGGGGTGATTTTTTTATTAGAGTGTTCCTTTAAGTCCTAATCACAAGGCACCTTATTGTGGGTCTATCTATCATGCTGTGAGCTCTGCATATGAAATTTACTATCCGGTATCTGCACGGTCAGGTTTGAGTACGAACATCAGATTTTTCTCTGATATAACTGCCCTGCAGCCTGCACAATTCATGTGCCGTGACAAACCATTATGCACAAACAAATGTGAAAATCTGTATGCGTATCTGAGTCTTAGTCCAGTCTATGATCCCAAGACCTGTTATATTGTATCTCATTATCTTGTATCAACGCTAAGCTGTCTTTTGGTCACAAAACCAATTGAGCTTCAGTGCTACTCAAGATTGTCTACCTACTCCTGGGCTTTGGAAATCAGGCTCTTGGATACTATTTATGTTGTGAATGTTTGTCAGAAAAATCTGCTCTCTACGATCCTAACTACGCTATTCCAGTGCGAGCACTATAACGTTCGTTACAAGTGGTCAGGCTGCGTGGAGAGCCGCCCCACCCCCTTTCTGGCCCTGCTTTCGTGCTGACATCATCATGTCTATCTGAGCGCTGGTAGCAGCGTTCGTGTGGGGTGAAAGCAGACATGGGCTTAAGCTGCATACGCAGCATCAATACATCACTCTGATCAAGCGCTCGTGTATTGTGTGTGAAAAGTATGCAATTTGCGTATGTACATACGAAAGTAATATGCACTATGCAAATTGCTTATGAAAAAAGGAGGGGGCAGTTTTTTTTTACCATTTTTGTTTTTACTTAAAAGGAATATTATTTTTTTTACCCTATGAATCTATTAATCAAAAAACAATCGACCAAATAATCAATTATGCAGATAATCATTAGTTGCAGCCCTAGTATACATGTATCTGGGGTCTGTGTGGGGTATACATATATCTGAGGTGTGTGTGGGATATACATGTATCTGAGGTATGTGTGGGGTATACATGTGTCTGAGATCTGGTTTCTGTGGGTATACATGTATCTGAGGTCTGGGGTGTGTGCAGTGGGTAAATGGGGTGTCTGGCCATAAATTTCAATATTAGCATAAATTGGACAAGCTCTCAGCAAAATCCTAATTTATTTATTGGAAAGTGGTCACATGACATTAAATATAAGTATCTGGTACTCGGTTTCGGTGAGTACCAGAAAAAAAGTATTGTTACTCGTACTCGGTCTTACAAAATGGTATCGGTACATCCCTAACGGGGAACTTTGTCAGGGTTATTCAAAGAGCTCCGAATTGTGGCCGAAAGGTAACCGAACGCTGAAATTCAGTGTACGCTTACCTTTCCTGGTCATTCGGCTATCCAGAGAGCAGGCGGTTCGCCAAATGTTGACGAATTGCCTGCACATACGGTGCCTGTTCGAGGGCAGTGAAATCCCCATAGAGAAGCAATGCTTCGTCTATTCAGAGAACACAAAACAGCTAAGGTTGCCAAAATGTCCTGCCATTCGGTGGTTTCATTCGACAGGTTTATTCAGGAGAATCCCATAGGCTTCAATGTTAAAAATATTCCCGTTTTAATCCAATATCTAATAAACCGTTTATTATTTTATTCTGCAGTAAAAAGTCTCTTTATTTTTAGATTTTTTGTTAGGATCTTTTGGCCATTTTTCAGGATTTTTTTGCGAATATTGTTTTCCGTTTTTTTAACTCGTTTTTTCTTTTTTCTGTAACAGCCCTTTTTATTATCATTCATTGGATCTTATATGTAAATTTCAGACATTTTCGCTCAGTAGTTTCTTTGCAAACAGCGTTTCACTTTTCAAACATTCAAGCGTACTGTTTTTTTTTCACTCCATTCGTCTGCGTTGTCGGGTTTTTCCAGCGACTGCTCTGCGCTGTGATCGGCTCCTGCTTGGGTTTCTCCGGCGTGTTCGGCGGGGTTAATCCAGATGTTTTTGCAGGTTTCGGTGAGTGTTCGCCGGGTTTTGCGGTGTGTGTTCGTCGGGTTTGTGGCGGCTTTTCCCTGCTTTACGACGGCCCTGTGGTGCTTGCTGAATCTACCGCAGGGTCGCCAAAATGGGATCGCCAAATCGCCCCGAATTGAAGAGAAAGAAAAGTCACCGAACGTGCAGTGACTTTTCGATTCTCTTTGAATAACCCTTTGTTTTCTCCACTGCTTT
This sequence comes from Leptobrachium leishanense, assembly GCA_009667805.1. NCBI lineage: Eukaryota > Metazoa > Chordata > Amphibia > Anura > Megophryidae > Leptobrachium > Leptobrachium leishanense. The sequence continues at coordinate 280,445,997 of CM019066.1, forward strand.
GTTTACTCAGGCCACACCGGACCACATAGAATGGGTGGAAAGACTTAATTTCAAGTCGCAGTAAGTCGCAGTAAGGAATCACTAGGTCTTGTTACCAGTGGGGTACCTCAGGGGTCAGTACTTGGACCCATTCTCTTTAATATTTTTATTAGTGATATTGCAGAAGGTATTAATGGAAAAGTATGTCTTTTTGCTGATGACACAAAGATTTGCAACAGGGTTGACGTTCCTGGAGGGATCAGCCAAATGACAAATGATTTAGGTAAACTAAAAAAATGGTCGGAGTTGTGGCAATCGAGTTTTAATGTGGATAAGTGCAAGATAATGCACATGGGACGTAAAAACCCAAGGGCTGAATATAGAATATTTGATACAGTCCTAACCTCAACATCTGAGGAAAGGGATTTAGGGGTCATTATTTCAGAGGATCTAAGGGTAAGTAGTCAATGTAATAGAGCAGCAGGAAATGCTAGCAGAATGCTTGGTTGTGTAGGGAGAGGTATTAGCAGTAGGAAAAGGGAAGTGCTCATGCCACTGTACAGAGCACTGGTGAGATCTCACTTGGAGTACTGTGTGCAGTACTGGAGACCGTATCTCCAGAAGGATATAGACATCTTAGAGAGAGTTCAGAGAAGGGCTACTAAAATGGTGTACGGCTTGAAGGAGAAAAGTTACCAGGAAAGGCTTAATGATCTTAACATGTACAGCTTGGAAAAAAGACGAGACAGAGGAGATATGATAGAAACATTTAAATACGTAAAGGGAATCCACAAGGTAGAGGAAGGGAGTATATTTAAAAGGAAACAAACAGGGTTATCCAAAGAGATTCGAATTGCTTGAGAAAGGTAACCGAATGCTGAAAATCAGCGTTCGGATGCCTTTCCTGGCCATTCGGCTATCCAGAGAGCAGGCAATTCTCCAAATCCTGGCGAATTGCCTGCACATACGGTGCCTGTTCGGTCCCTGTTCGAGGGCAGTGAAATCCCCATAGAGAAGCAATGCTTCGGCTATTCAGAGAACACAAACCAGCAGTGAAAGGTTCCCCTAATGTCCTGCCATTCGGTGGTTTAATTCGGCAAATTTATTCAGGAGAATCCCATAGACTTCAATGTTAAAAATATTCCCGTATTAATTCAATATCTAATAAACCGTTCATTATAAAATTCTGCAGCAAAAAGTCTCTTTATTTATAGATTTTTTAGGATACTTTAAGCATTTTTCTGAATTTTTTAAAAAAAAATTAAAAGTCCGATTTTTTTTTTTTTTTTTTTTTCAGTTTGCTTATTTTTTTTATAACAGCCCTCTTTATTATCATTCCCTGGACCTCCTGTGAAAATTTCAGACATTTTCGCTCAGTAGTTTCTTTGCAAACAGCGTTTCATTTTCCCAGATTCATACAAATGGTTTTTCTAATTTATTCACTGCCTCCTCTACGTCACAGCTGCTTCGGCTCTGTGTGATTCGGCTCCTTTTCGGCTCCTGTTCGGCTCCTCTTTGAAGGTTAATCCAGATGTTTTTGCTTGTTTTCAGCGTGCATTCGGTGAGTTTTCGTCAGGTTTGCGGCAGCTTTTCCCTGCAATTCGGGGACCCTGTGGTGTTTGCTGAATACACCGCAGGGTCACCGAAATGCAATCGGCAAAAGGAACCGAATTGAAGAGAACGAAAAGTCACCGAACGTGCGGTGACTTTTCGAATCTCTTTGGATAACCCTGAAAATAGCAAAACAAGAGGACATACAGGGTTATCCAAAGAGATTCGAAAAGTCACCGCACGTTCGGTGACTTTTCGTTCTCTTCAATTCGGTTCCTTTTGCCGATTGCATTTCGGTGACCCTGCGGTGTATTCAGCAAACACCACAGGGTCCCCGAATTGCAGGGAAAAGCTGCCGAAAACCTGACGAAAACTAACCGAATGCACGCTGAAAACAAGCAAAAACATCTGGATTAACCTTCGAAAAAGCCGAACAGGAGCCGAAAAGGAGCCGAAAAGGAGCCGAATCACACAGAGCCGAAGCAGCTGTGACGTAGAGGAGGCAGTGAATAAATTAGAAAAACCATTTGTATGAATCTGGGAAAAAGAAACGCTGTTTGCAAAGAAACTACTAAGCGAAAATGTCTGACATTTTCACAGGAGGTCCAGGGAATGATAATAAAGAGGGCTGCTACAAAAAAAATAAGCAAACTGAAAAAAAAAAAAAAAAAAATCGGACTTTTAATTTTTTTTTAAAAAATTCTGAAAAATGCTTGAAGTATCCTAAAAAATCTATAAATAAAGAGACTTTTTGCTGCAGAATTTTATAATGAACGGTTTATTAGATATTGAATTAAAACTGGAATATTTTTAACATTGAAGTCTATGGGATTCTCCTGAATTAACTTGCCGAATTAAACCACCGAATGGCAGGACATTAGGGGAACCTTTCACTGCTGGTTTGTGTTCTCTGAATAGCCGAAGCAGTGCTTTTTCATGGGGTTTTCACTGCCCTCGAACAGGGACCGAACAGGCACCGTATGTGCAGGCAATTCGACAGGATTTGGCGAATTGCCTGCTCTCTGGATAGCCGAATGGCCAGGAAAGGTAACCGAACGCTGATTTTCAGCGTTCGGTTACCTTTCTCAAGCAATTCGAATCTCTTTGGATAACCCTGATAGTCTTAGATTAGAGGGGCAAAGGTTTAAAAGTAACCCAGGACATACTTGAAAACAAGAGAAATCTCAATGTATCCTTCCTGGTAAAATCCTTTGCAAATAAATAAATAAATAAAAGTAACATCAGGAAGCATTATTTTACTGAGAGGGTGGTGGATACATGGAACAGTCTTCCAGTTGAAGTGGTAGAGGCCAAAACAGTAATTGAATTTAAGCAAGCATGGGATAGGCATAAGGCTATCCTAAACAAAAGATAAATCCAGGTTAAGTATCCATGTAATTGGGCAGACTAGATGGGCCGAAAGGTTCTTATCTGCCGACATTTTTCTATGTTTCTATGTTTCTAAGACGTTTTTTATTTCCGCATTAAAAATATGAAAGAATGCTTAAGCTCAACGCTTTTCTTCTACTGAAATTAGACTTCCTCAGGAGCAAAGATGAGCAATACATGCATTCATAAGAGCCAAAATCAAAATGAATAAAACATGCCCAGATTTTATTTTAAGTCTTCTTTTTTGAAGTAGATATTCTTAAAGAAAATCCTCTCCTGCTCTAACCTTGCAGAGCCCCTAAGTTTTTATTTCTTATGATATTCTATTAATTTTTCTATTCATATTAATTTGTGAGAGTTGTGTAAACAGCTTATTTTTCAGCTGCAAAATTTATTTTTTACTCTCACTGTTTAACAGAGACTTTTTCAAATAGTGACCAAGACCTCAAGGTGTCACGAATCGGACTCAACACCTCTTACCTTCTGTAGCTCCTACCAGACCCTCATGTCATTCCAGCACTTTGCGGTGGTGTGCAGTGGCGTAGCGTGGGGGGGGGGCTGGGGGGGCCGTGGCCCCGGGCGCAGTTTTGTTAGGGGCGCATTCGCGCCCCTAAAACTGGCCCGGGGGTTGAGGGACCCAGATGCCGGGCAGCGCGAGAGCGCCTGCCCGGTCTTGAACAGTCCGTCCTGTGAAGTGGATGCGGCTGTGTGCGTGCAGGCGCAGGTCACGTGGTCCGGCTAATCAGGTGGTACTGAGTCTCTGTACCACCTGACTGGCCGGACCGCGTGACCGGCTGCGCACGCACACAGCCGCATCCACTTCACAGGACGGACTGTTCAAGACCGGGCAGGCGCTCTCGCGCTGCCCGGCATCTGGGTCCCTCAACCCCCTGCCGGAGCTGGGGCAACAATCCAGGTGAGAGCTGGGGCAAATCCATGACCTGGGGGCAAATCCATGTGTGACCTGGGGGCAAATCCATGAGCTGGGGGGCAAATCCATGTGTGACCTGGGGGCAAATCCATGAGCTGGGGGCAAATCCATGAGCTGGGGGCAAATCCATGAGTGAGCTGGGGCAAATCCATGAGCTGGGGGGCAAATCCATGAGTGAGCTGGGGCAAATCCATGAGCTGGGGGCAAATCCATGAATGAGCTGGGGGCAAATCCATGTGAGAGCTGGGGCAAATCCATGAGCTGGGGCAATATCCATGTGTGAGCTGGGGCAAATCCATGAGTGAGCTGGGGGCAAATCCATGAGTGAGCTGGGGCAAATCCATGAGTGAGCTGGGGGCAAATCCATGAGTGAGCTGGGGCAAATCCATGAGTGAGCTGGGGCAAATCCATGAGTGAGCTGGGGCAAATCCATGTGTGAGCTGGGGCAAATCCATGAGTGAGCTGGGGCAAATCCATGAGTGAGCTGGGGCAAATCCATGAGAGAGCTGGGGCAATATCCATGTGAGAGCTGGGGCAAATCCATGAGAGAGCTGGGGCAAATCCATGTGTGAGCTGGGGCAAATCCATGAGTGAGCTGGGGGCAAATCCATGAGTGAGCTGGGGCAAATCCATGAGCTGGGGGCAAATCCATGAGTGAGCTGGGGCAAATCCATGTGTGAGCTGGGGCAAATCCATGAGTGAGCTGGGGGCAAATCCATGAGTGAGCTGGGGCAAATCCATGAGCTGGGGGCAAATCCATGAGTGAGCTGGGGCAAATCCATGAGCTGGGGGCAAATCCATGAGTGAGCTGGGGCAAATCCATGAGTGAGCTGGGGGAAGTATCCATGTGTGAGCTGGGGGCAAATCCATGAGTGAGCTGGGGGCAAATCCATGAGCTGGGGCAAATCCATGAGTGAGCTGGGGCAAATCCATGAGCTGGGGCAAATCCATGAGTGAGCTGGGGCAAATCCATGAGTGAGCTGGGGCAAATCCATGAGCTGGGGCAAATCCATGAGTGAGCTGGGGGGCAAATCCATGAGCTGGGGGCAAATCCATGAGTGAGCTGGGGCAAATCCATGAGCTGGGGCAAATCCATGAGTGAGCTGGGGCAAATCCATGAGCTGGGGCAAATCCATGAGCTGGGGGCAAATCCATGAGTGAGCTGGGGTCAAATCCATGAGCTGGGGCAAATCCATGAGTGAGCTGGGGGCAAATCCATGAGCTGGGGGCAAATCCATGAGTGAGCTGGGGCAAATCCATGAGTGAGCTGGGGCAAATCCATGAGCTGGGGGCAAATCCATGAGTGAGCTGGGGCAATATCCATGAGTGAGCTGGGGCAATATCCATGAGTGAGCTGGGGGGCAAATCCATGTGTGAGCGGGGGCAAATCCATGAGCTGGGGTCAAATCCATGAGTGAGCTGGGGCAAATCCATGAGCTGGGGGCAAATCCATGAGTGAGCTGGGGCAAATCCATGAGTGAGCTGGGGGGCAAATCCATGTGTGAGCTGGGGCAAATCCATGAGCTGGGGTCAAATCCATGAGCTGGGGCAATATCCATGTGAGAGCTGGGGCAATATCGATAACGTGTTCACAGGTTGGGGGGGGGCGCACAATTCTTGGCTGGCCCCGGGTGCTGACAACCCACGCTACGCCACTGGTGGTGTGTTAATGCAGTGCTTCCATCTGGCGACCTGAATAACTATGGACACTCGTTGGTGTCAGGTTTTTGTAGCTGTCCTTTCTATGACGCAGCCCAATGACATTTGGCCTCTGCCTATTTATTTCCTGAGCGTCATTCTCTCTGTGCCCCGTCGTTCCATGGTATATTCTTACCCGACCGTGCGTTTCTTGTTGTATACTGTTTTCCTGTGTACCAATACCTTCCTTGTTTTTTTACCTCCTTGATATCTGTATTCCTGTCTGTTAGGCTTGTATTACTATTCTTCTCGTGTATGACCTCTGGCTTGTCTGACACTGATTTCTTCTGCATATCCCATCAGAACTAACAGGGTTATCCAAAGAGATTCGAAAAGTCACCGCACGTTCGGTGCTTTTCGTTCTCTTCAATTCGGTTCCTTTTGCCGATTGCATTTCGGTGACCCTGCGGTGTATTCAGCAAACACCACAGGGTCCCCGAATTGCAGGGAAAAGCTGCCGAAAACCTGACGAAAACTAACCGAATGCACGCTGAAAACAAGCAAAAACATTTGGATTAACCTTCGAAAAAGCCGAACAGGAGCCGAACAGGAGCCGAATCACACAGAGCCGAAGCAGCTGTGACGTAGAGGAGGCAGTGAATAAATTAGAAAAACCATTTGTATGAATCTGGGAAAAGTGAAACGCTGTTTGCAAAGAAACTACTGAGCGAAAATGTCTGAAATTTTCACAGGAGGTCCAGGGAATGATAATAAAGAGGGCGGTTACAAAAAAAATAAGTAAACTGAAAAAAAAAAAAAAAAAAAATCGGACTTTTTTAAAAAAAAAAAAATCTGAAAAATGCTTAAAGTATCCTAAAAAATCTATAAATAAAGAGACTTTTTGCTGCAGAATTTTATAATGAACGGTTTATTAGATGTTGAATTAAAACGGGAATATTTTTAACATTGAAGCCTATGGGATTCTCCTGAATAAATTTGCCGAATTAAACCACCGAATGACAGGGCATTAGGGGAACCTTTCACTGCTGGTTTGTGTTCTCTGAATAGCCGAAGCATTGCTTCTCTATGGGGATTTCACTGCCCTCGAACAGACACCGTATGTGCAGGCAATTCGCCAGGATTTGGCGTATTGCCTGCTCTCTGGATAGCCGAATGGCCAGGAAAGGTAACCGAACGCTGATTTTCAGCGTTCGGTTACCTTTCTCAAGCAATTCGGATCTCTTTGGATAACCCTGTAAGTCAACAGCTGGCTTCTGCTCTTCCTCTTACCAGATAGACTGACCAACATATGGATCAGTTTGCTCAGAGCCACGTTCAATACCTCAGCCGCTGCAAGTGCTAAGTTAGCAACTTGCCACTGAATGCCGTTCTGCCGCTCAGCGCTCAGCACTGCTAACTTAGTACTTGCAGCAACTCGGAGAGATGCTGCGAGTAGCTGAGTGTGACGTAGTAAAGATGGCCACCACCATGGAGCAAGTAACAATTCAGTACGGCAATGTTCATTTTGAGGTTTTTGTTGACCAAAGCATAAAATATTTATTTATTATTTACCCCTGCACGTAGACATATATTACGGTTCAATTATATATTTTTTTCAGAAGTAACCATTACGTTTATTCAATGAAAAACTATCATTTGTGGTGTGTGCGTACAAAATGGAATTGTGCTGACTGCTTTTAGTTATTTCAAAGATGGCCACAGTCTCCGTTTCTGCTAATAAAACTGCCGATATTGCAGAAACTACAGAAATCAGCCATTTTGTTTTGAAATTCGCATCCAAAGCGTTCAGAGACACTGCTGCATCAATTCAGCAGCTGCTGAGGTATTGAACTCAGGTGTTCAGGCTCAGGTGTTACAAACCATACTAGCCTGTACTGCACATTTGACACCTGAAAAGCTAGCAGAAACACCTCCTGCTATTTCCCCTCCCTCTGCTGTTGCTGTGTTAGGGTTTTCACTTTGTGGTTATTGTGACACAAAGTCAACTGAGTGGTCCAATGCCTAAATTTCTAAAGGTGCAGGACTCACCTCCATAGGTAAAATTTTGAATAGTTTTTTGTTTTTATTGAATCTTGCTTTTTTGAGGAACAGAAGTCTGGAGAGAACCCTCGATTAGGTGCTTGGATGCCCTGTCTCCAAATTAATGAATTCAGTATCTGCTTATTGACAGCTAGTTTGAAAAAGTCACCTGTGAACTTGGATGTGTTATTTACAGGACATCCATCCCAGCTGTAATGATTTCCAGTAAGATATGCTGCTCTGTCTGTGCCATGTAAATGAAAATTACTTCACGTTTTTCCCATCATAAAGTCAAATAACTAATGGGCCCCTCAACCATTGTGATCTGAATTTCTCTGACCTAATGCAATTGCTGTATCTCTAATTTCAGACTTCTAGCTAGGTAATTATCAGTACTTTGAGTGATAGCAGATTTTTATTTTTGCATATTGGAAACAGACATTCCATTGTGTACATTACAACACACAATTGTTTCAATAAACTATCAAATGAAAAAAAAAAGACACAAAGCCTGTGGTGTAGGGTGTTTGTTTAAATATATTAATTAGGAAAGTTATTATTTATGGAAATGTATATCCAGCTTGTCTATTCTTGCCTAAAGTTTGTATGCCACTTGCCAAACTCCTTGATGTGAATAGAGCCCTGTGTCTTCACTATAGGAATGAATATATTTAATATAGTTATATAATTGGCAGAGCCTAAGGCAATTCCGATCTTATATATCCTTTGCACAAGTCAAGATGCTTGCTTATTAGTTTTTGGAATCCGGTAGCTATTTAAAACTATACTATCACCTGTGTGGTGTTTGTGTGTGTGTGTGTGGGGGGGAGTGGTTGTTCTTTATATTTTAGATTACATGTGCATCACAAATAAAACCACTTTATAAAATACATGCTGCTGTTTTTTTCTATCAGGGTTATTCAAAGAGATCCAAATATCTGGAGAAAGGTTACTGAACGCTGAAATTCAGCGTTCGGTTACCTTTCCTGGCCATTCGGCTATTCAGAGAACAGGCAATTCGCCAAATCCTGGCGAATTGCCTGCAAATTCGGTGCCTGTTCGAGGGCAGTGAAATCCCCATAAAAAAGCAATGCTTCGGCTATTCAGAGAACACAAACCAGCAGTGAAAGGTTCCCGAAATGCCCTGCCGTTCGGTGGTCTAATTCGGCAGGTTTATTCAGGCGAATCCCACAGGCATCAATGTTAAAAATATTCCTGTTTTAATTCAATATCTAATAAACAGTTCATTATAAAATTCTGCAGTAAAGAGTATCTTTATTTAAAGATTTTTTTAAGGATATTTTAACCACTTCAATGCTATGGACGCGCTCAGCGCGTCCAACCGCATGTCACCTTCCATGCGGCGGACGCGCTGAGCGCGTCCACACTTTGGGGTCAGCGTTCGGCCGAGTTCCGGCCGATCGCTGGCCCCCCCGGTGCGGGCTGACATCCTCGATGTCAGCCCAGCATCCGGAACCGCCGCCGGTGAAATTAGGTGTCATCGCGGCGGCGCGATGACACCTAATTCAGGCGCCCCCCCGCATGTGCGGAGGAGGCGCCTGAAAGGGAGGGGGGGAGGTCCTTCGGACCTCTCTCCCTCCCGATCGGCGGCGTTGCGGGGGTTAACCCAGGCACCATTTGGAAGGGCACAGCCTGTCCTTCCAAATGGTACCTGGCATTAACCCCTGGGGAGCCGGATCACGAATCGGCATAGCACGATGACGCCAGTCCTGGCGTTAACCCCTAGCTGCCACCAATGGTGGAGATAGGGGGTTTCAATAAACCCCCTATCTCACGATCCGTGGCAGCTAGGGGTTAAAGTTTGGTATCGTTGGATCGGCCAGAGCATGGCCGTTCCAACGATACCAAACACAAATGTGAAAAAAAATTGTAAAAAAAATAAAAAAATAAAATAAAAAAAATATTTAAAAAAAATTATAAAAAAAAATAAACAAGTTTTTTTTCTTTCTTTTGGTTTGTTAATGCAGCAATATTGTTCCCATTTCAATTATAATGTGAACAATGATGCTGCACTAACGATTTTTGTATGCGGTGCGTTTGTTAAAAATTGTGTAATTTTCCCCAAAAAAAAATGTAACGAGACCCCATCTCTAATTTTTTTAACAAGCGCACCCCATACAAAATACAACCGCAATTGCTCGCATGTTAAAATGTGAAAAAAAAACACTTTACACATTGTAAATTATTGAAAAATCATATTTTATTGCATTTTTTTTTATAATATACAGACAGGTCATGACGTATACATATAATAATGACATGTTATGAATCTGCCGAGTCTGACGGAAAGAACGATATATAATATGTCTGGGTCATATACTAAAATAAGCCTTCAAAACACGTTTAAACATGATGAGCAAAACCGGTAAAAATGACCTCAGCACAGGGGCGGGAAAAGCCTCAGCAGCGAAAGGGGTAAGCCTTTTTCTGAATTTGTTTTCTTTTTTTTAAATTATTTTTTCTGTAACAGCCCTTTTTAATATCCTTCCCTGGACCTCATATGTAAATTTCAGACATTTTCGCTCAGTAGTTTCTTTGCAAACAGCGTTTCACTTTTCAAACATTCAAGCAAACTGTTTTTCTAATTTATTCACTGCATTTGTCTGTGGTGTCGGCTTTTTCCGGTGGCTGCGCTGCGTGTGATCGGCTCCTGCTCGGGTGTTTTTGGCGGGATAATCTAGATGTTTTTGTGGGTTTTCGACGTGCATTCGCCAGGTTTTGCAGTTAGTTTTCGGCGGGTTTGCGGTGACCTTTCCCTGCAATTCCGGGGACCCTGTGGTGCTTGCTGAATATACCGCAGGGGTGCCGAAATGGGATTGGCAAAACCGAATTGAAGAGAACGAAAGTCACCAAACGTGCGGTGACTTTTCGATTCTCTTTGAATAACCCTGTTTGTTTGAAGTAATTGCATGTAAAAAGGAAAAATAAACTTTTTTTATCTCCCATTTCCATTTTGTGGATTTTTTTCCATGATGCGACCTTTACCAAAATCTGTGCAATGGTTTTACTTTACTGCTGTGATTAATCAAATCAACACTATTTAACAGATAATGAGGTGGAGGAGGGAATGTTTAGATAAGGCTATTGTTCTCCAGGTGATCTGAGATAAGAGACGGCAACTGCATGAGATAAAACAGGTAAACAGGTAAAACAGATAAAAGGCTTCTAATCTACCCCCTGGGGATGTCCTTTGAATACATCCCACACAATACAATGATTTGAGTCCCTGGTGGACTTACACACAGCGAGGAGCAAGTGGTGTAAATATACTGGGGGGGGGGGAGTTTACAACACAGAGTATTATATGTATCACTATATGCATCATGTAGAGTAAAATATTTTCTTAACTAAACATACCAGAGAAAACCATAGTATATGTAAAATATCAGCAACATGGAATAAACAAGATAAGGACATTTACATTTTTTGGTGTTAGTGGCTCTTTAAGACCACTTCAGACAATGGATGCTTTTTCAGGCCTTGTCATCACATAACAGCTCCAGTCATTAACAGTTTGAGCCGCAATTCGGACCTTGGAATTGGTGTCAGGTTACTGTGCCTTAAAGGCTCCGATACTTTGACAAGGATTTGGTATCAGGGAGCTGGGAGGGGTTATTGTCTCACACCAATAGTTTCTCTTGGTGTCTCCTTATTAGCAAAACAGTCTCCACACTTTAAGTTAAAAATCAGTTGCTAAGTGTGTAGATGGGCAGACCGTAGTGGTTTAGCAGATGTGCGCCATCTCAACAAGGAACAGAGTCTTCATGCAGCTGTGCAGAGTTGGTCCATCCACAGAGGAGCCTTGTGCTGCAGCGGAGGGCTGTGGCAATTCCCAGGCTCGGTCGGCCTCCAGGCCCAGGTTCAGATGACTCTGATGTTTTTGGCTTTTTTTCCCTTTCGGCAAGAAGCCGAAAACATTATTTTCGTACAATACATGTCGATGACTGAAATGTCATTGCATCCCTAATATCATATATATTCTGACGTCACTATCTCTCAGACCAATCGCAAGGGAAGAAGATTAAGATCAGGTTCCATATTGTACAGACAAGGGGCACTATCAGCTCCCTTCAGCTAAACCGGGGGCGCATTTGCCAATCTCCCCTTAGTGTCTCCCTTTTACCTGTAGATTACAGGGCAGGCACTGAGTCCAGCAGCCTGCCCAGTAGCTGCCGCTAGGTTCCAGGTTGCTGTTTGTGATCCTAACTCTAATTACTCTCTGCTTAATCTTTGCGCTCCCCATGTTAAGCATAGGGAGAGCAAAGTACAGTATACTGGCGCTACAAAGCGCTAATACCAATTCGCTAACGGGTTTTTTAGGTGATCTATGCGGGACACTATCGCCTCAATTAACCTAGCGCTATCGCTCATTTATGTGACCGCTAGCGTTAAGGAGGTGATAGAGCCCAAGAAGTCAGAAAGCTGAATTGTAAAAACAAACCGCACAAAAATTTGCAAAAGATTCAAGCCTTTTCAAATATTTCTAAGAGAAACGTATACAGTTGGTAGTTGTATGCATAAGAAGAAGCCAGATCAAGATCGTTTTGAAAATAATCTAATTATATAGCTTGTAGCTTTCACTTCGGATTGCTTGAATCAGAAAAGACTACAATAAATCGAATCTGTTCTTTATGCTGCATGCTAATATCCCTACTATTCTACTGGAGGTACTATGTGCCCTTTGGGAATATATAAAACACCTCAAGATATAGGGCACTATCACCTGGTGTGAGCTAAAAAGCCAATGCTACATGAAAACTCTAGCGCGATCCGCTAAAATGTAGTGCCTGACGACCCACCAACAGATCACCTTGTCCGTGTACAAGGTTGTTTAGTGCATGCTAGGGAAAAGCTAAGATCTGCGCTAATACGTTTGTGTACAGCAGGGATCAGCAACCTTGCCTCCCTGATGTTTTGGGAACTACATTTCCCATGTGGCTCAGTCAGCCTAATGGGTGACTGAACATCATGGGAGATGTAGTTCCCAAAACATCAGGGAGCCAAGGTTGCTGACCCCTGGTGCACAGGATAGAACTGTTTTTTTCCAGTGCAGAGTGCTGGGCCATACCTATCCTCTGCCATCACAAGCTTGTATAAATATGAACACATCCAGCGAAGATCCCTCACACCCCCTGCATTATTAAAATCCTCCAAGGTGGCCGTATTATCCATGTTTATATGCACACATATATTAATTAAGGCTGATGGGCATTGCATGATAAATGCCACCCAACAGCATGTAGAATCATTACACTGCATTTAATGGATCCAAAAGGAAGGCCAGGTGAGCGACAATAATTTCCCTGCTGCAGCATATAAATAATACATGTTTCAGGGCAAGACGTATCCATGTGTCCCTTTAAACATGGCCCAAACAGTCATCCAAATAATCAGACACTTGCATACTATGAATAACCCCCAGCATAAAATGTTTAAAATTAGCCAATATACTACAATTAGGATACATGTGGATAAAGGATACATATAGATCATAATAGAGCCTACTGCAACAGCAGCGACATTGCTCACCTGATCCATTACTATGGTGTATGGAGCCAAGAGAACAACCTGTGCTGCACTCCTTTTGATTGCCTGTAAATTTTGGGCGAGGACCTTTGACTTCCCCTCCCCCTTTTTTTTTTTTGCTCCTTTCCATCCGTTAACACCAGAGTTGAGCAGTAGGTAAATTTTTGCGATTAGCGTCCGTCTAAAAATTAGCACCGGGACCAAATGATCTGTTGGTTACAATAGCGCTATTGATCTCTAGCGCTGCCCATGTTAAGCATAGGATGCAGTAAGCACAGTAAGCACACGTTACAAATCGCAAATTAACACCCGCTAAGTGATTTTTCCCATTTCTAGCGAAAAGCAAACGATCTGTTGGTCAGGCGCTTGACTCATTTTCCCTGGCGCTAACACAAAAACATGCTGACCCTAGGGTTAGCTCACACCAGGTGATAGTGCCCTATATTTTTAAAAAACATTTTCTATGTCATCTGAATATTACTTAGGGGGTATTCAAAGAACACTGGTGTTTGCTTTGCCTGTGTTGCACAAAAGGAAATTCAAACAGAAGCAGAAGAAGCTTCACAGTGACGCACAACTATGTCAAACACCCCCTTAGTAAATAGATTTAAATGGAAACTTTCATTGTAACAACACATGTGACACAAGAAAGGACGAGGGAAATTCTTACGACTTATACAGTGATACGTAACCATTGAGTCCTAAAGTGCTGGACATCGATCTCGTTTAACTTAAGTCAATTTCTTTATGGAACATCTTTAGGATTTCAGAGGGCATCAGGGAGGTAGTATCAGGCTCATTTTCATGATATATTGTCTTTATCTCGTCTCATGTGGCCTTTTGCCTGTTGGAATAGGCTTTCAAATGATAATAGTAATATTAAAAAATAATGTCATGTCTCAATCTTAACATTCACAATTCAGATATATAGAGAATGGTTATATGAATCTTTAATTAATGAAATGCTGAATGTTGAATTTAAGCCATGAACTTAAGGATGGTCTTTTTTCGGACTGTAAGAATTCCTGGCAGAGATATCCTCACAGAACAGAAACAATTGGAAGGACATGCAGAGGATAGCTTATAGATTTTTAATAAGATCTTGCTTGAAGTGGATTCTGCAATGTTGAGTCGAATAAAGGATCTTGGTATTAGGCCGGAGACAATGTGTATGTGGAACATAACATACAACAATATATTTGTAAGTCCATGCAAATATATAGTATATAATTTTAGTAATGTGTGCAAGAATTTGAACACACACATGTGCGTGTGTTTGTGTAATGTATCTTTAGTAGCGTAAAAAGCTTTTACAAAAGCTTGTGGCAAAAAAAAAAGGGAAAACCAGCATTTCCAGCTATACCTATTTGCAATACATTTACACAGAGCCGCACATTTTGACATAATGCATCAGTATTTCATTATTTCACCATTTTAGCATTTTTTTATTATGTTTATTTATAATACACTGCATTTAATAAATAATTTAATAAATAAGAGCTTTTTTATTGTCTAGGAGCTGTGTGATACGCTCATACACACCGCGCATTGCTGGGAGATTTATTGCTGTGTGATATGCTCATTCACACTGCACATTACTGTGAAACTGTAATGTGTGGGTTGTAGGAGTGTGAGAAAACTGCAATGCAATAAGAGTTGTACTTAAACTAAATACTTGTGTTTGTTGATCGCATTAATGTGTTTGTTCTCTATGTAGTTAAAAAGAAAGACCTAATGCTATTTTCTTGAAATTATATGTGTTATCCGGACATGTAGAATGTCATAAGGGACAAGTAGATCGGGCTACCACTTTAGTCCATTGGACAAGTAGATTTTTTTAGAATTTCCACACCCCTGTTTGTATGTATGTATAATTACACACTTCACAGAGGAATCAATCTGATGCTGCAGTATATATTCACTGCAGATGAAGGCACAGTATTTTCTATCAAAAGATATTTAATTGACACAATAAAAAAGCACAAAGGAAAAAGGAAAGATTTGATGTTCAGCTTTGACTAAAGATACTGTGGTATTAGCTCTCTCACAGTACATGAGGTATACATAGATTGTAAGCTCTCGAGCAGGGTCCTTTCTCCAACTGTTCTGTGGTTTTACATGTACAGTATGTATATTTGTTCTTTTTCACCCATTGTACAGTGCAACAGAATTTATTAGCGCTTTATAATTACTTGTAACTGTATACATAACCTGTATTAAAGGGATAATCTACTTCACCTGATCGATTTATATTTTTATAGTGGCCAGAATAGGAGGAGTGCCCCCTTCTCCTCCATACTGCCCAGATCTGAAGATGTCGCTGGGTGAAGTGGAGGAGTTTCCTCTACCCCACCCAGCATCACCAGCAGCCAGGATTTTGAATTTCCTGGCTGCTGGTCACCCAATTAGTCACTACTGACTTTGGCACACAGACGGCGTGCCAACATCACCCTCTCAGACCACCTGGGATAATGAGTGGGTTCAGAAAGGCAGCCGATGCATTGGATTTGCTCATGCGTGCTCAGCTCTGATCCAACACTGTGCAAATACTATGGAACGTGCATACATAAAGTGCACAAGCCCTGTAGCAGTGCTCAGTTTCGGTTCCTATACTACGCAAGTTGTGTATGGTCACAAATTGCATAGTAAAGCTTCAGGGACTTTCAGGTTCGGGAGTCTCTGAGCTGAAGAGGAGGAGCAGCACGCGACAAGGGACAAAAGTTAAAGTAAATTAACCCAAAAATAGAAAAAAAAAAATTATAATTGGGCAGAGGCAGTCAGCAGCTTCTGCCTAATTATTTAACCCCTTCACTACCGAGATCGAGATACACTATATTGCCAAAAGTATTCGCTCACCCATCCATATGCGAGTCAAGGCAGGTGAGCGAATTCTTTTAGCAATATAGTGTATCTCAGGCTTCAGATGCACCATCCGATGCCCCGATATCGAGATATCGAGATGTGCAGATCTGTAGCCAAAAAGCATATGAAATTCGATTGCTGCAAACTAATTTTGTTCGCTTTTCGGCTGCAGAAGATGCCCCCTTAGTTTTAGCCCTGTGGGCATAATGCCCAAAGAGCTAAAACTGTGCAAAATCGGCTGATGATGCCCTGACATTGGGCATTCAGCAGCCGATGCGGGAAAAAAAAACCAAGCTGCTGCTGTAACGGCTGTAACTCAATTTGGCGCCACCTGCAGGCCAAAATAGGTTATTTACAGTAAGAAATACACAGGGTTATTCAGAGAGAGATGAAAAGCAGGAGAATGACTAGAGAAGGGAAAATTCTAGGTCAAAATAGCCGATTTGGAA
Source organism: Leptobrachium leishanense (assembly GCA_009667805.1). Lineage (NCBI taxonomy): Eukaryota > Metazoa > Chordata > Amphibia > Anura > Megophryidae > Leptobrachium > Leptobrachium leishanense. The sequence goes on from CM019066.1 coordinate 280,462,383, forward strand.
AGTGAGATAAATGGGAGAATTTTTCTGGTTTGGCTATTTTGACTTAGAATTTTCACCTTCTCCTGCCAGTTCTCCTGCTTTTCATCTCTCTCCGAATAACCCTGTATATGTGAATATGCCCAAATATTTCTTACTGTATAATTAATAAGTAAGGATTTTACAAAAAAACCACTGGTTTCTGACTATGGTTTTTTGGAAAATCACTTGATAGTGATAGGGTTGAGGGCAAATAAAAGGAACTCTGTTATTGGAGGGTTAATTTCTAGAAATGCTGTTGAAATTCAGCTCGTGTTTTATAACACAAACAACCCAGAAAGGAATCCGTTTAGGAGTTCCTGAATTGTCTGCTGCATTTTTAGCAGGGGAAGAATTCAGAGATAATTCTCCAGGTAAAAATAAATAGTTGTAATGCAAGTGTCATTATTCTCTTAACCATAGACAAAACCTGGCCGTGGGAGCAATTTCTTCATTTTTTCTTACTCTCAAAAGTGTACTATGTAATAGCAGCTACATATTAAAAAATGTGCAGATATTAGTTATATGTTTGAGATTCCTCAGGAAGGTGTACAACAGTGTAACAATGGACACATCTCTGATCTGGGATACAACATTTTAATTGGAAAGCCTGTTTCTAAATAAGGCAATCTGGAGAAGATGCAGTAATGTCTAGAATGTGTCACAGTAATTTAGACTATCGTTATTTCTGGTTTTCTGAGAAATTAAATATAATGTACCGGCAGTGATAATACTGGTAGTCCTAGTGGTACTACCAATCTACTTGAAGTGCTGAGAGGCACTTTTGATTGGCTGGTCATGCAAGCCATTCAGACGTTCCCATTGGTACTCCAGCGTGATTGGACAGCTAATTGCAATATGGTTACAAAGTATATACAGGGTTATTCAAAAAGAATCGAAAAGTCACCACACGTTCAGTGACTTTTCGTTCTCTTCAATCCGGTGCGATTCGGCGATCCCATTTCGGCGACCCTGCGGTGTATTCAGCAAGCACCACAGGGCCGTCGTAGTGCAGGGAACAGCTGCCGCAAACCCGAGGAACACTCACCGCAAAACCCAGGCGAATGCACACCGAAACTTGCAAAAACATCTGGATTAAGCCCGCCGAACACGCTGGAGAAACCCAAGCAAGAGCTGATCATAGCACCGAACAGCCGCCGGAAAAAGCCGACACCGCAGACAAGTAGTTTGCAAACAAACTACTGAACGAAAATGTCTGAAATTTACATATAAAAAACAATGAATGATTATAAAAAGGGCTGTTACAGAAAAAAGAAAAAACGATTTAAAAAAAATGGAAAAGAAATGTTTGCAAAAAAATCCCCAAAAAACCTAAAAGATCCTAAAAAAATTATAAATAAAGAGACTTTTTACTGCAGAATAATATAATCAACGGTTTATTAGATATTGAATTAAAACGGGAATATTTTTAACATTGAAGCCTATGGGATTCTCCTGAATAAACCTGTCGAATGAAACCACCAAATGGCAGGGCATTTCAGCAACCTTTCTCAGCTGTTATGTGTTCTATGAATAGACGAAGCGTTGATTCTCTATGGGGATTTCACTGCCCTCGAGCAGGCACCGTATGTGCAGGCAATTCGCCAACATTTGGCGAACTGCCTGCTCTCTGAATAGCCGAATGGCCAGGAAAGGTAACCATACGCTTTTAGATGTGAATATTGCCCTGTTGCAGCTTAATATGGCACTAGACTTGCCTGGGCATTTCTTAGGTGGCTTCTGAGCATCAGTATAGGAGCCCCCAAAAATCTGCAAAGGATCTTTCTTTCTGGAAGGCAGAGCAAAGGCAAAATATAATTTAAAAGTTACAAAGAATAGAGAGTTTCATTTATTAGTTTACTACCCTTACCCATCATTTAATGCAAATTGTGAGAAATCAGTAGCTTTAGTGACAAATTGCAGCATAAACTCCAACCATACAACAAATCTTCTATCACAGGGACTTGTCCCCATCCCCACCTGTTAAAACAGTCATGATAGTGGGTAACTGTATATAGAGGGCTATCCTTTTGCACAATTATTATGTGATATAACACAAAATCCTATAACAGTGAAGCTGAAAATTTGTATTGATCTTTCTCTACTGTGTGACTTGTAAAGAACTGTCATGGGTCAAAATTCCTTTTGCTGATTTGACAGGGCATGCCCCCGTTTGTATAAGTCAGCATTTTTTTGCTGACCCATATAATGCAGAACACAACATTCTTTTTAAGGTTTCACTGTCCATGACTGTGGCATGCCGCAGAGTCATCCTACAGGACGACCAGCAGATCACTGTGAATGCTGCACTGACTTCCAGTACATCAAACTGATCTTGCAGGTGGTCGACCTACAGGACAGCTCTCTCTTCGCAGCGGCTCCTCCCTCCAACAACAATGCATCTGTTCCGAAGAGAGGGAGAAACATTACAATGGAAATATCTCAGTTTTTTGCATTATATAGGTCAGAGAAAAAACTACCCTCTATAGAGGGGAGATGCCCTGTCAAATGGGAAAAAGTAACTATAGATTATAATGCTTATACATTTTATAAAGTTCATGTGTTCATATGATCAAAAGTGAAAAGAAAAGGGAGCAACATTTTATTTTCATAATTTAAAACATGCGGTGCTCTATCGGCTGCCCCTCGCTAAAACCGGGACACTAAGGGGAAAATTTAGCGATTGCTAATTTCCCCTTTTCATCCCGGTTTCAACATCAGATTGCGAGGCAGGCGAGAGCATTTCGGTGCTTTCTGAATAACCCCCTAAGCCTTTGCAGCACCAACTGAATTTTTCAGGTGCATATAAAGGAGGACAAATTGGATAGAAATTTACAAAATGAAGAAGATGAAATGATGCCGAGTTAGTTTGTGAGGCAGAAGAGATTACCAAGTAAGAAACCGAAAATAGAAGGGTTATTAAAGGCAAGATCAGCCCTTTACCGGGGGTCGAGTAGAGGGAAGATCTCTTTTTAGAAAGCCCCCATCACAACCAAAAACAACTATTCTCTATCTGTAAGGCACCTGCTGGTGTCCCAATATAGGCCCCTATTACACTCTTCGCGCAGCGCATTTGCGTGCATGCAAATGCGCATTTGCGTGAGGAAAAAACATTAGCGCATAACGTCCTGTTACGACGTTCGCGCACACGATGCGCGTTAACGTCGAACGCGAGTGACCCTGCGCGAACCCAGCGCGAGCGCAAGTTCCTGCACGCATCATATACTTAACATTGTGAGCACCAATGCGTTAGTACGCAAAAAAATTGCGCTGCGCGAGCGCATTTGCGCGAAGCGTGTAATAGAAGCCCTAGAGTATTATCAGTATGGTGTCATATCAGAGCAATGCAAATGAATTACGACTGTTGCAAACAAAATTCCTTTCCATTTCAGCTCTAAAAATGACACCCGAGGTGCTAGCCCTTTTCAAGAACTGGAAATATGTGCCTAAAACACATATCCCCAACTGGTTCAGCACAGACCCCAATGCTACAGGAAGGAATAATTTTAGAGTTCATTAAAAGTGATTTTCCAAGTTATCAAAGGTTCATGGCTGTTTTTCAGGAAAATCCCTTTGTAATGATGAGGTTAAAGATAGTCAGATGTTTTTTTTTAAATTCTTTATTTTTGAATTTTGAGTCAACAAAATAAGACATTTTGAAGCGAAAATGGCCGCGCAGGGCCAAAACAAGTCATCACTTAGGCAGCACATAAAAGAAAAAAGAAAAGCGTAAGTCATCGTAGTACGGCAAGTTAAAATTAGGGGTGTCTTCAGAAAATGCCACATAAAATGTGGGAGAGCAAAACAAGCTGCGGGAAATCCTCAGATAAAAGATAGTCAGATGTTTTAATGATATGATTATAATTCGATATAGTAACGTACACAGGGACGGATTAACATAGGGGCAGATGGAGCAGCAGCTCCAGGCCCATGCCCCAGAATAGGCCCAGAGAAAAAATAACAATGTCTGCATTGATGGACATTTGGACGCCATTATCTACAATACCATAGCAGCTACAGGGTCATGTGAGAGCATGGCCTTTCCAATGTTACCAAACATGACGAGGTTTTATGTAACAATAAAAAATAAATAATAAATATTTCTTTATTTTTTCTTTTTAACACAGCAATGCTTTCCACTTTTCAATTACAAAGTGAACAATGATGCTGCACTAATTCACCATCTCAAGTGTGGAGGTGATGGCACGATCCGTTATTACAAATTGTTACACCAAAACCTAAAATGCCGCACTGCAGCAAAGTGTACTGGGGGGGGACTTTGAACCCTACGTCACTAATCTTTACACCTCACAAGGCAAATGGAGGTGTCATTGGACAGGTCAGCGTCTGCCCTTTGCATGAATACCAAACATGACCATGTAAAATCTAAAAGAAAGAAAACCAAAAAAACTTTTTATGTACTTATTTTCAGTTCCAATGCAATGGCACCGTCTATTTGTCACGTATAAAATGAGCAATACCACTGCCATTACTCACCTTCTCCTTTCCCATGCTGGGAGCAAGATCAGTGTTTTATACAGTCATATTATTCATAAAACACCTTCCTCCAAAACACAAGAGAAATATTTCATTTTTTTGGTTAAAATTGTATATTTTCTCAGACAAATGCAGTAACAGGATCCCATTTCAATTTTTTTTAACAAGAATGCCCTATAGAATATATAACCACAAAGGTTTGGATGATAAAATATGAAAAAATAATTTTACACGCTGTAAATGATTGAAATCTGAATGTAAATTTCCTCACACAGTATCTGCCTGGTTAGATATACCCGTATCTGCACTATTTAAATAACCTAAAATATGCTTTCATTTCACTAAATTCCAAAAAAAGCCACCAAAATATTCAGCTCCAGGCCCATAGAGATCTTAATCCAGCCCTGAACGTACACAAACGCTTTAGTGAGGAAATGTTGCCAGACCTAGTTTCTATTCAAGTTTCAGTGGAAAAAAGACAAATCTCCTCGTTCATCTGTTTATTGTAGGAGAGTGTTAGATCAATATGGACAGATTATATTTTTAGAGCGAGAGAGATGGATGGGATTGATTATCCTAGTGATGCTGTGGCTTGATCATTAATCAGGGACTGTGCTCTCTATAGATAACGAGCATAAAACATGTAAAAGAGCCGTTTACACAGACCGTCTCAATGTAAAATATTTGCATTCCGGACAAATGAAATGTATTTGCCAGTTTAGTTACTTTATACACTAGGGGCCCTATTACATTCCTAACGCAAAAACGCTCGCGCAGAGCAGGATTTTTTTGCGCACAGCATTAAGCGTTAACGCGCGAAAATTAACGGTGGTATTACAATCCTCGCACATTTTTTCATCCATCAAAAAATAACGTTCGTAAAACCGACAAGCAAAAATGCGCGCAAAGTACCGTTGCACGCAGAAATCAGTGAGCGCAATGTAATTTTTAACGTCCGTCAGAGTCCGGCATTTTTGACGCGAGTCCGTAATTTTTTGACGCGAGTTCGTCATTTTTGATGCGAGTGTCATTTTTGTGCGGACTGCGCACAACAGACGTTCGTTTTGACGGAAGACAAGGTAGTGGCCGTCATTTTTGACAAATCTAGTAAAAAAAACCTGCGCATTGACGTTCTCCGTTGTGAATCCGCAGTTTGGTACGGTCGGGTTGTTACAATTTGCCATTACCACCAGCTTTTGAAAGACGCTAAAATTATGCGCGCAAACGTTGTCCGTTAAATCTTGCGATAAGATTGTAATACCAGGCGCGTACCAGCACACAAACGCATTTGTGCTCACAATGTTAAGTATAGGACGCGCACAGTTCATTATGCTCGTGCAGGTCCATCCGCGTTAAACGTTAACGCACATTTTTTGCGCAGATGTTGTAATACGACATTCAGCGCAAAGGGTTTTGCCTCTCGCGTTAACGCGTCTTTGCGCCCGCCCAAAATTGTGCGCGAGGAATGTAATAGGGCCCTAGATCTGTTAGATTATGGTTTTGGAAACTTGTTCAGGCTATGTTTCTTTGGAACTATTGTGGCATTAAATTCAGCTATCACATTTTTATTGTCTACATATTGAGTAAAAACACTTCTTATTTTTCACTTTTACAGACTATTCACTGTATATGAATTATTCTTTGCTACCGGTGAGAAATCATAGCGCAGAAATGCAATCTCCAAGAATACCTGGAAGGAAACGAGGGAGACCCCCTCTTCATTCCAACCCAATAAAGATGACCGTCCACAATCTCTACTCTGGGTCAGCAGGGTCTATCCCAACTGTAAAAATCCCAAAGAAGAGGGGCAGAAAGCCGGGCTTTAAGGTACATATTACTTATTCTTTTGAGTCATAATTTCCATTTTTCATTCTAGCTTTTTGTTGATATCGTATTGATTACTGATTTAAATCATTGTGATCTGAACCGTTGTTTGAATTGTGAAAACAGGTGGAACAAAAGAGCCTCCTGTAATATACTGTATAAAGAACTAATTTAAAAAAACCTACAAAATAATCATGTTTGATAATGCAGGAAAATGTTCTTCTTATATATTAAACCGATTTTTATGTAGGAGTGTTCAGCCATGTTTCATATTAGTAATTTGATTTTATACACAAAGAGTAATTAGTCTGCAGGAAATTAGATTCCAAGACTTTCGAGAAAGGTAAAAAAACACATTTAGTTATTAATGAAATTTACTGACTATTTTATGCTATTCTTGTCACTAAATACTTATTAGTTATGTCATCTCCCTTTTTTAATATATAATTGTAATGCATTTTTTTAATTAGGCAAGATTAATCAGTATTTTAAAACAATTAAATACAAATCATGGTCTTTAATTACGTATTTAAATATTAGAAATTAAAGCTTTCAAAATTCCATAGAAAATTATATACATTTTAATGCATGGATACATAACATGTATCTTGGGATATTAATATGCGGGATTTACAAGAGCTGTCTGTTCTGTGTAGAAATGGTCTACTTTGATTGACGGTTTGACATGTATGAAATGCTTTGGGTTATGCCTGATTTATTTTGTGTTGTTTTTCTCCCATTTAATCTACATTTGTAATTTTACAGGAAGCGGTGTCTTCCTTTAGTCTGCTCTTCTGATTGTTAAGTATGCTTCTGGTATAGGTATAGAGGCAGGGGGTTACATTATCTTGATATCTAGGAATTTCCACCAATTACATTATTTGTTAGCCTTGCTTATTCTCTAGGAAAATAATGGGTCATTTTATTTCACTTGTGTATTAATTTAAAGATGCTGTGAAATACGGTTTAGTGGTTGATACAACCCATCATTCGATCCTATGCTGAACTGACCTGTGAGTGTACTCCATGCTAGAGGTAACCCTCTACCACTCAGGTTAACGTTGCTATTATGAGTCGAGTGATAGGTAATCTACACCATTTGTTAATATCATAAATCAGTTTCGGCATAGTCTCATGGTCCACAGGATTTCACTGTGTGTTTTTAGAATATAGTAGCATTCAGATTTTTGTGAAAGCTTGAATTCTGACAAGAGAATACCAATGGACTGTTTGACCTTGGGGTTCTTCTTGTAGTGTTCTGAGAAGATTGTGGGTGCTTCTGAAACATCAAGGACCAGATTACAATCCTGACACTTAAGGGGAAAACCTGCGCCTGTCCCCATTTTATCATGAGATTCAGGGGCAGACGATACTTCTGCACCTTGCCTCAGAACAAATCACTACCCTAGGTGATACTTGCGGTATCGCTTACGCGCCGCCGTGAGTATCACCTCCTGGAGTTCATAGGACTCCATGGAGGGTTGCGCTGCGGGCCGTGAGCCCTGCGCGATCCCGCTCTCACACAATCGTGCAGCGCTGCAGAGTGATCACAGACGGAGAATGGGGTCCCCAATCTCACTCTGCTCCCGGCAGCAAGAAGCAGCGGATCGGGCCACTGTTCTCACCGCGGGATGAGACGTGAGTATATGATTTATTGGGGGGGGGGGGTTTAAGCCCGTGCTAAGTGATTGTGCAAAAGTGGACTCATTTAGCACCAGCTTTTAGGTGACGGTAAAAATCAGGTTAGCCCAGGCCTCGACAAACCCCGGGAGCCAGGTCTCAATTGCGACTAAAAATGTTGTCCCGGCGCCGGGGTTTTAATGAATCTCCATGTTGAGTTCTGGCTTTTTCCCCTCCTTTGATTGGCTCCTGATTCACGTGTCATTATCAGTACTGCCTCCGCCCATTGGTTGCAGGAGGTGAAGCTGCTCTTCCCTCCTCCCTGTGCTTAAGCGGAGTTCTCCTTCACAGCTGCCTATTTGATGTTTCCTGTGGCTCCTCCACGGACTGCAATTCTCCTGATTCTGGACAAGCTGTCATTATTAAGGTTAATGTTTTGGGTTTTTTAATAAAAAAAGAGCTTTAATCCCCCTTCCCTGTGCTGTCTGCTGAGTCCCGGGTCCTGCAACATCACATGGGACTCCTGTAATAAGGTGTCCAGAGGAGCTGTCAGAGATCAGCCAGACCACATCAGGAATCAGGACATACAGCAGTTAACCCTTAATGCTCTGTCCTGAGAGCTCAGGGTCATTGAACCCACAGAGCAGAAAGACATCCTCCACAGCTGTGTGCAGAACCCCCTGTACACACAGCCAAGGAAAAAGGGAGGGGGCTTACAATAAACAATACATTAAAATATGGTAAAGTACAATTCTGCGAATGTACATTTTATTATGTCAATACATGTGCTGCCAAAAAGTAAATGAAGAAAAAAAATTACCAGTGGTGCAAAACTCAAAGCATAACTACTCTAAGCCCACCACACTAATCCAACAAATGAGAAAAAAAGAGCTGCACGCCTAAAGCAAAATATTATTACATGTTCTTTTAAAATGCACACACGAAAAACAATTCCATGTGACCAAAGCAGTCCACGGTATGCTAAAAATACACAGCACTTTGAATTATTGTATTAAAGTATATAGAGGTGCAAGAAAATTATTGTAGAAATTATTTCTATTATTGTAGAAAGCCATGCACACACTCACTGCGACAAATAGCATTATCTGCCTTTCTCAAGCGTTGCTTTATTACATCTCTGTATATAGTTTATGTTGAGATAACACAATTACAAGCTTTTCTGCATTTTTATTAGCATACTGCAGACTGCTTTGCTCAAGGTTTTGCTATGTTATGTTGCTCACCTTATTTAGATTTTATATACAGTTGCAAAAAAAGTATGTGAACCCTTTGGGATTACGTGGAGTTTTGTATGAATTAGTCATAAAATGTGCGCTGATCTTCATCTAAGTCACAACAATTTGAAAAACACAGTCTGCTTAAACTAATACAACACAAACATCATATGTTTTCATGTGTTTATTGAACATAACATGTAAACATTCACAGTGCAGGGTGGAAAATGTATGTGAACCCCTAACCTAATGACTTCTCCAAGAGCTAATTGGAGCCAGGAGTGAGCCAACCTTGAGTCCAATCAGTGTGATATTACTGGATGTGTTACTGAAAGCTGTCCTGCCCTTTAAAAACACACACCAGTTTTGGGTTTACTGGTTTCAAGAAGCACTGCCTGATGTGAACCATGCCTCGCAGAAAAGAGCTCTCATAAGACCTACGATCAAGAATTGTTGACTTGCATGAAGCTGGAAAGGGTTACAAAAGTATCTCCAAAAGCCTTGATGTTCATGTGTCCACAGTAAGACAGACTGTCTACAAATGGAGAAAGTTCAGCACTGTTGCTACTCTCCCTAGGCGTGGTCGTCCTGTAAAGATGACTGCAAGAGCACAGCGCAGAATGCTTAATGAGGTAAAGAAGAATCCTAGAGTGTCAGCTAAAGACTTACAGAAATCTCTGGCACATGCTAACATTTTTGTTGACACATCTACAATAAGGAAAACATTAAAGAAGAATGGAGAACATGGGAGGACCCCACGGAGGAAGCCATTGCTGTCCAAAAAGAATATTGCAGCACGTTTGAAGTTTGCAAAAGAGCACCTGGATGTTCCGCAGCACTACTGGCAAAATATTCTGTGGACAGATGAAACCAAAATTGAGTTGTTTGGAAAAAACACACAACACTATGTGTGGAGAAAAAAAGGCACAGCACACCAACATCAAAACCTCATCCCCACTGTAAAACATGGCGGAGGGAGCATCATGGTTTGGGGCTGCTTTGCTGCCTCAGGGCCTGGACGGATTGTTGTCATTGATGGAAAAATGAATTCCAGAGTTTATCAAGACATTTTGCAGGAAAAGGTAAGACCATCTGTCCGCCAACTGAAGCTCCGCAGAGGATGGGTGATGCAACAAGACAATGACCCAAAGCATACAAGTAATTCAACAAAAGAATGGCTTCAACAAAACAAAATACGCCTTCTGGAGTGGCCCAGTCAGAGTCCTGACCTCAACCCGATTGAAATGCTGCGGCATGACCTTAAGAGAGCGATTCACACCAGACACCCCAAGAATATTGCTACACTGAAACAGTTTTGTGAAGAGGAGTGGTCCAAAATTACTCCAGATCGTTGTGCAGGTCTGATCTGCAACTACAGGAAATGTTTGGTTGAGGTTATTGCTGCCAAAGGAGGGTCAACCAGTTATTAAGTCCAAAGGTTCACATACATTTTCCACCCTGCACTGTGAATATTTACATGTTCTGTTCAATAAAAACATGAAGACATATAATGTTTGTGTTGTATTATTTTAAGCAGACTGTGTTTTTCAAATTGTTGTGACTTAGATGAAGATCAGAGCACATTTTATGACCAATTCATGCAAAACTCCACGTAATCCCAAAGAGTTCACATACTTTTTCTTGCAACTGTAAGAGGGCTGGTGTGTATATATATTTACAGTATATATGTGGTCAGGGTCTGCACTCAGTGGGTAATTATTTATTGGAAAGCAGTAACGTGACATTAAACGTATCCATGAGTACCTGGGGGGAAAAAGGTATCTGTACTCGGTCTTAAAAAAAATATTTTTAAAAATGGTATCGGTGTATCTTTTAGTTGTTAAAAGTAAAGCTTTGTTAGTCTGAAGAAAAACCTGGCTCCTAACGTTTGTAGCTGGCTCCTAAAATCAAAGCAAATTTGTCGAGCCCTGGGTTAGCCCATCAGTGCGGTAATTCGTGCTAGGACTTTGTAATACCTTTCTTATTCTAACGTTAATTACCGTATTTTTCGCTCCATAAGACGCACTTTTCTCCCCCCAAAAAGTGGGGGGAAAAGTGGGTGCGTCTTATGGAGCGAATGCCCCATGATATGCCTCAGCTCACCTGTCGCCGCCGCGTTAGGCTACCTCTGAGCGTGCGTCCGGCGGCAGGAAGCTTGGGCACTCGCCTGGGGGAGCCACGTGACCGCGATCTCGCGAGATCGCGGTCACGTGGCTCCCCCAGGCGAGTGCCCAAGCTTCCTGCCGCCGGACGCACGCTCAGAGGTAGCCTAACGCGGCGGCGACAGGTGAGCGGAGGCATATCCATGAGCTGCTGGGGCACATCCATGAGCGAGCTGGGGCACATCCATGAGCGAGCTGGGGCACATCCATGAGCGAGCTGGGGCACATCCATGAGCGAGCTGGGGCACATCCATGAGCGAGCTGGGGCAAATCCATGTGCTGGGGCAATATCCATGAGCTGGGGCATTATCCATGAGCTGGGGACAGTATCCATGAGCTGGGGCATATCCATGTGCTGGGCATATCCATAAGCTGGGGGCATATCCATGAGCTGGGGACAGTATCCATGTGCTGGGGCATATCCATGTGCTGGGGCATATCCATGTGCTGGGGCATTATCCATGAGCTGGGGGACAGTATCCATGAGCTGGGGCATATCCATGTGCTGGGCATATCCATAAGCTGGGGGCATATCCATGAGCTGGGGACAGTATCCATGTGCGGGCATATCCATGTGCTGGCATATCATGTGCTGGGGGCATATCCATAAGTTGGGGGACAGTATCCATGTGCTGGGGCATATCCATGAGCTGGGGACAGTATCCATGTGCTGGGGCATATCCATGAGCGGGGACAGTATCCATGAGCTGGGGACAGTATCCATGAGCTGGGGGCAGTATCCATGAGCTGGGGCAATATATCCATTATTACACTGTTTGATTTCAGAATATTTATTTTCCTGTTTTCCTCCTCTAAAAACTAGGTGCGTCTTATGGTCAGGTGCGTCTTATGGAGCGAAAAATACGGTACTGATTGTGCTCCCAATGTTAAGTATAGGGTGTGCAAAGTACAGTATACTAGCGCAATCACCAATGCGCTAACGAATTTTACCGGGTTTAACATTAGGGAAGTAATATGGGGGGCATGCGTTAAAGTCACTTATCCTGACGTTAACGCTTACATATCCGAATGCTACATTTAGGGCTAAATTACCATCTTAGCATTAAAATGCGGGCGCAAGGGAGGAAAAACTGCGCCTGCAGTTTTCCCCCTTGCGCCTGCGTTTTAACGCTGGATTACAATGCAGGCGCAATAAATGCTGTCTGAATTGTTTCCGCGCAGTAAAAGCCTGGATGCTCGAGGCAGTGCTGAGCGCAACTGCAAACATCCACTCAATGGAATCCATAGGACTCCATTGAGTTCCCCCATGCCGGTCACATGGCCAGCCGGATCTCGTCTCGCGAGATCCGGCCGGTCAGCGTAGTGATACGCAGGGAGAGACTGGGGTTACTTTTTCCCTCAGTCTTTCCCTGCTCCCGCCGGATGGAGGAGGCGGTTGGAGCCGCGGTCCTCGCTGCGGGACAGAGGGTGAGTATAGGATTCATTTTTCTACCTAGTGTTAACTTTCCGCTAAACAGAGCCAGAAGTTAATCAGCGTTAGGACTTTGTAATCCGGCGCTGATTAACACTTTGCACTCCCTATGTTAAGTATTGGGAGCGCAAAGTACAGTAACCTCGTGCTGAAAATCGCAAGGTACCAAACGCAAACGGGTTTCTTAACCTGTTTGCGTTTGGATTGTATAATGCAGTAAACACCGCAGCAAACGAGTGAGCAAGTGAGCGTTAACATCTGCATTTAGCCCGTGAAATACACGCGTTGACAAGAGGCCAAATTAGCGTTCATATGGAAGAAACCCAGCCTTGGTAATTAAACCTTGCTGTAATTCCAAATGGAGTTTTTCTATGGTTTCAGCGGTTTACAGCTGTGTCACGCTCTGTCTAGGTAAAGATTGGCTAAAGTAATAAAGAAAACCACATTCCAGGCACAGGTTAATAGAGAAGAAAGTGTATCTGAGTGTTAGGCACTAAATGTAATACCTCCAGACATGAGGCATTTGATCAGCCAAGTGCCCTTTCGTAGCATTAGTCTACAATTATTGCTAATCAGGCAAATGAATCAGACTGTTCCTGTGTAGCACCATGCTGTGACTTGTCAAGTTCTCTGCACACTCCATGAGGAAGCCAAAAAAAAGGAAAGGAAAATAAATGGGAGTTGAGAAGAACTCCATTAATATAATCAACACCTGACTCTTTCCAACACAAGCAAAATAAGGCCTAGGAAGGCACACGAAAATCGATAGGCATGAATCTCATGGGAAACTAGTGAGTACCTGCAATCTGGCACACTGAACGACAGGGCCATCTCTTAAATTATTGATATCCATAGACAGCCTTTATCATCCCTTTTATGCTGTATAGACTTCGAGCTCTAGGTTTTTGGAGCTTTGTATACAATCGGTATATCAATATAGTAATATTAACGTTCAATGATCTATTAAAACAAAATCAAGAAATAAAATTGACCTATCGAACCAATGTAGATATTACAGAGATGATCTGGTCAAAATGTTAAAAAATACCGGTAAATCATAAAATCCCACTCTGGTGGACTTGTTGCTGCAGCCAGCCTGTAATAATACAGTCAATATAGGAAAGTAGGAAATATTGATTTTGCTAAATTGCTCAACACTCACTAATTGTGCCCCCCCATTGTTAAGTGCAATTTCTCTCACTGGTGTCAAAAGACCATTTTAGTTTATTTTACTATATACTTTCTTTTCTTTAGAGCAGGGGTCAGCAACCACAGTCCTCCATATGTTCTGAAACTACATTTGCCATGATGCTCTGCCCACCTGATGAGTAGCCGAGCATCATGGTGGGTGTAGTTCTACATCTAGAGCAGGGATCCCAAACTGTGGCCCCCAGACGTATTTTGCCTACAATTCCCAGAATTCTTTGAATGCAATAGGTCCAGAGTTTGAGATCCCTGATCTAGAGGGCCAAGGTTGCTGACCCTTGCTTAAGAGTAAAAATATATGGGTTTATTCTCTAAACTCCCAAAGAGCCGAATTGCACTTGTCAGCACCAACTTCCACAATTGCATAAGCAAATATCAGCCAATACGCATGAATTAGCAACTAGTTTATTAAATGGTTCCCCAAGCTGTCCCTAACAAACCCTACACGCCAGCAACCGACTTAATGAATGGAACATGTAGACTTTTTTATTTGAAATCCTGTTTAGCGTGTACCAATTTCAACTAGTCTCTGAACATTTTGAATAATTTGGATATGGTATAATTTATTGTAAATTATTATTATCCTTTATGTATTTAGCGCCACATATTCTGCAGCGCTATACAAGATCAGGGTACATTAGAATACCACACATGGATGATGTAAACAGATTCAGGGGGACCCGGTTTCCAAGGGAAACTACTTGAGATGTACAAGTGTTTTGTGAGGTAGGCGCATCCATATCGTTAAGTGTCTTGCCCGAGGACACTCACTGGTGGTGTCTTCTAAGTGGGATTGAGTCGTCTTTCCATAATTCTAGATCTGTTACGTTCAACCCGCTTCTCGTAAAGTCTTGCTTCTCCACAGTTGTATTGGAGGGATGTGCTGAATGGTATTTTGACTTGCTTCTCCATGGTCAATGGGCAGAGATGTTACCACTGGACTCCACAGCCGATATTGGGCTATATTACGATCTTTGCGTAAAAACGCTTGCGCAATGCATGAATTTGTGCGCCAAGCCTTAAACGTTTACGCGCGCAAACCACCGCTGGAATTACAATCCTTGCACTTTTTTCATCCTTCGATCATTAACACACGTAAACCGGATGCGCACAAATGCTCGCGCAGTACCATCGCGCGCAGAAATCAGTCTGCGCACTGTTTTTTTCACGCAATTCAGCCAATCAGAATTAAGAACCACAATTATCTCACGATAAATTTTCACGCCTGCCAAAATCAATCTGAGCATATATGCTGCAGCAATAATAAATGCACACAGAACTTCTAAATTTTATTGGTTTGGTATGAGTAGAATGTGTAACTATACTTTGCTGCATTTTTTTTTTGGGCTGGTGTATTTGGGTTCGGCCAGGTTGTTCAGATTTGCCATTAACACCAGCTTTTAGGAGTTGCTAAAATTATGCGCGCAACGGCTATGCGTTAATTCCTGCGCATAGATTGTAATACCATCCGCGAACTAGCGCACATACGCATTTGCGCTCACAATGTTAAGTATAGGACGCGCGACGTACAGTAAATTCACGTAGGTTCACCCGCGGTAGGCAATTACGCGCGTTTTTTGCGCTGACTATGTAATACCACGTTCGGCGCAAAGGGTTTTACCCCTCGCGTTAATGTTTTTTTGCGCCGGCGCAAATGTTTTCCCGAACATTGTAATTTAGCCCATTGTGTGGTAGGCAAGTATGTACTGTTAGGTGTCTTACCCAAGGACACTTACTTGAGAGGTGCTCTGGCCGGGATTCGAACCTGGGTCTCCACGGTTATAGAGCAGTGATAGTACCTCTACTCCATCCAGCCAGTAATAAAACTATTATTTTGCAGTCACAAATATCGAAGATTTAGTCAAACTGTCCTTGCTTCAGAACGAGACCCATTGCAGAGTGTTAACACATTCCATTCGGTTATCATTAACTTTAGTAAAGTCATTCACTAACCTTGCAGATCCATTAATGCTACACTGATCTGTCCACAACTGAGGGGAACTATATCTTTCCAAGACACATAAGCTAAATAATTGGGAGGGTCCTTGAGTACTAGTAATAGATTTAATCATTGATAAAGTGCTAGGAAAAGAATTGTGTGCAAATATATCAACATCTTGCCCTTCTTTACTTAGAGCATGTAATCCTGCTTTTTAGAGGGACACTCCACACTGAAACGGATCTTCAATCGTAAGGTACTATATATGTATATATACAGTATATATATAATACCAGAAAAGAGCACTCCATAATATCAATGACCACCTTTTTCCACTACATACTTTGTGAACTGAATCCCCAATCCTTTATTCCCTCTGTCAGGTTTTTTGAATATTTTTTAAAACTGTGCTTTTTTTGGCCACAGAAAATGATGGAAGAAGGTGCTCATTGATATGGAGTGCTCATTCCTGGTATTTTGTATGTAATGTCTTCGATGCACCCGCTTAGTTCAGGTTGAGTGCAACCTTTTGCTGTTTTTTTATCTATATATATATATAATAGTGGATTTATAATAAAAAAAATATGCAAATGTTACTTAACCCCTTCATTACCAAGCTGATTTCACTAAAACGACTGTCAAGGCCCAGTGGACTTATGAAAGCCAGCTTTCCATTACAGACCGTGTTAAAATGAATGCTCCCTTCATAGAATACCTTTTAGAGACCGTAAGTCTACTTGGCAGGCAGATGGCTCCTCCTCCTTTCCAGAAGGTGCTACTACAACTATAAAAATACAGCTGGAATTTGGAAAAATGTGATAACATCTACCAGTTCACTAACAATGGTACTTATCATCTATACTTAATTTTCTGTGTACTTTTACTGGGCTTAGGCCTCGGGGCGGGGTGTCACCTTTATGTTCTCACATGTTTTTTCACGGTTATACAATATTGTGAACTCTGCCATTCTTGGATTTTCATTGTTCTACAGATGTTTGCACGTACCATTTTTTCACATCTGTCGAATAAACATGATATTTAGAAAAAATACAGCTGAGCTCTGGCTTTCTGTTAAAGAAAAATTGAACTCTTTTATGTTTTTCAAAGAGCTTCAGCACCTTGGATGACATGTCCAGGGTGCTGAAAATATGGGGGGGCACATTCTGGATCCCATTTGCAAAGGAATTTTGTTGGCAGTAAACACAATTCGTTTGCTATGTTCCAGAATTTTACCAGGTCATGTGTTCATTCTATGTTGATTACCTGCAGGAGCTTTTGAACTTTGCATATACTTGACCATGGCAGCGAAGGGGTTGAAATCATAAGAGTTGATAGTTTTTATTGCTTTATATCAGGCTCTGCCTATATCAGGAAATTGCTGATACATGTCAGCAGACCTATTCTTCGAATTTGTTTCATTCAGTTTGCTTAAAATCAGTTATTTGTGCCCTGTGACAATGCAGTGACACAGTGTTAATCAAGCCAGGATAAGCAAACAACACTGTGGGTAAGAGGGTTTAACTAAAGAGCCAGTGCCAATTAAAAACAAAAACTATCATATAAAACATTATGGGCTAGATTACATACTGAACGCTAACTGTAGCATTCAGATTTATTACTGTTAATGTCAGGATAAGTGACTTTAACAAATGCGCCCCCATATTACCTTCCTAACGCTAAATACAGTAAAAATCCGTTAGCGCATCAGTGATTGCACTAGGTACCGTGAGCTTACTGTACTTTGCGCGCCCTATACTTAACATGGGAGCGCAATCAGTAATTAGCGTTTGGATAAGTAAGGTATTACAAAGTCCTAGCTAATTACCGCACCAACGAGTTAATTTCTTTTCTCCGTGCCCTAAAAACTGATGCTAAATGATTCTGCTTTTGCAGCATTATTTAGCACCACCTAAATCCCCCCCCCCCCCGATAAATCTGTTACTCGCCTATCAACCAGCAGAAAGAACAGTGGCCCAATCCGCTGATTTTTGCTGCCGGGAGCGGAGTGAGACTGGGGACAAATAGTCACCGTCTCCCTCCGCGATCACTCTGCGGCGCTGCGAGTTCTCGTGAGAGCGAGATCGCGCAGGGCTCCTGGTCCACCAACGCAACCCTCCATGGAGTCCTATGGATTCCAGGAGGTGGTACTCACGGCAGCAGAAAGCCCTACCACAAGTATCACCGAGGGTAGCGCATTACAACAGCCAGGGAGAGGGTAGAAAACAGGGAGAGCTCTGGGGTCACTCACTATTGTACAGAGATAAGATTCGGATGGTTATTACATTATGTTAAAAATCACTGTACAATACAGATGCATTGTGTTACTATAATTTCAATATACAGGGGTTATGCTACATACAGATATTATTTTATATTCTATTGGTATTTTTGGAAGCTTCATTGTTAATAATCTCATTCTGATCACTACAAATCCCGATAAGCATGACCATTTTTATTATCTGTCTTTATCACATTTACGGTGTTTGATACAAAGGCCATATCTGCTTGTATGCTAAAAATACAGACCCCCATGTCAAATTATGCAAGAAAAGGCACATCATCTAGGGTTTAGAACCTTTCAAGTCTGCAATATTTCTGTAAGGTGTAAATACTTGATAAAGTAAAAATGAGCAAATTTATATTATTTTAACTTTTTTAATTAAAATTATTTATGCTAAATTGCCATTTTATCGAATGTAACTGATCTCAGTACCCCGACAGGGTCACATCTGCCAATGCCGCTTCCTTGTAGGACGCATTGTGTTCTACCCAGGCAGACTCCTGTGCCTTCCTACAGTCCTCAGATGAAGTTTAAGGATCGGGAAACACAGGGAGCCCTCTAGCATCACCCAGCAATAAGACGAGGCTGTAGATCTGAGGTCTTTGAGGGTTAGAATGGAACTCGTTTTTTTCAGGGACAGTCACACACATTTATTTATATGGTCACACATGGGTCATTTACATGCACAAAACTTCCCCTAGAAACTGCTGGGGGACCCAACCAGACTGAAACAGACAATGGGACACATTTGGTTCTTGGAATGTGAAACCTAATTAGATTACGTACAGACAGTGAAATCAAATATTATGTGACATTTCTAGCGAGGCAGGACAATAGGAATCGGGATGATAACAGATTACAGACAGCAGATTTACAAATTTTTCAAGTAGAAACAGATAACACATTCCTGAGACAAGGGTATGCTGGGATGTTAATCCTCACAACAGATAACAGATAAATAAGGACCAGACAATAGCATTCTTGTATAATCACAGATTTACACAAACATTCTGCACAGGAAAGGCCACTGAATTAATAACAATTATGGGGCCTGCACCATACAAATATGCTTCCATGCCCATGCACCAGAAATCCAAAGTGACTTACGTCACATCAAATATTTAACTGTTAACTCTGCATCCCATGTTCAGATAAATGGTTTGAAAAGATTTGTTTTCAACAAAAAAAAAACACTTGGTAGTGCAGGTTTGAATCAGTAAAATTTGAGGCTATCAAGACACTGTGAAATTATGAAGAAAGAAATAGATAATTCAAAATAATTTTATAATAAGTTTAAATACGTTATGTTATATTATATATAATATTTCAAACCCCCATTAAGATGTTCAGTTGCTAAACAGAATACGTTTTAGTGACACATTTTGGACAGAAATGGGACAAGAACAATGAACAATTAAGGTTTCTGTCGTAGAAAAAGAATGATATGCAGACAGGTACAATCTTGCAGCTATTGAGAGGCCATGGTCTGCTCAAAGCTATTACGCAATCTTTTGTCCATGCAAAAGCCTTAATGCTTTCCCAGCAGTGGCTCTCGGTGATATGTCTCCTTTACTGATGGATTGTATTGATGCCCAGCTCTTGTAACTCTAATTTTTACTCTGGCAGATTAGTAACTAACTAAAGAGACAGTGCAGCTCAGCTATTCTAGTTGTGGTTGCTCAGTTATGGTTAGGCTGTTCTCAAGTCTGAGTTGTTTGCATGTCAGTAGACGTTTGGGTCATTGCAGTATTGCCATTTAAGACCCCTATTACAATCCTCGCCCAGCGCATTTGCATGCGCGCAAATGCGCTTTTGTGCGAGGACAAAATCATTTGCGCGGAGCGTCGTATTACAACGTTCGCGCAAACGATGCGCGTTAGCGTCTACCATGATTGACCCTGCACAAACCCAGCACAAGTGCGTGCGCGCATCCCATACTTGCCATTGTCAGCGCAAATGCGTTGCGGCGGATGGTATTACGATCTTCGCGCAACGTCGTACGAACGACGTTTGCGCGAAAGTATCATAACGTCTTTGAAAACCTGGTGTTAATTTACAATCTGAACGTTCTGGCCGAAACGAAATGAACCTGCACAAAAAAAAAAATACAGCACAGTACAGTTACACATTTTACACATACCCAAACAATAAAATTAATAAATTGTTTAATTTTTTATTTTTGTTGCAGCACATATACGCAGATTGACTTTGACAGGCACAACAACCGAAACCTAGCAAATGGTGGTTCTTAATTCTGATTGGCTGAATCCCGTGAAAAAACAGTCTGCCCACCGATTCCTGCACGCAAAGGTCATTTGCGTCCGGCTTTGTGCGTCGGATTTGCGCTCGAAAAAACAAGAAGGCTGAAAAACTGCGCTCGGATCGTAATACCGCGTTAATTTGCGCACGCTAACGTTTTTTTGCGTGCGCAAAAAAAATTGCACTGCGCGAGCGCCTTTGCGCGAAGATTGTAATAGGGGCCTAAGAGTGATAATTCAGCCATTACCAAGATGTGTCATTGCAACATAATGTATTATGGTTCGGCCATAGAAACTGAAATCCTGAAAATGGAAATCTCTATAGAATTTAGAGAAAAATGTGATTTGAGAACTACCACCAAAAGCATACACTGACTAAAATTTGTACTGCTGAAATGACCTAAATTGGCAGGAAACTAATAAGAAGGTAGAGAAGTAGAGAATACCCCGGATAGTCTCCAAAAGACGTAATGCAAGGAATGGTCTGCGGCTGTGCATATATTCGCTAGATATTTGATTCAATGTTATTTTCTAATACCATACCACTGCTTGCCTGGTGTACCTTAAACACACCAAATGCAACTCTGCGTGAAATGCTTGTGCATTATTTAATTTGTAGCCCACGATTATAGTGTTACAAAAAGGGAAATGTGTCACAATAAGGTATTGTGGCATTATATAGCATTAATGATTGATTTAGGCACTGACTGAACCATAAACGGTATGGTCAATATCCCGAACTGGGCACTCAACGAGGTACTTGACTGTTTAACTTCCACCATGGCAGTGTCTAATTTCACTATGTCAATTACATCTTGCACCTGGTCAAACATTTCCATGAAGTTTTACATGTCACAATATATTTTTAATTTGTATAGAAGAAAAAGAGGGAGCTTCATCAGATAAATAAAAAATTTGACATAAAGATTCAGATTTTTGTTAGATTTCCTTGATCTGAAACAGCGCTTGGAGTATGTACAATTTATTTTTAGATTTCTAACTTAAACTAGTCTACAATTCATGATATGAGCGTTTGTGTTTAATAAATCTCCTTCACTGAAATGCATAATCTCATTTGTGTTAGGTGATTACAAGTAAATTGTAACTACCATCTCTCCTGTATTTATAATAATTATATTTTCTCATAAAGTTTCCAAATTTTATTACACACTTTGTCATTTCTTTCTTTAAACACAGCATACTCTTTATTCTCCATCGTTTTTATCTCGCCCTCTAATTCAACTCTGTCTTCATTTTAAATTTCAGTTATCAGTTTCAGTAATTAAAAAAAATTTCAAGTGAATTCCATCCCTTCTCTCCAAAAATGTCCTCATGACTAGAATCCAGTGTTTTATCAATGTTCGGTCCTTTTTGGGACCAGGCCTTCCTGTATATATGTTTCTAGTTTTTGTCCACATGCCGTCACAGTCACGATGGATCGGAAACATGGCTCCAGTGAAGAAAAATCTGGAAAACCTGGTGAAAGGTCCAATAAAGCATAAAATATTATTCTTTTTTATTATCATCATCATAATTCATAACGGAACTCTGTGCCTGGATCTGAGTATCTCTGTTACTGTAGCTTCTTTGCAGGGCATTCATTCTCCCACCAGAGATCTTCTGTGCTTTCCCCAGTTCTTAGCCGAAGCTTAAGGATGGATAAAATAAAAACTTGATTCTACCATTCCCAACAAAGTGAGCCAGGACTCAGTTCTTTTGTAAAAATGAGTGGACATGTTAATGAACCAAATATGCAAGGAGGGACCAGGAGAACAATGGAAGGTGACACCTTGGTTCCCCTTCCTCCTCCTGATTACCATCTCTGGTGACCATGTGTGTACAACCAGAGCCCAAACCCAAACAGAAGATGAAACAGTAGAGCACATTGCAATCACACCTTGGACACTAGACTGTCTGAATAAATTTGATAATAGATAACAAAACACACAACGTTCTGATAGAGATTCAATGTTTGTGTCAGCAAACGACAACCACTCAAATCTGCCACAGCTCTAACACAACATTTTCTGTCAATGTGGTGGTTGGAAAGGGCTTTCAGTGACACATACAATAACAATATTAACAATGACAACAGTAACATTTAAACACAGTGACCATGTACCTATAAAAAGCACAAGGTGACTTGGACATAGGAGAGGTTTGGGGAGCAATATGAGGTATGAGACCCACCGGAACCTGCATTCCCATACCTCCCAACAGTAATTTCAGGTCCGGGTACCCCCAGTCCAACTTGACAATGGTTACATGATTATCATTATCAAGCAAACAGGAAATCCATGAGTCGAAGTGCATTGTAAAGGTGGAATACTGGATTTCGATGTAGAGATAAATTTATATGAAAGTTGAATCAAATAAAAAAACCTAAGTGCTATTTTATTCTTTATTTTTTATAGTAGTCTTTGTGGCAGTGAAGCCAATGAAAGATACCTTTCAAGGCAATTACTTATCGTCATCATTGTGTCAGTATGCTAATGTAGCGCTGTGTTAAAATCTTGCTGCCGGCAGTACCTATTTTTGGCCACAAGATGGAGACAATCGCGATTAGAGACACTGGACATTGGGACTACATTTCCCGGCGTGCTTTGCAAAAAGGACAGGAAGTGGGTGGGACCCAGCGGACTTACATCCCGAACCTCGTGGAGAACGCGCCAGAGCGCGCCAGGGAACGAGAGAGAGCAGACGCAGTGCCATACATCGCGAGAGGGCTTAGGCCAGAGCGCAAGTGAGACCTGTCAGTTCTTTTACCGGGTCATTCAGCCTAAGGAGAAGGAGCCCTCCAAGTTCCAGAGTTGCTGCAGATTGAACCAACCGTAGACCTCGAGTAAGGAGTCACCGCGAGTTGATCGGGTACAGAGAGCAGGCGGTGAGCTGGGAAAAGTCGTGGACAAGCTACGGGAAGTCAGACAACGGATCCGGCCGCTAGTATCCCCAGTCAAAATCGAGCGGAGAGGCGTCCTGGGTCAGCGGAGCCTACAGCAACCGGTGGATGGGTGAGAGGCCTCCAAGGCCGTATGTAATTAAGGAACACACTGCTGTTTTCTCTTTAAAGTCCACAGGGCCCCAACTGACTAGTCGAAGACATTCCTTCAGTAAATTCACTGGCCAGTTGAACAGTACCCGGGTACCACACACACACATACACACCTTTTATATTCCGGACTTAAACCTGTGCAGGACTCATTTTGTTACGAATCGGAACGGGAGTTAAGGTTACGTTCCGAATACATATTTTTCTCTTTTCCGCTGCGCGTTTATCGTAATACGAAGAGATTGTATTTTGGGGTTCGCTACGTGTCTCTGTTTTTCCGAACTATTGAGCAATTGCATATATTTTTCTGTTCGGCGTTGCGAATATTTATTCTTCCGAAATACGAAGCCTCGTGTTTCGTTTCTTCCGCTACGCGTTTTAACCGCAATACGAAAAGTACTGTAATTAATATCTGTGAATACAATGTTCCTCAACATCTGCCTATTTATTTTAGTAAACTATTTAAATGATAAAAACTCAACAGCGGTGTTTGAGTAATTTATTCCGCTAGTGCGGGGAGACTGACCCCGTGGTTCATTATTCAGCGGCTCCTCCGGGAGTGAGCGCTCAACGTGGGGTCGTCCGGATCCAGTCTCTGGAAAACCGCATCTAAAGGTTAAAATATGGGAATCCAGACACTGTTGCCGAGTGGTGTGAGGGCATAGTGGTCAGTTAGAATGTTGTATAGTCGGGGGGCGTGGCCGGACGTTGCAGCGCGTGGTCGCATGTGAGGAGAGCTCCTGTGACCAGCGCTAAACTTTTAACTCCTGCGGCTAAATTACAGCAACCCCGGGGCTGAAACTTCACCCACAGCTGGGTGACATCTCCTAGCCTCCAGATGGTGCCCCCTAAGGCGCAACGAGCGTTGGAACCGGCAAAATCGGCAAAAAAAGACCGGGTTCGTGAGGCCCAAGATGGCGGATCTCCATCCTCTGTTTCCTCCTTCACCATGGAGGCGGCCGTAGCAGGCCCACCCTGCATGTCTGACAGCTTACCACCTTCAGAAAGCAGACTCCATGCCATGCTGCAAGAACTTAGAGCTACTATTCAAACGGATCTTAAAGAGGTGCTGCAGGAGCTGAGGCGCGATGTACAAGATCTGGGTGAGAGGACAGACTCATTGGAGGCTAAGACAGACGACCTATGTTTGGCCCATAACGATTTAGTGGACCGTCATATAGCTTTGCAGACTGCACATGACGCCATGGCAACGAAATTGGCCGATTGGAGGATCGCTCGCGGCGTAACAATGTAAGGATCCGGGGTATTCCAGAGGCAGTAAACCCTGCTGACCTTCAGCCCTATATTTTGGAACTTTTCCAGATCCTAGTCCCAACGTACTCGTCCCAGGATTTCCTGATGGATCGGGCACACAGATTACCACGCGCTAAGAACCTGCCGCCCTCAGCTTCTAGAGATGTTCTAGTCCGGGTGCATTTCTTCCATGTTAAAGAAGCGTTAATGAGAGCATCACGGAAATCTATGCCTCTGCCTTCTCCGTATGCTGAAATTTCTTTTTACGCTGACCTGTCAACGCTACCATGTCTAAAAGAAGGGAATTTTCATCTTTCACGAAAATTTTACGTGATCACAACATGGCGTATCGCTGGGGATTCCCACAAAGATCTTGTTATGGCGGGAGGGAGTCTTGCACGTTATCCCTGATCCCCTCACTGGCATGCGTCTGTTGACGGACTGGAAAGTTGTGTCGGAGTTTACTCCCCCCAGGGAGGAATCATCTTCGCCGCTGAAGGTTTCTCCGGAGTGGCATCGGGTGCGACCGAAATGAGGCTCTGGTCCTGTAAGATCCAACATTGGGCGTGCTCCTACCGCTTTGCCATGCTG
Organism: Leptobrachium leishanense; assembly: GCA_009667805.1. NCBI lineage: Eukaryota > Metazoa > Chordata > Amphibia > Anura > Megophryidae > Leptobrachium > Leptobrachium leishanense. The sequence continues at coordinate 280,487,746 of CM019066.1, forward strand.
CTTCCCGTCTTCTTGGGCGTCAGAACTCTTCCACGGATGCTGGACTGACCCCTTTTTTTTGATCTACCTCAACTGGACGCTCATGGGGGCCTGTTCTGGTCTCTTAATCGGCAAGCCCCGAGGCCTTCCAATGGCCTGTGAATTGGCGAGTTGGGACTGCTGTTTCCCCTACTGGAGTTTTCTTGACAGTTTTGTTTTCTACTTATACCAATCTGCTGTGTTGATTGACTCCATTCAGCTGCGCTCATGGAGTGCAGTTTTTTTTCTCTGAAGTTGGTCGTTTTTTTTTTTATTTTTTTTTTTTTTTCTTGCTTTTTATTTTTTCTCTTTTTTGTTTCTTGGTTCGACCTGTGTATGTAATGTATGTATTGTTTGTTTGTTCGGCATGCACTATGTTACACGGTTACAGGTGCTATTATGTGCAGGGGAATCCCTCCATCCTCCTGAGGAGGTTGTCTTCACTGTCCGCTGTGAGTTCTAGAGGGCTGGGCGTAACCACAAATGAGTAAACCCCAATTCCAGATTTATTCCTTAAATGTCAGGGGTTTGAACACTCCGTACAAACGCCATGCTTTATTTCGTGACCTGCATAAATCTCAACCGGCTATTGTTTGTTTGCAAGAGACCCATTTTTGTAAGAGGCGTCCTCCATTTTTGAAATCGCGTATGTACACTGAGGCCTACCATTCCACTGCTCCGACAAAGTCCAAAGGCGTCTCGATTATGTTTCATAGAGATTGGACCTTTGTGTGTTCGGCTCAGTATGTTGATCCGTTGGGCCGCCTTGTGATTCTTGTGGGTACGCTGAACGAGTTACCGTCACTATAGCTAATTTATACCTCCCTAATGATAACCCGGTTTCTTATCTGCGGAAAGCTTTTTGTAGAGTGAAAAAAATGTCTAGTGGTACGATGTTCCTATGTGGGGATTTTAATTGCACTCCTGACCCCGAAGTTGACACTCAGACGAGCCAACCCCCGCCCCACTCCCGCTCCCCCCGCCCTCTAGTAAACAACTACGGGAATTCATGCAATCATTTGACCTATATGATACTTGGAGGATATGTCACCCCAACACACGTGACTACACCTATTTCTCTCATGTCCACTCCTCATATAGTAGAATTGACTTGTGTTTGATACATAGCTCAGCCTTGTCTCGTCTCCTGGAGGCGACCATTGGCATCATTACGTGGTCTGACCATGCTCCGCTCACGCTCACTTTTGAGGCTGCTTTTCCACCGAGGGGGATGGGGAATTGGAGACTTAATGACTCACTCATTGTAGACAGAGAGGACGTGCAAACAACGTTACAACTCCTCCAGGAGTATTTTATGACAAATGTAACTGGGGACGTTGCAACAGCGTCGGTTTGGCTGGCCCACAAAGCAGTGATGCGAGGACATTTTATACAGAAAGGAGCGCAGCGTAAAAGACGCCTAAATGCTCAGATGACTGCTCTTACACGACGCATCACTGACCTAGAAACCCAGAATAAAGCCTCGCCCACCCCTCATATTACCGCTCAATTGACTGCGCAGCGCCGCGAGTTGGAGCACCTGATGCTCCAAGTCACGGCACGCTCAATTAGACGGCTTAACTATGCTCATTATACCCAAGGGAATAAGTCGGGGAAACTGCTGGCGTCCAAACTGAAAAGGAAAAGAATGCAAACCAACATACCGTACCTATTGGATGCTAATAATGTCAAAATTTATAATCCGGCCCTCATTACTTGCATTATGAATTTGCACGTTATTATGCCTCCCTGTACAACCTAGGATTGGATCACACCGTACCATCCCCTACCCAGGCTGACATAGATCTCTTTCTCCAAGCGGCGCACCTTCCCTCCCTCTCTCCCTCTCAGGCTACAGATTTGCTTACTGCGTTTACAGAGGAGGAGGTGCTTAAGGCTATTAAGGCACTTCCAAAAAATAAAGCTCCTGGCCCCGACGGTTTTACGAATTTGTATTATCAGGTATTTGCATCCTCACTAGTTCCGACTCTTACCCTGTTTTTTAATGACATTAAGAACACTGGCATTATCCCTCCGGAGATGTTGCAAGCAACGGTAGTAACCCTGCCCAAGCCTGGTAAAGCCCCGACACACTGTGCCAACTTCCGCCCTATCTCCCTGTTGAACGTAGATGCCAAATTGTATGCTAAACTACTAGCTAATAGGCTGGGCCCCCTACTTCCATCATTGATCGCAACTGAACAAACCGGCTTTGTCCCAGGCCACCAGACGTGTGACAATACCCGACGATTTTATGATATAATTGATTTGGCCCATAGGACTAATACCTCCGGACTCCTGCTGGCATTGGACGCCGAAAAGGTGTTCGATCGCCTACACTGGGGGTATATGCGGCTGGTGTTACTAAAGTTTGGTCTGCCAGCACAATTTGTACACAGTATTATGGCCCTCTACTCCGCTCCATCGGCGAAAGTTTTGGCATCGGGATTTCTATCCTCTATTTCCACATAACCAATGGCACCCGACAGGGCTGTCCGTTATCCCCGCTAATATTTATCTGGCCCTAGAACCCTTAGCGCTGCAGATTAAAATCTCCCAGACGATCAAAGGTATGCCGACCCCGCATGGGGAGCACAAAATGGCACTTTTCGCAGATGACATACTGCTCTTTTTGACCACCCGGAGACATCGCTCCCTCCCCTGTTTTGCCTCCTCGACAGATTTGGCGCGTTATCTTACTATAAAAATAATGTGAGTAAAACACAAGCTCTCCCCATAAATATTGCAGCTTCATCCCTTAGCTCCTTGCGTAGCACGTACCCTTTTGATTGGCGCTCCACCTCTTTAAAATACCTGGAATCTCCCTTACTAAATCGCGAGGCACCATCCTAAAGGAAATTTCATGCCACTTTTGAACTCCATCGAGAAGCAGCTCTCTACATGGAGCACAAACGAATCCTCCTGGCTGGGACGTATGGCGGCCATAAAGATGAGTATCTTACCCCAAATTTTATATTATTTCAGAAACATTCCAGTTTTCATACCGGCGCATTTATTGCTCCGGCTGCAAAAACTGCTGCATGCGCACATTTGGAAAGGGAAGCCCCCTCGAGTATCGGCCTCTACAGTCATCGCGCCGCGACGTACCGGAGGGTTGGGTTTTTTGGATTTACAATCGTATTATAAAGCAGCCTTACTAGCCCAATTGTTGTCGTCGATGCATCTCAAAGAAACACCTCTATGGTTACAGTTGGAGAACGCCATGATTTTCCCATACAAACTTCACGACCTGTTGTGGCTTCCACTCCTTCCTAGAAATAGCACCATGGGTTTACTACCCGCCTCGATGCTTTCCCTCACGTCCTGGCGTCAGTGGGGTCGCCCGTTGGTACGGCCTTATGACTTATTATATCTCGCCCCGCTCAGAGTTCTGTGCCGCTATATTCCAGACTTAAACTTAGATTCTTGGTTTTTGCGCGGCTTGACGCATGTGTGGCAGCTCTTTACACCCCACTCCCTGAAACCCTTTCCAGACTTGGTACAGGAGTTTGCCATCCCATTGAGTGACTGTTTTTCTTACCTACGTGTGAAGCACGCTCTACACCAGAAGGGCCTGACCTCTTTTACACCTACGAACCTTTCAGCTTTTCACAAACTGTGTATGGGGAAGAAATGTCAAAGGAAACCGCTATCTCTCTGTTACATAGCCTCTTAACCCCGAACCCACCTAAAAAATTACCCTATATGGTTAAATGGGAAAAAGATTTAGCTTTCACGCTCTCCGTAGATGACTGGTCATATGCCATGGACACAATATACAAATATTCTAGAAGCACCAATCTACGTGAGGCCCATATTAAATTACTGTGTAGATGGTATCTAACACCAACCCGTTTGGCCCATATCTCGGGGACTACCGGCTTCTGTTGAAGATGCCTTACCGGCCTCGGTTCCCTACTACATACCTTTTGGTTATGCCCCGCGTTGGGGGTTATTGGGTTAAAATCAGTAGACTAATTTCTCACTGCACTTTACTTAGACTCCCACTATGCCCGAAAATGTATCTCCTACATATCATACCCATTAGACATGTGCATTCGTTTTAGTACTAAAGGATTTAGTCCGAATTTTGGGATAATTTAGTTTTATTATGACTCAAGAAGATATGAAAACTGCTCAAGTACAAAAAAATGAAAGAAACTAAAATAAAATGCACTACATTTTAGTGTGTCCTTTTTTGAGGGGGTGATATTATTGATGAGTGAAGAGACCAGCAATGAAGAGTGCAACATCACAAAGCTACAGAAAAGATTTGTTATGCATAACCTTCCGACCCCTCCCGAAAATCTGACAGTGATAGAGCTTAGAATAATCACTCGCAGCACAGACAGCCAGCACAGGAGAGGAAACCTTTACTTAACCCTTGCATGTCTATGAGGCAGACAGAATGATAAAAGCAGCTGGAGAAGGAAAACATTCAATAAAATCACACTGAAAGCTAATGAAGAGGGAGGGCTGATAGTAAAAAGCCCTTTATAACAAGCAGCGCTAGGAGAAGAGAGGGACTTTATAAAATTTGTGTGTTATCTCCCCTCCTGCTCTGCATAATAGGGGCTTAGGTCTGATACATTTTATATTATCCAGGAGCACTATCCCCCTTTCCTCATCTATAATACACATTTTATATAAAGTCCCTCTCCTCTCCCAGTGCTGCTTGTTATAAAGTTTTTTTTTTTTACGTCTGATACATTTAGTATCCAACTCACAGTTACTCTGTTATTATGAGCTGTCGGTGTGATTTATTTGAATGTTTTCCCTGGATTTAAAGTGCTTAATTTTATTATAAAAATAAATTTGCACCAGACTTCTCTTCTCTGAGCTTTCAGACCGATTTCTGTTAATATTTGCCCTCTCCCCTGCTTTTATATACCGGTCTCTCTCCCCCACAGAGATGCAAAGTTTAAGTAAAAGTTCCCTCTCCTGTGCTGGATAAGCATTGCATTCCGAAGTTCTGCACCCTCCACATGCCAATGCAGTAGATCCTACTGAGTAGGATGTTCTACACAGAGAGGGGCATTAATGAATGCAGGAGGATGTTCTATACATTAAACAGAGAGGGGTATTAATGCAGGAGGAGGTTATATACATTATACAGAGAAATGTATAAATTGAGGAGGATTGTTCTATACATAGAGGGACATTAATTCAGAAGGATGTTCTATACATTATACAGAGAGGGATATTAATTAATGCAGGTGGATGTTGCATACATTTTACAGAGAGGGGTATTAATGCAGGAGGATGTTATCTACATTATACAGAGAGGGGTATTAATTAATGCAGGAGGATGTTCTATACATTATACAGAGAGGAGCCTTTTTTAGCCCTTTAAATCCAGTGGCTGTGAGCGCTGAGATCGGCTGCTTGTTATACTATCTCTCAGTACAATGTATCAAGCTCAGCTGTTACAGTAACTGACTAAAAGCGCTCAGTTTCAGTAAAACAAGGAAATAATATTGTTATAACCTCTTATATATAAAACTATTATTTACTAGTTTTACTGAAACTCTGAGCGCTGTGATGAGCAGCAGTCATTTACTGTAACAGCTTTGCCTGACCCATTGTGCTGAGAGTGAGAGATACTGTAACAAGCAGCGATCTCAGCACTCTGAGGAGCCACTACAATAATAATTGTATCCACTGGTTTTCGGATGAAATTAGTTTTCATACTAAAGAACTGAAAACGAATTTCTTTAGCAACTAAATAAATTGCATTTTAGTACTAATCCATTAGTTCAAAACGAAATTTTGTGCTTTGCACATGTCTAATACCCATTACTATTCAGATCCGTCATAGGAGGTTTATCTCTATGATACTGGGGACAGCAAAAACGGTCATTGCAAGACATTGGCGTTCCTCATTCTGCCCATCTATGAAAGAAGTTATGATGACCCTTGAAAGTGTTTGTAAATATGAAGAAATGTTCCACAGCGCGAATAACTCAATGTGCCAGTTTGATGATACATGGGAGGGGTGGAGGGTGTTTGTCGAGTCAGGAACCGTGATATAAGATATTTCACTGTGTACGACTGTAGTGCTGCCGTGTTTAGTGTTTTATGTTAGTTTAGGATTATATCTGTTTGTGGAAAATGGAGACCGCACTAATGACTAGACATGTGCACAGCACAAAATTTCGTTTTGAACTAATGGATTAGTCCTAAAATGCAATTTATTTAGTTGCTAAAGAAATTCGTTTTCAGTTATTTAGTATGAAAACTAAATTTCATTCATCCGAAAACCAGTGGATACAATTACTATTGTAGTGGCTCCTCAGAGGGATGAGATCGCTGCTTGTTACAGTATCTCTCACTCTCAGCACAATGTGGGCCATATTATATAGTTGGTGCTAACTTAACCAGAGTTGTTGTAAACTTCCCAGAGCCATTATAGCCTATGGAGGTTTTCAGTTTACAACAGCTCTGGTTAAGTTAGCACCAACATTGTAATACTGCCCCGTATCAGGCAAAGCTGTTACAGTAACTGACTGCTGCTCATCACAGCGCTCAGAGTTTCAGTAAAACTAGTAAATAATATTTTTATATATATATAAGCGGTAGAACAATATTATTTCCTTGTTTTACTGAATCTCTGAGCGCGCTGTTAGTCAGTTACTGTAACAGCTGAGCCTGATACATTGTACTGAGAGATAAGGTAACAAGCAGCCGATCTCCGCACTCACAGCCACTGGATTTAACGGGCTGAGAAAAAAAGGATCCTCTCTGTATAATGTTTAGAACATCCTCTGCATTAATTAATACCCCTCTCAGTATATTATATAGAACATCCTCCTGAATTAATTAATGTCCCTCTCTGTATAGAACATCCTCCTCAATTTATACCTTCCTCTGTAAAAATGTAAATAACATCCTCCTGCATGAATACCCCTCTGTATAATGTATAGAACATCCTCCTGCATTAATTAATGCCCCTCTGTATAGAAAATCCTACTGCATTGGCATGTGGAGGGTGCAGAACTTCGGATGTTGCGCTCTTCATTGCTGGTCTCCTTCACTTATCAATGTAATATCACAAAAGGACTGACACTAAAATGTTGTGCATTTTATTTTAGTTTCTTTCGTTTTTTGTACTTGAGCAGTTTTGTTTCTCTTGAGTCATACGAAAACTAAATTTACCAAATTCGGACTAAATCGTTTTAGTACTAAAACGAATGCACATGTCTACTAATGACCTTATATCAGATAACACTGATGCTTCATTTGCATTGCCTATTGTCAATGATAGGAATCTATGTTTTTGATCTCCGAAGGTTCATCATTTCTGCAATGCTGTATCATTATATGTGTGAACTCCAATAAAAAAACTTTTACATTCAAAAAAAAAGAATGTTGTATAGTCATGGATATTCCCGCAGACACTTGGGCCGAAGATCAGATTCGCCAGGCTGTGGCCGTGCTGACACCAGACCATCGGGGGTTAATACTGGACATTGTAAAGAACACAGATACCTCTCACACGTATGTTCTTCTTGAATGGAGAAAGGGTGTTCCACCATGTTTTCAGGGCGCGAGCGTGAAACTGGCCGATGAGGTGGAAGTCCAACTAATTCAGCCAAGTGCGCCACGTGGCGAATCCGCAAGTGTTCCCGCGCCTAGTCCGTTGGCCATGATCGGGCCTGAATTTATCGTGGCTATTGGAGATCTACTGGCTAAATGTCAGAAAACAAGCCCTCCTCACACTAACTTCGGTTATCGATGGTTAAGAAATTTTACAGGAAACGTGCCAACTCCGGCGGGAGAAGAAACCTTTGAAGAATGGGTGGAACAGGCGATGCAGGCTCTGGATGAGTGGGATGTCCCTGAGGCCCAGAAAAAGCAAAGGATCACCGAGAGTTTAAAGGGACCTGCGTCAGAAGCGGTGAGAAACCTGAAACTGAGCAGAAAAGATTGTACTGCTTTAGATTACCTAAACGTTCTTGAGAAGTTTTTGGGCGAACCGAAAAGGCGGCCGAACTGGTATATCAGTACGAACACACCTATCAGAGAAGAGGTGAAAGGATGACCGAGTACATGAGGCGCCTAGATAAGATTCTACACCAGATACTCCTGAAGAAAGGGGCCGAACCGGCCGAAGTAGATAAGATCCGAATAAAACAGATCCTGAGGGGCTCTCAACCTTTAGATCCAGTAATGATGCAACTGAGAAGCAGAGCAGGTAACCAAGAGTTAAAGTACCTGGAACTGATCCGAGTTGTACGAGAGGAAGAGGCTTTACTGGAAGAGAAATCCTTCAGGCGGGGGGAAAGGGCTTATGCACAACCTGTGAGACATAACGACGGTCTGCGGCCTGAAAGCGACTCCCTAGATACTTGTGGTCTGACGAGGACGAACAAGAGCACCTATCATGTTTTTAAATCTACAGAGAGGGCTGCCAAAGAATCGAACCTCCCTGAACGTGGTGAATTGTCCAAAACCGTCAAGAAAGTACAGGAAGCTCAAGTTGAATTGCAACAAGCGCACGCGGAACTGTGCCGAGTGTTGATGAAGGTGACCGAAATGCAGGCAGAAATGCAGAAATTCCTCACAGGTATGCAGACGACGGAGTTGCTGTGGCATCTAGTCCAAGTCCTTTAACCAAATCTCAACAAGCAACTATGTCTCCGCTCTCTAAGAAGAGATGTTTCGGTTGTGGAGAAATGGGCCATTTCCGCGCACAGTGCAAAGGCCGGAAAGCCTGAGAAGGATAGAGTCGAGGGACTGTTGAAGCCTTAGAAGGACTGTTATCTACCTCACCGGCGGGAAACGCCAGAGGGCACAAGTGAAGGAGCAACTTAGGTGCCCGAAGGTTGAACCCCGCTCCAAAAACCAAGCCAAGACTAAAAGGACGAGAGGGCCTAAAACCGAGCCAAATGCTGAACCTGCCAGAACTGAAAGAGTCACTCCCTTAGCATCCGGGTCTACGTCATGGGGAAGCAATGCACACCCAAGCCTACACGGGCCAAGAAAAAGGCCAGGGTACAGCAAACCGGTCTAAGCGTCCGGATACCGCCACCAAGTTTCCTGACCAACTGATAGGTCCTTCTCCTATTGTGCCAATCCAAGTGGAAGGAGTCTACACTAAAGCCCTGTTAGATTCAGGGGCTCAAGTGACATTGATCTACAGAGACTTCTATGAGAAACACTTAAAGCACATTCCTCTGCAAGAATTGAAGGATTTGGAAATATGGGGTATCGGCACTGAGAAACTCCCTTATGACGGGTACCTGCAAGTGAAGTTGAGATCGGATCTGAAGTCATCGGGCAGTCTGGGGGTTGCGATGCATTGGCCATTGTGTGTCCTCGACCCTCAGGTGCGAACAGAAGCTCCCTGATAGTGGGGACGAATACTGACCTAGTGCGGCGTCTCCTGACACCTGTTGTATTGGAAGAAGGTTCGACTCAAGGAGTACACCCAATGTTACGTCCGGTCTATCAGAATGGTCGAAGAACGAAAGGCACCTGCCGAGGTGGGAAGACTGTGGAGACTGGGTGGAACAGAGAAGGTTCTGCAAGCAGGAGAAGTAGCGAGTTTCCGGGCTTCAGTCAAGTTGAACGGATCGCAACCAGGTCCCTATGTGGTGCTGGGAACCGATTTTAATCATGGGAGTCGAGGTAATTCCTGAAATAATTTCCACAAAAGCTCTGAAGAGAACACGAGGAAGAGTCTCGGTCAGCGTATGCAATGTGACGGATTCTCCAGTAGTCCTTAAAGCGCGAATGCCTATCGGGCAAGTAGAGTCTGCTACACCCCTCTCTACCGATTCAGGAGGGGGAGTGGATAAAGAGATTCCAGATGAAAGATTCTACCCCAAGGACGCTCCCATTTCACCTGAGTGGAAGAAACGTCTTCAGTCTCAAGTCCTAAAGTGGAAGGAATTGTTCTCGAAAGATGAGTTCGATGTGGGCCTAGCTAAGAGTACTGAGCACCGCATTCGGTTACAAGAAGACAAGCCGTTTCGGGAAAGATCAAGGCGAGTTCCGCTAGGAGACTTAGATGATCTGCGAGAGCAGCTGAGCGAATTGCAAAGAACCAAGGTGATTCAAGAGTCCAGGAGTCCATACGCATCTCCCATAGTGTTGGTCCGGAAGAAAAATGGTTCTGTCCGCTATGCATAGACTACCGCACATTGAACCGGAGAACCATCCCCGATCAATATGCCACTCCTCGGATAGAAGATGCCCTACAGTGTTTGTCTGGAGCAAAGTGGTTTAGTGTACTAGACCTGCGAAGCGGGTATCACCAGATACCAATGCATCCTGAAGACAAGGGAGAAAACTGCGTTCATCTGTCCACTGGGGTTCTTTGAATTCAACAGAATGCCTCAAGGCCTTACGGGGGCTCCAGCCACGTTCCAACGGTTGATGGAGAAGACAGTGGGGATATGAATCTAATCGAAGTATTAGTGTACCTGGATGACATAATTGTGTTTGGGAAGACTCTGGAAGAACATGAGCAACGTTTGGAGAAGGTCTTGAAGAGGCTCCATGAAGAGGGGCTGAAACTGTCTCTGGAGAAATGCCAATTCTGTCTACCGTCTGTTACGTATCTAGGACATGTGGTCTCAGCAGAAGGTGTTTCGACAGACCCTCGGAAGTTGGAGGCCGTAGCTTCTTGGCCTAGACCCCGAAACGTCACTGAACTTAGATCTTTCTTGGGATTCTGTTCATACTATCGAAGTTTGTGGGAGGATTCGCGAAAATAGCTCAACCACTGAACAAACTCCTGCAGAAGGAAACTACAGAAGAAGGCTGCAAGGTCTCTGACCAAAACCCGTCAGCTCCAGGGCCAAGGAAAGCTCGAGAGTCTATACAAGGTGAATGGACCAGTCAATGTGAAGGAGCTTTCGTGAAGTTGAAAGAGAGTCTAACCCGAGCTCCTGTTTTGGCCTATGCGGACCCTCACAAGCCGTATGAGTTACATGTGGATGCCAGCCGAGAAGGTCTGGGAGGAGTCCTGTATCAGGAGTATGGTGGATTGCTGAGGCCTGTAGCGTACGTGAGCCGGAGCCTTACGCCTTCAGAGAAGAATTACCCTACCCACAAGTTGGAGTTCCTAGCCTTAAAGTGGGCAGTGGTAGACAAGTTAAAAGACTATCTGTATGGAGCCGAGTTTGTGATCAAAACGGATAATAATCCTCTTACCTACATCCTTACTACCGCAAAACTGGACGCAACGGGACATCGGTGGTTGGCCGCTCTGTCAGGGTTTCGGTTCAGCCTGAAGTACCGCCCTGGGGTGAATAATCGAGATGCTGACGCGTTATCGAGAAGACCCTACACTACAGAATGGACTCAGTTGACTCCAGACGGGGTGCAAGCTTTGTGTCAAGGAACAGAGCGCCGGGTCAAAGGAGGGATTGAAGCGGAGGCCATAGGAGTCATGGCTGCGGCTGTTCCTGAGTTTTATTGTAACCCTACGCAGTTAAGGGATGAAAGTTTACCTACCTTTTCGAGACAGGACCTGAAAGCGGATCAGGCCAGAGACCCTTTAATTGCCTTGACCATAAAGGCCCTGACTGCAAAGCAGCGTGAGATTTTGCTAACCAACTCCCCGAGTGGAGCCAGATTGGTCTACAAAGAGTGGGAACGGTTGAAGATGTTGAATGGGGTGGTCTACCGAAGGGGCCCCTCAGCTAACACTGAAGAGATTCAACAGTTATTCCTCCCCACTAAACATAGGGACAGCGTGCTGCGATCACTACATGATGAGCATGGACATTTGGGTGCAGAGAGAACTTTTAAGCTGGTGCGAGATAGGTTCTATTGGCCTTGCATGAGGGCTGAAGTAGAAAGTTATTGTCATTCCTGTCTGAGGTGTATTCAGAGAAAAGACTCTACCGACCCGAACTGCTCCAATGAGCCATCTGCAGAGCAGGGACCCATGGATTTGGTGTGCATTGACTTCTTGTGCTTAGAGCCGGATGCTAGTGGGCAAGGGAACATTCTAATAGTGACTGATCATTTCACTCGTTACGCCCAAGCATTTTCCACAAAAGATCAACGCGCTCCGACAGTGGCCAAGGTGTTGATGGAAAAGTTCTTTGTTCATTACGGACTGCCAAGAAGGATACACTCTGATCAGGGTAGAGACTTTGAAAGCAGACTGGTGGGGCAATTGTTAGAGCTGTTGGGAATCCAAAAGACCCGAACTACACCATATCACCCTCAAGGGGATGCTCAGCCAGAAAGGTTTAATCGCACACTGCTAAACATGCTGGGGGACCTTGTCGAATGTGGAGAAGCAGAGTTGGAGTCGTCACATAGCTACTCTGGTGCATGCATATAACAGTACGGAGAGCGATGCAACTGGATACTCACCGTACCGTCTTATGTTCGGAAGGGAGGCTCGACTGCCGGTTGATTTGGGTTATCCCTAGACCAGACGTCAGTAGCTTCCCATAGAAACTACGTGGATAGACTCCGAAAGAATTTGGCTTCTGCGTTTGAACAGGCCCGGTTGACCTCAGGAAACCGGGAACAAAGAAACAAAAGGAACTATGACTTGAAAGTTCGAATACAAGATCTACAACCCGGTGATAGGGTTCTATTGAAGAACTTGGGTGCTGCTGCGAGACACAAGTTGGCGGATAGGTGGAGTTCCCAGGTTTACATTGTCTGCAAACAACTGCCGGGTCTACCAGTGTATCAGATTCGCCCGGATGGAAAGGCTGGGCCTCTCAAGAACTGGCACCGGAATCATTTGTTGCCTTTGAGAGAGGCTGTGAGGATGCCAGTTGGGGATGAACTGCCTCTGCCAAATCCGCCTGTTCCATGTTTGCCTCCTGTTACTCGGTCTCAACAGACCCGGGTTGTCGAAGAGAGCGAAAGAGACAGTGAAGAAGAGAGTTATTGTCTAGACTGGATGCGCTCACCGGAACCTGAGGAGGTTGTCATTGTTCTGAGCGGTGGGAGAGTAACTTGAGGCCTGAAGCTCCTGAATTTCTGCTAGAAGTCCCTGAGACTGCTGAAATCCTTGAAGCTCCTGAATTTCAGCTGGAAGTCCCTGAGGCTGTTGGGATCCCGGTAGCTCCGGAAGTTGAAGCTTATTCAGGCGATTATAGTTCTATGCCTTCACTGGAGGGATCATACTCTGAAGAAACGTCTGCTCCAGTGATAGAGAGAAGGACTGAGCCAACCCTATAGTACTTCCACCTGAAGAGGAACTGATTGAGCCAGAACCAAAATGCTCTGTTCGACCGCCCCAACGACTCACCTACGACTCACCAGGACATAGCACTGAAGAGGCCATCACCACAGTGCAGAGGTTGCCCGAAGTGTCTGCTATGCTAGCTGAGGTAGCTCAAATATGAGTCAACTTGAGGAAGTGTTCCTAACCCACTATATGTATGCTGCTGAACCTGTACATGTTATGTAAACTGTATTCAATATTGTGGAAATGTAATGTAACTGTTGTACCTCCTTGGAGAGACCCAAGAGTTCTAGGAGGGGAGTGTAGCGCTGTGTTAAAATCTTGCTGCTGGCAGTACCTATTTTTGGCCACAAGATGGAGACAATCGCGATTAGAGACACTGGACATTGGAACTACATTTCCCGGCGTGCTTTGCAAAAAGGACAGGAAGTGGGTGGGACCCAGCGGACTTACATCCCGAACCTTGTGGAGAACGCGCCAGAGCGCGCCAGGGAATGAGAGAGAGCAGATGCAGTGCCATACATCGCGAGAGGGCTTAGGCCAGAGCGCAAGTGAGACCTGTCAGTTCTTTTACCGGGTCATTCAGCCTAAGGAGAAGGAGCCCTCCAAGTTCCAGAGTTGCTGCAGATTGAACCAACCGAAGACCTCGAGTAAGGAGGTCACGCGAGTTGATCGGGTACAGAGAGCAGGCGGTGAGCTGGGAAAAGTCGTGGACAAGCTACGGGAAGTCAGACAACGGATCCGGCCGCTAGTATCCCCAGTCAAAATCGAGCGGAGAGACGTCCTGGGTCAGCGGAGCCTACAGCAACCGGTGGATGGGTGAGAGGCCTCCAAGGCCCGTATGTAATTAAGGAACACACTGCTGTTTTCTCTTTAAAGTCCACAGGGCCCCAACTGACTAGTCGAAGACATTCCTTCAGTAAATTCACTGGCCAGTTGAACAGTACCCGGGTACCACACACACACATACACACCTTTTATATTCCGGGACTTAAACCTGTGCAGGACTCATTTTGTTACGAATCGGAACGGAGTTAAGGTTACGTTCCGAATACATATTTTCTCTTTTCCGCTGCGCGTTTATCGTAATACGAAGAGATTGTATTTTGGGGTTCGCTACGTGTCTCTGTTTTCCGAACTATTGAGCAATTGCATATATTTTCTGTTCGGTTGCGAATATTTTATTCTTCCGAAATACGAAGCCTCGTGTTTCGTTTCTTTTCCGCTACGCGTTTTACCGCAATACGAAAGTACTGTAATAATATCTGTGAATACCGTGTCTCAACATCTGCCTATTATTTTAGTAAACTATTTAAATGATAAAAACTCACAGCGGAGTTGGAGTATATTTATTCCCTAGTGCGGGGAGACTGACCCGTGGTTCATTTTCAGCGGCTCCTCCGGGAGTGAGCGCTACACTAAGATAAACCATCCAGATTTACATACCATTTGCACTAAAGTGTTGTGTTTTTTTCCCTGTTTCTAGATTTTAAATCGTTTATGTAATCGAGGAATAGTTTGTAGAAACATAGGAATAAACCAGAAGCAACTTGGTGGAACATTCATGTAATGCAGGAATAGTTTCAAAGAGCATTTACGCAAACAAAAAATTGCTTTGAAGAACTATTGAGCAGTCCCAAGAGTAGCTTGATGGCAGTGGCGTCACAAGAGAGGTATGGGGTGTGTGCCTGCACCAGGGTGACACCCATTACTTTTTTATACAAAGTATTTTACCAGGACAGATACATTGAGATTTCTCTTGCTTTCAAGTATGTCCTGGGTAGACAAGGCCTAGGCCGGCACCCGCCATTATGCGTCCGGCATAATACTCCTTGACTGGCGTAGGCTGGAGCCGATTGGAACATCTTGAGCAGCCTGCTGTGTATGTGCAAGCACTCGAGCAGGCTGCATGAGCAGCAGTCACTCGTGCAGCCTGCTCAAGTGCTTGTACACACACAGCAGGCTACGTGTGTGCGAGATGCTCCTATCGGCTTCCAATCCTTACAACCTTTCCTTTTCTACCGCCTTTTCTTCCTAGCATCAGCATCAACAACATGAGAAAATACCTATATTAATTTCCAGCTGCAGTCGGCTACAAACATTTAAGAGTAAACTTTTTTTGAGAAATAATAACCTTAAGAATAGTAATTGCCCACAAGTGTACTGCAATAACAATGACTTTTGACTCTGCTTTTTCGAAGCAATAATTTTCCAAAAGGAGTGAGCATTTTATGAGGTCAACGTTTTATTTCCACACTATGTTCCTGCCTTTTAATTTTTTTTGACAATTTTTCCACAGCTCCTAAATATTATCTACCCGCTCCTGCTTGGGGAGTTTCATTGCGCTCACTTGATTAATTTTGCAAATTGTTTCTCCTCTTTACAACACCCACTCTGATAATTCTGGCTGTTATCAGCTTTTTCTAAATGTCACAGATTATTGAATCAGCGTATTAGAACTCATCATGAGTAGGGAAGACATGATGCTCTCAATGATTCCTCACCATGGTGACAAAACCTAATCTCAAAAATCAACATTAGTTCTCTGAGGATTTCTGTTGTCGCAGTGAATATTTCTCTTGCTTTCTCTGTGACGATAGTCTCAGTCCTATATAACTAAATGCGTAGCAGAGCTATGATAGAAACGCATGCGTTTTAAAGGCTTTCAGGATTCCTAAATATGAAGTTTGTATATAAATGTACTGATTTATTTCTAGGAGAGATTGAATCAGAAACATATTCTTATATTTCTTACTTTTTACGTTGTTGAATTGCACATGAAAATATATATACAGTAATACCTTGGATTACGAGTAACTTGGTGTGCGAGTGTTTCGCACAACGAGCAACTGGTTTTAAAAAATGTTGTCTTGATATACGAGCAGTGTGTGCGCATCAGCGCCTGCGTGGCCAGGGCAGTGGCAGCGAGACGGCGGCACAATTATGCACATGCGGCCAGAGGTGGAGAAGACAGATCAATGCGCGGATGCGCGGTGGCGGCAGATCTAATCACCAGCCACTCGTCTCCCATCAAGCGTCTCTCACTGACACCTACCACCAGGTACAGGAGAAAGTAAATTTGTATGTGCTAGGGGGACTAGGCGTGCTAGCCTCTGCTCTATTTCTGGCTACCATTTCAGTTTCCCCCTACTAGGTAAACACATGAGGTGGCACTGGCAATCTGGTCCTGTCCTCTGTCCCTCCTGTGTGTAACACCACATATTACAGTACTGTGAAGTTTATTGCAGTGGAGCACTTGATACCCTCCTACACACCGCACATTGCTATACACTCATATACACCGCACATGACTGAGTTTTATTGCTGTGGAGCACTGTGTTACCCTTCTACACACCGTAATACAGTACAGCATTTTGTATTACTGTAATCCTTTTCATGTGAATAAATGGTTGTGGAACGAATCGTCAGAGTTTCCATTATTTCTTATGGAGAAATTCACTTTGATATAAGAGCGCTTTGGATTAGAAGCAAGCTTCCAGAACGAATTATGCTCGTAATCCAAGGTATTACTGTATATAAAAAAAAAACAGAGATGGTACAATTGCACCAAGAAATATATTGGAATATTTTTTATAAAGAGATGGTAGGACAAAATGAGCAAGCAGAACATACCTTGCTCGTCCGTACCAGGTACAGTGAAATAATCTTCTGACTTTGAGTAGCACTCCTATCGATCTTCTCCAGCCCGTAACTAGTTAATAAAGCTGACGTTACTTTCTTCTCGGCTGATATCGATTGCTGATTCACAGCTGAAGTGCCGCTTATCACCCGGTTTATTTAAATATATATATAAAAAAATCATTGCGCAACCAAATTTTGGTGTATGAAAGCATATTCCTTGCATATTAATATTTTAGTCACAAATACGTGAATAAAACGTAGTTTCCACAGGTGTTACAGTCAAATAGTTATTAAATAGACTGGGAATTTGAACATATTTCGCTACTGCGTGTCACCATTGCTTGGCTCCTATTGGCCAGCTCTTCTAATGCCACCTGACAGTTAAACATTAGCGGGTCTGACTGGACCTCAGATTTCTGCTTTGTTACTGACATTGCCATGGTGATGGTTCCCTGTGAGTATGGCAGGTGCACTTTAAGCCAAAACAGCTCTAGGATTTCTTTAGAATCGTCAATTTTTTTGCCCTAAAATTTGCATCGGATTGCTCAGTTCTTGAAGACATGGTTCTGCGAATAACAAGCAATCAGTGGAATGAAAAGTAGGCTTTAAATGCAGTTAATTTACCTCAACTTCCAGTTGGGTATGGAGATCAATAGACACAGAAAATCATATTCATAATTCATCATGACCTTAACAGCAGCTTAAAAAGGGAATCCCTGGGGTCTTTGAGCTTGGTGCGAACCCTAGTCCTTACATTATTTAGTTAGGCCGCTAATTGTGCGTTTTGATGATCACACTGTAGTGTTGTATTGTTCATAGTCTCTCTCAAAAGACACGATATTGAAATCAAGAGCCAATTTAACTGGGGTAAATTAAAATAGGACTTTTTAATATTCCAAGAATCTCACAAAACGTTATTAAAATGTATTTCTTTGCATGGTTTGGTTTCACGCACTAATTATGTGATATAAATGTAGTTATTATTTGTTAGCTATACATTGAAATTGCTCCATATTTGATGATAATGCTGTTTTTTAATGTTATTAATTAAAAGTTTGATCCAGCGGAACACAACAATGCTTAATTATCTTTAATAAGGATGCTATTTCTTCCCACTCATCCTCAGAATGTTACTCTAGTTTCCCTGAAATTTAATCACAGGAAAGTTACCCAAAAATAACAGGTTGTTTCTTGCTATGCAGGAATGCTCCATTCTCTAAGAGCTGCGTAGAGAGTGGCAAGCACAACTCATCCGATCTAGCCAAGTTGTACTTGTCAGAGTCGGCTAGACTAGTTGCATAGGAAACCCTGGGCTAATGCTTCTTATTTAGCTGAGCCAACACTGACAAGTTAAACACAGCACTTAGTGAATAGTGCTCAATAATTATTATAATGATCATTTTACTGGAATTTAACCTAATTTTGAGGTTTCTTAGAACATTTTGCAGCTCACTACAGAGTATTGTTTGGGATGACTAGATAACACTTGACAACAATTTAAAGGTTCATTGTTATTACATGCTATAAGACATCATTCCCTATGCTTCTACAGCTCATCAATGTGATGTTATACGTAAGAATCATTTAACTTGCGCTCTTGTTTAAAATATTTTAATGGCTATTTATATTATGTATTAAAGAAAACAAATTTGTTTGACATTTTAGATTTCTGTAGAATTTGCCCCTTAAAGGGATAGTAAAGCTTCGTGACGAGTAAGTGAGACCTGTTACACTACATCGGCATTATCTGATGTTACGATCATTATGTGTGCTAACTCACATCTTGTTTAAACAAACCCAACCTGATACAACTGATATAGCTCTCATCTGTACTAACACACCATTCAAGTCATCTTTAGTCTGAGCTCAGATTGAAACGTTAAAAATGTGTCACTAACGTTCAGGATAACAGAGAACTCTAAAATTGTAGCTTTTGTATGTATAATTGTAACATGCAACTAAGCTGTTATTTTTGTGAAGGCTACTAAAAAGTTGAATTTGCAAGACTGCTTGATGGGTTATGAAACTAATATAGGGTTATTTATTGTAAATCAACAGGCCAAAGAGTTGCAAATTAACTTTTCATGCTTAAGTGTCTATAACAAGTGTCAAAAACAATCATAAAATTGTCCATAGATGCCAGATGTCTCCAACTGTAACAAAAAATGGATACTCTATCCCAAGTGTCTGCAACCTTGGCCCTCCAGATGTTTTGGAACTACATTTCTCATGTAGCTCAGCCAAATTAATGAGTGACTAAGCATCATTTGAGACGTAGTTCCATAAAATATGTAGGTCTTAGGTTGTTGGCTCTTGATCTATCAAGTCAATTCGTAAAAGGCTAAATCATTGCCAAGCTCTTGCACCCAGGCCATTATAGAATTGTTTCCACTTGGTCGCAGTTCAAGCTAGTGCAACTCGACTACGCTTGTACTTTTGTGAATAGATTAATACAATACCTTCTACTGCTACAGGAATTGACAAATCTCCATCAAGTATAGGAGCCTGTAAGAAAATCTAGGTGATACTTACACATGTTCAGCAGCTAGACTATTTTTAATCTATAGGTTTGCATAGTGAATTTCAGAAGTGAGGGAGTTATAGGTTAAATGCTACCAGCCCATGGCATCCTGGCCCCTGGATTTGTCAAGCCTTGTAGTAATATATCCTAGCAACCAATAAGAAATCCTAGAAGTGCAGTATTCTTTTTTTTAGGAGCTAGTCAAAAAATTCAGTGTGGATAAATCCAAAATTGGGACCAAAAGTAATATTCTAGTAGCTAATAGTCAACTGGCTCTTCGATTTGTCAAGTTTTGCTATACTATATACATCAGGGATCAGCAACTTTGGCCTTTCAGATTATTTGGAACTATATCTTCCTTTATGCTCAGACACACATAAGGATGGCAGAGACTCACAGGAAATGTAGTTCCAAAACATCTGGGGAGGGGGCCAAAGGTTGCTGATATATGTCAAACAAGCCATATGATTGCGACTATTAATTAAACCATGAGGTGTCGTAAATATCAGACGTCAGCAACCTTAGACTCCTAGTTGTTTTGAAACTACATCTCCTCTGATGGCTAAAGCTGGCGTCAGACGAGTGCACTATGTGCGCCAGTACTGATGTGCCTTCTGGCGCCCGTCGCAACATTGAGATGCTGACAGCCACACGCTGTTGCGCGCACGAATTGCTCGCGCAACAGCGGCCGTGCAGCAGCCCTCTCCGTCAAAGCGCTAGGACGCGCGTTGACGGAGCTGCAAAGCACGATTCTCCATAGGAGGATGCGCTCAGCGAGGTGGCCAGACAGGCGTCGAGTGGATGGAACGTCCACTCTCTCGGACGTTCCTTCCGCTCTTCAAATACGCTCGTCTGACCCCAGCCTAAATCTACAAATCTATGGCTACAACTCACCCAGCTAAATCTCATGGGAAATGAAGTTCCAACACACCTGGAGGGGCAATGTTGCTGATTCTCACTGTATAAGAAAAGTAAAAACTCTATAGTTAATGGGGAAAAAATATTGTCAATTAAACATTGTGAAGGAAAACTTTGGTGAGAAAGGTCTAGACTAGAGAATCAAACCTAAATGTGATTGTTCCACACAAAAACCCTTGTATCGATATTAGATATCACCATCGTAGATAGGCTCAATAAGTCAGTTCAGAACGTTTCCCAGCAAAGTTTTGAAAATCTTGAATGAATCACAAATAGATAAGAAAAAAAAAGAACATATACAATACTTTCCAAAGAACTATATCCTGAAGGAAGTGTTTTTAGTATTTTTGCATGTGGAAAGATTTACTGTGATTAAAATTTTATACAAAGCTAATACTAATAATTATAATTAAAAAAAAATAGAATTCTGATATCAAAATGTTTCTCAATTGTAAAGACTAAAAGGGTGGTGTATCCAATCGGGAACTGATAGCGTTGTTCTCACTTATGTTTTAGTATGTAAGAGCTCCTCCTGTACCACTGTTCACCTTACCCGATGAAGGGTCCATAAGGAACCCGAAACGTTCTATGTCTCTGCATGCCCTCACAATAAACCTTCAAGCATTGCATCTACGGAGTGTGAGTATCTGATTTTTATTCAGGATACACCAACCTTTATGTCTTTACATGGAGCATTTTCACCCAGGTTTTTCCAGCGTGTGATGTTTCAATATGTCGTGTAGGACACATATACCGTAATTGTTTGACGGTACAGCATGTGCAAGTATTAAATAACCTGGAATTCAAAGATTTTGCTTGAAACGGAGACCTGGTTGGCAATGATGGGCTTCAGTTCTTTAACTGCATCCCCCATAAACCTCTTACAGTCCCATGCTGTTTATATGTTAGCATTAGGCTTATGGTGAAACAACAGCTGGAGGTCTGTATGCTCTACACCTCCCATTGGGATTATTGATCTTTTTCAATTGAATAGGGCCAACCAAGTTCTGTTTGCATTGTAATTTTTGTTGTCACAAATTGTTATAGAATTATAAATGGTACACTCGTATCTGTAACTTTTTTGTGGTGTGTTTTTAAAACTAAAAACCTCTACCTAATTATCTATTAAAATTAAAAACTAAAAATTAACCAGAATCCTGGTAAACCATAAAGTGAAAATGCAAGAATGCTAAGGAAGTCACATTGTTTCATTCATATGTTATCTAATTATTAACCTTTCTTACTGGTTGGGAGTATTGTTTATACCAAAGGTCATCAACCTCGGCCCCTCAGGTATTTTGTAACTACATTTCCCAAGATTCTCTGCCAGACTGAGTGGCTGAGCATCTTGGTAGGTGCAGCTCCAGAATATCTGGAGGGACAAGGTTGCCCTGGATTATACCAAAATAACTTCTCAGTCAACCTTAGCAGAAACTAGAGGATGAGTTTACGTGAGTCTGATCTGTGTGTGATCAATAATCCACAGTTATTCATTAATAAAGGCAACGACATTTCACCGTTTAGGCTAGAAATAGCTGATACTGAAAAATTTTGCAAGTATGTTTCAGCTATTTTTGCCTAGACAATGCAATTCCCTTGTTAATTTATTTGCAGTTTTCCTTTTTAATGAGCAGACTCCTTTGTGTGCCGAGCTGATATCTTTTTGTAAGCGTCTGCGCCTTGATTTTTTTTATATATGTATTAAAATAAATTCAATGACCTTAAAATAAAAAGAAATAAAAGACTTGTAAGCAAGGAAACAGACTGTGACATAACATTTCCAATCTTTAAGGTGATATTGTAGTGCAATACCTTTTTTCAGACCTAGAAACTTTGGCCACCTTGCGCTTCCCCATCTGTAGTGTTTTTCCATAGCTAAATAAAAGTGTGATTATTCTACAGATATTTCCAATACACTTTCTTAAAGGAACATTGCATTGGTTTATACACGTTGTCTAAATCAGCTCAGCATGTCAGATCAAGAATTTTGCTAATTAACAACCATTTTTTTTTAGGGCTGGTAACGATTAAAATTTTTGTGTTCGATTAATCGATTTTTTTAAAATCAATTAAGCGATTAATTTCGATTAATTATAACGCACATACAGATCCAACTACTTTTAGCTGATCTGCAAGCATTGCAACTCTGCATTAGTCAGTGGTAAATGTGGTATACACTATATACAATCAAGCAACACTGGTTCGTTTCAACAATCCATGACTTTACGTCACAGTTCACACAAATACGTCTTAAATTCAAACTGTAGCACTAACATAAGTTATTATATTGCCCCAGCTCACAAATTGGATATATTGCCCCCAGCTCACACATGGATATATTTGCCCCAGCTCACGCATGGATATATGGCCCCCAGCTCACACATGGATATATTTGCCCCCAGCTCACACATGGATATATTTGCCCCAGCTCACGCATGGATATATGGCCCCCAGCTCACACAAGGATATATTTGCCCCCAGCTCACGCATGGATATATGGCCCCCAGCTCACACATGGATATATTTGCCCCAGCTCACGCATGGATATATGGCCCCCAGCTCACACAAGGATATATTTGCCCCCAGCTCACGCATGGATATATGGCCCCCAGCTCACACATGGATATATTACCCCAGCTCACACATGGATATATTTGCCCCAGCTCACGCATGGATATATTTGCCCCCAGCTCGCACATGGATATATTTGCCCCTAGCTCACACATGGATATATGGCCCCCAGCTCATGCATGGATGTATTGCCCCAGCTCACACATGGATATATTGCCCCAGCTCACGCATGGATATATGGCCCCCAGCTCACACATGGATATTTTGCCCCAGCTCACACATGGATATATTACCCCCAGCTCATGCATGGATATATGGCCCCAGCTCACACATTAATATATTTGCCCCCAGCTTATACATGGATATATGGCCCCAGCTCACACATGGATATTTTGCCCCAGCTCACACATGGATATATTACCCCCAGCTCATGCATGGATATATGGCCCCAGCTCACACATTAATATATTTTCCCCCAGTTTATACATGGATATATGGCCCCAGCTCACACATGGATATATGGCCCCCAGCTCACGCATGGATATATGGCCCCCAGCTCACACATGGATATATGGCCCCAGCTCACATGTGGATATTTTGCACCAGCTCACACATGGATATATGGTCCCCAGCTCACGCATGGATATATGGCCTCAGCTCACACATGGATATATGGCCTCAGCTCACGCATGGATATATGGCCCCAGCTCACACATGGATATATAGCCCTCAGCTCTCACCTCTGCCGCCGTGTGCTGTGCTCCGCGTCTTTGGCTCCCTATGAGCGTCTGAAGGCATGGAGCTTGGCCGCTCGCCTATGGGAACCACGTGACCAGCCGCGATCTCGCGAGAACGTGGCTGGTCACGTGGTTCCCCCAGGCGAGCGACCAAGCTCCATGCCTTCGGACGCCTAGGGAGCAGAACACGCGGCGCAAAGCACGCGCTGCCGTCGCCGCGTGCTTTACGCCGCCGGTCGATTAGAATCTTTTTAGTCAACCAAAAAAATTAAGTTATTTTCCGCAGCCCTATTTTTTTTCCTGCAATTAGTAGATTATTCCTATTTAAAAGAACAGCCCATGGACTTCTCCATCTTGATCAAAATGTGTGCACTTTACTGACCAGCTAAGTCCCTGTTCCGATTTCTAATTCTGCCAATCAGTGTTAATTTCAACTAAAAATTTTAGACTAGTTTTAGTCGACTAAATATTATAACATATTTTTGACTAAAATATGACTAAAATTTAAATAATTCAGATGACTAAAATGTGACCAAAATTAAGTGGAAGGTTAGACAAAAGACTACGACTAAAACTAAATCAATTTGCTGTCAAAATGGAAACTGGATTTTAAGATAAATATGTTATTTATAACACATCCGTTATATCTGTGCCTGTATTGCATGTTCAGACCTTAATACCATAAATAATAACAGGTTAGTAGATGTTTACTCCAGGAGTATATAATGCGAAATGCTGAAATAATGCATTAATTACACTTTAACTAAACCCATTAGATTTTAGTCTACTAAATTTACAGTAGATTTTAGTCGACTAAAGTCGAATGATATTTTAGTCGACTAAAACTAGACTAAGATTAAAACAATTCGGATGACTAAAATTTGACTAAAATTAAATGCTATTTTAGTTAAAAAAGACTAACAGGGTTATTTAAAGAGAATCGAAAAGTCACCGCACATTCGGTGACTTTTCGTTCTCTTCAATTCGGTTCGATTTGGCGATCCCATTTCGGCGACCCTGCGGTGTATTCAGCAAGCACCACAGGGTCCCCGAATTGCAGGGAAAAGTCACCGAAAACTCACCGCAAAACCCGGCAAACGCACACCGAAACCCGCAAAAACATCTGGATTAACCCTGCCGAAAACGCCGGAAAAACCCGAGCAGGAGCCGATCACACGCAGTGCAGCCACTGGAAAATGCTGACACCGCAGACGAATGGAGTGAATAAATTAAAAAAACAGTTCTTTTGAATGTTTGAAAAGTGAAACGCTGTTTGCAAAGAAACTACTGAGTGAAAATGGCTGAAATTTACATATGAGGTCCAATGAATGATAATAAAAAGGGCTGTTACAGAAAAAATAAGTAAAAAAAAGAAATTAAACAAATCGGAATTTTAAAAAATAAAAATGCTTAAAATATCCTAAAAAATCTATAAATAAAGAGACTCTTTACTGCAGAATATTATAATCAACGGTGTATTAGATATTAAATTAAAACGGGAATATTTTTAACATTGAAGCCTATGGGAATTCGCCTGAATAAACCTGCCAAATTAAACCACCGAATGGCAGGGCATTTCGGGAACCTTTCACTGCTGGTTTGTGTTCTCTGAATAGCCGAAGCATTGCTTCTCTATGGGGTTTTCACTGCCCTCGAACAGGCACCGTATGTGCAGGCAATTCGCCAAGATTTGGCAAATTGCCTGCTCTCTGGATAGCCGAATGGCCAAGAAAGGTAACCGAACGCTGATTTTCAGCGTTCGGTTCCCTTTCGGCATAACCCTGTAAGACTAAAACTAAATCGAAATGTGCTCTCAAAATTAACACTGCTGCCAATGCGATTCACATAGCAGGGCATGGCTGATGCACAGCTTGCAACATGCATTTAGGTCTGGAGGGAAAAGTCTGCTGACTGCTTTACAAAGGTGTAACTTGCTAAAGATTGAATAACAAATTGAAACAGCCTTAGAAAGATCTTGTTCTAATATGCTGAATTGATTAGGTAAAGTTCAAACGCCACTGGATGGTCCAATTAAAGATGCATCACACATTACAATTCTGTAACTGTCTTAACATAGCAATAGAACATTCAATCTGTGCATCAAATGGCAAAAAAAAAATGAAAATAACATGAAGTATATGGATGCTGTAGTTCTTCTCTATAAATAAATTCACCAAAAAAATGGTTGCTTTTCTAGGATTTGTTCCGAAGGCAAAATGCCCTCTTTTATTTAATTTATTTATTCCAAAATGAACACCAAATTAAAGCATAATATAAGATCAAAACAAAATAGAAAGTGCGTATACAAAAACTGGGAAAAGCAGACAATGTTAACCCTTTAAATCCAATGGTATCCATCGTAATTGTCACAATCTGATCCATGAAGAGGCACATGGAACCCTTTTCTTAATTACCGTTAGCATCTCCCGCTGTTACTAATGAGTAGAATATTCTCGTTTGGAGTGTGATGCTTAAAATCCAGATTGTTGGGATGACTAACCACCATTGATCCTCAAGTGGTTAAATTATACAGCTGTAAATTAATAAAAAGTATAAACCCCCTCCTTAGAGATTTCATAAAACTAAGACTCTACTAATACTGATGGATCTTATTACCACATCGGCATCTGTTGTGCAGTGACTTGCCGTGCTTGTCTTTTATATCCCTTCACTGCATCATTGTACAGTTATAGAAGGGAACATAATTCCGAGGAGTGATAGAGACAACAAATGTTTTTTATTCATCTGTTTTGATTTATTTTTAATATTGAAAGATTAAAACTAGATTTATTCTTCATAAGTCTTAAAAGAGTTGTGGGATTTCCCTTTGTAAATCTGTGAAATTTCCCTAATGAAAATAAATGATTTGAAACATGCATTTCTAAATATAAGTAATAAGATTGATTTTGTATGTCACTTGCCAACATGGCATCGTTTGATCTAAGCGTGTGATTGGCTCTTGAGGATTAGGATTGGTATGATTTGATCTGTACTGTCCAAGTCAATAATATTCCATAGATGCATTTTACTATTTGACTTAGTAGATATGGAATTTATTAATATTTAACATTATGTTTTACAGCTGAAGTCACGTGTTGTCATGACCCCGTTAGCAATTTCACCTCCTCGCAGCACACCAGAACCAGACATTAGCTCCATTCCTCAGGATGCAGCTACTGTGCCCAACTCAGCTGCCCCACAGGCTCTTACAGGTATACACATTATTTTTACACCTGGTAATTTGAGGGAATTTTATTATTTCTCTAAGACATTCTCATTATTTTACACTTTCTTTATTACTTATACCAGCCTTCTTATTATGGTTTGTATGTTGACAAGGACCTCTTGCATGTCATTGATGGGGGCAACAGAACTATTTAGGGAAGGGATCTCAAAGTCCAGCCCCCCAGATGTTGATGGCCTACAATTCACAGAATTCCTTGAAAGCAATAGAGTATCATGGGAGGTGTACTTCAAAAACATCCGAGGGGCCAGAGATTGAGACCCCTGATGCAGTACAATACAAATGGTAACTATAGGAAGAATTCATATGTAAAGTACAAGTTGAGGACCTATAATGTTCGAGATCAGAATTATTTCTGATTTAGAATAATTGCATATAAAGATACATCTCCTGGATGGGACACAAAATTGAACCTGAAATTCATATATGTTCTATATACACCTTATACAGCCTGAAGGTCATTTTATACAGTATTTTTAATAATTTTGCCCCATCACATGACGTCAGGTGTGGAAACACCACTTGTGGCACTATGTCAGCCCTCAAAATGTTTTCGGGTTTTTGGAAAATAATTACTCAAGTTGTATTGGTAATCCATTGCTGGGGTGGAGGTCCTAGTAGTTGGTATGCGTCAAAGGAGAATATTGAATTATGGTTTTCAAAGAGATGAGCACATTGATAGAGTATAATATATTGTTTACAGAGGTGAACAAACACATTAACACAAAGCAAAATCTAAAGCATGTAACTAATGTTTAAATGACTGTATGGTGGGACATGATTTTCTTTGTAGACAGTAGATTATGATGTATTGTCCATGATAAAATTCATTAAGGCATTCCATAGTCTAACTTTATGGCTTTCCTCTGAGAAGAAGCAGATTTTAACGGGGGCCATGTGGATTAACCAAAACATTCAGTGGTTCTTTTGACAACCAGGGAAATAATAATGTGTATTTTACTTTTATATACATTTTAATTGTGGCAGCATTGAACACCCTTTGCATCCTTTGTGACTGGAGCTTTTGTCTGAGGATCTTAAATTTGTTTTTCTCCTCTTTAGTTAGTTTTAATTAACTGTGTAATTTCCTTTGTTCATGGGAGCCCTCTGGGGCCTTGCTATGTGTTTAAGCCAACGATCTGGAGTTATCAGACTCTTAGCCTCCCCAAGCTCTATTGACTTGTATTGCCTGGAGTGAGGATTGGGTCAGAGGTCTCCTCACTGCTGTCAACAAGCCCATCGTGCCAAGAGGCTTGCCCAGATGCTGTTAGAAAGTCTGAATATGCATACTTCTTATTGAATATCTGTTGTGACAGTTATTAAAGTACAGGAAGACATTGTTCACAATGCCATGTCCCTCATGATTTGTACTCTTCATATGTTTCCATTTTCCAATTTTATATAACGCGCTTACTAGAAGCACACTGGATATACAACCATGAAGGAGGGTACAGGACATTAAAAGCAGCCATTTGAAATAAGATGAAGTTGATTTTACGCGATCAAGAAGAGGGCAGGTAGAAGACTGGTTGATGGATACATTGGTGTATGTGGGAAATTATGTGAGTAGTAAGTAGGTTTAAAGGTGTAGGAATAAAAGCTAATGAGCGTCGAGGAACTGGAGATGAACTTGAACTCAGATTGGATGAAGAGAAACAGTGTAGGAGTTTTGATCAAGAAAGGATTAACACGTAATCCTTGTTATGGCTTTGAGTGGTTGGGTTTTGAGGAATGAAGGAAAAGTCATGAGTGAACAATTGAACTCAAATACCAGTATCGTACTGATGACTGAAAACGATGGGATGGAAGAGTGAATATACTTCACTGTGACCTTCTACTAGTGCTTTGGGGGAGGTACTGCAACCAGTCAAACATTGTGTTAAGTAATATAAATGCAGTTGTCTATAATACTTCTTAAACCAATTCCTTCGACCGCACAGAACAGTGCACTGAGTGCCCAGGGATAGTCATACCAGGAATATCCTAGGTACAAATCTGTTTAACCTCATGGACAAATATTGGAGAGCCTTTGAAGCAAAGAATAAAACGGAAATTGTTACTGATTAAGTCGTATTAAACCTAAAGAGTCTTTCCATTTACTCAAACCACCTATATCCCTTAACTAGGTTATGCAGTTAAGAGGACCCCTGTCTCACTGGACACTTGTAAACTGACAGTGATTTTAAGAAATCGCTAAAGATATAAGCTCGTCCCAAACTGATGTTAAAAAGGATGTTTGCAATTACAGTGTGTGCCTGACCAGCGCATATGGTTATTAAACTTCGACCTTCTCTAGCTGTCTCAGACTCTCACACAACACAGATATGGAAGCAAGTGATGGATGGCAGAGGGTTTTCTTAACAATGGATATATTGATGTTACAGACATCTTCTGTCATTATACCTATAAAGGACATAAGAAGAGATCTCAAAATTGGAGTTTAAGATTTATGCATTAAAATTCAATTGTACATATACGTATGCCTGATTATTGATCTATTTGTTTACTTCTCCACTCCACATGCTGAGTGCTTAATGGTTTCTCTGAACAAAGACAGCAATCAATATGCAGTATACCGCCATAATATGACATATTAAAGATCTCCTTCAGCAGCATTATTATATACAGTCAGGTCCAGAAATATTAGGACATCGACACAATTCTAACATCTTTGGCTCTATACACCACCACAATGGACTTGGAATGAAACAAACACAATGTGCTTTAACTGCAGACTGTCAGCTTTAATTTAAGGGTATGTACATTCAACTCAGGTGAACGGTGTAGGACGGGTTTTTACATGATTGTCCAATAAATTTTACTTTTTATGGAACAAGTCCTCGAGTGCCTCCCTCCACCACCTATATATATACTATATATATTTGTTAACAATCACATGTTTGTCAGTTAAAGTGTACCAGTTTTGGTTCCTCAATCTTAAGGCCTTCACTACCGAGTGACTTTTTTTTTTAAATTAAAAAAACACTGTCAGGAACCAGTTGTTTTTGGAAAATCATTTTAATTAATTATACAATAAGAAATATTTGGGAATACTCCCAATGTATTGCTTACTGTAATAACCTATTTGGCTGGCAGGTTTTTCCATCTGCTGGCCAAATGGAGTTACAGCAGGTAGAACTGCAGCTCGTGGATCCGTGCATCGGCTGGGGAAAGCTTGGTAAAAGATATTCCTTAGCTGATTTAAAACAGTTTTAGCACCTTGGGCATTATTTCCACAGGGCTAAAACTTTGGGGGCACCTTCTGGAGCCCAAAAGCAAATGAAATCAGTTTGCAACAAACTAATTTCATTTGCTTTTGTCCTGCACAGCTGCATGGCGCTATCGACTGCCAAATTGAGTTACAGCAGTTTGAGCCGCTGGACTATTTTTTAATTTTTTTCCCCTGCATCGGCTGCTGAAAGCCCGATGTAAGGGCATCATCAGACGGTTTTACACAGTTATAGCTCTTTGGGCATTATGCCCACCGGGCTCAAATTTTGGGGACACCTTCTGCAGCCCAAAAGCAAACGAAATTCATTTGCTACAAACAAATTTAATTTGCTTTTGGGCTGTAGATCAGCAGATCGAGATATCTCAATATCGGGGCACCGGATGGTGCCTTTGAAGCCCTAGACATCTCAATCTCGGTAGTGAATGGGGTTAATTTTGTATAGGACCCACATATTAGTGACAAAGCTAGGACCAGGGGCACCAAAATGTTACAGTTTTGTAAGCGATAACGTAGTGGAAGAAATATGGAAAAACTCTGAAAGTGAATCAAAATGTTCCACGCAGATAAAACGAATTCAAAAAGTCCCATGTGGTCTTCTGTTGGACACCAGTGTCTCCCTTAAACTTGTACTTCCTCTGTCTCGTGATGACAGGCTAGTTGCTAATTTTAATAGGGATCTGAATTGCCTACAATTTGCAGAAAGATTGTGTGCAGTCACAGGTATTATATATAGAACAATAGCAGAGATAACCAAAAAAGACCAACATGACCAATCATTACTCTTTTATGTTTTGCATGTTTTTTTTCAATCATCATTTATAACTTATTTATAATTTTGTATCTACAGTTTGCATTTATGTGAACAAACAAGGTAATACCGGACCGTACCTTGACAGAAAAAAGGTCCAGCAACTTCCTGATCATTTTGGACCCGAGAGGCCATCTGTGGTGCTGCAACAAGCTGTCCAGGCTTGTATCGACTGTGCTCACCAACAGAAGAGTGTCTTCTCCCTTGTAAAGCAAGGTTACGGAGGGGAAATGGTGTCAGGTAAACAAAAAAAATGTGTCACTATAAATTCATTCTTTGCAGCAATACTACTTTCAAGATATACCGACCATAGAAAGGAGCAGCGGCTGGTGATGAATATGAGAGGTGGAAATGGTGCAAATGAATAAGTTGGTTACACAATGGAGCAAGGAATCGATATCACACAGAGAGCGTAGGCGTAAACAATGCTCGAGGGTAGAGTTGGCGTAAAGAGAAAGAGAACAATGTGAAGAAAATAGAGATAGAAAACGTGTAAACTCCACAGAAATATAAAAGAAGAAACCAGGAAAAAGAGCAAATGGTTTGTGGTTCAGAAAGGAGTAAGAAGTGCAGACAGAACAAACAGTAAAGATATAGGGGATAGATACATGTAAAATGCTTTCTAGCATTTTGTTTATTGCACCAAATTATATAGTATGCGATCGGGGCATTAGAGAAAGAAACAACAGAACATTCCTACGTGACTCCCGTGATTATAGACTGGGTAATGTCTATAAATTCCTTCGGGTTATAAATCCGTTTAGTGAATTTGCAAGCTCCAATCAATCCAGCTGTTCCTTCATCTGAATATGACTTATCAGAGACGATAACAGTGAGTTTGATTTAACATCAGAAACTGTAGGCACTAGAGGTATTCTTAAAAAATAGGTGTCTTTTTAGATCATGTAAGGCCGGGGTCAGATGAGCGTTTTTAAGAGTGCAAGGAACGTCCGTGAGAGTGGATGTTCCTTCCAATCGATGCCCGTCTGGCCGCCTCGCTGAGCGCATTCCTATCGCTAACGTTAGAGCTCACCTGAGTGAGTGTTAACGTTAGCCCTGGAGGCCCTAGCGTGGACGCACCATATTACAATCCAAACGCTAACGGGTTAAAAAACCCATTAGTGATTCGGATCTTGCTCTTTCCAGGGCAAGGTTACTGTACTTAGCTTACTGTACATGGGGAGTGCAAAGTGTTAATTAGCGTTACAATATACTAAAGCTAATTACCGTCCGACTGCGGTTAACCCAACAGTTAACCACAGCCAGGGCCTAGTGCTAACGGATCCCGCTGCTGCAGAATCCGTCAGCACCAGCCAGAAATAACCCCAAATGTATCAGATACTCACCTTCCATCCAACAGCGAGGACCGCGTCTCCAACCGCCTCCTCTGTCCGCAAGGAGAGACTGGGGGGAAAAGTCCCACAAACTACCTCTGCGGATCACTACGCCGACCTGCCGGATCTCGCAAGGCGAGACCCTGCAGGTCATGCGACCGGCAGCGTCTGCCTCAATGGACTATGGACTCCATGGAGGGGATGCTCGCGGTGGCGCTTAGCACTGCCGCGCGCATCCCGGGGTTTAGCGCCGGATTACGATGCAGGCAGCTTTTCTAGCACCTGCATCGTAATATCACGCTAAAAAGGGAACGCAAAGGAGAAAGCTGCAGGCGCAGGTTTTTCTCCCTAGCGTCCCAGTTTTAACGCGATGAATGTAATGTGGCCCCTAGTGCGCTCGTCTGACCCCGGCCTAAATGATGAACTTTCTATTAGAAGAAAAGGGACAGGGAGAAATCAGAGATCAAGAGCAAGGACAAAGAGATTTTAGTTGCTTCACAAAAAATTATCAATTTTACTGACATTTCATTAACAAATGGCAAAATCTCTTTGCTACATAAAGGACTCTCATTTGTACCCAGACCCTCTTTTAATTCCTTCGACTGGATTAAAGACATACATTTATTTGTCCGAAAGATTTCTCTACACAAATTTCACCAGGTACAAAAAATCGGCAAAAAAGTCATGGATTAGCAGCCACAGATATGGAATGTCTAATTTAATTGAATTATTAGATGATAGATGACACTTCTCTAATGATTATACCACTACAGACTTGAAAAGTGAAGAGTCGCTTCACTTGACACTTTTTTGCATATAGTCATATACAGTTGTGTTCAAAATTATTCAACCCCCACTGAAATTGAGTGTTTTGGCCAGTTTGACATTGATTTTGATCATTCAGTCATCTTGCTTACAATTAAATCAAAGAGGCACGTGTAGGTCAGACAAATATAACATAACATTTATAATGAAATAACCACAAATGTCTTTTCTGTGCTCACATCATTATCAGTTTTATTCAACCCCCAAGTGACATTCAATCTTAGTACTTAGTACAACATCCTTTTACAGTTATAACAGCTTTTAAACGTGAAGCATAGCTTGACACAAGTGTCTTGCAGCGATCTACGGGTATCTTCGCCCATTCGTCATGGGCAAAAGCCTCCAGTTCAGTCACATTCTTAGGCTTGCGCACTGCAACTGCTTTCTTTAAGTCCCACCAGAGGTTCTCAATCGGATTTAAGTCAGGTGACTGCGATGGCCACTCCAAAATGTTCCAGCCTTTAATCTGCAACCATGCGCTAGTGGACTTGGAGGTATGCTTGGGATCATTGTCCTGTTGAAAGGTCCAACGTCTCCCAAGCCTCAGGTTTGTGACGGACTGCATCACATTGTCATCCAATATCTCCTGGTACTGAAGAGAATTCATGGTACCTTGCACACGCTGAAGCTTCCCTGTACCTGCAGAAGCAAAACAGCCCCAAAGCATGATTGACCCCCCGCCATGCTTCACCGTAGGCAAGATGTTCTTTTCTTCATAGGCCTTGTTCTTCCTCCTCCAAACATAGCGTTGATCCATGGGCCCAAACAGTTCTAATTTTGTTTCATCAGTCCACAGAACACTATCCCAAAACTTCAGTGGTTTGTCCACATGACTTTTGGCATACTGCAGTCGACTCTTCTTATTCTTTGGAGACAGCAAGGGGGTGCGCCTGGGAGTTCTGGCATGGAGGCCTTCATTACGCAGTGTGCGCCGTATTGTCTGAGCTGAAACTTCAGTACCCACATCTGACAAATCTTTTCTCAGTACCTCAGCAGTCACACGGGGACTTTTCTCCACTCTACACCTTCAGGTAGCGCACCGCAATCGAAGTCAGCATCTTCTTTCTGCCACGACCAGGTAGCGTTTCAACAGTGCCCTTTGCCTTGAATTTGCGAATGATGCTTCCTATGGTCTCTCTTGGTATGTTTAACATCTTTGCAATCTTCTTATAGCCATTGCCCTTCCTGTGAAGAGTAATCACCTCTTCTCTTGTCTTCCTGGACCATTCTCTTGGCTTCACCATGTTTGTAACCACACCAGTAAATGTCTAGAAGGAGCTGAGTATCACAGTCATTTTAAAGCTGCCTAATTGGTGCTTATTATGCTTTATTGCTGCTCCGTGACATCCACAGGTGTTTTCAATACCTGATTGAAAACACTTGAATGAACCTCTGTTCTTCAGAGTGGTAGTCTTTAAGGGGTTGAATAATTG
Organism: Leptobrachium leishanense; assembly: GCA_009667805.1. Taxonomy (NCBI): domain Eukaryota; kingdom Metazoa; phylum Chordata; class Amphibia; order Anura; family Megophryidae; genus Leptobrachium; species Leptobrachium leishanense. The sequence continues at coordinate 280,522,197 of CM019066.1, forward strand.
TGTCAATGAAGAATTCACAAAAGAAACATTTACTACTGTATTACAAAACCAATTGATGTCATTTTAGTTGCATATGGTTCTTTAACCCCTTCGCTGCGGTGGACGCGCTCAGCGCGTCCAACCGCATGTCACGTTCCATGCGGTGGACGCGCTGAGCGCGTCCTGCCTTTGGGGTCAGCGTTCGGCCGGGTTCCGGCCGATCGCTGGCCCCCCCGGTGCGGACTGACATCCTCGATGTCAGCCCAGCATCCGGAACCGCCGCCGGATTAATTAGGTGTCATCGCGGGGGCGCGATGACGCCTAATTCAGGCGCCCCCCCGCATGTGCGGAGGAGGCGCCTGAAAGGGAGGGGGGGAGGTCCTTCGGACCTCTCTCCCTCCCGATCGGCGGCGTTGCGGGGGTTAACCCAGGCACCGTTTGGAAGGGCACAGCCTGCCCTTCCAAATGGTACCTGGCATTAACCCCTGGGGAGCCGGATCACGAATCGCGCTGAAAAGCGCCGGTTCGTGATCCTTTCCCGGAGCTGGCCGACATCTTGGATGTCGGCCAAGCCTCCGGGAACTCCCCCTGAGGACTGGCGTCATCGTGCATAGCACGATGACACCAGTCCTGGAGTTAACCCCTAGCTGCCACCAATGGTGGAGATAGGGGGTTCCAATGAACCCCCTATCTCCCGATCCGTGGCAGCTAGGGGTTAAAGTTTGGTATTGTTGGATCGGCCAGAGCATGGCCGTTCCAACGATACCAAACACGAATGTGAAAAAAGTTTGTAAAAAAAATTAAAAATAAAAATAAAAAAATATTTTAAAAAGAAATTATAAAAAAAAAAAATTTTTTTTTCTTTTTTTTTGGTTTGTTAATGCAGCAATATTGTTCCCATTTCAATTATAATGTGAACAATGATGCTGCACTAACGATTTTTGTATGCGGTGCGTTTGTTAAAAATCGTGTAATTTCCCCCCAAAAAAAATGTAACGAGACCCCATCTCTAATTTTTTTAACAAGCGCACCCCATACAAAATATAACAGCAATTGCTCGCATGTTAAAATGTGAAAAAAAAACACTTTACACATTGTAAATTATTGAAAAATCATATTTTATTGCATTTTTTGTTATAATATACAGACAGGTCATGACGTATACATATAATAATGACATATTATGAATCTGCCGAGTCTGACGGAAAGAACGATATATAATATGTCTGGTTCATATACTAAAATAAGCCTTCAAAACACGTTTAAACATGATGAGGAAAACCGGTAAAAATGACCTCAGCACAGGGGCGGGAAAAGCCTCAGCAGCGAAAGGGTTAAAAAGTCCGTGTAGGATTTCATTCTGAATACAATTACAAATGTTCACTAAATTCCCTAAAACCCTTTACAGCATTGGGGGTTGAATAATTTTGAACACAACTGTAGATACTTTTTGCACAATGGTAAGCAAAGACATTGAAAAACTGCATCCCGATGATTTCATAAATGACTTTCCTGAACAATGTGACCAGTAACAAAAGGAGGGCGTTGTCTGATCTACAACAACTAGACGACATAGTGATCAAAAGATCAGATAAGGGAGGTAATGTTTTCTTAATGAGTAGTGTACAATATCGAGAAATGATTTATAATATTCTGCATGACGGTGTTACATACAAACTCCTGAAAGATGATCCCACTGAATATTTTTTAACATCCCTAGCAATAATATTGAAGGATGGATTGGATACTGGGATCGTTTCAAAAGATGAGTATTTATTCATGAAACCTATTTAATCTACTATCACCACCTTCTATGGCCTCCCGAAAGTCCACAAAAATAAGACCCGTGTACCTGGAAGACCTACTGTTTCTGGCAACGGATCACTTTGTGTAATGCCCGGCTCCTCGGCCCGCTCCCCACCCGGACCGCCATGCTGGGACACACGCCATACTCACCTGAGGTCCCTCGTGGTGCGCTGCTAGGCTCGCAAGATGAAGGAGAACGCTTGCGGTACACCCCACGCCGCCGACAGGATCCAAATGCCGGGAGACGAAGCGCGCACGCGTGATCGCATGTCTTCCTACGAAACGAAACACTTGGTACTCCCTCTGCTGGTCGATTACGGGTACTGCATGACACCTGATCTGGGGATCCTCGTATTCCTCCCATTGACCTATCAAGAACTCAGGTATCCCAACTCCACCTACGACTCCCAGGTGAACGGTGTTCCTATGATCCTCTGAACCCTATTTAAAGCTGCCGCCTTTCTCAGTTCATTAACCAGGTTATACTGTGCCCTCACCGCTCCAGTTTCCCAGTGTTCCTGTTCCAGTGTATTCCATTCTCTGATCTTCTGCCCATCGACCCGGATTGCCTCAACGACCACGGTACCTTCTCCTGCCCATCGACACGAATTGCCTCACCGACCACGGTACCTTCTCCTGCCCATCGACCCGGATTGCCTCAACGACCACGCTACCTTCTCCTGCCCATCAACCCGGATTGCCTCAATGACCACGCTACCTTCTCCTGCCCATCGACCCAGATTGCCTCAACGACCACGGTACCTTCTCCTGCCCATCGTCCCAAATTGCCTCAATGACCACGCTACCTTCTTCTGTCATCCTTTAGTTGCCGCTTATTCTGGACTTTGTGTTTCATTGCTACCCAAGAAGACCACCTTTAGTTGCCGCTTATTGTTCTGGACTTTGTGTTTCATTGCTACCCAAGACGTCCGCCTAAATTATAGTCTATTGTTCTGGACTTTGTATTTTGTTTCTATTACACTAAACCTTAGCTATTGCTACATTATCTCTTGATCTCTTTTCTTCGACGGCTTGCCATTGGGTTTCATAAGCAAAACGCTAAACAGGGGCCCCAGCTCCTGCCTCACACTTTGTCATAATATCAGTAGCTATGTTGATCGTATCCTTAACAACATAGTAACGTCATTGCCATCATACCTCTGAGATTCTAAACAAACTTTACGTGACATACACGGTCAAAAATATTCCACCTCAGACGCTACTATGCAGCCTTGACATTGAATCATTATATAGTTGTATCCCACACAATCTTGGCCTATCGCGGCACAGCGATACCTTTTCAGAATACACAACTTTTGTTGTTCAATTGGTGGAATTTATTTTACCAGGGGAGGATAAACATTAACCCCCTCCACTCTCTCCCATTTTGCAATTCACCTTTAACTCAGTGCCAAGCTTCTTTGACATTGATCTACATATGTCAAGCTGCAGCTTCTGCTCAAGCTGCACCTGTCACATGACCAACAGAGGGTGGGCTATCGAGCGATCCTCCAGCCAGTCTAATTGCCCACAATGCAAGTGCTTTGCGAGCAATTGGCTAGATGCAACTAGTGTTTACTGTTGACCTTTTTCCAGGAAAACTGATTAGTGCTTGCTGATCTGAGCTTTCTAGGCAGGACTAATCCCTCACAACCGGATGGGTGAAATCACCCCTTCAGGACTTGGGGGGGGGTTCACTGTGACACTGTGACCATTCAAATTGCATCTCCTATAGCAGGGATCTCAAACTCATGCCCCCCAGATGTTTCTTGCCTACAATTCCCAGAATTCTTTGAATGGAATCAATAGCCAGAGAATCATGGGAGTTGTAGGCAAGAAACTTCTGGAAAACCAGAGTTTGAGATTCCTGGCCTATAGTGTCTCTTTAAGGATATTGGTCTGACAAGCAACATACAAGATCACTGACAGACTAACATCACAGCATGGCGGGGATTAATAAATCAAACATTTTTTTTCTTAAAATATCAACACTGTGTAGTGATTTCAATGTCCCATCAGAAGAAAGAACGTCTTAATAGGTTCCCGGATTTTCTCCACTTTTTTTCCAGTATCCTCAAATGCAAGGAAGAAAAACAAACATAGCGTGACCTGTGCAATAAGGTATCGAATATTTTCCTATGCCAAATGCCACTCACGTGATTGAGAGCCCACCTGGCTCTGGCTGAATGGCCTCTGTGTTGTTTGCCAGCCACCCAACTGCCCCACTGGAGTTCAGTGTGAATTTTCTACCTTCAATATAAAGGTATATATATCATAGTGTATTCTGATGACTAACTTACAAATGCACTTAAGACATGGATCTAGTCACATGATCTTGGACTATATCCAGGTCCGAGGTGTATTGAGCACAGAAGTTCAATTGTAGGCACAACTTCCACTTCTGTGCTCAATACACCTCGGACCTGGATATGGTCCAAGATCATGATCATGTGAGTAGTTTTTGTGGAAGTTGTGCCTACAAACGAACTTCTCACTATGTTTGTTTTTCTTCCTTGCATTTGAGGATACTGGAAGAAAAGTGGAGAAAATCTGGGAACCTATTGAGACGTTCTTTCTTCCGATGGGACATTGAAAATCGCTACACAGTGTCGATATTTTGTGACTTTTTGGTGTTGGATTATAAGGCCAAAATTTTGTGTTAAGCGATATCCCTATTGAATGTGAATGCCAGCGCTGCATATATCTATATATATTTTTTTCTTAGCACAATACTGTCTGTGCATCACAAAGGCAACATATAGACACAGGTATCTCTCATTATTTTCATGTAGGTGCATTAAATATGAAGCCCATTTATTTTCCCTCTTTTAAGTAGTCCTTTAATATGCTTTCAGAACTCTCCTGTTCCCTAAGCAATACCTATCCTATTTCAAAAGGCGTGTGATCCCTATATTTGGAAAATCTTACTAATGAGTTTTAATATGAAACCCCTTGACAGCTGATAATTGAAATGAGTTGATTAATTGATTGACATGATTAACTCCAGAGGTGATACTGTACCCAGAGAGAAAAATCAATTCCTGGTTTATAGCTAAAATCGTATTTACAAGTAATACTTACTATAAGTAGCTAATTTGTCTTGAAAACAGCCTAACCCGTTTGGGGGTAAAAATATATATATACATACCCAGAAATAAAATTTAACAGGTATTTCTGCTAACAACATCCTTATACTAAAGGGAAAAAAAGGAATTTCTTTTGCAATTGCTCAATCATACATAGTTTGTATCTGCTCAATTAATTAGTAAACTGTCTTTATCACAAAGCAGATTAATTAGCACAAGAATAGAGTTGGTGAGCACAATGCTTGGTGACAAAGCAATGAATAGTACAGTGAATTGCAGGGCTTTAAGTGATGTATCATTGTTCTCCTACATTTATGATTGTCACGAGCAACAAAAAATGTCTTCTAGCATATAAATTGTCTGTAATGGAGAGGAATAATTTGAAACGGAAGAACAAATGATGCTGTTTGTTGTTGTAAAATACAGTAGTTCATCCATAGAATTCAAAGACAGTTAGATCTCATGTGGCTATGTTGAACTTTTACCCACAGGTAATAGTATTTACATCTTCTGAAAAGAAATCTGGTTGTATCTCTTTTTGTGTAATTGTGTCATTAATTAGGTTTATAATTTTTTTTGCATGCAAATTCTTTTGGTAAACGTTAAATATTTCATTGTAGATAGAGAGATGCCTATTAAAGACTTGGCTATATGAAGAGAGACATAGGGCAATATTACATTCTTAACGCTAACGTTAGCAATCAGCTGTGTGAACGTTAACGCTAAGATAAGTGGCCCTAGCACGACCTGCCTATATTACATATCAAAAAACCCGTTCGGAAATCGCAGATTGCGGTTTTCAGCGTGAGTTTACTGTACTTTGCGCTCCCTATGCTTGACATGGTGAGCACATAGAGTTAATTAGTGTTAGGATTATAAAATCCTAAAGCTAATTACGCCAAGCTGCGGTTAACCCAAAAATTAACCACAGCTAGGAGGTGGTGCTAACTGATTCCGCTTCTGTGGAATCTGTTTTCATCAGCTACAAATCCCTCTCAAAAATCACATACTCACATCCCATCCCGCGGCGAGGACTGCGGCCCAATCCACCTTTTCTGGCCGCTGGGAGCAGAGTGAGGCTAGGGGGAAAATGTCCCCAATCTCTCTTCGCGATCACTCCGCCGACCTATAGGATCTCGCGAGAGGCGAGATCCTGCAAGTCAGGTGACTCGGCAGTTAAAGCCTTAATGGGGTCCTATGGACTGCATGGAGGGGATGCTTGCGACGGCGCTTACTGCTGCCTCGAGTATCCTCAGGCTTAGCGCTGCATTACAGGGCAGGTTGCTGAATTAGCGCCTGCCCCGTAATATGGAGCTAAAACAGTGGCACTAAGGAGAAACCTGTAGGCGCGTTTTCGTCCTTAACGTCCCCGTTTTAGCGGGCAGTGTGTAATACTGCCCATAAAATTTAAAGTTGTAAAAAGATACAACAGTAATATCTATATATAAATTTCATGTTGACACATCCCTGGGTTTATCTTAGACATACTATAACTTTTTTATTTTTTTTATTTTTATTTTTTTCTTATGTTTTATACTATAACTTACCTTAATATTTAGCCACAACCCAGAATCTATTGTGTATTTCTTGAACAGAATGCTACTCGTACACCAAAAAATCAACGCTATGTGACACTCGGGGTAATACAAATATAAATATATATAATCTTGTAGCTCCCAGGTGTCTTTTCCCACAGGCGTCACAACACAAAGTTAATATTAAAAATATAGGGAGTAATTAGGATATAAATAGATATCAGGCACATCAAATAGCAAGTGGCTTGTACTGTTAGCCCACGTCTGTCCACTCCAAGAACCTTGAACCTGGTACATCTTGCCGCCACAGGAAACACCAAGAGAGGCTCCGCCAGTGGTTTCGTGATGTGGTGAAATTTTTTTATTCAGTAACAATAAAATACATTCCAATGCGTTTCGTCTATTTAGCAGATATTCTTATCCCTGATGAAGTCTAAGTATCAACCATTTAAACCCCCCTTCTTCCATATAAATAGCATTCTTGCCACAGGTTTCCCCGCACGTCCGGTCATGCTGGACGCCATGCAATTATTCTTATTTTTATCCCTGATGAAGTCTATCTGCTGAATAGACGGAAAGCACTGGATTGCATGTTATTGTTACTGAATAAACATTTTTTTTACCACATCACTATACCATTGGTGAAGCCTCTCTTGGGGTTTCCTGTGGCGGCAAGACGTCCCTGGTTCGAGATCCTTGGAGTGGACAGACATGAGGTAACAGTACAAGCCACTTGCTATTTGATGTGCCTGATATCTGTTTATATCCTAATTACTCTCTATCAGGGTTATCCAAAGAGATTCGAAAAGTCACCGCACGTTCGGTGACTTTTCGTTCTCTTCAATTCGGTTCCTTTTGCCGATTGCATTTCGGTGACCCTGCGGTGTATTCAGCAAAGAGCACAGGGTCCCCGAATTGCAGGGAAAAGCTTGTCGAAAACCTGACGAAAACTAACCGAATGCACGCTGAAAACAAGCAAAAACATCTGGATTAACCTTCGAAAAAGCCGAACAGGAGCCGAACAGGAGCCGAATCACACAGAGCCGAAGCAGCTGTGACGTAGAGGAGGCAGTGAATAAATTAGAAAAACCATTTGTATGAATCTGGGAAAAAGAAACGCTGTTTGCAAAGAAACTACTGAGCGAAAATGTCTGAAATTTTCACAGGAGGTCCAGGGAATGATAATAAAGAGGGCTGTTACAAAAAAATAAGTTAACTGAAAAAAAAATAAAAAAAAAATCGGACTTTTTTAAAAAAATTAAAAAAAAATCTGAAAAAATGCTTAAAGTATCCTAAAAAATCTATAAATACAGAGACTTTTGCTGCAGAATTTTATAATGAACGGTTTATTAGATATTGAATTAAAACGGGAATATTTTTAACATTGAAGCCTATGGGATTCTCCTGAATAAATTTGCCGAATGAAACCACCGAATGGCAGGACATTAGGGGAACCTTTCACTGCTGGTTTGTGTTCTCTGAATAGCCGAAGCAGTGCTTTTTCATGGGGATTTCACTGCCCTCGAACAGGAACCGAACAGGCACGTATGTTCAGGCAATTCGCCAGGATTTGGCGAATTGCCGCTCTCTGGATAGCCGAATGGCCAGGAAAGGTAACCGAACGCTGATTTTCAGCATTCGGTTACCTTTCTCAAGCAATTCGGATCTCTTTGGATAACCCTGTATATTTTTAATATACTTTATACTCATAGCCTGAATTTGATTTAATAAATGATCTGTAACAGTTTTCTTCCCCATCACATGAGGTCAATTGTGAAATTTTCCACTTATGTTGTCATGTCGAGGCTCAAAATAATTTCCTGTTTTTTGAAAATTTCAGTATTTCGGATCATGGGTATTTAACCTCTGTCAACCTAAGATATTTTCTGTATTTCAGTTTCTGCTTCATTTGAGGGAAAGCAGCACCTCCTCAGCTTGCCTGTGGTAAACAGCATAGGATATGTCCTGCGCTTCTTGAAGAAACTTTGCCGAAGCCTTATTTGTGACAATCTTTTCAGTAACCAGCCATTTGTCCAGTACAGCACCACATCAGACAACCCAAAAGAGTACGATACGGGGAGGATGGAGTCAGGTAAACCTTTCTTATTGATCCACAAATATTACTGACCTTAACCTTAGAAAGACAATTATGCCTAAAAATAAATTGAACTTAATTAATAATACACATTTTAGAGATTTGAATTTAAGATTAGTTTTTTATATTTTTGCTTCATTTCTCAAGAAAGAGTGTTTTTAGCATAAAATGGGGTGTTCACTTATTTCAACTTCCTGAACAACATGCATTTAAGTGATTTTCAATCGGTGAGCAACAACTTTTGAAAATGGTGGAGGAAAAAAACCAATTCACCACACCTTTTATTTTTATCTCTTAATTTATCATATAGATTATTATTAATATTATTGCACGCTTTGTGGTTTATTTTGCTAATCTTAGCATGCTGTTCATTTCTAAAAACTGTTCCTTCTTATGTAGCAGTGAGGGAGTCTAGTCACGTCAATAAAACTTTTTAACCACTTCCTGCTAAAATTTCCACTATGCTTGTGGTACCAAAGGCAGAAATATGTAAAGTTATTTCAAAAGACCACAACAGCTGTCGAAAAATAACAGACGTGTCAAAAAATAGTCTAAATAACATTTTAAATTGCCCGTCACCACAAAAACATTTAACAGTCTATTCACAAAGCACCAAAATTGTGTGCAATTTCAGTGCTTTGCGTTACGGCGCACTTCTGTGATTCCATTTCATGGAAAATATGGTGAATTCACTACTTAGCGAATGGTCACCATATTTTGCTGAAATTGGAGTCACCGAAGCAGTTATCGGACGTTGGTGGAAATAGCCGAATTATGCCGATAACGTCTAATTGCGCCGAACTGGCATCACCGAATTCAACCAAAATGGGAAAAAAAGTCTCGTAATAGGAAGTTAAATCAATAAAAATGTTGTAAGAATTTGTCCAAATAATAAAAATCATCCTTTAAAAAATAACAAAAAGGTATGTTAGAAAAAAGTCATAAAATTTTTATTTTAAAAAATAGAAAGGGTTTTTAGCAAAAAATAAAATGAATAAACAGTCTTTAAATTTTTTTTAAAAAAAAAAAGATATACTTTTTTATATTGAAACCTAAGGGATTTGCCTGTTTAACCCCTTCACTGCTGAGCCATTTCACGCAAACGAACCCCCTATCTTTCCTTAGGAGTCAATAAGGACGTTCCCCACACGTCCTCAGCAGTGAAAGGGTTAAACCTGTTGAATTGAAACACCAAAAATCAGGACATTTTGCTGGATTTTCGTGCAATTCGGCATTCTGTGAATAGAAGATACAATAGACTTCAATAGGACAATTTCGGTGCTGGCGAATTGCACCATATTTCGCTGTCAGTTTAGCTGTAATTGAGTGAGAGCGAGATCTTGCAGGTAGGGTCAACGCTCCTGCTAGGCAAGCTAGGCACCTGCCTGACACATCCTCGGCACCTGCAGGACTTGAGGGGGGGGGCTGGGCACCCGGCGGCATCGCTGGCTGGCCGGGTGCCAGGAGTTCCGGCCGTTCGCGAGCCTGGAGGGGCAGGGCGCGGCATGATGACGCGGAGCCGTCGGCCTTAAATGCAGGGCGCGCGAGTCGACTCATTGCCCTGACGTGGAGTTAGTTCCCGCATAGGAATTCTGATTCTTGATTCTAGTGCTCTGTCACATCCGACCCGGATTGTATGAGGACCCTGATTGTTGCTGACTTGGACTGCCTTCCTGACCATTCTATTTCCGACCAAGTCTGTATGTATGTTATGCCCAGAGCAGACTCAGAGTGCATGCTGATCTTACCCCACGCTGACTCAGAGTGTATATCAATCCTGCATAACGCTGACTCAGAATGTATATCAATCCTGCATAACGCTGACTCAGAATGTATATCAATCCTGCATAACGCTGACTCAGATAATCCATTGATCTGTGCTGTTGCCAACTCAGAGTGTATGAGAACCTTGTGTGTTGCCAAACCAGTCTGTATGAAAACTCTCTCTGTTGCCAACTCGGAACATTTATATGACCACGCTGATGTTAACCCCTGGTGTATGAATACACTGCTAAAGCCTTTTCCAGACTGTTTCTCACTTGTCGGTAAAGTTAACCCTTTGTGGCTCAGTAGATACTTGGTCTCGAAACCTACTGTTACTAGGTTGTACTCATTGTTGCTGATCTGTCTGTTCCCCATGGCTGGGAGTGATAGGGTTAGCGGTCCCGACCAAGGATCGGAGGGTCTAGAAGTCTGTCCAATAGGATTCCCACCACGGTTGTGAAGGGTGAGCGGGACAGCGAACGTGACACTGCCTAGGGCGCACACTGCCGCCAAGGGCACAGCCGGCCCTGACCCAGGTTCTTCATTGCGCGGCTCTATATATGATGAGATATTGTCACGGATCCCTCTGATTACCAAAAGTGTGGTCCCTTTACGCAGACCGCTCTCTACCCTTCCGATCCTTGAATGGTCGGCAAAACTAGAAAGACAATTAACCAGACAATAGATAAACAAGGAGTAACACCAGACAGAGGTATGGAATAGAGTATTGTCACGAATCCTTCTGACTACCAAGATATTGATCTCTTTATGTAGCTCACTTTCTACTCTTCCGATCCTTGAATGGTCGGCAAAGCTATATAGACAATTAAGCAGGTAACAGATAAAGAAAGGGAAACACCAGACAGGGGTACAGAACAGATCACAAGTCCTCCCTAGGACTTTAGTAATAGCAGAGATAATCTGATGTGTGCTTAGGGTGCCACATAGACTGACCTCGGTACCAACGTTAAGGGCAGAACCTAGAGCAGAGTAAATGCCAATACCAGGGGTTATACACAGAAGGGTTCGTTTGCCAATGCCAAGAGTCATACACAGGAGGGTTCGTTTGCCAATGCCAAGGGTCATACACAGGAGGGTACGTTTGCCAATGCCAAGGGTCATACACAGGAGGGTACGTTTGCCAATGCCAAGGGTCATACACAGGAGGTTCGTTTGCCAATGCCAAGGGTCATACACAGGAGGGTTCGTTTGCCAATGCCAAGGGTTATACACAGGAGGTTCGTTTGCCAAAGCAAAGAGTCATACACAGGTAATCGCCAAATATTCACAAGAGCTCTGCGGGAGGTGAATACCACGTCAGGGCACCGGTATAATGGTGAGACTGGGTTTTAAACCCGGCGGGTCCGCGTCATAACGCCAGGCCCCGCCCCTCGGCGTCCCACGTGAGCGCACCCGGAAGCGTTTACATTCGGCGCCTGGCCAGCGAGCAGCGAGGAAGCTGCTGCCAGGCGCCCCATCCCCTGACCCACCGTGACAGAACCCCCCCTCCAGGGGCGGCCACTGGACGACCCCCAGGGGCACGGGGGTGCGCCAAATAGAAGGCCTTCACTAGCCTAGGAGCATGGACTTCCGCAGCCGGTACCCAAGAACGATCCTCCGGACCGTAACCCACCCAATCGACCAAGTACTGCAAAGACCCCCTAGACATCCTGGCACCCAGAATGGCCTTAACTTCGAACTCCTCCTCGCCCTCCACAGAGACAGGAGGCGGTGGAGCATGGACCTTGGTGTACCGGTTACATAACAACGGCTTCAAAAGGTTTACATGGAATACATTGTGTATCTTAAAATGGGGGGTAACGCCAAAGCATAGGAGACAGGGTTGAGTCGCCGTAGAATCTTATAGGGGCCGATATACCTAGGAGCCAACTTCATGGAAGGCACTAAGAGCTTGATGTTACGTGAAGACAGCCAAACCCTGTCCCCAACTTGATACACGGGTGCCTGCCTCCTGTGTCTGTCGGCCTTAGTTTTCTGGATGGCACTACTCTCCTCCAGTGCCCTTCTCACTCTCCCCCAAGTCTCTTTCAATGATGCCAGTTGCTCATCTAAAGCAGGAATCGTGGTATCAGGAAACGTGGCGGGGAGCACGGGAGGATCAAAACCATAAACAGCGAAGAAAGGAGAATGTCCTGTGGATTCACTCACTGCGCTGTTCAAAGCATATTCTGCCCATGGTAGCAGGTCTGACCAGTTATCTTGTTGTTCTGAGATAAAGCACCTGAGATATTTCTCTATATTTTGGTTTGCTCGTTCTGCTGCTCCGTTGGTCTGGGGGTGATAAGCCGAAGAGAAAGAGAGGTCTATCCCCACGTTCTTACAAAACCCTCTCCAGAATCCGGAGATGAATTGGGTCCCCCTATCAGAGACAATCTCCAGAGGGACACCGTGTATGCGGACCACGTTGGCAATGAAAATGGGCACCAGTTCAGCTGCCGAAGGTAGTTTCCGAAGAGGAACATAGTGGCCCATCTTGGAAAATCGATCTATGATCGTAAGTATCACTGTATTCCCTCTTGACTCAGGTAACTCTACTATAAAATCCATGGCTACATGTGACCAGGGTCGTTCGGGGATCGGCAAAGGCTGGAGTAAGCCAATGGGTGCTGTTTTGGGACTTTTCTGCCTTGTGCACACTTCGCACACGGCAATGTAATCTTTGACATCTCGGCGCAACGTGGGCCACCAGAGGAGTTTACTGATACTAGACACAGTCTTGGTGATACCCATATGCCCGGAAGTTTTATTATCATGATAGATGTTAAGTACTTCCTCTCTTTCGTTCTCAGGTACAAAGAGTCTCGCAGGAGGTTTTCCCCCAGGAGCTGCACCCTGGACGGTCTGCAACCTTTTCATTAGAGGAGACGAGACACTAATCGTGGTAGCGGCTATGATCCTTTCCTGGGGTACAATGGGATGCTGATCTTGGATATTATGTTCATAAGACTCATACTGTCTCGACAATGCGTCTGCTTTAATGTTTCTGGACCCAGGTCTATAGGTAAGCACGAAATTAAAACTTGAAAGAAACAATGACCATCTCGCTTGTCTGGAATTTAAACGTTTGGCATCTCCAATGTACGTGAGATTCTTATGGTCGGTTATGATAACGATGGGGTCCTTAGACCCCTCTAATAAGTATCTCCATTCGGCCAAGGCCGCGATGACTGCTAACAATTCTCTATTCCCAATGTCATAGTTCTTCTCTGCCGGGGACAACTTCCGAGAATAGAAGCCGCATGGATGCAAGGGTTTGTCAGGAGCCTCCCTTTGGGACAAGACTGCACCAAGACCTAGTTCGGAGGCGTCAACTTCTACTTGGAAAGGCAGAGCCGGATCTGGATGTCGGAGAACAGGGGCAGTAGTAAACGCTTGCTTTAGTGCCTCAAAGGCTTGAGTGGCTTGAGGTGTCCATTTCTGATTTCCCACCCCTTTCTTTGTCATAGCCGTGAGGGGGGCCACCAAGGCCGAAAAATCTTTAATGAACCTTCGGTAATAGTTCGTAAACCCCAGAAACCTCTGAATGGCTTTAAGTCCTTGGGGTAGAGGCCAGTCAAGAATAGCTGAGAGCTTCTTAGGATCCATTTGAAAACCCCCAGGGGTTATTATATAACCAAGGAATTGCACAGTTACTATGTCGAATAGACATTTTTCTAGCTTACAGTACAATCCAGCCTTCAATAGTTTTTTCAAGACTTGTTTCACGTGGACATGATGAGTGTCCACATCAGGAGAGTATATCAGGATATCATCCAGATATACTATGACGAATTCTTGCAGAAACTCCCTTAGAGTGTCGTTTATAAGGTCCTGAAAGACGGCTGGTGCATTACACAACCCAAAAGGCATCACCAGGTATTCATAATGCCCGCTACGTGTATTAAAAGCCGTTTTCCATTCGTCTCCCTTTTTAACCCTGACCAGGTTGTACGCTCCGCGTAAATCAAGCTTCGTATAGACACGGGCCCCTTTTAATCGGTCGAACAATTCTGTTATGAGAGGTATGGGATATGCATTTCTTATAGTGATCCTATTCAAACCCCTATAATCGATGCAAGGTCGCAGATCTCCCTCTTTCTTGGAAACAAAAAAGAAACCTGCTCCTGCTGGAGAGGAGGACCGTCTAATGAATCCTCGTTCCAGATTCTCCCTTATGTATTCCTCCATAATGTCGTTCTCTCTTTGTGATAAAGGATATACGTGACCCCTAGGAGGCATCGTACCGGGGAGTAAATCAATGGCACAGTCATATGGACGATGTGGTGGTAGGACCTCAGTCCTGGCTTTAGAGAACACCTCCTTTAATGCCAGGTAACATTCAGGGACCTCTGTGGACAAAGGAGGGGCTGTGGCAATATTGAGGCTACCAATCACATTGACTCTGCCTAGGCACCTAGACTGACAACTCTGACCCCAACATTTTATGTCTCTCTGGACCCAATCGACAACTGGGTTGTGCTCTGTTAGCCATGGAAACCCAAGAACGACAGGACATGAGGGTGATTCAATAATTTGAAATCTTATTGTTTCCTGGTGCAAAACTCCTGTTTTCATACATACATCGACTGTGTCGTGAGTGATATGTGGACATGACAGGGGTTTACCATCTATGGCCTCCACCATTAGAGGTCTTTCCTTGAGAACCAGAGGTAGGAGGTTTTTGGCAGCAAAATACTTATCCATAAAATTGCCTGAGGCCCCAGAGTCTAAGAACGCCTCAGTCTTGAGGTGAACCCCCTCCCAGGTTAGGGAGATCGGTAACAGAATCCTGGATTTTTTTTTCTCATTATCCACAAAGGAGGCATACAGAGAACCGATAACCTGGGTGTTTCCTGTTCTGAATCCTAATTTGCTATGTTCAGCCCTGCTAACCCTGGGTCTCTGAGGACATTGAAGGCGGAAGTGATCTGCCCCTGCACAATAGAAGCAGAGCCCCTTTTCTCTTCTGTGCGCTCTTTCTGCTTCTGAAATACCTGTCTTCCCTATTTGCATGGGTTCAACGACTGGCAATTCTGTTTTCACATTCTCCGAACCACCTGACGTACTGGTGTGTCTGGGTAACGAGGGTAAAGGAGGCAAGACCCTTCTGGGTCTATCTCTGGGGTGTCTCCTTTCCCTGATTTGATCGTCCATGGCTATACAGAAGTCTATCAGGTGGTCCAGACTTTCTGGTAATTTTAAGGGAGCCAGCTCAAACATAAAAGCCTCGTTCAAGCCTTCGGTAAAGGCTAAGGTTAAAACGTCGTTCGGCCAAAGTACCTCAGAAGTCAAAGTCTTAAACTCTATGGCATAGTCGGCGACCCTCTTATTACCTTGTTTGATGTGAAACAAGGACCTACCCGCATTGGTAGCCCTTCTAGAGGGATCAAAGGTACGTTTTAACTCAAAGGTAAAACCCTCATAGTCATAAATGATGGGTTTCTTATTTTCCCATAACGGCGTAGCCCACAATAAAGCTTTTTCTGTTAAATGATTAATCAGATATCCTACTTTGGCTTTATCAGACATACAAGAACCTGGATTGTTCTCAAACAAGATCTCGAGTTGAGTCAAAAAACCCCGACATAGGCTTGGTGTACCATCATAGCGTAGGGGTGCCTTCATACTAAGCCTATGTCCTTCAGGGGGGACGGAACTGACCCTAGGTAATACTGGATCTGGAGGGTTTGTGGTACCTGTATTGGACCGATTTAACAGGGTTTGCAGAGCGAGAGAAATCTGGTCCATCCTATGGTCTTGTTCCTCTTGTCTGGCTGCGATACGTGCCAGCTGGTTAGAGAGGTCTGCGGGATCCATTGGCCCTGACGTAATGTCACGGATCCCTCTGATTACCAAAAGTGTGGTCCCTTTACGCAGACCGCTCTCTACCCTTCCGATCCTTGAATGGTCGGCAAAACTAGAAAGACAATTAACCAGACAATAGATAAACAAGGAGTAACACCAGACAGAGGTATGGAATAGAGTATTGTCACGAATCCTTCTGACTACCAAGATATTGATCTCTTTATGTAGCTCACTTTCTACTCTTCCGATCCTTGAATGGTCGGCAAAGCTATATAGACAATTAAGCAGGTAACAGATAAAGAAAGGGAAACACCAGACAGGGGTACAGAACAGATCACAAGTCCTCCCTAGGACTTTAGTAATAGCAGAGATAATCTGATGTGTGCTTAGGGTGCCACATAGACTGACCTCGGTACCAACGTTAAGGGCAGAACCTAGAGCAGAGTAAATGCCAATACCAGGGGTTATACACAGAAGGGTTCGTTTGCCAATGCCAAGAGTCATACACAGGAGGGTTCGTTTGCCAATGCCAAGGGTCATACACAGGAGGGTACGTTTGCCAATGCCAAGGGTCATACACAGGAGGGTTCGTTTGCCAATGCCAAGGGTCATACACAGGAGGGTACGTTTGCCAATGCCAAGGGTCATACACAGGAGGTTTCGTTTGCCAATGCCAAGGGTCATACACAGGAGGGTTCGTTTGCCAATGCCAAGGGTTATACACAGGAGGTTCGTTTGCCAAAGCCAAGAGTCATACACAGGTAATCGCCAAATATTCACAAGAGCTCTGCGGGAGGTGAATACCACGTCAGGGCACCGGTATAATGGTGAGACTGGGTTTTAAACCCGGCGGGTCCGCGTCATAACGCCAGGCCCCGCCCCTCGGCGTCCCACGTGAGCGCACCCGGAAGCGTTTACATTCGGCGCCTGGCCAGCGAGCAGCGAGGAAGCTGCTGCCAGGCGCCCCATCCCCTGACCCACCGTGACAGATATGTAGTGTAGTGCTGGGTTCTCAAAGAGTGCAGTATTTCAATCGTTAGCATTTTTGGGGGGGGGGCGCAAGTAGCTGGTGTTGCCTAGGATGCAAAATAGTCTAGCACTGGCCCTGCTTGCAGGTCAGGTGACCAGGAAGCATAAGCCTTTATGGTGTCCTATAGACTCCAGGAGGTGATACTTGCAGCAGCGCGTTAGCTCCACCCTCGCCTCTCCTGACAGCTCATTGGAGGGTGACAGGAGGCGGAGGTCAAGATCCAGGAGTCCGATGCGGAGCAGCTGCAACAACTACAGATGAAGCTACACTCGCTCGCAGGCCACAGATGGTGAGAGGCAGGCGGGCGGGAGAAGCTTCATCTGTTGTTACAGTTGCTCTGCATTGCTCACATTAAGTTAAGCCATGCATGTAGAAGGCCATGCATGTAGCCATCCATTAAGCCATGCATGTAGAAGGCCACGTACCAGGGGTTGGGGACCCTTGTTTTAAATTAGCCAATTTGTTATAACGTATTGCACCATCACCTCCACATTTGCTCCCGTCGTGGGAAATGAGAAGTTGAGTTATTGCAGTGGCATTGTATACTTTATAAGAAAAAGCACACACTGCTTTTGCCCTGAAATAGAGAAAAAAGTTAGTTTTCCATTTAATTTCTTTACATATTTTATTTGTAGTCATTACATGGTCATGCTTGTTGTCTTTGGAAAATTCAGACTCTGACATTTCCATTGACATCTCACTTGACCTTGTGCGGTGTACAATTCAGAGATGCAGGTTCCAAAGTTTGTCAACGAAACAATGTGTTGTACCATCACCTCCACACTTGCTGGCAGTGTGGGAAATGAGAAGGTGAGTTAGTGCAGCGTCACTGTTCACTTTTTAATTGTAAAGTGACCAGTTGTGCTGAGTTAGAAAATAAAAGAGAAAAAATCTTTTCATTTTATATACAGCTTGGAAAAAAGACAAGACAGAGGAGATATGATAGAAACATTTACCGTATATACTCGGGTATAAGCCGACCCGTGTATAAGCCGACCCCCCGCGTATAAGCCTAAGTGGGAAATTAGCTCGCTCATGGATATGCCCCAGCTCGCACATGGATATGCCCCAGCTCACACATGGATTTGCCCCAGCTCACACATGGATATGCCCCAGCTCACACATGGATAATGCCCCAGCTCACACATGGATTTGCCCCAGCTCCTGGATTTGCCCCAGCTCATGGATTTGCCCCAGCTCATGGATATGCCCCAGCTCACACATGGATATGCCCCAGCTCACACATGGATAATGCCCCAGCTCACACATGGATATGCCCCAGCTCACACATGGATATGCCCCAGCTCACACATGGATAATGCCCCAGCTCACACATGGATAATGCCCCAGCTCACACATGGATAATGCCCCAGCTCACACATGGATTATGCCCCAGCTCACACATGGATAATGCCCCAGCTCACACATGGATAATGCCCCAGCTCACACATGGATAATGCCCCAGCTCACACATGGATTTGCCCCAGCTCATGGATATGCCCCAGCAGCTCATGGATATGCCTCAGCTCACCTGCCGCCGCCGCGTTCGTCTCCCTCTGAGCGTGCGTCCGGTGGCAGGAAGCTTGGGCACTCGCCTGGGGGAGCCACGTGACCGCTATCTCGCGAGATCGCGGTCACGTGGCTCCCCCAGGCAAGTGCCCAAGCTCCTTGCCGCCGGACGCACGCTCAGAGGGAGACGAACGCGGCAGCGGCAGGTGAGCTGAGGCATATCATGGGGCATAAAATGGAGCACAGCCTACCTTGACTCGCGTATAAGCCGAATCGCGTTTTTTTACTCAAAATCTGAGTCAAAAAACTCGGCTTATACGCGAGTATATACGGTAAATACGTAAAGGGAATCCACAAGGTAGAGGAAGGGAGTATATTTAAAAGGAAACAAAGTAGCAAAACAAGAGGACATAGTCTTAGATTAGAGGGGCAAAGGTTTAAAAGTAACATCAGGAAGCATTATTTTACTGAGAGGGTGGTGGATACATGGAACAGCCTTCCAGTTGAAGTGGTAGAGGCCAAAACAGTAATTGAATTTAAGCAGGCATGGGATAGGCATAAGGCTATCCTAAACAAAAGATAAATCCAGGTAAAGTATCCATGTAATTGGGCAGACTAGATGGGCCGAAAGGTTCTTATCTGCCGACATTTTTCTTTGTTTCTATATGTTATTTTACTTTTACATAAACCCGGTCATGTGTTATCATTGAAAAGGCCGTAATCAGGCTTTTCCAATGATACCTTCCCTCTAGCCTGTAGGGCCTCAGAGATACAGGGGTCTAAATGATTGTAAATTGTATTTTTTTAAGAGCAAGGCACCCCCTTGTGGCAAGCGCCTGTAGGCACATGCCTACTCTGCCTAATTATAAACCTGGTCTTGATTGTGGGGTTGCACACACAAGTATTGATAAAAGCTAGGGGATTGAAAGTAGCTCAAAGATCTCAAATGCTGTAAGGTAGTCTCAGAAATTCTGAGTACCTAAATTCATCAACGTTTAACTGTGAAGCCTACCTTTAAGTGACCTCAATGGACTATATGCAGTAGTCACCATTACAATGCACTGGGAAGCCATTAATATGATGGAAAGGGTATTGAATTTAAGCATGTGTGCCACTTTCTACTGAATAATGTATGTACTGTAGGTAGGTACTTATATAGAGATGGTCATCATTGGTGTGTGCACAGCATGTATTTTAAGGTGTGGACACATATTTATTACTTACACAATGAAAATAATCCCAAATTGTTAATTTTCATGTTTTTTACGCACATATGTATGTGTAGATGAGGATCTACTGCAAAAATTTGAAAGCCGGAGCAAGTCATAGAGTAAGCACAACCTTCTTCACATGTTTGTGAAGGTTATTGGGCAAACTATGTTATGCTGAAGCAACTCACACTCACCTTAATTAAACCACAGAAGTCATCTGGTATTGCTCTTCATTGCTTCTCACCTAGGATAAATGGCTAATATTCACGGTTTTAGTGTTAATGCATTTGCGTTTCTCTCAGCAGAAACTGTGATACCTGAAGATTACCTGGTCGATCCAGTTAACACAAAAAGATACAACGTGGATCCCTCTGACTCTGCCTTTAACTACATGGGTTCCTTGTACCCTATGAGACAAAACTCTGGAGATGGCCGTCTTGGAAATGGAGGGGCCTCCTCTTCATCCTGTAGCCATAGATCCAACCAGATGTCATTGGGAGGACAGTCGTCAGCAGGCTTGAGGCGCCAAACATCAAGCCCCACCAGAAATGGTTCTTATCTTGAGGGAAACAGAAGTGGTAACAGCATTTTTTATTTATTTGATGTCTCTTGAAACCAAGGAAGCACATTGTGCATGTTATTACAGTGCAGCAATGCTACATTATGATTTATAATGATACACAAGTTTTGGCAAAACGGCAAAACATGACTACACGTTAGGAATTTGTAATTAATTTTGGCACCGACATTATTATTACTCAATTTTGTTAAAGTAAATATAGTTAAGTGCAGTAGCGATCCTGTTTTTTACAATTTTTGTGATTGGGAGATAATCCAAGTTCCAGTGGTTTGTTGAATGGAGGAGGTAAATGTGTTCAAGAGAAAAGGTTCAGAGAGAAAGTTAAGGTAAAACATATATACATTTCCTGTTGTACACAACAATATTAAATTTTAAGCACAATAATACAACTGTCTCAGGTTCTATAAAAAGGAAGTTAAAATCAGATCCATATTCTCAACTGAGTAAAATGTTGCAGAAGAATTTCATTATCAACTCCGTTCCCAATATTTTTATCAGCCGTGTTTGTCTTGAGCAAGCCTTTCCTTTATCCATACAGCCTCCAGCCCTTCCCCTGAGAACCAGGAGGGAGTGAGACCAGCACGCAAAGACCCTTCTAACTGGAGTGTTGAAGATGTTGTGTGGTTTGTGAAAGATGCCGATCCACAGGCTTTAGGGCCTCATGTTGACCTTTTCAGAAAACATGTAAGTAATTCACTCTCTGGTATATTATATCAGATTTCTTTTGTAGAAACACATATGTTGGCTAAAATGTGACTGGGCAAATGACATCCATAGGCTGGCATGTTCTCGGCATCCATTTTTCTTGTCTTTCCATTTCAATTATATTTGTGTTGATCACAATGTTGCCTGAATGGAAATCAACTGTTGATTTCCATTAGGGATCTTAGATTTGTGTAGCGACTAAAACAGCAGATCATTCAAGCAAAGCCATGAACAGGCATCGCACCACCTGAGGTGTGTTGCCAAGTCCAGAATATGGGACAATGTGTGATCATGGTAGGGTGTATGTGTCATGCAATGCACGGGGCTTAGCAGGCAGAGCCCAGTTTAGAGTGACACACAGGTGAGCAGACAGGTACTTGAGTAACTTGGGAAGGATTTATTGGGAAACATAAGGATACACAAAAGGCAATACTAATAGAAAGACCAGATATATGGAAGTGGGCCGGAGCAAAGGAGGAAAGTAAGCCAGGTAGACAGATGGGCGTGGCACGAAGCAGGCTGACTGGAACACAAAAAGAGTAGACAGAGAGGCAAGACAAGAAAGGAGATAGACACCAACAAAAGGCAAACAGACTAGACACAGATAATACACAGGCTGACAAAATACACAAGAGGTAGATACAGAAGGTAAAACACACTAGAGACTGAAGCACT
Source organism: Leptobrachium leishanense (assembly GCA_009667805.1). Taxonomy (NCBI): domain Eukaryota; kingdom Metazoa; phylum Chordata; class Amphibia; order Anura; family Megophryidae; genus Leptobrachium; species Leptobrachium leishanense. The sequence goes on from CM019066.1 coordinate 280,543,977, forward strand.
GTCAAGGCTGATGGGCATGAACACTGTCAAGGATGGCAGGCTGTAACATTGTCAAGGCCTAGCTGCCAGGAACATGGACACAGAACAAACTAGGTCACTTGGCACGTTATAGGTATCTACCAACAAGGCATCCCAGCAGACAGACTTCAAGGAGAAAGCACATTGCAAGCAAAGAGTCATTGCAAAAACCAGGCTTCGTCTGAGCGCTTCTCTTAAATAGCCAAACAACACCTGTGGCTACTTCTGATCAGGAAGATCTGCTGGCACAAGCTGCTGTATGGCGATCAAGCCATAGCTGAGCCAGTTCGGACATGGGTTTTCTTAGCACTCCTACAACCCCTGGCGGATGCCCGACAGTATGGGAAAATAATGAGAGGGTTTAAGGTCAGAAAAAAACGTGGTTTCCTTACCATTTTGGGGTTACCACAGTAATGTGGGGAAGGCGAGTCTGGGTCTTATTTCCATGAATAAAATAGTGGGGTTTACAACAGTTTTGGTCTGAAGTTTAAATGTTGGTTTGCTACTGCAGCCTTATAATCTTTTAATAGGAAATGTTGATGTTATGGCTAAAAAAAGTTAATGTAACTAGAGCTTTTTAAAATATGCATATGCTATCTATAGCTATCTGTTTATCATCTTTGTTTTCCTGCTTCATCTTATTGTCATTCCTGTCTTCCCAATAGGAGATTGATGGCAATGCCTTGCTGCTGCTGAAGAGCGACATGGTAATGAAGTACTTGGGACTAAAACTGGGGCCTGCCCTGAAGCTGTGCTATCACATTGATAAGTTGAAACAAGCCAAGTTCTGACATCTTAAGTTATTATACAAAGAGTCCTTAACACAGTAGAGGTAATATGTTGCCTTATTTAAGAAAAAAAGGCCATCCTGCCACCCCTTCTTTTTTGTGTAGCCTCACCTTTTATAAAATGTGTATGTTATTTCTTCAGATACGTTAAAGTGTATTGTGATTCCAGCGGTTAATTTTTTTGTACATGGGTGACATTACTTTATCCTCTTGACCACGGGACAGTTGCTAACCATTGCCAAAAACAATACTGCAGATTGCCAACACTGTACTGAGCCGCAATAATGGCAAATGCCGAGAGAGAGTTCAAAAATCACCAATGTTATGTCACACATATTCGCTTCAATACTGCCACTAAAACACTCCCCTTATATAACCCCATTGTATTCATTGATTCTATTTTTTTTTTCAATAACAACTTTACATTTTTGTGCTTTTCTGATTATCCAAATATTTAATTTCGTCTGTAAAGATCTGCGAACACTTTCCGTTGTTTTTACTGTACAAAGTGAAATGTATGTAGGTTTCTTTGTTCTTTACAGTGCAAATAAGCTTTTAACAGTGTGGTGCTGTTTTGGGACGTCATAAGTAATGTAGTCTGAATTCACAATAATTGCAACTTAAAGGGACACTCTAGGGTTAAAACTGGAGAGGGGAAATGGAGAGGTTAAACACAGAGCTGGCTGGTGACATTTCAAGTTGGTGGGCACCAGAGTGGAAACATGAATGTTTTAATCCTGAATAGGAATATGTCTATATGGCAGTACTACCTCCAAAGTATGTGGACGATCCCATATATAAGGAATAAACCTTATAGACCTATTCCTATTAATGAGACAAATAAAATGTAAATAGCCAGCAGCAGGGGGCTTGATAACCGCTGTGGTGCCTGATTTGCAAGGCATTCCATAGAGCCCTTATCAGATTTATGGACTCTGGTCCATAATAACTTTATCTTTTCGTTTTCTGCCTAGCAGCAGTTGAGGAGACAATGACACCGCTTGAAGGGACAAAACACATGTTAGCAATCAGGCACATGTTAAATGACACACAAAAAACAGGAAAAATTATATAGTTAAATTTTAAAAAAATTTATTGCAAAATAATGGTACAGTGCTGGCCCATTTGATTCTATGGGTGAGTCACCATTGGTTAACATTAACCCCTCCTGACCCCTTCCTTCCATTCTACCAGTTTAACCATTTAGTTAAGTTTGAAACTCACCTTTTTTCCGGAGCTGGGTTCAATCTGCTGTCTTTGGATGTGCCATGCTGCAATTTCCTCTATGGTACAGCATGTCAAGTGACCAAAGGGAGGGAGCCAATTCAATGGCTGTCAATGCTAAGAGCATTGACAGTGATTGGATGGGGCTGATTCCTAAAAGGTTCCCAAGACCAGTGTCATGATTGGGGCTCTTTGCCCTCTAGCACCCAGTAGCGTTTCCTTCGCTGGGTGCTTGCTGGCGGTCGATTTAAATTGCCAGCTCTCACAGGTGCCAGGGTGTGATGCAGCGGCCGGCAGGGGACATGACGTTATGATGTGGGCCACTGGGAAGTTTCCACCAGTTTTAAATGCCGGGATTCCCCTGATACCGATGCCCTGTCATGGTTTCTATTGCCTGAGAGCGCGGTTTGGTTATACTACTAGTGTATGAGGTTTTGGCTATTCCCTTTGACTATTCTGACCTCTGGCTTCCCTATCTGACTCTGGAATCTATTCCACTATTGAATTGGGTTAGCCCTGCGTAGTCAAAGGATCAACTTGTCTGTCTATCAATTGGGTAGCAATTTCTGAACAATATACCATACAAAGACCTTTTTAACCTATCTGACTCAGGCATACATTTAACCCCTCTGTCTCCTGACTCTGACATATGTTTAGCCCCTCTAGCTTCTGACTCTGGCATATGTTTAACCCCTTTGGCTTCTGACTCTGAATTTCTTTTAACTCCTCTGGTTCCTGACTCTGGCTTTCATTTAACCCTTCTTGCTCCTGGCTCTGGTACACTTTTAACCCCATTGGTTTCTGACCCTGGCTGGTTGACTACTCCCTCTGGTTCCGGACTCTGGCTTGTTTCTTAGTTTTCTCTAGATTTTTCTAGTTTTACTGGCAGGTTAGGGAGTGACACGTCTGTGTGTTGGGATCAGGGAGTCTTGACAACTAGAAATTTTAGCTTACCGTTCTGGAAGGGACTAAGGCCATGAACTCGGAGGGCTGAATCAGTCCTCCACCAAAAAAGGAGTGTGGATGCTCAAGGCACTGTGACCACTCATATAACATTGAGTAGTCTTAGTCATAAAGTGTCCCTTTAAGTCTCACCTTAAGTTACAGGAATCCAACAAACACAGTAAGGTGTCCCGTGTTGTAAAAATACAGGTTGTAATACCACATAATTTAGCATACGTTTTAATAAATTTTACCTGCCCTTTCACATTTTTCACTATGAGATCATTAATATATGATTGCTCTTAAAGACTAAAAGTTTAACCTCATCTGCGCGTTAAATCCCTTATCCCAATGTGAATAAAAAAAACTGGTGTTCGGTTTAGGTTGAACAGCCATTTTAATGTATAAGCTATGAATTAAGATGGTAAATTGTGAAATACAGAATTTGCCCTACAACAGGGATCAGCAACTTTGGCTCTACAGATGTTTTGGAACTACATCTCCCATGATGCGGAGCTACTCATTAGATTGGCTGAGCCTCGTGGGAAATGTAGCTCCATCACATCTGTAGAGCCCAGATTGCTGACCCCTGCCCTACAATTTGCCAAATAGGCAGCTAGCTAAGGCTAACTCCCACTGGGGCCTCTCATGATTTTACCAGTAAATTGATGCTCCAAACAAATACCCTCTTACACCCATCTACAAGGAATACTGTACGTACAAGCCATCTTAATTTAAATTTATTGGGTTAATTTCGGTATTTTTTACATAAGGAGAGGAGCCTTGTATTTGAGATTGGCCTAAAGCCTCACACACACACTAGACTAGGGCAGGGATTGGCAACCTTGGACCTCAGATGTTTTAAAACCACATTTCCCTTAAGGATTAGCCAACCTGAAAGTGGCTGAGAATCATGGGAAATGTAGTTCCAAAACATCTGGAGTGCCAAGCTTGCTGGCTCCTGCTCTAGAGCCTCCATGTTTGATTACCTATCACGAATGTAATGAGTGTTTTATAGAAGTAAAATCACTTTAAATGGTCACAACGTATAACAGTCATAAGTAATCTAGGCAGCACAGATACTTCAAAATTAATTGTCCAGTGATGCCTATTCAGCCTGAAACCGTATTTCAGGCTGGACATTATGGGACATGTATGTCTGAAACACCTTTATGTCTGAAATGTCAAACTGACCATAATTCTAAACATTTGTTACATACAGCACATTGTTTTTTTTTTGAGAAAGTATTTTGCCAGGAAGGATACATTGAGATTTGTGTGATTATGTCCTGGGTGGCGAGTATGTACCGTTAGGTGTCTTGCCCACGGACACTTACTGGAGAGGTGCTCTTGCCAGGATTCAAACCTGTGTCTCCACGGTTATAGAGCAGTGATGTTACCTCTACTCCAACCAGCCGGTTTAAGGGATAACATTACCTAAACCATCCAAAAATACAGTTTGAAACATAAATATATCATAAAGTAAAAATTCTGGTAAAAAACTACTAAATACTAATACTAATTGTATCTACATTAATGAAAAGCAGGCGCATTCAACATGAATACATTGAAAATGTTTTCTTGTGTATGGTTCTGTATCCCAAAAGTATATTGTTATAGTGTCACTGTTTCTCTATAGCGTTAACAAGAAAAGAAAACTATTACAAGAGTGACCCATGTCTCATGCTCAGAATTGCTTTTGCCAACGTCCTTATCAAAGTATTACAAACTATCAGTATTTTATTTACAGAACGACTATTATTATTGAATATTATATTATTATATTTATCGTCTACGCATATGTTTTTTGTGCTTGTTTTATAGGAAAAAAGGATATATTGTACATTTCTGTGTTGTAGATTGCATATTACAAAGCTTGGAAAGTAGTCTAAGCTTTATATGAAAGGTTGTGAACAGCTGGTCCCACGACTCTTTCTATGTATGACCCCTATGGCTGATAAAACCTTCTGGCTGGCAATGGATGATGGGAGATGTTGGCCAAACTTCCTCTCGTCCTTTTTTGTTTTGCAAATTAACATGTTTTAAACAGCAAGTGAGACAGTTTTAGTGTGATCGTCTCTGTGGCACAAATGACAATGTATTGTAGATGTAAACTATCCTTTGTATAGAAGAAAAATATACATACCCATATTTATTAACTGGTGCTATGCCATAAGGATTCCCAGCTCCAGCTCATCGCAGCCAGTAAATAAGGCTCACTATGTAGATAGGTATTTATGAGTATTATTATAGCTCCTCGTTTTGTATAGCACCAGCCATATATGCAAAATACCATATGAATAACATTTTCAAATCTAGTTATAATACAGTGCATTGATAAGAGTGTTGGAATGGAGGGCATTTGGAAACCTGATATTGTCCAACGGGACCATTTCCCAAAAAAAGCAAACAAAGACAAAATCAACAAGCTGAAGTCACTTAACCAGAATTGTCAGGCCGTATTGGTGTAGACAGTACTATATATACATTATATATATGTTGGGGCAGGGTGATGGATGACCTGTATGACAGCAGGTGGATGGAGAAACCCCTTTTCCCATAAATATAGGGTTAATCCTCATCTGCCTGTTAATCCCAGTCTGATTGGGATTGCTTGGCTTTAAAGGGTTTCCTCTGGCAGGACAGTCTTTTGGCTGGGACCAGCAGAGGAGGAGCATGACCCTGAATGTCTGAGGGAAGTAAAAACTCTTTATTATCTGTCAGCAATTTTGGACCTTAATAATTAATAAATAAGATTTGATAAAATAGTGCCTCCAGCCTTACGGCGCGCTAATATCACAATTATATATAATGATTCAGTTAGCGTAATATATTCAGAAATCTGAGTTCTTTAGACTCTATCTGGATAGTTCAAGATAATAAAATAGCAATGAAAGTATAGACTGCGTAACATAAAATAATCAATGATAAAATTTTGTTGTCAAGTCCTTAGCAATCACAGTACCTCGATTGACGACGTAAACACCTTCACCAATATATGCCACCATAAAACAACACAGATCCCACAACAGGTCACTCTTTAAAGATTAAATGGGATAGACACCCGAAACAGTTAATTATCACTGTCACAATAATTAGCCAATACTCTATCCTGGCACTGGATATCCAAGGGGTTATGAGTGTCAGAACCAACCAACCGTGAAACAATGCAGGTTATTCAAAAGTATTAAATGCCTGCTTTATTATTTTGGTTATACTATAGCTTGCAATGCAAATCAGTAATGATTTAGGAATGGGTGTGTCAAATTACCATTTTAATCTCAACCCTTCGTGTGACAGGAACCTATCTCTATAATTCTCATACAAGGATACAACTACCACTATCGGAATATAAGTAGTTCAATTATATTTAAGGAGCACAAGTAGTCCCCCGTAATTTAATATTATCCGTGTGTTTCCTGCAGTAAAATCCACGATTATTATTATTATGATATTTACCACTGACCCAGCGTGATTAAATTAATCTTTATCCCTCAGGGAGAGTGATACCTTATATGGTGAGGGAAAGGGGGGTTTGTGAGGGTCCACCCTTTTTGAGTGAAAGCAGGCTTATTTGCATATGGAGCATTCATCCCTGTAATGGCACAAGCAAGCTAAAACCTTGTGAGACCTGAGCGGGCCCCACCGTAGAGCAGGCCACTAGTGCTGTTGCTCATCCTCAGGACCCTCACAAACCCCCCTTTCCCTCACTTATATGGTGGATACAATATATTATTAAAAACAACCTACTACCATGGCACATAACCTTTTATCACATTAAATTCAGATGTGGGGCAATAGTACAGGAGAATAAAAATTATACTTTACCGATCTAGATAAGTTATGCTGCTCAGGTAGGGTCTGGTCTGAGATCTGGGTTCGCCAGTTATCAAGAGAGATATGGATCCGTGAATGGAGTCTCTGAATGGAGTTTTGGCTTTTTCTTGAATCTCCTAATGTCTGGAGGTTCCCCTTTTTATAGTTCTCTCCCACCCATCTGAATCTAATTATTAATATGTGTCCACATTTGATTGGCGGATATATATATAGATTAACTCCAGGTATCTGTCCAGGTGTTATTCTACCTGGCCAGTAGATGGCACTATCAGACCAAGAGTCAATGGTGTGGGGTCTTCTATACCTATTAATTCTTAGTCACCACTTAAATTTTTTTAGGTCTGTAAGACCTAAAACTTTTCTTTATATAAAACTATTTTATATCGGTTGGCACTGTCTTCCCCAAAATATAACATATTGGTCCTAAAATTAATAGTCTGTATTAGTTTTAGATATTGGTCGCTGACAGTTAATTAACAAATATACTGTTAGTTTTAGTAGCAAGCGGCATTAAAGTTTGGTTCACCACGTTCTACTCATTATTAGATAAAACATTTTTAAACTCTATTCTGGTATCATGAAATGTCATTGATTTACACATATCTTTATACCGCACATCCCAATTTAGGTACGATACATAAAGATCCCATCCTTTTGTCAGGGTCTATCAGACCTTGATGATATTTTCAAATTATGAGATTCTAGTTCTCTGAAAAAACCTTTTCCCAATGTTGTTTTTTTGTTCTGCAGTTGGAATTCTGGTTGTAAAACAAGGTCTTTGATTTTTGTCTTGGTCAATAGTTTTAAGTTTCTTTCCTGGCCTTACAATGGGGAGAAGTTTGACAAGTAAATTTGTCGAGTTTCTTTGGCTGAGTAGATCAAGAAGTTTCCTTATTTTAAACTGGTCAGATTATTAATTTGAACTCTTGTAGACAATGGACAAGCTTGCACCTGGAGATAAGATAGATTTTTTTTTTTGTCCTTTATTGCTCAAAGACCTTCTAGTTTCCACATGTGATGCAAGGGAGAGCAGATGAGCACGGCAAACATTTTTTCTTTTTTGGTGGTCAGGGTTGAAAAGGTCATATCAAAACCTTGAATTTTCCTCTTGGTAATTTATTTATACGGAAAGAAACCCTGACATATCTGTTAAGTGTTTTAACTGGTAAGCAACTTAGTTGCCCATTTTTGTTAGGAAGGGAAGACCTGTTGTTCAGTTAGAGTCCGAATGAAGGAGTAGGGTTTGATTTATTCTTGTTTTCATTGTATGTGGACACTCTGCTTGCAAACGTTGCTGAAAAAAGAAAGAAAGCCTTCAAACATTAAATGGTCCCTGTGGTGGCTATTTGCATGTCTATATACATGTGTTCATTTCATATTATTCTAAATTATAGACCTTTAAATTCTAAGGCTCCTATTCCAAACTACAGACTCTGAGTTAGCGCAGCTTTTCGGGGGTAGGTGCTCAGTTAGCTCCTGGCCCCAGAAAGAAACTCGGGGTAGCCTGATACCAGCTGCATTGGCGCGTGCCACTGCAGATGTCGGCTCCTAGAGTCCACAGGACTCCATACAACCCTGCACGTCCCGGCTGCAAAATCGTGCAGCGACGTAGATGAATCGCGAGAGACTGGGAACTATTTGTTCCTAGTCTCACTCTACTCTTGGTCGAGAGGAAGCGGCACATTGAATGTCCTCTCACCCGCAGGTCAGAATTGACTATGGGATATTTAGAGGGGTGTTTCACAGCGTGTTAAGGGAATTTTGGCAAAAGCAACACCAGCTATTAGGAATCAAGGTTTCTTAGGGAACTACCGGTTCAGGAATAGAAGCATAGGGAAATACTGGCTCCAGAATAGAAGCGCAAGCTGCCATGGAATACCATGTTCTTCAATTCATAGGCGCAAACAAATTTCTCCTATACAAAGCATAGGGATGTTAATTTACAGTAAACTATATGCTAGAGTTAAGATGGCTTGAGGCAAGAGTAGAATAGCGATTCCTATCGTTCTACTATAGTCTCCTATAGTTATCTTAAAGGGAACTGTGGAATAGGGCCCTAAACGTTGTATTTAAAGTATAACTCATTGAATTGCAGGGCCTATGCAATTTTGTGTTAAAGGAAATCTCTAGCAGAAGGACAGGTGTTTATTTGACCTTGGGTTCCTCTTGATAGCAGCAAGAGAAAGTGGTGGATCCTGCTCTACTCTTAATTAGAGGATTATTGGTGAGTATTATTTTTGTTTTTATGGATGTGACATTGCAAAATCCCACTACACCAGATTTAATGTGTGCCTTGGAATCTATTGTTATTTTAGTGATAGTGGCCCTTTAGAGCATCCCACATGAAATAGTAGACGCACAAAAGTACGCAAGAGAAACTGACCATCAATTCAGGATATCCCTGCTTGGAATTGGATCCTTAAATAAGTTCAGCTCTCCCTGTTGGTCATATCTTTGGCCTCAAATTGGGGTCCACCATGCATAGGGGTGTGTTAACAAGCAGGTCATGATGGAGGAGGTAACTATTAGGAGGAGTCACAGGTGGGCTTGACAGTAGTGTCATGCCTCAAGAACAGCAAGTTGGCGGCATGGTCAATGCTGGAAATGAAGAAAATAAAATGAAAATCCCATTAAGACAGTGATCTATGGCATCGTTTGTAAACATCATTTATATATTCTCTGCTGTATATAAAGCTTTTATAAAACAGAAAAATGCTACGTTCATTTTAAGTAATCCAGTGATAGTTCATTGGGGTTTGTGCTTTTACATTTCACTCCACTCACTGACCTTCGTCAGCTGCAAATGCCCCAGTCTGCAATTTGACTTTATTTACTCAGTCAACGAGGTACAGAGTCAGACATAGGTTTGTGTATTCTCTATACTGTTTAGGTAATGCGCACAAGTGTAGAACGGATGGCACATATATTGATATCAGTTCTGACACATGAAAATAAGTATGTATCCACGATTCGTAATTACTTACACGCAACTCTTGTATTGTTACAAATACAGACTGTAATAATGCACTGTATCATAATCAGAACCACACACATAGTAGCATGTTTTATATGGACGGTGCTAATTCATTCTTGATTTACATGGTGTTTTAGAACATCTTTTACCAAGTGTGTATAATGTAAAAGTGTTAATTGTGTTTCAGTTCTTTGCCCAATCTATTTTATTTGTAACTTATAAAAGTGAATATGTCAAAAGCATGTTTTAAAAATTGTAATTGTACATTGAGTGTTAAATGTGTTGTATATCTAATATTTGCATCGTAATTAAAACTGATTATGAACTGGCCTTAATGTTTTTAATTCTTCTTAAAGGTGACTTTTTGCATTTCTTTAATATCAAAGCTACTTTGTTTCAATACTGAATTTACCTTAATTAAACACAAAGATATAAAAACATAACTTTTTTCTATTGTCAGCTTCTTTTCATAATGCAAATTATATCCAGTTTCTCAATAAAATTAATTTGCATTTCATGTTTGTTTGTATGAATTTTTTTTTTTTTTACAGTAATTTATTTTTGTATTGCATGAACAATACGTAAAAGAAATTAGGGATGCACAGAGACCGATACTAGCATTTGCACGAGTACTTAGAACTTGTGCAAATGACCCGATACCTCTACCGACACCTGGATGCCAGGGCTGGACTGGCTTGTCGGTATTTGAGGGGCTGGGATAGCTGGCAGAATAGTTTAAAAACGTTCCGCCAGCATTCCCCTCCGGCTGGCTGCATTCCACAGAGTGTCCACCGCCCTGTAAAGGCGGTGACATGGTTTCCAGTCTTGCGACTCGTGCGAGTCTCCAGGAGTTGCCATTTTTCTGTCTTCTGGAAAGTTATTTAGGTTATTTTGCAAGAACCTGATTTTTCTCAGTTGTTATGTTCAGATTTGTGTAGAAATTAGACATGTGCATTCTTTTTGGTACTAAAACGATTTAGTCAGAATTTTGGGATAATTTAGTTTTCGTATGACTCAAGAGATACGAAACTGCTCAGTACAAAAAACGAAAAAACTAAAATAAAATGCACTACATTTTAGTTTCAGTCCTTTTTGTGATATTACATTGATGAGTGAAGGAGACCAGCAATGCAGAGCACAACATCGCAAAGCTACAGAAAAGGTTTGTATGCGTAATCCTTCCCAACCCCTACCCGAAACTCAGACAGTGATAGAGCTCCAGAATACTCACTCGCAGCACAGACAGCCAGCACAGGAGAGGAAACCTTTAATTAACCCTTGCATGTCTATGAGGCAGACAAGATGATAAAAGCAGCTGGAGAAGGAAAACATTCAAATAAATCACACTGAAAGCTAATGACAGAGGAGGGCTGGATAGTAAAAACCCCTTTATAACAAGCAGCGCTGGGAGAAAAGAGGAACTTTATAAAATGTGTGTTATCTCCCCTCCCGCTCTGCATAATAGGGGCTTAGGTCTGATACATTTTATATTATCCAGGAGCACTATCCCCCTTTCCTCATCTATAATACATGTTTCATATGAAGTCCCTCTCCCAGTGCTGCTTGTTATAAAGTTTTTTTTTTTACGTCTGATACATTTAGTATCCAGCTCTCACAGTTACTCTGTCATTATGAGCCTTCAGTGTGATTTATTTGAATGTTTCCCTGGATTTAAAGTGCTTTATTTTATTATAAAAATAAATTTGCACCAGTCATCTCTTCTCTGAGCTTTCAGACTGATTTACGTTAATATTTTCTCTCTCCCCTGCTTTTATATTCCTGTCTGTCTCCCCCACAGAGATACAAAGTTTAAGTAAAAGTTCTCACTCCTGTGCTGGATAAGCATTGCATTCCAAAGTTCTGCACCCTCCACATGCCAATGCATGTAATGCAATGCAAGTAGGATGTTCTATACAGAGAGGGGCATTAATTAATGCAGAAGGATGTTCTATACATTATACAGAGAGGGGTATTAATGCAGGAGAATGTTATATACATTATACAGAGAAAGGTATAAATTGAGGAGGATGTTCTATACAGAGAGGGACATTAATTAATTCAGGAGGATGTTCTATACATTATACAGAGAGGGGTATTAATTAATACAGGTGGATGTTGTATACATTATACAGAGAGGGGTATGAATTAATGCAGGAGGATGTTATCTACAATATACAGAGAGGGGTATTAATTCATTCAGAAGGATGTTCTATACATTATACAGAGAGGAGCCTTTTTTTTAGCCCTTTAAATCCAGTGGCTGTGAGCACTGAGATCGGCAGCTTGTTATATTATCTCTCAGTACAATGTATCAGGCTCAGCTGTTATAGTAACTGACTGTAACAGTGCTCAGAGTTTCAGTAAAACAAGGAAATAATATTGTTCTATCCTCTTACATATAAAAATATTATTTACTAGTTTTACGGAAACTCTGAGCGCTGTGATGAGCAGCAGTCAGTTACTGTAACAGCTTTGCCTAACACATTGTGCTGAGAGTGAGAGATACTGTAACAAGCAGCATTCTCAGCCCTCTGAGGAGCCACTACAATAGTAATTGTATCCACTGGTTTTCGGATGAATGAAATTAGTTTTCATACTAAAGAACTGAAAACAAATTTCTTTAGCAACTAAATAAATTGCATTTTAGGACTAATCCATTAGTTCAAAACGATTTTGGCGACTAAAGTCTTGTGACATTTAGTCAACTAAAACTACACAAACAATTCAGACGACTATAACTAAATGCAGGGCCAGCCCAAGACATTGTGCTGCCTGGAGCGAAGGCTGAAATGCTGCCCCCCAAAAAGACACCCACACACCCTGAATATGTGGATATATTTGCCCCCAGCTCACATGGATACATATATATTTGCCCCAGCTCACATGGATATATTTGCCTCCCAGCTCACATGGGTATATATTGCCCCAGCTCACAATGGGTATATTTGCCCCCAGCTCACATGGATATATTTGCCCCAGCTCACATGGGTATATATTGCCCCCAGCTCACATGGGTATATACTGCCCCCAGCTCATGTGGGTATATACTACCCCAGCTCATATGGGTATATACTGCCCCAGCTCATATGGGTATATACTGCCCCCAGCTCATATGGGTATACTGCACCCAGCTCATATGGGTATATTTGCCCCAGCTCATATAGTTATATACTGACCCCCAGCTCATATGGGTATATACTGCCCCCAGCTCATATGGGTATATACTGCCCCAGCTCATATGGGTATATTTGCCCCAGCTCATATGTGTATATTCTGCCCCAGCTCATATGGGTATATTTGCCTCTAGGTCATATGGGTATATACTGCCCCAGCCCATATGGGTATATACTGCACCCAGCTCATATGGGTATATTTGCCCCAGCTCATATAGTTATATACTGACCCCCAGCTCACATGGGTATATACTGACCCCCAGCTCATATGGGTATATTTGCCCACAACTCATGGGTAAATACTGACCCCCAGCTCATATGGGTAAATATTGCACCCAGCTCATATGGGTATATACTGACCCCCAGTTCGCCTCTCACCTCCTCTGCTGGCCCCAGGCTCTGGCGTTCTCCATACGAGGAGGTGAGCGGACGCTGACATGCAGCTTGGCCGCTCGCTGAGAACCACCTGACCAGCTGCGCAGCCGTGTTCTCGCTTCTCAACCCTTGGTCATTAAGTCGCGACCCAAAAATAATTGCATTTCTGAAATATTATAATTTATTCCACAAATCAACGTGTTCAATATTGTATTCACTTTTTAACCTCCCTGGCGGTATTCCCAAGTGTGACTCGGGGGTTAAATTTCGCTACCGCGAACGGTAACCCCGAGCCACACTCGGGCTGCATACTCACCTGATCCTGCGCTCCCTAGCTGTCCCCCGCAGTGTGATCGCAGCGACTTGCTTCCTGGTAACGCTCCCTGCGAGTCACACGATGCAGGGGGGCGGGACCAGGCAGCAAATAAGAAGACAATAAAAAAAAAAGGAAAAAATTTAAATTTAAAATCCCCAACAGCATTACTTGATCATGAACGGCCACTAGGTGGCACTAACAGATCAGAAACAGACCATACATACACATTCTAAGACTGGACTTTACTGTATATATGGTTTGAAGATCTCTTCTATGAAAATATAATTATTGATAGACTGTATGCATTATGAATGTTGCTGTATAAAGCGTGTACATAATTGAAATAATATATCATACCAAGGATGTTTACACTGAGGCAATATATTGCACCCTTGTTTTCTGAAAGATTTCAGTGTTTTTGGTTTGATGATATTATTGAATATAATTTATTTGCATTATTTTGGATAATTATTTTTGGGATAATAAACTATTTCGTGTTTCAAACTTTATCTGACTCAGTGTGTTTACTAGACTCTTTGCACGGATTTCAGTGAGTTATTCATAATTATTACAGGCTTACTATATAAAACAACACGTTTCCTTTAGAAAAAAATTTAAACGCTTTGACACAAAATTTTGAAAAATTTAGACCGCCAGGGAGGTTAAACAATTTTGTAAACAAACAGGGATTCTTTCCAAAATGGATAGTGCAGTAATCACCGCACTAGTGAAAGTGAAAGCGTTGAGGCAAAAACCCAATAAAATAAACTAATTAAAACATATGAAATTAATTAGAACTTATGGGAAAAGTGGGAATGCTTCTTGTGCTTAATAAGTGTCTCAAAGTCTGGGGTGATGGTAGACAAAGCAACTCTTAGGTGATGTTAAATGTCCAGTCTGTTCCTATCATGCTGAGGCAGCCGGCGAAAGATGGGATCAGAGATCCCAGCTTGCACCTCTCTCTCTCTCCACTCCTCTTCCATGCTCCTTTTCCCTCCCCCCTCTTTCTGGGGGCACTTGCCCCGCGACCCAGTCTGCCCCTGGTCTCGACCCGCTTTTGTGTCACGACCCACTACTTGAGAAACACTGGTGTAGGGTATCTGTAAGTTCATCCATCTGCACCACAATACAACCCAACATTGCGCAGTAGTTTAGTTTGAAAATCCTAATCTTACGACCATGACAAAGAAAGGCAGTTCTTGACAAAGGGAAATACTTGCGTTCTGAAATATAGGATTGGTGGAGGCTACAGTAATCAGTCGAGTCCTGATTGACTGGTCATCAGTGACAGTAACTTCATCCCTCAGTCCAGCTGATTGGGCCATGGTCGATCTTATGAATCCTCATGGCAGAGGTAAATATGGGGTGCTTTTTTGGCTGCATTGATGAGATTTGTGGCAAAACTATTTATAAACTGCAGTATGGAGTGAAGAATATGGTGAGATCGTCCAAGTAATTCTGCATAAGCAGATATTTTGCTGTCTGTGGTTCATCTCCAGGGACATGAGAACGTGGGAAAAGTGATCTACCTGAGATTGTTGTAAGGACACTCGCTAGGGTGACTAAATCTGCAAGATTTTAAGTACATATATCCTGAGGGCCAATCCTAACAGTCATGTGCCATATGTGTTCACCACCTGACTAACAATTTGCAGGTCAGTCTTCCACATTCCCTTATGACCCGTTGGAAGATTCTTAATGTCAGCTGTGGTCATCAGTTGTCCGAGGAGGAAAGAAAACGTGTAATTTTACTGTAGAGGGTAACACTTGTAGAAGAATGATAATGGATATTACTGTTGAGAATCATAGGACAAATATCTGTGAGATGGATGCATGAGTTGTCTATTAGCATCCCTCTGAAAGTCGTTTTGCCTGGTAATTCAGGCATACTTTATGAGTGGCGAATACATTTAATAAAACTATTCAAGGCAAAATTGTTGGCCCTGCCATAATCAGTAAGACATAAAGCTTGAAGAAATCATTGAGGGATAATAGGAGTGTAAACAGTAATAAGAGTATACACCTTTGACGTCAGAGTTCCATTTACTATAACAATCCAATTGAGTTGGTCTTGTAAAATTGGATGTGCTTGTGATGGATCCCGCTACTCGGGGTGAGTAGATCCGCCGTCAGCGCCGAGTACACCTGGAGGTCGGTAGTGTGGTAGCGAGGTGCCGCTGGTGCTCGTAGGATACCCCGAGGTTGCAGCGCTGTAGAGAGGTCCTTGAAGCGTCCCAGTTCCCAAAACCCTGTTGTCCCCAATTACTAGCCGAGGCAGGAGTAAAGGTTCAAACAAGTGATTTATTTTTCATGGAGAACACAGGCTTATTTATGGGGAAAAAAGACATTGTTCTCCCCTGGTCCGCCCTCAGCCCTCCCGGGGTGATTTCTGCCACTGCCTAGAGCCATGGCCCAATTTCCCTTTGTTCACCTTGGGCCCCCTTGGTGGGTGCAGCCCTTATCTTGAGGCTCGGTGCCAGCTCGTCTGGTGAACTTTCCGAGGCTCTGAATGAGCGGGGAACAGGGGAACAACAGGGAAAATCATATTGAGGTACTTATAAAAATAAGGGCTAACGAACTTTTAATAACACACAAATAAATAAACACTTGAACTGTTGTACTGCGCTACAGCTTAGTGGCGGCCGTCCCGTCACAGTGCTTAAATGGGCAATGCTTATAGATAAGAAACAAGACGAAACATTTATTTGTCATAGCATTCCCAGAAAATACATGAGGGTATTGGCATACCCTTGGCTGCATCAAGGCTAGCCAAGACAGTTGGGTTCCCCGAAGAAACAGAAAACTTACGTGGGGATGCTTAGGTTCTCAAAACATCATACATCTCTACACTGGGGAGTACAGGCCTTTACCTTTAAGGAACAATGATGTACAGCAATAGCCATGATGGCTAGTTACAACCAGGGCCGGCGCTGCCGCTAGGTGAGCTAGGCGGCCGCCTAGAGCGCAGCGCCGCCTAGGGCGCAGCAGAGCTCCACAATTTTGGGCAAATTTTTGCGCCGCCGACACCGCTGCACTATTTTTTTGTAAACGTCGGTGCCGCAGCAGGATCTAATTTGCCAGCTCATAGATACAGTGTGTGATGCCGACCACGCCCACCCCACACGCATGCGTCCACATGAGAGCGCTGAGCGCGGGATCAAGACGCGTGGTGGATTCTGAGGCACAGCAGCCAGCTGACAGTGACAGCGCTCCTACGGCTCCCGCCGGGCCCTGGACCAGCCAGCTACGCTACCCACCAGGTATGTGCCAGCTTGCTGCCTGTCCCATTCTCAGTAGCCGAAGGCCTACTGCCCCAACAAATGATCCGCCGGGGTACTCATCTAAGAGAACCACCGGCGACCTATGGTGCCATGAAGCGTCCACTGGGTGCTCCCTCGCAGAGGGTAAGAAGTGTAATGGCCAGCTGCACCGTTAAGGTGGAAGGCGGCGGCCTCAGGTAGGCCTCACATCCGGCTCCTGACCGGGGACACGTTTGCTGTGGAGCTCTGTGATACGCACGCTCATACACACCGTATATTTCCGTGAGTTTTATTGCTGTGAAGCTCTGTGATACGGTAAGGCTAGGGTCAGACTGAGGCAGTGCGAACGCGCGTTCTGGCGCACATAATCACGGCCGCACTAGCAGCAGATGCCGGGCAATGACAGCCAATATACGAAGTACGGTCGCACAAAAGTCCGGCCGCGCAACGCAAGTGGAAAATGAACGCATTTTTTCGAGAACGTTAAACCGCTGGTACTGACGTACAGAGTGCGCTGCGGCCGCATAGCAGCGTGTGTGCGTGATTAGGAGATGTCAGACGCTGCTAGTGTGCGGCCAACATAACGTTCAAACAGCCGGATTTCCCTAGACTTCTTTTCACCCCATCGTCATGAAATACGTCCAGAATTGCGCATCGTCTGACCACTTAAGCGTATTCCGTGAAAAAATGCGTGCGCACGCATCGACGTACATTTTGACGGTGGCCGCAGAAAATGCGCTCATCTGTCCCTAGCCTAATGTGCGGTGTGTATGAGCGTATCACAGAGCTCCACAGCAATAAAACTCATGGTAATGTACGGTGTGTATGAGCGTGAGTTTTATTGCTGTGGAGCTCTGTGATACGCTCACACATGTCACGTGTTTTTTTTTTTGGGGGGGCGCAAGTAGCTGGCCTGGCCTAGGGCGCAAAATAGCCTAGCACCGGCCCTGGTTACAACAATATATAAAGGATCAGAGTACCCTTCTAACATCACACATAGCAGCAAAGGGGAAGGAATCTGAGTACCTGCATTATAAACAAAATCTAAAATTATACACAGTCAAATAAAAATGTGGTATGGCATATAAATTCTGCTACAATTCCTCAGAGGTAACTAGGAGAGAGAGCTCTAGCATCACAACATGTCAAGGAGAGATGGCGATATCTGTAGGGTTACCAAGGTCCACAAACGTCTATTGAAGGAAAGTGGTGTTAGAGGAGAAGCCTGAAGATAGCAAAGCATCTAAGTAGGCGCAGAAATACAAGGCATTTGGGAAAAGATTGTAAAACAATACTCAATCAGCATATGAAATACCAAAAGGTGTCACTTTTCATGTAATGCACAAAGTTCTAAAACACTTCACACTCAGTATATGAAATAGCGAAGCGAGATGATCCCAATGAAACAAATCAATTCAAATATATTTGGATCTGTTCTATTACATTAATTTTTGTTTGGGCATTTCTTCATCCCTCCAGTTCTCCACATAAACTTTTTTTATCTAATCCATTTCACCCTTAAACTCTAAGAGGCACCTGCCTGAGGGAAGCCCTTACGATTGTGTTTCTCATACTTGTGCTTAGACCATATTTGCATTCACATAACTGGAGTACCACGTAAAGAAATAGACATGCAAAACGAAAAAAAAAAGTGTGAGTGAAATCCTCCTCCAGAACGATCAGGGGAGTACAAACAGCAGAAACAAAAAGTTCAAAGAGTGAAAACAAACAAAACCACACAGGATGCTACAAATGAAATTGAAAAGGTGAAAAAAAAATATAAACAAAGACAAAAATATAAAGAGACTAAACCCAGATAGAGAAAACAGTGCAAGGGAGGATTTGGTAAATAATGTGAAGCAGAATTTGAGTTAAAAGAACCAGTTTGCCTTTTCAATTACTGTAACAAAAACAAAAAGAGGACCAAAGAACCAAGCATTGGTCAACAATCACTTATCTCATGAAATATTTAGCATGAGATAACACTCCCTGAGCAGGACTAAACCTGTGGATATGAAAGATTAATATATCTTATAATAATATATATAATATAATAATAATATTTCATTTCCTTTTTGCCTTTTCAATTAGTTTTGCAATATCTGTGTTTGTGGAAGCAATTTTATTTTGTTCTTTGAAAATCATGACACATGCTTACCTCAACTACAAAGGGACACTATAGGGTTAAAACAGGAGGGGGTATGAAACAAAGTGGTTAAATTGTAATCCCTCCACACTCGCCCTCCTGTCTTAATTAGTTTCCTTTAAAACTCACCTGAATCCAGCACTGGCCTCCTCCTGATCTCTGCAGGATATAATATGTACTCCAGTCAATCCATCTGTAGCAAACAGATACTGTGGAGGAGTGACACAAACTGCAGCCCAAAGTTTCTGCTCTTGGAGTCTTACAGGGTTATTCAAAGAGAATCGTAAAGCCATCGCACGTTCGGTGACTTTTCATTCTCTTCAATTCGGTTCGATTTGGCGATCCCATTTCGGCGACCTTGCGGTATATTCAGCAAGCACCACAGGGTCCCCGTATTGCAGGGAAAGGTCCCCGCAAACCCGCCGTAAACACACCGCAAAACGAGGGCGAACGCACGCCGTAACCTGCAAAAACATCTGGATTAACCAGCCGAAAATGCCGAAAAAACCCGAGCAGGAGCCGATCACACGCAGCGCAGTTGCTGGAAAAAGCCGACACCGCAGACGAATGCAGTGAATACATTAGAAAAACAGTTTGCTTGAATGTTTGAAAAGTGAAACGCTGTTTGCAAAGAAACTACTTAGGGAAAATGTCTGAAATTCACATATGAGGTCCAGGGAATGATAATAAAAAGGGCTGTTACAGAAAAAATAAGTAAAGTTAAAAAAAGGAAATGTTTTTAAAACAAAATTCCGAAAAATGCTTAAAATATCCTAAAAAAATCTATAAATAAAGAGACTTTTTACTGCAGAATATTATAATCAACGGTTTATTAGATATTGAGTTAAAACAGGAATATTTTTAACATTGAAGCCTATGGGATTCGCCTGAATAAACCTGCCGAATTAAACCACCGAATGGCAGGGCATTTCAGGGAACCTTTCACTGCTGGTTTTTGTTCTCTGAATAGCCGAAGCATTGCTTCTCTATGGGGAATTCACTGCCCTCGAACAGGCACCGAACTGGCACTGTATGTGCAGGCAATTCGGCAACATTTGACGAACTACCTGCTCTCTGAATAGCCGAATGGCCAGGAAAGGTAACCATACGCTGAAATTCAGCATTACCTTTCTCCAGCAATTCGGATCTCTTTGAATAACCCTGTTAGTATTGGCAAGATCCCTGCCATGGAAATGGATTATTAGATTTTGGCTATGGTTTTGAATGATGGTACTTATCTTTCGACAGTGGGCCATACTATCAATACGTGGACTCCAGCAAATATGCTCTTTTGGTGCATTTAATAAAATCCTGCAAGGTTTTTTTTTATAAATGGATATAATAATTACATTTTAAGTTCATTGCTTGTTTATCCAATGAGATATCTGATTGCCATTATGGAATTTCTATTTTGGTCTCAAGTAGAAAATGCTCTAAGTGTGCTTTTTGCCTTCTATTGGATCAAAAGATGCTCGGGATGTGTGGGAGGTTGAACTTGATTGATATTGGTCTTTTTTCAACCTTTATTACTGCGTTACTACAAGTTGAGCTGGGAACCTCTCCCTGTGACCAAACCAGGGAGAAAGCTGACTGCCTTGCCTGAGCAGAGCTGCATATAGCCAGAGAATCCAGCATGGTGGCTGAAGGATTCTGAGTGAGCAGAGGAGACTGCCAGTACCCAGAATATCTCAGACCTGCCCCCTGTCACAGTACTAGAGAGGTGACAGGAGACCTGCAGACAGACATCTGTGCTGGAAGATAGTCTGTCACTCAGCCAGCATATTAAAAGGGCAGCTTTCCAGAGTTGTCTGAAGACACAAAGGAGAGTGCACCAACAGCAGTGCACCAACACAGGGACATCGGGTGGGAAGAACACCTACTTTGGGAGCTGTTGTTATTTGTTAATCGGTTTCTGTGTTTGCAATTCTCAGGACTGTGCGCCTGTTGCTAGAACTGAACTGCATTGGTACAGCAGCTGGTTCCTTGCCTTACAATACATGTTATCCCAATATATTCCATATACAGTATTAAGTATACCGTGTGTGTGTGTGTATCATTTCTTGTGTGGAAGGGGCCATCTCTCAGTGGGTGGGTTTCCCCGTTCGACTACTATAAATCACTGAGTGGAGGCACTGTAACGATAAGCTTGGTGTAAGGGCATGTAAGGTTCCACTCTTGAAATTGGTGGGGACACATACGTAGAGAGAGGGCACAATGGAGTCTGGGATTTACTGATTTGTATGCATTACACACAATACAAGTATTAAATTAAACAACACTAACTCAACTCACTAAAATACATTGACACTAACAAAAACACAGGTACACTCAGAGGAATAGACAAACAGGGTTATCCAAAGAGATCCGAATTGCTTGAGAAAGGTAACCGAACGCTGAAAATCAGCGTTCGGTTGCATTTCCTGACCATTCGGCTATCCAGAGAGCAGGCAATTCGCCAAATCCTGGCGAATTGCCTGCACATACGGTGCCTGTTCGGTGCCTGTTCGAGGGCAGTGAAATCCCCATGAAAAAGCACTGCTTCGGCTATTCAGAGAACACAAACCAGCAGTGAAAGGTTCCCCTAATGTCCTGCCATTCGGTGGTTTAATTCGGCAAATTTATTCAGGAGAATCCCATAGGCTTCAATGTTAAAAATATTCCCGTTTTAATTCAATATCTAATAACCGTTCATTATAAAATTCGGCAGCAAAAAGTCTCTTTATTTATAGATTTTTTAGGATACTTTAAGCATTTTTCTGATTTTTTTTTTTTTTTAAAAGTCCGATTTTTTTTTTTTTTTTTTTCAGTTTACTTATTTTTTTTGTAACAGCCCTCTTTATTATCATTCCCTGGACCTCCTGTGAAAATTTCAGACATTTTCGCTCAGTAGTTTCTTTGCAAACAGCGTTTCATTTTCCCAGATTCATACAAATGGTTTTTCTAATTTATTCACTGCCTCCTCTACGTCACAGCTGCTTCAGCTCTGTGTGATTCGGCTCCTGTTCGGCTCCTGTTCGGCTTTTTCGAAGGTTAATCCAGATGTTTTTGCTTGTTTTCAGCGTGCATTCGGTTAGTTTTCGTCAGGTTTGCGGCAGCTTTTCCCTGCAATTCGGGGGACCCTGTGGTGCTTGCTGAATACACCGCAGGGTCACCGAAATGCAATCGGCAAAAGGAACCGAATTGAAGAGAACGAAAAGTCACCGAACGTGCGGTGACTTTTCGAATCTCTTTGGATAACCCTGAAAGAGATTGACAAAAACACTGAAAAACAAAGACGTTGGTAGAGACACAGATGCTGTTAGAGGTACAGATACACAGACAGAAATGCTGACAGAAGCACAGACAGACATTTAATTCTGTGCAGGTTAAAAACCAGCCACACTGACACTGAAAGATGAACACAGACTGAATGACACCAACAGACCACAATGGCAAAGACACTAACTGGGACAAAGACACTCAAAGAGTCACTGACAAAGACACTGACAGATGCAGTGACACTGACAGAGAGACTGAAAGACACATACAGGGTTATCCAAAGAGATCCGAATTGCTGGAGAAAGGTAACCGAATGCTGAAAATCAGTGTTCGGTTACCTTTCCTGGCCATTCGGCTATCCAGAGAGCAGGCAGTTCACCAAATCCTAGCGAATTGCCTGCACATACGGTGCCTGTTCGGTGCCTGTTCGAGGGCAGTGAAATCCCCATAGAGAAGCACTGCTTCGGCTATTCAGAGAACACAAACCAGCAGTGAAAGGTTCCCCTAATGCCCTGCCATTCGGTGGTTTAATTCGGCAAGTTAATTCAGGAGAATCCCATAGACTTCAATGTTAAAAATATTCCCGTTTTAATTCAATATCTAATAAACCGTTCATTATAAAATTCTGCAGCAAAAAGTCTCTTTATTTATAGATTTTTTAGGATACTTTAAGCATTTTTCTGATATTTTTTTTTTTTTTTTAAAAGTCCGATTTTTTTTTTTTTTTTTTCAGTTTACTTATTTTTTTTGTAACAGCCCTCTTTATTATCATTCCCTGGACCTCCTGTGAAAATTTCAGACATTTTCGCTCAGTAGTTTCTTTGCAAACAGCGTTTCATTTTCCCAGATTCATACAAATGGTTTTTCTAATTTATTCACTGCCTCCTCTACGTCACAGCTGCTTCGGCTCTGTGTGATTCGGCTCATGTTCGGCTCCTGTTCGGCTTCTTCAAGGTTAATCCAGATGTTTTTGCTTGTTTTCAGCGTGCATTCGGTTAGTGTTCGTCAGGTGTTCGGCAGCTTTTCCCTGCAATTCGGGGACCCTGTGGTGCTTGCTGAATACACCGCAGGGTCACCGAAATGGGATCGGCAAAAGGAACCGAATTGAAGAGAACGAAAAGGCACCGAACGTGCGGTGACTTTTCGAATCTCTTTGGATAACCCTGATAGAGATGCTGGCAAAGCAACAAACAGCCACACACAGCAATAAGTCATATACCAAATAATAAGTAAGTATTCCAACGTGCTTCGTCTTAACAGTAAAAAGACTTCATCAAGGAATACAATATATTGACTGTCCCGGGTTAAATATGCCACTTTCGCGGGTCTCTTCTCTCTTCAGGATGCCATGTGCTCCACCCATGGAAAGAAAATACGTAATTGTCGCCGGCGTTCAGATATCCGCATCATCATATCCGTCAGGCGGCCACGACCAATGACGTAACCCTCATCATCATTCTTTGTCTGGCAGCAATGACTCGTGACGTATTTCTTCCACACAATGAGGTGGCGATATCTCCTACCCTGTCCACTCTGCACATGCCTGCATAAGCACTGACACAAACACTCAATATTCCATATCCGGGCAAAACATCATTTCTAAAAAGCGTCCCTATCTGGAGCCGCCATCTTAGTAGAGGACTAATCTTAAAGCATCATCCTGGTGGGGACAACATATAAAAAGAAAAGCCAAAAACTGTCCAAAACTCCTCCGGAACCAGTATAAAACAAAAACATCAGAAACTACTTCTACTAATCTCAAATTATTAATTTAACTCATTAAAATCCAGCACCAGTGCACAATAAGTGGAAAAATATAAAAAGAAATATATATACTCCACAAAACTCGGATGCACACGGAGACTTGTAAAAAAGTAATAAATAAGTAAATAAATATTGAAGAAACATAAAAAAGCTCGACGTTTCATTTCCCGTAGGAACTTTCCTCAGGATAACATGCATGGACAATGAACATACTTAAATACACACATCAGTTTAGAGCTTCCCAGGTGCACACCCCCACACTGAGCTCACAAATCAGCGGCTGGCGTGTGCTGCACAGTGTATCCATGGCAGCCAAACTAAACATACTAGATAATATATAGAATACCATAGCAAACGCTGCTGCCTCAAATGCAGTGGCGTAGCGTGGGGGGGGGCTGGGGGGGCCGTGGCCCCGGGCGCAGTTTTGTTAGGCATTTGCGCCCCTAAAACTGGCCCTCGGGTTGGGGACCCAGAGGCCGGGCAGCGGGAGTGCCTGCCCGCCGCCCGGTCCTGAACAGTCCGTCCTGTTCTTGAAGGGGATGCGGCTGCGTGCAGGCGCAGCCGGTCACGTGGTCCGGCTAATCAGGTGGTACTGAGTCTCTGTACCACCTGACTGGCCGGACCGCGTGACCTGCGCACGCACGCAGCCGCATCCCTTCAAGAACAGGACGGACTGTTCAGGACCGGGCGGCGGGCAGGCACTCCCGCTGCCCGGCATCTGGGTCCCCTCAACCCCTGCCGGAGCAATATCCAGGTGAGAGCTGGGGCAAATCCATGAGCTGGGGCAAATCCATGTGTAAGCTGGGGGGCAAATCCATGAGCTGGGGCAAATACATGTGTAAGCTAGGGGCATATCCATGAGCTGGGGCAAATACATGGTGAGAGCTGGGGCAAATCCATGAGCTGGGGCAAATCCATGAGCTGGGGCAAATACATGTGTAAGCTGGGGGGCATATCCATGAGCTGGGGCAAATACATGTGAGAGCTGGGGCAAATCCATGAGCTGGGGGCAAATCCATGAGCTGGGGCAAATACATGTGAGAGCTGGGGCAAATACATGTGAGAGCTGGGGCAAATCCCATGAGCTGGGGCAAATACATGAGCTGGGGCAAATCCCATGAGCTGGGGCAAATACATGTGTGAGCTGGGGCAAATCCATGTGTGAGCTGGGGCAAATCCATGTGTGAGCTGGGGCAAATCCATGTGAGAGCTGGGGCAAATCCATGTGAGAGCTGGGGCAATATCCATGTGAGAGCTGGGGCAATATCCATGTGTGAGCTGGGGCAGTATCCATGTGAGAGCTGGGGCAAATCCCATGGGCTGGGGCAATATCCATGTGTGAGCTGGGGCAATATCCATGTGTGAGCTGGGGCAATATCCATGTGAGAGCTGGGGCAATATCGATAACGTGTCCACAGGTTGGGGGGGGGCGCACAATTCTTGGCTGGCCCTGGGCGCTGACAACCCACGCTACGCCACTGCTCAAATGGTCACGTGGGAAGACAGGTGCATCCAATAAGGGCCCAAAAAAAGGTTTTAAACAAATTTATGCCAGGAACATATTAGATCTCATATTGGACACACTGCAGACAAACATGTCAAAAGGACAGCGATTATAGGGCAATAAGAGAAAGAACAACAAAGTATGTGCAAAATAGGGATGAGCCGAACACCCCCGTGTTCGGTTCACATTTGAACTCGAAAAATTTCAAAAGTTCGAAACTCAATGCAAGTCAAAGGGACTCGAACGTTTGATTTTTAGAGTGCCCTGCAAGAGGGCATATACAGTGGGGCAAAAAGTACTTAGTCAGCCACCAATTGTGCAGGTTCTCCCACTTAAAAAGATGAGAGAGGCCTGTAATTGTCATCATGGGTACACTTCAACTATGAGAGACAAAATAAGAAATAAAAAATCCAGAAAATCACATTGTTTGATTTTTAAAGAATTTATTTGCAAATTATGGTGGAAAATAAGTATTTGGTCAATATCAAAAGTCCATCTCAATACTTTGTTATATATCCTTTGTTGGCAATGACAGTGGTCAAACTTTTCTGTAAGTCTTCACAAGGTTTTCACACACTGTTGCTGGTATTTTTGCCCATTCCTCCATGCAGATCTCCTCTAGAGCAGTGATGTTTTGGGGCTGTCACTGGGCAACACGGACCTTCAACTCTCTCCAAAGGTTTTCTATGGGTTGAGATCTGGAGACTGGCTAGGCCACTCAAGGACCTTGATATGCTTCTTACGAAGCCACTCCTTCGTTGCCCGAGCGGTGTGTTTGGGATCATTGTCCTGCTGAAAGACCCAGCCACGTTTCATCTTCTTCAATGCCCTTGCTGATGGAAGGAGGTTTTCACTCAAAATCTCACGATACATGGCCCCTTTCATTCTTCCCTTTACACGGATCAGTCGTCTTGGTCCCTTTGCAGAAAAACAGCCCCAAAGCATGATGTTTCCGCCACCATGCTTCCCAGTAGGTATGGTGTTCTTTGGATGCAACTCAGCATTCTTCATAAAAGTTACCAGGAAAGGCTTAATGATCTTAACATGTATAGCTTGGAAAAAAGACGAGACAGAGGAGATATGATAGAAACATTTAAATACGAAAAGGGAATACATAAAGGTAGAGGAAGGTAGTATATTTAAAAGGAAACAAAGTAGCAAAACAAGAGGACATAGTCTTAGATTAGAGGGGCAAAGGTTTAAAAGTAACATCAGGAAGCATTATTTTACTGAGAGGGTGGTGGATACATGGAACAGTCTTCCAGTTGAAGTGGTAGAGGCCAAAACAGTGATTGAATTTAAGCAGGCATGGGATAGGCATAAGGCTATCCTAAACAAAAGATAAATACAGGTAAAGTATGCATGTAATTGGGCAGACTAGATGGGCCGAAAGGTTCTTATCTGCCGACATTTTCTATGTTTCTCTCTCCTCCAAACACGACGAGTTGAGTTTTTACCAAAAGGTTCTACTTTGGTTTCATCTGACCATATGACATTCTCCCAATCCTCTTCTGGATCATCCAAACGCTCTCTAGCAAACTTCAGACGGGCCCGGACATGTACTGGCTTAAGCAGGGGGACACGTCTGGCACTGCAGGATTTGAGTCCCTGGCGGCGTAGTGTGTTACTGATTGTAGCCTTTGTTACTTTGGTCCCAGCTCTCTGCAGGTCATTCACTAGGTCCTCCCATGTGGTTCTGGGATTTTTTCTCACCGTTCTTGTGATCATTTTGACCCCACGGTGTGAGATCTTGCGTGTTGCCCCAGATCGATGGAGATTATCAGTGGTCTTGTATGACTTCCATTTTCTAATGATTGCTCCCACAGTTGATTTCTTCACACCAAGCTGCTTGCCTATTGCAGATTCAGTCTTCCCAGCCTGGTGCAGGTCTACAGTTTTGTTTCTGGTGTCCTTCGACAGCTCTTTGGTCTTGACCATAGTGGAGTTTGGAGTGTGTCTGTTTGAGGTTGTGGACAGGTGTCTTTTATACTGATAACAAGTTCAAACAGGTGCCATTCATACAGGTAACGAGTGGAGGACAGAGGAGCCTCTTAACCCTTTCGCTGCTGAGGCGTTTCACGCCTCTGTGCTGAGGTCATATTTACCGGTTTTGCTCATCATGTTTAAACGTGTTTTGAAGGCTTATTTTAGTATATGACCCAGACATATTATATATCGTTCTTTCCGTCAGACTCGGCAGATTAATAATATGTCATTATTATATGTATACGTCATGACCTGTCTGTATATTATAACAAAAAATGCAATAAAATATGAATTTTCAATAATTTACAACGTGTAAAGTGTATTTTTTTCACATTTTAACGTGAGCAATTGCGGTTATATTTTGTATGGGGTGCGCTTGTTAAAAAAATTAGAAATGGGGTCTCGTTACATTTTTTTTTGGGGGAAATTACGCGATTTTTAACAAACGCACCGCATACAAAAATCGTTAGTGCAGCATCATTGTTCACATTATAATTGAAATGGGAACAATATTTCTGCATTAACAAACCAAAAAAAACAAAAACTTTTTTTTATTTTTTATAATTTTTTAATTAAATATTCTTTTATTTTTATTTTAAATTTTTATTTTTTTTAAAAAACTTTTTTCACTAGACAGGTTTGTAGCTGAGACTAGAATGAGGTATACGTAGAAATTTAGGAATGCGTTTAGATTAGCAGAAAAGCAATTAAAGCCTTATGAAAGATCTTTGCTGTTTCTGGCATGGAGAAGTAGATATTCCAAGGTCGTTGGGCCCGTGGAAAGACGAAGGAGTATAGAAGACCGGGCCCCAGGCCATCTGAATAAACATAGCCGATAGGGAGGGAGGCACTCCCCGGAGAAAGACAGCACAAACAAATCACAGACTGTCAAACTAACGAGAAGTGTATCAATTTATAGTTATATGTGGAATGTTCTTTGTGTTCGAATTAATGATGGGAGGTATTAACCCACGTGGGGTGGAATAGAGTGTCATAGGGAGGTGGGCTAATGGGGATGTACCTAATTATGTATTTGGGGCATAAAACCTCATGTCTCTGTGTAATCGGGGCTCACTCTAAGCGATTCAATCCTGTGTGAGCACTTGTGTGACGACACAATAAACTCTTGCCTTTCCTGAAGAGACTCGTGTTTGGACAATCCTTGCTTGTGTCTGGTCCGGCGCCGTTCTGAAAGTGAACCTGTCTGACTCCGGCTACAGTCTCTCTAAATGAAATTGTTTGCATCATATGAGAAGAAAGACACATGAATTGGAGCTAAAAGGGAAACATTTTGGGAAAATGGTTACAGGGGGACACATGAAGGTGGAGGTACAGGGGGATATAAGGGTTCTGTATCTTAATATTTATTTTTTATGTCTGTATATTTCATTTATTGTATTAATATTTACATTATTTTAATATATAATTGTGAGTTTTATTGCTGTGCAGCTCTGTGATACGATCATACACACTGCACATTACTGTGTTTTATTGCTGTAGAGTGGACATTGTAGACCTGGAGGGGTCGAGCGCATGGGGGGCGCAATTCTTGCCTTGCCCCGGGTGCTGACAACCCACGCTACGCCACTGGTAGCACAGGAGAACCACTTGGCTGGACGCACTGAGCGCGTCCATAGCAGCCAAGTGGTTAAAGAAGACGTTACAAGTGTCACGTTCCCACGTTCCAACCCTGTCTCCCTGCCCTCTGTATTCCTTATGTCTGTGTTTCCCTGTGCTGCTTTCCCTGACAAGCAGCTCAGGGGTTAAGTTATTTGCTCGTTGAGCTTCTGTTGGTGATATGGGCTGATTACTCCCCTATATAAAGCCATGGGCCCATATCACCATGCTCTTGCATCCTGGTTCACTTCAGCTACAGATTTGTTCCTGAGAGCTCCCTGTTATTCCATCCTAGTTCTATCTCAGTGTTTCCCCCTTGTCTGAGTTCTAGGTTTCTGATTGACTTCCTGGTATTGACCCTCTGGCCTGTCTGACGGATTTTCTCTGGTGCTATATCCCCGCTTTGGCTCAAGGTATACGTTTTGGTTTTGACCCCTGGCAATTATTGACCACTCTTCTGGATATCCCTAGCTGTCCTGTGCATATCATAATATATATTGTGTGTCCCTGTAGACCACGGCTTTAGTATATTGAAGTCCTGCCCTGCAAGTTGTTGAGTATATTCTCCTTCAGGTGTCTGTGTTTTCCCAGGACTCTGCACGGCTACAAGGTAACCTTTTTCTATTAGTGCAGATTCGGACACTCTAAGGACCGATCTATCAGTATAGGGCTCCTTTGGTATTTAGCCGTGCAGAGGTCCCCAGTGTCTACTGTGGTTTATTTACTTTTCCTGATCGTTGTGTCACGCATCTCTGCATATAGCGGCTTTTCCTCTTACCTGGGCCCTACTTGGCACATGCCAGGTACCGCCATTGTGGCTGATCGTGACAACAAGTCTGTGAGAGACAGAAATCTTGCTTGTTTGTACTGTATGTACTGTACTGTAGGTGACCAAATACTTATTTTCCACCATAATTTGCAAATAAATTCTTCAAATTGATTCTTTCAAATGACGCTAAATGGTTTTCCTTTAATCTATTCATAAACAACTGCTTGGGGCGGCAGCCTGTATGAAAAGAGGAGATGTTTTAGGACATACAGAACAAGTTTAGTGATTTTTTTTGGCTAAACTATGGTGAAACGTATGCAGGCTTTGGATGAAAGTAACAACAGGTGCATTAAAATTGAGCCTTTGGTGCCAGATCGTGCCTTCACACCGTAACCCCGCTGAGGTATTGTGGAAGAGTGCAGGGGTGGACTCTGCATTTAAATATTAAAATGATTGGATTCTGGTACACGCGTCAGTGCACCGAAATATTGGGCCTTTTGTGCCAGTTAGTGCCTTCACACCATAACCCCTCTGAGGTATTGTGGAAGAGTGCAGGGTTGGACCCTGCCGTCAAATATTAAAATTATATGAATTTGGTACACGCGTCAATGTCAGTGCACCCAAATATTGGGCATTTGGTGGCAGCTAGTGCCTTCACACCGTAACCCCTCTGAGGTATTGTGGAAGAGTGCAGTGGTAGACTCTGCATTCAAATATTAAAATTATTGGATCCTGGTACACGCGTCAGTGCACCCAAATATTGGCGTCGTGGAATAAAATAATTGGAAAAGGCATCAGTCAAGCGGCCACCTTCACCGCTCTTCCTCTGATAAACAGCAGCCTCAGAAGCATCTGTGTCATCAGTTGGTAACCTACCAGTGTCTGGAAGGGTGTTACACAAGTGTCGCTTTAGAGCCTCCTCAAGTTGTTTCATCCTGTGCTCCCTCTGTGAGGGCAGGATGAGCTCTGCAACCTTACCCTTGTATCGTGGATCAAGAAGTAATGATCCCTCTCCTTGATAGCACGAATCCTGGGATCCTTTAGCAGGCTTTGCAGGATAAGGGAGCCCATGCAGCGTAGGTTGGAGGTGGCATTAGCTTCAGAGTGTTCCTGGTCGCTGAGGATGACCGTATCGTGCACTACCTCCTCCCAGCCACGTACTAGTCCTTGGGTTTCTGGGGACACAAAACCCTCCCTTGAGGAATCCCCACCTTCAATGCCCCCACAACTTAAATATTCCTCCTCCTGTCTGATCTGAGGACCCGCAGGAATGCTGTCTGCATAAAGACTGGGGCCTTGAGAGCTAGGGAAGTCCTCCTCTTCCTCCCGCTGCTCTGCCTCTAGTGCCACATCTATAATTCCCCGCAGAGTGTGCTCCAGCAGGAACACTAAAGGAATTGTGTCACTGATGCATGCACTGTCCCTGCTCACATCCTCATTGCCTCCTCAAATGGTGACAGTACAGTGCATGCAACCTTGATCATCAGCCACTGCGGGGGAAAAAACAAGTTGACCTGAACCTGTCCTTGTGCCATACTTACACAGGTACTCATTGATAGCCCTCTGCTGCTTGTGCAGGCGCTGCAGCATTGGCAATGTCGAGTTCCACCTGGTGGGCATGTCACAGATCAGGCGGTTTGTGGGAATGATGAATTCTCTTTGAATTTCTGCCAGGCGAACACTTGCTGGGAATGACCATCTGAAGTGGCTGCAGACTTTTCTGGTCTGGCTGAGAAGCTCTGCCAGCCCTGGGTACCTGGTTAGGAAATGCTGAACCACCAGATTTAGGATGTGTGCTAGGCATGGTACATGCGTCAACTTACCCAGGCGTAGGGCGGAGAGAAGGTTGCTGCCATTATCACAGATGACCATTCCCAGCTCAAGCTGGCATGGTATTAACCATCTCTGCGCCTGCCCCTGCAGAGCTGACAGAATTTCTGGCCCGGTGTGGCTCCTGTCCCCTAAACAAACCAGCTCAAGCACAGTATGGCATCTTTTTGCTTGAGCCATTGCGTAGCCCCTGCCGCGCGTCGGTTTAACTGCCACTTCGCCAGAGACATTGAAGGAGGAAGAGGAAGAGGTGGTAGAGCAGCCAGACCTCATATAAGCAGCTTTATGGAGGTGTGGTGGATGAGCAAGCTCCAGCACAGAGCCCCGTCCTGGATCCCTCCCAGCTGCAAGCAGAGTTACCCAGTGTGCCGTGAAGGTAATATATAGGCCCTGTCCATGCTTGCTGGAACACGTGTCTAAAGTAATATGCACCTTGCTTCTGACTGCCTTTCCCAATGACTCCATAACATTGTATTCCACGTGCTGGTATAGTGCTGGAATGGCCTTCAGTGAAAAGAAATGGCGTTTTGGAACCTGCTACTGTGGTACAGCACATTCAGCAAATTCACGGAAGGAAGCAGAGTCCACCAGCTGGAAAGGCAGCAGCTGTAATGCGAGTAATTTTGCCAAGCTGGCATTTAGACGTTGTGCGTTTGGATGGTTGGGACAATATTTTTTCTTCCGCTGCAGCAGCTGGGGCAACGAAATCTGACTGCATAAATCTACAGCTGATGGGATGCTGGCAGATTCAGAGGAAGGAACTGGTACACCCATTACTGTAGCATCATCCCTGTCAGTGGAGGTTGTAGGCAATAACATGGCAGGACATATAGTAAGGATAGAGACAGATGAGGAGGAGGACCTATGCAAAGTGTTGTGCCAATGGAATGCGTGGCAGGTGGTCATATGTCGCCTCAAGCACGTGGTACCCAAGTGTCTGTCTTTCCCACGCTTGATCCTCTTCCGACATAGCTTACAATTAGCTCCCTTCCTCAACCTTAGAGTTTGAATCAGATCCCTGGAGTTGCTGCGCATCCTCAAGCAGCATGTCACTGTCACTGTAGTCAAACAATTCAGCTGACTCCTTCGTGTATGATAGTGAGGCTACGGCAGGAGTAGCTGTGGACATGGAGGCTGAATTAGATGTTTTGGCAGCTGAGGTAGACTGTAAACCACTACAAGCCTGGCTGGCAGAGGACTCGGAGGATGAGAATGGCCTGATTAGCCAATCCTGCAAATCCTCTGTATGTTGCTGCTGCTTAAGATGGCCAGCACCTGTTAGAAACAAGGACAAGCGTGCCCCTGCAGAGGATGCACCACGTCCATGACGACCAGGGGCACAGCCTTCCGACACAGAGGCTGCTTACCCTCTTATCTGTGTCTGGGAGCGTCTGCCTGTCCTTTTTGGTCTTTCTGACATGGTGAGTGATATATAGATTAAAGATATACAGATTATCCAGGACAATGCTATACGTCAGTGATACACCCTCGCTGATAGCTGGCAACACCCAGATTCTACTCTATATAGATAAACAGATGAACTCTGATTAAACTGTGTTATTGTATGGTGTCTAGAATTAGAGTAAAGATATGCATATTTTCCAGAACAATGCTTTAAATCAATGATACGCCCTGATAGCCTTTCCAATGCCAACACACAGATTCAAATTCACACAACTCTGGTATAAATCAGTGATACAGCCTGATAGCCGTTGCAGTGCCAAGACACAGATTCAAATTCCCAGAACTCTTGTATAAGTCAGTGATACACCCTGATAGCTGGCAGTGCCAAGACACAGATTCAAATTCCCAGAACTCTGGTATAAGTCAGTGATACACCCTGATAGCTGGCAGTGCCAAGACACAAATTCAAATTTCCAGAGCTCTTGTATAAGTCAGTGATACACCCTGATAGCTGGCAGTGCCAAGACACAGATTCAAATTCCCAGAACTCTGGTATAACTCAGTGATACACCCTGATAGCTGGCAGTGCCAAGACACAGATTCAAATTTCCAGAACTCTGGTATAAGTCAGTGATACACTCTGATAGCTGGCAAGACACAGATTCAAATTTCCAGAACTCTGGTACAACTCAGTGATACACCCTGATATGCAACGATCTCCTCTCCTCTCTGATTCACTCCTGCAACACACACGCTGGGGCTGCGGGGAAGCCTTATATAGTGTGTTGCAGGACTTAGCTCTGTGAGCCGATGATTGGGCAAAATTTGTTACGATTTTGTAAATTTTCGTTTCGCCCGATTTCCGTTTCGGTTCGTTTCGTTTTCGTTTTTCGTATCGACTGTTTTTCGTAATTTCGGAAATTTTCGTGTTTTTCGGAACGTCTGTTCTCCTCGTTTCAAAGTGTCTATTCGTTTTGATGTAAACCAATGGTTTTTCGGATCCGATATTTCTGTCGATACGATAATTCTGTCGATACGATAATTCTGCCATTGAGATTTCTCATGTTTTACAAGAAGGATACATTGAGATTTCTCTGGTTTCCCGGGAAGGATATATTGAGATTTCTCTGGTTATACAAGAAGGATACATTGAGATTTCTCTGGTTTCACAAGAAGGATACATTGAGATTTCTCTGGTTTTCCAGGAAGGATACATTGAGATTTCTCTGGTCTCACAACAAGTATACATTGAGATTTCTCTGGTTTCCCGGGAAGGATACATTGAGATTTCTCTGGTTTTACAAGAAGGATACATTGAGATTTCTCTGGTTTTACAAGAAGGATACATTGAGATGAGAATGATACAAAATTACAGAATCAGCGATATAACCAAAAAATACGTTGTCCGAAATTACTGAAATGGAACCGAAATCAGGAATGGAGCCGAAATTACAAATGGAACGAAAATGATTTTCGATTTTACACATGTCTAGTCCATTCGAAAATCGTTTTCGGATCTGAAAATTTTCGGAAAATCGGTCGAATCCGAATGCATGAATCGAGAAATTTCGTGAAAATTCCGAAGTTCCAAAACCCGAAACGCACATCCCTAGTAAAATGTTTAATCCTATATTCCTTTCCTATACTGTGTAGGGAACCCCAGGGGTACACATGCGGCTTCAACACAGTCAATATATACTGTAAATATGCAGTTCTTTTTCCTTTTCTTTTTATTTCATCCAGCAGCAACAGAAATAAACAGCTTTCTTATCCAGCAGCAACAGAACAAAACAGCTTCCTTATTCAGCAGTAACAGAACAAACAGTTTTCTTCAGCAAATCAAACATAAGGAAAAGTCTTTCCATACAGTTGCACTGCGTAATGCTTTTAGGTAATCTCACCCAGATAATCTAATAGCTCCAGAGCAGCCACACACACAGAGCTTTCTGTGTGACTCCCAGCTTCTCCTACTCTGCACTCTCTCACCTGTGTTACTTTTGTGTTTTTAACAGGAAGGGCTGTAGGGCAGGGCTCGAGTCCTGCGGGAACTCGTGGGAACGGCGTTCCCGCACTTCTCCCACAGTGGGAACGCTGCGGGAACGCAGGTTCCCACTGTGGCCCGAGCCCGAAATGATTGAGCAGGCCGCCGCACATTGACGGTGGCCGCGTGCTTCCTGCTAGAACGGCCGCTGACAGGAAGTGCAGCCACGGGCCTGGGATCTAACAGCCAGCTGCGATCTCGCGAGATCGCGGCAGGCTGTTTCATCGATCTCAGGCGAGCGGCTGCACTTCCTGTCAGCGGCTGTTCTAGCAGGAAGCACGCGGCCGCCAGCAATGTGCGGTGCCGGCGGCCTGCTAAATCATTTCGGGCCCACAGAGAGGTGAGCTAAGCTGCTGGGGCAATAATATCCATGAGAGCTGGGACATTATCCATGAGACCTGGGGCATATCCATGAGACCTGGGGCATATCCATGAGACCTGGGGCATATCCATGAGACCTGGAGCATATCCATGAGACCTGGGGCATATCCATGAGAGCTGGGGCATATCCATGAGCTGGGGGGCATATCCATGAGACCTGGGGCATTATCCATGAGAGCTGGGGGCAATATCCATGAGACCTGGGGCATTATCCATGAGAGCTGGGGGGCATATCCATGAGACCTGGGGCATATCCATGAGAGCTCGGGGGGCATATCCATGAGAGCTGAGGCATATCCATGAGAGCTGGGGCATTATCCATGAGAGCAGGGGCAATATCCATGAGCTGAGGCATATCCATGTGAACTGGGGCAATATATACCCATATGAGCTGGGGTCAATAATATTCATGTGAACTGGGGGCAATTATATCCATGTGAACTGGGGAAAATATATCCATGTGAACTGGGGAAAATATATCCATGTAAGCTGGGGCAATATATACCCATATGAGCTTGGGAAAATATATCCATGTGAGCTGGGGGCAAATATATCCATATAACCAGTGCTGGGTATATTATTCTGGAGGCTCAGTGCTGTGCATATTATTCTTGGGGCTCAGTGCTGTGTATATTATTCTGGGAGCTCATTGCTGGGTATATTATTCTTGGGGCTCAGTGCTGTGTATATTATTCTGGGGTCTCAGTGCTGTGTATATTATTCTTGGGGCTCAGTGCTGTGTATATTATTCTGGGGGTTCAGTGCTGTGTATATTATTCTGGGGGCTCAGTGCTGTGCATATTATTCTGGGGCTCAGTGCTGTGTATATTATTCTGGGGGTTCAGTGTTGTGTATGTTATTCTGGGGGTCCAGTGCCTGTGTATGTAATTCTGGGTGGTCTGTGCCTGTGTATATAATTCTGGGGGGTCTGTGCCTGGATATATATATATATATATATATATATGTATGTGATATACAGTTGTGTTCAAAATTATTCAACCCCCACTGAAATTGAGTGTTTTGGCCAGTTTGACATTGATTTTGATCATTCAGTCATCTTGCTTACAATTAAATCAAAGAGGCACTTGTAGGTCAGACAAATATAACATAACATTTATAATGAAATAACCACAAATGTCTTTTCTGTGCTCACATCATTATCAGTTTTATTCAACCCCCAAGTGACATTCAATCTTAGTACTTAGTACAACATCCTTTGACAGTTATAACAGCTTTTAAACGTGAAGCATAGCTTGACACAAGTGTCTTGCAGCGATCTACGGGTATCTTCGCCCATTTGTCATGGGCAAAAGCCTCCAGTTCAGTCATATTCTTAGGCTTGCGCACTGCAACTGCTTGCTTTAAGTCCCACCAGAGGTTCTCAATCGGATTTAAGTCAGGTGACTGCGATGGCCACTCCAAAATGTTCCAGCCTTTAATCTGCAACCATGCTCTAGTGGACTTGGAGGTATGCTTGGGATCATTGTCCTGTTGAAAGGTCCAACGTCTCCCAAGCCTCAGGTTTGTGACGGACTGCATCACATTGTCATCCAATATCTCCTGGTACTGAAGAGAATTCATGGTACCTTGCACACACTGAAGCTTCCCTGTACCTGCAGAAGCAAAACAGCCCCAAAGCATGATTGACCCCCCGCCATGCTTCACAGTAGGCAAGGTGTTCTTTTCTTCATAGGCCTGTTCTTCCTCCTCCAAACATAGCGTTGATCCATGGGCCCAAACAGTTCTAATTTTGTTTCATCAGTCCACAGAACACTATCCCAAAACTTCTGTGGTTTGTCCACATGACTTTTGGCATACTGCAGTCGACTCTTCTTATTCTTTGGAGACAGCAAAGGGGTGCGCCTGGGAGTTCTGGCATGGAGGCCTTCATTACGCAGTGTGCGCCGTATTGTCTGAGCTGAAACTTCAGTACCCACATCTGACAAATCTTTTCTCAGTTCTTCAGCAGTCACACGGGGACTTTTCTCCACTCTACGCTTCAGGTAGCGCACAGCAGTCGAAGTCAGCATCTTCTTTCTGTCACGACCAGGTAGCGTTTCAACAGTGCCCTTTGCCTTGAATTTGCGAATGATGCTTCCTATGGTCTCTCTTGGTATGTTTAACATCTTTGCAATCTTCTTATAGCCATTGCCCTTCCTGTGAAGAGTAATCACCTCTTCTCTTGTCTTCCTGGACCATTCTCTTGACTTCACCATGTTTGTAACCACACCAGTAAATGTCTAGAAGGAGCTGAGTATCACAGTCATTTTAAAGCTGCCTAATTGGTGCTTATTATGCTTTATTGCTGCTCTGTGACATCCACAGGTGTTTTCAATACCTGATTGAAAACACTTGAATGAACCTCTGTTCTTCAGAGTGGTAGTCTTTAAGGGGTTGAATAATTGTGTCAATGAAGAATTCACAAAAGAAACATTTACTACTGTATTACAAAACCAATTGATGTCATTTTAGTTGCATATGGTTCTTTAAAAAGTCCTTGTAGGATTTCATTCTGAATACAATTACAAATGTACACTAAATTCCCTAAAACCCTTTACAGCATTGGGGGTTGAATAATTTTGAACACAACTGTATATATCCTAAATAATAAAATCCTTTGTCCGTCGCCGCGCATCCGGTTTCTGTTGGCTGCGCGCGCATCCAGGAGAACTGTATGCGCACGCAGCGGAGGGGTAGAGGCTGCGCGCGCATCCAGGAGACAGGATGTGCACGCAACAGACGTGTATCGGCTGCGCGCGCATCCTGTACAGCCGGATGCACTCGCAGCAGCAAGGTAGCGGCTGTGCGCGCATCCAGTAGACCAGGATGCGCATGCAGCAGCCTGCTATAGGCTGCGTGCGTATCCTGCATCTTGCTGGGCAGCGCGAGCGAGGCACATTTTTAAAATAACGGAGAATCCACCATAATGCGCACGCGAGGCACAAATTGAAAAAAAAGGGGACCCACATACAAAAATAGACTGCCCTCCGGGCAGGCTTTATAACTAGTTGTATATAAAACGAGTTAGTCCAGTTGCCAAAATCACGAGTATATCTGTACGGAGTGATACCTTTCACTGATCAGTATAGTTTCCAGTTTACACTCTTGAAAGCTTGTCTTTTAAATGTAATGTTAACACAATAAAAATGGTATCACCGGCACGCACTGCTATACTCGTGATATATATATTTTTTCTTCAGGTAATAGGGGTTGTGGAATTCGTGGGTGAGTTCCCATACTTTTTTTCCCAGGACTTGACCCCTGCTGTAGGGGAAGTACCTACCCTCGCAGGTTAACCCCTTCCTTGCTCTCAGCCCTGCTGACTCTCCACAACTGCTATTTGTAAAGCTAACAGACTTTCTTGCTTGTTAAAAACATGCTTTACACTTTTCACATTTGTTAAAGCCTATTGGTATATCAAATTTAAATGTTCTTTACTCCCCTTACATCTTCCATAGAGGGTAATAAACTCGGTGCTAAATACTTTTAAAACTCTGAGCTTTCTTGAAAATAACCACTGCAGACTTTGGAATATTTTCTTTTAAAACCGGATCTGCTTGTAAAACTTGCCAATGATTTTTAAGTATTCTCCTTAATCTAATAGCGTGAGGGTTAAATTGCATAATAAAAACATAATCTAATTTATTATCCCAAGTTATATCTTCCTTATTTTTAATTTTGTTTTGTCATTTTATCAACTCGTTTCTATCCCTTGCCTTTACTACCTGAAAGTCTCACCATAATTTCTCCCTTTTATAATCCTTCTGGATATACCTATTCATAATTGTTTTAGCCTGAGCAGGAAATACTCCTTCCTCAGAACAATTTCGCTTTAACTTAATTAACTGTCCTTTAGGCACATTTTTTAACAATTTTGCTGCTGTAGAGCTATGAACAGTTAGGTCCATATATATTTGGACACAGGCACAATTTTCATACTTTTGGCTCTATATGACACCAGAATAAAATTTAAATTAAACAATCCAAATGAATTTGAAGTACAGACTTTCAGCTTTAATTCAAGGGGTTGGATATAAATATCAAGTACAAATTTTAGGAACTGCAATCCTTTTTATACACAGTCCCCCCATTTCCAGGGGCGCAAATGTAATTAGACAGATGAATATAAATACAATAGATAATTTTTTATATTTTGTTGAGAATCCTTAACTGGCAATGACTGCCTGAATTCTGGAACTCATGGACATTATCAAAGACTTGGTTTCCTCCTTTCTGATAGTTTGCCAGGCTCTTACTGCAGCTGTCTTCAGTTGTTCTTTGTTTGTGGGTCGTTCTGCCTTTAGTTTTGCCTTCAGCAAGTGAAATGCATGCTCAATTGGGTTGACATCAGGTGATTGATTCGACCAATGTAGAATATTCCACTTCTCTTCCTTCAAAAGCTCCTGGTTTGCTTTTGCAATGTGTCTTGGATCATTTTCCATCTGTGCTGTGAATGCCGTCCAATCAAATTTGCTGCATTTGGCTGAATCTCGGCTGAGAGTATATCTCTAAACACTGCAGAATTCATA
This sequence comes from Leptobrachium leishanense, assembly GCA_009667805.1. Lineage (NCBI taxonomy): Eukaryota > Metazoa > Chordata > Amphibia > Anura > Megophryidae > Leptobrachium > Leptobrachium leishanense. The sequence goes on from CM019066.1 coordinate 280,584,113, forward strand.
CGGCTGCTTCTGTCACATCATCAATGAACACCAATGACCCAGTGCCACTGGAAGCCATGCATGCCCATGCCAGTACACTGCCTCCACCATGTTTTACAGATGACGTTGTGTTCTTTGAATCATGAGCTGTTCCAAGCCTTCTCCACACTTTTTTCTTCACATCATTCTGGTATAGATTCATTTTAGTTTCAACCGTCCAAAGAATGCTTTTCCAGAACTGGTCTGGCTTTTTTTAGATGTTTTTTGGCAAAGTCTAATCTGGCTTTTCTATTCTTCAGACTTATGAATGGTTTGAACCTTGTGGTGAACCCTCTGTATTTGCTTTCGTGAAGTCTTCACTTGACTGTAGACTTTGGCAATGATATGCCCACCTCCTGGAGAGTGTCCTGCACTTGTCTGGATGTTGTGAATAGGTTTTCCTTTTTCCATATAGAGAGTATCCTGCAATCATCCACCACTGTTGTCTTCCGTGCATGTCCAGGCCTTTTTATGTTGCTGAGCTCACCAGTGCTTTCTTCTGTTCTCAGAATGTACCAAACTGTTGATTTGGCCACTCCTAATTTTTCTGCTATCTCTCTGATGGATTTGTTTTGTTTTTGAAGCCTCACAATGGCCTGTTTCACTTGCATGGACAGAAATTGTCTGGCTCCCGCTGCTGACCGTAAAGTGCCTGCCATTTGTCTTCAGGCAGCACTCGTCATGTACTGCTCATGCTCAGCACTGCTGTGGCGCATTCAGTTCATCAGCAGCTGCAAGTGCTAAGTTAGCAACTTGGCACTGAACGCTGTGCTGCAGTTCAGCGCTCAGCACTGCTAACTTAGCACTTGCAGCTAAGTAGAGAGGTGCTGCAGAGTAGCTGAGTGTGACGTGGAAAAGATGGCTGCCTCCACGGAGCAAATAATCCAGTAAGGAAATGTTCAGTTTGAGGTTTTGGTGGACCAAAACACCAAATATTTATTGGAACTCGGTAAACATTAACACTAAAGTGGTAATAAAATGGATACACTGGACTTTTTTTTTTTGAGAAAGTATTTTACCAGGAAGGATACATTGAGATTTCTCTCGTTTTCAAGTATGTTCTGGGTGTCGAGTATGTACCGTTAGGTGTCTTGCCCAAGGACACTTACTGGAGAGGTGCTCTTGCTGGGTTCGAACCCATGTCTCCACAGGCTCTCTCCACGCAGAGCAGTGATGTTACCTATACTCCACCCAGCCGGTATATTGCAGAAATACCACCTTTCATTAAGCAATCCTCCGCCCTTTTGCTTCAATATCAGTTCAATATCAATATCAGCTCAGTGATTCTACTGCAGCAAACTGGACTGCTGCAATGTAGCAATTCAGCAGCTGCTGAGGAACTTATCAGGCCTCAGAACTCTAAACAGTTAATCACAAACAAACCACATGACTCCTACCTGACCTGAATAAAGGGCTATGCCCCCCTTCCCTCAGGGCTTCAGCACTGAGGCTCCTTTGCTCTCTGAGTAAAGACATATACCTGACCTGCTCCTGCTATTACTTGACTACTCCTTTCTGGATTATCCCTTTGGTACTGCGATTGGATACCTCCTGTGTCCCGTGTCCTGTCTACAGCACCCTTGTGACTTCCAGACCAAGGTACCTTCCAAGTTCCAAGTGTCTCCCAAGTGTCCTGGAACCTTCAGCCTCATAGTGTTTCCTCTCAAGTGTACACAAGGTCCCCGCTGTATTCAAGACTCCTTGTAACCTTTCCCATCATCCAGCTTGGTCATCCTTCTGCAATCCCTGCTTATCACCACAACCTGCTGGCTCTCCTGCTTTTGCCTCCACCCTTTCCCTCAAGTGTGTGCATTCATAAGTATCACCGCATACCAGGCTCATACCCTCACGGCCGATACCCCTCCTGTACTGATCCTGACGCAAACACTCATTAATAAGGTTGTCTTTTATGCTTCTTGCCCAGATATGCACAGAGGCAGTCATATTCAAAGACCACCTGTGCGAGGTTACTTGCACTCTCTCACGCTTTCTCTATATGTATGTATAAACAAAACGACAGTATCTGCAAAAACAAACAAACTCATGATAAATGTATTTCTTTTTCATACTGATAACTGTTTACGCAATTACAATTTGAAATCACAAAGGGGCTACAGTGACATCTAGTGTTTTTATCTAAGAATATTCAGAATTAATTCAGAAATCAAAGATGCAGAACGCACGCAAAATAAATGCAGACCATTTTAAACTCTTAAAATACAAAACACACTTCTAACCACTCATGTGTTTGTTAAGATGCTTCTGTATTCATTCTTGCTTTCTGGTTCAGAATATGAATGTTAAGTAAATGGAGATTGTGCTCATGTGCTTTCCTGTAGACTCCTGTTTTGTAATGGGGCCTTATTGTCCTCATAACATTTAAAAAAAAATAATAATAATAATTCTCTTATTAAAAGATTTTAATGTTTGAATTTAAAACTTTACCAGTCTAGAGGAGCTCCCACAACCGCTTTGTTGCGAAGAGAGGTAGGAGGGGAATTGTGGGAGCTTCTCCTTAGGCTTTGTTGTGTGCAAGGAGAGGGATGTTGAGATCAGCTTACAAAGGGATAGAAGAAGATAGAAAGCTTTGCTTAGAACAGAAGTAAAAGCCACACTATAATTCAATTAAAAAGGTAAAAACTAAATTATTTTGGGGTAGCTTTTTCAAAGCTTTCTTTGAAGAAAAAGATAAATATGGTAGTAGGATACAATTGAACACTGCAATAATACCCATTTAATACAGAGTTGTATCCTCAATATTTAGCATCATTTAAGTCATTGGTTAGCAATCACTTTGGGCTATTTCATTAGAGAGCAACCTAAATTGCATAGGTTTAATGAAAGCTTTGATTTTGAAATGGCTGTTTAAAGTAGCATAAGGGCCCATTCACACTGAGCGACATGAAAATCGCGCGTTTTTCCGCTCGATTTTCATATACTCGACATTGAGCGATAACATAACGGCGATATTGCGCAACACCATCATGTTAAATCCAGCGAATCGTGGAAAAAAGGGTCTTGTAACAGCGACAAGCTACAGCGAAGAGTTACAGGCAACATTGAGCGACATTGAGCTGTGAAATGTGAACAGCTCCATTGAAATGCATTGGAGAAGCTACATAGAGCCATATCGCGCAGAAATATGTGCGATCGCAGCAAAAAACAATTGCACGATAAATGGCTCAGTGTGAATGGGCCCTTACGGTTTTAAGCTTTCTAAAGCAAATGGTAGTTGAGCTATGGAATATGTAGACTCATTCAATGACAAACCAGAATGGCTGGAACGGCTAAGTAAACAGAGAGCAGCAATGAGTATGCCTGATTTGTAACAAAAAGCTGTTTGCTATGTTTACCACAGTCCTTACTAATTGTAAACATGTTCATGTCACCAGCTTACACAATCATAGGGAGCGCTATCAAATAGTAATGTCTCGAGACAGGAGGTATTACAAAGTGGTGGCTCGAGTTACTGTTGGGACATGAATAGGCAAATTTTAACAACTTGTAAAAGCTGGTTCTAATTCCAAACTTGGATAACCTGGCCAAGCACAAGATCCTGAGCCTATTAACTCTTTCCAGCTGTGCGGACGGCCATGAAAACGCAGGGCGTACTGGTACGCCCCGCTGACTTCAATGGGCCGCATCAGCCCCTTCTCGCATCTGGCGTGCGCCACACCGTTGACTGCAGCGAGACAGCCTGAACTCAGGCCATTCCCCTGCAGCTAATGGCGCGTGTCGACTCCGTGGCCAGGCCAAATCACAGGCGGCAGCACCTATAGGGGAGGTGTACCAGTACTCCACGCCGGCGTTAACTCCCTTCCGATGGGCGACACCTGCCCATTGTTAAGGGGTTAAAAGAAATGCAACACAGCCCATGTCCTGAGGGCCCTATTCTATAGTTGATGCCACAATGATTATAGCCAGGCATGTATGCATCATAGTGTGCGCTTACCTCCTTGTGCCACGCTTTATTCAACGAAACTGTCTCTGACGCCGGCAGGAGATAGGAAGTGCACAGAGTCCCACAGGCATCTTGCATCCATGGGACACTGCCTACTTTGGAGGGCGTCACTGATGCTGATTGCCACCTGAGTTACAGGCTCAGTCATGAACAGATCTGCAGACTCTATCAAGAGCTGAGACGAGTTCAGTAGCTCAGCCGCTGTAAGTGCTAAGTTAGCAACTTGCCACTGAACACCGTTCTGCCGCTCAGCGCTCAGTACTGCTAACTTACCACTTAAAGTGACCCGAGGAGATGCTGCGAGTAGCTGAGTGTGACGTAGTAAAGATGGCCGCTGCCATGAAGCAAGTAACAATTCAGTACGGCAATGTTAATTTTGAGGTTTTTGTTCACCAAAGCACAAAATATTTATTTATTATTTACCCCTGCACATAGACATATATTACAGCTCAATTTATATTTTGTTTCAGAAGTAAACATAAAGTATATTCAATAAAAACTATCATTTGTGGTGTGTGCATACAAAACAGAATTGTGCTGACTGCTTTCCTTTATCATATATACCTCAACTGTTGTCCGAGTCATACGAAAGTGTGAACGAAAAACAATCTGAATCTTTCATTAAGAAATCGCTCATTTTGCTTCGAAATTCGCATCCAAAGCGTTCAGTGACACTGCTGCAGCAAACTGAATTGCTGCGCTGCAGCAATTCAGCAGCTGCTGAGGAACTGAACGTGGCTCTGCAGAACCATCTGGAGTCCAGGCCTGGTTTACAGATATCTGTACCAGGGATGACCAAGTTGCTCTGCTGCCTCAGGTTCCTAGCCACTGGGACGTTCCAGCATCCCCTGTTTGAGTTATCCAGTGTCAGCCAGAGTGCCTTTTCAAAGCTGCTCCACCGCTTCCTCCTAGCTATGTGAGGCAAGTGCCAACAATACATTGGGTACCCTACCACCCTAAGGGGTTTTATGAGAATAGAGGGTTTCCTAATGTGCTGGGGCAATTGATTGCACCCATATAGAGACTCGTGCACCCTGGAAGGATCCTGCGGTTTATTTTAGGCTGGTGTCAGACGAGCGTAGTGTTCACGTCCGTGATTGCGCCTAAAAGTACGTCCGTGATAGCATGACAGGAAGCCCATTGGAGCCTGACACATGAAGTACGTCCGCACTGAACTGCGGACGCACAACGGCCGCGGCCCACGGACGCAAGGCAGGCAAGAACGTACAACCGCAAGAACGGCCGCACAAAGTGCGCTGCGTCCGCAACGTCCGCATAGCTTTGTGTGTGAGTGATGGAACGTGGTCAGACGGACTGCATTTATACGTCCAGCATTTTTCACGGACAAAATGGTTTTGCTTTTTAATTTATTTTCTCTCCTACATCCGTCAAAATATACGTCAGTGAAAAAAACAGACTGTGTGGCCACTACTGCGTCTTCCGTACTGACGTACATCCGTTTGCACGGACGTAGAGTCCGTAGAAATCACGCTCGTCTGACCCTAGCCTAAATCGCAAGCATTTCCATCCCATAAACATACAAATGGTTTGTGATGCCAATATACGCATCATAAATCTGTTTGTAGCATTTCCTGGGAGGGCCAATTATTCATATATCCTGGCTAATTCCTCTGTGATGCGCGATTTCCAGGACGGGAGATTCCCCCAATGGATGGTTGCTAGGTGGATATATGTATTTTAAAACAAATATATTCTAAATGGAAAATATTGAAAATGTAAAAAAAAAATTAACGTGTGTAATGCACTTTGTACTACATGATTCAGGATACCCAATGAGGCCACGAACATTCACCTGGTGGTTCACCAGGTCATCAGTGGATGCAATTAAGTGCTGCAGGGACACATCCACTGGTTGTCGGCCAGGTGTAGCAGGCTCAGGTACAGACTCAGGTGCTGGCTCGGGTGCAGGCCGTCGATGCCACTGATACAGTGGGGATGGGGGAGCAACTAAATGGAGCTGTATCTGTGCTGGAACGGTAGAGGCCTTTGCAGCAGGAGTGATAGGAGGAATTGGTTACTTTGGACTCCTGTGTTCCACTTGTGAATCCAAGGAGAGTAGCATGTGTGGGGAGTGTGGTGGTGACTGCTCTGCCACAGGCTCAGACATATTCTTCAACCCCCAGCAGGTCTTAAGAAGGATTGTGTGCTGTCATAGCTCAAGTTCTCCTCCTGGGGGTGCAAAGGTGTGACAGGGTGCGGTGGTAGAGATGGTGTACTGCGAGGACAGAATATATTGACTACATCGCGCAAAACACATCTAATCTGAATCTGCTGTAAACTAAGAAAAAGTTTACAGACACACATGTGCTAGAGAAAATTAAGCAAACAAATGATAACAAAAGTTAAAAAGAATAGACTGAAGAAAAATAAAAACCCCAATGAAAAAAAACACAAGGAAAAAACCACAGCAAAAAATGGGGAAAAAAACAGCAATAGAAAAACCTGTTTAATTTACATTAGACCTAGGTTAGTTTTGTGCAACCTTGCATCTTCAGATGTTTTTGGACTAAATATCCCAGGATGCTCTTTTGAGCAAGTGAGGGCCTGAGCATCAGGGGAAATGTAGTCTAAAAACATATGAAGTCGCAAGTTTGACGCCTGTTTTTTAACCCTTTCAATGCGGCGGACGCGCTCAGCGCGTCCACCCGCATTGCTACTTGGCCCTTGGACCTCTCCCCCTCCCCTTCCCCGCGGGCCAGCGATTAAAGACAGGCACGGCCTGGAAGGGCACAGCCTGCCCTTCCAAGCGGCGGCTGTCTTTAACCCCTTCCAAGCGGCGGCCTTCTTTAACCCCTAGGGGGCTCGATCGCGATATGGCGCTAACATGCGCCGTATCGCGGTCCCCTCCCAGAGCCGGCCGACATCTTGGATGTCGGCCAAGCTTCCGGGATATCCCCCTAATGACTGGCGTCATCGCGCAGAGCGCGATGGCGCCAGTTTTGGAATTAACCCCTTGCTGCCACCTATAGTGGAGATTGGGGGTTCCAATGAACCCCCTATCTCCCGATCCGTGACAGCTAGGGGTTAATGTTTGCTATCATTGGAACGGCCAGAGCGTGGCCTTTCCAATGATACCAAACATGACCATCTAAAGTGTAAAAAAGAAAATAAAATTATTTTTTTTTAGTTTTATTAGTGCAACAATATGGTTCCCATTTCAATTATAATGTGAACAATGATGCTGCACTAACGATTTTTTCTATGGGGGGCGTTTGCTAAAAAACACGTAATTTTCCCCAAAAAAAGTAACGATTCCTCATTTCTAATTTTTTTAACAAGCGCACCCCATAGAAAATATAACCGCAAACGATCGCATGTTAAAATGTGAAAAAAAACACTTTACACATTGTAAATTATTGAAAAATCTAATTTAATTTCATTTTTTGTTATAATATACAGACAGGACATAACGTATACATATAATAATGACATATTATGAATCTGCCGAGTCTGCCGGAAAGAACGATATATAATATGTCTGGGTCATATAGTAAAATAAGGCTTCAAAACGCGTTTAAACATGATGAGCGAAACCGGTAAAAATGACCTCAGCACAGAGGCGGGAAAAGGCTCAGCAGCGAAAGGGTTAATATAAGAAGAAGAAATAAATTCTTTTAACGGAACAATGTGCATGTGGGTTGTGTATCAAATGGGTGGGGTTTTGTATGAGTGTGGCCTACTGTGGGCGTGGCACAAAGAGCCCCTTGATCTCTCGTTGCACGGGGCCCCATTAGTTGTCAGTCTGCCCCTGGCTCGCTTTGAGTGCTGAGGTCACCGGTGATGTAAGTTCACTCTGAGTGCTGTTGCTGATGCTGGACCAGCACTTAATTTTCCTGGTTGAACCTTTGCCCATCATTTGCTATACTGTGTGGGGTGTTTGTACAATGTCCTATTTACTCTACTTACCTTGACTTCTCTTTTTCTGGGCGTTCCTTTCACTGTAGGTGTTAGACGAATCCCAAACGTGAGGTCTGCATAACACAACGTTGCCATCTAATATTTAGGAAATTGTACAAATTCCTCAATATAAAGACATAGTGGCTCAGTAGACGAGTTCAAAACAGAATAGCTAAAATACATAAATATAATATGTGGATTTATAACATATACAGTAATAACTATCCTAATACTTAAACAATTACAGTGTCGACGGTGACTTAATCCTTTGCAAGATATGCACAATTTTTTATATGATGGAAAATAGATAGCAAAAATATGGAGCAAGCTCGTACATCGGTCTATACTTACAGGGTTGTTCAGAGAGCGTGTCACGGTACGCGCCGCAGACGCCGGAAAAAAGACAAGTGAAGTGCAGTTCCACTTTCTGAAACCTGTTCCAGTCCTGATTTTGCCATTGCCTGGACTGGTGGCACTCAGGGATCCGTTCCTGATTTTCCCCTCACCTCTCCAGCCTCAGGTGTGGGCTGGGCCTGCAATGCCCATATAATCAAGCCTCACCTCAGAATCATTGCTTCTGCATCGTGCTTTCTGGTTATAGAACGTCTCATTGCAAGCCTGACCTGTGTGCTATGCACTTACCTGCCTGACCCTCATCTGGTATCCTGAGAACCCCTCATTGCTACACTCCATTAAGGACTCCCTCATCTCTGCAACCCTCCTTCCTGGACACTCCTTGCATTCCCCATTTCTGGACTCCTTGCAACTCCCATCATCCTGCTACATATTGACCTACCCGTGTATGATATCTGATCTGGACTCTGACTACTCCTATGCCAGCTGCCTGCCACCGACCTAAGCTTGATTTGACCATTCTCCAGTTATACCCTTCTGATACCGCGCCTGATCTTATTGTGCCTTTTGCCCTTTGTGTCTTCTGGTCCTCCACCCTTTGTGTATCCAGTAAGTGTGTTCTTTTTAGTATTTCTGTTCAGTCAGCTCTGTTTGTGTTTTTATTCAGCGTCCAGTCCAGTACCTGTCCTGTTAGCCCTACTGTGCTATTCAGTGTCCTGTCCATCCCTTCCTATCCCTTCTGCTAAGTGTACCCTGTCCTCTGTATATGGTATCCTTCCCATCCAGCTCCTACCTGTTACTATTTATCCAGATTCCCCTTCTTGGTTTATTTAATAAACCTATATTCTGATTTTAAACTTCACCTTCCTGCCTCTCCATCTGTGTAACCACATATTGGGCTTGAATCCTCCAACCCCTGCAAAGTGAGACGTGACAGAGCGGTGAAAACCAGGAGAATGACTGGAGAAGTGAAAATTCTAGGTCAAAATAGCCAAACCAGAAAAATTCTCATTTCTCACTTTCCAAACCGGAAAGTCTAGATTGTTATTTTCTCCTGCCAATTCTCCTGGTTTTCACTTCTCTCTGAATAACCCTGTATATAGACTACCAACTTTCAATATATATTTTCCTTTCTTTATAATTGAACCCACACTTGAACATCAACATGTGCAGTCCTCCGCAGAATTTGCCATTTGTTCTAGAATATAACTTTAATTTAGCCACTAGGTGGCACTTGGAATCACAGATGATTTAAAATGATTATTTAATACTATTTTTAAACACATATAACACTAGACAACATTGTTGTGTGTGAAGTAGATAATATATATATATATTATCTGTGTTTAATTCTTTTCATAGTTCAACAATGATTCCATACTATATAGCTTTAGCAATCTGAATATTTATATTTACATAATGTAATATATAAATGTGCTACGTATTTATGCAGAATATCTTCTAAAAGTATTTTTAAGTATACAAAAATAATGGTTTGTAAATTTTAATCTTTTACATCAAAACTAATATCTGAACTTATGCTATATCACAAAAATGTTTAGGCAAAACTAGAGTGAAACATTTTTATTGTGCAGGAATTAATATACATTATTAGAGGAACACTCTACTTGTTTTGACCATTTTATCTTTTTAAAGTGGTCGGGATGTGAGAAGTACCCCTTTCTCCCCCCTCAACACCCTTTGCCCCAATTTCTTACAGGGTTATTCAGAGAGATCCGAAAAGTCACCATGTTTGACTTTTCGTTCCCCACACTTTGAGGCGATTCCTAGTTCGCCGACCCTGCGGTGTATTCAGCAAGCACCGCAGGGCCCCCGTAGTGAAGGGAATACTCATCGCAGAACACTCACCGTAAACCAGAAGAAACCTCCGCCAAAAACCAAGCTGAAAAATTCGAGCAGCCACCAATCACAGTGCAGAGCAGCCGCCAGAAAAAGCCGGCACGCAGACGAACGAGGTGAAAAAAGCAAAACCGTTTGCTTGAAAGTTTGAAACGCTGTTTGCAAAAAAACTACTGAACGAAAATGTCTGGAATTTACATATAAGATCCTATGAATGATAATAAAAAGGGTCCGTTACAGAAAAATTAAGCGATTTAAAAAGAGAACGGAAAAAAAATTGCCTAAAAAATCTAAAATTAACCCCTTAGTGACCGGGCGGTTTTACACGAATCCGTCCGTTCGTGACCGCTGCTGTTTTTACGTTTCTGCGCTCTTAGTGTTTACGTCAAATTTTCCTCTTACTCGTTTATGTAACCCACACATATTTTACACTGTTTTTCTCGTCACTAAATGACTTTATAAAGATACCATTTTTTTCATCATTTCATATAATTTACTATAAAAAATATTGTGAAATATGACACAAAAATTGAAAAAACACCACTTTTTCGAACTTTGACCCCCAAAATTTCTTATGTATCAACAACCGTCAAAAAAAATTAATTCCTTAGTAGTTTCTAAATTTAGTACTGAGTTTAGCAATACCCAATGTTTACATATTCCTCGCTTTTTTCCTTATTTTATGCAACAATAAGTGCAAGTAGCACTTTGCCATTTCCAAAGAGTTTATTTTCAAAACTAGTGATAGTGACATTGTAACACTGATATCTGTCACTAATTCCTGAATAACCCTCCACATATACATATTTTTTTAAAGTACACAAATCAAGGTATTAAACTTGGGGTATTTTGACTCTTTCCATGCAAACCATTTTACCACAAATCTATGCCAAAGTTTGAGAAAAAAAAATTTGATTTTTTTTTTTTGAACGCAATTTAAGAATACATGTACTGTGAACTTTAAGGTTTACTGCCAAAAAGCACCCCAAAATATGTTCAGCAACATCTTCTGAGTAAATTGATACCACCCATGTATAGGTATGTCGGGTCATTTGGGGGCTAAAAGGCCTTATTTGGGGGGTGCGCATTTCAGTTTTCCAACTTGGAATTTTCACATTTCGTCATCATGCACCCATGTCCTATTTGGGACATTTTTGAAGCCGGCCAAAGTAATTTACCCCCATCAAACCATATATTTTTAGAAAGGGCACACCCTAGGGTGCTTCAAAGAGTTGTATTTTAACACTTTCCATGCACTAGCTCTATGTCAAACTTTCAGGTAGTCACTTTTTGTGTTATTTTTTCACACACATTGTACTTTAGGCATGAATTGTCAAATCCAGTTATGGGTTACTGCCAAAAAACACCCCAAAATATGTTCAGCAACATCTTCTGAGTAAATTGATACCACCCATATATAGATTTGTTCTGTTGTTTTTGGGGTGCTACGCCAATCTTTGACATGTGCTTGTCAATTTTCTAATTTGACATACAGTATCTTCTTTGCTGATCTTCTTTTTAGGGGCCTTTTTACATACCCCAGTTTTATGAATGTGCATATATTTGGTAAGCTAACACCCCAAAGTATTGTAAATGGAGTGTTTTTATGCTATGGATGCATCCGTTTGCTCCAAACAAATTGGATACAGTTTGGTGGTCATTTTTCATTTTCACACCCACATCAGTTTTGGACTGTGATTTAGGAGACACTGTTGTTTGTTACTGCATGAAAACTCTCCAGGTTGTTTTCTGCAAGATCTCCTGAGTACACCATGCCCGCCCATGCATAGGTTTGCCAGGATTTTGGGAAGGTTCAAATACAATTTTTATGACTTTGTCATTAGAGTTGAAATTGAGATTATTTCTTCAGCTAGGCCTATCTTTGGTTTTGGGTCTACCGCATACCCCAGTTTGAATTATTGCCAGAAAATTGTTTATATTTGTTATGTTGACACCCCAAGGTATTGCATATGGAGTGCTTTGATGCCATGGATGCAACGGTTTTAGCCCAAAACATTTGAGAAGGTGTGTGGCGGTAATTTTTCAATTTTCAGATTTTTACGCCCACAGTAGTTTTGGACTGTGATTTAGGAGACACTGTTGTTTGTTACTGCATGAAAACTCTCCAGGTTGTTTTCTGCAAGATCTCCTGAGTACACCCATGCCCCCCATGCATAGGTGTGCAAAGATTTTGGCAAAATACAGCACCAATTGTAGAACATAAAAATGTACGAATAAAATGTAAAAGTCTGGTGCCTGTCAAACTGGGGATGCTCTCTAGGGGGGCACAGGCTGTTGTCACTGAAGTGCATGAAACGCAAAATGTTTTCATACCTTCTACGTGACATTGATTGGGGGTAAATGGGGGTAGAGCAGATGGGGCTACTGCTCCAGTAGGAGCGAATTGAGGGCTTCTTTATGATGCCCTCAGCATAATAAGTGCCCAGAATTTCAGAAATTCTGGCACATCTAGCGGGGTCCATTGCTGCCTTGCCAAGTAGGAGTCTGGCTTCGCAGCACAATGCTGATGGGCATACAGATTTGATTGGGCCACGATGTGGCCCAACAAATCATCCCCCATAAACACCTGCAAAAACTGTGTGGCGGTAAATCCTGCAACATCAATATTGATGCCAGGATTTGCCGTGAAAGGAGGGATATCTGGCCTCTGGCGATGAGGCACTACCCACTCCTCAGCTGGAGCTGTGCGTCTCCTGCTGGCAGGTGGTGACCCAGGATCTGCATCAGAAACATCACTAGATACATCAGCCAGCGTAGATAATGTATCTAGCGACGTCTCTGAGCAGTTAGCGGGGTCGAAATGAGGGTCTGAGTCTGACGCAGATGCCTCAGATTCTGACGCCAGGATGGCATATGCCTCCTCGGCGCTGTACACCCTCTCAGACATTATATATAATAGATTATAAAATTTTATAATTATCATATATATATATAAGCGGATTGTTGGTTCTTAGAAGAACCGTTGGGTTTCACAAGAAAATACAAATAAACACCTAAATCTCTCTAAATCCCTCTAAACCTGCCTCAATTCTTCTAAATCTCCCTAAAATCTCTCTAAATCTGCCTCAATTTTTCTAATCTCACTAAATCTACCTAAAATCTCTAACCTGTCAAATCTGATCTCTCTCTCTCGCTCACCAAAACACAAGTGAGGAGAGGGAGGGAGAATCACAGAGGTCAGAGCCAATATTTACAAAATATTGACCTGACCTGACAAATTAGAAATTTTATTTTGATTTTTTCTAACTTCTGATTGGATGTTGCTAGCCTGCCTCTCTGATGAGGCAGGCTAGGAACATCCCACTCAGCCCCAAGATGACCCTGCCCTTAGAACCCTAACCCTACCCCTAACCCTACCCCTAACCCTACCCCTACCCCTACCCCTAACCCTACCCCTAACCCTACCCCTAACCCTCAGTTTATTTTATTTATTTTTATTTTTATTTTTATTTTACTTTTTTTTTCACTTTTTTTACACTTTTTTTTACTCTGCTGGGTGCCTTGATCCCTCGAGGCACCCAGCAGAGCACCTGATCACTGATGTGATCGTTTTTGTACTGAGTGCCACGATACCTCTTGGCACTCAGTACTTCCTGCCGCTACCGGAAGTGATCGCTCGGGGGAGCGATCACGGACGGACCGGCGGCAGGTAAGCATATTGCAAGGATGCCTCGATGTCGAGGCATCCTTGTAATATACTCAGAGCAGCTGGAAGCGATCTGATCGCTTCCAGCGCTCTCTAGAAGTGCCGGGCACCTCTCCGGTGAAACCGGATGTTGATCGCTCCCGGGGAGCGATCACATGGTGCCCCGGCACTTCTAAACGCCATTGCACGGCTGCCTGGACTCCCAGGCAGCCTGCAATGGCGTTTGAGCTGCTGGAAGCGATCCGATCGCTTCCAGCGCTCAAAAAACGGCAGGACGTACCATGTACGTCAGCGGGTCTAAGAGAGACCCGCTGCAATGACGTACATGGTACGTCCTCGATCCTTAAGGGGTTAAAGAGACTTTTTACTGCAGAATAAAATGATAAACGGTTTATTAGATATTGAATTAAAACTGGAATATTTTTAACATTGAAGCCTATGGGATTCGCCTGAATAAACCTGACGAATTAAACCACCGAATGGCAGGGAATTTCACTGACATTCCTCAGCTGTTCGGTGTTCTCTGAATAGACAAACCATTGCTTCTCTATGGGGGATTTCACTGACTTCGAACAGACACCGTGCGTGCAGGCAATTTGACGAATTGCCTGCTCTCTGAATAGCCGAATGGCCCCGAAATGCCAAGATATAAAAAACAAAACAAAACACAAATATACAGATCAACAGAAAATAAATATGTAGGAAATAGTCATTATGTTACATGTTTACAGGTGCATTCTGTATTGAGGTATGTTCGTAAGGAGCTCGAGTGACATAAGACTGGAAGATTTGATGGTGTCTGGGAGGTTATTCCATAATTGTGGTGCTTTGTAGGAAAATGAGGATCGAGTCTTTTTGTATTGTGGTATTGCAAGTAAGGTGCTGGTCCTGGATCTGGTGAAAGTGCTAGGTGAAGTGGAGGAGTTTCCTCCATCCCACCAAGCAGCCAGGATTTAGAATTTTCCAGCTGCCAGTCACCAGACTAGACATTTTAGTGACATCAGCATGCTCTTTGAATAACCCTGATTGTGTTTAACGGCGCATTACATCCTTATTACATTCCTGACGCTACACATGTTAGTAATCCATTTGCGCATCTTTTTTTGCTCTAGTTTCCGCAAGCTTTCTGTACTTTGCGCATCCTATACTAAACATGGGGAGCACAATCATTAATTAGTGTTTCGATAAGTAAGGTAGTACAGTGCTAGCACTAATCACCATCGGTATCTGGGCAACCACAAGTTAGCACCTTCTAAAAGGTGCAGAATCGTGTAGCATCCCCTAAAACCCCCACAATAAATCTGATACTCACTTCTCATCACGCGGCAAGAAAGTTGGCCCAATCCGGCTCTTCTTGTCGCCGGGAACAGAGTGAGGATATGCCCCAGCAGCTCATGGATATGCCCCAGCAGCTCATGGATATGCCCCAGCAGCTCATGGATTTGCCCCAGCAGCTCATGGATTTGCCCCAGCAGCTCATTGATGTGCCCCAGCACCTCATGGATGTGCCCCAGCACCTCATGGATGTGCCCCAGCTCCTCATGGATGTGCCCCAGCTCCTCATGGATGTGCCCCAGCTCCTCATGGATGTGCCCCAGCTCCTCATGGATGTGCCCCAGCTCCTCATGGATGTGCCCCAGCTCCTCATGGATGTGCCCCAGCACCTCATGGATGTGCCCCAGCTCCTCATGGATGTGCCCCAGCTCCTCATGGATGTGCCCCAGCACCTCATGGATGTGCCCCAGCACCTCATGGATGTGCCCCAGCACCTCATGTATATTTATTTATTTTATTTATAAAGGATTTTACCAGGAAGGATACATTGAGATTTCTCTCGTTTTCAAGTATGTCCTGGGTTCAAGAACATTGAAGTGTTACAGTTACAAAAATACAAAGTAATACAAAGCAAGATATTAAAAAAAAACAACACAAATATACAGATTAACAGAAAATAAATATGTAGGAAATATAGTCACTAGGTTACATGTTTACAGGTGCATTCTGTATTGAGGTATGTTAGTAAGGAGCTTTTGAGTGACTTAAGACTGGAGGAAGATTTGATGGTGTCTGGGAGGTTATTCCATAATTGTGGTGCTCCTGTAGGAAAATGAGGACCGAGCCACTGTCTTTTTGTATTGTGGTATTGCAAGTAAGGTGCTGGTCCTGGATCGGAGGTTATAGGATGAGGGAGCTGCTGGGGGAAGCAGTCTATTCAGGTAGGGTGGCAGCTTCCCAGAGATGCTCTTAAACACCAGGCTGGAAAGGTGAAGGGTGCGTCTGGATTCCAGCGATGGCCAGTTTAGCTCTTTTAACATGTCACAATGGTGGGTCATGTAGTTACATTGTAGTGCAAAGCGGCAGAATGAGTTATACAATGTAGTAAGTTTATGAAGGTGTGTTTGCGGGGTGGCTGCATACACTACATCTCCGTAATCAATAGCCGGCATAAGCATTTTCTGTACAATCTGCTTTCTTACCGCGGGACTCAGGCAGGATTTGTTTCTGTACAGGGCACCTAGTTTGGGGTAAAGTTTAGATGAGAGTTTTTCGATGTGGGTGCCAAGGGATAGATTAGGGTCCAACCACATACCTAGATATTTGAGAGAAGTGACTGTGGTCCGCATGCCATTTGATTTTGTCCCAACACATAGATGGGGATTTTGCAATTTGTGTAGTTTAGGTGCTGTTTCAAAGAGCATCGTTACAGTTTTGTCAGTATTTTAAAAAAGTTTGTTGTTTTTGATCCACTTTTCTACCTCTGTGAATTGTTCTTGCAGCATGGCCTCCAGCTGCGGGAGATTTGGTTTGCTGGTATAGATCAGTGTCGTCTGCGTACATATGTACAGTTGAGGCTTTGCAGACATTGGGCAGATAATTTTTTTTTTTTTTTATTAAATATTTGTAAATTACAAAGAAAAGACATTCACGAAATCAAACTGGTAAAGAAAAAAGCCACGCAGGACTTGCATAGTCTAGAACGAGTGAACATGCGAGATAACAGAAGAGTAACTAATAACAGGGCAAAATAAGTTGCTGGGACATAGCGCTAAACCAGGAGGCAAAAATAAAAATGTCCGCAAGACTGCCACAGAGAACTCAGGGCTCAGTCCCGTTAGTAGAAACAAGTAGTCCAGGATATCCAGAGAACTCGTTAGCAAGAATATAGAAAAATAAAAAAAAAGGCGGGGGGGATAAAATCGCAATCAGCCCGGCTGAACCTGCGTGATGTCCATCGGGATACCTGCTTTTTCCAGGGCGATCAAAGCCGTGTCGGGGTCGGATATCGTATGAGGAATATTAGCGTGTGTCACAACAAGGGAGCCGGCGAGACCCCATCTATAGCGGATCCCTTTCCGTCGAAGGATAGCAGTAACGTCCCGGAACCTTCTGCGGGCCAGTAAGGTCAAGAATGGTAGGTCGTGATAAAGAGCGAGAGTAGAACCCTCGAACTGCACCGAATCTCGTGCGCCAGGGGCAGTCATGATCTTAACCTTCAGGGCAACCTCCCGGAATGCCACCACAACATCCCCAGATGCTCCCTTCGCAGACACCGCAGGTCTCCGGACCCTGTACACCGAACCGACGACATCAAGGGTATCAGAGGGCAGCCCAGCAACCTGGATAACCAAGCGAGTCACATATGGCCGTAATTCCTCCGTCAATATCGAAGTCGGTATGCCCCTGACCCTGATATTACGACGTCGATGTCGAGCTTCAAGCGTTTCAACAGAACGGGATAGGATCTCGACTTGTGAGCGGAGCGCGGCCACCTGGCCAGACATAAGGGTCTGTTCCGTCGCCACCTCTGCAGTTTTAGCTTGAACTTCAACCACCTGAGCGCGGACCTCCTTCACTTCTGCACGAATCGCTGCCACCTCCGGTTTCCACATGTCCCGTATGTCATCTAAGAGTTTGCGTACATCCCCTTTTGTTGAGGGTAGATGGTCATCTTCCTCATGTGTCTGAGCTACCTGCCGTAGGTCTCCAGGGTCGTCGGCTCTAACTCGGGTCCCAGACCCTTGCTGCTTTTGCATTGACCCGAGCCGTCGTTCCGACATCGCGTTGTCATCAGCGGATAGTTGCCGATCGCTAACCGAGTCTTCCCCAGAGGAATCCCTAGTAGCCAGCGAAGACACCGAGGATGCTGCTAGTGCGGCCTTACGCTTCTTTTGTGCCCTCTTTTTTGCTGCTGCGGTCAGAGGCTGTTGTCCCTTCATCTGGGGCGGAGGGGTGATCCAGGACATCCCAGTATCTCCACCCTGGGGCCAGGCGCAGTCTTTCTCTCCGTCCGAGTCATAGCCCGGGGGGAGAGATGAAAATATAGGCCCCCCTACCATAACATCCCGAATGTCCTGTTGCCGAGGACCTCCCTTCAGGATGTGTCTTTTAGGCATGTTTTACCCCTTCCAGCCGTATAGATCGGTACTCTGGGAAACTCCGCTAGCACACACGAGGGTCTCCAAAATGGCCGCCGTCTCCAGGCCCAAATCACCTCCGGGACTCAAATATCTCCCACGGAGCGCTTCAATGAAGGGCTATTACGTCCCTTGGGTCTCACCAGGACCTCCGGGTTCTGTTGGGATCTTTGTGTGAGCAAACGAGCGGGTAAATCTTAGTTGTAGCCGGAGCTGCATCAGAGCTGAACAAAAACGCGACCGCTCGTTGCCACGGCTCGCAGACTGATCGGCAGATCATTTATGAATATTGTGAATAGCAGGGGGCCTAGTACTGAGCCTTGGTACACCGCAAGTGACTGGGAGCGGGAGGGAGGATCTGCCAGAAATTGACACATATTGTGATCGGTCGGATACATATGATTGAAACCAGGTTAGCGTGCGATCACCAATGCCAGAGTTTTTAAGTTTTTCTAACAAGATGCCATGGTCTACCGTGTCAAAGGCCTTGGCAAAATCAAGGAAGATGGCTCCAGTTAGGTTTCCTTGTTCCATCCCAGCTTGGATATCATTGCAGACTTTTAAAAGGGAGGTTGTAGTTGAGTGATTTGGACGAAAGCCTGATTGATCCGGGGTTAAGTAGTTCCAATATTGATAATAATCACGTAATTGTGTGTAGACACATTTTTCCAAGACTTTTGACACTACAGGGAGCAACGATATCAGACGGTAGTTGGATACCAAAGTACTGTCACCACTTTTATGGATAGGTACCACTCTTGCAGTCTTCCAGAGCTTGGGTATGTATCCAGTCGCCAGTGACTCATTTATTTGGGTTGCGACAGGATTTGCAATTGCTGGCGCACTGATTTTCAGCAGCATTGCTGGTATTTGATCAGGTCCAGACTGGTATTTCATTTTTTGCTTACAGAGAAGTTTAGTAATGACACTGACAGGCACTGGTCTAAAACTGATTCCCTGATTCCTGTCTGATACAGGGACTTTGCACAGTTGGGGGGGCCTGACCTGCATGAGGCCTCTCTGATTGCATGTCATTTCCTAGCTTGGCAATCAAAGTGGTGGCACATCCAACAAAATAATCATTAAAGGCATTTGCTACATCTAGGGGGTGTTGCAGGGTTTGGTTGTTTACTTTGACAGCAGCTGGCTGGGAGTGGACTGGGGGTGCTTGTATGTTACTTATGGTTCTCCAGAAGTTTCTAGGGTTTGATATGTTATTGTTTAGATTTTCATTGAAGTAATGGGCTTTGGCCATTTTTGTTTCTTTTGTGCATTCATTCCGACATTTTCGGTATTCGTAGTGATCGTTCATGGAACAAGTACTCTTGAAATTTGACCACAGTGAATCTCTAAGCTGGTACATTAGTGTAAGATCAGCTGTAACCCAGGGGAGATGAGTCCCTTTTACTCGCACTTTACGCAGCGGGGCATGGGAATTCCAGACTTGCAGGAGCTCAGACTGAAAGTATTCAACTGCACAGTCTAGGTCTGGGATTAGGTTTAGCCTGTACCATGGGAGCTGTTTGAGATCACTTAGGAAGGATTCAAGAATAAATTTCTTGAAAGACCTGGTGGTTGCCCCAGCTCCTCATGGATATGCCCCAGCTCCTCATGGATATGCCCCAGCTCCTCATGGATATGCCCCAGCAGCTCATGGATATGCCCCAGCAGCTCATGGATTTGCCCCAGCAGCTCATGGATTTGCCCCAGCAGCTCATGGATTTGCCCCAGCAGCTCATGGATATGCCCCAGCAGCTCATGGATATGCCCCAGCAGCTCATGGATATGCCCCAGCAGCTCATGGATATGCCCCAGCAGCTCATGGATTTGCCCCAGCAGCTCATGGATTTGCCCCAGCAGCTCATGGATATGCCCCAGCTCCTCATGGATATGCCCCAGCTCCTCATGGATATGCCCCAGCTCCTCATGGATATGCCCCAGCACCTCATGGATATGCCCCAGCACATGGAATGCCCCAGCAAATGGATATGCCACAGCAGCTCATGGATATGCCCCAGCTTACCTCCGCCGCGTGTTCACTCCCTCTGAGCGTCCGGCGGCGCGCAGCTTGGGCGCTCGCCTGGGGGAGCCACGTGACCAGCCACGATTGGCTGGTGACGTGTTTCCCCCAGGCGAGCGCCGAAGCTGCATGCTTCAGACACTCGTAGGGAGCGAATACGTGGCGGAGGGTGAGACACCCGCCCTTAGGGTGTCACCTGGTGCGGGCCGCACCCCCTGCCCCCACGTTACGGCGCCACTGTTTCCTACTCCTGTGTACAGACTGTGACAAAGCGTTTGACAGCGTCAGATGGGATTTCCTATTCCGCACTTTGTCACATATGGGGCTGGGGGTAAATATGATCCTTTGGATCCGGGCACTCTATTCACACCCCTTGGCGCGCATTAATGTCAATGGGGGTCCTGTCTGACCCATTTCCCATCTCCAATGGCACCAGGCAGGGCTGTCCCCTTTCCCCCTCCTGTTCGCGCTGTCCCTTGAACCCTTTCTGCAAGCAGTTAGGGATGCCCCTGATATAGCTGGCCTGCAGGTGGGCAACACGGAACCCCGTTTAGCTGCATATGCAGACTATTAATTATTTTTCGTTCGCTCACCTTCTGACTTCACCTCGCTCCATGGTCGGCATGTCCATGCCACACATCTGGCATTATTATTGCGCAACGCATATGCAACGACTGGTGGAGTGGGGCAACACCACTTCCCCTAAATTGTGGGTGGGAATTGAAAAAATGTTTGCGAGAGATATACTGGCTGTGTTACCTTGGCTACCTCGAACCTAGCACGTCCCCTCATACTGCTCTCCCCACAACCCTGGCTACACTTTCCATATGGCGCTCCTTGCAGACCAAGTTGCTGGTAGCTCCGTACCCATCCCCGTTGATCCTGCTACAACACCTGCCGGTGTTCTCTAGGCAACTTACACCCACGGTGCCTGTAGACGACTGCCCTTCTCCGCTCCCGTGTCATTTTCTAGCAGGTGGAGAGGATAGACTGCCATATAATCGCCCCTTAGGATTCCTGGGAAAATTCCACCTTCACCGCCTTATTTTCTATTTAAGTATGTTGGCCTCTCTAGAAAAGTACTTTAGACCTCTCACGACATTTGAAACCATTGCCCACCGAGGGACAACTCCATCACACAGCATTTCCCTTTTCTATGGCCTACTACAGTCCTTCGTTCCCCCCCACTCAGTTCCGGGCTAAATGGGAGATCTCTTTTCGCATCACTTTGTCAGACGAGGAATGGCTTAAGGTTTACACCCTCGCTCATTGGTGTACCCCATTCACTAGCATACAAGAAGTTAACTACAAAATATTGTACAGATGGTATCGCACCCTGGACAGATTGGGCCATTTCAAAGGGGTTGACGGGGATCTGTGTTGGAGATGTAATGCGCCCCACGCAGATCATTTACATATTTGGTGGTCTTGCCCTCAAGTACAGTCATTCTGGGAATGTGTTCATGAGTATGTCTGCAGACTGGTAGAACCCCCACCGCCATACACACCAGAATTTTATCTGTTACATCACACGCCTTATAGCATCTCGTAATAGAAAAAAATCAACAATCCCATGCTTACTACATGCCGCTCATCTCACGATCCCCAGGTTTTGGAAGCAGTTTGTTCCCCCCCCCCCCAATATCTGTCTGGTTAGATGTGGTGGAATATATCCGCGGGGTGGATGAACGAACTTCCGTGCCCGCGATCGTTATGCAGATTACTCGTCTAAATGGTGCTACTGGCTATGAGAAGCACGCAAGACCCCCTGATCCCCTTACACCCCCTGAATTGTACCGTCAGCCACAGGTATTCTGGTATTACTAGCTTGTTTCAACACCGCTTCCCACCCGACCCTTTTTCTCACTTCCCCTTATCGTTACAAGTTTAGTACATTTCGTTAACTCTGATCTGTGTTGTTTTTCTTTATCTTTTACTGTTATTTGTCATATGCTTATTGAACAGCTGCCTGATGCTTCTGTCCATGTGATGTTTTTTCTTGCATTTTTGTAATGTGCCCTTTTCTGAATAATCTTGAATATGTAAAAAATAAAGAGACATAAACTACACATAAGAACAAATGCACACATCTACTATGCTGCCATCTGCTGGATGGAGGACAACATAATAACTCAATACGTAACACTCCTCCAACCCTAGATCTCAAAGTCTTTGAGATAACTGGGAGGGCGAGTATTTCTTCTTGTGTGCTCAAGGGCCATGTTTGGAGCTGCTTCGACTGGACTAATTCTTTCTTCCTGTGCTCTCTCGGATGGACTGTCAGAAACTGGCTCTGCAACAGCAACTCCTGGAGAACTTGCACTTGTATCAACCAGTAGTTCGCCAACATCTGGGATCCCAGAAAACCCAGTAGAACGGGAACTAGCAACAGGCACAATTTCATCACTCCGCTCCCGGATCTGATCGATATGCCATCTTAATATTCTGCCATCAGGAATTTGTACCTTGTATGACAAAGGTCCTGTAGCCACAAGCAGTTTTGCAGGTATCCATTTAGTTTCAGAAGCATAGTTTCTGACATAGACAGCACTGTCAGATGCAAACACTCTCACAGTAGAAGCATTAGAGTCCTTATTGAATTGCAATTCTTGCTTGTCTTGTAACTCAGATGTCAGATCAGGATGTAAACGATCTAAACAAATTTTTAGACAATGGTTCATGAGGAGCTCTGCTGGGCTACAGCCAGTGCTTGAGCATGGTGTCACATGTTGTTGCAGAAGGAAACTAGCAAGTCTATGATTCCAATCTCCTTCAATAATTCTCTTTAATGAGTCTTTGGTGGTCCGCACCATCCGCTCAGCTTGACCATTTGATGACGGGTGAAATGGTGCAATCGTAACATGTCGAATAAGGTTACTTGCCATAAAGGTTTTGAATTTGGATGAGGTAAACTGTGTTCCATTATCAGACACAATTATATCAGGCAGCCCATGTGTAGCAAACAGACTCCTTAAGACTATTATGACAGTGGCTGAGGTAGCAGCTGTAACTGAAACAACTTCGAGCCATTTTGAAAAGGAATCAATAACTAAAAAAAAATCGGTCCTTAAGAAGGGCCAGCAAAATCTACATGTAAACGTGACCAAGGTGGCCTAGTCACTTCCTACGGATGTACCATGGCTTTAGATGGAGCATGACAAGTGGATTGACATGGTACACAGTTCTAATTTACCCACTTTTCAATAACTTCATCCATTTTAGGCCACCAAACATATCTTCTGGCTAAACCTTTCATGCGGACTATTCCAGGATGTCCGTCATGGAGAGCATGCAGTACTTGATCTTGTCCTGCATTTGGAATTATCACTCTGTTTCCCCATAATCAGTATTTCCCAAACCTGTCCTCGGGACCATCAACCAGGCCAGATTTTGCAGATCACCATGGGGAAAAGCAGGCTGAATCCTGCAATCACTGAGCAACAAATCCTATCACCTGTGCTGTGCTTCAGATATCTGGAAAACCTGGCGAGGCGGAGGGTCCCGAGGACAGGTTTGGGAAACACTGCCCATAATAAACAACCTTTATAGGCAGATTCACGTTGACGCACTACAAATGGTCTGAACTTCTCTTCAACCTTTGATTTTGGCCACCCCCTCCAAACCCAGTTGAGCACACGGGCCAGCAATGTCACCTGCATGTAAGGGAGGGTTCGGAATAGATTCCAACAGGAGAACCTCAGACACAGGAGGAACAAGGAAGTCTAGAGAAGGCAAGGATAACCTGTTTAACCCATCAGCATGAGTGATATCTTTGCCAGGACGATATTGGAACTCGCAATCGTAGGCGTTCAGCATAAGGGACCATCTGAGCATGCGTGGGGAAATTATTTGAGGTGTTGGAGAATCTCTGGTGAACAGACCCAGTAAAGGATTATGGTCTGTGATAATGGAAAATCTCTGCCCATACAAATAGTTCTGAAACTTTTTCCCACCGGACACAATAGCTAAAGCTTCCCTGTCAATTTGGGTGTAATTCCTCTCTGTGGTAGGCATGGTCCGCGAATAAAATGCAATAGGAGCCTCAACACCATTTCTCAAAGTGTGGCTCAATACAGCCCCAATACCATATAGAGAAGCATTGCAGGTAAGGGTGAGTGGCTTTTCCAAATCATAGTGTACAACTACACTGTCAGAAGATAACAGCTGTTTTGTAGCATTGAAGGCTGTAGTATGAACATCAGTCAGCTTCCATGGAGCATCTTTATCCAGAAGGCGATGCAAAGGTTCAGCAACAGTGGCTTTGTCAGGCAGGAAGGAATGGTAAAAATTAAGTAACCCCAGGAAAGCTTGCAGTTCTGGTTTGCTTGTTGGAACTGGAGCTCTATGGATAGCTTCATCTTTAGAATCAGTTGAATGAATGCCATGTGCATCAATTTGTTAGCCAAGGAAATCCACACTGCTTACCCCAAAAACACAATTTTCTTTTTTAAGTTTTAGACCAGCATCCAGGAAACATTTCAGCACAAGATGTAGCTGTGAAGCCAAGGACTGTATGCAGTCTGCTCCAATAAGAACATCATCAAAATAAGGTACCACACCTAGAAGTCCAGATAAGAGGTCCTCCATTAATTTCTGGAATATGCCGGGAGCAATAGAAACCCCAAACTGCAAACGTCTGGCTCGGAAAGCTCCTTTGTGTGTTATGATCGTTTTATGATGCGTCAGCAGCTTCCTCATCCACAGGTAACTGCTGGTAAGCTTTTGACATATCCAATTTGGCAAATACCTTTGCTTTTGCCAAAGTAATAAGAATTTGATGGACAGCTGGAATTTGATAAGGATGCTCTTGCAATGCTTTGTTGATTGTTCATTTGTAGTCGGCACAAATTCGGAAATCACCATTTGGCTTCAATACTGGAACCATTGGGGTACACCACTTAAGTTGAGTAATAGGTTCAAGTATACCTTGTTCCACGAGACGTGTAATCTCAACATCGATTTTAGGTCTGAGAGCTAATGCAATGCTGCAAGGTTTCATACAAATTGGGGAAACTTTAGAATCCGATTCAAAAGAAACAAGAGGACCTTTATACATGCCAAGTTCTTCTTCGAACACTGTGCTAAAATCATCAATCACATTCTGTAGAGATGCTGTAGATACATTATGAACTCCAGTTAATGAGATTCCTAGGGGTTCAAACCACTCTCTGCCCAGCAAACTTGCTCTTTGTCCCTTAGTAATTATTAAATGCAAGTGTCCTCTGAATTAACCATATTGTACTGGTATAAAGAAAGCACCTTTAACGTCCACAACCTGTTTGTTTTAGTCGACCAACTGAACATCGCAATTAACTACTGAAGGGCCATTATGAGGCCATAACAATGCAAATGTTTCTTCTGAAATCAAGGAATATGCACATCCTGTATCTACTTCCATTTTGCAAGGAACATCTTGTAGCAGAATCTCAGTGTATATTTTCAGCCCTGATGACGAGTTTTCCACTTTACAAAGTCACTTGAGTACACACCTGTAGATATGTCGCCATCCAAAACAGAAAGCGGTGTCTTAGGCTAGGGTCAGACGAGCGCAGTGAGAACGCGCGTGCAGGCGCACTTAATTACGGCCACACTAGCAGCAAGTGCCGGGCAATGACGGCCAATATACGAAGTACGGTCGCACAAAAGTCCGGCTGCGCAACGCAAGTGGCAAATGAACGCATTTTTTCGAGAACGTTAAACTGCTAGTACTGACGTACAGAGTGCGCTGCGCCCGCTAGCGGCGTGTGTGCGTGAATTGGAGATGTCAGACACTGCTAATGTCCGGCCAACATAAAGTCCAGACGCACAAAGTGTTTTATTGATGATGCGTACAAAATCACGGATGCAAATGCGCATCGTATGACCGCTATCGCGTACTCCGTGAAAAAATGCGTCCATTCGTTCGAACGCACTTTTTCACAGACAACGCGAAAATGCGTTCGTCTGACCCTAGCCTTAACAGAGTGTGCTGCAGTTGGTATTGTATTCACATTCTTATGTTGGTTTTGTTTTCCAATGGCTTTTCTCTGGCAAACTGTCTGTATGTGACCTATACGTTTACACATGTGGCAAACTGCATTGCGAAACCGGCATGTATTCCGCCTGTGTCCTCCACCACAATTATAACAAGTTCCTTTAAATGGTGCTGTGTTAACATTGTGTGGTGAAAAGTTCTTTGATTTAACATCTGACTTCTTCACTGCATGTATTTCAGGTGAGTTTTCTTTGCTGGAGGAGGATTGTATTGCTTTTGAATGTACATATGCAGCCTCATATGCCAGAGCTTCCTCTTCTGCTGTAGTAAAAGTTAAGTTCTGTTTTGCAAGAAGTCTCCTCTGCAGCACTTCATCTTGTACACCACACACAAGCCTATCCCTTAGCAAGGATTCAAAACTGGCACCAAAATTGCAATGTATGCTGCAATGCTTTCTCCTGGTTGCTGATTTCATCTGTTAAAATGGAAACGCCACACTGTTTCAGATGGAGTGGGTGCAAAATGATTTTTTAACAGTGCCAGTATGTCTTCAATGGAGCAATGAGCGAACAGTATCAAAAGTCTTAGATCCAATAACACTCCGTAACACAGTTCTTTTTCTGAGCAGCATCAATCACCTTGTTAGTTTCCAAGAAAAATTCTAACCTGTCAGCATAGGAGTCCCATGACGATGTATTAATCAGATCAAACTCCTCCATGTGTCCCAGAGAAGCCATGCTGGAGATATTTGTAAATGTATATGTCTGAATAAAGTTCAACTTCCTCACTCAGGCTGATTTCTGTATGTTTTCTGCAGTGTTCTGTTACTGAGATCCATCCTCGTCGCCAGTTTAGTGTATTTGAATGAATAACTGCTCACTGATACAGACAAGCATGTGGAAGAGTACTTCACTGATTTATTACAGCATAAAACTAAAACACAGAGACATACACACAAGAGACACACTACACATAAGAACAAATGCATACATCTACTATGCTGCCATCTACTGGATGGAGGACAACATAATACCTCAATACATAACAGTGTTCCATTGGACAGATGTGAAATAGGAGCGACCTCAGCCATTGGAGGAATTGGATACTGGACAGAGCAAAGAGAACTTCTTTTATGAACCAGAGGACATGACAGCTTTTTCTTGTATACATGCTGTGAGTTGTAGTTCAGCAGCTACGGATCTAACTTTTGGGATATGAGAAATTTATACATCCATCATTTTACCACAAAGAAAATAAATAGAATTTGTAGCAAATAAAAAATGGTTAAAGAAACTGAAATTAACAGAATATTTATTAATAATCCTGTTTTAGGTTTACAATATGAACCAGTAGACATTCTAGATGGAAATAACATTATGCTTCGCAAATATAGCTCACTTTTCCGGTGCCAGATATTTCTGAAATAACAGTTTGCGAACATCCAACTTGGCAATATTATTAATTATGCTATATTAAGAAGAAGATAATAAAGACAAAACCGTAGGTGTCTCTCGTAGTAATTAGAAGTAACAAATTTGACATCTTGTATAAAATAAATTATGGAAGGGTCGTTGCCGCTATAATTTGACAAATGTCATTGAACATATTTTCGTGTTTTATATATTAGTGGTTGCATAGAATTACATCCTTCTTACTTTCATGATATTTTATATGAGCCAAATACAAAAACTTTTGGACGCTTGGAAACCCATAATTTATCAGACGTGAATATTGCCAGAAAGATGGAAAGCTCGCTGTGTGCCAACAAATATGTCAGCTTTTCCCATGGTGTAGTTCAGGCAAAATGGTCTTATTTTTTTTACAAAGAGGGGCCAGCAGTGACGACATAATAGACATTACAAGCCATAGGTTTTATGTACAAGCCAACAGTTCTTTCAAATTGTTCTTTTTGCTTAAAATATCCTAACCATATGATGAATATGACAGGCAGCGCTGACCATTTTTTATAGCTATGACACCATATATAAGCTATAATAATATGTATCATTCCACACACACATGCACTTAGCCATACATTCACATATGTTGTGTGTGAGGGTCTCAATGTGTACATATCTATCAATCAATATCCATCCGACCCTTGGTCCATCAAAATACATTTCCAAAAACTCTTAAGGACATACATAGACACTTGCAGAGAGAAAGAGAAACAAAGACACAGATATACTGACAGAGTGCGGGATTGACAAAAGGACCAAGACTTGCAAAAGGCGACCCTCCTGCTATATATGGCAGCTAATTTCCTGTGAGAAAATCTATATATAAACTGACAATAAAGTATGCCCCTTGTAGCCATGATTTGTCACCCATTATTGGTGTACACACTCTCACACGTGGGCTGTACAAGACACTATACTTGGCATCCAAAATGGCCTTCACTAGGAACCCCTGTTTGAAGATTTCTCATGCAGAGGAAATAAAAGTTTAAAGGAAAACAAAACCCTCCTGAAGAGTCTTGGATCCATTTGGCAACACCTGCAATTTTTAAAAATGTTGTAAAATATTGCAAGTGGCCATATATAAGGTAACCGGCAACCACACCGAATTTTGCCTCAAGTTCGCATGACTTGGGAATCGGAAAACACCCTTTTCTGCCAAATGTAAACACTTATAACTAGCAAAACTTCTTCCTCCCTAGTTACAATAGATGGCCACACTTCATGAACTGCCCATCAGTGGCTATTGAAGTGCAGAATTTGAGTGTCCACACTTCAGCCAAAAAGCCTCTGTCAGTATGTACAATATACTTGATTGAATGAAGTATTTGGCCATGTGAAGTCCATTTGGTCAATCAAAGAATAAAGTTCCCTGATTGGTCATGTGAAATCAGTTGGTCAATCTACGTCACACCAATCAGAAAAACCATGAAAGGACATCTTTCATCTCTTCTCTAGTTGGTTTCACATATTTTGGCATGTGTAACCAATGTAGCCATTCAGAGAAGGGCTCCATAGTCCACAGGGCTCCTTGTTGGTAAGAGAGCTTCATACACAGCTCCTACAAAACAGAAATATGGATAGGCCACAAAAGAGTACCCCCTTAGCGTATAATAAGATTCAACAGCTCATATTTTCCAGAGCCCTCTGTGGTTTTATCTAAGGATTTTCTGGGATAAATCACCTTCTTGAGCAAATCTACAGGTATCCACCATGTATATTGCTCATAAAACGTTTTTTATTCTAATAATCTTAAAAACAACTTATTCTATAGCATTATAAAAACATTATAAGAAATTAACTGAAAAAAATCTTCTCATAGACTAGAATGCATTTTGTCCCTTCCCATCCTTCCTCAGCCAGGAAAAAAATGTTCACATTCTTATTATACAATATAGATATAAATATAATCATACAGAAGAGGAAGGAGCACTCAGTCTCAAAAAGTATTTGAAAAGTTCCTATGCCTGGGTGCTATCCAAGGACTATTATATCAAAACAACCTAGGAAAGCACTCCGGGACTAAAATAAAATAAGGTTTATAGGTTTCCTTTAAAAAGGCTATTAGGGGCCGAAACGTCAGACTTTTAATGTATACCCAATAAACCTTATTTTATTTAGTGCTTCCCTTTGTTGCTTTCATATATATATTTCTATGATGTGCGGATGGCTTATGCAATAATAAACATAGCCGTTATAGCGTGGATGCTTTTTATCTCACTTTTTGTTCTCCACCACAACCGTTGTAAGTAATATATATATATATTACTTACAACGGTTGTGGTGGAGAACAAAAAGTGAGATAAAAAGCCTCCACGCTATGTTTATTATTGCATAAGCCATCCGCACATCATAGAAATTGAAAGAACTGCATCCCAGAGCTTTTGTGCTACATTCCCCATATGCAGCAAGGAATTCTGGGTAAGATATGCAAATGACCTCTTTCTCACTTTTATTGCATCTTGGATCTGTTTTTACACAAGACCCTTCAATCAATGCCACGCCATACTAGACGGCCTTTTTCAGCAGAGATCAGGTTTATGCAACTGTTCAAAACCACTCCTAGGAAGCGCTGTTTCGGGTTTATTGGACCCTCATCAGCAGGAGCTAGGCATAACCAGTTGCAGTGGATGCTTGGACTCGTAGGGCAAATCAGTACTTACAACGGTTCTGGTGGAGGACAAAAAGTGAGATAAAAAGCCTCCACGTTATAACGGTTATGGTTATTATTGCAAAAGCCATATATATACACACAGGGCTGGATTTATAACTAAGCAGAGTAGGCATGTGTCCACAAGGGGGCAGCTTGCTCTGTAGAAAAAAAAATAATTCACAACTTACAATAATTTGGACCACTGTATCTCTGGTGCCCTGGACATTAAGAGGTATCATTGGAAAGGTCAGAATATAACCAAGTTAGACTAATGTAAAAACAAAATAATCAAATTTTGGTTTTCTCTTTTTTGTTTCTAACACAGCACTATTATTGACGTTACAATTATAAAGTGAACAGCGATGCTGCGCTAACTCACCTTCTCATTTCCCACACTGCCAGCAAGTGTGGAGCTGATGATGCATCCTAAACCGTGGCACTGCAGTGAGGAGAGAGAGAGGGGGACTTTGGAATCGGCATCTCTGATTTGTACACAGCAGAAGGTAAAGTGAGTCATTGGAAAGGTCAAAGTCTGGTCTTTACAATGATACCAAACATGACCATGTAATCTCTAAAAATAAAAAAAATTATGCAAAATTCATTTTTTTTCTCTACGGCAGAGGAAATATATGCTTTTACATATAAAAAAAAAGTACCGCTGCACTAAGGCAACAGGCTCTGCCCCTTCTTTTGATTTGAGCGCAGAGAGAAACTGTTAACAGATTTTGTTTGAAGGAGTAGGGGTGCTCCACATTTCTGTGCCTACAGGCTCCTGAGATGCAAATCCAGCCATATATATATATATATAGTGTAAGGAGTTACGCTTGGAGAGCAGTCTTTTGTGTCCTATCTATATTTTTGTCTTGTGCGAGTTGTTGCTGCAGTATCACGTGGAGACGTAATTAATCAATCTTGAAGGGTCATGTGGGGACCATGGAGAAAATACCTATGAGACAATTCGGGCTCGGAAATATGTGAGTGCGATACGCACCACATGATTTATGAATATATTATACATACACATTATACTATGTAAATGTTTGTTTTTCTTTTTCATGTAACCTGTGGGTCAAGTGTAAAAATTTGTCTGACAGCGGATCATTCCAACTGTTTTATATATATATGCCTTCAATAAAAGGTGTATGTATGCACTTCAGTTATTTAAAGGTGTAACACTCACATTTAGTCATAGTCTGTTACCATTTATTATACCCTGTGGTTGTTAAAGGGTGACTGGGAAAACCCTTTTATATATCAAAATATTTGGAGCCTCACATATCTGATATATTTATTTAAAACAATTTAGTCTTGAGTTCTTTGTTCCGGTGTCAGTGCTCAACAAAGCATACGGCCAATTATCAGTGAAATTATGTGGATTTGCACAATTTAAAGTGGAACTGTCAACCATTCAATCAAGATCCTTTTGCGTTTATTTATAAATTTACTTTTTATGTTTACATTATATGTGAGGCTGTTATGTGTTAACACATATTCATAAGGGGTTATTCTGAAAGCGCCGAAATTTCAGTGAAAGTTTGGTACTTTGTATTTCGGTGCACTTGGTGATTCAATTTCGCTGACCCTTTGGGGAATTCACTATATCCATATTGCACAAAGACATAATCGCCAAAGATTAAAAAACACAGCTGAAGTGACCGCCGGACACCGCCAAAGTGACTGCCAAACTGCAGGAGAAAAAAATTTGGAACTCTGTTATTGGAACTGTTATACTTCTAATAGGTGTTTAAACCAATAAAAATGCATCAAAATGTGTCTAAATAATAAAAAAAAGGTCCTTTAATAATTAATAAACAGGTCTGTTACAGAAAAAAATGCCTTTTAAAATAAATTGGGAATCAAATTTTTTTCATAGAAATATAAAAATGTGTTCAAAAAAATAAATAAAAGATGATTTTTAGCTGAAAATGAAAAGGATAAATGGTTTAATAAAATAAAATTTAAAAACGATAATATTTTTTACTTCGAAAACTAAGGGATTGTTTGAAACCTGTCGAAATGAATCACCGACTATCAGGGCATTTCACTGACACTTTGGTGCAGTACGGCGATCTTTGAATAGATTAACCATTTCTTCTCTATGGGACAATTTCGCTGCCGCCAAAGATTGTCGATCTGTGCCGAACTGCACCATATTTAGCTGACAATTCACCAGTATTTGGCAAATTGACAGCTTAGTGAATAGATGAATTGCCACGAAATTGCACCGTTTCACAGTTCAGTGCAATTCAGTGGCACCGGCTGGGTGGAGTAGAGGTAACATCACTGCCCTGTGTAGAGGGAGCCTGTGGAGTCACGGGCTCGATCCCAACAAGCACCTCTCCAGTAAGTGTCCTTGGGCAAGACACCTAACGGTACATACTCGCCACCCAGGACATACTTGAAAATGAGAGAAATCTCAATGTATCCATCCTGGTACAATCCTTTCAAAAAAAAGTTCGGCCTTTTCTGAATCACCCCAATAAATACAATTTTCATCAGGGTGATGGGTGCGAGATCTGCTACAGTGCACATGTGCAAAGTGCAGTATGGAAGTAATTCTCTTGTGTACTCATGCACGCATTTGAAACTTCAAGATCTGCATACCAGCATTAATGCTTGGCTCCAGTGACCTCCCCAAGTGGCATCCTAAGTGGACGTTCAGAGTTGATTTCCTGGAGTTTTATCCAAGATCCCCTATGCCATCCACCATCACGATCCCTAATTCCTGTGTCTCCTCTCTCCACAGGTAAGACTTTATCACCCATTATCCACAGACACCCACATCTCAACTGATCCCCTGCATACTTTTGCTGGTAAGACTTTATCACCCATTATCCACAGACACCCACATCTCAACTGATCCCCTCCATACTTTTTCTGGTAGGACCCCCATCACCCAGTATTCGCAGGCACCCACATTGTAACGTTATCTTGGTCTTTTTTTATTTTTTATTTATTTTTGTCTTTCTCCACCATTTGCTTTGCTAATTAGCATGTGAATCTCCTGCCCTATTGACACAGCCCATCCAGCATCAGGTGTTTACCTTTTAACTGCCTGAATGCAATCAGTCTGCCCTATATAACAGCTAAGACTGGCTCCAGTGACCTCCCCAAGTGGCATCCTAAGTGGACGTTCAGAGTTGATTTCCTGGAGTTGCGGGACTGGAGGAAGGAACTGCAAGGCCCACTTTTTACTCTGCGTAAACACACGTCTATATCATGCTTTCTCTCATGCTTCTGCTCTTTACTTCTACCTTTCTCCTTAAATGGAACTCCTGCCCCTCTACCACCGACCCCTACACTATCTGCATCTCTCCCTCCCTCCTCTCGTCCCACATGATGGCCTCGCATGAGCTCCTTTGTTTCCTCAGAACATGGTCTCCCTCTATCTCTCGTGCTGCCAATCACTCCCACTCCCACAAATCCCATTCCCACGTTCTCTTTCTCACCCTCCTGCTGTTACTCTATTCAGGTGACATATCCCCTAACCCTGGCCCCACAACACATCCAATACTTCATAGAAACATAGAAAAATGTCGGCAGATAAGAACCTTTCGGCCCATCTAGTTTGTCCAATTACATGGATACTTTACCTGGATTTATCTTTTGTTTAGGATAGCCTTATGCCTATCCCATGCCTGCTTAAATTCAATTACTGTTTTGGCCTCTACCACTTCAACTGGAAGACTGTTCCATGTATCCACCACCCTCTCAGTAAAATAATGCTTTCTGATGTTACTTTTAAACCTTTGCCCCTCTAATCTAAGACTATGTCCTCTTGTTTTGCTACTTTGTTTCCTTTTAAATATACTCCCTTCCTCTACCTTGTGGATTCCCTTTACGTATTTAAATGTTTCTATCATATCTCCTCTGTCTCGTCTTTTTTCCAAGCTGTACATGTTAAGATCATTAAGCCTTTCCTGGTAACTTTTCTCCTTCAAGCCGCACATAAATCACCTCCCTGCAAGCCCAGCAACCTCATTCCCATAATCCCTCAGCACCTGTCCTCTTTCTCCTGCACCCTCTGGAACGATCGCTCTGTGTGCAACAAACTCACAGCAATCCATGACCTCTTCCTTTCAAACTCCTTCAACCTCCTAGCTTTAACTGAAACCTGGCTAACTCCCTCTAACACGGCCTCCGTTGCTGCTCTCTCACATGGCGGTCTACACTTGAGCCATACCCCCAGACCGGGTGAGAGAAATGGTGGCGGGGTCGGAATCCTGCTCTCTCCCACCTGCACCTACCAGCATCTCCCTCCACCCCCATCCCTTTCCTTCTCCTCCTTTGAGACACACTGCATCCGCCTGTTCTCTCCTCTGGCTCTCAGGGTGGCAGTCATCTACTGCCCACCGGGACCAACCTCCCAGTTCTTTGACCACTTTGCTACCTGGCTTTCTCACTTCCTGTCTTCTAATCTTCCATGCCTAATTCTCGGGGACTTCAACATTCCCATTGACGATCCTTCCGCCCCTGCTGCCTCCAAACTTCTTTCACTCACGTCCTCCCTTGGACTCACACAATCCTCCCTCCTCCCTACCCACCATGATGGTCACGCTATTGACCTTGTCTTTTCCAACCTCTGCTCCATTTCTGAGTTCAAATGTCGCCCTTTCCCCATCTCTGACCACCACCTTCTCTCTTTCAACCTATCTGGACTTCCTAAACACCCTGCTCCCCCACCCCGCACACACACTCGCAGAAATCTACATGCTGCGGACCCCCATCAATTCTCCAACCTACTTCACCACCTCCCTCATACCTCATCCTTCACCTGCCCTGATGCTGCCACTAATCACTACAACACTACGCTTATCTCTGCTCTAGACACTCTTGCTCCTCTTCGACTCTGTAAGGCCCCACGCCGCCAGCTTCAGCCCTGGCACACCCTCCAGACTCGCTACCTGCAAAGATGCTCCACACTGCAGAGGGTGCCTGGAGGAAATCCGCTCTGAAGCTGATTTTGTTCACTTCAAGTTTATTCTCCGATCATACACCTCTGCCCTCCACTTGGCCAAGCAATCCTTCTTCTCATCTCTTATATCTACGCTGTCCTCCAACCCTAAACGGCTCTGGTCCACCTTCAACACCCTCCTCTACCCACCTGCACCTCCCCCCACAGCTGCCTTCAGCGCTCAAGACCTGGCAGACTACTTCCTCAGTAAAACTTTAACTATCAGAAGCAACATCCCAACACAAGATAGTTATCTGCCACCTCCACTCCCAGAGGTCCCCTCTGCCACCCTCTGCCGCTTCCTCCCAGCCACTGAGGAGGAAGTCAATTCCTTATTGTCCTCCTCACATCTCACCACGTGCCCGCTCGACCCCATTCCCTCACATCTAATTCCTCCCCTCTCCTCCTCCCTCACCCCTGCTCTCACACACATCTTGAACCTATCTCTCTCCACTGGCTCCTTTCCATCCGCCTTCAAACACGCGCTAGTTACCCCTTTACTAAAGAAACCATCCCTAGATCCCAACTCTCCATCCAACTACCGCCCTGTATCCCTGCTTCCCTTCACATCAAAGCTCTTAGAAAAACTAGTCTTCAACCGCCTCTACCTCTTCCTGTCCTCCAATTCCCTACTTGACCCCCTGCAATCTGGCTTCCGTCCCCTACACTCAACTGAAACTGCCCTCACCAAAGTCACCAACGACCTCCTAACTGCTAAAAAACACGGCCACTATTCTATTCTCATCCTGCTTGACCTCTCTGCTGCTTTTGACACTGTTGACCACCCCCTCCTTCTACAGACCCTCAACTCTCTGGGTCTCGGTGACACTGCACTTGCTTGGGTTGACTCCTATTTATCCAACAGGTCCTTCTGTGTGTCCTTTGCTGGTAACTCCTCCTCATTGCCTCTATCTGTTGGTGTACCTCAAGGCTCTGTCCTTGGTCCTCTGCTCTTTTCCATCTACACCTCCTCCCTGGGCAAAATCATCAACAGCTTTGGCTTTAATTACCACCTCTACGCTGATGACACTCAGATCTACCTCTCTACCCCTGATCTCTCTCCCCCTGTCCTTTCAAAAGTCAGTGACTGTTTATCTGGCATCTCCTCCTGGATGGCCTCCCACCACCTAAAGATCAACATGTCAAAGACTGAACTCCTACTTATTCCTCCCTCCAATGCCTCCCCACCTCCTGACTTCTCTATCACGGTGGAGGGTATCACCATCTCCCCATCAAACCAAGTTCGCTGTCTTGGAGTTACACTTGATTCTGCTCTTTCCTTCATCCCCCACATCAAGTTTCTTTCCTCCTCCTGCCGATACCAACTGCGTAATATTTCCAGAATTCGGCCATTTCTTACCGCTGTCACCACAAAACAACTCATACACGCCCTGGTAATCTCCCGACTTGACTATTGCAATAATCTCTTATCTGGCCTCCCTCTGTCCTGCCTCTCCCCCCTACAATCCATCCTGAACGCCTCCGCCAGGCTAATTCACCTCACCCGCCGCTCTGTCTCTGCCGCTCCCCTCTGCGAGTCCCTTCACTGGCTCCCCATCCACTGCAGAATTAAGTTCAAAATCCTTATCCATACCTACAAAACCCTCACTAACTCAGCTCCCCACTACCTGTCCTCACTAATCACCAAATACATCCCAGCCCGCTCCCTAAGGTCAAACAGTGACCTGCGCCTAGCTTCTCCCCGCATCACCTCTTCCCATGATAGACTGCAGGATTTCTCACGCGCAGCCCCCACTCTCTGGAACGCTCTCCCTCGTACTGTCAGACTTTCCCCTAACTTCTCTTCCTTCAAACGCTCCTCCTTAAAACATTCCTATTTAGGGAAGCCTACCACCCAACTCACTGACGCAACCATCAATCACTCTCACCTTACAGTCCTCTCCTCCTGTTTCCAACCCCAACCCTCCTAGATTGTGAGTTCCTACGGGAATAGGGCCCTCATCTCCTCCTGTACTGTTTGTCAAATGTTGTTCAATGTATTGTAACCCTGTCTATACTGTGCTTATTGTACAGCGCTGCGGAATATGCTGGCGCTTTATAAATAAAGAATAATAATAATAATAATGCAAAGATACATTTTTATCTCATATCGCAGGTGAAAAAAGTTTAGCAGTAAATAAGAAAAGTATTAAATGTTAATTCTGTTAAATTTTACATTGTGACTGCATGTATGTGTGATTGATTTCTACCTTTTTAAACTGGACTTTTTTCATTCTTTACGGTTTCTTATTTGGTTTAATCATCAGTCATTTTGCCATCTTGAACTCCAGAGACTGTGTATTATTCATTTACTGTACAAAGTTGTTCATCACTGACATTTTTATCAAGAGAATCTCTCTATCTCTATACTAACGTAAAGCATCCGTGCTATATAAGAAAGATTTCGCAGATGTCCAGGATTTTGCTTTTTGCTTTGGATATTGAGGTTATAAAAAAGGCCATGTTTCAGTGATAATTGGACGCATACTCTGTTAAGGTCTGATTTGCAGCACCAGGTTACCTATTGTGGTTGCTATTGTGATTGTGTTAGGTATTCAGGGGGATAATAAGGGGTAATCCTACAATGAATTAAAATCACTTAGAGGTGCATGTTAAATGAACAAATAGTATTTGAATCAATTCACGCACATCAAAAAACAAGATCGTTATCACCATTCCATGGATGCCTAGGACCTGGGGTATGATTTCCTCCACAGCCGGTGCACTTCAGGAACAATCAGCCAAGACCAAAGTTTCTCCAGTCAAAGGATTTTATTAATAAAAATAAAGATAAGACTGCTCACGCTCGACGCGTTTCGTCAAAAGACTTCATCAGGAGAAATATGTGCAGTCATAAGTACATGGTTAAAAAATAAAAGTGTACACTTTTTTGATAACGATCTTGTTTTTTGATGTGCGTGAATTGATTCCAATACTATTTGTTCATTTAACATGCACCTCTAAGTGATTTTAATTCATTGTAGGATTACTCTCTACCTCCTTCTTATTGTATACTCCTTACGGGTTACCGGGAGCGAGCAGAGGGAAGATCCTATCTTCATTAATAAGTTAAGAGATTCAGTGTGTGTTTTTTTCTTTGCGTTTTTTTTTTGGATGTTATGTAAGCCCTGTTATATGATATTTTTGCAACTACGACAAAGTTTGGTTTTTCAAAAGGAGAAATCCAAACAAGGGTTAAGGATTCATTAACGATAGCTGGCCGCGCTCTGTACCAGCTCCGGCAGTGGCGTTATTTCTTGGCGGACCCGCGTGGCTGAGAGGCTGCTGGCAGGACTCCTCTGCTCCTCCTTACATTGAGGACACTCACGATGCCGACTGGACTGCATTTTAGCCGCGTCCACCATTGCTAGTGGGTGACATGGCCCGCAACTGATGCCACCCTTAGCCGGAAGTCGAGGCCTACAACTAGGCCACGGACCTATAACCTATGACCTCCGGCTGATGACGCAGTACTGGCCCTCCTGGGACCAAGGCGGCTGCGCTGACCCAGGACCAAGTGCTTATTGCCTGCAACTCATAGGAGGGACAGGTGGCTGACCACGTCAGAGGGAAAGTGAGGACGTGTCCGCCATTTTGGGGCTAAGTTGAGGGCTCAATATAAAGGCCATCTTAATGCTGTAATCCCTCCTATAGGCTCCCCACTCCTGCATAGGCCCTCACTTTAACCCTCTACAACCCATATTGTTTCCCACTGGGTTATCGGGCAACCATTTGTGCAGCTGCCTAACCTCTCAGCCTCGTGCCATTTTTTTCTTCCTCTCTGGTGCATTCCCTGTCTCCCCCTTTCTCAGCATTCACAGGAAGCCGGGAGACACTGCTTCATCTCTTCTCCTGAGTCCTGATTTTTTTTGTTTTGTGGCCGGTTTTTTTTGGGGGGGGGTGGGTTATTCTGCACATCTTGCAAACTGCAGTATCTAATGTTCCTGTGTGACACTTACTGATAGAATTGTCAAAATAGATGGATAACAGCCAAATCATCTTCAGCTACAGTATATGTAACTAGGTATCCAGATGGTGCAAGGGGTAACCCAAATTGATATAGATCAGTGATGGTGGATACAAAGTATATTAAAACTTAACCTTTAATGAATTAGAAGGACCAGAC
The DNA here is from genome assembly GCA_009667805.1 of Leptobrachium leishanense. NCBI lineage: Eukaryota > Metazoa > Chordata > Amphibia > Anura > Megophryidae > Leptobrachium > Leptobrachium leishanense. Next base: position 280,623,490 of record CM019066.1, read on the forward strand.
GGACATTCACACTTTGGACCACTAGGGGCACCAAAGGAAAAGAAACAGTGAAAATCAAGCTCTGGATGGGCTTGCAGAGAATTAAAAAACAAACGTGTGTCAGAGCTGCCTGGAACTGCAGGGAAACTTACAGACTTGTATTTGTTAGTACATCTTAGTACAATCTAAGATGTACTAACAAATACAAGTCTGTAAGTTTCCCCGCAGTTCCAGGCAGCTCTGACACACGTTTGTTTTTTAATTCTCTGCAAGCCCATCCAGAGCTTGATTTTCACTGTTTCTTTTCCTTTGGTGCCCCTAGTGGTCCAAAGTGTGAATGTCCGTCTGGTCCTTCTAATTCATTAAAAGTTAAGTTTTAATGTACTTTGTATCCACCATCACTGATCAGTATCTAATGTTCGCACATTAAATTTTTACCTTTTAGCACTTTAATTTTTCTGGACAACATGTGTGTCTACTCCTATAATTTTTTTTGATCTTTTCAATTTTTATTAGTGAGGTTGTAGACCTACTGTTGGGGTAATCCTTTATTGACTACATACTTATCTGTGTGGGAATTCTCATACAAATTTTTATAGGCTTTCAATGTCGTGTCTCCTTCTGTGATCAGCATTCACCTCGTTTCTATTTCTCTTTTCAAACTGATAGCATGGATAAATATATCGCTAAACCAAGATTGAAACAACAAACTCCCAAAGCTAACAAACAAAAGAAAAAACATCAGTCTTCTACCGCCCCTCCACCATGCTCTCCCCCTGCATCCCTGATGGAATCAGGAGGAGCCGAGCACCAGTTTAAAGAACGGGCCGGCCGCAAGGAGACAGAAGATAGACATCACTTCTAGATTCGAACGGATGTAGTTCCGGACATGCGCACTGTGCATTCCAGGAGTGGAAGGCATGGTGTCCGGAAAGGCCAGAAGCGCCAGAGGACCTGCAATTTTTGTATTTAAGCCCCGAGGGGGAGATTGAACAGTTTAAACTACATTTTTATCCATGATGAAATCTAAATTGTTTTTCGGAAAGGCTTTGGACTCTACTTATGTTCATTGTTACTTAAGAAAAATAATATCTTCTTACGACCGGAGGAGCTTCCCTTGATGTTATCCTGTGGTCGTGAGTCATACCAGGTTCGGGGGTTCCAGGAGTATGCTGATGTATGGTAACATTTGAATCATCTATATACACTATATTGTCAAAAGTATTCGCTCATTCATCCAAATAATCAGAATCCGATGTTCCAATCACTTCCATGGCCACAGGTGTATAAAATCAAGCACCTAGGCATGCAGACTGTTTTTACAAACATTTGTGAAAGAATGGGTCGCTCTCAGGAGCTCAGTGAATTCCAGCGTGGAACTGTGATAGGATGCTACCTGTGCAACAAATCCAGTCGTGAACTTTCCTCGCTCCTAAATATTCCACAGTCAACTGTCAGCTGTATTATAAGAACGTGGAAGTGTTTGGGAACGACAGCAACTCAGCCACGAAGTGGTAGGCCACATAAACTGACGGAGCGGGGTCAGTGGATGCTGAGGCGCATAGTGCGAAGAGGTCGCCAACTTTCTGCAGAGTCAATCGCTACAGACCTCCAAACTTCATGTGGCCTTCAGATTAGCTCAAGAACAGTGCGCAGAGAGCTTCATGGAATGGGTTTCCATGGCCGAGCAGCTGCATCCAAGCCATACATCACCAATTGCAATGCAAAGTGTCGGATGCAGTGGTGTAAAGCATGCCGCCACTGGACTCTAGAGCAGTGGAGACGCGTTCTCTGTAGTGACGAATCGTGCTTCTCCATCTGGCAATCTGATGGACGAGTCTGGGTTTGGCAGTTGTCAGGAGAACGGTACTTGTCTGACTGCATTGTGCCAAGTGTAAAGTTTGGTGGAGGGGGGATTATGGTGTGGGGTTGTTTTTCAGGAGCTGGGCTTGGCAGCCTTAGTTCCAGTGAAAGGAACTCTGAATGCTTCAGCATACCAAGACATTTTGGACAATTCCATGCTCCCAACTTTGTGGGAACAGTTTGGAGCTGGCCCCTTCCTCTTCCAACATGACTGTGCACCAGTGCACAAAGCAAAGTCCATAAAGACATGGATGACAGAGTCTGGTGTGGATGAACTTGACTGACCTGCACAGAGTCCTGACCTCAACCCGATAGAAACCTTTGGGATGAATTAGAGCGGAGACTGAGAGCCAGGCCTTCTCGTCCAACATCAGTGTGTGACCTCACAAATGTGCTTCTGGAAGAATGGTCAAAAATTCCCATAAACACACTCCTAAACCTTGTGCTGTTATAGTTGCAAAGGGTGGACCGACGTCATATTAAACCCTATGGATTAGGAATGGGATGTCACTTAAATTCATATGCGAGTCAAGGTAGGTGAGCGAATACTTTTGGCAATATAGTGTATATATTTGATACGCCTTATATTATATTCTACCCTGTGAGTGCATTTTTATGGGGCGTCCTGCTTCATACAATATAATATACTACACCATGAAATGCTTATGTTTTTCTTCTTTGTAGATTTACTCCCTATGTTTCCTTTGATATTGTGTGACGCCTGCAGAAAGACACGTTAATTTGGGAGCTACAAAGTTATGTTATTTATCTTTCCCTGAGTGTTACATCACGTTTGTGTTTGGGACAGAAATTAACAAAATTAACACTACACTGAGGGGGTTTATCAGTTTTCTCACCATGGGTGTTGGAATGGTGCTGACATTCTCTAAAGTGTGCCGTGACTCTGTGCTTTGTAGTTCATGATGTGGGCAGGTTTTAGTATGTTTTTCCACACTTCAAGTGTTTTTATTTGTGGGTTTTATCCGTGCTTCATTTTCTTTTGTTTGTACTGCACTAGGGTAAATCCAGTTGATGTATTGGACACCTGTACAATTTTCATACTTTTGACTCTGTATGCCACCAGAATGAAATTTTAATTTGACAAATGAATATAATCATAAATAAAATGTTCATTTTTAATATTTTGTTGAGAATCCTTTACTAGCAATGACTGCCTGAAATCTGAAACCCATGGACATTACCAAAGATTTGGTTTCCTCCTTTTTGATGCTTTGCCAGGCTCTTACTGCAGCTGTCGTCAGCTGTTCTTTGTTTGTGGGCCTTTCTGCCTTCAGTTTTGCCTCCAGCAAGTGAAATGCATGCTCAATTGGGTTGAAATCAGGTGATTGAATCGGCCATTGTAGAGTATTCCACTTCTTTTCCTTCAAAAACTCCTGGGTTGCTTTTGCAATGTGTTTTGGATCATTGTCCAATGCATCTGTACTGTGAAGCGCCATCTAATCAACTTTGCTGCATTTGGCTAAATCTGGGCTGACAGTATATCTCTAAACACTGCTGAATTCATCTGGCTGCTTCTGTCACATCATCAGTAAGCACCAATGGCCCAGTGCCACTGGAAGCCATGCAAGCCCATGCCATCACACTGCCTCCACCATGTTTTTCAGATGACGTTGTGTGGTTTGGATCATGATATGTTCCAAACCTTCTCCACACCTTTTTCTTCCCGTCATTCTGATACAGATTAATCTTAGTTATATCCGCCCAAAGAATGCTTTTCCAGAATTGGTCTGGCTTTTTTTAGATGTTTTTTGCAAAGTCTACCTAATCTGTCTTTTTAAATCTTCAGACTTATTAATGTTTTGCACCTTACGGTGAACCCTCTGTATTTGCTCTCGTGAAGTCTTCTCTTGATTGTAGACTTTAGGGGTTATTCAGAAACAGCCGATCTGGCCCCGAAATGTCATCGAACAGTGAATTTCCCTGTACTGTGACATTTCGGGGCCATTCAGCTATTCAGAGAGCAGGCAGTTTGCCAAATTTTGGCGAACTGCCAGCAAGTACGAAGGCAGTGAAATCCCCCATAGAGAAGCAATGGTTAATCTATTCAGAGAACACTGAACAGAAGTGAAAAGTTGCCAACGTGCCCTGCTGTTCGGTGGTTTCATTCGGCAGGTTTATTCAGGCAAACCCCATAGGCTTAAATGTTAAAAATTAGGGATGCACCGATACCACTTTTTTAAGACCAAGTACGAGTACAGATACTTTTGTTCAAGTACTCACCGATACCAAGTACCGATACTTTTATTTTATGTCACGTGACGCTTTCCAATAAGAACAGACCTCATATAAAGCCCCCAGGTCTCATAGATATGCCCCCCCCAGCTTATGGATATGCCCCCCAGCTCATGGATAATGCCCCCCAGCTCATGGAATTTCCCCCCAGCTCATGGATATTGCCCCCAGCTCATGGATACTGCCCCGCTCATGGATTTGCCCCCCAGCTCATGGATATGCCCCCCAGCTCATGGATTTGCCCCCCAGCTCATGGATTTGCCCCCCAGCTCATGGATATTGCCCCCAGCTCATGGATATTGCCCCCAGCTCATGGATATGCCCCCAGCTCATAGATTTGGCCCCCAGCTCATGGATATTGCCCCCCAGCTCATGGATAATGCCCCCCAGCTCCTGGATTTGCCCCCCAGCTCATGGATAATGCCCCCCAGCTCCTGGATTTGCCCCCCAGCTCATGGATATTGCCCCCCAGGTCATGGATATTGCCCCCCAGCTCATTGATATATGCCCCAGCTCATGGATATTGCCCCCCAGCTCATGGATAATGCCCCAGCTCATGGATATGCCCCAGCTCATGGATATTGCCCCCCAGCTCATGTATATTGCCCCCCAGCTCGTGGATATTGCCCCCAGCTCATGGATATTGCCCCCCCCAGCTCATGGATATTGCCCCCCAGCTCATGGATATTGCCCCTCCAACTCGTGGATTTGCCCCCCCAGCTCGTGGATTTGCCCCCCCAGCTCATGGATAATGCCCCCCAGCTCATGGATAATGCCCCCCAGCTCGTGGATACTGCCCCCAGCACATGGATTTGCCCCCCTCCGCTCATACTTACCTTCCTTTAGCGACGCCGGGAAAGTCTTCGCGCGCTCCTTGGAAGGTCCCCAGCCGCGACCACGTGGGACCATGTGATCGCGGCTGGGGTCCTTCCAACGAGTGCACGCGCGGAAACTTTCCCGGCGTCGCTCAGGAAGGTAAGTATGAGCGGAGAGCAGCTGCAGGGCCTGTCTGAATGCTCTATCTGCATTCGGACAGGCCCTGCAGCTGCTCTCCTCACTTTGTTTATACTTACCTTCCTGAGCGACGCCGGGAAAGTTTCCGCGCGTGCGCTCGTTGGAAGGACCCCAGCTGCGATCACATGGTCCCACGTGGTCGCGGCTGGGGACCTTCCAAGGAGCGCGCGCGCGCGAAGACTTTCCCAGCGTCGCTCAGGAAGGTAAGTATTAAACAATGCGGAGAGCAGCTGCAGGGCCTGTCTGAATGCAGATAGAGCATTCGGACAGCTGCCGCAGCCCCTCGGATGCCGGCAAGCCGGCTCAATGCCGGCTTCCGGTATCGGAAAAAAATATCGGGGGTACTGCACGAGTACCAAGTACTCCTGCAGTACCCGGTATCGGCACCGATATCGATACTAGTATCGGTATCGGTGCAACCCTATTAAAAATATTCCTGTTTTTACTCAATATCTATTAAACTGTTTATTATTTTAATCTGAAGTAAAAAAGTTTCTTTATTGATTTTTTTTAGGATCTTTTAGTCATTTTTCGGGATGTTTTCGACAAAATAGTTTCCTTTCTTTTAATAGTGTTTTTTCATTTTTCTGTAACAGATCTTTTAATTATCATTCATATGACCTTATGTGTAAATTACAGGCATTTTCATTCAGTATTTTTTTTTTTCAAACAGCGTTTCAATTTTGCCACTTTCAATAGTATTGTTTTTTGTTTTGTTTTTTTACCCATCTGGCGGCCTGTCGGCTTTTTCCTGCGACTGGTCGACGATGTGCTCGACGGCTCGTCAGCTGCGTTTGGCAGCTGTCGTGTGTGCTTGCGGTGGATTTTTGATGGGTTGGCAGTGACATTTCGGTGCTCCCTGAATAACCCCTTTGACAATGATACGCCCACCTCCTAGAGAGTGTCTTGCTCTTGTCTGGATGTTATGAATAGGTTTTTCTTTACCATAGAGAGGATCCTGCGATCATCCACCACTGTTGTCTTCCGTGGGCCTCTAGACTTTTTATGTTGCTGAGCTCACCAGTACGTTCATCTTTCCTCAGAATGTACCAAACTGTTGATTTGGCCACTTCTAATGCTGCTGCTATCTCTCTGATGGATTTTATTTTGAAGCCTTACAATGGCCTGTTTCACTTGCATGGACAGCTCCTTTGAGCGCATGATGTAGGTTCACAGCAACAGATTCCAAAAGCAAATACCACACTTAGAATCAGCGCTAGACCTTTTGCCTGCTTAATTGATGAAGAAATAATGAAGAAGTAGCCCCCAACTGGCCATAAGCTACTTTTTATTCAATTGAACAATTACTTTTGGTCCCTTGAAAAAAGGGTGGTGGCTACTTGTAAGAGCTGTAATTCATAAACCCTTCCTCCAATTTGGATGTACATACCCTCAAATTAAACCTGAGAGTGTGCACTTTCAGCCCATATCCATTGTATAACTATAGCTTGAATATGTTTTGGTAGATACCAGAAATAACTAAAATTGTGCCTGTGTCCAAATATATACATATCATAATCCTACGTTTAGTCTTAAATTCTCTCAAACCTTATTAGGAAGGCTAGGAAACGGTAAGGGAATCAAATTCAACTCTGGTACGGTCATGATGACGGTAGCAAATAAACTTCAGCAATTGCGATAGAGCAAATATCATTGCTCCCTGTAATGTCAAAATTTTTGGAAAAATGTGTGTATATGCAATTACGTGATTATTATCAATGTTCAAACTATTTAATCCCAGATCAATCCAACTTTTGTCCAAATCACTCAACTACAACTGCCCTTTCAAAAGTTTGCAATGATATCCAAGCTTGCATGGACAAGGAAACCTAACTGGAGCCATCTTTCTTGATTTTGCCAAGGCCTTTGACACAGTAGACCATGGCATCTTATTACAAAAACTTGAAAACTCTGGTATTGGTGATCACATGCTAACCTGGTTTCAATCGTATGTATCCAACCGATCGCAATATGTGTCCATTTATGGCAGCTCCTCCATCCCCCTCCCAGTCATGTGTGGAGTACCCCAAGGATAGATACTCGGCCCCCTGCTATTCACGATATTCATAAATGATCTGCCCAACGTCTGCAAAGCCTCTACTGTACACATGTACGCAAATGACACCACAATCTATACCAGCAAACCAAATCTCCTGCAGCTGGAGGCAGTGCTGAAAGAACAATTCACAGAGGTAGAAAAGTGGATCAAAGATAACAAACTTTTTTTAAATATTGACAAAACTGTAACAATGCTCTTTGGAACAGCACCTAAACTACATAAATTGCAACCTTCCCATCTATGTGTCAGGACAAAATCAAATTTGACGCTGACCACAATCACTTCTCTCAAATATCTAGGTATGTGGTTAGACCCTAATCTATCCTTTGGACCCCACATCGAAAAACTCTCATCTAAACTTTACCCCAAACTAGGTGCCCTGTACAGAAACAAATCCTGCCTGAGCCCCGCGGTAAGAAAGCAAATTGTACAACAAATGCTTATGCCGGCTATTGAATACGGAGATGTAGTGCATGCAGCTGCCCCGCAAACGCACCTTCAGAAACTTACTATATTGTATAACTCATTTTGTCACTTTGTGCTACAATGTAACTACATGACCCACCACTGTGACATGTTAAAAGAGCTAAACTGTCCGTCGCTGGAATCTAGACGCACCCTTCACCTTTCCAACCTAGTGTTTAAAAGATTTTCTGGGAAGCTACCACCCCACCTGAATAGGCTGCTTCCCCCAGCAGTTCCCTCATCCTATAACCTCTGATCCAGGACCAGCACCTTACTTGCAATACCACAATACATATTTATTTTCTGTGTTAATCTGTATATTTGTCTTTTGTTTTTAATATCTTGCATTTATTACAATCCGGGTTATTCAAAGAGCTCCAAATTGTGGCTGAAAGGTAACCGAACGCTAAAATTCAGCGTACGCTTACCTTTCCTGGCCATTTGGCTATCCAGAGAGCAGGCAGTTCGCCAAATGTTGGCGAATTGCCTGCACATACGGTGCCTGTTTGAGGGCAGTGAATTCCCCATAGAGAAGCAATGCTTCATAGAAACATAGAAACATAGAAAAATGTCGGCAGATAAGAACCTTTCGGCCCATCTAGTCTGCCCAATTACATGGATACTTTACCTGGATTTATCTTTTGTTTAGGATAGCCTTATGCCTATCCCATGCTTGCTTAAATTCAATTACTGTATTGGCCTCTACCACTTCAACTGGAAGACTGTTCCATGTATCCACCACCCTCTCAGTAAAATAATGCTTTCTGATGTTACTTTTAAACCTTTGCCCCTCTAATCTAAGACTATGTCCTCTTGTTTTGCTACTTTGTTTCCTTTTAAATATACTCCCTTCCTCTACCTTGTGGATTCCCTTTACATATTTAAATGTTTCTATCATATCTCCTCTGTCTTGTCTTTTTTCCAAGCTGTACTTGTTAAGATCATTAAGCCTTTCCTGGTAACTTTTCTCCTTCAAGCCGTACACCATTTTAGTAGCCCTTCTCTGAACTCTCTCTAAGATGTCTATATCTTTCTGGAGATACGGTCTCCAGTACTGCACACAGTACTCCAAGTGAGGTCTCACCAGTGCTCTGTACAGTGGCATGAGCACTTCCCTTTTCCTACTGCTAATACCTCTCCCTACACAACCAAGCATTCTGCTAGCATTTCCTGCTGCTCTATTACATTGACTACTTACCCTTAGATCCTCTGAAATAATAACCCCTAAATCCCTTTCCTCAGATGTTGAGGTTAGGACTGTATCAAATATTCTATATTCAGCCCTTGGGTTTTTACGTCCAAGGTGCATTATCTTTGCACTTATCCACATTAAAACTCAATTGCCACAGCTCCGACCATTTTTTTAGTTTACCTAAATCATTTGTCATTTGGCTGATCCCTCCAGGAACGTCAACCCTGTTGCAAATCTTTGTGTCATCAGCAAAAAGACATACTTTTCCATTAATACCTTCTGCAATATCACTAATAAAAATATTAAATAGAATGGGTCCAAGTACTGACCCCTGAGGTACCCCACTGGTAACAAGACCTTGCGCCGAATAAACTCCATTTACCACAACCCTCTGTTGCCTGTTACTCAGCCACTGCCTAATCCATTCAACAATATTGGAATCCAAGCTCAAAGATTGCAATTTGTTGATAAGCCTTCTATGCGGAACAGTATCAAAAGCCTTACTGAAATCTAAATAAGCAATGTCTACTGCACCACCTGTGTCTATTATTTTTGTTACCCAATCAAAAAAATCAATAAGATTAGTTTGGCATGATCTCCCTGAGGTAAACCCATGTTGTTTCTGATCCTGTAATCTATGTGTTTTTAGATGTTCAACAATCCTTTCCTTTAACATGGTTTCCATTAATTTCCCCACTACTGACGTAAGACTAACTGGCCTATAGTTCCCGGATTCCTCCCTACTACCCTTCTTGTGAATGGGCACAACATTTGCTAATTTCCAGTCTTCTGGGACGACTCCCATTAGCAAGGATTGGTTAAATAAATCTGTTAACGGTTTTGCTATTACATCACTGAGCACTTTTAATAATTTAGGGTGGATCCCATCAGGCCCCATTGACTTATTTGTCTTTACTTTAGACAGCTGCTGTAGAACCTCCTCCTCTGTAAAGTGATATGTAATTGTCTCGTTAGTGTTTCCTCCTAACTGAGGTCCCTTTCCTTCCTTTTCTTCTGCAAAGACTGAACAAAAATATTCATTGAGGCAGTCAGCGAGACTTTTATCCACTTCTACATACCTTCCTTCCTTTGTTTTTAATCGAACTAATCCTTGTTTTACTTTTCTTTTCTCGTTTATATATCTAAAAAATGTTTTGTCACCCTTTTTTACTGACTGAGCTATTTTCTCTTCTGCGTGTGCTTTGGAAGCCCTTATAAAATGCTTTGACTCTTTCTGCCTAATCTTATAGGTTTGCCTATCTTCTTCACTCTGAGTTGTTTTATAATTATTGAATGCTGTCTTTTTGTTCTTCACTATTTTGGCCACTTCTGCAGAGTACCACAGTGGTTTCTTCCCTTTTTTGTTTTTGCTAACAAGTCGAATGCAATTGCCTGTGGCCTTCAATAATGCTTCCTTTAAATAATCCCATTTCTCCTGGACTCCCTTTTAAATTCCTCCAGTCTGATAATGACTCCTTCACACAAAATCTCATTTTAGAAAAATCTGTTTTTTTAAAGTCTAAAACTTTTGTTTTTGTGTGGTGCGGCTCCATCCCTGTTCTTATATTAAACCATACTGACCGGTGATCACTAGATCCCAAATTTTCACCTACAACAACGTCCGATACCAAACCTCCATTTGTGAGTATTAAATCCAATATGGCCTCTTTACAGGTCGGCTCCTCAACTACTTGTGTTAGAGATCATCCCAGTAGGGAGTTTAGAATATTTGTACTCCTGGTGCACCCAGCTGTTTTGGTTTTCCAGTTCACATCAGGAAGATTAAAGTCCCCCATGATAATAACTTCCCCCTTCATTGCCATTTTGGCTATTTCCTCAAACAGCAGATTATCTAGCTCTTCTACTTGTCCAGGGGGTCTATAGATCACACCTACACGAGCTACTGTATGATTGCCAAATGTTAGCGTAACCCAAACTGACTCTATGTTCACCTCGCTCACTTTTATTTGGTTCGTTTTTATGTTGTTTTTCACATACAGGGCCACTCCTCCTCCTTTCCTACCTTCTCTGTCTTTTCTATATAAAGAGTACCCCGGTATTGTTATGTCCCAGTTATTTTTCTCACTGAACCATGTCTCAGTAACCGCAACTAAATCTACTTTTTCAGCTGCCATCATTGCCTCCAGTTCATTGATTTTATTGACTAAACTGCGAGCATTTATAGACACGACTCTGAGCTTGTCATTTTTCTCCCCGCATGTTGCTTGCACCCTCCTATTTAGTTTTGGGGGACAATCAGGCAGATTGATTTTTACCCTTTTGTCCCCCCCTCCTAGTTTAAATATTTCTTTGCGAAACCTTTGAACTTCTCACTGAAAATATATGTTCCCCTATGAGTAAGATGCAAACCATCTTTTTTATACAGTTCCTTTCTGCTCCAATTAGAGCTAGCATGGGACACAAAGCCAAATCCTTGCTCTCGACACCATTCCCGAAGCCACAAATTAAATTCCCTATTGCGCATCTGCCTATCCTGAATGTTATGCACAGGCAAAACTTCAGAGAATGACACAGTGGACGCAATCTGCTGTATTTCACCTCCAAGAACACAAAAATCATCCTTAATCTCAGAAACCTCATTGCTAGCCAAGTCACTTGTCCCTAGATGGACTAGAACATCCACTGCCCCTTGCTGCTTTGCTTGTTTGACAATATTGAGAATACGTCTCTTGTCTCTACGAGCAGTAGCCCCAGGAAGACATCTCACCAAACCACTACTCTCCAGCTCAACACCTCTTATGATAGAATCACCCAGCAACAATTGCCTTCTATCATGTCCCACCTTTTCCTTATTGTTCTTGGTTGCAGTCCTGCATACCTTAGGCATAGGGGATGGTGGTTCCTCAACTATGGTGTCTGAGCCTACTTCCGTCTCACCACTACACTCTGAAAGTGCCTCAAAAGAATTAAGACGAGCCACAGACTGTGGGACATGCCTTCTATCCACAACTCTAAGTCTACCAGATCCTACAGTAGTCCATCTGCCGCTCCTAGGAGGCCTCTGTGGCAGTGGCTTTGTAACAGTAACATAGCCTGAGTTTGTCTAACAGATAATTTACAAATCTCAGACTTCAAACAGGCAATTTCCTGCTGCAATAAAGAGAGCTGCCTACATATCAGGCACACTCCAAACCTCCAAAAATTGGATCTAAAAACAAATGCATGACAGCTCTTACACTGGACCAAGCCTGCCATTATAAAAAGAATGGATTTAAACCAACAAATCTTACCTTTTTGTAGGTTTTCTACCTCCTGTCTAACCTCAGACTACCTCAGACTACTGTTCTCTATTCAGAGAACAAAAACCAGCAGGGAAAAGTTGCAGTATTGCCCTGCCTTTCTGTGGTTTCATTCGACAGGTTTATTCAGGAGAATCCCATAGGCTTCAATGTTAAAAATATTCCCGTTTTAATTCAATATCTAATAAACCGTTGATTTTAATATTCTGCAGTAAAAAGTCTCTTTATTTTTTGATTTTTTTAGAATCTTTTAGGTATTTTTCGGGATTTTGCTGTGAATTTTTTTTTCCGTTTTTTTTTTTAAATAGTTTTTTTCTTTTTTCAGTTTTTTTCCGGCGGCTGCTCTGCGCTGTGATCAGCGGCTGCTCGGGTTTCTCTGGTGTGTTTGGCGAGGTTAATCCAGATTTTTTTTGGGTTTCGGTGTGCGTTCGGCAGGGTTTTGCAGTGAGTGTTCGACTGGTTCGCGGCAGATTTTCCCTGCACTACGACGGCCCTGTGGTGCTTGCTGAATACACCGCAGGGTCGCTGAAATGGGATCGACAAATCGCACCTAATTGAAGAGAACGAAAAGTCACCGAACGTGCGGTGACTTTTCGATAACTCTGTTTGTATTTCTGTAACGACTGTCACATTTCAATGTTCTTGAACCCAGGACATACTTAAAAACGAGAGAAATCTCAATGTATCCTTCCCAGTAAAATACTTTGCAAATAAATAATAAATAAATCTAAGAACAGTAGTTGGAGTTTCATCACCAAAGCTTCCCCTGCTGTTCCTAGATTTTCTGGGATTGACAAACTTTATTATTGTTGCAACAATGCTAAACACCAGTGTTTCATGAATAACCCCCTGAATGTCAGAAAGTGCTTTGCAGCAGATGAAGAAACCAAGAAAATAAATAAATAATCGGTAAGGTTTCAGACACAAGATGATATCAAGTGATATTCATCCATGTCTTTGGCTTGGGCAAACTTGCTTATTACGATCTAACCACCTGTAGGGCACAGATCAGGTTTTGAGCTAAATCTGAATCAATCTTTAGTCTGGCTGGATGGAGCTTAAGTTTCACATGAATACAGATGAGAAAGAAAGAGCAGATCACACATAGTGAAGAACAGTTTACATCCTCTCCTTCCTGTTTTCTCAATCTCGCTCTCTTTTTTACGCTCATTGCCTCTTGTTTACATTTATCAAGTAACATACACATATACAAATGAACGTTAGTATATCTATATCTGTCTATGATATTAGAAAATATATAAATCTATGTCGAGTCGGTCATATTTGAAATTTATTTTCCACGTCCATTGAAAAAGAAGTAAGCAGATTAAGCAGAACCTTCTACATTGCAGCCTGACACTTGATCTCATGACATAAGCATTCTTTAGTGGGATGCTAGCAAGATACTGTATAATATTTCAGAAAGTTATACCAGGAAAATTAATACCCACAGTTCAAGTATCATTTAAAAGAACAACAAATAGAAGCCAGCTGAAGATTCAAGAGACTGAAAGAAAAAGAAGTTATTTAGCAAAACAAGAATTAGTTGCACACATGGGTGAAACCATTATGTAACCTCCATGATGCTAGGATTATAGGCTATATTAGCCCTGTTTAGGTTTAAATATAATGTAGAGTGCATTCAGATAAAATTCCGACACCTTTCATGTAATTTTACATTTTGTTATGTTGCAGCCTTTTGCCAAAATTGATAATTTATTTCCCAACATCACTCATCATCCTATACCCCAAAGTGACAATTCGCAAGACACAGAGGTCTCCATAAATCTTAAATGGAAGCTGCAAATGTGTCTGATGTTGCCAGAGTTCAATTCAGGCAGCCAAGGGCCCCACAATATATTCCTATTAGCATCTTGTTGAGGACCCCTCAGCTACCCATGAAAAATGCGTGAATTGAGCCGTGGCACCAGTAAGGACAAGAAGCAGACTGGATATTATTGAGGACTAATGGGGATTTGGCAGTGTGACTAAGGGTTAATGGGGGTTGGCAGGTATTTGTAGGGAAACTGAGGATTAAAAGGTTTGGGGGGTGATTGAGGTTTAATGGGTGGACTGACTTGGTGGTGGAGGGTTGAAGGGGGGACTGATTGGGCAACTGAGGTTATTGGTGCGGGGAGGCGGTGAGCCCTGGAATTGTGGGAGGGGCCTTTATGGCTTCTTAAACCTTCCCAGGTCAACATCGACTCCACAGGTTCAAGGGGGCCCTCCCAAACATCTTTCCGTCAATCCCTTCTCTCATTTTTCTTACTTCCTTGGTTGCACCTCTTTTTCAGGGGCCAAACGTATTGTCGGTTCTGAAACATTTCAACCAGCTTAATATAGGGTGTATTTTCACAAATAGTGACCCTGGACAAATACAGTCACTGGCCACTTTATTAGGTACACCTTACTAGTAACGGGTTGGCACCTCTTTTGTCTTCAGAACTGCCTTAATTCTTCGTGGCATAGATACAAGGTGTTACATAGTTACATAGTTATATAGGCTGAAAAAAGACATGCGTCCATCGGGTTCAGCCTCTCCCACATAACCTACTGCTGTTGATCCAAAAGAAGGCAAAAAACCCAGTCTGAAATATGCAACATACTGGGAAAAAATTCCTTCTTGACCCCAGAATGGCAGTCAGATTTCTCCTTGGATCAAGAAGCTTTTACCCACATATTAAAAATTATAACCTTTAATATTCTGTGTCTGCAGGAAGTCATCCAGTCGTTTTTTAAAAGTCTGTACAGACTCTGACCCAACCATCTTAACAGGCAGAGAATTCCACAGCTTTATTGTTCTCACCGTAAAATAACCCTTCCTATGCTTTAAGCTAAATTTTCTTTCTTCCAGTCTAAATGGATGACCCCTTGTCCTATGTATAGACCTGTTAATGAATAGGTTATCAGACAATGGTTGATAATGGCCCCGTATATATTTATATAAGGTTATCAGATCCCCTCTAAGGCGCCGTTTCTCTGTTGGAAACATTCCTCAGAGATTGTGGTCCATATTGACAAGATTGACATGCAGTCGCTGTAGATTTGTCGGCTGCACATCCTTGATGCAAATCTACCATTCAACCACATCCCAAAGGTGCTCTATTGGATTGAGATCTAATAACTTTGGAGGCCATTGGAGTACAGTAAACTCATTGTCATGTTAAATAAACCATTTTGAGATGTTTTGAGCTTTGTGACATGGTGCGTTATCCTGCTAGAAGTAGCCATCAGAAATTGAGGAACACTGTCGTCATAAAGGGATGAACATGGTCAGCAACAATACTCAGGTAGGTCATGGCGTATAAACGATGCTCATTCGGTACTAAGGGGCCTAAGCGTACCAAGAAAATATCCTCCACACCAGTACACCACCACCAGCAGTCTGAACCATTGATACAAGTCACGATGGAACCATGCTTTCATGTTATTTACACCAAATTCTGACCCTACCATCTGAATGTCGCAGCTGAAATTGAGACTCATCAGACTAGGCAAGGTTTTTGCAGTCTTCTATTGTCCGGTTTTGCTGAGCCTGTGCGAATTGTAGCCTCAGTTTCCTGTTCTTAGCTGACAGGAGTGGCACCTGGTGTAGTCGATCTGCTTCAAGGTTCGACATGTTAGGCACTCAGAGTAGGGATGAGCTGTTCGGGTTCGGACGGTTCGGAGTTCGACCCGAACTTTGGCAGTTCGAAAGTTCGCGAATTTCGAACTTTTTGGCCGTGTTCGGTTCGGTTCGAAAAAAAAAAAGAAATTTTGAAAAAAGTATAGAAAATGCTTAAAAGAATACTAAAAAATCTAGAAATAAAGAGACTCTTTACTGCAGAATATTATAAGCAACGGTTTATTAGATATTGAATTAAAAACTAATCTGTACGTGGAAAGATTATCAACTCTAAATGACCTCTGTTTACAAACGGGCATAACACCAGGTGTTTTTAGTCTGGTAATCAATTTGATACATTGTACAATATACTGAGGGTGGGGTGGTGTCTGGTGTCTGCTTCTGATTGAGATTTGAGAATTACTTTCCCTAAAACATCCTAATATGCTGCATTTAACTGGTGTTTGAAAAAAATCTAAAGCAATGTTATTTTTCACCTCGGGATTAAACATTCACAGGGTTATTCAGAGAGCGGTGAAAAGCAGGAGAATAACTGGAGAAGTGAAAATTCTAGGTCAAAGTAGCCAAACCAGAAAAATTCTCCCATTTATCTCACTTTCCAAATCGGCTATTTGGTCTAGATTGTTCTCTTCTCTTGCCAGTTCTCCTGGCTTTCACCTCTCTCTCAGGGTTGTTCAGAGAAAGGTGAAAATCAGGAGAATGGCAGGAAAAGAGAACAATCTGGACCAAATAGCCGATTTGGAAAGTGAGATAAGGCTAGGGTCAGACTAACGCATTTTTCGCAGCGACCGTCAAAAAGTGCGTCCGAACGCATTGCCGTATTTTTTCACGGATTGCGCGAAAACGGTCATATGATGTGCATTTTTGTGCGTGATTTTTTACGGATCCAAACCAGGAAACTTTGGGTGTCTGGACGTTATGTTGGCCGGACATGAGCAGGGTCTGAAGTCTCCAAATCACGCACACACACCGCTAGTGGACGCAGCGCACGCTGTACGTCCGTACTAGCGGTTCTGCGTTCTCGAAAAAATGCGTTCATTTTCCACTTGCGTTGCGCAGCCGGACTTTCGTGCGACCGTACTTCGTATATTGGCCGTCATTTGCTGCTAGTGCGGCCGTGATTAAGTGCGCCTAAACTCTCGTTAAAAATTCGCTAGTCTGACCCTAGCCTAAATGGGAGAATTTTTCTGGTTTGGCTATTGTGACCTAGAATTTTCCATTCTCCAGTCATTCTCCTGCTCTTCACCGCTCTCTGAATAACCCTGACAGGGTTATTCAGAGAAAGGTGAAACTCAGGAGAATGACTGGAGAATGGAAAATTCTAGGTCAAAATAGCCGAACCAGAAAAATTCTCCCATTTATCTCACTTTCCAAATCGGCTATTTGGTCTAGATTGTTCTCTTCTCTTGCCAGTTCTCCTGGCTTTCACCTCTCTCTCAGGGTTGTTCAGAGAAAGGTGAAAACCAGGAGAATGGCAGGAAAAGAGAACAATCTGGACCAAATAGCCAATTTGGAAAGTGAGATAAGGCTAGGGTCAGACTAACGCATTTTTCGCAGCGACCGTCAAAAAGTGCATCCGAACGCATTGCCGTATTTTTTCACGGATTGCGCGAAAACGGTCATACGATGCGCATTTTTGTGCGTGATTTTTTACGGATCCAAACCAGGAAACTTTGGGTGTCTGGACGTTATGTTGGCCGGACATGAGCAGGGTCTGAAGTCTCCAAATCACGCACACACGCCGCTAGTGGACGCAGCGCACTCTGTACGTCCGTACTAGCGGTTCTGCGTTCTCGAAAAAATGCGTTCATTTTCCACTTGCGTTGCGCAGCCGGACTTTCGTGCGACCGTACTTCGTATATTGGCCGTCATTCCCCGTCATTTGCTGCTAGTGCGGCCGTGATTAAGTGCGCCTTAAACGCACGTTAAAAATTCGCTAGTCTGACCCTAGCCTAAATGGGAGAATTTTTCTGGTTTGGTTATTTTGACCTAGAATTTTCCATTCTCCAGTCATACTCCTGCTCTTCACCGCTCTCTGAATAACCCTGACAGGGTTATTCAGAGAAAGGTGAAACTCAGGAGAATGACTGGAGAATGGAAAATTCTAGGTCAAAATAGCCGAACCAGAAAAATTCTCCCATTTATCTCACTTTCCAAATCGGCTTTTTGGTCTAGAAGTTTCCATTCTCCTGCTTTTCACCGCCAAAAAATCAGTAAACTTTTTCTGCGTTTCCAAAAATGTCTCCTCTTTTCATACAGACTGCCGCCCCAAGCAGTTGTTTATGGATAGATTTACCGTCATTTGAAATGTCATTTTTTGGTTTTTACATATTTCTATACATCCTAGAAATCCACCACTTCACGGGTAGGTTATGGGGACCTCCTAGGCACGATATTTGAAGGAATTTTTCGTTTTTATTTTTAACACTTATTTCATGGAAAACTCACTGTCCCTTTAAAAACGTTTTTTTTTAAACTTTTTATCCTTGTTTCCTGTCCCCCAGGGCACTACCCGGACCCCCATACACCTTTTATGGCAAATATGTAGCATATATGCCCTCTTGGAGGGCACTCTAAAAAACCGAATTTTCAGCCCCATTGACTTGCATGGGGGTTCGGGTTCGGGTTCGGACCCGAACAAATGGGAAGTTCGGGTTCGGGCTCGAACCGAACTCGGGGTATGTTCGGCTCATCCCTAACTCAGAGATGGTATTCTGCATACCTTGGTTGTAACGAGTGGTTATTTGAGTTACTGTTGCCTTTTTTACCATCTCGAACCAGTCTGCCCATTCTCCTCTGACCTCTTACATCAATGCATTTTTGTCCACATAACTGCTGCTCACTGGATATTTTCACTTTTTCAGACTATTCTCTGTAAACCCTAGAGATGGTTTGGATGAAAATCCCAGTAGATCAGCAGGTTTTGAAATACTCAGACCAGCCTGTTTGTCACCAACAACCATGCCACGTTCAAAGTCACTTAAATCCCCTTCCTCCCCCATTCTGATGCTCGATTTGAACTTCAGCAAGTCGTCTTCACCATGTCTAGATGCCTAAATGCATTGAGTTGCTGCCATGTGATTGGCTGATTAGCAATTTGCGTTAACTAGCAATTGAACAGGTGAAATAATAAAGTGACTAGTGTGTGTGTGTATATATATATATATATACTGTACTGTGCAAAAGTTTTAGGCAGGTGTGAAAAAATGCTGTAAACAAAGAATGCTTTAAAAAATGGAAGTGTTAAACATTTATGTTCATAAATGAACAAAATGCAGTGAATGAACAAAAGAGAAATCTAACAGGGTTATCCAAAGAGATCCGAATTGCTTGAGAAAGGTAACCGAACGCTGAAAATCAGCGTTCGGTTACCTTTCCTGACCATTCGGCTATCTAGAGAGCAGGCAATTCGCCAAATCCTAGCGAATTGCCTGAACATACGGTGCCTGTTCGGTGCCTGTTCGAGGGCAGTGAAATCCTCATGAAAAAGCACTGCTTCGGCTATTCAGAGAACACAAACCAGCAGTGAAAGGTTCCCCTAATGCCCTGCCATTCGGTGGTTTAATTCGGCAAATTTATTCAGGAGAATTCCATAGACTTCAATGTTAAAAATATTCCCGTTTTAATTCAATATCTAATAAACCGGTCATTATAAAATTCTGCAGCAAAAAGTCTCTTTAAGCATTTTTCTGATTGTTTTTTTTTTTTTAAAAGTCTGATTTTTTTTTCAGTTTACTTATTTATTTTGTAACAGCCCTCTTTATTATCATTCCCTGGACCTCCTGTGAAAATTTCAGACATTTTCGCTCAGTAGTTTCTTTGCAAACAGCGTTTCATTTTCCCAGATTCATACAAATGGTTTTGCGTAATTTATTCACCTCCCTCGGTTTGCGTCACAGCTGCTTCGGCTCTGTGTGATTCGGCTCCTGTTCGGCTCCTGTTCGGTTTTTCGAAGGTTAATCCAGATGTTTTTGCTTGTTTTCTGCGTGCATTCGGTGGGTTTTGCGGTTAGTTTTCGTCAGGTTTGCGGCAGCTTTTCCCTGCAATTCGGGGGCCCTGTGCTGTTTGCCGAATACACCGCAGGGTCACCGAAATGCAATAGGCAAAAGGAACCGAATTGAAGAGAACGAAAAGTCACTGAACGTGCGGTGACTTTTCGAATCTCTTTGGATAACCCTGATAATCAAATCAATATTTGGTGTGACCACCCTTTGCTTCAAAACAGCAGCAATTCTTCTAGGTACACTTGCACACAGTTTTTGAAGGAATTCGGCTGGTTAGGTTGTTCCAAACATCTTGAAGAACTAAGCACAGATCTTCTGTGGATGTAGGCTTTCTCACATACTTCTGCCTCTTCATGTAATCCCACACACACTCGATGATGCTGAGATCAGGGCTCTGTGGGGGCCATGCCATCACTTCCGGTACTTATTGTTCTTTCGTTACGCTGAAGATAGTTTTTAATGACTTTGGCTGTATGTTTGGGGTCGTTGTCCTGCTGCAGAATAAATATGGGGCCAATCATACGCCTCCCTGATAGTATTGCATGATGGATATGTATCTGCCTGTATTTCTCAGCGTTGAGAACACCATAAATCCTGACCAAATCTCCAACTCCTTTTGCAGAAATGCAGCCCCAAACGTTCAAGGAACCTCCACCATGCTTCACTGTTGCCTGCAGACACTCATTATTGTACTGCTCTCCAGCCCTTCGACGAACAAACTGCCTTCTGCTACAGCCAAGTATTTCAATTTTGACTCATCAGTCCAGAGCACCTGCTGCCATTGTTCTGCACCCCAGTTCCTATGTTTTCGTGCATACTTTAGTCGCTTGGCCTTGTTCCCACGTCGGAGGTATGGCTTTTTGGCTGCAACTCTTCCATGAAGACCACTTTTGGCCAGACTTCTCCGGACAGTAGATGGGTGTACCTGGGTCCCACTGGTCTCTGCTAGTTCTGAGCTGTTGGCACTGCTGGACATCTTCCGATTTCGAAGGTCAATAAGCTTGATGTGTCTTTCATCTGCTGCACTAAGTTTCCTTGGCCGACCACCGCATATACGATCCTCAACATTGCCCGTTTCTTTGTGCTTCTTCAAAAGAGCTTGAACAGCACATCTTGAAACCCCAGTCTGCTTTGAAATCTTTGTCTGGGAGAGACCTTGTTGATGCAGTATAACTACCTTGTGTCTTGTTGCTGTGCTCAATCTTGCCATGACATGAAACTGTCTTTCACAACCTCACCTTGGTAGCAGAGTTTGGCTGTTCCTCACCCATTTTTAAGCCTCCTACACAGCTACTTCTGTTTCAGTTCATGACTGGGTTTCAACCTACGTGTGACATTGATGATCATTAGCACCTGTTTAGTATAATTGGTTGATCATACAGCTGACTATAATCCTGCAAAATCCCTGACTTTGTGCAAGTGTACCTATGAGAATGGATGCTGGTTTGGAGGCAAAAGGTAGTAACACCAAATATTGATTTGATTTTAGAATTTTCTTTTGTTTGCTCACTTTGCATGTTGGGAATTGACAAAAATAAACAATCATTATTTATATTTCTGAAAGTATTCTTTGTTTACAGCATTTTTACACACCTGCCTAAAACTTTTGCACAGTACTATATATATATTTTTCTCATACAGTACAGTACTCATGCTCAGACTCAGAGAATCCTGGTTACATTAATTGGTCTCCTTGAGACTTGATAATTTGGCTGCATTTGACAGGGAAGAACTTAACCTATTATTATTGTTAAATTCTGCCAGCATCAGCAACTGTCAGGAATGCATGACAAAGAAACTAACTAATGAGTTATATACTGTGATTTTATTGGGATCAGTTTATAAAGAAATCAATGCAGAAAGCAAATGAATTCATTGGAAAATTCGATGAAAATAAAACTCTTGTATCTGGGGAATGGGGCATACTGCACGTTAATAGATCTTCTTTATTTTTCAGAAAAATACAGCTATCAATCAACTATTAGAATTCTAATACAATACAACATGACGTTGGCCCTATGTTCATATGCAGTGTCAGCTCAGCTCTTCTGTGCAAATCTATATAAATGGACTATCAATCTCTCCAGCCCGAGGTCAGACAGGCACATGTACGAGATTTCAGCTGTCAAAACCTATCCAAGGATTCCCTCTGTCACCTCCACATAATCCTCCTGTATAAATCATATAAAATTATTCACTTTTGGGAGACTTATATAAAGACATATATTTATATATATAATCTGCTTACAGAGGAACATTTTTAAATGTCATCTTGCCTTCTGGTTCTCTGAATCGCATATGTTATAATTAGGTCTAGAGGTGGTTCCTTACAATAGGTAAAGCAAAAGCATCAGTCATGGCCACTGAACTATTGATCTTGCAATCCTATTGATAAAGTTCTCATACAGGGAATAGAGAAATCAGCAATTCACACTATCAATACCTTGTCCCCCTTGTTACTTATGCATAATGCCTAAAATGCGCAACTATATATTATTAACCCCATAGTGACCAGGCGATTTTACCAGTGTCTGTCTGAAAGTACCCACTGCTGTTTTTACATTTCTGCACTGTTTGTGCTTAGCTCTAATTGTCTTCTTATTCGTTTACGGAACCCACACATATTATATACCGTTTTTCTCGCTATTAAATGGACGTTCTAAAGATACCATTAATTTCATCATAATTTTCTTCATTATTTACTATAAAAAAATTATGAAATCTTATAAAAAAAGTGGAAAACGCACACTTTTTTTAACCCCTTCACTGCTGAGCCATTTCACCCCGTGTGCTGAGCTAATTTTGACCGTTTATGTTCATCATGTTTAAACCTGATATGAAGTCCTATTTTATTATACCTCCCAGACACAAATTGAATGTTCATTCCTACAAAATATACTTTTTTATTTTAAAATTCTATAAGTACTTATTTCCTTTATTGTTTGATACTTAGACGGAAAGTTTGAACATTCTGGCAAGCAAAAATGCAAAAAATCTAAAGTGGAGTTAATATTCCAGAATTTATTTTCATGCTAGCAAATGAATAAAATTGAAAATAAGATTTTATCCTGCTCTTACACCCAACCTCATCTTGTCCCTTTCTTAGGCTCTGTATTCTCATTACAGAAAATACAAGTATCAACAGGACCCCCAAGAAAATAGATAATCATACATAGTGTAAATAAACCACAACAAAGGAGTCCCTCCTTCTGGTAAGAGAAACTTGCACTCACGTGATCCTGAGCCTATGCTAACGCATACATGGCCCACATAACCTTAACCTTAATTTCTATTCCTAATTTTTAACCCTATGTTAAAAGATGCTCAATTTTGGCCAGTTCGGCCACAGTTGAATTCAGGGGGATCAAAATTCGGCCACGGCCAAATTGGAGTGTCTTTGTTACAGATACAACTTTTTCATTGCGTAATTTTTTTTGGTGCACTATTAAACTCGTGTTGTTCCCATAGGATACCTTGGGCATGTGTGGTGAAAATGCAGATGTTCTTGTGTTGGTGATATAAGGCACCAAGGCCTCCTTTTGGTTCACTCTGGAAGTAAAGTGGTCAGGGGAATGAATTTACAAAGGGACTGGGAAACATGCAATTTTTCCACTCACAACATCTCAAGTGTGTATCTGTCAGGCTATTCATTGGTGTCTGTAATATAGATATTTGCTTAAGAATCACATCCGAGTTATTTAACTCCGTAAAATCACTCATGGACTAATAAGATAGACATTGCATACACACAAAAAAAAGTGTCACATTGTGCAGATCATTTAAATCAGAAATAATCTGTCCTTTAAAATGCTTTAAAATGGTTTCATGAGTTTTAGGGATGTGCATGGCTGAAAATTAATTTTGTTTCGTTTAGTTTCGTTATGTTTTTAAATCATTTAGTTTTCGGAATTTTGTAACTAATTTCGTTTCGTATTTCGTTTTGTTTAGTTTTAGATCGATTTGAAATTTCGAATCAATTTGAAATTTCATATATCAATTCGATAGTTGATACCAATTCGAATTTTGGATCACTAAATAAACCCCAATTAATCAAATTTTGCTGTTAAAAGAAAAGCTAGGGTTAAATTTTAAGCTATGTCACAGATGTAGTATTTGAGTCAAATTAAACAGTGAAACAAAATTAATTTGTTTCATAAAGTCCTTTGCTGACTATTACTTGTATTGTAAGTTAAGATCAATTCGATAGTTGATATCGATTTGATAGTTCATTTCAAATTCGATAGTTGATATCGATTTGATAGTTCATTTCAAATTCAATAGTTGATATTGATTTGATAGTTCATTTCAAATTCGATAGTTGATATCGATTTGATAGTTCATTTCAAATTCGATAGTTGATTTCGATTTGAAAGTTCATTTCAAAATCGATAGTTGATATCGATTTGATAGTTCATTTCAAATTCAATAGTTGATATCAATTTGATAGTTCATTTCAAATTCAATAGTTGATATCAATTTGATAGTTCATTTCAAATTCGATAGTTGATATCAATTTGATAGTTCATTTCAAATTCGATAGTTGATATCGATTTAATAGTTCATTTCAAATTCGATAGTTGATATCGATTTGATAGTTCATTTCAAATTCGATAGTTGATATCGATTTGATAGTTCATTTCAAATTCGATAGTTGATATCGATTTGATAGCTCATTTCAAATTCAATAGTTGATATCGGTTTGATAGTTCATTTCCAATTCAATAGTTGATATCAGTTATTCAAATTTTTCTTTTATTATAATGACACAGTGTAAACAAAATAAATTCATTATATACCATTTCATTTCGAATTCGGATCGTATCGATTCGTTATTCGGAAGTACTTCCAAATACGAATTATCATATTTCATTCCAAATTCAGAATTTTTCTGAAACGAATGCACATCTCTAATGAGTTTTGGAATACTGGCATTTTCAATAGTGCTGAATCTTGCTTATGGATGTAAACTTTTTATTTCTGTATTTTTCAGAACTACATTAAAAAAAAAACATTAAGGTGGCCATGCCTGTGAACTAAATCCATTCACTACCTAGTGGTTATCCATAAAACCACTGGCAGGAACCAGTGGTATTATGGAAAACCACCATACTTTAACCAGATAATGAAAGTGACTTTAGAGAAATCATGCAGAGCTTTTACAGGCAGTGTGCCCTGTTTGGCAGACACAGGAAACACAATCATTCTAGACCCTGATCACAGTTCTGAGTTGCATCGGCTGCTATCTCTGATGTACTGCAATTTTGGGGCATGTTCGGGAGCCTGTACACAAAAACATTTGCACACAAAAACAAAATTATTTTGCAAAAAACTAATTTTGTTTGCATTCTACAAGAATATCCAGGCCCGGATTAAGATCTCTATGGGCCTGGAGCTGAAGATTTTGGTGGGCTTTTTTTGGAATTTAGTGAAATGAAAACATATTTTTGGCTATTTAATAGTGCAGATACAGGTATATCTAACCAGACAGTTACTGTGTGAGTAATTATTCATTCAGATTTCAATCATCTAAAGAGGGTAAACATTTTTTCTCCCATTTTATCATCCAAACCTTTGTGGTTATATATTCTATAGGGCATTCTTGTTAAAAAAATGTGAAATGGGGACCTGTTACTGCATTTTTTTATGAGAAAATATACAATTTTAACGAAAAAATGAAAAAAAAAATGAAATATTTCCCTTGTGGTTTGGAACATGTTTTATTACGAATAATTTGACTATGTATAAAACACTGGCCTTGCTCCCAGCGTGGGAAATGAGAAGGTGAGTAATGGCAGTGGTATTGCTCAATTTTATACGTGACAAACGGACAATGCCATCACTTTGGAACTAAAAATAAATAAATAAAAAATTGTTTTCTTTGCTTTTAGGTTTTACATGGTCACATTTGGTATTAATGCAAAGGCCATACTCTGACCTGTCCAATGACATCTCACTTGACCTTGTGAGGTGTAAAGATTAGTGACGCAGGGGTCCAAAGTTCCCCGAATTGCTCTTCGCTGTAGTGCGGCGGTTTAGGTTTTTGATGTAACAATTTGTAACAATGGATTGTACCATTACCCATCACCTCCACACTTGTTGGTGACATGAGAAATGTGATGGTTAGTTAGTGCAGCATCATTGTTTACTTTATAATTGAAAAGTGAAAAATATTACTCTTGGAAAGAAAAAGTAAATATTTATTATTTTATTTTTGTTACTGAAAACCTGGTAATGTTTGATATCATTGGAAAGGCCATGCTCTGGCCTTTCCAGTGATACCTTGACCCTGTAGCTGCTGTGGAGTTGGAGATACATGGGTCCAAATGCAGACATAGTTGTCCTTTCTCTGGGCCTATTCTGAGGCATGGGCCTGGAGCTGCTGCTCCATCTGCCCCATGTTAATCCGGCCCTGAGAATATTAAATGATTGTCATAACTCGGTCTTGAACACACGAAGGTGCTTTTGAAGATCGAGTTAACATGATCGAGGAGTTAGAGCAGAAGCCTTACCATCTTTGTTTTCTCGCACATGTAGCCCTTTTTGTTAGTTTAAATGACGCTAGCATTATCTATGATGTCATGTCCCATTTTAACGCAGATGGATTCAATATCAATCTATAGATTTTTACATTTTAAACACTGAACAAACTGTGTTTATGTATACCAGGTACCAGCATTTACGGTAGTGCGTGTTTAGATAAAGAGGGTTTTCTTGAGATCTATCATTAACCCCTTCCCACCACATTAGATGAAAATCAACTTGGAGTATATTCATTGTTTTCTTCATAATGGAGGTGCAGATTTGTGATGTAGGGGTAAACGCTGCATGTGAATCATAAACCATACAAGCTGCTCAAAGTTCGCACTGAAATTTATAAGATAAAAAGAGATGTTCCGAAGAACAGTTCATAAGACAAGTATCCTGTAAATTCAAACCAACAACATTGCAGTTTTACACTTTGTTCTTTCCCCACACACACGTAGCATCCTTCAAATTGGGAATGTCAATAAGAATTCAAAGATTTCCACCGGATTCTCCAAAGAATGGTGTGTTGGCTTTTAATTTTTGGAAACTTTTGAATATATCTGCTGTCCCCAAGATCAAAGTTGCAACTCTGAAAACATGAAACATGAAAAAAAGAGAGATCGTTTCGCATAAGAAGCCATGAAATCATACTTGAATCCATGTTAATAAATAAAGAGTACTTTTTTCAAACAGTAGCGTAAACTGTTAAGTGAATATTAATATTATTTTTTTTACAAAGGAAGCCATAGAAATACAGTATATACATAGTACTAGCAGTATACGTACACTAAAAAATAAAAAGCTATTCACTGTATGAAGCACTTAATGCCTTGGACACAACCCTGTGGGAGATGTATATTGTACTGCTTTGCAGCACATAGTTCTAATGTCTGGGACTCAAGGACTGTAATATATATATATGTATGTATGTATAGCATTCAGAAAGTATTCTGACCCTTCAGTTGTTCCTGATGCACTCTTATGTTACAACGTGTTTACTTTCATTTTTATCACATCAATCTATACTGAATACCCCATTACAAGGAGTCAAAACCAAAGGACTTTATTCCAGTTAAGCCGTTACTAGTGTGTTGCAAAAGGAATACCCCCCCATAAGCTGTTTTAATTTCCATCTCGCTATTAATGGGTCTATTCCAGCCGAGCAGGTGTATTAGCATCTTGAGTTGGAATATTTGTGAGCTGCTGGTTGAAAATGGCAGGGCCACTGGTATCGGCCCATGGAGTCCCTAAGACTCCATGGAGGCAGGAGCGTTTCTTCCACGTGCTAGTGCATGCTGGATCAGACACAAATGGCAGATGAACACCGGGAACTATTTATTCCCAGCCTTCCACTGCTTGCAGACAGAAGAAGCAAAGAATAGTGCCACCCTATGCACCGCAGGATAAGGGATTTTTGTAAAAAGTAAAATCCCTTAACACCAGGGTGTAAGAGCCACTCTTCATCAGCTACAGTAGCTGCAAATTAACTGTAAAGAATTTATTTACATAATTTACACTAATCTACCACAACGTTCTAGGTTTGGCATAGTTGTGATAGTGGCTGAAGCCCTCAAGCTAATGGCTCCAACTGTTATGCTAATGGCTCCAGTCGTTATACATAACGATTTGTTGGGTATAGGGCCTCAGATTTTCTACAGCATTACAAATGTATAAGAAAGAGAAAATGGAAATATAACATTGAGATAAATATTCAGACCCTTAACTCAGTACTTGGTTAAAGCACCTTCGGCAGCAATTACAACCTCAAGAATTTTTGCCTATGACACAACAAGCTTTGCATGCCTGAAATTCGGTAGCTTGATGCTACCACCACCATGCTTCACCATTAGGATGGTATTGGCCTGGTGTTGTGTGGTGCCTGGTTTCTTCCAGATATAATGCTTTGATTGGAGGACAAACAGTTCATTCCTCATTTCATCACACCAGAGCATCATGTTTCTCAAGGTCTGAGAGTCCCTTAGATGTTCCAGATGTCCAGTCTGCCATAAAGGCCAGGGGCTCTATTCCAACTGTTGTTAGTAATGTATCACTAATGGATAATTTGTGCACCTGCCATTATTCATTAGCAGTTTGTTATAAAAAGTGCCATATTAGCATACTGAGTCAAAATATTTGGGAGTCGTTGATTGATATTGGCAGTGGCACCATGTGTCGCCTCTGGTATCGGCTCCCCAAGTCATAGGACTCTATGAAACTGAGCACAATCCTGTGTGAGCTTGCATATGCAGGGTTGTGCCAGAGCCACAGAAGGACACTAGGAACTATTTGTTCCCAGTGTTCTGCTACATACGGTGAAAGGAGGTGGTGAGTTGCATTGTTGTCTGCCCCATGGAACTAGAGGTGAATAAACAATTCTTTAAGCTCTTTAAAATTTCAGTATTAGTTTATTTTGCAAATGGAAACTCAATTTTAGAATAGCTTATTCTTCTCTGGGTAGTTGCAAATCAGTGGCTCCTGTAGAAAGTATAGACGACTTCAATTACAGTAAGTAGCTGCAACATCCAAGCAGCATCCAACATTCGTCAATATAGTGGTTCAAACCATCAATGTTTGCAGTTATAGCCATATATTTATGACTGGAGCTGTTAGCCAAAAGGTAGGGTTGGAAAAGAAACCCAGACCGGTGGGGTGTTGCAGTTATGGTTGCCGTCCACAAGTTTCTCCCATCTCGACAAAAGATCTCTGGAGTTCTCCCAGAGTGACCAATGGGTTCACGGTCACCTTTGTTATGAAGGCCCTCACAAAGATGATTCAGAGAAATTAGATGCATCTGAGATATGCAAAGGGTCTAAATACTTTGTCAACATGATATTGTAGGTTTTTTCTTTATAATTTGCAGTGTTGTCAGAAACTTTATTTTTGCGTTGTCGTTAAGGGGTGTTTAGAGTAGAGAGATGTGCAAAAAAATGATTTAAACAGTTTTAACATAAGGCTGCAACATAACTAAATGTGAAAAATAAAGGGGTCTATATACTTTCTGAAATATATATTTATATATAAATATATATACAGTATACATAGGTACATATCATGTCTACCTCAAGCAGCAGGCACTGTGCAGAAAAGGTGAATGGTAAAAAAATGCTTTATTTCAGTTAGTAAACATTTACACTCAGGGTTATTCATTAAACCAGGAATTTCAGAGATTTCTTTTTTCTTGTTTGGCTGTTTTAATGATAAAAACTTTCACTTATAGTGTTAATTCTCTCGGTTTAGCATATAACCCTGCCATAATCACTATGTGATCTTTAATGACATCCTTCACAAACCTCTACTTACAAAATCTAAAATACCAGGAGGGGGGCACACTTCAAACCAGTTCCACTTATTTTATAGGAAATGCGCGAGCATATGCGCTCTAACCTAGTATTATTTTGGACTCTTGGCTACATCTA
Source organism: Leptobrachium leishanense (assembly GCA_009667805.1). NCBI lineage: Eukaryota > Metazoa > Chordata > Amphibia > Anura > Megophryidae > Leptobrachium > Leptobrachium leishanense. Next base: position 280,653,145 of record CM019066.1, read on the forward strand.
TACAAGTGCATACAGGTTTTTGTGATTTCTACCCTGTTATATCCTCTGACCAGTAACTGAGGATTGAATTGCACATTTTTTCTTAATCAAGAGTAAGCAAACATACTGGGACAGAACATTGGATAGGGTGAGGGGTCTTTAAAGGGAGGGGGAGTGTTTGATGAAACCTTCTTTCCATCATTAGTATGCCCATACTATTCCAATTATCTTGAAAGGTCTGTGTATATGTGGAGAGATTGTCTCGCTGGCTTCCTGGAGAACTAAAAAATGTCCAAGAGTGTAATTTCATCCATATCTCTTATGACGCTCAGCAAATATCTCCTCCTTTCCTTTCCAGATTATGTTACACATTAAGGGACTTTTGGTCTTTACTTTAACACTTTAGCTCTGTTCCTAAATGGGCTGCAATTTAGGGAGGGGGGATTTTTTTTTAATTTTTTTTAAAAAAAAAGTAAGTTAAGAAGAATAAACATTTGCAAATCTCTTCTGCCATCTAGCCTGTACAAGAAACCACAATATAAACTATTTATGCTGCCTTCTACTGAGTTTCTGTTTACGGATTAAAATCCAGAACACCTAACACTGAAACTAGGGCATTAGGCATAAAGGTGGCCTTTGTTATAATACAAAAAAAGTACAATATTAGCCAATAAAACTTTTTATAAACCCTTCAATTAAAAGTGCATCGTGGGTAATAGAGAGATGACTTTGAAGTGTTGCTACTCCAATCCAAAACCTTTACCCCTTACAATAGTCCAACATCTCTAACACAAATTACACTTCTCCTTGTAGCAGCACAACCATACAAGTCTCTTAAAAATAATTTTAAAAAAAGAAAAAAAAGCTGAAGTCCACATTATTTTCCAGTCAGACATTTCCAGTTGCTATAACACTGCAGGGATAGGTACTAGATTGGTCCACATATTTCTGAAACGCATGTAAAAGTGAGGAACGGGCAGTAGAAATAGGGAGGAATGCTTGGTATCCGTTGAGTCCTGAATAGGTGACTTGTTCTTGCAGGATGCTGGGTACAAACAGACGGAAGATTTATAGCTGAGGAAGTAGCAGGAAGAAGTTGGTGTGGACCAGCTGGTGTAGCTTTGTGATGTCATGAGGTTTACGCTGCTCCCGATCTCCATGCAAGATACCCTGTTTGCAAGAATCCTAAAAAAAATAAAAAAAATAAAGGGACACAAATAAATAAAATTGTCAGACAGAATGTAGACTTTTTTAATTCAGTATCTGCATCGAACTAGTAATTGTATATGTTCAGCTATTAGTAAAGATTTTTGAATAGTTTGATTGGGAATCATCAATCGTTACCCGTTTAATACAATAAAATATACAAATGGTAAGAGAAAATAATGAAGCAAATAAAAGCACCAGCTGTAAATAATAAAACTTTATAGCATCATCCAGGTGTTGTGAAATGTTATATTTAGAAATTCCTCCAGATCACACTACAGAGACAGAATTTACATGGATGTACGAAATGAAGAAATAAGCAGACAAAACTCTCAGGAAACTATCAGGGTTATTCAAAGAGAATCGAAAAGTCACCGCACATTCAGTGACTTTTCGTTCTCTTCAATTCGGTGCGATTCGGCTATCCCATTCCGGCAACCCTGCGGTGTATTCATCCAGCACCACAGGGCCGTCGAAGTGCAGGGAAAAGCCACCACAAACCTGACAAAAACTCACCGCCAAAACCCCGAAACCCGCAAAAACATCTGGATTAACCCGCCGACAACGACGGAAAAACCCGAGCAGGAGCCGATCACACGCAGCGCAGCGCAGCTGCCGGAAAAAGCCGACACCTCAGATGAATGAAGTGAAAAAAAAAACAGTTCACTTGAATGTTTGAAAAGTGAAATGCTGTTTGCAAAGAAACTACTGAGCGAAAATGTATGAAATTTACATATAAGATCCACGAATGATAATAAAAATAGCTGTTACAGAAAAAAGAAAAAACGTTTAAAAAAAAAAAAAATAGGAATTTTTTTCAAAAAAATACCGAAAAATGCCTAAAGGATCCTAAAAAAATCTATAAATAAAGAGACTTTTTACTGCAGAATATTATAATCAACAGTTTATTAGATATTGAATAAAAAATGGGAATATTTTTAACATTGAAGCCTATGGGATTCGCCTGAATAAATCTGCCGCATGAAACCACCAAACAGCAGGGCAATTCGGCAAATTTTCACTGCTGGTTTTTGTTCTCTGAATTAGATGAAGCATTGCTTTTCTATGGGGATTTCACTGCCCTCGAACAGGCACCGAACAGGCACCGTATGTGCAGGCAATTCGCCAACATTTGGCCAACTGCCTGCTCTCTGGATAGCCAAATGGCCAGGAAAGTTTACTTTTCGCCAGCAATACGGATCTCTTTGAATAACCCTGTATGTTTCAAAAGAGTGAATGTCCTTATCAGTCCTCATAAGGATATATGCAGCTTCTTAGGCATAAGAGCTCTTCAATGTTTCCCCTAACCTTGTTAAGAGGGAATATGCATGAGAGGCAGAGAAGACAGGGTCACGGCGTGGCTGACTATCTGCTCCTCTTCCTCCGTCCACCTCTCAAATCTCTGCCAGTCCTCATGGATCTGTTAATGAATATGGGGCCTTATGTAATCTAAAAATAAATTTGGAAAAATCTGAGATTTTCCCTATCCACAGCCCAGAAGGTCTGAAAACTCCGTTGCAGGACAACTTCACCTTTCGCTGGTGCACCAGTAGCCTTAAATTCCTAGGTATTCAGCTGACCACTTTTTGCATTGGACTATTTGCGGTGAATTATGCGGCCATGCTTCTTAAACTGCAGGAGGTCCTTTCAAAACTTGGTACAACCACATATATCATGGTTTGGCTGAATAAATGTTCTGAAAATGTCCAACCTGCCCAAACTGCTCTATCTGTTTGAAACCATTGCAATTTACCTGCCCTCTGCCTTCTTCTCGGTGGTGCGAAAACTTTTTATCCACTAGATGTGCAGCAGTTGATCTACGAGGGTCAAGTTAGCGCTTTGAAAGCACCTATGAATTCCAGCAGAATGGCTCACTCGCACCTTCGTAGCTACTACACTACTCAGCTGCAGCATCTGTTGGAGTGAAGCACAGGAAGCCCAGATAAAAGTTGGGTCACCACGGAACAATACTGTGCCAACACTGTGCCTTTCTGGGATGCTCCAATCCTTAGCCAACTCTAGAGAAGACACGACTCCTACCCTTACTGCTAGTGCTACCCTCTGTTGTAGAGCTTTATAGTGTGTCGCACTGAGGTGGTCCTTTTGCCATCACCCTTGATGCCCCCTCCAGTGCCCCCGATTTTCTACAAGCCTTTACGGCTGGCTATCCCCACAAAAAAATGCCTCCTGCACCAACACAGAGAGATTGTGTATCTAAAGAAGATCCAACATGTCTTAACCAGACTCCATCTTCCTCAACCAGTGAGGTCCCTTACACTCTTTAATTTTCATTGTCTCATTGAACATTTGACTTCACTAGCACCCATGGATTCAATCACGCTCCCACTCACTCGCTTTGAAAAGTTCAGTACATGCAGAGATGTGCTGGATCATTGTGTTGCAGTATTATGTGGCATGTTACTCTCTTACATGCAAGCCCTGTCTGCCTTTAAAGGGAGGCAGAACTGAGGATACAACTGACAGATGAGGACTAGATGAAAAATGTGCACCCTTACACACAGCTCTAGGATAGCCTTGAAACACCAAGAGAACATCTGCAATTTATTGACTAGGTGATCCAGAACTCCAGATGGGTTGAAACATTTTTACGGCATTCAGGCGGCCAAATGATAGGATGTGAGGTTTACTTAATTTGTCTTGTACCCTGACTCTACAGGAGATCTTTAGTGAATCTAGCCAGAAATCTTAGCTTTAAGATATTATAGCAAAGATTATTTTATACAGTCATAGGGAAAATAAGTTACTTAACAAACAATACGGCAAACTTGGAAGATAGTCACATTTCATGCAATCTGACTTGGAAAAAAATAATGATTTTGACTTATTTTAGAACCTACGTTTTGGAAGAGTACGGTACCTGTTCTTATGAGCTATATCTCTTACATAAACCTTTACAAATGTTGAAGGATACACTTATGCTAATTTTGCTAATATTCCTTAAAAAAAGCACAAATTTTATAAAACTTTACTCTGAAATATTTGTTAAAACAATTACAGCTCCTCTAGCATCAAACTAAAAGTCTATTTTCAAGGACTTTTTACATGAACAAGGTATGCAGGAGAGCGGATGGCCTGTAGGACGTCGATCCCTCCCAAACTCTATGGCCTGCAAAGATCGGAGACTCCTGTCTTGTCTATACTGCCCGCACATACAGGGTTATTCAGAGAGAGGTGAAAACCAGGAGAATGACTGGAGAAGTGAAAATTCTATGTCAAAGTAGCCAAACAAGAAAAATTCTCCCATTTATCTCACTTTCCAAATCAGCTATTTTGACCTAGAATTTTCACTTCTCCAGTCATTCTCCTGGTTTTAACCTCTCTCTGAATAACCCTGATAGTCATTGGGTAAGGTGTTAAATCAGAAGGGGTCAAACAAGAAGATGTAACTTCTCACCAGATAGCTATGGGTGGGGGGGGGGAGGCATTGTGATGTTCTTCTTTGCACCCACCAATTACACTCACGAATATGAGAAAACTAAAATTGTTTCTGTGTAATGTGCTTTCACTTAATTTATTGAGGTTTCCTTTTGTTGATTTGAACGAATCAGGTGAATTGACAACTCACCCATAATTTGGATGGACCTCAATTTGTCCGGAAAACGAAAGCATGTGCGTATTTCATATTCATGAAAATACAAATTGATAAGATTGATCTGTATAAGATTGTCAAAGATTTGTACCAGGGGTGCAGATAGGAGCCCAGGATGCGGGGATATGGAGGCCAGAAAATGTATTGAAGTTAAACAGAGGTTTATTGAGGATGATGCAAAAGACAGGCAGAGGGATATACAGGATAGGAGAGAAATAGGGACAAGGCAAGTTTACGCCTTGTTGAGGTATAGAGGGTACAGGGCGATAGAGGGTACAGGGCGATAGAGATATACAGAACACAGGAAGACTCTGAAGTAATGGAACAGACAATGAACGCTGGACTCACTGAAGGGCAGACACAGGAAAAGAGCTGACTGGGTCTAAACAGGAATGAAGAACAAGGGAGGTTGCAGAGGTAAATAACTACTGGCAGTTGGGGTCTCTGGTAGCAGGGGTCCTTTTATTTAGAAAACAGGATTCTCTGGTTGCTGGGGTCCTTGGTAACTGGGGTCCTGGGTAGCTTGGGTCCTTGGAAGCATAGCAAGGGTCGTTTTTGAGAACAGAAAGAGTCTTTGGTAAATACAGTGGGCAGAGCAAGGTCCAGGGACACAGTGTGCCCGGCAAGGTCTGGGAAAACAGTGGGATCTCTTGGTCAAGCTGGATCTTCTGAAGGGAAAGCACAGGACTCAGATGACACCAGAAACAGTTTACAATGCCAAAACACTGTGGATGGGGTATGTCTCCCTTATCAAGGAAGTCCACTTAACTTCCCCCAGGATGGATGCATACACCTTGGGCAAAGTATCCTGAACTGGATTTCGCGGGCAACAGGAGATGAGCTGCCCTCTATGGAGCAAGCAGCTCAGGACAAAACCAGGAGTGGATTGCTATGCTAGTAATGGCTGGAAACTAAGCAAGAGTGGTATTACCAGGGTTCAGGTTGCTAAGGTACCAACTCAGGCATGGGTCTTCCGGTGGCAGTTTCATGTCCCCCGGAGTGGAGCATGACAAAGGTTCATCATGCAGATAAGCAGAATTTACCTATAAGTCATTGTGGGTACTCAAGAGAAATTTCTGGTGATGTCAGGCATCATACTATCTTGCCTGTAGGGATCGTACAAGTTGGTTGAAATTCCCATGTATTTTTTTGTCCATCTATGCATTAAGTATGTTTCAAAGGAAAGCAATTTTCTACTAGAAGGTCTGTATTTTTATAGACAAGTTCAATTTATCAAAATCCACGAGGAGGTGAATGTTAATAATTTCCTACTTTATATCTCTAGTCACCTAAAATAAGTCCTCGCATTGCCTTGTGATGTCCAGCTCAAAGACAGTTCTATAGTCAACAGTCAAAAAGATTTAGACATTGCTTTTCTGAATCTATTATTTTCAGCGCCTTGCAATTTTATTAATTTACTTCCTTCCCTTGATCTATCAGAAGTAAGATGCACTATATTGGGAAATCGTCTGATTAAAACTTCCATCTACAGTAAGCAATTGGCTACATTACTTAAAATGATTATTTTCAGTGGAGAATGCTATGTTTTATACTGGCATTTCCGATTTTCCTTAAATAGACTTTAATTAGATATAATGGGCACATCGTTTACATTAAAGAGATCGGCATTATATACTGTTCAAGTACTAGCATTGTACATAAATGCAGCTAATTTTACAACCAGTTGTCACAATGTATTGTTGGTGATGAAAAAGAACCGTGCATAAATGCATGCAGATTAGCTACGGACATTCTCCGGGATTTAATATTATGTACGAAACACGATTTCAGAGCTCTAAATTATTCATCGTCATTTTCGAAATCTTTACAGTTGCGTGTTTTTGTCCAGGGAATTATATATTTATTTGTAACAATAAAAGTCAATGAGCCGTAGCACAAAGATTTTTCTCACCTATTTATAGAAATATAGCTTATATTTAAATCTAGAGACGTTGTCTGTAGTATAGTACGACTCTACTAACTTCCACTGGGCCGTTCAAAAAGTAACTATATAGAGATGGCACTTCACAGGCAGCATGTAGATAGATATATTCATTTTCTTAAACTGTTTTATACAAAACAAGTTCATTTTAGTAAGAATATTATCACTTTTAAGGATGCTTAATAAAAACATTATTTCTACAGATTGTTGTCATTTCATCTAATATGATATTTTTACACATATATAGGGGAAACTTTTTTGTGATTCTGCTTCCTAAAAAAATTACACCAGAATATTTAAACAAAATGTAGCGCTCAGCTAGACATACTGTATGTCAGATCAAGGAGGAGAAAAGTGGATGAACGGAATACACACAGTCACTACTATCCCCTTTGTAGGTCACATTTATCACAATGACATTGAAAGTTGAACACAGCATGTTTTACCAACTTAATGTTGGTACGCTATACTTCCCAAGATTTTTCTGAGCCTCAGGTATAAATAATTGAGTCTGACACATAGCCAAGGCCAGGTGTGACCTCACAAGGCACCTGGCAACAGGCGCACCCAGTGAATGGAACAGTTTCCAAGTTGCATTGATAAGAGGGAGGCATGGGAATTGGTTACAATGCTCCCTATTGTAGATAGAGCAGTTGCATCAAGAAAGATTTACCAAAATAAACACTCTTGTCCGTTTTAAGATAGAGCAAGAAGGAAAAGGTATAAGAAAAAGAGTTTAAAGAGGTAAACATCTCTTTTAATAGTTGGTAACTACCCTATGATTATTTTAATAGGAATTAAAACTTTTGCTGAGCGTGTCTATGCCTTCTATGGTGTGTTATTTACTGTCATGATGTGAATTGTGCCGTTGGTAAAAATAATGTTGTAGTGTTCAAGAGATCTTTTTTGGCTCCTAGGATAGTGGGGGCTATCAACAGGACTATATGAACACAATTAATTTATACATGTTGCCTGTGCCTTTTGTGGTCTGATATATTTTTGGCAACAATGTGACCATGAGAATTGTAATGTTATGTTGTTAGTTTGCAGATTGGTTAATTGGGATCACATGGTAACCCCCTTAGACGATTGGATTTTGTGTGAATAGGATTGGTCTAACAAAGACATGTGATGCTTTGAATTATGTGTATCTGGATGGATTTTGATTGAAATCACCTACTGTGGGTGGTACTGTGAAAACTGATTGATCAAGGGAGTATTCTGTTTCCCATTTATATCAGGAGAGATGTGGTGGTTAGTTCATGGTTTATTTTGCTCCCGATGAAGCTGACATACGGTCGTTGAAAAACCTGTTGAGCGTTTATTGTTATTTTAATTGCTGCTATGCATATGTGATTATGCAGCAGGGAAAGAGTAGAATCCATATTATAGCATGCTTGCAGCACACATTAAAAATCAAGCTTTATAACAATGCCTATAAGGGTGCTCATGGAGTTCTTTTCCCAAAAGTAGACGTGAAACAGTAAATGGAAAACTAAGGACACCTTTAGATGGACCAGCAGCAATTTTATTGTGAAGTCATGAAAAGGGATCATTTCGACTGAAGGATCAGCCTTTATCAAGTCACAGGCTGATCCTTCAGTCGAAACATTGCCTTTATCATATTGCAATAAAATTGATGTACGTTCATGTAAAGAAGTCCCTGGTTTTCCATTTGCTCTTTAGTGTCTGTCATTGTATGTCAATGACTGTGTGTCTCTCTTTATGTCTTTGTGTCTTTTGGTGCCTCTGTCAATGTCTTTGACATTCTCTCTGTGTGTCTTTGTGTATGTCTTTGTCTTTGGCAGTGTCTCTGTATCTGCCAGCCTCAAAAATACCTCCTATAGCTCTGTACAAAACACTCAGCTGAAATAGGGCTTATTGTGGGCAGCTCCCGTACAGGACACGGTCATGCTGAAGCGATAGTTCCTTTAACCTCCCTGGTGGTGTTCCCGAGTGTGTCTCGGGGTTAAATTTCACCGCTGAGAGCGGTAAACCCGAGACACACTCGGGCTGTATACATCACCTCTCTGTGCGCTCCCTTGATAATTTCTGCAGTCTCCTACAGCGATCGCGACCTCATACTTCCTGGATTCCTTCACGCGAGGAGGGAACCAGGAAGTAATGAGGTCGTGGTCGCCGGAGGAGGCAGCTGGGGACATCGAGGGAGCGCAGGGAGAAGTGATGTATCCAGCGGCATCCCGAGTGTTGCTCGGGGTTACCACTTCCAACATAGGAATTTAACCCCGAGCCACACTCGGAATGCCGCTAGGGGGGGGAGAAAAAAAAAGACCGTTTTCTGCAAAGAAATTTCTGAATAAATAGACCGCCAGGGGGGTTAACAGACAGAGTTTAATTAACCTCACTTGTTCCCAATACTTTCTTAAGACGCATCACTCTTTTTTTGAGAGTTCTAACAAGTTTCTTTATTTGAGGTTATTAATAATGGCAAGTGTTATATGGTTGGACATTTTGGGTGAGGTGGTGTGGCCATGGAGAGGTGTGGCCAGTGACAGGCACTGGAAAGGTTTTGTGCAAAGGGTGCAAAAATGCCCTTCCTATACTGTAGCTACTGCCTGCATGTATCACGTAGATACTTAGGGACAATATTATGCTTGGAGCAGTGATTTGCATACTTGCAAAATCACCACTCCGAGTCACCCACTAGTGCTACCATGCTGCTGAGAAAATAACAAGCAACACAACATGCATTTACTGATACTAATATTGGCAGCAGTGATATGCACGTTTACCTGTATTCCCACTCGAACTCCACAGGACCTCATGAAGTGCTGCCCAAGAATAGCATAACATTGCATATACAGTATGTGTGATCATGTAGGACTGGCAGAAGACAACTATTTGTTATCTGCATTTTTCCAGCAGCAGCTAATGGGACGGATTTTTGTCGACCTTTTGTCGACTGGATCTATGGTGACTTTTAATTGTTTTTTATGGTATTACGTGATTTCAGGTCATTTAGATGAAAAAAAACTAGATTAAAAAACAGGTAAATAAGAGGTGTCTATGTCTACCTCAATGTCAAATGACAAGATAATTAACACTGGTATAAATAGAAAACTGTGAAGTCTTTCGCCTTTTTTTTTGTATTTTAAATATAAACACTAAAAAAACTGAATCACTTTAATTTTTGGTAGAATTTCCTACTCCTTTTGAAGTCAAGACATTGATAAATACAATCCTACACACCCAGCCCCCAATAAGGGCATTTTGCCAATAAAATAACTGAAAAGGAACAAAGGAGGTAATTTATTTCCTTGCACAAAATGTCTCCAAAACTGCAGTAACCGATTTGTCAAAAAGAAGTGTCCTGTTGTTCTCAATCTGTGCTGTTGTTTGCCTTGGTTTTGCAGGCATATGACTTATCTTGAACAGGTCACTTGTGCCTCACCAGCCTCTTTGCACTACTGTCTAAAACATTACTATTTCAACATTAATAGGCCCATAAAAATGCATTTTCTACTAGTATACATCACAATTTATAGAGCTCTGGACAGAGTATTGGATTACACTTCGATATTCTCTACACTTTTTATGATAGAATTTAATTTGTTATAACATTTGTTTAGTTTAAATAATAGGATATGTAATACTTTTTACTTTACTTTGTACTTTGGAGATAGACTAAAGGCTTTTAAAATTACTAATTCATTATCACCTCTATGGTAAATACGTCACATTACGAAAAATAATTACCTGTATATGAACCAGATTGACACATATGTATAAAGAGAAAAACACACTAACAGGGTTATTCAAAGAGCCCCGAAATTCCATTGGAATTCCGTTCCCCGCACTCTTGGGAATCAATTTCCCCAACCCTGCGATGAATTTAGCATTCACCACAGGGCCCCCGAAGTGCAGGGAAAAGCCGCCTACCGCATCTGAGAAACAGCCGCAAAAAACGTTGATTGGAACGGTAAAACTACTGCAAAACCATCGAAAAATGCAGTATGCACCCGGTGGTCTGCCGCAAAACCCATGTACACATCCAAAAAAAGCCGACGTTCCGCAGAACAGAGTGCAAACCAGTTGCCGGAAAAAACCGACAAGCCGAACAGAATAAAAAAAAAACGCTTCAACTTTTAAAAGTTTTTTTCAAAAAAACTACTACACGAAAATGCCTTAAAATTACATATAAGGTCCTATGAATAATAACAGAAAGGTCTGTTACAGAAAAAAACGCTATTTACAAAACAATTGTGACAAAATCCTGAAAAATGCCTAAAAAAACCCTAAAAATTAAATAAATAATGAGACTTTTTGCAGCAAGTTAACCCTTTCACTGCTGAGCCATTTCACCGCTGTGCTGAGCTCATTTTTACCGCTTTTGCTCATCATGTTTAAACGCGATTTGAAGCCACATTTTATTATATGACCCAGACATATTAGATATCGTTCTTTCCGGCAAACTCCGCAGATACATAATAGATCATTATTATATGTATATGTTATGCCCTGCCTGTATATTATAACAAAAAATGCAATAAAACTAAAATTTTGAATCATCGTGTAAAGTGTTTTTTTTCCATATTTTATCATGCGAGTTTTTGCGTTTATATTTTCTATGGGCTGCGCTTGTAAAAAAAAATTAGAAATGAGGACCGTTACATTTTTTTGAGGGGAATTACGTGATTGTTGGCAAACGCACCCCATAGAAAAAAATCATTAGTGCAGCATCATTGTTCACATTATAATTGAAATGGCAACAATATTGCTGCATTAATAAAAACACGCAAATAAGAAAAAACATGTCTTTATTTTATTTTTATTAATTATTTTTATTTTTATTATTTTTTATTTATTTCAAACATGGTCATGCTCAGGCTTTTCAAATGATACATACACGAACTCCTAGCTGCCACGGTTCAGGAGATAAGGGGGTTCAAAGGAACCCCCTATCTCCACCAGGGGATTTCCTTGGGAAATCCCCAGACAGCTAGGGGTTACCTGTCTAACTGATGTCATTGCGTCATGCACGATGACGTTAGGTGGCCATGGGAGACTTGGAGGTGGAGCCGCCATCCAGGATTGCGGCCCCCACCGGAGCTAGGCTGCGATCCAGCACCGGATGGCGCTGGATCGCAGCCCTGTACGTAAGGGGTTAAGGCTGGGGTCAGACCAGCGCACTTTTAACGTGCGTTCTAGCGCACTTAATTACGGCCGCACTAGCAGCAAATGACGGGCAATGACGGCCAATATATGAAGTACGGTCGCACGAAAGTCCGGCCGCGCAACGCAAGTGGAAAATGAACGCATTTTTTCGAGAACGCAGAACCTCTAGTACGGACGTACAGAGTGCGCTGCGCCCGCTAGCGGTGTGTGTGTGTGATTTGGAGACGTCAGACCGTGCTCGTGTCCGGCCAACATAACGTCCAGACACCCAAAGTTTCCTGGTTTGGATACGTAAAAAATCACGCCCGAAAATGCGCATCGTATGACCGTTGTCGCGTATTCCGTGAAAAAATACGTCAATGCGTTCGGACGCACTTTTTTACGTTCGCGTGTAAAAATGCTTTCGTTTGACCCTAGCCTAAAACCAGGCACCGCTTAAAAGGGGAGACTCTCCCCTTTTAAGCGGTACCTGGTTTGAGCAGCTGCATCCTCCTGATCGGGAGGGAGAGGGATCCGAAAGGATATCCCTCCCTTCCATGCGATGTCCTGGGGGTCGCCCGAAAATGATGTCATAGCGCATGGTGCAATGATGTCATTTATGTGGGGCGGCCCATAAAAGTCACGTCTGACTTCCTAGAAGTCAGACTGCCGTGGGACCCTGGAGGAGAGAGACGAGTATCTCTCCGGGCTCCCGCCGAGTGGATGACGTGTGGGGAACGTCCTCCGCATATAGCGGGAGTCAATGAGGATGTTCCCCACATGTCATCTGCAGCCAAGGGGTTAAGAGAATAAACACTATATAATAAATATTTTATAAAAACGGGAATATTATTTTACATTGAAATTTATGGGATTTGCCTGATTAAACCTGCCGAATGAAACCATTAAACATCAGGGTATTGCTCTGACATTTCACTGCTGTTCGGTGTTCTCTGAATAGTTTAACCATTGCTTCTCTATGGGGAATTTCACTGCCGTCGAACAGGCACCGTATTTCGCTGGCAATTCGCAATATTTGTCAACTGCCTGCCTTTTGAATAGCCGACTGACCACGAAATTGCACCATACGGGGAAATCCACTTTTCGGTGCAATTTTTGAGCCAATTCGGCTCTCTTTGAATAACCCCTTAAGTATAAAAGAAGTGAAGGTGCATTTAAACACCCTTAAGGGTCAGACAATGATATGTACAGCATTAAGACCTTTTCCAGCTACAGCTGAAAATGTATACAGTAGCTACATTAAACATAAATAGGGATCATGAAACAGATACAGTTACACAGTTTGGATTCTGGTCACAATTGTTCATGTACCCTGAATATTACAATACTTTCTGTGTCTGCAGAATTAAAGTAGAAGCAGCAACCTGAGTATATACTAGCATTGTAATTAATAATAATGGCCTTTTTTCACAAAATATGACCATGCTTTCATTCCATTCAAAGAAACAAAATGTAGGTTTCATAAAACACTAGTAAGACAAAAATAAAGACCTATTTACAAATCAATAAGTTAGATTCAAGACCACTATGTTCTACTAGTTCTAGATAGGACTGAGAGGTATTTTCAGCCAGAAAATGAGATATTCAATGAAAAATTTCATATAGACCAAGAGGCCAGAGGTTCCCTGAACACTTAGAAACAAATACACAGGCACACATTAATAGAATCCACAGAAATCAATAATACATGCGTTGGAATGTCAATCTGAAGAGGAGAGACACTTTACGAAAAAAAAACAAATGTTTTATTGAATCGCACGGAAGTCGCGATATTCTTCTAAAGTCGAACAGAAAACGGATCCATTCTCTAAAAACTGGACTTGTGGCTTCAAAGAACAATTATACGAATCAATTAAGATGGAAAAGATGGAAAAAGAACACTTTAAACACATTTTTATAATTGTTTTGTATAAACTATAAAGATGCTTGACTTAGTAATTTCTTTTTTATCAGAATTTTATTGAAGTTTACTGAATGTGAGCAAAAAAATAAAGAATAAAAACCATATAGTGTGAATATAGGGAAATCGTATAGTTTTAAATTGTGTTTCTAAACCACCCTGTACTGAGTTTCATCAGAGAACTGCTTACAGCAGGGGCGTCAAGCTCCAGCCCCCCCCCAGATGTTTCTGAACTTCATCTACCATGATTCCCTGGCCATCTATTACATTGGAAGAATTACAGGAATTCTAGGCCTAAACATCTGGGGGGCCATGCATTTGACAGCCCTGACTTACAGCATTTATACAGTAGGCTTAATGGTGTGTTAATAAACTCACAATTACTCACAATTCGTCTATAGACAAAATAGTTTTCTCCTGAGGAAGTCCAATAGGACGAAACGCGTCAAGCTTCTACTAGAGCGCATACCCTCCGGTTGGACCCTTACAGGTTCAGTACTTGGTTGTTTATTAACCCTTCATTGGGAATTTTTTTGGTGCTCGCCGGAGGCTGGGCCAATGTAGGCCCACTGGCGAGTAGGGACTTCAAGATGGCTGCTGGCGGGCCCCCTCTGATGTCAGAGGAAGCCTGCCGGTGGCCATCTTGAAGTCCCTGCTTGCCGATGGGCCCAGCCCCGTCGAGAAGGGACTTCAAGATGGCCACCGGCGGGCCCCCTCTGATGATGTCAGAGGAAGCCCGCCGGCGGCCATCTTGAAGTCCCTGCTCACCGATGGGCCCAGCTCCGGCGAGAAGGGACTTCAAGATGGACACCGGTGGGCTCCCTCTGTTGATGTCAGAGAGGGCCCGCCAGTCAGAGGGGACCCGCCGGTGGTGGTTGAGCTGGTGGCAATTATATTCATGCTTGAGCTGGGGCCAATTATATCCATGTGTGAGCTGGGGCAATTATATCCATGTTTGAGCTGGGGGAAATTATATCCATGTTTGCGCTGGGGGCAATTATATCCATGTTTGAGCTGGGGCAATTATATCCATGTTTGCGCTGGGGCAATTATATCCATGTTTGAGCTGGGGTAATTATATCCATGTTTGAGCTGGGGCCAATTATATCCATGTTTGAGCTGGGGCCAATTATATCCATGTGTGAGCTGGGGCAATTATATCCATGTGTGAGCTGGGAGCAATTATATCCATGTTTGAACTGGGGGCAATTATATCCATGTTTGCACTGGGGGTAATTATATCCATGCTTGAGCTGGGGGCAATTATATCCATGTATGAGCTGGGGGCAATTATATCCATGTTTGAGCGGGGGGCAATTATATCCATGCGTGAGCTGGGGCAATTATATCCATGTGTGAGCTGGGGGCAATTATATCCATGTGTGAGCTGCTGGGGACAATTACATCCATGTGTGAGCTGCTGGGGGCAATTACATCCATGCGTGAGCTGGGGGCAATTATATCCATGTGTGAGCTGGGGGCAATTATATCCATGTTTGCGCTGGGGGTAATTATATCCATGCTTGAGCTGGGGGCAATTATATCCATGTGTGAGCTGGGGGCAATTATATCCATGCATGAGCTGTGGCAATTATATCCATCCGTGAGCTGGGAGCAATATATCCATGTGTGAGCTGCTGGGGACAATTACATCCATGTGTGAGCTGCTGGGGGCAATTACATCCATACGTGAGCTGGGGGCAATTATATCCATGCGTGAGCTGGGGGCAATTATATCCATGTTTGAGCGGGGGGCAATTATATCCATGCATGAGCTGGGGCAATTATATCCATGTGTGAGCTGGGGGCAATTATATCCATGTGTGAGCTGCTGGGGACAATTACATCCATGTGTGAGCTGCTGGGGGCAATTACATCCATGCGTGAGCTGGGGGCAATTATATCCATGTGTGAGCTGGGGGCAATTATATCCATGTTTGCGCTGGGGGTAATTATATCCATGCTTGAGCTGGGG
This sequence comes from Leptobrachium leishanense, assembly GCA_009667805.1. Classification (NCBI taxonomy): domain Eukaryota; kingdom Metazoa; phylum Chordata; class Amphibia; order Anura; family Megophryidae; genus Leptobrachium; species Leptobrachium leishanense. The sequence continues at coordinate 280,668,893 of CM019066.1, forward strand.
GCAATTATATCCATGTATGAGCTGGGGGCAATTATATCCATGTGTGAGCTGGGAGCAATTATATCCATGTTTGAACTGGGGGCAATTATATCCATGTTTGCGCTGGGGGTAATTATATCCATGCTTGAGCTGGGGGCAATTATATCCATGTATGAGCTGGGGGCAATTATATCCATGTTTGAGCGGGGGGCAATTATATCCATGCGTGAGCTGGGGCAATTATATCCATGTGTGAGCTGGGGGCAATTATATCCATGTGTGAGCTGCTGGGGACAATTACATCCATGTGTGAGCTGCTGGGGGCAATTACATCCATGCGTGAGCTGGGGCAATTATATCCATGTGTGAGCTGGGGCAATTATATCCATGTTTGCGCTGGGGGTAATTATATCCATGCTTGAGCTGGGGGCAATTATATCCATGTGTGAGCTGGGGGCAATTATATCCATGCATGAGCTGTGGCAATTATATCCATCCGTGAGCTGGGAGCAATATATCCATGTGTGAGCTGCTGGGGACAATTACATCCATGTGTGAGCTGCTGGGGGCAATTACATCCATACGTGAGCTGGGGGCAATTATATCCATGCGTGAGCTGGGGGCAATTATATCCATGTTTGAGGGGGGGGGCAATTATATCCATGCATGAGCTGGGGCAATTATATCCATGTGTGAGCTGGGGGCAATTATATCCATGTGTGAGCTGCTGGGGACAATTACATCCATGTGTGAGCTGCTGGGGGCAATTACATCCATGAGTGAGCTGGGGGCAATTATATCCATGTGTGAGCTGGGGGCAATTATATCCATGTTTGCGCTGGGGGTAATTATATCCATGCTTGAGCTGGGGGCAATTATATCCATGTATGAGCTGGGGGCAATTATATCCATGTTTGAGCGGGGGGCAATTATATCCATGCATGAGCTGGGGCAATTATATCCATGTGTGAGCTGGGGGCAATTATATCCATGTGTGAGCTGCTGGGGACAATTACATCCATGTGTGAGCTGCTGGGGGCAATTACATCCATGCGTGAGCTGGGGGCAATTATATCCATGTGTGAGCTGGGGGCAATTATATCCATGTGCTCTATCTGCCACACTTGACCCTCGAGTACCCCGGCCTTTGTGACCTGCACATGTCCATGGCCTCCTACGGTACCTCAGACCTTCGGGAGTGTGCCAGGACAGTCACACATTTGGCCTATGCCACCTTTTCCATTCTCCCCCCCTTTTTTTTTTTGGGGTCCCGGAGCCCTTTTTGGTGTGTCTGTCCACCTCCCCCCCAACTTCCTATTCAGTGATGTTTATTGTTTGGCCCTGCGAGACCGTTTATTGTTTTCTTGTATGATTCACTGCTGAATATCTTCAAAATAAAAAATTTTGAATACGAAAAAAAAAGAATATATCCATGTGTGCGCTGGGGGCAATTATATCCATGTGTGAGCTGGGGGCAATTGTATCCATGCGTGAGCTGTGGCAATTATATCCATCCGTGAGCTGGGGGCAATATATCCATGTGTGAGCTGCTGGGGGCAATTATATCCATGTGTGAGCTGGGGCAAATATACCCATGTGTAAACTGGGGGCTCTCTGTAATAAATATGCCCACTTACAAGCTAAGTGGGTCCTGTTCCAGTGAGCTTACAGTCTAAGAGGGTCCTGTTCCCATGAACATACAATCTAAGAGGGGCCTGTTGCCGTGAGCTTACAATCTAAGTTGGGCCTGTTCCCATGAGCTGTCGCCACAAAACAACTCATACACGCCCTGGTAATCTCCCGACTCGACTATTGCAATAATCTCTTATCTGGCCTCCCTCTGTCCCGCCTCTCCCCCCTACAATCCATCCTGAACGCCTCCGCCAGACTAATTCACCTCACCCGCCGCTCTGTCTCTGCCGCTCCCCTCTGCGAGTCCCTTCACTGGCTCCCCATCCACTGCAGAATTAAGTTCAAAATCCTTATCCTTACCTACAAAACCCTCACTAACTCAGCTCCCCACTACCTGTCCTCACTAATCACCAAATACACCCCAGCCCGCTCCCTAAGGTCAAACAGTGACCTGCGCCTAGCTTCTCACCGCATCACCTCTTCCCATGATAGACTGCAGGATTTCTCACGCGCAGCCCCCACTCTCTGGAACGCTCTCCCTCGTACTGTCAGACTTTCCCCTAACTTCTCTTCCTTCAAACGCTCCCTTAAAACGTTCCTATTTAGGGAAGCCTACCACCCAACTCACTGACGCAATCATCAATCACTCTAACCTTACAGTTCTCTCCTCCTGTTTCCAACCCCAACCCTCCCAGATTGTGAGTTTCTACGGGAATAGGGCCCTCATCTCCTCCTGTACTGTTTGTCAAATGTTGTTCAATGTATTGTAACCCTGTCTATACTGTGCTTATTGTACAGCGCTGCGGAATATGCTGGCGCTTTATAAATAAAGAATAATAATAATAATGAGCTTACATTTTTTCAAGAGTTCCGAATTGGGGCCGAAAGGTAACCGAACGCTGAAGTTCAGTGTACGCTTACCTTTCCTGGCCATTCGGCTATTCAGAGAGCAGGCAGTTCACCAAATGTTGGTGGAGATTTGCCTACACATACGGTGCCTGTTCGGTGCCTGTTCGAGGGCAGTGAAATCCACATAGAGAAGCACTGCTTCGGCTATTCAGAGAACAAAAACCAGCAGTGAAAAGTTGCCGAAATGCCCTGCTGTTCGATGGTTTCATTCGACAGGTTTAATATTCAGGCGAATCACATAGGCTTCAATGTTAAAAATATTCCTGTTTTAATTCAATATCTAATAAACCGTTTATTATAATATTCTGCAGTAAAAAAGTTTCTTTATTTTTATGATCTTTTCTGTATTTTTGGGCATTTTTTTGCGAAAAGTTTTTTCCTTTTTTTTTAAAATCGTTTTTTCTGTAACAGCCCTTTTTATTATCCTTCATTGGATCTTATATGTAAATTCCAGACATTTTCGTTCTGTAGTTTCTTTGCAAACAGCGTTTCACTTTTCAAACATTCAAGCGTACTGTTTTTTTTTTTCTTCACTCTATTCGTCTGCGGTGTCAGCTTTTTCCGGCGGCTGCTCTGCTCTATGATCGGCGGCTGCTCGGTTTTCTTCGGCGTGCTCAGCGGGGTTAATCCAGATGTTTTTGCGGGTTTCGGTGTGCATTCACCGGGTTTTGTGGTGAGTGTTTGTCGTGTTTGCGGCGGCTTTACCCTGCACTATGACGGCCCTGTGGTGCTTGCTGAATACACCGCAGGGTCACCGAAATGGGATCGCCAAATCGCACCGAATTGAAGAGAACGAAAAGTCACTGAACGTGCGGTGACTTTTCAATTAACTTTGAATAACCCTGTATATATATATATGTATACTGTATATCACACACATTTTTAAATAGTTTTGCTGTCCACAGCTTTAGTAGATAATACGCTACCAGGGACGTTATAAATAAAACTCTCCCTTAGATATTAATGTAATCAGGTTCCAATATAATCTACAAATAAATTAATTCACAATTTCAGAATATCTAATTAATACTATTTGTATCAGAGCAAATGTCATTTATTTAAAACCTATTGAAATTCTATTAAATATCACCATATTACATCACTACATAATATTATATAGTGTAGTAGTGTAGATTTTATTTGTAACTCTTCAACTTCTAGTGTTTAGGCTCTGTAATGGAGACCAGCATACATTGGCAAAATTACCGATGGCAATCTGCCTGCAGGATCTCTCAGCCTATATCAGAATAATCGGTGTTACACAAAAAAGTATGTTCGACTTTAGTTTAAAGAAGGCAAAATATACAATATCTTTATCCACACAATAAAATTACCCTATAACGCAAATCATACTTGCATCACATACCTAGATTTATTATCAAAATACACAAGAAGGGCAGCACTCAACCTTAACTACGCTTTCAGTGCGGGTGCATCTCAAGACAGTATAATACAACAAACCAAGAAGAGAGCACTCCAAACAACATGCACAAACAGTACAGAAGAAACCACAACAGCAGCTAAATTCATTTAAAAACAGGAGATTTAACCAGGATTAACCCTTTAAATGCCTACAAACAATTCTTTTTCCCTTCAAATGCACTATAGATCTTAACCCTTGAATGTTGAGCTGTGTTGAAAATGGTGGAAGTTTAGTTTGCAATGGATGGCCATGGATTGCGTAAGCCTGCCAACAGCGACAAGTTTATCCCATAAGAGCAGTCATTAGGTTAGTATGATAGGACCTGCCAAGGGTGGAATACATTGTCGCTGTTGGCAGGCTTACGCAATCCATGGCCATCCATTGCAAACTAAACTTCCACCATTTTCAACACAGCTCAACATTCAAGGGTTAAGATCTATAGTGCATTTGAAGGGAATAAGAATTGTTTGTAGGCATTTAAAGGGTTAAACCTGGTTAAATCTCCTGTTTTTAAATGAATTTAGCTGCTGTTGTGGCTTCTTCTGTACTGTTTGTGCATGTTGTTTGGAGTGCTCTCTTCTTGGTTTGTTAGATTTATTATCAGGGTTATTCAAAGAGATCCAAATTGCTTGAGAAAGGTAACCGAACGCTGAAAATCAGCGTTCGGTTACCTTTCTTGGCCATCCGGCTATCCAGAGAGCAGGCAATACGCCAAATCCTGGCGAATTGCCTGACCATACGGTGCCTGTTCAAGGGCAGTGAAAACCCCATGAAAAAGCACAGCTTCGGCTATTCAGAGAACACAAACCAGCAGTGAAAGGTTCCCGAAATGCCCTGTCATTCGGTGGTTTAATTCGGCAAGTTTATTCAGGAGAATCCCATAGGCTTCAATGTTAAAAATATTCCCGTTTTAAATCAATATCTAATAAACCATTCATTATAAAATTCTGCAGTAAAGAGTCTCTTTATTTATAGATTTTTTAGGATATTTTAAGCATTTTTCTTTTAATTTTTTTATTTTTAAAAGTCCGATTTTTTTTTTTTTTTTCAGTTTACTTATTTTTTCTGTAACAACCCTCTTTATTATCATTCCCTGGACCTCATATGTAAATTTCAGCCATTTTCGCTCTGTAGTTTCTTTGCAAACAGTGTTTCACATTTCAAACATTCATACAAACTGTTTTCCTAATTTATTCACTTCACTCTGCGGTCTCGGCTTTCTCTGCTTTTTCCGGCGGCTTCGCTGTGTGATCGGCTCCTGCTCGGGTTTTTCCGTGGTGCTCGGTGGGTTAATCCAGATGTTTTTGAGGGTTTTCAGCGTGCATTCGCTGGGTTTTGCAGTTCGTTTTCGTCGGGTTTGCGGCAGCTTTTCGCTGCAATTCGGGGACCCTGTGGTGTTTGCTGAATACACCGCAGGGTCACCGAAATGGGATCGGCAAAAGGAACCGAATTGAAGAGAACGAAAAGTCACCGAACGTGCGGTGACTTTTCGAATCTCTTTGAATAGCCCTGTATGTATTTAACATCTGTAAATTGTGGGTTTTATCCACAACTCGTACACACTTGACTGCTCATTAGTTAGTGCAATATACTAAATTATGTGTGCATGTGTACTGCAATGAATGGCTGTAAATTAAGTGCAATTTTACACATTTTCTCAGTTATGAGACTTATTAAATGGAGGAAATGCACTATTTCTACTCAGATTCATTAATGAAAAAGACCACGATAAGAAGTATAAAACATCACAAACATAAAATCTTACATTAATGTAGCATATGTAGCCTGCAAACTAAATACTATTAGAGATATCATTTAAATTAAAATTTAAAACGTAATCGTTTGCTTAAATAAAACAAAAAAGAAATACTAACTAGCCTGAATATATTCTTCAGTCCTTCTGAAAGAACAGGAGAATTAACACAAGTTACAAAAGTGCCTACAACATATCCTTCGACAATGGCAGATAGGACAAGAAAAGGACATTAGCTGAGGCTTCTCTGCCTGCATCAAGCATGTAGGGCTAAATTACAATCTTCATGCATACGTTTGCGCCGGCATAAATAATCATTAACGCGTGGGGCAAAACAATTTGCGCCGAATTCCATATTACATAGTCAGCGCAACAACCGCGCGCAGTCGTCAACCGCGTGTGAACCTGCGCGAACCCTGCGCGAGCTTACTGTACTTTGCGCGTCCTATACTTAACATTGTGAGTGCAAATGCGAATGTGCGCTGGTACGAGTATGGTATTACAATCTATTCGTGGTAATTATCGCTTGGCCTTATCGCGCATAATTTAAGCAACTCCTAAAAGCTGGTGCTAATGGCAAATTTGAACAACCTGGCTAACCCCAAATATCCAAGCCCATAAAAAAGAATGCACCAAAGCACAGTGGCCCATTCAAATCATACCAAACCAATACAATGGATGAAGTTGTGTGTGCATGTATTATTGCTGCAGCAAATATGCTTGGATTGACAGTGGCAGACGCAATTTGTTAACGTGAGACAGGTGTGGTTCTTAATTCTCCTTGGCTGAATCTCGAAAAAAAGACAGCGTGAGCAAAGATTTTTGCACGGGACGGTACTGCGCATGCATTTGGGCGCGTCCTGTTTGCGCGCGCTATTGATCGGCAGATGAAAAAACGCGCAAGGATTGTAATTCCAGCGCGCGCAAAACTTTAACGTTTGGCGCAAAGATTTTTACTTTGAGCGAGGATTTTTGCGTTAAGAATGTAATGTGGCCCGTAGAGTTTACCAAAAACTCGGCCCAGTTTAAATTGTTGACTCACACAAACATTTATAGACACTGCAATCATATATTAATGCACTTTTACTACACACCTTTACTTATTTTGATTACGAATACGGAGACACCTCCTTTTGAGTGGTGGCTCCAAATCCTCTGTCCCTGTCGAGAGAATTGGTGTAGATACTATACATGGTGTCATTGCAGTCTTGTCTGCTGGCTTTGGCACAGGCTGGATAACACAGCCCGTTTTAGGCAACATCCGCAATGCATAAGCATGGTCCTCGTCTGCAGGGTTGTTTAAATTGGGGTCTTGTTTCTCCCCAACCGTCAAGGTCTCTTCCGTAAAATTCTTCTTGTTGGTTTCTAATTCTAGATGGCAATTTGAAGCACAATTATTTTCTTTAACGGATTCTAATTCATTTACAAGTGGCTCTTTGTCTAGGGGAGTCTTTTTCTGCTCTGGAGGTGATTTTTCAGAGTTTTTAGAAATGTCTGTGCTTTTTGTACCATTTACAATGACATTGCAAACTGCTGCGCTGGTTTCATGTCCTGGAGTGCTGGAGACAAGCGGGACAGGACAAGAATAGGCTGAATCGCTGGATGGATGTGTTTTTATTTCCACTGGGCTACAATTGTCCCTGCAGTTACTGCGACCCTTTCTGTCTGAATTACTAAAAGCCAGGTTTACAACACTGTTAGGTTCATGTTCAAGTTTTAATTGAGCATTTACAGTTCTGTGAATTACATTGTGAAGCCTAGACCTGTGAGCCACAGTTAAGTCTATCACTCCATCCTGTGAAACCTGAAGTGTACTGGTAATTCCAAGTTTACTGTTTTCCGGGCTTGCTGTCCTCGCTGTTAAATCCACTATTTCCATTTTAGCTTCCTCCTGAAGTACAGGTGCCTGGTGAGAATGATGCCCTGCACCACCCGGTGATGACTCTGAAGGTTTGAATGACTTCTGCTTTGTTTCCTTCTGGGACAAAGAATTATCCTTTGGCTTTTCCCTTGGCGACTCACTTGAAGACCTTGGAATGATGCTTTCACCATTGCGGGAGAAGTCATTTGGGGGTTTGGAATCAAATATGTTAGGAATGGGAATGGGAATAGGTATTGGAACAGGTAGGGGAACAATAACAGGATATGGCACTAACAGTGTTGGTGGTGGCACCAGTGGAGCAAGGGATGGCAATCCAAAATTAACCATCTGTGGCATATGCATAGGGCCATTTGGCATCATGCCCATATGGGGGAAAGGAAGACTAGGTAGAGGACCTCCAGGTGGATGCGGTGGAAGCAATCCTGAGGGATTTCCAGGCATTGTAGGTGTAGTTGGTGGATGGATATGAGGTGATAACATTGGTCTGTGCATAGGACTAGAGGCGGGACCCATAACTCTGGGGCCACCTGGTGGCATCCCCATACCAGGAATCATTGGGTTGGACAACGGACTGTTTGGATTTGAACCATGTGGTCCTCTGAGAAAAGGTGGACGTATTTGCTGTATAAATTGCTGCTCCATGAAAATTGGCAGAGGAACTGGACCTCGGTTTGTCATTATCATGGGAGGACTCCTAGGTGGTACACCCATGGGAGGCACAATACTGGCAGGTGGTGGTACAGGAACTGGGGGCATATTTGGATTCTCATTTATAGGAATGGATTTGGGTACAGGTGTAGGGATTTTAGTAGAAGAGCTGTTGGCAGTATCAGATGGGGAAGCTGTGGCTGAGGCTGATGATCCAGGGCCGTGATTTTGGCTGGCCATAGACACTGGGGAAGGGATCATTCGTCGAGCATCTGTCAGCGGTATATTCCAAGAATCTGGCGTTAGCAGCTGGACCCCTGTACCTTCTGCTTTATTGTCAACTGGGGGATGTAATGTGTTACAAAGTCCAGCTGGGAGGTTGGCTTGTGTTTCTTTGTAAAAAATGTCCATTTTATATTGATTTAGACACTTTGCACTGCAGAACTGAAGTCTCCGTTCCCCGTCCCCAAAATCCAGATATTCTTTTGTATGTCTTATATGCTTACACCAATCACATACCTAAAACAAAGAGAAAAACAGAGCGATCTGAAAAGAAGTTCATATCTGAATGCACATTGACAAAATCTTTTATAGCTATGCCTAAACCTATTAGAGGTAACATAACAAAGCACACCTCCATCCATCAGGCACCATATGTTGCAATTGTGACTATATGTACAATTACAGAACCTGACCTACAGCATTTCACAACCAAAAATCACTATTAGCATTAAAAAATTAACAGAACCAGCAAATTTGAAAATGAACGAAATCATTTACTGAATTGTGAATTGGATTTATACTTATATTTAGTCAACCAGCTTTAAAAACTGGGTTTAATTAACATTGACTCTTTCGGAACTGTTGCATGTTCATAATGGGTTTCATTCCTATTGTCTGTAAATGTCATTTTTTATGTACCGTATTTGTTTTAAAGAAAATCAATTGGTAGAAATAAGTCAAATTTTAGTATATAACCTGTTTAAGCAAAACCTTATAACATCCAAAAAAGATGGGCATGGAATAGAAAACAGGGAAAAATGAATCTGGGCGCTAAAGCCATTCCTTCAAAAACAAGATTTGGGAGCTAATTTTCTTCTCACAAAAGGCCAGGTATTGCAGTGTTGTGGATATTAATCTTTGAAATCTCTAAGACCAAATTGTTTGTTTCTCATTTTAATTGTGATGTCAGATTGATGCCGATGGTTAGATCTTCTGAGTTTTGATGGATAATAGATATTTGACTCAAATTAAATTCTTCAGTTTTCACTCAAATACTAACAACAATTAAAACCCTAATTTATTAAAAATAATAAATAAATAAATAACAAACTCAAAACCATTCCTGGTAAAATAGTTTGCAAATAAATAAATAAATAAATTCCAGACTTTCAGATCATTGCTTCTGAGAAATTATTGTGATTTCATTAATGCATTAATTTTAACAACAACATCAGTTTTCACAGATGGCAAAGACGTGATCTACAATTCAAATCCAGCTCCTGTTTGCACTAATGCTTCTCCTTCGTATGGCATTTTGAACAAGAATTAATATGGGAACTCTTGCCATTTCGTAAACACATCTCAGCAGCTTACAAGAGGATTCATATTTCTAGCGGAGAAACCTACCCATAATGTTAAAATATGTGTCCTTTCTGTCTTACTTATTCTCTTGAGTTTGGATGAGTAAGGGATTAGATGAAAAAGGGCGCCTCAGCATAATAGCTTATGATATTTGCATAGGTATGAAAGGGACATTAGAGGGAGTATGGTCAAAGGAACATTCTCCAGCCTCTAGAGAATCATCATTTGTCTCGTGGGGGTATGGCCACCCCCTGCTGCATAGTTCCCTCATCCTATAACCTCCGATCCAGGACCAGCACCTTACTTGCAGTACCACTATACAAAAAGAAGGTGTCTCGAGCCTCATTTTCCTACAGAGCACCGTAGTTATGGAATAACCTCCCAGACGCCATCAAATCTTCCCCCAGTCTAAAGTCACTCAAGAGCTCCCTATTAACATACCTCAATACGGAATGCACCTGTAAACATGTAACATAATGAATATATTTCCTACATATTTATAATCTGTATATTTGTGTTTTGTTTTTAATATCTTGCATTTTATTACTTTGTATTTCTGTAACGACTGTAACATTTCAATGTTCTTTAACCCAGGACATACTTGAAAACGAGAGAAATCTCAATGTATCCTTCCTGGTAAAATACTTTATAAATAAATAAATAATTACAAATGGGCAAGTTAAATAATGTGTCACCTCCTGGAGTCCATATGCAATATGTGCCCTGCTGAAATACTCAGCTTAACATCCACCAAGTTGATTTAGTGTCGTGTCACAGTGTTTATCGCCATAGCTGTTTTGCTTTAAATGAGGATACCTAGTATTATCAGAATCAGGATACCAGAGCCAACAAACCCGAGACACCAAGAAAAGTGACATTTACGATGCTGATGTCCTGTCCACCACTTTCTGCACACAGTTTCTTAAAAATACATGCTTTTTACAAAATCACTAGATTCTTATACCAGAACAGCTAATGAATGGCATGTTTAGGGGTTACACTTACTTACCACAGAAAATTACAAGAGATCTAATTGGATAAACCACTTCCTGGTTTATACAAGTGTCTTACCATTGGCTCATCAGCAGTAAAGAAGAAGCATGAGTATTTCTTTTAAATTTAGTTTCACACACTGGGTTGATAAAAAAATATATTAAAAAAAATTAAATGATATAGTTCTACTGTAAATGTGCACTGAAAGTTGGAAGCACCTTCTGTCCTCAGCGAACACACTTACATATGACCTGTAACAACGTGATCCCACAGTATCCATAGACCTAATATATATAATTATAGGTCTAAAGTAAGTTCCTATGTGCAGTTCCCTCTGCACCTCTTGTTTCCATCCTATGTCCATTTATCTGCACCTCGTTCCCTTTGGTTATTGTAAAGAGCTGAGTAAAGTTTTGGCGCTATACAAATGACGACAATAATAATAATTTAACAAGTCCAACACTTTATAAAAGGGAAAACCTAATGACACTTCTTAAAAACAACATAAATACCAAATAGTTTACACCAATCAAGTTTCAAATAATGTTCCGTTCATTTTTTGTTTCTGCTGTGCACAAAAGAGTAGTTTGAGTTATAGTCAACAGTTTCAGCCAAATTCAGGGAAGCTGATTGGACAACTCTTCAGCTTCCATATGGTCAACGACCCAAAATATACTGTGAAATAAACCCAAGACTTTTTAAGATGTGGAATATTCTGTAATGACCAAGTCAAAGATCTGAGCTCAACCCGATTGAGAATGGATTTCACTTGTTGAAGACAAAACTTAAGGCAGAAAGACCCATGAACAAACAATAACTGTCATTAAAGACTGAAGACATGAAGCTACATTAATGGCATGGCATCACAAAGGAGGAAACCCAGTGTTTGGTGATGTCTATGCATTCCAGACCTCAAGCAGTCATCGCCTGCAAAGGATTCACGCCAAAATATTAAAAATGAACATTTTATTTATGATTGTGGAATGTGTCCAATTACATTTGAGCCCCTGAAATAAGGGGATTTATGAGAATGGTTGCAATTCCTAAACTTTTCATATGATATTTATGTTCAACCCCTGGAATTAAAGCTGTAAGTCTGCACTTCAATTAGTTATTCTGAATACAGGATTTTTATAGACATTTAGAAATGATAAAAGTTGGCTTCTATATATATAATGGAACGGAATACACAGATTATATTGTTCGTTTTATTCCATCGTGTGCGGTCATCCTAATATGAATGATTTTAATAATTCCAGCATCTGTCTTCCTATGTAACACTAATAAAGACTATTTCACATGATCTGATTGGAAACATTTATTTAGGAAGGAAATATGATTTTAAACTATTTTTAAATAAAAGATTTCTTTCAATTTAATTTACTACTCAAAAATATTAGATAATGCAGAAGCCTAGAATATTTGATAGTATGTATCCACATGAAATAGTCCAGTTAATCATTCAGTTCACTTTACGTTACACAGAGAAATTTTTCATTTCACAGTAGGAAGGAACTGAATGGAAGAAAATAGTTCAATGACCCTCATTGTACTTTTTACTATTTATATGTGAGTGGCATTTTGCCAGTTTAGCACTTAAAAGTTGAATGGTTTTACTTCTCATTCAATTTATTTTCTGTAAAGCATGAGCACCGGTGAATTACATAAAAATTGTACTAGCTGCTGTAGTACTCTTGTCTGATAGCAATTCAAAGATTCTGACAATTTGATAGCAATATCAAAATATTATTGTGAATATATGATACATAATAGACACCTGAGAAATTATATTTGAATCATCCCAGTATGATATCGATGCATATATATATATATATATAAAGTCACTGTATCATTCTTCCTGGCGCTTCCGGGATACCCCCTGCCGGGACACCGCAGGCGGCGAGATAGGATTGGTAAGTGTGTCTTTGTGATACCTATATATATGGGTTTTTATATTCTGGATGTTTAACCTTGATAAAGGCCTCAAGGGGCCGAAACGCCAGTTTTTTTAATGGACTGAATAAATTTTGGATTTTAAGTAAGAACCTGGGTGCCTCCGTCTACCTATTTTGCATATTAATACCTTCTTAGGAGTTTTTGCACCGGGGCATATGAATTGACTGCAGTCGTTTCATCGTTCGCTACTTATGAGGATACGAGTGTCTGCAATTTCATTATTTTCATTATTTATGTATATATATATTTTTTGAGAAAGTATTTTACCAGGAAGGATACATTGAGATTTCTTTAGTTACCAAGTATGTCCTGGTTGGCGAGTATGTACCGTTAGGTGTCTTGCCCAAGGGCACTTAATGGAGAGGTGCTCTTGCCGGGATCAAACCTGTGTCTCCTCAGTCTCTCTCCACAGTTATAGAGCAGTGATGTTACCTCTACTCCACCCAGCCGGCACTATAAAATTAGATATGTCACGATCACAGTTTTCAGACCCCCGATCTGATCCCGGTCATGTGGTATTTGGGATTGACCAACACTGAGTTCCGACCCAATACTGCACACCTCTCAGCCAGATCGATGGCGTCCTAGCGAAAGGGAATCCTGGAACCTCCGCACTGACTCCTTGCATCGTCCCTGCCTCCTCCTCCATGACCCGCGAGCAGGCAAATAAGGTGCTCTGAATCAATGCAGAGGCTCCAGGATTCCAGCAGAGATGCTGGGAGTCTCGCTGCCATGCATTCCTCAAACTCAGGGGTCTCAGATCCCCAAAAAATAAATGAGTCCTGATTCTGAACCTGGGGATCGAATTGGGACATCCCTAATATATATGGAGCTAGATTACATAATGTGCGCTAACTGTAGCGTTCAGACATGTAACGTTAGGATAAGTGACTTTAGCGCATGAGCCCATATTAACTTCCTAACGCTAAACCCTTTAAAAATCCGTTAGTGCATCAGTGATTGTGCTAGCTTGAGTGAGCTTACTGTGCTTTGCACACCCTATACGTAACAAGGGGAACACAATCAGTAATTAGCGTTAGGATAAGTAAGGTATTACGAAGTCCTAATGCTAATTACTGAATCGATGGGTTAGCAAACATTTTAGCGAAATGGTGGGGTTTAGAAGAATACTTTCAGGGTTATCCAAAGAGATTCGAATTGCTTGAGAAAGGTAACCGAACGCTGAAAATCAGCGTTCGGTTGCCTTTCCTGACCATTCGGCTATCCAGAGAGCAGGCAATTCGCCAAATCCTGTCGAATTGCCTGAACATACGGTGCCTGTTCGGTCCCTGTTCGAGGGCAGTGAAATCCCCATGAAAAAGCACTGCTTCGGCTATTCAGAGAACACAAACCAGCAGTGAAAGGTTCCCCTAATACCCTGCCATTCGGTGTTTTAATTCGGCAAATTTATTCAGGAGAATCCCATAGGCTTCAATGTTAAAAATATTCCCGTTTTAATTCAATATCTAATAAACCGTTCATTATAAAATTCTGCAGCAAAAAGTCTCTTTATTTATAGATTTTTTAGGATACTTTAAGCATTTTTCTGAATTTTTTTAAAAAAAATTAAAAGTCCGATTTTTTTTTTTTTTTTCAGTTTACTTATTTTTTTTGTAACAGCCCTCTTTATGATCATTCCCTGGACCTCCTGTGAAAATTTCAGACATTTTCGCTCAGTAGTTTCTTTGCAAACAGCGTTTCTTTTTCCCAGATTCATACAAATGGTTTTTCTAATTTATTCACTGCCTCCTCTATGTCACAGCTGCTTCGGCTCTGTGTGATTCGGCTCCTGTTCGGCTCCTCTTCGAAGGTTAATCCAGATGTTTTTGCTTGTTTTCAGTGTGCATTCGGTTAGTTTTCGTCAGGTTTGCGGTAGCTTTTCCCTGCAATTCGGGGACCCTGTGGTGCTTGCTGAATACAACGCAGGGTCACCGAAATGCAATCGGCAAAAGGAACCGAATTGAAGAGAACGAAAAGTCACCGAACGTGCGGTGACTTTTCGAATCTCTTTGGATAACCCTGATAAAGTTAAGCCGCCGCCATTGTTTTCGTCATTAAGTATTTTTTTAGTAATCACTGTGTACCCAAAATATTATCAGGTTTTTCGAATTAAAAAAACATTTATGTTAAAAAATCCTATTTTATTCACAAATTATATTCAACTATCTTAACTTGTCAACTTTATTCAATGTTTGATTACCGACATTATAATGCACACTATAAATACGTAACCAGTAAAGCTTTCAAATCGAATTAATTAGTTGTTGTACCTACAAAAAAAACAAATTTACTAAAAAGGCATAATATTAATGAACCAGTGCAGAAAAATGATTATGACAGCATCTCTCTTTCTATTAACTAAATCGGCCAATTATATTGGGATAATATATAATTATATATTTGAGCTATAATGAATAAATACAGCATGTCTGCATCACTTGGGATATATAAATATGCAAATAGACTATGCCCGAGGTGACTGACATTTACAGTATTTATACCATATAAATAGGCAGTATTATTGTAATAAGCATTATCTATAGAAACTTACGTTATGACATTGACCAATGAATTTAGTGAATGAATAGTCAAGCC
The DNA here is from genome assembly GCA_009667805.1 of Leptobrachium leishanense. Taxonomy (NCBI): domain Eukaryota; kingdom Metazoa; phylum Chordata; class Amphibia; order Anura; family Megophryidae; genus Leptobrachium; species Leptobrachium leishanense. The sequence goes on from CM019066.1 coordinate 280,684,247, forward strand.
CCGGGGCTTGACAAAGGCTGGTTGAAACATTGACAAACACCAGTTGAAACATTGCAGTTTCCTGACCATTTTGTTTCTGAGACGTATGTATAATGCCATCCTCGGCAAGCTCTGGGATCCGCGAGCACCCACCTAAAGGCTAACATTACTGATTGTTAAGTGCTTTATTGGAGTCAATTGTCCTTATACTATTACCTATTATTCACTTCATCATGATCATTTAAATTAAATCAAATTGTAACTAGACTGTCCATTTGATTAATTAACATTCCCTAAGAAATTGTCAGAGTGAAGCAGCAATGGACCAGAAAACAGAAAGTCCTAAATCAAATGTCCACAGCGTATAATCTAAAGGACATGGGGCAATCCAAGATCAAGGTTCAAACACTAGCAGTTGTTTAGCCCAGATAGCACAAAAGCAAGAAGTAAAACAAACCAAAGGGTCAGCAATGGTATTAGGCAATGGACACCTTAATCAGCTTTTCAGAAAGAATTAAAAAAGTCTGATCATGAGTCAAGACGCAGTTTAAGCATATGTTATCTATCTATCTAAGTCTCTCTCATGAGAATTGAGTTACAAAAATATAATATATTTGGGTATCGACTGACCACATTCAAAGTTATTCAGAGAGCACCGAAATGTCACAGACATTTTGGTGCTCTCTGATTCGCCACACTTCAGCGAGTCCGATTTGCTGACCATGCTGTGAATTCAGCATTCACTGCAGGCAGGGTCCCCGAAGTGCGGCGAATCGGCTGCTGAATGTCACCACCAACCCGCCGGACAGCCCCTGCACACCCACCGGCAACCGTCACAAACCGGCCCGACAGCCATCAAATGCAGTCGACAAGCTGCGGGACACAGCGCCGACCAGCCGCAGAAAAAAGCCAACAAGCCACCGGATGGGTAAAAAAAATAAAAAAAAAATGATTGAAAGTGTCAAAATTTAAATGCCGTTTGCAAAAAAAACTAAACTATGGGGCAAATATGTCTGGAATTAATTTATATGGTTCTATGAATAATAATAAAAAGGTCTGTTACAGAAAAACAAAAAAACGCTATTTAAAAAAAATCTGAATTTTCTTGCCGAAAAATGCCTAATAAAAGCCTAAATAAATAAATAAAGAGACTTTTTGCTGTAGCTTAAAAGATTAAATAGTTTAGTAGATATTACATAAAAATGGGAATATTTTTAACATTGAAACCTATGGAATTCACCTGATTAAACCTGTCGAATGAAACCACCGAACATCAGAGCATTTCACTGACATTTCACTGCTGTTCGGTGTTCTCTGAATAGGTTAACCCTTGCTTCTCAATGGGGATTTCACTGCTGTCAAAAAGGCACTGTATTTTGGTGGCAATTCGGCAAAATTTGGCGAACTGCCTGCTTTCAGAATAGCGAAATGGCCACAAAATTGAACCTTACGGGGAAATTCACTATTCGGTGCAATTTCGGGGCCAGATCGTCACTCTCTGAATAATCCCTATTGTGTTAATAACTGATGCAAACGTATGCCGTATCTCTGGTAATGTAACTAAAAGGCAGCCTCCAACTTTCTATATGCATTTTATAAGCAAAGTGTGTACTGGGTACAATACATGTTGAGATAAAAAGTATAAAACGGGCCAAAAGCTTATGGTAACGTTTTCAATTTATTTATGGATATTGCTTCAAAATATAAATTCATATACTGTCTACCCTAAACCACAAGGCTCTCTGTGATCATAATTAAGACTTTTTTACAATGAAGAATTTGTATGAAGCTTATTAGGATTTTATTAGTACTGAAATAAAAAAGTGGGAAAATCAGATTATTTGGCATCTCAAAATTTGGAGAAGTTTTATTCTGAAACATAACCGGCTCAGGCACTAATAGGGCTTTCCCATGGCACTTGTGTATATGCCCACTAGTCAGCCTAGTGGCATCCTCCGAGCACATACACTTTTAGAGCTAAAGAGGTAGTACCTCTAGCAATTAATAGAGAATGGGAAAAAACATCGCCAGGCTAAGCCTGAAGCCAAGTAAGCACTTTGTGTCCCCTTCACTTGAAATCCTGCTTGACAGGCCATTAGCAGCACTTCTTTTAAAAACTTAGCTAGGAACAAGCCCTCTGATCTTAATAGATCTAGGGAGAAGGATATTTTCGGTATAAAGATCAATGCTGTCAATCTATCTATTTATCTTTTGTTTAACCATATGTTTTATTAAAAATGTGTCACACAGTAGCTGGAATAGACTGGGCGACAAATAGGGAGTCACTAATGGGAAACGATCGCGAAAGCAGTTTATCTAGCATTTCACTGACAGCAGCATCATGCAACGCCACTAGCATCAACTCCTGGGACAGCATGGTGACTTCTACAATCCCTGCACAGGATCACACAGGGTCAGCAGAAGAACTCTGTGAACTACTTGTTCTCAGTGCCCTTCTACTTGTCTACTGGTGAGAGGAGCTGCCTTCTGCACTGTGGAACCAGAAGTGAGTTTGGGAATATTTTACATGTTTTTATTTGTTAAGTGAATTTGGAAACGTTTCTTGTAGCTCTTTGCAATTTTTTGTCATTACCAGTTACAAGCAAGAATAAAGAACTTTGGAATCACTTTAACCTCCACTTGCCTACTCATTAGCACTTCTTATAACAAGTATAGCACAGTGGGCAGCAGGAACAATCGAGTCACAGGAGAAGTCCGTGGCTCACCTGGAATAGGATGCACGCCTTTATCATTAACAAGTCGGGCCGTTATATTTTCCTGCTTTTATAGACACAACTCTGGCACCCCAGATTTTTCCCAACTAGAACTCCCGCAATTCCCTGGTCATCTATCGCATTCAAAGAATTGTGGAGATTGTAGGCCATCAACATCTGGGGGTCTGCAGTTTAAGATCCTTATCCTGGATACACTAACATCCTCCTAGAGGCACACACACACAAACACACACAAACACACACACACACACACACAAACACACACGCACACACACAAACACACACGCACACACACACACAGAAATTCCATAAATTTTAGAAATATATATATATTTTTTAGAAAGTATTTTACCAGGAAGGATACATTGAGATTTCTTGCATTTTCAAGTATGTCTTGGGTGGCGAGTATGTACCGTTAGGTGTCTTGCCCAAGGACACTTACTGGAGAGGTGCTCTGGCTGGGATTGGAACCTGTGTCTCTACGGTTATAGAGCAGCAATGTTACCTCTACTCCATCCAGTCGGTTAAACATGTATGTCCAAGCGTTGATGGATTGTAACCCATTCTGGTTCTACATCAAAGTTCTCATAATGGGAGTTACCATGAGAGCTACTTCAGCATCCCAATAGTCATGAGGGTAGGAACTGGGGAATGTGGGGGGATAGATTACTCCCACAGTTTTTTGTTGTAGAAATGAGTCCCCAATATGTTTGGGATTAAGAATTTCTTGTATCAATAGATCTTTAGCTTTATTTAGCCACCCTAAAGCTACTGAAATCCGCCAATTAACTTATCGTGAGGTTTATGGGTAGTAAACAAGGGTAAAATCGAGCATGAACTTGTGGGAACGTAGTTTCTTCACTTTTTTTGCACAGAGAACTGAATTCCCACGTGCCGCACACCCTACAAAAGAATATTTTTCAAAATTTCATATGTGTCTTTCTTTTCAAGTCACAATAATTATTTTTAGGATTTTTATGTTAATTAGAACAATTCCCTTAAACTCAGCCTGTTTATAGTTTAAGTATCAATATCAAATTTCTGTTGGACTTGACCTCTGTAATAAACTAATACACTGATCTTGCTAGTCTATATAGGCTTAATTATACTGTATACAGCACTTGCATTGAGAATGCTATCCTCACTCAATTGTTTGGGGCTCCTCATCGTTGCTGATTATAGTTCAAATATGCTTTTAAGTTATTTAAACTACTTTACTAAATTAGTACTTGTTTAGAAGTTTGTCAGTTCAAACCTTTCTATATAATGTACTCCTCTGCATTAAGTCATCTACTCTACATTTAGTACACAAAGCAAAGACATGATACAGCAGATATAGCTAACCATAATATCCAAAATTGTGTGATTATACGGGATTGTATGTGATCTTTATGTCTGAGAAGTGAGTATTGTGAGTTTATGATGCTGTATGTAGTGGGAGATGTGAGTGTGTGTAAGGTCTGTATTTAACATATATCTTGTCTGAGTGTTATCAGGCTGTATTTGTGTGTGACTGGCCTTTCCCTTGTACCTGCTACCCAATTGCCAAGCCACGGGAACGTATCTCACAAGAATTCTGCCAGCTGTTCTCTAACCACCCTGGCACTCAATGCCAATGCTGTTTATCTATGTGTATGGATATATGCCTGTATGTTTATGTAATATCACACACTATAAGTGTCCTTGGACAAGACACCTAACGATATGGATGTGCCTAACTCACAAAAATACTTGTACATCTCATAGAGATTGTAAGTTCCCTTGGGAACAGAGTCCCCCTGAATCAGGCCGTGTCATCCATTTGTGGTATTCTAATGTATCAACCCCCTGTACACTGATCTTGTAAAGCGCTGCGGAATATGTGGCGCTATATAAATAAAGGATAGTAATAATAAAATAACACAGCGTTCCACTAAGATAGTCAAGATTCAACATCTGGCAGTTGCAGTCGCCCTGGTGGGGGTCTGGTGCGACACCATTTTTTCTGTATTATGCATATTTTGTTGTATTTCCAGCCAGGTCATCTTTGCCGCTATTCCGTTCCGTGGTTTTGTTTTTGATCCCATGGTGGAACTATTTCTGGGAGGGTATAAATGAAAGCCCACCAGTCTATCTCATGACTGAGAAGCAGCATGAGCATACAGTATGTGGTTTGCTAGAAAGCAGGCTCTGGTTTCATTAGGTAGGACTCACCTTTGCTAGAGGTGCCTTGATGCGGCAGGTGAGCTTAAAACTTCTATGGCCATTCAAGTAAACCAAAACCTCTAATTGTGTTTTGTGTCACATGGTGTTATAGGGATAAGCGCAGACAACACTTTTTTCTTGTTATGTTTTATACATGTTACTGGGCTGGATACATCTGGTAGTTGCAGCCGCCCCGGTGGGGATCAGGCGTGACACCATTTTTTCTGTTATATAGCCATGAGTCTGTTAAGGAAACATGTTCCATTGTCCTATTAGGCACATCCTAAAACAATTTCCCTCTAGCACATTTTTTTAGTTTTATTCCCCTGCTTATAAATAGCATGTAGATAGTAGGTCTTTTGAAGATCAGAACCTATGTTCCCCGACCTCTAGCCCATAGAAGCAATAGTGCCCATTAGTGGTTGATAATAGGTGCCATGGGGTCACTGAAAGAGTCTGGATTCACCAAGGAAATCTGCTCCTTGTGCTGTTTAATCATTAGTTGTCATAAATGGAAACATACAGCTATAACTATTATAGCATAACATTTTCTCTTTTTTTTCCATCTCAAGACCACATTAGCATAGCAATTTTTTAGCCTGATTTTGCTGCAAAATCCATTAGTGACTGTGTGATAACAGCGCTAATTTTCTTTTATTTCAGTGACGCATTAGAAAGTAATCCCTAAATGTGGCGAGTACTGCTATAGTGGGAAAGTGTGTCTACAAACCTCAAGAGACACAATATATACCTGGAAAGAAAGTCTATATTCACAGCGCACCTTAAAAATATAGAGGCTATACAACCCTCATATATACAGCATTTTCCCATAAATGTGTACAATAAAATTGACAATATCCCTATGTACTATAAGGTAAATCTTAACATTGATACCTTTTTAATTTACTTCTTAATTGCAAAAAATAAGCATACATCCCTGAATAATATAGAATATGGATAGGGAGAAAAAAGGAGACAAGAAGGTACTTAGATTTGAACGATCTTCAAATTCCTCTTGTTTGTCCCATGGATATGTTTCTTTAAAGCCTCCTTTCGCTCTTATTGTGCCTCTACGGCACCTTGGGTGGCATCTTGCCTGTTTCTGGAAGTAACCCAGATATATTTTGTTAACCCAGTAGATCTGGAATCTCCAAAGGAAAAACATCTCATAGAACGTCGAAGAATAGCAATGTGACACTAAACAGTAAAAATATATATGTACTTTGCTTCCAGCCTTCTACTGGCCAGTGGTAACATAATATAATAGGACCACTAAAACGCATTTTGCTTAAGATAGATTGGCTTTGGAAGGACACTGACTGAGGAAGCTTTCAGCGAAATGCGTTTTACTGTCACTTTTATATTATATTACCATATATTTATTTATTTTACTTGTTTTAACATATTTAGCTCCACTGGCCAGTAGAAGGTTGGAAATAAAGTACATATATATTTTTAGAGTGTTTAGTGTCACACTGCTATTCTTCCACTCTCTTTGAATGTTTTTTTTTAACCCTACTGGGTTAAAAAAACATATCTGGACCACGTCCAGAAACAGGCGAGACGCCACCCAAGACGCCAGAGGGTAACAATAAGGTGGGAAGGAGGCTTTAAAGATATCCACAGAACAAACAAGAGGAATTTGAAGAAGATCATTAAACTATAAGTACCTTCTTGTCTCCTTTTTTCTCCCTATCCATATTCTATATTATTCAGGGATTTATGCTTATTTTAGGCAATTAAGAAGTAGATTACATAGGTTTCACTGTCAAGATTTACCTTATAATAAATAGGGATATTGTCTATTTTGTTGTACACATTTATGGAATATTATTTATATATGAGGGTTGTATAGCCTCTATATTTTTTAAGGTGTGCTGGGAATATAGACTGAGTTTACTGCAGGAGCTCAGACCTAATCTGTTAGCACTTATTTAAATTATGTGTTACTGCTAAAAATACCCAACATTACAGAAATAATAAAAATATGACAATTTGCGATAATCTGTATGGTTCTAAAAATGCGTTTTCTCCTACGGTTATACTTATCTTCTGCGAGCAAAAAATAGAAAAGCATGATGGGAAAAACAGTAATTACTGATGGTTTTCAAAAAACCCTGCTGTGCTTCAATTTGTAAGTCAAGCTGTTCCATTGGTGGATTTCTATAAACAGCTCAGTAAAAACACATAACCGCAGAAGGACTTTGATAAGACTTAATACATTTGTTAGAGACTTAGTGTTTGAAATAAATTGGGTCAGAAGTCAGAAAAACATATAATACATAGGATATTACTTGCCAATTTTCAGTAAAAACGTAGGGGAAAAAATAATGTTAATAGATGTTGAAAACTCAATTTGTTCATTTACTGGTTTGTAGTCCAATGTCATTTATATGTAAACATACGATACTGAAAACATGGCATTTGTCACAATAATCAGATATACTATATTCCTATAATAATTAGTCACAAATATGGAAAACTATAGTCAGCAGATACTTCATATGAAAATATTCTTCTCATACCTAACAACTGTCCTGTTTTAGGCAGGACACTAAAGAATTCTAAGTGCTGTCTCGCAGTCACTCTAAGACAGCAGGGGTCAAGTCAGGCAGGAATGTATAGGAACGCGGTTCCTGCACTATTTTTGCAGGAGGGACTGAGTTCCCATTGGTCCTACACGCTACAAATCTTTTATTCAGGTGTTCAGTCACAGGTCTCCTTGTAAGTCAAAACAAATACACGTGTTATTAGGTTTTCCCTAAAACATATAATAACATATAAATATATATTTATATCTCTCATTTGAGTGTATGTGGAGAGTTAGGTGCAACATGGCAACCATTAATTGGGGGATGAAGTCTTTGTAAGTTCTCACACTTTTGTTTAGGAATGACCTCTGTGAGACAGTAATCTGTTCTGTTTTCTGCGTGTAGAAGTGGGATAAGCCCATTTCTTGTACAGTCCTGCCTTTTTGGACATCGCCGGTGGAGCAAGTTGTGTCATTGGCGTGCCCCATCCACACCCGCCCGAAGCTGTGAGGTATGCTGTCTATAGGCAGCTCTTCTGATTTCAACTGACTAGTAAAAATCAGCAGCTCTGACTAGAATGGAAATCGTTGATGTGCCAATGCTATCATCAAGATGTCCACTTGGATAAAAACTACACCAGCCAGAGGACATATTAGTAGGCCTGTAGTGATCTACTGCAATTTAAGGGACATGAAGGCGAAGGACCATCTCTCGTAAAAGCAAAAGGCAACAAAAAGACTGACAAGAAAATATATTTCTGGGTGTAGTTTTTGGTTAAACATTGAAGTACTGGAAAATATGTATGAATGGAAAAAGTTAGCTAACCCCAGGTCTAATGTACATTAATGGGAGTGAACAGAATGATCGTTTTCTACGATTATGTAGAAAAACTGTTGTCATTTTCAAATTTTTATGGAAAAGAAGAGATTCTTGGTGTTGTAGTCCATTTTTCCCATTATTTTGCAATTTATATCTATAATTGAATAAGTTTTCCGCAGTGCATGACTTGTCTTACCCATCTCTATATATAAATGCTTATGTAAAGAGTCCGTCGCCGTTGTCGGCTGCGCGCGCACCTATCACAGCTGCTCACTCAGCTCTCCCTCTCGGCAGTTAAAAAAACTCCTCCTGCCAACGAGTGGAAACCCTGCAAACCACACTCTACAAAAACTCACTGCCCTCCGGGCAGCCTTAACACCTAGTATCATATAAAATGCTTTGGGGCTAAAAGTACTACTATCAAACCAAGACCATGAACAATCTGAATGACTGAAGAACATGGTTTAGAGCTTCCCGGTGATTTGTGGATGACTATGTGGCCCGATTCCAACCGAGCTGTTAAAGTAATGTCTTGAATTGCTATACACAAGAGTTCCAGCTGTTAGCTTGAGTCGTCATTCTGACCGACCTGCAAACGTTGCCCCTACTTACTGTAAATTAAAAGCTCCTATACTTTGTATTGAGCCATTTATTGAGAAGAAAGAGCTATTCCAATGTACATAATTCTTCCTGATTTGAGCCTTTATTCTGAAATGGATCACTTATAAATTTAAGCCATGAGCGTCCGCAGGATGGGGCAAGGGGGGGGCACTTGCTCCTCCCTGGATCAACAGGCTTAAATTATAATTTGATAATGATAATGATAATTTATTCCCTGCACAACTGCAGTTCCTTGGCTCTCCACTAGGCTACACGAGCGTCACATCCCCACTCCACCTCCAATTCACCACGTGCTCCCACTCACTTTGCAGGCTGGGAGAAGCAGGGCTGAGATCGTTGCAGGTGCAGCTGCTCCTATGGGCCACAGGCTGGGATGCTGGACACAAGAAAAAAGGTGATTATTTTCAAATAAATACATTTTTATTAAGCATGATGCCAGTGTCTTTATTAATGAGAGGCCCCTGATCTGAGGTCTAGATTATGTGTCTGGGGAGGAGGGACACAAAATGATTAATAGAAATCTGCTGGGGGCCTGTGTCAAGCTCACAGAGCTTGCATGAGGTACAGGCCAGGGCAATATTGGCAGTATACAGGCGCTCTAGGCAGGGTCTTGCCTGGGCAGTGGGGATGAGGACCCTGCTCCAGATCTTACAATCTAAGAGGAGAGGGGGCCCTGCTCAAGAGCTTACAATCAAAGAGGAGAGGGGGCCCTGCTCAAGCTCTTACAATCTAAGAGGGGAGGGGACCCTGCTCCAGATCTTACAATCTAAGAGGAGAGGGGTCCCTGTTCCAGAGCTTAAAATCTAAGAGGAGAGGGGACCCTGCTCAAGAGCTTACAATCTAAGAGGAGAGGGGACCCTGCTCCAGAGCTTACAATCTAAGAGGAGAGGGGACCCTGCTCCAGAGCTTACAATCTAAGAGGAGAGGGGACCCTGCTCAAGAGCTTACAATCTAAGAGGAGAGGGGACCCTGCTCCAGAGCTTACAATCTAAGAGAAGAGGGGACCCTGCTCCAGATCTTCCAATCTAAGAGGAGAGGGGACCCTGCTCAAGAACTTACAATCTAAGAGGAGAAGGGACCCTGCTCCAGATCTTCCAATCTAAGAGGAGAGGGGACCCTGCTCCAGAGCTTACAATCTAAGAGAAGAGGGGACCCTGCTCCAGATCTTCCAATCTAAGAGGAGAGGGGACCCTGCTCAAGAGCTTACAATCTAAGAGGAGAGGGGACCCTGCTCAAGAGCTTACAGTCTAAGAGGAGAGGGGACCCTGCTCCAGAGCTTACAATCTAAGAGGAGAGGGCACCCTACTCCAGAGCTTACAATCTAAAAGGAGAGGGGACCCTGCTCCAGAGCTTACAAACTAAAAGGAGAGAGGACCCTGCTCCAGAGCTTACAATCTAAGAGGAGAGGGGACCCTGCTCCAGAGCTTACAATCTAAAAGGAGAGGAGATCCTGCTCCAGAGCTTACAATCTAAGAGGAGAGGGGACCCTACTCCAGAGCTTACAATCTAAGAGGAGAGGGGACCCTGCTCCAGAGCTTACAATCTAAAAGGAGAGGAGATCCTGCTCCAGAGCTTACAATCTAAGAGGAGAGGGGACCCTACTCCAGAGCTTACAATCTAAAAGGAGAGAGGACCCTGCCCCAGAGCTTACAATCTAAGAGGAGAGGGGACCCTGCTCCAGAGCTTACAAACTAAAAGGAGAGAGGACCCTGCTCCAGAGCTTACAAACTAAAAGGAGAGTGGACCCTGCTCCAGAGTTACAATCTAAAAGGAGAGGGGACCCTGCTCCAGAGTTTACAATCTAAAAGGAGAGGGGACCCTGCTCCAGCCACCACACACTTCTTCGGGCTGGCTCACACACACTCTGGCAGAACTCCCCCTCCTGCTGTCTCATGGGGGCTGGCATATTTGGCTTTTGTTTGTGCCATTGAGCTAGAGATCATCCACAGTAAAACACTCTTTAATATGATGATTTCTTCTCAAAACCAACCTCTTCTTTTCTTACTCTTGATGCTTTGCGTACATCGCTCTGGTATCTATATCTGCTGTAATATCCTCAAAATGTATGTAAAATTTAAAATAAAAAAATTAAGATCTTTCCTGCTTAACTTTAGGTGTAGATGTATTTTAATGTGGAGGCTGTCAGCTGTATAATTCACTATCCTTCAGGGGGTGTTAACATATATTTATGTATATAGTTTATTTGGAGGGAGCTCCAGCATCCTGGGACTTAAATCTAATCAAATTGACTTTTCATGCGTTTTCAGTGTTTCAGCCCATTAGTCTGGTGAGAGTCTGCGGATTGTGGACCGAAACATTGAATTTGCAATGAAATCGATTTGATTTGACTTATGACCTTGCTACGCCTCTGCTTCTGGATGCCATGCTCTGTCCAGGGCGCCACAGCATGCGAAGGCAGGTGTGCTCTGCTCTGGGACCGCCTTCTGCGTACATGCATCACCCGTACGGGCTCCGGCACTCAGTGGTGATGTCACACTGACGCCGGAACCACGTTGGGGGAGGCACGTGTGTTGCCTTCTCATAGCCGACGCCCCACGCTTACAGAAGGACAAGTGGCCCGGCCGACCAGGAGGAGCACAGCAAGGAGCAGAGACGCTCTGGCACCCTTTACAAGTGTAGCCTCCCTCCCTGCGTTAAAGGTAAGGAGAGGGGGCAAAATGATTTTTATTTATTAAATGGGTGGGGGGTCTGGTGTGTAAGTATATGTGTGTGCAGGGAGGGTGGGTGTCTATACATATATATATATATATATATGTATAGGAAGGGGCTGTGTGTGTGTGTGTGTGTGTGTATATGTGTATGTTTGGAGTGGGGGGCCTGGTGTGTGTGCCAGTATCTGTGGGGGGGGGTCATGGTTTGTGTATACAGAGATAGCCTTAAAAAAACACTTCCTTTAGTGCCTCGATCCTGGGTGTGTGACTAGTGTGGTGCATTGAATAGCGTTAACAGACTAGAAAATGCAACATTCAGATCAGACACTTACACCTTTATTCTTCTATTAGACTTGTATCATGTTTCGCAGTCTCTGTATTACTACACTTTATTTTATGACTGTCCCCTTCATGACATTGTCAAGAGGGCAGAATATGGATGCCGTTAAAATTTTGCCCCCGCCTGGAAAAATTTCTGCGGACGCCCATGCTTTAAGCTGCATCTATACAATAATACAGTAAAACGGCGGCGTGTCCGTTGCCACGCCGCCGTCTTCAAATGCGCGCGCAACCAGCGTACTGCTGGGTGCACACACAACCAACCGCTGCGGCACAGGCAGCTGGATGCCTTTCACTGCGAATGGCGTGTGGGACACAAGCGGGAGCCCCGGCAGAGATACTCACCTCTCTGTCCAGGGTCCCACGGCGTTCTGGCTTCAGGGAAGGCAGACGCTGCCTATAGGCCGGCCCCCGACAGAAATTATGTCATCGCACCTGCGCGATGACGTCATTGCCAGGCGGCCCCCGGCAATGCCGTGAGATCGCCTGAAAGGGAGGGGGGATCCTTTTGGATCCCTCTCCTTCCCGATCGGGAGGGTTTTCAGCAAAAAATACAGGCACCGCTTTGAAGGGCAGTGTCTGCCCTTTAAAGCAGTGCCTGGTTTTTCACCCTACAATTTCCAGATCGCGATCGGCGCCGATCGCAATCTAGCTCTTGCATGGCGGCTCCAGCTCTGGGTTGGCCCCTCGGCTCCTGACGTGTCGTGCAAAGCACGATGACGTCAGATAGCCAGGGAACCCCTAGCTGCCCGGGGATTTCCCAAGGAAATCCCCTGGTGGAGATACGGGGTTCAATATTGTTTAAAGTAAAACAAAATAAAAACAAAAATTTTTTTGAAAAAAAATAAAATAAAAACATGTTTTTTTTTGTGTGTTGTTTTTATTAATGGAGCAATATTGTCCACATTTCCATTATATTGTGAAAAATGATGCTGCACTAATGATTTTTTTCTATGGGGTGCGTTTACAAAAAATCACGTAATTCCCCCCCAAAAAATGTAACGAATCCCCATTTCTAATTTTTGTACAAGCGCACCCCATAGAAAATATAACCGCAAACGCTCATGTGATAAAATGTGAAAAAAAAACACTTTACAAACTAGATGATTACAAATTCAAATTTTATTGCATTTTTTGTTATAATATACAGGCAGGACATGACGTCGCCACGCCGCCGTCTGCAAATGCACGCGCAACCAACGTACTGCTGGGTGCACACGCATCCAACCGCCACAGCACACGCACAGCCGGCGTTCGCAAGGGACAACAAAAATACGTTGGAGAGGCGCACAGCGCCTTTTTTTTTGTCCGTCATGGATCCCCCCTGCCCTGAATCTCCCTGGGCGGCTGGCGCAGGGGAGGCTCTGGGCGCCGCATGCCGAAATCAGCATGGCGAAGACCTGGGGACTTGATCACGGCGCTGGAACAAGGTAAGTATTGGCCTCCCTGTAACTAGGCACCCCACCACCTTGAGCCTGTCCCCATGAGCTTACAATCTAAGTGGTCCCATGAGCTTACAATCTATATCATGAGTTTACAATCTAAGGGGTCCCATGAGTTTACAATCTAAGGGGTCCTATGAGCTTACAAACTAAGGGGGTCCCATGAGTTTACAATCTAAGGGGTCCCATGAGCTTACAAACTAAGGGGGTCTCATGAGTTTACAATCTAAGTGGTCCCATGAGCTTACAATCTAAGGGGGTCCCATGAGTTTACAACCTAAGGGGGTCCCATGAGCTTACAATCTATCCCAGGAGTTTACAATCTAAGGGGTCCCATGACCTTACAATCTAAGGGGTCCTGTTCCCATGAGTTTACAATCTGAGGGTCCTGTTCCCGTGAGCTTACAATCTAAGAGGGAAGAGGAACCTGCTCTAATATATAAATGCCTTTGTAATGCACGGTCAGCTGCGCGCGCACCCATCAGAGCTGCTCAGTTGGCCCTCCTGCGGATGGGACGGCGACGGACACGTTACAAACACATTTATATAGAGAGATACTCTTGGATAGGACATTGAAAACCAAATATGTGGACATGAATGCTGAGCTGGCGACAACAACAATAGACTGCCCTCCGGGCAGACTTATCAACTAGTATCTTAATAAATGTATAACCATCCACTGATGCTACAGTGCAGAGGGCAGGCAATCAGCCACTTCCTCTCACCTATGTAGCAGAACTTATCTACTAGCAGTTCTCAAATATTACAACCCAAGCTTTTACCAGTGGCTGGGTCAAAATAGAGTCCTTAATGGTGAGCCGCAAAAGGGATAATGTTTTTTTCCATGTTTATCCATTTGTGCGCCGGATTTTAATGGCTGGGTTGGAATGCGGCCCTTGGTCTTCGGTGAAATAAGTGGTGATTATGGATTTTGTCCAGCAATTTTTCAAAGATGGCCGCTCCTATAGAGCACGAATAAGTCAGGTAATGCAGTGATAGTGGTATTTACTCGGGTGCGTAAAATACAAATAAAATGGGGGGGGGGCGTGGCCGGCTCTGCATGAGAGAAGACGTGCTGTGGTGGAGCTCCGTCAGACTCTTCTTTTACCAGAGGTTTCTCTGTGAGTTACCCCACAAATTACCCCCCAGTGGAGTCTCTGCACAGCTGGTCATAGCGTGGATTGCTCCGGGGCTCGTTTTTGTCCCCCCACCCGGAGCACAGCTGAGTTTTTTTCCCTGCAGTCTCCCTGCAGATCGAGTTGGCTGTCGGCCATTTTGAGGCCTACCCTTCTGCTCCTGATTGCCTCACCCCTCGTCCCCCCTGCTACCCCTGCTGGTGATCCCTTGCCGGGTGTTTTTCCTTTGCGTTCTGAGAGGATGGAGGGCCCCCATTTTCTGGTCGCACCTGATGTACCCTTGGCGGGGACGGGGGAGGAAGGCTCAGGGTGGCGCAGATTGGAGCAACCCCCTCCCGTCCGAGGTATGGAAGCAATGTTTTCGGCCCTCGAGGCCTGCCTGGAGCAGTTGCCGGGGGAGGAGGTAAGTCCGCTCACACGCGGCTCTTGGCACCTTCTAATGGCAGCGATGAGGATCCCCCGGGAGGCTGCGGAGTTGGTGGAGGAAGATTCGATGGATACGACACCTACCCGATGTGTGGATGATGTGGTGGCTGCTACGGTGGATGGATCGCGAAGAAATGAGTTGAGGGATCGGGATCTGGTGCCGCAGATGGGCTCTTCATGTCCAAGGGAGATCACTGAGCCGCAAGATGGCATCAAGGGAATAGCTCGCAGGAGCCCTGCAGGAGCGATGTTCGGCGAGTCAACTGCTGTGGCCCCCTCCGTGCGACCTGCACTGGTTGGGCTGCTCGGGACCAGGGATCTATGCGCTGTGGAGGAGCAGTGCTGGTCCGGGCCCCGGATGGCGGCCGGTGCTTCTCCTGGAGGGGCCTGGAAGCTGGGAGTCTGGAGTACTCCGAGCGCTGTGTACAAGCCTGAGGAGGACTGTCGCCCCACGATCCTGCTGGATACGGGCTGAGGAGGCCCATCTCATGTGGCCGTTCTTTCTTGGCTCTGACCCTAGCATGTCCCGTCCGGTTGAGTTTCCCCACCCGCTAGCCTTTGATGCTTTGAGGTTCCCCCCTTGCTGAGTTGTCTCACCATGAGACCCCCCTATTTTGTGCTGAGTTCCCCGGCTGGGGTTGCTCTTTCAAGAGGGACTCTTTTGGAATTTTTTTTTTCTTTTTTCTTTTTTTTTTTAAATTTTTTAATTATTTTTTTTTTTTACTGATGAGCTATTTTTTCGTAATCTTATGATGACTTTGTGTTTGTTTCCCTACGCCCTTATGCAGACACCCCATTGATGGCTCACTTAAATGCACCAGATGACTCATTTTGCTTTTTTTCCCCCCGCTCTCCCCATACTGAGACTTTTTTGATGTTGCCCCCACCCCCCCCCCTGTTTTTTCTCTTTTTTTTTTTTTTTCTCTCCCTTTTGTGACCCTCGCCATTTTGTTTTGGCTTCACTGGGCTGTTCTAGGGGAAGAGTCATAGGCTGGAACCCAGCTTTTCCCCGGGTGCCCAGGCCTGGTGCCATTAACCCCCATGGCCTTTTCCCGCGGTTTTTAACCGGTTGGGAATGTGCCAGAGGCGGCACTAATATGGCCTTTGCCATCTTTCCCTCACCCCCCTTTTTTTTCTCTCCTTTTTAGAATTATATTTGATGACTTTCGCTGTTTACGATCTATACGCCTCGTAGTTTCGATGCATATGATTCCTGATGACCTTTTCTTATGCTATGCTGTTTTTCTTTATTTCCTTACGCTGAGTTATTGCAGACGACTATATGCGGCCCTGCGAGGCCCTCACTTTACGTTTTACTTGTATGATGACTTATTTCAAAATAAAAAAAATTGAATATAAAAAAAAATATATAAATAAAATAAGGAACTATAATACACATCCACCAACCATTTCAACAGTAATAAAAATTGGTGCCAGCTTTCCTTCAAATACTCTTCTACCAAAATAAATGATATGTATCCATTGTAACAACGTTGCAACTATCTTTTGCAATATTCTAAGAAAAACATGTTTTGTTAAAGTGGAACAGCATTTGTAAATTATTAGATTAAATAACAAAATTTAAACAAAATTCAGGTAATTCTAGAACTTGTTTATACTGATCTCTTTAGGTGACAAAATAGCATTTTGCTAAAACGATTGGATGTATCTATTAAACCATTCAGCATATTCTGGCTATACTTCTAACTACTGTATAATGTTCGCCAATAAACGCACTGGTGTCTGAACAAGTTTAAGTCATGTACTCTAACAGCTATAATTCTTTAGGAAGGGAAAGCCAAATCTACTTTAAACCCTGATTGTTCTTTTACAAAGCTGGAAGTCTCCAAAATGCATTGTAGGATGACAGGCTTTGGCTCTGGCTAAGAAAACAGTAGCAACATTTCATGAGACTACTACAAATTTTGACAACCATGAGATTTTTTTTTCCAGTGCTGTAGCAGCGTGCGATGTCCAACACTGATACAAATACAGATATCCTTACTAAGTAGGAAGGAAAACTTTACACATTGAAACCAAATCACTCTGCACGTACAAAGATACATATGTAACACAATCTGTTAAACAATATTAAATGCAACAACTGTGCAAAACCCATAAATACAACAATAAAGCATAGGGCTCACTATAAATCAACATGATGCTGCAGGATGACTTTTAAGTAGGAAGCTCCCTCTTCATAACGTAAATAGGAAAATGAATAAAACTGCCTCAAGATGACAGAGAACATTAGGTCAACATAAATCAATCGGGCATGAATTCATTTGCTATTCATGGATTCTGTAAATCCAATCTGGCAAACTGTGCTCAAACACACAGCCGATAAACACCCAATTAGGTTATATTTTTATCGAGCATCTCTTATTATTGCTGTGCTTGCAAGCATTCCACGTTCTGGCTGTATGTGTAAACCCTTTCACTACTGAAAACGTGTATGCTCGATTTTGCATTGCAATGCAATTATATACAAAAACTAGCAAAGGAACCCCCATTTCCAAGCATTGTTAATGCACGCTTAGGCCTCTATTACATTCTTCGCGCAATTTCGTTCACGCAGCGCAAATTTTTTTGCGCGCATCGTCCAGCGTTATCGCGTGAAAATTAACGGTGGTATTACGATCCGAACGCATTTTCTCATCCGTCCAAAAATAACGTTCGTAAAAACGACGCGCAAAACTAAGAGTAATACGCGCGCAGTAACGTGGCGCATGTAAATCAGTGTGCGGACTGTTTTTTTCGCGGGATTCAGCCAATCAGAATTAAGAACCTTAATTGACATCAATTTACCTTAATTGATTCATTTAAGTTTTTGCGCCCGTCAAAGTAAATCTGAGTATACGTGCTGCAGCAATAAAAAAAACACGCACGAATTCACAATTTTATTGTTTGGGTATGTGTAGAATGTGTAACTATACTGTGCTGTATTTTTTTTTCATGCTGCTGTTTCCCGTTTCGGCCAGAACATTCCAATTTGCAGTTACCACCAGCTTTTCAAAGACGTTAAAATTATGCGTGCAAACGTCATTCGTAAAAAGATGCGCATCGATTGTAATACCATCCGCGTACCAGCGCACGAACGCGTTTGAGCTCACAATGTTAAGTATAGGACGCGCGCAGTAAATCAGCGCATCGTTAGCGTGAACGTTGTAACACGACGTTCTGCGTAAAGGGTTTTGCCCCTCGTGCAAATGCGCATTTGCGCACGCAAAAATCAAATGCGCCAAGAATGTAATAGGGGCCCTAGTGTGTCCCTTGTGAGGAAACAACATTATCTGTGAAATCTCACTCCTGTCACCTTGATTTACTATAATGAAGCTACAAAGTACAGCCCCCACTCTAACGGTAACAAAACGTTAAACAAAATTTACTTCTGTATTACAACAGCCAGGGAGAAGCAAGACTATAGGGAGAGCTCTGGCGTCATTCACCACTTTACAGTGATAAGATTCAGGGGTTATAATTGCTGAAAATCCCTGTACAGTACAGATACAAGGTGTTACTGTAATTTCCATATACAGGCATTATAACACATACAGATATTATTTTTATAGTATTTTGATATTTTTGGAACTGCATTACAAATAATCTCATTATGATCACTACAAATGCCTACAAGTAAGAATATCTGACCATGTCAATCTGTATCACATTTAGGGCACTATTCTCTTAATAACGCTAAAATGGGTATACTATCAGGGAAGACCTGCGCCTGCATGTAACCCTGTAGTGCCCCCATTTTAACGTTAGATTTCGGGGCAGGCGCTACTTCAGTACCTTGCCTCGGAACAAAGTGCTACCCTCAGTGACACTTCCAGCACTTCCACACCGCCGCAAGTATCACCTCATGCAGTCCACAGGACTCTATGGAGGGTTGCACGGCTGGTTCACGAACCCTAGGCGATCTTGCTGGAGTGATCATGGAGGGAGAATGGGGACTAGTTGTCCCTAGTCTCACTCTGCTCATGGCCAGGAGAAGTGTCCGATCGAGCCACTGTTCTTGTTGGGGATGTGAGGTGAGTATCGAATATATTAGGGGGTTAGGGGGTGCTAAATAATTCTGCAGCAGCTTTTAGATGGCGTTATATTTTTGGTTTGCGCAACCCTGCGGTAATTAGCGTTAGGACACCTTACTTATCCTAAAGCTAATTACTGATTACGCTCCCCATGTTAAGTATGGGATGTAGAAAGTACAGTAAGCTCGTGCAAGCTAGTGCAACAATCACTGATTGATTTTACAGGGGTTTAGCATTAGGGATGTAATATGAATGGCATGCAGCAATAAAGTCACTTATTCTGACGTTAACGCTTACTCACCCGACCGCCACAGTTAGCATTCACTGAGGAATAGAGCCCTTAGTGTATTTGACAAAGTTAATTTCTGCCTATATGCTGATAGTGCAGACCTTGTGTGATATTATGCAAGATAAAGGACACCATCTAGCAATTAGAACCTTTCATCCCAGCAATATTTCTATAAAGGATAAACAAATACAGTCATGGCCGAAATTGTTGGCACCCCAGACATTTTTCCAGAAAATCAAGTATTTCTCCCAGAAAAGTATTGCAGTAACACATGTTTTGCTATACACATGTTTATTCCCTTTGTGTGTATCGGAAAAAACAAAAAAAGGGAGGGAAAAAAGCAAATTGGACATAATGTCACATAAAACTCCAAAAATGGGCTGGACAAAATTCTTGGCACCCTTAACTTAATATTTGGTTGCACACCCTTTGGAAAAAATAACTGAAATCAGTCGCTTCCTATAACCATCAATAAGCTTCTTACACCTCTCACCTGGAATTTTGGACCACTCTTCCTTTGCAAACTGCTCCAGGTCTCTCTTATTGGAAGGGCGCCTTTTCCCAACAGCAATTTTAAGATCTCTCCACAGGTGTTCAATGGGATTTAGATCTGGACTCATTGCTGGCCACTTCAGAACTTTCCAGTGCTTTGTTGCCATCCATTTCTGGGTGCTTTTTGACGTATGTTTGGGGTCATTGTCCTGCTGGAAGACCCAAGATCTCGGACGCAAACCCAGCTTTCTGACACTGGGCTCTACAGTGCGACCCAAAATCCTTTGGTAATCCTCAGATTTCATGATGCCTTGCTCACACATTCAAGGCACCCAGTGCCAGAGGCAGCAAAACAACCCCAAAACATCATTGAACCTCCACCATATTTCACTGTAGGTACTGTGTTCTTTTCTTTGTAGGCCTCATTCCGTTTTCGGTAAACAGTAGAATGATGTGCTTTACCAAAAAGCTCTATCTTGGTCTCATCTGTCCACAAGATGTTTTCCCAGAAGGATTTTGGCTTCCTCAAGTACATTTTGGCAAACTGTCGTCTTGCTTTTTTAGGTCTCTGTGTCAGCAGTGGGGTCCTCCTGGGTCTCCTGCCATAGCGTTTCATTTCATTTAAATGTCGACGGATAGTTCGCGCTGACACTGATGCTCCCTGAGCCTGCAGGACAGCTTGAATTTCTTTGGAACTTGTTTGGGGCTGCTTATCCACCATCCGGACTATCCTGTGTTGCAACCTTTCATCAATTTTTCTCTTCCATCCACCCACAGAGAAATTAGCTACAGTGCCATGGGTTGCAAACTTCTTGATAATGTTGCGCACTGTGGACTAGGCAAATCTAGATCTCTGGAGTTGGATTTGTAACCTTGAGATTGTTGATATTTTTCCACAATTTTGGTTCTCAAGTCCTCAGACAGTTCTCTTCTCCTCTTTCTGTTGTCCTTGCTTAGTGTGGCACACACAGACACACAATGCAAAGACTAAGTGAACTTCTCTCCTTTTTATCTGCTTTCAGGTGTGATTTTTATATTGCCCACACCTGTTACTTGCCCCAGGTGAGTTTACAGGAGCATCACATGCTTGAAACAATCTTATTTATCCACAATTTTGAAAGGGTGCCAAGAATTTTGTCCAGCCCATTTTTGGAGTTTTGTGTGACATTATGTCCAGTTTGCTTTTTTTCCTCCCTTTTTTTATTTTGTTCCAATACACACAAAGGGAATAAACATGTGTATAGCAAAACATGTGTTACTTGATTTTCGGGAAGAATGTCTGGGGTGCCAACAATTTTGGCCATGACTGTATATGGAAATGAAAAAATTAGCAAATTTACATTATGTTAATATTTTCATTATTTGGGAATAACAAAATTGCCATTTAAACCTATATTTAATTGCTAACTACACATCCAGTGTTTCAAATAATTGTCATGATAATATTTTTTTAATAACACAAAGTGCTTCAACGTTAAGGGTTAAGGACACAACAATAACTAACAGAGCAAAAATAATATTCATAGACCATAGCAACATATATAAGGTAATTGCGAGATAATCTGCCATACAAAACAGGAATCTACCCAATACAAGATTAAATCACACTATAAAGTAAGTAAAATGTGTAAAAGGTTGGTTATGACATTGTCTTTTTTTATTTCATCATAAACTATTATTACTATAGAAAGCATTATGCATTGTGTGAAGAGAGAAGTTGATAATGATGGCTTATTTTTCTAATTTTGTAACATTTACTCCAACCTAATTAACACAGTAAAATCACATTTTAGAAATATTTGCTCTCTTCAACTGTGTAATTGGAATCCAGCAACTGAAAACCCAAGGAGTTGCAAGGAGACAGATTTTGCAAGTGATTTTCATTATTTACTTCCGCTATTAGATAATTATTTTCTGACAGGTTTCTCCATGCTTTCCTAAATGTTATGGTTTTATTATTAACGCCAGCCTGTGCCTCATTTAGTATTCTTTAGCATGACACCCTAGAAAAAAGAGTTTACACATTACCGTGCAAATAATATAGTAATTAAACTTGCGTTAGAGCTTCTGCACCTGATCCAGCCAGGAATTAAGCTGGTGGTATGTGTAGTATAAATACTGTAGGTGGAGCAATAACTACTGGTCCTCTCATTTCTCCCCTAAGATAGCATGAATCAGATAAATTGGTCCGATTTCTAAATGTTTGGTCAACTCGAGATATTTGATAAAGTGTTGTGGAATTAACCGCTTCACTACCAGATGTTTTTAACCCTTTTGCTGCTGAGCCATTTCATCGCAGTGTGCTGAGCTTATTTTTACCGCTTTTGCTCATCAGGTTTAAATGTTTTGACCCAGACATATTATATATCGTTCTTTCCGGCAGACTCCGCAGATTAATAATATATAATTTTTATATGTATATATCATGTCCTGCCTGTATATTATAACAAAAAATGCAATAAAATTTCAATTTTTAATCATCTACAGTGTGTAAAGTGTTTTTTTCACATTTCATCACACAAGTGTTTGCGGTTATATTTTCTATAGGGTGCGCTTGTTAAAAAATTATGAATTGTGACTCGTTGCATTTTTTGGGGGGGAATTACGTGATTTTTAGCAAACGCACCCCATAGAAAAAAATCATTAGTGCAGCATCATTGTTCATATTATAATTGAAATATGAACAATTTTGCTGCATTAATAAAAGTAACACTCACAAAAAAACACGTTTTTATTTCATTTGTATTTTTTTTATTACTATTATTTTTTTTTTCTTTACTTCAAAGATGGTCATGTCTGGTATCATTTGAAAGGCCAAACAATGATACCAGACATGGCCACCCTTTGGGAGATATGGGGGTTCAAAGGAACCTCCTATCTCCACCAGGGGATTTCCTTGGGATTCCCTGGCTAACTGACATCATTGTGCCATGTGTGATGATGTCTGTTGCCGAGGGGGGACCCGGATGTGGAGCCGCCATCCAAGATGGCGGCCCCCACCGGATCTAGGCCGTGATCAGGAGCCGAATGGCGCCAGATCGCGGTCCGGCATTTCAGGGGTTAAAGTCAGGCACCGCTTTGAAAGGCAGACACTGCCCTTCAAAGCGGTGCCTGGATTTGTTCGTAGACCCTCCCAATCGGGAAGGAGAGGGATCCAAACGGATCCCCCCTCCCTTCAGTCGAACTCCCGGCTTTTGCCCGGCGGGAGGAACTACAAAAGCGGCGTCTGACTTCCAGGAAATCAGAACGCCGCGGGACCTGGACCAGAGAGGTAAGTATTTCTCTTGCCCCCCGCCGAGCGGAAGACGTGTGGGGAACGTCCTCCGCATACAGCTGGGGTCAATGAGGACGTTCCCCACACGTCCTCTGCAGGGAAGGGGTTAAAAAAAGAAAAAAATTGCATAATATATATTTAGAACATTGCATACATAGCTAGCGTTTAAATGTAGGATAGAAAAAAAAATGTCACCATATATTAGTTTCTGGGATAGAAAATTCTTTAAAATGAGGTAAAAGTCTGCAATTTAAACTTTTAACTTGTATTCTTCATCCTGTATTATTGCAAACAGAGTCTGCAGTATTAGCACAGAGGTAGTAATATTCCTTTGGTGGAGTAGAAAATATGATAAAAATCTATGAATAGGAATTATTCATAGATTCATCATATTTCCTGCTTAGGTTGGCCACTGGCACTGTATTTGTGCGATGGTGCGATCATCCGATATCGTCTGAAGTCGTACGACCGATCCAACATGCAGGTGAATCAGTCCTCTTCCACTGCATCCAACCACCATTGGACAAGTTCAGATGATTTTATGCGATTACAAAAGATTAGCGACCCTTCTGATTTTCCTGGGATTCGGTCTGATGAAATCGGACGATCTGCTACAATGTGCTTGAAAAAGATGAATTGTACAGTAAAAACTGCAGTGCCGCACCAGGGGAATTGCCCTATAGAGAAGTAATTAAGTTCAAAGCCGCAGCATTCAATGTAAAAAATATTTTTGTTTTTATCCTCTTTTTACTCAACCTTTTATTTTTTTATTCTCCAGCAAAAAGCCTTTTTATTTATTGAATTTTTAGAATTTCTTTTGGTATTTTTCTGGATTTTATGAGGAGAATTTTTGGGTTCTGATTTTTTTAAAGAAGACAAAGCTTTTTTCTCTCAAACGCGTTTTATTTTTTTCTTTGCGAGCCAGTTGCATTCAGCGTTGCTGTCCCTGGTGCTGAAACCTGTTTCAGCACCAGGGACAGGGGGTTAATTGCAGCCTTCAGTGAGTATTCCCCCCCCTGCTTCTGCTGCGCTCGAAGGGGCTGTCCTTGGTGCTGACACTCAGTTTGGGCACCAGAGACATTCCCCCCCCCCCCACAGTGGCGCCGCAGCAGGTTTTCTTTTTCCCTGCAGTGGAGTTTTTCGTTGCCCGGCCTGTCCATAGGTGGATCTGGGTCAGCTACAGATGCTTCCAGTAGATGACCGGCTGATGGCGTTGGCCGTAGTCAGGTGACCAAGTCGTCTTTCTACAGTGCCAGAGGACGGCAAGCCTTACCAATGTTTCTATGTATTTATGACTCCTGTCAGATTACTAGCACTGTATCTTCCACAAATACTAACCGGGGAGCCAGCAAAGGGTTCTATGCTACCAGCTATATTATTAGTTCATGAATACCAGATCAAGCCAAAAATAATAACCTACCATAGAATAGTTTGTTATTCTCTGGGTGCGTATAGTCAGCACTTTCTATACAAAGCATAGGAAGTATTAACTTATAGTAAGCAGCCATTATATCTAAGCTACAAGTGATCAGAATAAGAGCTTAAAGTAAAAAGTGGGACCATTAAATTCTATCTCATCTGTTTGATTTAACATGTATAGGTAGCTTCTAACATAATGCCTGCATGCAGAAGACACAGTAAAGCCTTTTATCTGTATTATACATATACTACGAGGACTTACAACTGCTTGAATCGTATTTCTGTACAGCAGTAGGTCTCCCTAGATCTCTGCCTGTATTCGGCCTTATCCTGGGCTATTGTAATGCTGCAAAAATGTTCTGTTTTGCACAGCTCACCACACGCAGCCATCTCCCACAAGCTCTGCATCTGCAATCCTAAGGATTCCCAGCTCACCACGCGCAGCCATCTCCCGCAAGCTCTGCATCTGCACTCTGCAGTGCCACCCGCCCTCCCCATCCACCCTCCCACCCAGTCCTGGCCCCAAACTCATTGCTTCCCTTCCAGCTGCTGCCAGTTTCTTTTAAATAACCTCTTAAGTCCAAGCTTCTTGTCATTCCTATGCAATCCTTGCTTTTCTCTCTCTAGCCACAAGCTCCACACTCCCCTGCTCCCTCTTGTTTCACTTACCTTAGTCCTTTAGCTTGTAAGCTCACGGGACGTTTGGCTGAGCACTTCAGCTACCTGCAAAGATGCTCCCGCACTGCAGAGCGTGCCTGGAGGAAATCCCGCTCTGAAGCTGATTTTGTTCACTTCAAGTTTATTCTCCGGTCATACACCTCTGCCCTCCACTTGGCCAAACAATCCTTCTTCTCATCTCTTATATCTACGCTGTCCTCCAACCCTAAACGGCTCTGGTCCACCTTCAACACCCTCCTCTACCCACCTGCACCTCCCCCCACAGCTGCCTTCAGCGCTCAAGACCTGGCAGACTACTTCCTCAGTAAAACTTTAACTATCAGAAGCAACATCCCAACACAAGATAGTTATCTGCCACCTCCACTCCCACAGGTCCCCTCTGCCACCCTCTGCCGCTTCCTCCCAGCCACTGAGGAGGAAGTCAATTCCTTATTGTCCTCCTCACATCTCACCACGTGCCCGCTCGACCCCATTCCCTCACATCTAATTACTCCACTCTCCTCCTCCCTCACCCCTGCTCTCACACACATCTTCAACCTATCTCTCTCCACTGGCTCCTTTCCATCCGCCTTCAAACATGTGCTAGTTACCCATTTACTAAAGAAACCATCCCTCGATCCCAACTCTCCATCCAACTACCGCCCTGTATCCCTGCTTCCCTTTACCTCTAAGCTCTTAGAAAAACTAGTCTTCAACCGCCTCTCCCTCTTACTGTCCTCCAATTCCCTACTTGACCCCCTGCAATCTGGCTTCCGTCCCCTACATTCAACTGAAACTGCCCTCACCAAAGTCACCAACGACCTCCTAACTGCTAAAAAACACGGCCACTATTCTATTCTCATCCTGCTTGACCTCTTGGCTGCTTTTGACACTGTTGACCACCTCCTCCTTCTACAGACCCTCAACTCTCTGGGTCTCGGTGACACTGCACTTGCTTGGGTTGACTCCTATTTATCCAACAGGTCCTTCTGTGTGTCCTTTGCTGGTAACTCCTCCTCTTCATTGCCTCTATCTGTTGGTGTACCTCAAGGCTCTGTCATTGGTCCTCTGCTCTTTTCCATCTACACCTCCTCCCTGGGCAAAATCATCAACAGCTTTGGCTTTAATTACCACCTCTATGCTGATGACACTCAGATCTACCTCTCTACCCCTGATCTCTCTCCCCCTGTCCTTTCAAAAGTCAGTGACTGTTTATCTGGCATCTCCTCCTGGATGGCCTCCCACCACCTAAAGATCAACATGTCAAAGACTGAACTCCTACTTATTCCTCCCTCCAATGCCTCCCCACCTCCTGACTTCTCTATCACGGTGGAGGGTATCACCATCTCCCCATCAAACCAAGTTCGCTGTCTTGGAGTTACACTTGACTCTGCTCTTTCCTTCATCCCCCACATCAAGTCTCTTTCCTCCTCCTGCCGATACCAACTGCGTAATATTTCCAGAATTCGGCCATTTCTTACCGCTGTCACCACAAAACAACTCATACACGCCCTGGTAATCTCCCGACTCGACTATTGCAATAATCTCTTATCTGGCCTCCCTCTGTCCCGCCTCTCCCCCCTACAATCCATCCTGAACGCATCCGCCAGGCTAATTCACCTCACCCGCCGCTCAGTCTCTGCCGCTCCCCTCTGCGAGTCCCTTCACTGGCTCCCCATCCACTGCAGAATTAAGTTCAAAATCCTTATCCTTACCTACAAAACCCTCACTAACTCAGCTCCCCACTACCTGTCCTCACTAATCACCAAATACACCCCAGCCCGCTCCCTAAGGTCAAACAGTGACCTGCGCCTAGCTTCTCCCCGCATCACCTCTTCCCATGATAGACTGCAGGATTTCTCACGCGCAGCCCCCACTCTCTAGAACAATCTCCCTCGTACTGTCAGACTTTCCCCTAACGTCTCTTCCTTCAAACGCTCCCTTAAAACATTCCTATTTAGGGAAGCCTACCACCCAACTCACTGACGCAACCATCAATCACTCTCACCTTACAGTCCTCTCTTCCTGTTTCCAACCCCAACCCTCCCAGATTGTGAGTTCCTACGGGAATAGGGCCCTCATCTCCTCCTGTACTGTTTGTCAAATGTTGTTCAATGTATTGTAACCCTGTCTATACAGTGCCTATTGTACAACACTGCGGAATATGCTGGCGCTTTATAAATAAAGAATAATAATAAATAATAATGGTTAAAGTGCTGTATTTCCTAGACTAGCTATCCTACGGGCAGGGGTGTCTTATTCCTTATTTATCATGTATGTCTCATATCTGTGCTCCCCCATTGTACAGCGCTGCGGAATATGTTGGCGCTTTATAAATAAAGATTAATAATAATAATAATAATAATAACAAGGAAGCAATTTCTTCCATCCAGATTCTTTGTATCTACAGGGGAAAATGGGGCAGCACCCTACCATTTTTTATTCTGTTTTTTTCTATCATTTAACATGAGCCTGATTGATAACATGTGTTATGTCCCTTTAATTATTAAGACAGCGGCTTCACTTGAATAAAATAACACATAAGCATATATGTACCTGATGAAATGAATAAAGAGTCACTCCTGAGGAAACTGCTGCGCACACAGCAAGGAAGGAATCGTGTGTTGGGTGTTTGTGCTAGCGGAGGGGACTTGACTATTTTTTCATTATATTTTGCCCCACACAAGGAGGAATTGCACTATTGCTGGTCTCACTGTTTTGTGCTTTTAAAAAAGTGCACAGGTTTTGTCCTTCTGTTAAGGTGTTGTATTTTGCCATCATTACAGACTGCCCCATACAAGGAGGCATGTTATATTCCAGTGTATCATTATGGACCCCATATCAAGGAGGCAATAAGATTTGCACATGGCATTTAAGTAGGTGATACTGGCTGAGAGTATTTAACCACCGATATCAAGGTTTATATGACTGGTAAATAACACAGGAAAACCGCATTATATTGAGTTACTAACTCCGTTTCATATAAGTGATATGACTGACACCTGTTATGAGCGGTCTCTCGGTTTTGTGCTTTAAAAATGCACGGGCCTTATCACCTCCTTGAAGCTAACGCTAGCGCTCAAGTTAGCGCTAGCTTAAAAGAGGTGATAGCGCTCCCCACAGATCGCCTCTGATTCGCTAATAGGTAAAAAATCCGGTAACGAATCGGTATTAGTGGTTTATACCGCAAGCTTACTGTGCTTTGCGCTCCCTATACTTAACATTGGGAGCGCAAAGTGCAAGCCGAGATTAACTAGCATTAGGATCGCAAGGTCCTAACGCTAGTTACTAAGAGCTGTCGCTAACTAAAAAGGTTAACACCAGCTCAGGGCTGCTGCTAACTGATTGCGCTACTGCAGAATGAGTTAGCAGCAGCTGAAAAGCCC
This sequence comes from Leptobrachium leishanense, assembly GCA_009667805.1. Taxonomy (NCBI): domain Eukaryota; kingdom Metazoa; phylum Chordata; class Amphibia; order Anura; family Megophryidae; genus Leptobrachium; species Leptobrachium leishanense. The sequence goes on from CM019066.1 coordinate 280,712,682, forward strand.
CCCAAAAATAAAATACTCACCTCTCATCCCACAGCGGTCCGATCTGCAGCTTCTGGCTGCCGGGACCAGAGTGAGACTGGGGAGAAAAAAGTCCCCAGTCTTCCTCTGTGATCGCTCCGCCAATCAGCAGGATCTTGTGAGAAGCGAGATCCTGCCGGTCATGTGACCCAGCAGCAGAAACCTCCATGGAGTTCTATGGACTCCACGGAGGGGATGCTCAGGACGGTGCTTTAGCGCTGTTCTGAGCATCCGCGAACCTAGCGGCCGCTACGAGCAGGGCCGGCCCAACCATGGAGCAGTGTGGAGCACTTGCTCCAGGCGGGCAAAATTTGTGAGCGGCAAATTTTTGCGTCGCTGACCCCGCAGCACTATTTTTTTGTGAGCGCTGGCGCCGCGGCAGCATCTAATTTGGCCGCCGGCGCACGGATGCAGTGAGTGATGCCGCCGCCCCCCACATGTGACCGCGCCCACCTCTCACACTTGCGTCCACACGCCAGCGCGTGTCAAGAAGTGTGTCGTGTGGGCGGATCCTCGGGCACGGCAGTCAGCAACTTGTTTCTCCTCCGGCTCCCGCCAGACCCTGGTCCAACCAGCTACCCACCAGGTACTGTATGTGCGAGCCTACTGCCTGTCCAGGGGCGAACTGAACCGTCGGGCTCTCAGGCACTGCCCAAGGGCCCGAGGGGGAAGGGGCCCCGGAACCTGAAGGCAGGAGAATTTACTTCCTCCTCACTCCTTCTTGCCGCTGAGGTGCAGGTAATGCAGAGCGCAGGCTGCTTCCCCTCCGTGATCACAGGCGACCACAGAGAGGAATTGAGGAAGAGATGTGTTCGGCTCCTCCCCTTCTCAACATGCAGTTCCCCCGCTCTGAGAAGGCAGGAAGCAGGCTGTGCTGTGCTCTCTCTCTGCTCTGCCTTCCCTGTCTGAGACAGACTACAGCAGGATGCAGTAAGTAGTGATGGGAAGTTCGGATCATTTTTGTGAATCGGATCGATTCGGATCATTCATAAAAATGATCCGGATCATGATCCGAATCACCGGATCACTAAGTTAAACAGGGGGGGGGGTGGTGTGACTCACCAGTAACCGCTTCTCTCTCTCAGTCACGCCCCGTGCTGCCGATTGGCTCCGCCCCCTTACAGTCTCTCTCACTGAAGCTTCTTCCTGCCTTCTTTGTTGATGTCACTGAAGGCAGGCAGAAGGAAAGTAGCTCCTCCTCTCTGCATTCATTCACACTCAGTACTAGTATGAAGTACCGATTGGACCTGTCCCTTTGCTTATAGCATTAGCAATAGCATTTTATAAAGCAAGGCAAGGAAGAATGATTGTAATTATCCCCTGGGTCTCCCTGCACTCTCCGGCTTATATTACTATACAGATAATATCAAAACTCCTCCTCTTGCACCCTACACCAGTGATGGCGAACCTTGGCACCCCAAGGTTTCTGAACTACATGTCCCATGATGCTCAGTCAGCCTTTCAGTGTGGGTAAGCATCATGGGACATGTAGTTCTGAAACATCTGGGTGTCAAGGTTCGTCATCACTGCACTATATTATCAAACCTCCTGCCTGCTTTGGTGATGTCAGTGAAGGCAGACAGAAGGTTTGCAGCTCCTCTCTAATGTTATAATTTAAAAAACCAATTGAATTATTTTAATTTATTTTATGTGGAAGTTAGTGATACAGATGTAAAGGGAATCCAGATCTTTGGGGCAGTGAGGGTTAATCCTTTATTTAGTTATTGAAGGATCATTGAGCCTGTGTAATGTTCTGCTTTTAAGATGCAGAATCAGATCCTTCTCACTGACTGACTGGTTACAATGTAATACATTACAGCTGCCAGGCAGAGCTGGGAGGCGGAGCTGACTCACACACTCTAGGATCACATTACAGCTGCTGGGAGAGCTTCACTGACTGAATGAAAAAAAAAAAAAAACGGATCGTTCAGCTTGGTGATTCGAATCACTCAGTTCAGTGAAAAGATCCGGATCAAAAGAACGATTCGTCCGGCCATCACTAGCAGTAAGTAGCAGTGCCTGCTTGTAGGACCCCCTGCCCCCCCTCCATTTTCCTGCAGCTGCTCTCTGTCACATTTCCATTTGTGAGTAACTGTAAATATAAGATGTGGAAATGTGTATATAATGTGCAATGTGTGTATATAGTGTGGTAATGTGTGTGTGTGTGTATATGGTGTGGTAATGTGTGTGTGTGTATATAGTGTGTATATGGTGTGGTAATGTGTGTATATAGTGTGGTAATGTGTGTGTGTATATATGGTGTGTGTGTGTGTGTATATATAGTGTGGTAATGTGTGTGTGTGTGTGTGTATGTATATATATATATATATATTTGGTGTGGTAATTTGTGTGTATATAGTGTATAAATGGTGTTGCAATGTGTATATATGGTGTGGTAATGTGTGTGTGTGTATATATATAGTGTATATATTTTTTAAATCTTACATAGGCGTTATTCAGAGAGAGGTGAAAAGCAGGAGAATGACTGGAGAATGGAAAATTCTAGGTCAAAATAGCCAAACCAGAAAAATTCTCCCATTTATCTCACTTTCCAAATCGGCTATTTTGACCTAGAATTTTCACTTCTCCAGTCATTCTCCTGGTTTTCAACGCTCTCTGAATAACCCTGTTCGTCTCCATGTGCATCTGAAACTTGGTGGATATAGTGTATATATGGTGTGGTAATGTGTGTATATAAGATGTGGTAATGTGTGTGTTTAAATATTGTATATATGTTGTGGTAATGTGTATGACAGAGGGCGCGCCGGACGTCTGCCTGCATCGTGATTCTCATCTGTTCGCCAGCATTATCCCTACCACCTCACTCTGCTGACACTGGGGTCTGATGTCTGGGTAGGTATTCATGTATCTGGGGGTCTGTGTCTGGGTATCATGTATCGGGTGGTCTGTGTATACATGTATCTGGGGCAGGGGCAGACTGGGCCGGGTGGCACCGGTGCAAATGCCCCCCGGGCGATATTCAGCCCAATAAAACGACTGCTGCACTTTTTAATGACACCGGCCAGTACAGTTTTATTGCTGTGGAGCTCTGTGATACACTCATACACAGCGCACATTACTGTAAGTTTTATTGCTACATACCCCCGGGGTGTAGGGTTTGTTATGGCTATGTTTGCGAATGTATGGCTGTGTGTGTAAATGCATGTATTTGTTTTTAAACAGGCTCCTGTGCATAAACGTCTGCGCCTGTGTCCTTGTCGCAACCCGGCGTTGCCCCCTAGCCTTGCACCCAAAAAGGATGATATTGCTCCTAGAATCGCCACAATATCTGCTGCCTGCACTCCAAAACCTTAAGTATGACAGCATCGTGAGGTACAGGTAGGAGACTAAATATTGGTTCGGGGGAACAATAGGTTAAATGGGCGCTACTCAATTTTACCCCTTTTAACCTCTTTGCTGCTTACAACGTGCTGGGCGCATCCTCTGATTTCATGTTTGTGTTCAGAGGATGTACTCAGCACATCATTGACGTCCTGCAGCTCAGTGCCATTTCTTTCTTGGTGTAGCTGGGGCCGGCCGCCCGTGCAGTGATGTCAGCCGCTGCTGTAGTGCAGGAAGGAGGCGGCAAGCCACAAGGCAGTCCAGACCCCAGGGCACATCCTGCTCCGCAGACAGCTCGTCCCCCTGAGCCACGCGTACCGCTTTCTGGTGACCAGATTCTGGTCACGCTTTACAGATATGCAAAGCATGCAACAGATATCCTGTTGAGCTCTGTGATACGTTCATACACACTGTACATCACTGTGAGTTTTATTGCTGTGCAGCTCTGTGATACACTCATACACACTGCACATTACTATGAGTTTTATTGCTGTTACACACTCATACACACCACACGTTACTATGAGTTTTTCTTATTGCTGTGACACACTCCTACATGGCACGTGTTTTTTTTCAAGGGGGGGAGCAGCATTTCATCCATCGCTCCAGGCAGCACCGCGGCTTGGGCCGGCCCTGGCTACGAGGCAGGCTGCTGGACTCAGCACCGGCCCCAAAATCATGTGGGTGAAACCGGGATGCAAAGGGGAAATTAGCGACTTCTAATTTTTCCCCTTAGCATCCCGGTTTTAGCTCAGGGCAGCCGATAGTGCCCCACATGTTTTGTTATTCTGTTAAGGTGTTATATTTTGCCACCATTACAGACTACCCGCACAAGGCATGTTATATTCCAGTGGATTATTATTGATTTAACCCCATATGGACCACTGACGTACATATTACGTCCTGGGGAAAATTCCCCTTAAGGACCAAGGACGTACTATGTACGTTATGGTTCTTTAACCCCCCTCCCTCCCTATAATCACCTCTCTGGCAGGGATCCCACGCCAGAATGGCTTCTTTGAAGCCAGCCTGATGTTTTTATGGGCCCCAGCCATCGCGGTGCCGTCTTCGCCCTGTGCGACGACCTCATTTTCAGGTGCCCCCATTGCCTGCATGGGGAAACTGAAAGGGGAGGGGGTCCTTTGGACCACTCTCCCTCCCCAATGCCTGAAGCTAGAAAAAAAGAGGTACCCTGGAGAGAGCAGTCTGCCCTTTTCAGCGGTACTTCTCTTTAACCCCTTAGGTGCCGGACCGCGATTCGCACCCTGAAGTGGCTGACATCTTGGATCTTGGCAGCTAGAGGGTCATGTTGGTACCATTGGAAAGGCCTGATGATGACTAGGTTTGATGTAAAAACAATAATAAAAAAGTGTTGTTTTTTTTAACATAGGGAAACCGCATTTTATTGAGTTACTAACTCCGGTTCATATAAGTGATCTGACATCTGTAATACGTTTACCCTTACTTTGCAACAATAGCATGTATCACCCTTGAGTGCTCGCTATCAACACTGGATGGATCTTTTAGTGCAGTATCCCTAAGCAGTAACTTCTGCGCCTCTGGGCATTACAGCTCGATTTTTGGATTTATAAGAGTGTGACACTAAATCCTAATTACTAGCAAATCATATAGCTCCTGAGCTATTACACTGATCGCTCATTATTATAGGATACCCCTCACCGTTTTTAATTTATTTTATTGAGTATGTTATATATTTCTAGTAAAGAATCATTGTTAATTTCCCTGTGTTGTCACCACATGAATATGCATGGTTCACTAGTATAATCTTTTTGCTCTTTGTGTGTGTAATTAGTCATAAGCGTCATCCCCCAATTGTGGTGGTGTTACGTCCATAAAACGTTTATTACCTGGCTACACAGCTAGGGATATTGTTATGGGTTCCATACAGAGTCAAGAAGACTGTACCATAAGATAATGCAACCAATACAATGTGACAGAGTCTTGGAAGAAAACTCTATTTAAAAAAAGTTCAAATACGTCTATAACGAATTAAAACTGAGAAAACTTGTCGATGGTTCAGTATGAATGGATTAGTTAAAGCTGACCTCCCCTTTAACAATCTGTTTATCAAAACATAGCATATAAATTCATAGCATTGCATGTACTAAAAGTAGAAAAATGCCACCAACTCCTTTAAACAAAAGGTAAACTAATTGTGTAGCTCTGAAACATGTGAGTGTCCATACTTTTTTTTTCAGATTGGTACCATTTTATTACTTTCAATGCACACTAATATAATCAACTGTCTATATGTAAAGGAAAAAAATATATACCTACTCATTTGTTTCAAATAAATCTAATATTTTTCCCAAATTAAAGTCTTTGGTAGTAAGGTGGTTAAACTGAATATTTCATGTGATGGCTGCAGTGGGAGGGCACATATTCATATTTCAGAAAAGTTGTTGTTTTTGTAGCCCATATTGACATAGGGTTTGAAAACCCAGAAAAATAGGTTCATAAGGTAGGACATAAATATTAAATAAAACAAGTATTTTATAATCAGAAGTTTCTGGGATTTTCTTTTCTCTTTTTTTCTTTTATATAGTTTTGTGTAAAACATTGACTTGTATATTTAGTATGTGGTGCCTTTTGTAGAAATATATATGTTAGCATTTCTAATACATTTCTTGTTTTAAATCTGAATAAATAAAATGATTGTTTTATATTGGCTTATTTTGGGTGTGCAGTCTTTTTCTTTTTTATCAAAATGTAAGAGACCCAGGCATCAATATCATGAAAAGTTCAGAAACATTCATTTGTAAATATATAATTTAAAAGATTCACATAAACACTTTCAAAAAGTATAATTGATTAAACTTAGAATTTTGATAAACACAACTATTTTGGTAATCATTGTGGATACATTTACATATACTCTAAATCAAAAATACTGCAGAATAAATAAACTGACATACTTTAGCTAATATAGTTCTAAATAGCAAATTTTGTAATTAATCTTAATATAATATTAGGTAATGCGGATAATTGTCGAAGGCGACTGCAAATTTTATACCAAAAATGTTTTCATCTTTTACCTAGCTTGGCTTAAAATTTGCAATTCCTTCAACCAATTCCTGGTTTAGAAAGTAAACTCCTATACATCAATATCAGTATTGACGACACATGCAGTACTAAATCATAAACTATCTCTTGCAAAACTAACTTTAACAAATTCAAGCATTTACACTGTGCTAAAGTAACAATCTTGACTTGTTGAAATATTATTATTATTATTCTTACAAGTAGCTCGCAGTTATTCTTGAAGGCAAGTCTCGGAGTTTCCTTAGCATAGTGTTGTTGAGAGAAATTTTCACCATGTCCATCTTCATCTCTAGCCTGAGGGAAGATATAATGGCCTATTTAGGGACTTGAAAATAAAGTGGCTAAATTCATAACATGCATAGAACAAAAAACAGAATGTAAAACACATAACAAAACATTAAATTATAAAAAAGGTCATAATAACTATATTACTTTATACAGCAAAAGCTATCTGGTTATATAAAACAATGAAATATATTGACTAGGTTAAATGGTATAGACTTATGTATATATTTGCATAGACATTAGTGTTCCTGCCTAGAAGAATGCATGCAGATGTAGGAAAGAAAATTCTACAGGATGCCAAGCAATTTAAGCACTAGTCCATTTTCCTTTTCCACCAGTGGGTAACAAGCATGCGTATATAGAACATACTCAATGCTTAATTTTAATCCAGTAGTTGCCGGAGAGCAAACTGCATATGAGAGCGTAGGGTTGACGAGGTGGGCTCAGGTCTCAGAACACATGACAATACAGGAAACAGAATTCCAGCACATAAGCCAACCTCTTTACAAATAGATCAATATAATACTATTACTGGGTGCTCAGTGGGTCCCGGAGGAACCAACTCCTCAGTGTATCCAGAGAAAAAAAGATGGGAGCCAGGCACAATCCAGTTAATAAGGCACTTTTAAAGTGAAAAGATGGATATATATATATATAAGACTATATAATATATATATGTAGGCGCCTGATATAAGCAATATTAATAAACAGTGATACATAACTGTTATAACTTTTGCTCTTTGAACACTCCTGGACATTTTATTACGCCGACTGAGGAAGGCCCTTGTGTGGCCGAAACGCGTCTCGGCAGATTAGTGTCCATTTCTTTTACATTTAATTGTATCATTTTAAATAAATTTATATTTTAATTCCTCACTGGCCAGTCCTTCTTACTTTATCCTGCTATTCACCAGAGGATTACCAGCACGAATTAGACCGCTACAGAAAGAGGTCCTGGGCATTCACCTGAGTAGTGCCCGATGCGATATTGATTGAGCCTGTATGCACGAGGCTCCTAGATTAGTGAGTGTGTCTCTACATCTATTCTTCTACCCACTGGTTTGCAGCATTATACTATGGGGGCGCCATTTCCCATCTCCTCTCCTTGTTTTTATCTAGTGACTATCGCTGACTAAACGAAGGGCAGAGCCACCCTCTATATGGCCGGAGGCGTTTAAACCTAGAGCCGGAACCATATTAGGCTCATATAAATGTGAGTGGCCTGACGATTTATTGCACAGATTTGGGCCATTTTTGTGGTACTCTCTGCACTATATATATTTTTCTCTTGTCTCCCTTCTTGTTTTTGAGCAATATTAAAGACGACAGGACCCAACTGGAATCCACTAAGGAGGACCAAGTTGATTTCAGTGCCGATTAGGGAGAAATATATTGACTCCTTAAGTATTATCCCACCACATATTGGATTTTTGCATGCCATTGGATTCGCAGTCCTTCTTGTACTACTGCACTGATAAGCTTAAATAAGCACTGGTGCACTTTATTAATAGTCAATACATACACTTGTGGAATCTACCCATATTCATTTATATTGACTTTCATCAATGCGCTATATGGACTATTCATTTGTTAATAAGGCACTTTTATTTGGAGAGAAACAGCAGTGTTTTTGGCAGCTTGTGCAGCCTTTCTCAAGGCTTGATAAACCCTGCTGTCTCTCTCCAAATAAAAGTGCCTTTATAACTGGAATGTGCTTTTATAACTGGCTCTGGAACACGGTCTATGTACTCAAATGTCCATTAACTGATAATTTGCATGATATAAATGTTATAGCAATAATTTAAAATTAATACCATTTGGTTTTATACCATGATATGAACCAGATTCCCCAAATAGGTCCCAGAACACAGACAGACAAAAAACGAGAGGACCCAGACCCTGTTCCCTCAACAATTTGTTGGATCCCCGATAAATTAAGCCTTATCATACTGTACTATATTTACACCACGTATTATCAGTATGTGTGATTCAACTCTAGTCAATAAGTTTTTAAGACATTAATTAAAAGGTTTCACTGTCATAGTACATTTAGTACATCATATTACCTACTCCAAGGGTCAGCAACCTTGGCTCCCCAGATGATTTTGAAATATATATCCCATGATACCCAGTCAGCTTAAAGAGTGAAAATTATGGGTAATGTAATTTCAAAACATCTGCAGGGCCAAGTTTGTTGACTACTGTTCAAGACCAAGAGTCAGCAACCTTGGCTCTCCAGATGTTTTTGAAACTACTTCTCCCAAGATTCTCAGTTACTCATTAGGTTGGCAGATACTCGTGGGAAAGTAGTAGTTCTAAAACATCTAGAGAGCCAAGGTCCCTGAGGTTCCTACTCAATAATGTATATGTCATTATATCCCCCTCACACCCTTAAAAAACAAGAACTAGAAGAAGAAGAAGAAGAAAAAAAACTACTATCCTGCAGATGTCCCTTCTACTAGACATCACCATATACCGTCTCCACCCAAGGGCCCTGTATCTTGTGAAAGATGGCAGAGACGTTCAGGGTAATTGCTGTCATTTCGTCCTTAATATGAAGTTCTTTACTATTTGCCATTACTCTACATATAGGATCGACTGAAGTCTGCCAACTGGTCACCACCGAAGCCTCACTTCAACTACTTTTTATGGCACATATATAAAATTATAATATTTCTTCTATAGGATTACAGGATGAAAAGACTGATGTGAAGGTTACATGGCTGAAAATATATATTACTACGGGCACATACAATGGAGGACACATCAATACCTCTGCCCTTGTGTACTTTCAAATTAATTTAATACTGTTATTTAATATAAGCCTTCTTTTTTTTGTTTATAGGAACCATCTGGAAACATTTCCAGGGGAACTTGATGTTCCATAATAAACCGTTTGTTGGGATGTCCTCAAATCCTGTATTACTAGGAAGCGCAAAGCCGTCAACATCAATAGAACCTCATTAGGAACGCAAAGTTAAAGCATTTTACAGGGATGATGTATTTTTTATTGCAGGTTATTTTGATCTATAGTCTTAATTAAGAAAGCTGCAATTTAAATGAGAACATTAAGTTGGCCCATTAGGCAGGTTGTCTGGATGGAATCTTTCATTTGCTATGGACGTATTCCGGTGATGGAGCAAGTAGACGTAGGTGAGGGAAGGAGTGTCAGTGAAATGCTCATTAAAACGTTCTCATCTGTGACATTTGCTCTCTGCTCAGCTCGCGACTCATCTCTTACAACTGTTCTGTCTCTCTGTCTGGTTTTTGCCGCGACTCCTAAAAAAAAAAAAATCACAGCTGAGCTGTCTCCAGCCCATATGGCTCGCATATAATTATGTATATTCCATTTTTACGCTGCATTAAAATGATGATTCTCTGGCAGAAAGCCAACTCATTAAAGAAAAAAAAAAACAGAAACATCCGAGAACTAAAGAAAAAATTATTTTTAAAAAAAACGTTGGAGACGGTCATTTGGAAAGCAGCAGATATTGATGTGTCCTTATATCAAAATATGTAATAATTGTAGAAGATGAATCTTTTGCATTATTTCAATGTTTAAGATGGGGTTTCTTCAGTGTAACCCGATTTCTATGTTACAGGCAAGGGAAGGGATGTAGAGATGGTCTGTCATTTTGCCATAACACTATGCATAAGGAGAGCCGGAGAGCTGCCCTTAATTGACATAAATCAGTGCATTAAACTCCACTCTCAGGATTTATCATTGATCTCCAGCATCAGAATGGGAGCATTTTGTGCTGGCGTTTGGAGCAATGTGGACGTTTGATGTATAATTGATCTCTCTGCTCATTGACTCTGTTTTTTTTTTTAATCCCGATTAAGACATATAAATCTTAATAAAAACTTTGCCACATTTCCAGGGGTTGTTTTATCCAATTTGTGTTTAACCTATTCAGCTGGTTTCACTTTAATTTATACATCACTTTGATGCACAAAAGGTCAACGAGCAGAGTAAATCAGTGATTTTATTCTGTATTTTACAATAATGTTTCAACCTTAATGTTTCTTCTAGCTGTTTTATAAAGACCCCTGAATAAAAACTGACATAGAATAAAATGGTGTTTACAATGTCAAAACACTTACAGGGTTATTCAGAGAGAGCTGAAATGGCCTCGAAATTGCACTGAACAGCCTTACGGCTATTCAGAAAGCAGGCAGTTGGTAAAATTTTGGCGAATAGCCAGAGAAAATATGGTGCCTGTTTGACAGCAGTGAAATCCCCCATAGAGAAGCAATGGTTAATCTATTCAGAGAACACAGAACAGCAGAGAAATGTCAGTGAAATGCCCCGATGTTCGTTGGTTTCATTCGGCAGGTTTAATCAGGCAGATCCCATAGGCTTCAATGTTAAAAATATTCCTGTTTTTATTTCTATTATGTCTATGTTTATATTATGTCTATTAAACCATTTATTATTTTAATCTGCAGAAATAAGTCTCTTTACTTATTCTTTTTTTTTTAAGATTTTTTTAGGCATTTCTTGGGATTTTTTCAGCAAATTTTTTTCCAGATTTTTCTAAATAGCCATTTTCTTTCTGTATCAGTCCTTTTTATAATTATTCATAGGACCTAATATGTTAATTCCAGACATTTTAGTCCAGTAATTTTGTTGCAAACAGTGTTTCAAATTTTAAAACTTTCAATCGCGTTTTTTTTTTTCCTTTTTTCACCCGTCCGGCGGCTTGTCAGCTTTCTCTGGCGGCTGCTCAGCGCAGGGTTTTTCGGACGTGTTCAGCGGGTTTGCGGCAGATCGTCGAGTATGCTTGGTGGGGTTTTTGCGGCATTTCAAACAAATCTGAATTTTTGGATCGTATCGACGACTTATCAGCGGAGCTTTCGGTGGATCTTGGGGTCCGTTCCCTGCACTTTGGGGACCCTGTGATGAATGCTGAATTCACCGCAGGGTCAGGGAATTGGATTCCCCAAAGTGCGGGAAACGAGAAATAAATTCATCAGCAAATAGAAGCCCCATAGAAACATAGAAACATAGAAAAATGTCGGCAGATAAGAACCTTTCGGCCCATCTAGTCTGCCCAATTACATGGATACTTTACCTGGATTTATCTTTTGTTTAGGATAGCCTTATGCCTATCCCATGCTTGCTTAAATTCAATTACTGTTTTGGCCTCTACCACTTCTACTGGAAGACTGTTCCATGTATCCACCACCCTCTCAGTAAAATAATGCTTCCTGATGTTACTTTTAAACCTTTGCCCCTCTAATCTAAGACTATGTCCTCTTGTTTTGCTATTTTGTTTCCTTTTAAATATACTCCCTTCCTCTACCTTGTGGATTCCCTTTACGTATTTAAATGTTTCTATCATATCTCCTCTGTCTCGTCTTTTTTCCAAGCTGTACATGTTAAGATCATTAAGCCTTTCTTGGTAACTTTTCTCCTTCAAGCCGTACACCATTTTAGTAGCCCTTCTCTGAACTCTCTCTAAGATGTCTATATCCTTCTGGAGATACGGTCTCCAGTACTGCACACAGTACTCCAAGTGAGGTCTCACCAGTGCTCTGTACAGTGGCATGAGCACTTCCCTTTTCCTACTGCTAATACCTCTCCCTACACAACCAAGCATTCTGCTAGCATTTCCTGCTGCTCTATTACATTGACTACTTACCCTTAGATCCTCTGAAATAATGACCCCTAAATCCCTTTCCTCAGATGTTGAGGTTAGGACTGTATCAAATATTCTATATTCAGCCCTTGGGTTTTTACGTCCCAGGTGCATTATCTTGCACTTATCCACATTAAAACTCAATTGCCACAACTCCGACCATTTTTTTAGCTTACCTAAATCATTTGTCATTTGGCTGATCCCTCCAGGAACGTCAACCCTGTTGCAAATCTTTGTGTCATCAGCAAAAAGACATACTTTTCCATTAATACCTTCTGCAATATCACTAATAAAAATATTAAAGAGAATGGGTCCAAGTACTGACCCCTGAGGTACCCCACTGGTAACAAGACCTTGCGCCGAATAAACTCCATTTACCACAACCCTCTGTTGCCTGTCACTCAGCCACTGCCTAATCCATTCAACAATATTGGAATCCAAGCTCAAAGATTGCAATTTATTGATAAGCCTTCTATGCGGAACAGTATCAAAAGCCTTACTGAAATCTAAATAAGCAATGTCTACTGCACCACCTGTGTCTATTATTTTTGTTACCCAATCAAAAAAATCAATAAGATTAGTTTGGCATGATCTCCCTGAGGTAAACCCATGTTGTTTCTGATCCTGTAATCTATGTGTTTTTAGATGTTCAACAATCCTTTCCTTTAACATGGTTTCCATTAATTTCCCTACTACTGACGTAAGACTAACTGGCCTATAGTTCCCCGATTCCTCCCTACTACCCTTCTTGTAAATAGGCACAACATTTGCTAATTTCCAGTCTTCTGGGACGACTCCCGTTAACAAGGATTGGTTAAATAAATTGTTAACGGTTTTGCTATTACATCACTGAGCTCTTTTAATAATTTAGGGTGGATCCCATCAGGCCCCATTGACTTATTTGTCTTTACTTTAGACAGCTGCTTTAGAACCTCCTCCTCTGTAAACTCATATGTAAATGTCTCTTTAGTGTTCTCTCCTAACTGAGGTCCCTTTCCTTCCTTTTCTTCTGCAAAGACTGAACAAAAATATTTATTGAGGCAGTCAGCGAGACTTTTATCCTCTTCTACATACCTTCCTTCCTTTGTTTTTAATCTAACTAATCCTTGTTTTACTTTTCTTTTCTCGTTTATGTATCTAAAAAATGTTTTGTCCCCCTTTTTTACTGACTGAGCTATTTTCTCTTCTGCGTGTGCTTTGGAAGCTCTTATAAATTGCTTTGCCTCTTTCTGCCTAATCTTATAGGTTTGCCTATCTTCTTCACGCTGAGTTTTTTTATAATTATTGAATGCTATCTTCTTGTTCTTCACTATTTTGGCCACTTCTGCAGAGTACCACAGTGGTTTCTTCCCTTTTTTGTTTTTGCTAACAAGCCGAATGCAATTTCCTGTGGCCTTCAATAATGCTTCCTTTAAATAATCCCATTTCTCTTGGACTCCCTTTAAATTCCTCCAGTCTGATAATGACTCCTTCACACAAAATCTCATTTTAGAAAAATCTGTTTTTTTAAAGTCTAAAACTTTTGTTTTTGTGTGGTGAAGCCCCAGCCTTCACTGTAACAAAAAGTTCAAATAGATTACTGCTGCATTACAGCTGCAAGGGACAGGGCAGAGTACAGGGAGAGCTCTGGGGTCACTCACTGCTGTACAGGGATACAATTCAATGGGTTATAATGAGTGAAAATCCATGTATAGTACAGATGCAAGGTGTTACTGTAATTTCCATATACAGACATTATGTCATATACAGATATTATTTTTTAATTCTATTGGTATTTTGTGGAAGCTCCATTGCTAATAATCTCATTATGATCAATATTTCTGTAATGGATAAAACAAATGCATTTAACATTAAAAATGAGCAAATTAACATTATTTTAATTTTTTCACTATCTTTGAATTTGTCTGCAAAACTTCTATTTAACCCTATATATTTTTATTTTTTTTGAGAAAGGATTTTACCAGGAAGGATACATTAAGATTTCTCTTGTTTTCAAGTATGTCCTGGGTGGCGAGTGTGTACTGTTAAGTGTCTTGCCAAGGACACTACTTACTGGAGAGGTTGCTCGTTGGGATCGAGCCCATGACTCCACAGGCTCTCTCCACGCAGAGCAGTGACGTTACCTCTACTCCACCCAGCTGGTACTGTGAACTTTGTATTTGTGAACTTTACATCCCATGTCTCGAAAAAAATGTTATGAATTTTTTTTAACAGAAATCACTTGGTAGCAAAGGGATTAAAAATATGTTTAGTGAGCATTATATAGTTACTTTTAAAAAAGATCTATGAATATTAAAAATAAATGTTCTGGTACATAATTAATGTGTTGTTTTGTTTCACCTTTAATCTAAATTTTGTGCTCTTTTGTTTTATTTTTGTTTCCTGCACAGTGCACTTTGAATTATAGATATAAAGAACCATCACTCATCTATAAAACCCAGCATGCTTTATGCATTCAGTCATAATTTCTAGTCAATCAGTGCTTTTTTGTTGTAAGTTGCAAATATCTTATTATATGAAGGGCACATGTTTTCTGTTTTGTCAATATTTTAAACACATGACACTCAAGATAAAGCTGACTGGTTGAACTCTCGAGTTTTCCCTTATAGTCTGACAGCTTCTGAAAAATGTAATTTGATTGTTTCTATGTCATGTGTTACGTTGCTAATTTGATCAAACTCACACAGTTGACCTTCTAAACCAACAAGGTTCCACGTGCTTTCTAACCTTCCTTAGACGCGTGAAATTTGATACAGTGTTTTCTAGGATTTTGCTAATGTATAATTAAAGGTGTGAATACACAGCCATGCTGTTGTTTGTTTAAGAAAGAGAAAAAAAAAATCAATAGAATGCTGGTAGTGTTAAAAACAATGTTAGAATGATTCTGTGGGAATAAAATACATTGAAAAGGTATCATTCTTCAGGAAAGTCAGCTGGGGAATATGTTGCACAAAATGACATAATAAAGGATGACTGAGCCTTTGGCTGTTCTTGTCAGGAAACCTATAATCATCAAAATTTTGTATTATTATTTCAGCATGCAAGTTCAACCAGCATCTCACCTAATCCTCTATTCGTACCAACCCCCTGGCTATGCAGCTAATATTTGTTTCCCACCTACACCTATAGGATTTTGTACTGTAAATACTTGTTGATTTTTTTGTCCCTGTATCACCCTTGTCTATTTATGAAATGTTGGTGAACATTTAATCCTCTATTCTCCCTACTCACCGAGATGGTCACTCAATTGACCTTGTTTTTTCCAATCTCTATTCCATTTCTGAGTTCACCTGTCGCCCTTCCCCATCTCTGACCACCACCTTCTCTCTTTCAGCCTATCTGGATGACCTAAACTCCCTGCTCCCCCATCCGCACACGCACTCGCAGAAATCTGCATGCTGTGGATCCCATCAATTCTCCAAACTCATTCAACAACCTTCACCTGCACTGACCACAATAACACTCCTCTTATCTCTGCTTTAGACTAGGGATGAGCTGTTCGGTTCGATCAGTTCGGAGTTCGACTCGAACATTGGCAGTTCGAAAGTTCGCACTTTTTGGCGTGTTTATATAGAAATAATGAGACGCTTTACTGCAGAATATCATAAGCAACGGTTTATTAGATATTGAATTAAAAAACTACCTAATGTCTAGGTGCAAAGATTCTCACCTCTAAATGACCTGTGCTCTCAAACGGCGTAAACAACAGGTGTTTAATTAGTGTTTGGAACTAACATGTGCTTCTAATTAGCAATTTGAATTTGATACATTGCCTGCAGACTGGGTGGGGGTTCCTGCACATGTATGAACAAACACTGTGCTTGTTCTGAATTCTAAGAAGTGTTCATTTCTACTATATGATCCTCTGATATGCTGTTTAACCCCTTAAGGACCAGGGCTCTGTAAAAGCCAATCATTAATGATGTAGATGTTACGTCATTTGTCATCAAGGGTTTAATAAAATCTTTATCACACTCCTTAGATTTAAACTTAATATTCCAGTATTTGTATGTCATGTACCTCACCCGAAGGGCCTATGTGAGCATACAATTATTATTGTGTTAGAAATGTCTATCATAAAGCGTACAAGCTGAGTCCCTAGAGTCTCTGACTATCCATTGTCATATATACCTTGCTTTATACTTATAATACATTCCCTCATCTAACAGGATAGTAGCCAGTCCCTGTGCATTTTAACCCCTTAAGGGTGGCTAGGTGTCGTGTGTGGATCTCTGATGGCGATGTTTCTATACATCCCACAAATCCGCCACTTCACGGGCAGGTTATGGGGACCTCCTAGGCACGATATTTGAAGGAATTTTTCGTTTTTATTTTTAACCCTTATTTTATGGAAAACTCACTTTTCCTTTAAAAACGTCTTTTTTAAAACTTTTTGTCCTTGTTTCCTGTCCCCCAGGGCACTACCCGGACCCCCATACACCTTTTATGGCAAATATTTTGCATATATGCCCTCTTGGAGGGCACTCTAAAAATCAAACTTTTGAGTCCCATTGAGTTGCATTGAGTTCGGTTTGAGGTAGAGTTTGAACACGAACTTTTGAAATTGTTCGCATTCGACTGCGAACCGAACATGGGGGTGTTCGGCTCATCCCTACTTTAGACACGCTTGCCCCTTCTCAACTCTGTAAGACCCCACGCTGCCAGCTTCAGCCCTGACACAGCCTTCAGACACGCTACCTGCAAAGATGCTCGCGCACTGCAGAGTGTGTATGGAGGAAATCCCACTTGAAAGCGGATTTCATTAATTTCAAGTTTATTCTGCGGTCATACAACTCTGCCCGTCACTTGGCCAAACAAGCCTTCTTGTCATCTCTCATATCTACACTGTCCTCCAACCCTAAACAACTCTGGTTCACTTTCAACTCCCTTCTATACCCACCCACTCCTCCCCCCTCATCTGCCTTTAGTGCTCAGGGCCTGGCAGATTGCTTCTTAAATAAAACTCTCACTATCATAAGCAACATCCTGACACAAACCAGTAATCCACCACCTCCACTCCGGGAAGCCCCGTCTGCTACCCTCTGCTGCTTCCTCCCAGCCAATGAGGAGTAAGTCAATTCCTTACTGGCCTCCTCACATCTCACTACATGCCCGCTCGACTCCATTCCTCACATCTAATACCTCCAATCTCCTCCTCACTCACCCCTGCTTTCACACACATCTTCAACCTATCTCATTCCACCGGCTCCTTCCCATCCGCCTTCAATCATGCACAGGCTACCCTATACTAAAGAAACCATTCCTCGATCCCAACTCTCCATTTAACTACTGTCCTGCTCTGCTTCCATTTACCTCGAAGCTCTTGGAAAAACTAGTTTTCCGCCACCTCTCCCACTTCCTGTCCTCTAATTCCCTACTTGACCCCCTGCAATCAGGCTTCTGTCCCCTACACTCAACAGAAACTGCCCTCACAAAAGTCACCAATGACCTCCCAACTGCTAAAAACCATGGCCACTAATCTATTCTCATCCTGCTTGACCTCTCAGCTGCTTTTGACACTGTCAATCACCCCCTCCTTCTACAGACTCTCAGCTCTCTCGGTCTCTGTGATACTGTGCTCTCCTGGATTGACTCTTATCTGTCTAACAGGTCCTTCTCTGTGCCATTTGCTGGTAACTCCGCCCCTTCAATGAATTTATCAGGTGATGTACCTCAAGGCTTTGTCCTAGGTCCTCTGCTCTTCTCCATCTACTTCTCCTCCCTGGGCAAAATCATTAACAGCTTTGGCTTTAATTACCACCTCTATGCTGATGATACTAATATCTACCTCCCTACCCCTGATCACTCTCCTCCTGTCCTCTAAAAAGTCAGTGACTGTTTATCTGGCATCTCCTCCTGGATGGCCTCCCACCACCTAACGATTAACATGTCGAAGACTGATCTCCAACTAATTTTTCCCTCTAATTCCTTCCCACTTCCCTGACTTCTCTATCATGGTCGATGGTATCACTATCTTCCCATCAAGCCAGGTTCGCTGTCTCTGAGTTACACTCGACTTTGCTCTTTCCTTCACCCCCCACATTCAGTCTCTTTCCTCCTCCGCCCGTTACCAACTATGTAATATTTCCAGAATTCGGCCCTTCCTTACTGCTGACACCACAAAGCAACTCATCCACGCTCTTGTAATCTCCCGATATGACTATTGTAATAATCTTATAGCTGGACTCCCTCTCTCCCCCCCTACAATCCAATCTGAATGCCTCTGCCAGGCTCGTCCACCTCACCTGCCAGTCTGTCTCTGCTGCTCCCCTCTGCGAGTCCCTTCACTGGCTCTCCATCCACTGTAGAATTAAATTCAAAATCCTTACCCTGACCTACAAGGCTCTCACTAACTCAGCTCCCCACTACATGTTCTCACTAATCACCAAACACACCCCAGCCCACTCCCTAAGATCAAACAGTGACCTGCGTTTTACAATGACACCCAACAATAGAATGACGCTAAGGAGGGTATTCAAAACAGCACATATCAATGTAAACTGCGACATAGGATGCAGCAGGATTCCATCGAATACTATGATGCCGGTCAGCAGGTAAGATTCTGGCATTAGTTCAGATAAGGGGTATCCATTACTGCTCTTAGAACGATAGGATTTCAATAAAGGTATTACATTTGGTGCCAAAAATTATATACAGTGGCAAGAAGGGTTAATTTACGGTGAGAACAATAAAGCTGTGGAATTCTCTGCCTGTTGAGGTAGTTGGGTCAGAGTCTGTACAGACTTTTAAAAAACGACTGGATGACTTCCTGCAGACACAGAATATTAAGGGTTATAATATTTAATATGTGGGTAAAAGCTTCTTGATCCAAGGAGAAATCTGACTGCCATTCTGGGGTCAAGAAGGAATTTTTTCCCAGTATGTTGCATATTCAGACTGGGTTTTTTGCCTTCTTTTGGATCAACAGCAGTAGGTTATGTGGGAGAGGCTGAACCCGATGGACGCATGTCTTTTTTCAGCCTATATAACTATGTAACTATGTAACTATGTAAGAAAAAGTTGGTGAACCCTTTGGGATTACGTGGAGTTTTGCATGAATTGGTCATAAAGTGTGCTCTGATCTTCATCTAAGTCACAACAATTTGAAAAACACAGTCTGCTTAAAATAATACAACACAAACATTATATGTTTTCATGTTTTTATTGAACAGAATATGTAAACATTCACAGTGCAGGGTGGAAAAAGTATGTGAACCTTTGGACTTAATAACTGGTTGACCCTCCTTTGGCAGCAATAACCTCAACCAAACGTTTCCTGTAGTTGCAGATCAGACCTGCACAACGATCTGGTGTAATTTTGGACCACTCCTCTAAACAAAACTGTTTCAGTGTAGCAATATTCTTGGGATGTCTGGTGTGAATCGCTCTCTTAAGGTCATGCCACAGCATTTCAATCGGGGTGAGGTCAGGACTCTGATTGGGCCACTCCAGAAGGCGTATTTTGTTTTGTTGAAGCCATTCTTTTGTTGAATTATTTGTATGCTTTGGGTCCTTGTCCTGTTGCATCACCCATCCTCTGCGGAGCTTCAGTTGGCGGACAGATGGTCTTACGTTTTCCTGCAAAATGTCTTGATAAAATCTGGAATTCATTTTTCCATCAATGACAACAATCCGTCCAGGCCCTGAGGCAGCAAAGCAGCCCCAAACCATGACACTCCCTCCGCCATGTTTTACAGTGGGGATGAGGTTTTGATGTTGGTGTGCTGTGCCTTTTGTCTCCACACATAGTGTTGTGTGTTTTTTCCAAACAACTCAATTTTGGTTTCATCTGTCCACAGAATATTTTTCCTGTAGTGCTGTGGAACATCCAGGTGCTCTTTTGCAAACTTCAAATGTGCTGCAATATTCTTTTTGGACAGCAATGGCTTCCTCCGTGGTGTCCTCCCATGTACTCCATTCTTGTTTAATGTTTTCCTTATTGTAGATGTGTCAACAAAAATGTTAGCATGTGCCAGAGATTTCTGTAAGTCTTTAGCTAACACTCTAGGATTCTTCTTTACCTCATTAAGCATTCTGTGCTGTGCTCTTTCAGTCATCTTTACAGGACGACCACGCCTAGGGAGAGTAGCAACAGTGCTGAACTTTCTCTATTTGTAGACAGTCTGTCTTACCGTGGACACATGAACAACAAGGCTTTTGGAGATACTTTTGTAACCCTTTCCAGCTTCATGCAAGTCAACAATTCTTGATCGTAGGTCTTCTGAGAGCTCTTTTCTGTGAGGCATGGTTCACATCAGGCAGTGCTTCTTGAAACCAGTAAACCCAAAACTGGTGTGTGTTTTTAAAGGGCAGGACAGCTTTCAGCAACACATCCAATAATATCACACTGGTTGGACTCAAGGTTTGCTCACTCCTGGCTCCAATTAGCTCTTGGAGAAGTCATTAGGCTAGGAGTTCACATACTTTTTCCACCCTGTACTGTGAATGTTTACATATTCTGTTCAATAAAAACATGAAGACATATATTGTTTGCGTTGTATTATTTTAAGCAGACTGTGTTTTTCAAATTGTTGTGACTTAGATGAAGATCAGAGCACATTTTATGACCAATTCCTGCAAAACTCCACGTAATCCCAAAGGGTTCACAAACTTTTTCTTGCCACTGTATATATATATCCCCGCCCCCTTCTCTCTCTCCCCCTCCCTCGGCATTTCTTTACAATACCATGGTAACGGATAAGCCCGTTATGTATTCCGGGGGTTTGTATCTATATCCTGGACAAACACTTGAACTTGCTTCTGGTGTGGCACAACTTGGGGAGATGATTCATAGGGGATTCCTCCTGTTTTTATTACTGTATGTATCGGCCTGGCTCTCCATCTCGCTCTCCTGGTATCCTCCTTACTTTACTCTGTTAGGGATTGTTATGGCAACAAACGCGTCAGCCACGCCCCCAACACGTCATCGCGCACACGCACCCGATACTTCCGGGTTGCGTCTTCGCGCGGCGAGGCACGGGTATGAGCGGGATTGGGTGAGTTATTTGTCTCTGTCTGTATATAAGTATGATAATGTGTTTTATTTTTACCTTGAAAAATGCCTTTAGGGGCCGAAACGCTGGTTTTTATATGATTAGAACATAGAAACATAGAAAAATGTCGTCAGATAAGAACCTTTCGGCCCATCTAGTCTGCCCAATTACATGGATACTTTACCTGGATTTATCTTTTGTTTAGGATAGCCTTATGCCTATCCAATGCTTGCTTAAATTCAATTACTGTTTTGGCCTCTACCACTTCAACTGGAAGGCTGTTCCATGTATCCACCACCCTCAATTCTTCAATAAAACTTATTTTTATCAAGTCCTCAAGTGCCTCCCCATCCATATTTTTTCCATGTATCCTGTTCATGGGAGCTAAGCACTGAGGCCAGAAAGCATCTACTCTTACTGGGGGCCTCCTAGGAGTTAGCCACCCGGGGAAACAAGTGCCCGGCTGACCGATTATATATATATATATATATATATTGTGGTGAAGGACTAAAAGTGAGATCCTGGATCTGTAATTACACAGAACGCTACACATACAATGATAAGTGTGTTTATTATTGCAGAAGCCACCTGCACATCACAGCAATTCAATGAATTGCATCCCAGCGCAGTATGTAGGAAATCTGGAAATCTGTTAATATAACAACTAGAGTGTTAGTCAGGTACCATCGACTTTTGTCAAACTTGCAAACATCGGTGAAAATTGCCTGTGTTGCAACTCTGAAAACTGCCAACATTTCACAAAAGCTAAATCCAAGGAGCAACAATAGAAGTTTCAAAGTGCAGCTTCTTCTGCCTCTCCTTGAATTTAAATTTAGTGAAACACTAGCATTTTTTCAGAGTTGCAACACTGGTCATTTTGGCCACTGTTTGCAACTTCGGCAAACACCAGTGGTACCTTAATAACCCCCTAGCTACATTTGCAAACACAAGAAAAAAAACACACACCTTATAATACTGTATTTAGGAAACAGGATGCCTCCTAGTAAATGCTAGGACGCAGTGTGTGGTCTCTTTTATTACTGAACCGTCGGGAGTTTTATAATTTAGTTAAATTACAGCTTCGTAAGAATAGTCCATAAAAGCATTTTCACACTAAATTATTAATAAGACATGAGTGTTTCCAGCAGAATTGAACCTAACGTAGTAATTAAATCCTCAGAGTCAGTGTTCTTTGTCGGATAATTTTTTTTTAATATGGTAATTAAAAAGTATGTAGATTCCCAGGCACGTTACTTTTCGCTACAGATCTATCAATGTCTCTAGTTCTCCCAGATGCATGGACATGTTTGTGTTGATTATGTTACATAGAAAAATGTAAACACATATTCTTGTGGTTTATACTGTTTAGTAGACTGTCAGTTGTGAAAGACATAATGGAATTTTGAATAAACAAACATCTATACAATTATGTTTAATTTAAAAAGGAAAATATGTTACTAATGTTTACATTTTATTTTATTGGTATTGTTTACTGCTTTATAGTAACGGAGTCTAGATATAAATCTACATTTGTTTCAGCATATTGTCATGGGGAATACATATTCAAAGCTTTTTGTTATTAACCCCTTCACTACCAATTTTTTTTTATAAAAAAAAACATTGGCGGAAACCAGTGGAATTTTGAAAAATCATTTTTAAGAAATTGTACAGTAATACCTATCTATTACTGTAAATAACCTATTTGGCCAGTAGATGGTGCCATCTACTGCCAAATTGAGTTACAGCGGTTTTAACAGCAGGTCTATTTTCTTCTATTTCTCCTGCATCGTCTGCTGACAGCTTCTGAAAGCCCGATAATTCAGATCATTGTTCAGGTGATTTTATAGTTTTAGCTCCTTGGGCATTATGCCCAAAGGGCTAAAACTTTGGAGGCACATTCTGCAGCCCAAAAGCTAACGAAATTCATTTGCAGCCAACAAATTTCACAAACGTTTGGGCTGCAGATTAGCATATCGAGATATCTCAATGTCGGGGCACCAGATGGTGTCTTTGAATCCCGAGATATCTCGATATCGGTAGTGAAGGGGTTAAAGAAATAAATGAACAAAAAACACTTTCGTCAACAAACTTGCTTATAGTACTTCATGATCTAGGTTAGATCTTTAGCCCTTTCACTACCAAAATCGAGTTATTGTGATTTTGCATTGCAATACATTGAAAACCACAGTATCATATCAAAACCCAATTTTCACAACTTTTAAAGCAAGATTAGTGTGCCCCCTGTGGAGAAACAAACTTCAATATCTTTTCTGTCTCTAGACACCCTGCCGAAAGATAAAACTTGCTAAAAAATAGCAGCACCAATACACACTCAGGGTTATCCAAAGAGATTCGAAAAGTCACCGCACGTTCGGTGACTTTTCGTTCTCTTCAATTCGGTTCCTTTTGCCGATTGCATTTCGGTGACCCTGCGGTGTATTCAGCAAACAGCACAGGGTCCCCGAATTGCAGGGAAAAGCTGCCGCAAACCTGACGAAAACTAACCGAATGCACGCTGAAAACAAGCAAAAACATCTGGATTAACCTTCGAAAAGGAGCCGAACAGGAGCCGAATCACACAGAGCCGAAGCAGCTGTGACGTAGAGGAGGCAGTGAATAAATTAGCAAAACCATTTGTATGAATCTGGGAAAATGAAACGCTGTTTGCAAAGAAACTACTGAGCGAAAATGTCTGAAATTTTCACAGGAGGTCCAGAGAATGATAATAAAGAGGGCTGTTACAAAAAAAATAAGTAAACTGAAAAAAAAAAAAAAAAAATCGGACTTTTAATTTTTTTTTAAAAAATTCAGAAAAATGCTTAAAGTATCCTAAAAAATCTATAAATAAAGAGACTTTTTGCTGCAGAATTTTATAATGAACGGTTTATTAGATATTGGATTAAAACGGGAATATTTTTAACATTGAAGCCTATGGGATTCTCCTGAATTAACTTGCCGAATTAAACCACCGAATGGCAGGGCATTAAGGGAACCTTTCACTGCTGGTTTGTGTTCTCTGAATAGCCGAAGCAGTGCTTCTCTATGGGGGATTTCACTGCCCTCGAACAGGCACCGAACAGGCACCGTATGTTCAGGCAATTCGCCAGGATTTGGCGTATTGCCTGCTCTCTGGATAGCCGAATGGCCAGGAAAGGTAACCGAACGCTGATTTTCAGCGTTCGGTTACCTTTCTCAAGCAATTCGGATCTCTTTGAATAACCCTGACTGTGACAAAATGTTTATGCACATTCACGTTGCATTACAACAGCCAGGAAGAGGTCAGAATACAGGGAGAGCTCTGGGGTCACTTAGTGCTGTAGAGGGATAAGATTCAGGGGTTATATTTGCTGAAAATCCCTGTATAGTACAGGTACAAGGTCCTACTCTAATTACCATGTATAGGCATATATATATAGTACTTATAAGGGTTGTGGTGGAGGGCAAAAAAGAAGATAAAAAGCCTCCACGCAATAACCAATAAGGTTTATTATTGCAGAAGCCATTTGCACATCACAGCAATTCAAAGAACTGCATCACAGAGGTCCGATGCTACATTCTCCATATGCAGCACAGGACTCTGGGTAAGATATGCAAATGGAATTTGACTCACTTTTTTGTATCCTGAGTCTGTTTTCACGGAGAACCCTTAAATCAATGCCATGCCATACTAGATGGCTTTTTTTTTTAGCAGAGATCAGGTTTATGCAACTGGTCAAAGCCACTCCTGGACAACGCTGTTTCGGGTTTATTGGACCCTGTTCGGGAGGAGCTAGGCATAACCAGTTGCAGTTGGATGCTTGGACCTGGAGGGCAAAACAGTACTTATTTGGGTTGTGGTGGAGGGCAAAAATTGGGATAAAAAGCCTCCACACAATAACCAATAAGGTTTATTATTGCAGAAGCCATTTGTACATCACAGCAATTCAAAGAACTGCATCACAGAGCTCCTATGCTATATTCCCCATATGCAGCACAGGACTCTGGGTAAAGATATACAAATAACATCTGTCTCACATATATATATATATATATATATATATATATACATACATACAGTTGTGTTCAAAATTATTCAACCCCCCCTGAAATTGAGTGTTTTGGCCAGTTTGACATTGATTTTGATCATTCAGTCATCTTGCTTACAATTAAATCAAAGAGGCACGTGTAGGTCAGACAAATATAACATAACATTTAAAATGAAATAACCACAAATGTCTTTTCTGTGCTCACATCATTATCAGTTTTATTCAACCCCCAAGTGACATTCAATCTTAGTACTTAGTACAACATCCTTTTACAGTTATAACAGCTTTTAAACGTGAAGCATAGCTTGACACAAGTGTCTTGCAGCGATCTACGGGTATCTTCGCCCATTCGTCATGGGCAAAAGCCTCCAGTTCAGTCACATTCTTAGGCTTGCGCACTGCAACTGCTTTCTTTAAGTCCCACCAGAGGTTCTCAATCGGATTTAAGTCAGGTGACTGCGATGGCCACTCCAAAATGTTCCAGCCTTTAATCTACAACCATGCTCTAGTGGACTTGGAGGTATGCTTGGGATCATCGTCCTGTTGAAAGGTCCAACGTCTCCCAAGCCTCAGGTTTGTGACGGACTGCATCACATTGTCATCCAATATCTCCTGGTACTGAAGAGAATTCATGGTACCTTGCACACGCTGAAGCTTCCCTGTACCTGCAGAAGCAAAACAGCCCCAAAGCGTGATTGACCCCCCGCCATGCTTCACAGTAGGCAAGGTGTTCAATACCTGATTGAAAACACTTGAATGAATCTCTGTTCTTCAGAGTGGTAGTCTTTAAGGGGTTGAATAATTGTGTCAATGAAGAATTCACAAAAGAAACATTTACTACTGTATTACAAAACCAATTGATGTCATTTTAGTTGCATATGGTTCTTTAAAAAGTCCTTGTAGGATTTCATTCTGAATACAATTACAAATGTACACTAAATTCCCTAAAACCCTTTACAGCATTGGGGGTTGAATAATTTTGAACACAACTGTACATACACACACACACACAATATAATTATTATAAATTACCTTACTTATTTAACTACAGCCTATCTCTCATATATATATTGATAGGTAGATGTTGGCAAAGAGCAATAAAAGAACATGCCTTGCTAGCCTCATTGAAGAAGCGAGTTTTTGAAAATCTCCAGTTCCTGTATATCAATATGTTTCTGTACATGTCTGCTGGCTCTGCAATGTCTTATCCCATTTACCTTGCAACAATCAATATCTAATTAAAAAACACAAACGTAATTGATGAGAGTGATAACTATATGGTGCATGGAATGATTGACATTCAGAATTTCTGTGTCGTGCATGAACATAGGTAATCTGTGATCAAAAATGATTGCTGTCTGTAGAACTGGAGAAACATGACACTTTAAACCTTCCTGAGCACATTCATCAACAACATACATTACCAACAATTACCAAGCCTAGATTGATAAAACCAGTTAACATAAACAACTGTGCTTCTAATATCCCAACTGGCCATTATTCTTTATTCCTCTTAAACACAAATACCCATACATTCAATCCATGGTCAAACAAATATGACATTTAAAAAAATTCAATCTTGGCACAGAGATGTCATAATTTCCTTTGTACCCTGATTTCGGTTTTGATAGAGGATTTCATGTTTCTGTGAAAACATATATACTACTAACCAGGGGTCAAGTCCTAAAATAATAAGTGTGGCAACTACAAACATTTCTGCCAATTTACTAACAGGTCTATTCACTAAAGGTGAAACTCAGGAGAATTGGCAGGAGAAAAGAGCAATCTAGACCAGGGGTCTCAATGTACAAGCCCGTGGGCCATTTGTGGCCCACAGAACAGTTGCAAATGGCCTGCAGGCGGCGCCTGAGGGCCCGGATGGGTGTGGTCAGTCCAGATTGGCTTTGCTGCAGTCCAGGACGTGCGTGGAGCGTTCTTGGGGATTTCCTCCACAGCACACAGGACGCTCCACAGCCATCCTGTTGGGCCCCTGCTTGGTGCCGATCTGGAACCGAGCAGGGGCTTCAGCCACAGAGGCCTGACATCAGCCCTTGCTATGGGATGCCCCCCCCGGGCCGCAGGAGTCACCCTCTAGGATTCCCCCTGCCCAGCCGGATCCCAATACAGGAGATGCAAGGGTCCTTTAGACCCCGGTATAACTGATTCATAAGGACTACAAGGACAGTTGAGGTGTCATTGGAAAGAAAAGAATCTGACCTTTCCAATGATATCCAATACCACTATATATTGTGTAAAAATAAAAGGATAGTAAATTAATAATAAAATTAATACAGTTAAAAAGATATCTTCTTTTTAGTTCTAAAAAGAGGTGCATTGTTTTTTCCCCCTTATAAAATCAACAATGCCACTGCATTTATTTTTTCATATATATTTTAATATATTTAAATTTAAAATATATTTATTTTAATAATATATTTTTATATTATAATTATTTTAATTAAATATATTTTAATAAAATACTGAATTTTGATACAACTTTAGTTTAATAAATAATAAATTAAATATAATTGTTTTCAAATGAGTGAAATTTTGCATGCAGCCCCCATGGGATGTGAAAACTTGTCCAGTGGTCCTCGGGTAATTCGTGTTTGAGATCCCTGATCTAGACCAAATAGCCGATTTGGAAAGTGAGATAAATGGGAGAATTTTTCTGACTCGGCTATTTTGACCTAGAATTTCCACTTCTCCTGCCAATTCTCCAGAGTTTCGTCTTTAGTGAATAGACCTGTAGGTCATCTCTCCCTTAACCCTTTCACTATCGAGATTGAGATATCTCGGGTTTCAAAGGCACCCTCCAGTGCTCGATATCGAGATATCTTGATCTGCAGCCCAAAAGCAAATGAAATTTGTTTGCTGCAAACAAATTTCCTTTGCTTTTGGGCTGCAGAAGGTGCCCCCAAAGTTTAATCCCTGTGGGCATAATGCCCAAAGGGCTAAAACTGTAAAATCGGCTAACTTAATGCCCTGACATCGGATATTCAAGAGCCGATGCAGGGAACACGAGCTGCAACTGTAATGGTTGTAACTCAATTTGGCAGTAGGTGGCAAAAGGTTATTACAGTAAGAAATACACTGGGAATATGCCAAAATATTTCTTATTGTATAATTAATTAAAAATGATTTTTCAAAAACCCACTGGTTCCTGACAATTTTTTTTTGGAAAAACTATTGGTAGTGAAGGGGGTAACACACCACCCACATTCTGATTTGATATTAGTTTGTTTACATATAGACAGAAGTTTATAGAAAACCTAATGCTAAGTCATAATAAGTAGTATCTATTGCACGACTTAACATTGAAATATATGATTGGCTGGTTTATAGTGAGTAGGATGGCTAAAATAGCAAAGAAACTGCATTCCCAGGGGTTCCTGCTCAACTTGACCCCTGCTCCTAACTTACTCTGAATAGTAATTATTTCAATTTCTTTTGTCTGTTGTAATCTGTCATTTTTTGTCATTCTCCTAAGTTATTTTTCATAATAAAAAATACAAAAAATAATACTATTATAATGTAACTATAATACTGTAATAATAACGCACGCCTATAGTACTATAGATGCGTTTCTTTTGGCAATGGAATGAGACTTCTAGTCGATACACTATGTAAATATAGAGAGTCACTATTAAAGAATTTGAATGCTCGGTCAAACCCACCATTCTGGAATCGTTGCGCAGTATGCTCCCTGCACATAATTTATTACTCTGCCCTTGGCATTTCTGGCAATGCAGCCCCACAATAAATTGCAGAATGGCCGCGGTATGTGGTGAAAGGCTCTGCGTTACTTGGCTGTGTATACAATCAGTGCCTTATCGCAGGGCACAGCTGTACGCTGAGCACATTTGGAGCGATAACCGTACTTAACTGCCACGAATCTTAAAAAGGATTCACATTAAAATGACACCATTTGATGATGTGGACGCATGTTAGCAACTAATGATTAGATACTTGGCTTTATTTATTTGAATTAAAATAGGATTTTATTTCAAACAGGTTTTAAAAACAAAGAATTTTAAAAATAATTTTTCAATACATTCACCTTTGTACGGTCTGCATTGAAAACATTACAGTTTATTTGTGGCAAGTTGGGAAAATATGTCTACTGAGGAAATAATGGCTATGATTATCTATCTATCCACCTGGTGGCAATAATTGGCCCGTAAAACTAAAAGTTAGGTTCAGGAAGTATAGTGCGCATTTACTGAATTTGTGAGAGTAACATTGTCACTAAGCTTGTAGTGTACGGCTTTTGTTTCCTGTTCTTTATTTATCATTATTTTGATTGATTTCTATTTTGCTTTATTTTACATCAAATATATTTCTTTTAATGTTCACTACCAAAAACATGCATACATCATGCATTGAAATGCAATGAAAGATTAAATTAGACACATAAATCCAAAATTGTGTTCTTTTTCTAATGCAAAATTAGTGTTCTCCCTGGAAAAAAATCTAAGTTCTCTGTGAGATTCACTCCTGTCACCCTGTTCTACTGTAAAAAAAAAAAACTTACATTGAGCAGCCCCCACCCTCAGTGTAAAGTTAAACAAACTTTACTGTTGGATTACAGCAGCTAGAGAATGGGCAGAATACAGGGTGAGCTCTGGGATCACTCTCTGCTGTACAGGGATAAGATTCAGGGGTTATAATGATTGAAAATCCCAGTGCAGTACAGATACAACTTGTTACTGTAATTGCCGTATGTAGGCATTATGCCAAATACAGATATTATTTGTTATATTACATTATATTATTTGTTAATAATCTCATTTTGATCACTAAAAATCCCCATAAGGCACCGTTCACACTGTGCGATTTGAAAATCGTGCGTTTTTCCACGCGATTTTCATATTCGTGACGTTGCACGATAATGTCGCGCAATGCCGCCGTTTTGCAAAACACCGCCAATGGAAATCGCAAAATGCAAAAAAAGGGTCATGTACCAGCGACATGCTACCGCGACATGCGACAAGGCGTGATGTTCACACGGCAAGATGTGAACAGCTCCATTGAAATGCATTGGAGATGCTACATTGCGCGACATCGCGCAGATTTTTCCGCAATTTTGCAGCAAAATCCGCACGATAAATCGCACAGTGTGAACGGGGCTTAAGCAGGAGATCTCACCGTTTCATTAACTATAGTTAGCACATTTACTGTATTTGACACAAAGTCATTTCTGCCTGTATGCTGACAATGAAGACCTAACGCAAATCTAGCAATCATAACCTTTCACCCATCAATATCTAGCTAAAGGAAATACAACATGAAAATTTTAAATTGTGCACATTCATTTCAGAATGCCAAGTTTAATCAAATTTGCTATTTTATACTACTATGCAAGCCATGTTTTAAATAGACGGTATTAGAATACTAGTTTCAACAAAATTGCTTGTAGTGAAAGGGTTAATAGTAAAAGCCAGGCCACTATTGGATTTAATAAGTGGGAGAAAAAAATATCATAAAAATTCTAGTCACCCCAATTTGTTAAATTTCTCACTCTATCCCATCTGTCCCTACTTTCCTAAAATATGTCATATTTTATGTCTGTTGTAGGAGACACCATAACATTACTTTCCAACCTGGTGTTTAAAGCTTTTCTGGAAGCTACCACCTACCTGAATATGTGCTTCCCCGGCAGTTCCCTCATCCTATAACCTCCGATCCAGGACCAGCACCTACTTGCAATACCACAATACAAAAAGAAAGTGGCTCGATCCTCATTTTCCTACAGAGCACCGCAAATATGGAATAACCTCCCAGACACCGTCAAATCTTCCCCCAGTCTAAAGTCCCTTAAGACTTCCCTATTAACCTACCTCAATACGGAATGCACTGTAAACATGTAACATAATGACTTTATTTCCTCCATATTTATTTTTCTGTTAATCTGTATATTTGGTCTTGTGTTAATTTCTTGCATTTTACTATTTTGTATTTCTGTAACCACTCAATGTTCTCGAACCAGGACATACTTGAAAACGAGAGAAATCTCAATGTATCCTTCCTGGTAAAATCCTTTTATAAATATATAAATAATAAATAAATAAATAAATAAATTACTTCCAATATACCCCTAAGAAGAGATGACCCCACGAACTCAACAGATATATTTTTGTGCTCAATTCCAGTATAGCACGCGCTCAGTCACATTATGCATTCATCTGCTGGAACAGTTAATATAAACATGTATGAGTAATTGTGTTTAATTCATATACGACAGTGCCAGGCACACTATACACATCTGTGTAGCCAATGGATTTTTCAGCAATTTTGAGAAAAGTATGGCAGATTATCAGTTTATGGTTGCCTCTAGCATGCCATGTATTTTGTTCCGAGACCAGATTTTTGCTCTTATTAAAGCATCTGCGATTCAGTGGTGCCAGGTGTGAGACTTCTTTTTGATGGCAAGCCAGGCCCAGTTAAGCCTTGCGGGGGATGTTTTGCTTTTTTGCTTTACTGATAATATACAGAATGAGCAATCTGATTTCTAACTACAAATTAATTTATTTTAGGTCAATAATGTAATGCAATAAATGGGAGTTTGCGTACGTCTTCTGAGCATGTTATATTCAAATATACAGGATATTTGTTAAAACGTTTAAAGCTTTAAGATTCATAAACTTAAATTCTGATTATGGTTCTTGTAGAACTTAAGTAAAAATAAAAAAAAGATAATGTTGTTCCTGCAGGAAGAGACTGATTTGTATTAGTGTCAAAAGATCTTCCAAATCGATCTATTCAACCTATGTACTGTAAGAGCGGTATTACTACATTAAAACCCACAACCCGTAATGACCGTACTATAGGATACACATAAATACATTTAAAGCCCATAACCCGCAACTCCCATATTGCAATCTCAGCATTATTACATTAAAACATGTAACCCACAATGCCTGTATTGTAAGATCTGTATTACTACATTAAAACACGCAACCTACAATACCCATACAGTAAGATCCGCAATAAGACATGCAACAGGCAACCTCTATAATGTGAGTTCTGTATTATTACATCAAATACGCAGTGTGCGTACTGTAAGATACGCACTATTACATTAAAAGATGCACACAACACTATCAGGGTTATTCAGAGAGAGGTGAAAAGCAGGAGAATGACTGGAGAATGGAAAATTCTAGGTCAAAATAGCCAAACCAGAAAAATTCTCCCATTTATCTCACTTTCCAAACCGGCTATTGTGACTTAGAATTTTCCATTCTCCAGCCATTCTCCTGCTTTTCACCTCTCTCTGAATAACATTGTGAATTTTCATTTCACATCAGTGCAAGTTATTTACTCCCTGACTTCCGGTTTACAGGTTGCTGTATTTATGTAGATTGTACTGGGGGCTGCCCAATTTCACAGTTTTTTTCCTGTAAAATCGTGCAGGTCATCACACGGATCTCCTTGCTATCTCGTGCAGAGATCCAGACTCTCGTCCATCGTGGCCGACTGCTTTCCTAACACCTCTGTAAACTAGTGATAAACTTGCATTTACGCGAAAACCACATAATTGCACTAAATAGTGGTATCACCCGTGTCTCTTGCGACACAGCCACCCCCCATCGTGGGTAAATCAACCTTTAGAACATTGCACCATCTGCCTATCTTCATGTGTGAGTAAAAAGTTTATCATCTAACTTCCCTTATAAAATTGGCAAAATATATTGTGATAGGTGCACGTAAAGGGACACGCTATGTTGTGTGAGCACGTAGTGTTATCTGAAAGGTCACACTATTGTGAGCTCCCTGATTCCTTTCCACCCTTTGAGTGTAGGGGCTTAGTCTTGACCAGAACCTCAAATACTCAACAAGCACTGAGTTCAGGTCCTGGGACTTGAGAAGCTTCCTGCTTTGATAGCCGCTGGATTGGCTGTAAAGTCCAATCCCTCTTTGGTCACGTGACATGCAGCTATCAGCAGCATGTTCGGTCTGCAGGGCTCAGAAGGAAACTAGTACTAGATAAAAGGTAATTTTTAAAGGAAATGAAAGGTTTAAAATGGAAGGGTGGAAAATGGAGGGGGCCAGCAGGTATTAACCCTTTCGCTGCTGAGGCATTTCCCGCCTCTGTGCTGAGGTCATTTTTACCGGTTTTGCTCATCATGTTTAAACGTGTTTTGAAGGCTTATTTTAGTATATGACCCAGACATATTATATATCGTTCTTTCCGTCAGACTCGGCAGATTCATAATATGTCATTATTATATGTATACGTCATGACCTGTCTGTATATTATAACAAAAAATGCAATAAAATATGAATTTTCAATAATTTACAATGTGTAAAGTCTTTTTTTTTCACATTTTAACATGCGAGCAATTGCGGTTATATTTTGTATGGGGTGCGCTTGTTAAAAAAATTAGAAATGGAGTCTCGTTACATTTTTTTTTTGGGGGAAAATTACGCAATTTTTAACAAACGCACCGCATACAAAAATCGTTAGTGCAGCATCATTGTTCACATTATAATTGAAATGGGAACAATATTGCTGCATTAACAAAACAAAAAAAAGAAAAAAAACTTGTTTATTTTTTTTTATAATTTTTTTTAAAATATTGTTTTATTTTTATTTTTAATTTTTATTTTTTAAAAAAAACTTTTTTCACAGTCGTGTTTGATATCGTTGGAACGGCCAGGCTCTGGCCGATCCAACAGTACCAAACCTTAACCCCTAGCTGCCACAGATCGGGAGATAGGGTGGTTCATTGGAACCCCCTATCTCCACCATTGGTGGCAGCTAGGGGTTAACTCCAGGACTATAGTGCTATGCACGATGACGCCAGTCCTCAGGGGGAGTTCCCGGAGGCTTGGCCAACATCCAAGATGTCGGCCAGCTCCGGGAAAGGATCACGAACCGGCGCTTTTCAGCGCCAATTTGTGATCCGGCTCCCCAGGGGTTAATGACAGCCACCATTTGGAAGGGCAGGCTGTGCCCTTCCAAATGGTGCCTGGCATTAAGCTCAGGACCCCCGCGATCGGGGGGTGGGCGCCTGAAATAGATGTCATCGCGCCACCGCGATGACATCTATTGTGCCCGAGGCGGTCCCAGAGTGACGGGCTGACATCCAAGATGTCAGCCCGCACCAGGGGGCACAGCGATCGGCCGGAATCCGGCCGATCGCAGGCTGCTTCGGGAGGACGCGCTCAGCGCGTCCTCCACAGCCAACCCTTCCTGCGGCAGGACGCGCTGAGCGCGTCCTCCGCAGCGAAGTGGTTAATGTTTAATCCCTCCATTTGCCCCCTGTTTTAACCCTATAGTATCCATTTAAGCTAAAAAACCAAAGCATTCATATTAAAAATGATGAGGAGCCCTAGGATTTTGTTTCACGCGTTATAATCCTTCATAGATTGCTTGACCAACTTTGACTACATCAAAATGAAACAAAATGGTAGATGCCATGGATTATTTTAATTAATTTAATCATGTGACTAATTGATCTCTGTAGGGTTCCTGTGATAACTACTTCCTTAAAGCTGTCAGCATTTATGTTTGATGGAGCCTGGAAGCTGTGTGTAATATCTGCAGTCCCTTCCACGGAGCAAGGGGAAATTACACAGCTGTTTCTGCAATAGTGCCCTTGCTGCGAGGCTTTGATTGCTTGGAAGAAGAAGAAGAAAAAAATCTTTACAGCTGTGTAGTGCAATGTAAACACCAGCTAAAACCTGCGAACGCCACTGCATGATTGCTTTTTTCACCTCGATTCTATGGTTGCTTTGAAGACATCTTACAATCTGCAATATATCACAGGCATAACGTTCTCTGGTTTAAATAAGACCACACATACTTCTACAATAAAAATAAAAAAAACTGGAGATAAATATACCAGTGATTTGAATTTTTTAAAGTTACCATCGTTCCGGGATTTTTGGCTACAGATTATTAATTGAAAGCCTGATGCAAACACACGCAACAATGTGTTCAATTCATATAATTTGCTGCTGTTTAGGGTGATTCTCATATTTTCTTTGATAAGTCACTCTATGACACGGCAATCTCTTATGACATCAACCTTTCAACAACAACAAACAGCAAAACTCAGAACCATAGATTGTAAACTCTCGAGCAGGGTCCTCTCTGCTACTGTTCTGTAGTTTTACATGTACAGTTGTGTTCAAAATTATTCAACCCCCACTGAAATTGAGTGTTTTGGCCAGTTTGATATTGATTTTGATCATTCAGTCATCTTACTTACAATTAAATCAAAGAGGCACGTGTAGGTCAGACAAATATAACATAACATTTATAATGAAATAACCACAAATGTCTTTTCTGTGCTCACATCATTATCAGTTTTATTCAACCCCCAAGTGACATTCAATCTGTACAACATCCTTTTACAGTTATAACAGCTTTTAAACGTAAAGCATAGCTTGACACAAGTGTCTTGCAGCGATCTATGGGTATCTTCGCCTATTCGTCATGGGCAAAAGCCTCCAGTTCAGTCACATTCTTAGGCTTGCGCACTGCAACTGCTTTCTTTAAGTCCCACCAGAGGTTCTCAATCGGATTTAAGTCAGGTGACTGCGATGGCCACTCCAAAATGTTCCAGCCTTTAATCTGAAACCATGCTCTAGTGGACTTGGAGGTATGCTTGGGATCATTGTCCTGTTGAAAGGTCCAACGTCTCCCAAGCCTCAGGTTTGTGACGGACTGCATCACATTGTCATCCAATATCTCCTGGTACTGAAGTGAATTCATGGTACCTTGCACACCCTGTACCTGCAGAAGCAAAACAGCCCCAAAGCATGATTGACCCCCCGCCATGCTTCACAGTGTTCACAGTGTTCTTCACAGTGGCAGGGAGTTCTTTTCTTCATAGGCCTTGTTCTTCCTCCTCCAAACATAGCGTTGATCCATGGGCCCAAACAATTCTAATTTTGTTTCATCAGTCCACAGAACACTATCCCAAAACTTCTGTGGTTTGTCCACATGACTTTTGGCATACTGCAGTCGACTCTTCTTATTCTTTGGAGACAGCAAGGGGGTGCGCCTGGGAGTTCTGGCATGGAGGCCTTCATTACGCAGTGTGCACTGTATTGTCTGAGCTGAAACTTCAGTAGCCACATCTGACAAATCTTTTCTCAGTTCCTCAGCAGTCACACTGGGACATTTCTCCACTCTACGCTTCAGGTAGCGCACAGCAGTCAAAGTCAGCATCTTCTTTTTGCCACGACCAGGTAGCGTTTCAACAGTGCCCTTTGCCTTGAATTTGTGAATGATGCTTCCTATGGTCTCTCTTGGTATGTTTAACATCTTTGCAATCTTCTTATAGCCATTGCCCTTCCTGTGAGGAGTAATCACCTCTTCTCTTGTCTTCCTGGACCATTCTCTTGACTTCACCATGTTTGTAACCACACCAGTAAATGTCTAGAAGGAGCTGAGTATCACAGTCATTTTAAAGCTGCCTAATTGGTGCTTATTATGCCTTATTGCTGCTCCGTGACATCCACAGGTGTTTTCAATACCTGATTGAAAACACTTGAATGAACATCTGTTCTTCAGAGTGGTAGTCTTTAAGGGGTAGAATAATTGTGTCAATGAAGAATTCACAAAAGAAACATTTACTACTGTATTACAAAACCAATTGATGTCATTTTAGTTGCATATGGTTCTTTAAAAAGTCCTTGTAGGATTTCATTCTGAATACAATTACAAATGTACACTAAATTCCCTAATTCCCCATCTTATTTCATTAGTTCAACCTTCATTGGTATTATATTTATAAATTGCCACTTTCTGTTCTAGATATTATGATTTTGGCTAACACAACCTCTTCTTGTTGATACTCCATTGTACTCTATCTCTTGATCAGGGGTGGCTCTACAGTTAAAGGGGCACACAGCTTTCTAGGAAGAAATGAGAATGTGTATGCAGGAGCAGATTTATGTGGAGTGCATGTATGCATGACACAGATTTATGTGGAGTGCATGTATGCATGACACACATAGATGACATATGTATGGTGATGTTGGTGTTTATGTAACCATACTGAGTGCACTAGTGGATGAGAGCAGTTGTTGCATCCATTCTTCAAGTTATAGACATAGAATGAGAATGCTTAACCCAGTAATGGAACTCTAGTTGGAGCCTTATATTATGTGTTGATTAGCAGTTGAGCTTTCATCAGATAAAGCTATCACAAAAAGGGGGTCTTCAAGTGTCTTAAACGCTGTCCCCCTTTCACCTGATGTTTATGGCCTACAATTCCCAGAATTATTTTAAGGCAATAGATGGCTATCTTAGGCGACTGCTTATTTTGCTAATTGAAGAGTCACCATTGGTCCTGATTTTTCTTGGATCATGTCTGTTTTGTATTTTAATGGGATGCATGATTCTCTGGTGAAATTAAATAGGATGTTTACTCAATGCCCAGGGTGTTTGTATGTTCAATAGTGTTTTGCTTGCTCACCTTGGCTTGCATTCGACTGCTGAATGATAATCGAATGGCCAGAGAATAGCAACCAACTTATGGCTAAATATATTACTTGATTATTTTGCCATTTTCAAATTTTCCAAGCTCTAGTTGCTGAGATGCACCAGTTGGCTGCAGGTAGGCATATGGCTGAAGCGAACCCTGCTGATGGCTGCGTGCACAGTGATGATCTCTATGGGTAACTGCTGGTAATACCTAACCGATGCATGTTAATATGTTATTGGCTGATATGGTTGCTATGGTTAATAATAATAGTTGTATAAGATTCTAATAAAGCTGTGGCCAACGTCTTCGCCAAGACAGAAATCGTAGTGTTTCTTGTGAGCATGGGTGGGAAGGCTACAGGAATAAGCAATCAAGGGGTGCTGAAACACACTTTACATTTGATGCAGCACACAACAAAGGAAGTTTTTGAATTTCCTTTCAAGAGATTTGTTAATAAGCTGCGTGATAAGAAAGGGATGCTTATACAATGCCAAACCAACTACAGGTTTGAAAACCCCCTTGTAACCAAAGCTCCCTCTACATTTGTGTCCTCACCCTACTTGGCACCCTTGCCTACACTATACATGCCCTCTGTGCCTGTTGGAGAAGTGTGGATTCTGGCCTCCTGCCAAGAGTTCGTGGACCAATTTGGCAAAGCCAGTTCTCAAGGACAATGAGCAGAAGAGGCCCCTAAGGGTTAATGAATTACATATATTTCTATGTGGAAACTGTTTGCATTTTAGGAGTTAGTGTTAGAGATACAATGTAGACAAATTGTTATTTCTATCTGTTTGTCCTTAGATTGATTTTATGCTATGTGTTTGCTAATCTCGTTTAGTGTGTACAAATTAGGTTTCTGCATCTTCTGAAGGAATTCAACTCCCCCTCATGTAGACAATGTACTCTGTTCATTATGTCATGTTGCCTCCCCATCTCTGTTTCTCCTATAACTGGACTCATTCCCAATAAAGTATATTCATTCGCCTGCACTAAGCTGTGTCTGATGTTAGGGTAGAGATACCTATAAATACACAGCACTCCCTCAAGTTCTGGCTGAGGGCTGTGAGAAGGAAAGCTGCTGCAGATCAGCTTTACTGAAGAGAAGGGACGGATGCTGTAACAGGTTTGGGTCTAGTCCACAAGCCAGAGACCAGTAAACCCCAGTTGCTGTTACACCCCCAATATATTTATGCTATTGAATTAAGTTTTTCCTGGATAGAGTAACCCACCTTTTAAATTTGAGTGTTTATGACAAATTAATTCTACAGAGCAACGATTATCTTACAATAACCCTATAGTATGTATATGTATAATGCAATTAAAATACATTTGTTACCAGAAAGATAAATCATACCATATTTCATTATTTAATGTGTGATAATTTCATTACAGAATACATATATATATTAAAGATCAAACATTTCCACTGTGAAAGCAGCACATTTTTTACCATTCTAAAGCGGACACATCCAATTACAGATTACTGGAATATGAATATGCACAGTCTACACAAAAGCCCTGATGGTGTATGAGTGTTCTGTGATATGAATTCCAAATAACACTAAATAAAAGAATTCCCTTTAACGCCTGCCAGAGATCTCTTATAATAGCGTAGCCGTCTCATTTGGTTATTGTCAGTGTGTGGGTGCGTGGGCAATTAAGTGGGTGGTCAGCCAGTTTTAGAGAGCAGTCTACTGCAAACAGATGGAAAGAGAAATGCTTCCAAATCCCTCACGCTAAAGTATATCTGCTTGTGTTTAATGCGAGTCACTTTAGCACCTGTGCTAGGAAAGAGATTCCAGATTCCCTCGACGAGAAGAGAGAGAAAAATAAAAACAGCTATCGGATAAAATCTTTGGCTGGCTCGCGAGCTCATATAAAGATAAATGCATGTTTACAGCGCGGAGACAATTCTAAAGAAACATGCCCAGAGATACACTACCACTACCCATTATTGTTAAAATTACTGGTGCAGTGCTTAATTTCAAATGACTCATTTAAGAGCAATAAATAATTAGAAAATATCCCCTAATTATACTAAACGTACCGGTGGATTGTAATTTAGCTGAAATGTGTTTTTGGAGATTGTTTCCTTTTTCTCGATTAGAAATTGCTTTAACTCTTTGTGAGAATAGTACGTGCGAGTACAATCAATATTTGTTAAATAAATTTTCAATTGCCTCATCATGGACCAAGAATATATATATATATACACTATATTGCCAAAAGTATTCGCTCACCTGTCTTGACTCGCATATGAATTTAAGTGACATCCCATTCCTAATCCACAGGGTTCAATATGACGTCGGTCCACCCTTTGCAGCTATAACAGCTTCAACTCTTCTGGGAAGGCTGTCCACAAAGTTTAGGAGTGTGTTTATGGGAATTTTTGACCATTCTTCCAGAAGCGCATTTGTGAGGTCACACACTGATTTTGGACTAGAAGGCCTGGCTCTCAGTCTCCGCTCGAATTCATCCTAAAGGTGTTCTATCGGGTTGAGGTCAGTACTCAGTCAAGTTCATCCACACCAGACTCTGTCATCCATGTCTTTATGGACCTTGCTTTGTGCACTGGTGCACAGTCATGTTGGAAGAGGAAGGGGCCAGCTCCAACTGTTCCCACAAATTTGGGAGCATGGAATTGTCCAAAATGTCTTGGTATGCTGAAGCATTCAGAGTTCCTTTCAATGGAACTAAGGGGCCAAGCCCAGCTCCTGAAAAACAACCCCACACCATAATCCCCCCTCCACCAAACTTTACACTTGGCACAATGCAGTCAGACAAGTACCGTTCTCCTGGCAACCGCCAAACCCAGACTCATCCATCAGATTGCCAGATGGAGAAGCGCGATTCGTCACTCCAGAGAACGCGTCTCCACTGCTCTAGAGTCCAGTGACAGCGTGCTTTACACCACTGTATCCGACACTTTGCATTGCATTTGGCGATGTATGGCTTGGATGCAGCTGCTCGGCCATGGAAACCCATTCCATGAAGCTCTCTGCACACTGTTCTTGAGCTAATCTGAAGGCCACATGAAGTTTTGAGGTCTGTAGCGATTGACTCTGCAGAAAGTTGGCGACCTCTTCGCACTATGCGCCTCAGCATCCGCTGACCCCGCTCCGTCAGTTTACGTGGCCTACCACTTCGTGGCTGAGTTGCTGTCGTTCCCAAACACTTCCACGTTCTTTTAATACAGCTGACAGATGACTGTGGAATATTTAGGAGCGAGGAAAGTTCACGACTGGATTTGTTGCACAGGTGGCATCCTATCACAGTTCCACGCTGGAATTCACTGAGCTCCTGAGAGCGACCCATTCTTTCACAAATGTTTGTAAAAACAGTCTGCATGCCTAGGTGCTTGATTTTATACACCTGTGGCCATGGAAGTGATTGGAACACCTGATTCTGATTACTTGGATGGGTGAGCGAATACTTTTGGCAATATAGCGTATATTTGTGCAGCTGTACTTTAGCACCATCTCTAAGCTATTATGTTATATATCTCTCTCTATGCTTTCCTGGTGTGATCTGATAGCCCATAGGTACTACCCTCTCTTTTCTCTTTCCTATTTCCTAAATGCAAAGTATTGAGAAGCATTTTATTGGCTGAATGTACACCAGTCACAGGCCCCTTCAATCTTTTTAAATCTTTTATGTTGCAGTCTTATGCTAAAATTGTTTAAATATAAGACAAATTCCACAATCTACATTCAAAACCCCTTAACCCCTTACCACCGGGCGGGTTGTAGTAATCTAGTATGCCCCGCTTACCGGTAGGCCCCTCCTCCAGCCCGCCTATGCAGCTGACACGTGTCATGTGTCTTTGGCTGCAGGGGGACGGCCTGAGTTCAGGAAGCCAATGACACGGGACATGTGCCAACTGGTGGGCGGGACTGTTGTGGGTCATAGATGCAGCAGATTGTGTTATGTCACCCCGCTGCGTTCAGTCGCACCCACCCCTGGGACAGCATTGTATGCCCCGCAGCAGTAAAAGGATAATGACAAAGCAAAAACCAGATATCCGATGACATTACAAATTTATTAAAAAGAAAAAACTGAAAATGACACTGACATAAATATTCAGACCCATAATTCAATCCTTAGTTGAAGCACGTTTAGCAGTGATTACAGCATCAATTCTTTTTGGGTGTGATGCAACAGGCTTTGCAGATCTCAATTTGGTTATTGCTGCCAGTCATCTCTGCAGAGCATCTCAAGCTCTGTCAGGTTGGACAGGGGACCATCAGTAGACAGCCAATTTCAGGTCTCTCCAGAGTTGCTTGATTGGGTTCATGTTTGCGCTCACACATGGCCACTCAAGGACCTTCCCAGAGTCGCCCTTAAGCCACTCTTGCATTTTCTTGGATTTGTGGTCTGAACCAGGTTTTCATTAATGAGATCTGCATTCAGCTTTCCCTAAACCATTACCAGTTTCTTGGTCCTTGCCACCCCCCACCACCTCCCCAAAAAAAGCATGATGATCCACCACCATGCTTTACTGTAATGGTTGTCCTTCCACAATATTCTTCCATCTCCACGTATGATCTTAGGAGCTCGCCCAGAGTGACTGTGAGGTTAGAGATCACTTCTCTTAACCATTGTCCTTTTCCCCATGTTGCTCAGTTTGGTACTGGTCGTTCTAAACTTCTTCCATTTAAAAATGATGAGGTTACTGAGCTCTTGGGAAGAATCTGTGCAGCTGGAATTTTTTGTAGCCTCAACACAATCCTGTCTCTGAGCACTACAGGAATTTCCTTTGACCTTTTCACTTATTTTAATTTGTGATATACATTTAAAACTGTGTGATGTCACGGTGTGCCTTTTCATATTATGTCCAGTCAATTGAATCTGGCACTATCTAAGTGTGTAAACATTTTAAAGATTGTCCATAAAAATGGGAGTCATTGGAGCTAAATTTCAATTGTCATGGCATATCCTAAAAGTATGATTTTGAACATAATGGAAACATTTGAAGCAATGATTTTAAAAGAACAAGCAACAATCTTCTAGAAAGAAATTTGATCAGAATTTAAGGAAGAGCAAGCATCTGAAAAACTATGTACATCACTTAATATGAAAAGGAGGGACAATTAAATTTTGAGGGTACTTACAGAAAAGTTCCTTTTGACCTCCTATTAGATATTAGAAAGAAGGAATCTAAAAACCTACAGGGTTATTCAGAGAGAGGTGAAAACCAGGAGAATGACTGGAGAAGTGAAAATTCTAGGTCAAAATAGCTAAACCAGAAAATGTTTCCCATTTATCTCACTTTCCAAATCGGCTATTTGGTCTAGACTGTTCTCTCCTCCTTACAATTCTCCTGGTTTTCACCTCTCTCTGAACAACCCTGCTCGTCTAGCTCAGCTGTTTAGTAACCAAATTCTACTTACAATTTAACCCCTTAACATCGGGGCGGGTGGAGCCAGGCAGGAGGAGGTTAACGCCAGAGGGGTACTAGTATACCCCTCTGCCAGGTTATGTGGCAGGCCTCTCCTTTGGCTCGCCCATGCAGCTGACGCGCGACATTGGCTGCAGGGGGACAGCCTGAGTTCAGGCCATCCCTCAGCAGCCAATGGCGCTCGGCATGTGCCAAGTGCTGGGTGGGGCCGAGGCGGCCCATAGAAGCCAACTTGGGGTACTAGTACGCCCCATGTCTTCAAAGCCCACCCGCAGCAGGTACGGCATGATATGCCCTACAGCGGGAACGGGTTAAAGGCTTGAACTGCTATTCTGACCAGGACACAGCTTTACCGGT
Source organism: Leptobrachium leishanense (assembly GCA_009667805.1). NCBI lineage: Eukaryota > Metazoa > Chordata > Amphibia > Anura > Megophryidae > Leptobrachium > Leptobrachium leishanense. The sequence goes on from CM019066.1 coordinate 280,756,248, forward strand.
GCCGAACTGTAGAAGCTCCTTATGGTAAATTAACTGCTCCTATAACTACTTGGAGAACAGTAAGCTATTCCCTGATAGCCAGGGCCGGATTAACATAGGGGCAGATGGAGCAGCAGCCCCAGCATGCCCCAGAATAGGCCCAGAGAAAGGACAACTATGTCTGCATTGATGGGTATTTGGACCACTGTATCTCCAACTCCATAGACGCTAAAGAGTCATGTGATGTATCACTGGAAAGGCCAGAGTATGGCCTTTTCAATGATACCAAACATGACCAGGTTTTATGTAACAATAAAAAATAAAATAAATGTGTCTTTTTTTCTTTCTAACAGCAATATTTTTCACTGTTCAATTATAAAGTGAATAATGATGCTAGATAACTAACCATCTCATTTCTAATGTCATCAACAAGTGTGGCGGTGATGACACAATCCGTTATGAATTGTTGCATCAAAAACCTAAACCGCCGCACTGCAGTGAAGAGCACTGGGGGGGACTTTGGACCCCTGGGTCACTAATCTTTACACTGCACAAGGTCAAGTGAGGCGTCATTGGACAGGTCAGAGTCTGGCCTTTGCATTGATTCCAAATGTGATCATGTAAAATCTAAAACGAAAACAAAACTACATAAAATTTATTTTTAGTTCCAAAGCGATGGCTTTGTCCATTTGTCACGTATAAGATGAGCAATACCACTGCCATTACTCACCTTCTCATTTCCCATGTTGGGAGCAAGGTCACTGTTTTATATATTGTCATATTATTCATAAAACATCATCCTCCAAAACACAAAGTAAATCTTTCATTTTTTGGTTAAATTGTATATTTTCTCAGAGCAATGCAGTAACAGGATCCCATTCCCACTTGTTTTAACAATAATGCCCTATACAATATATAACCAAAGGTTTGGATGATAAAATGGGAAAAATTTATTTTACACGCTGTAAATGATTGAAATCTGAAATTTTCTCACACAGTATCTGCCTGGTTAGATATACCCGTATCTGCACTATTAAATAACCTAAAATATGTTTTCATTTCACAAAATTCCAAAAAAAGGCCACCAAAATCTTCAGCTCCAGGCCCATTGCGATCTTAATCCGGCCCTGCTGATAGCTCACCATTCTGAGTTCAAGCTGGTGTTCAGAAATTAATACAGCATTGGCAAGGGCGTACTTAGGGGGGCTTTGCATTTTAAAGTTGGGAGGGGGTGCCAAATATAGGATCCGCCCTGGGTTCCAAATGTTATGGGTACGTCCCTGAGTATTGGTAATGCTGTGGCATTACTTCAGCCAACCTGTTTTTGTGTAATGAAAAGAGACTGTAATGTTATATTTTGGTGACACCCTAATTGTATGCTTTGAATACTAGCATACGTTTTATTTGATATTTTGTTCTTGTGATGGCAATGGGTCTGAATACTTATGTCACCATTATTTTCCAGTTGATTCTGTTTAATACATTTGTATTGTTGCCATAAATCTGGGTTTTGCTTTGCCATTATAGAATTATGTAGATTTGTGTGGAAAAAAAATGTTAACATAGGACTGAAACATACAAAATATGAAAAAATTAACAGGAATGCTGTTCTGGAAGCAAAGTATGTGCCAATGGTCATTGACTGGGTGTCCAGGTACTTCTGATAGTTGGATGCCTTGTGCTGAAGAAGACTGGGAAAAGGCAAGCACTGTGGGATGAATGGATTATCTTAGAAATATATGAAAAAAAAATGAGATATTACAGGGGCGCTGAGAAATACTAAAGTGTATGGAAGGGAAAAGCTGCTATACCCAGAGTGCACCTGGGTATAGTATAGTTTTAGATATTTAGGGATTGGTTATTAGTCACACATGTTTGTGTATGTTTTCCTTATACACTGATTATCTAGCATCATATGCTATGTGGATTAGGATGGATTAGCGCTTTTCCTATTTCTCTATTTTAGCTTAGAAATATGTCCAAAAAATAACAGGATGTGGATCAGCAGGTGTTAATAATGAACCCCATCCATTTTTTGTTTTTGTTATCTTGTGATACTGTTTTCGTTTAAAAATTTCACATCTGTTCAAAATTCATCTTTATGGCCATATTGGCTACTTTTTTTTATAATTGACCCGATAACATGAATTAAAATAAAATACTAGAATTACCATAAAGAAAATAAATAGTATGACTTCTATTGTGAAGCCCATTCATTGGTGTCCTTTACTATCAACATTCAATAAAAATAAGCATTGGAACAGTAATTCCATACACCGATTAAGCTGCATACAGAAAGAACAAACACAAATAGACCGAGTCACTTGGGAAATGTGACAAATATCAAATTATTTGTGGCCTTGTATACACCAGCTGACATGGCAATAAGATTATGATTTTCAATTAATTCAACGACGAAACAGTTGAGCAATGTGTACTCTTAAAAGCCCCGGTGGCTTCCATTATTCCGTTAATGGATCTATTTTTTTAATATAATAGAATTCTAAACAACATAAAGATCAATCAAGAGTGTCCCTAGTCTACACTATATTACATTTAGACCAAATTTATTTCCAGGTGAATATGTATGTTCACCCAACAATCTTTTCATCTACTAGAATGCTAACAGCAAAAATTGTTTGAAAAGAGTGGCAGATCACACATGCTCCTCAGAAATTAGCAAATATATTAACAGGCCTATTCACTAAAGGTGAAACTAAGGAAAATTGACTGGAAAAGTGAAAATTCTAGGTCAAAATAGCCAAACCAGAATTTTTTTTCCATCCATCTCACTTTCCAAATTGTCTATTTGGTCTAGATTGTTCTCTTTTCCTTCCAGTTCTCCTGAGTTTCACCTTTTAGTGCATAGACCTGTAAGTGTGTTCCACGCTGATTCTGCTCCCGATACTTAAAATTAAGGGTGCATTGTAGTGAAGAGGACGTAGAAAAATAGAACAGAATCTGATGGTTAAGGTTAAAAATTAAGAGCATTTTGCTAAGTTTAACCCAAAAAATTAGTATGTTGTTTCTTCCACCTTGAAAACACCTTTTTTTTCAAAGTATCTAAATTTACACTACTTTTTTTAAATCTGCTGCATCTTTGATGCTGCATTATTTTTGGCAGCCACAAGGTGGCTGTTAGGAAACCCTTGCCTATGCATTCGACAAGTTTGTACAAATCCTCCAGCCGAAATGTTAGATACTTTTCAGACTTTGTAGCCTTACCTAATTTTGTATCATTCGCAAACTCAGACACATGACTTTCAGTACCCCTTTCAAGATTATTAATAAATATGATAAATAGAACAGGACCCAGGATGGAACCCTGTTAGACCCCACTTACCACTTGCATCCAACTTGGGTAAAAATGCCGCTCCTCCCACAGATTACTCTACAATATATTTTTGGTAATACTCTCTGTAAAAAATGAATGTTCCTCAGCAGGGCCATCTCTAGCATTTCTGGGGCCCTGAGCTAGAACATTTTGTGGGGCCCCTGGCCATACTTTCAACATCACACCTCCTTATACTCCTTTCTTCACACACAGATACACACACTAACTACCCCAAACTTGATCTACCCAAAAAGATGCCCGTGACCCCTCTCAACCCAAGGTAAGCAACACTCCCCCCCCAGATACACCTCTCCCCTGAGACAGTCATACTAACATCCCATGTCATTGTTTTCTTTGAGATTTGGACTCTCAGTCTGCCAGTCCTGGAGGCAGGTGAAGATACATGCAGGGCCCTGACTCTGTGCATTTACACCCAAGCTTCCGGGCGCCTCTCTCCGTGCAAGTCTGGGCTAAGATGTGCAAATCACACCAAGTTGCAGGGAGTGATGAGCTCTCGAGGCAGAGTCCCCTAATGGGAATTTAGTTGACGCTGACACTGCTCAAATACGCCCTGTGCCTTTGTTGCCCCATCCAAAAGGCATGCCTGCGCCTTACGATATTCCAGCAACTGTCTCATAATCTTAATAATTTAGGCTAGCGTCAGACAAATGCATTCATCACGTCCGTGTCGCCGCACAGTTTAACGTCCGTCGTAGCATTGATATGTGATCAATAGAGACCAACACACGAAGTACGTGCGCACCAAAGGGCACACGCACCACACAGGTGGCAAAGGACGCCATTTAAGCCTTGACTTAAAAGCGCTACGACGGACGCCCAGAGTGCGCAGCGTCTGCGTAGAGGCCTGTGTGCGTGATGACGCAACGTCAGACCCAGCGCATTCGTAGCTTCCATCAGGTTGACGCTCAGAAGTTTTTTTGGTCTGGCTGACTGTACCTGTCTTTTAATTTTAATTAATTTTGTTTCCCATATTTCCCTTTTTTTTCTACGGACTGTGTGGTGTTTACAGTATCTTCTGTCAGTACATACGTCCGTTATGCACGCACGCAGAGTGCGCTCAGACTGCGTTCGTCTGACATTAGCCTAAAGGCACCTAAGTTTCACTTGGGAGGACTATAGGGAAGCTGGTCTAATGTCCCATTACATCTGATCAGAGAAGTCTTGAATAGAGTGGCAGAGACGTGAAGAGTGACATCCACAAATAGTACGGACTATATAAACTACATTAAACTGTATTGATATAACATCCGGGATGTCTATCCTGTTTATTACTTGATTATTGTTACCCTAATGCTGCACATTAAAGATTGGCTAGGACAAATAACCAATTGCTTAGAAAGTATCACTTATATATTGATAGTTACAGTCTACAGGTTGTCACCTCTTATCAGGAATTCTACAATGCAGAAGACTCTGAAATCCGGAATTTTTGGAACTATCTGGATTGCCGGGGGCTCTTCAGATGGTTGCTGTCACTCAGGAAATGCTGCTCGGAGTCTTGTTGACTCTGGGTGGCATGTACACGTGGAAATGCCACCATCTGTACACCCTCGGAGCTGCAGTAGGACGGAGATCGTGGCTCTCTAGCCACATCTTCTTCCTTCTGAAACATCGGATTCTCCCAGATTCTGAAATCCAGAAGAATCTGGAATCACATTACTAATAATGCTCACAAACATAAACACTTGATCTAATCTTAACACAACAGTTGTACTTTGCGTTCCTTTTACATTTACTATTGCATGCGCTGCGCATTATACATCATTTTTTTCTCTTTATCCATGTTGCTCTTTGACTTCCTGTTTATCCCACTGTTTAACGCTACGTGTAGAAATTGTATTCCCACAAATGGTATAACAGATGAAAATGTCTGTGTCTGGGTGGTCCATAAGAAACCATATCAATTCTATCCAGGTTGTCACGGAGTTCTGCATTTTTCTTTGCTAGGTATCTGAATTTAAGATTTTTATCTTCTTGCATTCATTTTTTATCTTTTCTTCTGCCAGGGCCCAACATCAGGATCAGAAAGGCCCTTCACCATTGCCAACACCAATATGTACAGAAGGAAATGATTCAGGTTCATGCGCCATTAGGTACACCACACCACACGATCAAAACAACGGTAGTGTCATTAGAGGCGGTTACTCCTGATGGATTTGTAAGCAGCTTCTGGCTGCTCTTAATAAATCTTCAAATTTGTTAAATTATTTTTCAAGGAATTTCTTATTCCAATAATATTATATTTAAGCATATTATAGTTAAACCCCTCGCTGCTGAGCTTTTCCACTTCGTGTGCTGAGCTCACGATTTTGACTATGTTTTGCTCATCACATATAAACGTTATTTGAAGTCAAGTTTTATTAAAGAAACCAGACAAATTATATAACCAGGGTTATTCAAAGAGATCCGAATTGTGGCCAAAAGGTAACCGAACACTGAAATTCTGCGTATGGTTACCTTTCCCGGCCATTCGGCTATTCAGAGAGTAGGCAATACTCCAAATGCTGGCGAATTGCCTGCACATACGGTGCCTGTTCGAGGGCGGTGAAATCCCCATAGAGAAGCAATGCTTCGTCTATTCAGAGAACACAAAACAGCAGGGGAAAGCTGCCGAAATGCCCTGCTGTTCGGTGGTTTCATTCACCAGATTTATTCAGGCAATTCCCAGAGGCTTCAATGTTAAAAATATTCCCGTTTTAATCCAAAATCTAATAAACCGTTTAATATTATATTCTGCACTAAAGTCTCTTTATTTTTTAGGATCTTTTAGGCATTTTTCCGGTGGTCTGGTACTAAATTTTCATTTTTTCTTTAGAGATGGCGGTTTAGCTCACACCAGGTGATAGGGTCCATTGTGCCATCATCACTTCCACACTTGTCCCAGCATAGAAGATGAGAAGGTGAGTTGTTGCGACAGCATTGTTTACCTAATAATTGAAAAGTTTACAATGCTGCTGCTTGAGCAACAAAAAAGTTAAGTTTTAGTTTAATTTTTAAATTTTTATACTGAATATGGTGATGTCAGACTCTGACCTTTCTAATGATACCTAACTTGACCATTTGAGGTGTATAAAAGTAGATCTACTCCTTCACTGCTAAGTCATCTCTGCTCTGCTGGAGTTAAGGGGTTGTTCCTGATCCTGATGTCATGTCTTCTTTATCACAACAGTGCATCCTAGCTGCTTTGTATGTACCTTTTTTGGCTAGTTTAAAAAGTTTTTTGCTAGTTTGGACCTTTGAATTATAAAGTGGAGGTAGGCCTTAGTTTAGCATAGTTGTTGCTTAAGAGTGTTCCTCTAAGCATTTTGCAATTTTAATATAATGTTTCAGAATATATATATATATATGCTATATTGTGTGTTGATTGATTAATTTAACATATTTATTTATTTATTTATAAAGTATTTTACCAAGAAGGATACATTGAGATTTCTCTCGTTTTCAAGTATGTCCTGGGTTAGTTGTGGAATCTTCATTTTTTTTTCTATTTAGTTATAGTACTATTTTTAAGTGAGAACAGTAAACAGCATCACTCATTTAACGCTCTTTTGTACATTGGTGCAATAAACTCACACTTTTTATTATGAATGGCATATTTTTGAGAAGTAATATTTTTATGGCATCTGCAGTAAATTAAAAAATGATCCTGCCATGCTTAATCTCGCAGCTGCTGTTGAACCACCGTCAAATATTTCTACAGAGCTGATTCTATCCTTAATTATGTCTAAAAGCATCCAGCACTTAACTCCTACCAACTCTGCTTTCAGTGTATCATCGAATGATGTCACTACAAGGTGACTCATTATCATATGATTGAATTTCAAGACATTTTTTAAGCGTTAGTAAGTTCTCTTCTCAATTATCCAAAGGATTGCACATTATTCCATGGTTCAGAAACACTTTAATATTCCATTGATCAAACCTAATATTACCTATACAAGGCTAAGCTACCTTACAATCTCCCTACAATGTTCTGTATTTCAGAAGGTTGATGGATACGGTGTCAAGTAATTGTCTAAAATAAACATATAAGGTCCTAGGTCCTAATAATAAAAAGGTATGTCACGGTGGTGGCCGGCTGCTGGAGGGAGAAGTCGCATCCTGCTTGAGCTCCGTGGTGATCCCTTCTCCCTGGGGCTATTTTTGCTTGTTTTACCCACTGAAACCCTTTGCTGGGGGCTCCTGAGCGGCTGGCCACCGGGTGTGTGCTGTCCGGAGCCAGTTTCCCCCCTCCGATCGAGAGAGACTTGCTCGCTGGTCATCTTCCCTGGCTGAAGTGTGGTGCTGGCAGCCATCTTGCGGCCTACATCCTGCCGTCTGTTGTCTCCTGGCGGGCTTGCGGCGAGTGCCCTGAACCTGCGAAGTGCCATGACAAAGACCGGGGAGACAGAGGGCCCCCATCCCCCGGACGTTTTGGACATCTTGCTGCAGCTGCTGGAGGATGATGGACGCCCGATGACATGAGGCAATGTGCGCCGGATTATGGCGGTGCTGCTTTCTGGCCGGGAAGTCGAGGCCTCACACAGCAGTGCATCTGGGGACGAACAGCCTGACACTGAGGTACGCGGATGTGAGGAGGAGGTCGGAGTGCTGCAGGATGCGAGCGGGGAGCTGACTCCCCCGGCGCGGCTGCCCGTCTAGCCGATGGAGCTGTCCCCGCTGTGCGTCTCTGAGGGGCCTATCTGCCGAGGAACGCTCACCCGGATGGAGCTGGCAGATGTGCTGGTGGCATCTGTTGGCATCGACCGGAGCCTGGAGGCAACGGACCTCTCCCACGTGGAATTCGCGAGGATACCTCCGTTTGACGCTTTTTTGCTGTCCCCTACCCCGACTCTGCCTGCGGCCCTGTCCCACGCTCTTGGCGGTGGTCGTGGCAGGAGCTTGCCTGACCGGCCGGTCCTGATTTATTTTGCCATGCCTCAGTCTGCTGTCTGGCCGGGCCTGCTTGGCTTCTCCCTGCCTGCATTGTCGCCGTTACCTTTCCGGGACACTGGTTGAGAGTTTTTTCGTGGATTCCCGCGTGCGACATTTACACTTGTTGATGACCCCCTCGCTTTTGTTCTGGACATTCTCACTCTTCTGAAGCATTTTTGATGCCTTTCGCTATAACCCCTCCCCCCAGTTTTTCGACATTCTGCTGATTTTTTTTTGCATGACCCCCCCCTTCTGATATCTCATTGAACCACCTCCTTTCCCTTATCTTTTATTTCTTTACTGCAACGTCTCTGTGTCTCTGTGGACATTTGCATTATTTTTCTTTACTTTACCTTTTTATTATTTTTTCTTTATTATTATGGCTGAGTAATGGATGTCTCCGGCCGAGGACATCGCCATTGAGATTTTGTGCCACGATGCCATCTACCTGCTTTTACGTTTGTGACCCATTGCTTTATGTTCCTGTGTGTTTATTATTTTTATGGCTCGGTAGCTACTCAGATGTTATGTGGCCCTGCGTGGCTCACTTACACTGTTGATTTCTTGATGTTTCTGCTAAAAATTCTAAAATAAAAAATAAAAAAAATAAAAAAAGAAGGTATGTCACAGAAAAAAACAAAATGCTAAATTATGTTGAAAAAAACCGCCTAAAAGATCCTAAAAATAAATAAAAAAAAGAGATTGTTGCAAATTAAAAGAAGAAACGGTTTATTAGATCAACTAAAAATGAGAATATTTTTAACATTGAAACCTACGGGATTCGCCTGATTAAACCTTCCCGAATGAAACCACCGAACATCAAGGCATTTCACTGTCATTTCTCTGCTGTTCGGCGTTCTCTGAAGAGATTAACCATTGCTTCTCTATGGGGGATTTCTCTACCATCGAACAGGCGCTGTATTTTTCTGGCAATTCGCCAAAATTTGGCGAGCTGACTGCTTTCTGAATACAAAGTGCACCGTACGGGGAAATTCACTGTTCTAGGCCAGATCAGCTCTCTCTGAATAACCCTGATAGTATTCACAAAACACATTTTTCTAAAACTCAAGCGAAAATTTTTGTTTTTGTCAGTTTTGGTAACGAATGCATATTTTCTCAGAAAAATGCAATAACAGGTTTCCATTTCAATTTTATTTTAACAAGAGTGCCCCATATATAACCACAAAGGTTTAGATGATAAAATGGGGAAAAAAATATTTTACACCCTGTAATTTATTGAAATCTGAAATTTACTTTTTTCAGCATTTTTTTCTTATAACATTCTGACAGAACATGACCTATTCAGATAGAAAATATATAGTTTGAATCTGCTGAGTCTTTTGAAAAAAAAGGACACATAATTTGACTGTGTCCTGTAATAAAACATGACTTCAAATCGTGTTTAAACATGATGAGCGCAAAACATCAAAATGAGCTCAGCACACAAGGGAGGGAAATGGCTCAGCAGGGAAAATATATCATGCACGTAAAAATCATAACATAAAAATGTATGTTATGATTTGTGCATGATACATTTTACATATCCCTTCACTTCTTTATTTGCTCAGACACTTTGTATGGGATTGTGCTCCAGATCGAACTACAGTTTGGGCCCCGAACGCGACGCACGCGCATAGTGATTGAGTGGGCGGATTGCCACGTGTTTGGAGGCAGGCGTTCCGCTTGATAGGACTCCAACACATGTGTAGCCGATCGACCTCGATGTCCGCACACAACAATGACGTAGGCAGCATCGCGTGTCCGGTAGCCGGCAAACAGGAAACACACAATGAAAAAAAATGCAATGCATCCTTGGGAGACACTATGGCAAGTGACCCATGTGACTGGAACCAGCAAGAGAAGAGGTGCCGACATGGCCGGAACCAGGATAGGCAGTATAGCGGCACCACAACATAAGAGAGGATACATTGAAGCAGAGGACACTTAACTTTCGGGTTTTATACTTGACACATTCTTTTAAGAACTGACTGAGGAAGGCTAATGTTTGTCAAAACACGTCTCAGGATACTTAGTGTCTATTATCTTATTTATATATTTTTTTTTAATTAATTTGCTACTTTTTAACCCTTTACTGGCCGGTTTGCTGTTTCCTCTGTTTACTTTGTTTCTGCATCCAACAGCACTTCAAGATCTGATGATTGGTGGACCAAGGGGTATGGGCAGTCACCCACCTTAAGGGCGCCTGACGTTATATACTCTGAGCTTATAACTCCAATGAGGCTCCTGGATCGCTGAGTGTTATTCCAGCCTTAACGTAGTCCACTGATTTACAGTATTATGCAATGAGAGCCCCGTCTCCTTTGTCTTCTGTTTTATTCAAGTGATTTGCACCAACAGAGAAGGGCAGTGTCACTCTTTATTTGCTCATAGGCGTGTATACCTAGACCCGGGATCCATTGAGGCTCTTGGAAATGTGAGTTTCTGTCTTTTATTATAAAGGAGCGGGGTCAACTGACACAACATACTGCACCATTTTTTGTATCTATTCTTTTCTTTTTGAGTAACACTGAGGATTGCGACCACAAACACCTACAATTTCAAAAGGATCCTATTGGTTTTATGAGAATTTATATTGACTTATCTTCACTTTTTTTTTTTACCACTGCACTATTGCCACTTGTGTGTATGGCTCCATGAACTTTTATATATACCACTCATTGGTTCATATATTGATACACTATCTATCACTCGAAATGCCATAGGATGGTTTCTTTCATATGATTTAAGTATTTGGCACAAATTTTGGTAGTTTTATTAATGCATATTGTCTCCATTTTTAGGCAGCATCAAACTATTTACTATTTATTAACACTATACACATTTTAACAGTTTTATGTCACTGCTGGTATACATTAGCGTATCACGTATATTCCCTCTAGATGTTTTCAGGTTATTTAACATTAATAAATCACTCAAATACAGCATGCTGACTATTCTAGAAGATAGCATTACACCTGTCTCTCAAAATCATAAAAAAACAAATAGATAAATGGACTGACAGACTGATGGACACACGATAGATAGACAAACTGATAGATGTGCACAATCACATGAATGAGAATTACAATCATTCTTTTTATTATTATGTTTTAAATTATTTTGATTAAAATCATCTCCATTAATAGTATTAACTTCTAACACAAACCCTGCTTCTTACCTTGTTTCTCTTGAAGTATGCTCTTCGGCAAGCGGCAAAGCACTTTTCACTGCAGAAGCTTTTAACTTCACTTCCCATGCTCAATGAATAGCGCTTAATTCCAACTTTCTGGCACCAAGCACACATTATTTGAACATTTGACACATCATCCTCTGCAAAAACACAAAAGAATATGTTTACCATTGTATACCCTAACACCAATCACTTGCTAGCTACTGGTTTCTGATTTATATTTTTCATAATAATAGGGGACACAGGAGTCATTACCAAAATTTTACAATACAATGAAACAAATTATTTATTTATTTATGAAGTATTTTACCAGGAAGGATACATTGAGATTTTTCTCGTTTTCAAGTATGTCCTGGGTTCAAGAACATTGAATTTTACAGTTGTTCCAGAAATACAATATAATAAAATGCAAGATATTAAAAACAACACAAATATACAGATTAACAGAAAATATGTAGGAAATATAGTCACTATGTTACATGTTTACAGGTGCATTCTGTATTGAGGTATGTTAATAGGGAACTCTTGAGTGACTTTAGACTGGGGGAAGATTTGATGGCGTCTGGGAGGTTATTCCATAATTGCGGTGCTCAGTAGGAAAATGAGGATTGAGCCACTTTCTTTTTGTATTGTGGTATTGCAAGTAAGGTGCAGGTCCTGGATCGGAGGTTATAGGATGAGGAAACTGCTGGGGGAAGCAGCCTATTCAGGTAGGGTGGTAGCTTCCCAGAAAATCTCTTAAACACCAGGTTGGAAAGGTGAAGAGTGCGTCTAGATTCCAGCGACGGACAGTTTAGCTCTTTTAACATGTCACAATGGTGGGTTATGTAGTTACCTTGTAGCATAAAGCCTACTATTATCAAAGCATATATATACATATATACTGGATGAAGAAGAGGCAACATCACTGCTCTATAACCATGAAGACACAGGTTAGATTCCCGCCAAGAGCACCTCTCCAGTTACAGGGTTATCCAAAGAGATTCGAAAAGTCACCGCACGTTCGGTGACTTTTCGTTCTCTTCAATTCGGTTCCTTTTGCCGATTGCATTTCGGTGACCCTGCGGTGTATTCAGCAAACACCACAGGGTCCCCGAATTGCAGGGAAAAGCTGCCGAAAACCTGACGAAAACTAACCGAATGCACGCTGAAAACAAGCAAAAACATCTGGATTAACCTTCGAAGAGGAGCCGAACAGGAGCCGAACAGGAGCCGAAAAGGAGCCGAATCACACAGAGCCGAAGCAGCTGTGACGTAGAGGAGGCAGTGAATAAATTAGAAAAACCATTTGTATGAATCTGGGAAAAAGAAACGCTGTTTGCAAAGAAACTACTGAGCGAAAATGTCTGAAATTTTCACAGGAGGTCCAGGGAATGATAATAAAGAGGGCTGTTACAAAAAAAATAAGCAAACTGAAAAAAAAAAAAAAAAAATCGGACTTTTAATTTTTTTTTAAAAAATTCAGAAAAATGCTTCAAGTATCCTAAAAAATCTATAAATAAAGAGACTTTTTGCTGCAGAATTTTATAATGAACGGTTTATTAGATATTGAATTAAAACGGGAATATTTTTAACATTGAAGTCTATGGGATTCTCCTGAATAAATTTGCCGAATTAAACCACCGAATGGCAGGGCATTAGGGGAACCTTTCACTGCTGGTTTGTGTTCTCTGAATAGCCGAAGCAGTGCTTCTCTATGGGGATTTCACTGCCCTCGAACAGGCACCGAACAGGCACCGTATGTTCAGGCAATTCGCCAGGATTTGGCGAATTGCCTGCTCTCTGGATAGCCGAATGGCCAGGAAAGGTAACCGAACACTGATTTTCAGCGTTCGGTTACCTTTCTCAAGCAATTCGAATCTCTTTGGATAACCCTGTAAGTGTCCTTGAGCAAGATACCTAACAATACCTACTTGCCTACCGAGGACATACTTGAAAACGAGAGAAATCTCAATGTATCCTTCCTGGTAAAATACTTTATAAATATATCACATTTTTGTTTTGGGGTTTTCTACAGAACATCATAACTGTAAGCTGATCAATTTAATGTACATGTGACAATGTCTTTATAAAAAAAAATCTCTATTATCTCATATTAAGCATTCAGTATATTTCTCTGTTTAATTATATGATTTAGTCAATGTATCCAATAAAATAGACATTACTTTTTATAATGTTGAAAAAGGGCACCTGTCATAAAAATAGTACGTTATCACAGTCAAACTTTAAACAGATTCATTTTTATTACGTTAAATGTATGGAACACGAAGGTTGTATAATTCATTTAAAGCCTTTTGCAGTCACCCAGATCTAACCTCTCAAAGTGCTGTCAACTGGCAGATCAATCTGACGTGTGCAATGTTCATATGCGATATTGTATGCCTTTACATTAGCAGCCAAAATTTACTTTTACTTGATTGAACAATGAATCTAGATGTGTTCCATAATTACTATCACCTACATTAACACTAAAGAGAATAATATCTGGAAAGTTGGTAATTTACTATTGGGCACAGATGTAAAAACTGATTATTGCACACTTTTTCTGTCGTTCATTAAATTTCCCTCTCAACAACAATGATTTTCATCTTCAAAACGTAAGCAATTGTGATTAGTGAATACAATTACAATAGTAATCATTGTTGTTGTTTTTTTCTATAGGAAAACACCCAAAATAAGAATTCTACTGAATTTTACTGAACCAAAATTTAACTGTAGAATTTTTGACTAACATTCATTCAAAGAGTTCTTTCGCTCCCTGCACTTCGGGGAATCAAATTCCCCGACCCTGAGGTGAATTCAGCATTCACCGCAAGGTCCCTGAAGTGCAGGGAAAATCCGCCGAACTCATCTGAAAAACCACCGCATTGAACGGAGACACCGCCGCAAAACCGCAGAGGAAAACCCGAACGCATCCAAAAAAAGGCGACGATCCGCTGCAAAACCGGAAAAAAAAAACACGAAAGCATACAAAAAAAGATGACGATCCGCTGAACAGAGCACTGAACAGCCGCAGGAAAAATCAGAGAAGCTGATGAAAGGGGTAGAGGAAAAAAACCGCTGCCACTTTTAAAAACGGTTTGCAAAAAAAATACTAGACGAAAATGACTGGAATTAATCTATAAGGTCCTTTGAATAATAATAAAAAGGCCTGTTACAGAAAAAAAAGCTATTGAAAAAGAAATCGGAAAAGAAATTGGCCAAAAAATCCCGAAAAATGCCTAAAAAGTACAAATAAATAAAGTAAGAGACTTTTTGCTGCAATTTAAAAGAATAAATGGTTTAATAGATATTGTATAAAAACGTGAATATTTTTAACATTGAAATCTATGGGATTCGCTTGATTAAACCGGTCAAATAAAACCACCAAACATCAGGGCATTTCATTGACATTTCTCTGCTGTTCGGTGTTCACTGAATAGATTAACCATTGCTTCTCTATGGGGGATTCACTGCTGCCAAAGATCACCCGCATTTGGCTGGCATTCCACCAATATTTGATGAACTGCCAGCTTTAGAATAGCTGAATGGCCACGAAATTGCACCGTACGGGGACATTTACTGTTCGGTGCAATTTCGGGGCCAGCTCGTCTATCTTTGAAGAACCCCTTAAAAGAGTCAAGCTCAAAATTCAAAGGAGTCTCAACTCCACTACCTTATCTTCATTTTACAGTACAGCAGTTGTTAGCAACATTATTAAGTAATTTTTGTCCCGGACATTTGATAGGTGCAGTTGATCCTAACTCATATCTGCCTGTCCCCTTAATCCTTGAAAACATTGGGCGGTATAGGTCTTGGAGATTGGAGGATACATAGGAAGAGTCTGGAGTCCACTGGACAGGAGTTGGACCATCAGACATGGAAAACGAAAAGAATTGCAGTTCTGCGTGGACCTTGCCCAATCGGATGTGGAGTATCTCGTCTAACCGGATGTGACGTGTCGGGAGAATCTCGTCAAACCGGATGTGACGTGTCGGGATTGGGAGACTATATGCGGATGGAAAACGAAACTAGAAGAGATCGCGATTGCACGATCACTTTGACTGTTGTGGACTAATTGGACATGATGGATCGGCTGCCTATCGGAAGTAATAGATGGGAAAAGAAAGGGGTTGTTTTAAATAATGTGAAAACCGGAAACCACACGATGACCATGTATGGAGAACGCGGAAGTTAATTGGCAATTACACATGGACCTATTAGAAAGGACTTGGGGAATATAAAAATACAGCGGGGAATGTGGCTATCATTCGTATTTTGTTTTATTCTTGATTGTACTGCCCTTGAGAAAGTCTGTTCAGTCAGATGAAACGCGTCAGGCTTTTATATTTATGGGCTTTTTATGCTTGCAATTCATTTTATTGAATAAATTTCATTATTTTGATACCCCCCCGTGGTGATTTGATATATTTCCCCTGCGGACTCTGGGAGTCTCCATATCGATTGGAATTGCCTATCCACACTGCAAACTATTTGGCTGCATTCTCATAGGATTACATATCCTCCGTGTCTACCTGTTAGCAACATTGGCCTCCAGATGTTTTGGGACTATATTTCTAATGAGGCTCTGCCACCCTAATATCATAGGAGATGTAATTCCAAAGCTTCTGGAGGGCCAAGGTTGCTGACCATTGTTCTTTCAATTCAAAAATTACAGGTCACTACTGTTTATTTTAAAACACAGATTTAATAAATTATATTTACAAAGATGAATCTGATCATTTACTTTGAAAAACATACAAATTGGGTAAGCATTCCATCCGTAAGAAGATTTAAGCTTGGGAGAGCACCTTTTCCATTTTCATTTTACATTTTAAGGAACACATCTGTCTTCGATTAGACACATTATTTCTTTTTTTTAAAAGTGAACTATGGTCCTTTTGCCCTTTGTGACAGGGCATGGGTTGGGAAACATAATATCTGGAAGAGTAATTGAGGGAAGGTATTTAGGATCCAGAATTCTGCATGGGCTTTTTCCTCTCGCCCACTTGTTGCAAATTAATTAATTAAGCGACAGGTAAATTCTCAGGCGTTTGACTCCTGGACAGAAGTGTTTATTCAGACTGCTGAAAGCAGAGCAGGGAGCATAAACACTTCTAGGAAAAGCTGTGATTTTTTGTTTATTAGATCAAGGTACCTGGATAGTCAGGATTACTATATGTGTAGTAAGTGCTCTAATTTGAGCTAGGATTTTGTTTGTAGGTTTTTCTTTTATCACCTGCAATAGTGATTCAAGCCAAGTGTGACATTTGTTTATATTGGAATAAAAAGATCTCTCAATGTATAATACATTTGTTCACAAAACCTAGAGTAGAAATAATTTAACCAGGGCGTTTGTTAATTTTATGTAATAGCAGATGATAATTAGAAATAGCTAGGGCCACATTACAATCATCACACTAAAACGTTTTTCTTTTGCGTCCCCATTTTAGCACGATATTACAATGCAGGCGCTGAAAAAGCTGCCTGCATTGTTATCAGGCGCTAAGCCCCAGGATGTGTACGGCAGCGCTAAGCGCCGCTGCATGCATCCTCTCCATGGAGTCAATAGGACTACATTGAGACAGATGGCCCTGGTCACATGACCTGCCGGATCTTGCCTCACGAGAACCGGCAGGTCGGCGTAGTGATCTGCAGGGGGAAGACTGGGGGACTTTTTCCCTACTCCCGGCGGACAGAGGAGGTGGTTGGAGCCGCGGTCCTCGACGTGGGATAGGAGGTGAGTATCTGAATTTCTTGGGGGGGGGGTACTGCTTGTGCTGACGGATTCTGCATTCTTTAAATTCTTTTTTTACAATTCGCAATCATTTAGACCACTGTATCTTTGGAGCCATAAGGGCTAGAGGAACATATGAGGTATCATTGGAAAGGTCAGCTTATATCCTTTCCAGTGATACCAAATATAATTGTATCAATATGTGTGGAACCAGGAAGGAGAGTGTTTGTAACCAGGGGGAAGGATATATGTGTTACACTGCAGCTCAGCAGGATATAGGGGAGGAGTCACATGGACACGGACTAGTTAGCAGAACTGTAGATTAGAACCTGTTATAAGATGATCTCTTAATAAATATATAAAACCCTGCAGCTGGAGTCAGAGACAATATTTACAGAATCAGTCTCATTTATACATGGTGGCAGCGGATCTAATTTGAAAACTACTCCAAAAGCAGATATGGAAGGTTTAAAAGCACCCAGTCTCCTGGATTTTCAGGCAAGAAATCTGTCTCAGGCATGGAAGAGATGGAAAGAAGAAATGCTTCTATACACAGACCTGGTCCTGGTTGATAAACCAGAAGAGATGAAGGTAAAGCTGTTCCTGTACTTGATTGGGGATAAAGGCAGAGAGGTTAAAGACACCCTTCTCCCAGGAGTGGCAGCTCCCTCACTGACTGTCCTAATGAAAGCATTTGATGATTATTGTGAGCCAAAACAAAATGAGACTGTGGAAAGATATAATTTTTTTTCACGGAGTCAGAGCGAAGAAGAAGGCATAGACGCATATGTCACAGAGCTGCGTACACTGGCAGCCACCTGCAATTTTGTTAATATCAGAGACTCTTTAATAAGGGACAGAATTATATGTGGCACAAGAGATTCTAACCTCAGGGAACGTTTACTGAGAGAAGTGGACTTAACACTTGATAAATGTCTACAAATCGGCAGAGCTGCTGAACTGTCTACAGAGAGGGTGAAGCTCCTGGAGAGGTCCAGCACCGGTGCAGTGTCAGTCCATGGAATGGAAACAAGCTACACTCTTAGGAAGAGTCCGAGCAGAATGGCAGAGACTCCACATAAGATAATACAGTGCATATATTGTGGTAAGCGTCACGAGAAACTGAAAGAGAAATGCCCAGCATTTGGAAAGCAATGTAAGGGGTGCGGTAAGGCCAATCATTTCATTAACCAGTGCCGTGCCAGTCTGCACCAACAAAGGAAGCCGGCAGTACAAGCTGTATATAAGGAAACAGCGGATTCAGAGGAATACGAAGACATTCTGGGTCTGACTTTGGAACCAGCTTTTCAGATTTGTGCACTGAAGAAATCTACGAGCAAATTTTCATCAGCTTTGTTTGCTACCATGCTCATCGACCAGCAAGCTGTGAGATTCCAAATGGATTGTGGGGCGGACTGCAATGTCCTACCAGCAAGGATGGTGAAAGACCAATCTAAAATTCTACCCTGTGATAAGATACTAAGGATGTACAATAAGAGTACACTGACACCAGTAGGGATATGTAAGCTCAAAATAAGGAACCCATGCAATCAAAAGTTATATCAGGCTGAATTTGTTGTCATTGACTCAGAGCTGTGTCATCCTATACTAGGAAGTAGAGCTATCCAAGCCATGGATCTGATCTCGGTGCAGCACCAAAATATCCTAACTGTGGAACAAGACAGCAAACAGTCAGATAGCGCTATGTGGGGCTGGTCAACCATCAACAAGGAGTATGCTGATATTTTTCAAGGAGTGGGCTGTCTAGAGGGAAAATTGAAATTGGAAGTGGATGCTCTTGTACAGCCTGTTAGACTTCCAAAACGAAAAGTTCCTGTATCATTACTCAAACCCCTTCAAGAGGAGCTCGCCAGTTTAGAAAAACAGGGGATTATCACCCCTGTAGAGAGAAGCACAGACTGGATTAGTAGTATGGTGATAGTGAAGAAACCATCAGGGAAGTTAAGGATTTGCATTGACCCTAAGCCTCTAAATAAAGCTTTGAAAAGGAGCCACTATCCTTTGCCTACACTTGATGACATACTTCCTGATCTAGCAAGGGCAAGAATTTTTTCAGTGTGTGATGTAAAGAGTGGATTTTGGCATATCGAATTAGAGGAAGACTCCAGCTACTTAACCACTTTTTCTACTCCTTTTGGCCGATACCGGTGGGTTAGGATGCCTATGGGTATTAGTCCTGCCCCAGAGGTTTTTCAGAGAAAACTAAATCATGCACTGGAAGGGCTACCAGGTATCAGGGTTATTGCAGATGATATCCTGATTGTAGGAGAAGGAGAAACTGATGTGGAAGCCATTAAAGATCACGATCAGAAGCTGAGGAAGTTACTAGATCGTTGCAGAGAACGACAGCTCAAACTAAATCCAGAGAAATTCCAGTTAAGAAAAACTGAAGTACCTTATATTGGTCACTTATTGTCAGCCCAGGGACTTCAAGCAGACCCCAGCAAAGTAAAAGCCATTACTGAAATGCCCAGACCCACAGACGTTAAAGGAGTACAGAGATTTTTGGGGATGGTGAACTATCTTTCAAGGTTTTGTGAGAACATATCAGATGCAGGTGAACCTCTGCGCCAACTAACCCAGAAGGATGCAGTGTGGGAGTGGACTGAAGTGCAGGAAGGGGCATTTCAGCAGATCAAATCAAAAATCAGTTGTGCGCCAGTACTCAAGTATTATAACCCAGAAGAACCATTGGAACTACAATGCGATGCGTCAGAGAGAGGTCTGGGAGCAGCACTGATGCAGAGTAAGCAACCGTTAGCTTTTGCAAGCAGAGCATTGACGGAGACAGAGCAAGGTTATGCCCAGATTGAGAAGGAGTTGTTAGCAGTCCTCTTTGGCATGGAAAAATTTCATCAATTCACATTTGGACAAACAGTAGCTGTACAGTCCGACCATAAGCCCCTTGAAAGCATTATGAAGAAACCTTTACTTAAAGCACCCCGACGTCTTCAGCGTATGATGTTACGTCTTCAAATGTACGATGCATGTATCAGATACTGCCCAGGAAAGTCTCTGGCAGTGGCAGACACATTGAGTAGGGCTTATCTGGACGAGGGTTCCGTGGAGGGCTCAGTGGAGCACCAGATTGAAACGGTAAACATGCTCCAATATCTACCCATCTCAAACAGGAGACTTGACGCTATACAAAAAAGCACCGATAAAGACAAGACTTTACAAGCAGTGAAGCACATTGTTTTGAGGGGATGGCCTCATGCAAAGGAACTGGTACCTCTAGAGGCTTCACCATTTTACCACATACGTGATGAACTGAGTGTACAGGATGGTGTACTATTCAAAGGCGAGCGAGTTGTTATACCATCTGAACTTCGATCTGATATTATGTCGGATCCATTCTTCACATTTCGGCGTGGAAGGATGTCTACGTAGAGCCAGGGAATCTGTTTACTGGCCAGGAATGAATGCGCAGTTGAAAGAGTACATTGACCAATGTGACATATGCCGGTCATTTGATACTAAACAACAAAAGGAGACCTTGATGCCTCATGAGATCCCAACTAGACCATGGGAAAAGATCGGTACTGATTTGTTCACATTCCACGGACACGAGTATTTAATAACGGTGGACTATGACTCTAACTTCTGGGAGATAGACCAGATTCAGGATACAAGATCAACAACAGTGATAAGAAAATTGAAGGCTCATTTTGCCAGATATGGAATCCCAGACACTGTATGTTCAGATAATGGACCCCAGTTTATTTCGATGGAGTTTAAAGAATTCAGTATGAATTGGGACTTTGACCACATTACCTCATCACCAGGATACCCCCAAAGCAATGGGAAGGTAGAGTCGGCAGTAAAAACGGCCAAGAGACTCCTGCAAAAGGCTGTGTCCTCTGGTAATGATCCCTACCTAGCATTATTGGATCATCGCAAGACACCAACGCAAGGTCTGGAGTGCAGTCCTGCTCAAAGACTGATGGGTCGAAGGACCAAATCGTTACTTCCCATGAGAGGAAGTCTGTTAATGAAGGATCACGGGATGAATGACAGGCACCAAATTCTATGCACAAAACAACGTGCATTGCAAGCCGCTCAATATAATAGGGGAGCCAAAGACCTGCGGCCTCTAAATGTTGGCGAACAGGTGTGGGTACAACCACCAATTAACCAGGGAAAAGAGTGGCGGAAAGCTTGCCTAAGAGCCCCTGCTGGAATCAGGTCCTATGAAGTTGTAACAGAGTCAGGACAAGTTCTGAGAAGAAATAGGAGGCACCTGAGAGGCACTGGACGATACAGGCCTCAAATAAGGACCCAAAGTAGCAATCAAGAGGAATATGACACGGACGAGACAAACCAGCCATCAATAGCAAATACCCCAGAAGAAGATCAGGAAGAAACACACTGTGAAATATCAGACACAGAAAGACTGGGGGATGACACCAATGTTCTACGAGAACAACCACAAGGATACAGAAACACCCAGACTAGAAGCGGGAGATCCATCCTAAAACCAGCATATCTAAATGATTATGTGGACTAACATGTGACCCACTACAAGAATCCGTTTCACGATCCATCTACCTCCTAGACTTGAGCTAAAGGAAACAACTTCCATTTTCCCAAAAAGGGAAAGATGTATCAATATGTGTGGAACCAGGAAGGAGAGTGTTTGTAACCAGGGGGAAGGATATATGTGTTACACTGCAGCTCAGCAGGATATAGGGGAGGAGTCACATGGACACGGACTAGTTAGCAGAACTGTAGATTAGAACCTGTTATAAGATGATCTCTTAATAAATATATAAAACCCTGCAGCTGGAGTCAGAGACAATATTTACAGAATCAGTCTCATTTATACAATAATGAGGTTAGATTTATGTAAAAATAAAATATCTATTAAAATATTTTTCTTTTTTTTTTTACACGGCACTATTATTCAGTTTATAATTATAAAGTGAACAGTGATGCTGCACTAACTCACCTCATTTACCATACTGCAAGCAAGTCTGTATCTGGTGTAGCAACGCATTAATTCACAACCTAGACTGTGGCGCTGCAGTGAGGAGAGACAGGGGGACTTTGGAGCCTGCTCTCTGAATTGTTACACCACACCTGGTTAAGTGAGGTGTCATTGGGAAGGTCAGAGTCTAGTCTTTACAATGATACCAAACATGACCATGTCATGTATAAAAATTAAAAAAAAAAAAAAAGTAAATGCTAAATATTTTTTCTATTCTACAGCAGAGGCAATATATGCTTTTACATATAAAAACAAACAATGCTGCTGCAATCACTGCTCTCCTCCTTTAACCATTCTACCCCACTGACTCCCTCACTCTCTGCCCACTCTTCTATTATATCACCCTTTCCCCCGGTCTCGGAGGAGGATGTCTCAGAACTTCTCATGTCCTCCTGCCCGGCCACCTGTCCACTTGATCCCATCCCCTCACATCTTATTCGGCCTGTCCTACCAGTTACTGTCTCTGGTTTGACTCATATTTTTAACCTCTCCTCTGGAATCTTCCCCTCTGCTTTCAAACGTGCTTTGATCACCCCCATTCTAAAAAAGCCATCTTTTGATCCTACCTCCCTCTTGAATTACTATCCCATCTCTCTGCTCCCCTTTGCCTCCAAAATCTTAAAACATCTGGTCTATAATCAGCTCACCAGTTTTCTTGCTGCTAACTCTCTACTCGATCCGCACCAGTCTAGTTTTCGCTCCCAACAATCTACTGAGACTGCTCTGACCAAGGTGACTAATGATTTAGCTGCCGCTATCAGCTTACTCCATGATCCCCTACTGCACATTTCTTGCTCCATCTTCCCATTCAGCCCTCATGCAACTCGCTACTTCAAATACCCTCACCTAATGTGTTACCCCTCTCCTCTTAGATTGTAAGCTCTTGAGCAGAGTCCTCCCTCCTTCTGTTCGGTGTGTGTAACATATATGTATATTTGTTATTCTGTTTCTCCCATTGTACAGCGCTAAAGAATTTGTTGGTGCTTTATAAATACTTGTAACTGTAACTAATTCAACTAAGGCAACAGATTCTGCCTCTTCTTTTGATTTGAGCACGGAGAAAAACAGTTTTTCAATATGTATTTTTTTTTAGTTTTCTAATCCTCAAAAACGAAAATTGAAATAGTAATTTTGAAATGTTCCTTTTTTTTGTTTTGTTTGGGGCGGAGGGTAGGGGCACTCCACATTTCTGTGCATACAGGCTCCTGAGGTACAAATCCGGCCCTGGTTAGCACCAAGTCCAGGATGTGGTTAACTTTCTGGTAACCGCAGCCGGACGGTAATTAGCGTCTTTGCTAATTAACACTTTGCGCTCCCCATGTTAAGTATAGGGAGCGCAAAGTACAGTAACCTCGCACAATACAGCGCAAGCTTCCAATCACTAACTTTTTTTTAACCCGTTAGCGCTTGGATTGTAATATGGGTGGCCCGCGTCAGGGCCACCAGGGCTAACGTTAACGCACACGCAGGTGAGCGCTAATGTTAGCACCAAGAATGTAATGCGGCCCCTAGTTTGGAATATTTTTCCAAATTGGGTATTTTGGCTTAAAATGTCAAGTTCTTTTATTTTTAATTGTGAAGGAGATGTTCGCTATGGGCAACTGAAGCCAGTGATTGGACGTGTGAATAACTTCTTTTTAAAAGAAGAAAATTATCTTCTTCTGTAAATGAGTAACAGTGTGAACAGATTCTGGAACGAAAAAGAAGTGAGCAAGAGAGACGGGAGGCACCGGTGATAGACGATAGAAGGTCATGAGAAAGAAGAACAAAGATAGAATGACATGGTAAGAGAGAACCCAGTCACTATAAGGAGTCTGCTGATCTCACAATGTAAAAGAAAACCATTTTTAAGGTCCTGGCAAAAAGCCTGAGAATAGAGGAAACGAATAAACTGATTCTTTGAACTGCATTCTTCGACTATCTAATCACTCCCTAAGGGTACACTGAGATTAACAACGCAATGCACTTTATTTAAGAAACAATTGCACCCATAACAGAAAATACTGTCTTATTTTTAACCAAACACTTGAAATGAACTTTATCTAATTTTTGCATGTTTAAGAATTACATAAGAAAAACCTGTGCTGCTACAAAAGGAATAAAAACAAAACACCCATGCTTGAATTCTGCAGAAGAAAAATATCTTCTCATGGGTACTTGGGGCCAAAGCAATCGTTGATTGTTGTGTTTTGTGACTGTCACTGCCTGCATGTATTATACAGTTGTGTTCAAAATTATTCAACCCCCAATGCTGTAAAGGGTTTTAGGGAATTTAGTGTACATTTGTAATTGTATTCAGATTGAAATCCTACAAGGACTTTTTAAAGAACCATATGCAACTAAAATGACATCAATTGGTTTTGTAATACAGTAGTAAATGTTTCTTTTGTGAATTCTTCATTGACACAATTATTCAACCCCTTAAAGACTACCACTCTGAAGAACAGAGGTTCATTCAAGTGTTTTCAATCAGGTATTGAAAACACCTGTGGATGTCACGGAGCAGCAATAAAGCATAATAAGCACCAATTAGGCAGCTTTAAAATGACTGTGATACTCGGCTCCTTCTAGACATTTACTGGTGTGGTTATAAACATGGTGAAGTCAAGAGAATGGTCCAGGAAGACAAGAGAAGAGGTGATTACTCTTCACAGGAAGGGCAATGGCTATAAGAAGATTGCAAAGATGTTAAACATACCAAGAGAGACCATAGGAAGCATCATTCGCAAATTCAAGGCAAAGGGCACTGTTGAAACGCTACCTGGTCGTGGCAGAAAGAAGATGCTGACTTCGACTGCTGTGCGCTACCTGAAGCGTAGATTGGAGAAAAGTCCCCGTGTGACTGCTGAGGAACTGAGAAAAGATTTGTCAGATGTGGGTACTGAAGTTTCAGCTCAGACAATATGGCGCACACTGCGTAATGAAGGCCTCCATGCCAGAACTCCCAGGCGCACCCCCTTGCTGTCTCCAAAGAATAAGAAGAGTCGACTGCAGTATGCCAAAAGTCATGTGGACAAACCACAGAAGTTTTGGGATAGTGTTCTGTGGACTGAGGAAACAAAATTAGAACTGTTTGGGCCCATGGATCAACGCTATGTTTGGAGGAGGAAGAACAAGGCCTATGAAGAAAAGAACACCTTGCCTACTGTGAAGCATGGCGGGGGGTCAATCATGCTTTGGGGCTGTTTTGCTTCTGCAGGTACAGGGAAGCTTCAGCGTGTGCAAGGTACCATGAATTCTCTTCAGTACCAGGAGATATTGGATGACAATGTGATGCAGTCCGTCACAAACCTGAGGCTTGGGAGACGTTGGACCTTTCACCAGGACAATGATCCCAAGCATACCTCCAAGTCCACTAGAGCATGGTTGCAGATTAAAGGCTGGAACATTTTGGAGTGGCCATCGCAGTCACCTGACTTAAATCTGATTGAGAACCTCTGGTGGGACTTAAAGAAAGCAGTTGCAGTGCGCAAGCCTAAGAATGTGACTGAACTGGAGGCTTTTGCCCATGACGAATGGGCGAAGATACCCGTAGATCGCTGCAAGACACTTGTGTCAAGCTATGCTTCACGTTTAAAAGCTGTTATAACTGTAAAAGGATGTTGTACTAAGTACTAAGATTGAATGTCACTTGGGGGTTGAATAAAACTGATAATGATGTGAGCACAGAAAAGACATTTGTGGTTATTTCATTATAAATGTTATGTTATATTTGTCTGACCTACACGTGCCTCTTTGATTTAATTGTAAGCAAGATGACTGAATGATCAAAATCAATGTCAAACTGGCTAAAACACTCAATTTCAGTGGGGGTTGAATAATTTTGAACACAACTGTATCTTCAAACAGATTAAAAATAGAGGGCCCTATTCCAAGGTTGGTGATATTATAACTTTGGGAAATAACGTCTCGGAAGTTATCTTATCGCCTGGAAACCCTATTCCACACTTGGCGCAATCTGGGTTTACAGCTCGAGTGTAGCAATTCTCTGAATTAGCCTACTGTACTTTAATGTCTCTTATACTTTGTGTCTTGTATAGGAGGCATTAATTTTCCTCTCAGAATGGAAACGTAAGCTATTCCATGGTTTTCGCGCTTCCATTCTGGAGATGGTATTTCTCACAGAAATACCGTCTTCTTAAAGTTGCTGTTAAGTGATTTTGGAAACGCAAAATCACTTAACACATTAACCTACCCCCCAAAACATCCCATACTCACCTCTTGGGGAGAGGGCGACGCTATCTGCCTCTTACTCTCATTGTGAGCAGAGTGAGACTGGGAACAAATAGTTACCCTTCTCCATCTGAAATTCATCCTATTGCGTTACGATCTCACAAGAGCAAGCTCACAGGCAAGATGTGCAGGGCTCCCTGGAGTCCATAGTTGATACTCGCAGCAGTGCGTAGTGACACTAGATTTATTCGTTTACTCTGCCCTTCGTTATGAGGTTAAAGCACCTTGCTCAGTATAGGTGTACTAAAAGGGAGACAATGAGGAAAATCTGCAGGCACATATTTTTTTACTTACACTTTTATTCCAGACTTGGAATATGTCCTATAGTAAGCACAACAAAAATATTTATATATATATATATAGTTGTGTTTATTATTGCAGAAGCCACCTGCACATCATAGCAACTCAAAGAATTGCATCCCAGAGCTCCTGTGCCACATTCCCTATATGCAGCAAGGAATTCTGGGTAGGATATGCAAATGACCTCTGTCTCACTTTTATGCATCTTGGATCTGTGATTACACAGAACCCTAAAATCAATGCTATGCCAAACCATGGCTTTCTAGCAGAGATAAGGTTATGCAACAGGTCAAAGCCACTCCTACCCTCATCAGCTAGGAGGTAGGCATGATGACCAGTTGCAGTGGATGCTTGGACCATAGGTAAGTAAGTGTCTATAAGGGTTGTGGTGGATGACTAAAAGTGAGATAAAAAGCCTCTATATATATATATATATATATATACATACACACAAGTAACCTATATTCCAGCACAACCTTCAATGCAAAAAGAATCCTCGTAGCAACGTGTTGGGCTAAGCCAGTAACATGGATTACATATATTAGAAGTAACGGCTGCACTCGGTAAAAATAAAAAATAAAAATTTATTTAGTATATTTAAAAGTGGACCAACGTTTCAGCTCTCTCTGGAGCCATTTTCAAGGTTACAGTATCATCAGCAAGCATGTATAAGTCAATCTTTTGTATTTAACCATGCTAGCTGATGATACTGTAACCTTGAAACATGGGTCCACTTTTAAATGTACTAAATAATTTTTTTTGTTTTATTTTTACCGGATGCATCCATTACTTCTAATATTTCTAATATATATATATATATATATATATAAGTCCACGGATGGAGCCGCACACGTGTGAATAAAATAACAAATTTATTTAAGTCAAAAATAATAAAAATTGACCGACGTTTCGGCTCATGTGTGAGCCATTCTCAAGGTTACATACACAATGAAAAACTACACTTAAATGCAAGACATAGAGAATGAACTCACCAATCCGAAGGAAATGCCGGCCCATCTACATGTGAATCAAATATAATTATAATTGCAAATCACACAAACGTCGCTGCATATGACGAAACACACGCCCGAACTAGTGAGTTGCAACGGTGATAAACATAAATAAAAGAAAGGTCCATAGCGCGGACATTTAAAAACAATCATGGAGAAGTCAAAGAAAATAATAGATTGCACAGAGGCAAATAAAGAACAAAACGTGAAAAAAAGGATTACTGTCCCCAATCAGAGGACCCAAAACCTAAATCAGATGTAAAAAAACAATTAAACACATATCAAAAAAAAGTAAAAGAAGGAGAGGTGGCATAATGGTACTTGATTACACATAAAGCCAAACGGAAATCTACCAACAATTATCTGATGTTAACACCTACTATAGACTAACCTACGATCCTATAAGAGAAGTTGGTGTTAAGATTGGCACCGTGGTCCAAATGGGACTGCAAGCTGGATTTATCTTGGAGTCTGTGGGCAAATTTTTGCAGGTTCGACATCCAAAAATTCCTAACATTTATACCATTCCCAAAATTCATAAAAATTCCCAAACGCCTCCTGGAAGACCCATAGTGTCAGCCAGAGGGGGAGTGCTAGAACCCCTTGGCAAATATATTGATCCATTCTCTAAATCTACCATTCTACAATTGCCAACTTGTATCAAGGACACTCCAGACTTTCTGAATAAACTTCAGACACTTCAACTTCCGGAAACCCCTTGGTTGCTAGCCACCATGGACGTCAAAAAATTTATATACACTCATTCCGCATCAATGTGGGATACAATGTTTTAAGCAAGTGCTATTGGATTCAGAACAATACTAAGGACCACCTACTGAGTTTCTTCTGGAACTATTGACCGTCACATTGGAGAATAACTACTTCAGATTCGAAAACCAGTTTTACAAACAGATGTCTGGAATGGCGATGGGGGCCCCTATGGCACCATCGTACGCCAATGCATATATGTATTCTTTTGAGCAACATCTTTTGAATGTTGCTACATCCAAACTTTTGTTTTATTGTAGGTTTGTCGATGATATTTCTTTGATTTGGGATGGTAATGAAGATTCGTTTCAATCTTTGGTACGACATATCAATGACCTTGATACACTTGTTAAGGTCACAGCTAACTCCAGTTGTGAATCGATTTCATTTTTGGATGTTGAGGTATTCCGTACTAATAACTCACATGGCTATACACTCTATCGTAAAGAAACAGACAGAAATACGCTATTAAAAGCAGATAGCCATCACCCGTTCCACTTGAAGAATTCTTTGCCAATTTCTCAATTTTTGCGAGTACTTCGCTACAACAGCAATAGCACTTTTTGTTCGGAGCAACTCCACGAGATGTATAACAGATTCCTCGAAAGGGGATATACTCAAACTCAGTTGGATACAGCTTTGATTAAAGCACAGGATCGGTTCGATCATCCTAAGGAACCAACGACCGTCTCCACACCTAGAATTTTTTTTACCGGTCACTTATAGCAATCAAGGGGACAAGGTTGCCTATAATCTTAGGAAACACTGGCCTCTGTTTAAGTTTGACACCACGCTTCCAGATCAATTTAAGCAACCCCCTATGATTAGCTTCAAAAGGATCTGCAATCTTCGTGACCTTTTGGTTAAAACAGATCCGTATGATTCATATATGTTAAATTCTAATATAACTAAATTGGGGTGCTTTAAGTGTTTAGGCTGCGTTACTTGCAGCTACATTCAAGCAGGAACAACTTTCATCCATCCACATTCGGGACGTAGATTTAGAATTAAATACCGGATCACTTGTCAAACCGAATTTGTTATATATCTAACCGCTCAGCTATAAATACCACATACCAAGATGGCCACACCGACAAACCAGTGGCAAAACATTTTTTATCTTGTTAACACCGCTTACCTTCTCTCAGATTTAGGCTAGGGTCAGACTAACGCAGTATTAACGTGCGTTTAGCAGCACTAAATCACGGCCGTGCTAGCAACAAATGACGTCCAATGCCGGGCAGCATACGAAGAACGGCCGCACAAAAGTGCGGCAGCGCAACGCAAGTGGCAAACGACCGCATTTTTGCAAGAACGTAGAACCGCTAGTACGGACTTACAGAGTGCACTGCGTCCGCTAGCGGCATGTGTGCGTGATTAGGAGACGTCAGACGCTGCTAATGTCCGGCCAACATAACGCCAGACACAAAAAGTGTTTTATTGATGATCCGTACAAAATCACGGACGAAAATGCGCATCGTATGACCGCTATCGCGTATTTCGTGAAAAAATGCGTCCATTCATTCGAACGCACTTTTTCACGGACAACGCAAAAAATGCGTTAGTCTGACCCTAGCCTTATAGGCATTGATCATATTCCACCACTTCGTCGTGGCGGAAACAGATCTCAGATCTTGTTGCAGCGTGAATCTTTATGGATCCATAAGTTAGATACCCTCACCCCACGTGGACTAAACGAATACAATTCATATTCTTGTTTTTTGGTTGACAGATAATTCTATGCAATTTGTATATTTTGTTTTTTGCAGTCCCCGTTTTAACTGTAATTTTTGGTTTCTTTTTTCTCTTTTTAAATTTATTCTTTTCTCTCCTTTTTTTACGGTTTTTTGATATGTGTTTAATTTAATTTTACATCTGATTTAGGTTTTGGGTCCTCTGATTGGGGACAGTAATCCTTTTTTTCACTTTTTGTTCTTTCTTTGCCTCTGTGCAATCTATTATTTTCTTTGACTTTTCCATGATTGTTTTTAAATGTCCACGCTATAGACCTTTCTTTTGTTTATGTTAATCACTGTGGCAATTCACTAGTTCGGGCGTGTGTTTCGTCATACGCAGCGACGCTTGTGTGATTTGCAATTATAATTATATTTGATTCACATGTAGGTGGGCCGGCATTTCCTTCGGATTGGTGAGTTCATTCTCTATGTCTTGCATTTAAGTGTAGTTTTTCATTGTGTATGTAACCTTGAGAATGGCTCACACATGAGTCAAAACGTCAGTCAATTTTTAACTTAAATAAATTTGTTATTTTATTCACACGTGTGCGGCTCCATCCGTGGACTCTACACAGTTTTTTTGAGCAAGCACCGTGACATTTTCGAGTTTGTCCAAGTCGACTTACATGGTAGCTGTAGGGACATTGTGTCCTATATATATATAATCCAAGCAACCCCGCACTCAGTATAATTTAAATCATGTCAATGCCCTTGATTCGGTGCAAATCCGGCTGCACAAAATAGTATAGGAAAAAAATCCAGATGCACACGAAGACTGCAAAACAGGTCTCTTTATTTAGATATTTAGATTAGCTGCTGTTGTCTTTTGAGTGTGTTGACTGGAGTGCTGTCTTTTGTTGTATTTTGCTATCTTGAGATGCACCCACACTTTGTGCTTAGTAAAGGTTGACTGTTACCCTCTCCATATATTCTGTATGAAAATGGCTGAGACCCCGCAAGTAAGCACCCCTCCCTATCACAGGTGTTCTACCCACAGGATCTATTTAACCTTGAACTGCAGGGGGCTCCAGAAAGGACTCAGTCCTCAGTAAACTGGTTGATCCCATAATGGCAGTCATTAGGTAAGAAGGATAGGACCTGCCAAAAGGTGGAATACATTGGTGCGGTTGGCAGGCTTAAGCAAGTCATGGCCATTTATACATAAATGTATAAAGCTGCTGTTTGCTTTTGAGTGTGGTGACTGGAGTGCTCTCTTCCTGGATAGTTATAATATATATATATATATATATATTACAGGTGAAATGTGAATAAACGCTGGTACGCGGATGGTGTTACAATCTATGCGCAGGAATTAACGCATAGCCTTTGCGAGCATAATTTTAGCAACTCCTAAAATCTGGTGTGGCATGGTAGCTTTAAACGCACATGTAAAGTTATGGTAGGGTACTGAGCGGTGAGTATCACCTCCAGCCAGCAGATGGCGTGAGCCTGGTTGGGAGTCGAGGGTCCTGTACCAGGAAGTGTTAGGCTCTATGGTTAATCTCACTGGTGCATGAGCAGACTGTAAACACCTCATGCTATTACAAGAGTTTAAAGCATTGTTTTTTTACTTCATACAGGTAAACCCAGTATAAGCATAGATCCAGCAAGCAGCATACGCTTGAAGTGTGTGTGAAGCCATAACAAAAGAGTGTGTCATTTTCTGTGTATCTGTTCTGTAAATAGTTTTGTTCTGCTCTGTTAGTTAGCTATGTGGTCTGTGCAGTAATAGTACAGGTAAAAGAAAACTGCACATCAACTGCATGTCTAGTATAGAGTAATATTGGTAAAGGACATTTGCTGTTATGGTCTATGGTGAATCTCACTGGTGCATGAGGAGACTGTAAACACCTCATGCTATTACAAGAGTTTAAAGCATTGGTTTTTACTTCATACAGGCACACAGGTTAATAAACGGTCTGTAACTGAAGAACAGAGTGTGCGTTTCTTGATTGCAAACGTGCAACATATTTTGGCGAGCTAGCCAGGAGAGTTTTCCAGGATAAAGTGGCAGAATTAACTTCTCAACAAGAACCTAGAATCACTGTATAATCTGCAGAAGAGGACTTGCAAATTTCAAAATGGAGCTGGAACTACTGCAAGAGAAAGCAAATGCTGCTTTAAAACAGTTGCAGTGGGAACAGTTAGTGGAAGCATGCAGATTCTTGAAATGCTATAAGGCAGATGATGAAACCGAAAAGTTCAAAAGCAAGCGAGCGTTAATCCGTTTAGCAGAGAGAACACTGGGTGAGATTGAGGAAAATCAGGAGGATGAAGAGGCAATCCAGTATGTCAAGGATCCATTACTCTTCATAGAGTCGCTGCAAGGTGAAGATAGTGGTAGTAAGGAGACAGAACAGGAGTTCATTCAATTAAAAGAAATGAAAGAGCAGTATCTCCAAATGTAATAGGCACAGGAAGAGTCCAGGAGAACCCTTGAGGAGGAAATAAAGAAGCTGAGTGCCAGATTAAAGACAACAGGTACAGGATCAGAGAGTGCAAAACAGCAACCAGCATCTGGAAAAATACCTGAAGTCACCATTAGGAGGGAATTCCCGATCTGCGGGCAGATTGGTGAGGGAGGCCAAAAAGATAAGCTGTCATACACCAATCTGATGCACCAAATTGATGCTGGGCTCCGAAAAGGACATCAGGAGACAGAAATCATCGGGGCAGTAATTAAAGCAATCAGCCCTGGATTAAACTTGAGGGATATGCTGGAGATAAAAAGTGACCTGACTCTTCCCAAATTAAAAAACATTTTAAAAGGACACTACAAAGAAGAGGATACATCTGATCTATATCAGAAATTGATGAACATTTTCCAGGGAGAAAAAAAATCTGCTCAGAACTTCTTGTTTCGTGCTATTGAATTGAAGGACAGACTGCTATTTGCATCAAAAGAAAAGGGGTCAGACAACCAGTACAATCCAGATCTGGTGCAAAGGAAGTTTCTGAGGTCAGTGGGCACAGGACTGCTAGGTGACCACATTAAATTTCAAATAAAAACCTACCTGGATGACCTAACTATTTCTGATGAGGTGCTCATTGAAAGAGTAAATGAAGCTGCAAGTCTGGAGTTGGAAAGGCAGCGCAAGCTTAAGAAAAATGTAACCCCCAAAACAACAAGAATGAATGAACTACAGACAGAGTGGAAAGACAGCGTTAAAATAGACTATCAGAATGCAGAGGAGACATTAACACCA
This sequence comes from Leptobrachium leishanense, assembly GCA_009667805.1. Classification (NCBI taxonomy): domain Eukaryota; kingdom Metazoa; phylum Chordata; class Amphibia; order Anura; family Megophryidae; genus Leptobrachium; species Leptobrachium leishanense. Next base: position 280,789,663 of record CM019066.1, read on the forward strand.
ACACAACCGGTAAGCAGTGCGGGTCCTCCTCAGTCTGAAAAAGGGAAAAAGGCCCAAGCTACAGGACAGCTTACAGAAGCAGGTATCCAGGAGTTGGTAAGAGAGCTGAAAACAGAAATAGCAAAAAGGAAAAAGATGTGGCTGGCCTCCATTACCGCTGAAACTAAACAGGGGTATCAGAGACAGCCGGTGACAGAGCTAAAGAAGGGCTGCAGAGATTGCCAGGAAAAGGGAGGAGGAGATAACTGCAAGCATTGCTTTAGGTGTGGTAACACAGGACATATTTCCGAAGGATGTCCAGCTTCCCGACAGTTTCAGGGAAACGGGAACGGGCTGCTGTAGGGGGACCAACAGCAACCCAACAATCAAGGTCCCTACAGTATCAAGATTGTTCCCAAGAACACCAATTGTTATGCGTTGCAAAAAGAGACAATGTACCTAAGTGGGCCAACCCAAACTTTTGTAAAGTCAGTTATCTACTCCCAAAACATAGTGCTAAATTGTTAAAGTTAATTGGAAAGCGATGTTTAGTGCAGTGTATACTGGACAATGTTCCCACAACAGCACTCTGGGATACTGGATCTCAAGCCAGTTTAATAAATGAAGACTGGAGAAGCAAGTACCTCCCATATACGATGGTAAGACCAATCGAAGAGCTACTAGGACATGCTACGCTTACTGGGATGGCAGCTAATCGAACCATATTACCCTTTATTGGCTGGATAGAAGTGGAGTTCAGATTGAACAGCGAGACAGCCAGGCTCTGGTCCCAGTTGTCAAGTGCCAATACTTGTGTCCAGTAATCCCCAGGTAGCAGAAGACCCTATAATTGGCTACAATGTAATTGAGGAAGTTATCAAAGGACAAGATGAACAACAAAAGGCTGTCCCTGAAGTTAATACAACCAGTATGGTGAGCAAAGCTTTCTGTATTGACCAAAGAGAAGCCAAGGCACTCATTCAAGTAATACGCTCATGTCAGTCGGACTGTGAGGGGAGTGTAGTTAAGACCGGGAGACGAAGAATGGTTCTTCCCCCAGGACAAGTCACAACGGTGCGATGCTGTACACATCTGGGACAGAGAGGAAAAGAGACTGTGATGTTGTTTGTTCCTGAAGAAAAGCCACTATGGCCCGAAGGGTTACAGATCATTGAAGTGTTGGTGACCATAAGTAAAGGCAATTCATTCCGAAAACCAGTCGCAGTGATCAACACTACCAATTCCAATATCACACTGGAACCACGAACCACCCTGGGACATGTCCAGCCTGTGAAAGAAGTGTACCCAGCAGCAGTGCAGCCTGTGGAGATTTATCCAAGAGTACCTGACCAGAATGTGATAAGCCTAGAAGGACAGCGTAACCTCTTCAGAAACTCAGAAACTTTGGATCAGCAGCTTGATACACAGATGCAGAACCACAGTAAGGCATGGGACCCACCAATATCGTTGAACCATCTAAATCAGGAGCAGCAGGCAGTGGCGAAGAGGATGCTCCGAGAAGAATGTCATGCTTTTTCTCGAGATGATAATGACGTGGGCTGTATTCCATCATTAAAGATGCAGATCTCTCTGAAAGATCAAACTCCTGTGCAGAAGACCTATCATTCAGTCCCGAAGCCATTGCATAAAGAAGTCAAGGAGTACCTGCAGGACCTTTTAAATCGAGGATGGGTCACAAAATCGAGATCCCCATACTCCTCACCAATCGTCTGCGTGAGAAAGAAGGACGGCAGCATGCGACTCTGCTGCGACTACAGAGAGCTGAACCAAAAGTCAATACCCGATAGACATCACATTCCCAGGATCCAGGACATGTTGGACAGTTTAAGTGGGAGCTCCTGGTTTTCCGGATTAGACCAGGGAAAAGCCTACCACCAAGGGTACCTTGATGAGGAAAAAAGTCATCCCCTTACAGCTTTCATTACCCCTTGGGGCTTGCATGAGTGGGTACGCATTCGATTTGGTTTAAGTTCAGCTCCAGCGGAAATTCAAAGAAGTATGGAAGACTGTCTGTCAGGACTTAGAGATGACATATGTCAGCCCTATTTAGATGATAACCTGGTACACAGCAATTATTTTGAGGACCATGTCCAACATATACAGACTGTCCTGCGTCGGTATCAGCAACATGGCATCAAACTCACCGCAAAGAAGTGTGAACTGTTCGAGCGAAAAGTGAGATTCTTGAGCAAGATGGGGTCAAAAGACGGCTATACAATGGACCCAGCAGAGGTGGCCCCAGTTCAGACCCTTAAAGAAAGGAAGCCAGCAACAGTAGAAGAGCTCAGGAAAGTATTGGGATTCCTCTCCTATTACAGGTCATTGCATATGGGTCCAGGACTCTTACACCACCAGAAAAAAGGTATCATATGCATTCAGGTAAATTGGAATTCCTGGCATTAAAGTGGACTATATGTGAGCATTTCAGGGATTACTTATATCATGCACCTTCATTTGTTGTATACACGGATAACAACCCACTCACGTATGTCCTGACCACTGCCAGGCTGAATGCAACTGGGCAGAGGTGGATCGCAGAGTTGGCTGACTTCAACTTCACTATCAAATATCGCCCTGGCAAGTCCAATGCAGATGCAGATGGCCTATCGAGAATGCCGCTAGACATTGAAGGACTTATACTGCAGTGCACTGAAGAGGTCAGTGAGGAGGTTATCAGGTCATCTACACAAGCAATTCTCATGCAACAAATGGAAGCAACGCCGTACTTCAATTCAGTAATCTTAGAGGCTATGGAAGAAAAAGGGGAGAGAGATCAACTACTGGAATCGATCCAGCCAATCCCAAGAAGAGAAATAAGAGAAGCACAGCAAAGAGATGCAGTAATTGGAAAAATACTCGACTACAAAGCCAGAAATCACAGACCCAGTGCAAAAGCCAGTCAAGCAGAAGATAGTGACGTAAAAGCCTTGCTGAGAGAATGGACAAAGCTTCACAGGGTGCAAGGCGGCACCTTGCACAGGAAAACCAAGTCTAGGTACCAGCTAGTGCTTCCAAAAAGGTACCGGCCACTGGTCTATAGAGAACTCAACCAGGAGATGGGGCATCTCAGCGTGGAAAGAACCCTGAATTTGATCAGAGAGCGGTTCTATTGGCCCAAGATGCAAAGGGGTGTGGAGCACTTTGTGACACTGGAGTGTGAATGTCTCAAGTTGAAGAAGCCAAACAGACCTACCCGAGCACCCTTGTCAACCATTAAGACTACTCATCCGTTTGAACTAGTTTCTGTGGACTTTCTCCATCTTGAAACATGTAAAGGAGGATGTGAGTATATCTTAGTTGTAATGGATCATTATACAAGATTTGCACAGGCGTACGCTACAACGAACAAATCAGCAAAAACTGTGGCCGACAAGCTGTTCAATGAGTTAGCCCTCAAATTCGGCTTTCTAGAGAGAATTCACCACGACATGGGGAGAGAATTTGAAAATCAGCTATTGTCCAGACTAAAAGACTACTGTGGAATCAAAGGTTCACACACTACCCCATATCACCCGCAGGGCAATGGACAGGTAGAAAGATTTAATAGAACTTTGCTCTCTATGCTAAGAACACTGACCGAAGATCAGAAAACTGATTGGAAGAGCTCTCTGGCGAAGGTAGTTCATGCTTACAATTGCACTTACAGTGATGCCACAGGCTATTCGCCGTTTTTCTTATTTTTTTTCGGAAGTATCCCAGATTACCAATTGATCTCCTGTTTGGTGTAAGAAGGGACAGCAATAAGGGCTCCTATAAAGACTACACTGAAAATTGGAGGAAGCAGATGGCTGAAGCCTATGGAATAGCATCTCAGTCGGCAGCAAAGACGGCAGCAAGAGGAAAGGAACAGTACGACAAAAAGATCTATGGCGCAGAGTTACAACAGGGCAGCCGAGTATTGGTAAGAAATGTGGGTGAGAAAGGAGGCCCAGGGAAGATACGCTCATACTGGGAAGATTGAGTGTATGTCGTTGTTAAATAGAAAGGGGAAGATATCCCAGTTTTTGAAGTAAAACCAGAAAATGGAGTTGGTAGAACAAAAGTGATGCACCGGAATTTGCTTTTACCATGTGTCCATCTTCCAGTTGAGCAACCTCCACAAAACCACAAAAATGAAGACATAACAAAGAAATCCAAAGTTAGAACGAGAAGACCCAATGTTCCACAGACACAAGACATGGACAGCGAGTGGGATTCTGATGGGGAACTAGAGAGATTTCATTACAGCGGGCCAATACCAGAACAGCAAGTGAATTCTTTGCTGAATCCAACAGCTGAGGCATTCCATTCAGCTGAAGAAGCTCTGAGGAGCGAAACGCGTTCTGGTAATATTAATCTTTATTTTATGTATGAATAAATTTAATGATTTACTGCAGAGAAAAGTTTCTGAAGACAACAACTGCATTGGGGGTACATGGGCACCTGAATGTCTTTGACGACCCATAATTATCATCCATCTTAGAGCCTAGGTTAGGCTCAGCAGTATGTGAGTAGGACCATCGCCCCTTCATTTCCTTCATATGGTGGAGCAACATATTGCGCTATTATATTTTCTCTTTTGTAGAGATGTTCTTTCCAAGAGTGATCTTTGGGATGACCTAGAAGACCTATTGAAGGATGTGTAAAGTGATCCATCGTATTTCCAGTCTTGTACTGGCGCTCCATTGACTGTCCATTTCCATTGTGGTGGTGTATAGAGCCAAAGATGTTAGAATTGTGTCGATGTCCCAATATTTCTGGACCTGACTGTAAATCATATAATAATATAATTTATTGATGAAAAATATTAAAATGACTTTTAATAATAATCTTCTGTTTAACTCTTACTTATTTTATCATTAAAACACAGAAACATAAAAGAAAGCTATGAGGAATGGGATTGATGTAGCTTGTTTTGCCTGGTGTACTAGCTATAAAATGCCTGGATTGCTGGCCCCTCTCACAGGTAAGGTTTTCCATTGCATCAAGCTTAACTTGCTGCTGAAAGTATTATATTTCATAAATCAATGAAGAACATATCCACCTGATACTCGAACACTACTGACCTGTGTTATCCATTAAAAGCTTCTCTAGGAAATTGCCTATATAATGATGTTAGACTAACAGGAAGGGCACAGAGACCATCTAAGCAGATGTTCCTACGCAGTAATTATGTGGTGTTAGCTACATGTGGTATATAATTTTTATAGGAACACAATAGGTTTATATATGTTTCTAACCTGTAGATTGAAGCCTCTGAGCAGAAACCTTCCTCAAGTATAAAAGCAATTACTGAATCCAGCAAGGAGGTCATAAAAATATGAACGCTTTGAATTATTGAAAAAAATATATATATTTATACAGTATATATAATATAGCTAGGTAAGGCTGTACTCAACCTAAACATGCCATTTTTTTTTTATTTTTTTTGTGAAAGGATTTTACCAGGAAGGATACATTGAGATTTCTCTCGTTTTCAAGTATGTCCAGGGTGGCGAGTATGTACCGTTAGGTGTCTTGCCAAGGACACTTACTGGAGAGGTTGCTCGCTGAGATTGAACCCATGACTCCACAGGCTCTCTCCATGCAGAGCGGTGACATTACCTCTACTCCACCCAGCCGGTACATTCATATATTTCATATAATAGATCTTCTGAGACCAATACACCAATTTGTTTCTGATAAACAGATATTTATAAAATGTTTATCAGAAATAGATTACACCAGGATTTCTATTAACCCCTTCCATGCGGAGGGCGCGCTCAGTGCGTCCTGCTGCATGTACACTTGGCTCCGGAGGACGGGTCCTCCCTTTGCGGCCACAATCGACCGGGATTCCGGCCAATCGCTGCAGCTCCCCGGTGCGGGCCGACATCTTGGATGTCATTCCAGCCTCTGGGACCCCAGCGGGCAAGAATAGCGTCATTGCTGGGTGCGATGACATCTATTTCAGGCACCCCCCCCTGCCAGTGCGGGGAAGGTGCCTGAAAGGGAGAGGGGTCCTTTCTCCCTCTCGATCTGCTTGGGGCATGCACAAAAGGCAGGCACTGCTCAGAAGGGCACAGCCTGCCCTTCCAAATGGTGGCTGCCTTTAACCCCTTGGGGCTGAATCGCGATTAGGCACCAAATCGCGGTCCCCTCCTGAAACTGGCCGATATCTCCCCTTGCCTCCCCCTATCTCCCCCTATCTCCCGATCCGTGGCTAGGGGTTAATGTTTGGTATCATTGGAACGGCCAGAGCATGGCCTTTCCAATGATATCAAACATGACCATGTTAAATGTAAAAAAAAAAAAAATTTTATCAATGCAGCAATATCGTTCCAATTTAAATTATAATGTGAACAATGATGTTGCACTAATGATTTTTTTCTATTTTTCTATTTTCTAGAAATATTTTTCTATTTTTTTGCTAAAAATCACGTAATTTCCCCCCGAAAAATTTTAACAAGTCCATAGAAAATTTAACCGCAAAATGCTTGCATGATAAAATGTGAAAAAAAACCACTTTACACACTGTAGATGATTGAAAATTCTAATTTTATTGCATTTTTTGTTATAATATTCAGGCCGGACATGACGTATACATATAATAATATATTAAGAATCTGCCAAGTCTGCCGGAAAGAACAATATATAATTTGTCTGGGTTGTATAATAAAATGTGACTTCAAATCGCGTTTAAACACGATGAACCAATAAAAATTAGCTCAGGACACAGCAGTGAAATGGCTCAGCAGCGAAAGGGTTAATTACAAGTATCCCAGGACAGGGCAGCAAAACGACATATTGTAAAATTAAATATTCCTATAAATCAGGGGTCAGCAACCCTGGCCCTCCAAATGTTTTGGAACTATCAGGGTTATTCAGAGAGAGGAGAAAACCAGGAGAATCACTGGAGAATGGAAAATTCTAGGTCAAAATAGCCAAACAAGAAAAATCCTCCCATTTATCTCACTTTCCAAATCGGCTATTTGGTCTAGATTGTACTCTTCTCCTGCCATTCTCCTGGTTTTCACCTCTCTCTGAATAACCCTGTATATTTCACTCAGGGCTGGTGCAAGCATTTTTGTCTAGTCAGGCGAAGGTGCGTTTTGGTGCCCCCCCCCATCCGTGTCATGTCAAGCCAATCAGGATAGAGGTGCCATGATAATCTCTATATATATACACATACATATATATACACACACTAGGGTTGCACCGATACCACTTTAAGACCGAGTACAAGTACTTTTTTTCAGGTACTCACCGATATCATGCCCACTTAGATACATATATACAGACCAGAACATGCCCAGATACATATATACAGAGACCTCCGATCAGATCATGCCCAGATACATATATACAGAGACCTCAGATCAGATCATGCCCAGATACATATATACAGAGACCTCAGATCAGATCATGTCCAGATACATATATACATATATTCGGGAGGGCATTCTACCAGTTTTGCCCAAGAGCTGGTGTTGGGTTCACAGTGACAGGTGGATATATTTGCCCCCAGCTCACATGGATATATGTATATTGCTCACATGTATATATTGCCCCCCAGCTCACATGGATATATTGCCCCCCAGCTCACATGGATATATTTCCAGATAGTAAGGCGGCCGCCTGTGCCGCCTTACGCTAGCGCCGGCCCTGAATTCACTTGAGGCTCTGCAAACCTAATGAGCAGCCGAGCATCACGGGAAATGTAGTTTCAAAACATCTAGAAGGCCGTAGTTGCCCACACCTGATATAGACCATAAAATTTCCCAAGGATGTAACTTTATTAACAGAGATCTGGTAGACACTGTAAACTGCGGATCTGCAGCTGCTACATAAAATAGGTATTGAATTATTATAAATGCAGAAAAATAAATGTTATAAATTAAAATACTGCTAAGTAGCGTGATGTCAGCCAATGTTATCTGTCATGTGCAAATTCACCTCACCTCAAGAGGTGTAGCTCAGAACCTGGCATCAGTTTCATATTTATGAGCTTGTAGCAGCCGCATCATAGCTGCTATTAATTACTGGCGGCTACAGTAACAGTTTAATATTTGGAATGGTAGAAAATAGGGTGCACAAGACATGAAGAGGTTGCTGTAATGTGTGCAGTATGTGCCAACTTGTACAGTATGTGCCAGGGACTCAGGCTGGGTTCACAAGTGAGCGTATCTCGTATGCGCGTTTTTCACACATTTTTGTCGGGTGTTTTATGAGCGTTTGTGACAATTAGAAACGTGCGTTTTTTGAAGTCTATGGCGGCAGCAAACGTGCTGTAGTACGTCCCAAAGAAGCTCCTGTACTTCTTTGGGCGTAGAGCATTTTACAGCGCCTTCCTACACGTTGTAAAACGCCCAGGTGTGAACCATGCCCATAGGAAATAACGGGATTCCAGTGTTTGAGCGTTTTACAGCACGTAGGAACGCGCTGTAAAACGCCCAGGTGTGAACCAAGCCTTAGGAGTCCTCTTTTTGCCAATCTATTACTACTACAAGACCGCAAGACTACTACAAGACTGGCTTTTTCAATCTGTTGCAGTGATCTAATGTTGAGGAATAGAGATGAGGACATACACAACCTATGAAACGAGCACACATCATGCACATTTTTTATACGTTTTGGGATTGGATTGAAGGAAGATCCTTTTTTTAGAGAAATTATTCTTTCAAGTTCACACAACTATAAGAAGTTAAAAAATCTATTTACTATTATTTTCATAATATTTGACCTGTCTCCTGTATGTATTGTAGAATTGTCCTGTCTTTACCCATTACACCTTGTACAGCGCTGCGGAATGTGTTGGTGCTTAATAAATAATAATAAAAATATTACTTAATAATATAATATAATAATATTTGATTTAATTTGAAAACATTCAAGTTAATTAAGAAAAATATGATGTTAATTTACCTGCTGGTGGTTTCATGAATGGAGGAGGAATCAACGGTAACACGATTGGCATGTTTCCATGATCCTTTGACCCCGCTGGTAATTCTGAGATCCCGTTTCCTGTGACAAGCCCTGAATAGTTCATACTTGCATTGTACATTGATATAACACTGTCCTCAGGTAATTTTGGTTTTGGCAAGGAATTTTCTAAAATGAGAAGAATATTTAAAAACTGTGGTTAAATAGAAAGTAAATGTACCTGTAAAACCTCCGCAACAATTTCACCTGCATTTAAATCCAGACACATGACTAGCTAGGCATGTACAAAAAGAGATGCTCCAAACATTAACAACATTGAGTTACTGATGAAAAGAGACCTTGACAACTTTATCACTAGGCTTGTGCACCGATTTTTTTTTTGGTTCGATTCGGTTCGATTGTTCGGATTTTTAAACTTTTCGATTCGGCTCGTTTCGACCGATTTCTGTTTCAATTCGGTTCGGTTCGACTCGTTTTTCGGGTACATTTTTTTTTCGGAATATCGACCATTTTTCGTATTTTCGTGTCACTTTGCTCGTTTTTTGTATCGACTTTTCGTGATTTCGGAAATTTTCGTTTTTCGGAATTGTACATGTTTTCGGAATATCGACCATTTTTCGTATTTTCGTGTCACTTTGCTCGTTTTTTGTATCGACTTTTCGTGATTTCGGAAATTTTCGTTTTTCGGAATTGTACATGTTTTCGGAATATCGACCATTTTTCGTATTTTCGTGTCACTTTGCTCGTTTTTTGTATCGACTTTTCGTAATTTCGGAAATTTTCGTTTTTTCGGAACGTCTGTTCTCCTCGTTTCAAAGCAATAAATTTCGATTTGACACATTTCAAGTCCATTCTAAAATTCCGAAAATATTTCGTTTCGGCTCGGAAAACTTTTCGGATCTGACATTTTCGGATCTAAAAATTTTCGGAAAATCGGCCGCATCCAAAAACACGAATCGGGAAATTTCGTGAAAATTCCGAAATTCCGAAACCCAAAACGCACATCCCTATTTATCGCCAGATTGACCAATAATTTAGGATATACCTATGTTAATATTAACCGGATTGCCAGTGAAATTGACTTCGAATTTGCATATAATTGGGACTGATTCCAACCAAGCCAGTAGAGTACCAGCTCAATATGCCAAAATTTGTAGCTGTAATTGCTGTAGCTGCAATAATAAATCTTAAACCACTCTTCCGACTTAAAGCTGCTTACTGTAAATTAATGAAAATAATGCAAAATCACTCTGAATATCCTCGATTACTCTGGTTTATTCAATACATCATGTGGAAAAAAGCAGGATTTCGGTCTAACATAGGGACTTTTCTCAGTCCATGATGCTTGCAAAAGGTCCCTGTAATAGACCATAATGTTGCTTTTTTTCCACATGCTTTACAGAATAATTCAGAGCAATTGAGGATATATGCAGAGTGCAATTACATTATTTTCATTGTAGTATATATGGTTGTGGCAGAACCGAGTGGCCCACGCACCCGAGGCTGAGGTTACCCCTTGATGAGAAGGTGTGTCCTGGTTCTCTCTTACCTGATTGTACTGTAAATTAATAGCTCCTATTCTTTGTATACTTTGTATAGGATCTGTAAATTTGTGGGTAGCCGTAGAAAAATGAGCTATTCCAGTGTAACTTGCACTGCTCAGATCGACCTGGTATTCGGCAGAAAATACCGACTCTCAGACCCTGATGTTAAGGAATTTTGCTTTTGTAAAACTACTGAGCACTTTAAGAATGAATAGGTGAAAAAAATCCAAAATCTACCTCTGATCTCACGGTGCAGAAGACAGCATGATCGGACACCTACTCTCACTGCATGCAACAGACCACTGTGAACAGGCTCAAGGAACGGCTACCAGCGACTGTGAGCAATGCCGTGTCAATCAGCAGCTACAGATTATCACAACTCAAGCCACTAATTTATTTATTTATTTATTTTATTTATAAAGGATTTTACCAGGAAGGATACATTGAGATTTCTCTCGTTTTCAAGTATGTCCTGGGTTCAAGTACATACTAATACAGCAGCTCCGTCGGAATAGAGCCATTAATAGTGAGTCGCTAATGGATAACTCTGCTATACTGTTTATCTATTAGTGAGTCAGTATTAACGGCTCCAATGATTTGTTTTGTCATTATCTCTTTTCTTTCATCATCATTATCACCAAATCATTCTCCCAAAGTCATGCCAGATTTGTAGGCTGCATACCTAATTGGCCACATGCAAAAATTATCCGAACTGTAATGGACTCAAATAGAAGTGTGCATGGCGGAAAAATTTGTTTTGTTCCATTTTAAAATAATGTCATTTCAGAATTTCATTTCGTATTTTGGAGCTTATTTCGTTTTGTATTTCATTTTGTTTTGAATCAATTCAAAATTGATTTGATATTTGATATTGATTCGATAGTTGATATATCAATTCGAATTTCGGATCACTAAAAAAAAATAAAAAAAATTAATCAAATTTTTCTTTTATGATGAAACAGTTTAACGAAATAAATTTGTGATATACTGTTTCATTTTGAATTCGGATCAAATCAATTTGTTATTTCGGAAGTACTTCCGAAATACGAATTAACAAAATTCTTTATGATTTTCAATTCGTTACAAAACGAATACACACCTCTAGACTCAAACCAGTTGTCAACAACAAAAAACAGGAATAATATAACTGTATACAATACTCTAGATCATAGTTTTTATTTCTACTTGTCCATCTCAAAGACAGTCCCCTATATTCTAATGTACCAGGTTTTTTAAGACATTTGTTATGGGGTAAAGCACAGCTTGAACTGCAATTACTGTCAAAGGATAATTTGTTTAATTTTCGTTCATCCAGATCAATGTGATGGAACACTGCATATGTAAATCTATCTAATTATGGGTAGGAACTCCCGGTGTTCGAGTACCGTGCCGCGTTTAATTGCATCAATAAATGGATTTATTCACTAAACTGAGAATTATGAATCATTGATAATAAAATGAGCGAAATCAGACAAAATAGCTGAACCGTAAGGGGAAACAAATTAAGCTTCAATTCTACAAATTTTTCCAGTTTCTCTTTTCAGCCTGGAATTTGTAAAAACATGAAAAGGCGTGACTGTCAGGTTCGGAGATGACTCATTCATTTTTTACGCTGATCGAATGACACACACACATTATCAATTTTGTTATTTTGTCTCTATGTTGGTTCAATTTGTATTTACTCAAGTTTATTTCGGAGTGACTTTATCGAGTTGTGCTTTTCAACAAATCATTGGACGATACCATATTGTGGGTCTGGGTTTAGAAGACATGAACTATTATGGTGAATCATTCATACGCTGGAGATCTATTCACATGATGACATAGACCTCAATATCATGGTTCTCTTGTGGTTCTTATTACCGATTCCGAATGCTATAAAGTCAATGGCTGTAATGTCAGGGGTGCAAGATACAGGGTTCTTCAAAGAGAATCGAAGTCACCGCACGTTCGGTGACTTTTCATGCTCTTCAATTCAGTTTGTTTTGCCGATCCCATTTCGGCACCACTGCGGTGTATTCAGCAAGCACCACAGGGTCCCCGAATTGCAGGGAAAAGTCACTGCAAAGACCCGCTGACAACTCAGAAACAGTTTGCTTGAATGTTTGAAAAGTGAAACACTGTTTGCAAAGAAACTACTCAGCGAAAATGTCTGAAATTTACGTATGAGGTCTAATGAATGATAATAAAAAGGGCTGTTACAGAAAAAAAGAAGTTAGAAAAAAGAAAATTAATAAAAAAAATAGGATTTTTTGCAAACAAATCCTGAAAAATGCTTAAAAGATCTTAAAAAATCTATAAATAAAGAGACTTTTTACTGCAGAACATTATAATCAACGGTTTATTAGATATTGAATTAAAATGGGAATATTTTTAACATTGAAGCCTATGGGATTCGCCTGAATAAATCTGCCGCATGAAGCCGCATGAAGTAGAAAATGTGTCTACATGATAAAAACAGTCCATTAAAAACAATACAAAATTAAAAAGTCTTTTAAAAATCAAAAACAGAGATGTCTAAATAAAGAGATTTTGCAAAATATAAAAAGAATGGTGTTAAATAAGGCTTGTGTCAGACGAGCACACTGAACTGACTACGCTAGAACGGATGCACAGAGTGCACTGCGTCCGCAACATCCGCATAGCTTTGTGTGTGAGTGATGGAACGAAGTCAGGCGGACTGCATTTTTGACGTCCAGCATTTTTGACGGCCAAAATGTTTTTCATATTAATTTATTTTCCCTTCTACATCAGTCAAGAAAAATGTCAGTCACAAAAACGGACTGTGTGGCCACTACTTTGTTGTCAGTCAGAAAGTACGTCCATTGTGCACGGACGCACAGTCCGCACAGAATGCGCTCGTCTGACATTAGCCTAAAAAAAAAAAAAAGTGTTTAAAAAAAGAAGAAAAAATAAAGGTGTTTAAAAAAAAAAGGACCCCAGGCTCGGCTGGTGACCAGGCCCAGGTGATCCCCAGACTCCGGCAATGCCCAGGCAATGGCCAGACTCGGCCGCTGCCAGGCCCAGGCTCAGCCAGCACCCCGGCCCACTGAGCCACCCGCCCACCGGGAATCTCCCAGAAGTCCCAATGCCTTGTATGAGGGGCATAACTACTGGGATTTATGAAGTTGCAACTGCTATCTTGCACGTCCTCTAATAATAGACCCTGTTGAATCACACCGGGCTACTCGGGTATCATGGTAAGTCAGGCTGCTGTTGATATTGTGCAGCCTGACGGTGCCTGGGAATTCTTCTATGCAACTGGCTGATATGTCCTTAATAGAATCCTATTAGAATCCTGATGAGTATTTCCAAAGTGCTGCATTATAAAATTCCTATATTGATACTAGACAACAAGGTGATTTAGGAGTAAAAAAAACTGGAAAAGAAATACCTCATAATAAATTGCTAAAGTAAAAAGCTATTTGGTAGAAATAGAATATTTGGGAATTTCAATATAGTTGTGTTCTTTAGAGAATTAACTTAGAAATATTTTATGAAGGTATGGATTGTTATTATGCTGAAACAAAATTAATGATGACCATATATACCAGGTAGCAAGGAACAGAAATGTGTGGAAAATCATGCAAATGAGTAAAGGCTCCCATACATTAGCATACTGATTCCTGAATTTGATACATGTTTTTACACCTGCGAGTTACTGAAACCTCATCCCAGTAGGATCTGAATTAATTCCTCTCTTTCTAGAATCCATGCTTTTAAGCACCATTGTAAGTGAACAAAAGACCATAAAAGTAAAATAAATAATAAAAAACAATATAGGTCACAAAAACCCATAGAGGACTGTATGGAGTTGCATAGTCATGCAGTTTAAAACCTTAACACTGCATTTCACATGGCAATTAGCTTACTTTATGAACCTGCTAAGAGAACTTCTGAAAAGAGAACATTTGCTTTGGCTCCGCTAGCAAGACTTTACGTTAAAGTTATGCAGAAATTACTTCTGCATGCTGACAGTGAATGAACTGATTGCCAGACTGTATTAATTAAGCAAATGGATCAATATAATTTCAACTTCTCAATGGCAACGGCCTTGCTTCATAACCCTGAGTACTGTCATTAAAGCTCTGCCAACACAAAAGCACTTCTGAAATTTGGACATATCAATTTGTTACTATTAACTTAGCAAAGTAAAATGAAACTCAACTGATGGAATTCTTACAGGCCTTCACCGACAAGTTGTTCCTAGAAATGACTCTGGAATCTGCATTTTAACCACTTCACTATCAAGTCATTTTTGTTGAAAAAAAGAAATGCTATCACAACACCTCCACAAGGAATGAGTGAACGAGTTTTGTATTAGAACCAACGAAATACATTTATTTATTTATTTATAAAAGATTTTACCAGCAAGGATACATTGAGATTTCTCTCGTTTTCAAGTACCGTAGATACTCGAGTATAACGATAGGGGTAGAGATTCATTATGGAACTAAGAATATTACTCAAGACTCGAATATAACGCTAGGAGCAAAATTATGAAAGTATAAATTTTCCAAAACACGACAAAAGTCTGTAAAGTTACTGTTGTTCCATGTTTTCATTTCATGTTCATTCCACCCCACTCTCACCCTCGTTCCTCCAATGGTTGTTAGAGAGCAGGGGTGCAGAGTGAGAGGTAATGCATTATCGTGGCTATTTTAGAATGGTGATAGATGTAATTGAGCATTTTGATTGCTTGGAATATAATTCTCTTATGATAAAGTTCTGCACATGAACCTAAATAAATAAAATCCGTAAGCGCAGGTATGGCATAAGGGCACATTTTTTAGATTTAATTATTGCAATTGCATTTAATAAGATTATATATATATATATATAATGTTAGGAACCTATGCATATACTCATGCACTACAAAAAGACACATTTTGAAACTGATAAAAGCTTGCTTTACCTTGAAAAATTAATATTGTTTATATGAAGCAGAGTATATGATAAATTTGATAAATTGTGACATACAGAAATTATTTATTAAAGGAGTTAATGTTACTGTTTTTCATTGCAAAGGTTAATGTAGGTTTTTGGATGGAAAGGTTAATAGAGGGCTGAATAGTATTGAAGATGTTTTGTACAGGGGTACTTGAGGGCTGCAGTCATTAAGGGTTAATGGTTAAAGTCAGGGCTGCAGGGTTAAATTTGGATTCCAGAGCGTGCACGTGTTAGACAGCTCCTGGAAGCAATCAGATCTTCACTCCCTCGCAGCTGTCCCGTGTATAACGCGACCCCTACAGTTTTAAGCTTGATTTATTGCTCAAAAAACTGCGGTATACACGAGTATCTACGGTATGTCCTGGGTTCAATAACATTGAATTGTTACAGTTGTTACAGAAATACAAATTTACAGTTAGAAGTACTTATACAGCACCACCAGATTCCGTAGCGCTTTGTGGGGAAGCACAAACAGCAGACTTACATGATACAAGAGGAAGTACAACCCTGGTCGTAGGATAAATGTCCAGGTAATACATCACTTTAAACCAAGAGCTCAGGCAGACATCCCATGAGCTTACACTCTAAGGGACTAGGGTAACTGAAACAAATGGGAGCAGAGGATAGGTGAAACTAGTCGCCAGGAGAATATCGTAGGGATTGCATGAAAAGGACCAGATGTTTGGGCTTAGTAAGGGTAATTAGTGAGAGAGGTGGAGACAGCTGGAAAGGGGAGCTGAAATTAGGGACCGGCCCTGGTTGGGCGGGTGGATGGAGAGGGTGGGTTGGGGCAGCAGAGGGAAGCGATGGATGTGATTCTGTGATGAGTATGCTGTGGAAATAGAATGAGGTTTGTGACAATGCACAGATAGCCCCTATTAAACATGTGGGGGAGGGGGGAGGAAGAGGGAAAAACAAACAGATTTACATTCTAGGTGGTTCTGTAGATGCTAATTATCGCTAATCTAGCCGTTAACGAGGGCGTCTCATTATGATACAATAATATCTATGGTCCAATTGTGGGTTAGGTTTGTTTCAATGAACTTCTTCAACTGATCATAACGCAATTATGGCCATGATCAGTTAATCAATGTTATCAACCAGCGTGATACATGTTTCCATTTATTAATTCATGCAGGATTATTGTATCAATGTAAACAGATGCACGGATATTGAATGCAAATCTATACTGAATGCCAACTACTGCTAATTTTGCTATCAGGTGTACCGATATCGAATGATAATACACACTGACCTAATGGTCGGCTACATGTATATGGTTTGACATCAAGAATCAGAGGTTTTTTTCTTTTCTATTGTTCTCTTTTTTATTATCTTCATTTATTTATGTTTTTGCACAAACTACTACATGGATTTTATTGGAATAATTATTAAAAGTTACTGTTTAAATTAAATTGCTGGGGCATTAGCGATTGCGCTACTACAGTAGCGTGTGTTGGAATCATAACATTTATTTGAACCATGAGATGTTAAGTTAACAATTAAACTATAGGGTAAAATAGAAGTTTTGCACAGAAATTGTTATTCTGAGAAAGTTACAAAATTAAAATAATGTTAATCTGCTAATTTTTATTTTTCCATGTATTCATTTATCCTTTACAGAAATATTGTTGAAATGTAAGATTTTGAGCTCTAGATGGCGTCCCTTATCATACACAATTTAAAATGGGGTCTGCATTATTATCATACAGGCAGAAAGGGCATTTGTGTTAGATACAGTAACTTTGATAAAGATAAATAATAAACATGGGCAGATCTCCAGTTTACGGGGATTTGTAGTGAGGATAATGAGATTATAAAAAATGTAGCTTCCAAAAAATACCAATAGAATCTAAAAATAATATCTGTGTGTGACATAATGCCTGGGTATGGAAATGACAGTAACACCATGTATTTGTACTATACAGGGATTTCCAGTCATTATAACTTCCTGAATCATATCCCTGTACTGCAGTGAGTGACCCCAAAGATCTCCCTGCATTCCGCCCTTTCACTGGCAGCTGTAAAGCTGCAATAATCTTTTTGAACTTTTTGTTACAGTGAGGTTGCTATTTGCAGCTGAATGTATCAGGGTTATTCAGAGAGCGTGAAAAGCAGGAGAATGACTGGAGAATAACTGGAGAATGAAAAATTCTAGGTCAAAATAGCCAAACCAGAAAAATTCTCCCTTTCATCTCACTTTCCAAATCGGCTATTTTGACCTAGAATTTTTCATTCTCCAGTTATTCTCCAGTCATTCTCCTACTTTTCACGCTCTCTGAATAACCCTGTATGTCTCTCCAGGGTGCTTGGAGAGCCATACAACAAAAGCTTTTGGGCTATATTACAAAGTTGGTGCCAACTTAACCATAGCTGTTGTTAATTTAACAGCTCCATAGACTATAATGGCTCTGGTAAGTTTACTACAACTCTGGTTAAGTTAGCACCAACTACGTAATATTGCCCTTTGTTTCTCCACAGGGGACATACTAAACTGTCTTTAAAAAGGTGTGAAAATGATCTTTTGGTATGCTAATAGACACTTTTCAATGCATTACATGCAAAACTAAGAGATTTTGGGAGTGAAGAGGTGAATCATATATTTTACTACATTGTAACTGAAACTACAGTTAATAATTTATTTACTTTTATTTTTATTAAATTAAATGAAAAATGGTTAATTAATTTTGACTTCCTGCTTGTTTTCAATGGACAGGAAATCACTTCCACCAATTGAATGTTGAAATTTTGGCCACACAGAATTCATCTGTGGCTGAATGTATCCGCGGCCACACTTGGCTGCTCAGAATTAGGTTGTGGTTGAAATTGGCAGCTCAGAATTTGACCATGGATTCATTTTGCTGCTCCACAAGACGCATAGAGGACCAGATGTCTGCACCTACGAAGTGTGTTGACTTAAATGGTCCATGAACAGGTTCAAGGTGGGTGGGATTTTAAAAAATTCCATCTGCAGAGTGACAGCTGCGTGGGTGGAGGAAATCCTCTGCTTCATACAGCTGTACTAGTCAAATGGAGCTGGGGGTGGGTGGGAGGAGCACCACACGTAGCCTGACCACTGAAATAAGCTAAAGTGTCCAGCGTGCATAGAGCGCCCCTTTAAGTAGCATTCTTATTTCAAGAAATTTTAGTTTCAGATACATTCATTTAATTAAATTAGTAATAATAATATAATAAATATATTTTTAAACTACATTGTGTAAAGAAAAACAACATGGATACAACTTTTAGACATGTCTACTCTGGTTTGGACAACCATCCAAACATCCAGATTCCGAATTGATGAGATGCAGAACCGAATCAATCCAAAATTGATATTTATATATTCGGGTTGATTTGGATGATTAAAAAAATGCACTCACTGTGCAATGCAAAATACCTAACCTTAATTGTAAAAAAGCAGAATTAGTAATCCTAAAAGTAAATCTATATCTAATCATAAAACAAACAGAGACAGTAAACCGAAAAGTAAAAGTAACCCTAAAGGAAACCCTAACTCAAATTATAAAACAAGCAGAAATGGTAACCCTAACCCTAAAGGTAACCCAGACCATAATCGTAAAACAAGCAGAAATGGTTAACATAAACCTAAAGGTAACCCTAACTATAATCGTAAAACAAGTAGAAATGGAAAACCCTAACCCTAAAGGAAACCCTAACCATAATCGTAAAACAAGCAGACATGGTAACCCCAACCCTAAAGGAAACCCTAACTTAACTTATAAAACAAGCAGAAATGGTAACCCTAACCCTAAAGGTAACCCTAACCAAAATCGTAAAACAAGCAGAAATGGTAACGTTAACCCTAAAGGTAACCCTTACCATAATCGTAAAACAAGCAGAAATGGTAACCCTAGCCCTAAAGGTAACCCTTACCATAATCGTAAAACAAGCAGAAATGGTTACCTTAACCCTAACACTAAAAGTATTCCTAATGCTAAAAGTAACCTCAACCCTAATAGTAAAACAAAGAGAAATAGTAACCCTACCCTAAAAAAAGAAGGGGGTATACAGGAAGCAAAAAGGGGGATATAAAAGGATAGGATTATAATGGTAAGTACAGAGGAGGGGATATGGGGAAAAATATGTTTGCATCCAAATTTTCCAAACAAATCCATATCAGATTGGTCCAATATTTTTGGATCAGTCAGAATAGGATATTTCCAAGCCATAAAAATTTTTGAATCTGAAAAAAAATTGGAATCAGAAATTTCCGAATCTATAACGAATGGAAATTTGTGGCTGTGTACATGTATAACAACTTTAAAGGCGCCACTATTTAAGACACCCTAAATCTAACATATGATGCCACTCATATTGAAAATATGTGTGTAAATTATTGCTATAAATAGCTGTGGCTTTATCATTATTATATAAATGTGTACACAATGACTTTAATTCAAGTATAAATTGAGCAGAGCTGAATTTTCTTATAAACATAATCTGCCATTGTTGTTATTTTTAGCAGATACAGCCAAATTTCAATATAAATTTACATCATGGTTGACCAAGCTGATACAGTTCGGAAAAGACGTGTCCATGTTCTGTTTTTTTTTTTTAATACAGTATACTACTTGTATTGGGTTTCTTCAGTTAACACGGTCCATTTATGTTTTTATAGAATTTTGAGGTTTGTAAATATGTGGTATTAGGCTGCGGTGGTCACAATCCATACTAGTTAAGTAAACCGTTTTTATTTATCCTGGAAACTCTTTAAACATAGCTTAATCGTCATGACTATGCTATTTTATGCTTCACAAAGTTTGTCATCAACATGCAGGGCACTGGAAAATTTAAAACTCTCCATTTTTTTTTTCTTCAATATTCTTGCCAAGTATCAGCTTTCGGATTCTGGACAGTCTGACCAAACAAGACAACTCTTCCTGTAGCCAAATTCTTGACATCCCATTTAAAACAAATATACTTTATTCATTTTTTTTGGCTAAAACAGAGTTTAAGGAAGTATAGTAGTTGTTAATCTGGCAAAAGACACAAGACAAAAACACTGTTTGTAAAATATGTTGTAAATTGATATGGAGTATCTGTAAAGCAAATTTTATCCAAACTCCTTTTTTTTATTTTTTTGTTACACTATGGAATGATAACATGGGAACTGCAAATTTTAGGCCAACATACTTACGTGGGGGACAGTCAGGACCATATCACCTGTCATCAGGGTGTACCTGAGCACACTGACGAAACCCCTTTGAATGCTTTTTAGTAGACTGGATATTTGAGTAAGATGCAGCGCTTCCTGGATGCATATACTATATATATTACCATAATGGATGTATGTGGCAGTGTTTTTTTTAGGGGGGCAGCATTTCATCCTTGCACCTGCTCTGCGCACCACACATTACTGTGAGTTTTATTGCTGTGCAGCTCTGTGATACGCTCATACACAGTGCACATTACTGTGAATTTTATTGCTGTGCAGCTCTGTGATACGCTCATACACACCGCCCATTCCTGTGATGTTTTATTGCTGTGGAGCTCTGTGATACGCTCATACACACCGCCCATTGCTGTGAGTTTTTATTGCTATGGAGCTCTGTGATACGCTCATACACACCGCCCATTCCTGTGAGTTTTATTGCTGTGGAGCTCTGTGATGCGCTCATACACTCCGCCCATTCCTGTGAGTTTTATTGCTGTGGAGCTCTGTGATACGCTCATACACACCGCACATTCCTGTGAGTTTTATTGCTGTGGAGCTCTGTGATACGTTCATGCACACCGCCCATTCCTGTGAGTTTTTATTGCTGTGGAGCTCTGTGATACGCTCATACACACCGCCCATTCCTGTGAGTTTTTATTGCTGTGGAGCTCTGTGATACGCTCATACACACCGCACATTCCTGTGAGTTTTATTGCTGTGGAGCTCTGTGATACGCTCATATACACCGCACATTCCTGTGAGTTTTATTGCTGTGGAGCTCTGTGATACATTCATACAGGTCATGTGTTTGGTTTTTTCCTTCTCTTTTGGGGGGGGGGCAGCATTTCATCCATCGCTCCAGGCAGCACAATGGCTTGGGCCGGCCCTGTAACAGACACATAACATTCTTCACTCAGGTACACAATCCTGTTTTACATCACCTATTCTATTATCTGTGTAAAATGCATTACTGAATATTTAAACTGTCCACTTTCTGTGCAAAATTACATCAGGTGATTGGTGTAGTATTAATCATAATAATGACATTTCCCAAACTGCACCTTACTTCATCACATTGCTGAATGCCACCATTGCTTGGGTCTACTGGGGTTGTGTTTTGGGGCGATTGTTAAAATTCTGTATATTTTCTTGGCACTAGACTAACACAAAACAAAGATTAAAAGATTTTAATTTGGCAGGTGCATTTGTCTGAATTTTGAGTGATTTGTGCATTCGTCCAAATGACAACAAAAGGCCTCAACGAATTAACCAAAAAACATTTATTACACAGGACCAATTTCTATTCGTGAGTTTCTTATCTGTCTGTCGGCAAGCACAATTTGCAGGTGGTTGCATTACATTGAAATCAGAACTGCTTGGCATCATACATGCCCCCTCACCCATGGCTAGCTGGAGAGGGTTAAAATCAGAGCTGGTGGGCTGTTTGACCTCTTCTGATTTAACCTTTCAAACACTGGCCATGGCTGGTGGAGTACAAGGCCCCGTATCTTTCTGGACCATGAGGTTCAGAAACAGGTGAGTTTTTCAGGCATCCCATCTGCCCTCCAGATTAACTCCTCGTCTGCTTCTTACGAGATAGCGTTTAATTGATGAGTTGCAAAATAATAGCTGAAAATTATGGACCAAAATTTTACCCTGTGAACATATCTAGAATGACCAGCACAGCGTCTTTATGATTTATTAGATGTCTGTACAGAAAGCATTGTCAGCTTCTAAAAGTGAGAGTCGCAGATAACAACAGGATACGTCTGTAGATTACTTCTGTTATCTTATAAATGTTCTATATGGATCTATATTAATATATGTTCATCATTAGCAAAAATAGGATGAAATGAAAGATGAAAGTGTCATCGTTATAGAATTGATTTTTTTTCTTCCAAACAGGAGATATAATTCAAGGCAATACATGTCTTCTTCAGCAGTCCTTCCCACTAGTTTATCCCAAACATCAGGATGAGAATGTAAAAACAGGCCTGCCCCAACAAGGGTTGTGTCAGTCCCCCAGGTGACAATAAAAGTGCTAATCCAATCTGGAAAAGCGACGAATATGCCCCAAAAAGCAAATGGACACGTCCCACTGACACACTGAGAAAGTCGGACAGTTTGCTCTTTCGGCAGGACGGCATGAGAGACCTTGAAATTTTAGAAGCCTAAAATCGGTAAGTGTTAAGTGCAGCAGGTAATCTTTAGTATAAAGTGAAATATTCTAGGCTTAAAATTAACTAAATCAACATTAAAAGTATTATTTTGTGTATTAATTTTAAAAAAATCATATGTCCTGGAAGATTATTTGATTTGTATGTGTGTATATATCTGCCAGTCAGAACTGAAAAAGGTTAACTGAGTGTCATAGATGACTATTTTAATCGTTGAAGTCACATAACAGAATGCTCAGGAGCTAGTGCTTGGAATATCTTCTCTAGTACATTGTACTGTGTTGGTGTAATGAAGTGAGGGTATTTTATAATGCTACCATGTAATATTAAATCCCTAGCTGGGTGGAGTAGAGGTAACATCACTGCTCTGCATGGAGAGAGCCTGTGGAGACATGGGTTCGATCCCGACGAGCAACCTCTCCAGTAAGTGTCCTTGGGCAAGACACCTAACGGTACATACTCGCCACCCAGGACATACTTGAAAACGAGAGAAATCTCAATGTATCCTCCTGGTAAAATACTTTCTCAAAAAAATACAGTTCAAAACATACAGGTGAATTTTTTTAGGCTGGCATTCTGTGTTATTTTAACTTATATCCTTTATATTAGAGAGATTATCTTGCAGAAACAGTTATGTAATTATTATGTGCTCAGTTAACATCTGACGTTCACAACTTTGGCACATGGTCCTTACCAGAAACCTTTAGTCTTGCAGGTGCTTTGTTTATACGTTTAAAAAATTCTATTCAGGGGGCGTGGCCAACTGCTGAAGAGAGAGGACGTGTGTCTGTGGAGCTCAGACCCGTTGTCTCTCTAAGGGATCTGTAAGAAGCCTTTTACCGCTGAGAATCAAGCGTTTGGAGTCCCGAATAGCAGGCCACTGAGGATGTGATGTCCGGGGCCCATTCTGCCCCCCCTCCGGACCTGAGACAGCTGATAGCGGGTGTTTTTCAACAGAGGATGCTGCCGGCAGCCATCTTGAAGCCTATCCCTCAGCCCCAGCCACCTACTTGCTATAAAAAAATAATCGCGTAATAATCGCGCAGCATAAAGGTACATGGGAAACAAAATTCCCTATAGTATCATTAGATGTATACACTCACAAAAGGTTGGAAGGCTCAAGATGGAACGCCTCTGGATCTCTATGGGGGATCCCGCCCGTTTCCACTCGATGGTGGTATATCGGAGATGATGGAATTATCTCAGAGAAATGGAGAATGTATATATAGTGCGTTATCCTTAGATATATATATATTATAAAAGCACTTGGTGTTGGTGTAAACTCACGTGGTTCAGAGCCTCCTTTTAGGGTTGCTCTGTAATTTAGCCTCTGGACCTCTTGCATAAGAGGGGGTCCCTCCTCTCTCAATTGGATGTAGTTGTAGAAGTTGATTCAGGAAGAGGATGTTCCAAATAAAATTCAGAGTTTATTAAACATATAAAATAATAAAATTAATAAAATCAAATCAATTTTGATTTGATTTCATTAATTTTATTATTTTATATGTTTAATAAACGCGGAATTTTGCTGTGACCCCCCCCCCCTTTGTTAAAGGACTCTGATGACTCGTTCGCTGCTGTCCCCGGCAAGGGAATATTTTGTTCCTTTTTCGAAGACTTTGATTTTTGATGCGACTTTTGGACGACTTTTGTTATTACTCCCCCCCCCCTCTTATTTTGTATGTTATCCGTGTAAGTATAATTTTTCGCCCTGTGAGGCCAACCTTGCTGGTCGGTCTGTGACCCTTTATTTCTTACAAAATAAAAAATTTAAATACTAAAAAAAAAATCTATTCAATAAACGGTTACTGTATGATAATAGGAGAAGGGTAAATATTAATTAAAACCAATTAAATGATCATGGTTTGTATTTGTGACCTACATAGCTATGAACTACACGTAATGTATAAGAATAATTAAATGTGGTTGATATGTATTGTGAGCCCGGACTCAATAAACAACGGTCTTCAAGAAATACAGTCCTTATGTAAAGGTCTAGCGTAAAAACAAATAAAACAAAACAAAAACCTAGCTCCTCTGAGCTCTAATTAAACATAAGTCCCTGACTAAGAGGGGTTGGCTTACTCACAGCCGTCTAAGAAACCAAAAAACATACACAGACCTTTTTTCAGGCTTTTAGGTCAGTTCACCCATAGTTTTAGCTTCCTCTGGAGAGAGCTTCAGCTTCCCCTCCTGCTCAGGGTCCTCTCTCTCCCCGACTCCCTCATAGGGGATGCTTTTACCCAGCAAGTGAGGAACTCTCTGGGCAATCCAGAACTCCTGGACTGGACTCCTCACCTGCTGAGCTACCTGCAAACTGTGGTGTGGAGCACTGTTGGGGGACCATAAACACTCCCCGGGACCATACCCTGTTTTCTGTCACAGTACATTTTGCATACACAGTACACACTACAGAGCATAGAGAATATACAGCATACACTGTACATATGACACATATTGCATACACTGCACAAACAGCATAGATACAGATAAAAAGATACATACAGTGGCAAGAAAAAGTATGTGAACCCTTTGGGATTACGTGGAGTTTTGCATGAATTGGTCATAAAATGTGCTCTGATCTTCATCTAAGTCACAACAATTTGAAAAACACAGTCTGCTTAAAATAATACAACACAAACATTATATGTTTTCATGTGTTTATTGAACATAACATGTAAACATTCACAGTGCAGGGTGGGAAAAGTATGTGAACCCCTAGCCTAATGACTTCTCCAAGAGCTAATTGGAGCCAGGAGTGAGCCAACCTTGAGTCCAATCAGTGTGATATTATTGGATGTGTTGCTGAAAGCTGTCCTGCCCTTTAAAAACACACACCAGTGAGGCACCACTACTGGCAAAATATTCTGTTGACAGATGAAACCAAAATTGAGTTGTTTGGAAAAAACACACAACACTATGTGTGGAGAAAAAAAGGCACAGCACACCAACATCAAAATCTCATCCCCACTGTAAAACATGGCGGAGGGAGCATCATGGTTTGGGGCTGCTTTGCTGCCTCAGGGCCTGGACGGATTGTTGTCATTGATGGAAAAATTTATTCTAGAGTTTATCAAGACATTTTGCATGAAAACGTAAGAAAATCTGTCCGCCAACTGAAGCTCCACAGAGGATGGGTGATGCAACAGGGCAATGACCTAAAGCATACAAGTAATTCAACAAAAGAATGGCTTCAACAAAACAAAATACGCCTTCTGGAGTGGCCCAGTCAGAGTCCTGACCTCAACCTGATTGAAATGCTGTGGCATGACCTTAAGAGAGCGATTCACACCAGACATCCCAAGAATATTGCTACACTGAAACAGTTTTGTGAAGAGGAGTGGTCCAAAATTACTCCAGATCGTTGTGCAGGTCTGATCTGCAACTACAGGAAACGTTTGGTTGAGGTTATTGCTGCCAAACGAGGGTCAACCAGTTATTAAGTCCAAAGGTTCACATACTTTTTTCACCCTGCACTGTGAATGTTTACACGTTCTGTCCAATAAAAACATATAATGTTTGTGTTGTATTATTTTAAGCAGACTGTGTTTTTCAAATTGTTGTGACTTAGATGAAGATCAGAGCACATTTTATGACCAATTCAAGCAAAACTCCACGTAATCCCAAAGGGTTCACATACTTTTTCTTGCCACTGTAGATACACTGCACATAATGCACACATATATTTCACACACTATACACGGTAGACATCACACAATGCATACAAAGCATATGGAGCTCATACTAAATACCCATTGCACATACAGATCACAGAATACACAGCAAATGGTTCATACGGTATACACATTGCACATACTGCAAACACAGCATGCACTGCAAACACAGTACACACTACATAAACAGAACACACACTGCACATACAGCATACACCACCCAGTAATATACACATACGGTACATACAAGCATATAAATGCAGATTCAAAGATACATTCATCTCCCACCCCTCATTGCATTTGCCTTCTTTTCATAATACTGCCCTCTCCATGCTCCTCTACTTGCTATATATATAGGAGGCAGCAGTAGCAGGCAGAGGGTCAGCATGGCCAGTTCATTGTGAAGGCGAGAGCCGGTCTGCAGAATGTGGGTGAGAGACAGTTGCTTCCTCTCTCAAGCAGTGCAGCTAGAAGACGTCTAGTTCCCCAAAGATACAACATCCCATTTGAACGATCATTAACTTTATAAGGTGCTGGATGGGAAGTTCTTATTTTACTCTACACGTATCAGACATAAATAGAATGGATAATAAAAAAAGGTTAAAACATACGGAATAAATAAAAATGGTACTCTGCACAGAAAAGCCATTGAGCTACAAACCTTGTGCATGTAAATATAACTGTAGCAGACTTATCTATAGTCAGATTTTATTTTTCACATAAGAATGTGTAGTTTTAGGGCCTACACAGGAAATTAAATTAGTTCTTATATATAGCCAGAAATGTCCAAGAAATAGTTCAAACTTTTATTTGAACAACTGTAACAGGACTAGAAATTGATGTCGGCGCTACAGCATGTAAGCTCTCTTCCATGTTAATACTAGATACATTTATGCCACTGTATTATCCATACTCTTTTGAGTCATTGTCTTTGTTGTTCTTCTGAAATCCTACTTAATATCTGCAGCATCCCATTACTACAAGGCTGTTTGATACACAGACTAGATGTACCTTTGAGAACAGAAATGTGTTGTCGGCCTTCACCATCGGGGTGGTAGTTCTTGAATTCAATGTCTTCTGCATCGTTTAATTCCACCTTGTCATACCCATACCAACCGAGGAGTTCATTCATAGTATTTTCTGCGAAGTTCTGAAAAGGATAGATAATTCTATTCACTATTTGCTCAACAGTCAACTGCAGAAATGTACACACATATACATATAACTAAATGTCATCTTGTTAAAAGTTCCTTAGATCAATATATGAACAAGAATGATAATCTAACAGAAGAACAGATATGGTGAAATAATAGCAAATTTCAAAATGTAGTACCTCAATTACATGACATGGATAACAATTGACTAATTGATTTGGAATGAGATCATACACGTTAAGACATCGTGCTCTTTTGCTGAACTTAGTTTTGATAAGATGACATCACAGTCTACAATTTTGAGCAATTTGCTCTGGAATTGCTTGTATTGTATCTGTTAGAAAATACAACATATATGACATAAAATGTTCTGCTCTTTTTCCTGAAGATAGTATAAAGCACACTGTAATGGTGGCTTTGAGGCTCTACACTGAGAATCTGCTATTGATTTGTGACCTCTCTGAGGCCTTGTATCAGACATTGCTCGTTGGATGTTAAAGGAAAAATAGGAGCAAAATCACAAGAGAAAGACATGTGGAATAGTGTCAGAAAGGTCAGGTGATTGGTTGTTCAACAGTACAAGTTTACTTTATATTCCAGTTAGATTTTATTTCTCTATTTCCGCTATTATTATGCTATTCATTCCACTAAACATTCTACTTATACTAGTATTAAAGTATTTACTTGGGATGTCCTGATTGCTATTTTCACTATTACTGATGTGGGTTATTCAGAGAGCACCGAAATAACGCTGACATTTCGGTGCGCTCTCATTCCCTGCACTTCCCTGCACTTCGGGGAATCAAAGTTCCCCACCGTGCGTTGAATTCAGCATTCACCATAGGGTTCCCGAAGTGCAGGGAAAATCTGCCAGAACCCGTCGAAAGCCCACCGAAAACCCTCCAGAACCGCTGCAAAAAGCATGCCAAACACATCGGCAAAAATCTAACGAGTCGCCGATCAAAGCGCAGACCAGCTGTCGGAATAAAACGACAAGCTGACAAACAAAGTAAAAAAAAAGAAAAACAATATGCTTGAAAGTGTCAAAATGGAAACGCTGTTTGCAAAAAAACCTACTGAATGAAAAGTCCTGGAATTTACATATAAGGTCCTATGAATGATAATAAAAAGGTCTGTTAAAGAAAAAAGAAAAAACGCTTTTAGAAAAAAAAACTTGCCGAAAAAATCTCGAAAAATGGCTAAAGGATTCTAAAAAAAAATCAATAAATACAGAGTCCTTTTACCGCAGATTAAAATAATAGACAGTTTGTTAGATATTGCATAAAAACGGGAATATTTTTAACATTGAAGCCTATGGGGTTCGCCTGAATAAACCTGTCGAATGAAACCACTGAATGGCAGGGCATTTCACTGACATTTCTCTGCTGTTCTGTGTTTTCTGAGTAGGTTAACCATTGCTTCTCTATGGGGATTTCACTGCTGTCAAAGAGGCACCGGATTTTTCTGGCAATTCGCCAAGATTTGGTGAACTGCCTGCTCTCTCAATAGCCGAATGGCCTTGAAATGCCACTGTACAGGGAAATTCCCTGTTCAGTGACATTTCGGGGCCAGATTGTCTCTCTCTGAATAACCCCTTGATCTGTTCCAAGTCCTGCGATTTTCAGGAATGGCTAACATCTGGAGAAACGGTGGCTCAGTCGTGAAAGGTTTGGGACATCGCAATCCTTGAAATCGGCTCAGGCATCCCTAGTATTTATAATAGCAGTATTGTTGGCCTAACACCTACATGTTCAGTATTTTCTCTGGTAGAAAATAAGACACACTGGTACACTGAAGATGTGTCCATTCTATGGTTTTACTGCACAAGATGTCATGAAATGTAGAGTGTAAAGTACTCTCTAATGTAGGTAAGAACAACCCAGATAATTGATCGGAAAAATACCTGTAAGGCAATTATTAAAGTATAATCAATTAAATCATATTAAATTCAAATATTTTAACGTGGGTTGCAGTTTGGTAAATCAGGCACACCTAAACATTATTCAGCACACACTGTTGTTTGCCGCAGTTGCAACTGTTTTCAAAAGACGCCTATGTTGCCACTGCAGCAACCATTGGTGTTTCAATGAAAAAAAATAAAACGTTTCATGAGAAACTACATCAATGAAGCTTCTCCTGCTGCTTGAATTTTCCTTTTGTCAAAGAATGATGTTTGTCAAGTCTGTAACACCGGTGATTTGGTCGTTGTTTGCAACCACACCGAACAATGATGCTTGCCGTATAACCCCATAATTGTTCCGTACATTAAACTGTACAAACAATTATTAACAGGGTTATTCAAAGAGCTCCGAATTGGGGCCGAAAGGTAACCGAACGCTGAAATTCAGAGTACGCTTACCTTTCCTGGCCATTCGGCTATGAAGAGAGCAGGCAGTTCGCCAAATGTTGGCGAATGCCTGCACATACGGTGCCTGTTCGAGGGCAGTGAAATCCCCATGGAGAAGCAATGCTTTGTCTATTCAAAGAACACAAAACAGCTGAGAAAAGTTGCCGAAATGCCCTGTCATTCGGTGCTTTCATTCGACAGGTTTACTCAGGAGAATCCCGTAGGCTTCAATGTTAAATATATTCCCGTTTGAATTTAACCCTTTCGCTGCTGAGCCTTTTCACACCTCTGTGCTGAGCTCATTTTTACCTGTTTCGCTCATCATGTTTAACCGCGTTTTGAAGCCTTATTTTACTATATGACCCAGACATATTATATATCGTTCTTTCCGGCAGACTCGGCAGATTCATAATATGTCATTATTATATGTATACGTTATGTCCTGTCTGTATATTAGAACAAAAAATGCAATAAAATTAGAATTTTTAATAATTTACAATGTGTAAAGTGTTTTTTTTCACATTTTAACATGCGAGCGTTTGCGGTTATATTTTCTATGGGGTGCGCTTGTTAAAAAAATTAGAAATGGAGAATCGTTACTTTTTTTGGGGAAAATTAAATGTTTATTAGCAAACGCCCCCATGGAAAAAATCGTTAGTGCAGCATCATTGTTCACATTATAATTGAAATGGGAACAATATTGTTGCACTAATAAAATGAAAAAAAAAAAATTTTTTTTTTTTGTTTTTTACATTTTACATGGTCATGTTATCATTACATGGTCATGGTATCATTGGAAAGACCACGCTCTGGTCGTTCCAATGACAGCAAACATTAACCCCTAGCTTTCACGGATCGGGAGATAGGGGGTTCATTGGAACCCCCTATCTCCACCATAGGTAGCAGCAAGGGGTTAATTTCGAAACTGGCGCCATAGCACTCTGCCCGATGACGCCAGTCATCAGGGGGATATCCCGGAAGCTTGGCCGACATCTTGGATGTCGGCCAGCT
Organism: Leptobrachium leishanense; assembly: GCA_009667805.1. Taxonomy (NCBI): domain Eukaryota; kingdom Metazoa; phylum Chordata; class Amphibia; order Anura; family Megophryidae; genus Leptobrachium; species Leptobrachium leishanense. The sequence goes on from CM019066.1 coordinate 280,820,597, forward strand.
CCGGGAGGGGACCTCGATACGTGTTAGCGCCATATCGCGATCCAGCCCCCTATGGGTTAAAGACAGCCGCCGCTTGGAAATGCAGGTTCGAAGGACCTCCCCCCCTCCCCTTCAGGCACCTTCCCTGCAATGGCAGGGGGGTGCCTGAAATAGACGTCATCGCGCATGCCCGATGACGCCTATCGTGCCCGCCGGGGTCCCGGAGGCTGGGCTGACATCGATGATTTTTTTTTTAGGATCTTTTAGGCATTTTTTGGGATTTTTTTGCAAAATTCTTTTTTCTGTTTTTTTTTTAATCGTTTTTTCTTTTTTCTGTAACAGCCCTTTTTATTATCATTCATTGGATCTTAGTGAAAATGTCTGAAATTTACATATGAGTAGTTTCTTTGCAAACAGCGTTTCACGTTTCAAACATTCAAGCGTACTGTTTTTTTTTTGTTCACTCCATACGTCTGCGGTGTCGGGCTTTTCCGGCGTCTGCTCTGCGCTCTGATCGGCTCCTGCTCGGGTTTCTCTGGTGTGTTCGGCGGGGTTAATCCAGATGTTTTTGCGGGTTTCAGTGTGCATTCGGTGGGCTTTGCGTTGAGTGTTCGGTGGGTTTGCGGCGGCTTTTCCCTGCACTACGACGGCCCTGTGGTGCTTGCTGAATACACCGCAGGGTCGCCGAAATGAGGTCGCCAAATCGCACCGAATTGAAGAGAACGAAAAGTCACCGAATGTGCGGTGACTTTTCGATTCTCTTTGTATACACTTTTCAACCCTGTAAATGTGTGCAAAGGGGACCGGTAATCATCCAAAATATTATGTTTGCTTTTATAAATACTATAAAGTGGTGCAGGTAGGAGATGTGCATATAACACATAAAATACCATGCACAATACATACAAAAGACCTACCTAGTAGTAACTAAATGTAATAGTCCATGCTACACAGTAAGTTTTATTCCGGGATTTGTAGAGTATGAATATAAATAAAAGTCAGCCAAGGAAGCCTCGAGGAAAAGCATATTTCCATGATTTATCGGAGCATGATAATAAAGCTCTATAAAATAATAATGTATTGTGAATCCTTAAAAGTAATGTTAGTCACTAAAACATGGTGTTTCGTTATTAGTGTGTTTATTTTTCTCTGGTTATCTCAGGTATTGACAAAATCCCATTTTATGATCAATATACATAGTTTAAAAGACTGGAGCATGAAATAGCTGTTTACAATAAAAGATGACAGCCAACGTAAGCAACTACTACAAGTCTGCAGTGTCATGCTCTGAGAACACGGTTTCTTCCTATTGGGCAACGAGTCTAAATACTCTTGGAGGGCAGCCATATTGACTTCAAGCGAGCAGAACCTGAGCAGCAGAACATGTCGAAGAATTGGCCATTCTACATGTGCTAATAATTCCAAGGAAACTTCACGCCATTATGAAATCTTAGTAATAGCTCCAGTTATTATAATACTAAGTATAATACAATTCCAAAAATATATATTTACTGAATTCCACACTTAAAATGATACTTTAAAATTATGTTTTAAAAATACTTTTTTTTTAGAAAACCAAAATCTCTTGAAATACAGTTATACAATCTTTCAACAGTCCAAGTACTCGAATTACAAGCCGAATATTTTACAAACCTCTGAGAGCTGTACACTTGTAACCACATATGTATTTTATTTAATAAGTATATAATCCTTTAACAGTGCTAGACTTAATCTCATATATCCTTACAGTTCAACACACACATTCATCCATTAAAAACTAGTTGGAGCCCATGTTATCAGAGGGTAGAGAAGACAGAAAAGTGTCTAGACATATAGGTATGAACCTCTCATATTTTCAGAAATTTAAAAACAACTAGCCACGCTTTACTTTCTATATAATCTGTTTCAATTTCACTTAATGGGGTAAATATGGAAACAATAAGGGCACTATCAACTTCCTATAGCTAAAACTGGGACATTAAGAGGAAAATTAGCGCTTGCTAATCTCCCTTTAGCGTCCCCGTTTTACCTGTAGATTACGGGGCAGGGGCCGAGTCCAGCAACCCACCCCTAACCAGCTGCTAGGCTACATGATGTTCGGGGCAGCTCTAAGCACAGTTGCGAGCATCCCCTCCAGGAGGCTTCTGCTGCCAGGTCACATGACAAGCTAGATCTTGCCTCTCGCCAGATCCTGCTGGTCGGCAGAGTAATCGTGGAGGAGACCGGAGACTTTTTTCTCCAGTCTCACTCTGCTCCTGGCAGCCAGAAGCGGCAGATCAGGCCACCATTCTTGCCATGGGATGAGAGGTGAGTATTTGATTTTTCGGGGGGGGGGATTACAACTGCAGCTAACTGATTCAGCAGAAGCTTTTCTTTCTGTATTTAAACATGCCTACAGATATATAATGTAACCTTGAAAATGGCTCCAGAGGGAGCCGAAACATCGATCCACTTTAATGGAGTAAAAGAGCTATATTATTTAATTTTTTCGAGTGCAGCCACTTTCGTCATATATATATATATATATATATGTTCCGTGTACCGGACCCAGCTCCTGTTCTCCGACTTTGGGCACTTGAGGCTAGGGTCAGACGAGCATGATTTCTACGGACTGTACGTCCACGCACACGGACGTACATCAGTACGGAAGACACAGTAGTGGCCACACAGTCCGTTTATTCACTGACATATATTTTGACGGATGTAGGATGAAAAATAAAATAAAAAGCAAAACCATTTTGTCCGTGAAAAATGCTGGACGTATAAATGCAGTCCGTATGACCACGTTCCATCACTCACACACAAAGCTATGCAGACGTTGCGGACACAGCACACTTTGTGCGGCCGTTCTAGGGGTTGTACATTCTTGCCTACCTTGCGTCCGTGGGCCGCGGCCGTTGTGCGTCCGCAGTTCAGTGCGGACGTACTTCGTGTAACGGGCTCTGATGGGCTTTCTGTCATGCTATCACGGATGTACTTTTAGGCGCAATCACGGACGTGAACACTACGCTCGTCTGACCCCAGCCTAACCTGGTATGAGCTAACCCTAGCGTCAGCAGGTTTTGCATTAGCGTTGGGTTAATTGAGTCTAGCGCCTGACCAACAGATCGTTTGCCTTTGGCTACAAATGGGAAAAATCACTTAGTGCGTCAATTAATAGCGATTTGTAGCTTGAGCTTACTGTACTTTCCACGTTCTATACTTAACATGGGCAGCGCTAGAGATCTCTAGCGCTTTTGTAACTAACAGATATCTTGGAGCCTGTGCTAATTACTGGAGCAAAGTTAATTGCAAAATTTTACCTATTGCTCAACCCTGGTGCTGACTCCAAAAAAAACACAAAAACAAGATCCTCGCCCAAGATTAACAGGCAATTTAAAGGAATGCAGCACAGGTGTTCTCTTGGCCCCATGCTCCATAGTCATGGATCTGGTCAGCAATGTTGCTGCTGTTGCAGTAGGCTCTATTATGATATATATGTATCCTTTATCCACATATATCCTAATTCTAATATATCGCCTAATTTTAAACATTTTATGCTGGATGTTATTCATAGTATGTAAGCGGTTGATTATTAGGGTAACTGTTTGGACCATGTTTAAAGGGACACATGGATAAGTCTTGCCCGGAAACATGTATTATTCATATGCTGCAGCAGGGAAATTATTGTCGCTCACCGGGCCTTCATTTTGGATCTATTAAATGCATTGTAAGGATTCTACATGCTGTTGGGTGGCATTTATCATGCAATGCCCATCAGCCATAATATAGGTGTGCATCAAAACATGGATGATATGGTCACCTTGGATGATTTTAATAATCCAGGGGTGTGAGGACTATTCGCTGGATGTGTTCATACTTATACAAGGTTCTATCCTGTACACAACCGCATTAGCGCTGGGTCTCAGCCCGGATCTTAGTGTTCCCCTAGCGTGTGCTAAACAGCCTTGTACACAGACTGCCGTGGACAAGCTAATCTGTTAGTAGGACATCAGGTGTGAAGTTTTAGCGACGTGCGTTAATTTTCCTTTAGCGATGGCGTTTTAGCTCACACCAGGTGATAGGGCCATTTGTCTCTGTATTTATCCTCCTGTTTTCTTTCAGAGTAGATCAGGTAACCTTAAAGACCGGCCTATCAGATTAGGGTTCTTTTCTGGGTGTTGTCCACATGCTGGGTTACCATATCATTGACATTACAAAAGAGCTGTGCTAGCTTTTTTGCTGAGTCTGTAGAGTTCCTGCCCAGCAGAGCGGCGTCTTTACCTCCTGCCTGCTTCAATATCTGTCTGTCTGCACTCAACCAGTAGTTTCTCCTGCATTTTGGGTTTTTAACAATGTGTATAGATCAAAACTTTTTTTCATAGTTTTAGTCAAATGTAAATAGGGTTTCCTCATACTTTTACTCGTCAACTAAAATATATGAGCATATTAGTCAGAGGACTACGACTAAACCTAAATTAAATTGTGTCCCTCCCAAACATTTTCATCTAGTTTTCGTTAGTCAGCGAAAATGTCATCGTTTTACTCATCATAACTTAATTATAAAATAGTTTTCCTCACTGAAAAAAATTGAGTTGTAACAGATCTCAGTAACCCGACTGGGTCACATCTGTCATTGCTGCTTCCTTGCTGGACCCCTGTGTTCTCTCCAGCAGGCTCTCATGCCTTCCTCCAGTCCTTAAACGAAGCTTAAGGACTGGGACACTTAAAGAGCCGGGCTAGCATCCTACCAAAACAAGACAACGCTATATAAATGGAGATTTTCGTTGGAACAGACACACTGAACACCTTTATTGAATATATACAGTCCCAGGAGAGATCAGAGACCAATGGGAAATTACACCGAAGCGCCCCCCCCAGCCTCAAGTGAACCAAACGTGCCCAGACAAGAAACAATATGGAATCACAGCCTGAGCATCAGACTGTCTGAATACATTAGATAACTGAGAAGTTACATAATCAGACCTGGTACAGACGAACGGAATAAACAATAGTCAACATTTCTAGAAATGAGTGTCGTCTACGGTAAACAGGAATACAGTCCAGGAGATAATGGAGCAGTGTTTGCCTGACAAGACAATTCAACAAGACTACTCAAATGTACACCAGATTATCACACATTCCTTAGTTGGAAAAAAATAACATAGCTCTGCAGATAGCAACAGATAGACATGGACCGTAATGATAGACAATAACATTATTCATACATAACACAGATTACACAAACACCCTGCACCCTACGGGCACAACAAGACTTCAACAAAAGAGAGGGCAGGAAAATAATATAGAACATGAGGCCTGCACCTCCCAAATACATTTCTAGGCCCATGTACCCCAAGTTCCACGTGACGCATGTCACAGTCAGCAAAGTCTTTGAGGAAAATTATTAGCTGGCTAAATTAACATTGCAGGCAATGATTGCCCTGATTTGTGCAATCTAGGTGACGGTCATGTAGAGTTGAGTCATTGTTGATTTTTCTCAACCCTTGAGAAAGGCCAATGTAGGGCTGAAATGTTGCCAATTTTTCCAACAAATCTGCCAATGTTGGAAGTGACTGAGTGCATTTACCGTCTTTGCTTCAGGTCACTGGCAAATTGGTCAACGTTTGCCCAGGCTTGACAGGTTCACTTTAACAGCTTCCATATAAACTAGATTTCAAGTGAGAGGATTTATTTCACATCGCTCGAAAGTGGGAATGTTTTGAAGGCTCAAAGATAACAATGTAGGAAATGCCCACCCTATTATCAGTTGGACAGTGCATGGATTTCATCAGATATATTGGAACAAGTCAATACCATATATCTGAATGGTGTCCATAAATGTTGCCATATCTACAATCACAGAATGTACCATCAAATAATGCTGCTGCTGCTGCAGACTTGTCCAGTGGGAATTAAAGATCATTGTCAACACCTATAATAAAAGTGATATTACAAGTCCCTTCATAGAACTTTAAACTAGGGCTGATGTTAAATACTTCAACAATTTGAGTGGTTGGCTAATTATTCTTCTCGTACTGTAAGGAATCAGGATTTAGGAAGTGTAAAATTGTTTTAATGAGGATGAAGGACAGTTCCAATTAAGAAGACAAGTATTTATGACAATGCAGGTCATGTGTGGCCTGAAAGAAAAGTCCATTTGTCATTAAATATTTTATAGATAAGTCTGTGATCATCTAATTCTGCTGACTTAATAAATTGCCGTGATCTGAGCAGAATTATTATATTTCAATTAAAACCTATGAGCGAGGATACCCTGTAGGAGTGTACATGGGGTAAACAGAATATATATATAGACAAAAATAGACAATGATATATAGCAACAGGAGATGGTAGCAAGAGTTTATTTACATGAACAGAATTGTGGAAAACTAGACAAATGGAAAAAAGCAATAGCACAACATTGATAAACCCCTTCACTACTAAGTGATTTTCCATAAAACCACTACCAGGGCCAGTGATTTTATGGAAATTACTTTACATTCCCGACACAGCAGATATACACAGTGGTGTCTGTCTGTATATGGTCAATGTACAATAGGTATACCCTGTTTGATAGGAAGAGGGCTCCCTCTGCTAGCTAAAAAGTGTTGCTACATTACAGCTTGGGCTCCATGATTGCGTGAAGATAAACTGAACCGGCAATATTTTCAAATATTTTCAACACATCAGCTCTAATGTCTGCTGTGTTGAAATTTCAGGTGCATGTTCTGGAACCCATTTGCAAATAAATATTGTTTGCAATAAATTCATTTCCTTTGCATTGCTCCATTAAATTGTAAATGTAATTCAATCTGTTTGAGTAATTATGGACAAGACACGGATAACTAAAATGTCGTTATTATTATTGTTATTATTACTATTAACAATGCCAATAAAAAACACTGACAGGGTTAATCAAAAAGATCCGAATGGCTGGAGAAAGGTAACCGAACGCTGATTTTCAGCGTTCGGTTACCTTTCTTTGCCATTTGGCTATCCAGAGAGCAGGCAATTCGCCAAATCCTGGCGAATTGCCTGCACATACGGTGCCTGTTCGAGGGCAATGAAATCCCCATGAAAAAGCACTGCTTCAGCTATTCAGAGAACACAAACCAGCAGTGAAAGGTTCCCGAAATGCCCTGCCATTTGGTGGTTTAATTCGACAGGTTTATTCAGGCGAATCCCATAGGCTTCAATGTTAAAAATATTCCGGTTTTAATTCAATATCTAATAAACCATTCATTATAAAATTCTGCAGTAAAGAGTCTCTTTATTTATAGATTTTTTAGGATATTTTAAGCATTTTTCTGTTTTTTTTATTTTTAACTTGACTTATTTTTTCTGTAACAGCCCTTTTTATTATCATTCCCTGGACCTCATATGTAAATTTCAGACATTTTCGCTCAGTAGTTTCCTTGCAAACAGCATTTCACTTTTCAATCATTCAAGCAAACTGTTTTGCTAATTTATTCACTGCCTTCTTCTGCGGTGTCGGCTTTTTCCGGAGGCTTCGCTGCGTGTCATCGGCTCCTGCTCGGGTTTTTCTGGCGTCTTCGATGGGTTAATCCAGATGTTTTTGTGGGTTTTCGGCATGCATTCGCCGGGTTTTTGCCAGGTTTTCGGTGGGTTTTCGGCAGCTTTTCCCTGCACTACGACGGCCCTGTGGTGCTTGCCGAATACACCGCAGGGTCGCCGAAATGGGAAAGCCGATTTGCACCGAATCGAAGAGAACGAAAAGTCACCGAACGTGCGGTGACTTTTCGAATCTCTTTGAATAACCCTGTGAATGGTTTTGGAACTTTTGGAGACAGAGTAAAATTGCCGATCTACCAAAGTTCTAAAAATACAAAGATTTACTAAAATAAATACAAATAAAGATATAATGCAAAAATATAAAATTTTAATATCAAAATTCTGTTTAAAATCACTGTCTCTAAATGTTGACATTAATGGGGTTGAAAGAGTATGGCCATATGGGAATAATGAAATCGTCCAAAATTTGACTTTTTTAAATCTGTAAATTTAAATTTCCCTTTAGATATTTAAATTGCATTGTATACGTATATGTATCCTGATGAAAGTTTGTGAATAACAAACTGAAACGTTGATCCAATAAAATTTATATATATGGTGAGACCCGAGAGTGACGCTTGTTTCCTGATATAGGTTTATATTATACATGTTCTAAGTTGTACTTTTCAGTACTTGGAAAGTGCACCTCAATGTTTCATTCTAGGATAACATTGTACATCTATCTTTTCAATGTCTAGGATTACATTAAAACTATTTCCATTGCATTATGGATCTTTTTTTTTTTTAATTTAGAATTTTTATTTTGGAAATACGTCAGCGTACATTCAGACACAATAAAGTAAGGGCCACGCAGCAGGGCCGCCCAAAACTGTCAGCATAGGTACAACGTAAGAAAAACAAATAGCAAAAAAGAGGGGAGGGGGGAGGAGTGGCGCAACGATCCAGGTATTCCCCAGATCATCTGCATCAACGACCTAACGGGGGGAGGGGAGTGTTCTAAAAAAAAAGAATAAGGCATCTCATCAGGTAAAGGTGAAAAAATAGCAGAGCAGCGAAATGTAAGGGGGGAGCACATCAAAGCAAAATCTCTCGGGGGGGGCAAGGACATCAAAACCAGAGGAGAGTCCCGCTAATAAGTGCAGAGTCAAGTGCTTCATGACCTCGGGGTCGTCACCCCGGTGCAGCTCCTCAGCGCAGCGAGCATCCGGTGCCAGACACCCCTGGTGACTGGGCTATCGTCCTCCTCCCAGCTAGCATTCTCAGGCAGGCATCCAGGCCCGTGACAAGGGCTCCCTCACCTCCAGGTGGGGGGGGAATCTGTCTGTCCATGCCCCTGCAGATCTGTCCGCCACACCCACGGTACAGCCACTTAAGTCTACAGGAAGACGTGGGCCCACCATCTCCATCGACCGTGCAGCAACTCAGTCCGGGGCAGGGCGATCCGACCAGCGAGGCCACCAGCCAGCTGGATCCCGATCTCAGGCCGCAAGATGGCCGTCAACTCTGGGCTGCGGCCACGAGGCAGCAGCCACCAGCGATGTCTCTGGTCCAGAGGGGGAGCTAAACGGACTCCGGACGGCACAACACCGAAGACCAGCCGCTCAGGGACCTTCTAAAAGCAAAAAGCTACGGCAAAAGTCATTGAGTGTTCCCTGGATGGAGAAGACGTGCTGAGCTCCACCGAGACACGTCCTCTCCCTTCAGCAGCCGGCCACGCCCCCCATTATGGATCATTTAATAAACAAAGTTATACAGGGTTATTCAGAGAAAGGTGAAATTTTGGTGAACGTTTGAAGAAGTAAAAATTCTAGGTCGAAAAAGTCAAACCAGAAAAATTCTCCCATTTATCTCACTTTCCAAATTGGCTATTTTGACCTAGAATTTTCACATCTCCAAAAGTTCTCCAGAGTTTCACCCTCCTCTGAATAACCCTGATAGATGATTAAAGCAAATATTTAAATTTGTAACATATTATGCAAGCATGTTTTCCCTCGCATGGTAGGAGACTATTGGCCATTTTATATAAGGTAAGGGATAATGCACTGATTGTCACTAGTGTTTTTAACAATGGTATAAATCACTGTTGCTGAAACTACAGTGAACATCGGCTATCCAGAGAAGCCAAATTCAACAACGGCACAACGGCAGGCAAAGTTGATGCAACGAACACAGAAAGACGTTATCACCACTATCTTTCTGTAACATGAGTAAGCTGCAAATATTCTCCATTCAGTCAATTTCCACCATTATTTGCACCATTCAGTCAATCAACACCATTGAATAAACTTTGGCAAACTGAAAGTAGAGATCTCTACTGAACTCCTATAGAAGCGACATTGGAAATGGCAGTAAAAGAAACGCTTGACTCCTACTGAAACAGAGGCGGAAACTACAAGTAAAGCTCCGGCTGGGTGGAGTAGAGGTAACATCACTGCTCTGTGTGGAGAGAGCCTGTGGAGACATGGGTTCAATCCCAGCAAGAGTACCTCTTCAGTAAGTGTCCTTGGGCAAGACACCTAACGGTACATACTCACTACCCAGGACATACTTGAAAATGAGAGAAATCTCAATGTATCCTTCCTGGAAAAATCCTTTCTCAAAAAAATAACTTCAGCAGAAGCTATGATGGAATCTCCATGGAAAACTATGCTGAGAAGTACGTTAGATAATTTTGGCAGAAACAATGGTGGACAGAACTGAAATTTATAGTGAACTATGGTATGCATTCCCAAAATAATGAATTCACCATACTTGATACTGTAGCGCTGTGTTAAAAATCATCTTGCTGTGGCAGTACCTATTTTTGGCCACAAGATGGAGACTATCGCGATCAGATACTGGACATTGGGACTACAACGCCCGGCATGCTTTGCAAGAAGACAGGAAGTGGGTGGGGACTGGACACTTACATCCTCTGCCTCGGGGAGAAAGTTCCAGAGCGCGCCAGGGAGTCAGAGGGAGCAGACGCAGTGAGAGACATCGCAAGAGGGCCTAAGCCAGAGCCTGAGCGAGACCTGTCAGAGTCATTTATTGGACATTCAGCCTGAAGAGAAAGAGAGCGCTCCAAGTTCCAGAGATTGCTGCAGATCTAAGAGACCAAAGACCTCGAGTAAGGAGTTGCCGCGAGTTGACCGGGTACGGAGAGCAGGCGGTGAGTTGGACAAGCTGCGGAAAGTCAGACAACGGATCCGGCCGCTAGTATCCCCAGTCAATATCGAGCGGAGAGACGTCCTGGGTCAGCGGAGCCTAAAGCAACCGTCGGATGGGTGAGAGGCCTCCAAGGCTGTACTGTAAATAAAGAACTCGCTGCTGTTTTCCTCTTTAAAGTCCACAGGGCCCCAACTTGACTAGTCGAAGAGATTCTTTAAGTAAATTCACTGGCCAGTTGAACAGTACCCGGGTACCATACACACACACACACACACCTTTTACATTCCGGGACTTAACCTGTGCAGGACTCATTTTTGTTGCATATCGGAACAAGAGTAAAGATACGTTCCGAATATATTTTCCTCTTTTCCGCTGCGCGTTTATCGTAATACGAAGAGATTGTATTTTTGGGTTCCGCTACGTGTTCCTTTTTCGAATATTCGTGCAACTGCTTTTATTTTCTGTTCGGTTACGAATATTTGATTTTCCGAAATACGAAGCCTCGTGTTTCGTTTCTTTTCCGCCACGCGTTTTACCGCGATACGAAAATACTGTAATATATCTGTGAATACCGTGTTTCAACATCTGCTCATTATTTTAGTAAACGATTTAAATGATAAAAACTCACAACTGTGTTGGAGTATATTTATTCCCTAGTGCGGGGAGACTGACCCGTGGTTCAATTTTCAGCGGCTCCTCCGGGAGTGAGCACTACACGTGGGGGCTCGTTTCCGGGATTCAGTCTCTGGAAAAAACGCATTTAAAGGGTTAAATATGGATCCAGACACTGCTGCCAAATGGTGTGAAGAGCACAGTAGTCAGATAGAATTATGTATAGTTATGGATATTCCTGCAGACACTTGGGCCGAAGATCAGATTCGCCAGGCCGTAGCCACGCTGACACCAGATAATCGGGGGTTAATCCTGGACATAAAAGCGAACCCAGATACCCCTCACACGTATGTTCTTCTTGAGTGGAGAAAGGGTGTTCCAGTATGTTTTCAGGGCGCGAGCATGAAGCTGACCGATGAGGTGGAAGTCCAACTGATTCAGCCAAGTACGCCACGTGGTGATCACGCGAATGTTCCTGATGTTACCCCAACTACAGGGTTCCCTCCTGCTACATTTTTCACCACTATGGGGAAACTGGTGGAATCACTAGCCAAAAACTCTGCTGCATCTCCAAATTACGGATATCGCAAGTTACGGTTTTATTCTGGTAAGATCCCTGTGCCAACTGGAGAAGAGGATTTCGAGACTTGGATAGATCAGGCAGTGCAAGCAGTGGAAGAATGGGAAGTTGCCGACGCCGTGAAGAGACAAAGGTTGATCAAGAGCCTAAGAGGTCCTGCTTCAGATGTCATTCGAAATCGAAAAAGGGATAAGCCCGGCTGCACTGCTGCGGAGTATCTAGAAGCTTTACAGGAAAATTTCGGGGGAGTGGAGGATTGTGCCGAGCTTATTCACAAATTCTCTCACACCTATCAAAAGGAAGGAGAAGAATTGTCCACATATGTCTGGCGGCTGGATAAAATCATCCATCAGGTCATTCTTAAAAGAGGCATGGAGCGAGAGTCGTGCAAGCAAAGCGTTGATGGATCAAGTTTTCAAAGGTGCACTCCCACTGGATCCCATAATGTTGAAGTTTCAGACTAGATACCAGAACACAAGGCTGACCTATTCCAAAGTAATCAAAGCTATCCGAGAAGAAGAGGCCTTGATTCAGGCTAAAAAGGTTGCAAATGCTTCGCACACAGTTTTCACCGCAGAAGTAGGAACTCTCTCGGTAGCCGATGCAGCACATACAGACTGAAGTGCTGGCCTTAAAAACTCAGATGTTGCAAATGATGGAGTTAATGACGTCACTGTTGGCTGAGGACACCAGAACTGAAGGGGTTGCTGTAGCCTCGAACAGGGGGTCTCCAAGGGAACTGCAAGAAGGAAATATGCCCACACTCCCGAGGAAGAAATGTTTTGGCTGCGGGGAAATCGGCCATTTCAGGGCTCAGTGCCCACAAGGGAGGGTTGAAAAGAAACCGGTCGAAGAACTTCTAAAAGCTGTGGAGAAACTGTTGTCCGCCCTGCAGGCGGGAAACTCCAGAGGGTCCTGGTAAGGGAACAAACCAGGGGCCCGAAGATTGAAACCCGCTCCAAAAATCAAGCCAGGACTAAGAGGGCGAGAGGGCCCAAAGTCCGACCCACTGCTGAGCCTGCCAGGACTGAAAGAGTCATTCCTTTAGCATCCGGACCTACGTCATGGGGAAGCAATGCACACCCAAAGCCTACACGGGCCTAGAAAAAGGCCAGGGTACAGCAAACTGGGTCTAAGCGTCCAGATACCGCCACCAAGTTTCCTGACCAACTGATAGGTCCTTCTCCTATTGTGCCAATCCGAGTGGAGGGAGTCTACACTAAAGCTCTGTTAGATTCAGGGGCTCAAGTGACATTGATCTACAAAGACTTCTATGAGAAACACTTAAAGCACATTCCTCTGCAAGAATTGAAGGATTTGGAAATATGGGGTATCGGCACTGAGAAACTCCCTTATGACGGGTACCTGCAAGTGAAGTTGGAGATCGGATCTGAAGTCATCGGGCAGTCTGGGGGTTGTGATGCATTGGCCATTGTGTGTCCTCGACCCCCAGGCGCGAACAGAAGCTCCCTGATAGTGGGGACGAATACTGACCTAGTGCGGCATCTCCTGACACCTATTGTATTGGAAGAAGGTTCGACTCAAGGAGTACACCCACTGTTACGTCCGGTCTATCAGAGGATGGTTGAAGAACGAAAGGCACCTGCCGAGGTGGGGCGCCTGTGGAGACTGGGGGAACAGAGAAGGTTCTGCAAGCAGGAGAAGTAGCGAGCTTCCGGGTTTCAGTCAAGTTGAACGGATCGCAACCGGGTCCCTATGTGGTGCTGGGAACTGATGTAAATTATGGGAGTGAAACCGGAGTCGAAGTAATTCCTGAAATAATCTCCACCAAAGCTCTGAAGAGAACACGAGGAAGAGTCTCGGTCAGTGTGTGCAATGTGACAGATTCTCCAGTAGTCCTTAAAGCACGAATGCCTATCGGGCAAGTAGAGTCTGCTACACCCCTCTCTACCGATTTAGGAGGGGGAGTGGATAAAGAGATTCCAGATGAAAGATTCTACCCCAAGGACGCTCCCATTTCACCTGAGTGGAAGAAACGTCTTCAATCTCAAGTCCTAAAGTGGAAGGAATTGTTCTCGAAAGATGAGTTCGATGTGGGCCTAGCTAAGAGTACTGAGCACTGCATTCGGTTACAAGAAGACAAGCCGTTTCGTGAAAGATCAAGGCGAGTTCCGCTGGGAGACTTGGATGATCTGCGAGAGCAACTGAATGAATTGCAAAGAACTGAGGTGATTCAAGAGTCCAGGAGTCCATACGCATCTCCCATAGTGTTGGTCCGGAAGAAAAATGGTTCTGTCCGCCTATGTATAGACTACCGCACATTGAACCGGAGAACCATCCCCGATCAATATGCCACTCCTCGGATAGAAGATGCCCTACAGTGTTTGTCTGGAGCAAAGTGGTTTAGTGTACTAGACCTGCGAAGCGGATATCACCAGAGACCCATGCATCCTGAAGACAAGGAGAAAACTGCGTTCATCTGTCCACTGGGGTTCTTTGAATTCAACAGAATGCCTCAAGGCCTTACGGGGGCTCCAGCTACGTTCCAACGGTTGATGGAGAAGACAGTCGGGGATATGAATCTAATCGAAGTATTAGTGTACCTGGATGACATAATTGTGTTTGGGAAGACTCTGGAAGAACATGAGCAACGTTTGGAGAAGGTCCTGAAGAGGCTCCATGAAGAGGGGCTGAAACTGTCTCTGGAGAAATGCCAATTCTGCCTACCATCTGTTACGTATCTGGACATGTGGTGTCAGCGGAAGGTGTTTCAACAGACCCTCGGAAGTTGGAGGCCGTAGCTTCTTGGCCTAGACCCCGAAACGTCACTGAGCTTAGATCTTTCTTGGGATTCTGTTCATACTATCGAAGATTTGTGGGAGGATTCGCGAAAATAGCCCAACCACTGAACAAACTCCTGCAGAAGGAAACCACAGAAGAAGGCTGTAAGGTCTCTGACAAAACCCGTCAGCTCCGGGGCCAAGGAAAGCTCGAGAGTCTATACAAGGTGAATGGACCAGTCAATGTGAAGGAGCTTTCGTAAAGCTGAAAGAGAGCCTGACCCGAGCTCCTGTTTTGGCCTATGCGGACCCTCACAAGCCGTATGAACTACATGTGGATGCCAGCCGAGAAGGTCTGGGAGGAGTCCTATATCAGGAGTATGGTGGGTTGCTGAGGCCTGTGGCGTACGTGAGCCGGAGCCTTGCGCCTTTGGAGAAGAACTATCCTACTCACAAGCTGGAGTTCCTAGCCTTGAAGTGGGCAGTGGTGGACAAGTTGAAAGACTATCTGTATGGAGCTGAGTTCGTGATCAAGACGGATAACAATCCTCTTACCTACATCCTTACTACCGCAAAACTGGACGCCACGGGGCATCGGTGGTTGGCCGCTCTGTCAGGGTTTCGGTTCAGCCTGAAGTATCGCCCTGGGGTGAACAATCGAGATGCTGATGCGTTATCGAGAAGACCCTACACCACAGAATGGACTCAGTTGACTCCAGACGGGGTGCAAGCTTTGTGTCAAGGAACAGAGCGCCGGGTCAAAGGAGGGATTGAAGCGGAGGCCATAGGAGTTATGGCTGCGGCTGTTCCTGAGTTTTACTGTAACCCTTCGCAGTTAAGGGACGAAAGTTTACCTACCTTTTCGAGACAGGACCTGAAAGCGGATCAGGCCAGAGACCCCTTAATTGCCTTGACCATAAAGGCCCTGTCTACAAACCAGCGAGAGATCTTGTTAACCAACTCCCCGAGTGGAGCCAGATTGGTCTACAAAGAATGGGAGCGGTTAAAGATGTTGGATGGGGTGGTCTACCGAAGGGCCCCTCAACTAACGTTGAAGAGATTCAACAGTTATTCCTCCCTACTAAACATAGGGAGAGTGTGTTGCGATCACTACATGATGAGCATGGACATTTGGGTGCTGAAAGAACTTTTAAGCTGGTGCGAGATAGGTTCTATTGGCCTTGCATGAGAGCTGAAGTGGAAAGTTATTGTCACTCCTGTCTAAGGTGCATTCAGAGAAAGACTCTACCGACCCGAACCGCTCCAATGAGCCATCTGCAGAGCCAGGGACCCATGGATTTGGTGTGCATTGACTTCTTGTGCTTAGAGCCGGATGCTAGTGGGCAAGGGAACATTCTAATAGTGACTGATCATTTCACTCGTTACGCCCAAGCTTTCTCCACCAAAGATCAACGCGCTCCGACTGTAGCCAAGGTGTTGATGGAAAAGTTCTTTGTTCATTACGGACTGCCAAGGAGAATACACTCTGATCAGGGTAGAGACTTTGAAAAGACTGGTGGGCAGTTGTTAGAGCTGTTGGGAATCCAAAAGACCCGACCTACACCATATCACCCAAGGTGATGCTCAGCCTGAAAGGTTTAATCGCACACTGCTGAACATGCTAGGGACCTTGTCGAATGTGGAGAAGCAAAGTTGGAGTCGTCACATAGCTACTCTGGTGCATGCATATAACAGTACGGAGAGCGATGCAACTGGATACTCACCGTACCGTCTTATGTTCGGAAGGGAGGCTCGACTGCCGGTTGATTTGGCATTTGGGTTATCTCTAGACCAAACATCAGTAGCTTCCCATAGAAACTACGTAGATAGACTTCGAAAGAATCTGGCTTCTGCGTTTGAACAGGCCCGTTTAACTTCAGGAAACAGGGAGCAAAGGAACAAAAGGAACTATGACTTGAAAGTTCGAATACAAGATCTACAACCCGGTGATAGGGTCCTGTTGAAGAACTTGGGTGCTGCTGCAAGACACAAGTTGGCGGATAGATGGAGTTCCCAGGTTTACATTGTCTGCAAGCAACTGCCTGTATCAAATTCGCCCAGATGGAAAGGCTGGGCCTCTTAAGAACTGGCACCGAAATCATTTGTTACCTTTGAGAGAGGCTGTGAGGGTACCAGTTGGGGACGAACTCCCTCCGCCGAATCCGCCTGTTCCACGTTTACCTCCTGTTACTCGGTCTCAACAGACTCGGGTAGTTGACCCTCCGCCGAATCCGCCTGTTCCATGTTTACCTCCTGTTACTCGGTCTCAACAGACTCGGGTTGTTGAAGAGAGCGAAAGGGACAGCGAGGAAGAGAGTTTTTGTCTAGATTGGATGCGCTCACCGGAACCTGGAGAGGTCGTCACAGTTCCTGAACAGTGGGAAAGTAATTTGAGGCCTGAAGCCCCTGAGTTTCAGTGGAAGTCCCTGAGACTGTTGAAATCCCTGAACCTCTTGAATTTCATTTGGAAGTCCCTGAGGCTGTGGGAATCCCGGTAGCTCCGGAAGCTTATTCAGGTGATTACAGTTCTATGCCTTCACTGGAGGGATCATACTCTGAAGAAACGTCTGCTCCAGTGATAGAAAGAGAAATTGAGCCAACGCCTATAGTACTTCCACCTGAAGAGGAACTGATTGAGCCAGAACCAAAACGCTCTGTTCGACCGCCCCAACGACTCACCTACGACTCACCAGGACATAGCACTGAAGAGGCCATCACCACGGTGCGGAGGTTGCCCGAAGTGTCTGCTATGCTAGCTGAGGTAGCCCAAAATATGAGTCAACTTTAGGAAGTGTTATTAACTCACTATATGTATGCTGCTGAACCTGTACATGTTATATAAACTGCATTCAAATGTTGGAAATGTAATGTAATTGTTGTACCTCCTTGGAGAGACCCAAGAGTTCTAAGGGGGAGAGTGTAGCGCTGTGTTAAAATCATCTTGCTGTGGCAGTACCTATTTTTGGCCACAAGATGGAGACTATCGCGATCAGATACTGGACATTGGGACTACAACGCCCGGCATGCTTTGCAAGAAGACAGGAAGTGGGTGGGGACTGGACACTTACATCCTCTGCCTCGTGGAGAAAGTTCCAGAGCGCGCCAGGGAGTCAGAGGGAGCAGACGCAGTGAGAGACATCGCAAGAGGGCCTAAGCCAGAGCCTGAGCGAGACCTGTCAGAGTCATTTATTGGACATTCAGCCTGAAGAGAAAGAGAGCGCTCCAAGTTCCAGAGATTGCTGCAGATCTAAGAGACCAAAGACCTCGAGTAAGGAGTTGCCGCGAGTTGACCGGGTACGGAGAGCAGGCGGTGAGTTGGACAAGCTGCGGAAAGTCAGACAACGGATCCGGCCGCTAGTATCCCCAGTCAATAGAGCGGAGAGACGTCCTGGGTCAGCGGAGCCTAAAGCAACCGTCGGATGGGTGAGAGGCCTCCAAGGCTGTACTGTAAATAAAGAACTCGCTGCTGTTTTCCTCTTTAAAGTCCACAGGGCCCCAACTTGACTAGTCGAAGAGATTCTTTAAGTAAATTCACTGGCCAGTTGAACAGTACCCGGGTACCATACACACACACACACACACCTTTTACATTCCGGGACTTAACCTGTGCAGGACTCATTTTGTTGCGTATCGGAACAAGAGTAAAGATACGTTCCGAATATATTTTCCTCTTTTCCGCTGCGCGTTTATCGTAATACGAAGAGATTGTATTTTTGGTTCCGCTACGTGTTCCTTTTTCGAATATTCGTGCAACTGCTTTTATTTTCTGTTCGGTTACGAATATTTTATTTTCCGAAATACGAAGCCTCGTGTCTCGTTTCTTTTCCGCCACGCGTTTTACCGCGATACGAAAATACTGTATATATCTGTGAATACCGTGTTTCAACATCTGCTCATTATTTTAGTAAACGATTTAAATGATAAAAACTCACAACTGTGTTGGAGTATATTTATTCCCTAGTGCGGGGAGACTGACCCGTGGTTCAATTTTCAGCGGCTCCTCCGGGAGTGAGCGCTACAATACGTTGGAGTTTGCCAAAGTAAAACCACTGTGATTTCAGTGCTCGTCTGGTGAATAGTGAATATACCTTTAGACACTCTTACGTTGACTACAAGAAACCTTATTACATAAGATGATATATCTCTATATCAGGGTTAATCAAGAAATTTTTTTATGTAAAATAGAATAAAACGAATACTAAAGCCGCCAGCTGCAGGAGTCTGTGTGCATGAAAAAGTGAAGAATTATATTTAATTTCTGCATCTGATCCACAGCTGTCAAGCAATATTTATATCTTTTCACTCAAGACCTACTTATTACTTTATAAATATGAGTACATCTGCCCACAGTTCTTTCCTGAGAAATAAGTTATTAATGTTAACGTACAGTGAAAAATTTGAATATGAATCTTCATCGATCAAACTCCAATCATTCTCAATTGCGTAAGAAGACCAGAGGGACTCTGTATCCCAGAATTCACCCCGTACTACAGATAATACTTTATAGATACAGTATATGGCAAAGAAATATGTAAAAATAAAATAAATAAAAGTTCATCCAGTTTGAGGATCGGTGCATTTTTAGTAAATCTTCATCTGTGGTACACGTTTATTATATAAAAACATACAGGATCTGATTCTTCTGCAGCTTTGTCTTTATCTACTAAAATATTTTTATCTTGCATGGTTAACATTAGTGTTAGTGTTTATTTTTCGTTTCCTTGAAATTTCATTGAAATTAATATTTATAAGGACATAGATATTTATATTCTCACATATGGCAACTTCTAATATGTCTATAAAATACAAATAATGCATATTAAAATAGGTTTGACATGACTGGTAAATTATTATTATTATTATTATTATTCTTTATTTATAAAGCGCCAGCATATTCCGCAGCGCTGTACAATAAGCACAGTATAGACAGGGTTACAATACATTGAACAACATTTGACAAACAGTACAGGAGGAGATGAGGGCCCTATTCCCGTAGGAACTCACAATCTGGGAGGGTTGGGGTTGGAAACAGGAGGAGAGGACTGCAAGGTGAGAGTGATTGATGGTAAATTGTGAAAAGCTGCATGGTAAAAATCTTTTTATGCAGCGGGGGGGGGACTTTGTATTTTCTTTTTAAAAATGTAAAAACTAGGCTATATGAACTTGATTTACCCACAGATGACCATTCGCCTGCAAGGACCCCGTGTAACCACGAATAAATAATGACACTGATAACTTCTTGCTCTGTGGAATAATATTTATTATAGGCCACAGCTTTACATATCCTCTATATTTAAAATATAACAATATAAACAATATAAGATTAAAGACAGTGCGTGTGAGTTCTCTCTGTCGCTACCTGTACCTTTTCAAACGTACCCCCAACTTAACTCCGCTCCCATCTCACTTTCTTCTCACAAGCAAATTATCCATCCTAACAGGAACCCTTACTCAGCACTGCCTAACAAGCCCCGCTGTGACAAAGGGGAATAAAATAACCCACAATCGCCCAACCCACTTAAACATAACCCCAACACAACCCTGACTAATCCCTATACTTAAAGGGTGGGAGGGTGGGCATGCTGCTCTCCAGGGTACCTCAGGAAAATGGCGCGCACAGCAACTGCACGTGCAACTTTTCAATACTCCTCTCGGCCCCGCCCACTCACCTTCCCGCTCTTACTAACTCACCCAACTTAACTCCTTGCATGCTGGCCTCAGGGGCAACTCAAGGGCCCTCCACCTGAGTTGTTCCTGGCCTTCATTGGCTTGTTTCCGGATCGTTTCTACTTTTTCTGTTCCAGGCAATCTAAACATAAAGTACAAGGTTTTCAAAAAAGTTTAAAAACCTGTAGGGGCAGCTTAGGGTTTTAATAATTTGGTGTGATAAATCCATGGACCTCTTCGGACCCTGCAGTTAATGACTCAAGAAGCTATTCAACTGTGCCAAAAACTTTGCTTGTTGCTGCATCTCAAAGGCTCCTATAATTTGTATTGGAACCAATAATAATGGCACAGCAAGAGAACAGCGAGCTATTCCACAGAAGCTCATGGTTCCTCAGCTCGAACCAGTATTCTGCAAAGAATACTGGTGTTGAGTGATTTTGCTGAAAATTAAACCGACCAAAAAAAATCCAATAGTTACCCTTGATCCCATGGTGCAGAGGGTGGTGCAATCCCCCACCTTCTTTGACCAAATGCCCGACAATACTTCAGCGCACTGGGTACAATTAGATCCCCCACCTACGCAAACTTGCAAAGGGTCGTGCTAGGCTCTATGGTTTCCTATGTACTAGTAGTTGATAATGGTTGCGCTGCTGGTATTGATTAGTGGCTGTCAGGGTGCCACTAAGAGTTATCAACTCATGCCAATCTTCCCTTTAGTAGCTCCCTGTTACCAGCAAGAGAGGAATAGGGCCCGACAGTGTAGTAAAAGAAGCATCTTAGAAACCTAAACTTTTTACCTATTTTCTCTCTATAAAGGAGTTAATACTGTTTACCCAGTAGGCTTCAAGATACTGCAGACACAGCTTCCTGCTTCTTCCAACTTCATAGAAAGAGGTTGGAGTTTACTGTTGTGTACAGGCTGAGAGCATTGATCTCAGGTTACAGAGAGATTACAGAGTGAGGAGCCAAGCTAAGTCACGTTGAGGAAAGTAGGCTGCTCTATCTATCCCGCTCTATATACACACATTTTGTTTGGGCAAGTTAGTGAAGATATGCTATTCTTTCAGCACAGTGTTGCTCAGATACACTAATCTATTACATATTTATGATTTTTCTGTCCTGTAATACAAAATTTGCTGTTCCCATGAAATCATGATATTTGTACTCGTTAGCAGTTAAAGTGGCAAACACAAGCTTTAAAGCTTACTGTACAAAGCAGCCACAGGGTGGTCTATTTCCCCTCTGTGATGTAAGTCACTTTGGACTTGGGGTGCCTGGGCATGGAGGCATATTTGTAGGGTGCAGGACTCAATCAATATTGGCCCATTGCCCTCTCTTGTGTGCAGAATGTTGGTATTATTGTGATTATGCAAGATTGCTATTTTGTATCTGCCATTGTCTGGTCCTTGTATATCTGTTAAAAGGATTAACATCCCTTTTTACCCTGGCTCAAGAAGGTTCTTATCGATTTCTATTTGAGTAGGTTGTAAATCTGTTGACTGTAATCTGTTATCCTGATTCCCATTGTCCTGCCTGGTTAGAAATGTTACGTAATGTTTGATTTAGTTGTCTGTCCCTAATCTAATTATGTTTCACTTTCCACAAGGTAAATGTTTGCCCAATTATCTGTTTCAGTCTGATTAGGTCCCCCAGCGGTTTCTAGGGGGAGATTGTGTATGTAAATGACCCATGTGTGACCATATAAATGTATGTGTGAGTGTCCCTGATTAAACCAGTTCTATTGTAACCCTGAAAGACTCCAGATCAACAGCCTCGTCTTATTTCTGGGGGATGCTAGGAGTCTTCCTTTGTGTCCCGGTCCTTGAGCTTCATCTGAGGACTGGAGGAAGGCACAGGAGTCTGCCTGGGTCGAACATGGGGGGTCCTGCAAGGAAGCGGCATTGGCAGATGTGACCTTTCAGGGTACAGAGATCTGTTACACCCCTGAACCCCTTTCCCATATCTTTATCTCTATGGCCTTTGGTAACTACACTGGACTTGTTAAGTATAACATTATAGGTACAAGTGATTAAAATGTGTAACAGCTCGAGCCATTAATGTTTGTGACTGCAATATTAACGGCACTAGGCGATATTCCAAATGAGCTGCAAAAACTTTGCTTTTATGCTGTGACTTCTAACATTAAATTAATGGCACTTATACCTTTGTATACTTTGTATAGGAGCAATTAATTTGTGACCAGCTAGGGAAAAACAAGCTATTCCAATATAGCACATTCTTCTCGGCTTGAGCTGGTATTCTGCAAAAAATACTGGTTCTGACACAGTTTGAGACAAAGAGATTGACAAACATAAAAGTCAATGCCTGAGGGGAAATAAAATTAAAATGACAATTCTTTACGAAACACCAACAAATTCCGTGGTGCTTTACAATGGATACCGCTAAACAAACCAAAGTAACAACCAAATTAGATCCACTTACAACAATGAGAAAATAGGACCATTCTCAAGAGTTTACAATCTAATAACTATTAACAAAGATTAAAAAAAGATAAAGATGAGGGATGAGAAAACAACCCACCACTCGGCCTCTTTACACATAAACTATTTCTATCCACATCATCACACTATGTTAAGAACGGTACACACATTATTACTGTTTAAATATTAAACTGCAATTTACAAATTTAATTATTGCTTCCCTTTAATCACACAGATTATGTTACATTTTCCTTGCTACACTAAATTTTCTAGCGCACACTACGATTTTCTCTAAGAAAAGACCATGTCATCATTAATCTATTACCAGAGCAATAGTTGGTATGCATAATTATTTCACGGCGAAAGAGAAATTGCCTTGCTATGCTCCAAATAGCTACAAGGATATCCAGGTCATAAATGAAGAGATCTGTGTTTTCATAATCTGTGGTAAGATCCGTGGTTATATCCTCCCTGTGTGGCCTTCCAACCTAAACCATTTCTAAATATTACCCCATGAAGATACATACTTCAGCAAAGAAGGCAAAACGCTGCTGCACAGCTAAACCCATGTCACTGGAGAGATTAGATGAGTGACATATTCTATGCCACTTTCCCTATAGTCTGCAATAGGTTTGATATTGCAGAAGATTGCAAACTACATTTTTCTATGTGAAACTACCTGCCATAGCTGCTCTACATCACTCTTAAAACGAAATACTAGAGACAATAGGGTCTATTCAAAGACAATAGGGTCTATTCAAAGAAAGGTGAAACTCCGGAGAATGACTAGAGAAGTGAAAATTCTAGGTCAAAATATCCAAACCAGAAAAATTCTCCCATTTATTTCACTTTCCAAATCGGCTACAGTATTTGGTCTAGATTGCTCTCTTGTCCTGCCAATTCTCCGGAGTTTCACCTTTCTCTGAATAAGCCTGAATGAATTCTTGGCATTTAAATTAGAATAAAACATGTATTCACACACTTTATGAATCTTTTCATTGTATCTTTTTGCTTTCCTAGATCCGTACACACTTCTCTTTCTCTGCTCTATTCTTTCTCTCATTCTATACAGCCAAACAGTTTTTTTCCATTTTCACCTACCCAGAGGACGCGGACCCAGACCCTTACTAATATGGGCTTGTGACTGGACCCATTCTGCTGTGCGTTTATGTTTTGCATGTCCTGCTCCTCACTGATTCCCCTCACTTTCGAAATACTGCTTCCCGGTAATACCCTGCATTTTGGTACTTTTCTGTTCAATTGCTTTCTCACTGGTTTTTATTGTCTACTGATCATTTATCTGTATTTTATTATTGCCTCAATAAACATTTTGATTGAAAAAAATAAATATATCCATACACACTTAAAGAGGCATTCTAGGGGTCTAGTGGTTTTAGACGTTTGCCTTAATAAATCTAGGGATGAATTCAAACCCAGCCTTTAACCCCTTCACTGTTGAGCCATTTCACCCTTGAGTGCTGAGCTAATTTTTACCATTTTTGCTCATCATGTTTAAACACGATTTGAAGTCACATTATATTATATGACCCAGACAAATTATATATCCTAGTTTTTTTTTCGGCAGACTCAGCAGATTCTTAATATATCATTATTATATGTATATGTCATGTCCTGCCAGAATGCTATAAGAAATTTTTTAAAAATGTGAATTTCCATAAAAATGTTAACCTCTTAAGGACTGCTGACGTACTACGTACGTCCTGCCCACGGGTCTCCCTTAGACCCGCGGTCGTACATAGTACGTCAGCGACGTCTAATCCCCCTCCCACCCGATACTTACCTCCCTTGCTGGATCCCACGCAGATCTGGCAGGGAGGAAGCCTGCCCTCATGATTTGCATGGGCTGGCGAGCCCAATGACGTCACCACGCTGCGTGGTGACGTCATCAGCAGGCGCCCCCATTGAACTCAATGGAGGGGAGGGTGGGCTCCTTCGGAAGCCCTCTATCTCCCCAACCATTGAAGATAGAGAGATGCAAGTTACACCGCTGGAAAGGGGAGAGTCTCCCCTTTTCAGTGGTGTACTGCATTAACGGGTTTGCTGCCAGATCGCGATTCGGCGCTAATTTGCACCGAATTGCGATTCAAACCTGGAGGGGGCTGACATCGTGGATGTCAGCCAAGTCTCCAGGTCACCCCCACCCACTGACATCCTCACCATATGTGTGAGTATGTCAGTGGGCCAGTTAACCCCCTAGCTGCCATGTGGAGATAAAGGGATCCAAAGGATCCCCCTATCTCCCGATCCGTGGCAGTGAGAGGGTCACATCAGGAAGCATTATTTTACTGAGAGGGTGGTGGATACATGGAACAGCCTTCCAGTTGAAGTGGTAGAGGCCAAAACAGTAATTGAATTTAAGCAGGCATGGGATAGGCATAAGGCTATCCTAAACAAAAGATAAATCCAGGTAAAGTATCCATGTAATTGGGCAGACTAGATGGGCCGAAAGGTTCTTATCTGCCGACATTTTTCTTTGTTTCTATGTTTCTATATTTGATATAATTGGAAAGGCCAGATCATGGCCTTTCCAATGATACCAAACATAACCAGGTTTGTTGTAAAAATAAAAATTTAAAAAATAAATAAATAAATATATAACATATATTTTTTTTGTCTGGGGGGGGGTTTAGTTAATTAGTACCTAGGCTGTCATCTAAAAATAATTAGCAAAAAACGGTCAGAATGAGCGCAGCGCACATATGTAAACTGGCTCAGTAGTGAAGGGGTTAAAAAGCAAAAGCATGTAAAAATTGGGTATTTCTATTCTCGGGACAACATTTTTAAACTATTTAGCCAGGGTCTTTTTTGGTGGTTGTAGATTTTGGGGATTAAATTACGAAAAAGTGTGATTTTACCATGTTTTCATCATATTTCATATTTTTTTTTATAGTAAATTATTCGATATGATGGAAATAATGGTATTTTTAGAAAATCCATTTAATGGCGGGAACAACGGTGTATAATATGTGTGGGTTTAATAAACGAGTAAGAGGAAAATTCGACCTAAACACTAACTGGGTTCACACCACGGCGTAGCGCAGCGTCGCGCAATGCGCGCGTTTTTTTACGCGCGTTCGCGCATACAAAAAAACGCGCGAACGTGCATTGCAGCGCGCTCGCGGCTATGATATGGCCGCGAACGCGCTGATAACTGCCCAAAGAAGCTCCCGCACTTCTTTGGACGTAGGCCGTTTCTCAGCGCGTTCATGCGCGCTGAGAAACGGCCAGGTGTGATATGCCCACATAGGGAATAATGGTATTTCACTGTTTCAGCATTTTACAGCGCGCAGGAGCGCGCTGTAAAACGCTTAGGTGTGAACCCAGCCTAACAGAGCAGAAACGTAAAAACAGCAGCGGTCACTAAAGGACGGATTTGTGTAAAACAGCCCGGTCACTAAGGGGATAATCATCAACTGCGTGTAAAGTAATTTTTTTCACATTTTATCATCCAAGCCTTTGCTGTTATATATTCTATGGGGTACGCGTGTTAAAAAAAAATGGGAACCGTTATTGTATTTTTCTGAGAAATTATGTGATTTTAGCTAAAACCCATCATGCTCTAGCTTTTCCAATGATACCAAACATTAACCTCTAGCTGCCACGGATCGGGAGATACAGGGGTCCAAAAGACCCCCTATCGCCACCTTAGGGTTTCAATAGGGAAACCCCTTTGCAGCTAGAAGTTAATTCTCAAACTGACGTCATTGAGCCATGCGTGATGATGTCAGTGGGCAGGGAGTTGCCCCAGAGGCTTGGCTGACATCCAAGATGCGCTCTAGGAGAGGCGCCGGCCTATTTTTTGTCCCAGTCCGGGCCTGGTAACAACCTCTTTATTTTCTCAAATAATGGTTCCAGGTCATGTACGGTGACCTTCAGGAAAAATAAATAACCCGTTCTTATTTACAAGCATTTTGTAAAATATATATCATTGCTTACTACTTTTGAGTGTTAGGTAAAAACAGATGCTTCAGTAACCTGTATGAGGTAGATCCTTACCATTATACAAACAGTGGACTCCTCGACTTATTATCCTTATTGTTGTAGGAGATCCATCTGTAAACCTGCAACATGTTGCTCCGGATTATGGATGGGTAAGAAAGCTTTCCTTGACAAAATCCTCCAATTGAAATACCTAAATGGCATTTCCTTTGAATCTTTTTATATATTAACATTCAGTAAGCCATAATACGAATGAACGTTACACTAGTGGATTGTACTATTTTTTTTTTATTGGGACTGACAGAAATTATTTTACAGACAGGCTGTTAACGGTACATGACCTGAGGATGAGAGCCTCAACTGTCTGTAAAATATAACCTGTCAGGCCCAATAAAAATGTATTGCCGGCTATTGAAGTGCTCATTCATTTTGCACAATTTCAGCTGAACTGACACTGCTCCAAGAACCTATTTTCTAAGACTTCACTGACTGATTTTAAAGAAAACGGGAAATCATATGGAACCTACTTTTAAAGCCACATAACTATCATTATATTACTTTGTAATATAGGTCTTGTAATCCCAGCAGTGGGGTGTAAGAGCAAAACTGCAAGGAACACAGGGTATCAAGGATAGTTTAATGAGAGAAGACAGAACAAACTACTCCCCTACACTTGAATGCATCAACATCTTTAAGTACAACAAACCAAAAATCCAGAGTTCTCCACAGGAGAAAAAAGTCAGAAACACATTATTTCATTAAACGGCATTGGATTGTAACACATGTAGGGCTGTATTACATTCTTCACGCAAAAACGCACGCAGAACGCGTGAATTTTTGCTTGCAGCATTAAACGTTAACGCGCGTTAAACAACGCCGGTATTACAATCCTCGCGCATTTTTACATCCGTCAAAAAATAACGGATGCGCAAAAACGCACGCGCAGCAACGTTGCGCGCAGAAATCAGTGTACGGACTGTTTTTTCATGTGATTCAGCCAATCAGTATTAAGAACCACAATTGTCTCCCATTAAGTTTTTGCACCTGCCAAAGTCAATCTGAGTATATATGCTGCAGCAATAAAGAAAACACGCACAACTTCTCAAATTTATTGTTTGGGTATGTGTAGAATATGTAACTATACTTTGCTGTATTTAATTTTTTTGGGCTGGTGTATTTGGGTTCGGCCAGGACGTTCAGATTTGCCGTTACCACCAGCTTTCCAAAGACGTTAAAATTATGCGCGCAAACGCTGTGCGTTAAATTTTGCGCATAGATTGTAATACCATCAGCGTACCAGTGCACAAACGCATTTGCGCTCACATTGATAAGTATAGGACGCGCGCAGTAAAGTGCGCTCGCGCAGCGTTCATGCAGGTTCACCCGCGGTAGACGTTAACACGCATTTTAATACGACGTTCAGCGCAAAGGGTTTTGCCCCTCGCGTTCATTTTTTTTCCGGAAGCGTTAACGTTTGTGCGAAGAATGTAATAGAGCCCGTAGATTGTGTATTATTCATTTATGCATGACGTATTTTACCAGGAAGGATACATTGAGATTTCTCTCGTTTTCAAGTATGTCCTGGGTTCAAGAACATTGAAATGTTACAGTCGGTACAGAAATACAAAGTAATAAAATGCAAACTATTAAAAACAACACAAATATACAGATTAACAGAACATAGATATGTAGGAAATATAGGCCAGTTTATTATGTATTGTATGTCGGCTGGTAATAAAATAGGGCTATCGCTATAGGTACCATATAGTACAGATATGCACGACATTGTAATATATAGAGGCAGCCCTATGTATTGGAACAATAGGAGGCCGCCTAAGGCCTTGATCACACTGGGGGCTGGAATGCTTGCAATTGGCATGTAATCTTAAAATATACATCTTTTCATATTATTTGACTGCTTTAAGCAGGACAGTCCCGTTTTGGATGACTGTCCCGCTGTACATCAAGAAAGCAATCTGTTCCACTTTCTCAGTTACAGATTAGCACATACCCCCTTTCTGACGGGTTAACTCCTTTTTGGATGGGTCTGCCTCGTACATTAATGCCCAGAGAATAGGGCCGACACGTCCATGGGGCCAGATGGAGCCATGGCTCTAGGCAGCACTTTGTCAGGGGCAGCATTTTGGTCCTCGACTAGGCACACCACACAGATCTGTGAGTTTTATTGCTGTGGAGCTCTGTGATGTGCTCATATACAAACATTACTGTGAGTTTTATTGCTGTGGAGCTCTGTGATGTGCTCATATACACACATTACTGTGAGTTTTATTGCTGTGCAGCTCTGATACACTAATGTGCGGTGTGTATTACTATTGTCCTTTATTTATATAGTGCCACATATTCCGCATACTGATGTCCCTCATAAATACAATCCAGCATTCACATACTGCTGTTTAGGTTCAGCGTTTTCCTTCATAAAAATGTATTAAGGGTCGAGTGGTTGTAAAACACAATCAAGCCTTCTATTATTGTACAAAAAAAATCCTTTACGGCAACATTAAAAGGCAAGTTTTTTAAAGACCTATGAGCCGAAATGGAACAGCTGTACGCCGCGAGGGGCAAAAGGTGAGTAAAATCACCAAAAATTATTAAAATATGATTGGGCACAGCCTGTCAGCAGCATTTGCCCAATTATTTATTTTTTCAATAGTGTAACCCTTTAATGGCTGGCGTATTTGTGTGACTGACTAGTAGGGAGCTAGTTTGGTATATGCATATGAAAGAGGTTGAGTAGTTAGGAGTGTGAGTGACTATTTCACTGTGAGAGATGTTGGTATGTCAGAGTATAGATAATTAAGCATGCGCTAATTTATTATTTTCACGCTGTCTCCCAAATACAAGGAAAATGGGACACCTGAGCTTCTATCCCACATCTCTTTTCATCTGTGCATTTATACGTTTTGGCGCACATGTGTTCACATTAGAAAGTACATTTCAAGTATAAGACTCAATTAAACTGGACCCCTGCATTTTCAAGTGAATACAGATTTAGTTTATGTATGTATTGCCAAATTGCCTGTAACCCTTTCCAGACAAATATGTGGACAAACATTTTGTGCCTGAAGGATCAGAGCATTTTTGTTATTTTTTACATAGTTATATGTAACCATAGTTCCCTGCTGTCACCTATTTTGGCACTAAAATGTCACCTACCACAAAATAACAGTAACTCATGTGATCACTGTGAACTTATGTCATTGACCTCATAACTGCCCTGGGCTCTGATTGGCCTAGACGCATAGCATTTTTGTGAGCAACTACCATGACAAACAGCAGGTGAATGTGAGCATAAAGCGAATGTGTCAGGTCCCTTTTTTTGTCTCATAATAGTTTGTGATAATGGCTAATAAATGGTTTAATAAACAGAACCTGCAAGTTTCCATGATAATTAAATTGGCCATGGATTGATTTATTAATGGTGTTAGTGACCATTATTGTCGCCATATCTTAAAAGAAGTGCACAAGAGATAAACTGATATGTGGAGTAACGAAAGCGACACTCACACTGTGCCGAAAAAATGGACAAGTGGACTGATTGCCTTTGCCCCACTGTCCCCTTTCTGTGGGCAACCCTATTAAACTCTATATAAATGCGTTTGTAACACGTCCGTCTGTCGAGTGAGCAGCTGTGATGGGTGAGCACGCAGCCGACGATGGCGACGGACGTGTTACAAATGCATTTATGTATAGAGATACTCCTGGATATATCAGTGAACAGCAAATATGTGGACACAGATTCTGGGTTGGCAAAAACGACAACAATAAACTGCCCTCAGGGCAGGTTTAACACCTAGTATATAATATATTTATATATGAAAGAAATACTTTACACCAGGAGTCACAGATACCAGGAGGATAAAGTCCTAACACACAGAAACTAAGCCACAACCTAGCTACCAGTCCTTAGAATGGCCAGAGAAGAAGACTATCTAAGGACAGACAAACAATAAAAGGATGAAGAGAGAATCAGAGAGTCAGACAAGCCAAAGGTCATACACAACGAGGGTAGTCACACAAGCCAAGGTCACAGGAGTTCAGAGACCATACAGGTCAAAATACAAGCCAAGAATTGGTACACGGTTAGGCAGATATAACAAGGGAACGTGCTGGTTTAATTGAGATCCCATTTAGTAAATCATTGTTGCTGGATTCTATCGCCCACCGAGCGCTCCAGTGCACTCCCTCTCTGACATAACTCAAATCCTTAATAACCTACTTGCAAAAACCAAAAAAGTGAACTGCTGGTCCTCTGCGATTTTAATACAGATTGGCTAAATCCTATAAACAATAAACACTGCTCGCTGTTTAAAACTTTGCTGCTAACTCAATTAATCTCCTCCCCCACTCGCATTAATATGAAAAGCCCTAACCATACCTTGCTGGACCGGATTCTCTCCTCATCTTCTGATAGAATCCAGGAGGCAGGCGTTCTCGCTAATAGCTTTAGTGACCACTGTCTTGTGTACTGCATGCGTAAAATAAAGGCCTCCAAATCTCCCCCAAAGGTAATAACCACCAGGTCTTTCAAAAAATTTATTCTTGAATCCTTCCTAGGTGATCTGAAACCGCCCTCATGGTACAGATTAAACGTAATCCCAGACCTAGACTGTGCAATTGCATACTTTCAGTCCGAGCTCCTGCAAGTCTGGAATTCCCATGCCCCACTGCGTAAAGTGCGAGTAAGAGGGACCCATCTCCCCTGGGTTACAGCTGATCTTACATTAATATACCAGTTTAGAGATTCATTGTGGTCAAATTTCAAGAATACTGGTTCCATGAACGATCACTATGAATACCGAAAATGCCGGAATGCATGCACAAAACAAACAAAAATGGCGAAAGCCCATTACTTCAATGAAAATCTAAACAATAACATATCAAACCCTAGAAACGTTTGGAAAACCATAAGTAACATACAAGCACCCCCTGTCCACTCCCAGCCGGCTGCTGTCAAAGTAAACAACCAAACCCTGCAACACCCCCTAGATGTAACACAAATGCCTTTAATGATTATTTTGTTGGATGTGCCACCACCCTGAGTGCTAAGCTAGGAAATGACATGCAATCATAAAGGCCGCACGCAGGTCAGGCCCCTCCAACTGTGCAAAGACCCTGTATCAGACAGGAATTCAGTTTTAGACCAATGCCTGTCAGTGTCGTTACTAAACTTCTCTGTAACCAAAATATGAAATACCAGTCTGGACCTGACCAAATACCAGCAATGCTACTGAAAGTCAGTGCGCCAGCAATTGCAAATCCTGTCGCAACCCTAATCAATGAATCACTGGCGACTGGATACATACCCAAACTCTGGAAGACTGCGAGAGTGGTACCTATCCATAAAAGTGGTGACAGTACCTTGATATCCAACTACCATCCGATATCATTGCTCCCTGTAATGTCAAAACTTTTGGAAAAATGCGTCTACGCACAATTACGTGATTATTATCAATATTGGAACTACTTAACCCCAGATCAAATCAGGCTTTCGTCCAAATCACTCAACTACAACCGCCCTTTTAAAAGTCTGCAATGATATCCAAGCTGGCATGGAACAAGGAAACATAACTGGAGCCATCTTCTTTGATTTTGCCAAAGCCTTTGACACAGTAGACCATGGCATCTTGTTAAAAAAAACTTAAAGTCTCTGGTATTGGTGATCGCACGCTAACCTGGTTTCAATCATATGTATCTGATCGGTCGCAGTATGTGTCCATTTCTGGCAGCTCCTCCCTCCCCCTCCCAGTCACTTGCGGTGTACCCCAAGGCTCAATACTCGGCCCCCTGCTATTTACAATTTTCATAAATGATCTGCCTAACATCTGCAAAGCCTTAACTGTGCACATGTACGCAGATGACACCGTAATCTATACCAGCAAACCAAATCTCCCACAGCTGGAGGCTGTGTTGCAAGAACAATTCACAGAGGTAGAAAAGTGGATCAAACACAACAAACTTTTCTTAAATACTGACAAAACGGTAACAATGCTCTTTGGAACAGCACCTAAACTACATAAATTGCAAACCCCCATCTATGTGTGGGGACAAAATCAAATGGCACGCTGACCACAGTCACTTCTCTCAAATATCTAGGTATGTGGTTAGACCCAAATCTATCCTTTGGCCCCACATCGGAAAACTCTCATCTAAAATTTACCCCAAACTAGGAGCCCTGTACAGAAACAAATCCTGCCTGAACCCCACGATAAGAAAGCAAATTTTACAACAAATGCTTATGCTGGCTATTGAATACGGAGATGTAGTGTATGCAGCGGCCCCGCAAACACACCTTCAGAAGCTTACCACATTGTATACCTCATGCTGCCGCTTTGCGCTACAATGTAACTACATGACCCACCATTGTGACATGTTAAAAGAGCTAAACTGGTCGTCGCTGGAGTCTAAACGTACCCTTCACCTTTCCAACCTGGTGTTTAAGAGCTTTTCTGGGAAGCTGCCACCCTACCTGAATAGACTGCTTCCTCTAGCAGTTCACTCATCCTATAACCTCCGATCCAGGACCAGCACCTTACTTGCAATACCACAGTACAAAAAGAAAGTGTCTCGATCCTCATTTTCCTACCGAGCACCACAATTATGGAATAACCTCCCAGACGCCATCAAATCTTCCCCCAGTCTTAAGTCACTCAAGAGCTCCCTATTAACATACCGCAATACGGAATGCACCTGCAAACATGTAACATAATGACTATTTCCTACATATTTATTTTCTGTTAATCTGTATATATGTGTGTTTTTTTAATATCTTGCATTGTATTACTTTGTATTTCTGTAACAACTGTAACATTTTAATGTTCTTGAACCCAGGACATATTTGAAAACGAGAGAAATCTCAATGTATCCTTCCTGGTAAAATCCTTTATAAATAAATAAATAAATAAATAAATAAAATAAATAAAGTATAAACCATGACCGAGCATTAAGAAAATGACACCCAGGATATACTGTATATAGCCATAGCCTAGATTTCATTAGACCACCACATTTTTGTGCACCAGAACGTCTATGATTGGCGCATAGTGTCAGATGTTGGCGCATGGAAAATTAGCTATTTGAGAGAATTTGACGCCAACGAGCAGCCAGAGTCATTAGTGCCACCAAGCCAAAGGAATGACGAGAGGGCCTGCAAAGAGAAGCAGAATTCTAAAAACTGCAATTTACGTTGCTTTGACCAGGAGGCTGCTGGGCCATTCGGTAGGAGCACGTAGAGTATGGCGTTTGAGTTGAACAAACCAAAATATTTGGCAAATGGAAGAGCAGATTACAATGAAGGAGATGCTGCCGTTATCAATTTACTGACAGCTGTGTGAGTGGGGCCAGGAATAGTATGCTTCCACCCAGAGGCGTAGCAAGGTCATGAGGTGCCCGGGGGCAAGTCCCCAATATTGCCCCATGTGTTAGATAAACTAAAGAGTAGTAACACATTATGCCATCACTTTCAAATTTGCTCACAGTGTGGGACATGAGAATGGGAATTAGTGCAGCGACATTGTTTGCATTTGCAGTACCGGCTGGGTGGAGTAGAGGTAACATCACTGCATGGAGAGAGCCTGTGGAGTCATGGGTTCGATTCCAGCGAGCAACCTCTCCAGTAAGTGTCCGTGGGCAAGACACCTAATGGTACATACTCGCCACCCAAGACATGCTTGAAAACAAGAGAAATCTCAATGTATCCTTCCTGGTAAAATCCTTTCTCAAAAATAAATAAATAATTATAAGCAAATAATGCCACGGTGTGTATGAACGTATCACAGAGCTCCACAGCAATAAAACTCACAGTAACGTGCGGTGTGTATGAGCACATCACAGAGCTCCACAGCAATACAACTTGCATTAATGTGCGGTGTGTATGAGCATATCACAGAATCCACAGCAATAAACCTCCCAGTAATGTGCAGTGTGTATGAGCTTATCACAGAGTTCCATAGCAATAAAACTCAAATAATTATAAATATAAATTATATAAAAATTCCGGAATTCTGAAAAGTTAAAAAATTCCTTGCACAGTGCTGTAATGACAGGAGGGCACTGTGTCTCCCACCATGCTGTAATGACCGGAGGGGGTCACTGTGCCTCCCCTCCATGCTGTAATGACCAGGGGTACTGAGCTGCAATGCCAGGAGGGTCACTGTGTCTCCCCTCCATGCTGTAATGACTGGGGGCACTGCGTCTGCTAAAATGCCAGGGGGCACTGTGTCTGCTGTAATACCAGGGAGGCAATGTGTCTGCTGTAATGCCAGGGGGCACTGTGTCTCCCCTCCATGCTGTAATGACAGGGGGCACTGTGCCTGCTGTAATGACAGGGAGGCATTGTGTCTGCTGTAATGACAGGGGGGCACTGTGTCTCCCCTCCATGCTGTAATTACAGGGGGCGCTTTGTCTGCTGTAATGATGGGGCAGTGTCATTACAGCATGGAGGGAAGACACAGTGCCCCCCAGGGAAACCTTTTTGCTCTTTCCTCCCACTAAGGGCCCCCCAGGGAATCCCCTTACCTCTGCTGTTGTCTCAGGCTGCCTCTCGCTCTCCTGGCCTCACACATAGGGAAGCAGGCTGTAGGGGGCAGTGTCTCCTCTCATTGCAGCTAGTTGCGGGTAACACACGCTGATGTGTTTCCCCTAGGGACAGAACTACTGGGTACAAAACCAGAACTTCTCTGGCAGGAAAAATCACATCGGTCCACTCCTGCTTCCGGCACCCCCCCTGACAGGTGCCTGGGGGCGAGTGCCCACCTCTGCCCCCTCGATATGCCACTGCTTCCACCTATGATGCGTTCCACAAGGGAAATCACAAATATCCTCCTCAATGTCAATAAATTGGTGAATTATGTGGTTTTTGTGAATTATGCCATTAAAAGCAACTGAGACCAGTAGGACAGGGAACAATAATGTAGCCCATGAAACCCCAATTACACACCTTTTTTAAACAGGACTAATGTTGTCCCTGTAGAGAAATAAAATTATCATTTAGACTTCACTCGTGTTATGTTAATACTGTAGACTTCTGAAATTGTTCAAGACATGAAACCCCATCTAGGGCCTGATCACAGCCTGGCTGTTAAGCACAGCGCTTGAGCCATACAGCATAATAACTCAAACACTGTGCTTATTTTTTTCCCATACTTTTCATCTGAGACGACAGCTGAGCTTGAGTCTCGATTGTTGTGCCAAGTTACTGTAATTTGGCATCTCCCATACTTTGTATGGGTGACACTAATGTGGCGCCAGCAGATGGAGAAAAAACTATCA
Source organism: Leptobrachium leishanense (assembly GCA_009667805.1). Lineage (NCBI taxonomy): Eukaryota > Metazoa > Chordata > Amphibia > Anura > Megophryidae > Leptobrachium > Leptobrachium leishanense. The sequence goes on from CM019066.1 coordinate 280,856,530, forward strand.
GGGCTATTCAGAGAGAGGTGAAAACCTTGAGAATTGCCAAGAGAATGAACATTCTAGACCAAATAGTAAATTTGGAAAGTGAGATAAATGGGAGAAATTTTCTGGTTTGACTATTTTGACCTAGAATTTTAAATTCTCCAGTCATTCTCAAGGTTTGCACCTCTTTCTGAATAGCCCTGTATGTCATCCAGTTCATTCTCCATCTGCATCTAACGTTATTCTGAAAAGATTAACAGGGTTATTAAGAGAGAGGTGAAAAGCAGGAGAATGACTGGAGAATGGCAAATTATAGGTCAAAATAGCCAAACCAGAAAAATTCTCCCATTTATCTCACTTTCCAAATCGGCTATTGTGACCTAGAATTTTCCATTCTCCGGTCAATCTCCTGCTTTTCAGCTCTCTCCGAATAACCCTTTAACTTTTTTCTGAAAAGACTACCGTCTTTCAGTCCCTGGTGTGCGTGATTGTGCTGAAGCACAATTACTTAACAAACAAACCTAAACCCACTCAAAAATCCCATACTCACTTTAGGTCCCTCAGTGGCGAAAGCGCCACGATCTGCTGCTTCCTCACTGTTTGAGCTGGGGTAAACTAAGAACAAATAGTTCCCAGTGTCCCTATGCACATGCCTCCACCGCCCCGGCTGGATCTCATTTGCACAAGCTCTCCTCTGTCTCCTTGTAGTCCTAGGGACTCCATGAGCAGACAACACCAGCGGCAAAGCAGCTCGGTAGTAATACGGACGTTAAGGCTAATGTCAGACGAACGCATGCTGAGCACACTGTGCGTCCGTGCACAACTGACGTACTTTCTGACTGTTGATACTGTAGACACGACACGGTCCGTTTTTTTTTGACTGATGTAGATGGGAAATAAAATATGTAAAATGAAAAAAAATTGATACATGATATGAAAAACCATTTTGTCCGTCAAAAATACTGGACGTCAAAAATGCAGACTACGTTCCATCACTCACACACAAAGCTACGTGGACGTGCGCACTCTGTGCGTCCGTCCTAGCAATTTGACGTTCTTGACTAAATTGCGTCCGGTGCCACGTGCGTTGTGCGTCCGCACTTCTATGCGGACGTACTTCGTGTGTGGGTCTCTATTGATCATAATTTTATGCCACGACGGACGTTAAAATGTGCGGCAACACAGACGTGATCACTGCGTTCGTCTGACACGGGCCTAAAGGCAAGCCGCAAATGGAAAACGGCAGACGCAAACGTCCAGATTGTGATCAGGCCCCTAGAGTCTACAACTTTTTACCCTAGCAATATTTTTGTGAAGGTTACACACATCAATAAAGAAAAAAAATCAAATTTACTTTATTTTAAACTGTTACCTATCTCAGAATAATGATCTTTATTCAAAATTGCTGTTCTACTCTACATCTAATTATTAAGGATGCATCAATTTTTTTTTATATTTTTCTAAGATTCAGTAGAAGTGACATTTTGAAAAAAGATAAATTCTAAACAGACAATCTTATTATGATGTCATAATTTAACATAATTATACACTATTCTAGTGAAAAACTACTAGATACAGATAGAAAGATGTAAATGTATCTGTTTAAAGATAGAGGATTTTTTTGCTATAATTTGTGCAGAAAATATGGGAAGTCAGTAGTAAATTTAACAAAATGCGCTCTTCCCATTTTTCCACTCATTTTCCTGCTGCATTGTTATCTGTGATTGGCTAATAAAAGTTAATAAGACAAATGTAATGTATGAATGATATTGACTATAGGGTACATGTGCCGAGCACGGCTTCTCATAATAAAAATGCATTTTATCTTAATTTCTGAGACATGACTGTGTTATGGAGAAATTGTCGTCTGGAGTAAATATGTTTAAAGATAATTACAAAAAAATAAAATAAGAAAGAGCTTGAGGGCCTTGTTCTAGATGAAAATTTAATCAGCTGAGACCGCTGTGTGTACGTTTGCCATGAATCACATCTAATACAAAAACATTCCCTTGTATATACATTCCTACCGTGTAAAATATAATTTAAAATAATTTACCATTTTTTCACAGCAATCTGAAGATATTAAAAGAAAACACAACCGAAACACATTCAACGTAAATGAAACAGTATATCACACAGAGATTGTATCATTCCAGGGGAATTTTGATCTTCCTTCATGACCCAAAAACAGAAACATGGTGGTCCATGCCCTGCTATGAATGGAACACAGATACATATCAGTCTTCCTATCAGGTCAGGGGTTTATGGAGATTGTGCAGTATAAATAATAGAGGAATAAATACAGAATACAGGAATACAGGAATAAATACAGAATAAATAATAAATTATCTGTTGAAATACGTACAGTAGTATATCCATCGGCATAATGTGCTCAGGGGCATACCTAGGGGGCGGGCTGCACCGGGTGACACCACCCCCTAGCGCGTAGTATTTTACCAGGAAGTTTACATTGAGATTTCACAAATTTTTGGGTGACACCACCTCCTAGGATGACATCCTAAAAAAAATATATATACATATATATTTTTTATCTTTGCAAAGTATTTTACCAGGAGGGATACATTGAGATTTCAATAATTATAAAGTATGTCCTGGGTAGGCAAGGCCTAGGCTGGCACTTTCCAGGGGGCGGCAAAAAACCCACCACTAAAGGGGTTACTCACAGAGCACCGAAATGATGCCAACATTTTAGTGTTCTGTTGCTCCCTGCACTTCGGGGGAATCAAATTTCCCCACCCTGCAGTGAATTCACCGTTCACCGCAGGGTCCCCGAAGTGCAGGGAGTCGGCCTACTTAACTAAAATCTCTGGAATTTACATATAAGGTCCTATGATTGATAATAAAAAGGTCTCTTACAGAAAAAAGAAAAACCACTATAGGGTGGACATGTTGTGAGTTTGCAAAATCACTTAAAAATAACAATTATTCAAAAATAATCTACACTCGCCCCTTATTGCACAGCACAGAGGACGCATGAATGATCCACCATCGGCAGTTTCATAATATATCATAATTATATGTATACGTCATGTCCTGCCAGAATGCTATAACTAAAAATATTTTTGAAAAACATTAAAAAAAGTGCATGTGATATATTTTTTTTTTTACATTTTAAAGTTTGGGGGGTGCCAAATCTAGGATCCGCCCCGGGTGCCAAATGTTCTAGTTACGCCCCTGAACGTGCTGCTTCTCATTCACACAAAAAATACAACAAATGAGAAGCATTAGGAGTAGTGAAAGACCAACCTTCTCATGAATGAAATCAGTCAATGAATAAGAGCTAGCTTACAGAGCTCATATGGAAACCCATGACGGATTGTGAAAATGTAAATCCAGATACTGTACACATGCATCAATATCTGACTCTAAATGTCTAAGCTGTATAATATAAAGTGAGGGAGAAAAGGGCTAACAAATAACATTTAGGAGAGGGCAACACCAAATAAATATAATAAAAGGGTTATTCAGAAAGCACAGACATTTCACAGACATTTCGATGCTTTCTGTTTTGTCACACTTCGGTGCGCTTCAGCGGTTAAATTTTGCCGACCCTGAGATGAATTCACTATTCACCACAGTCTCCCTGAAGAATGCCAAATATGGAGACGCCGAAGACCGCCGCACTGACCACTGCATACCGCCAAGCTCCCCGCCGAACGCCTCCAAACGCCGTTGTACTGAATGCCTAACGCCACCGAACTGCGGAAAATAAAAAACAGAACTTCTAATAGGTGTTTGAAACAATAAAAATGCATTATTTATTTATTTATTTGCAAAGTGTTTTGTGTAAATAATAAAAAAGGTCCTATAAAAAATAATAAAAAGGTCTGTTAAAGAATTTAAAAAAAAGGCTTTTCTAAAAAAGTGGGAATCAAAAATTTCCCCTAACAAATTTTTACAAAAATATGTTCCAAAAATACTGTAGATAAAAGGATGAATAAAAAAAAATAAAACCAGTAATATCTTTTAACATTGAATCCTATGGGATTCGCCTGTTTAAACCTACCAAACGGAATCACCGAAAAGCAGGGCATTTCACTGACACTAACTGGAGAAGTAGCGTCCATTTTTTGATCTTAAATAACTGGGTAGAGGCTGCCGACAGCCTTATTTTTTTATTCCCCATTTTACTCACCTTTTCTCCCTCGCTAGGTGCAACTCTTCCTCTTTGGCTCAGGGACTCCCAAACTCGAAAACCCCTGAGGCTTTTCTGTGCAATTTGTAGTCCCTGCATTCCTGCATAGCATAGGAGACGCAAATTATACACGGCAAAGGGGCTCGCGAACTTTACATACGCAAGTTCAGTAGCGCCTGTGCAGAACGTAGGATCAGAGCTGCGCTCATGGTCAGCTCCGATTCCTCCCGGCCTCTCTGAGACCAACCGCTAGCAAGGTTGGTCTCAAAGATAGCAGTGTTGGCATGCTCCATGTGTACCGGATTTCACTAGTAACCGAGTAGCATCCAGCAACCGGGAAATTCAAATTACCCAGCTGCTGGTGATGCTGGGTGAGGTGGAGCAAACTCCTCAACTTCACTCAGCATTTTAGGCTAAACAAGGGGGCTGGCGGCGGAGGGGAACTCACAAAATCTTGAAGATTTTAAAATCTATAGTGGTCAGGGTGGGTAGCGTGTTCTTTTAACACTGAATAAAAACGAGATTAACAAATTAAATACTCAGTTTTGTTCCCACAGAGCCAAGGACATTGCAATCCATTGCCTCCAATCACTACAATCAGATGGAAACTGGAAACAAATGATGTCCAGTGTCCTTCCAGCATCTCTTCAACATTACGGAGGCTCTCTATGGAATCATATGGACTCTAGGGCAGGGCTTTCAAACTCATGCCCCCCCCAGCTGTTTATGCCTACAATTCCCAGAATTCTTTCAATGCAATAGATGGTCAGGGAATCAAGGGAGTTGTAGTTCAGAAACATCTGGGAGACCAGAGTTTGACAGCCCTGTCACTGGGAATACTACCAATACCAGCTCCCATATATTGCAAAACGAGAGGATAATATAACAATGCGAGACGTTTTGTTAATTTTTTCATTAGTGGTTTCCTATTACCAACTCAGCAAGAATACAGTCCAATATGTCTCCAACACATCTGAAATCACGTAGAACGAGACAAAAGTGCACAAAACGATGTAGGTACAAAAACCAACAGGGTTATTCAAAGAGAACCGATCTGGCCCCGAAATGTAACCGGACACAGAAATTCAGCGTACGGTTACCTTTCCTGGCCATTCGGCTATTCAGAGAGCAGGCAGTTCGCCAAATGTTGGCGAATTGCCTGCACATACGGTGCCTTTTCGAGGGCAGTGAAATCCCCATAGAGAAGCAATGCTTTGTCTATTCAGAGAACATAAAACAGCAGGGAAAAGTTGCCAAAATGCCCTGCCATTCGGTGGTTTCATTCGGTAGGTTTATTCAGGAGAATCCCATTGGCTTCAATGTTAAAAATATTCCAGTTTTAATCCAATATCTAATGAACTGTTTATTATTATTATATTCTGCAGTAAAAAGTCACTTCATTCATAGATTTATTAGGATCTTTTAGGCATTTTTGGGATTTTTGTGGCAAACTTTTTTTCGATTTTTTTTTAAAATCGTTTCTTTTTTCTGTAACAGACCTTTTTATTACAATTCATTGGATCTTATATATAAATTCCAGACATTTCGGTTCATTAGTTTTTTTGCAAACAGCGTTTCAATTTTCAAACTTTCAAGCGTACTGGGTTTTTTTTTCACCTCGTTTGTCTGCGTGTTGACTTTTTCCAGCGGCTGCTCTGCGCTGTGATCGGCGGCTAGTCGGGTTTCTCCGGCATGTTCGGCGTGGTTAATCGAGCTGTTTCTGCAGGTTTCGGTTAGTGCTCGGTGAGTGTTCGGTGGGTTTGCGGTGAGTGTTCGGTGGGTTTGCGGCGAGTTTTCCCTGCAATACGGGGGGCCCTGCGGTACTTGTTGAATACACCGCAGAGTCGGCAAACTAGGATCACCGAATCACCCCGAACTGTGGGGAACGAAAAGTCACCGAACGTGCAGTGACTTTTCGAATCTCTTTGAATAAACCTACAAGTCACATCATCAAGTGCAAGGTGGTGACCATTGACTGTGAGGCTGGCCCTTTAGCAATGTCAATGTCGGGAATGATCCGACGAACACAGAAAGCTGAGGATCATCCAAGGAAACCTACATTCTTCCCATTTGCAAAATAAGGATGACAGCTAACGCACATCCATAATTCAGAACAAGAAACTAGAAGAAAATTGGATGCCAGAAAACCAACATATACCTCCTGAACGAGGAAAAACTCTGCATATGTCACTTTTCAACACTCATATTGCCAAAATCACAAAACAAAATGTCTGTAAGAACATACAAGTGCACTTAAGATAAAGATGGCATATCTAATAAATAGCAGCAGGTATATCGGGTTGCTGCTAAACCAGACTTAGCCACGTACTGGTTACCACAGTGTCAAACAAAACAAAGTAGGCTCAGAAATATGACACAATAAGTGTCATAATACTGTAGCACCATGTTGTACATCATTAGGTCGCTGGTGGCTGCCCAGTACAAGAACAGGTAACTGATGATCCACCATAGCGTAAGTTAATAAGTCACTGTCGGGTTTACTACTACGCGGCAATCCACTCATCTGCCACTGGAAAGATCTTTAAAGTGGGCGTGCTTTCTAAAAGGAGAATTCTGCTTGAAGTTGATAAGGTGTGATTACCCTACCAGGTCACCCTTCTGCCATTTCCGATTCCTGCACATCCACGTCCACAACCAGTGTGAGCAGTGTTGAAGCTCAGGACATGGGCAGATACACCTGTTTATACCTGTCGAACTGAAACACTGAAAATCAGGGTGTTTCGATGGAATTTCAGCGCAATTCAGCATTCTGTGAATAGACACGATAGTTGCCTATGGAGCAATTTCAGTGCCACCAAACTCTGCCAAATTGCGATGAATTGCAGCAGATTGCACTGTATTTTATTGTCAGTTCGCCAGTATTTGGCGAGTTGACAGCTTAGTGAACAGACGAATTGGCCTGAAATTCAACGTCCGGTTGAATTCGGGGCCTATTCGAAGGTTAGTGAATAACTTCTCTAGTCAAATCACTTAAAACACACAAAAAAAGACATACATTGACTCCTCGAAAAGCTTGCCTATGCCCATCTGATTGACTACCTCAGCACCCACGCTCTCCTGGACCCTCTGCAATCTGGCTTTCACTCACTGCACGTGACAGAAACAGCTCTTACGAAACTGACCAAAGACCTCGTAACAGCTAAATCAAATGAGTGCTATTCTTTGCTGATCCTTCTTGACCTCTCTGCCACCTTTAACACAGTTGACCACTCGCTCCTCCTTCAAATTCTTCGTGATATAGGCCTTCAAGGTACTGTTCTTACATGGTTCTCGCCCTACCTGTTCCAACGATTGTTTAGAGTCTCCTTTTCTGAAAGTGTCTCTGTTGGGGTGCCACAAGGTTAAGTACTGGGCCCTCTTCTTTTTTTTCGATCTACACTGCCTCTCTAGGCAAACTGATCAGCTCCTTTGGATTCTAGTACCTCCTATACGCTGATGACACTCAAATATACCTCTACTCCCCTGATTTCCTCTCCTGCTCTCCTGGATCGAGTCACTGACTGTCTCTCTGCTGTCTCGAATTGTATGCCTTCCCGTTTCCTTGAACTCAATCTTGCCAAAACTGAAATTCTCTTTGTTCCACCCTCCAAGAAAAACCCAATACCACCTATGAGTAAATGGAATGCTCATTAGCCCGACGCCTCAAGCTCGCTGTCTTGGTGTCACTTTCGATTCTGACCTAACGTTCTCTCTCTACGTCTAGACAGTGACCAAATCAGCTTGATTACTACAACTTGCTACTTATTCGCCTTCCCAATGCCTGCATTGCTCCTTTACAATCTGTAATCAATGCATGCAAAAGGGTTATTTTTCTTACCAGACGCACCTCACGTACCTCCCCACTCTGCCGGTCCCTCCATTGGCTTCCTGTACGGTTCAGGATACAGTTTAAAATACAGTCGCTCACTTTCAAATCGCTCAATAACTCGACCCCCCCTTACATGTCTTTCTTACTTCGCAAACACGTCACGTCTAGACAACTCTGGTCAGTGGGCAACATCCACCTGTACTCTGTCTACACCTGCACTGCCAACTCTCGCCTCCAGGACTTTTCAAAGGCAGCTCCGGTCCTGTGGAATGATTTGTCTCGTCCTATCAAACTCTGCCCTGATCTTCAGGCCTTCAAGAAATCCCTCAAAATCCACCTCTTCAGATTAGCGTACCACATCACTGATGCAACTTATTCCCCTGCTCACCTACTCCCACATGATTGAAGCCGCTTCCATTGCCCCATCATTCCTAAACCGCTGGCACTAATGATCCTGACATCCAGTAAAACTCCCCTTGTCTTCCTCAACACCACTCCCTCAAGATTGTACGCTCCTATGAGCAGGGCCCTCTACACCTCTTGTTTCCATCATATATCCATTTATCTGTATCTTGTTCCCTTTGGTTATTGTAAAGTGATGCGGAAACTGTTGGTGCTATATAAATGGTGATAATAATAATACATTATAAATATCATATTCACCACGGTCCCACAGTGCAGAGGATGGCTTGAGCTGCTCCCTTGTCTGTCCACTTGCAGAAAGACACTGAGAACAAATAGGTCCCACTGTCCTTTTTCTAACACTGTGTGACCCTGATTACACCAGATCACGCTGGGCTTATGGTAGTCTCATTGAGTCCTATGGAGAGGATACTGGTATCTGCAGCTACAAATTATTATCAGCCAAACTGTTCAACAGCTAACGGCCACTGAGGCTGAAGATTTCCAGTAACAACTCCCTATTACCAGCTCGGTGGGCTCTTGGAATCTAGCTCATAGTATGTAAGGCAGAGGTAAACAACCTTGGCCCTCCAGATGTTTTGTGTTTTGGAACTACATTTCCCAATGAGGCTCAGTAAAACTAGTGAGTGGCAGAACAACAATGGAGGTTCAAAACATCTGGAGGGCCAAGGTTGCTGACCCATAATGTAAGGGATTACATATGGCTAACATGCGTACTGCACATGCCAGAATTAAACTTTCAGGGTTATTCAGAGAGAGGTGAAAACCAGGAGAATGACTGGAGAAGTGAAAATTCTAGGTCAAAATAGCCAAACCAGAAAAATTCTCCCATTTATCTCACTTTACAAATCGGCTATTTGGTCTAGATTGTTCTCTTCTCCTGCCATTCTCCTGGTTTTCACCTTCCTCTGAATAACCCTGTTTGCATTATGCAACTGCATTAACAATAACACCAAGTGATAATGTAATTTTTATTGTATTATAAGTGATTTATGGCTTCTAAGTTTAGAACTGAGGATACTGGGATAACCCTTTCAGGCCCATGTAATCAAAATTGTAAACTATAAATGAAATTTTATATAAATCTGTACCTAAAGATCTGAAACCCACTAATGTAATTTGGAAAATTACAGTGATTTCAATCTGAAAATGTGGTTTCAGGTTGAAACCACTGGGCCTGAAAGGGTTAAAATACTCAGCTGAGTGATATCGGTGAATACAAAATATACCATTAAAAAACGATACAGTTCTTAAGTGTACTATTTCCATACTAGTCATTTTTTATAAAAAAAAAATTCAATGTAAGAAATACAATAAACTTGTGATGACTTGTGGGAGAGAAATATAATAAAGGTCATGGCAAGGCAACAGTATTTCTTATGTTTCTGCATTGAAATCTAATACAGGAAAACTGTGCTGAGCCGTGGAATTTATAGTACAATGTTGTATTGTATCAAGTATTAGATTGCAACAAATGTTACAAGTATTAACAAATGATAACAAAACAGCAACATATTACCTGAGGTCACAATGCAACAACAAGTGTAATATTTCCTTTTGGATTGTTTTGGAACTAGGGGTTCCACCATGTTCCCTGGACACAAATCCCTTCTATATGGTATTGGGTTGTACATAAAGGGCCACATTACATTCCTGACGTTAACGATAACGCTCATCTGCGTGAACATTAACGTTAGCCGCGGTGTCTACCGCATATTACGATCAGAACACAGACGGGTTAAGTAACCCGTTTGCGTTTGGTACCTTGCGCTTTTCAGCGCAAGGTTACTGTACTTTGTGCTCCCTATACATAACACGGGGAGCGCAAAGTGTTAATTAGCGTTAGTATTACAATCTACTAGCGCTGATTAAAGTCCGGCTGTGGTTAGCAAAAAGTTAACCAGAGCCAGGACTTGGTGTTAACGGATTCCGCTTCTGCAGAATCCGTTAACACCATCCAAAAAAAATTAAAAAACAGAATGCTATACTTACCTCCTGTCCCGCGTCGAGGACCGTGGCGCCAACCGCCTCCTCTGTCCGGCGGCAGCAGGGAAAGACTGGGGGAAAAAGTCCCCCCTGTCTCTCCCTGCGTATAACTACGCAGACCGGCCGGATCACACGAGGTGAAATCCGGCTGGTCATGTGACCGGCAGGAGGAAACTCAATGGAGTCCTATGGACTCCATCGAGTGGATGCTCGCGGCTGCTCTCAGCGCTGCCGCGAGCATCCTGGGGGTTTACGCGCGGTAACATTGCAGGAAGCATTTTTTGTGCCTGCATTGTAATCCAGCGTTAAAATGCGGGGCTAGGGGGAAAACCCGCGTTTTTAACACTAGGATTGTATTATAGCCCAAAATGTGCTGCCCTGTACTATGTGGTATTTCATATACTGAAGGAGAGGAATCAGCTATGTATTCAGAGCATTAGCTTTGGGATTCCCACCTTGCATGAGCAACTGATTTGCCTCCTGCAGCATATGAATTCTACCAGGCAACATTTCTCACACTCTGCTTAACAGAAAGATGAAGCGGTATGTTCAGGGAAACATGGTGGAGCTGGCAACCCTATCTGGAATATATATATTTTTATGCATGTAAAAGAGCAGCACAGGGCATGTGCATAATTTTATAGGCATTATACAACTTCTTATTACTATTATATTTTATTTATTATTACTTATTATTTAATTATTTAATATTATTATTGGTAGTATTATTATTATATTAGTTACTATTGTTATTATTTATCCTGTGCTGTGGAATATGTCGATGCAATACAAATAAATATTAAATATGAATATTAGTAATAATAACAACAATTATTGTTATTATCTTTAATTTATTATTTATTTATGTAGTAGTAGTAGTAGTAGTAGTAGTAGTAGTAGTATTTTATTTACTATTGTTATTATTTATCCTGTGCTGTAGAATAGGTCAATGCAATACAAATATTTATTAATATTAGTAATAAAAATAATAACAACAAATTATTATTATTATATTTTATTTATTATTACTTATTATTTATTTATTTATTATTAGTAGTAGTAGTATTTTATTTACTATTGTTATCATTTATCCTGTGCTGTGGAATATGTCAACGCTATATTATTATTAATATCTTTACCATTACTACTTTTAATATTATTATTCTTACTATTATAACACAGCTTTACATATTAGAGTCTAGTTTAGTCTAGAAAAACAGCACGACCTGAGACACCAGAAATAAAGAGGACTAAACGGTCCTGCTCCAGTAAGCTTAGAGGAGCACCTAGCATACATAGGGTTAACCCTGATCATTGTATAAAGGACCACAGGACTCTAAATGATGGTCGTATGCAGAGGAAATTGAAGATGTGCAGCCATGTTTTGGACAATGTGTTGCTGTGTTATGCCAGGCTGCCAGTGGATCTCACACCTTGGTGCTGTGCCACCCCTAATCACTGGGCACCAGTTTCTGCAATCTGGGTACTCTTACACTAAAAAGACAATAAGTCTGTGACATGCTGCAGGTCTCAATCAGGTACAAAGCTGAGCAGCAAAGCCACGCTTTAACCTGTTCTACAGCTTGATGAGCAGTGCAGGGGTTAAATGGGTCCTGATGCCAATTGCCAGGGCCATTTTTTTTTCTGTTCAGAAAGAGGAGGGGTGGCCCTGCACACCAGTCTTTTTTATTCTGTTAGCAGAGAGAGGCAATTCAATCCTATGTGGTTTGAAACATGAGTAGGTCACTGTACACCATGATAAAATTCCCTAATCCCTGGGCCAAATTTCCCTAAGGGGGGCCTCCTCCTACCCCTTCACTTTCCAAGCTGACTTTTCCATTCCCAACTCTCGTGTTTCCCTCCCCCTCATTTCTTTCATTTCCCCTACCTTAAAGCCTTGATACCTGATCTGTTGCCAGTACTCCTATTTCAGTTTTTACAGCTTAGACCATCTATTGCTGTATACATTCCTTTCTTTCTGCTCTGCAGTGATTACTTACCAGGGCTTATTTTACACCAGTCCAGATGAAAGCTGTTCAGTTGAAGGAAACATAGCCAGGCTGTTTGAACATTACAGATATGAAACTACACAAGAGCACATTGTGTGCCACTTGACATTTTGTAGCAAACTCATTTTACACTGTATCCAGTATGCTGTTACTGTATCCTGAGACTCAGGGAAATCTATATCAATATATATGGGGACTGGAAAAGACTGTGCAGGCCTGGGAAAGGTTCTTTTGGACTACAACCCTAGAGATCCTAGTTTTAGGGTATGGTTGCCTGGGGATGATGGGAGTTACTAAAGGCTTACATTTGAATAACTCAACACTTTGCAGCATACAGAGATTTAAGAGCAATGCAGGTACAAAGCTCTGAGTGATGCAATCACCATGGAAACCAAGGGATGTTCCTGCTAATTGATCCACTTCTACTACTGTGCTCCAGGACATCACTTTGTACATAGGACCAATGTAGAAGCTTAGCACAGGCCACAATCCAACCACAGCTGAAAGTGGTTTCAAAATGAATTAGTTTTTGTCCTGTACTCATACACATGGCAACAGCTTTGAATCAAAGTTCTAAATTGTGAAACTGAGGAATTCCCGCCTGCAATGTAACGTGTAAAAGGGGCAAATGAGTTGTTTGGTATCAATACCTAAATGATATTCCTGATATATCTCCATTATTTATTCCTGTTTAAAAGAAGCACCCACAGACTTCTCCCTCTTGATCTAAAGGCATGCGATTAACTGACCAGCAATCTCAGCCTTCCAGATGTTTTAGAACTATATATCCCATGAAGCCATGGCAGTCAAATGAGTGGCTGAGCATCATGGTGGATGTAGTTCCAAAGCTTGTGTTGATCCCTGAGCTAATTCAACAACACCTTTTTATGCTGTGAATTGCTATGTGAAACGTGTTATTTTAGAGTTGTTTTGCTGTCACATGACATCAATAAATAAGGCACATGCATTAATTGTGAGGAAGTCCGCGGACTCTTCTTTGAAATAGAAATAACTTCCTAAATGTAGTATATACATGATAAGTGTAAATCAGTAAAATGTTTCTTTTAAAGCACTGAACTCTTTTAGGTATGGATCAAAACCAACTCATTTTCTTTAGAGTATTCCAGCTGTGGCAGAGGCTTCCATTTGGGTGACTTGACAATAAACATGGTATCATGGTCAGTTGCCTGGGGTCTGACATAGATGATGTGGTACCCCAACCTACTTCTAGATGCAGGGATGAAGAACTATATATTTCTCTAGTATCAATGTAAAGGAAATGACTGCATTCAGTTACAGACTCAATGAATGTGTTTGGGCAGGAGCACACACTGCTCCAGTAACCTTCCACATTCTTCTCCATCACATCCAAATGGCCATGCCAATTACTACTGTATGCTGGAGAACATCTAGTGACCAGTAACACTAAATTATAAAAAAAATTATATAAAAATCTCAGTTAATTTTCCCCTCTTTAATACAAAAGTATCATTTTTTTTAAAAAAAGTGTTTTTTCCCCCTTCACAATCTTGTTTTTGTTTCTTCCCCACCAGTTCAGACAAACATCTGCTATGAAGAACAACTATCTCCCAAACCACTGAGTGTGCCTGCAGCCAAAATCAACACAACAAACTCAGAGGGTCCAGCACAGTCAGCCTTTATACCCAGCCAGGATAACATTTCACATGTTTTGATTAAAATTAGCTAATTTGTAATTCTAGAACCTATGTTAAAAGCTGCAGTCCATATAGATGGCATTAGGCGATGGTTTAAAGCAGCCAATGACAATGTGATAGATCTGAAGCAGCTCCTGGGAAATATGCTGGGCTATAATTAACCATTTCAATTAATATGGGGGTCCCACCATGAGAAGAAAATGAGACCTCCTAGTGAACTGAGTAACAGACACATCACAACAAATTCCTGGTCAATCACATTGCCACATGTTAAAGATACATCGAGGATGGGGTTTTTTCTGTGTATGTAGTATTTTCTGGGACTCACATTGATACTTGTTCTGTTCACATCCTGAAAACATGAAAATAAAATCTCTGTCATTCACAATCATGATCACCAAAACAACTAGAGTGTAATGGTAATATAAACATAAACAAACACAAATTGCTTATGACATCACTCCTAGACATCCAAATAAAAAAGAAAAGCAAGGTAAGGGCATCCTCAACACTCCAAAACCTCAATGATGTGTATAGAATGAGCACTTATACATATGGGATATCCTCAGATATAAAGTTACCACCACTCATAAAACACACTTTTCATGTCCTGTTTCTTTATATTTAGGAAAACCAGGATCTGAGGGATTCCCAAAGTAGGATCTTAATGAATAGACACGAAAAGTCAAATATTTGGCCCAAAAAGAGCTTCCTTATTGTAAATATGAATTTAATGGGAGATAGACTTTTCTATTTTGTTGTTGTTTTTATTAGTATCTTTAATGTTTACCAAAGAACCAAACATGCAACAGTAACACAAGGCAATCAATGACATACTAATCCAAAGATGATGTGAAGAGTAATACCCAATAGGAAGATGGTGTTCTAGAAAGAGAGAACTAACAGTAAAGATTGCAACCAGGGACGTGAGGTCTAGGTGATCTGAAGTCTGCAGACTTCAGACTGAGAGCATGGCAAGGTCCAGCTGTGCTGTCAGTGATGGAGCTTGGGGAGACCAGTTTGGAGTCACATAAATAGGTAGATAATTATATAGATCTTTGGGTAAGGAGATAGTAATTGTAACACTTTCTAGACTGACAGCATGGATAGGTCCAATTCTGCTGTCAATAGTGAGAGGTCGGTGAGACTAGCCTTGAGGCAAACAGGTAAATAATTAGATGGGTGAATAGATAGACAGAGTGAGTAGTCTCTAAGCTGAAAGCATGGATAGGTCCTGCTCAGTTGTCAATGGTAGAGGTTGGAGAGATAAGCTTGGAGTCACATAGAATCAGAACTGGTCACCCAGTCTGTGAATTGGGTCACATTTCAGTTCAAGAGGAGTGGCTGAGCATTGAGAGCATCCTATACAAAATGTCAAGACTAAGATTTAGGAATCATTCTATTCTAAGTGGAGAATAAGCACCCATCAATCCCACTTAACAATCATGCCCCCTTACCTTCATCTCCTCATTGATCTCCCTTTTGACAGGGTGGGCAGGTTTCCTGCTCCTCTTATTTTCAGGAGGTCTCCCTTCTTTCTCCATTTCTGCCATTTTTTGTCTAGTTTGAGCTGATGAAATGGCTGCTGGAATTAAAGGGGTCTTGAGGGGACTGTGTGTGTTAATTGGGGGGGGGGTGGAGAGAGCAGGAGGGTGAAGGGGCTATCCCCCCTCCTCTAGAGGTGAAAGACGTCAGGGACTGAGTGAAGAGGGAGATCAGCAGGGAAAGCTGGGGATGCCAGGCTGATGGGATGAGGTTGTCCTGCTGTCACATCAGCCATCTTCTGCCTCAGACTTTTCCTGCATTAGTCCCTTGTCAGCTGCCTGGTGGCTTTGTATAGATGTGTGTTGAGGGGATGGTGTGCAGTGTGTGTGGTGCTCCCAGCCTGTGTATATGTTTGTGTGACTGTATGTGTGTGAGAGAGAGAGAGAGAGAGGGAGGAGAGACAGAGAGAGCTCCTTGTGTGGAGCAGCAGAAGGGGGTGAGTCCCTCCCAGGCTGGGAGAGAAGAGGAGGAGCTCCTGCCAAAATCTTCTCCTCTGCCCCCTCCTCTCCTACTCACACTGATCCGGGGGATGTGTTTTCTCTGTGTTGGACACATCTGGGAGAAGAGGAGGACCCCCAAGAGCCTGGCATAAAGAGAGATGCCCACTCCCTGCTCCTGCCTCCCTCAGCACTTGCCAACTCACTTCGCACCCCTCATCTCGAATGCATGGGTGGGTGGATGGATGGGGGTACAGCTTGAGGAAGGATGGTGGTCCTGATCTCAGATGCATTCACAGAGACAGGGATTTAAGTAGTGTATACACATACAGTATATGCAGTGACAGACAAAGAGATGGCTTGCCCTGGGCATGGGGACCTGGCTGCAGACATTTAAAGGCACCAGCCCATGTGTAAATAAGTGATTAGTGATTTCCCCCATGTTCAACTGTCTAGGGTCAACCTGGGTGACTTAGGTCAGGGTGGATGCATGGACTCAATATGGGATGGGATGCTGCCCTGGAGGCAAACTTAGGGATGCTTAAAGAAAGCAACAGTGTATCTGTCATCTTCCTTCCCTCCTGGCTTGGGTACCACAGGCAGGTGCATCCTACGTATCCCTAATCACTGCTGGCATGCCTCATCCAGGGGGAGCACATCCCTATACACTCCAGCTGCAGTCACTTCTCGCAGAGCATGTAGGACTGAGAGACTGTGCCCCCTCCCTTCCTGCAGCCCCCTCCCCAGCTCGGTGTGTGACAGCTGGATGGAGAGGTGGGAGTGATGAGAGACGTGCCCAGCATAGCAAACACGGCGGCCACACTGCCAAGGGGGGGGGGGGGGGAAAGGCTGGGAGGATGGGGAGGGGGGGGGGGTTGTGCGGGGAGACCTCACTGTCACTGGCAGCAGCATTATTTCCTGACACAAAATATCATGCACCTATTGTGCCTGTCTTATACAGAGCCTCTGTGCTCTAATACTACAGGTTTGTGTTTTTTTCCTTGTTTACATAGATAGATGTCTCAGTCTCAAACATCCTGATTCCTTCAAACATCCTGGATCGTTATATTAGAAAATATAGAGAGAAAAAAAACATTTTTGAAAAGGATTTATGTGTCTGCACAATTATTATTATTATGATCATCATCATTATTATTCTATTGAATGGTTCTGCTATTAAACATTTCTATGTTTACTCAGGAGACAGAAAGCACTATGTACCTTAAATAACATCTATATATGTGTCTGTCTATAAATTAGACAAGTGCATTCGTTTATGGATGAATTGAGATTTGTCTGAATGTGCCGGGCCCGGCTGGGTGGATTAGAGGTAACATCACTGCTCTGCATGGAGAGAGACTGGAGACACAGGCTCTATCCCGGCAAGAGCACCTCTCCAGTAAGCGTCCTTGGGCAAGACACCTAACTGTACATACTCACCACCTAGGACATACTTGAAAACGAGGTACAATCCTTTCTCAAAAAACAATAAAAAATTCCTCCGAACAAAAACAATGAAAAGGAATAAACAAAAAAGGAATTGCATTGGAACGATTTGTTTCTGTTTTTGTAAAAGCACTCACAAGTAATATTCAGGGATGCGTAGATTTAACTTAATATCAGAGCATCACCATACCCCCCCTGCCCTCACCACCACCCCCACCCCATGATTGATCAGCTGGTGAGGGGGTTGCTCAGAGCAAGAAGGCTGCATGTCTGCCTCTGAATTAACACCTCCTGAGTACAGGCTCGTCTAGCAAAATTCAGATAAACAAAAACAGAAGCTATTGTTGTTTTCAGAGAAACCCCCAAAAATTCACATGTCTACTAACTATCTATCGATCTAAATCTATCTAAATCTATCTATCTAGATTAGGGGTGGGCATTTGTTTTGGCTCGGGGGCCACTTTGTGGGAGCTGAGGTTAGCGGAGGGCCGCACTTGCCCCCAGAACTAATTATAACCAGAAACATGCACCCAGAACTAATTATAACCAGACACTTGGCCCAGAACTAATTACAGCCAGACACTTGCCCCAGAACTAATTACAGCCAGATACTTTCCCCCAGAACTAATTATAGCCAGACACTTGCCCCCAGCTCACATGGATATACTGTCCCAGGCCAGCTCACATGGATTTATTTGCCCCAGCTCACATGGATAGATTGCCCCCAGCTCATATGGATATATTGCCCCAGACCAGCTCACATGGATATATTGCCCCAGTCCAGCTAATATGGATATATTTCCCCAGACCAGCTCACATGGATATATTTCCCCAGACCAGCTCACATGGATATATTGCCCGTCCAGCTCATATGGATATATTGCCCCAGAGTGACCAGCTCGTATGGATATATATTGCCCCAGACCAGCTTACATGGATATATTCAAACAAACACTTTAGTAAGTGCAGAGGGAGCACTCCTGGTATATCAATTATATACATATACAGACAAATCAAATAAAGACTTATCTTAATATCCCAAGATGATTTTCTATATATTCTCTTCAATGGTTTTATTATGAACCTATAATGAAAGCAGTAAAAAAATAATCACACAGCATAAGGTACATGGGAAAAAGATTCCCTATAGTGTCAGTAGATGTATACACTCACAAAGGTGGAGCCTATATTGGCTCAAGATGGAACGCCTCTGGATCTCTATGGGGGATCCCGCCCATCTCCACTTGATGATGGTATATCGGAGATGGTGGAATTATCTCAGAGAAAAGGAGAATATATATATAGTACGTTATCCTTAGATATATATATAAAATAGGCGCTGATGGAAACCTGGAAAGAAAGAAGCCCCAATGCTGCTGTCCACTTATTGGGGTTGTTTCTTGTTCAATACAACCAGAAGATAACAATAGAGATTGGCAAGTGTAAAGCAAAGGAAACTCCAATGATTGATAGTCGCTTGATCTCTTCAAAAAACTCAAATAAGGAGTAGAAGAGGAAGTATCATAGTGCAGACTGTATCAACTCTGATATTGGTAATACATATATTGGTCTCACTCACATTGTTTGGAGCCAGCTGGCTCTAGGATCTTGAGCCTTAGGGCTATTCATGGCCACCCAATCGCCCTCAGGATTTTGTGAGACGCATGAAATCTTGGAGAGAAATATAACAGGGCATAGTACAAAACTGTGCAAAAAAACAATGCAAGAGATAGAATGATGGATTCACTCACGTGGTTCAGGACCTAGTCCAGGTCCGTGGAATATAGGCCTGGGTAGTTGATCTAAGGTACAACTTCCGAATAAAACCTTCTTTCGTTAAATGATGAAAGGTTCAGCAGTGGATAAAATAAAATAAATGTTATTCCATAAAACAATTTAAAATTAAATGCAAATGCCAAAAACGCATTTCACCTAGGACATAACATCCCTGTGGCTTCATCAGTTGGGAGCCAACGGCCGCGTGGTTTTCCTCCTACGAGCAGCCGCTGGCATGAAGCTCTGCCGTTCGCCTGGGATCTATCCACCAGCCAGCCGCGATCTCGCGAGATGCGGAGTTTAGGTGAACTCCACGATCTCGTGAGATTGCTGCTGGCTGTTGGATCCCAGGCGAGCGGCCAAACTTCATGCCAGCAGCTGCTCGTAGGAGGAAAACCACGCGGCTGCCGGCGATGACTCGGGCCACAAAAAAACTCACTGGCGGGCCGCACTTTGTCCACCCCTGATCTAGATCTATCAATATTTTCATATCTTAACTCCTAAGCATATTCCAAAACAATGTTAATTGTATTATAATTGGAAAAGGTAAAAGGGTCTATTCACTAAGCACCGAACTTGCCGCTGAATTGCACCGAACGCTGAATTTCATCGTACAGTGCAATGTCGGGGCAGTTCGTTTATTCACTAAACTGTCTATTCCCCATATACAAGCGATTTGACAGCAAAATACGGTGCAGTTCATCACATTTTGCCACTCTTCGGCGGCTGCAAAATTGTCCCATAGAGAAGTAATGGTTCATCTATTCACAGACACCGAACTGCACCGAACTAATGGAAAAAATGACCGGATTTTCTGGGGTTTCAGTTCGACAGATTTAACGCCGGAATTCCATAAATTTCAATTGAAAAATAATAATATCATTTGTAAATTTATTCTAAAAAAAGTTTGTTCTTTTAATTTTCAGCAAAAAGCCTTTTTTTCTTTTTTAAATTCTTTATTTTGAAAATTGCACATCCAGAGGCAGAGGCGAAAAACAGCAAAAAGCCCTTTAATTTTTAGAACACCTTTTATTTATTTTTTAGACAAAATTTTTGTTTTCCAATTTTTTTAAAAGGCTTTTTTTAAAATTCTGTAACAGACCTTTTATTGTTTTTTAACACTTATACGCCACGGGCGTACTATCCCACACTCACAGCTGGTGGGACTCAATGCCACAGGGCGGCATAGCATGCCACGCCGGTGGCTATGGGCAGCGTCAGTCCTGCCCACCAGTTGTCACGCATCGCGTGTCATTCACTGCCAGGGTACGGCCTAAACTCGGGCCATCCCCCTGCAGCCAATGACGCGCAATGCGCGTCCGCTGTGTAGGTGGGCTGGTGGATGGGCTGCAGCAGCTAGAGAGTATGCCCTGCTGGCGTTGACACCCTGCCGCCGGGCACAACCCACCCAGTGGTAAGGGGTTAAAGGACCTTTTTTCTTATTTACAAAAATTTCAATGTATTTTTATTGCTTTAAATACGTATTAGGAGAATAGGAGAGGTCCATTTTTTTGTTTTTTTTGCACTTCTTCGGTGCTCTTCAGCGACGATCCCCAACTTTCTCATGAGGCTTTGGCAACGCCATCTTTGGCACACTACAATGACCATCCAGTGAAGAGTGAATGCACTGTACTGTCGCCGAAATGGAATCGCCGAAGTGCACCAAACTCAGTTGAAGTGAAAAGCTGAATTTCACTGAAATTCCGGTGATTAGTAAATAGAACCTTTCATTTCAGGTCCATCTAGGTCAACGCAATTATAACAGGAAGATGCTGTCCTCACCTTGACAAAACAGGCAATATTATTATACCAACAAACTAGGTACATGGTGCTTCAGATCGGATTCGGCATTTCTGAGACCAAATATTTCAGTTCTGGAAATATTTTGGATTTGGACTGATCTATATATATCAAACTGTTACCATATCATATTGGTTCAGAATATTCAGAAAATAGGGTTAGCATTAGGGTTACATTTACAGGGTTATTCAAAGAGAACCGAAAAGTCACTGCACGTTAGGTGACTTTTCGTTCTCTTCAATTCGATGCGATTTGGCAATCCCATTTTGGCGACCCTGCGGTGTATTCAGCAAACACCACAGGGCCATCGTAGTGCAGGGAAAAGCTGCCGTAAACCCACCTAACACTTACCGCAAAACCCGATGAACACTCACCAAAACCCGTAAAAATATTTGGATTAACCCCGCCGAACACGCCGGAGAAACCCGAGCAGGAGCCGATCACAGCACACAGCACAGAGCAGCCGCTGAGCACAGCGCAGAGCACCGTTGGAAAAACCCGACACCGCAGATGAATGGAGTGAAAAAATAAAAACAGTACGCTTGAATGTTTGAAAAGTGAAACGCTGTTTGCAAAGAAACTACGAAACGAAAATGTCTGAAATTTACATATAAGATCCAATGAATGATAATTAAAAGGGCTGTTACAGAAAAAAGAAAAAACTAATTAACCACTTCAATGCTAAGGACGCGCTCAGCGCGTCCTCAGCATTACCGCTGGTGTGCTGAGGACGCGCTGAGCGCGTCCTCAGCTTGGGGTCAGCGTTCGGCCGGGTTCCGGCCGATCGCTGGCCCCTCCGGTGCGGGCTGACATCCTGGATGTCAGCCCGGCATCCGGACCACCAGCCGCCATTATTAGGTGTCATCGCGGGGGCGCGATGACACCTAATTCAGGCGCCCCCCCGCATGTGCGGAGGAGGCGCCTGAAAGGGAGGGGGGGAGGTCCTTCGGACCTCTCTCCCTCCCGATCGGCGGCGCACAGGGGCTTAACCCAGGCATCATTTGGAAGGGCACAGCCTGCCCTTCCAAATGATGCCTGGCATTAACCCCTGGGGAGCTGGATCGCAAATCGGCGCTGAAAAGCGCCGATTCGCGATCCTTCCCGGGAGCTGGCCGACATCTTGGATGTCGGCCAAGCTTCCGGGAACTCCCCCAGAGGACTGGCGTCATCGTGCGCAGCACGATGACGCCAGTCCTAGCGTTAACCCCTAACTGCCACCAAGTGTGGAGATAGGGAGTTCCAATGAACTCCCTATCTCCCGATCCGTGGCAGCTAGGGGTTAATTTTGATATCGTTGGATCGGCCAGAGCATGGCCGTTCCAACGATACCAAACATGAAAGTTAAAAAATTTGTAAAAAAAAAAAAAAAATTTAAAAAAAAAAAAAATTTAAAAAAAAAATTAAAAAAAAAAAAAATAAACACATTTTTTTTATTTTTTTTGGTTTGTTAGTGTAGCAATATTGTTCCCATTTCAATTATAATGTGAACAATGATGCTGCACTAACGATTTTTGTATGCGGTGCGTTTGTTAAAAATAGTGTAATTTTCCCCAAAAAAAAAATGTAACGAGACCCCATCTCTAATTTTTTTAACAAGCGCACCCCATACAAAATATAACCGCAATTGCTCGCATGTTAAAATGTGGAAAAAAACACTTTACACATTGTAAATTATTAAAAATTCATATTTTATTGCATTTTTTGTTATAATATACAGACATGACATAACGTATACATATAATAATGACATATTATGAATCTACCGAGTCTGACGGAAAGAACGATATATAATATGTCTGGGTCATATACTAAAATAAGCCTTAAAAACACGTTTAAACATGATGCGCAAAACAGGTAAAAAATGACCTCAGCACAGGGGCAGGAAAAGCCTCAGCAGCGAAAGGGTTAAAATAAAATGGAAAAAAAACATTTTCGCTAAGAAATCCAAAAAAATGCTTAAAATATCAAAGAAAAAAAAAAGATAAATAAAGAGACTCTTTAGTGCAGAAATTTATAATGAACGGTGTATTAGATATTGAATTAAAATGGGAATATTTTTAACATTGAAGCCTATGGGATTCTCCTGAATAAACCTGTCGAATGAAACCACCGAATGGCAGGGCATTTCGGCAACCTTTCTCAGCTCTTTTGTGTTCTCTGAATAGCCGAAGCATTGCTTCTCTATGGGGATTTCACTGCCTTCGAACAGGCACCGTATGTGCAGGCAATTCGCCGACATTTGGCGAACTGCCTGCCCTCTGAATAGCCAAATAGCCAGGAAAGGTAAGCGTACGCTGAATTTCAGCGTTCGGTTATATTTCTGCCACAATTCGAAGCTCTTTGAATAACCCTGTTAGGGCTATGCTTTCGGATACCGTTAGGGTTAGAGTTACTTTTAGGGCTAGGGTTATGTTTAGGATTACTTTTAGAGTTACTTCTATCTTTAGGGTTACTATTTCTGCTTGTTTTATGATTAGGGTTTGGGCTACTTTTAGGGTTAGGATTAGAGTTACTATTTAAGTTTTTGATTAGCGTTACTTTTAGAGTAAGAGTTACTTTTTCAGCTTGTTTTATGATTAGCGTTAGGGTTTCGTTTAGGTTTAGAGTTTCTGTTCCTGCTTGTTTTATGACTAGGGTTAGGGTTACTTTTAGGGTTAGGTTTCCTATTTCTGCTTGCTTTATGATTAGCGTTAGGGTTATGTTTAGGGTTAGAGTTTCTGTTTCTGATTGGTTTATGATTAGGGTTAGGTTGATTCAGAATTTTTATCTTGGAAGTGATTTGTTTCAGCAACACAGCAATTCGGATTTCAAATGTATCCAAAAGGCTGGCATTGCCAATAATCGCAAAAGTGTACAACAAATCATGTTAGGGACAGCAGTAGTACAGCCGCCAATGAGGATGCTGTGTGGTACCTCAGAAAAGTGCTAATCTGCATCCACTAACCTAAAATCCTAGGTGAAATGTATTACCTGTAATTGGCAAATCCCAATTCATAGTTACATAGTACATAGTTACATAGTTATATAGGCTGAAAAAAGACATGCGTCCATCGGGTTCAGCCTCTCCCACATAACCTACTGCTGTTGATCCAAAAGAAGGCAAAAAACCCAGTCTGAAATGCTCGCCAATATGCAACATACTGGGAAAAAATTCCTTCTTGACCCCAGAATAGCAGTCAGATTTCTCCTTGGATCAAGAAGCTTTTACCCACATATTAAATATTATAACCCTTAATATTCTGTGTCTGCAGGAAGTCATCCAGTCGCTTTTTAAAAGTCTGTACAGACTCTGACCCAACCACCTCAACAGGCAGAGAATTCCACAGCTTTATTGTTCTCACTGTAAAATAACCCTTCCTATGCTTTAAGCTAAATTTTCTTTCTTCCAGTCTAAATGGATGACCCCGTGTCCTGTGTATAGTCCTGAATTCACTGAATTAATCTTGAGAATGTTATTCACTTTCATATGCACCTAATGAAATAATAGACTTTAACAAGGGATTTTACGTCACGCTAAAGATGTACATACAATCAAAGAGCAGTTTGAAAGTTAATAGTGGATTAAATCAAAATCCATTTGTGAAATCAGGAATTGTAGACAAGTGGGTTTATTGGGAGAAAATTTAGAACTGACAAGGGAAAAGAATATTTTAGGTCAAAGTAGTGATATTGAAGAAAGGGGACTTAAAAAATGTATCCTGTTTGTCCAGTTTTGTGTTCTTGTTAAAAAAAAATCTCTAAAATTCCATTTTTAAATATCTTTTTAGTGAATAAATAAAATTGTGATGTTCGTTATTGTATAAAACACTTTGTTATCAGATATGCCACTGTATAGAGTATTTGGGAGTGGTTATGTCTATTAATGTAAAGTGGAACCTATTTTCTCGTAAAAAAAAAAAATGCAAATCTATGAAAGAATAATTGTTTCATCCATACGTGAAGAATATAATCTACAAGGATCTACTAACAGAAAACAAAGACAAAGGAAAAGTTAAATATAAAATCATTATCTGTCATATCCATCATCTGTTTGTTTATTTATTTATAAAGGATTTTACAAGGAAGGATACATTGAGATTTCTCTCGTTTTGAAGTATGTCCTTGGTTCAACAACATTGAATTGTTCTAGAAATACAAAGTAATAGATAAAATGCAAAATATAAAAAAAAACACAGGGCAAATATACATACGTATTAACAGAAAATTAATATATTCACTATGTTACACGTGTACAGGTGCATTCCTTATTAAGGTATGTTAATAGGGAACTCTTGATTGACTTTAGACTGGGGGAAGATTTGATGGTGTCTGGGAGGTTATTCCATATTTGCGATGCTCTGTAGGAAAATGAGGATCGAGCCACTTTCTTTTTGTATTGTGGTATTGCAAGTAAGGTGCTGGTCCTGGATCGGAGGTTATAGGATGAGGGAATTTGTATCTTTATCCATCTTCTACCATGTATACATTTGAGGCTTTGTATGTGTGACAATAAATTAAGTGAGTGTATGTGTGGCTATATTCCATTAAAGTTGAAAGAGACTGCCTTGCGCTGTATGTGTATGATGTGAGTTGTGTTAGCGAGTGTGTTGTGCTGCATAGTTGTGATGGAAGGGATAAAAAGCCTGCAGTGACTGGCTGTCAGCAGATATTTTAGTGACAGGAGTCCCAGGCAGTACTAGATAATGGATAGTACCAGGGCTGTCATCTTAAATCCTGGGGGGCCATTTCCATCACCTGACTTTTTCAACAAACTAAATAAAAAAATAAAAACTTACCTTTTTGTACCGTGAGTAGGCTAAATCCATGGTGGTCCAGCAAGATAATAAAACCTATTTACTAATGGGAGAGCGTTTCCTTTTGATCTCTTCCTTGGACAGGCCATACTAATCACCTCCTCAGTGATGAGTCAGAATGCCCATACCAGCCCCAGATGCCATGATCCACCATGAAATTTGTTAGTATCTTGATGGGATCGTCCTGGGTGGCATGGAGCGACCCTTATCTTTGTGGCACAGAGTTTGGGAAAGGCCAGGGCCACCTGGATCCACAGGCCCCCCCGAACATATCATGGGCTGTCACTCCCTGTTGGTAGCACTGGATAGTACAGTAAACCATTTTTTGTGATGCTAAGGCATCTCTGTTGTGTTGCTCAACAAGGTAGCCTCCCACAAGGTAGCCTCATCTGGCATCTGAGTGACAGGATGCTCTTTAGTGTCCTTATCTAAGGAACCCTCTAGAGAACAAGCCAATAACGTCGAGCTAAGAGAGCCCCTTCCTTGCGCACAAACCACACACACACACACACACACACACACCGGTGCTCTCCCACAGGGTGCCGGTATGCCCTAGACACAAATTCTAGGAAGATGAGAAGCACTCCAGCAGGGTTATTCAGAGAAAGGTGAAAACCAGGAGAACTGGGCAGGAGAAGAGAACAATCTAGACCAAATAGCCGATTTGGAAAGTGAGATAGATGAGAGAATTTTTATGGTTTAGCTATTTTGACCTAGAATTTTCACTTCTCCAGTCATTCTCCTGAGTTTCACCTTTCTTTGAATAGACCTGCATGTGTAGTGTACACAGATCTTTATTGTAATGAGGATAAAATCAAGGCGATATTTCATCCCTTAAGGCCTTAATCATGCCATCTGGCCTGAATGTCACATTGATTTTATCTCCAAAAAAGATCTGTGTACATTACACCTGGAGTGCCTCTCATCTTCCTGGAACAAGGAACCTGGGGCATAGCAGCATCCCTTCTAGGCAGGAAGATTCCTACACAGCAATACAAAATATGCCCCAACCCAATGATTAAATGAGGTCCTGGATACTTTTATTCTGTTTTAATTTGGTTTGGGGTAATATTATTTACTGTATAATTTCACAAATTATGTTTTTCCTCACCTATTACACTCCCTATCAGTCCCAAAATATATGTAATCAGGGCAGCCATCGGAAATCTTTGGACCCCTAGAACCCCATCAGGCTCCAGCTGATAACGACTCAAGCCACAATTCCGACCTTGGTGGCTCGACAATACCTGCCAATTGTACAGTAATGACTTACTTCATGATACTTCATATAAGAGCCATTAATAACAGCTCAGTGCAAGAACAGTGGGCTATTGCATGGTAGCTCATTGTTCTGAGCTTCAGTTGATATTCTGCAAAGAATATCTGCTCGGAGAGCCTGGTGTTAAGTGATTTTCCTTTTGCAAAATCACTTGACACTTATATTTTAATGGATAAAAAATCCTACACTTACTCTGGTCCCATGGTGCTCAGGGCAGCATGATCTGTGGCCTTTTCAGGCCATATTCAGCAGACCACTGGGAACGAATAATTCCCAGGGTCCTTCCCCATCTCCATGGGAACCCTTCATATGCAAGCATGGGCAGAGCACGTGCAGGTTGTGCTTCACTCCATGGAGTCCTATGGACATCAGTAGATAATACCAGCGGCGGCGCACAACTGGTATCAACAAGCAACTCCTGACGCTAACACAACTGCATGGTTATAATAGAGGAATTAACAGGGAGCCACAAAGGATTATCAGCTCGAGCTAATATATTGGTTTAGTGGGTACCTGTAACGAACTGTATAGCTCTCGCACTGAAGTAGCGTAGTTTGGATTATAGAGAGCAGATTTTTCTGACAACCAGAGACAGTGAAAACAAAGCTAAACTCCCAAGCAAGGGAGTAAACACACAGTCTAGAATCACACTTAAGCTTGATTGGTTTCGTGACCAAAGGACAACTTAGTGTTGCGACATAATCGTGACAGATCTTGGAATTAAATACAGTATACAAAATTGTAACAGTAGCAGGATTCTTGCGTTCGTTTGTATATAAAGGTTTATCAAGGCACATGAGTTGTGCAGACTGCAGGATTTCGGATCGTAAGTAGTATATGCAGAGCTCACAGCATGATAGTCAAACCCACAGTAAGGTGCCTTGTGATTAGGTCTTATATCGGTACGGGCAGCTATCAAAGGCCAGAAGCATGAGTAAGATTGTTCAAGGAGACGGGCAGGTCTCATACATGCATATACGAATCGTAACAGCGACTTGAACGAACAAACACAAAAGGATAAAAAACAGAATTGTCAAGTAGCAAGCCGGGTCGAAATACGTAATCAAGGTCCTCAGACAGAAATGGGTCGGCAACAAATCAGATAGTCTCAATAGTAAACAGGCGATGCGGGAAGTAAACTCCACGTCAGGGCGACGAGGCATCTCCTCGCGCCCTGCTTTAAACCAGGCGGCTCCTCGTGACCACACCAGGTCCCGCCCCCTCAGACGCCGATCGGCCATCATAAGGTCCTGGCACTCGACCGGCCCGTGGCACGAACCATGCCCAGACCCCCCAGGGAGCACAGCAGGGGCCGAGGATGTAACAGTACTGAAAGGCTCAGAATAGAGGTGTCATTTTGTAATTATAGCACTATAACCAAAATCTATCTGCTGATTATTAGTTAAATGCATTACAACTTTAGAGTTCATTCAGTAACCTCTGATTTGGCCCCAAATTGCACCAGACGGTGAATTTGACCGTTCAGTGCAATTCGTCTATTCACTAAGCTGTCAATTCGCCAAATATTGGCAAATTGACAGCAGAATATAGTGCAATACGCCACCATTCAGCGGCATCGAAATTGCCCCATAGAAGACTATTGTGTCTCCAATTCACAGAACGCTGAAATGCACCGAGATTCCGGCAAAAAGTCCTTATTTTCAATGTTTTAGTTCGACAGGTTTAAACAGGTGAATCCCTTAGTATTCAATGTAAATACGCAATATAGTTTTACATTTGTTCTTTACAGACCATTTAGGCTGGGGTCAGACCAGCGCATTTTTAACGTGCGTTCTGGCGCACTTAATCACGGCCGCACTAGCAGCAAATGACGGGCAATGACAGCCAATATACGAAGTACGGTCGCACGAAAGTCCGGCCGCCCAACGCAAGTGGAAAATGAACGCATTTTTTCGAGAACGCAGAACCGCTAGTACGGACGTACAGAGTGCGCTGCGCCTGCTAGCGGTGTGTGTGTGTGATTTGGAGACGTCAGACCCTGCTCGTGTCCGGCCAACATAACGTCCAGACGCAAAAAGTTTCCTGGTTTGGATTCGTAAAACATCACGCATGAACATGCACATCGTATGACCGTTTTCGTATATTCCGTGACAAAATACATCAATGCGTTCGGACGCACTTTTTTACGTTCGCGTGTAAAATTGCTTTCGTTTGACCCTAACCTAATTCTTTTCATTTTCAGCAAAAACCCATTTCATTTTTTTATTGTTTAGAACAAATTTTTGTACTTTTTTTTTAGACAAAAAAATTTCTCTTAATTTTCTTAAAAAAGGCATATAGTGCTATAATTTTTGTAACAAACCCTTTCATCACTTTTTAATGGACCCTTTTTAATTATTTAGACACATTTTAATAAATATCTATTGGTTTAAACACCTATTAGGAGAATACGAGACTTTTTTTTTGCAGTTCGATGGAATTGGCTGACTCCATTTTCAGCAAAATACGGTGACCATTCGCTAAATAGTGAATTCACTCAGGGTTATTCAGAGAGAGGTGAAAACCAGGAGAAGAGAACAATCTAGACCAAATAGCTGATTTGGAAATTGAGATAAATGGGAGAATTTTTCTGGTTTGGCTATTTTGACCTAGATTTTTAACTTCTCCAGTCATTCACCTGGTTTTCACCTCTCTCTGAATAACTGACTGTTTTTTCGGTGAAATGGAATCGGCAAAATGGGCCAAATTACAACGCGACGAAATTGCACACAATGATCAGATCGCAGTATGAAGCTGAGGTAGGTGTCCCAAACCTTGCTGCAAAAGATTGTGGTTCAGAAAAAAGGAATGTTATCTAAGGCCGGTGTCAGACGAGCGCACTAGGTGTGCCCGTACTGACGTGCCTTCCGGCGTTCGTTGCAGCATTGTGATGCTTCAACGGGTCTGGTCACACGCTGTAGCGCGCGCATGAATTTCATGCACTTCAAGCGTCCATGCCCAAAGCCTCCCCGTCAAAATGCTAGACGCGCGTTGATGGGACTCTAGAGCGTGATCCTCCGTAGGAGGATGGAGTCTTGCAGCGCTGAACACAGTAACTGCGCTCAGCGAGGTGGCCAGACGGGTGTCGTGTGTAAGGAATGTCTACTCTCACGGACGTTCCTTCCGCTCTCAAAGACGCTCGTCTGACCCCGGCCTTAGTGCCAGAAAAAAATAAAGTGGTACAGGAAAATAAGGTGAAAAAATTACTTGAGCGGTAAGACAGACCGAGAAATGGAGCTGGAGCAGATCTAGGAATCAGAAAGATACGACCCAGGCATGAGGCAGAGAAAGACCTCAAGGTAGGTGACATGGGGAAGTAACTTATTAAACGTAGTGATAGGTGAGCCATGTGACCGGCAATGAAATGGATATGGTCTAGAATACATCAATTTAGCTATTACCAATAGATTTTGAGATGTTCAGCGGAAATGGATTACAAACATATAGCTGTGAGAGAGAAGCCCTCAGGCATAGAGATGATGCTGAGCAGATAACAGACATAAAGCTTAGAGACGGGCAAAGCAGTCAAGCAGAAGAAGCTCGTGCAAGACTACACGCAGTGAGCTCTTCAAATCAGATTGATAGGAAGGAAGATGGAGGTGACCTAAATTAACACAAGAAAGGTTTAGACCTGTTACCCCTTCACTAACAAAAATGTGCATACACATTTCTGTATTGGAAAACAACGATATATTGAATTTTTGCATCTGATACTCCATTTACACACATTTTTAATGCAGGATTGAGGATTTTTCTTTTGGAGAAACAGAATTCTCATTTAGCTCTCACTTCTGTCACGCTGCATAACTGCAAAGCAGCTGGCCCTCTCCTCACTGTAACAAAAAGTTCAACACATTTTATTGCAGCATTACACCAGCTAAGGAGAGGACAGAATAAAGGGAGTCACTCATTACTGTATAAGACAAGATTCAGGTGGTTATAGTTGCTCGAAATCCCTGTACAGTACAGATACAAGGTGTTGCTGTAATTTCTATATGCAGACATTCACATACAGATATTTTTTTGGTATTTTTTTGGAAGTTGCATTGCTAATAATCTCTTTATGATCCCTGCAGATCAGTGACGTGCGGTGAGGTCATTGGCTGGTGAGGCACTGGCTAGTATCAAAGCCAGATATACACAGGGTTACGCAGTTGCAATTTATGCATTTGATTATCGTTATATAGGAGAATAGAGTTTCACTATCTATAAAGTAAAGTTTGAATTTTTTTTACAGCTAAGAGCATGCACTTACAATTCTCACTAATAGAGGGCGCTATTACAACTCTTACTGTAAAAAAGTTTGCATACAGGATTTTACTGTTGTAAGAGCATGCAATTACAATACTGACTAATAGAGGGCTCTATTACAGACACGCCGATTGCTGAGCTCTGCCTGCCCCCCCCCCCACGACTGACGAGGACAGTCACATGACTGTCCTGCGTCAATCAATCCATGGGGAGCTCTGCCTCCCTTGGGGGGGCATTTTTTTTTTTAAAAAAAAGAAGTGCTTGAGACCAATGGAGATTTCCCATTGGCTCAAGCTTTCCATTGCTCTCACTGCCTCTGGAGGCACAAAAAAGTGTAGAACCAGGAAATCAGTTTGACCTACACAATTAGTGTACCATTCAGCTGCGCAAATTGCGTAGGCTAGACTGGCTCAGTGCTACCCCTGCTGTCTGTGTAGTGAACCACACAAACAGCAGCTGGCATACTGAAAGTAGAAAAAAAAAAAAACAGAGTACAGAGAAGCAATGCGAGGGAGCGTGGAGACTGGAGAGGTGAGTATGAGAACGTTTTTCAATAAATAACATTTTATTTACAGTTTAAATATACACATCACACATGTCATTACAGCACAATGACCACATTAATTTACTGGGATGGCACCCCTGACTGCATGTCCTTGCTGCAGATACCCACAAGTAGGATATCTGATCATTTTTTTTTATCTATCTGCATCATATTTACTATTTTGAGTCAAATGCTGTATATGCCTATATGTAGGGTGTAGCTTGCGGATTCATATGCTCAGTACTCAGTAATCAGAGGCTTAATACAGAGGCAAGGTCGGAAAACAAGAGCTAGGTTCAGTAGACAGAATATTCAGTTGTGTTCAAAATTATTCAACCCCCAATGCTGTAAAGGGTTTTAGGGAATTTAGTGTACATTTGTAATTGTATTCAGAATGAAATCCTACAAGGACTTTTTAAAGAACCATATGCAACTAAAATAACATCAATTGGTTTTGTAATACAGTAGTAAATGTTTCTTTTGTGAATTCTTCATTGACACAATTATTCAACCCCTTAAAGACCACCACTCTTAAGAACAGTGTTTTCAATCCTTCTAGACATTTACTGATGTGGTTACAAACATGGTGAAGTCAAGAGAATGGTCCAGGAAGACAAGAGAAGAGGTGATTACTCTTCACAGGAAGGGCAATGGCTATAAGAAGATTGCAAAGATGTTAAACATACCAAGAGAGACCATAGGAAGCATCGTTCGCAAATTCAAGGCAAAGGGCACTGTTGAAATGCTACCTGGTCGTGGCAGAAAGAAGATGCTGACTTCGACTGCTGTGCGCTACCTGAAGCGTAGAGTGGAGAAAAGTCCCCGTGTGACTGCTGAGGAACTGAGAAAAGATTTGTCAGATGTGGGTACTGAAGTTTCAGCTCAGACAATACGGTGCACACTGCGTAATGAAGGCCTCCATGCCAGAACTCCCAGGCGCACCCCCTTGCTGTCTCCAAATAATAAGAAGAGTCGACTGCAGTATGCCAAAAGTCATGTGGACAAACCACAGAGGTTTTGGGATAGTGTTCTGTGGACTGATGAAACAAAATTAGAACTGTTTGGGCCCATGGATCAACGCTATGTTTGGAGGAGGAAGAACAAGGCCTATGAAGGAAAGAACACCTTGCCTACTGTGAAGCATGGCGGGGGGGGGGGTCAATCATGCTTTGGGGCTGTTTTGCTTCTGCAGGTACAGGGAAGCTTCAGCGTGTGCAAGGTACCATGAATTCTCTTCAGTACCAGGAGATATTGGATGACAATGTGATGCAGTCCATCACAAACCTGAGGCTTGGGAGACGATGGACCTTTCAATAGGACAATGATCCCAAGCATACCTCCAAGTCCACTAGAGCATGGTTGCAGATTAAAGGCTGGAACATTTTGGAGTGGCCATTGCAGTCACCTGACTTAAATCCGATTGAGAACCTCTGGTGGGCCTTAAAGAAAGCAGTTGCAGTGCGCAAGCCTAAGAATGTGACTGAACTGGAGGCTTTTGCCCATGACGAATGGGTGAAGATACCCGTAGATCGCTGCAAGACACTTGTGTCAAGCTATGCTTCACGTTTAAAAGCTGTTATAACTGTAAAAGGATGTTGTACTAAGTACTAAGATTGAATGCCACTTGGGGGTTGAATAAAACTGATAATGATGTGAGCACAGAAAAGACATTTGTGGTTATTTCATTATAAATGTTATGTTATATTTGTCTGACCTACACGTGCCTCTTTGATTTAATTGTAAGCAAGATGACTGAATGATCAAAATCAATGTCAAACTGGCCAAAACACTCAAACTGGTTTAGAACCAAGGCTACTTTTGTCCAGTGCTAAAATGTTGGGCGCACATTGTGGAGCCCATTTGCAAATTAAATTTTTTCAATAAATGACATTCCTTTGCATTGCTCTAGAATTAGACCAAATTGGGTAGACTCAATATTTACTCACCACTAGGTGCTTTTGAAGATCGAGTATACTCGATTTTGGTAGTGAATGGGGCTAAATAACAATATCAGACAGATTTTTATGTATTTATAGCTTAAGATATGTTTATTTTCTTATTTAAATATTAAATGCCAAACAATAAATTTGAAACAAAAAATGAGCAAGGAGATGTAAGCACCTATGAATCAATATGGTAGACGGGATGGATAGCGACAGGACATTTAATCTTTATCAGAAACATTTTGTTTATTACATCACTGTGTAGAGAACTTCTTAGCCCCACCCTCCCAAAGACAAGTTCTCGATTTTGCATTGTAATATATTGAAAAGCACTCATTAGCAAATTAAAACCCTATTTTCACAGCATTTTAAAGTAATACTAGCATGCTCCCTTGTGGAGAATCAAAATACACTGTCTTATCTCTCTCCAGGCACCCTGCAGAGAGATAAAATAATCTGCAATTAGAACCCCCAAACTTCACTGTAACAAAAAATTCAAACACATTACTGCTGAATTACAGCAGCCAGGAAAAGGTCAGAATACAGGAAGGGATGTAGGGTCACTCACTGCTGTACAGGGATACAAGTCAAGGGGTTATAATGGCTGAAAATCCCTGTATAGTACAGCTACAAGGTGTTACTGTAATTTCCGCATACAAGTTTAAGGCTGGCCGTCCACTGGCACCGTATTTGTGCAATGGTGTGATCATCCGATATCGTCTAAAGTCATTCGCCCGATCCTACAAAATGCAGGGGTGAATCAGCCCTCTTCTACTGCATCCGACCACCATCGGTCGATTTCAGACGATTTTATGGATTTACAACAGATGTGTGATCCTTTCAATTGCAATTGATTTATCGGATGATGCTGGGATGATCTGGTACAAGTTTACATGAAAAAGGTGCATTATATAGTATAACCGCCGTGTGCATTGGAACCATGTAAAAGATGCATTGTGTAGTATAACCGCCGTGTGCAGGGGAAACGTGAAGAAATGCATTGTGTAGGAAAAACGCTGTGTGCGAAGCCCATAGGATTCAACGTAAAAAAATTAAAGATTGTGTTCTTTCTTTATTCATCCATTTATTTTTTTAATCCGCAACAAAAAACCTTTTTATTTATTGAATTTTTCGAATTAGGTATTTTTCTGTATTTTTTTAGGCGAAATTTTATGTTCCGAATTTGTTTTTTAAATAGGAGGAGTCTTTTTTTTTTCTTAGCTAGCCGGCTGCATTCAGCACTGCTGTCCCTTTTGCTGAAGCCTATTCAGCACCATAGACAAGGGGGTTAATCCCCCCATGCAGCCTGGCAAATTTTTTCAGGGGGGCTGTTCTCGGTAAAGAAACTCGAGTTTCAGCAGCAGAGACAGTTTTTTCTCTCCCCCAGCAGGGTTTTTAATTTTTTTTGTGTGCCTGTCCATCGGACAATCTGGGTCATTCACAGACACTTCCAGTGGACGTCCCTGATCAACTGATGGAGGTGACCAAGTCGGTCGCCCGACTACGTTGCCCGTGGACGACCAGCCTTATGCCACATACAGATATTATTTTTATATTGTGCTGGTATATTTTGGAAGCTGCATTGCTAATAATCTCATTATGATCACTTCAAATCCACATAATCAGGAAACCTGACCATTTGTATTATTAATCTTTATCACAGTTACAGTATTTGACACAAAGGCATATTCTGCCTGTACGCTGATAATGCAGACCCTGTTTGAAATTGTGTAAGATAAAGGACGCCATCTAGAGTTCAGAATCTTTCATTCCAACAATATTTCTGTAATGGATAAACGAATACACGAAAAATTAATGGTGAGCAAATTTACATTATTTTAATTTTTTTATCTATCTCAGAACAGCAATCTCTGTTCCAATTTGCTATTTTACCCTATATTTAACTGTTAACTTTGCATCCCCTGTTTCAAATAAATGTTATGATAAAAATCACTTGGTAGTGAAGGGGTTAATGGGAGCACAGTATCAGTAACATCACCTCTGCTTTAGTTATTTAATTCTTGTGTATGGTGACCAGAAGATTTTGTGCCTCTAAAAAATAAATACACAGCAATCGATATTGAAAGGAGGCTGGTAGTGAAGATATTCTTGGATGACATAAACCAGTATAAAATATTGAAGAGCCGTGAAGCGATGACCTAAAATCAGTAGAGTTCTGCAGGATCTTCTTATAATAAAACTGGTTTCTGTAACTTGCCTTTTGCTCACAGCGATTCATTTAGCATAGATAGAAGAAAGTTTCACTAGATAAAGCTTTATTTGGCATTTTTTACGGGAAAAAAAATCCAACTTGAATAAAGAACCATTTAAGGCTGGGGTCAGACTAATGCATTTTTAACGTGCGTTTAGGCGCACTTAATCACGGCCGTAGTAGCAGCAAATGACAGGCAATGGCGACCAATATACAAAGTGCGGCCACACGAACGTCCGGCAGCGCAACGCAAGGGGCAAACAAATGCATTTATTTTGAGAAAGCAGAACCGCTAGTACCAGGGCCGGTGCAAGCTTTTTTGCCTAGTCAGGCGAAGGTGTGTTTTGGTGCCCCCCCCCCCCCGTCATGTCAAGCCAATCAGGATAGAGATGCATAATAATCTCTATCGTGAGTGTTCGGTGCCAAAACTTTATTTTCACAATTCGCATGTTTATAGGCAAGGTCTACACTCCACTTATATCAGCCGCCCGACCGCACTGATACGTTATGCCCATCTAGAAAATGTCTATTGAATAAAATACATATAAATTACTGCCAATTTAATCCGAATACTATCAATACCAGATACATATATACAGACCAGATCATGCCCACAGATACATATAGACCTCAGATCATGCCCATAGTCATAGATACATATAGACCTCAGATCATCATGCACATAATATATAACAGACCTCAGATCATGCCCACAGATATATATAATAGACGTCAGATCATGCCCATATATGGGTAACTGTATATTTGCGGCCCCAGCTCATATTATATGGGTATATTTGCGGCCCCCAGCTCATGTATGGGTATATATTTGCGACCCCCAGCTCATATATGGGTATATATTTGCGGCCCCCAGCTCATATATGGGTATATTTGCGGCCCCCAGCTCATGTACGGGTATATTTGCAGCCCCCAGCTAATATATGGGTATATTTGCAGTCCCCAGCTCATATATGGGTATATTTGCGGCCCCCAGCTCATATATGGGTATATTTGCGGCCCCCAGCTCATGTATGTGTATTTTTGCGGCCCCCAGCTCATGTATGGGTATATTTGAGGCCCGGGCCAGTTGCGGCCCCCAGCTCATGTATGGGTATATTTGAGGCCCGGGCCAGTTGCGGCCCCCAGCTCATGTATGGGTATATTTGAGGCCCGGGCCAGTTGCGGCCCCCAGCTCATGTGTATGGATGGTATAAATTTTCCCCCAGCGAGTCTTACCTCTCTGCTCTGCTGACTGTGTGACAGTGTGCACAGCACTGCTCAGCTCACTGCTGTCTGCTGCCTGCCAGGCCCCGCCGCCCGCCGGCGTTCTTCTACTCAGTCTCACTCTCAGCCTCAGGCAGTCAGGGAGAGGGAGTGGGACCAGACCAGGGTAGTAGCAACAAGCTTAGCTAGGCACCGCACTACGACTCTGTGTCTGTAAGCGGCTACTCCAACTCGTGTGACTGTGACACATTACGTCACGTTTCGAGGCGACTGCGAGCGGCCGCTGGTGCTGGGCATGTGATGCACACGTGCACGCACCTTTCCCGCTCGCCTGTGATTGGATTTGATTCAGGAAAGGAACCACATGGTGCTTGACTGCTTGTCCCCTCCCTCTCATTGTCCCCTCCCATCCCAGGCGAGCGGCCAATGGCCATGCTCCTCACACTGCGTCTGCAGACAGTGCACGTGCATATTTTTCAATGGATGGTAAAAAGTAAACATAACGCCGCGCGGAGCGCCGCCGATTGCCATTCATTTCCGAATGAAATCTATTCCGATCCAAACGCACCTCGGTCATCCGATTCCGCCCCGGGCCGGCGCCCCTCACACTGGCAGGACGCCAGACAGTAAGGCGGCCGCCTGTGCCGCCTTACGTTAGCGCCGGCCCTGGCTAGTACTGACGTATAGAGTGCGCTGCGTCCGCATAGCGGCGAGTGTGCGTGATTAGGAGACGTCAGACGTTGCTCATGTCCGGCCAACATAACATCCAGACACCCAAAGTTTCCTGGTTTGGATCCGTAACAAAATCACACACGAAAACGTGCATCGTATGACCATTTTCGTGCATTCCGTGAAAAAATACGTCAATGCGTTCGGACGCACTTTTTGACGGTCGCTGCAAATAATGCGTTCGTTTGACCCTAGCCTTAGCGACGAAAATATATTTTTATTTTAAACTGACAAGAAAATGTGTCAGATTTTCTTCATCAATTTCTTCTTTGGATGGCAGTTATCTATCTAGAGCTTTTAACATATTATTTCTAAGTGGGATTGTCATGCAAATGAAAAAAAAAAATTACCAGTAGGCAATAGCGAGGTATAGTTGTGATATATTGGATTTTTTTCTTCTTGCCTGCTATCTTGGTAAAATAATTAATCCTCTGATGATTAATTTAATGTTATTAATGTTCATGAATTCATACTACAGCCCTATGAAAATATACATACAATTTACTGGTTTTGATTGTATATTTATTATTTTTCTTATTCAAATTAACCAGGTTATAACTTTAATACCTGATTCAATCCACTCCAACATTCAGAGTGAAAAAAATTATTGGATTTTCTATTTATTTATTTTTTAAATTCTATTCTTTTATTTGGAAATTAATTTCCCAAAACATCCACTAATGACAGTTTTAATATTTTTTAAAAACAAATGTAGATTTCAGAGAGTTCAAAAGAATCCGCATAAAAATATACCTTTTACTTTTTCTCAGAGGTATTCCTGAATAAAATGACAGTGTGGCACATCTAAGTATTTCAGGGAATCTAGGGCATCTTGAGCTCATGCATGAAGGCAAGGTTGACATTTTTCAAACAGAACAGTTCTTTATAATAAATAAAATATTTCTGGCGTTTGATGTTCTTATTGTTATCAAGTGTTGATTACCAAACCTTCTCCCAGCAACTATCTTGACATAGGTGTAAAATTAGTCACACCTTGAGGCTGACATTTAATGGGCTAGGAGAAGGACTGAGGTTCTTTTGCCTCTGGCCTTGAGAGCTACTT
Source organism: Leptobrachium leishanense (assembly GCA_009667805.1). NCBI lineage: Eukaryota > Metazoa > Chordata > Amphibia > Anura > Megophryidae > Leptobrachium > Leptobrachium leishanense. The sequence continues at coordinate 280,895,627 of CM019066.1, forward strand.
CATGCTCGTTGGCTTTCCATAATTGGACTGCGGAAGGGGAATATTGCCTCTGATTCCAAAAATGTGCAGAACTGATGAATTTTGTATCTGCAAAATTTTATTTATTAGACGGCACCTTTTCTTTGTGGAACATTTCCCAAAATAGCAAAATTACCTTTTGTTAAGTACATACAGTGCTATAAGGTTCTTGCCATATACTTTTAAAATAAATGTCCTAGTGTTAAATATTCAGTAATTTTTGTGTTCCATCATGTCATCTGCTAGAGGAGGGAATAATAAAAGACAAAAATAATTAAACAAAATATGTGTTTTTCAATCTTGTTCTAATATAATATTAAAGATACAAAACCCTGTTTTTATTTAACTAACGATCACTACCAAGATCGTGTACACTCAATCTTCAAATCACCTGCTGGTACCGTGATATTGAATATACTTGATCTGGTCTAATTCTGGAGAATGCAAAAGAATATTATTTTTACATCAAACAATATTCATTTGCAAATGGGCTCCAGAATGTGGCCCTAAAGATGTAGCACCTCAGGCATGAGAGCTGTGGTGCTAACAGGCTATGAACAGCTGGAATTGTGTCTGTTAAGGCTGGCCGTACACTGGGTCCAGTCGGACGACGACTTGCACTTCCGACTATGCACAACACTGTCGCGTGACCAGGATCGCCCACTGGAATCGTCTGTGAACGACCCAGCTCAGCTGTTGGACCACTGAAAAAAGAAAAACCCTCTCCCTGTTGCTGAAACGGGGTTTCAGCACCAAGGGGAGCTCCGATAAATGCAGCCAAACAACAAAAAAGAAAACAAAACACACTGAAGGCTGCAGTGGGGGGATACCCTGTCCTTGGTGCTGAAATAGCTTTCAGCACCACCGAATGCAGCAGGACTGAAGAAAAAAAAAACATGCTGTTTTCGGCAAGGGAAAAAAGCCTCCTCTTTTTAAAAATTTTGCCTAAACAATACAAAAAAACCTCAAAACATTAAAAAAAAATCAATGAATAAAAATACTTTTTGCTGCGATTGAAAAGAATAAATGGTTGAACAAAAAATAAATATGAAAATATTTTTTCGCATTCAATCCTATGGGCTTCGCCTGTCGAACTGAATAACTTCTTTATGGGACAATATCCCTGTCGCAGAATGGTGGTTAAACTATACAATTCACCTTATTTTCATGTAAATTGTACCCGATCATCCCTGCATCATCCGACAAATCCCATTGAAATGAGAAAGATCACTAGACTGTTGTAGTTTCAAAAAATCATCTGAAGTTCTCCGATGGAAGTCGGAGGCAGTGGACGAGGGCTGATTCACCTCCATGTTGTGGGATTGGTCAGACAACGACAGACGATATCAGATGATCTCACCTTCACAGGAATACAGACCCAGTGGACGGCCAACCTAAAACATGGCTCTCCAAGAGATTCAATATGGATCCCTAGCTGAAATATCCATTTTTGGCCAGCAGATAGGGTTACTCTAGTTAAAAAATACATTGAAAATGTTCCCAATAATGTTTTACTGAATTATTAATGAAAAGTGATCCCTCTCACCAAGAAAACAAAAACAAAAAACCAACGCTGGGTCCTGACAGTACTTTTAAGAAAAATCACATGGTAGTGAAGGGGTTACATACATTTAAAATGATTGATTGCATTACAGAACCCCCAGCCCAATTCATTTTCTGTGATGTCATCCAGCTCTCCTGCCTGATAATTGAAGTCCGATGAAATGCTTCTAGTGGAAAGAACAATAATATCAATATTAAAGAAAAAGATAATTACACAGGTACAGTTATCAAACTGACACATTTCGCACTATCACACACAAATTCATCATTCTGATACATGCATTGTTTAGCTATAATACAGTATAGGGTTGATTGATCCATTATGTTTCCCTCGACAAATATAACTCTTTCAGGTAAGGTGCTGCCCTGCCTTGTTGATGTTGCAGAAGGGAAATCAGTTACCTAATAAACACGGTTCTTTTGGGATCCCAACCTAGTTTATTATCGAATTGAAATTCTGCCTGCAGTGTATTGATTCTACATACAGCAGGCCAGCACCTTCCACACACTGTGGTTCAAAATGTAATTATTATGTACGTCCCCAAATAAAAACCATGGAGGGTGTCGTCTCTCTACTGATAACACATACCATGCAAATTAATAAAAAAAATCTGTGTTTATCACTTTCTCACACATACTAAAACAATCTGGTACTTACTTTAGAACATAGGTGTGCACAGCACATTTTAATAGAGGCTGCATCATGGGAGGGCATTTCACCTTATTTATAATATTAATATTGCTTCTTTCCCCCCTTCATGGGCTCCTTTCCACTTGTTTCATCTTCTATATTTACAGATTTATTTTCTGTTCTCTTCATTTTTCATCTCCCCTAACCATTTCAAGATCTTAAAGGAACATTCTATGAAAAGATTGTCCCCCACTCTTTTTTCCTATAAAAAGGCAGGCAACAATAAAGAAACATAGAAACATAGAAAAATGTCGGCAGATAAGAACCTTTCGGCCCATCTAGTCTGCCCAATTACATGGATACTTTACCTGGTTTTATCTTTTGTTTAGGATAGCCTTATGCCTATCCCATGCCTGCTTAAATTCAATTACTGTTTTGGCCTCTACCACTTCAACTGGAAGGCTGTTCCATGTATCCACCACCCTCTCAGTAAAATAATGCTTCCTGATGTTACTTTTAAACCTTTGCCCCTCTAATCTAAGACTATGTCCTCTTGTTTTGCTACTTTGTTTCCTTTTAAATATACTCCCTTCCTCTACCTTGTGGATTCCCTTTACGTATTTAAATGTTTCTATCATATCTCCTCTGTCTCGTCTTTTTTCCAAGCTGTACATGTTAAGATCATTAAGCCTTTCCTGGTAACTTTTCTCCTTCAAGCCGTACACCATTTTAGTAGCCCTTCTCTGAACTCTCTCTAAGATGTCTATATCCTTCTGGAGATACGGTCTCCAGTACTGCACACAGTACTCCAAGTGAGGTCTCACCAGTGCTCTGTACAGTGGCATGAGCACTTCCCTTTTCCTACTGCTAATACCTCTCCCTACACGAACAAGCATTCTGCTAGCATTTCCTGCTGCTCTATTACATTGACTACTTACCCTTAGATCCTCTGCAATAATAACCCCTAAATCCCTTTCCTCAGATGTTGAGGTTAGGACTGTATCAAATATTCTATATTCAGCCCTTGGGTTTTTACATCCCAGGTGCATTATCTTGCACTTATCCACGTTAAAACTCAATTGCCACAGCTCCGACCATTTTTTTAGTTTACCTAAATCCTTTGTCATTTGGCTGATCCCTCCAGGAACGTCAACCCTGTTGCAAATCTTTGTGTCATCAGCAAAAAGACATACTTTACCATTAATACCTTCTGCAATATCACTAATAAAAATATTAAATAGAATGGGTCCAAGTACTGACCCCTGAGGTACCCCACTGGTAACAAGACCTTGCGCCGAATAAACTCCATTTACCACAACCCTCTGTTGCCTGTCACTCAGCCACTGCCTAATCCATTCAACAATATTGGAATCCAAGCTCAAAGATTGCAATTTATTGATAAGCCTTCTATGCGGAACAGTATCAAAAGCCTTACTGAAATCTAAATAAGCAATGTCTACTGCACCACCTGTGTCTATTATTTTTGTTACCCAATCAAAAAAAATCAATAAGATTAGTTTGGCATGATCTCCCTGAGGTAAACCCATGTTGTTTCTGATCCTGTAATCTATGTGTTTTTAGATGGTCAACAATGCTTTCCTATAACATGGTTTCCATTAATTTCCCCACTACTGACGTAAGACTAACTGGCCTATAGTTCCCAGATTCCTCCCTACTACCCTTCTTGTGAATGGGCACAACATTTGCTAATTTCCAGTCTTCTGGGATGACTCCCGTTAACAGATTTATTTAACCAGTCCTTGCTAACGGTTTTGCTATTACATCACTGAGCTCTTTTAATAATTTAGGGTGGATCTCATCAGGCCCCATTGACTTATTTGTCTTTACTTTAGACAGCTGCTGTAGAACCTCCTCCTCTGTAAACTGATATGTAATTGTCTCGTTAGTGTTTCCTCCTAACTGAGGTCCCTTTCCTTCCTTTTCTTCTGCAAAGACTGAACAAAAATATTCATTGAGGCAGTCAGCGAGACTTTTATCCTCTTCTAAAGGTCCCGAGTAAACAATTGGGTTATCCTGGCGAGCGAAAAACATAAATTGCTGCCAAAATACCATTTGAGTAATATAATATCTCCAAAGTGATGGTGCAATAAAATCCCGATGTCTAATTATTGTCAGTGGGCGATGACAGTTTTGCAGCCAGAGTCCGACAACGTATCAAAGAGTAAGAAGAAGATACTATACTGGACCACAGTATCGCCAGGAACGTTGAATAGTCACGAATGAAAAATATTCCGCACAAAAACTTAATAAACAAACAGGTGTCAGGAATGGAGTGCGACGGTTGGTGAAGTGAGCCCATGATGCAGTGATTGGAGGAGTCACGTAGGTTACAGGGCACAGAAGGTTTATTAAAGCATAAACACAGCAGGAAAATAAACGGATCAGAGTCAATATTAAGCAAGCAACAGACTGTATGCTGGTTTCAGGGTTTGCTGGAAAGCAGGGTTCAACTTGCCAGCAAGGAGACTTGAAAGCGGGGGTACACTTGCCAGCGAGGATGGTTGAAAACAGGGGGGCACTTGCCAGCGAGGATGGTTGAAAGCAGGTGTGCACTTGCCAGCGAGGATGGTTGAAGGCGGGGGTGCACTTGCCAGCGAGGATGGTTGAAAGCGGGGGTGCACTTGCCAGCAAAGATGGTTGAAAGCAGGGGTGCACTTGCCAGGATCACAGGAGGGGTTCAGGTTCAAATAGCAGATAGCTTCAGGAACAGGACTAGTTGTTTGCACTTCCAGAATGTGAATGTTGAAGCCCTGATGGAAGGGTGGATCCCTCTTTTAAGTAGGCTTCATTAGGAGTCATAGCATACACCTGAAGGCACCACAACAGGAGATGAACAGCCAGATAGAGGATCCTGTAACCTGTATACAAACATAAGTAGGTGAATAACAAGCAAATGCAGATAGATAAAGGTTTGCCAGGGATTAGGTGCGGGCACAGGCTTTGTCTGAGACTGATTCCTTATATTACCCCACCTCAAGGAGCGCCCTTTGGGCATGAACAATTAAATTTATAGCAAGGGGATCACTTATTATTTCTTCTTGCGCCGCCGGTGAGGGCCATGACCCTTCACATCCTCCAAGGATGAACTCCGGGCGGACAAGGCTGTGGTACCATTATCAAATGTAGTATTGAGAGTAACAGGATGTCCATCAATCATTACGGCCGCAGGGATGTTCGTAGGGACTTGTAGGAAAAGTTCAGGCGCATCTTCCAGTTCTGAAGGTCTATGAACTTTTGGGTTTGTAATATTAAGGAGTTTATTGCGGATAGGAGTAATAGGATCATCTACCTTAGTTACTCCTGAGAGTCTTCTGTAAACTATGGTTGCACTTGAATAGGTAGCCAGATTCTGCTTAGGGACAATAGAGATGGTGGTATCGATAGGATTTAGGAGTGGGGGGAACAGATAATCATGTGCTCGCTCCTGTAAAGACGAAAGGATGAGTTGTTCTTTAATTGTCTGAGTGATTGAATAAACTTGAGTTGCAAGCGTGGTGATGGAGGATGCCATAATACCATAATTTTGTGGAGTAATAGGTATGGTGATGGTCTCACTGGGTTCTGTCACCTGTATTGTCACGGCAACAGTCTTTATGGCATGTGGTAAGTTGTCGGCAAATACTTCAGGAACAGATTCAATAAGGTCGTGGACCTTGGTAACGGTATCCTCGGGATGAACCGGGATTTCGGCAGAAGGTACCTCGGCGTGGACCGGGATTTCGGCAGAAGGTACCTCGGCGTGGACCTGGATTTCAGCAGAAGGTACCTCGGCGTAGACCGGGGTTTCTGCAGAAGGTACCTAGACGTAGACCGGGTTTTCTGCAGAAGGTACCTCGACGTAGACCGGGGTTTCTGCAGAAGGTACCTCGGCGTAGACCGGGGTTTCTGCAGAAGGTACCTCGGCGTAGACCCGGGTTTCTGAAGAAGGTACCTCGGCGTAGACCCGGGTTTCTGAAGAAGGTACCTCGGCGTAGACCGGGGTTTCTGCAGAAGGTACCTCGGCGTAGACCGGGGTTTCTGCAGAAGGTACCTCGGCGTAGACCGGGGTTTCTGCAGAAGGTACCTCGGCGTAGACCGGGGTTTCTGCAGAATCAGGAACCGGAGGTGCCATGGAAGCAAGGATACGTTGTACACCGGTGACCTGGAGAGAGAGAAAGTCCGTGGACTCTACCATATCTGAGACCATAGCCATGTCTCGTCGTGGCTTGTCATGGGACAGCTTAGGTGCCACGGGATCTCTTTGCTCAACCTCCTTATAGTCATCGGAAGGAGCTGGGTCAGCAGGCTTGGAAGCTTTGGCACGCTGACCTAGAGGACCATGTAGAGGCCGGGTCACTTGTACTACCCCAGCGGTACTGTAGATGGCAGTAACAGGAACCGGATACTCTGGTGGGCATCTCTGCGGTGGGTACCTTGGAGCTAGTAAGAATTGGAGTATTTGCAGCGGGTATCTCAGCGATGGGCACCTCGGCAGAAGCAGGAGCCAGAGTCTCAGCAGCGGGTACCTTTAGGATAGGTACTTTAGCGTGGTTAGGGTTACCAAAAACACAGCAGTGTAACGAAGTTTGGTTGGACTGAGGATATGCTTTGGTGAATGTAGCACTACAGTACACTGGATAAGGAGTTTTTGATGCACCAGTTCGTGGCTTTACAGCTGAAGAGTAGATATGCTTAGGAAGGTAGGAGCCTTAACCCGTAGAAGGTATAGGAGTAGCAGCCTTTTCACAAAGCTCCTCATCACAACAGTCAGACATACACTGGTCATATGGTAGACCTTCCCTCCAGAATTTTTTGTAAGGAGTACCCATAGTACAATTAATACGTTCTATATGTTGACCTGGGCCACCATGGGGATGTTTGGCATATTGTAATGGTATCTCTCCATCAGAGTCAGCGTCACTCCCATCATTAGATCCATAGTCACAAGAAAGCTGGTAAGGTAAGGATGATGATTGATCTTGCTGGCTGAGAGTAATGGGAGTTGCAGTTGTTGCTGTAATGAACTCAGACCGTTGTGCAGCTTTTTTGATTGCTAAAGCCTCTACATATATTTGCAGGTCTTTCTTGCGGATTACAGCTCCATTAGATGTATAGGCGCAATCTGGTGATATTGATCTCATAGGCTGTTGGCTGGTAGTGATGGGAATTGTAGTCCCGGTAGCTAGAGCAGACCCAATCTGCATAGGTTCAGCATAATCATAGTCCTCAGACACAGAGGGTTCATATTCCATGCTTGTAGGTGGATCAATCTCGTCAGGCATAACAGGTACAGAACTTATAGGATCAAGAAGGTCATGCCCGTGATGGTGCAGGGTATTCATCACTAGTGTATTTAGATTTTGTGCTGCCCTCGGCCTGACTAAACTCGTGCACCCCCTAATTTCAATGTGACACACCACTTTCTGTCAAGGTCACACCTCTTCCTGGTAGGCTTGTGCACCGATTTTTTTTTCGGTTCGATTCGGTTCGATTTGTTCGGATGTTTAAAATTTTCGATTCGGCTCATTTCGACCGATTTCTGTTTCGATTCGGTTCAGTTTGACTCGTTTTTCGTGTACATTTTTTTTTCGGAATATCGACCATTTTTCGTATTTTCGGGTCACTTTGCTCGTTTTTTGTATCGACTTTTCGGAAATTTTCGTTTTTTCGGAACGTCTGTTCTCCTCGTTTCAAAGTGTCTACGATAATTCTGGCGATTCTATCGTGTTTTTTTTATTAAATAAAGATCCTTTTTTTCTTATGAATAATTGAATATACATTTCACAACTTTACTTAATCATATTAATATGGTATGAAAGCCAAGGAACAAAAAAAATGAACAAAACGATTTAAAAAACGCTAAACTGACCCGAATGCCACAAGAAACAAGTAATACGCATTTACAAATACAAAATTTACAGAATCAGCGATATAACCGATAATAGTTAAATATACGATTTCCAGAATTACCGAAATAGAACCGAAATCACGAATGGAACCGAAATCATGAATAGAGCAAAAATAAATTTCGATTTGACACATTTCAAGTCCATTCGAAAAATCTTTTCGGATCTATCGGTTTTCGGGTCCGACCCGATTCGGAAATTCGGCCGAATCCGAATCCGAAGACACGAATCGGGAAATTTCGTGAAAATTCCGAAATTCCGAAACCCGAAACGCACATCCCTACTTCCTGGTTAAACACCACCCTTCCTATTTAGACTCCACCTTTTCCTCTCTTTATATTAAAAGTGGACACCAAGTGCCTACTTGTATATTTTGTTTACCATTTCAAATGTATCTATTGAGATAAATAAAATTATGAAATGTTTAAATTCAAGCATTTTTACAAAAGATCAGCCATGCATGTCAAGTATACTTAATCACAGCCACTCTTATTGGTGGAACAATAAAACCCACAGAAATGTGCAGTGTGTATGAGCAGATCAGAGCTGCACAGCAATAAAACCCACAGAAATGTGCGGTGTGTATGAGCGTATCCAGAGCTCCACCGCAATAAAACAAATTTAATTCCAAAAGCCCCCCATTCTTTTCATTCCAAAACGGACCCCTCTTTTCATCTCACCCCCTCATTACATTCCAAACCCCCCCGCCCTCTCCTCATTACATTTCAAAGTTACATTATATGTGCAAACCGTGCCTGGCCCGCAAGCAATCCATAATCCAGACAGGTTGCAATAGGCTAGCAGTATGTAATGCTTGTCTCAAACGCATTAAGGAAAAGTGAAATCCGTTCACCAACCGCAACTATTGGAGCTCCTCCATGCTAAAGATAAATATATATTTATTACATATAATAAAAAGTATTTTTCATTTTTTTTCCACTTAGTTTGATCAATAAATTAACTCTTCCAGTGCCAGTAAAGATGCTCCTGACATCATTCTGTCACTCAGGTTTGTGATGGAGAAGTGAGATATTCCCAAGTAACCCCCTAGTGTTACCTCCTGGTTCCTCTCTTGCTCCAGTCTGTGCAGTAAACTCAGGATTGAAGCATTACTGGAAGCAGAGGATGGCAGGCAGCCCCCTGCATGCACACCAGCCTCTCACACTGCACTGTCCCCTTCACTCCAGAGGCAGAGGGCTGGGGTCTGATCTGCACAGCATCCCCACCAGGGTGACGAGGCTGAAGTTAGTTTCTTATTCGGCCAGTTACTTATTCGTGGAAGTTGGTTTCTGATTCGGTTGAATTCTAAGTATGTAAAATTTCAATAAAAACCTGATTTTAGATGGTAAATTGCCATTGTGCCAAAGATTTTAACATGGATTTATATAGAGGTGGATGCCCTCTACCAAACAATGTCAAATTTAGCCTGGCCCAACTGCAATTTGGGCAGAAAAATCAGTGCCAACTGTGCCAAGGGTGTTGATTTTTACTATTTTGAATAAGTAACTGATGTTTTCAAAGGGTTAATTGCCATTGGGCCACTGAATTCAACATGGATTTATATAGAGGTGGATGCCCTCTATCAAACACAATTGTCTTCAGCCTGGCCCAATGGCAAGTTTGCCACGAAAACAGTGCCAACTGTGCCAAGGGTGTTGATTTTTACTATTTTGAATAAGTAACTGATGTTTTCAAAGGATTAATTGATATTGGACCACTGAATTCAACATGGATTTATATAGAGGTGGATGCCCTCTATCAAACACCATTGTCTTCAGCATGGCCCAATGGCAAGTTTTCCACGAAACCAGTGCCAACTGTGCCAAGGGTGTTGATTTTTACTATTTTGAATAATTGATGATTTCAAAGGGTTAATTGCCATTGGGCCACCGAATTCAACATGGGTTTATATAGAGGTGAATGTCCCCTATCAAACACAATTGTCTTCAGCCTGGCCCAATGACAAGCTTGCCACAAAAACAGTGCCAACTGTGCCAATGGTGTTTATTTTTACTATTTTGAATAAGTAACTGATGATTTCAAAGGGTTGATTGCCATTGGGCCACTGAATTCAACATGGATTTATAAAGAGGTGGATGTCCTCTATCAAACAAAATTGTCTTCAGCCTGGCCCAATGGCAAGTTTGCCACGAAAACAGTGCCAACTGTGCCAAGGGTGTTGATTTTTACTATTTTGAATAAGTAACTGATGTTTTCAAAGGATTAATTGATATGGACCACTGAATTCAACATGGATTTATATAGAGGTGGATGCCTCTATCAAACACCATTGTCTTCAGCATGGCCCAATGGCAAGTTTTCCACGAAACCAGTGCCAACTGTGCCAAGGGTGTTGATTTTTACTATTTTGAATAATTGATGATTTCAAAGGGTTAATTGCCATTGGGCCACCGAATTCAACATGGGTTTATATAGAGGTGAATGTCCCCTATCAAACACAATTGTCTTCAGCCTGGCCCAATGACAAGCTTGCCACAAAAACAGTGCCAACTGTGCCAATGGTGTTTATTTTTACTATTTTGAATAAGTAACTGATGATTTCAAAGGGTTGATTGCCATTGGGCCACTGAATTCAACATGGATTTATAAAGAGGTGGATGTCCTCTATCAAACAAAATTGTCTTCAGCCTGGCCCAATGGCAGGTTTGACACGAAAACAGTGCCAACTGTGCCAAGGGTGCTGATTTTTACTATTTTGAAGAAGTAACTGATGTTTTCAAAAGGTTAATTGCCATTGGGCCACTGAATTCAACATGGATTTATATAGAGGTGGATGCCCTCTATCAAACACCATTGTCTTCAGCCTTGCCCAATGGCAAGTTTTCCACGAAAACAGTGCCAACTGTGCCAAGGGTGTTGATTTTCACTATTTTGAATAAGTGATGATTTCATAGGGTTAATTGCCATTGGCCCACTGAATTCAACATGGGTTTATATAGAGGTGAATGTCCTCTGTCAAACACAATTGTCTTCAGCCTGGCCCAATGGCAAGTTTGCCACGTAAACAGTGCCAACTGTGCCATGGGTGCTGATTTTTACTGTTTTGAATAAGTAACTGATGTTTTCAAAGGGTTAATTGCCATTGGGCCACTGAATTCAACATGGATTTATATAGAGGTGGATGCCCTCTGTCAAAAACACAATTGTCTTCAGCCTTGCCCAATTGCAAGTTTGCCACGAAAACAGTGCCAACTGTGCCATGGGTGCTGATTTTTACTGTTTTGAATAAGTAACTGATGTTTTCAAAGGGTTAATTGCCATTGGGCCACTGAATTCAACATAGATTTATATAGAGATGGATGCGGTCTATCAAACACAATTGTCTTCAGCCTTGCCCAATGGCAAGTTTGCCACGTAAACAGTGCCAACTGTGCCATGGGTGCTGATTTTTACTGTTTTGAATAAGTAACTGATGTTTTCAAAGGGTTAATTGCCATTGGGCCACTAAATTCAACATGGTTTTATATATAGGTGGATGCCCTCTATCGAACACAATTGTCTTCAGCCTGGCCCAATGGCAAGTTTGCCACGTAAACAGTGCCAACTGTGCCATGGGTGCTGATTTTTACTGTTTTGAATAAGTAACTGATGATTTCAAAGTGTTAATTGCCATTGGGCCACTAAATTCAACATGGATTTATATAGAGGTGGATGTCCTCTATCAAACACAATTGTGTTCAGCCTGGCCCAATGGCAAGTTTGCCACGTAAACAGTGCCAACTGTGCCATGGGTGCTGATTTTTACTGTTTTGAATAAGTAACTGATGTTTTCAAAGGGTTAATTGCCATTGGGCCACTGAATTCAACATAGATTTATATAGAGGTGTATGCCCTCTATCAAACACAATTGTCTTCAGCCTGGCCCAATGGCAAGTTTGCCACGTAAACAGTGCCAGCTTTGCCATGGGTGCTGGTTTTTACTGTTTTGAATAAGTAACTGATGATTTCAAAGGGTTAATTGCCATTGGGCCACTGAATTCAACATGGATTTATATAGAGGTGGATGTCCTCTATCAAACACAATTGTCTTCAGCCTGGCCCAATGGCAAGTTTGCCACGTAAACAGTGCCAACTGTGCCATGGGTGCTGATTATTACTGTTTTGAATAAGTAACTGATGTTTTCAAAGGGTTAATTGCCAGTGGGCCACTGAATTCAACATGGATTTATATAGAGGTGGATGACCTCTATTAAAATCAGTGACACAATGGGTGGTGTGGTTTGGCCGAGCTCTGAGATGGCTGCCTGATCTCTGAGCTTCTGCGCAGGTGGCGCTTCCACAACTGACAGTAGCCTCCACTGATCAGCCCTGGACTTCATTGTAGCCTGTGGGGTTTAGCTTCCATGCCCAGGAGCAAGTTGAACCCCAAATCGAGCCAAGCTGAAATTGCCCAGTATTTTCCCCTGCTGTTGGCGGTGGTGCGTTCAGAAGCTGTCAGGATGGCGTCGTCGTGAGTCCTTCTGTCGCGAAAGGTGAGCCTCGTACTCGATGTGACAAGAAAGCTCTTACTCACTATGAAGGATGACCTTCAGACTGACCTCAGGGCGGGCCTGGAGAGGCTACGGACGGACATTGGCGCACTGGGGACCCGCATAGCCAAACTCGAGCATTAAGTGGAGACTGATCACGCCGAGGCGCAGGCTATATTACGAGAGGCCTGCGACAACTACGTGTTGCTTCAGGAGGAAGTAGAATACCTGGACAGCAGGTCCCGTCGCTCCAACCATTGTATCGGAGATGTCCCGGAGACAAGTTGTTCCACACCCTGTTCTTCATGCCACTCCGGAGGTGGAGTTGCGCCTAAATAGGATCCATAGAGCCCTGCGCCCATGCTTGGGCCCCAACGAACCCCTGTGGGACGTGGTGCTCAAGTGCTGGTATTACTCCACCAAGGATGCCCTGCTGCTTGCAGCTCGTTATGGCGCCTCCTTGATTGAGGGGGTTGCCCAGAATCTCTTCAACGATGTGGCTTCTTCTACGCTTCCGAAGAGAAGACCAATGGCCTCTTACAGAGCTTCTTCCGCACAAGGAAGTCCGCTACCCTGGAGGTTTCCATTTTGCCCCATGATGGGGCCTTCATATCCCTGCGCTCACCGGCCGATTACACTTGACTGTTGGAGGCATTGGGGATCCCCATGCCAGCAGATCTATTCGTGCTCCTGGACAGAGGCCGTGGAACGGAGGTACCGGCCTTACCACAACACCAGGCCTGGGTTAACACCTGTCATCCCCACCATTGAAGCTCTTTGTAGCTCCCTCCGCTCCTCCAGTTTTGTGCTCCCTCATTTGCCGGGCCCTCGTCTTCCTGTTCTGCCATGCTCTCCCTGGTCCCGTACCCCTCAACCTTGCATTCCTCCATGATTTTTGATTCGGACATTTTCTTGGTCGACTGACCCTCCTATTGCTCTGGTTTGTTGTGATGGTACAGGCTGCAGGGTCCCACCACATTTAAAAACTTTTTGCCTTTGTTTTGCCCTGCACCTTTTTTGCCCCATTGGGCCCCTTATTTTACATCCTGTTTTCACATGCCCATATGTGGGTTTCTGTTCCTCAATATTCTGCTTGCTCGGAAACTGTGTTTTTCCTGCCCACTGCTTACGTGCATCAAGCCGCCACCTGCTGCGACCCGACTTTGGCCTTCGAACCATCTCCAGACTGGACAAGGGCGACATTCCACAAACTGGGAAATGGCTGAGACTGTGGTGGCCATTATATTCAGGGACTGGGGAATGGCTGGAGGCAGTGGTGCTCCGGGATGTCTGAGGGTGGGCAGGAGGGTGAACAATAGGGACAGCTCCATATAAGTATGACCTGTGTTTTGCACAAGAAACAGATTCTATTTGCAATTCAACCTAAAATGTGTCTTGCCTCGTTCTTGGGGCAAAACCTGCAGCTATAAGACACACTCTGCCCAGTAGTTGTATGTGCTACTATTGGGCCCTGACGCCGTGTATCCAGCCGGGGTACTCCGTGATCGTCACATTTGTGCACTTTCTCATGGACCCTAGCCCCAGCCCTTACTGATGCCAGAGTGGCGGGGGTGAAGGGTTCACGGTGAGGATGAGCCTTTATGGGAGTAGACGCTCTTTCTTTTTGTATTATTCACATGACTATTGCATGGATCGCACTATAAATAGAGGTTTCAGTATGGATGACATGGGATGGGGGTTTGTATTACTTTTCTGTCTGTGGGGATACTGTTATGTTCTGCTATAAGATTTTGGGTCTATGGATGTCTGCCTCGATTGGGACGGGGGGTTACAGTTTTTTCTTTTTAATCCACATGGACATTGAGTCACATCCAGTGGTCCTGGGGGTGCCCATGCCTCGTCTGGCGTCCCAGGTAGTACCCGGCAGCACTGTGTTCGCTTTTCGCTGGCTGGGTGCCTATTGATATACCGGCTCGCGGCGGTCACATGGGTGGCCAGGAGGCGCCTGTTAACCCTTTCTGGCTGTTGTACCCTGCAGATAGTAAGCTTTACCAACCATTCAAGGATCGGAGGGGTAGATAGGGTTCTGTATACAGGGACCAGCATCGTAGTTCTACTGGGGATCCGTGACACATTGTATAGTTCAGACTGTCAATAGTGGTTTACGTGTTGAGATGGACGGGATGGGAGGGGGGTTTAGTATAAGAGCACTCCCATAGGGTCACCCCACACTTGGAATGGGAGGGGGAATGTGTTCTTTATGCTAGTATGTGGGGTCACTGTTCTGTATTGCTATACTGAGGGTGGGGGGGGGGTTTGCTTTCATTCTCTGTACGGAGGTGCCAAGGACACAGCTGGATTTAGGGTTTTTCTTTCCTCATGGGGGTCGGGAAGGGGTGGGATTTTTTGGGGTTTTTTTCCGGGAGCTTCTCTCTTTGGAGAGGTGGGGTGGAGGGGACGCATATATATGAGAACTGCTTGTGATTTGCTCCAAGGGGGTTCAATGTCTTCTCAGCTCACGGTGGACGTGCAGTGTTGAGCCTCAGCCTTGTTGCCAAAAAGGATCTTGGTTTCTGTGCCAATCTGACTATTGGGCCAGGCAAAAGACAACTGTTTTTAACGAAGGGCATCCAACTCTGTATAATTCTATGTTGAAATCAGTGGCCCAACCGCATTTAACCCTTTAAAAACATCAGTTATCTATTCAAATTGATGGAAATCAGTGCCCATAGCACAGATGGCACTGTTTCTGTGCCAAACTAACCATTGGGCCAGGTTATCGACAACTTTTTTAATAGAGGGCATCCAACTCTATATAAATACATGGTGAAATCAGTGGCCCAATGGCATTTAACCCTTTAAAAACATCAGTTACTTATTCAAATTTATGGGAATTGGTGCCAATGGCAGTGTGGCACTATTTCTGTGTGCCAACCGACCATTGGGCCAGTGTAACGAAAACAGTTTTTAATAGAAGGCATCCAATTCTATATAAATTCATGTTGAAATCAGTGGCCCGACAGCATTTAACCCTTTAAAAACAGTTACTTATTCAAACTAATGAAATTTGTTTGCCTGGCACGGTTGTCACTGTTTTTGTGCCAAACTGACCATTGGGCCAACATAATGACAACTGTTTTCAATAGAGGGCATCCAACGCTCTATAGATCCATGGTGAAATCAGTGGCCCAATGGCATTTAACCCTTTAAAAACTAGGGATGCACCGATACCACTTTTTTAAGACAGAGTACGAGTACCGATACTTTTTTTCAAGTACTCACCGATACCGAGTACCGATACTTTTATTTTATGTCATGTGAACGCTTTCCAATAAGAACAGACCTCATATAAAAATGCCCCCAGCTCTCATTGATTATGCCCCAGCTCACATGGATATGTCCCCAGCTCACATGGATATTGCCCTCAGCTCTCATAGATATGCCCCCAGCTCTCATGGATATGCCCCAGTTCATGGATATTGCCCCCAGCTCATGGATATGCCCCCAGCTCTCATGGATTATGCCCCCAGCTCATGATTATGCCCCAGCTCATGGATTATGCCCCAGCTCATGATTATATACCCCAGCTCTCATAGATTATGCCCCAGCTCATGGATATTGCCCCCAGCTCTCAGATATGCCCCCCAGCTCATGGATATGCCCCCCAGCTCATGGATATGCCCCCAGCTCATGGATATGCCCCCAGCTCTCATGGATTATGCCCCCCAGCTCATGGATTATGCCCCAGCTCATGGATTATACCCCAGCTCTCATAGATTATGCCCCAGCTCATGGATATTGCCCCCAGCTCTCAGATATGCCCCCCAGCTCATGGATATGCCCCCCAGCTCATGGATATGCCACCCAGCTCATGGATATGCCCCCCCAGCTCATGGATATGCCACCCAGCTCAGTGTGTGTATGTGTATATATTACAGCAGGGGTGTGGGAATTATATCGCCCGACGCCCGTTATATGAAGATCCGGGCGGCGGACAAGTAAATAATTTTGAGATGCAGTCCGGCGGGCAAGAAGCCCGCCGGACTGCTCCCAGCACATGAGCGCCGTCGGGAAACAAAGCGCGATCATCCATAGGAGGATCGCACTTTGTACACTGATCGCAGAGAGTGGAAGGAATGCCCACTCTCACGGACGTTCCTTCCTCTCTCTCACAGAGCGGCGCGATGAGGGGAGGGGCCGGAGCTACGGCGCTTGCACACAAGCTTTTGATCCACACTCCCCATCCTGCACTGCTTCTATACCCACCGAGAAGCATGAATATGGAACGGGGTGTCTGGGAGTACGTTTGGGGGGGTTGCAGAGGCATCCTGATACAAAACAGGCCCTGTGTCCAGGTGAGCAGCTCTGCCACGCAATATGCCAAGCAGCCCTTTACCTCGTTCCGTGAGCGTTTATCGTGAGGAGGGTGGAGCGGGATCTCCTGGGGTATAGTAAACAGAAAGCGGCGCTGGCACAGGGATAAAAGCGAGCAGCTCGGAGGCCATGGAAATGCCTTACCCAAAGAGGATCTGAGTTAACCCTTGCCACTGTGCCCTTTAAATGCTCAAATCACTAGGTCAAACGAGGTTCAGTATTTTCCTGGCACACAAGGCTGGCCACGAGGCAGCGGGCACTCAGCATGGAAATACCCTGGCTAGATTATAGGAGAGTGGGAAAAAACATGTCCACATTCACTGTATAGCATGCCACATTCACTGTATGGCATGTCCACATTCACTGTATGGCATGTCCACATTCACTGTATAGCATGCCCACATTCACTGTGGGCATTATCTGGTCTGAGGTCTATATCTGTGGGCATTATCTGATCCGTGGTCTATATATGTGGGCATTATCTGGTCTGAGGTCTATATCTGTGGACATTATAAATTATGTGCACGCTGTTAAGAATGAAGACCTCTAAACACTATTTTGTTGAAATTATTTTTCTTATCAGGACAAATAGATCGGACTACCACTTAGTCCGTTGGACAAGTAGATATTTTTAAAATTTCCACACCCCTGTTACACATACACACACACACACAGACCCCAGACCAGACATAGGGCAGCTGTCCGAATGCTCCATCGGCATTCGGACAGGCACCTGGAGCTCTCCGTTCATACTTACCATCCTGAGCGACGCCGGTAAAGTTTCCGCGCGTGCGCTCGTTGGAAGGCCCCCAGCCGCGATCACCCACGTCAAACTTTACCGGCGTCGCTCAGGATGGTAAGTATGTACGGAGAGCTCCAGGTGCCTGTCCGAATGCCGATAGGGCGGCTGTCCGAATGCTCTATCGGCATTCGGACAGGCCCTGCAGCTGCTCTCCGCGTTCATACTTACCTTCCTGAGCAACGCCGACAAGGTCTTTGCGCGTGCGCTCGTTGGAGGGCCCCCAGCCTCGATCACGTGGGAGTCCCTGGTGATCGCGGCTGGGGGCCTTCCAACGAGCGCACGTGCGGAAGCTTTACCGGCGTCACTCAGGAAGGTAAGTATGATCGCGGAGAGCAGCTGCAGGGCCTCTCCGAATGCCGATAGAGCATTCAGACAGCCGCCCCAGCCCCTCGGATGCCGGCAAGCCGGCTCAATGCTGGCTTCCGGTATCAGGGGAAATATTGGGGGCACTGCACGAGTACCATGTACTCCTGCAGTACCCGGTATCGGCACTGATACCGATACTAGTATCGGTATCGGTGCAACCCCATTAAAAACATCAGTTACTCATTCAAAACAGTAACAATCAGCACCCATGGCATAGTTGGCACTGTTTTTGTGGCAAACTTGCCATTGAGCCATGCTGAAGACTATTGTGTTTGATAGAGGACATCCACCTCTATATTCCATTGTTCATGTTGAATCAGTGGCCTGGAAATCATCAGTTACTTATACAAAATAGTAAAAATCAACACCCTTGGCACAGTTGGCACTGTTTTCATGGCAAACTTGCCATTGGGCCAGGCTGAAGACAATTGTGTTTGATAGATTTATATAGAGGTGGATGCCCTCTATGTTGAATTCAGTGGCCCAATGGCAATTAACCCTTTGAAAACATCAGTTACTTATTCAAGACAGTAAAAATCAGCACCCATGGCACAGTTGGCACTGTTTACGTGGCAAACTTGCCATTGGGCCAGGCTGAAGACAATTGTGTTTGATAGACGGCATCCACCTCTATATAAATATATGCTGAATTCAGTGGCCAAATGGCAATTAACCCTTTGAAAACATCAGTTACTTATTCAAAACAGTAAAAATCAGCACCCATGGCACAGTTGGCACTGTTTACGTGGCAAACTTGCCATTGGGCCAGGCTGAAGACAATTTTGTTTGATAGAAGACATTCACCTCTATATAAATCCATGTTGAATTCAGTGGCCCAATGGCAATTAACCCTTTGAAAACATCAGTTACTTATTCAAAACAGTAAAAATCAGCACCCATGGCACAGTTGGCACTGTTTACGTGGCAAACTTGCCATTGGGCCAGGCTGAAGACAATTGTGTTTGATAGAGGACATTCACCTCTATATAAATCCATGTTGAATTCAGTGGCCCAATGGCAATTAACCCTTTGAAAACATGAGTTACTTATTCAAAATAGTAAAAATCAACACCCTTGGCACAGTTGACACTGATTTTTCTGCCCAAATTGCAGTTGGGCCAGGCTAAATTTGACATTGTTTGGTAGAGGGCATCCACCTCTATATAAATCCATGTTACAATCATTGGCACAATGGCAATTTACCATCTAAAATCAGGTTTTTATTGAAATTTTACATACTTAGAATTCAACCGAATCAGAAACCAACTTCCACGAATAAGTAACTGGCCGAATAAGAAACTAACTTCAGCCTCGTGCCAGGGTGTGTGTAACGCTCGCAAAGTTCTATACACCCGAGCGCACAGTGCTAGGTGCTCGCGTGTATAGAACTTTGCGAGCGTTACACACACCCTGGCGGGGATGCTGTGCCAGTATAAGATAATAACAAGGAGAGAGAAAATACCTTATACTGGCACAGCAACCCCAACAGGGTGTGTGTAACGCTCGCAAAATTCTATACACACGAGCACCTAGCGCTCAGGTATATAGAACTTTGCGAGCGATACACACACCCTGGCGGGGATGCTGTGCCAGTAGAAGATATTTTCGCTCTCCTTGTTATTCCTTCCCCCGCGCAAATGTGGTAGCAGGCAGCGCCCGGGATGGAGGAGCGCGTCCCTTGGCCAGCAGGATGCACCGAGGCATGCAGGGCCCGGGCAGCTCTTACCTGTTTATCCCGCCGCCTGGGACATGGGAGAGGAGGATCCGCCGGGTGCAGTTACACGAAGTGCAGGGCTGGGTCGCCGGCGGGGGAGGAGAGGCATTCAATCACAGCTGCTGGCCACAGCCGGAGGGCCTGCCCACACACGCACCGGCAGCACCTTAATCCCGCTCTTCGGCTGGCCGCATTTCACGTGTGTGGGCGGGTCGGCGCATGGTCATTGGGCAGATAAAAAATAGTGCAGAAAATAGTTTCAGAAGCCGGCGGGTGGTGGTTTCCATTGAGCTGCAGGTCCCACTGAGCAGCGGGGTCGCCGCCCCCTGGAAAATGCCGCCCTAGGCCAAAATACAGCACTGACTATCATACTCATTATCAATAATCGCCTTCTTCTTAGGTTTAGTACTAGCAGATTTACTGGTTGTAGGAGTCTGCTTAGACATGGGAGGTTTCTTGGGAGCTTGCTTTGATACTGGAGTTGATTTAGGAACCGCAGCTGTTTTTTTGGAGGGTCTTACTGTGCAATCACATAATAAATGAGACTGATCCCCGCAGTACCAGCATAAAGTAAACTCTTCTCTACGTTTACGCTCTTCAGGAGATAATTTCTTTGTTTCAGGTTTACTCACTTTAGAAGAGCCCCATTCCTTCATGAGATAAGCCAGGTGTGAGAATAGTTCAGTGAAAGTTTTTCTGACCAGCTCCACCATGAATTGTATCACCGCGGGCCCAGCGTTTGGCTTCAACATTCTGTCAGGAATGGAGTGCGACGGTTGGTGAAGTGAGCCCATGATGCAGTGATTGGAGGAGTCACGTAGGTTACAGGGCACAGAAGGTTTATTAAAGCATAAACACAGCAGGAAAATAAATGGATCAGAGTCAATATTAAGCAAGCAACAGACTATGCTGGTTCCAGGGTTTTCTGGAAAGCAGGGTTCAACTTGCCAGCGAGGAGACTTGAAAGCGGGGGTACACTTGCCAGCGTGGATGGTTGAAAGCAGGGGTGCACTTGCCAGCGAGGATGGTTGAAAGCGGGGGTGCACGTGCCAGCGAGGATGGTTGAAGGCGGGGGTGCACTTGCCAGCGAGGATGGTTGAAAGCGGGGGTGCACTTGCCAGCAAGGATGGTTGAAAGCGGGGGTGCACTTGCCAGGATCACAGGAGGGGTTCAGGTTCAAATAGCAGATAGCTTCAGGAACAGGACTAGTTGTTTGCACTTCCAGAACGTTAATGTTGAAGCCCTGATGGAAGGGTGGATCCCTCTTTTAAGTAGGCTTCATTAGGAGTCATAGCATACACCTGAAGGCACCACAACAGGAGATGAACAGCCAGATAGAGGATCCTGTAACCTGTATACAAACATAAGTAGGTGAATAACAAGCAAATGCAGGTAAATAAAGGTTTGCCAGGGATTAGGTGCGGGCACAGGCTTCGTCTGAGACTGATTCCTTACTGCAGGAAACAAGAGTAACTGTATGCACAAATCAGATCACTGAATAACAATAAAATAAAAATAACCGAAGAGTGTTCACTGCCTGAGCGGAAAGTGGGTGTAATGCCCCTAGGACTATTCTCCAGAGAGGAAAGGGAGAGAACGGGAGTGGAAGTCAGGGGTGATGGAGGGGGATTCCTGACATCGATGTTATCTTGGAAGATAGTACGTAAGGGCATCCGTCGGAGTGTCGAAAAAAGTGACTTGGCCAGTCAGGACTACTCGGAGCCTGGCTGGATACTGTAGGGTGAAGCACACATTACAAGCGGCTAGCTTGGAACAGATGGGAGCAAATGCATAGCCTTGTTGAGTCAGGGATGCAGAAAAGTCCTGGAAGAAGTGCGAAGTGGCCACTTGGTACTCCAAAGTTTTAAGCTTACGGTATTCTTGCAGGATCCAAACTTTAGCAGTAAAACTGAGGAGCTTAAAGATAGAAACATAGAAACATAAAAAATGTCGGCAGATAAGAACCTTTCGGCCCATCTAGTCTGCCCAATTACATGGATACTTTACCTGGATTTATCTTTTGTTTAGGATAGCCTTATGCCTATCCCATGCCTGCTTAAATTCAATCACTGTTTTGGCCTCTACCACTTCTACTGGAAGGCTGTTCCATGTATCCACCTCCCTCTCAGTAAAATAATGCTTCCTGATGTTACTTTTAAACCTTTGCCCCTCTAATCTAAGACTATGTCCTCTTGTTTTGCTACTTTGTTTCCTTTTAAATATACTCCCTTCCTCTACCTTGTGGATTCCCTTTACGTATTTAAATGTTTCTATCATATCTCCTCTGTCTCGTCTTTTTTCCAAGCTATACATGTTAAGATCATTAAGCCTTTCCTGGTAACTTTTCTCCTTCAAGCCGTACACCATTTTAGTAGCCCTTCTCTGAACTCTCTCTAAGATGTCTATATCCTTCTGGAGATACGGTCTCCAGTACTGCACACAGTACTCCAAGTGAGGTCTCACCAGTGCTCTGTACAGTGGCATGAGCACTTCCCTTTTCCTACTGCTAATACCTCCTCCCTACACAACCAAGCATTCTGCTAGCATTTCCTGCTGCTCTATTACATTGACTACTTACCCTTAGATCCTCTGAAATAATGACCCCTAAATCCCTTTCCTCAGATGTTGAGGTTAGGACTGTATCAAATATTCTATATTCAGCCCTTGGGTTTTTACGTCCCAGGTGCATTATCTTGCACTTATCCACATTAAAACTCAATTGCCACAGCTCCGACCATTTTTTTAGTTTACCTAAATCATTTGTCATTTGGCTGATCCCTCCAGGAACGTCAACCCTGTTGCAAATCTTTGTGTCATCAGCAAAAATACATACTTTTCCATTAATACCTTCTGCAATATCACTAATAAAAATATTAAAGAGAATGGGTCCAAGTACTGACCCCTGAGGTACCCCACTGGTAACAAGACCTTGCACCGAATAAACTCCATTTACCACAACCCTCTGTTGACTATGAATATGACTATGAGTGAACGGTCTGGCTAGGGCGATAGATCTGGACCCATGTGGTGCTCTCTTTCTATGGTGAGGGGGACATCAGAGGTTGAAAGCCCCAATGTTGTAGGAAACCAGGTAGAAACTATGGCCTGGAGTTGTGGGCCTTTGATTCCGGTAGCCCCACCAATTGCAAACTCTTTCTCCGACTTCTATTCTCAAGGTCGTCAACTTTTTTTCCAGCAAAAGTGATAAAAGGAGATCGTGAAATTCCACAGATTTTTTGAGTGGTACCGTTTCGTCCTCTAGAATCGAGATTAATTTCTCCACTTCTGTGATTCTTTGAGCTTGTGCCATTAATTGTGAAAAAGTTAATTCAGTGGGGTTGGAAAGATGATCTAGCTTCTCATCCAAAAGCGGGGACAGTATTGCTGTGATATCAGCTAGGCATGCCATGTTATCTTGAAATTTTGATAAATGAGGAGGTGATGCTGAGGTGACAAAGTGGGTCTGTGAGCTCCCTGGTTCTGAATTAGGACCCCAGAATTTTTACCTTGCGCCTTTGCAGTGTTCTGCCTTGAACTTATAGAAGAGGATGCTATGAATTTTTCCATGATAAATGGAGTGCAAGACAACTCACTTAATTTAAACAGATCTCTTCACTAATAAGGTATATTCTAGTGTTCCAATGTACCCTAAATATATTCTATATTACTAGTTACGACCCTCTGCACCATGATTATTTTATTCTTTAAATCTTTGAGAAGGCTTGCAAGATAGTGACTGTTTTTACCATTCCAGCAATAGAATAGCGAGGCGCATGGATCTTGTCTGATATTTAAAGTACATTAAATAAAATAGCAAAAAAAACATCATTCCATCGCAAGGTGTAAAGAGAACTGATTTATTCCAAATGCAAGGTTTCAGTTGCACCTGGAAACTTTATCAAATGTCATATACATTTGATAAAGTTTCCTGGAGAAACTGAAACGTTGTGCTTGGAATAAATTTGGTTTCTTTCAAACCCTGTGCCACTTAGAATACTGCCGTGCTGGTTGCCCTAACAACCTCTGAACCAGGCATGTACTGGCCATAGGGACTACAGGGACATTCCCAGTGGGCAGATGGCTCAGTGGGCCAGTGTGAATGCTGGTTCACTGAGTGGCTCACACTGCCCTTAATGAGTGAGGCAAGAACTTCCTCACCATCTGTAAAACACAACAGTCTGCCACAGTCTCATATTGGGGCAACCGTGCCGGTGAGACCAGCTGTGCATCCGCCTCACCTTAAGACGTGGTGTACACTCAACCTCAGTGCTGCTGTGTTGCTTTACCCAACCACTCTGCAGCAACTCTGGTATCTGCAGAGAAATTTGTTGAACGATCCGGTTTATTTATATACTATTTCAGTGCATGTTTGCATTATTAAAGTAGGCTGGTCTGGATGAAGTCCAGGGCTGATTTTTTGTTGTCCCAGTCCAGCCCTGTTCAGAACTTACCATTGTTTCTGGTCTGTAGGTGAATGCTATATCAATTTTTTTGGATACACTTTTAGGGCCATATTACATACTTGGTGCTAACTTAACCAGAGCTGTTGTAAATTTACCAGAGAAATTATAGTCTATGGAGGTTTTAAGTTTACAACAGCTCTGGTTAAGTTAGCACCAACTTTGTAATATGGCCCATAGAGTCCATTACACTTATTAGTTAGATAGATATGTTTTTCAATCAGTTCGTGTCCTCATCTCATACTATACCCTGTCTCTTTACTTGCTCAGTTTATTGTATGTAATTAAATGAGTGGATTGATAATTCCTTATAAACAATAATTATTTACTGAATGGTACCGTATTCCTCCTGATTGCACTTTATTACACTTTCCAAATGGGACAGCAATTAAAATTTGTCTTTTTGTGAGGACCTTGTATATGTCAGACTAATGAGAGCTTGGTTTTGTACAGGGAAATAAAGCTAAAGCGCACATTAAATAATTAATTGTTTCTGATTTCTTAAGTCAGCTTGTTTCATATTCATTACTGTCAATTTCATGTTATAAAATTTTCAAACCTCGGGAGGAATGCGGACGAAAACAATTAAAATCACAACCATGAAAGGAGAAATGTAAGTATTATTCAACTGATAATATTATCTGCACATTGTCAAAAATGGATTTGGTATCTGGGCTTCAGATCTGCCAGGTCACATGGTCTGACCATGTAACACACGATTTTCTTCCAGTCCTCCTGATCATTCGCCATCCCTAGGTTGCCACATGGTTTTCAGGAGGACTGAGGGAAAAAGCACCATGAACGCCTGTTTAATGGCACTCGCAGTGCTTCTATAGTTAAAATCTAAAGCAGCACTCATGTATGAATGGCCCTGTTTGGCTACTTGTTGGGTCAACTGGTTACCCTGGTGCTCATGCATGCCAATAGGAGATGCCTTTTCTGGAGGCCTGTTCATTGTTAACGATGCAAATCACACACACCCTCTTTGGCCGATCTCATTGTCTCTAGATGTCAGACTTGCCAAGGTTGGCAGGTCTGAAGGTTGTGAATGCAGAGATCTATTTGTGTGTTGTGTCTACATGTGAATTTCTGGATTCCTTTCATAACGTGTTAAGGAGTATGAATGCAGGGTACATTTAACACTGAAATGCAGAGCAAAAGCAGCCATTTTGCATGGACCATTATCCCCCAACCCTTTTCACTCATGCCACCACCTCCATTTTTTTATGTTGTTGTTGTCGTCCCTTGGTTATTTTTATGATTGTCATATATACATGTATATAGACACCTATGAATATTTGTAAGCCATTCTCAAGAAGGCTTCTTTCTACTATTTGTAATGTATTGTGTCTTAAGTTCTTAATTGAAAATAAAGAATATCAAAAACTTGTGATTTTGTATAGTGAAAATTTATGTTATGATCCAATAATGTAAATTTGCTCTTTTTTAACCTTTCATATATATCTTTATACTTTACAGAAATATTGTTTGGGATGAAAAGCTCTAAGCTCTAGATGGTGTCTCTTATCTTGCACAATTAAAAATTGCAGGAATACCCATTGTGGTATATGCAGTATGTGTGATATAGATAGTAAAAATGGTCAGATCTCCTGCTTATTAGGATTTGTAGCGATGATAATAAGATTATCAGCAAATTCAGCTTCCAGAAATACCAATAGAATATAAAAATAATACCTGTATGTGATATAATACCTATCTAGGAAATAATAGTAACATATTGTAGGGGTTGATCATCGCCACTCTCAGGGCCGGATTAACATAGGGCCTGATGGAGCAGCAGCTCCAGGCCCATGCCCCAGAATAGGCCCAGAGAAAGGATAACTATATCTGCATTGATGGGCATTTGGACCCCAGTGTCTCCAACTGCTACAGGTGTCACATCTCGGCCCTGCCTCCTGCTGGTGGTAGCAGGGATTCCTGTTTGTTTTCGTTTTCAGGCTGCAGGCCATCTGTTGGGCTTATTGGTCTGCGGTCACATGACCTGTTCTGCCCTATATGTAGGGCCAGGATTTCCCTTGACCCTTGGACCAGGATAGACCTTATTCTACCTAGTTCCTGTGCGCTGTATCATTGTTACTCTTGTTCTGATATCCCGTGTATGACCTCTGGCTCTTATGTTTGGATTTCTCTCTTGTCTGACCCCTGAAGTATTTCTGATATCCCGTGTATGACCTCTGGCTCCTGTGCTTGGATTTCTCTCTTGTCTGTTCCCTGATGTATTTCTGATATTCTGTGTATGACCTTCTGGCTTGGATTTTTGGACCTCTCTAGTAATTTACCTTGTCTGTTTCAGGTATTATTGTGTTTGTGCATTTTGTAGCTGTTTTCACTCAGCAGACATTTGGCCACAAAGCCAATTTGCTGTTGAGTGGTACTCAGGACCTTATCTGTACTCCCTGGCAGGGAGTGTCTGGTTCATCAGTCTGTACTATTGTATCAGTATTGAGTGCTGCCCTGCAGCTTGCACAATTCATTCTGTCTTGCCAAATACCTTCTAGTTCTGAAGCTCAAGTTTTGCTATCCTCTGTATTATTGGGTGCTCTAAGTTGTCCATTGGTCTCGAAACCTTTGGAGCTTAGTAGCAGTTTAGTTCTCCTGTAATACTCCCTGGATTTGAAGTATAAGTCTGAAGGTATTGTGCTTGATCCTGTTACTGCCTGTTATACCATATACCTGCCCTAAAGGCTTCAACCTCCGCAGATTAAAGGCTCCCCATCACCCTATAGGGGGCTCACTGTTACAACAGGGTCATGTGAAGTATCACTGGAAAGCCCAGTGCATGGCCTTTCCAATGAAACCAAACATGATCAGGTTTTATGTAACAATAAAAATAATAAATATTTCTTTATTTTTTTTCTTTTTCTAGCACTGCAATACTTTTCACTTTTCAATCATAAAGTGAGCAATGATGCTGCACTAACCATAACATTTCTCAAGTCACCAACAAGTGTGGAGGTGATGGCACGATCCATTCTTACGAATTGTTACATCAAAAACCTAAACCGCTGGCCCTTATTACACCCCTCAGCTCCAGCCGGTGTCTCAAGTGTTCGCATATTAATGCTGATCTCTTCCATTTTTATGGTCCTGCCCTTTCATCTCACTATTTTGGGACTCCATACAGAGATTTGGCTCCCAGATTTTGAATTTGACAGCACCCTCTACCCCGGACTGGGCTTTGTTTAATTTCTTTTCTGACACCGACGCCCGTAGCGTGACTAAAATCCAGAAGACTCTTTTAGGCGTGTTATCTGCGGCAGCGAAATAGGCCATACTGGGACAATGGTTTGCCACCTCTCCCCCCACAATTCCAATGTTTTACTCTCATTTTTATGCCATTTTCCAGAATGATTGGATGGAAGCCACTCTCCACAAGGAAGATAATGTTCAAGGGTTTTTTGACAAGTGGCTATACTTTATGTAATGTTTACCAGAGACTGGCATCAAAATTGAAGAGGTTTTTGGCTCTACATGTGGGTATATGTCTCGTTCCCTAACAACCTCGCCTCTACTACCTCCTCCTCGCCCCCAAATAGACCCCAAATTTTCTGAAGTGATCTCTGCATGCTAATGTACTTCCCTACTGATTCTCTTCTTGTTTGTTTGGTAACCGTCTGAGGTAATAATGGGCTGATATGGGACTGTGAGTGATTTTGTCAATTTTCTCTCCTGTGCTCGATGTTCTGTACTGTGACCTGAATCTGTCAATAAAAAAAAAAACTAAACCACTGCACTGCAGCGAAGAGCACTGGGGGGACTTTGGACCCTTGCGTCATTAATCTTTTACACCTCACAAGGTCAAGTGAGGTGTCATTGGACAGGTCAGAGTCTGGCCTTTGCATGGATACCAAACGTTTACCATGTAAAACCTAAAAGTAAAGAAAACAAAACACTTTTGTTTATTAAATTTATTTTTAGTTCCAAAGTGCTGGCATTGTCCATTTGTCACATATAAAATGAGCAATACCACTGCCATTACTCAACTTCTCATTTCTCACGCTGGGAGCAAGGTCAGTGTTTTACACATAGTCATATTATTCATAAAACAACATCCTCCAAAACACAAGGGAAATATTTCATTTTTTTTGGTTAAAATTGTATATTTTCTCAGAAAAATGCAGTAGCAAGTTCCGATTTCACATTTTTTTTAACAAGAATTCCCTATAGAATATATAATTACAAAGGTTTGGATGATAAAACGGGAAAAAGTTATTTTACACGCTGTAAATGATTGAAATCTGACTGGAAATTTCCTCACACAGTATCTGCCTGGTTAGATATACCCATATCTACACTATTATATAACCTAAAATATGTTTTCATTTCACTAAATTCCAGAAAAATCCCACCAAAATATTCAACCCCAGGCCCATAGAGATCTTAATCCGGCCCTGGTCACTCTGCTTGGCAGTTCTATGTATAGGACCTTTTAGTTAGATCCAATAGAGACATCACTTCAGGTTGTTTATTCTGGTTTCTTAGCATCCGCCATCCAGGATACTATTTCAAGGTTGATGGATAATAGTGCTGGGCTCCATATGTTTACCTTTAAGCAAATGTTTTTGGAAAGTGAGATAAATGGGAGAATTTTTCTGGTTTGGCTATTGTGACCTAGAATTTTCACTTCTCCTGCCAATTCTCCTGAGTTTCACCTTTCTTTCAAAAGAACTGAAAGTTTTAGCCAATAAACCAGTATTGGTGAATAAATCACACAGGTTACACAAAGTTTGAGTTAAAAAAATAATAGCTTGGGACTCCGTCTGTAGATTTGGCTTCTCTGTATTACATTTTCACATTCCTGCCACTCTTGAATGGGCCACTTTTAATCACCACCCACCTACTCAGGCACAACCCCTTTCCAAATGCCACAGGATTTGGCTCACCTCACTACTATTAAAAAAATCTATATTATATAAAGCTAGCCTCAGACACATGTACCCAGGAACCAGACCTAAGATATATATATATATATGTTTATTATTGCAGAAGCCACTTGCACATCACAGCAATTCGATGAATTGCATCCCAGAGCTCCTGTGCCACATTCCCCATATGCAGCAAGGAATTCTGGGTAGGATATGCAAATGACATCTGTCTCACTTTTATGCATCCTGGATCTGTTATTACACAGAACCCTAAAACCAATGCCATGCCACACCATGGCTTTCTAGCAGAGATAAGGTTATGCAACTGGTCAAAGCCACTATATATATACATATAGATATATATATATATACATATACATATACATTCCAGACCTCAGACACAGACACTGGGCAGCTGGAAGAATGCCCAAACAGCATTCTGCCAGGCCCCTCCAGCTGGCAAGTTCGCTCTGATGGGGCCACGCTCTCACGAGAGCTTGCAGAGTTTGCGAGATTATGTGAAATCTGCAAGATATCGCGAGAGCACGGCTGGAGGGCCCAGTGAGCGGCCGACTTACAACCTTTGCCGGTGACCACTTTGTGCATTCTGCCAGCCCAGTGCTGGCTTCTGGTATCAGTATAGGTATCGGGGCCTTTGCACGAGTACTAGTATTCATGCAAATGCCCGTTATTTGTGCATTCCTATTGATAAGTTTAGATCCTCTCGCATGTGATCTTAACACAGGTTATTTCTAAAGTTAATTTTATAACTTCTATTGCTGTTACCATTTAATGTAGTCACTGTTTGGCTGCCTGCTGCTGTTTTTTTTTCATGTATCTTCGTTAGGTACCTAATCCATTAATAAACATCTTTAACAGAAAACCAGTAATAATAACTGATAGAGAATTTTTCAAGATTTAGATGCAGTTCTTTCTTTTTTTAATTTCCGATGACGAGCAGCTTTTATGAAGGTTCCTAGCATAGTGCTATTCAGGTTGCTCTAGATTCCTTTGTTGCTTTGTCTATAATCTGTAACTAATCTAAACTCTCTATCATCTGCTGTCAGAATTCAAGGGCAGTAAATACACCTTCAGCAGCAGCAGAGGGAGAAATAAAGGATTTCCTGGAGACGTAGCAGCTCAGCTTTTTCTTTCAAATAAAAGGGAATACGGTCATCATTAACTATTTTTTTTACATCAAAGACAAAAGTATTACCCGTTTATCATCCCAATTACAATGATGAGTGTTTGCTCAGGTTGACTTTCATTCTTAACTTGGTCGATGGGTCAAACCAATTAGAATGTCTAGATGTGGTTCCGAAAGATTTGCTTTTGTACAGACAGAGGTGGGTGGCTGCAGAGAGTGAGGCTTCAGGCAGAGCCCACATATGAGTCTCCCTGCAATATGAAAAATGCAAAAATAAGCCAAATAAATGCAAATTAAATCTCACACATCTCTATTGCAAGGTGGGAGTAGGTGAATCAAGGAGTGTATTTGTAATGCAGGCCTCAAAATTTCCACTCGCCTGCTCGCATTTGGCGAGTGGAAATTACATGAGGGTAAGTGGAAATGCAGAGACAGGCAGGGCAGGATAGGGGTTAGGTGGGGCAATTAGTGGCGAGTAACTCTTATGGCTTGGCTAGTAGCTTGGGACTTGAAATTTTGAGCCCTGTTGTAATGTATGGAGCGTATATGTAATTTAATAAAGGAGAGGGTTATAGCAGTGTGTATTGCCTGTTATTCTGTGATGGGAGGCCCTAGCCTGAGTGAGCCCCTAGTCTGAGTGAGGTCTGAAGTGGCTGCCTATTTTGGCTAATAGTTGGGCCAAATCTGTCTAGTGACCAAACACCAGAGAAAAAATTCCCATTGTGTTATTGTTATGATTGTTCTATTAAATGAGCTTCCATTGTGCAAGGCGTTTCCACCTATCACTAGGAAGTTCTTAATACTAGCAGGGTTATTCAAAGAGATTCGAAAAGTCACCGCACGTTCGGTGACTTTTCGTTCTCTTCAATATGGTTCCTTTTGCCGATCCCATTTCGGTGACCCTGCGGTGTATTCAGCAAGCACCACAGGGTCCCCGAATTGCAGGGAAAAGTCACCGCAAACCTGACAAAAACGAAGCGCAAAACCCACCGAATGCACGCCGAAAACAAGCAAAAACATCTGGATTAACCTTCGAAAAACCCGAGCAGGAGCCGATACGCAGCGAAGCAGCCGAACAGGAGCCGATTCACACAGAGCCGAAGCAGCTGAGACGCAGAGGAGGCAGTGAATAAATTAGCAAAACCGTTTGTATGAATCTGTGAAAATGAAACGCTGTTTGCAAAGAAACTACTGAGCGAAAATGTCTGAAATTTTCACAGGAGGTCCAGGGAATGATAATAAAAAGGGCTGTTACAGAAAAAATAAGTAAACTGAAAAAAAATCAAAAAAAATCGGACTTTTAAAAAAAAAAAAAAAAATCTGAAAAATGCTTAAAGTATCCTAAAAAATCTATAAATAAAGAGACTTTTTGTTGCAGAATTTTATAATGAATGGTTTATTAGATATTGAATTAAAACAGGAATATTTTTAACATTAAAGCCTATGGGATTCGCCTGAATAAACTTGCCGAATGAAACCACCGAATGACAGGGCATTAGGGGAACCTTTCACTGCTGGTTTGTGTTCTCTGAATCGCCGAAGCAGTGCTTTTTCATGGGGATTCACTGCCCTCGAACAGGCACCGAACAGGCACCGTATGTGCAGGCAATTCGCCAGGATTTGGCGAATTGCCTGCTCTCTGGATAGCCGAATGGCCAAGAAAGGCAACCGAACACTGATTTTCAGCGTTCGGTTACCTTTCTCAAGCAATTCGGATCTCTTTGGATAACCCTGAATGTCTTCTGAATTGATGGTTGGTGGTCACTTGGGACGCACCTCTTAATTATTGAAAATTTTCTTTCAAGGTTATTCAAAGAGATCCGAATGGCTGGAGAAAGGTAACTGAACGCTGAAAAACTGTGTTCGGTTACCTTTCTTGGCCATTCGGCTATCCAGAGAGCAGGCAATACGCCAAATCCTGGCGAATTGCCTGCACATTCGGTGCCTGTTCGAGGGCAGTGAATCCCCATAAAAAAGCACTGCTTCGTCTATTCAGAGAACACAAACCAGCAGTGAAAGGTTCCCGAAATGCCCTGCCATTCGGTGGTTTAATTCGGCAAGTTTATTCAGGAGAATCCCATAGGCTTCAATGTTAAAAATATTCCCGTTTTAATTCAATATCTAATAAACCGTTCATTATAAAATTCTGCATTAAAGAGTCTCTTTATTTATAGATTGTTTTGGACATTTTAAGCATTTTTCTGGATTTTTTTAAAAAGTCAGGATTTTTTAAGTTTACTTAATTTTTCTGTAACAGACCTTTTTATTATCATTCATTGGACCTCATATGTAAATTTCAGACATTTTCGCTCAGTAGTTTCTTTGCCAACAGCGTTTCACTTTTCAAACATTCAGGCAAACTGTTTTTCGAATTTATTCACTTCACTCGTCTGCGGTATCGGCTTTTCCCAGCGGCTGCGCTGTGTGTGATCGGCTCCTGCTCGGGTTTTTCCAGCGTCTTCAGCGGATTAAGCTAAGGTCAGATGAGCGCATTTTGTACGGACTGTGCGTCCGTGCAGTATGGACGTACTTTCTGACTAACAACAAGGTAGTGGCCACACAGTCCGTTTTTTTCACTGATGTATTTTTTGACTGATGTAGCAGGGAAAATAAATTACAATGAAAAAACATTCTGTCCGTCAAAAATGCTGGACGTATAAATGCAGTCCATCTGACCTCGTTTCATCACTCACACACAAACCTACACGAACGTTGCAGACGTGGCGCACTCCGCACCTCCGTTCTAGCAGTATTACGTTCTTGCCTAGCCTGCGTCCGTTTGCCGCGTCCGCCATGCATCCGCACTTCCGTGCGGACGTACTTCGTGTGTGGGGCTCCATTGGTCAGCATGCTATGCTGCCACGGATGTACAAATGTGCGGCAACACGGACGTGATAACTGCGCTTGTCTGACCCCAGCCTTAATCCAGATGTTTTTTGCGGGTTTCGGCGTGCATTCGCCGGGTTTTTGCGGTGACTTTTCGTCAGGTTTGCAGCAGCTTTTCCCTGCGCTTCGACGGCCCTGTGGTGCTTGCTGAACACACCGCAGGGTCGCCGAAATGGGATCGGCAAAACAAACCGAATTGAAGAGAGCGAAAAGTCACCGAACATGAGGTGGCTTTTCGATTCTCTTTGAATAACCTGATAGAGAAAGTATCTTACCAGGAAGGATACATTGAGATTTCTTTCGTTTTCAATATGTCCTGGGTGGCGAGTATGTACCGTTAGGTGTCTTGCCCAAGGACACTTACTGGAGAGGTGCTCTTGCTGGGATCAAACCTGTGTATCTCTCCACGGTTATAGAGCAGTGATGTTACCTCTACTCCACCTAGGTCTTTCAATCAGGCCCATTGCCACAAGTGTATAAAATCCAGCACCTAGCCTTGCAATCTGCCTTTAAAAAACATTTGTTGAAAAAAAATGGGTCATTCTGAAGAGCTCAGTGAATTCACGGATGGTACTGTGATAGACCTTTGCAATAAGTCAGTTTGTGAAATGTCATCCCTGCTCGATATTCCATGGTTGACTGATAGAGGGATGAATAATATCATGAAGGTGAGAGATAATATTAAAGGAAAATAAGGATTTCTCACAAATTATGCAAACGATCCAGGAAATGTTATTTATTAAAACGTGTAACATAATGATAACACCTGTATTGCCAGAATAATATCTGCTGTCTTTCAATAGAAACTATTCGTCATGGTCCCTGATAAGGCTGGGGTCAGACGAGCGCAGTTATCACGTCCGTTTTGCCGCACATTTGTACATCCGTGGTAGCATAGCATTCTGACCAATGGAGCCCAACACACTTCCGTGCGAACGCATGACGGACATGGCAAACAGACGCAGGTTAGGCAAGAACGTAATACTGCTAGAACGGACATGCGGAGTGCGCCACGTCTGCAACATCCATGTAGCTTTGTGTGTGAGTGATGGAACGTGGTCAGACGGACTGCATTTATACGTCTAGCATTTTTGACGGACAGAATGTTTTTTCCTTTCCCATCTACTTCAGTCAAAAATAACGTCAGTCACAAAAACGGACTGTGTGGCCACTACCTTGTCAGTCAGAAAGTACGTCCGTACTGCACGGACGCACAGTCCGTATAAAATGCGCTCGTCTGACCCCAGCCTAACAGGATGGAGAGGTATCTAAGGCTCGTGTCAGATGAGCGCAGTGTTCATGTCTGTGTTACCGCACATAAGTACGTCCGTGATAGCATACAATTGTGTTAAATGGAGCCCCACACACGAAGTACGTCTGCACAGAACGGACACGGCAAACAGACGCAGGTTAGACAAGATCGTAATACTGCTAGAACGGACGTGCGGAGTGCGCCACGTCCGCAACGTCCGCATACCTTTGTGTGTGAGTGATGGAACGTGGTCAGACGGACTGCATTTATACGTCCAGCATTTTTGACGGACAAAACGTCTTTTCATTTTAATTTATTTTCCCTCCTACATCCGTCAAAAATAACGTCAGTCACAAAAACGGACTGTGTGGCCACTACTGCGTCTTCCATCAAAAAGTGCGTCTGTACTGCACGGACGCACAGTCCTTAGAAAACGCGCTCGTCTGACCCTAGCCTAGTCCCTTAGGCTAGGGTCAGACTAACGCAGTATTATGTGCGTTTTGACAGCACTAAATCACGGCCGTGCTAGCAACAAATGACGTCCAATGCCGGGCAGCATACGAAGAACGGCCGCACAAAAGTGCACAAAAGTGCGGCTGCGCAACGCAAGTGGCAAACGAACGCATTTTTGCAAGAACGTAGAACCGCTAGTACGGACGTACAGAGTGCGCTGTGTCCGCTAGCGGCGTGTGTGCGTGATTAGGAGACGTCAGACGCTGCTAATGTCCGGCCAACATAACGTCCAGACACAAAAAGTGTTTTATTGATGATCCGTACAAAGTCACGGATGTAAATGCGCATCGTATGACCGCTATCGCGTATTCCGTGAAAAAATGCGTCCATTCGTTCGAACGCACTTTTTCACTGACAACGCGAAAAATGCGTTAGTCTGACCCTAGCCTAAGTGTGTGCATGTTCAATGTTTGTTATAAAGGATTCTTTGATAAAACATTTACAGATTTTTGTTCTGCTAAATCCATTTACATTCATGTATGGTTTCTGCTCTTGTAGACAATCCTGATATCTTCTTCACAAATTGTCCTTAGAGACATATATGCAGGATGGATGTAAAAATGCATAGATGCTGCATGAGAATTTGCTGTGTGCCAGGGGGTTGTCACAAATTTGGATAAGAAATCATGGTTTTACAAAAAGGATTTTTTTAATTTAACCCCTTCACCACTATGTGCTCATCATGTTTAACCCCTTCACTGCCGATATCGGGATATCTGAGGCTTCAAAGGCACCATCTGGTGCCCCGATATCGAGATATCTCATTCTGCAGTCCTGCAACCCAAAAGCAAGTGATATTTGTGTGCTGCAAATTAATTTTGTTTGCTTTTGGGCTGCAGAAGGTGCCCCCAAAGTTTTAGCCCTGTGCGCATAATGGCCAAAGAGCTAAAACTGTGTAAAATCGGCTAGCTGAATGTCTTGAAATCGGACATTCAGCAAGTTGTTACAGTTACAGTTTGTTGTTCACTGCAAGGGCTCTATCTACTGGCCAAATATGTTAGTACAGTAAGAGATCAAATGAGACTATTTCTAAATATTTCTTACTGTATAATTAATTTAAAATGATTTTTCAAAAAAACACTGGTTCTTGACAATGGTTTTTTGGAAAATCACTTGGTAGTGAAGGGGCTAAACACGTTATGAAGTTGTTTTTTTTAATTAACTTTTATTGTTATTATTTATTTATTATTTATTAAGCGTCAACACATTCCGCAGCACTATTTTTTTCCCATTTTACTATCCAAACCTTAGTGGGTATATATTCTATGGGGCAATGCGCAATTTTAACTAAAACGTAAAAAAAACCTAATGTTTTTGCTTGTATTTTTCCACATTGCGTACACAAATAATTCTCTAAATTCCAACATGGAGATTATAGGGTCTATTCATAAAGAATAGAAATTTCGTGCAATTTCGATGCTTTGCATTTTAGCTCATTTTGATGCATTTCAGTGATTCCATTTCCCTGTTTAACCTCCTTGGCGGTTGAATTCTGACATAATTTATATGTCAGAATCGTTACAATTTATTTGGCCCCCTGTCGGTGTTCCCGAGTGTGGCTTGGGGTTAAAATTCATTGCTGAAAGCGGTAACCCCGAGCCACACTCGGGCTGGATACATTACCTGTCCCTGCACTCCCTCGCTGTCCCCTGCAGTCACCTCCGTGCGATCGTGGCATCCTGCTTCCCTTCTCGCGAGAAGGGAACTAGGAAATAGGATGCCGCGATTGCACTGAGGAGATATGCGATTGCGGGAGATCAGCGAGGGAGCACAGGGACAGGTAATGTATCCAGCCACACTCGGGAACACCGCCAGGGAGGTAAAACATGTCAAACTGAAACATTGAAAATCAGGGCATTTTGCCGTAAAGTCGATGCAGTTCGGCGTTCTGTGAATAGAAGACACGATTGTCTTCTATGGGACAATTTTGGTGCTGCCGGATTGCAGCAAACTGAGGCAAATTGCACCATATTTCGCTGTAATTTCACTAATATTTGGCAAATTGAAAGCTTAGTGAATAGATGGATTGGCCCGAAATTGCAGCGAATGGGGAAATTCAACATCCGATGCAATTCATGGCCGATTCAGAGGTCCGTGAATAACCTCTTATGTACTAAACAGAAAACTGAACTTTAAAATTTTAGGACACAGTGAAAACTGCAGGTGAAAGACGAAACAATATTAAGACTAACAGAGTTATTCAAAGAGAATTGAAAAGTCACCGCACGTTCGGTGACTTTTCGTTCTCTTCAATTCGGTGCGATTTGGCGATCCCATTTTGGCGACCCTGTGGTGTATTCAGTAAGCACCAAAGGGCCGTCGTAGTTCAGGGAAAAACCGCCGAAAACCGGCCGAACACTCACCGCAAAACCCAGGCGAATGCACACCGAAACCCCGCAAAAACATCTGGATTAACCCCGCCGAACACGCCAGAAAAACCCGAGCAGGAGCCGATCACAGCGCAGAGCAGCCGCCGGCAAAACCCGACACCGCAGACGAATGGAGTGAGAGAAAAAAAAAAAGCAGTATGCTTGAATGTTTGAAAAGTGAAACGCTGTTTGCAAAGAAACTACAGAACGAAAATGTCTGAAATTTACATATAAGATCCAATGAATGATAATAAAAAGGGCTGTTACAGAAAAAAGAAAAAACGATTTAAAAAAATATAAAACGGAAAAAAATGTTTGCAAAAAAATCCCCAAATATGCCTAAAATATGCTAAAAAAATCTTTGAATAAAGAGACTCTTTACAGCAGAATATTATAATCAACAGTTTATTAGATATTGAATGAAAACGGGAATATTTTTTAATTTAAGGTTTTTATTTTGCAAGCAAAAGGTCACAAAACTGACCAGCACAATTGGCCTCACAGAGCCAAATAGACATAAGATACACATATAATAAGGGGGGGGGGTCTCCAACAAAGTTTCAATCTCAACGCAGTAATAAGAAAGTAGTCAGCGAGCACCACATAAAATAACAGGGGGGAGGGGAAGGGATCATGCCTGAATGGGGGGTCTCAGCAGAAAAGAAAAAAGACATCAAAAAGAGAACCAAAATCAAAGTCCTCAAAAAGCGCTAAAAAAAACAACGAAAAACAGAAAAACA
This sequence comes from Leptobrachium leishanense, assembly GCA_009667805.1. Taxonomy (NCBI): domain Eukaryota; kingdom Metazoa; phylum Chordata; class Amphibia; order Anura; family Megophryidae; genus Leptobrachium; species Leptobrachium leishanense. The sequence continues at coordinate 280,933,705 of CM019066.1, forward strand.
AGCAAAAGTCGTCAAATGGGTCACAACAGCAAGAAGAGACAAAAAGTTCTCAGATAAAACATAAAAATAAATGTCCTCGGAGCGAAGAGGTGTCGCATAAAATAGTGTGGAGAGAAAGGGAGTGGGAGAAAACAGCCCGTTGGGGGTCACAGCAGCCCGAAGCAGACCTGAGAAAGAAACACAGTAGCCACCTCAGCCCGTGTCAAGCCAGAAGCCAGCGCAGCAGACATCTGCAGTCCCGTCACCGTGGGAATACGGCCGCCCCTGTAAGGTTTCGACGCACACCTTCTCAGGCCGCAGGCCAGAGGCCTCCGCCAGCGGCAATCCAGACAGGGTCATCTTCTCCAAGCCGGCAACTCCCGCCGCAGCACCGACTCTGTGGGCATCTGGAACAACACCACTGCACGGAGCCCAAAATTCCCCCATAGGTAAGGGATCCACATATGGCTTCCTATCCCGGCCACCAGCGCCAGCTGCACAGTCCACTTCATCCTCGGGGGGGGGGGAGCTCGTCTTCTATCTCTGAGCGTTCCCCGGGGGTCAGCAACAGGCAGCTCCACAGTCTCCATCCCATCTCCTGGTGCCACATACATTGGATCGTTACCTGCGCATGGGTCGTCAACTCTCTCTCCATAAGCAGCAGGGACATTAACCGCCGTTACCTCCTTATTCAAATCTGCGGTCGCCCGGCCAGTCCTCACCGCAGCCATCAGGCGCCTTCATGAGCCTTGAGTGATGGGGCTCTCTTCCTCCTCCCACAGCTGCGCCAAGCAGGCCTCGAGGGCCGCAAACGCAGCCTCCATGCCACTGCTGGGGGGGATCTGCTCCAGACTGCACCACTCTGCCCGCTCCCTCAACCTCATCTCCAGGGGTACGGCAGCTGCGGCCAGAAGATGGGGCCCTCCATCCCCTCAGTCCGCAGCCACCAAGCACCCGGTCCGACTCTCCTCAGGGGAAGCAAACGGGGCAAAGCGTGTGCGGAGACAGATGAATAGGCCTCAAGATGGCCGACAGGCAACAGGTCTGCCGGGCTAAAACTCAGCTGTGCTCCGGTTGGGGAGGGACAAAAACGGCCCCGTAGCAATCCCGTTATGGCCAGTCATGCAGGGAACTCAATAATGGGCGATTCAACGAGGGGCTCCAGCCGAAAACCCCCGGTATCAGGTGAATCCGGCAGAGCTCCCTCCAGACACGTCTTCTCCCTTGCAGAGCCAGCCACGCCCCCCAAAACGGGAATATTTTTAACATTGAAGCCTATGGGATTCGCCTGAATAAACCTGTCGAATGAAACCACCGAATGGCAGGGCATTTCGGCAACTTTTCACTGCTGGTTTTTGTTCTCTGAATAGACGAAGAATTGCTTCTCTATGGAGATTTCACTGCCCTTGAAAAGGCACCGAACAGCCACCGTATGTACAGGCAATTCGCAAACATTTGGGGAACTGCCAGCTCCCTGAATAGCTGAATGCCCAGGAAAGGTAACCGTACGCTGAATTTCAGTGTTCGGTTACCTTTCGGCCCCAATTCGGAGCTCTTTGAATAATCCTGTAACGCTAATGTCAGACGAACGCAGTCAGGACGCACTCTGCGTGTGTGCACAATGGATGGACATACTGATGGAAGATACTGTAGACACCACACCGTCCGTTTTTGTTGACGGACGTAGGAAAAAAAAGGGAATTATGGGAAACAACATTAATATGAATAATGATAACAATTTGAAAAGGATATGAAAAGCCATTTTGTGCGTCAAGGTGGTCGACGTCGCAAATGCGCTGCGTCTGACATCTCATCACTCACACAGAACGCTACGCGGACGTGGCGCACTCTGCGCATCCGTCTAGCGGTTTACGTTCGTACCTAACTTGCGTCCGTTTGCCACGTGCGTTGCGTGTGTGCAGTTCGGTGTGCACGTACTTCGTGTGTGGGTCTCTATTGCTTGTAATTCTATGCTACGACGGACGTTAAAGAGTGCGGCAACACAGACGTGATCAATGTGTTCGTCTGACGCCGGCCTAAATAACAAAGCCAATTATTTCATGCTAGTTGACTAGTTGTTAAAATTTTAAATGTGCCTCTTAACTCAAATTTACGATATACTGAATCTATCTTTTGATTTCAATTCAAAGTTTAGTGCATATTCCCCGTGCCGATTGAATACTAGTGTCTTGTGTTCAGGGCATTGCTCCCTCTCTGCCACAGGAGGCGCTGCTCCTCCTCTCCCTGATCTCTGTACGCGTTGCTCTCGTTGCATCTAGTTTGACCTCATGGGGCTTCCTTCTGCTCTCAGTGTGCAACCAAACCCGGAAGTGTCTGATTCTGCCGGGGAAACCCAACGTGTTTGTGTCTGCTATGGATAGAGACTGTAGACAGCATAATACTGCGGACTCATAGGGGACCAAACGGGGTTTTAATGATATCCTGACTCTCCATAAACTTTTATTTTACTAACACGTAAGTACATGGGTTTGCAGCTTTATCAAGATGTTCTGGGCACCTGAAATGACCTTATTTCTGCATCCTGTGCGTTAGTGATCGCTGACCTCCTGTAGTCTTTCATATCTGCTGCTTTTATCTTGCTGCAAAAAAATGCATTTGTCCGAAGGACAAGGAATTGTAGATCCTGGCTGCAGCTGCTTGTAAGTCTGTGCAGACAGTATTCTCATACTGTAAATATTTATTTGCATTTGAAATGTAGCACAAGGTGCACAGAATACATTGTTATAATGTATATCGTGACATAGTAACGTGCAAGGAGGGCTGTTACCTTTGTCTCCTTTGCTGTAGGTCACCTTTAAGCCCTTTGTGACCATTTGAGCCATGTATTATAGGTCACCTTTAAGGACATGTCCTGCTAAGTGTCATGATGCTTTAAATTTACTGGCAGCTGTAGCCAGCTGATCAAAAAACCAAATGTATTTTTTTATTTATTATGGATGTCCTTCCTGCTCCTGAATAAAACATCCTGGAGAGAGTACATGGAGATAGCGCTTTAAATATTTAGCTTCTCTTTAATCACAATCTTGGGTTTATTATACACGTTCCTTCAATTCAAGCATGGAGTGATAATGTAGATTCAATTCTGCCAAATATTGGCATTTTGGAAGCATGTGAATCATCTATCAAAGCATCAAAATTGATTGCTTTTGTGTTTCGCTGCATTTCATTGTTCAATGTTCTTGAATCCAGGACATACTTGAATACACGAGAAATCTCAATGTATCCTTCCTGGTAAAATACTTTGTAAATGAATTTCAGCGATTTCCATTTTGCTGAAAATACAGTGAATTCACTATTTAGTGAATAGTCACCGTATTTTGCCAAGATTGGAGTCGCCAAAGCAGTTATCGGATTTCTGCGAAAACAGCCGAATTACACCAATAACGCCAGAATTGTACTGAATTAGAATCAGCAAATTCTGCTGAGCTGCAAAAAAGGAAGACTCCTATTCTCCTAAATAGGAGTATAAATCAGTAAAATGTGTCTTAATAATAAGTCCTTTTAACCCCTTCCGGACCGCTGACGTACTATGTACGTCCGATCGGGAAGTCTCCCTTAGACCTGCGGACTTACATAGTACGTCAGGGTCTCCTTGGCGGCCTGACAGGCTGGAAGCCTGCCCTGCCTAAGGCTAGGGTCAGACGAACGCAGCTTTAACGTGCGTTTAGCCGCACAAAATCACGGCCGTGCTAGCAGCAAATGACGTCCAATGCCGGGGAACACACGAAGTACGGCCGCACGAAAGTTCGTCCGCGCAACGCAAGTGGCAAACGAACGCATTTTTTCGAGAACGTCAAACCGCTACTACTGACGTACAGAGTGCGCTGCGGCCGCATAGCGGCGTGTGTGTGTGATTGGGAGACATCAGACGCTGCTAATGTCCGGCCAACATAACGTCCAGACACAAAAAGTGTTTTATTGATGATCCGTACAAAATCACGACGAAAAGGCGCATCGTATGACCGCTACCCGACGTCATTCCGTGAAAAAATATGTCCGTTCGTTCGACCGCACTTTTCCACGGTCGACGCGAAAAATGCGTTCGTCTGACCCTAGCCTTATTAGGGGGGGCGGCAGGTGCGATGACATCATCACGCTGAGTGACTTCATCAGCATGCACCTACAGTGAAAATCAGGAAGGGGAGGGATGGCTCATTTGGAGCCCTCTATCTCCCCAACCATTCATGCTAGGGGGAAAAAAATTGCACAGCTGGAAAGGCGAGAGTCTCCCCTTTTCAGCGGTGCATACCATTAACTATTTTGCTGCCAGATCGCGATTCAAACCTGGAGGTGGCTGACATCTTGGATGTCAGCCAAGCCTCCGGGTCACCCCCCCCCCACCGACATCCTCCCACATGTGTGAGGACCTCAGTGGGCCAGTTAACCCCCCCTAGCTGCCAAGTGGCAGCTAGAGGGTCACGTTTTATATCATTGGAGAGGCCTTCCAATGATACCAAACATGACCAGGTTTGTTGTAAATTTTTTATTTTAAAATGTATTTTTACTTTTTTTTTATATTAACCCCTTAGTGACCGCGGACGTACCATGGTCGTCACGGCCGCGGGTCTCTTTTAGACCCGCTGACGTACATGGTACGTCCTGCGGTCTTTTGAGCGCTGGAAGCGATCGGATCGTTTCCAGCAGCTCAAACGCCATTGCAGGCTGCCTGGGAGTCCAGGCATCCATGCAATGGCGGTTAGAAGTGCCGGGGCCCCTTGTGATCGCTCCCCAGGAGCGATCAACATCCGGTTTGACCGGAAAGGTGCCCCGCGCTTCTACAGAGCGCTGGAAGCGACCGGTATCGCTTCCAGCTGCTCTGAGTATATTGCAGGGATGCCTCGACATCGAGGCATCCTTGCAATATGGTTACCTGCCGCCGGTCCGTCTGTGATCGCTCCCCCCGAGCGATCACTTCCAGTAGCGGCAGGAAGTACTGAGTGCCACGAGGTATCGTGGCACTCAGTACAAAAACGATCACATGAGTGATCAGGTGCTCTGCTGGGTGCCTCGAGGGATCAAGGCACCCAGCAGACTAAAAAAAGTGTAAAAAAAGAAAAATAAATAAATAAAAATGAATAAAATAAAAGTGACAGCCACGATGGCGCTGCCCTTCTAAGGGCAGGGTCATCTTGGGGCTGTGTGGGATGTTCCTAGCCTGCCTCATCAGAGAGGCAGGCTAGCAACATCCAATCAAAAGTTCTAAAAAATCAAAATAAAATTTCTAATTTGTCAGGTCCGGTCAATATTTTGTAAATATTGGCCGTGACCTCTCTGATTCTCCCTCCCTCTTTTAGGTATATTTAGTGAAATTAGAAAAATTGAGGCAGATTTAGAGAGATTTTAGGGAGATTTAGAACAATTGAGGCAGGTTTAGAGGGATTTAGAGAGATTTAGGTGTTTATTTGTATTTTCTTGTGAAACCCAACGGTTTTTTTGAGAACCAATGATCCGTATATATATAATATATATATATATTGTTATAATCTATTATATATAATGTCTGAGAGGGTGTACAGCGCCGAGGAGGCATATGCCATCCTGGCATCAGAATCTGAGGCATCTGCGTCGGACTCCGACCCAGATTTTGACCCCGCTAAGTGCTCAGAGACATCGCTAGATACATCATCTACGCTGGCTGATGTATCTCCTAGTGATGTTTCTGATGCAGATCCTGGGCCACCACCTGCCAGCAGGAGACGCACAGCTCCAGCTGAGGAGTGGGTAGTGCCTCATCGCCAGAGGCCAGATATCCCTCCTTTCACAGTAAATCCTGGCATCAATATTGATGTTGCAGGATTTACCGCCACACAGTTTTTGCAGGTGTTTATGGGGGATGATTTGTTGGGCCACATTGTTGCCCAATCAAATCTGTATGCCCATCAGCATTGTGCTGCGAAGCCAGACTCCTACTTGGCAAGGCAGCAATGGACCCCGCTAGATGTGCCAGAATTTCTGAAATTCTGGGCACTTACTATGCTGATGGGCATCATAAAGAAGCCCAATTCGCTCCTACTGGAGCAGTAGCCCCATCTGCTCTACCCCCATTTACCCCCCATCAATGTCACGTAGAAGGTATGAAAACATTTTGCGTTTCATGCACTTCAGTGACAACAGCCTTTGCCCTCCTAGAGAGCATCCCCAGTTTGACAGGCTGTATAAAATCCGCCCCCTGATTACCCACTTCGCCGTCAGGTTTGCAGAGGCTTATACACCTGGAAGGAATATCTGCGTGGATGAATCCCTAATGAAATACAAGGGAAGGCTGGGATTCAAGCAGTATATTCCGTCCAAACGCTTCAGGTATGGAGTGAAGGTGTATAAGCTCTGTGACAGCGAGAGTGGGTATACTCAGGCCTTCCGGGTGTACGAGGGAAAGGATAGTAGCCTTGACCCTCCAGGTTGCCCAGAACACATGGGAACCAGTGGCAAGATTGTGTGGGACCTACTTTTTCCACTGATGAACAAAGGGTACCACTTGTATGTTGATAATTTTTATACGAGTGTCCCTTTGTTCAAGCTGCTGTATTGTTTTGATACAGCAGCATGCGGTACTGTTCGCAAGAACCGCGTAGGTTTCCCAGCACAGCTTGTCCGCACCCGGTTAAAAAGGGGGGAGACCTCAGCTCTGCGCCAAGAGGAGCTGTTGGCAGTCAAGTACAGAGACAAGAAGGATGTATACCTTCTATCCACCATCCACACTGAGAGGTCTGTGGAGGTCTCTGTACGTGGCAGAGCTGAGCGCATCAGGAAGCCAGTGTGCATCAAAGCCTATAACCGGCATATGGGTGGGATTGATCTGTCAGATCAGCTGCTCCAGCCCTACCAGATTATGCGGAAGTCAAGGGCCTGGTACAAAAAGGTTGCAATTTACCTGATGCAAATTGCAACCCACAATGCCTTTTTGCTCTGCAAAAAGGCAAACCCCGGAGTGACACTGTCCTTTTTACAGTTTCAGCTCCAGGTCATTTCGGGGTTTTTGTACCAGGATGCACCTGCTCCCCGAGCGGTGATGGGGGACAGAGTTGGGGCTACACATTTTATTTTTAAAATCCCCCCTACTGAGGGCAAACAGAAACCCCAAAAAAGATGCAGGGTGTGTTTCAAGAGGGGGCAGAGGAGAGACACAATCTTTACTGCCCAGAATGCCCTGGACAACCCGGTCTGTGTCTTGGGGACTGTTTCAAGATGTATCACACTGTGCGTGATCTGTGATTTTTTTTTTTTTTTTCTTAGTCTAGTTAGTTCAGTTTAGTTTTTTTTTTCTTTTACTGCACCAGACTTTTACGTTTTATTCCTACATTTTTATGTTCTACAATTGGTGCTGTATTTTGCCAAAATCTTTGCACACCTATGCATGGGGGGCATGGGTGTACTCAGGAGATCTTGCAGAAAACAACCTGGAGAGTTTTCATGCAGTAACCGACAACAGTGTCTCCTAAATCACAGTCCAAATCTAATGTGGGCGTAAAAATAAAAAATTGAATAATTACCGCCACACACCTTCTCAAATGTTTTGGGCTAAAACCGTTGCATCCATGGCATCAAAGCACTCCATATGCAATACCTTGGGGTGTCAACATAACAAATATAAACAATTTTCTGGCAATAATTCAAACTGGGGTATGCGGTAGACCCAAAACCAAAGATAGGCCTAGCTGAAGAAATAATCTCAATTTCAACTCCAATGACAAAGTCATAAAAATTGTATTTGAACCTTCCCAAAATCCTGGCAAACCTATGCATGGGGGGCATGGGTGTACTCAGGAGACCATGCAGAAAACAACCTGGAGAGTTTTCATGCAGTAACCGACAACGGTGTCTCCTAAATCACAGTCCAAAACTGATGTGGGTGTGAAAATGAAAAATGACCACCAAACAGTATCCAATTTGTTTGGAGCAAACGGTTGCATCCATGGCATAAAAACACTCCATTTACAATAATTTGGGGTGTTAGCTTACCAAATATATGTACGTTCATAAAATTGGGGTATGTAAAAAGGCCCCTAAAAAGAAGATAAGCAAAGAAGATACTGTATGTCAAATTAGAAAAATGACAAGCACATGTCAAAAGATTGGCGTAGCACCCCAAAAACAACAGAACAAATCTATATATGGGTGGTATCACTTTACTCAGAAGATGTTGCTGAACATATTTTGGGGTGTTTTTTGGCAGTAACCCATAACTGGATTTGACAATTCATGCCTAAAGTACAATGTGTGTGAAAAAATAACACAAAAAGTGACTACCTGAAAGTTTGACAAAGAGCTAGTGCATGGAAATTGTTAAAATACAACTCTTTGAAGTACCCTAGGGTGTGCCCTTTCTAAAAATATATGGTTTGATGGGGGTAAATTACTTTGGCCGGCTTCAAAAATGTCCCAAATAGGACATGGGTGCATGATGACTAAATGTGAAAATTCCAAGTTGGAAAACTGAAATGCGCACCCCCCAAATAAGGCCTATTAGCCCCCAAATGACCCGACATAACTATACATGGGTGGTATCAATTTACTCAGAAGATGTTGCTGAACATATTTTGGGGTGCTTTTTGGCAGTAAACCTTAAAGTTCACAGTACATGTATTCTTAAATTGCATTAAAAAAAAAAACAAATCACCAAAACTTTTTTTTTTCTCAAACTTTGGCATAGATTTGTGGTAAAATGGTTTGCATGGAAAGCGTCAAAATACCCCAAGTTTAATACCTTGATTTGTGTACTTTAAAAAAATATGTATATGTGGAGGGTTATTCAGGAATTAGTGACAGATATCAGTGTTACAATGTCACTATGACTACTTTTAAAAGTAAACCCTTTGTAAATGGCAAAGTGCTACTTTCACTTATTGTTGCATAAGATAAGGAGCAAGCGAGGAATATGTAAACATTGGGTATTGCTAAAACTCAGAACTAAATTTAGAAAACTACTAAGGAAATAATTTTTTGACGGTTGTTGATACATAAGAAATTTTGGGGGTCAAAGTTCGAAAAAGTGGTGTTTTTTCAATTTTTTTGTCATATTTCACAATGTTTTTTTAGGCTAGGGACAGATGAGCGCATTTTCTGCGGCCACCGTCAAAATGTACGTCGATGCGTGCGCACGCATTTTTTCACGGAATACGCTTGAGTGGTCGGACGATGCTCAATTCTGGACGTATTCCATGACGGTGGGGTGAAAAAAGAGTAAAAATCAGATGAATCTAATCACTTGAGAAATGAAATAATAAGGGCAAGGGTTATAAAAAGCCGTTTTGGGGATGGTGGCGTTTTTCAAAGATGGATCCTGCACACGTCTTTGTGTTTGGTGTGATGGGGTACCTGTACCTAAAGAGGAAGAGAAAGCGGCGAACCTGGGTTCATGAAATCAACGCTGCCAGACCCACGCATGGACACTTTGTGACGCTGTACAGGCCACTGCGAGAGAGGGACCCCGTGAAGTTCTTCAACTACATGCGGATGTCCATCGCCTCCTTTGATGAACTGTTGTCGCGGGTACGGGAGCCACTGACCAAGAGGGACACCAACATGCGGCCCGCCATACCACCGGAGGAGATGATAGTCATCACTTTGAGGTACGTACTGTCACACACCTGTACATGACATCGCTGCCAGTCACCTGACATGAGTGCATCATGTCTGTAGTCACATGCCCACTGTTACATGCACACACACACACACGGGCATCACATCACACGTACATAATCATAAATGACTCCGACAACAATGTTGAAAAATAATACTATAATATGAAAAGAAACTGTAATATATTATGGACATATATTACAACTCGTAAACTGAAGGTCAGTATATATACAAAATCAAAACAATAACACATAATAAACAAATAATAAAACATATTTAGCTCATGTATCAAAGTTGCTGATACCGCAGAGCATCTGGGTCATGAGGGCCGGTGGTGTGGCTACAGCTGGACCCCGACTCCGTGTGTGGCCTGGCTCCAGGGGGCATGGCTGGGTGGGTGGACAGCACCTCACTGGAGACGGAAGATCCACTGGCGGATTGTGGCACAGCATGGTAGGCGGCTGCGTGATGGGGACGTGAAAGGATGTCCTCCAATATTGCCAGAGATCTGCGGCGATACTCCATTTTCTCTGCCTCGCTCATCTTGTTCAGGAGGAGCGTACATGCATTGGAGAAAGACATGTCCACGGAGTCCGCAAGCATGCAGCGTTGGTGTGCATGGGTGGTCTGTGCCTCCATGAAGGTGAGCATGGCCTGCTCGAGGTCTGCAGCTTGTGCCCTTCTCTTCTGGCCAGGTCTGGTGCTGACCGTTGTCGCGGTACCTGCCACCTGTGGTGTCGCCAAATCCTCCTCCATCTGCGACTCAGCACCACCCTGGTTCTCCTCCTCCTGGCAGCTGGCATAATCTCCTGGCACCATTTGTTGTGCCTGGGTGCCGGAGGTCGATGGCTGGTCCATGCTGCTGACACTCCTGCGCGGCTCCTGGGTCCTGCGGAGGAACGATAGCTGCTCTGCATATATGTAGCCACGGACCTTTTTCGCACCAGCTCCAGAGCGCGCAGCCATGGCCTGCTTCTTCTGGACGCGCATGTAGTTGTCGCGTACTGTGCGCCATTTGTTCATCGCCTCTTGTGCTGCAAAACATGATGAGAGTGACATTAGCTTGTGTTCATGGTATGTGATCATATTCAAACATTTTTGTTTTGTCTTCTAGGTATCTCGCTAGTGGGTGCAGTTTGAAGGATCTGCATTATAGCTTCCGCGTTGGCAGATCAACAGCTGGTGAGATCGTCCGCAAGGTGTGCCAAACAATATGGGAGACCATGAAGGGCGAATGTTTGCCAAGACCGACACATACGGCATGTCTGGAAATTGCAGCAGGATTCTGGGAGAGAGCCAACTTTCCAAACTGCCTGGGAGCCGTGGATGGCAAACATGTCCGCATAGTGAAGCCACCGCACAGTGGCTCACTGTATCAGAATTATAAACATTACTTTTCTATTGGCCTACTGGCGGTGTCAGATGCCAACTATAGTTTCGTGTATGTGGATGTCGGTTCATACGGCAAGGACTCTGACTCCACACTGTTCAGGAACTCCACACTGTGGAATGAAATTGAGAGTGGGACCCTGAACATCCCCAGAGCCGCACCATTGCCTGGCAGTGACGTGACAGTCCCCTATGCCTTCGTGGGTGACGAAGCATTCGGACTATCCACACACACCTAAGGCCCTACTCAGGGACACACCTGACTGTGAAGAAGCGGGTGTTTAATTATAGGCTGTCGCGGGCGAGACGGTATGTGGAGTGTACCTTTGGCATACTGACCAACAAGTGGAGGATTCTACATAGACCGCTGGATGTCAATGTGGACTTCTGTGTGGACATAGTGAAATGCTGTTGCATTCTACATAACTATGTGCGGGCCAGGGATGGTTTTAATTTTGACGATACCCTCACAGTTGTCGGTCTTGAGGATGATGTGAACTATGACATCATAGCTGTGAATAGATACAGCAACAGGTATCGCGATGCTCTATCTAATTATTTCATCAGTGATGCAGGTGAGGTGCCCTGGCAGCTGGGGAGCATTTGAGTTTCACATCAATGATTTCATTTGTTTTTATTATTATTGTGATTTACATTTATGGGATTATGAATTAAATAATATTATACTCACTCTGTATGTGCTGCTCCTTCTCGGACCACGTATCGTACTCCGGGTACACCTGACGGGACACCTCGACCCATGCGCTCGCCTTCTTCCCCTTGTCCTTATAACGCTCGCAGGCCGTATCCCAGATCCCTGGATGCTCCCCCACAGCGCTGATGAGCCTCTCGACGTCCATCTCTGGTCCAGACATCATTCACAGTCGCAGGTACTCACCAACGCAATTCTAGGGAAATCTGGCTGTTCGAACGTTATGTAGGCCGCACACTAGCAGCGTCTGACGTCTCCTAATCACGCACACACGCTGCCATGCGGCCGCCGCGCACTCTGTACGTCAGTAGCAGCGGTTTCACGTTCTGAGAAAAATGCGTTCATTTGCTGGTTGCGTGGTGTCGGCGCACTTTCGTACGCACGTACTTCGTATATTGGCCGTCATTGGCCGTTATGTGCTGCTACTGCCGCCGTGATTTAGTGCGTCTGCACGCGCGTTCCGACTGCCCCACTCTGACCCTAGCCTTATAGTAAATTATTTGAAATGATGAAAAAAATTGTATCTTTATAAAGTCCATTTAATGACGAGAAAAACAGTGTAAAATATGTGTGGGTTGCATAAACGAGTAATAGGAAAATTTGACGTAAACACAAACAGCACAGAAATGTAAAAACAGCAGCGGTCACTAAAGGACGGATTTGCGTAAAACCGCCAGGTCACTAAGGGGTTAAATAATTTTTGTCTAGGGGGTTTACTAAAATAGGACCTAGGCTGGCATTTAAAAATGATGAGCATAAAAGGGTCAAAATGAGCTCTCAGCACACAGAGGTGAAATGGCTCACCAGGGAAGGGGTTGAAAACAAAAACTGAGATAAAAAGCCTCCACCCAATAATTAATTATGCTTATTATTGCAGAAGCCATCTGCACATCACAGCAATTCAAAGAATCGCATCCCAGAGCTCCTATGCTACATTCCCTATATGCAGCAAGGAACTCTGGGCAGGACATGCAAATGACATCCGTCTCACATTTATGCATCCTGGGTCTGTTCTTACACAGAATCCGTAAATCAATGCCATACTAGATGGTTTTTTTTTTTCTTTTTCTTTTTGCAAAGATAAGGTTTATGCAACAGGTCAAAGCCACTCCTAGGACAACGCTGTTTCGGGTTTATTGGACCCTCATCAGCTAGGAGCTAGGCATGACCAGTTGCAGTGGATGCTTGGACCCGTAGGGTAAATCAGTACTTACAAGGGTTATGCATATTATTGCAAAGCCATCTAGTATGGCATTGTTTTAAGGGTTCTGTGTAATAACAGAGCTAAAATGCATAAAAGTGAGACAGATGTCATTTGCATGGTCTACCCAGAGGTCCTTGCTGCACATGGGGAATGTAGCATAGGAGCTCTGGGATGCAGTTCATTGAATCGCTGTGATGTGCAAATGGCTTCTGCAATAATAAGCATAATTAATTTTTAATTTAATTAATTAATCCATACTTTGTGTCATTTGGTTTGCCCTCTACGTACAACCTATTTTTTCATATGTACTTAATGATTCTTTACTGTGCAATGTAGCCTGCTGCTTTTTGAATAATAATAAAAAAGACTGAGGTAATCACATAATCATCACATATATACAAGAAAATCTAAAGGGGAAAATGCCACTGTTGTGATGGTGACAGTAAATTTATTTTCCTTAAAGAATAGGACGGCTCAATGTACAAAGTTTCTGCACTTATAGTCTTATAGTCTAATATATTTCTGTACCTAAATTTAAATAAATGGAGGGCTGAATACAATAAGAAGGCTTTTCTAAATATTCAAAGTGCAAACGTGGACATGAAAAAAAAAAAATGGGCTACTTTTGTAGCCTAAAGTCCTAGACTATTAAGTGAAAAAGATGCAAACATTGATTTGAAGCAAAGTATAAATCATTTTATGCAATGTTTCTATTCCTGTCTGCACATCCAATGTTCCTTTTCGCCCAACTTCTCATTGGGGGCTGTACCATAAGCTGACCTGGCTACTGAATCTGTCAGGTCTGACGCTCTGTCTGAACAGATTAAATTTTCAAATGCCATGTGTCTAGCTGTATAGAGACTTGTCAGTCCTGACAAAGATTGCACACACCAGGCTTCCACCAGTCACCTTCCGGCAGCCAGCTTTTTGGTGCTCCAGCAGTCCCTCCCAGGAAAGTGTCAATGAGGTCTGCCATAAATCAATGACTAAATACACCTGGAAACTGTCTCTAGGCACTCCTTGCAAGATGCACACATCCCATGTCTTCCTCCTATCCTTCATTTGCAAAAAAAAAAAAAAGCTGGACTAGTGTTCTACGTGCCTAAATGGGGGGCTAAAACGTCTATACATAGAAAAAAAAACCTTGCCTGTCTGGCTGGAATTGCATGTCCTGGGCATCAGGTGATACAGATTTGACATTCCTGTAGAGCAGTGGTTCCCAAACCTATCCTCAGGACCCACTGACATGCCAGGTTTTCCAGATATCTGAAGCACAGCACAGGTGATATGATTTGCTGCTCAGTGATTGCAGGATTCAGCCTGTATTCCCCAAGGTGATCTGCAGAATCTGGCCTGGTTGAGGGTCCTGAGGACAGGTTTGGGAAACACTGCTGTAGAGCGTGTTCACCATGACACACTAATTTAGGCAAAATCATTATTTGTTTTGAGACATTTTTCAATGTATTGGGCATTCTAAACCCTTATTATTCACTGATCACCTTGATTTTTTTATTTTTTTTACATTTCTTTTATGGATGCACCGAAATTTCAGTCACCGACATGTATTGCCAAAAATGGTGATTTTCCGTTTCGGCCGAAAGGGGAAAAATGACAGAAATTATCAGCTGAAAATCAGTCATCCGAAGCTGGGCCTGGAGGCTGGGGGATCGCCTGGGCTTGGAGGCTGGCTGAGCCCTCCGCTTGGATGGCCTCCAGGTTCAGATTTCTGATTGTGGGAGAGATGCAGTGATTAGCTGGGGTTCGCTTATTCACGTATTATGGCCCATGAGCTCCTCCAGCGGTCTCATTATAGTCCCCCTGTATTGCTTGGATGTCTAGGCCCCCTTCTTGCTTTCCTTGCCCACACAACACGTGGGTCAGTGACGCCAGTCACGGGATGACGTCATGGAGGCGGAAGCCTTTGACGCTGCCGATGGCTGGACCAGTGACAGCTTCGCTGCTGGTTTGTCTCCCCTGCGTGTTGGACCCACGGAGAGCCGGCCTGACGATCCGTGCACTGCAGGAATGAAGTGAGCGCAGAGTGTTGGCGAGTGGATCGGGAGGGGGCAGGATATGACAGCATCCCTAGCATGTAGCCTGGATTCTGGAGGACAGCATCCCCTGCCCTGTGCTCTTATCACTAGCCGGGGGAGGGCTGGACTACATCCTGTATAACACAAACACCATGGGCCCAGGAAATGCAATGTGTGCTGCACAACAGTTGAATTGGAGAGTGCAGCACATTCTAGATGTAGCATTGCAATGAGGGAGTGCTACTATGCCACCTGCAACACTGCCATCATATACTATGGGTCAGGCAAATAATCAGATCCATGCAAAAGATGGTTTCACACACCAAAAATCACAATCTGGAAGCGCCTTTTATTATTGACGTCTGGGACATAAAAGGAAAACCGTCCAATGAGGTGCAGTGTCTTTTTAAGGAGAAAAAGAGCAAAATAGATATGACCTTAGCAAATGCTGTGCATTGCTGATAATACGCCTGACAATCGCCAAGAAAGCTCCCGGTTACATCTGCCTCCAGGTTCGGATGACTGATTTTTTTTTTTTGGTTTTCGGCCGAGCTCATCCTGTAGTATCTGTTTCTGTCCCAAATTTTAATTTGTGTGCATCACTACTTTTTTTTACATTAACGTTGCTTATTTTCCATTTAAGTATATAATTATTTTAAATGATATCCTGGTAGAATATTTTCTTCGATTTTATATTTTTTTTTTTAAATCTTGGTTTCTGTCCTTTTCGGTATGTTTTTTTTTTTTTTCTCTCCTCATTCTCGTAAAGCTGAATACTTCCCGGGAGAATCATTTTAAAATGCAACCTTATCAGGCCAAACAATCTGATTAGTTTCCCAATACAGATATTACCAAGCTTGTAAATGTCGTTCTGTATTCAATATCTTGGATTAATATCTTCATTAAAAGTTGTTTGGGGATACAGTACATCTCCAATCAGATTTTGGTTTTACATTTTTTTTATGATCTCCTATAACATGGCATTAATTTTATTTAAATCTATTGGAATAATCTGTCTTTTTCCCCTTTTATGTCAGTGGTTCCCAACCACGGTCCTCAAGTACCCCCAACAGGTCATGTTTTCTAGAAAGCTTAAGCGCAGCACAGGTGATATGATATGCTGCTCAGTGATTGCAGGATTCAGTCTGCATTTCTTCAAGGTGATCTGCAAAATCTGGCCTGGCCTTGAGGACCGCGGTTGGGAACCACTGATTTATGCACAGGAAAATAATTTTATATTCATGTACTTTGATACAGAAATCTGGGTTACCCATGTGTTTTTTTTCCACCGGTTTTGGAATACTGTTGCTTCAAAATGATACACCCCATAAAAAGCTGTGGGATCCATGTGACTTATTATACATACCTGGAAACAGGTATTCTTCTAAATGAGAAGAATGGATGTCATCATGACATTGTTCCTGTCAATAAAGGGTGAAAGCAGGACCTAATGTGTTTATGTAGAAGTTATGTGTCTTAACAATGCTGTGGTTGACACATTACTCACATGCACTCCACAAGTGGAGAATTGCGCTAACAAAGTAAGAAACAAGAATACCAAAAACCTAGAGGTTTAAGGGAATTTGCTCAGGTGAACGAACGATCTAGAAGAATGGGGTGGTACTAGAAAAAAAAGATTTAGCAACTTGTTCTGATGGTGCCAAATTAACAGCTGCAGTACTTGTATAAAAAATGAAAAAGTGTAGGAGAATGTAGAGTCTGAATGACTTGAAGAACACCGAAACAGTTAAGCTACTCTAAAAGATCTTCAGTACTACTTGTTTACTAGCTCTCCCCTTCATGCATTAATGATTCGGTGGCAGTACCTCATGTGTTTAGTAGTGCTGAGCAGGGGGACAGACCATGTGCTAAGGCAAGGGTGGACAACCTTGGCCGTCCAGATGTGTTGGAACTCCATCTTCCATGATGCTCAGCCATTGATTTAAGTTGGCTGTGACTCATGGGAAATGTAGTTCCAAAACATCCATAGGCCCAAGGATACTCATGAACACTCCTGTGCCAAGGCAACAGAGACGACCTCCGTGCTCCTCTTGTTGTCCACTGTGGCATCCAGACTAAGAGCCCTGGGAGCATGTGGTATAATTTCCCATTGTTCCATCAATGTGGAAAGGATAACTGTTGAACTACAAGGGAACCCTGCAGCTGTATCTGCTACCTCAGCTCTGGGAGAACTTTTATTCTTTTTCGACAGCCACAATAATTCTCAGTGCCAAGTCATATTACAATATAATGACTACTAAGCACATTATGCATATGAAACTCTAGGTTGTTCTTGTTATAAGGTAAACATACTTTTCTAATGAGTGAAATTAACATGTTCAAAATACCCTACCGGGTGCATTTTTGTGTGCCCCTCAAGAACAGTAGTTGTAGGTCACAGCCACCTCCTGAGCACTGATAACTCATTACGTTTTATCCCATTGGTGGATGAAAACCGAAGAAAACTATGAATGTGTGTTGAATTATTAATTATAAAATTATGAGTTTCAATAACCAGAACCCTCACAACAGCTCTGAAGCTGACTTAATGTAAATTGCAAAATGCAATGGTACAACAAATATTTTCTAGAAGGCTCGACGCTTGTATTGCATGCTCAGTTCTGGGAGACAATATGGCTTTGCCTTCTGTAGCACACCCTCAGACTCTGTTACACTTTCAGAACTTAGACTTGAAAGGAATCTCTATCCATCATGAGCTAATTTAGTAATGGAGGTTGGATCCTTTCCTCTCAACTTGAGAGATCTGACTGTACTTGGAAACATCAAAGTGGAGGTCTGCCAGGTGTTGCCAAGTTTAGGAATGCATGAGATGTCACACAACCTTGGGAAACCACATTACTCAGAGTAACCAGGTGAGCGAAGGCCTCTGAGCAGTGGAATTGAGGTGGGGGACAAATTTGGGTGACACATTACTAAGGGGATAATCCAGAGACTTGGTCGGACAGAGCAGATATCAAGCGTTAAAAGTGTTCGGCGCTGTTTATCTTTATGTGTAGAACAATGATACCGTTTGCTGCTCCCCTAATTAAGGTGTACCCATCACCTCAAAAAATTACACTCAAAAAGGACATACATCGAAAATGTATCTTATATGGCGAGCTAATGGGAAATATACGTATACACACCAGAAATATACAGATTAGAGAATATGCAAACTTAGCTTATATGCATCAACATGGGGTTTCAACTTTCCAAACTAGAATTTTGTATTAGGACGTGTCCTAAAAAAAGAACAAAAAATCGGATAATACAGTTTGATATGCAACACTTATATTACAAAGGGAATGGTCACACTCACAAGGGAGGAGCCCCAAATGGCTCATATCAATTCGCCTGTAGGTCTCTTTCAAGGGGGACCTCACCCACGTATGGATATCCTTAGACGATCTTTGAATTGCAGAATCACCTCGAACAAAAATTATATCGCTATAGTGTATTCTCATTAGCACATATACAAATCTAATGCTCCAGTAGTTGTCAAGTTAAAAGGTCCACACGCTATATATACAGAGCCATCGTTATAGAAGGCTCTAAACCACGTGAGTTGACAACTACTGGAGCATTATATTTGTATATGTGCTAATGATAATACACCATAGCGATATATTTTTTGTTCGAGGTGATTCTGCAATTCAAAGATCGTCTAAGGATATCCATACGTGGGTGAGGTCCCCCTTGAAAGAGACCTACAGGCGAATTGATATGAGCCATTTGGGGCTTCTCACTTGTGAGTGTGACCTTTGTAATATAAGTGTTGCATATCAAACTGTATTACTCAATCAGATTTTTTTGTTCTTTTTTTAGGACATGTCCAAATACAAAATTCTAGTTTGGAAAGTTGAAACCCCATGTTGGTGCATATAAACTAAGTTTGCATATTCTCTAATCTGTATATTTCTGGTGTGTATACGTATATTTTCCATTAGCGCGCCCTATAAGATACATCTAAAATGTATGTCCTTTTTGAGCAGAAAAGGTTCAGGGTCAGGTCAAGAAAAGTAATTCAGCACACAACTCCGTAAAAACAGATGTCTGAGCTCTGAGGCTGGACTATGTAACCAAAGACGTTTCCAACAAGTAGTTCAGGATAATTGTCTACCGTTCGTAGGTGGGAGCCCTGGACTAATGGCATCTAGAGAGGATCAATGCAGCTATGAAAGACGTCGGGGCCCTATTTCGGTTTTGAGCAAACTGATAGGCCTTAGTGGCTTCCTGGTACCAACTCTGTCAACAGAATTGACACTTGCAAGGTCTTATCTCTGCCCTGCAAAGCTAAGTCAGGGCAAATTATTTACTCAACGTTGAAGAGGAAGAGTGCTTAGTGCTGCCATTGATTTACAGATCTATTGAAAGCAAATAGTTTATGCTAAGTATATCTGCGCAGGCAATATGGACAGTTGACACTTTGCGTATATGATACTGTTTGTTTGCTCTGTGCAGCAGGAGTAACCGCAACCGTTTGCTACTGGTTCAACTAATTCCAGCCCGATCACTGGCTGAAAGAAATTAAACAAATCTTTTTGCAATAATAGAAGATTGTTTCTTGCGTTGTCTCCTTTGTCAGAATGCCCGTTTCAACTGTTGGACAACATCAATGCCCGATACTTATTAGCTGACTCTTCTGATATTACCTGACACATAAACATTGACAACTCTGATTGGATCTCAAACTGCTGTGCCAATACTATTCCCAGTATTGCTTCTCCCTGTCTATAGTAATATGATCTTGTGGTTTAGCTTATTGGCAGGATTGTTTTGGACTGCATTACTTGATATACAAATATGTAAGATAATAGTCATGCATCGCTCTTTCATTTCCCAGAAGCACTCCACTGTTCTACATGTTTCACTTGCAGACCTTGCTATGTATTTTCTGTATTATCTTAACGTTATTATAAAATCTGCCATTAATTTTATATTTTTCTTTGTGTTTTATAGACATGGCATTGGCATCCATCATGTCTGTGATACAGCGTACCCTTCCCCGTCTTGGGGTTCTGAGTTCCAGCTTCAGTGCAAATAGAAAATTCAGCCTTTTCTCGGGCTCCGGCTCTGCTACTCAATGGAGTAAGGTTGTCTCAGACGCTGAGAAGATCGTAGGTTATCCAACGTCTTTTATGAGTCTCCGTTGCTTACTGAGCGATGAACTGAGCAACATAGCCATGCAAGTCAGGAAGCTGGTGGGAACCAAACATCCTTTACTGAACACAGCCAGGTACTACAAAATACTGCTATGCCTACAGGACTAATAAGATGCTATAGGACTTTTCACTGGCAGACCTTTTGAGTGATGAGATATTAGTACTTACAAGGGTTGTGGTGGAGTACAAAAAATAAAATAAAAAGCATCCGCTATAATTCATCTAAGTTTATTATTGCAGAAGCCATTTGCACATCATAGCAATTCAAAGAACTGCATCCCAGAGCTTCTGTGCTACATTCCCATATGCAGGAAGTAGGGTTGCACCGATACCGATACTAGTATTGGTATCGGGGCCGATACTGGGTACCCGATATTTTTCCGGATGCCGGCATTGAGCCGGCATCCGAGGGGCTGCGGCGGCTGTCCGAATGCTCTATCGGCATTCGGACAGCCGCCCCTGGAGCTCTCTGTGATACTTACCTTCCTGAGCAACGCCGGGAATGTCTCCGCACGTGCGCTCGTTGGAAGGACCCCAGCCGCGACCACGTGGGACCAGGTGATCGCGGCTGGGGTCCTTCCAAGGAGCGTGCGCACATAAACTTTCCCGGCGTCGCTCAGGAAGGTAAGTATGAACACAGTGAGCAGCTGCAGGGCCTGTCCGAATGCCGATAGAGCATTCAGACAGACCCTGCAGCTGCTCTCCGCGATGATACTTACCTTCCTGGGCGACGCCGGGAAAGTTTCCGCGCGCGCTCGTTGGAAGGCCCCCAGCCGCGATCACGTGGTCGCGGCTGGGGTCCTTCCTACGAGCGCACGCGCGGAGACATTCCCGGCGTCGTGGGGGGGTCCATGAGCTGGGGGGCATATCCATGAGCTGGGGGCAATACCCATGTGTGAGCTGGGGGGGGGCATATCCATGAGCTGAGGGCAATACCCATGGGTGAGCTGGGGGGGGCATATCCATGAGCTGGGGGCATAACCCATGTGTGAGCTGGGGGGGGCATATCCATGAGCTGGGGCAATACCCATGTGTGAGCTGGGGGCATACCCATGTGTGAGCTGGGGGGGGGCATATCCATGAGCTGGGGGCATACCCATGTGTGAGCTGGGGCATATCCATGTGTGAGCTGGGGCAAATCCATGTGTGAGCTGGGGCAAATCCATGTGTGAGCTGGGGCAAATCCATGTGTGAGCTGGGGCAAATCCATGTGTGAGCTGGGGCAATCCATGTGTGAGCTGGGGCAAATCCATGTGTGAGCTGGGGCATATCCATGTGTGAGCTGGGGCAAATCCATGTGTGAGCTGGGGCAAATCCATGTGTGAGCTGGGGCATATCCATGTGTGAACTGGGGCATATCCATGAGTGAGCTGGGGCATATCCATGAGTGAGCTGGGGCATATCCATGAGTGAGCTGGGGCATATCCATGAGTGAGCTGGGGCATATCCATGAGTGAGCTGGGGCATATCCATGAGTGAGCTGGGGGCAGTATCCATGTGTGAGCTGGGGGCAGTATCCATGTGTGAGCTGGGGCAGTATGAATATATATATATATATATCGGGGGGGATATACATGTGAGCTGGGGGCATTTTTATATGGTCTGTTCTTATTGGAAAGTGTCACATGATATTAAAGAAAAGTATCGGTACTCCGTATCGGTGAGTACTTTTAAAAAGTATCGGTACTCTTACTCAGTCTTAAAAAAGTGGTATCGGTGCATCCCTAGCAGGAAGGAACTCTGGGTAGGACATGCAAATGACATCTGGCTCACTTTTTTGCATCCTGGGTCTGTTTTTACACGGAACCCTTAAATCAATGCTTTGCCATACTATGTTTTTTTTTTTTTAAGCTGAGATCAGGTTTATGCAACTGGTCAAAGCCACTCCTAGGACAGCGCTGTTTTGGGTTTACTGGACCCTCATCAGCAGGAGCTAGGCATGACCAGTTGCAGTGGATGCTTGGACCCGTAGGGTAAATCAGTGTATATGTATATATAATATATCTTTTTCTGTGATATTTTGCTTATCACACATTTAAAATCCAAGGAAGACTCCAAAGTACATGCAACACTTGTTTCAACATTTAGTATATCTTTATTGTGTCCATTAATAAGAAAAAGAAACGCAAACCCCATCCGTTTTACCATGGTTATAGAAAATCCAGTCATCATGATGTCTAAATATGTTTTTTCAAGTGTTTTCATAGAGAAACCATATGGATATGTATTTTCTTGACTAATATTTAGACGAGAAATGTCAAACCCATGGCCTCCAGATGTCAATGCCAACCATTCCCAGAATCCTTTGAATGCAGTAAATGGCCAGGTAATCATTTATTTAATACCGGCTGGGTGGAGTAGAGGTAACATCACTGCTCTAAACCGTGGAGACACAGGTTCGATCCCGGCAAGAGCACCGCCCCAGTAAGTGTCCTTGGGCAAGACACCTAACGGTACAGTCTCGCCACCCAGGACATACTTGAAAACGAGAGAAATCTCAATGTATCCTTCCTGGTAAAATACTTTCTCAAAATAAAAATTTGACTGCTCAGAATTAAGGAAAGGACAGTTTGCCGGATTGGTGCAAGGCCTCTGAGATCAGCCAGGGTAATCTTGCCGTTGTGCATAATGGTAGATGTAGTTTCGAAACATCTGGTGGGCCAAGGTTACCGACCTCTAGAATGTGCAAAAATTTTTAATAAAAGCCAAAACGCATTGCCCCAGAATAGCTAAGCACACGTGCTTTCTTCGTCCATTTGAGCCATCTTGGAACAGGTGGTAAAATGTGTATGCATGTATATAATATACAGTATATTTTTATAAATGGTGTTCTCTCAGTAAATATTTCACAAAGCCAGTAGTTTGATGTAATGGATAAACATTTCATTTGGTGCTGTTTGCAGTGTTTTTGCAAATACTAATCCTAATGTGCAAAGCAAGATCACACTTTTGTCTTATACTCAATCTTGCTGTGTATTAGTGTTTGTGATTTACTTTACTGTATCTGTAGTCTATGGTACATAAGCTGTCTTCTTAAT
The DNA here is from genome assembly GCA_009667805.1 of Leptobrachium leishanense. Taxonomy (NCBI): domain Eukaryota; kingdom Metazoa; phylum Chordata; class Amphibia; order Anura; family Megophryidae; genus Leptobrachium; species Leptobrachium leishanense. The sequence goes on from CM019066.1 coordinate 280,956,822, forward strand.
AGGTTTATGGCTGGCGTCAGACGAGCGCACTATGTGCGCCTGTACTGACGTGCCTTCTGGCGTCTGTCGCAGCATTGAGACGCTGTGACAGGGCCAGCCACACGCTGTAGCGCGCGCACGAACAGCGGCCGTGCGGCGTCCGTTCAGCAGCCCTCTCCGTCAAAGCGTTAGGATGTGTGTTGACAGAGCTGCAAAGTGCGATTCTATATTGGAGGATCGAGCCTTGCAGCGCTGAGTGCACCAAGTAGATAGGGATATCGAACATGTTTAAGATCAGGGCCCGACAAATCTATGGCCAACTACCTGTTATATCCCCTTCATCACTGAAGTGGTTATCCAGTAAGGGGCGAACTTGCCAACGAATTGCACTGAACTGTGAATTTCACTGTACGTGCAATTTCGTGGCAGTTTGTCTATTCCCTAACCTGTCAATTCACCAAATCACCATGTAGCAATTTTATTGCTAGGAAGTCTCCATCCTTCACTGGCTCCTACAACATTACCCCTTCTAACAAATGTAGATCTAGCAGGGCATTCACGTTGGTTACAGGGAGGTTGATGGGCCTTGTGTAACAAATTGGTGCTACAGTGTAATAAATGTTAAGTTTACATCTTAATTTAATGAAATCTGTGACTTTGATATAGAGAGAATTGCTCGGGTAAAAAAAAAAAATAGTTCTGCATGGAGTGTCCGTTAAAGAAAGCATAAGGAAAATTGGACAGAAATCCAGTTTTATTCCCTATGCATTAACTTGCAATTTTAATGCTGTCGTTAGAATTGTAGGGACTTAAGCCTTTTCACAAAGTACAACATTTTATATTTGCTTGGCCAAGACCGTACTATATTCCTAAAGCTTGTATTGACTACCCGGCACGCATCCCTCTCCCGCTGGGCAGCATTGACATAATATAATCATTAATAAAAGCAAAGCGTGGATTCTTGGTGATAAAATCATTTGTAGAGTATGTTTGAGAATGTATTTACGCAAACTCAGGCGGCCATGCTGGGTTACGGAGGCACTGCCTGGGTTTACTGTGTGAGTATTGCTGTGACCCATCGCTTTGGTTCCTCTGTTCTGTTAATGATTTGAGTTGACATCACAGACGACAGGTTCACGTTGTCATGGTGACCGCAATGTAGAATAGATTTCCTTTTTCTGAAAATCACCACGAACCCGTATCCCTTGCTGCTTACTCTACGCGCTGTTTTGTGACTTTCCAGCCAATTAATCCCTACGGCGATTATGCGTTTTGCTGTGTGCTCCCAGGATCCTATGCCTAAAGGCCTCTAATAGCTACTATGCACAAATTTAGTCACCAAGGAATATGCATTTAATCCGAGCAACAGCAGAGATTCTGAGCTTTAATGTATTTGTTCCAAATCTTGGTCTCTCCGTAGGTAACCTTGTTTCTATAGTATGTAGTTTGTATATTGAAAACTTGTTAAAGCAATTACAATCTATGATACATTGTATATTTAGACACAAACAACGATAGCATGTTTTTTTTGAGCTGATGCCACAAGAATGATAAAACAGACCTGTTCACCACCACAACCTTTTAATTAATTTATTTTGATATATTATGTTCTTAAAATGCTTTGCTTGGAGCAGGAACCTCATTAGCTTTTATTCATATACAATAATCTTGTTACTTGTGTATTTATATAATCGTATTTTTTTGAAGTTAGGACTTGCCTTCGACTATGGCTTGTTGGTCATAAGCAGCTGCTGTGTTCAGTATGGAGGGAAAGTGTTCCCTTTCCCCCCATACTGAACCTTTCTTGTACCTTACTCTCCATTCTTCTCCTTTGCCACGTAAAGTGGTAAATAAAAGTTTGAGCTGTTTATGTATATATTTACCTTCTCTGTTTGCCAGTTTCACTATTTCCCTCTGCATGTGACAAGTCTCACCTTTCTTCTCTGCCTGTGTGCCACCCTAACAATACTCTTATCCCTGTTTACCAATCTCTCCTTTACCAACTCATTGTACACTAGCCAATCTGTTCTTTGTCCAATGTATGGCAGCCTTTCCCTCCTCCATTCCCAGTATGGCAGCCTCTCGGTCCTTTGTTCCCAGTATGGCAGCCTCTCTGTCCTTTGTTTCCTCTGTGGCAGCCTCTCTGTCCTTTGTTCCCTCTGTGGCAGCTAGGGATGCATCAATACCATTTTTTTAAGACCGAGTACAAATACTGATACTTTTTAAAAGTACTCAACGATACTTTTATTTGAAGTCATGTGAACGCTTTTGAATAAGAACAGACCATATATATCTCGTTGCCCCAGCTCTCCTTGCCCCCAGCTCAGATATTGCCCAAACCTCTCATATTGCCTCACAGCTCACGAGTGATCTTCCTACATCGAGCGACCGCCGGCAAAGGGTTGTAGCCCGGCCGCTCGCCTGGGATCCACAAGCCGCGATCTCATGAGATTGCGGAGGTCGTGCAGTTCGCGGTACCGGTATTGGTTTAGGTATTGGGGGGCCTCTGCACAAGTACCAAGTACTCGTGCAGGTCCCGGTATCGCTACCGATACTGGTATCGTATCGCTACCGATACTGGTATCGTATCGCTACCGATACTGGTTTCGTATCGCTACCGATACTGGTATCGTATCGCTACCGATACTGGTATCGGTGCATCCCTAGTGGCAGCCTCTGTGTCCATTGTTAGCTCCGGGGCAGGCTGCCTCCCTGGTGGTTTATATGCAAATTTTAATATTTGTGAGTGATTAGCTGTGTGTGACAGTGTAGTCTGTTATAAATGTTTGAAGCTACGACAGGTTTGAAGAGTTGGGTGACTGACGTATGATTAGAATATGACTTGAAAATTTGTCAAGCAATGTTTTTTGATCTAGCATTCTGACATGATGTATACATACAGTAATGATATATTTTCGATCTGCCGAGTTGGCAGAAAAATTAGTTTGTCTTGGTCCTGTAATAAAACTTGACTTCACTTTTTAATACAGAACACAAAACGGTGAAAATTAACTCTATACATGGTGAAATGGCTCAGCAGCGAAAGTGTTAATACAGACTTATTTTTAGGTCTACATGACATTTCCCCTTTTCTGCATTGTGTGCTGTACAGGCAAAATCAATCAAGTTTTCTGCCTAGACCATCTTATTAAGTGCTGAAAATCATTAGGCACTATCCCTTTGTTGCTTTGGATGTTTCATGTTATGAGTTTAATAAGCTATATGCCTACATTTGATAGCACTATCTATCTCTGCGTTGACGCTGGTGTGCAGATTCTTGGCCATGATCATTTATCTTCTTAGAGTAAGTGCCAAAGAATCTGTTTATTCTTCCTTGAATGTAGTTACGCCACCGATTTAAAAACGGAAGGGATGCTTTTACTGTTTGTGTTTACAGCTGTAATCCTCTGTATTTGTTTGCTGTAAATGGATTGGTGGTTACAAATAATGGAATTATGCTTGGTTGACATCTCTTTAAACTCCTAATCTGTATAGTTACAGCATGGTCCGTTTGTTTATACATGCCTTGTTCTATCTGTGGCTTATATTGGGAAAGTTTTTTTATTTTTATTTATTGTATATAAATAAATGTCCTGCCAACCTGAGAATTTTGCAGCCTGCCATTTGGAGGGAGATTAGTAAGCAAATGGCAGTTTGTGGACACCGTGCAGAAATTGTAAAATAATAATAGGCACAGCACAAATCACAACAAATTTTCCCAGTGGGGTTAATGGAACTCTCTACTAAAAATAGTGTCCCCCCCCCCTATAAATAATTGGGCAAAGGCTACTGACGGTGATTTGTCCCTCAGTGCGCGCTGCTTCTCCTCTTTGGAACCCAGAAGTCATTTCTGCGCAATTTGTGCTACCTGTTCTACATGCAGTGTGCAATTTGCATTTCCTACGCTTATGCAATGGGACTTATAAACCTTTTGTATGCAATCCCCTAGTGCTTGCGTGGGGCTTGCCACCTGGCATTGCAGCCCTCCATGGAGTACTGTGGACTCCAGGAGATGATACTCGTAGCGGTGTGGAAGCACTATCACCAGAGGTAGATCCAGGGGGGGCAACGGGGCAATTGCCCCCCCAAAAAAAAATTGCCGCCGCCGGCCTCTTTTCTCACTACGAGCGGCCGCCGGCATGCTGCTTGGCCGCTCACCTGGGATGGGAACCATCTGACCAGCGCACGAGATTGCGGAGTTCACGTGTACTCCGCGAGAACGTGGCTGCGCTGGTCAGGTGGTTCCCAGCGAGAGGCCAAACTGCATGCCGGCAGCTGCTTGTAGGGGGAAGAACGGCCGGCGGGTACTCAGAGCGGCTGCGGAGGGTCCTGCCAACCTGACACAGTGGTTGAAGTTGTTCACTTTCGGAAATAGATGACCCGAGACTCCAATGAGGATGTCCGTCTGCACGGTGTATAAATAACCCTATATAGGCATCACACACACACTAATTGTAGTTGAAATTTAAGTTGATTAGAAGAGTAAGAGTTAATAAATCTGTTCATCGAATTGTAAGGCAATCGGCTTGTATTCCTTATTTATTATGGATCCGCCACTGGCTACCACGAATATCAGGGAGGGTAGCGCTTTGTGCTGGGGCAAGGTGCTGTGGTAGCGCCTGCCCTGGAATCTAACGCTAAAATGGGGACGTTACGGGGGAAACCTGTACTGTGTGTATGTTCAAGTGAGCTATAACTTTCCTACATTCAAAATATTGTTATTGCATAGAAGGTAAGTCTGTTTTAGGTAGGTATAGCATTATCCTGATCTAAAACTGTTCAGTTATTCCTCTTGAATTTTAAGACTCTCTTCAATTATTCTAAATATCGACAAAACTGTTACGATGCTCTTTGGAACAGCACCTAAAAGACATAAATTACAAACTCCCCATCTACGTGTCAGGGTAAAATCAAATGGCACGCTAACCACAATCACTTCTCTCAAATATCTATAGACCCAAATCTATCCTTTGGCCCCCACATCGAAAAGCTTTCATCTAAACTTTACACCAAACTAGGTGCCCTGTACAGAAACAAATCCTGCCTGAGCCCCGCGGTAAGAAAGCAAATTGTACAGCAAGTGCTAATGCTGGCTATTGAATACGGAGATGTAGTGTATGCAGCTGCTCCGCAAACACACCTTCATATACTTACTACATTGTATAACTCATTCTGCCACTTTGTGCTACAATGTAACTACATGACCCACCACTGGGACATGTTAAAAGAGCTAAACTGGCCGTCGCTGGAATCTAGACGCACCCTTCACCTTTCCAATCTGGTGTTTAAGAGGTTTTCTGGGAAGCTACCACCCTACCTCAAAAGGCTGCTTTCCCTAGCAGTTCCCTCAATAACTAAAAGGAAGTAGATGAAATAAAATGAGGCTTCACTATGCAAAGTATTTAAATTGTATCTATACATTAGGTCAGGGATCAGCATCCTTGGCTCCCTGTTGTTTTGGGAACTACATTTCCCATGTGGCTCAGTCAACCGCATGGGTGACTGAGCATTGTGGGAGATGTAGTTCCCAAAACATCAGGGAGCCAAGGTTGCTGACCCCTGCATTAGATAGTCAAAGGATTAGCAATTGTTTAAACTTTGAAGCCAGCTCATCCGGGTCACTGCAGGGGGTAACCCTCACCATCCTTCAGATCTCAGACCTACCAAAGTTAGCAGGTCTGTAAATGCATACTATAAAATTCCTATTTGAAGATATATATATATATATATTTTTTTTGAGTGAAAGGGGTTTGTGTTGAAGTTGCGACTGTATTGTGTGCATTTTGGATGGATCAATTAAAATGATTGGCGCATTTAGAAGTAACTCACATATCATCCACTTTGTCACGTTGTGCCCTATTTAGTTAATAAAAACCTGCCACTTCCAAATAAAATCCTTCACACCTCTCTCGTGTAGGTCACACCAGCCTTGTGCCTGTCCAGTTGGCACGATTTTACTCACTGCAAGTATCCAGGGAAAACAGTTTGTGGAAAAAGTTTGAGTTCTCCAGAGGGAAAGAATAAAAAAAAATTGTTTTCTCAACTAGGTAATTTCTTGACTGTGTCCATTTTTTTTCCCCTTAGTGAATGATTTATTTAAATGTACTTAGAAAGTTACAGTCAGAGTAATATTTCACTGGATCAGGTCTAGCCATAAATCCTTGGTCATTACAGAACTGTCTTATAGTTATCCAGAGCCTGTATGCCTAGGATTCTCTTCTAGATTTAATTCCCTGATGGGGTTCATCTCCATTTTTTTTTTCTTAAAGACATATAATATACAAACAAAAAAACCCCCCAAATGTCATTCTGTCTAAAGTCATGTGTTTAGATACATCTGCAGATATTTAATCTTTAGTACATCAACAGTCTTCGACCTATTTGCTGCATTTTTCACAACCATGAGAGTGCGAGTGTGTGTATCATATCAATATTAGAGAGCATGAACAACTGTCCAACAATATGACAAAAACAATTTTCAGGTACTCAACGATACCGAGTACCGATACTTTTAATTCATGTCATGTGACCGCTTTTCGATAAATAATTTAGGATTTTGCTGGAAGCTTGTCCACTTTATGCTAATATTGAAATGTATGACCAGAAACCCCATTTACCCACTGCACACACTCTGACCACACACCAGACCTCAGACGCATATATCCCACACAGACCCCAGACGCGTATACCCCACACACCAGACCTCAGACGCGTATACCCCACACACCAGACCTCAGACGCGTATACCCCACACACCAGACCTCAGACGCGTATACCCCACACACCAGACCTCAGACGCGTATACCCCACACACCAGACCTCAGACGCGTATACCCCACACACCAGACCTCAGACGCGTATACCCCACACACCAGACCTCAGACGCGTATACCCCACACACCAGACCTCAGACGCGTATACCCCACACACCAGACCTCAGACGCGTATACCCCACACACCAGACCTCAGACGCGTATACCCCACACACCAGACCTCAGACGCGTATACCCCACACACCAGACCTCAGACGCGTATACCCCACACACCAGACCTCAGACGCGTATACCCCACACACCAGACCTCAGACGCGTATACCCCACACACCAGACCTCAGACGCGTATACCCCACACACCAGACCTCAGACGCGTATACCCCACACACCAGACCTCAGACGCGTATACCCCACACACCAGACCTCAGACGCGTATACCCCACACACCAGACCTCAGACGCGTATACCCCACACACCAGACCTCAGACGCGTATACCCCACACACCAGACCTCAGACGCGTATACCCCACACACCAGACCTCAGACGCGTATACCCCACACACCAGACCTCAGACGCGTATACCCCACACACCAGACCTCAGACGCATATATCCCACACAGACCCCAGACGCGTATACCCCACACACCAGACCTCAGACGCGTATACCCCACACACCAGACCTCAGACGCGTATACCCCACACACCAGACCTCAGACGCGTATACCCCACACACCAGACCTCAGACGCGTATACCCCACACACCAGACCTCAGACGCGTATACCCCACACACCAGACCTCAGACGCGTATACCCCACACACCAGACCTCAGACGCGTATACCCCACACACCAGACCTCAGACGCGTATACCCCACACACCAGACCTCAGACGCGTATACCCCACACACCAGACCTCAGACGCGTATACCCCACACACCAGACCTCAGACGCGTATACCCCACACACCAGACCTCAGACGCGTATACCCCACACACCAGACCTCAGACGCGTATACCCCACACACCAGACCTCAGACGCGTATACCCCACACACCAGACCTCAGACGCGTATACCCCACACACCAGACCTCAGACGCGTATACCCCACAACACCAGACCTCAGACGCGTATACCCCACACACCAGACCTCAGACGCGTATACCCCACACACCAGACCTCAGACGCGTATACCCCACACACCAGACCTCAGACGCGTATACCCCACACACCAGACCTCAGACGCGTATACCCCGCACAGACCCCAGACGCATAGACCCCGCACAGACCACAGACCCCAGACGCACAGGCCCCCAGATGCACAGACCCCCAGACGCACAGACCCCCAGAGGCTGCCGGCATGTGAAGGTTGTGATGTGCTCTTGTGAGATCCAGTGGCCCCTGCGAGTTCCTGGCTGGAGTCTGCTTCACAGGTGCGGCCATGTGGAGGAACACGCGGCCAGTCGGTGGAATGCTGATAATGTAATCTGTCCCAGCCCCTCGGACACAGGCAAGCCAGCCCAGCACTGGCTTCCGGGTATCGCTTGAGGTATCTGGGCATTTGCACAGGTACTAAATACTCTTGCAAATGCCGGTATCGTTGCTTCCCTAGGACAATCCATATTTGGAAGTGATGCAATAAAGTAAGGTTGCTTAAAGAAAATCTAAGGGGTTATTCAGAGTGCCAAAGTGGCCCCGAAATTGCACCGAACAGTGAATTTCCCCTACGGTGCAATTTCGGGGCCATTTGGCTATTCAAAACCTGGCAATTCACCAAATATTGGCGAATTGCCAGTGAAATACGGGTGATCTTTGTCAGCAGTGAAATCCCCATAGAGAAGCAATGGTTAATCTATTCAGAGACACCAAACAGCAGAGAAATGTCAGTGAAATGCCCTGATGTTCTATGGTTTCATTCGGCAGGTTTAAAGAGGCGAATCCCATAGGCTTCAATGTGAAAAATATTACTGTTTTTATTCAATATCTAGTGAACTGTTAATTCTTTTAATTTGCTGCAACAAGACATTTAAATTAATTTTTTTCGGCAATTTTTTTTTTTCCCCGTTAATTTTTTTCTTTTTCCGTAACAGACCTTTTTATTATTATTCATAGGACCTTGTATGTTAATCCCAGCCTTTTTTTTTTTTTTCCCTGTTTGTCGGCTTTTTTCGGATGTGTTCAGCGGATTATCTGATCGGATCCAGTAATTGCAGCGGTTTTTATTTTCAACTCGGATTTTCCCTGCACTTCGGGGGACCCTGCGGTGTATGCTGAATTCACCACAGAGTCGGGGAACGAAAGAGCACCTTTGAATAACCACTTTAGTCTTTCAGTGTGATGTCTGTTAAGAAGACTAAAACACAAACATTGTAGGTAACGAGTTGTTTTTCATATCTTTTGTTTTAACTTTTATCAAAGGGATATTCTAGTAGTGTTCATTTGTACCCTGACTTGATGAGCCACTACTACCTGCTCAGTTGGAATAGTGCTTTGTGGTTCCTATAGTCTTCTGTAATATCAATTAATGCTGTCCTCGTTTTCTCACGCTTTTTTTTTTCCCTCTGTACTTAAACCTTTCGCTGCGGATGACGTGTGGGGCACGTCTCATTGACTCCCGCTATATGCGGAGGACGTTCCCCACACGTCATCGAAAGCCGGAGCGCCGGCGGAGATACTCGCCTCTTTGTCCGGGGTCCAGCGGCGTTCTGACTTCAGCATCCTCAGACGCTGAAGTTAAGCCCCTCCCGACGTCAATGACGTCATCGCACCATGCGCGATGAGGTCATTTCCCGGCGACCTCCCCCCGGCAATGCCGGGAGATCGCCTGAAAGGGCGGGGGGGGAAATCCTTTTAGATCCCTCTCCCTCCCGATCGAGAGCTTTTACAGAAAAAAAAGGACACTGCTTTGAAGGGCAGTGTCTGCCCTTTAAAGCGGTGCCTTTTTTAACCTCTTACATGCCAGATCGCGATGCAGCTCCGTTCGGCGCCACATCGCGATTTAGCTCCGGTGGGGGCCGCCATCTTGGATGGCGGCTCCACCTTCGGGTTCCCCCTCACCCCATAGCGCGATGACGTCAGATAGCCGGGGAACCCCTAGCTGCCCGGGGATTTCCCAAGGAAATCCCCTGGTAGAGATAAGGGGTTTCTTTGAACCTGATCTCTCCAGAACCGTGGCAGCTAGGGGGTCATGGAGGGTGTCATTGCATGGCCTTTCGAATGATTCCAAACTTGATGACGTTCAAAGTAAAAACCAAATTAAAAAAATATAATAATAAATAAATAAATAAAAAATAAAAACTTGTTTTTATTAATGCAGCAATATTGTTGCCATTTCAATTATATTGTGAACAATGATGCTGCACTAATGATTTTTTTTCTATGGGGTGCGTTTTCTAAAAATCACATAATTCCCCCCAAAAAATTTAACCAGTCCCCATTTCTAATTTTTGTACAAGCTCCCATAGAAAATATAAACACAAACGCTCATGTGATAAAATGTGGGGAAAAAAACCCACTTTACACACTGTAGATGATTAAAAATTCTAATTTTATTGCATTTTTTTGTTATAATATACAGACAGGACATGACGTATACATATAATAATGATATAATAATGATATATTATGAATCTGCCGAGTCTGCCAGAAAGAACGATATATAATATGTCTGGGTCATATAATAAAACGTGGCTTCAAAGCGCGTTTAAACATGATGAGCAAAAGCGGTAAAAATGAGCTCAGCACAGCGGTGTGAAAAGGCTCCGCAGCGAAAGGGTTAATAACTTTTTGAGCACTACAGCCTTGTTTCTGGGTTTGTACATTTCTGTCACACATACTAATAAAATGAGTTTGCTGGATCATTTCTACACTTTTTTGTTGCACCACATACCGCACTAATAAGTCATTAGCAGTATGTTTTCACGTTGCTTCCTAATGAACAGATACCAGAAACGAGTTACCCTGTGATTACTCTGCAGTGGTAACACCATTGTCATCACACAATACAAAAGCACAGCCGTGAGAACAATTGATTAAAGCTCATTACCTGCCAATCGCAGGAAGAAATTCAGCTTGTTAGTGTTACTCATGCGTGAATTTTTCAAAGCTATCTTGTAAATTCCATCTTAATTGCAGGTACCACAAATTACACTGCTATATCTGTAAAGTCGTTTTACAAATGTGTCTCTTGTGAATATCCCTGCGCGTTGAGCCCATGAGATTTTCTGTATTACTAATGCTTTTAAGAAGAAATGTAATTTAAACATCAATACAATATTCATAGATGGTTCCCCAAAGCAAGTCAGGCGCAGACCCCACGGGTTATGGAGGTCTTCAAGAGGACAGATGCATGTTTGTGCTTCTAGGCAGTATACCCCCCTAAACTACGAATTTGAATTTAATTCTGGGGCGAAGCATTGCGCCTGAAAACGCCCCCCCCCCATTTTTATTTTTTTATTCTATGCAAAAACATTCTTTTGAGCTAAGAATACAGGTTTTTGCTCCTGTAAATATATTAATTTTGTGTTTGTCATCATTTGTGCTGTACTTTGCACTCCCATGTTAAGTATAGGAGACACAATCTATTTTTACCGTCTCAATAAGTAATGTATTCCAAGGTGCAGGTGCAAATTACCATCAGGACGCAAAATGAACAATTTTACCACCTTTAAAAGTTGGTGTTAGATGACTCTGCAAATGCAAAATCCTTTAACCCTTTCGCTGCTGAGGCTTTTCCCGCCCCTGTGCTGAGGTCATTTTTACCGGTTTTGCTCATCATGTTTAAACGTGTTTTGAAGGCTTATTTTAGTATATGACCCAGACATATTATATATCGTTCTTTCCGTCAGACTCGGTAGATTCATAATATGTCATTATTATATGTATACGTTATGTCATGTCTGTATATTATAACAAAAAATGCAATAAAATATGTATTTTCAATAATTTACAATGTGTAAAGTGTTTTTTTTCACATTTTAACATGCGAGCAATTGCGGTTATATTTTGTATGGGGTGCGCTTGTTAAAAAAATTAGAGATGTGGTCTCGTTACATTTTTTTTTGGGGAAAATTACACTATTTTTAACAAACGCACCGCATACAAAAATCGTTAGTGCAGCATCATTGTTCACATTATAATTGAAATGGGAACAATATTGCTGCATTAACAAACCAAAAAAAAATAAAAAAAAGTCTTTATTTTTTTTTTTATAATTTTTTTTTGAATTTTTTTTTTAGTTTTACAACATTTTTCACTTTCATGTTTGGTATCGTTGGAACGGCCATGCTCTGGCCGATCCAAACTGCCACGGATCGGGAGATAGGGAGTTCATTGGAACTCCCTATCTCCACCGTTGGTGGCAGTTAAGGGTTAAGTTAAGGGTTAAGGGTTAAGGCCAGTCCTCAGGGGGAGTTCCCGGAGGCTTGGCCGACATCCAAGATGTCGGCCAGCTCCGGGAAAGGATCGCGAACCGGCGCTTTTCAGCGCCGATTCGCGATCCAGCTCCCCAGGGGTTAATGCCAGGCATCATTTGGAAGGGCAGGCTGTGCCCTTCCAAATGATGCCTGGGTTAACCCCCGCAGAGCCGCCGATCGGGAGGGAGAGAGGTCCGAAGGACCTCCCCCCCTCCCTTTCAGGCGCCTCCTCCGCACATGTGGGGGGGCGCCTGAATTAGGTGTCATCGCGCTGCCGCGATGACACCTAATTCCGGCGGCTGTGGTCCCGGATGCGCGGCTGACATCCAGGATGTCAGCCCGCACCGGGGGGGCCAGCGATCGGCCGGAACCCGGCCGAACGCTGACCCCAATGGGAGGACGCGCTCAGCGCGTCCTCCGCATACCAGCGGGAATGCTGAGGACGCGCTGAGCGCGTCCTCAGCATCGAAGTGGTTAACATGCTCCCATACTAAAAATCCCATACTTGCCTCTCATCCCCCAGCAAAAAGGGTGGCCCGAGCCACATTTTCTTCTTGCGCAGTGAGACTGGGAACTAATAGATCCTAGACTCACTCCACAATCACTCAGTGGCGCTGCTTGATCTCGCACCGCCGGAAGCGCAAGTCTCCATTGAGTCCTGTGTACTCCAGCTGATACTCATGGCGGCGCCAAAGCGCAACTGCAGGTATCGGAGACCTTAGCGCTGGGATAGCACCTACCCCGGAATATGACTTTAACATGGAGACGGGAAAATCTGAAAATGCAGATTCTCTTGCTTACCGTCTCCATGTTAGCATCAGGAATGGAATAGGGCCCTTAATTGGAATCAGTCTTCATGATCGGGGTCCCTATATTGGGTGGTTGTTTGTGTTTTGTCAAATAAAATACAAATGCAGATAGGCTGAGTTCAGGGGCAAAATGTCATTAAAATATAACCTTTATTAATAGAAAGTAAAAAGTGCCAATAACATGCATCATGCAACAAGTAAACACAAAAAACAAATACAATAGGTAGCAAGTGCACCGTAACTTGAATGAAAGTCCTGATTTAAATAGACATGTTTTGCAGTAGCTATGTATTATTGACACATGTGGTCTAAGTAGTCTAATAAAATGGCATGTATCCGTTCAAGTATATGCTATTTACACCACGTTACAAAGGACAAGATGAAGACTGAAAAGGATAAAACAAAGTAGTTAAAGGTTTCCTTAATTCATACATCTACTGCAGAGCTTGACAGATCCAAGGTCCAGGCCACTGGCTCCTAGAATTTTACCTCTGGCTCCTAAAAGTCTGTATTATTCTTTCACAAAATTATAAAGACAATGCTATAGCTGGGTCCTTAACCACTTCACTCCCAACATTGAGATAACGTATCTCGTGATAGTCACCATTAGCTGCCCAATATTGAGCTAACGTAATCTGTCTCTGTGGAGACAAAAAGCTAATGAAATTAGTTTTCTGGAAACCAATTGCATTTTGGAATGTACCCCCAAAACATGTTAGCCCCTTGGGCATAACACCAGGGTGCAAAAACATTTTGAACTGCTGGAATCTGTGTCTGAAACACAGATTCCCAGCTGGTCCAGCACAGACCCAATGTTGCAGTAACAACTTTTGGCCAGCAGATGGTGACATCTGCCTGTCAAATAGGTTACAGAATACATAACAGAAAATGAGAATATTCTCAAATATTCTGTTTTCAGTCTGAACTCTGAAGTAACTAATTAATGAAAATAGTTGTCAACTACTTTCATTATAAATGAATCAGTAAATTAATCGGTCTGTGTACAGCACACAAGGTTTAAGAGTCAGATTGAGTTAAATGTTAATAACCTCAGACGCTACTTTAGACCAGATTGGAGAAAATGTGCTGCTGCTTTACTCTGTATGATTTCTATCTGGGGTTATGTCAGACATAGCCAATTTATTTTTATTTAGTTTATGACAGGAGCAGAACTATAGTACTGGCTCTGTGTGGAGGAGCTGTACAACCAGTGTTTTAGCCATACTTGAAGCTGGCATCCTGTGTCTCCACCACAGGGGTGTGGAAATTATAAAAAAAATCTTCTTGTCCAACGGACTAAGTAGTAGTCCGATCTACTTGTCCTGATAATTTCAACAAAATAGTGTTTAAATAAAGGTCTTTATTCATAACAGCCTAGGGAGGCAGCGTCAGATACATGTGATGAATAAAGACCTTTATTTAAACACTATTTTGTTGTATCTATGTATATGTATGTATATATGTGTGTATGTATAATATATATATATATACATACACACATTGCAGCCCTGTGTGTGTGTATTTACACATGTATGTACCGTGTGTGTGTATACATACACATTGTATGTATGTATACACACACATGGCTGCAATGTATATGTATGTAAATACACACACAGGGCTGCAGTGTGTGTGTATATATATGTATATAAATGCGTACATACACACTGAGGGTTGCAGTGTGTGTATACATACTGAGTTTTGAAGTGCGTGTATGTGTATATATATAATATATATACACACACACATTTCAGAATTCTGTATATATACAAACATTGCAGGTGTGTGTGTGTGTATATATGCACACACAGCTGCAATGTGTTTGTTTATAAACAGAGTTCTGAAATGTGTATGTATGTATGTATGTATATATATATCACACTTCAAAACTCCGTATGTATACACACTGCAATCCTGCGTGTGTATTTTCATACATACACATTGCAGCCCTCAGTTTGTGTATATACATACATTGCAGCCCTCAGTATATATAATTATACACACTGAGGGCTGCAATGTATGTATATACACACACTGAGGGCTGCAATGTGTGTACATATATATATCAGCCCTGTGTGTGTATTTACATACATACACATTGCAGCCCTGTGTGTGTATATATATATAATGTGTTGTATGTAAATACACACACACAGGGCTGATAGATATCTATCTATCTATCTATCTAACACTGAGGGCAGCCGTGTGTGTATATACACGCAGGCATGTTTCAGACCTCCGACCAGACATGGGCGCTGTCCGAACGCTCTATCGGCGTTCAGACAAGCCCCTGCAGTTTACCGCGTTTCGTACCTTCTAACGAGTGCCGCGTGCAAAGTCTCCCAGCGGCCACTCGTTGCTAAGCCCCCAGCCGCGATCTCGCGAGACTGCTCCCAGCGCGATCTCGCGAACTCTGAGATGCAACTCTTGGAGCAAGGAGTGAGCCAATCTTGAGTCAAATCAGTGCGATATTATTGGATGTGTTGCTGAAAGCTGTCCTGCCCTTTAAAAACACTAACCAGTTTTGGGTTTACTAGTTTCAAGAAGCACTGCCTGATGTGAACCATGCCTCGCAGAAAAGAGCTCTCAGAAGACCTACATTCAAGAATTGTTTACTTGCATGAAGCTGGAAAGGGTTACAAAAGTATCTCCAAAAGCCTTGATGTTCATGTGTCCACGGTAAGACAGACTGTCTACAAATGGGGAAAGTTCAGCACTGTTGCTACTCTCCCTAGGCGTGGTCGTCCTGTGAAGATAACTGCAAGAGCACAGCGCAGAATGCTTACTGAGGTAAAGAAGAATCCTAGAGTGGCAGCTAAAGACTTACAGAAATCTCTGGCACATGCTAACATTTTTGTTGACACATCTACAATAAGGAAAACATTAAACAAGAATGGAGTACATGGGAGGACACCACGGAGGAAGCCATTGCTGTCCAAAAAGAATATTGAAGCACGTTTGAAGTTTGCAAAAGAGCACCTGGATGTTCCTCAGCACTACTGGCAAAATATTCTGTTGACAGATGAAACCAAAATTGAGTTGCTTGGAAAAAACACAACACTGTGTGGGGAAAAAAAGGCACAGCACACCAACATCAAAACCTCATCCCCACTGTAAAACATGGCGGAGGGAGCATCATGGTTTGGGGCTGCTTTGCTGCCTCAGGGCCTGGACGGATTGTTGTCATTGATGGAAAAATGAACTCCAGAGTTTATCAAGACATTTTGCAGGAAAACGTAAGACCATCTGTCCGCCAACTGAAGCTCCGCAGAGGATGGGTGATGCAACAGGACAATGACCAAAAGCATACAAGTAATTCAACAAAACAAAATACGCCTTCTGGAGTGGCCCAGTCAGAGTCCTGACCTCAACCCGATTTGAAATGCTGTGGCATGACCTTAAGAGAGCGATTCACACCAGACATCCCAAGAATATTGCTACACTGAAACAGTTTTATGAAGAGGAGTGGTCCAAAATTACTCCAGATCGTTGTGCAGGTCTGATCTGCAACTACAGGAAATGTTTGGTTGATGTTATTGCTGCCAAAGGAGGGTCAACCAGTTATTAAGTCCAAAGGTTCACATACTTTTTCCACCCTGCACTGTGAATGTTTACATGTTCTGTTCAATAAAAACATGAAAACATATGTTTGTGTTGTATTATTTTAGGTAGACTGTGTTTTTCAAATTGTGACTTAGATGAAGATCAGAGCACATTTTATGACCAATTCATGCAAAACTCCACGTAATCCCAAAGGGTTCACATACTTTTTCTTGCAACTGTATAACATCTATAAAGGCTCAGATGGAGCCTAGACATCAATCTGTTTCTCTTAACCACTTGGCTGCTATGGACGCGCTCAGCGCCTCCAGCCAAGTGGTTCTCCTGTGCTACGGACGCGCTCAGCGCGTCCGAGCACAGGAGGCAGCAATCCGCCGGATTCTGGTGGATTGCTGCGCCCCCCCCAGTGCGGGCTGACATCTTGGATGTCAGCCCAGCACTCGGGAGCCCAGCGTGGACATTAGATGTCATCGCGGCGACGCGATGACATCTAATTCAGGCGCCCCCCCGCATGTGCGGAGGAGGTGCCTGAAAGGGAGGGGGTGAGGTCCTTCAGACCTCTCTCCCTCCTGATCGCCGGGGAGCAGGGGGTTAATACAGGCACCGCTTGGAAGGGCACAGGCTGCCCTTCCAAACGGTGGCTGTCATTAACCCCTGGGGAGCCGGATCACGAATCGGCGCTGAAAAGCACCGGTTTGTGATCCTTTCCCGGAGCTGGCCGACATCTTGGATGTCGGCCAAGCCTCCGGGAACTCCCCCTGAGGACTGGCGTCATCGTGTATAGCACGATGACGCCAGTCCTGGAGTTGACTCCTAGCTGCCACCAACGGTGGAGATAGGGGGTTTCATTGAATGAAACCCCCTATCTCCCGATCCGTGGCAGCTAGGGGTTAAAGTTTGGTACTGTTGGATCGGCCAGAGCATGGCCGTTCCAACTGTGCTGAGGTCATTTTTACCGGTTTTGCTCATCATGTTTAAACGTGTTTTGAAGGCTTATTTTAGTATATGACACAGACATATTATATATCGTTCTTTCCGTCAGACTCGGTAGATTCATAATATGTCATTATTATATGTATACGTTATGTCATGTCTGTATATTATAACAAAAAATGCAATAAAATATGTATTTTCAATAATTTACAATGTGTAAAGTGTTTTTTTTCACATTTTAACATGCGAGCAATTGCGGTTATATTTTGTATGGGGTGCGCTTGTTAAAAAAATTAGAGATGGGGTCTCGTTACATTTTTTTTGGGGGAAAATTACACTATTTTTAACAAGCGCACCGCATACAAAAATCGTTAGTGCAGCATCATTGTTCACATTATAATTGAGATGGGAACAATATTGCTGCATTAACAAACCAAAAAAAACAAAAAAAAGTGTTTATTTTTTTTTTTATAATTTTTTTTATTTTTATTTTTCATTTTTTTTTTTATAAAATTTTTCACTTTCATGTTTGGTATCGTTGGAACGGCCATGCTATGGCCGATCCAACCATACCAAAATTTAACCCCTAGCTGCCACGGACCGGGAGATAGGGAGTTCATTGGAACTCCCTATCTCCACAGTTGGTGGCAGTTAAGGGTTAAGTCCAGGACTGGCGTCATCGTGCTACGCACGATGACGCCAGTCCTCAGGGGGAGTTCCCGGAGGCTTGGCCGACATCCAAGATGTCGGCCAGCTCCGGGAAAGGATCGCAAACCGGCGCTTTTCAGCGCCGATTCGCGATCCAGCTCCCCAGGGGTTAATGCCAGGCATCATTTGGAAGGGCAGGCTGTGCCCTTCCAAATGATGCCTGGGTTAACCCCCGCAGAGCCGCCGATCGGGAGGGAGAGAGGTCCGAAGGACCTCCCCCCCTCCCTTTCAGGCGCCTCCTCCGCACATGCGGGGGGGCGCCTGAATTTGGTGTCATCGCGCTGCCGCGATGACACCAAATTCCGGCGGCTGCTGTTCCGGATGCCGGGCTGACATCCAGGATGTCAGCCCGCACCGGAGGGGCCAGCGATCGGCCGGAACCCGGCCGAACGCTGACCCCAATGGGAGGACGCGCTCAGCGCGTCCTCCGCACACCAGCGGGAATGCTGAGGACGCGCTGAGCGCGTCCTCAGCATCGAAGTGGTTAAAAATAAAAATTAAAAAAATTAAAAAAAATTTTGGTTTGTTAATGCAGCAATATTGTTCCCATTTCAATTATAATGTGAACAATGATGCTGCACTAACGATTTTTGTATGCGGTGCGTTTGTTAAAAATCGCGTAATTTTCCCCAAAAAAAATGTAAGGAGACGCCATTTCTAATTTTTTTAACAAGCGCACCCCATACAAAATATAACCGCAATTGCTCTCATGTTAAAATGTGAAAAAAAAAACACTTTACACGTTGTAAATTATTGAAAATTCATATTTTATTGCATTTTTTGTTATAATATACAGACAGGTCATGACGTATACATATAATAATGACATATTATGAATCTGCCGAGTCTGACGGAAAGAACGATATATAATATGTCTGGGTCATATACTAAAATAAGTAGGGTTGCACCGATACCGATACTAGTATCGGTATCGGGGCCGATACTGGGTACTGCAGGAGTACTTGGTACTCGTGCAGTACCCCCGATATTTTTTCCGATACCGGAAGCCGGCATTGAGCCGGCTTCCGGCATCCGAGGGGCTGCAGCGGCTGTCTGAATGCTCTATCGGCATTCGGACAGCCGGCCCCGCACTCTCCGCAATACTTACCTTCCTGTGCGCCGCCGGGGAATGTCTCCACGCGCGCGCTCGTTGGAAGGACCCCAGCCGCGACCACGTGATCCCGGCTGGGGTCCTTCCAACGAGCGCGCGGCGCGGAGACATTCCCGGCGGCGCCCAGGAAGGTATGTATTAAACACACTGAGCAGCTGCAGGGCCTGTCTGAATGCTGATAGAGCATTCAGACAGGCCCTGCAGCTGCTCTCCGCGACGATACTTACCTTCCTGGGCGCCGCCGGGAAAGTTTCCCCGCGCGCGCTCGTTGGAAGGACCCCAGCCGGGATCACGTGGTCGCGGCTGGGGTCCTTCCAACGAGCGCGCGCGTGGAGACATTCTCGGCGGCGCCCAGGAAGGTAAGTATCGTCGGGGGGGGGGCGGTCCATGAGCTGGGGGCATATCCATGAGGGGGCATATCCATGACCTGGAGGCAATATCCATGAGGGGGCATATCCATGAGGGGGCATATCCATGACCTGGAGGCAATATCCATGAGGGGGCATATCCATGAGGGGGCATATCCATGAGGGGGCATATCCATGAGGGGGCATATCCATGAGCTGGAGGCAATATCCATGAGCTGGAGGCATATCCATGGGGGGCATATCCATGACCTGGAGGCAATATCCATGAGGGGGCATATCCATGACCTGGAGGCAATATCCATGAGGGGGCATATCCATGAGGGGCATATCCATGAGCTGGAGGCAATATCCATGAGGGGGCATATCCATGAGCTGGAGGCAATATCCATGAGGGGGCATATCCATGAGGGGGCATATCCATGAGCTGGAGGCAATATCCATGAGGGGGCATATCCATGAGGGGGCATATCCATGAGGGGCATATCCATGAGCTGGAGGCAATATCCATGAGGGGGCATATCCATGAGCTGGAGGCAATATCCATGAGGGGGCATATCCATGAGGGGGCATATCCATGACCTGGAGGCAATATCCATGATGGGGCATATCCATGAGCTGGAGGCAATATCCATGAGGGGGCATATCCATGAGCTGGAGGCAATATCCATGTGGGGGCATAATAACCCATGTGTGTGCTGGGGCATTATCCATGTGCTGGGGCAAATCCATGAGTGAGCTGGGGCAAATCCATGAGTGAGCTGGGGCAAATCCATGAGCTGGGGCAGTATGAATATATATATATATCGGGGGGATATACATGTGAGCGGGGGGCATTTTTATATGGTCTGTTCTTATTGGAAAGCGGTCACATGACATTAAATAAAAGTATCGGTACTTGGTATCGGTGAGTACTTTTAAAAAGTATCGGTACTCGTACTCGGTCTTAAAAAAGTGGTATCGGTGCATCCCTAAAAATAAGCCTTCAAAACACGTTTAAACATGAGCAAAACCGGTTAAAATGACCTCAGCACAGAGGCGTGAAATGCCTCAGCAGCGAAAGGGTTAATCTATAATTTTTTTAAAGTGCAGAAAAACAAAGCATTATAAAGGGGCCTTTAAGATGCAAGCTAAAAGACAAACGATTGCAAAATGAATGTGTATACGTTCCATTAACTTTTTGGAGGCATGGATGTAAGCTCCCGCAGGGGATCAGTGATAAATCACTTGTTCTTAGTCACTGAGAGGCCAGAGGTTACTGATAGTGTGGATCATGCAGTTAACCCTTTGTGTGCAGAAATAAATATGTGTAGCATCTCCTGCCTCTTTCCAAGTACAATTATCTCCAGCTAAACAGCATTGAAAGAGTGCTCGCTCAGTGTCAGCTGGGATCAGCAATTTTCGGCTTACCTTTTCAGCTGGTGTTTTGCTTTCGGGCTGAAACCGATAACCCCATTATGGGCAGATATCTATAGGTGGTTGCAATTCTGTTGCATCCCTGGTTACAATACATTGAACAACATTTTGACAAACTAGTACAGGAGGAAACGAGAGCCCTATTCCCGTGGGAATTTACAATCTAGAAGGGTTGGGGGTCAAAACAGGAGGAGAGGACTGCAAGGAGAATGATGGACTGGTTGTGTAAGTGAGTCGGGTAGTAGACATATCCCTAAATAGGAATGTCTTAAGGCAGAGTTTGAAGGGAAACTAGGAGAGAGTCTGACCGTACGAGGGAGAGCTTTCCAGAGGATGGGGGCTGCGTGTGAGAAATCGTAAGCAATGTTTAATAATTAAAGTTGAATAATCTACATTGCAAGAAAAGGAAAATAGTCTGGAGTGTGACCAGAAATGGAGCCTCTGTCCATGGATGCAATATTCTTAAACATTTCATTTTCACTGTATTAAATTACTTGTTAGCTACTAAGAAGGAAAAATTAACAAAAACCCCCTATCCTTGTGGCTCTCAACCTTTCCAACATTGCATTCCATGTTCTTATTTGTCCCACTTCCATTAAAACGTCAACTCTGTGGATTTTGAAATTTTTCTGAATAAATGAAATAGTTTTCATATTGTTCACTTCTAGTAAATGTTAAAATGTTAATGCCTCTATTAATATTTATTCATTTACTTTGTTTTCAAATGAAAGGGAAAGCCTGTATTTTCTTTTTTGGGGGGGGGGTGCGGAGTGGTCCCACTTGTCAAATTATTTTTATAGCAATATGGTAAATTTCAGAGGTATTTTTTTTTTCTCCGAGCTCTATCAATGTTTGATCTTAGTTTGACTCCAAGTACAAAGAGATGGAGACTGGCATAATTTTTAGATTTGAAAATTATGCCGATTTTGTTCCCCCCCCCCCCATTATTATTATTTTTTTTTATATATATTTTACAAAGCCCTCTGAACAAATAATCAGGTTAAAAAAATGTGAAAATCCCTCCTCTAGGTATATACTTTTGTGTGACCGTTATGGGTTTAATGACAGCAAAATCTCTCGATACCAAAATTCTGCCAGCTGCCTCATTACCTTGGATACTGCCTGGCAAACCTGCCCAGTGCTGGCTCTTGGTACCGGGGGCATTTGCGCAAGTATTCATGCAAATGCTGGTATCGGTATCGGTACCGATACTAGTATTGGTGCATTCCTCGTTTTCAGAATGCATTCTAAAAATTAGTAATCATGGTTTGTTTAAAGGTAAAGAAAATTGTCCTCTAAAAGCAGTACATAGGTTATGTAAATTAGGATGTATGCAGAAAATGCCCTAAACTGCATGATGGTGAAATACTCAAATTTTAATTAAAAAGTACCAGTCAAATATATTTAGTTCACAATTAGAAATCCATAGAACATACATAGACACTAATGACAACAATGGACTGCCATGTTTGTATATAAACGGCTTTTATACCACATCAAGAATACACTATCTGGCATCATTCAAAATAAACCCAATAGAAAACGAGCAAGTCAGCCAAAAAAATGGTTCCAGAAAGCCAACAAGTCATGACAAGGGGACCTGCAATGGGCACAGACACCCTTGATGACCATTAGACCAGAACTCAAAATTGTCTTGGCATCACAAAATTCAAAAGTAGCACTCATAGAGTTAAAGCTTGTAAATAGGACTGATTTTCATATTGTTTGATATGACAATAAAAAAACCCTATTACACCTGAAAAAAAAAAAAAAATTTTTTTAATGCCAAACAAGCTAACCATGGGAGAGTAAGATTATCTACTGGGGAGTCTTCTCAGAATTTTTGAAGATATAAATCTTAAGTCAGATTTAAACAAACATACTGTACATGCAGGTGTTTCCAAACACTTTTCTGTTTTGTAGGACATGTTTTTACCACCCAGCAATGGACTCCCCAGCTCCATGTGTCATTAGTTTCCTCAGCCCCACCCATCAATGGTTTCCAGAGAGGCAATCTTATTCCATGCTTATAACATGCAACGTTTGAGTCATTTTTTATTTTTAAACCTTTTGTTCACATGCGTTTGTATATTTGAGATGATATATATTTATTAACCCCTTAGTGACCGGGCGGTTTTACACAAATCCGTCCTTTAGTGACCGCTGCTGTTTTTACGTTTCTGCGCTGTTAGGGTTTAGGTCAAATTTTCCTCTTACTCGTTTATTCAACCCACACATATTATACACCCTTTTTCCCGCCATTAAATGTACTTTCTAGAAATACCATTATTACCATCATATCCAATAATTTAATATAAAAAAAATATGTAATATGATGAAAAAAATGGTAAAAACACACTTTTTCGTAATTTAATCCCCTAAAGCTATAACCACCAATAAAGACCCCGGCTAAATAGTTTCCAAATTTTATCCCGAGAATAGAAATACCCAATTTTTACATGTTTTTACCTTTTAACCCTTTCACTGCTGAGCCAGTTCACGTATGTGCGCTGCGCTCATTCTGACCATTTTGTGCTAATTATTTTTAGATGACAGCCTAGGTCCTATTTAATTAAACTCCCCCCAGACAAAAAAAACTTTTAAAAAAAAAACATTTTTTTATTTTATTTAATTTTTTTATTATTTTTTTTTTATTTAATTTTTTTTTACATTTTTTTTTAAAACCAAACCTGGTCATGTTTGGTATCATTTGAAAGGCCATAATCAGGCCTTTCAAATGATGGCAAATATGACCATCTAGCTGCCATGGATCGGGAGATAAAGGGATCCTTAGGATCCCCTTATCTCTACATGGCAGCTAGAGGGTTAACTGGCCCACTGACATCCTCACACATATGGTGAGGTTGTCAGTGGGTGGGGGGGGACCTGGAGGCTTGGCTGACATCCAAGATGTCAGCCCCCTCCAGGTTTGAATCACGTTTTGGCGCCAATTGGCGCCGCAACGTGATCCGGCGGCGAAATGGTTAATGCCATACACCGCTGGAAAGGGGAGGCTCTCCCCTCTCCAGCGGTGCAAACGGCATCTCCCTAGCTTCAATGGTTGGGGAGATAGAGGGCTCCGAAGGAGCCCCCCCTCCCCTCCATTGAAACACATGGGGGCACCTTCTGATGACGTCACCACGCAGCGTGGCGACGTCATCAGCCTCGCCTGCCCATGTAAATCACATGGGCAGGCTTCCTCCCTGCCAGATCGCCGTGGGATCCGACGAGGGAGGTGAGTATCGGGCGGGAGGGGGATTTGGCGCCGCTGACGTACCCTGTACGTCCGCGGGTCTAAGGGAGACCCGAGGACAGGATGTACAGGGTACGTCAGCGGCCCTTAAGGGGTTAATTGTTGGAGGTTGCAAAGGCCAAATCTCCCCTTGAGAGTGGATGTGAGTCTAAAATGTAACTTTTAATGGGAAATACTAAAAAAATGGTGTATGGACCCAACATTTACCATAAAGCCCAAAAAACCTCAAGGTGTAGGGAATAGAACCACAAAGCAGACAAACAATAGGAATAGCCAGACCAAAAGTTAGGACAAATCCAAAAAAATTAATTGAATAAATAAATTATTTTACAGTTGCAAGACCCGCAGAGCATCGGCTCTGTATTGTATTGGTCTTGTTGTACAATCATGAGACCCCCCCCCCTGTTACTGAGGCATCATGAGAGGAGTACAGTGGAGCACAATAGTGATAGTAATGCTGTTCAGATGCTATAGTAGCAGTAGGAAACACAGGCCTTCGTGGGTCTCTGGGGATAGTAAAGAGTGAAAAGGGAAATAATTTAGAAATCGCACTTTGCATCCCAATGTTGCTTATATCACATCTCCACATGAACACGTAGTAGAAAAGCCTGCACTTGATACAATGTCAGCGCTCAACAGACTTAAAAAGTGCCAGATCTAACCGTGCCAAGTACTATGCCTCAGGGGGATCTGATTGTCAGGAAATCAGTCATGTTGCATAGCTCTACGCATTTTGCTTTATGCCAGCGTCATCAGGAGCATTCGCTTAGCAGCAAGCTGTATAGCTGGAGGCCGGCCGAGCAGCCTGCGACAGCCGGAGGACCGTCACCGCTGGAGCTCTGGTTACACCTACATACTCTCCTACATCCCTTCGGGATCAGGCGAGTCCCCGGCCCGGCCTCCAGGCCCAGGCTCTCATGTCTGATTTCCGTTTTGTATCGGTTTTCGGCCGAACCAATCCCGAATTTTCTGTTTCGGTATTGGCCGGAAATTTCCATTTCTGTGCACCTCTAGTTTTATACTTTCACTTTTTCCTAATTATTCACACTCGCATATGCTTGTGTGCATATACTGTTATATATGGTAGGCTTATGCAGAGTGTAAACACATCTTGTAACTGAATCCCATTTATTTGTGGGGCTGCAACAAATGATTATAAAAATAATCGATTAGTTGGCCGATTTTATTTTTTTCATTATTCGATTCATCAGATAATAAATAAAACATTTTTGTTTCCTTCCAAGCAACATTGTGTAAAAACCAACCCCCCCCCCTCTTTCTCTTGCACAATTTGCGTAGTGTACATAACTTTCAAATGTACATAAACAAATTCCGTATCGTGCATAGTTTTCACACACAAGGTACACGAGTGCCTGGTCAGATGGATTGGTGTTGCATGTGCAGCTCAAGTCCATGTCTGCTTTCTCCCCAAACAAAGTGCTTGAGTCAATATGTCAACACAGAAGGGGGGGGCACTTCATGCACCCTGACCACTTTAATAAGATAAAGTGGTCAGGGTGCAAAGCGTGTCCTTTTTTAAAAAATAATTTCATGCACAAACTGAGTGGGGGGGATCAGAGATGGCAGAGTGTGGGTTTGGACGAGGGACCAGACTCGAGTTTGGGGGAAGGGAAGGGAAAGGCTCGGCAAGAGGCAGGGAGGGTGGGATGGTGGCACAGGACTTCAGCTCCAAGTAAGGATAAAATACCAACGATACAGATCCTCCACCTTGTGCCAGTACACCAGGGTCTGTGCTATAGGTCTGCTACTGTTGAAAACAAAATAGAAACAGACTGGTTATGTCTGACATAACCCCAGAGCCATATCATACTGAGTATAGCAGCGACATGTCTTCTCCAAATCGACTCTGAAGTAGTGTCTGGCTCTAAACAGTGTGTGCTGTACAAACCAATTATTCGACCAAACGATAATTAATCGATAATGAGAATAGTTGACCACTATATTCATTATCGATTAGTTGTCAGTTATTTCAGCCATATTTATTTGAAAACATAGCTGGGTGGAGTAGAGGTAACATCACTGCTCTGCATGGAGAGAGCCTGTGGAGACATGGGTTCGATCCCGACGAGCAACCTCTCCAGTAAGTGTCCTTGGACAAGACACCTAACGGTACATACTCGCCACCCAGGACATACTTGAAAACTAGAGAAATCTCAATGTATCCTCCTGGTAAAATACTTTATCAAAAAAAAAAGAAAAAAGTAAAGAATTGTTTTTAACTGGTTCAGTGCTCTGAATTTTGTATGTTTTTATTATATCTTGTATATTATGTACACAACACACTCTTTTATATGTGTACATTCTTATGCATGGATATACAGTTGTGTTCAAAATTATTCAACCCCCAATGCTGTAAAGGGTTTTAGGGAATTTAGTGTACATTTGTAATTGTATTCAGAATGAAATCCTACAAGGACTTTTTAAAGAACCATATGCAACTAAAATGACATCAATTGGTTTTGTAATACAGTAGTAAATGTTTCTTTTGTGAATTCTTCATTGACACAATTATTCAACCCCTTAAAGACTACCACTCTGAAGAACAGAGGTTCATTCAAGTGTTTTCAATCAGGTATTGAAAACACCTGTGGATGTCACGGAGCAGCAATAAAGCATAATAAGCACCATTTAGGCAGCTTTAAAATGACTGTGATACTCAGCTCCTTCTAGACATTTACTGGTGTGGTTACAAACATGGTGAAGTCAAGAGAATGGTCCAGGAAGACAAGAGAAGAGGTGATTACTCTTCACAGGAAGGGCAATGGCTATAAGAAGATTGCAAAGATGTTAAACATACCAAGAGAGACCATAGGAAGCATCATTCGCAAATTCAAGGCAAAGGGCACTGTTGAAACGCTACCTGGTCGTGGCAGAAAGAAGATGCTGACTTCGACTGCTGTGCGCTACCTGAAGCGTTGAGTGGAGAAAAGTCCCCGTGTGACTGCTGAGGAACTGAGAAAAGATTTGTCAGATGTGGGTACTGAAGTTTCAGCTCAGACAATACGGCGCACACTGTGTAATGAAGGCCTCCATGCCAGAACTCCAAGGCGCACCCCCTTGCTGTCTCCAAAGAATAAGAAGAGTTGACTGCAGTATGCTAAAAGTCATGTGGACAAACCACAGAAGTTTTGGGATAGTGTTCTGTGGACTGATGAAACAAAATTAGAACTGTTTGGGCCCATGGATCAACGCTATGTTTGGAGAAGGAAGAACAAGGCCTATAAAGAAAAGAACACCTTGCCTACTGTGAAGCATGGCGGGGGGTCAATCATGCTTTGGGGCTGTTTTGCTTCTGCAGGTACAGGGAAGCTTCAGCGTGTGCAAGGTACCATGAATTCTCTTCAGTACCAGGAGATATTGGATGACAATGTGATGCAGTCCATCACAAACCTGAGGCTTGGGAGACGTTGGACCTTTCAACAAGACAATGATCCCAAGCATACCTCCAAGTCCACTAGAGCATGGTTGCAGATTAAAGGCTGGAACATTTTGGAGTGGCCATCGCAGTCACCTGACTTAAATCCGATTGAGAACCTCTGGTGGGACTTAAAGAAA
This sequence comes from Leptobrachium leishanense, assembly GCA_009667805.1. Taxonomy (NCBI): domain Eukaryota; kingdom Metazoa; phylum Chordata; class Amphibia; order Anura; family Megophryidae; genus Leptobrachium; species Leptobrachium leishanense. The sequence goes on from CM019066.1 coordinate 280,984,716, forward strand.
GCAGTTGCAGTGCGCAAGCCTAAGAATGTGACTGAACTGGAGGCTTTTGCCCATGACGAATGGGCGAAGATACCCGTAGATCGCTGCAAGACACTTGTGTCAAGCTATGCTTCACGTTTTAAAAGCTGTTATAACTGTAAAAGGATGTTGTACTAAGTACTAAGATTGAATGTCACTTGGGGGTTGAATAAAACTGATAATGATGTGAGCACAGAAAAGACATTTGTGGTTATTTCATTATAAATGTTATGTTATATTTGTCTGACCTACACGTGCCTCTTTGATTTAATTGTAAGCAAGATGACTAATCAAAATCAATGTCAAACTGGCCAAAACACTCAATTTCAGTGGGGCTTGAATAATTTTGAACACAACTGTAGATCGAAGCCATGAATTGGAAAAGAACTTTAGTTTTATATTTCTATATTCCTATATCATCACCTATAAATAAATTGGATGAAAAGAACAGCTATTGCTAAATCACTGCAGAATTTGGTGTTTTTATTTTTTCTTCTCTTGTTAATCCCGTTGCTGCAAGGGGGGGTTAATTATGTATTTTTGTCACCTCACCAAGCAAATTCATATTTGTTGTGACGTGCTCTGCATAGCAAATGCTATGAAAACATTTGTAGGGAGCCCAGCCAAGTTGTTTAACTATGTAGACTATTGAGAATTCTCTGTGCAGGTTTGGATTTTATTGCTTACAAAAGAAAAAAAATAGCTTGTTGTATTTTTTTGAATTTGGAGGGCTTGTTGCTAGTATACTTAAGTTATTTAATAAACACACAGAAGTACTGCAGTTTTATTGATATGCTGGCAGGCGCACTAACATGACCACTTTTTACCATCTGTTTATAATGCTATATAAAGCTGGTCGCACTGGTTACCATGGGAACTAACATTTCCAAAACCACGAGTGTTTGCTTAAATTCTCAAACCTTTTCATGCCTGATATTGCTCACCCCCCCTTTTTAATTTTTGGATGAATTGGAAAGTGTATAAGGCTCTGCCAACCTGCACATCCCTGCTAAGCTCATTTAAGCCCCCCCTTCTTCACAGACACCACCATAAGAATATATTCTGTATAATCTCTCAATATCTGTATATGGGGGACACTACAAAGGGTGTCTGGATCCCAGCTTCATCCATGCAAGCGGTAGCAAACAGTCCTAAACGAATGTCCAACGCGTTCTTGTAGTAAAATAGTCATTTTTAGATCAGAAAATGATGTTTCAGCCAAGCATGCTAAATTTAAAAATAAAAAGCAATTGCGTAGCTTTATACCCCCCCCCCTTTAATTTTAATTGCTGTCCCTTTAGTTTGTAAGACTCTTAAAGCGTATTCAGTTTTTAGGCCGTAGTTGACAACACGATGGTGGGGACAGGGATATTCCAGGAGCATGAGTATATGTCGATTTGTTGATGGTGAAGGAGCATGGAAGTTGGTTCTAAAGGAATGGAACAACCGTAAAAAAAAAAACTATCAGGTTTATTCACAGAGCATCGAAATTCCACTGGAATCTCAGTGCACTTTCGTTCCCCGCACTTCAGGGAATCAAATTCTTTGATCCTGCGGTGAATTCTCCATTTCTCGCAGGGTCTCTGAAGTACAGAGAAAAGCCTCCACAAAACCCCAGATTAAAAAAAAATAATAAAAAAAAAAAGCCAAAATTATTGGATCTGATAAGCAGCCAGGACCTGCCGATATGATCCGATAAGCCACCGGGAACCCGCCAAAATTATTGGATCCGATAAGTAGCCACAAACCTGCTGAACGCATCCGGAAAAAGCAGACGGTACGCCCAACACAGCGCTGACCAGCCACTGGAAAAAGCTGACAAGCTGATTAACCTCCCTGGTGGTCTAATTTTTTCAAAGTTTCGTGTCTAAAAGCGTCTCAATTTTTTTTTTAAAGGAAACGTGATTTTGTACATAGTTAGCCTGTAATAATTAGGAATCACGCACTGAAATCCGTGCAATCAAGAGTCCTTACTGGTAAAATCCTTTATAAATTAATTAATTTAGAAAAAATAGTAAATACACGGAGTCCGATTAAAGTTTGAAACCCGAAATAATAATTTATTATCCCAAAAATAATTATCCAAAATAATGCAAATAAAGGATATTCAATAAAATACAACAAAAACCACTGAAATCTGTCTGCAAGCAAGGGTGAGACGATGTATGGTCTATTTCTTATCCTGTACTGCCACCTAGTGGCCGTTAATAAACATTACACTGTATAAGCCAAAATGTAAACTGTAAAAAAGATTCCTTTTATGCTAGCCCCGCCCCTGCATCCTGTGACTCGCAGGGAGCCTTCCAGGAAGCAGCTCGCCGCGATCACACTAAGGGGGACAGCGTGGGAGCCAGGAGGAGGTGAGTAAACATCCAGCCCGAGTGTGGCTCGGGGTTACCGTTTGCGGTAGCGAAATTTAACCCGAGTCACACTCGGGAATACCGCCAGGGAGGTTAAAGCTGGTTAAAAAAAACAAAACACAAAACGATTGAAAGTGTCCAATTTGAAAGGCTGTTTGCAAAAAAACTACTGGATGAAAATGTCTGGAATTAACATATAAGGTACAGACAAAAGGTTACAGAAATAAAACGTTATTTAAAAAAAATCTGAAAATTTAAATTTTGTTAAATCCCAAAAAATGCCAGAAAAATCCTTAAAAGAAATCAGAAAATAAAATGGATGTTTTGCTGCAAATTAAAAGAATAAACTGTTTAATAGTGATTAAAATCAGGAATATTTTTAACATTGAAACCTTTGGGATTCACCTGATTTCGTGCAGGGATGACGTCCTTGGTAATCAGTACTGGCCACCCTTTCTGGGTGAGAGCAGGCTGATTTGCATATGGAAAATTCATCCCTGTAATGGCACAAGCAAGCTAAAACCTTGTTTGTGAGACCTGAGCGGGCACCCACCGTAGAGCAGGCCATTGTGCTGTTGCTTGTTCTCAGGACCCTCACAAACACCCCTGCTGTTTCTCACTATAATTGTAAAGGGTCATCCAGACGTGGACCCCTTGCTTGATGTGCCTAGAGGGGTGTCAGCTATACCCTCCTGACGAGGCCCAAGAAGGCCGAAACGATCGTCGGGGGTTGCTGCACCTCTCGTGCAGGGATGACGTCCTTGGCAATCACCACTGGCCACCCTTTCTGGGTGAGAGCAGGCTGATTTGCATATGGAAAATTCATCCCTGTAATGGCACAATCAAGCTAAAACCTTGTTTGTGAGACCTGAGCGGGCACCCACCGTAGAGCAGGCCATTGTGCTGTTGCTTGTTCTCAGGACCCTCACAAACACCCCTGTTGTTTTTCACCTGATTTAAACCTGCCGAGTGAAACCAACGAACAATCTGTGGAGTACAGATTGAGAAAAATTGGCATGTAAAGCTGTGGAAGAAGGACAAGAGTTATAAACCAAGTAGGCAGCATTCAAGAGCTATGGCCAATATTACTTTACGAATCCTGTGAGTTACATCCAATTAGGAGGAATCCTTTATGTCACTGTTCTGCACCATATATTTATTATTTTGCAAGTTTATAAAGTTTCTGTGTTTAGCTGTGATTTTTGTCAAGAGCGATGGGACAGCTTTGGAAAACGCTATGGACAAGAGTTTGAGGATGGTAAGGTGTTGAATGTTGGCAAGAGTCTGCCCACATGAATGTTGTTGGCTAGGGAGGTAGATGATCATCAAGATGATGTGGGTATGAGATCCAGAGCTATTGGGCAACTTTTGACAACCTTGTTCCAAGCACAGAAAGTGAATGATCCACTTAAATGTCCACAGCAATCAAAAGTACTTTTACCACTTCATAAAGGGTGGTGGCAGGTACGGGTGGCTGGTCAACAAATGTAGTAGACATTTTTTTTTTTTAACTCCTCAAAAGTGGGAACCATGACACAGGTTTATTAGATGAAAAAGTAGAAACATTTTGCTTAGCACTATAGACATTGTGTGATAAAGGCTGTTGTGCTAGCCAACATATTGCTGCTCTTTTGTTTGAAAATCTTGTGAACAGACTTTTTAGAAGAGGGAGCATGTGAAAAATGGTCAAGAGTCAGAACCACATAGAGTGCGTTCCAGAAACCTGGGGCTGCTTTGAAAAATGCTATAGACAACGGCGTGAGCATGTGAAAATGTTGAGGGTTGAGTGTTTTTAAATAGAGTTGCAAAGATTTTGGAAAACTCCAGAAAGTGATGTCCACAATAGAAGAAGCCGAAATTGATGGGTGAAGAGGTAGACAGACCAGATGAAGTGCACATGTGATCCAGAGCTACTGGGCAGCTTGAGAATGTCCTGTGAACATGCATTTGACAATAATGACCATGTGAAGAATGGAAAGGAGGGAAAGAATTGGTGTTTAAAATCATGAGTTTAAGACCTAGAAGGCAGCTTAAATAAAATGTATGGATAGCAATGTGAAGATGATGGACCTTGGATAGAATCAGATAATGTAAAATTTGCATAGATTTTGCGCAGCTCAAGAGAGTTGGCAATAAGAGGTGGAAGGCATTTGTTGAAGGAAAAGGAGGTAGACGATCAAGTGATTGTGGGTTTAAAGATATGGAGCAGAAGAGTGAACAGGTGAAGATGAGAGTCTAATCTCACAGGAGCAGCAGAAATGTTGGAGGGTTTAGGGGAGTGGAGCATTTCATGGGAGTTGAAGATCTTGAAACAGGAAGTGTGACAATGACGGGGCAGTCCGTGATAACCACCATGATGAAGATTGGAGTAGGTCTAACATGGCCATAGAAACGTAATAACTGATTTTCGATAAACCTCCATTCCTGAAATAGTTCAAAAAGTACAAGAATAAATAAATTGGGACACAATTCCCCTAATTATTGTATTAATGTCATACTAGATTTTTTTTTTAAACTCCCTGTACTCCTGTAGGCTTTCCATACCTCCTCTTGTGTTGATTTTATTTATAATTTTTTTGCATTTTTCATTGATGGCTCTCTTCTAAAATATCTGCCAATGGTTGCTGGCGCATGACTTGGTTGCTAGCTGTGTGGATCACAGTCCCATTACCATCAGGCGCCTAAATGCTTTCATCTGGTTTCTGAAAAGGGGAAATTCTGAATTTAAGTTTGTTCTTTATCAGTTTTTTTGCTTATGCTGTTCTTTCCCTCCTCTCCAGGAGTCTTACTGCTGCCACATGCTCATCAAATATAATTGCTGCATCTGGAAGTCTCTTTCCGTAATAGTTGATGTGCATCCCTTGGAGGGCTCACTCACATTTATTCCTCTCCTCTTTGAGCAATGTCAGGTGGCCGATGAAGTCCTTTTGTGTATATGTGTTATATTTTATATATATATTTTTTTTACACTGGACCTGTTCACTTTAATTATGACACATGTCTTGCTAATATTGCTTTTACATTTGTGCTTTTCTCCTTTCTAACAAATGCTTCATTCACAATTTATATTTTGATAATTGACATTCAGGAAAATAGTTTATATATAGACACACACCAATTTACACAGAAATACATGTATATACATTTGTTACTTCCACACAGGTAATACACACACTGTTTATAACACTGATAAATAAGTTGCAATATCCAGTATTTTGACGATTGTGGTATTTTAGTTTCTGAGCGTTTTCTTTTTTAAACTCTCTTCCGCAGTGCGCTATATCATGTCAGAATATACCCCTAGGTTAACGTTATAGTACCTGAAGTGAAGCCCTAGGTGCCTAACTCAAGGGAAACTGTCTGACAGGTTATGATGGCAAAGAACAAAGCAAATGAATTCTACCAAAAATAACTGCAGTAGCTTTTTATTTATAATTTTTTTTACCCCACGTTTTATTTATTTTTGTTAGAACGTTGCCATAGTAACTCACCTTTGCTTACATGAATAAATGCTTTGCATAGATGCTCTTTTACCAGAAATAGCCTTAATGTTATATGATTTACTTTATCTCTTTATGACTGCTATACATTGTTGTGTGTTGCTTTTCTTCTTTATGGATTTTTTTAACAATCTGCTAATCTATATTAAATTTCTGGCTCCATGTTGTGGATCAGAGATCCCAAGATGTGAGTGACCAGAGAGGCCTTTAGTAGATCTTGGACATCATTTGATTTTTTTAAATTGGGAAATCATCGTTCTGATATTCTAGACGGTTTGTCTGCTGTACCCAATATGGAAGATATTAACGGTGGGTTGTGGCGCATGTTTACAAGGACATATGAAACCAAAGGCCAAAATCCTTTCGAGCCGAGAATGATAGCTTTATACATTTTCTTTCTTCAAATCACAGTATAATCTGCTCTTGTCTTACCCCCTCTGCTGTATCCAAGGTTGCTTAAGGGGACACTACCACTTACATAAACTGTATCTATATTACTTGTAAATTACAAATAAATCCACCAGGGATGCACTGGAATTTCGGCAATCGATAGCTATCTGCCGATAATGGGGTTATCGGTTTAGACCGAAAGCAAAACACCAGCCGAAAAGGTCAGCCGAAAATTGATGATCCCAGCTGACACTGAGCGAGCACTCTTTCAATGCTGCTTAGCTGGAGATAATTGTAATTGGAAAGAGACAGGAGCTGCTACACATTTATTTCTGCACACAAAGGGTTAACTGCATGATCCACACTATCAAGTCAAGCAGTAACCTCTGACCTCTCAGTGACAAGGAACAAGTGATTTATCAGTGACCTCCTGCCAGCGGTGTTTGCTCGGAGGACAAGAGGGGGGTTAATGTGGAGCTGTGTCACATCACAGCCAGGCTGTCTTCAAAGACATTCTTATTATCACATTTATATAGCACCAACTTTTTTTTTTAACAATTTTTATTTTGCAATATTGTCATCAAGTTATCAAACATGGGATGAGGGCCTCGCAGGGCCACCCAAGGTCATCGTGTATAGCACAGTATAACAAGAATGTCAAACAAAAGAGAAAAAAGTAAAATAATAAAAGGAAATGCAGTTGTAAAAAAACAGCTACGCAAAAAATAGTCATCGTGTCCGTGAGAAACAATGGCCGCGTATGTCAACAAGGAAAGACCACAGCAAGAGCATGAACAGCCAGGGGTAAGAAAAGAAAAAGAAAAAAAAAGGGGGGGGTGCTATACACGACTCAAATGAGAAGATGGTGGCCCAGAGGGGGGGGGGAAAGTGGGGTGAGGGGAGTGGCAAAGGCCATCACCGTGACGCTCCTGGCACAGTCCCGAAGGAGGCCATGGAGGGACAATGTCACGAGGCCCAGGAGCCGGAGGGCCAATCACGACAGACAAAGCCGTGGTGGCACACCTCGGGGCAACCCAGAGAGTGCCAAAAAGGGGGAGGGAGTGGGAGAGAGGGGAGGAAAGGCGAGTACACCATCGCCAGCAGGGCGAGCACCAAGAGAAAACTAAATTGGAGGGGGGACATATAAAAGTAAAAAGGAAATGGGGGGGGGGGAGGACGCAGCATGAATCAAAGTCCCCAACAAACATCGCAAAAAAGAGTCTCTGGTGAGACAGAAATGTCCCCAGCCGGGTAACATTTGCAAAAGGGCCTCAATAAGAACACACTGACTGGGGGCTATCAGTATAGGTGGGGTGTCACAAAAAAGGAAGGACGGCCAAAACAAAGCGATGAGCGTAGGCAAGCAAGTCAGCATCTCGTACAGTCTCTGGTATGCCCCGGAACTTGAGGTTCCTCCGCCGATGTCATGTTTCCAGGGTCATCACTGTCGATTGCAAGCCAATGACCTGCTTCTGGAGCGCAAGCAGGAGAGAAGAGGTTGTGGCCTGCACCCCCTCCATCTCCTGCGTGCGTGCCATGATCTCTCCACCTGCGCTTGGGTAGCCACAAGGCTGGCATCAAGGGACTGCAGCTCAGACTGCCAAGAAGATCTGGCATCCGCCAGTAAGGTGCATATGTCCCTCCGTGTGGCCGGGAGATCGTCCTCCGTCATCTCAGGTAACAGCGCTTGTGGAACAGTCGACATGGCCTCGGTTTCCTCTCTTGCAGGGTTATCAACAGCAGGGCCGGGCAGGTCGATATTGTCGCTGGCCTCGTCCCCCACCCAACGAGATCCGGATGTCTGGGGTGCCGGGGTCTTCCGCTACCCCGCTGCCTTTGCCTCTCTTACCCATCTGTGAGCCGTGAAGCAGGGGGCGCAGGGTTTAGGCAACAGCAGGCTTTGAGAACCACAGGCCGCAGATGGCGCCAGCAACAAAACAGGCCCGAACGTCTTGTGGGTCCGGAGGGGGGGCCGAATCCGGGCTCCGGAACACTTAATCCCGATGACCAGCAGAATAGGGGCCGGGCAGAGGGTTGAAAGAAAAAAAAAAAAAGGAATGTCGCTAAAACCCCAAATTTAGGGTTCTAATTGCAGAGCTCTGCCAATACACGTCTGTTCACTGCTGCTGTTGGCAACGCCCCCCACACCAACAGTTTCTGCAGCGCTTTACAATAACCAAAGGGAACAAGATACAGATAAATGGACATAGGATGGAAACGAGAGTTGTAGAGGGCCCTGCTCATAGGAGCGTACATCCATGGCTCCAAAAAGTTAACGGAACCTATACACATTCATTTTGCAATGGTTTGTCTTTTCCTTTGCATCTTAAAGGCCCCTTTTATAATGCTTTGTTTTTCTGCAGTTAAAAAAATAACAGATTACTAAGAGAGAAACATATACACACACAAAAAACAAAGCACACAAAAATCACAGGCACAATAGCTGTAGGAGTCTGGGTGCAGCATCCAAAAACATACAACAGAGACATAATTTAAATCATATCTTTTATTTAGTCAACTTATAAACCGTAAATTTTAGGCTCCATCTGAGCAATTTTAGATTATAGATATATATCTACTCATTTAAGTTGTGGTGGAGGGCAAAAAAATTAGATTAAAAGCCTCCACACAACAAATAATGTTATAGATGCAGAAGACATTTACACATCCCAGCAATTTAGAGTTCTCTGAATTGCTGGGATGTGTAAATGTCTTTGTGCAACTATAAAATGTGTGTGTGTCCAAAAATTTTACACATGATTGTATGCACTAGATGCAAAATAACTCCACCAAAATAGGACAAAAATATCTTAAAATTGTTAATTTGGATTAATTTAAATTCATGATATTAATTTAATAAAGTCTAGTACTATCTTAAAATAAATTGTAGGGGGGGAAAAAGTCCTTTTCGGTTTCGTTACAAAATGTTCATTTCGGAGCATCATTTATATATATATATATATATATATCTATATCACACACCAGACACATGTATACACAGTATGTGTATATATAGAAAGTCATTTTCGGTGTCTGTTTTCGGCCAAGCTCATCGTAAAATCCACCTCATAAAACACATGCTGCTGTTTTGTTTTTTTTTCTTTAGCAAGTAGAAAACAATATACAATGCCAAAATTGGGCTTCACCCAAAAGGTTAAATTGAAAAAAATAGAAAACATTATTAACCTCACTGGTAGTTTTCTAGAATGTGGTTCAGGGTTAAATTTCTATGTTGAAAGTGGTATCCCCGAACCACACTCGGGCTGGAACTGTACCTGCGCTCCTTCGCTGTCGCTCGCAATCGCATTCTCCTCCATCCGATTGCGGCGTACTGCTTCCTGGTTTCCTTCTCGCAAGAAGGGAACCAGGAAGTAGGATGCCGCGACCGGCCAGAGGTGACTGCGGGGGACAGCGAGGGAGCGCAGGGACAGGTATGTATCCAGCCAGAGTGTGGTTCAACCTTGGCCAACCAGGAGCACTATTCCCTAGTGAATGTTAGCATTAGGATGTGTAAGCATTACAACTCGGAAAGGGACTTTAAAGAATGTCCCCCATATTACCTTCCTAATGCTAACTCCATAAGAAATCACTTAGTACATCGGTGATTGCGCTAGCTTCTGTGAGCTTAATGTACTTCGAGCATCCTATACCTAATATGAGGAGCGCAATCATTAATTAGCTTTTCGATAAGTAAGATACATTACAAAGTGCTAGCGCTAATTATGCACGGATGCGCAAGGCAAAATTCTAGAACCTTCTAAAAGCTGGTGCTTACTGATTCGCATTTGCAAAATAATTTTTACCTCTCGCCCTCTGGCGAGAATGGTGGCCCGATCCACCTCTTCTTTTGGCTGTGGGCAGAGTGAGACTGGAAAGAAATAGTTCCTAGTCTCCTTCCACAATCACTCTGGGCTCGTGGCACAGAAGCACAAGCCCGCCATGGAGTCCTGTGGATTACAGGAAATGATACTCGCAGCAGTGTGGAAGCGCTACCGTGAGTATCCCAGCAGTTAGTGCTGTGTTCCGGGGCAAGGTGCTGAGACAGCTCCTGCCCTGGAATATAGTTCTAAAATGAGGATGTTGCAAAGAAATCCGCACCAGCAGGTGCGGATTTTTCCAGTTAGCATCCCCATTTTAGCGTTAACCAGGGAATAGTGCCCCAGCTGTTTTGGAACTTTATTTCCAGCAAGACTCTGCAGTCCCAATGAGCAGCTGTGTGTTATGGAAAATGTAGATGTAGCGCTGCTTTAAAACCACTGTATTCTGGTGCATTGAACTATTGCTGCCACCAGAGGGAGACATTGTTAGACTACGCTGGACAAAACATAACTACATGTACCATCATCCTTTGCGTGGGGACAGGAAGGAGGTGGTACAGGAAGAGGAAGGAGTTCAGCAGCCTCGTGCAAGGGAGAGCAGAGTGAGTGGAGCAGTGAAAGGTGGAGGACGCACGTTGGAGCTGTCAGGGATCGCAACCAGGCCGGAGTACAGACGCTGTCTTACTGGTGCTGGAGATCGGGACAGTGACAGTGTTAAGACCTACCTGCGCAGCACTGAGAGGTCTGGAGGAAGAGTTAGATCCGGCAGGACCCCGAGTTAGGAGACCGCTCTGATCGATTGGGAGTGCAGGCGGTGGATCGTTGTTCCAGTTGCGGAGATTTGGCAAGCAGGGAGCACATTCAGTGGCACGGAGTCCCAGTGTACAGCGGAGAAGATCCTTTGATTGAGGCATCAGGTGCTGGACAGTCTCGTTCATCGGATGGGTGAGAGGCCTCCCAGGCCACCATTTCCAAAATAAGAAACACACGCTGCAATATTGTTTAAATCCACAGGGCCCCAATGGTGACTAGTCGAAGATTGTTTTGTTTCATTCACTGGCCAGTTGAATACAGTACCCGGGTACCCGAGACAACACATACACATTTTTGAGCTATTATTCATGGGACTTACACTCCAGAACTGAGGGGGTTAACCGTTTCTTTAACTGCTGCGTGTTTTTCCCGCGTTACGAATTCTTTGTCATTCAAATACCGTATATGTGTAATATATGCTGCTTTATTGGGATCAGTAAAGAATATAATATATAAAAATCCACAGCCGTGCTGGTGTATAGTTATTCCCTAGTGCGGTGAGACTAACCCGAGGTTTATTCAGCGGCTCCTCCGGGAGTGAGCGCTACATAGATCTGAAACCTAACGAGGGCCAAGGTTTAACATAATGGTGTTAACCTCCCTGCCGGTATTCCCGAGTGTGACTCGGGGTTAAATTTCGCTACTGCGAACGGTAACCCGAGCCACACTCGGGCTGGATGCATACTCACCTCCTCCTGGCTCCCTCGCTGTTCCCCACAGTGTGATCGCGGCGAGCTGCTTCCTGGAAGGCTCCCTGCGAGTCACACGATGCAGGGGGGCAGGACTAGTAGCAAACTTAGAAAAATTGGATTCTACAGTTTAAAATGATAAGTGCAATGTTTATGAACGGCCACTAGGTGGCAGTACAGGATAAGAAATAGACCATACATCCTCTCACCCTTGTTTTCAAGACAGATTTCTGTGTTTTTTGTTGTATTTTATTGAATATCATTTATTTGCATTGTTTTGGATAATAAATTATTATGTCGTGTTTCAAACTTTATCGGACTCAGTGTATTTACTAATTTATTTTTATTTATTTATTTATTTATTTATAAAGGATTTTACCAGTAAGGACTCTTGATTTCACGGACTTCAGTGCGTGATTCCTAATTATTACAGGATAACTATGTACAAAAACACCTTTCCTTTAAAAAAAAATTGAGACGCTTTTAGACACGAAATTTTGAAAAAATTAGACCGCCAGGGAGGTTAAGGTATAAGATTAATGCAGATGTGTGATAATGTTTGGGTAACATTGACATTATGCAAGCGAAGATAATGCTAATTCCAACGTACTGTTAACATTCACGAGGATGCTGATGATCTTCAAGACAACATTTTGCGTTATAGGAGGATTCTATATTCGAAAGGAATCTGTTTTCAGCACGTTAACCCCTTAAGGACCGCTGACGTACTATGTACGTCCTGCCCACGGGTCTCCCTTAGACCCGCGGACGTACATAGTACGTCAGCGGTGCCTAACCACCCCTCCCGCCCGATACTTACCTCCCTCGCTGGATTCCTCGCAGATCTGGCAGGGAGGAAGCCTGCCCTCCTGATTTACATGAGCCGGTGAGCTCGATGACGTCACCATGCTGCGTGGTGACATCATCAGCAGGCGCCCCCATTGAAATCAATGGAGGGGAGGGGGGCTCCTTCAGAGCCCTCTATCTCCCCAACCATTGAAGCTAGTGAGATGGGAGCTGCACCGCTGGAAAGGGGAGAGTCTCCCCTTTTCAGTGGTGTACTGCATTAAAGGTTAAATTTAATGTACTGCATTAAATGTACTGCATTAAATTTGCTCCGAATTGCGATTCAAACCTGGAGGGGGCTGACATCGTGGATGTCAGCCAAGCCTCCAGGTCACCCCCCACCCACTGATATCCTCACCATATGCGTGAGTATGTCAGTGGGCCAGTTAACCCCCTAGCTGCCATGTGGAGATAGGGGGATCCTTGGATCCCTTTATCTCCCGATCCGTGGCAGCGAGAGGGTCATATTTGATATCATTGGAAAGGCCTGATCATGGCCTTTCCAATGATACCAAACATGACCAGGTTTGGTGTTAAAAAAAAGGTGTTTTTTCTTCTTTTTTTGTCTGGGGGGGTTTAGTTAAATAGGACCTAGACTGTCATCTAAAAACAATTAGCAAAAAATGGTCAGAATGAGCGCAGCGCACATAGGTGAACTGGCTCAGCAGTGAAGGGGTTAAAAAGCAAAAACATGTAAAAATTTGTTTTTTCTATACTCGGGACAAAATTTTGAAACTCTCTAGCCAGGGTCTTTTTTGGTGGTTGTAGATTTTGGGGATTAAATTACGAAAAAGTATGTTTTTACCATTTTTTCAGCATATTTCAATTTTTTATTTTTTTATTTTATATAGTAAATTATTCGATATGATGGAAATAATGGTATTTTTAGAGTCCATTTAATGGAAAAAACGGTGTATAATATGTGTGGGTTGAATAAACGAGTAAGAGGAAAATTTGACCTAAACACTAACAGCGCAGAAACGTAAAAACAGCAGCAGTCACTAAAGGACGGATTTCTGTAAAACCGCCCGGTCACTAAGGGGTTAATATCTGCAAGCAAAATGAGTTTTGTAGCTTATCTTACGTTATGAAAAAGAATTGACGGTCCTTTTTAATGCTAAACAATTTATGTACTTATTCTACTGCTTCCAGGATGAACTAAAAGCAGTACTTATGGCAACAGGTCTCTGTACTTTTTTGAGTTTTTCGTATATGGGATCTGTGTCAGATGCTCTAGAACCAAGGATGTAAAGTGTTTTGGCTTCCAGTTATTCTTGTATTACATTCAAAGCACTTATACGTTTTGTCAAGTATTTGTAAGTCCTGCAATCAGTACCGGTTGGGTGGAGTAGAGGTAACATCACTGCTCTATAACCGAGGAGCGAGACTGTGGAGACACAGGTTCAATCTCGGCATGAGCACCTCTCCAGTAAGTGTCCTTGGGCAACACACCTAACGGTATATACGTACTCGCCACTTAGGACATTCTTGAAAATGAGAGAAATCTCAATGTATCCTTCATGGTAAAATCCTTTCTCAAAAAAAAAAAATATCACAGCCGGTTAATGAAATATGCGATTAGGATGGCTTTGAAGGACCACGTTTCAACATTACTTATCTACTGATGACACCGGCAAAATTGATGAGAAAGCGTAGTTACAGAAACCTGGATATAACTTTTACATGTGCAGAAAATCTATGCTAAATTATAAGGAAACATTTTTTTTCTATTATTACTTTAATCTTTAAAGCGAAAGTCAGCAACCTTGAATGCTCCAGATAGATTGGGACTTTATCTCCACTATATTAGTTAGTGGCATACCATCCTGAGAGAGGAAGTTCCAAAATTATCTGGAGGGCCAAGCCTGCTGATTCCCAGTTGTACCAAACTTCCAACGATTTGGGTTATTTTCTCTGATGATAATTAGGGATATACCGATACTAGTATCGGTGCCAATACTGGGATCTGCAGGAGTACTTGGTATTCATGCAGAAGCCCACGATAACTAAATAGATAACAGAAGCCAGTGCTGGGCTGGCTTGGCGGCCAGTGTCCTTGGGGCAGTGCTCGATCGGCACTCTACCAGGCCCCTGCGAGTGTTCTTCTTCTTTCGAGTGCCCGCTGGCAAAGGATTGTAGCCCAGCGGCTCGCCTGGGATCCACCAGCTGCGATCTCGCGAGATTGCGGAGTTCACGAGATCTTGTGAACTCCGGGATCTCGCGAGACCACGGCTTGTGCGTGGTTCCCAACGAGCGGCCGGGCTACAACCTTTGCTGGCGGCTGCTTGAAGGAAGAAGAGCACACGGAGGAGCCTGGCAGAGCCGGGAGAGACAGCTGGGGGCAATATGTGTGAGCTGGGAGCATTTTATTTTACGTTAAAGTATCGGTACTCCGTAACGGCCTTAAAAAAATGGTATTGGTGCATCCCTAGTGATAATACTGCACCTTGTAATGTTAATTATGTGTTGTTTTCAATTCTATTTAACTTTTTGAAATGTGGGATGCTTGGCCTATTGCCCCTCTTCGTTAGTTGCAGCCCTAAACACAAGAAAACTAACGATTATTCTCATAATCGATTAGTTGGCCGATTTATTACTTTTATTAATCGATTCATCGGATGAAAAAAATTGTTTACTTAAAAGGAATTTTATGTAAAAAACAAAACCAAAGAACCACAACCCCTCCCCCTTTTTTCTTAAGCAATTTGCGTAGTGTAGTTAACTTTCGTACGTATATACGCAAATTGCGTATCTTGCGTACTTTTCACACAAGGTATGTGAGTGCTTGGTCAGAGGGATGGGTTGATGCTGCATGCGCAGCTGAAGCCCATGTTTGCCTTCTCAAATGAACGTGGCTACAAGCACTTGGTCATAGATGATGTTGTCAGCATGAAATCGGGGTTAATAAGCTAAAGTGATCAGGGTGCGTAGAGTGTCCCTTTTTAAATAATTTTGTGAACAAACTGAGTGGGAGGAGGGACTGGAGGTGGAAGGGAGTGACTTGACCTGAGTGTGAGAGGGAGTGGGTATGGACAAAAGACCAGATCTGAGTGTGGGAGTGAATTTGGAAAAAGGGACCAGACCAAAGGGAGGGAATGGCAGTTCCTGACCAAAGCGGGTGTGGCAGGGAGGGTGGGGTGGTGGCACAGGTTTCCAGCTTCAAGTAAGGATAAAACACAGGCATACAGCTCCTTCACCCAGTGGCAGTATCCTATTGTTTGTGTTCTAGCTCTGCTACTGTTGTAAACGGAATAAAAACAAACTGGTTGTGTCTGGCATAACCCTAGAACTAAATCATACCTAGTAAAGCAGCGACGCGTCTTCCCCAAGCTGAGGTTATTTACGAAGCTGAGGTTATTTACGTTTAACTCAGTCTGACTCTAAACAGTGTGTGCTGTACACAGGATGATTAATCAACACCGATTAATCGATAATGGAAATAGTTCTCAACTATTTCCATTATCGATTAGTTGTCGATTAATCGATTAGTTGTTTCAGCCCTACTTGTGTTATATTTTCTTTTCATAACGCCTAGATAGAAACACAGAATGAGGGGAATAATTTCTATCTTATGTATTCTCTAAAGTTTGCGTGTCATGTAGTGATGTATATATTATTCCCTTCCTAGTATGCTTACCTTTTATAAAGTCTGAACGAAAATAATAAAAAGTCCTATGGTGGCCAACTCTCCATAGAAACGAAAAAATGGCAAAACATCTACTCGTAGCTGTATTTTACTTCTGAATTTAATTTTAAAGAACATTCTAGAATAAAACAATGACAATAGGCCATGAAGACTTAATCATTAACCACTCCAGATTCCGACCCAGTTATTCTCACGCCTTAATGTCATCTGCCCCCCCCATCACCATACCTCTTCACCAGTGCAGTGGTTTGCATCTACAATCTTCCGTGCTGCCGGTGTCTGCTGCAGGTGCCGTCATAACTCTGACACTTATGTGTGCAGCTAATTATATTATTATTAATTTGTGTAGTGCCAAAATATTCCATAACGTGATATGTCTTCTATGTTGATAGTAATTGGATGATCAGCTTCATTTAACTAAAGCTGTATAGTGTTCCACGAAAGGTGTCTAGCTGGTGCTGATTAACAGTCTTCTGGGTGGAGGAAAGCCCTCTGCGGCAGATACAGCCGGATCCGAAAGCAAAGGGAGAGAGGAGGGGGCACACAACATACCATGTCCACTGAAAGTAGATGGAGTATCACTTTAGAACTCAATGGGCCTTCTTTAACCATATCAATAAGAAAGTCAAGTTAACTTGATTTTGCACTCGAATACATTGAAAAGCAATCATAAGCATATCCTCTCAAAACCCCCTTTACATATCTTTTTAAAGCAAGATTAGTGTGCTCCGTGTGGCAAAATGAAACTCTTTATCTCTCTCCAGTCACCCTATGTTACTGCAAAACAAGCTGAAAATAGCAGCCAAAACCTCACTCTTGCCAAGTTCAAAAACCTTGCTTCTGTATTACAATAGCCAGGGAGAGCTCTGGGGTCAATACTGTACAGGGATACGATTCAGGGTGTGTAATTGGTGAAATTACCTGTACAGTACAGATACAAGATGTTACTGTAATTTTCATTTACAGGCGTTATGCCACATGCAAATGTTAGTTTATATGCTGTAGCTGTTTTGGAAGCTGCATTGCTAATAATCGCATTATGATGCCAACAAATCCCCAGAAGCAGGATATCTGACCACTTTTATCGTGTTTACTGCGTTTGACATTTGGCCAATTCTGCCTGTATGCTAATAATGCAGACTGTGTGAAAATGTGCAAGATACAGGACACTATCTAGAGTTTAGAACCTTTTATCCCAGAAATCTTTCTGAAAAGATAAACCAATACATGACAAATTAAAAATGAACAAATTTATATTAATTTTGTATCTCAGAACAGCAATATCTTCAACGTTTCAAATGTTACCCTATATTTAATTAACACCGCATCCCATAATTTTCAACAAAAAGTGGTGATCAAGGGGTTAAAAACCAGCATCATGACTTCAAGAAGCAAATGTCACAGAACAGGACAAACATCCTGAGCTTAGTATAGCCAATTGTTTTTCTCAATGATTCTTGAAAACAACTGCTTCTACCCAAAGCGACAAGTGCAGAATCTTCTACTGATGACATTGTGTCTCTTTCTTTGCAGGGCGTTTGTGTATGACAGTCGTAACAACTTACAGATGCGAGGCCTGGTGGTCCTGCTGATTTCTAAAGCAGCTGGGCCTAGTAAGTCATCGGACGACATGTTCCAGCATGACATGGTTAGCGGAATCCATGCCAGGTGAGATAAAAGAACTTCACATTCGGCTAATAAATGTTGCTCAAGATAGATTCAGAGCTGGGAAAAAAGGTGCAACTTTAGCAGTTATAGAACTACACATAAGAGTCTGAAATGGTATGGAGTCTAAAACAAAGTCGGCATGTTAAAAAAAGCATTTGCTCATGTTTAATGAGGTATTCCTATTTAACTCCATTAGGACCAAGACTAACTCTTGAATTTATGTGTTTGTTTGACTATACCTTTCCTCTTTATTATCCTAAACATCTTTATAGGAACTTACCTGTCAAATGAGACCTCGATCTGCCTCGCTTTGTTGGTCAGGCAGTTGGACATCTCCCTTGTTGGACAACCTTTTTATACATAGACCTGCCCCTTTAGGCCCCGTTCACACTGTGCGATTTGAAAATCGCACGATTTTCCACGCGATTTTCATATTCGCGAAGTTGTGCGACGTCACGATTTTGCAGAACACCACCAATGGAAATCGCAAAAAAGGGTCATGTACCAGCGACATGCTACCGCGTCGCACGGCAAGATGTGAACAGCTCCATTGAAATGCATTGGAGATGCCACATAGCGCGGATTTTGCGGCAAAATCCACGCGATAAATCGCAGTGTGAACGGAGCCTTAGTGATGCCAGGGGTACTAACATGCCCCTTCTTTAGACTTGTTTCTGGCATACATTTCACTATTCACTACCACTATTACATACCTCAACCAAATTTTGTAAGATATGTAGGTCTAAAAAGGTTTACAATTAGAATCAAATCTCCACAAATGTTTAGTATAGATAAAATTAAAAGATGAAGAGAAAAATGCCTCCCCCTTCTATTATTTTTAATTTTTATGAACAAAATTGCATCTTACAAAAAATACTTCACATGAATTGATAGCCTGATATTGAAAATATTTTGTATGCCTAGCTCTTTTCATTTTTTTTTGTTGAAAGGTGGAATGTTGCAGGCAATACCCCTTATTTTGTAAACTGTGTCCTTGTGGCCACCAATTCAAAACTGATGCACAAGTTGTATGTACAGTATATCAGTATATGTGTGTGTATATATATGTGTATATGTATATGTATATATATATATATATATATATATATATATATACACACACACACACCCTTGAAAGCTTATCTTTTAAATGTAACGTTGGTCAATTAAAAAATACTACTACTGCTATACTCTGGATATATATATATATGTGTGTGTGTATATTAACCCTTTCAATGGGGTGGACGCGCTCAGCGCGTCCACCCGCATGTCTACTTGGCTGCGGAGGACGCGCTGAGAGCGTCCTCCCTTTGCAGCCGCGATCGGCCGGTATTCCAGCCGATCGCGCGGCCCCCCCGGTGCGGGCTGACATCATCGATGTCAGCCCAGCCTCCGGGACCCCGGCAGGCACGATAGGCGTCATCGCGCATGCGTGATGACGTATATTTCAGGCACCCCCCCGCCATTGCATGGAGGGGGGGGTCCTTCGGACCTCTCCCCCTCCTCCTCCCCGCAGGCCAGCGATTAAAGGCAGGCACCACCTGGAAGGGCACAGCCTGCCCTTCCAAGCGACGGCTGTCTTTAACCCCTAGGGGGCTGGATCGCGATATGGCGCTAACATGCGCCGTATCGCGGTCCCCTCCCTGAGCTGATCCAAGATGTCGGCCAAGCTTCCGGGATATCCCCCTAATGACTGGCGTCATCGCGCAGAGCGCGATGGCGCCAGTTTCGAAATTAACCCCTTGCTGCCACCTATGGTGGAGATAGGGGGTTCATTGGAACCCCTATCTCCCGATCCGTGACAGCTAGGGGTTAATGCTTTATCATTGGAACGGCCAGAGCGTGGCCTTTCCAATGATACCAAACATGACCATGTAAAATGTAAAAAAATAATAATTAAAAATAAAAATAAAAAAAAAATTAAATTTCTTTTTCATTTTTTTTTAACATTTTTTTTTTTTTTTTCGTTTTATTAGTGCAACAATATTGTTCCCATTTCAATTATAATGTGAACAATGATGCTGCACTAACGATTTTTTCTATGGGGGGCGTTTGCTAAAAAACATGTAATTTTCCCCAAAAAAAGTAATGATTCCCCATTTCTAATTTTTGTAACAAGCGCACCCCATAGAAAATATAACCACAAACTCAAAAATGTGAAAAAAAAACCACTTTACACATTGTAAATGATTGAAAATTCTAATTTTATTGCATTTTTTGTTCTAATATACAGACAGGACATAACGTATACATATAATAATGACATATTATGAATCTGCCGAGTCTGCCGGAAAGAACGATATATAATATGTCTGGGTCATATATTAAAATAAGGCTTCAAAACGCGGTTAAACATGATGAGCGAAACCGGTAAAAATTAGCTCAGCACAGAGGTGTGAAAAGGCTCAGCAGCGAAAGGGTTAAAAAGGTTTTTATGAATGTAGGGTTACTGTACCAATTTTTGTTTTGTCAGTTTGTCATCAAAGTTTCAGTTTCTGACAATAGTTAGAATTCTTATACTTGTGTTTCTTTAAAGATATTTGCAGATATGTGTGCTTTAATCCCTTCGCTGCTGAGCTGTGCTCTCTGACATTAATCTACAGCACTATTGTGGTTCCTGACTGTTTGTTTTCCCACTCTGTGGCAGTTCTGTTTGTCCAACGTGTGATTTGACACCTGGCAGAGTCCTCTTTGAAGTTCTTAGGACTCCTCAAGACCTCCCCTTATCTCACTAGCAGTGGGGATGCCATTGCTTACCATCACCAGGGCCAGGGCTGAATGGCATTTTTCAACTCTACCGTTTTAATTGTCGATATGTGACCATTGATTGCTTCTCCTTTGCAGATCTAACAGCATGGGGCCACCAAATGTGACCCTATCCAATAGAGGGGAGTCTTGGGTATTGTTTGATATATGGTTCTTCCTGGTGCAATCAGGGACTGTACTAGGGATAGAACAATATTCTTTTTTCAGGGCTGAATCAGATTATCGGCAGCCTTTCTGGCCGATATCTGGTGCCGATATTCTGTAAGTACATATATACATAAATGAATATCAGACACTATATACGCAAGACAAAACACTTTGGAAATGTCTTTTCTTTACGTATATATGTGTAAATAATTTTCTGGCAAATCTGGTGGAGACCTGGTGTTCTTGACAGCGGCTATGATACCAGCAGTGGATCCCTGGAATCTCAGAACTGTGGTAACAGTGATATGCCTTACTGAAGATTTCCTCTTGTGAGTGTGGTCCTTTGGGGCTTCTATATTCACCTGAGATACTGTATATGTGATACACCATGATCTGTATATATTTATTGTAGAGCTACTCCCTATTTATTTCTGTTTTATTTGGTGAGGGCTGATAGCCTGGTGCAGGAGAAGCCCCAGACCTTTTGTCTTCCAACACACCGGCACTGGTCTGTGGGACCTTGCGTGTCGCGGCTGCAGTGAGCCAACTTGTCCAATTATCGTCAATATCGTAAAATAAAATGCCAATACTGATATCGGTAATATTTGGAACATTGGCCGCTGATTATCGGTCAGTCCCTACTCTGTACAACAAATCAGAGGGACCTTGCATGTAAAGTCTGAACGACTTTCAATCTTAAAATTTATGTACACAACATACAATAGCAATAACAAACAGATCATAACGTTGACTCTGTAGTAGCTATCACAAACTACACAATAAGTACACCACATAATGGTATAAAAGTTATAACGCGCAACACGATAACTACACTGAATAAAAAAAATCAGTAACAAACATAATAGTAGTAAATACACAATGTTTTATTTAATGGCTGCACAGAGATACTTTTTTTTCCGTCATCATTTCCTTTATAGGCCTTTACATCACTTGTTTCATTTGCATTTATTTCTAGGGAGTGATGTATATTGTTGGTCATTATTTAACCCCAGCCCCAAAAAATACAACTGCAATAATTCCCAGGGGAAAATTCACAGTTGCTTATCGGTAGTATCCATACATTCTGTTTTTAATGTTTTATTTATTAAAAAAAGGGCATCTCATAGACACAAAGACAGTTGCTTTTCATGAAGTTATGCTTATTGCTGTGCAGCTACCAATACTACCCATCAATGTTTTGGCTATGGATGAGAAAACTGGAGGACTTTGAGGCAGTGACGTAACTATGTCCCAAGATGCATGTGGTTGTTTCCAGCACAGATCCATGGCGCACTTTGACTAGGATTTTTATTTTACAATCTGCATTCCTACTTTTCTAGCAGCTGTTGTGGGACTGATGATTCCGTGCCGAGGGCACGGGTAGATGAAGGCATGTTGGCAATACAGACAGCTACCAAAAAGGGCAGGACAAAAAATGTGTTTTCTATCAAGCGTGCTACATTTAGGTTGTGCAATCCTGTGTGATTTTAAAGCTCATTCTTCTCATTAAAGTTCTTCCATTCTTACTACTCCCTGTTGTTAGTAGGAGAAAAACACAACTGACTTAAAGGCTGCGACTGAGTGGTGACCAATTTCTTTTTGCCTGTGGCAGTGAGATACCAGACATATCCACTTACGCAAATGTATTTGATCACCCCTGAAGAGGTTCAGAAAGGTAAAATATTCTGTAGTTCTATTGAAAAGCATAAACCCCAAAGACTATAGCTTAAGTGTTCCCCTAAGAAGAGTGGTGTACTTGCTACTTGTCACTGACTTAAATCGCTTTATTCTACTGAGCAAGATGTAGCCAAAATCCAAGTGATCTAATGGTTGATGATTTTTTCTTGCAGATGATGTCCAATATAAAATCATTTTTTTATGTCATAGTGAGTTAATCCTTTGAGTTGAGCACCCCCCCCCCACAAGTCCCATGCCAACTTTGAATATTTTACCATCATCATGCACCATAAGTCACTTTTCTTACATTTGTATACAGCTTGGCTACATAACCATATATACTATGTGCTTGGGACAGTTCAGGCTTTCTTTTCATACCAAACATGCTTAAGAATTAAAAATGTATTCTAAAATACGAACAATTAAGCTAAAAACCACATATTTTAGTTTTGGCTACAATACTTAGAAGACAACTGGTTCAACTAGATGATTATTCCTCAAAGTAGTGTGACCGTGTGAATGAGGGGCAGGGTGGTAGACCATAGATATATTAGGTGTATGGAGAATGCCATTTTCCCACTATAGGGTTAATTTTGAACCAGTGCCTAATTAAGTCTGCCCTGCCCATTTAGGTGTGTGTGTGTGGTTCCCAGAGAGAGGGAGTAAGCAGTCATGTGTGCAGTTTGTGTTCTGGCTACACCAAGGAAGGGAGGAAAGAAAGAAACTAATGAACTCTAAAGGGAAGTACTTTGACATTCTGTTCCATTTATTGGCAAACGACCTAGCCGCCCAATAGCTAGAGAGGGACTCCTATGTGTTTAGTCAGACTCTAGAGAAGGAGTAGGCGTTTGTTTTATGTTTTGTTTATTTGATGTTTTGCTGTACTCTGCTGCTTTTATGGGTGAATAATAAAAGAAAGAGGGAGTACTGAGCCTTGCATCACAGTAGATTAATTTGTTCTGATTTTAGGGATACTCATTTGCATGGGATTCACTTTTATTTTCACGGTTACAGGTCATCGAAAAAAGGAGGTGCATGATTATTTCAAACTGAACAAAAATACTCCTTTGAGAATGGGCAACAGCACTATGATTTTTCTCTCAGGTCTCAAAGGAAGTTTTAGCTCAATGGACTAGTTTTCTCTAATAGTACCATGTGCAAATCACCCAAAAAGAGCGCCAGAACTGAAATGCCAAGGAAGCTTCTTCTGCACGAGCAATAAAGCAGCCCTTGATGATTGTTAGGGCTGGTCATTATGATTATTTCAAAGCTGACTTTTTTTCCTTCAGATTGTGGTATGTGTCAGAAAGGTATAACTCATACCCCTCTAAGCACGTAGAGTATGGGGTCCAGGTCTGGAATACCCTCTACACACTGACCTTGCCGTTACAAGGGCTGCTATAAATTTAGGTGATACAGAGTCAAGTTCTGCATGAGAAGGTGGCACGTTGTAACAGTAAACTTATTAACTGCCACGCAATACAAAATGGTTTAATAAAAGTTCATATTTTTCATAGGTGTCATCTTTGGATGTCTACATAATTTGATTTCCACACTAAAGATGTGTCATGGTGTCCACCAGTGACATCCACAGGTCTTTGTTTGGGGCTTCTGTATGGATATTCAGTCTGAGTACATTTTAGTGAACATAAATAGGAGGAAGAATCTTTTGTCAACAGCGTATGCATCAGACGATAGTTAGGGGTACTATGTCTACCTATAATATTCTATTGTGCAGGAAAAAGAGATCATTAAATGTTTTTCTATTTCGTGATGGAAGGAATTGATTTTTGTTAAAGAATGTGGATACTCTGTGCCTGGTCCCGCTTTCTTTGCTTTTGTATTGGACGAAGTTATCCTTCTCCTTCTCCTGCCCTCCTTTTTTTTTTGGGGGGGGTGGGTTGGGGTTACTATGTTCCACTGTGACTAGAACATAATATAGTATCTGGTTATTTCAGCTGTTTCCCAAGCAATATAGCTCTAAACCTCCCCTTCAATCTAGTGACTGTGTTTTGGCATCATTTTATCTTCTAAGACTGGGCGTCCACTCGATCCGTATTCGTGCGACAATGACATCGCACAAAGTCGTCTGTCGTCAGACCAATCCAACAACACTATTGTGAATGTACCATCGTCCATTGCTTCAGACTTGCAACTTGTGACTTACAGCGACTTTTTAAGTCTGCTGCAGACTAGTGATCAGACCAAAAATTTTGGAAATATCGCACATGCAACACAGCCTGACGATCAGGGAAGGACCTGGATGCTGAGAAGATGATTAGGGGAGTTAAAAATGCTATTATATTAAATTTTTTGATATTTAAATGTATATTTTGTGTATGGGAGATGGGTGGGACTAGCCATGTTTGGGTAGGGTACAGGGTGAATGAATTTTAGGTCCTTTTTCAGTTGCGCATAGGGATTCAAATTCACACACCGAACTAGCTCATCCAGACCTGCCCCTAGCTTCTCCCTGCATCACCTCTACCCATGATAGACTCCAGGATTTCTCACGCGCAGCCCCCCTTCTCTGGCACACTCTCCCTCGTATTATCAGACTCTGCTAGTTTCCCTTCCTTCAAACGCTCCCTTAATACATTCCTATTTAGGCTAGGGTCAGACGAACGCATTTTCACGTTGTCTGTGAAAAAGTGCGTTCGAACGAATGGACGTATTTTTTCACGGAGTACGCGATAGCGGTCATACGATGCGCATTTGCATCCGTGATTTTGTACGGATCATCAATAAAACACTTTGTGCATCTGGACGTTATGTTGGCCGGACATTAGCAGCGTCTGACATCTCCAATTCACGCACACACGCCTCTAGCGGACGCAGCGCACTCTGTACAACCGTACTAGAGGTTTTACGTTCTCGACAAAATGCGTTCGTTTGCCACTTGCGTTGCGCAGCCGGACTTTTGTGCGACCGCACTTCGTATATTGGCCGTCATTGCCTGGCACTTGCTACTAGTGCGGCCGTGATTAAGTGCGCCAGAACGCACGTTTAAAGTGCGCTAGTCTGACCCTAGCCTTAGGGAAGCCTACCACCCGCCTCACTGACACAACCAGTCCATCACTCTCACCACTGGTGTATTTTGGCCTAGGCCAACAAGGCCTAGGCCTAGGGCGGCACTCTCCAGGGGGCGGCGGCCCGCCGGGTGGCCCCACCCCTAAAAAAAAAAAAAAAAAAATATATATTTTTTTTTTTTACTTTTGCAAACTATTTTACCAGGAAGGAAACATTGAGATGTCACTAATTTTCAAGTATGTCCTGGGTAGGCAACGCCTAGGCTTTCACTTTCCAGGGGGCAACAAAAAACCTCACCACTAATTGGGTTACTCACAGAGCACCGAAATGACGCCAACATTTTGGTGTTCTGTAGTTCCCTGCACTTCGGGGAATAAAATTTCCCCACCCTGCAGTGAATTCACCATTCACCGCAGGGTCCCCAAAGTGCATGGAGTCGGCCGCTGTATGCTGCCACCGCATACCCATGGCCTGCTGTTTTCAAAAGAACTACTGAATGAAAATGTCTGGAATTTACATATAAGATCCTATGATTGATAATAAAAAGTTCTGTTACAGAAAAAGAAGAACCGATATTAAAAAAAAAGGGGGGGGGATTTGCCAAAAAATTCTGAAAAATTACTAAATGGTACTAAAACAAAAAATCTATAAATAAAGACTTTTTACTGCAGATTAAAATAAGTGGTTTATTAGATATTGCATAAAAACGGGAATATTTTTAACATTGAAACCTATGGGGTTCACCTGAATACCTGAACCTGCTGATTGAAACCACCGAACATCAGCGTATTTCACTGTAATTTCTCTGCTGTTTGGTGTTCTCTGAATAGATTAACCATTACTTCTCTATGGGGATTTGCACTGCCTTCAAACAGCACCATACTTGCTGGCAGTTCGCCAAACTTGTGTGTGAGCATATCACCAGAGCAGTGGTGTACTTAGAGGAGTGGCGGAGGGTGGACCGCCCCAGGTACCAGTGATTATTGAGGTGTCATTAGGGGGTACTAGGAGGTGCCACTGTCACTGTGTGTCAGCTTTGAGCTGTGTTCTCAAACAACGAGCAGCGGAGCATGGCGTTTGCATACGGAATAAAATCGAATAGAATAAAAATCCCCCTCTCCTCCCTCCATAGCTCCTCCCCTGCCCCGCAGCAGCTCTAGGAGGGGGATGTGATTTGTGTCCAGAGAGAGAAGATGACAGTAAACGGCAGGTAAAGGGGGGGTATCGGCAGAATATGAAGCCCTGTCTGCTTACTGCTGTTTAAATTGGACCTTTCCTTAACCAGCACTGCAGTGATAGAAATTTGTCATTGAGCTGCCTGGCTCCTGGTGAGGCTGCATGCGTGCAGGTCACACTCGGTCCGGCCAGTCAGGTGGTACTGCGTCTCAGTACCACCTGACTGGCTGAACCACGTGACACGCACGCAGCTGCCCATCCTTTCGTTAACATGGACGGTGACTCTATTCTGGACTGAACACCCACCAGGAAGGGAATCAAAGCCACGGTGCACCCTCTGGCAGTGGCACCCCACTGCTGACAAGATGGCTCCATGCACAGGCACAGCTGCGATCCTAACATGGCCTGGAGGGACCTGCTGCTGAGTCTGTACACAGTCCCTGCTGACTCTGCACACAGCCCTACCGCGGACGGAGGCCGGTAAAAGTAGAATAAATAATTGCGGTGTGCTCATATACACTCGGTTTGCTGGGAGTTTTATTGCAGTGGATTCTGATGCACTCATACACTCCACACATTGCATTGCTGGGAGTTTTATTGCCGTGGATTCTGATACGCTGACACACACCACAAATTGCATTGCTGGGAGTTTTATTGCTGTGGATTCTGATACGCTGACCCGCACATTGCATTACTGGGAGTTTTATTGCTGTGGATTCTAATACACTCATACACACTGCACATTGCATTGCTGGAATTTTTATTGCTGTGGATTCTGATACGCTGACACACACCAAACATTGCATTGCTGGGAGTTTTATTGCTGTGGATTCTGTGATACACACTGCATAGTCCTGTGAGTTTTATTGCCTTGGAGCTCTGGGATACACTCATACACACTGCACATTACTGTGAGTTTTATTGCTGTGCAGTTCTGTGATATGCTCATACACAGTGCACATTTCTGTGGGTTTTATTGCTGTGCAGCTCTGTGATACGCTCATATGCAGTGCACGTTTCTGTGGATTTTATTGTTCAACCAATTAGAGTGGCTGTGATCCAGTATACTTAACATGCGTGGCTGTTCTTTGTAAAAATGCTTGCATTTAAACATTTCATAATTTTATTTATCTCAATAGATACATTTGAAATGGTATACAAAATATACAAGTAGGCACTTGGTATCCACTTTTACTATAAAGAGAGGAAAAGGCGTAGCTCTAAGAGGAAAAGGTGGAGCTTAAAGAGGAAGGGTGGGGATTAACCAGGAAGAGGTGTGGCCTTGACAGGAAGGGGTGTCTCAAATTTAAATTAGGGGGTGCACGAGTTTAGTCAGGCCTAGGGCAGCACAAAACCTAAATACACCACTGACTCTCACCAGTCCAACTCCCACCAGTCCATCACTCTCACCTTGCAGCCCATCACTCTCACCTTGCAGCCCATCACTCTCACCTTGCAGCCCATCACTCTCACCTTGCATACCATCACTCTCACCTTGCAGCCCTCTCCTCCTGTTTCCACCCCAACCCTTCTAGATTGTGAGTTCCCATGGGAATAGGGCCTTGTTTCCTCCTTTACTGGTTTGTAAAATGTTTTTCAACGTACTGTAACAGCGCTATGGAATATGCTGGCGCTTTATAAATAATAATCCATCTCCTCCATATCCA
This sequence comes from Leptobrachium leishanense, assembly GCA_009667805.1. NCBI lineage: Eukaryota > Metazoa > Chordata > Amphibia > Anura > Megophryidae > Leptobrachium > Leptobrachium leishanense. The sequence goes on from CM019066.1 coordinate 281,012,927, forward strand.
TTTTTGCACACAAAGGACTGCAGTGTCTCTAAAAGCAGAATGCAATATGCAATAGTCTCAGAAAAAAAGAAAACAAGAATAAACTAGTTTTTGGGTCCATAGTTGTCCATAGTCACTGATCGCTAGTCTGATGCAATGGACGACCCTCATCAGACCAGGTCGCACCACCGATATCGCTCCTAGTCTGAAGACCAAGTCGGTCGCACTACTACAGATCCAGTGGACGTCCAGCCTTAAGGCCTGGCTAGTAGCTCGGGACCTGAAATTTTGAGCCCTGATAATAGTACTGCAATCACTGAGCAGCAAATTAGATCACCTGTGCTGTGCTTCAGATATCTGGAAAACCTTGCGTGCCAGCGGGTCCTGAGGACAGGTTTGGGAAACACTGTTCAATATGATTAATAGTTTTAGCATTGGTCAGTTTATCCTAGAAAATTCTCTGCGTTCATACGTGCCCGGCAACACTATTTTATAAGCTTGCTTCGTACCAACATGTGTAGCTTCACAGACTCTAGTAAATTTCATTTTAGTAAATTGTTCTATATTTTGTGCTCTAATAAAAAACTTTATTTAGGTATTCATTTGTAGGACACCTACAGTGGTGCTCTAATTAAAATCTGCTGTTAGAACATTAACTCTGCAGGTTATTAATGAGTAGGAAACCCACGGGTTTCACATTTATTTATCAAATCCTGTAAAACTAGGGAAAAATAAAAGGATTTTATCTTTTTTTATGCTTTATAGCTCAGAAAGGGACGTGAAATGGACTATTATTAAACCTATATCATTGTAACATGTTTGGTAGTAGTCTAATTAGGAATTTTCATTTTATTCAGCAGAATGACATGCCAATTTTTGTTACAATGTCTAATTATGATGTACATTTACTGTATTTGACAATTGTCAGTCATGCAAATTAATACAATGAAAACGCACAGTTATGAATAACTCTTATGCCCTTGTGAATAAATCAAATTAAAGGTGATTTACCTGCGTATTTGAGGAAAATCCGAATAACGCACAAAATATTTCCCTGGAAAGGCTTACATTTTATGCTCTGAAATTAGTGCATGCCTCTTGCAAAATGTGTCCTGCGTGATCATTTCTTTTGAATGTCTCCTGGTAGAAACAGGGATGCACCGGAATTTCGGCCACCGATAGATTCTGCCGATAATGGGGTTATCTGTTTCGCCCCGAAAGCAAAACACCAGCCGAAAAAGTCTGCCAAAAATGAATGATCCCAGCTGACACTGAGTGAGCACTCTTTCAATGCTGCTTAGCTGGAGATAATTGGAAAGAGGCAGGAGATGCTACACATATTTATTTCTGCACACAAAGGGTTAACTGCATGATACACACCATCACGGCAAGTGGTAACCTCTGGCCTCTCAGTGACAAGGAACAAGTGATTTATCACCGACCTCCTGCCAGAGGTGTCTGTTCCGAGGAAAAGGGGGCGGGGGGTTAATGTGGGAGCTTACATCCATGCCTCCAAAAAGTTTATGGAACTTATACACATTCAATGTTTGTCTTTTCCTTTGCATCTTAAAGGCACATTTATAATGCTTTGGTTTTCTGCACTTTAAAAAAAAATAATAAAGAGAAACAGACTAATCTTTAGGCTCCATCTGAGCCATTATTATAGATGATAGATGGTAGATGTATATCTACTCATTTACATTGTGGTGGAGGGCAAAAAAAATAGATTAAAAGCCTCCACAGAACAAATAATAAAGATTATAGTTGCACAGTTCTCTTAATTGCTGGGATGTGTAATTGTGTCTTCTGCAACTATAAAATGTGTGTGCCCAAAAATTTTACACATGAGTGTATGCACTAGATGCAAAATAACTCCACCAAAATAGGACAAAAATATCTTAAACATTTTAATGTGGATTAATTTAAATTCATGATATTAATTTAATAAAGTCTAGTATTAATACATTTATACAAAAAACTATCTTAAAATAAATTTGTAGGGGAAAAAAGTCATTTCCGGTTTCGTTCCAAAATTTTCATTTCTGAGCATCACTATATATATATATATATATATATATATAACACACACCAGACACATGTATACACAGTCATATATAGAAAGTCATTTTCGGTATCGGTTTCGGTTTTCTGCCAACCTCATCGTGCATTTTTGGTTTCGTCCCAAATTTTCATTTCAGTACATCTCTAGAAACAATATGTTTTTTAGAGGAGGGATCTCAAACTCTGTGCTTTAGATGTGTCTGAACCGCAACTCCCATGATTCTCTGGCCACCTACCGCATTCAAAGAATTCTGGTAATTGTAGTCAACATCTGGGGTGGTAGTTGTTTGTGATCCCTGCTATAGATTAAAATATATCTGTCCTTTCACTTGACTGAATTTCCTTGTGAGCGCTTTGCAGAGTTACCCCACATTTTTGGTATGCGCGGTGAGGTGTCTCTTGATTGTTTGAGATCAGAGAGAAAGCCATCCTTCATATAACGGTGTCCATGCAGCAAAGACCCTTTCTGTAAAATCCTTTAAGGGAACATAACTGTTGACGCTTTGAGAGGCCTTACACTTGATCGAATGGTCAACTCCTCCAGAAATAATGTAATTTTGACATTCCTACATTACATTAACTCAGAGGGGCACCCTACAAAACAAATGATCCCCTTTTCCATTAACCCCTTCCTGCCGCAGGACTTTCTATGCTGGCCACGTGGCGGGAGGGCCTTGAAGACGCAAAGCGTACAGGTGTGCCCTGCTGTCTTCAATGGGCTGCCTTGGTCCCTCCCCACAGGCCATCCCCCTGCAGCCAATGACGCACATCGACTGCATGGGCGGGCGAAATTAGAGGAACCTAGCGGAGAGGTGTAGCACCTGCACAGAACCAATCCATTGGCTGCCTTCTCTCAGGATGCTCACCATTGCGAGCGATTTGAAAGCTTGCTGATGTCATCAGTGATTGATTTGGTGACCGGGTGCCTGGTACCGCTTGTGTGGGATGAGGAATCTCTTACGCATCACACATTGTTTTCTACCACACTGGACAAGATGGACATTCCACAGCACTGGACTACTTTAAAAAGTTAACATGGTGTGTAGAGTGGCCTGTTAAGTGTTCATGGTGGCTAAAGCGTTTCTTTTATGTCTGGAAGGTATAGGCCTGTGCATGCTGTAAACTTACTGTGGGTCTGGATAAGGAACCCTGCCTTGCCAAATGTTTTGAAACTACATCTCCCATGATGCTCCGCTACTTATTAGTTTGGCCGAGCTTCATTGGAAATGTAATTCCAAATCCTTGAGGGCCAAGTTTGAAGGTAGACATGGACCTAGAGATGTGTTTGGGATTTGCATTGTTTCCCAGCCTTCTCTTTTGATGGACTACGGAGGCGTCCAATGAAAAATACTTCCTGAGAAGCACCATTTTCACTTGCTCGTTAATACGTGTGTTTTTGATGCCGCAAACGCCCATTTCATCGCATTCACATTGAAGTCTATGGCCGCAAACGCGCTGTAATATGCCCCAAAGAAGCTCCTGTACTTCTTTGGGCATAGGGCATTTTACAGCGTGTTCCTACACGCTGTAATACACCCAGGTGGGAAGCATGCCCATAGGAAAAATGAGATTTCAATGTTTGAGCGTTTTACAGCATGTGGGAACGTGCTGTAAAACGCCCAGGTGTGAACCAGGCCTTAATCCTGAATAAAGGTTATTCCCAGTTTTGTTTTCACCCTGCAAGGAGCCCCGACTGACTGACTGGGTGGGTTTGGGCCAGAATCCGTACTCCTTCGGGATAATAACAGTGAGGGGAGCATTCTGGATGTGGGTACGGGATCCCACGTTACACCAAGGTTGCTGACCACCAGGTCTATATCATTAGCTGAATCATCCACTAGTAGGATGGAAATATAAAAAGCAAAATCCTTCCGGGTTTCCTATACTGTAAGAATATTACTGTGCTGATTTATTGGTTGTCAATGTCTACTGCTGCATTCTACTAATAAGCAGTATTTAAGATGGGGGGGAGAAACAAAATGGGTAACAGCACTTAGTTTGAAGTAATAATATGACAAAGATGGTGCAGAACTGCACATGGTCTAAATATTCAAAAGCCATGGAGCTTATAGCACTCACAATTATATTGAATGCTATCTCTTTATGTGTGCTTTAGGCAGGACAGTTGCAAAATTCAAGTTATGTCCCATTGAGACTGCAATCTCCACCGTTTTTCGGTGAGGCATAGGGACACACCTCTTTTTCAGTCTGTCTGCCCATTTCCAAGGTGGGCCTGCCACTTTCGTTGATGACCCTTTGTTGGAAGATATGCAATCGGATCATATACACCACGTCTTCGGTCTCTGGCTTTAGTGGAAATTCACCAACCAGGCATGTATAAAGAAAATATAAATATATATTTATTGCCTTAAAACATACAATAAAATATATATTTATCAAATTTCTTCACATAAAATATACTCATTTCACATTTCTTCATTAGGAGGACTTCCTCAGGAGCTTTGGTAAATACAAAATAAACTGCATGGATTTAAATTGCAAAATATCCTTCCATGTTTAACATATTTTCTGAAATGTTTTGTAAGACTGCAACTGAACTGTTTACAATCTTCTGCCACATGCTACCAACAGCAGTGTTTACAATTCAGGACATCCATGTGGTCTTGTTGGAATACTGGTGTATGTGGCCAGTAGGGCCTGCTTGCTTTACTGCTTCACAGTTAAATAAACCAACACGATTTGGTGTCTGACATGTATGTAACATATTGGTTAGTGGGGTAGCTGTGCTGTGGATCTCTCGTGAAGGCTGATGGCTGTAACTTTATTCATTGTTATCTCAAAGTTTCTGCATACCGTGGGAAGAGTTACCTGACCACTGGATCTGCAAATGTTGGGAATGGACTTTAGCCACGTAGTCCGTTGCCGTTTTATCTCTCAACAGAGTTTATTGGGTGCCAGGATTGGAACTTGGCAGATACCTACTTTCTTCACTGGAATGTTCTGGTCCGTTAAGTCATTCGAATCCATTTTCTCATTACTTTTTTTTGCAGCTAAGACTATCTACCACACCTGAATCAATCAGGCTTTGCAGCTGTCACTAATATCTCCTACCAAGAAATGGTTGTCTCGACTGTGGATATCGAGCATCAACCACAGAGAGCATAAAATTGCTTGAACAACCACTTTGAAGAGGAAACCTTTTATGAGTGAATTTTCATATTTTATCATTGATGTTGAGTAGTAGAAGAGGTTAACGGATACAGGAATATTTCGCAGTACATGTCTTTGGGCTCCATTTGTGCTTGACGGATCATTGACAATTTGAGACGTGCAAACTAAGGGCAGAAAAGAGATCCCAATATCATTTCTATTTTCCTTTTGGGATTTAAAATAACCCTGCACATATTTATTACTATTCATTTGCCTTTGGTATTGGCTTGTTAGTCTGTAAATGCTGAAGATGTCACACAGTCTACACATTTTCCTGTAGTTACTTTAAATATCTCAGATCCAGGGTTCGTCTGCTCCATGCAAATTGTAGTTTAGCTTAACGGGGATAAGAGGGCACTGCAGTTAAGATATAGTTGTAAGATTTAGCAGTCTTTTCTCTGATCACTACAGGTACCTGTCTAATTAATACTCAACTGCTAGGCAGTAGGTTCCACATGTACTTAAAAGCATATACGACTTCTTTTGTTTACCTTCAATTTCATGAAGAAGAAAAAAGGCAGTACACATTGCGATATGGGATAAACACTTTATTTTGCTCAATTAATGAATGAGAACTTAGTACTCTGGGTATGTGCATTTATAATATTCACTATACAGACACATTTCTGCATTAGGTGATTTTATATATACAGTGGCAAGAAAAAGTATGTGAACCCTTTGGGATTACGTGGAGTTTTGCATGAATTGGTCATAAAATGTGCTCTGATCTTCATCTAAATCACAACAATTTGAAAAACACAGTCTGCTTAAAATAATACAACACAGACATATGTTTTCATGTGTTTATTGAACATAACATGTAAACATTCACAGTGCAGGGTGGAAATAGTATGTGAACCTTTGGACTTAATAACTGGTTGACCCTCCTTTTGGCAGCAATAACCTCCAACCAAACGTTTCCTGTAGTTGCAGATCAGACCTGCACAACGATCTGGAGTAATTTTGGACCACTCCTCTTCACAAAACTGTTTCAGTGTAGCAATATTCTTGGGATGTCTGGTGTGAATCGCTCTCTTAAGGTCATGCCGCAGCATTTCAATCGGGTTGAGGTCAGGACTCTGACTGGGCCACTCCAGAAGGCGTATTTTGTTTTGTTGAAGCCATTCTTTCGTTGAATTACTTGTATGCTTTGTCCTGTTGCATCACCCATCCTCTGCGGAACTTCAGTTGGTGGACAGATGGTCTTACATTTTCCTGCAAAATGTCTTGATAAACTCTGGAATTCATTTTTCCATCTGACAATCAATGAATGTTTACATGTTCTGTTCAGTAAAAACATATAATGTTTGTGTTGTATTATTTTAAGCAGACTGTGTTTTTCAAATTGTTGTGACTCACAGTTGTGTTCAAAATTATTCAACCCCCAATGCTGTAAAGGGTTTTAGGGAATTTAGTGTACATTTGTAATTGTATTCAGAATGAAATCCTACAAGGACTTTTTAAAGAACCATATGCAACTAAAATGACATCAATTGGTTTTGTAATACAGTAGTAAATGTTTCTTTTGTGAATTCTTCATTGACACAATTATTCAACCCCTTAAAGACTATCACTCTGAAGAACAGAGGTTCATTCAATCAGGTATTGAAAACACCTGTGGATGTCACGGAGCAGCAATAAAGCATAATAAGCACCAATAAGGCAGCTTTAAATGACTGTGATACTCAGCTCCTTCTAGACATTTACTGGTGTGGTTACAAACATGGTGAAGTCAAGAGAATGGTCCAGGAAGACAAGAGAAGAGGTGATTACTCTTCACAGGAAGGGCAATGGCTATAAGAAGATTGCAAAGATGTTAAACATGCCAAGAGAGACCATAGAAGCATCATTCGCAAATTCAAGGCAAAGGGCACTGTTGAAACGCTACCTGGTCGTGGCAGAAAGAAGATGCTGACTTCGACTGCTGTGCGCTACCTGAAGCGTAGAGTGGAGAAAAGTCCCCGTGTGACTGCTGAGGAACTGAGAAAAGATTTGTCAGATGTGGGTACTGAAGTTTCAGCTCAGACAATACGGCGCACACTGCGTAATGAAGGCATCCATGCCAGAACTCCCAGGCGCACCCCCTTGCTGTCTCCAAAGAATAAGAAGAGTCGACTGCAGTATGCCAAAAGTCATGTGGACAAACCACAGAAGTTTTGGGATAGTGTTCTGTGGACTGATGAAACAAAATTAGAACTGTTTGGGCCCATGGATCAACGCTATGTTGGAGGAGGAAGAACAAGGCCTATGAAGAAAAGAACACCTTGCCTACTGTGAAACATGGCGGGGGGTCAATCATGCTTTGGGGCTGTTTTGCTTCTGCAGGTACAGGGAAGCTTCAGCGTGTGCAAGGTACCATGAATTCTCTTCAGTACCAGGAGATATTGGATGACAATGTGATGCAGCCCGTCACAAACCTGAGGCTTGGGAGACGTTGGACCTTTCAACAGGTCAATGATCCCAAGCATACCTCCAAGTCCACTAGAGCATGGTTGCAGATTAAAGGCTGGAACATTTTGGAGTGGCCATCGCAGTCACCTGACTTAAATCCGATTGAGAACCTCTGGTGGGACTTAAAGAAAGCAGTTGCAGTGCGCAAGCCTAAGAATGTGACTGAACTGGAGGCATTTGCCCATGACGAATGGGCGAAGATACCCGTAGATCGCTGCAAGACACTTGTGTCAAGCTATGCTTCACGTTTAAAAGGTGTTAGTACAACATCCTTTTACAGTTATAAGTACTAAGATTGAATGTCACTTGGGGGTTGAATAAAACTGATAATGATGTGAGCACAGAAAAGACATTTGTGGTTATTTCATTATAAATGTTATGTTATATTTGTCTGACCTACACGTGCCTCTTCGATTTCATTGTAAGCAAGATGACTGAATGATCAAAATCAATGTCAAACTGGCCAAAACACTCAATTTCAGTGGGGGTTGAATAATTTTGAACACCACTGTACATGAAGATCAGAGCACATTTTATGCCCAATTCATGCAAAACTCCACGTAATCCCAAAGGGTTCACATACTTTTTTCTTGCCACTGTGTATATATATATATATATGTATACAGTCAGGTCCAGAAATATTGGGACATCGACACAATTCTAACATCTTTGGCTGTATACACCACCACAATGGAGTTTGAATGAAACAAACACAATGTGCTTTAACTGCAGACTGTCAGCTTTAATTTGAGGGTATGTACATCCAACTGAGGTGAACGGTGTAGGACTTACAGCAGTTTGCAGATGTGCCTCCCACTTGTTAAGGGACTAAAGGTAATGGGACAGAATAATAATCATAAATCAAACTTTCCCTTCTTAATACTTGGTTGCAAATCCTTTGCAGTCAATCACAGCCTGAAGTCTGGAACGCATAGACATCACCAGACGCTGGGTTTCATCCCTGGTGATGCTCTGCCAGGCCTCTACTGCAACTGTCTTCAGTTCCTGCAGGTTCTTGGGGCATTTTCCCTTCAGTTTTGTCTTCAGCAAGTGAAATGCATGCTCAATGAGATTCAGGTCAGGTGATATGAGCGTTTCAGAGCTCCAGAACAATAAAACTTACAGTAATGTGCACGGGTATGAGCGTGAGTTTTATTGCTGTGGAGCTCTGAAATGCTCATACAAACCGCACATTACTGTATCAGAGCTCCACAGCAATAAAACTCACACTCATAACCGCCGCATATTACTGTGAGTTTTATTGCTGTGGAGCTCTGTAATACTCTCATACACAACACACGTTACTGAGTTTTATTACTGTGGAGCTCTGTGACACGCTCATACACAAGAGCCTGGGTTTCTGCACTATGGGCCTCTGGGTTGTACTTGCCCCCTGGGCCAAAAGTTGCCGTTCTGCCCCTGTCCTCCAGGGCCCGCACTAGATGCCTTGGACTATGCTATTCTTTCATGGCCACAACCTAGGCGGTTGTTCTGGATTCTGAAAAAGAGTATATATAAAAATGGTGGCATAAGACCTGAGTAGGGGAACACAAATTGTTTAAAAGAATTGGTAGTCCTGAGAAATAATGGTGGCGTGAAATGAATTGATTGAGGAGAGCAATGGCAATGCATGGGAATGGTGGAGATAACGTCAAAAACATGAGAGTGCCCAACAAGAACGAGCAAAGGGAGTGCCCGCTGGAGAAAAATAGACCTAGAGACTGAACATTGACTCAGAGACCCAGACTATAGTGCCGAAGGTATTGATGGTATATTACCCAGGGACCTGGGGGTTAGAACCTGGATACAAAAACCAGTGGACTAATGGTACTGCAGGTATGAGATGAGGACATCCTTGTATACCCTAACCATGTTCACAGAATAATTATCCTGCCCTACCAACTATCTTACAATTGATTTGTTTTAGGACTTAAAAAAAAAGCACAGATCCACACCAGATAGTCTATTGCGATGGCAAAGAGGAGTTCTCCACCATCTTGCAAACAATCGGAAATATTGCTGTTGTAACTATGGATGAGCCAAACACTCCCTGAGTTCGGTTCGGAGCCGAACCCGAACTTTCCAAATGTTCGTATCCGAACCTGAACTCGAACTCAATACAAGTCAATGGAGCTGAAAATTCGGTTTTTAAAGTGCCCTCCAAGAGGGCATATATGCTAGATATTTGCCATAAAAGGTGTTTGGGGGTCCGGGTAGTGCCCTGGGGGACAGGAAACAAGGACAAAAAGTAAAAAAAATAAAAATTTTAAAGGGACAGTTAGTTTTCCATGAAATAAGGGTTAAAAATAAAAATGAAAAATTCCTTCAAATATCGTGCCTAGGAGGTCCCCATAACCTGCACGTGAAGTGGCGGATTATAGGATGTAAATCTATCCATAAACAACTGCTTGGGGCGGCAGTCTGTATGAAAAGAGGAGACATTTTCGGACACGCAGAAAAAGTTTACTGATTTTTTTGGCGGTGAAAAGCAGGAGAATGACTGGAGAATGGAAAATTCTAGACCAAATAGCCGATTTGGAAAGTGAGATAAATGGGAGAATTTTTCTGGTTTGGCTATTTTGACCTAGAATTTTCCATTCTCCAGTCATTCTCCTGAGTTTCACCTTTCTCTGAATAACCCTGTCAGGGTTATTCAGAGAGCGGTGAAGAGCAGGAGAATGACTGGAGAATGGAAAATTCTAGGTCAAAATAGCCAAACCAGAAAAATTCTCCCAATTTTTAACGTGCGTTTAGGCGCACTTAATCACGGCCGCACCAGCAGCAAATGACTGCCAATATACGAAGTATGGTTGCACGAAAGTCCCTTTGCGCAACGCAAGTGGAAAATTAACGCATTTTTTCGAGAACGCAGAACCGCTAGTACGGACGTACAGAGTGCGCTGCGTCCAATAGCGGCGTGTGTGCGTGATTTGGAGACGTCCGACACTGCTCATGTCCGGCCAACATAACGTCCAGACACCCAAAGTTTCCTGGTTTGGATTCGTAAAGAATCACGCACAAAAATGCGCATCGTATGACCATTTTCGCGCATTCCGTGAAAAAATACGGTAATGCGTTCGGACGCACTTTTTGACGGTTGCTGCAAAAAATGCGTTAGTCTGACCCTAGCCTTATCTCACTTTCCAAATCGGCTATTTGTCCAGATTGTTCTCTTTCCTGCCATTCTCCTGGTTTTCACCTTTCTCTGAACAACCCTGAGAGAGAGGTGAAAGCCAGGAGAACTGGCAGGAGAAGAGAACAATCTAGACCAAATAGCCAATTTGGAAAGTGAGTTAAATGGGAGAATTTTTTCTGGTTTGGCTATTTTGACCTAGAATTTTCACTTCTCCAGTTATTCTCCTGCTTTTCACCGCTCTCGAATAACCCTGTGAATGTTTAATCCCGAGGTGAAAAAATAACATTGCTTTAGATGTTATTTAGAATTTTTTTCAAACCCCAGTTAAATGCAGCATATTAGGAAGTTTTAGGAGGGAAATGAATTCTCAAATCTCAATCAAAAGCAGACACCACGGGGGCGGAGCTAACTGAGGAAGCGAGCGGCTGCATGTTGAAAGAGCTCCGTGATAAACACGGTTTTTAAAGTTATTTCCGCCGCTTGCTCGCACTTGAGAAACGCTCTACGGTCTCTGGGGGCCTCGGTGAGTTTGCCTTACCCCCGAAATTGACACTCTGGAGCGGATTAACCCCCGCGGCACAATCGGGGCCTAGTACTAGCGGCCATTTTAGAAGCCTGGAAGGAGATTGCTGAGACCTTTTACCGCTCTTCTTCCTTGTGCCTGCGCTTTTGGTGACATGCCCACCGGTCGCTCACAGAAGCTGCGGTCCAGACAGAGGGACATTCGGGACTCCATGAGAGGTGGGTCCACTTCGAAGGGAGATGCGATCTCCTCCTCCCTGCCCCAGGCTATGACTTTTCGCAAGATGAAGAGGACCCCTGGCACTCGGGTGGTAGCTCTGCGATGACCTGGATCTCCCCACAATCTCGGACACCAGACTCCCAACCACTATCTGCAGCAGCAAAAAAAAGGGCGCAAAAGAAACGAAAAGCAGCGCTGACGGCGTCTTTGAGTGCCTCACTTGCTGCTGGTGGCCTCTCTGACGGGGATTCGGCCGAGGAACACCAGCTTTCAGCCAGCAGTAGTGTGGCTTCATTACGACAGGACGTTTTGAGACCGGGTGCCCAACCGCAACAAACGAGAGCGACCTCACTCGAAACCCGTATGACACAGCCTGAGGAAAGTCGGCAGGAGGAGGATGATGATCTTCCTCTTACGAAGAGAGACCTTCGGAGGATCCTGGACGAACTCGGGAGATCCGGGGGGTGTGGAAACCTGAAGTGGCGGCGGTTCGGGAGGAGGTTGCAACAATCCGTGCGCAGGTGACAGCAGTGCAGGCGATGACCTCTACAGTGCTATCGGAACATACTCACCTGTTGGGACAGGTCGCTGGTCTAAGATCCCAGGTCGAGCTTTTGTCCCGCTCTGTGGAGATGCTGGAAACAAGACACCGCCGTCGTAACGTCAGGGTCAGGGGCATCCCGGACTCTGTGTCGTCGGATGAACTCCCAGCTTATGTGTCTCGTTTGGCCCTTCGGATGGCGGGACTCCCTCCTGACAAGCCAGATGTGATCGGATCGGTATTCAGGGTTCGGAAACCTGCGGCGCTTTCGAAGGGGACACCCCGTGATGTCGTGGTGGCCTTTCGTGACGTAGCATTTAAGGTCAAGCTTATGTCTGCTCCTGGCGCAAGAGATCCAGTGAAATTTGAGGGCTCCACGTTGGCTTTGTATCACGACCTTCCATTCCAGACTCTGCTTGCTCGCAGGCGGTTCCGTCCAGTGACTGCGGTTCTTCGTCGGAGGGGGATCCGTTATCGGTGGGGCTTGGCGGGAGCATTGGTGGTGACACATAATAATGTCCCCTACACCATCACTGATCCTGAAACCGCCTGGTCCGACCTTGAAGCGGCGGGCATCTCGCCGGACCCTCCGGAACTTCAGCCAGACTGAGACCTGAGCGATATTGTTTATCCCCCAGCTTTTTTCTTCTCTGTTTACGTGTCACTGGTCTATAGATAAGCTCAGAGTATAATCTATCAGGACAATTTATGGCATTTACGTTGATAGTCCTACATGCTTATGTGTTTCTTTTGTGTTTTCTTCCTTCACTGAGGTTGGGACTTCTTGCTTTTTGTTTTTAGTTTTTATTATTCCCTTATTGACCTGTTACTACTTGCATCTTACATTATCTGACTGGCTGACCGTAGTTAGTTTGGCCAGCCCTAGACGGCTGTCTTTTTCTACGTTTGATTTCGTGAATTTCTTGTTATGTATAATTCTCTAAACAAAGAATTAAAAAAAAAAAAAAAAAAAAGCAGACACCACCCCACCCCCTCAGTATAGTGTGCAATGTATCAAATTGATTACCAGACTAAAAACACCTGGTGTTATGCCCGTTTGTGAACAGAGATCATTTAGAGTTGAGAATCTTTCCACGTATACATTAGTTTTTAATTCAATATCTAATAAACCGTTGCTTATAATATTCTGCAGTAAAGAGTCTCTTTATTTCTAGATTTTTTTATTATTTTTTTTAAGCATTTTCTATACTTTTTTTCAAAATTTCTTTTTTTTTTTAACTCGAACCGAACACACCCAAAAAGTTTGAAGTTCGCAAACTTTCGAACTGCCAAAGTTCGGGTCGAACTCCGAACCGTCCGAACCCAAACCGCTCATCCCTAGTTGTAACGACTATCATCCTAATTTCCCAATATCGACAACGGAAATTCAAATAACAGCAGGAGATTCTTTGAAGCTTCTCCTGCTGCTATTTGAGTTCCCCTTTTGGGAAATGTACCGGCTAGGTGGAGTATAGGTAACATCACTGCTCTGCGTAGAGAGAGCCTGTGGAGTCATGGGTTCGATCCCAGTGAGCAACCTCTCCAGTAAGTGTCCTTGGGCAAGACACCTAACGGTACATACTCGCCACCCAGGACATACTTGAAAACGAGAGAAATCTCAATGTATCCTTCCTGGTAAAATCCTTTCTCCAAAAAAAAAATGGTGTCCTTGTATCTCCATTGAGGCAATGGCAGAGCACACTGGTTGGTGAATAACCAACAAAGAGTGTTGTGGGGGGGGGGTGGACCCTCTGCATAATAATTGTGGCCTGCATTGTTGGAATTATGTAACAATTTGTATTCTGCCAAAACTTAACTAAATCCCTTGATTTTTCTTTTTTTCTTTCTGAACTGAACAAAACTATGTTCTATGGGGTTGTGTTTTTTTTTTTTTTGACATTTGTATGTTACAGAAAAGCTCATGTTTAATTCAACCATTGAACTCCCGTGTTAGTAAATGTTGGAGCCCTGGAAAATAATTGGTCACATGTAGATTCTGCTGTACAAATATGTGCAATGCTTTGCCCCTTGATTGCTTCTTTAAAATGGTCTGACTACTGTATTTACTTCTTTTTCTCCGAAGCAGAGAAAGTTGCCAGCTGTTAACATTTGATACATGGGTGTGTAATATAAACCTAGACTTTCCGAAGGGAAATGGAAAAGACTTTGGGATTAAGTAGCAGAGACAATTTTTCCCATTGTAGACTGGATAGGGGGGTAATTTTCTAGGTGAACGTTCCAGAGTCCTTCCAATAAACTCTGTGTTTCTTTTGCCTCCCATCACAGTAAATCTATGCCGTACTTGGCTTAACCACCCGATGTCATAGTCTTGTGGAAATGAATAGTGTTCAGGAAAGCTCGCTAACTCCTGGCATCTTTAGAAATATTAACTCTTCATGCCTTACATCTGTAATAATTCACCATTTGGATATCCCTCTGTTTCTCACCCCTCCACCCGTCTAAATTGTAACTTCCACAGGGATAGGGCTTTCAATTCCTCCTGTACCTATCTGTTGTTGAAATATTGACTTGCCTTTTTGGTGTATTGTAAAATTGCTTTGTCTTTACCCATTGTACAGCGCTGTGGAATGTGTTGGCGCTTTATAAAATACCAGTTCCAGTCATAAACACTAGCTTATACTCAAGGGTTGTTATCAACATCTCATGCATCAACTACAGATAATTCAAGGGTAGGGAGGAAACCTGGCACAGACTGTTCTGCCAGGTGAAGCGATTTTAAAGCAAATCTAGGTGAGGAGGCCATTAGTGGTTCCAGAACAAGACATTGCTAGATGCTGAGGTGACAGATAATGCAGTTAAAATAAAAAAAAATTATACTGAACTATATCTGACCTTAGTAAACGGCTTTTACAAATCTAGGGCCCTATTCTCCTCTTGTCGATGACAGGGAGCCTCTGAGGAAAAATTACTGTTGCGACGCTTTCCACTGTGCTGCTGTATTAGCAGCTTGAGCTGTAATATCAAGTAGACGTTCACACTCGCAGGTACCATAGGACCCCATTTACTCAAATGCAACTCTGCGAGCTTGTGTATGCTGAGGCCGCAGAGGGCCACTGGGAACTATTTGCTCACAGCCAGAGGAAGCCGTGGATCGCACCTTCCCCTGTGCTCTGGGATTTTAAGCTGGTTCTCTTTCAGGTGATATCCACATTCGACATTGGCATAACACGCTGTTCTTGTGCCGAGCGGTTATTGACAGCACATAGAAAAAGTATAGGAGCCGTTGGACTTCAGGATCTGCAAGCAGTTCTTGCTTCAAGAGCGACAAAACAGAAGACCCAATGGCGCTGTAGATGTATCTTAACGGTACTGATCGCTATTGCACTAAAAGTGATTATTCCCAAGACCACCATGCAATCCACAACAAATTCAAAACACAGTACAGCGCTCCCGTACCAATACACCCGAACTCTTGTGTTGGCACACAGTCCCTTACATAAAGCCCAGGAAGATATTGGTCCCCGGACTCTCTTTCTGTAAGTGTCCTTTTTCAATATAGGTACTTGTCACATTTATATAAAAAGAGACAGTCCATAGTGCAACACAATAGAAGAGCAAATCTGTATTCGATATCATGCAGTGATCCACTCACATTCTCTTGAGCGAGAAAACACGCAAGTAATTCAACTTGCGGGTATTTTCTAGGGCATACCCGTCAGTCCTGCTGTCATCCGGAATCTGGTCCGTGGATCTCAATAAACAATAAAGAGAAAAACGGGATGTGCAGATGGCAGGAAATATGGCACTTGCACACAATCGTATGAATTGCACTCACCCCACTGGAGCCTAGCACCTGGCTCAAGGTCGTCAGGCCTCCAGGGGATAATTTGCCAGCCAAACCCTTATCAACTGGCTTCATCAGCGGATTTTTGTTTATCCACTGATGAAGCCCGTTTTCTTTTCAGGGTGAAACGCGTTTGGAAGTCATTCTTATTCATTTGTTTTATCTGGGTTACCAGAATTAAAGGTTCATTTATTACTTGCCGCTGTTTGGTCATTTCTGATATGGTGATGACGATACAACATTTCATCCAGAGCATTTGGTAAGGGTTTGGCTGGCAAATTAAACCCGGAGTCCTGACGACCTTGAGCCAGTTGCTAGGCTCCTGTGGGGGGAGTGCAGTTCTTGCTTCAAGCCCGGAATAGCGTCTCACGCTAATTGCAGGGTCGGAATCAGAACCTTAGTATTTCAATATTGTTTATGTAATTAATCTATATATCAAGGATGTCAAACTCTGGTCCCCAGATGTTGATGGTCTACAATTTCCAGAAATCTTTGAATACTGTACATTAGGTATGCACTTATACCATTTTTTTAATTAATTTTTTTAGTACGAGTAACGATACTTTTTTCAGGTTCTCACAGATACCTAGTACCAATACTATTATTTAAAGTCGCATGACCACTTTCCAATAAATAAATAACTAACACACACACACATTTTGTCCCTTAACAAGTGGGAGGCACATCTGCAAACTGCTGTAAGTCCTACACTGTTCACCTGAGTTGGATGTACATACCCCCAAATTAAAGCTGACAGTCTGCAGTTAAAGCACATTGTGTTTGTTTCATTCCAACTCCATTGTGGTGGTGTATAGGGCCAAAGATGTTAGAATTGTGTCGATGTACCAATATTTCTGGACCTGACTGTACTTTGGGTGAAAAGGGTCCTACAAAGTCACTATCAGGGTTATTCAAAGAGCTCCGAATTGCTGGCGAAAGGTAACGGAACGCTGAAATTCAGTGTTCGGTTACCATTCCTGGCCATTTGGCTATCCAGAGAGCAGGCAGTTCACCAAATGTTGGCGAATTGCCTGCACATTCGGTGCCTGTTCGAGGGCAGTGAAATCGCCATAGAGAAGCAAAGCTTCGTCTATTCAGAGAACAAAAACCAGCAGAGAAAAGTTGCCGAATTGCCCTGCTGAGCTGTGGCTTAACTCAACAGGTTTATTCGGCGAATCCCATAGGCTTCAATGTTAAAAATATTCCGGTTTTAATCCAATATCTAATAAACCGTTGATTCGTTTATTCTGCAGTAAAGTCTCTTTTATTTTTAGATTTTTTTTTAGGATCTTTTAGGCATTTTTTGGGATTTTTTTGCAAACATTCTTTTTCCGTTTTTTTTTTAAATAGTTTTTTCTTTATTCTGTAACAGTCCGTTTTATTATCATTCATTGCATCTTATATGTAAAATCCAGACATTTTTGTTCTGTAGTTTCTTTGCAAACAGCGTTTTACTTTTCAAACATTCAAACGTACGTTTTTTTTTTCTTCACTCCATTCATCTGCGGTGTTGGGTTTTTCTGGCGGCTGCCCTGCGCTGTGATCGGCTCCTGCTCGGTTTCTCCGGCGTGTTCGGCGGGGTTAATCCAGATGTTTTTGCGGGTTTCGGTGTGCGTTCGCCCTGGTTTTGCGGTGAGTTTTCAGCGGGTTTGCGGTGACTTTACCCTGCATTACGACGGCCCTGTGGTGCCTGCTGAATACACCGCAAGGTCGCCGAAATGGGATCACCAAATTGCACCAATTTTGAAGAGAACGAAAAGTCACCGAACGTGCGGTGACTTTTCGATTCTCTTTGAATAACCCTGTAGGTCTTTCAAAAATTAGGAACGAGATCAGGCTTTCAGTATGCATTGTATCAACTGGAAATTAATTTGTATTGATTAAAACAATTCAAATTTTGACATCTAGAATTTGTAAGAGTTCTTTAACAGCGATGTTTCTAGGTTCCCTGGGCTGTTTTCAAGCCTTTTTAATGGGTCTTGTTAGAATGCGTAATAAATACGGGAGTATGAATTTTATGATACTGCGACGCAGTTATATTATTGTAATTACTTATTTGGAACAGAAGCCGCTTAATTATATAAACAGAACGACAGCTTTGTAATATAGCTAAAGATGATAAATTGCTGTTTTCATTAAAGAGAAGCTATTGCAGATTTATTTGGATTCTGGAGATGCTCTTTTTCCTTGTTCCCATTCCCCATTTTTATATGTATTTAATCACATGGCTAATGTAACTCGTTTTCTAAATGTAGTTGCTTTGAAATGATTGAACTCTTAAATAATTTGCAATTTGCAGGTCCTTTTAAATCTCTCCCCGGGGAGGTGGGGAGCATAGCCTATAAGCTCCTGTGACTCTACTCCCTTCAGAAGACTCCTCTGAACGCTGCTTAAAACAGAGCCATAAACGTTTACCCGAAAAGCTCAAGTAGAGCATTATTATGTTATTTCTTAATTTTTTTTTCATAAATATTGGAAATTTGCAGTCTAGTAAAGAAAAAAAAAAAAGACATTGCCTGTTTCAGTATTGCATGCATTGTCTCTCAAATTACCCAGGAACGGTCAGAAACTACTAGGATTAACACGTAAAATAAAAATTAGCACACAGGTAATCAATGTGGACATATATTGTTGCTGGCATGTAATCAACTCCTACACACAATGAAAATACTTGAACACTGCATACGTTTAAGTACTTTAATTAAATTTTTCTGTAACAATTTGTATTGGTTAAATAATAACTTGCAGTTATAACGTCCCTCTACTCTCTGTTTGATCTTGTACTGGAGAGGTAGAGGTGGTCTAGTTGGCCTCCCTCTCTTCCGCCTCTCCCCGTACAATCCATTCTGAATGCCTCCGCCAGGCTCATCCACCTCACACACCGCTCTGTCTCTGCCGCTCCTCTCTGCGAATCCCTTCACTGGCTCCCCATCCACTGCAGAATTAAATTCAAAATCCTTACCCTGACATTCAAAGCTCTCACTAACACAGCTCCCCACTACCTGTCCTCACTAATCACTGAATACATCCCAGCCCGCTCCCTGAGATCAGTTACCTGCATCTAGCTTCTCCGCGCATCACCTCTTCCCATGATAGACTATAGAATTTCTCATGCGCAGCCCCCATCCTCTGGAACGGTCTCCCTCGTGCTGTCAGACTTTCCCCTAGTTTCCCTTCCTTCAAATGCTTCCTTAAGACATTACTATTTAGGGAAGCCTACCACCCGACTCACTGATACACCTCATTGCCCCAACCAGCCCATCACTCTCGCCCTGCAGGGCATGACTCTCGCCCTGCAGGGCATGACTCTCGCCCTGCAGGGCATGACTCTCGCCCTGCAGGGCATGACTCTCGCCCTGCAGGCCATGACTCTCGCCCTGCAGTCCTCTCTTCCTGTTTCCACCTCCAACCCTTCTAGATTGTAAATTCCCACGGGAATAGGGCCCCGTTTCCTCCTGTACTGGTTTGTTAACTGTTGTTCAATGTATTGTAACCCTGTCTATATTGTGCCCATTGTACAGCGCTGCGGAATATGCTGGCGCTTTATAAATAAATAATAATAATTTGCAACATCTGCGACACGGTGCTATCTAGCATGGAACCTGTTCTCTGTCCCTGCAGCAGAGAGGGTTTTAGCTCGCTGCCATCCTAACTCTGAGCGTGAAAACAATTGTTCATAAATATCACCTCCACCCAATACTGTTGAGCAAACGGGTACAAGGGAAGCTCTGATGTTTTCATTGCTGTTGCTGCTGGAACCCCGACGACTTGTTGCATCGTATCCGGTGGTGGCCAATCAGGTGAAATCTTTCAGTCTCAAAAAACTAAATTTATTTTATAATTATTTTACAATTACACATCCTATAGTATATACAGGTACATATATATACACGTCCTATATACCTGTACTGTAAAAAACACAACACAATTTCTCTGTGTACACATATATACATGTACCTTTGCATACACATAAACGTCATATATTCATCCTATGTACACATACACATCATATATACATCATACGCATCTTATATACATACACACATTCTATATATACTATACACATATTTTACTATATATATATATATATATAGAGTCCACACGGTTCAGCACTCGTCCTTATCCATAAATACTTATCTTCTGCCTCGGTGCTGTATCCCAAATGGTGCATATGAAGTTGCCAGAGACTAGGGCGCACTCGAGGTCTTCATTAAAACAAAAAAGTTTTTATTCAAAGATGCATTAAAAGAACCGACGTTTCGGCCTAAACATAGGCCTTTTTCAAGGTTAAAAAACAAACCGCATCATATTGTTTATATATACTCTACATAATCATTACAATCTTACCGAGTCAGTGTCGCGCCGGCTTCGATGACGCCCATTCGGAACCCGGAAGTGACGCATCATGTTGTTAGTATACACGTCCTTAGTTTGACGTTACGTGCGCGGCTATGAAGACGGCGACATGTATTGTCATAGCAACCATCTGCCGAAGCAAAAATAAGTTCCTATACTGATGCCAATATGGATAAGAGCCCAACGAGGAGGAGAATAATTAAGCCATACATTGTTTAAAATGGTTTAATTCAATACTAATTATTCTAATAATAATAGACAATCCTAATATTGAGATGTGAAGTGTGTGTGAATATATATATGTGTATGAAAAAAGCAGGATATTCTGAAAAGCATAAAAGTGCATTATGAAAGTGAAAATAAAAGGGAAAAAAGTGAAAAAAAATATATGAAAAGAATGTGAATAATGAAAAAAAGAATAATAATAAATATATTTAACTAAAAAGACATGAAGTGTGTATACGTGTATGTGTGGAATTTAAGTGATTCCTATGAATCAGTATAGGTGTATATACAAGTGTAAAAAATATATACAGTTGTGTTCAAAATTATTCAACCCCCACTGAAATTGAGTGTTTTGGCCAGTTTGACATTGATTTTGATCATTCAGTCATCTTGCTTACAATTAAATCAAAGAGGCACGTGTAGGTCAGACAAATATAACATAACATTTATAATGAAATAACCACAAATGTCTTTTCTGTGCTCACATCATTATCAGTTTTATTCAACCCCCAAGTGACATTCAATCTTAGTACTTAGTACAACATCCTTTTACAGTTATAACAGCTTTTAAACGTGAAGCATAGCTTGACACAAGTGTCTTGCAGCGATCTACGGGTATCTTCGCCCATTCGTCATGGGCAAAAGCCTCCAGTTCAGTCACATTCTTAGGCTTGCGCACTGCAACTGCTTTCTTTAAGTCCCACCAGAGGTTCTCAATCGGATTTAAGTCAGGTGACTGCGATGGCCACTCCAAAATGTTCCAGCCTTTAATCTGCAACCATGCTCTAGTGGACTTGGAGGTATGCTTGGGATCATTGTCCTGTTGAAAGGTCCAACTTCCCCTCAAGCCTCAGGTTTGTGACGGACTGCATCACATTGTCATCCAATATCTCCTGGTACTGAAGAGAATTCATGGTACCTTGCACACGCTGAAGCTTCCCTGTACCTGCAGAAGCAAAACAGCCCCAAAGCATGATTGACCCCCCGCCATGCTTCACAGTAGGCAAGGTGTTCTTTTCTTCATAGGCCTTGTTCTTCCTCCTCCAAACATAGCGTTGATCCATGGGCCCAAACAGTTCTAATTTTGTTTCATCAGTCCACAGAACACTATCCCAAAACTTCTGTGGTTTGTCCACATGACTTTTGGCATACTGCAGTCGACTCTTCTTATTCTTTGGAGACAGCAAGGGGGTGCGCCTGGAAGTTCTGGCATGGAGGCCTTCATTACGCAGTGTGCGCCGTATTGTCTGAGCTGAAACTTCAGTACCCACATCTGACAAATCTTTTCTCAGTTCCTCAGCAGTCACACGGGGACTTTTCTCCACTCTACGCTTCAGGTAGCGCACAGCAGTCGAAGTCAGCATCTTCTTTCTGCCACGACCAGGTAGCGTTTCAACAGTGTCCTTTGCCTTGAATTTGTGAACGATGCTTCCTATGGTCTCTCTTGGTATGTTTAACATCTTTGCAATCTTCTTATAGCCATTGCCCTTCCTGTGAAGAGTAATCACCTCTTCTCTTGTCTTCCTGGACCATTCTCTTGACTTCACCATGTTTGTAACCACATTAGTAAATGTCTAGAAGGAGCTGTGTATCAGTCATTTTAAAGCTGCCTAATTGGTGCTTATTATGCTTTATTGCTGCTCCATGACATCTACAGGTGTTTTCAATACCTGATTGAAAACACTTGAATGAACCTCTGTTCTTCAGAGTGGTAGTCTTTAAGGGGTTGAATAATTGTGTCAATGAAGAATTCACAAAAGAAACATTTACTACGGTATTACAAAACCAATTGATGTCATTTTAGTTGCATATGGTTCTTTAAAAAGTCCTTGTAGGATTTCATTCTGAATACAATTACAAATGTACACTAAATTCCCTAAAACCCTTTACAGCATTGGGGGTTGAATAATTTTGAACACAACTGTAAGTGTAAAAAATATAATAGGAGACCTATAAGGATATGTATAAAAATATATGCAAAAATTTAAATAATTAACGACTGTATAAAAAGGTGTAAACGACACATATTTATTAAGTCCATGCGGGGCAAGCGTGTTAAGTGTTCTTATCCAGTAAGTCTCCCTTTGCAAAAGGAGCTGAGATCGATCACCCTCTCTGTGGAGTGGTGGAACGTGGTCTATCCCAATAAACTTTAGAGTTGGTAAACTGTGATGATGCCCGTGGAGGATTATTGGAGCCTATTGGTAAATATATTGATCAATGCTGTAAAACAACAGTATTAGCTCTTCCAACGTGCCTGAAAGATACGAACCAGATTTTAGAAAAAATCTCTGGAATACAATTGCTAGAAAAGGAGATCATCTTGGCAACATTAGATGTTAAGAACTTATATACTATTATCCCACACCAACAGGGTATAGTATCTAAAGTTGCTCGTAAAAGTTCGGATAGATATTCAACCGGAGGTCCAGTATATTGACGTGAAGCAAGAAGTGTACGTTTGAAAGCTTCTATACCCTGTTGGTGTGGGATAATAGTATATAAGGTCTTAACATCTAATGTTGCCAAGATGATCTCCTTTTCTAGCAATTGTATTCCATAGATTTTTTTCTAAAAACTGGTTTGTATCTTTCAGGCACGTTGGACGAGCTAATACTGTTGTTTTACAGCATTGATCAATATATTTTATTTCATTCTCTATTTTTTTATATTTTTCACTTTGCACTATTCACATTTTATCCCGTTGTTTTGGGTTAACACATCTATTTTTTGCATCATTCAGTTTATGCATTCCTGGACACTCATGTTTGTTTTTTCTATACACAGACATCTACACTTGCTCACATTTACACATTTACACATGCAACATTTTCAGATACCTTTTTATTTTACTTATCTTCTATCCATTCATTCATCATCCATTCACATTTGCGATACACCATCACCATCACTTTGCACCTATTCACATACATCATATCATGCCATTTTCTTATGATCCTCATATATTCACTTCATCATTAAGGTGATACACATACATCTTTTCATGTATTCACTTACACTGCTCACTGTTTATCAGCATTGTTTTTCCATGAAGTCATTAAGAGCTGTACATACACATATTTTTTTCTGGGCATCTCAACAGTCACCATCTTATCATCGTTTGATACGACCACTTATATCATCATCTATCCCTGATCACCTATTTTGATCACGGTCATTTCACATTCTTCTACCATTAATTCCCTCATACTTTCATCATCGGCGATTCTTCATATACCATTCATTCATTTATTTTATGATGTTTCCATGTATATTTTTCACAGCATTATACAAATTATTGGGGCCATTGATCCAATGTCATTTTATTTTATTTCATTTTATATTTTATTTATTTATTTATTTCTTGTGATCCATTTTTGACAGCATGATATGGTGTCTTAGAGCGTTCACGTATTCTGGGTCGTTTCTATTATATATGTAGATCTACATTGTCTTATTACTGTATATCTCCGTGGCGGTTCGTGGTATATGCTTCCTCTGTATACTATTACCACTTATCTGTGCATGTTCGTCAGTTTATATGCTCCATAGCGTTTTCGATTTCTATGTAGTTTTCCTCCTTGTTTTTAATTCAGTGCAGACGCGTCTCCCTGGTTACCATCCAGGGGAGACGCTGTAGTCGCTGTATACTGACGCAATCAACAGGCGTGCCTGTCCATCGCCGGACGCCGCGCCCTTTTGGGAACCGAGCGTCCTGCCTGGCAGCACGCCATGAGCGGGCTAAGTGTCTCATTAATGTTTTATACATTTCTTATAAATATGTGTTACTCACCCTGTGCCCATCACCTTGATAAAGGCCCCTGCGAGGACCGAAACGTTGGTTTGATGCACTTGGCATCTTTTTAATGTTCTTGAATAAAACATAAATTTTTTGATTTTTTTTTTTGGCCTATCTGTTTTACATATCGTTCATTGGATTTTGCACCCAGGCTCCCATGAGTATATACAGTGGCAAGAAAAAGTATGTGAACCCTTTGGGATTACGTGGAGTTTTGCATGAATTGTTCATAAAATGTGCTCTGATCTTCATCTAAGTCACAACAATTTGAAAAACACAGTCTGGTTAAAATAATACAACACAAACATTATATGTTTTCATGTTTTTATTGAACAGAACATGTAAACATTCACAGTGCAGGGTGGAAAAAGTATGTGAACCTTTGGACTTAATAACTGGTTGACCCTCCTTTGGCAGCAATAACCTCAACCAAACGTTTCCTGTAGTTGCAGATCAGACCTGCACAACGATCTGGAGTAATTTTGGACCACACCTCTTCATAAAACTGTTTCAGTGTAGCAATATTCTTGGGATGTCTGGTGTGAATCGCTCTCTTAAGGTCATGCCACAGCATTTCAATCGGGTTGAGGTCAGGACTCTGACTGGGCCACTCCAGAAGGCGTAATTTGTTTTGTTGAAGCCATTCTTTTGTTGAATTACTTGTATACTTTGGGTCATTGTCCTGTTGCATCACCCATCCTCTGCGGAGCTTCGGTTGGCGGACAGATGGTCTTACGTTTTCCTGCAAAATGTCTTGATAAACTCTGGAATTCATTTTTCCATCAATGACAACAATCCGTCCAGGCCCTGAGGCAGCAAAGCAGCCCCAAACCATGATGCTCCCTCCGCCATGTTTTACAGTGGGGATGAGGTTTTTGATGTTGGTGTGCTGTGCCTTTTTTTCTCCACACATAGTGTTGTGTGTTTTTTCCAAACAACTCAATTTTGGTTTCATCTGTTCACAGAATATTTTGCCAGTAGTGCTGTGGAACATCTAGGTGCTCTTTTGCAAACTTCAAACGTGCTGCAATATTCTTTTTGGACAGCAATGGCTTCCTATCTGGTGTCCTCCCATGTACTCCATTCTTGTTAAATGTTTTCCTTACTGTAGATGTGTCAACAAAAATGTTAGCATGTGCCAGAGATTTCTGTAAGTCTTTAGCTGACACTCTAGGATTCTTCTTTACCTCATTAAGCATTCTGCGCTGTGCTCTTGCAGTCATCTTTACAGGATGACCACGCCTAGGGAGAGTAGCAACAGTGCTGAACTTTCTCCATTTATAGACGGTCTGTCTTACCGTGGACACATGAACATCAAGGCTTTTGGAGATACCTTTGTAACCCTTTCCAGCTTCATGCAAGTCAACAATTCTTGATCGTAGGTCTTCTGAGAGCTCTTTTCTGCGAAGCATGGTTCACATCAGGCAGTGCTTCTTGAAACCAGTAAACCCAAAACTGGTGTGTGTTTTTAAAGGGCAGGACAGCTTTCAGCAACACATCCAATAATATCACACTGATTGGACTCACTCCTGGCTCCAATTAGCTCTTGGAGAAGTCATTAGGCTAGGGGTTCACATACTTTTTCCAGCCTGCACTGGGAATGTTTACATGTTATGTTCAATAAAAACATGAAAACATATAATGTTTGTGTTGTAATATTTTAAGCAGACTGTGTTTTTCAAATTGTTGTGATTTAGATGAAGATCAGAGCACATTTTATGACCAATTCATGCAAAACTCCACATAATCCCAAAGGGTTCACATACTTTTTCTTGCCACTGTATATAAAACACACATTTCCACATCATATACAGTGGGGCAAAAAAGTATTTAGTCAGCCACCAATTGTGCAGGTTCTCCCACTTAAAAAGATGAGAGGCCTGTAATTGTCATCATATGTACACTTCAACTATGAGAGACAAATTGAGAAAAAAAAAAAAATCACATTGTCTGATTTTTAAAGAATTTATTTGCAAATTATGGTGGAAAATAAGTATTTGGTCAATATCAAAAGTCCATCTCAATACTTTGTTATATAACCTTTGCTCGCAATGACAGAGGTCAAACGTCTTCACAAGGTTTTCACACACTGTTGCTGGTATATTTGCCCATACCTCCATGCAGATCTCTAGAGCAGTGATGTTTTGGGGCTGTCGCTGGGCAACACGGACCTTCAACTTCCTCCAAAGGTTTTCTATGGGTTGAGATCTGGAGACTGGCTAGGCCACTCCAGGACCTTGATATGCTTCTTACGAAGCCACTCCTTCGTTGCCCGGGCGGTGTGTTTGGGATCATTGTCCTGCTGAAAGACCCAGCCACGTTTCATCTTCAATGCCATTGCTGATGGAAGGAGGTTTTCACTCAAAATCTCATGATACATTTGCCCCATTCTTTCTTCCCTTTACACGGATCAGTCGTCCTGGTCCCTTTGCTGAAAAACAGCCCCAAAGCATGATGTTTCCGCCACCATGCTTCACAGTAGGTATGGTGTTGTTTGGATGCAACTCAGCATTCTCTCTCCTCCAGAAACTCAACTCTCCTCCAAACACGACGAGTTGAGTTTTTACCAAAAAGTTCTACTTTGTCATATGGTCATACTTTGAAACCATTCTCCCAATCCTCTTCTCGATCATCCAAATGCTCTCTAGCAAACTTCAGACGGGCCCGGACATGTACTGGCTTAAGCAGGGGGACACGTCTGGCACTGCAGGATTTGAGTCCCTGGCGGCGTAGTGTGTTACTGATGGTAGCCTTTGTTACTTTGGTCCCAGCTCTCTGCAGGTCATTCACTAGGTCCCCCCGTGTGGTTCTGGGATGTTTGCTCACCGTTCTTGTGATTTTTTTTTTTTTATTCAAAATTTATTTTGAAAAAAAAAGAAGTCCACTGAACAACAAATAATGGATGGCCTCGCAGGCCCAAGCTGAAGCATATGAGCAAAAATGGCCACGCAGGGCCAATATATGTCATCAGAAAATAAACCTCTAGGGAAAACAGATAAAGAAGTCGTCAAAGAGTATTAATAAGTTCGCAAAAAACATCCCCAGAAGGAGGGTCTCATCTAAAAATAAGCACAAAGTCAGCAACAAACACAGCTTGTGGAAAACAATAATTAAAGAAGTCGGCAGTAAAAAGAAAAAGGTATACAAAAAGAAACAACTGTATAAAAGCACTGCCGTGGTTAACAAACATAAAGATGAGGGGGTAGGGTTGGGGGGGGAAGAATGGCAAAGGCCAAAATTGTGCCTGCCCTGGCGGGTTCCCGCACGGTGACAAACCGTGGGTGGGGCCAGGGGGGATAGTGGCACCAGGCCCGGGAACTCAGGGGCCAAGCTGGGCACCAGGCCGCTGCAGCACCCCCCGAGACATCCCTGATATGCCGGGAAAAAGAAAAAAGGGGGAAATGGGGGGATACATCTGCATAAAGCTCAGCAGAAAAAATATAAAATATTACAAATAAAATTAAAAAAGGCATGACCGCAAAGTAAAAAGTCAAAAACGTCCTCGGACAACAAAAAGGGGTCGTCAAGGAATAAGGTCAGATCAGAAAACGGGTCAGCAATCGAAAAACAACAAAATATTTCAACCTGTGTCTCTAAACAGGGCCGCTCGTGCAGCAGGCAGATCGTCGCACGGGTGGCCAGTTCGCGGCGTCCAAGCTGGCTCTACATCTGGGAGCACGGTCCACAGCTGTGTTACGCCTCTGCACACCCAGAAAGCTCCTACCCCGGCCACCTGGGTGAGAGACTCCGACCACTGCGGGATGTAATCCGGAGCACGTCGAAGTGTGGGCGAAAACGCTATCGACAACAAGGGGCCCTCAACTCCCTCTAAGTCATGATCTCGGCCTCCAGGTCGCACCGGAGCTCCCCCTGGTGCCGTGCGTGTTGGCAGTCTGGGCTCCTCGAACCGAGCGCCAGCTCCTCGGGTCTCCAACAAAGCGTTGATCGCAGGGACCAGCGGCCTCCAGGTCTCCGAGGCATCTCTCACGTTCCTCAGGCCGCCAGAGTCCGATAAGTCCATGCATCCATCGAGCTTCACAGGCTTGTCACCTCTCTCAGCATCTTCGTCCGGGCTCCCCGCAGCATCCATGAAATAGGCCTCAGCAGAGTGTCCAGCCGATGCAGCTCCATCCCTCGTCGAACCCCAATCCGCCCCCCCTCGGCAGCCACGCAAAGCAAGCGTCATCCGTCGCCACACTCCTCTGATGAGCGGATTGTCCAGGTCCTCTCCATCCAGGAGAAGCAAGCAAGCCTCCAGGCCGGCTAGGAAGGTGTCTGTACTTCCCACGGGGGGAGTCGGTTCAACCTGCCGCTCATCCGATGGCCTGTCAGTCGCTCGGGTCCGCAGTCCAATTTGGGCATTCGGGAGATGCGGGCCCAACATCTCCCTAGCATCCAGCTCGGGGTCATACCAGGCCGACGAAACAGGGCAGCCAGGCAGAAAGCCTGCAGGGGCCAGGACGAAGGCCGCAAAATGGCCGCCAGCTCCTCGTGTCTTCTCCACTCCGTTGGCCGCGACGAGCGTCTCTGGTCTGGAGGGGGGGGACAGAACAGCCTCCGGACATCTCCGGTCCGATGGCCAGCTAACCTGAGTCCCCAAATCAATAAAATACTCGGCTAATTAGGCTACAGATGGACCTCAAGAGCAGCAGACATGTGGAGCTCCACAGATACACGTCTGCTCCCTTTGGTAGCCAGCCACGCCCCCCCTTGTGATCATTTTGACCCCACAGTGTGAGATCTTGTGTGGAGCCCCAGATCAATGGAGATTATCAGTGGTCTTGTATGTCTTCCATTTTCTAATGATTGCTCCCACAGTTGATGTCTTCACACCAAGCTGCTTGCCTATTGCAGATTCAGTCTTCCCAGCCTGGTGCAGGTCTACAATTTTGTTTCTGGTGTCCTTCGACAGCTCTTTGGTCTTGACCATAGTGGAGTTTGGAGTGTGTCTGTCTGAGGTTGTGGACAGGTGTCTTTTATATTGATAATAAGTTCAAACAGGTGCCATTCATACAGGTAACGAGTGGAGGACAGAGGAGCCTCTTAAAGAAGACATTACAGGTCTGTGAGAGCCAGAAGTCTTGCTTGTTTGTACTGTAGGTGACCAAATACTTATTTTCCACCATAATTTGCAAATAAATACTTTAAAAATCAGACAATGTGATTTTCTGGATTTTTTTTACATTTTGTCTCTCATAGTTGAAGTGTACCTATGATGACAATTACAGGCCTCTCATCTTTTTAAGTGGGAGAACCTGCACAATTGGTGGCTGACTAAATACTTTTTTGCCCCACTGTATGTTAAGTGTAAAGCCAGAAGTGTGGTTAATCCTAGGATTACCCAAAACCGCTGGGTAAAGCAAAAAAAAAAAAAAGGAAAAATTCGGACTTTACCTGGGTAATTTTAGGACTAACCAACTGCCCTTGGGTAACAGTCTGGAAGAGCTGAAAAATTCACACTTTACCCGGATAATGTGCAAGTCTGAAGCTTCCCCTGGTAATCTGAGGACTATCCACAGCGTCACCTGGGTAATCTGCAGAGCATCCAACCCCGCTTGGGTAAAA
Organism: Leptobrachium leishanense; assembly: GCA_009667805.1. Classification (NCBI taxonomy): domain Eukaryota; kingdom Metazoa; phylum Chordata; class Amphibia; order Anura; family Megophryidae; genus Leptobrachium; species Leptobrachium leishanense. The sequence continues at coordinate 281,042,758 of CM019066.1, forward strand.
GTGAATTTTGCTATTTATGTGTATTATCAATGAAAATCGCAAAACACAAACATTAAAATGTATTAAGGATATAATGAATATACAGAGTGACGGGATATGTTTCGTATATGAATGTGAAAGAGTTACGTTATGTGTAATGTGCTTATATATTATTTATAAAACATAATAACCATTAGGTTACTCTTTATATAATATCTTTATCTTCATAAATTAATTTTCTGACAACGCTCAGAGTTACATGACGGTTATTTTAGTGTGCTTTGTGACTGGATACAATTTCATTAAAAAAAAAAAAAAAACACTTGTTATCAGTCAGATAACCGTTTGCAGCTTTATCCGGGTAATCCTCGGAATTCAGTCAACTGTAACCTGCTGAAAACCCAAGAAAAGCGGAGTACCCATAGGCGTTTGTATATTTTGCAGATTACCCGGATAAAGTACGAAATTTCATTTCACTTCGGATAATTTGCTAATGACGCCTGGGTAATGTCAGGATTATCCCAGTAATCCTAGGATTAACCACACTTCGGGCCACATCATAAATACACCATATATTCACATTTCCAAATAATGTATACACATTTTCACACCATATACACGCATTATATATACACATTTACACAATCTATATACTGTACACTTAATTTGTCTCTGTCACAATTTAAGTAGATTTGGAAATTAATTGGTGCTGGAGGGAAATTGGGTGAGGGAGCAGGTGGTGCTATAAGCAGTGTCTTGTTTAGGGTCCTGCTCCTTGCCGGGTGGACTGCATAGCGAGGAGGAGGGTAGGAGCCAAACGTATATCCCGCCAGGTCTGAAGGAGAGGTCCAATAGCAAGGTGCTGTCGGGACGCCTGCAGGGCTGTGTCACACAATGGGGCCTCACCTTTCTGCAGTCACCACGGACAGGCAGCCCGCGAGTCCATGTTTTTTGTGGGCTCAAGGGGCAGCTGCCCCTTTTGCCTTGCATTAAAGACTGATGTCGAAGGAGGCAAGTTTTAAGTGACAGGTCTCTAAACTAAGCAACGGCGACCTGATGCCTTGGTTTTGTGAAGAAATCTTTTTGCTAGGGATGTACCGATACCACTTTTTTAAGATCGAGTACCGATACTTTTTTTATGTCATGTGACCGCTTTCCAATAAGAACAGACCTCATATAAAAATGCCCCCAGCTCACATGGATATGCCCCCAGCTCACATGGATATGCCCCCAGCTCTCATAGATTTGCCCCCAGCTCTCATGTATATGCCCCCAGCTCATGTATATGCCCCCAGCTCATGGATTTGCCCCCAGCTCATGGATTTGCCCCCAGCTCATGGATTTGCCCCCCCAGCTCGTGGATTTACCCCCCCCCCAGCTCGTGGATACTGCCCCAGCTCACTTAGCACTCTCCGCGATCATACTTACCTTCCTGAGCGACGCCGGGAAAGTCTTCGCATGCGCTCGTTGGAAGCCCCCAGCCACGATCACGTGGGACCACGTGATCGCGGCTGGGGGCCTTCCAAACGAGCGCACGAGCGGAAACTTTCCCGGCGTCGCTCAGGAAGGTAAGTATGATCGCGGAGAGCTCCAGGTGCCCGTCCGAATGCTCTACCGGCATTCGGACAGGCCTGCAGCTGCTCACCGCGTTCATACTTACCTTCTTGAGCAACGCCGGGGAAGTTTCTGCGCGTGCGCTCGTTGGAAGGCCCCCAGCCGCGATCACGTGGGACCACATGATCGCGGCTGGGGGCCTTCCAACGAGCACACGCGCGAAGACTTTCCCGGCGTCGCTCAGGAAGGTAAGTATGAACACGGAGAGCAGCTGCAGGGCCTGTCCGAATGCCGATAGAGCATTCGGACAGCCGCCCCAGCCCCTCGGATGTCGGCAAGCCGGCTCATTGCCGTCTTCCGGTATCGGGGAAAATATCGGGGGGTACTGCAGGAGTACCAAGTACTCCTGCAGTACCCGGTATCGGCACCGATACTAGAACCGTATCGGTGCAACCCTAGTTTTTGCACTTCTACGTTTTATTCTTCTTCTAGAATGCTAAGTTTCTCTCTCCCAAGGAAGATCATTATGTACAGTAGCAGTATTTATGTATGTATGTACAGGGAACCACTTTAGAATTATAGCTAGAGATAATTGATTCCAATAAACATAAAAAAATTAAAAGTACTAATATTGAATAAATACTAACAGAAACCCAGTTTATTAGTATTATGACACCACCCTAAAATGTGTTTTTCTTTTGCTGTGACCTGCTGCTCCTTTATATTTGTTCCTTATCTTTTTAGACTAGCAGGAATTTGAAAACACACCGAAAGCATGCGCGCCTCTCGCGTAAACCAGCCAATCGGCAGGCTTCCTCCCGGCTCCCTCTGAGGATTAGTGTTGCGCGCAAGAGGATGCTCGCAACACTAACCATCAGAGGGAGCCGCCAGCTTCTGCGGTGAGTTGGAGACGTCATCGCTCTGAAAGCGCGATGACGTCTCCTACTCGGCAAAAGTCGGCAGAAGCGGGAAATATGATTCCCGCTCTGCTGACTGACAGCTGGGAGGGCGGAGTAAACTCCTCCGCCTCTCTCAGCTGTTTTCAGCATTTTCTGCTGAACCGCTGAGCGGAGGGAGGGGGGACAGAGGGCAGGATACTCCGGGCATCATGACCACCTAAAATAGCTTAGGTGGTCATGTTGCCTAGAGTGTCCCTTTAAGGATACTTCTGCTTCAGTACAAACTATATCTGTATGTTAATTTGTTATAATTTTTGTTTTCATTTTCCTTTTTAGCAACCGTTCTATAAATGAAATGGGAATTGTGCTTATTTGGCAAGGGCTGTTGTGTGCCCTGTAGGAAACAAATGTAAAATGAGTATTTAGTTTAGAACTCATGAAGAGAGCAATTAAGGGAAAAATATACACGTCGGTTTCAAATGTGACCATTGCTCAGTAGTCGCTCTAATTACTGTCACGCGAGAATGCTCCCTAAAGCAAACTAATAGAAGATTTGTGGCGAAACAATTTAAATGTTGTGTTGTTTTTTGTTTTTTATTTAGATTTTTTTTTTGTTTGCTTTTCGGCTCCATGACCTAGAAGTAAAGCAAAATTGTATCATGGGTTGGCAGGTCAGTTACAGTAAAAACTAGAAGAATAAAGGACTTTGAAGAGCTAGCAGTGTCTGTTGGCACTCGTGGGGGAAAGTGGTGTAAATAGACACCTTGCCAGCCTCTATGGGAAATGTCTGACACCCAAGGCAAGACAGTTAAATACAAAAAGAGGGTTCCCTGGGCTCAAGGATTTATTATAAATATAGTGTATCATTCCAATTATGTGTTATGTAAAGTATGTCTATTCTGACTCCGATCGTTGTATAGCGATTTATCCCTTGCATAGACCTCTTTGCCTGGCCTGTATAAGTAGATGCAATCACCGAGGACAATCCTTATCAGATAGCTGAACTCACCAAAACACTGTTTCTTTCCACGACTTGCTTTATTCCGTACATCAGGTTACAGCAGATCACAGGATACAGCAGATGATGGAATTATAGTTTTTTGCGGTCAAAAGATGATTCTGTCCTAACATGAGGATGAACATACATGTGCTGCTGGATAACTACACCATGCTGCAGCTCTTACAAGAAGGAAGGGTGGAACTAAACACACACAGGAAGTGCATCATCATAAAGCGAGGGAGAAAAGAGGAAAACATGTACAATACAGAAAGACCACTAGGTGGCAGCATAAGGCAACATAAGGATATCTATAAACTATAAATCCCCATCTAAATGAATAACTGTAACAGCACACTCCCCGTCTGGCATTGAAAATGTCACTATATATACATCATAACGGTAGTTATGCAAGTGCAAATAACGACAGTGTAATTTGCTAGATGTCTTGAAAACCTAAGTAAGTTCAGTCTCCAAGCGGTAAGAGCAAAATAAGTTCCGTGATAGGTCTGATAAAAGTCTTTACAGTTCCTTGTCTTGCGACCTTCACCTCCACCTTACGTACCTTACCATCATCGCTAGAGATGCTCTTTTTAATAAGTCCCATAGGCCACTCTATCCTTTCGGCTTGCTGGTCCTTGAGGAGAACGAGATCTCCAACTTGAACGTTCGGGTTCAGGCGTTGCCATTTCCTGCGTCCTTGCAGAGTGGAAAGATACTCCATCTTCCAACGATTCCAGAAGCAGTTGGCAAGGTGTTGTACTCGCTTCCACTGGTCGTAGCACATTTTTCCTGCTTTAAAGTTTCCAGGTGGAACAGGAACAGTCCCGAGTTTCTGGGTAAGAAGAGTAGCTGGAGTAAGGATGGTTGGGTTCTCTGGATCTGTAGACACTGGAACAAGTGGTCTAGAATTGATTATGGCAGATGCTTCTGCCAGGAAGGTGATTAGAATCTCATGGGTGAGTCTTGTGGAGTTCAAGTCCATAAGCATTGAGTCCAGTATTTTACGTGTAATGCCTATCATTCTCTCCCATGAACCACCCATGTGGGAAGAATGAGGAGGATTGAAAATCCATGTACAGCCCTTTTCAGCTAACAGGTCTTGGATAGGCCTTGAGTTAAGCTGTAACTCTCGACAGGCTCCAACGAAATTAGTTCCACAATCAGATCTCAATGTCTTGACTGGACCTCTGATGGCGAGGAATCGTCTTAGGGCATTAATGAAACTTGAGGTATCCATAGATTCTATTACTTCGATGTGTACTGCACGCACACTCATACAGGTGAACATCACTGCCCATCGTTTACTATTTGCTTGGCCACCTCGAGTTCTGCGGGCTGTTACCATCCATGGTCCAAAGACGTCCAGACCGACATGAGTGAAGGGTGGGTCAGTGCTTACTCTGTCAGCTGGCAAATCTGCCATTTGCTGTTGCTGCTGTTTCCCTCTCAGTTTGCGGCACTGAACACAGCTGTGCAGTGTAGCTGTAATCTGTCTTTTTGCTCCTACAATCCAAAAGCCTGCAGCTCTTATGGCACCTTCTGTGAAGTGTCTACCTTGGTGCTTAACCCCTTCATGGTAGTGCCGTATGAGCAAAGTGGAGACGTGGTGGCGAGCAGGTATGATGAGAGGATTCTGTTCTTGCTCTCCCAACTTAGCCTTGTTTAAACGTCCACCGACCCTTAGCATGTCATTACTGTCGATGAATGGGTTCAAATTAGCAATTGGACTGTTTCTTAGAACGTCCGTCTTGTCACAAATGCATTTAATTTCTGAGCCGAAGACTTCCTGTTGTACACTGCGTATTATGATCAGTTCGCCTTCAGCAATATCCCTTGCAGAAAGAAACCTTTGGCACGTGTGCCAACCTTGACAGTGAGCCTCTGCGGGCTTCGTGTGGAAGCAGTGTGCAATATGGACTAACCTCGCGATGGTGCGTACAAGCCTTGTCCACTTGGAGAAACGTTCAAAGCGTTGACAGCCCAAGACGAGTCTTTGTGCAGTTCTGGTGAGAAGAGTCTTAACCTCAGGACGAATATCTGGATCTTCGTCAGGATTTTGAAGACCAAAGACGTCAGCTGTTGTTTCTTCTGGATGAGCCAGCAGGAAATCAGGACCTGTCAACCAAGAAGAATTTGCGAAGACACATTGTGGACACTGGCCTGGTGGCATGATCTGCAGGATTAAGTTCGGATGGAACATAATGCCATTGTTCAGGCTTAGATGTTTTCCTGATTCTTTCTACACGGTTGCTGACATAGACATAGAAACGTTTAGTCTGGTTGTATATGTAGCCTAAAACGACCTTGCTATCTGTGTAGAATTTGATGTCGTCCATCTGAACGTCTAGCTCTTGTAGTACGAAATCTGCAACTTCTACGGCTAGCACAGTCCCACAAAGTTCAAGCCTGGGAATTGTGTGTTCAGGCTTAGGTGCTAACTTAGCCTTCCCAAACAGAAATCCTATGTGGGTTTGATTGGAGGAGTCTCTTACCTTAAGGTAGGCGACAGCTGCTATGGCCTCTGTAGATGCATCTGAGAAGATGTGAAGTTCCTTTCTCTGACTTGTGGCAAGAGAAGCTGGAGTGTAGCAGCGTGGTATGTGAATTCCATCTAAGGCATGTAGAGATTGCTTCCAGGAATTCCATTTTGAAAGCTTGTCTACTGGTAGTGGAGCATCCCAATCTGTAATAGTCTCTGAGAGCTGTCTAAGTAAGGATTTACCCTGTATGGTAATGGGAGCCACGAATCCCACTGGATCGTATAAACTGTTCACGTTCACACCGACAGAACACCACGTTTGGTAAATGGCTTGTCTGCAGAGCCGACTTGGAAGCCGAAGGTGTCCTTTAATAAGTTCCACCGCAGGCCTAGGCTTCTCTGTACGGGTGGCATGTCCATTCCCAGATTTAAGTCCTTAAACCCTGTGGCATAGTCACCAGGTTGAAAGGCCTTCATGACAGCAACACTATTTGAAGCAATCTTGTGTAGTCTGAGGTTAGCTTCAGAAAGCATACCTTGTGTCCTTTGGAGCAGGTCTATGGCTTCTTCATTTGTGGGTAAGGATTTAAGTCCGTCGTCCACGTAGAAGTCTCTCTCAACGAAGTGTCGAGCATCTTCTCCATACTCCTTTTCTCCGTCAAGAGCAGTCCTTCGTAGACCATATGTTGCAACAGCAGGTGAGGGACTATTTCCGAAGACGTGTACCCTCATGCGGTATTCAATCATCTCATTGTCCATGTTGTTGTCACGGTGCCACAGAAACCTCAGGAAGTCCCTATGGTCTTTTTGTACAATAAAACAATGAAACATTTGTTCAATATCAGCAGTTATGGCGACTGGCTCCCTTCTGAACCTCATGAGTACACCTACGAGGTTGTTGGTCAGGTTAGGACCAGTGAGAAGAACATCGTTCAGGGATATGCCTTGATGCTTGGCACTGGAGTCAAATACTACCCTGATTTGTTTTGGCTTACGTGGATGATATACTCCGAAGAAAGGCAGGTACCAGCACTCCTCATGTTCTCGAAGAGGTGGAGCTGGTTCAGCGTGATTATTGTCAAAGATCCTTTTCATAAAGGCGATGAAATGGTCCTTCATTTCAGGTCTGTTCTTTAGTGTTCGTTGTAGTGACTTGACTCTGGATAAAGCCTGTTCACGATTGTTTGGGAGTTTGACCCTTGCAGCACGAAGAGGTAATGGTGCTACCCAGCTGTTAGACTCATCCTTGAAGAATTCTTTGTCCATTACTTTGATAAATTCTCTGTCTTCAACTGATAAAGCTGTTTTGTTGTCATCGCTTGTAGTACAAAACACTGTGGTACCTAGGTTGTCATCACAGAGGATAGGAGTGACGTCGGACACGCAGATTATGTCAAGAGGCTTCTCCTTTACGTCATAATGGTGAGGACACGGTTTGAAGTGGGATACACGTCCGTTTCCTAACACGTGAGTTTTGAATGAGTGGATCTCAGATGACGTGTGCATTTTATCCAAGCATACATTGCCCACTATTACCCAGCCCAGGTCAAGTCTTTGTGCATAAGGGGCATCGTCTGGTCCGTCGCACTGTTCGCGTACTTTATGTACTCTGAGAATGTCTCTTCCTAGCAGGACCAAGATTTCAGCATTCATGTCCATTACTGGAATCTCATCTACAAGATGCCTTAAGTGCGGATGGTGATATGCAGCCTCTGGAGTAGGAATCTCTTCCCTTTCGTCTGGTATCTGGTCACATTCAACTAATGTTGGTAGGAGTATTCCCTCTCTCCCCTTGACGTGAGAGACCATAAACCCGTTGGCCCTTCTGCCGAAAGTCTCTACGCGACCAGAACAGGTTCTGAGAGTATACGGTGTTGCGTGTCCCTTTATGCCGAAGATCTCAAAGAATTTAGGCTTAACAAGCGATCTGTTGCTCTGTTCATCTAATATGGCATACATCTTCGTGGCTTTCTCAGGTTGACCCTCTGGGTATATCTTGACTAGGCATACCTTGGCACAGCATTTGTAATCTAAGCCTTCTCCACAGACCTCCGTGCATGAAGAAGAAATATTCCCTATAGTCGGAGCATTACCTTGTTGCTCCCCGCCATGATTTGAGACAGGTGCAGAGGTAGGTAGCTGCTGTGGGTTGTCTGGAAGTGGAGTGGGGTGCATAGCTGTAACATGTCTGTCGCTGCTGCATTCTGTGCACTTGATGACAACTTTACAGTCTTTAGCAAAATGTCCGTAAGAGGCACAGCACCTGTAGCATACCCCAAGTTTTTGAAGAATCTCCCTGCGCTCTTGTAAAGTCTTTGCCCTAAGGCCACGACATTTCTTTAAAGGGTGAGGCTTCTTGTGAATAGGGCACTGACGATTAGGGTCTTTATCGCTATCACCTGAATCCCTCTGGTTTGCACGAGAGGACACGGGTGGTGAGATGTCTGTCCTTTTAACAGATATTGTTCTATTAAAGTCTCTACGTTTAGCCGCTGTGTTATCATACCTTGATGAGGATGCTGGTGATGATGATGAAGCTGGCAAGTTGGTTTCGCTGAAGCTGAAGCTGGGGTCGTTTCTTGTCCAGGCTTGTTCGCTGATGAACCTGCAAAAATATGAGAATGGAGGGAAGGATACGTTATAGTCTCTTTTGTATCTTGAGCCGTGTTGCGCCCATTTCTCTTGCAGGCCGTATGGCAGTTTAGACGCCACTGGATTGACACCATGAGCAGTGTCCAGGAAGCTTAGTCCAGGTAGACGTGGGTCTGTCTTTGCCAACTCTAGCTCCATGAGGAGATCACTCAGTTCTTGGAGCTTGCGATAGTCCTTGTTACCTATTTTTGGGAAGTTTTGCAGTCTCTTGAACAGAGCGCCTTCTATGGCTTCAGCGCTGCCATATGCTTGCTCAAGTCTTGCCCACGCAGCAACGAGACCTGCATCCGGGTGCTCAACATGTACTGTTCTCAGTCTTTTAACACGATCTGTGGATTCTGGCCCCAGCCACTTTATGAGCAAATCAAGTTCCTCCTTGGTAGTAAGGTTCAGATCAGCAATAGCAGCCTTGAAGGTTGATCTCCAGGCCTGTAGCTCTCTGGACAGTCGTCGAACCTTGAGAGGCTTGTGTTAATGAGCTCTCGGCGTATCATATATCTGGCGAAGTCAGTCAAGTCTGATCTCTCACTCTTTGGTGCCAAAGTAACTTGAGGAACGCTTGCGTGTTAAAGTTCTCTGGTGATGAAGGGTGAGGTTTACCAGGATAAAATGACGTTGCAAGAACGTTTAACTTTGGTGTAGTCTCTAAGGCTTCTGCTGGCTGCTGCTTGAGCTGCGGCTTGTCACTGGGATTCACCTTGCTGGCAGACTGAGTTGATGTGATTTGCTGCGTAGATGTTCTTGTGTTGTGGACTGGAGGAGGCTCAGGCATTTGGAGCTGAGAGGTCTCTGCGTTGAGAGTCAGAACAGTGTTGGGAGGAGGTACAGGAGATGACTGTGTATTGTTGCAAATGTTATGCTGTAAAACGTATTTGCTAGTGCGTTCGACTGGGTCTTCCAGTTCTGCTGGGATAGGGCAGTCTGCATTAGTACTTTGTCCCATTGCTTCTTCGAGGACCTTCAGCCTCGCTACGGCAGCTGCTTCCTCCTTTTCCATTTGCAGAATCTTGATTTGGGATTCCGTCTCTGCTTCTAACTCTGCTTGGCGGGCTTCTAACTCTGCTTGGCGGGCTTTGCTGTGAGCTTCTAACTCTGCTTGGCGGGCTTTGCTGTGAGCTTCTAACTCTGCTTGTTTTTTAGCAAAGGAGCCTTGCACTTTCTTTGACTCCGCATCAGCGCGGGCCTCTATTAGCTTGTCGCTTAACGTTGAATGTCTGGAGCGAGAGGATCTGGAAGAATGTGCAGAATGTGGTTGATGTGGATCTGTGCGATCTGGTCTCTTGCAGTTGAGCAATGCGGAATTCTGCCCTTTCTTTGGCAACTTGCACTAGGAGGTCTCTTTGTTGGTTTAGTGCATCAGTCTTGGTCAGTTCTGCTGAAAAGTCTTCCATATTAGAGTCCTGCAAGAAGTCTGTGTATTTTTCTGACAGCCTCTGGTAACGTTTATATGCAGCAGACAGACGATCTATAGAGTCTCTTAATTCAGCTGCTGGGTTATCATTAAATTGTGGTAAAACTGACATGCATTGTGACGTTCTGTCCCACAGGTCTGTCAGATTGCTGGAGAGCTCATCTCTAGTGTATTCATAGTTTTCTCTGAGTTTCTGTGTCGGTTTTATTGTGCGTTTGGGTTTTACACTCTGTTCGACAAACTCTGCAGAATCTGCTCCTTGTACGTCTGCAGGTTCAGGGACGTGATGAATCTGCGTCGGTTCAGCCATAATAGAGTGCACAGAACCTTGTCTGGACATTTTATACGTTTTTGCAAAAATAGTACTGTCTCTTTAAAAAGATGAACGGCAGCTTAGACAGGCAGGTAACACAGTTAAATGCAGAGAAACCGTTTTTAATATTCAGTGAGATGCAGTATAAGTGAGATGCAGTAAGCTTGTGCGACATGTGCTTCCCCAAGATGGCTGATGGCACTGAGCTTGATTGCAGATTAAACACACACATGTGCTTCCATAAAATGGCCAATGGCACGGAGCTTGATTGCAGATTAAGCACACACATATATAATAGCAGTCTGTAGGATTCTACACATCTTTTGACTGTAGGATTCTACTCATCTTTTCTTTAGGATTCTACTCATCTTTTGACTATTCTGACTCCGATCGTTGTATAGCGATTTATCCCTTGCATAGACCTCTTTGCCTGGCCTGTATAAGTAGAGTGCAATCACCGAGGACAATCCTTATCAGATAGCTGAACTCACCAAAACACTGTTTCTTTCCACGACTTGCTTTATTCCGTACATCAGGTTACAGCAGATCACAGGATACAGCAGATGATGGAATTATAGTTTTTTGCGGTCAAAAGATGATTCTGTCCTAACATGAGGATGAACATACATGTGCTGCTGGATAACTACACCATGCTGCAGCTCTTACAAGAAGGAAGGGTGGAACTAAACACACACAGGAAGTGCATCATCATAAAGCGAGGGAGAAAAGAAGGAAAACATGTACAATACAGAAAGACCACTAGGTGGCAGCATAAGGCAACATAAGGATATCTATAAACTATAAATCCCCATCTAAATGAATAACTGTAACAGCACAATGTCAATATTTTACAATAAATTGTGCGTGAGTATTGGAAAAACACGCCGTGTGTACATGTATATGTTCGATGTAATGTGCAGTGGAGGCAGTCATACCAATAAAAATGCGTAACCCTGGAGTATGTACAAATAGATTATGGTATTTATCAATCCTCTATGCAATCAATGGCTGAGTATAAGCGACACCTTTAATGCACACATAGAATATATTCATTTGTGTAGACGATATACTGTATGTAGTGATATGCAAGAAGCAGTCTACATGAATACCGTGTATTATCAATAGAGGCAATGATGTGATGTTTTGTATATACAGATTAGGAGCAATAGTCCTTGTGGTAATGATTGTGATTTGTCCGTGGCTCCTGGTTAATCCTCGAAGTTCTCTGCTGTGGTGTGCTGGCTTCCAATGGGGGGGAAGTTGGGTGTTTCTTTTGGCTGTTGACAGTTGGTCATCCATTTTGGCTCCCAGTTGAGACTGACTAGAGACGCAGCCAGTTGCAGATATAGAGAACCCGTATGCTTAGTTGTTAATAAACCTATTAATAAAAACCAAAGACGGCTCGTATTATCCAACATGACTCTTGCTCCTCTTCGACTCTGCAAGGCCCCACGCCGCCAGCTTCAGCCCTGGCACACCCTCCAAACTCGCTACCTGCAAAGATGCTCCCGCACTGCAGAGCGTGCCTGGAGGAAATCCCGCTCTGAAGCTGATTTTGTTCACTTCAAGTTTATTCTCCGGTCATACACCTCTGCCTCCACTTGGCCAAACAATCCTTCTTCTCATCTCTTATATCTACGCTGTCCCTCAACCCTAAACGGCTCTGGTCCACCTTCAACACCCTCCTCCACCCACCTGCACCTCCCCCCTCAGCTGCCTTCAGCGCTCAAGACCTGGCAGACTACTTCCTCAGTAAAACTCTAACTATCAGAAGCAACATCCCTACACAAGATAGTTATCTGCCACCTCCACTCCCACAGGTCCCCTCTGCCGCTTCCTCCCAACCACTGAGGAGGAAGTCAATTCCTTATTGTCCTCCTCACATCTCACCACGTGCCCGCTCGACCCCATTCCCTCACATCTAATTCCTCCCCTCCTCCTCCTCCCTCACCCCTGCTCTCACACACATCTTCAACCTATCTCTCTCCACTGGCTCCTTTCCATCCGCCTTCAAACACGCGCTAGTTACCCCTTTACTAAAGAAACCATCCCTAGACACCAATCTCCATCCAACTACCGCCCTGTATCCCTGCTTCCCTTCACATCAAAGCTCTTAGAAAAACTAGTCTTCAACCGCCTCTCCCTCTTCCTGTCCTCCAATTCCCTACTTGACCCCCTGCAATCTGGCTTCCGTCCCCTACACTCAACTGAAACTGCCCTCACCAAAGTCACCAACGACCTCCTAACTGCTAAAAAACACGGCCACTATTCTCTTCTCATCCTGCTTGACCTCTCGGCTGCTTTTGACACTGTTGACCACCCCTCCTTCTACAGACCCTCAACTCTCTGGGTCTCGGTGACACTGCACTTGCTTGGGTTGACTCCTATTTATCCAACAGGTCCTTCTGTGTGTCCTTTGCTGGTAACTCCTCCTCTTCATTGCCTCTATCTGTTGGTGTACCTCAAGGCTCTGTCCTTGGTCCTCTGCTCTTTTCCATCTACACCTCCTCCCTGGGCAAAATCATCAACAGCTTTGGCTTTATTACCACCTCTACGCTGATGACACTCAGATCTACCTCTCTACCCCTGATCTCTCTCCCCCTGTCCTTTCAAAAGTCAGTGACTGTTTATCTGGCATCTCCTCCTGGATGGCCTCCCACCACCTAAAGATCAACATGTCAAAGACTGAGCTCCTACTTATTCCTCCCTCTAATGCCTCCCCACCTCCTGACTTCTCTATCACGGTGGAGGTATCACCATCTCCCCATCAAACCAAGTTCGCTGTCTTGGAGTTACACTGGACTCTGCTCTTTCCTTCATCCCCCACATCAAGTCTCTTTCTCCTCCTGCCGATACCAACTGCGTAATATTTCCAGAATTCGGACATTTCTTACCGCTGTCACCACAAAACAACTCATACACGCCCTGGTAATCTCCCGACTCGACTATTGCAATAATCTCTTATCTGGCCTCCCTCTGTCCCGCCTCTCCCCCTACAATCCATCCTGAACGCCTCCGCCAGGCTAATTCACCTCACACCGCCGCTCTGTCTCTGCCGCTCCCCTCTGCGAGTCCCTTCACTGGCTCCCCATCCACTGCAGAATTAAGTTCAAAATCCTTATCCTTACCTACAAAACCCTCACTAACTCAGCGCCCCACTACCTGTCCTCACTAATCACCAAATACACCCCAGCCCGCTCCCTAAGGTCAAACAGTGACCTGCGCCTAGCTTCTCCCCGCATCACCTCTTCCCATGATAGACTGCAGGATTTCTCACGAGCAGCTCCCACTCTCTGGAACGGTCTCCCTCGTGCTGTCAGACTTTCCCCTAATCTCTTCCTTCAAACGCTCCCTGAAAACATTGCTATTTAGGGAAGCCTACACCCAACTCACTGACGCAACCATCAATCACTCTCACCTTACAGTCCTCTCCTCCTGTTTCCAACCCCAACCCTCCTAGATTGTGAGTTCCTACGGGAATAGGGCCCTCATCTCCTCCTGTACTGTTTGTCAAATGTTGTTCAATGTATTGTAACCCTGTCTGTACTGTGCTTATTGTACAGCGCTGCGGAATATGCTGGCGCTTTATAAATTAATAATAATAATAATCCAGAACAATACACCTGCAATGGATTCTAATGGTTGTTTTAAGTGTTTTTTCAGTTACTGGTCTCTTTGACATCCGTGTTACAGATTAAGCCTCACCGCCAACAGCGAATATTGAGGCCAGTGTCACACAATCGTTTTTCAGAGCGGAAGGAACGTCCGTGAGAGTGGGTGTTCCTTCCACTCTGACGCCCGTGTGGCCACCTCGCTGATCACAGTGCGCTCAGCCATGGAATCCTCGGTCCTCCTATGGAGGATAGCGCTTTGCATCTTCGTCGAACGAGCATCATGGCGTTTCGACGGGGAGGCTTACAGCACGTCCGATGTAGTGCACACAAGTCGTGCGGCCAGCCCCGTCGAAACGTCACGAAGCTGCAACGGACGTCGGAAGGCAGGTCTGTACGGGAGCACATAGTGCGCTCGGCTGACACTGGCCTAATGCAAATTTCATCTTATAGCAATTTATGCAGATATTAGTGCTACAAGACCACATCTTCATTATTTGTATTTTGATAATAAATAAAATATCAGGAAAGTTTGATCAATAGCTCTTGATTCAAGTGGTGTCCTTGAATTGGCCTGGCGATCACTTGGTTCATCCAGCCTTCTCCATTCAGATGACAACAGCAGCTTGAGCAGACAGCACAGCATGTCACATCAAGAGCAGGTACAAGGGAGCCCAGGGCTCCCTAAGGCCAGTATCAGATGAGCGTTTTGAAGAGCGGAAGGAACGTCCGTGAGAGTGGACGTTCCTTCCTCTCGACACCTGTCTGACGCCCGTCAGGCCACCTCGCTGAGCGCAGTTAGTGCGGTCAGCGCTGCAAGGCTCGATCCTCCTATGGCAGCTCCGTCAAAGCATTTCCTAGCGTTTTGACGGAGAGGCCTGCCGCACAGACGCAGCACGGCCACTATTGCGCGCGCAACAGATTCTGGCGTTGTGACGCTGTGACGGACACCAGAAGCCACGTCAGTATGGCCGCACCTAGTGCGCTCGTCTGACACTGACCTAAAGTTGAGTTCCTCAAATTTATTCCTCACGCTAAGGCCCCGTTCACACCTCAGTGTTTTCCATATCCGCGTAATACGCGCGTTTTTGTCGCGCAAACGTGAAAATCGTTCACGCTGCAGTCTATGGCCGCGAACGTGCTGCAATACGCCCCAAAGAAGCTCCTGTACTTCTTTGGGCATAGGGCGTTTTACAGCGCGTTCCTACGCGCTGTAAAACGCCCAGGTGTGAACGGGCCCCATAGGAAATCATGGGATTTCAGTGTTTTACTGTTTTACAGTGCGTAGGAACACGCTGTAAAACGCCCAGGTGTGAACGGGGCCTAAGGTTTAAAACTATTGATGCTAGACTCAGGGAGAAGGTAAATCTATTGTGGAGAGAATTCTTTGCTACCTGACTACTTATGTAGCGCAAAGTCTTTTATGATGTATCTCACTGGTTGTGACATGTTTGCGATGCCATAAACTGAACTTTCTATGTATGCAAATGTATTTTTAGTACAACCAGTCTACATCTCCTCTTTGTACTGTAGTACTCATATCTAATCAAACCATTGAAAATGTATCCCTGTTATTTCCCTTATTTATGTCTAGATAAGAAATCTGCACAAATGTGCAATTTTAAGAAGTGTCTTTGAGGACCTAATCTTTTTGTGCCTGAAGACTTCTTGTAAAAAAATTTCATCCTAGATGGCTTGTTTACAACAACGGAGTACCCACTTGGTGTTTTTAGACTCCTTACACTTGGGCAAATAATTGTGTGTAAATTTACAATTCAGGCAAAAAAGGCAAATCTATGCTCTATATTCTTTTGGGACTTATGCAGCACCTAGCTAGGGAGCCCTGCCTTGGCCTTACCACCACATCCCCAGACTAGCCTCACTGCTGCATCCCTGCTCTGTACTCATCCAACCCGTGGGATGTATAACTCCAACAATGCTAAAGTTTCTACCAGAGCATTTTAATCATTTCTGAACGATACCTTAGTTGTTTCAATGTATTTGCTATATACATTGAGTTATTCCTATTTAAAGGGATACACTGGGGTTCAATTAGGAGAGTTGGGGGAACAGAGGGGTTAAATGTTTTAAAACCACAGTATGTTTTAATACTCCCTCTTATTCCAGTGCTAGGCTACATCGACACTGACCCGGATGTGATGAGCTACCGGCTTACTGTCGAGGCACAGGTGTCACTTGAACTGGCAGGAGGCCGGATCCTTCAGTAAAAGCCTTTGGCAGGAGAAGAGTCTCGAGTCCTGATCCTAGGAGGACTCGGAGATCAGCATTCACTGGTCTCAGCGTCTGTGTGGATCTTATCTTTATTAACCTCCCTGGCGGTCTAATTATTGTGAAAATTCTTGTCTGAAAACGGTCTTTTTTTTTCCCCCCCCCTAGCGGCATCCCGAGTGTGGCTCGGGGTTAAAGTCCTACGTTGGAAGCGGTAACCCCGAGCAACACTCGGGATGCCGCTGAATACATTACCTCTCCCTGCGCTCCCTTGATGTCCCCAGCAGTCTCCTCCGGTGATCGCGACCCTCATACTTCCTGGTTCCCTCCTCGCGAGAAGGAATCCAGGAAGTATGAGGTCGCGATCGCCGGAGGAGACTGCAGAGATCAGGGAGAGGTGATGTATACAGCCCGAGTGTGTTTCGGGGTTACCGCTCTCAGCGGTGAAATTTAACCCCGAGAGACACTCGGGAACACCGTCAGGTAGGTTAATTCTAATGCACTCAGCTAAATTAGCCCTACAAGACACCTTCCACATCAGAGGGAGGAGTGAGGACACTTAGGTCACTGTGATGACATTGAGTAGTCATAGTGCTTAGAGCAGTGGTCCCCAACCCTGGTCCTCAGGGCCCACTAACAGGCCAGGTTTTAAGGATTACCTCAGGGAATGCAGACTGAATACTACAATCACTGAGCAGCAAATCATATCACCTGTGCTGTGCTTCAGATATCTGGAAAACCTGGCATGTTAGTTGGCCACGAGGACCAGGGTTGGACACCACTGGCTTAGAGTATCCCTTTACATAAGTGTTACCTAAACCTGTCTTTGGGACCCTCAACCAGGTCAGATTTTGCAGATCACCTTGGGGAAATGCAGACTGAATCCTGCAATCACTGTGCAGCAAATTATATCACCTGTGCTGTGCTTCAGATATCTGGAAACTTGGCGTGTCAGCAGGTCCTCAGGACAGGTTTGGGAAACACTGATTTAAATGATTCTGCAGGCTTCTCCCTCCTGACTTAGACTCATGACTTAAACTCAAACTTTTTCAGTCAAGTCCCTGCACTGACTCCTGAATCTGCTGTGCACTTCTATGTGATTTAAGTATATCATACTCTGGGTAGGAAATAAATGGTATTTGGGGAAAAAGCTTGTTTTAATGGATTTAGGTGAAGTTCCAAAACCGTATCCCGTTAAGGAATCATCAGAAAAAGTCGTCTATCGAATTAATGAAACCATTGTAAAGTGAAGTTTCTTACCAGACAGAAGCCTTGGCTTCCGTTCTAGATAAACATTTCCCTTTAAGTGTTAAAACAGCAGGTATATCATCAAGCACTCACGTTACTTTCATACTCGGCGAGGTTATATGTTTCACGGAAGCACTTGGCTGAATGGTCAGAGATTTGCTGGTGTCTGGATGTAACTGACACCACTAGATAATTGAAATCGGTGTTGCTCCTTTGCAATTTGTTTGAAAATATTCATTGCAAATCACATTTCACTTTGATGGGTGTGCTGGGATGCCCATTCAGCTGAGCAATCTGAATAAATCATTCTAAAAGTGTCTTACGTCCTACCTTCCATGAGGTATCTCACAGGATATCCTTGCTGCACACTAAATAGTATATTGTATATAAATTTCTGAGGAAAGCACACGCACACCAATATGAATCTTAATTTGTGTATACTTTTTATACATTTTTTTACTGTAATCACAGGCTCAAATCCTATATTTTTGAAACTTACTAAAATACTAGAATCCCAAAGCATCTTCTACAAATCTTCTAAAAGTCTAATTTGTGATGGAGTTGAATGAACACTAGGGCTATCTTCTCTACAATTTGGTACAGGTTTTTACTTCACTCCTTCACTACCAATCAATTTTGTTGAATAAAATAGTATCATAACAGTTACTTGAAACATGAGAGGTATAGTTAACAATTGAATATACGATGAAATAGAAATTTTGCACAGAGTTTGCATGTTATTCTGAGATTGTTAAAAGATTTAAACATATTGTTTTTTCTTTTTAAAGAAATATTACTAGGTTGAAAGGTTTTTTTTTAAAATTCTTTATTTAAAGAGTCATGTATCCATTAGCACATAATACACAGTAGATAAAGGAACATAGCGATGATAGGACACAGTAACGCTTATTTTTATCAATTAAACATAGAAGAACAATCCCAAGAAATATGGGAAGACACCCTATTCAAAGGGAAAAATAAAAAACACATAAACATTAAAAGATAACAAATCATAAAAAAAAAAAGGGGTAAAGGGGGGGGATGTTCCAACCATCAGCTGGTGGTGTGTCATGAGTTGGAACCATCAGGGCACTAGCTTGAAAAGGGGCTAATCAGGGCAGGGCAATTAATTTACTAATTAGGGGCATGCGATGTACTCGTCCCATAGGGACCATGTTTTAGTGAAGGAGCTGATGGTGTCTCTGACCTTGGCCGTCAGTTCGTCCATAAGACAGGCATCAGTAATCTTTTCTGTTACTACAGTCCAGGAAGGGAGAACGCTCTGGCGCCAAGATGCCGCCAAGGCCCGTCTGACAGCAAGGGCCAGCCTATTGAATAAAAGTTGCTCAGGTCGAGACAGAGCTGACAAGGGACGAGAGAGGAGGTATGCCCAGGGATCTAGAGGTAGTTGTCGGTGGAATATTTTCTGAAATTCTGTGTGAATTCGAGACAAGAAGCGGCGTAGTACCGGGCAGTCCCACCACATATGGATATAAGTGCCCTTATCCCCGCAGTCTCGCCAACAGAAATCACTGGAGGTGACTCCCATACGATAAAGGGATACCGGGGTGACGTACCAGCGGAGTAAAATTTTGGATGATTGTTCCTGGTGAGTGAAACAAATGGAGGACCTGGCTGTTTGTTCCCATATATCCTCCCATTCGTCACCTGGCAAAGGATCGCATAAGTCAACCTCCCATTTATCACAGTACGTGAGGGGCCCCCACTGTCCTGGGCTGGAGCTAAGGAGGAGGTATAATTGGGATATAAGCCCTTTCAGGGGGCCATCTGCCATGCAAACGCGCTCTAAAGTGGTGAGGGGAACAGTTGAGACCCTTTCTAAAGTCAGAGCAGTAGCAAAATGTCGGATCTGTAAGAACCGGAAAAAGGAGTCAAATGGCCACGTTCCTGAAGTTCAGAAAAAGTGATGAGCCGTCCACTCTGATAAAGGTCTCGGTACCTCAGTAGCCCTGCTCCCACCATTCCCCTAAAGTCTGAGGCTCTTAGTCCCGGTGGAAATTCTCTATTACGTAATAAGGGGGTGAGGGGAGAGGAAGCGCCCACCAGCGCAAATTTCTTCCTAGCTAGTTCAAAAAGGCGGAGAGATGTCAAGATCGAGGGACACGCCGTGCGCAAAATAGGTCTGGAGGTTCTAGGGAGCCATATGTATAGGTCAGGGGACATGAAGGCAGATTCTAGCGCGACCCACCGTCTAGTAGAAGCGGGAGAGTGCCAGGCCACAACCTGAGTCAACTGGGCTGCGCAATAATATAAATATGGGTTAGGGAGCCCTAGTCCTCCGCGGGTCTTAGGGCGATATAGAAGACGGCGCGCAACCCTGCGTCTCTTATTTTGCAAAATAAACGAGTCGATCGCCTGTTGGAGCCCGGCCAAGTCCCATTGAGTTAGTAATAAAGGTAGTGTCTGGAACAGAAAAAGAATACGTGGGAGTATATTCATCTTTATGCTATGAATGCGTCCTATCCACGATATGGGCTTGTCGCACCAATGCTCCAGATCACACTTAATCTGATGAACCATGGTTGTGAAGTTCTTGCTATAAAGAGCTTTCGGATCTGCTGTTAAAAAGATACCCAAATACGGCAATTCAGAGGGAGCAAGACGAAACCCAAAATCTGATTCAATCAAGGTTGTGTCAGTGTGTAACATATGAAGGGGCATAGCACAGGATTTAGTGTAGTTAACGCGAAACCCCGCTATTTTACCAAAGTCGGATAATAACGGTCTAAGGTGGGAAAGAGAAGAGATGGGATCTGTCAAAGTGAGAAGGATGTCGTCAGCGTAGGCCGAGACAATAAAATTATCTCCTCCGACTGGAACCCCCCTTATGCCGGGATGACCTCGTATGGCAGCTAATAAGGGTTCGAGAGAGAGGAGAAAGAGGAGGGGCGAGAGGGGACAGCCCTGACGAGTGCCATGAAGAATAGGGAACCGAGTGGGGCAACAGCCCGGGATTCGGACCTGCGCAGACATACCAGAGTAAAGAGCACGCACCGTATTAAGATAAAGATCTGGGAGGCCAAAGCGGGAGAGGGTAGAGAAAAGGAAAGGCCATTCCACCCTGTCAAAAGCCTTCTCCGCGTCCAATGATAAGACAAGGGAAGGCGTCGCTCGAGAAGATAGCCACCAGATCAGGTCGGCATTACGTCTAGTGTTATCAAATAGTTGACGATTAGGAACAAAACCGACCTGATCCGGATGGACTAAAAATTGGAGGAGTGGACTAAGGCGGGTCGCCAGGACCTTAGCAAGAATCTTGGCATCAAAGTTGATGAGGGATATAGGGCGGTAGCTCTCAACCGCTGCAGGGTCTTTACCCTCTTTAGGAATAAGGGCAATATTGGCCATGAGCAAATCAGGGTGGAGAGACCCCCCCCCAGCGCAGTCGTTAAAAACCAATGTCAAAAAAGGGACGAGTTCCGGACGCAGCGCTTTATAGTACCCCCCCTAAAAACCCATCCGGGGCCTTCGTACCTCCCAGTGCAGAGATGGCACAACTAACCTCCTCTTCCATGATTGGAGCACTTAGACTCGATATGTGAGAATCCTCAAGCTGCGGCAAAGAGAGGGAATCTAAAAAAGAGGAGATGGCATCTAAATGGGATTTGTCAGAGGGAGTATGGTGGGGAGAATGGTTGTATAGGTTAGAATAATATGCTGTGAAAGCCGTGCTGATCTCCTGTGCGGGGAGTTAACTAAGACATCGTCTACCGTTTTAACTGCAGGGATAGAGGAGAATTTACTTCGGGGCTTGAGAGTGCTGGCCAGTAGAGTATCTAATTTATTAGCCTTCTCAAAAAACAACCGACGGGACCAGAGGAGCTGTTTGGCTACATCGTCGAGTAATAATTGTTTCAGGGAGGAGTGTGTGCGTATAAGTTCAGAGAGAAGTTCAGGGGAAGGGGAGGCCTTATGTCGCATCTCAAGGCGACATAGGGACTGTTGTAGAGAGACGAGTAAGTGTAATTTGGTGCGTTTTCTGTGGGTGGCAATCTTAATGAGGTGGCCCCTCATGACCGCTTTATGAGCTGCCCATGTCGTGGATAGGGATGTCTCACCAGGTGGATTGTCTTGAAAATATTGTGTCAATAAGGTACGCAATTGTCGAATTACATCTGGGTCTCGTAGAAGTGACGAATTTAACCTCCACGACCAGGAGGTCACGAGCTTCGGGGTATGGAGATACAGCGCAATATCAGCATGGTCAGACCACGAGATAGAATTAATCTCGGCGCGAATCACATTGGACATAGCTAAACCGTTGACCAAGAAAAGGTCTATGCGAGAGTAAGACCCGTGGGGAGCGGAATAGAAGGAGTAGTCTCTCACACTTGGATATAAGACACGCCATACATCAATGCGCCCTACTTGGTGTAAAAAATGGGCAAATAACTTGTCTTGTCTACCCAAGTTCGGTGTGCCTGTGGGGGCCAGGCGGTCACTCCGATCCACCGCTGGGCACGCTACAGCATTCATATCGCCTCCTAATATCACTGCCCCTTGAGGAAGGGATGATACTAAGGTGCATATGGAGCTCCAGAAGTCAACGGAGGGGGTAGTAGGGGCATAAATATTCAAGAAGTGATAGGTCATAGAGTATAGGGTACCAGTAAGCAAAACATATCGACCCTCAGTATCCATTTTTTGCGATAATAGTTGAAATGGACACGTTTTCCGAATTAAAATGGCAACTCCGTTGCGCTTACTCAAGGCACCAGAAACATACACCCGTGTATAGACGTGGTCGGTCAACGTAATTTTAGCAGATTTAGTAAGGTGAGTTTCCTGGAGGAAAGCGATATCAATTTTATCAGATTTCAGTGTGCGGAAGAGTAATCTACGCTTTGTAGGGGAGTTAAGGCCTTTGACATTAAGAGAAGTTAGTTTCAGTGCCATGAGAAGCGCAACAGATCACCTCGTCCAATTAGCAGTAGGCCCATAACCCAATCACTTTCCCCAGAAATAATAAAAGCCCCAGAGAAAAGATTGTCCAATGTTCCAATAGCCCCATCCAGCAACGAGAACTGAATGCTTTTGCGATGGAAGGAAAAAACAAAAAAGAGGGAGAAGACGACATAATCAAAAAGTTTATAACAAACGGGAAATAAAAAAGAAAAAAAAAACAAAGTCCAAAAAGCCCGGACTTACCCATAGCCGGGACCTGTGGGAGAGAAAGGGAGAAAACCCTCACAGCCATGGAGATCAAAAAAGGCCCAGTGGAGAGCCCCCACCCACAAGGAAAAAACTGGCCCCCGGGAAGGCCTGATCAAGAAGATAACCATTCATTAAACGTTAGGAGTGGGAAACAAGGAAAATACGTTCCAGTCGGAGTAGCTTTTGTAGAACAAAGAATAGCTTCCAAAGGAAAGGAGAGCCAGGGGCAGTCCAGGAAAGTACCACCAAAAGCCATAAAAAGGAACCGGGAAGCCCACGTCTCAGTGGTAATAAACTTAGCTATGCGAAATCGGGGACAAGAAGTCAACGATGAGGGCGGTTCACTGTAATCCATTCCCTGGAGAGATGCGGGAGCGTAGTTGTAGGACCTTCAGGCGATACGAAGTCCTCCGGGGGTTGGATATCCAAGGCCCGGAAGAACTTAGTGGGATCCGAGTGCGGGAGCAGGACATACGTTTTCTTATTGCGGAATGCCAGGATCTTGAAAGGATGGCCCCAGGCAAATGCAATGTTATGGGAGCGAAGTAAATCAGCGACAGGCTTCCATAAACGGCGTCGGCGAAGGGTGTCAGGAGAAATATCCTGAAAAGGCTGCAGGGGAGTCCCATCGTATAATATCGGCTAAGGCTAGGGTCAGACGAACGCATTTTTCACGTCGTCCGTGAAAAAGTGCGGTCGAACGAACGTACGTATTTTTTCCCGGAATACGCGACAGCGGTCATACGATGCGCCTTTTCGTCCGTGATTTTGTACGGATCATCAATAAAACACTTTTTGCGTCTGGACGTTATGTTAGCCGGACATTAGCAGCATCTGACGTCTCCTAATCACACACACACGCCGCTATGCGGCCGCAGCGCACTCTGTACGTCAGTAGTAGCGGTTTGACGTTCTCGAAAAAATGCGTTCGTTGGCCACTTGCGTTGCGCGGACGAACTTTCGTGCGGCCATTCGTCGTATGTTCCCCGGCATTGGACGTCATTTGCTGCTAGTACGGCCGTGATTTTGTGCGGCTAAACGCACGTTAAAACTGCGCTAGTCTGACCCTAGCCTTAGTACGGTTTTTCTTGAGGATAAGTTCTTTTGTGGAAAAGTGTAAAAAGCGGACAATGATATCACGAGGGCGTTCATCGGCAGTGCTGCGGGCACGTAGAGCTCTGTGGGCGCGATCGAGTTCCCAAGCATGGTCTGGGAGCTCTGGAGCTAGCGGTCGAAGCATGGCGACAATAAAATCCCCCAGGGGGTCATCTTCCGCCCGTTCAGGCAGACATCGGATCCTCAAATTATTCCTTCGGGACCTATTGGTCAGATCTTCCAATTGAGCTTCTAGATAATCAACCTTATGGGACATAGCATTAGAGTGGTCAATAAGGGAGTTATAGGCCCGAGAGTCCCATCAGTGCGATCCTCCAGATCCGAGGTACACTGTCCCAAGGCCAGGATGTCAGACTGTAGGGCCTTCGTATTACGATCCATCTCGCCAGCCAAAAATGTTCTCATCTCGGCCATCTGACTCAATATAGTGGCAGCATCTGCTCGGCTTACCCCGGAGTCCGACTCCCCTCCATCCTCATCTCCAGAACCTACAGCGGAGGTAGGCCACAATTTCGGTCGGCCGCCATCTTGGAGGGCTGTGGTCCGTCGCGGTGTAAACAGCGGCACGACAGCCGCGTCTTTAGATTTCGCCGATTTGGCGGGTCCGGCCATGGTCTGGGTCCCTTGCGGTGTTCAGCGGTGAGTAGCAAAGTCCCGGGGGGAGAGGATATTCGCGGTTTGCAGAGCGGGTGTAGCAGAGCTCAGGCACTAAGCGGCCATCTTAGGTGACGGCCAAGCCACGCCCCCGGATGAAAGGTTTTTGAACTCTAGAAGATGATGTCCATTGTCTTACCAATTTCAAATGGCATTGTATTATTAGCGTACAGGCAGACATGGCCTTTGCCAAATACAGTATATGTGACAAAGCAATATATATGAAACCTGGTCAGATAGCCAGCCTATGGTCAGGGCCGGATTTACAACTAGGCAATTTAGGCATGTGCCTGTCACAAGGGGCGCCTTGCTCTGTAAAAAAACAAAACAAAACAAAAAACACAACGATCTATATAATATTTTTTACAATCATTTATACCACTGTAGCTCTGGAGCCCTAAGGGCTAGAGGGACATATGAGGTATCATTAGAAAGGTCAGATTATGGCTTTTCCAGTAATCCCAAATATAGCCAGATTAGATTTATGTAAAAATAAATAAAATATTTACAATTCTATTGTGAACAGTGATGCTGTGTTAACTCACCTTCTCATTTCCCACATTGCCAGTAAGTGGTTTCATCGACAACCTAGACCATGGCACTGCAGTGAGGAGAGACAGGGGGACTTTGGAACCTGCATCTCTGAATTGTACACTGACCTTTCCAATGACACCTCACTTGACCTTGTGCAGAGTGAGGTCTTTGCAATGAAACCAAACCTGACCATGTACTGTGTACATATAAAAAATTTGGAGAAACAAAAAGGAAAACTTTTTTTCCCCTGTTCTTTGCCAGAGGCAATATATGCTTTTACATATGAAACAGACAATGCTCAGCACTAACTCAGCTAAGGCAACAGATTCTGTCCCTTCTTTTGATTTGAACGCAAAGTGAAACTTTGTTTTTTTAAAAACTTAAAGGGACACTCTAGGCAACATGACCACCTAAGCTATTTTAGGTGGTCATGATGCCCGGAGTATTCCCTTGCCTGTCTCTCCTGCCTCCGCTCAGCCGATCGTCAGGAAAGGCTGAAAACAGCTGAGAGAGGCGGAGGACTTTACTCCGCCCTCCCAGCTGTCAGTCAGCAGAGCGGGAATCATATTTCCCGCTTCTGCCGACTTTTGCCGAGTAGGAGACGTCATCGCGCTTTCAGCGGGATGACGTCTCCAACTCACCGCAGAAGCTGGCGGCTCCCTCTGAGGGTTAGTGTTGCGCGCATCCTCTTGCGCGCAACACTAATTCTCAGAGGGAGCCGGGAGGAAGCCTGCCGATTGGCTGGCTTATGTGAGAGGCGTGCATGCGCGCTTCTCACGTAAACCAGAAGCAAAGAAGCATGAAGAAGGGCGGGAGTGGAAGAGGAGGGAGGTGAGTATAAAAAAAAAAAGACGCCGCTGGAAAGAAGAGGATTTTAGGGTAAGTACTACAGTTACAAAAAAAACGAAAGATTTATTAAGGGAATAGGGATAGGTTAGGATAAAAAAACGGGGGGTGATTTTTTGAGTAGAGTGTCCCTTTAACTTTTCATTTTGGGGCAAACTAAAAAAATTATTTTGGCATGTTCCTTTTTTTTTTTGTTTGGGGGGGTGGTAGGGGAGCTCCACATTTCTGTACTTACAGGCTCCTGTGATGCAAATCCGGCCCTGCTTATGGTAATGTGTAGTGAGCATAGAATAGCAATATTTGTATGTGGGCATAAAGTCTGTATATGAAAAGTACAGTAACACCTTTTATCCAGCCATTTTGACCCCCTAAATCGTATCCCTGTGAGTGACCCCAAGTGCTCTCCCTATAATCTGTCCTCACCATGGCTGTAGTAATGCAGCAGTAACGTTTTACAGTGTGGGTGGGAGCTGCTTCTTGTAGCTGCTTTACAGTAATACAGGGTGACAGGAGTGAGATCAAACAGAGAATTTTGTTACTCTCCACTCGTGTGCACATTAATCTTGCGTTAAATCATTCTAATGATTTGTGTTTTGTAATTTTGACTAAATAAAATTATTTTAATAATCATTTGTTGCAGCCCTAATCCCTAATATGTAATTAATTGATTAGTTGACTGACTATTTTTTCGATCAATCGGATAATTTCTCCCATTGATTTAACCTCCCTGGCGGTATTCCCGAGTGTGACTCGGGGTTAAATTTTGCTACCGTGGACGGTAACCCCGAGCCACACTCGGGCTGGATGCATACTCACCTCCTCCTGGCTCCCTTGCTGTCCCCGCTGTGTGATCGCGGCAAGCTGCTTCCTGGTAAGGCTCCCTGCGAGTCACACGGTGCAGGGTGGGCGGGACCAGCAGCAAACTTATAAACAATTCATAAAACACTGTAATCCAAAGTGCAATGTTTATGAACGGCCACTGGGTGGCACTACAGGATAAGAAATAGACCATACATCCTCTTACCCTTGTTTTCAGACAGATTTCAACGTTTTTTGTTGTATTTTATTGAATATCATTTATTTGCATTATTTTGGATAATTATTCTTGGGATAATAAATTTATTATTTAGTGTTTCAAACTTTATCGGACTCAGTGTATTTACGATTTTATTTATTTATAAAGGATTTTTACCAGTAAGGACTCTTGCTTGCACGTATTTCAGTGCGTGATTCCTAATTATTACAGGCTAACTATGTACAAAAACACGTTTCCTTTAAAAAAAAAATTGAGACGCTTTTAGACACGAAATTTTGAAAAAATTAGACCGCCAGGGAGGTTAAATGAATGTAATGAACAAAGTGCTACAAATATAAGCTTCAAAATAAAAACTTTATTACAGTAACAATGCAGAACTGTTAAATGTTTAAACATCAACATTCTGAAAAAGAGGTGTACTAACACTGCTCTAGGAGACCCACTCCACTTTTTCTTTATTTAGTCATGACCCTGCGTACAGTGTAAAAGTATACTATATAAACCTAGCAACTGCCAGTGTACCGATATAAAGTATACTCAAAATTGGTCTAATTATGAAGCAATGCAAAAAAAAAATATTTTCATCTGCAAATGAGCACCAGAATGTAGCCCCAAAGGTTTAGATCCTCGGTCGTGACAAATCTGTTTAAATAGCTTGTAAACTGGGGGGGGCGTTTGAATAAAGAAAAAGAGCCCAAACTGTATCATGCAGATGTAGTAGCGCTTTTTTAAATGGTGGATACGGCTTGAAAATGTGCTTTCATGCTTTTCCGGCAAATGTTTTGTACCGCTGCTGCATATTTGTTTTCCATAAATCCAGTGGGTCCTGCCAGTGGTTCTGTGAGACAACAATTTTAGTGAAGGGGTTAAACTTAAGTACAATTGTGAATACATAACAAAATATATAGCAACACGATTATGACCCCATTTTAAAGGATTTTCTCTCCAGTTACCCCTTTTTTGTTTATTATTTAATGACTTCTTTAGTTTAACAATTCTAGGACTCTGTGGCATCAAGCTCAGGAGTTCATTTAGTGAAATCTTTACTCTTCAGCATTAAATATGGATTTTCCTTTATGGATGTGTAGAGAGAACATCCCAATATCAATGACTAAGAACACCAAAAATTTACAACTGGTTGGCAAATGGGATTGGTTAGTGCGACTGCGGTTTGTATTGGCAACTCATGTGTTATTTACTTTAGAATTTTTATAATTACAGGCTTTTGCAGATTCCGATCAATTTAAATTATAGATCTCCTGGAGACGAGCTTGGCTTATTGTCACATTCAATTTATGGAGTACTACAAGCACTCAAGGAAATAGAATAAGAATTGTGGAGAAAACAGTTATCCTTTTTAGAAAGCGTTGTGTCATAAAATTATATGTACAGTTATATAAATGTGGACACCAAGCACTCTTACCACTTCGGGCACTATTCCCTAGTGAACACTAACGTTGGCGTTTGGATGAGTAAGTGTTGCCACTAGGATAAGTGACTTTAACAAAACAAAAAGCCTGGTGCCAGGCAGACTATGCTGGTAGCAAAAGATTGTAATAACAAAAATAAAAAACATTAATGTTAGTGAAATACATGCCACATAGGTGAAATACAAAAAAAGAACAGTGATATGCAAGACAGCCAGGATCACTTAATACTGTAGCAACAAATGTGTAGGGTAGACAAGGCGTAATAGGAGATCTGATATCTATTTCTCTAACCTTAGCGATTCGAGTCGCCTACTATACCCACTAAAGTAGTTGAAATAAACATATATAAGGGAGGTAGATCAGAAAACAATCAAAAGGAGCAGAAGAAGTTAATGCGACCCATATAGACAAGGCTGTATTAGCGAGTCATAACCAAGACAGGTGGTCCTGGGGCTGAAGAAAACCAAATTAGCAGTTAAAAGGAGATATCAGGACTTGACGCATTTCAACACTTGGGCGGCTTTATCAAGAGTGAAGACCCCCCCAGGTACCTGTATTTATGAGTCCGATATTAGTTGATCATAAACCGATGTATGCCGGGTTTCAGTGGCTGCGAGCGCAGCTGTTGACGTCATTGTCCTGCAAGCAGTTGCATAAAGACTACTCCTTAAGCATTCTGTTACTAGGCAACCCGGAACAGTGGCTGTACATAGGAATAATATTGAACTGAATCAATGGTCACAGTCTGGTTTGAATGCAGCAAATGCATAAGGTATCTTGAACAGTAGATGGCTCATATGTCCAAACACAATGAAATACTTGATGCCCAATTGGTAACATGCCCCGTAGGAGAAATATGTGGGACAATTAATGTGGCATATAATGAATATTACTTTTTGGACTCCGATTGTCTGTGATCTATTTTAACTATATCTATTAATTCAGGGTTAAGATATGGATGCAACTTTGCGAAGTATAAGAACATATCTGATACAGAACACTCAGTGTCAAGATAAGGTTTTGGATAGGCAGCTGCAGACATGCATATACGATGCAATTAACCCCTTAAGAACCAAGGATCTTTAAAGTCAATGCATTTATGTCGTAACGGTTACATCATTGGTCCTTAAGGGGTTAATTGCTGGCAGTTTCCCAGAATGAAGAACGGACATTCGTATAAACAATAATGAACATTACCTTTTGAACACCAGTCTCATTTGTGTGTATATAGATCTAGCTATTAAATTAAAGCTATCAGATAAGAGTTATATCCATATCCATATCTCCAAGTATTTATGGAATCAGACACTTAAGTATAGGAGTACCAAGGATACAGAGCCATCGACTCTCAATTACTGGCAAAGCGTTACTAATATAGAACGCATGTGACCGAGTTTACCTCGAATATCACAACTACTCTTGCATTCGGTATTAAATTGAAAAAGGGGTTGTCTCACACCCATCTGTGTCAAGGAACCATATAGCTGTAATAGTTTTCATGTTTGGTCCTTTAGAGGAAGGCGGGGTTTGAGGACATCAACATAAACATTAGTGTTGTTTATTCCTACTGTAAAACATTCAAAAGAATATATATATATATACAGAAGTTAAATGGACTGAACGTAAAACCTTCATTTAGACCATATGGTTACAGTGTCTTAAGATTATGTATCCAAAACGCTTCGCGGCATTACAGTTTCACATTTAAATTGCCTTTCCGGGGTCCAGCTTGACATGTTCAACGCCAAGAAATTTTAGATTGGTCACTGAGCCACTATGACACAGCTTAAGATGCCCGGCCACGGGGTATCTCTTTGATATCTGACTGACCAGGCACACCCAGCGCATGCCTATGATCCCAGCGGTTAGCACTGTGTTGGCACTCCGGGGCAAGGTGCCGAGGTAGCTCCTGCCCTGGAATCTTGCACTAAAATGGGGACGCTATGGAGAAAACTGCAGTTGCAGATATTCACTGTTAGCGTCCACATTTTAGATTTAGTTAGGGAATAGAACCTTTTATATATTGGCATACCCAACAATGCCTCCTAGAAAACTACCAGTTAAGTGTAACAGGGCTTATTGTCTCTTTGTGTGTGTGCCAACTGCCAGTCAGCGCTGCCAGTGTTTTGTCCATTAGACAATGCGGTAGTATCAAGGCAAAATTTTATTGTGGGAGAAATAAAAGCTTGTTTGAAGACAGAGGAGACAGAGGTTGAAATTTTTAGCTAAAAAGTAGGGCAACAACTGATAAGAATGAATGAGGTGCAAGAGAATGGAGTCAAGAGGGCACATGGTAGGGTAGAACAGAGAAGTGCAGAAACCTCCTCTTCAGAGACTGAGAATTAAATTATATATTGGTTTATATAATAACAATAAGTGTGTATATATAATTAACATAGTAAACTACATATTGGGATTCCATCCTTCCAAACAATTGAAATTGCATTATCTTGATTATATATATATATATATATATATATATATATATATATACATACACATACAGTTGTGTTCAAAATTATTCAACCCCCAATGCTGTAAAGGGTTTTAGGGAATTTAGTGTACATTTGTAGTTGTATTCAGAATGAAATCCTACAAGGACTTTTTAAAGAACCATATGCAACTAAAATGACATCAATTGGTTTTGTAATACAGTAGTAAATGTTTCTTTTGTGAATTCTTCATTGACACAATTCTTCAACCCCTTAAAGACTACCACTCTGAAGAACAGAGGTTCATTCAAGTGTTTTCAATCAGGTATTGAAAACACCTGTGGATGTCACAGAGCAGCAATAAAGCATAATAAGCACCAATTAGGCAGCTTTAAAATGACTGTGATACTCAGCTCCTTCTAGACATTTACTGGTGTGGTTACAAACATGGTGAAGTCAAGAGAATGGTCCAGGAAGACAAGAGAAGAGGTGATTACTCTTCACAGGAAGGGCAATGGCTATAAGAAGATTGCAAAGATGTTAAACATACCAAGAGAGACCATAGGAAGCATCATTCGCAAATTCAAGGCAAAGGACACTGTTGAAACGCTACCTGGTCGTGGCAGAAAGAAGATGCTGACTTCGACTGCTGTGCTCTACCTGAAGCGTAGAGTGGAGAAAAGTCCCCGTGTGACTGCTGAGGAACTGAGAAAAGATTTGTCAGATGTGGGTACTGAAGTTTCAGCTCAGACAATACGGCTCACACTGCGTAATGAAGGCCTCCATGCCAGAACTCCCAGGCGCACCCCCTTGCTGTCACCAAAGAATAAGAAGAGTCGACTGCAGTATGCCAAAAGTCATGTGGACCAACCACAGAAGTTTTGGGATAGTGTTCTGTGGACTGATGAAACAAAATTAGAACAGTTTGGGCCCATGGATCGACGCTATGTTTGGAGGAGGAAGAACAAGGCCTATGAAGAAAAGAACACCTTGCCTACTGTGAAGCATGGCGGGGGGGTCAATCATGCTTTGGGGCTGTTTTGCTTCTGCAGGTACAGGGAAGCTTCAGCGTGTGCAAGGTACCATGAATTCTCTTCAGTACCAGGAGATATTGGATGACAATGTGATGCAGTCCGTCACAAACCTGAGGCTTGGGAGACGTTGGACCTTTCAACAGGGCAATGATCCCAAGCATACCTCCAAGTCCACTAGAGCATGGTTGCAGATTAAAGGCTGGAACATTTTGGAGTGGCCATCGCAGTCACCTGACTTAAATCCGATTGAGAACCTCTGGTGGGACTTAAAGAAAGCAGTTGCAGTGCGCAAGCCTAAGAATGTGACTGAACTGGAGGCTTTTGCCCATGACGAATGGGCGAAGATACCCGTAGATCGCTGCAAGACACTTGTGTCAAGCTATGCTTCACGTTTAAAAGCTGTTATAACTGTAAAAGGATGTTGTACTAAGTACTAAGATTGAATGTCACTTGGGGGTTGAATAAAACTGATAATGATGTGAGCACAGAAAAGACATTTGTGGTTATTTCATTATAAATGTTATGTTATATTTGTCTGACCTACACGTGCCTCTTTGATTTAATTGTAAGCAAGATGACTGAATGATCAAAATCAATGTCCAACTGGCCAAAACACTCAATTTCAGTGGGGGTTGAATAATTTTGAACACAACTGTACATACACACACTTTCAGAGGGTTCGAAATATTACACTTTTTAGAATTTTCACACGTTGTGGGAACTTTGGTGCGAATTAAAATTTAAAATCTTTAGCATTTTATTTTCACGGAGTAATTTTCCTTTTTTATTTTTTTAAAACTTGTATATTGGAGTTTATCTTGTGGTAATAAATTGCTTATAATTTCAAATGGTGTCACAGTAGCAATTTCTTTTTATGTAACGCTCATATCGGAAACTCAACATGTTGTAAATCCCCAAACCATTGAATGACACTGAGAATTAAATCATTTTTCTGGTCATTGTTGTCTTCTATGATTCCTATTCCATCAGAAAGGTGCCCCACATATTTCAGCTCTGATCCTAATTCCTTAATGCAATTTTTGTTACATATCAACCATCTCATATATGCGGAGATAGTTGAGACCAAAGCACAGTGTGGGACGGCATGATTGTCATGCATGTGGAGAGGTAGCGTGACCACACTGTGGATGGGCATGAGAAAGGTGGTACAAGCCATCAACTATAGTTTCTCTTTAGGAAGAGGTTTCAAAACCGCACGTAAACTTCTAAGCAGTCTGTAATAACACAATTTTAGCAGCATTTAGAAAGCCGTTTTGCTTTTCCAACAGTTTCCGCTTTACTTTTAATACGGCAGACAAGAAAACTCCCCATCCCCCACCGCCCACCATCCCTCTCCCCACCACCACCACACCGTAATGAGTTTAACCTTGTGTGCCGGCCTGACAAAGCTTATGAAGTCGGAACCTTAAATGGAGCCAGAATGAATAAAAAATTGTTAATGCTTCTTCTGTATATCTAATGAGTACTGTCTAATAAACCATAACCTCTTCAGCATTTCTGAGGAAAATGGCATGATTATTTTGGATGGCTGGCCCTTTGTGTATGCCTCATTACCATCTGGCATAATGTGTATTGATATAACCAGTAATTGTCAACTCCTATTTGACATGCTGTTTCTAATAAATGTGACGTGCTTGACTGGAGCCTTTTAATGGTTATACGGTAAAGTATAATTAAAGCTTTTTTTTCTCTCCTCTCCCCCTGTTGCAAACGCATAAATGTGAACCAACAAATATACATCCATTATTTGAGCTGTTACTGTGCCCACCTGTATGGCTTAGGTGGGTAATCATACTGTATATGCAATCGCTGCAGATGACGTGCGCTGGATTTACACACTGCAGCTCCTGCACAGCTTGCTACAAATTATCATCGCGGCAATTTAAAAATAGCTGAGAGAAATATGCAACGCTTGGCAAGTTGGAAAAGCCAAAGAAAGTATTACTGGTTCTTTACCACCTGCTTTAGAGGCTGCACTCAAACCTCTGGAGGCAGTGGGTAATGTAATGCCAGGAGGTCAGATTCAATAAGATGTGCAATGCTGAAACTGAAGTTTTCTTTTTCTGCATTTATAAAATAAGGAAAAAAAATTAAGAACCTGATCACAACCTGGATGTTAAAGGCAAGACACAAACGGAAAATGTTTGCACCTGCCGTTTTCCATTTGCGGCTCACCTTTAAAGGGACACTTTCACCTATATAAACTGTAACTAGATTACGTGTGCATTACAAACAAAACCACTTTATAAAACACATGATGCCGTTTTTTTTTCTTTGTTTGAAGTAATTGCATGTAAAATAGGGAAAATAAAGTTAGATTTTGATCTTGTTTCCGTTTGCATTTTTTCCATGATGCAACTGTTACCAAAAGCTGTGCTGTGTGGCTTGTGTTTATTTAAACTACATTATTTAACAGTTAATGAGTAGTGGAGGGAATGTTTTGAGAAGGTGGCAGTGGGGTGAATTGTTCTCCAGGCTAACAGAGATAAGAGATGGCAGCTGAATGATATAGGACAGCTTAAAGACTTCTAATCTACCCTCTTCTGATGTCCTTTTTATGCATCCCACAAAATTAAAATGATTTGAGTCCATGATCGACCAATAGACTCCATTCTATGGCCAATGTCACACATTGAGGACCAAATGATGTAAAGATACTGTGGGTGGGGGTAGTTTACAACACAAAAGATCACAATTGGATGCAGCCAGTGACACATATAGAGAAAATAATTTAACTAAACATGAATGCGAAAAAGAAAGCACTTGTTCGATATCAGCAACATAAAATAAACAAAACAATGACATTTCATTTTATAGTGGTAGTGGACTTGAACTGTGAAGTTAGACCAGGCGGTGAGTGCCTGGTGTCTCACGAAACATGAAAATGTATACCATGCACTCTTCCAAGGTGTTCTTAGGATACAGACCTTGGAATAACAGCTTGGAAGAGTGCAAGGGTATACATTTTCACGCTGGATGTGACACCAGGCGGTCATCGCTATTTACATTTACATTACTTTACATTTGATGTTTAGAAGGTGATAGACCTGTGATTCTTTATAGCGATGGTGGCAACTCCCAGTGGTGTTACATGGGGGCGTGGTGGGTGGGTGCGTGCCGCACCCGTGTGACACCATCTGGGGTTCACACCAGGAATGCCTGCCATCATTGGGAGACTGACCATTTGGGAAGAGCGGACCCGGACAGAGGGCCCAGGGCCTTTCCTGATTATAGTCGGCCCGAAATAGTGCAAGTCGTGGTGACCGCAGTGCAGCCGGGTGGTCGTCGCGATTTGCACAGGATGTCCGCCGGGCGAGGATGGTTAGGCAGCAGGCTGCCACAGGAGCTCCTCCGACCATCCTCTATGCAGAGTGCGGAGGTGCAGGAGTACGTGTGACGTTGCATCACATGACTTCTGAGCGTACGTCATCATGCGCTGCTTGCACATGACACCCAGAAGCCGGTATTCTGTGTGAAGGGGCTCAAGGTGTGGCTGCCTGCTTCCTTAAACAATTACAAGGCAGGTCAGCCATCAGCTATGGATGGGGCCCCTCCTGCTGATCGTAGCCTTCTGAGAGGCCCCCTGTAGCTTTGCATGGTGTCAGATTTGGGCCCACTCGATCACAATGCTGGCAGGGGAGCACCCAGAGAGCTTCTGCTGCACACAGAGAGAAGCCGCACCCCACATACCTGCAGCATGTGAAACTTCTCAGCACCACCAGTAGTAAAAGTGTGTGGGGAGGGAGGGACTTGGGGTATTAAGTGTCTGTGGAGGTGAGTCAAAGTGTCTGGAGTTGAAGACCATGTCGGGGGGGGGGGGGTGAAGTCTGTGTCTGTGAGGGGTGAAAACTGTAAGTGCGAGGGGTTAATTTCAGGATGTGTGTATATATTTTAATATATAACTTCATTACATATTTTAAAATATAATTTATATTATTATGTTCACATTAATGTTTTAAAATAACATTTATTTTAATAGATTTGAGTTTTATTGCTCTGGGTTCTGTGATATGCTCATAGGAAAGCACACATTAAAAAAAAAAGTAGTAAAACTCGGGGGGGGACACCATGAATTACCACACTGGGTGACAACAACCCTAGTGACGCTACTGGTCACTCCACAATATTGTTTGTGTACACACGTACTGTTCTATATTGGTAATCCTGTGTGCCGGAGACTTGTTTGTGTAGTGGACCAAACGTCCGTATTACAATTGAGCCGCAGGAAGATAAAAAAAGGTGTGCTATGCGTAGCTGTTGTTGTCTGCTCCAGGAGGCTATAGGAGACCTCGCATGAGCTCGTGCTGATGAGATCCGTCCGAGGAGGTGGCGGGCTAAGTGAAGGAATTATTTACAGGAACTATTTGTTTCCAGTGTACCTCTGCCCGTGACGCTTGGAAGTGGTGGATTGCCCCTTTCTTGCCACCAAGAGCTCTGAGGTGAGTATGGGATTTAATAGGAGACCTAGTTTTGTTTGTTATGCGATTGTGCAGAAACGCAACCACTTAACACTGGGGTATGAAATACTTTATTCTTTTCAGAATAACCTCAGATGGAGTGCGAGCTGGAGGGGATAGCGTGTTCTCCATCTGCTGGGGCCACGTTAGCATCTTCCATACAAAGTATAAGTGACGCTATTGTACAGTAACCCGATGC
The DNA here is from genome assembly GCA_009667805.1 of Leptobrachium leishanense. Lineage (NCBI taxonomy): Eukaryota > Metazoa > Chordata > Amphibia > Anura > Megophryidae > Leptobrachium > Leptobrachium leishanense. The sequence continues at coordinate 281,079,067 of CM019066.1, forward strand.
AACATCTGAGACTCAAGCCGAGCTTGAGTGTGGATTATGATGGGCAAAAAAAATAAGCACAGCGCTCGAACTGTTATGCTATACAGCTTGAGCACTGTGCTCAACGACCAGGCTGAATTCACGCCCCAAGTGTGTGTATATATAGATTTTTTATTTTTTTTAGAAAGGAATGTACCAGGAAGGATACATTGAGATTTCTCTCGCTTTCAAGTATCTACCGTTAGGTGTCTTGCCCAAGGACACTTACTGGAGAGGTGCTCTTGCCGGGATCGAACCCATGTCTCCATAGGCTCTCTCCACGCAGAGCAGTGATGTTACCTCTACTCCACTGAGCCGGTACATTGTATATATATATGTATATATTCTTAGAGATGCGCCATTATGAAAAATGCAAGATCAAGATTGCAACCATTCTGGTACTGAAAAATTCCCCAAATTACAGCTCTATTGCTTGCTTTTGGATCTCAGAATTGTCCAAGATTCACTTTCAGGAATTAAACCGTATTTTCAGCTCTCCCCCACCCAAAATCTATAACTTTCAGAAAGTAGAGTAGGGGACAATCCAAGAGGAAAGGTAACCTACAGTGGGGCAAAAAAGTATTTAGTCAGCCACCAATTGTGCAGGTTCTCCCACTTAGAAAGATGAGAGAGAGGCCTGTAATTGCCAGCATAGGTACACTTCAACTATGAGAGACAAAATGAGAAACAAAATCCGGAAAATCACTTTGTCTGATTTTTAGAGAATTTATTTGCAAATTATGGTGGAAAATAAGTATTTGGTCAATATCAAAAGTCCATCTCAATACTTTGTTATTTATCCTTTGTTGGCATTGGCAATGACAGAGGTCAAACGTTTTCTGTAAGTCTTCACAAGGTTTTCACATACTGTTGCTGGTATTTTTGCCCATTCCTCCATGCAGATCTCCTAGAGCAGTGATATTTTGGAGCTGTCGCTGGGCAACACGGACCTTCAACTCCCTCCAAAGGTTTTCTATGGGGTTGAGATCTGGAGGTTGGCTAGGCCACTCCTTCGTTGCCCGGGCGGTGTGTTTGGGATAATTGTCCTGCTGAAAGACCCAGCCACGTTTCATCTTCAATGCCCTTGCTGATGGAAGGAGGTTTTCACTCAAAGTCTCACGATACATGGCCCCATTCATTCTTTCCTTTACACGGATCAGTCGTCCTGGTCCCTTTGCAGAAAAACAGCCCCAAAGCATGATGTTTCCGCCACCATGCTTCACAGTAGGTATGGTGTTCTTTGGATGCAACTCGGCATTCTCTCTCCTCCTACCACGACGAGTTGAGTTTTTATCAAAAGGTTCTACTTTGGCTTCATCTGACCATATGACTTTCTCCCAATCCTCTTGTCAGGGTTCAGACTGATTGATGCAGCAGGTGTGGTAGTGAGCCCAGGATGCAGTGCGCAGGTTTGCAGAGTAAACAGAGTTTATTAGATAATAAACACCAGAACATAAAGGTACAAGAGATCTGAAAAGGACAATAGAGGAGACTGGGCACAATGGGGAATAGCTAGAGGAGGAGAGGAGATGCAGGAAAAGGAGGTTGAGGCCAAAGGGATGGCTGAGAGTAGTGGGAAGGGAGGTTAGGGAGAACTGAATATGAGAGCAGTTAGAAAGCAGGAGAAATGAGGGATAGCAAGAGGAGACTAAGATACTGGAGAAGTGAGTAGAAAGAGACACAAAGGGAGCTTAACAGCACATGGGGCAAGCAATGAATAAACAATACACTAAACAGATATATACATAAACACAGATAACTGAAGCAACGGTCTCGGGCAGGCAATAGAATGATTGTGGGCAAAGCAGGGGGTCTAGGCAAGGCGGCAATCAGGGTGGTCAAAGTCCAAAATCAAGGGGGTCTGGTAGCCAGGGGTTCAAAATGGGGGGAATCAGGATGTACAGGGGGGTAACCGGCTTGAAGGGTGAATGTCCAGGAAATAGTCCTCTTAGGAAGGTCTAGATTAGGAGAGTTCAGGATTCAGCTCTGCAATGCAATACAGTCTGGGACTTCAATGAGGAAGTGACTTTCTTAAATGCAGGACTGATTAGGGAGGATGAAGGGCAGGTGAGGTTCCAGGGTTAGAATGTCAGAGTCCAGGAATGTGTATAGTTTGACATAAAGTCCCGGAACCTGCATAGAGCATGCAGGATGTGGCATGAAAAGGGGCCGCCGGGGGGGGGGCAGGGCCTCTAGGACCTGACACCTCTTCTGGATCATCCAAATGCTCTCTAGCAAACTTCAGACGGGCCCGGACATGTACTGGCTTAAGCAGTGGGACACGTTTGCACTGCAGGATTTGAGTCCCTGGCGGCGAAGTGTGTTACTGATGGTAGCCTTTGTTACTTTAGTCCCAGCTCTCTGCAGGTCATTCACTAGGTCCCCCCGTGTGGTTCTGGGATTTTTACTCACCGTTCTTGTGATCATTTTGACCCCACGGGGTGAGATCTTGCGTGTTGCCCCAGATCGATGGAGATTATCAGTGGTCTTGTATGTCTTCCATTTTTTAATGATTGCTCCCACAGTTGATTTCTTCACACCAAGCTGCTTGCCTATTGCAGATTCAGTCTTCCCAGCCTGGTGCAGGTCTACAATTTTGTTTCTGGTGTCCTTCAACAGCTCTTTGGTCTTGACCATAGTGGAGTTTGGAGTGTGTCTGTTTGAGGTTGTGGACAGGTGTCTTTTATACTGATAACAAGTTCAAACAGGTGCCATTCATACAGGTAACGAGTGGAGGACAGAGGAGCCTCTTAAAGAAGACGTTACAGGTCTGTGAGAGACAGAAATCTTGCTTGTTTGTGCTGTACTGTAGGTGACCAAATACTTATTTTCCACCATAATTTGCAAATAAATTCTTTAAAAATCAGACAATGTGATTTTCCGGATTTTGTTTCTCATTTTGTCTCTCATAGTTGAAGTGTACCTATGATGACAATTACAGGCCTCTCATCTTTTTAAGTGGGAGAACCTGCACAAATGGTGGCTGACTAGATACTTTTTTGCCCCACTGTAGGTCATACATTCTTGGAGTAAACTTAAAAGATTGAACTATTTTTTTTCTTAGTATCTAACCTGAAAAGGGTCTTGTTCAAACACACGCCTTAAATTTACAAGGTGTCCTGAGTCTTCCAACCCCAGCTATCCCTGGTGCTATGGATTGTTTTCGTAGGAGAGCGCTTCATACTCCTCTGCATGTAGTCTGCTACTGCCGTACAATTTATGTGGGGGTTTGGGTAAATTATCCAGGTTGATGACGACAATCTCACGTTGCCTCTTAATGCATCTGCGCCAATGGTATTTCAAACTCTAGCCTGCTCAGATGTTGATGGCCTACAATTCCCAGAATTCTTTGACAATCATGGAAGTTGTAGTTAAGGAATATCTGAGGCGAGGTTTGAGATCTCTGGTCTAGCAGCTGGAAGAGTGCCACAAGAGACCGCTGCTGAGTTTTAATACAGGTTGGTGAGGGGAAGCGGTAATAGCTAACCTATTTGAATAGGTTATCCCATTCGCGTTTCTCTCCTTTCACTTTTAGCCTCGCGTGTCCCTTTAACAGATGTAGCCATATCCTAATGCACCATGTACAACGGACCCTCTTAAAATACCATGATATAATCTGTCTGAAAGGATTTTCTGTATTTATTTTAAATCCGTGTTTTTTGTAACCGTAGATTCCAGTTATAGTTTTATACAGCATTTAAGTGGGATGAAGAGAAAATAAACATGCGTCTAAAAGAAAAAACGTATTCAGCTATGATTCAATTCCACATACTGTTGCAGGCTCATTATTGGTTTTCAACACACCCATTGGAAAGAGTGCCAAATCTTGGATGTAGCAATGTCACTTGGAAACATGGTTTAGGCTAGTGTAATAAGCCCCTCTTTTTTAATTTTAGTTTTTATAATATTCTTCAAGCGTCTTTATTAATGTGGCTCTTACAATACTAACGGGGTTATCCACAAACTGCTGCCATTAATCATTGATGGTAAAAATCACTATTGTTGCTACTAAGGTGATTTTCGGTTATCTAGAGAAACAAAATTCAACAGGCGAAGTTGATGCAAAAAATGTTTAACAGTGGTTACATACCACCGTATAAGCTACGTCTATTCTTCATTGAGCATTGTTTCAACATTGTTTTACAACATCAGTGAATATACTTCAGTTGTTTAAAGTGGCGATCCTCATTAAAGTCCAATAGAAACAATGATAAAAACGATGTTGCATAAATATAGTGACATCTAGGGATGCACCAACACCCTTTTTTTAAGACCTAGTACGAGTACCGTTACATTTTCTAGCTACTCACTGATACAGAGTACTGATACTTGTATTTAATGTCATGTGACCACTTTCCAATAAATAATTTAGGATTTTGCTGAAAGCCTGTCCAATTCATGTTAATATCGAAATGTATGGCCAGGCACTCCATTTACACACACGCGCACGCGCACACATGGGGTGGCTGGCAGAATGCTCTAACGGCATTCTACCAGGCCCCTGCGGCTGACCACGGTCCATCGAGCGGCCACAGGCAAAGGTATAGAGCGACCGCTCATTGGGAACCTCCAGCTACGATCTCGTGAGATCATGCACAGTTCAAGATCTCGCGAGATCGCAGATGGAGGTTCCCAACGAGAGGCCTCTCTAAATCTTTGCCAACGGCCGTTCGGGGCCTACCAGAATGATGTTCGAGCATTCCACCAGCCGCCCCAGTCCCTTGGATGCCGACAAGCCAGCTCAGTGCAGGCTTCCATTATCGGAGTATCTGCAAGAGTACCAAGTACTCGTACAAATGCCTATTGGTATTGGTGCATCCCTAGTGTTGTCTTAGGTCGGCGTCAGACGAACGCAGTGATCACATCCGTGTTGCCGCATAGTTTAACGTCCGTCGTAGCATAGAATCATGATCAATAGAGACCCACAAACAAAGTACGTGCGCACCGTACTGCGCATGTACAACGCACGTGGCAAACGGACGCAAGTTAGGCAAGAACGTAAAACCGCTAGACGGACGCGCAGAGTGCGCCATGTCCGCGTAGCGTTCTGTGTGAGTGATGAGATGTCAGACGCAGCGCATATTCGACGTCCAGCACCTTGACGCACAAAATGGCTTTTCATATCCTTTTCAAATATTTATCTTTTTTTTTCATATTAATTTTGTTTCCCATAATTCCCTTTTTTTCTACGTCCGTCAACAAAAACGGACAGTGTGGTGTCTACAGTAACTTCCATCAGTACGTCCGTCCGTCCGTTGTGCACGCACGCAGAGTGCGCTCTGACTGCGTTCGCCTGACATTAGCCTAAGCTGAATAATCTTCACAAACTACTGGGGAAATAACACTGTTCCTAAACCGTAAATTCACTGTACTTGACCCACCCAAGTAAACCCCTGTTTTTTTTAAAATTTTATTTTAATCAACTTCATAAAGACCAATGACGTACAAGGTCGTCCTGAGAAAAATGTCCCTTAAGGACCAAGGACGTACCCTGTACGTCATGGTCCTCTAACCCTCCGTCTATCGCTATACTTACCTCTCCTTAAAACCGCAGGACCGGCCATCGCACTGATGTCATGGCCAGGCACGATTACATCAGTTTCAGGTGCCCCCCAGCTCAGCCGAGAGAGTGCCTGAAATGGAGGGGGGTCCCCCTCTCCCGAACGGCAACACATAGAAAAAAAAAGAGGCATCGTTGGAAAGGTCACAGTGTGACCTTTCCAGTGATGCCTCTCTTTAACACCTTGCATGCCAATTGCCAATCGTGGACTTGTTCCGGAGGTGGCTGAAATCTTGGATGTCTGCCAAGCCTCCGGGGCCTCCCCTGCCTGCTGACGTAGCACTATATGCGCAATGACATCAGTTGGGCAGTTAACCGCCTAGCTGCCAAGTGGAGATAGGGGAGTCCTTTGAAACCCATATCTCCCGATCGGTGGTAGCTAGAGGGTCATGTTTGGGTACTTTCGGACAGACAATGGTAAAACCGCCTGGTTACTATGGGGTTAAAGAATAGCGGTTAGTTAACCCTTTCACTGCTGAGGACGTGTGGGGAACGTCCTCTGACTCCTAAGGAAAGATACGGGTGGAGATAGGGGGTTCCTTTGAACCCCGATATCTCCCGACTGCTGGCAACTAGCAGGGTCATGTTTGATATCATTAGAAAGGCCAGAGCATGGCCTTTCCAATGATTCCACACATGATCATGTTTAAAGTAAAGAAAAAACAATAATAATAATAAAATAAAAGAAAAACATGTTTTTTAAGATGTGAAATGGCTAAGCAGTGAAGGGGTTAATATCATCTAGACAATTTAAGTATTTTGTAGATTTTCGATGACCAATCGTAGGGTTTATGAGCATTATGACAAGGGCAGTCCACGTGCATCTGCCTTGATTGAGTTTGTCACTTTTGAAGCCACTGTTTTTCTTTTGTATTGATAAAATGTTTTATTTTCTCCTCTGTCTCCATATATGTCAGCTGCCATGATCCACTTCTAATTAATGCGCAGTTCTAATTGTAACAGCTTGTTGAATGCAGCCAGGCGGCATTAATATCTGCCATATGTAAGGGAGTAAAGGCGAATTTACAGAGGCTATTGCAATCAGGTTGCAGTCGCTGTGTGTGGTCCTGTTTTGCAAAGTCGAAATCCCGTTGATCAGGGTGCGTAAAGCATATGAAATGTTAGCATAAATAAAATGTGGCTTTTGGGATTTTTCATCTTTTTTTCGTTTCGATTAAGCTGTTTATGCACTATTTCTGTCTGTTGAGAATGAATGGCTGGACACACACAGTGATTTGATTGGTGTTTTGTAGGTATACAATGTTACAATATCACAAATGCAATGCAATAATACAAACGGCTATCTTTACATAAAAGCCACTTTTACACTTGCAATTTTATCTGTGTGTCTATGGAGGGATTGCTAGATATGGATGTATGTGGTGATAGGTCTGCCCTTTGAGCTGGGTGTTGTGATTTTAATTGTTCCATGGACCGGAGTGCTGAATTCACGCACAGCATGTGTTCAGGGCCAGATCTGCACCTCATGAGCCTGTAGGCACAGAGATCCGTAGTGCTCCCTACCAAAAAAAAAAGGGCCAAGACTTCTTTATTCATTTTTGTTTTGGGGAAAATTATTTTTAAAAAAAAAACACATTTCTCTCTGTGCTCCCATAAAAAGAAAGGTGTGTTTTATTTTTTTCTTCGTGTTTTTTTTACATCCTGCATGGCCATGTTTGGTGTTATTACAAAGTCCATCTTCTGACCTGTCCAATGACACCTAACCTGAACTTGAGGAGAGTAAAAAAAATGAAGATACATGTTTTCAAAGGCCTCTCCTCACACCAGAGCTGGTGTTTTAGATCAGTGTTTCTCAACTCTGGTCCTCAGGACCCACTAACAGGCCAGGTTTGCCAGATATCTGAAGCACAGCACAGGTGAAATGATTTGCTGCTCAGTGATTGCAGGATTCACTCTGCATTTCCCCATGGGAATCCTTAAAATCTGGCCTGTTAGTGGGTCCTGAGGATCAGAGTTGAAACACTGTTTTAGATGAACCAATTTGTTATAACTCATTACGCCATCAACTCCACATTTGCTCCAGGTATTGGAAATGAGACGGTGAATTAGTGAAGTGGCATTGTTTGCTTTATATTTAAAAGCGTATAGTGCCTCTGCCTTAGAACAGAGAAAAATGAAATGAAAAATTTCATTCTATTCAATTCTTTATTTACATATTACATGGTCATGTTTGTTATCGTTGGAAAGGTCAGACTCTGACCTTTCCAGTGATACCTCGCTTAACATTGTGCAGTGTATAAACCAGAAATGCAGGGTTCCAAAGTGCCGCCGTATCTCTTCACTGCAGTGCCACAGTCTAGGTTTTCAATGAAACCATGCTTTGTGCTATTACCTCTACACTTGCTGGCAGTGTGGGAAATGAGAAGGTGAGTTAGCGCAGCATCATTGTTCACTTTGTAATAGTAGAGTGAACAACTGCGTTAGAATATGAGAAAAAAATAAAAAACAGTGCAAGGTGCCCCCTTGTGGGAGACGCCTGTAGGCGCATGCCTTATTTGCCTAATTATAAATCTTGCCCTGCATGTATTTAGTGATATCTTGCTTAGCAGATTCAGCGAAAAAGATTAAATTGTACTGTCACAAAAATACTAACTGAATCAGGCAGGCAGTGCAGACATGGTGCAGGAAGCTCCACTGAGACTTCCCCAGCTCATTGGCACTACAAAAAGTGTGTGTTAATGGGATGGGGACTTGTAATTCAGAGTTATATGTACATGTGTCTCATTGAACCTTGAGCTGTAGAAACACAAATAACTGAACCGGTGTTCGCATATGTTGACACAGATTTGTCTTGCCCTTGATCAGGGATCAACTCTAAAATAAAGCAGTGTGGGAACTCACAATTTTTTTTTAGCAATTATCAGCTCACAATTAACAAGTATGCACCCAGTTCTGACATTTATCATGGACGTATCAAATGTTTGGTTTTATATATATTTATTGTAACCTGAATACAAGCTTCATAGTGTATGAGGCCAATGGGACATATTTTCCTTCTGCAAACATAGTGGAAGAACTATGTCTACACGTTTTCCCCTTGACTTGACCCCTGCCCCTGATCCTGCACATGTTAAGGTCTTATGGTTTTTTTTCTATTGTAGTAAATCTTAAAAGTGTACACCCTAAATTAAAAACATAACTTTGTGTTACTGATATAAGATTGATAAGGATAGTTTCATGAAGAGCCTGCAGGTGCCTGTAAAATTATCTCTGAAGTCCCTTTTGGTGTGGTTGAAAGGAAATCTAATTCCCTGGTTCTCTGATTGATGGGACTATAGGATGGCGTTACAATTTCTGCTTTTAAGAAAACCAAATTGTTTGGGACTGCTATGACAGAATCTACTATAACCTCTCTAGTAAGTTTAAATTCAAGAGAAAAAGATTACCTTCCCTGTGATTTCTCTCTGCATGAAGAATGTCTCCAGGAGAACATGGAGGATCTGGCAAACCTGTATATATGGCTGAAAGTGTCAAAATAGAACAGTGAGTAAAAATAAATTTGAGTTTAGAAATGGGAAATTTGACATATTTATCAATGAGCATGTGTGTCTGTGTATGCTTCCTATATATATCGTCTATGCTCTGGGAAGCGTTTGGATAATCTAGACCAGTTGTTCCCAACCGCGGTCCTCAAGTTACCCTTAACAGGACAGATTTTACAGATCACCTTGGGGAAAAGCAGACTGAATCCTGCAGTCACTGAGCAGTGAATCATATCACCTGTGCTGTGTTTCAGATAGCTGGCAAACCTGACCTGTTGGGGTTACGTGAAGACCGCTGTTTCCCATTTTTTTTTTTTTTTAAAAAAGCCATTTTTTAATACTGGTGTGTCCATTTTAATGTCCAATAAGCTTTTGGTTTTAAGGTTTTCTTTTTTTGGGAGGGGGTGATGGAGTAAAAATGTCTTAAAGTACTTAAACGGGAGTCCTAAAATAGGAATTTCATTTGAAGATGGAGTTAAATCGGGTCCTTTTTAAATGACATTACAGCAAAGGAATCTGCCATCATTCATAACTAGGATGTATTCTTTAGATCTATTCTTTTTTTTTAATTCTTACTGCTATCCCTCGATTGTTTTAATTCGGTGTAGCTCTGTGTTTTTATATATTGTATATACAATTTTAAAGTAATATTAAAGTTTATCTTACTGTATAAGAGCTTAGTTTTTTCAAATTCCTTTTGTTTTTATTCGAAATCCAGAATAAAGAAAGTACAGAAACAATCAAATAACCAGAAGAATAACTAATAGATTAGTTGTTACTTGACATTTTTTTCATTGTTTTTTTGGGGGTTTTTTTGGAATCCTAAAATCGCCACGATGAAAGTGCTTCTTCCAGATAACACAATCTTCTCCGCTATTGTCTCTACACAAAAGTCCGAAACCTCCTGTGCAAATGTTGGTGTAAAGATCTCTAAACACATTCATCTCTTTGCCATTTCCAATGGCCGTGTAGCTGTATCAATGTTGGAAATATCTGCCCGTTCATTAAAAGCCTATTAAGTGAAGTAATGGCATAGCCGCAGTTCTGCCTGAATAGTCGGGGCACGGAGGTGGAGCTGATCTTCTCTGGATATTGATGTTTCCTTCAGCCAGGGAAATGAGCCGTTGTCTGAATTAGCTGCTCGTTTCAAGGCTTAGCACCAGGGATTCCCATTTACACTGGTGTCTGCACCACAAAGAAGGGATGTCTGAACCTGATGTTCATGTGAAAGCACGCTCATTGGTATTCATGTCTTGTAGGCTGCAATGCCCACAGCAAATCATTTTAATGTCTATCATCTGTGCATCTGATGTACTAAACTGATACGGACATTTTCTCAGGTGACACACGTCAGAATGGAATTTTTAAGATAAATAACCTGTGACAACAGAGCTACTGAACAGAATAGATTATTGTGATTTTATGTTTTTTTTTTTTTATTTTCCCCATAAAATCAAATTTAATTATACATTTTACGTCTGTCCTAAATATAATTCAAAATGATTGCTATACTATGCTAACATTAGGAATACCAGCAGGCCATGTTCAGTGATGCTTTGAGGTTAAGTAGAATGTTGGTATGATTGACGTGTAACATGTCAACATTAGTATCCCACTGCTACTACATCGAAGTTCTTTCATTTGATCTGTAAATTGCATTATATCGTTTGGTTTCGGACAAAACTACTATACTGCAGAGTCCCTAGACAGCTGTGATTGGGGTCTTTGCATTTAGAGACAGGTACAGTAACTAGACATGCATTTATTATAACAATTTGCGTATGGCATTCTACATTCTTTCATGCAGATGGGCAACTCTAAAATATTCTATAATGCCATTGTACATGTTATCTGAACATAGAAAATCCATCAGTTCTCTCTTAACACTGATTGGATCTCTTCCCAAATAGTCCCTCCCTTACATTTTCCTTAGGTATTTGTCAGCCGACAAAATGTAAACATATTTTCGTGATCGTTTTCGTCCTCATAAATTAGTTTTTATTTAGTTTTGGTCACTGAAAGTATTTAGTCGGTTAAGGCCACTATTTCCTTCCCCACGCTAAAATGGGGATACGAACGGGGATAACCTGCATCTGCAGATTTCCGTGTACCACCCACATTTTTAGCGTGAGATTCCGGGACAGGCGATACTTTGGCACCTTGCCTTGTAATGATGCGCTACCCACGGTGATACTCGCGATAGCTCTTCCTTGCCACCGTGGGTATCACCCACTGCAGTCCATAGGACTCCATGGAGGGTTGCGCTGCTGGGCTGTGAGCCCTGCGCAGTCTCACTCTCATGAGATTGTGCAGTGTCACTGAGGGAGACTGAGGACTATTCGTCCCCAGTCTCGCTCTGCTCCCAGCGTCAAAAAGCAGCGGATCGGGCCACTCTTCTCTCCGCGGGATGAGAGATGAGTATCTGATTTATTGGGTTTTTTTTATTTGTTTTTTTGCAGAATCCGCACTAGCTTCTAGATTTCACTAACTTCTAGATTTCACTAACCTTTTGGTTAACGCATTGGTGTGGTAATTAGTGCCAGCACTTTGTAATACCTTACTTATCCTAACGCTAATTACTGATTGCGCTCCCCATGTTAAGAAAAGGATGCACAAAGTGCTGTAAGAGAGCGGAAGCTAGCGCAATCAAGTGATTTATGTCAGATTTAAGAAGGTAATCTGGGTGGCATGGGTTAAAGTCACAGCTTACTCACCTGTACTCTACAGTTAGCGTTCACTAGGGAATAGGGCCCTAAATCTTTGAAATTTATTAGTCGATGAAATTAACACTGAAGCGGACACTCAAATCACTATGATCATTCAATGTAATTTAAGGACATGGGTTGGCTCTATATTTATTGAGGCTGCCTAAAACCCATTTATATTGACCACCATTTTACTGGTACCATTATTGAAACAAGTTCAAGGACCACAACGGTCATGTGGCGAGTGCATAATATACAGGTGTTAGCCCAATATGCAGTGAAAGCGGGAGATCAGGCAGGTTTCCGGGTACAACAGCAAGGAGTTTATTAAACAGACAAAGCCGAAACACACAGTAGAATGAAACAAATCAATGGAGGTTGGGCAGGGAACACGGTGATAAACATAAGAGAGGAGACATAGGAAAAGGCAATAGGGAGAGCAAGGAGCGCTATTATAAACGGAAGAAAGTACCTAAAAACACAAGAGAAACAAGAAGCACACAACAGGACTGGATAGGCACAGAATTAATGAGGGAGATTAGAATAGAGTCCGTGGCATAGGTTCCAGGCAGCAGTAGGCAAATATCATGCTTATGATCCAGAGCAGGGGTCTTGGCAGGCGGCATGATAATAAAGTCTGTGACAAAGGGGTCTCTACATAGGTAATCCAAGCAGAGTAGGGCACAGGGAACGGAGGATGAAGGTACTGGTGGTTGTGGCTGTAGGTGTCCAGATAGGGTTCTCTGTGGGAGATTTCGGTACTAAGAATCGTGGTAGTCAACAGGGAGCTTAGATAGGTCAGGTCTGGTAGGATGCAAAGGCTGGACTTCAATGTGGAAGCTCTGAAGAGAGGGCACAGCTTCCTTTTAAGGAGGCCTCATTAGCTTGGGATGGAATCAACCCGAGGCCTCCTGGAATGAGCACAAGATTCTGGTATGGTTCCCAGGAACCTGCATATGAATAAGCTTTGCAGGAATAGACACCGCAGGATTTGGCCTTCCTGCGGCGTCGGCGACGAGGGGCATGACAACAACTGTCCGTTTTCCTTCAATTTCTGAGGCTATTATCAATGCGTGTTTGTATCCTTCCTGTTTTCTAAAAGGGTTTTTGTAATACAGAACTGTAAGGCGTGGTATACAAAATGTCAGGACACACGTAGAACAAGATTATCATTTATATAGCGCCAACAGTTTCTGCAGCGCTTTACAATAACCAAAGGGAACAAGATACAGATTAGCGGACATAGGATGGAAACAATAGGTGTAGAGGGCCCTGCTCATAGGAGTTTACAATCTAGAGGGAGTGGGGTTGAGGAAGACAAGGCGAGTTTTACTAGATGTCAGGATCTTTAGTGCCAGCGGAATGGTGGGGCAATGGAAGCAGATTCAATCATGAGTGAGTAGGTGAGGAGGCATGAGTCGAAATGATGTTACGCTAATCTGAAGAGATTTGAGGGATTTCTTGAAGGCCGGAAGATCAGGGGCGGGTTTGATAGGGCGAGGAAAGTCATTCCACAGGACTAGAGATGCCTTTGAGAAGTCTTACAGGCGAGAGCGGGTGTAGACACAGGACAGGTGGAGATCGCCCGCAGACCGGAGTTGTTTATATGAGATGTTCTTGCGGAGTAACGAAGACATGTAAGGGTCGATTGTATATGTCCTTTTCTATAATTCAGTGTCAATGGTTTGAAGACAACACGCCACAATTGGGAATGTTACTGAGCATCTTCTTGTGTATTTTCCTTCTTTAAGACGTCAATTAACCCCTTCAATGTCAAGTGATTTTTCCATAAATCCACTGGCAAGACCCAGTGGTTTTATGGAAAATTACTTTCCATTACACACACAGTAAATGTATAGATATTGTCCCTCTGTATATGTTCACTGTAGGTAAGCCCTATTTGACCGGTAGCAGGCTCCCTCTTCTGGCTAAAATGAGCTGCTACATTTACATTTTAGTTTGAATTTAGAGGTGCCGTGCAGGAAAAAAACAGATCCCAAAGCTTTTCAAATAATTTCAACACATAGGCTGTCATGTCTGAAGTTTTGAGATTTCAGGGGCAGGTTTTGGAGTCCATTGGCAAACGGATTTGGTTTGCAATAAACAATTCCTTTCCATTGCTTCAGAATTAGACCACATCAGGTATATTTGATATCCCAGAACCTGCAGGTACTTTTGAAGAAGTGTATACTCTATATTGGTAGTAAATAGGTTAAAACAAGAGGCTTGGAGACTACCTAACCTTCTTCCCATCACAGTTGCTATTTTGGGTTGCGTTCTTATTCTATTGTATGTAGGGAGTAAGTGGACATTACTGGTCAACTTTAATAACTATGCAACCCCAAGAGAACCACAACAGAATTTTTGTTTATATGTCCTTGCTGCTGCCTCTCCTGTGTTGCAGCTGAAGTCAGCATTTTCCCAAACTGAGGTAAGTGATTTAACTAATTAAGCAATCCTGCTAATGTAGTACTTTCTTGATTAATGACCCTATTAATGGATAGGTGTGTATATTAAGACTTCACAGCTCTCTATAACTCACCACTTAAAAATGAGTTGCCCCTTGTTATCCATAAGGCTGCCGCTGGGTATTTTGCTAGTGCTAAATGATTGTTATCTGCTGATATATCTTGTTAAGTTGTTAGATTTAGCCTGCTTGTTCACAAGGCTAATTACTCAGCAGAAATTCTTTTACAAGCTACACGTTTTAGGATGGTGCCATTAACTCTTCAGTTTCCAGTAATAAAAACTGACTTAAACTAAAAATGACGTGTTCTGCTTAGTCTGACCCCAGCCTAAATAAGACAAACGCATTTTTAACGTGCGTTTAGGAGCACTTAATCACGGCCGTAGTAGCAGCAAATGACAGGCAATGACGGCCAATATACGAAGTACGGCCGTACGAAAGTTCGGCCGCGCAACGCAAGCGGCAAACAAACACATTTTTTCGAGAACGTAGAACCGCTAGTACTGACGTACAGAGTGCGCTGCGGCGGCATAGCGGCTTGTGTGCGTGATTACGAGACGTCAGATGCTGCTAATAACCAGCCTACATAAGGCCAGACGCAAAAAGTGTTTTATTGACAATCCGTAAAAAAACACGCACAGAAATGCGCATCGTTTCACCGCTTTCGCGTCCACCGTAAGTAAATGCGTTCAGCTGCACTTTTTGAAGGTCAATGCGAAAAATGCGTTCGTTTGACCCTAGCCTTAACCCTTTTGTGCCATGGGGCGTAATGCCGTCCCTGCAGCGGTGGGACTCAGCGCCGTGATGAGGCATACGCTCTGCATGCGTCTATGGGACACGTCATTCGCTGCCACGGGACAGCCTGAACTCCATCACCCTGCAGCCAATGATGCGCACTGCACGTGTAGGCAGGCTGGAGGAGGAGCCTGCCAGAGCAGCCTGTGTTAACACCCTCCCGCCGGGCACAACCCAGTGATTACCCACCAAGTTTGGTTTGTCAATTTTAAGTAAAACACAAAATTGTATTTATATATCTTCTATGAGAGCTAGTTTTAACTTTACAGTCTTGTTTTATAGATAAGAATTTGTTACAATCAACACACAAATTCATACCTGTGCCATACTATTTTTAGTTCCTACTTTATACAAACACTTAACTGAGCTATAATGATATTATAATAGAAATGGTGCTGTACACTCCGCTCACCCCACCCAGTGTCCTCCCCTACTCTGGCTGTTCATGGACACTGAGCGATCGACAAAGCAGAGGTCCTCCCTCTGGACTGAAGGTTTTAAATTAGGGATATACCGCTTTTTTTTTGCCGATATTGAGGATAGTTGACCAAGCTGGTTCACTGCAGATGCGACACGCAAGATCCCACAGATTGTTGCCGATTCGGTGACGATTTGCGGCTTCTCCCTCATCAGACCTACAACTTGGCTGACAACTCTTGCTGTAGGACTTCCCCTGCCCACTGATTGTATTGCATATGAGCGTGATTACAATAGAAATTGGTCTTCCCTCCCATCTGGCAGGGAATTCACTATACAGGAGATACATGGGTCTGTTGGTCCCCTGTATTTCTGGTACCTATTTCCTACAGCAGGGGTCAGCATCCTTGGCTCTACAGTTTTTTTGGAACTACACTTTCCATGAGGCTGTAAGAACCTAATAAGTAGCTGAACATCATGGCAGATGTAGTTCCAAAACATCTGGAGGGCCAAAGTTGCCGACCTCTTACGTACAGGGTCATATGAGGGGTCATTGCAAAAGTCTAGACACGGCTGTATTGTAAAAATAATAGCTTAAAGAAAATATTTATTTTTATAAATTGAATAAATTAAGTGGACATGGTGAAATGTTTAAAATGTTATCAACCCCATTCAGTTAATGGCATAATGTCAGATTTAGTTTTTTCCCATGACTTTAAATTTACAGAGTTTCTGACTGCACCAGATATTGGCTATCGGACAGATCGGTATCGGCCCTGGAAAAAAATAATAGGTCTTCCCCTACTTTCAATCTGATACCACTGGCCACGACCATCTGATGAAAGGGAGCCCAAAATGACATTGCAGGGATAAAATTTAAGGAGTTGCTGATTCAACCAGCTGACTATGTGTTGCTTATCAACACTAATACATTGCGGGGCATCTAATTGGCTGTGTATGTTGCTTGTTCTGCACTCTTTGAAGGAACACTTTAAGAAAAAATGTCCCCCTAATTGGGCATTGCAATCCCTGCAACTTTATCTGGTGTTTACAACACTGGCAAACAGGTGTTTAGTGAATAACCCTTTTTTAATGAAGACGTGTATTGGGTGGTCAGTCACTCGCTTTCATTTGGATAATTGTATTTATGGTTATAATGCCATGCCTTGGCTGTTTGACGATGGATATTGAGAGACTCCTGTATGATTGATTTAACTTGCTATCATGCAAGGGCACAACCCAGCATGGCATTGCAGTCCATCATGACGCTCCTTCTGTCTAGGCATACAGATATGCCTATTACATTTTATACCTATTGTACAGCGCTGCGGAATATGCCGGCGCTTTATAAATAAAGAAGAATAATAATACTTAACTCCATTTAGCTATTTATTTTCATCTGACTGATGAATTATCACCCTTCAATCGTGCGGAAACCAATTAGAACAAACACTTTTCACCCAAACTGATAAGTCTCCTGGGACTTCTGAGATTCTCGTGTGTTGGATGTTGGAGCAATTCGATACACCAGGGGAATATATTAATGGATATGTGGGAAAAAAAAAGCTGACAAGTAATGCCTGGGGCATTGTACACATTGCTGATAGTTATTTTATGTACTGTGGTTGAAAGTGGAGCACATGTGAAATAAACATGGGGTAAGGGATCGCAGAGACTTGTTTGTTTTCTATTTGTTCCTATTCGAAATGTATTTTACCACAGATTCCAGTAAAATTGGGCATTTGTTTCAATTCTGATTAAATTAATAGGGCACTCTTTTGATTCCTGTTCTTGTGCAAGCCTGTCACAAACCCCACACTAATGCTGCACTTGATTTTGGTGAGATGGTACCTCTTTCATTATTAAGTGTCTTCCAAGGCATTCTCCCTTTAACCCCGTGGTTAGTCAATAAGATGGTATTTATTTCTATACTATGTACTAACCTATGCAGCATTACTTATTTTACAGTTCTGTAAATAATATTTTACTGTGGTTTAACAGATGACATTTCACATGTAATTGTATATTAAATTGGCAGTAGAAAGTTCAGGAACTTAAACAGGCTTAACCTCTTCACTGCTGAGCCATTTCACGTCTTAAAAAAACTCATTTTTCTTTTGTTTATTAATATTATTATTATTTTTCTTTACTTTAAACATGGTCATCTTTGGTATCATTGGAAAGGCCATGCTCTGGTCTTTCTAATGATACCAAGCACGACCCTGCTAGCTGCCAACAGTCGGGAGAAATCTGGGTTCAAAGAACACCTATCTTTCCTTAGGAGTCAATGAGGATGTTCCCCACACGTCCTCAGCAGTGAAAGTGTTTAAACAATTCTGAGCAGGGATGTAATTTATAGCTATATTAAAAAAGATTTATGAAGTGAGCGCAGAGAAAGCAGCAGTGGCAAGTAATGTTTCGCTCTGGCTAGCAACCTAGTATATAAATTTTGTGAATGTATGTATGATGTGAGTGTGTTATATGTATGTACACTATATTGCCAAAAGTATTCGCTCACCTGCCTTGACTCGCATATGTATTTAAGGGACATCCCATTCCTAATCCATAGGGTTCACCCTTTGCAGCTATAACAGCTTCAACTCTTCCGGGAAGGCTGTCCACAAGGTTTAGGAGTGTGTTTATGGGAATTTTTGACCATTCTTCCAGAAGCGCGTTTGTGAGGTCACGCACTGATGTTGGACGAGAAGGCCTGGTTCTCAGTCTCTGCTCTAATTCATCCCAAAGGTGTTCTATCAGGTTGAGGTCAGGACTCTGTGCAGGCTAGTCAAGTTCATACACACCAGACTGTCATCCATGTCTTTATGGACCTTGCTTTGTGCACTGGTGCACAGTCATGTTGGAAGAGGAAGGGGCCAGCTCCAAACTGTTCCCACAAAGTTGGGAGCATGGAATTGTCCAAAATGTCTTGGTATGCTGAAGCATTCAGAGTTCCTTTCACTGGAACTAAGGGGCCAAGCCCAGCTCCTGAAAACCAACCCCACACCATAAACCCCCTCCACCAAACTTTACACTTGGCACAATGCAGTCAGACAAGTACCGTTCTCCTGTCAACCGCCAAACCCAGACTCGTCCATCACATTACCAGATGGAGAAGCGCGATTCGTCACTCCAGAGAATGCGTCTCTACTGCTCTAGAGTCCAGTGGTGGCGTGCTTTACACCACTGCATCCAACGCTTTGCATTGCACTTGGTGATGTATGGCTTGGATGCAGCTGCTAGGCCATGGAAACCCATTCCATGAAGCTCTCTGCGCACTGTTCTTGAGCTAATCTGAAGGCCACATGACATTTGGAGGTCTGTAGCGATTGACTCTGCAGAAAGTTGGTGACCTCTTCGCACTATGCACCTCAGCATCCGCTGACCCCACTCCATCAGTTTACGTGGCCGAGTTGCTGTCATTCCCAAACACTTCCACGTTCTTATAATACAGCTGACAGTTGACTGTGGAATATTTAGGAGCGAGGAAATTTCACGACTGGATTTGTTGCACAGGTGGTATCCTATCAGTTCCACGCTGGAATTCTCTGAGCTCCTGAGAGCGACCCATTCTTTCACAAATGTTTGTAAAAACAGTCTGCATGCCTAGGTGCTTGATTTTATATACCTGTGGCCATGGAAGTGATTGGAACACCTGATTCTGATTATTTGGATGGGTGAGCGAATACTTTTGGCAATATAGTGTATGTGTATATATTATGCGTGTGTGTATATATACAATTCTATGATTTAGGCAGTATTCCTTTGACCTGAAGAAGAGAGGATACTCTCGAAAGCTTGTCTTTTAAATGTAACATTAGTCCAATGAGAAAGGTATCACTACATACTGCTATACTCTGGTGATTTTACCATTATTTAATAAATATATATATGAGTGGGCACTCCTATCATTTCGCCTCACTCAGAGCCTTTATCAAGGTTACAGACAGCTGTACACACCATGTATTATTGTTTTCTGCCCCGGTGCGGTCTCCCGTAGGGATATAAATAGTCGGCATGGATGAAGGGAGGCACTCGGGTCTTCTAAAAGTCCAAAGGTTTACTTAAATCATTAAAAATCTGACGTTTCGGCCCTTAAAGGCCTTTTCCTTGATAAAGGCCTTTAGGGGCCGAAATGCTGGATTGTTTTTGTGATTTAAATGAACTTTTGGACTTTTAGAAGACCCTGAGTACCTCCCTTCACCATGTTGACATAAATATGTGTATATATATATATATTATAGAACCAATGTAATGCATGCACTCAAGGTCTTAATAAAGCAATTTTTTACTTTTACTGGCTAAAGATGCTAAAAATCCTGTAAACAATGAACAATGTTTCGCCTCACTCCTTTAGCCTTTATCAAGGTTACAGGCAGCTGTACACATCATGTATTATATAGTAGTGAAAAAGGAATCAATTATCTCACCGATTCTGTAGCACGCTCAGCCGGGGACCCCGATCAACATGTGAATTTGGCATCTATTTCCGGTCGGCGTGCAGCTAATTCACGTCATAACAGTGTGACAGGAGCTCACCAGAGCATAGGGTTGCCATGGTGAACTTTACACACTGGCAAATAAAAACAACAGGATGGAATAGATTATGAGAATGCAGGAGAACAATAGCGGGTTATTGAGTCAAAGCTGTTCATTTTCATTACCAGCAGACCTATCTAAACCGATATATGAACGAATGCATCATGTATTTTTATAACCTTCAGACCTCGTTCACACTGTGCGATTTGAAAATCCCGCGATTTTCCTATTCGCGACATAGAGCGATAATGTCGCGATTTTGCAAAGCACTCCAATGTAAATCGCAAAATAACAAAAAAGGGTCATGCAACATCGTGCGACGTCGCGTGGCAAGATGTGAACAGCGCCATTGAAATGCATTGGAGAAGCTACATAGTGTGACATCACACGGATTTTGCCGCTGTTTTGCGGCAAAATCTGCGCGATAAATTGCATAGTGTGACTGGGGCCTAAGAATCGGGAACACTAATTAGGAGCGAGTTTGCGTGTTGATCGCAGTCCATGGCTGAGCGTACTACAGGATCGGTGAGACAATTGATTCCTTTTTCACTGCTATACAGGGTGTCCATAAAGTCTCTTTACAATTTCAAACATTTATTACAAAGGCAAATGAAAAGGCAGATAAGTGAAAATTATTACAAAATGAAACGTATATATTTAAGTTTTTTTTTGCCTTATTTAATACACCTCTATATGGGCACCATTAGTTGCACAAAGCACATCAAGACGGCAATTGATTTCTTGCCATTTTCGCTGTAGCATAACCTCATCAATGGTGGCAATGGCATCAGTGATCCTCTGCTTTAGATTAGTGATGTCCCGTACCTTTGTTCCATACACGATATCTTTAACCCCATAGAAAGAAGATGAGGGGAGTGACATCTGGTGAACGAGGTGGCCAGGGAATTGGGCCACCCCTTCCAATCCCCAGGTCTGGAAATGTTGCATTTAGGAACCCACGAACATGCAGTCCCCAATGTGGTGGTGCACCATCTTGCTGGAAAATGATGGTTGGTTGAAGGTCATGCAGTTGTGGTGCCACATATTCAGGCTAGGGTCAGACGAACGCATTTTCACGTTGTCCGTGAAAAAGTGCGTTCGAACGAATGGACGTATTTTTTCACGGAGTACGCGATACCGGTCATACGATGCGCATTTTTCGTCCGTGATTTTGTACGGATCATCAATAAAACACTTTGTGCATCTGGACGTTATGTTGGCCGGACATTAGTAGCGTCTGACATCTCCAATTCACGCACACACGCCGCTAGCGGACGCAGCGCACTCTGTACGTCTGTACTAGCAGTTTTACGTTCTCGAAAAAATGCGTTCATTTTCCACTTGCGTTGCGCAGCCGGACTTTCGTGCGACCGTACATCGTATATTGGCCGTCATTGCCCGTCATTTGCTGCTAGTGCGGCCGTGATTAAGGCTGGGGTCAGACCAGCGCACTTTTAACGTGCGTTCTGGCGCACATAATTACGGCCGCACTAGCAGCAGATGACAGGCAATGACGGCCAATATACGATGTACGGCCGCACAAAAGTCCGGCCGTGCAACGCAAGTGGAATTTGAACGCATTTTTCTGAGAACGCTGAACCGCTAGTACTGACGTACTGAGTGCGCAGCTGCGGCATAGCGGCGTGTTTGCGTGATTAGGAGATGTCAGACGCTGCTAATGTCCAGCCTATATAACGTCCAGACGCAAAAAGAGTTTTATTGACGATCCGTACAAAATCACGCCCGAAAATGCACGTCGTCTGACCGTTTTTGCGCATTCCGTGAAAAAATACGTCAATGCGTTCGGACACACTTTTTCACGTTCGCGGGGAAAAAATGCTTTCGTCTGACCCTAGCCTTAGTGCGCCTGCACGCGCGTTCGCACTGCCTCAGTCTGACCCTAGCCTCAGTCAAAAGGTCAAGGTAAACATTTGCAGTAATTGATGTCTCGCCGAAGAAAAACTACTTTCTATGGGGTTATGTTAAAGATATCGTGAATCAAACAAAGGTACGGGACATCACTAATCTAAAGCAGAGGATCACTGATGCCATTGTCACCATTGATGAGGGTATGCTACAGCGAACATGGCAAGAAATCGTGTACCGTCTTGATATGCTTCGTACAACTAATGGTGGCCATATGGAGGTGTATTAAATGAGGCAAAAAACCTTAAATATATACGTCTCATTTTGTAATAATTTTCACTTATCTGTCTTTTCATTTGCCTTTGTAATAAATTTTTGAAACTGTAAAGAGACTTTATGGACACCATGTATAATACATTGTGTGTACAGTTGCCTGTAACCTTGATAAAGGCTCTGAGTTAGCCGAAACATTGGTTGTTGTTTACAGGATTTTTATCATGTTTATTTAATAAAGTAATTTCTTTACTTTGTCTAAGACCCTGAGTGCATCCCTTACATTGGTTCCTCTGAATATATTCAGGATTGTTGCACCGTGGCACTAATTTGACTTTTGTGGGCAAAGGAAGGCTCTATGGTGGGTGGGTGTATATATATATATATATATATCATTTTTATTCATTGGCGTCTGTGACAGGCTTAAGCAAATTATGATCATACTTTGTGAACTGAAAACCCATCATTTATTACCTCCGTCAGGTTTTTTTGAACATTTTTTAAACTGTGCTTGTTTTTTTTGCCACAGAAAATGATGGAAGAAGGTGGTCAATAATATGGAGTGCTCTTTCTTGGTGTTTTATGTATATTTTTTAATACATATTTCTCTCTCCTTCTAGCCAGAGAAACTTAGCTGAAATTACAGAGCTGATTCACACAGCTTTTTTGGTGCATCGTGGAATTGTAAATATCGGCGAGCTGAAGACTTGTGACGGTCCTGTGAAAGACATGCAGTTTGGAAATAAAATGGCTATTCTAAGTGGTGACTTCCTTCTGGCAAATGCCTGCACAGGACTAGCCGATCTGAAGAACTCAAAGGTACCGGTAGTCTTTAAGTGTTTTAATAGCAAATGTACCTTGTGCTCATAAAATGATATCTGGATATTATTAGGTGAGCGAGAGGACACTGAAAGGTTTTTTTTTTCCTGTGATGTAAGCTTTAACCTCGAATAAAATGCTGCAACCAATATATTTATGCCCATTTTTTTCATGAAAGCTAGTAGAGATGGCCTTTTTTCAGTGTTTCACTTTGTAGTCTTTAAAGGTTAATTTATTTATTTTAAAAGTCAATTTATTAAAGATTTTTCACCTAATACAATAACAAAAGCCATAAGCATATGAAATGATACATGGTCAGGGGTGGCAGGTGAGGCAGAGCCTCCCCTGCCATTAATGGCTGCAGCACAGCTGCACAAATAATAAATTGATAAATCAAAGTCAAACTCGCCCTGTTCCCCCGTCTGCTCCGTCCATCTTCACATTTTTTTCCTTTTTTTTCCCTCCAGCAGCCTGGCTGAGCCTACACAATTAGCGTAGCAGGACGCTATACAAATCACGTAGGCTGCCAACAAGTGGGCAGTGCAGCGCGTCTGTTCAATGAACAGATGTCCGAGCACTGCCCACTTCCTGAACATTGTTCTCCCAGTGCCTCTGAGGCCCTGAGAGAGCAATAGAATAGCATGGACCAATAGGAAAGCGCTATTGGTCCAAGCCATTCAGAAAATGCCTGCCTGGAAGGCATGTCTCCAATGCATTGATTGGTGCAGGACAGTCATGTGACGGGCGTGGGGGCTGTGCTCAGGGTGTGGCCACAGTGTCACACTAGGCTGCCTGGAGGATGACGCAGACATCGTGGGGACACTGAAAGCTGCCAGATCCTGGTAAGCACGGAGAGCAGCCACATACATCCCAATACAGGACCCCAAGCATCCTAATACAGAACCACCAGTATAAAGCATCCTAATACAGAACCCCAAGCCCAAAGCATCCTAATACAGAACCACCAGTATAAAGCATCCTAATACAGAACCCCAAGCCCAAAGCATCCTAATACAGAACCACCAGTATAAAGCATCCTAATACAGAACCCCAAGCCCAAAGCATCCTAATACAGAACCACCAGTATAAAGCATCCTAATACAGACGCCCAAGCCAAAAGCATCCTAATACAGAACCACCAGTCTAAAACATCATAATACAGAACCCCAAGCATCCTAATACAGAACCACCTGCCCAAAGCATATTAATACAGAACCATCAGCCAAAGCATCCCAATACAGAATCACCTGCCCAAAGCATCCTAATACAGAACCCCAAGTACAAAGCATCCTAATACAGAACCCCAAGCACAAAGCATCCTAATACAGAACCCCAAGCCCAAAGCATCCTAATACAGGACCACCAGTCTAAAGCATCCTAATACAGAACCCCAAGCCCAACGCATTGTAATACAGAACCACCTGCCCAAAGCATCTTAATACAGAACCACCTGCCCAAAGCATCTTAATACAGAACCACCTGCCCAAAGCATCCTAATACAGAACCACCTGCCCAAAGCATCCTAATACAGAACCACCAGTCTAAAACATCCTAATACAGAACCCCAAGCATCCTAATAAAGAACCACCTGCCCAAAGCCTATTAATACAGAACCACCAGCCAAAGCATCCCAATACAGAATCACCTGCCCAAAGCATCCTAATACAGAACCCCAAGTACAAAGCATCCTAGTACAGAACCCCAAGCCCAAAGCATCCTAATTCAGGACCACCAGTCTGAAGCATCCTAATACAGAACCCCAAGCACAACCCATCCTAATACAGAACCCCAAGCCCAACGCATTGTAATACAGAACCACCTGCCCAAAGCACCCTAATACAGAACCATCAGCCCAATGCATCCTAATACAGAACCATCAGCCCAAAGCATCTTAACACAGAACCATCAGCCCAAAAGCATCCTAATACAGAACAATCAGCCCAAAGCATCTTAATACAGAACTACCTGCCCAAAGCATCCTAATTCAGAACCACCTGCCCAAAGCATCCTAATTCAGAACCACCTGCCCAAAGCATCCTAATTCAGAACCACCTGCCCAAAGCATCCTAATTCAGAACCACCTGCCCAAAGCATCCTAATTCAGAACCACCTGCCAAAGCATCCTAATTCAGAACCACCTGCCAAAGCATCCTAATTCAGAACCACCTGCCCAAAGCCTCCTAATACAGAACCACCTGCCCAAAGCATCCTAATACAGAACCACCAGTCTAAAACATCCTAATACAGAACCCCAAGCATCCTAATAAAGAACCACCTGCCCAAAGCCTATTAATACAGAACCACCAGCCAAAGCATCCCAATACAGAATCACCTGCCCAAAGCATCCTAATACAGAACCCCAAGTACAAAGCATCCTAATACAGAACCCCAAGCCCAAAGCATCCTAATTCAGGACCACCAGTCTGAAGCATCCTAATACAGAACCCCAAGCACAACCCATCCTAATACAGAACCCCAAGCCCAACGCATTGTAATACAGAACCACCTGCCCAAAGCACCCTAATACAGAACCATCAGCCCAATGCATCCTAATACAGAACAATCAGCCCAAAGCATCTTAACACAGAACCATCAGCCCAAAGCATCTTAATACAGAACCACCTGCCCAAAGCATCCTAATTCAGAACCACCTGCCCAAAGCATCCTAATTCAGAACCACCTGCCCAAAGCATCCTAATTCAGAACCACCTGCCCAAAGCATCCTAATTCAGAACCACCTGCCCAAAGCATCCTAATTCAGAACCACCTGCCCAAAGCATCCTAATTCAGAACCACCTGCCCAAAGCATCCTAATTCAGAACCACCTGCCCAAAGCATCCTAATTCAGAACCACCTGCCCAAAGCATCCTAATTCAGAACCACCTGCCCAAAGCATCCTAATTCAGAACCACCTGCCCAAAGCATCCTAATCAGAACCACCTGCCCAAAGCATCCTAATTCAGAACCACCTGCCCAAAGCATCCTAATTCAGAACCACCTGCCCAAAGCATCCTAATTCAGAACCACCTGCCCAAAGCATCCTAATTCAGAACCACCTGCCCAAAGCATCCTAATTCAGAACCACCTGCCCAAAGCATCCTAATACAGAACCACCTGCCCAAAGCATCCTAATACAGAACCACCAGTCTAAAACATCCTAATACAGAACCCCAAGCATCCTAATAAAGAACCACCTGCCCAAAGCCTATTAATACAGAACCACCAGCCAAAGCATCCCAATACAGAATCACCTGCCCAAAGCATCCTAATACAGAACCCAAAGTACAAAGCATCCTAATACAGAACCCCAAGCCCAAAGCATCCTAATTCAGGACCACCAGTCTGAAGCATCCTAATACAGAACCCCAAGCACAACCCATCCTAATACAGAACCCCAAGCCCAACGCATTGTAATACAGAACCACCTGCCCAAAGCACCCTAATACAGAACCATCAGCCCAATGCATCCTAATACAGAACCATCAGCCCAAAGCATCTTAACACAGAACCATCAGCCCAAAGCATCTTAATACAGAACCACCTGCCCAAAGCATCCTAATTCAGAACCACCTGCCCAAAGCATCCTAATTCAGAACCACCTGCCCAAAGCATCCTAATTCAGAACCACCTGCCCAAAGCATCCTAATTCAGAACCACCTGCCCAAAGCATCCTAATTCAGAACCACCTGCCCAAAGCATCCTAATTCAGAACCACCTGCCCAAAGCATCTTAATTCAGAACCACCTGCCCAAAGCATCCTAATTCAGATCCACCTGCCCAAAGCATCCTAATTCAGAACACCTGCCCAAAGCATCCTAATTCAGAACCACCTGCCCAAAGCATCCTAATTCAGAACCACCTGCCCAAAGCATCCTAATTCAGAACCACCTGCCCAAAGCATCCTAATTCAGAACCACCTGCCCAAAGCATCCTAATTCAGAACCACCTGCCCAAAGCATCCTAATTCAGAACCACCTGCCCAAAGCATCCTAATTCAGAACCACCTGCCAAAGCATCCTAATTCAGAACCACCTGCCCAAAGCATCCTAATACAGAACCACCTGCCCAAAGCATCCTAATACAGAACCACCAGTCTAAAACATCCTAATACAGAACCCCAAGCATCCTAATAAAGAACCACCTGCCCAAAGCCTATTAATACAGAACCACCAGCCAAAGCATCCCAATACAGAATCACCTGCCCAAAGCATCCTAATACAGAACCCAAAGTACAAAGCATCCTAATACAGAACCCCAAGCCCAAAGCATCCTAATTCAGGACCACCAGTCTGAAGCATCCTAATACAGAACCCCAAGCACAACCCATCCTAATACAGAACCCCAAGCCCAACGCATTGTAATACAGAACCACCTGCCCAAAGCACCCTAATACAGAACCATCAGCCCAATGCATCCTAATACAGAACCATCAGCCCAAAGCATCTTAACACAGAACATCAGCCCAAAGCATCTTAATACAGAACCACCTGCCCAAAGCATCCTAATTCAGAACCACCTGCCCAAGCATCCTAATTCAGAACCACCTGCCCAAAGCATCCTAATTCAGAACCACCTGCCAAAGCATCCTAATTCAGAACCACCTGCCCAAAGCATCCTAATTCAGAACCACCTGCCAAAGCATCCTAATTCAGAACCACCTGCCCAAAGCATCTTAATTCAGAACCACCTGCCCAAAGCATCCTAATTCAGATCCACCTGCCCAAAGCATCCTAATTCAGAACCACCTGCCCAAAGCATCCTAATTCAGAACCACCTGCCCAAAGCATCCTAATTCAGAACCACCTGCCCAAAGCATCCTAATTCAGAACCACCTGCCCAAAGCATCCTAATTCAGAACCACCTGCCCAAAGCATCCTAATTCAGAACCACCTGCCCAAAGCATCCTAATTCAGAACCACCTGCCCAAAGCATCCTAATTCAGAACCACCTGCCCAAAGCATCCTAATACAGAACCACCTGCCCAAAGCATCCTAATACAGAACCACCAGTCTAAAACATCCTAATACAGAACCCCAAGCATCCTAATAAAGAACCACCTGCCCAAAGCCTATTAATACAGAACCACCAGCCAAAGCATCCCAATACAGAATCACCTGCCCAAAGCATCCTAATACAGAACCCCAAGTACAAAGCATCCTAATACAGAACCCCAAGCCCAAAGCATCCTAATTCAGGACCACCAGTCTGAAGCATCCTAATACAGAACCCCAAGCACAACCCATCCTAATACAGAACCCCAAGCCCAACGCATTGTAATACAGAACCACCTGCCCAAAGCACCCTAATACAGAACCATCAGCCCAATGCATCCTAATACAGAACCATCAGCCCAAAGCATCTTAACACAGAACCATCAGCCCAAAGCATCTTAATACAGAACCACCTGCCAAAGCATCCTAATTCAGAACCACCTGCCAAAGCATCCTAATTCAGAACCACCTGCCCAAAGCATCCTAATTCAGAACCACCTGCCCAAAGCATCCTAATTCAGAACCACCTGCCCAAAGCATCCTAATTCAGAACCACCTGCCCAAAGCATCCTAATTCAGAACCACCTGCCCAAAGCATCTTAATTCAGAACCACCTGCCCAAAGCATCCTAATTCAGAACCACCTGCCCAAAAAACGAAATCACACATATAAATCTACAAAGACATTTTTTTAAATTTTTAATGCTTTTGTTTTTGTTAAACTCCGATCTAGACAATAAATAGATACAGAGTTTACGTATAATCCGGTGCAGAGTGTGAGTGTGCGTTTTTTTGTGTTTTCATTCTTCAACTGCCAGACATCCAGCTACGGAACGTAACTGAATACCTGGTCATCCAATAAAATTCTCCACATAGATCAGTGGTTCAAGCACTCCCTAACCGGACAGATTTTAAGGATTACCCTGTGGAAGCCCAGACTGAATCATGGAGCAGCAAATCCTTTCACCTGTGCTGTGCAGGAAAACCTGGCCTGTTGAGGGTACTTTAGTACCAGGGTTGGGTACCTCTATTATAGAGGATGATCACATGTACGCAACTAGCCTGGACACAATCCTTACGGGCAACAGTTTATGTATTACGAAGCCCCCCGAGTGCGTCCTTTCCAATCTTTCTTTATTCGCATTGTGGACCTACATACTGGGCAAACAATCTTGACAGCAAAGTTTTAGGGTCAGTGCTGAATTTCTAAGATTTTATAATTATCACTCTCCTGCCTGTTGGGAGTATAAAACATTGAAGCACGTATAGTGGAAATTTTGTATAGGAGGGGCTAATGCTTAGGCAGCTGGAGAATAACTAACAATTTCAGCTTCCTCGTAGCCGGTAATGAAATAAAACTGCCACCTGCAAAAAGCTGTCATTATGTTTATGTTGTTTTGCATCATGCAAAACCTAGTGACTCACTTGGAATAGGTAAACAAGAAAACAACACAGCGCTTCAAAAGACCAAAGTCCAAAATGAAGAAAGTGAAATAAACACTCAATATGTCCATAGGCCAAAGACGTTGTCTTTTGAGGGTGGATCTTCTCAGAGTAATGTCGATGGAGTATGTACTGTAGGGAGAAAGCACAAACACAGAGGACCAAAATTGCGCAGTAGGACAGTACCCAAAGTGAGAGTATTATATATCAATAATCAACTCACATTTTGTGGAGCCTACAACCGGCTCCCAGGAATAAGGCGAGCAGGGACTTTATGTTAGGTGCCCATAAAACCTTCACACGGCTTCTTTCAGGATTCACCAATGTGAGGGTAACGTTGTTGAGCCTCTATTGCTCCGTCACAATACGCTTAGGGAATCATAAGGTATTCCCCACACCTTCTTTGCAGGAGTTAAAAAGGCAGACAGCAAAAAAAAAATTTTTTTTTTTTTTTTTTTAAAAAAATTAAACATTTATTCATTTTAAAATAGATAGATCATATCTACCAAACCAAAGACCAGGACGCGTTTCGCCTACAAAGGCTTCCTCAGCTGGTTATCCTATATCCTATCTATTTTAAAATGAATAAATGTTTTTAATTTTTTATAAAAAAAAAAAAAAAAAAAAAATTTTTTTGCTGTCTGCCTTTTTAACTCCTGCAAAGAAGGTCTGGGGAATACCTTATGATTCCCTAAGCGTATTGTGACGGAGCCAATAGAGGCTCAACAACGTTACCCTCACATTGGTGAATCCTGAAAGAAGCCGTGTGAAGGTTTTATGGGCACCTAACATAAAGTCCCTGCTCGCCTTATTCCTGGGAGCCGGTTGTAGGCTCCACAAAATGTGAGTTGATTATTGATATATACATACTCTCACTTTGGTACTGTCCTACTGCGCAATTTTGGTCCTCTGTGTTTGTGCTTTCTCCTACAGTACATACTCCATCGACATTACTCTGAGAAGATCCACCCTCAAAAGACAACGTCTTTGGCCTATGGACATATTGAGTGTTTATTTCACTTTCTTCATTTTGGACTTTGGTCTTTTGAAGCGCTGTGTTGTTTTCTTGTTTACATAACTGCCATTTGGGTATTTAGAGAAACCCCCCATACAACATTCAGCGAGTGGGATAGACACCATTCCGGTGGGCGCTGCACCCCTCTTTTTCCTTTATCACTTGGAATAGGTGACTATTACTAAACAGCTAGCGCCATCTTTTGGCAATTGCAGCTCCCAAATTCCATCTCAGCCAGAACAAGGGAGAAGTCGTTGTCCTTTCGTCCCCTCGTTTCCCCCAGGTTCTCGGCCAAGGTGTTTGGTGTTGTAAGTAAATTGAATACATATCTGCAGAAAGTTCAAAATTTGGACAGTATTTCCATATGACGTGTCATTGTGACCGAAATGGGACATGGAAGAATGTGTATATGTTTTAAACTGCATTTTAATGGGTAACAATGAAAATCCAGACACGAAAGTCAGCAACAACAAAATACATGCTTAATCTTACAGGGTGATTCAAAGAGATCCTAATTGTGGCCGAAAGGTAACCGAACAGTGAAATTCAGCGTACCTTTCCTGGCCATTCGGCTATCCAGAGAGCAGGTAGTTCGCCAAATGATGGCGAATTGCCTGCACATACGGTGCCTGTACGAGGGCAGTGAAATCCCCATAGAGAAGCAATGCTTTGTCTATTCAGAGAACAAAAACCAGCAGTGAAAAGTTGCCGAATTGCCCTGCTCTTCGGTGGTTTCATTCGACAGGTTTATTCAGTCGATTCCCATAGGCTTCAATGTTAAAAATATTCCCATTTTAATTCAATATCTAATAAACCGTTTAATATTCTATTCTGTAGTAAAAAGTCTCTTTATTTACAGATTTTTTTTAGGATCTTTTAGGCATTTTTTTTCGTATTTTTATTGCAAAACTATTTTCCCTTTTTTTAAATCGTTTTTTCTGTAACAGCCCTTTTTATTATCATTCATTGGATCTCATATGTAAATTCCAGACATTTTTTCGCTCAGTAGTTTTTTTGCAAACAGTGTTTCACTTTTCAAACATTCAAGCGTACTGTTTTTTTTTTTTTTTCTTCACGCCATTCGTCTGCGGTGTCGGCTTTTTCCAGCGGCTGCTCTGTGCTGTGATCTGAGGCTGAGACTGATCTGAGACAAAACCGCCCCCAGTCCCAGCTTTGAAGCATCAGTTTGGACCAAGAAATCCTCCTGAAAGTTCGGGGCTACAAGGACAGGTTCTTGACACAACGCCCGCTTCAGTGTGCAAAATGCTGTTTCGGCCTCCCCAGTCCAATGGATCATTGTGGACTTGTTTCCTTTTGGGAGGTCTGTCAGAGGTGAGGCCAGACTAGCGAAATTGGGAAAAACCTCCTGGAATAACCCACGATTCCCAGAAAAGAACGCACTTGTTTTTTTGAAAGAGGACGGGGCCATTTTTGAATAGCCTCCACTTTGTTCAATTGGGGTTTAATCATTCCTCGACCTACCACATAACCCAAATAGCGGGCCTTTCCTAACCCAAGCGTACTTTTCTCAGGGTTCACCGTGAATCCTGCCTGTCGGAGGGCATCCAGGACTAACTGGACCTTCTGCAAATGACTCTCCTAGTCTTGGCTAAAAATGACGAGGTCATCCAGGTAAGCTCCTGAGTACTCCTTATGGGGTCTTAGGACTTGATCCGTGGCCCTCTGAAAAGTGGCTGGGCCCCATGTAACCCAAAAGGCATCCTGACATACTGCCATAATCCCAAGGGGGTAGCAAATGCTGTTTTCTCTCTGGCTTCATCTGAGAGGGGAATCTGCCAGTACCCTTTGGTTAAGTCTAGGGTGGAAATGAAACGGGCAGGACTTAACCTTTCAATCAACTCATCTACCCGAGGCATGGGGTAAGCATCTGGTTTGGAGACTTCATTTAACTTTCAGAAATCGTTACAAAACCTCCAGGTCCCATTGGGCTTGGGTACCAAGACTATAGGGCTCAACCAACTACTGGTGGATTCCTCAATAATCCCAAATTCAGGCATACTTTTTAATTCCGCCGAGACCACCTGTCGACGGGCTTCGGGAATACGGTAGGGTTTTACGTTCACTCGAACACCAGGGTCTGTGTGAATATCATGTTTAATTACCTTGGTCAATCCTGGCAGACCTGAGAAAATGTCTCTATTCTTCTGTAAAAACTCCTTTATTTCCTGTTTTTGAGCAGGTGAGATGGTCTCTGCTATGCCTACTTTTTTTATCTGGGCACTAACACCAGAACCCGATCACCAGGTTGAAACTCTCTAACCTTGCAGACCGATTGTACAAGCGACTTTGAGTCACCTGTGCAACCTGCAAATGCTCCCTGACTATGGGCAGTACGTTTGCCATTCCATCCTGCATTTGGGTGACATGTTCAACTACACTCCGATAAGGAGTAGTTTCTTGCTCCCAAGTCTCCTTAACTATGTCCAATAATCCACAGGGGTGTCTTCCATAAACCAGCTCAAATGGCAAGAACCCTGTGGATGCCTGGGGTACCTCTCGTATTGCAAACAACAAATGGGGTAGCAGAAAATCCCAGTCACAGCCATCCTTCTCAACCACTTTCTTAAGCATCCCCGTCAGGGTTTTGTTAAAGCGCTCTACTAAACCATCGGTTTGCGGATGATACACTGAAGTACGCAAATGTTTAATTCTGAACAGTTTGCACAGTTCTTTCATTATCTTAGACATAAAGGGTGTTCCTTGGTCAGTCAGGATCTCAGACGGGAGCCCTGTTCTCGTGAACATCTGAAACAACTCCCTTGTAATGATCCTGGAAGACATATTCCTTAAGGGGACCGCTTCAGGATTTTGGCGTAGTCAAGGACTACTACGACGTATTGGTGTCTTATAGCTGACTTGACTAAGGGGCCGACCAAGTGCATGGCTATGCGTTGAAACGGCACTTCAATAATCGGACGCGGCACCAAAGGACTTCAAAAATGGTGTGTTGGGGCGGTTATTTGGCAGGTTGGGCAGGACTCACAGAAGTCCTTTGTTTCCCGGTACACTCAGGCCAAAATAATCATTGTAAAACCCATTCCTGAGTCTTAACCGCCCCAAGATGTCCCCCAAGCACATGAGCATGAGCCAACTGTAGCACGGTGCGCCTAAAAGGCTTGGGCACCACCAGTTGTTCAATAATTTCATCATTTTCTTTCGTTACCCTGTATAGTAAATCAGCATTTACAGCAAAATGTGGGAACCGATCATTTGCCCCAGGTTGCTGGGCTTCACCATTTAATACAGTGACCTGGTCTCTGGCAGGGATAAGAGTGGGATCCCTCATCTGAGCACTCAAAAAAATCTTCCCTGGAAAACTCTGTCACCGAGGTCGGGGTCAGAGGAATTGGCTTCCACCTCTAACCCGGCAAACACTTCTAAGGGACCCGGGTCAGATTCAGCAAGTTCAGGTGTGTCATCCTCCCTTTTTGGGGAGGATTCAGAACCCTTTACCTTTTGTTCGTACAAGTCCCAGAACAAAGGGAAGTCACGTCCAATCAACAGTTCATGGTGCAATCCCGGCATTACCCCAACATTCAATGAAGCAGTTCCCACTGAGGTAGACAGGGTTACCAGGACTACAGGGTAGTTTTTGACCTCACCATGCACACAAATAACCCCCACGTACTCTTTAGGGACCAGCTTTCCCTGCAGTTTGTCCGCTCTAAGCAGGGTAACGACACTTCCAGAGTCAAGGAGGGCAACAACCTCCATACCATAAACGTACACGACACTCTCATGTGGTTTTTCGTTTGTGGAAACACAGGCCGCATAGGCATACAGGGAGCAGCGCCGGCTCACAACGCACTCCATAGGCTCCTCTCGCTTTGGACACTGGGCCGCCAGATGACCCATTTGGTGGCAGGTCCAGCAACGCATGTCGCGGGGTCCTCTTTCCAATGGCAAGTTCCCAGGAGGGTTAGTTGCTGCGGTGCCTTTATTATGAATAGCCCGCACCCAAGCAGACACAGTGCGTGTGTCTGTAAACATCCTTGATCCAGGACGCAGCTCTCTGGTTGGTGCAGTGTCCCCAGACAAACACTCGGCACAGGTGTATCGCTCTACTGCTGCAGCCATCTCATCCAGGGTTTGGGGTTCTGTTTGAGTCACCCAACGATACAGTCCCTTGGGGAGGCCAGGGCAAAACGGTCCAGGGCAACCTGCTCCACAAGCTGCTGTGGGGAAAGTTTCTCCGGCTGTAACCAGTCATTCAGGAGGTGCAGCAGGGCAAACAGCTGGGCACGGGCAGGCTTGGTCTGAACATATCGCCAGGCATGGACCCGGTTCGCCCTTAAAGTAACAGTCACTCCCATTCTAGCCAAAATCTCTGCTTTCAGCTGTGTATAAACGCATGCAGATTCAGGGGCCAGGTCGAAATAAGCTTGTTGTGACTCACCGATCAGGAAAGGGGCCAGTACATCTGCCCAGTCCGCCTCAGGCAGCCCTTCACGGGTGGCAATTCTCTCTGTCTGCTGGGGTCATCTTTTGCAGAGCCCGCTGCACAGTCTTCCAAGGGTTATGTGCTGTGTCTCCAGCCTCCTCGACCCTTCTGGCTTGCTTCGTCACTGTGGTTTCCAATGCTGCAATCTGTTCATCCAGCAGGCGATTGGTCTCCTGTTGGGCTGCAACTGCCTGTGCACTGATCTGCTGTTGAGCGACACTGGCCTGCTGTTGAGCCACTGTGGCTTGTACCAGGTGCTTAACCAGCTCCTCCATGTCCTTTCCTGGGGTTTGCAACGCTTGAGCAGTTTTCACCCAGGACATGTAATTAGACCTGTCTCTTTAAATGTCAGGTTTTTTTTCACAAAAGTTCACTCGCTTCGCTTATGAGGGGTGGCCGCTCTGCCCGCATCCGAACACCAATTGTAGGGAACCCCAGGGGTACACATGCGGCTTCAACACAGTCAATATATAAATAAGCAGTTCTTTTTCCTTTTCTTTTTATTTCATCCAGCAGCAACAGAAATAAACAGCTTTCTTATCCAGCAGCAACAGAACAAAACAGCTTCCTTATTCAGCAGTAACAGAACAAACAGGTTTCTTCAGCAAATCAAACCTAAGGAAAAGTCTTTCCATACAGTTGCACTGCGCAATGCTTTTAGGTAATCTCACCCAGATAATCCAATAGCTCCAGAGCAACCACACACACAGAGCTTTCTGTGTGACTCCCATCTTCTCCTACTCCTCTCTCTCACCTGTGTTACTTTTGTGTTTTTAACGGGAAGGGTTGTAGGGGAAGTACCTACCCTCCCAGGTTAACCCCTTCCTTGCTCTCAGCCCTGCTGACTCTGCACAATATATATATATATATATATATAGCCAGCAGTACCTCAGATCCCTGGTCCAGGATAAGTCTATCTTACTGAGTGCCTTACATCTGTGATCTTGTTTATCCATTCTGTGTATGACTTTTGTCTAGGGTATTTCACTATTCTCTTGTCTGCTCCCTGTACCGTGTATTCTGGTAACCTGTGTATGAATTTGGCTCATGGTTCCTGACTATTTTCTTGCCTGGAACCTGTATTCTGATTTTCTGTGTATTGACTTTGGCTTGTATGACTTGTTCTTCTGGTTTCTGATTCCTAGTTAAAGCTGACAATCCTCCCTGGTGTCTAGACCAGGCTTTTCCCTGACAATTCTTATATATTCCTGTTTATGTTCTGTATGTCTTGTTTCCTTGTCCTTATGTATTTAGTCCAGCAGCATATTGCAGAATATATTGGAGGCCAGCTAAAGGACTTCTTTCTAGTTTAGGACCTGTGTTGCTACTGGATATCTCTTACTCTGATTTCTTGCAAACCCCTGTTGTTTATTGTGGTGTTTATCCCTAGCCCTGTAATCTGTATTAGATAAGAAGGCCACTTGAAGGACCTTACCCCAGTGCAGGGCCCCCTCTTGTGTCTATATTCTGTCCTGTCAGCTCTTGTTCAGTTTCTATGTATTCTGAGTACTGGGTTCTGTATCATGCAAGCAACTAACCCGTCTAAAGGGCTTAACACTCTGTATAAATGGCCCTCCTTGGCATCTGCCTGGGGCACTCGTGACAGAGATGGGTTTTGAGGGATTTCTTGAAGGCCGGAAGATCAGGGGCGAGTTTGATAGGACGAGGTAAGTCATTCCACAGGACTGGAGCGGCCCTTGAGAAGTCTTTGAGGCGAAAGTTGGCCATGCGCATGTAGACAGATGACCGGTGGAGATTGCCTGCCGACTGGAGTTGTCTAGATGGGACGTGCTTGCAGAGTAATGAAGACCTGTAGGGAGGAGTTGAGTTATCAAGCGATTTGTATATAATACATGAAAAGTGTGGGACAAGGAGTTTTAGGAATGTCTTTATGGGGAATAAAGTCCAGTAGGAAATTTATTAAAAGTGGTTTAAAAAATTCTCTTGCTGTATATGACAAATTTTGATTTGTTGCCCTTCCGGGATATATGAAGCACTGTCATTATTTAAGGAGGTTATGGTATGGTTTTACGTGCCTGGTCACAAAACATATGTGGCCACAGTCAAGGAGCACACACCCAGCTATGACATTCAATGGAACATAAAACAGCTAATTGTGACAATCAATATAATTAAGAATTAATAGTGGAGACCTGATACTCCTTAAACAGGATTAGCCTCGTTTCTCTGCTTAGGTTTGATCTTTAGTGGATAGACCCCGTTAGTGTTCTACAACAATGTCCCTCCTCTGTGATTTTTGCTGTGTTAAATTGCTACTTTATAGTGTTACATTACTAATAAGCCTATGTGTTGTGCCGCAGCCTTTCTTTGCTTTCTGCCTGATGCATTCCCCTCAGTCCAGCTCTTGGGACCAGCAATTAGCTGTGGATATCCAGAGTCCTAATGAAAAGCAAAGCTATTTCGTAATTGCCAGTGGTAAAATTAGCAAAGTCAATTATTTTCCCCGAGGCTTTTTACTGTAGATATTAGGAGGATAAAAAATAATTGCCTTAGGTAGTACTTTGATTTTTAAATAACACAAATAGCATGTTCATAATTCTTTTAATTACTCTGCTCTCGCTGCACTTTAGCATGCGAAACATTTAGTCCAAAGTTAATTAAAATAGCATTTTTTATATTCCAACATCCTTTGAATAATGCAAGAGAAGAAAATTAAGTTTGTAATAATAGAAGAGGGATTTTACTAAATTTAACTGGCAGTTCAGCAGCATATTCTTAACTGATCGGCTTTTGCCCAAACCTAAAGGGTCTTTTCACAAAGCACTGAAATTGCACGCAATGTTGGTGCTTTGATTTTCACCGCAAATACGCTGAATTCACTATTTAGCAAATGGTCACTGTATTTTGCCGAAATTGGAGTCGCTGAAGCAGTTATTGGAGGTTGGCGACCACTGTCAAACTGCGTCGGATTTTAATCTGCGAATTTCACCGAGGTGCATATAAAAAAAAAAAAACACTAATGGAACTCTCCTAATAGGTGTTTAAACCAATAAAAAAGTATTAAAATGTGTCTATATAATAAAAAAGGTCCTTTAAAAACTTATTAAAAAGTCTGTTACAGACTTTCTAAAAACTTTTTTTTAAAAATTGGAAACAAAATTTCGTCAAGAAAATAGGCCATTCGCTGAAAATGGAAAAAAATGGGCTTTTAAAAAAGCTAAGATATTACGGGCCCTATTCCTTGATGTGTGCTAAAATGGGGATGCCAACGGGGTAAATCTGCAGCTTTCCCCATAGCGTCCCCATTTTACCGCAATATTCCGAGGCAGGCACTAATTCAGCAGCCTGCCCCAGAACACAGCGCTAGCCTAGCTGATACTCGTGGTAACACTTCCACGTTGCTGCGATTATCAAGAGTTGCAGTGCCTGGTCACGAGATCGCGCAGGGTCGCGGATTGATTTGCGGAGGGACTCTGCCTACTATTTGTCCCCAGTCTCCCTCTGCTCTCGGGTATCTGATTTATTGGGGGGTGGGATTAAGCTGGTGCTAAATAATTCTGTAGAAGCGGTATCAGTTAGCACCAGCTTCTAGCTGTGGTTAACTTTTTAGTAATTAGCGCTAGGACTATGTAATACCTTAATTATCCTAATGCTAATTAATGATTGCAGTCGCCATGTTAAGTACAGGAATAGGATGAGCAAAGTACAGTATGCTCACGCTAGCTAGCTCAATCACTGATGTGCTAACATATTTTTTTCTACACCGGACGTGCTGAAAGCCTCCTCTTTGAAGCGCTACAACACGCGTTCGACAGGGCTGCAAAGCGTGATGCTCCATAGTAGGATCGAGCCTTGCAGCGGTGAGCACACTAACTGAGCTCAGCGAGGTGGCCAGATGGCCGTCAGAGTGGAAGGAACGTCCACTCTCACGGTCGTTCCTTCCGCCCTCAAAAACACTCGTCTGACACCAACCTTAAACTCAACTATAAAAATAACAGGTACTTTCAGCATCTTGGAAACCTAGAAGAGAACAATCTATGGTTGCAGTCAAGAGAAAGAGTTAGTGGGGAAGGAAAGGCAATTTACAGTTACTTGTATAGCGCCAACAGATTCTGCAGCGCTTTACAATGGGGGGGGGGCACAAACGTGTCACATCATAAATAATGATACATTAGGAGCAGAAGATCCTGTGACCCTGCCAGTAAGATAATTGTCCTGCTAAAACAGCACTTTTCACATCTATTTGCCACCTGGTGTGTTCTCTGCACACTTGACTGACACCACTATCTTCTTGTTTCTTCATTAGCCACAGAAACATTTACAAATTACACTTCTTTCTCTGGTTTTAGGTTACCCAGACCTGCCCATCTTAAAAATATTTGCATTCTTTTACAAATTTAGTGATGTCACAGGAAGTGGTATCCAATAAAATACCATTTGATAAAGTATGCTAGGATTCTTTTCACAATTTGTATTGGTATAATACTTTGTGGGAGTTTGTGGGAGCTGTA
Source organism: Leptobrachium leishanense (assembly GCA_009667805.1). Lineage (NCBI taxonomy): Eukaryota > Metazoa > Chordata > Amphibia > Anura > Megophryidae > Leptobrachium > Leptobrachium leishanense. The sequence continues at coordinate 281,118,408 of CM019066.1, forward strand.
TCTCAATGATCCCACGGTACTGTGTGTAGACCTATGGAGGCACATTGTGTGTGATGACCGTTAAAGGCCTACTGTGCACTGTGTCCACTTGGTCTTCTCTGGTACCACTACTCCATGCACCCTCTTCCACCCTCTGGTGAGGGTCTAGATGGGCTGATTCTGCCTTCTGAGTGCAGGGGCATAGTCCAGCCTAGATCCTGAGCCCTGATGTGAAGTGAGTGAAGATACAGTTGCAAGAAAAAGTATGCGAACCCTTTGGGATTACGTGGAGTTTTGCATGAATTGGTCATAAAATGTGCTCTGATCTTCATCTAAGTCACAACAATTTGAAAAACAGTCTGCTTAAAATAATACAACACAAACATATGTTTTCATGTGTTTATTGAACATAGCATGTAAACATTCACAGTGCAGGGTGGAAAAAGTATGTGAACCCCTAGCCTAATGACTTCTCCAAGAGCTAATTGGAGCAAGGAGTGAGCCAACCTTGAGTCCAATCAGTGTGATATTATTGGATGTGCTGCTGAAAGCTGTCCTGCCCTTTAAAAACACACACCAATTTTGGGTTTACTGGTTTCAAGAAGCACTGCCTGATGTGAACCATGCCTCGCAGAAAAGAGCTCTCAGAAGACCTAAAATCAAGAATTGTTGACTTGCATGAAGCTGGAAAGGGTTACAAAAGTATCTCCAAAAGCCTTGATGTTCATTTGTCCATGGTAAGACAGACTGTCTACAAATGGAGAAAGTTCAGCACTGTTGCTACTCTCCCTAGGTGTGGTCGTCCTGTAAAAATGACTGCAAGAGCACAGCGCAGAATGCTTAATGAGGTAAAGAAGAATCCTAGAGTGTCAGCTATAGACTTACAGGAATCTCTGGCACATGCTTACATTTTTGTTGACCCCTCTACAATAAGGGAAACATTAAACAAGAATGGAGTACATGGGAGGACACCACGGAGGAAGCCATTGCTGTCCAAAAAGAATATTGCAGCACGTTTGAAGTTTGCAAAAGAGCACCTGGATGTTCCACAGCACTACTGGCAAAATATTCTGTGGACAGATGAAACCAAAATTGAGTTGTTTGGAAAAAACACATAACACTATGTGTGGAGAAAAAATGGCACAGCACACCAACATCAAAACCTCATCCACACTGTAAAACATGGCGGAGGGAGCATCATGGTTTGGGGCTGCTTTGCTGCCTCAGGGCCTGGGCGGATTGTTGTCATTGATGGAAAAATGAATTCCAGAGTTTATCAAGACATTTTGCAGGAAAACGTTAAGACCATCTGTTCGCCAACTGAAGCTCCGCAGAGGATGGGTGATGCAACAGGACAATGTCCCACAGCATACAAGTAATTCAACAAAAGAATGGCTTCAACAAAACAAAATACGCCTTCTGGAGTGGCCCAGTCAGAGTCCTGACCTCAACCCGATTGAAATGCTGTGGCATGACCTTAAGAGAGCGATTCACACCAGACATCCCAAGAATATTGCTACACTGAAACAGTTTTGTGAAGAGGAGTGGTCCAAAATTACTCCAGATCGTTGTGCAGGTCTGATCTGCAACTACAGGAAACGTTTGGTTGAGGTTATTGCTGCCAAAAGAGGGTCAACCAGTTAAGTCCAAAGGTTCACATACTTTTTTCACCCTGCACTGTGAATGTTTACATGTTCTGTTCAATAAAAACATGAAAACATATCATGTTTGTGTTGTATTATTTTAAGCAGACTGTGTTTTTCAAATTGTTGTGACTTAGATGAAGATCAGAGCACATTTTATGACCAATTCATGCAAAACTCCACGTAATCCCAAAGGGTTCACATACTTTTTCTTGGAACTGTATTTGAACACTGAGCAGGAAGGAATATATAAGTCTCATGTATAATGGTGGAGCGGTGGAATATGTAAATTTATTCAGTCTTTGACATTTAAAATAATTTTTAACAAATCCTAACTACAATAGTTATTGTTATGAGAAAAGAACCTTTAACGTATGACAACTTATTAGCTGGGAGGATTTTATATTTTTGTCAATCTAAATGTTTGGAGAAAGTTTGCTGATTTTCTTTTTTTTTTTCTTCCCCCATTGGAAAAACTAAACTCACTTGTAAGTACTATTATTCAATTTTTTTACTCAGATTTATTTCCCTTATTATGTCTTTTGTTTGGCTCGTGAACATTTCCAGTGGACATTAAAATACAATCGCTGAATGTAGAAAATAATCTTTGTAAACCATCCTGCAACTGAGAAATAGAAAGAAAAATAACATTCAATCGTTTCCAATTAAGTTCAGCACAAAACCTGCAACTCTATCCTATTCTCTTAAGCCATTTTGGACGTTGCAGCCTTCCAGTGTTAGAGTTGGAGTACAGCCTTGTGTTTCAAAGTGTTATAAAAAGAGAAACCTAAGAATCTATCGTTTGTGTACAAGAACTTTTATCTTTAATCCTGTAAATGTCCTTTGAATACTTAAAATTATAATAGATTTTCCCATACATTCTTATTTTTCACTCCTGAGGTGAACACGTTCTTTTGTTTTTAAAGTTGTATTTTGAGCAGTTCTACAATATAATGTGAAAATAGTTTACCAATATTTATTTATAAAGTATTTTATCAGGAAGGATACATTGAGATTTCTCTCGTTTTCAAGTATGTCCTGGGTTCAAGAACATTGAATTTTTACAGTAGGTCCCGAAATACAAAATAATAAAATGCAAGATATTAAAAAAAAACACAGATTAACACAGAAAATAAATATGTAGGAAATCTAGTCACTATGTTACATGTTTACAGGTGCATTTTGTATTGAGGTATGTTAGTAAGGAGCTCTTGAGTAACTTTAGACTGGGGGAAGATTTGATGGTGTCTGGGAGGTTATTCCATAATTGTGGTGCTCTGTAGGAAAATGAGGATCGAGCCACTTTCTTTTTGTATTGTGGTATTGCAAGTAAGGTGCCGGTCCTGGATCTGAGGTTATAGGATGAGGGAACTGCTGGGGGAAGCAGACTATTCAAGTAGGGTGGTAGCTTCCCAGAAAAGCTCTTAACCTCCCTGGCGGTCTATTTATTGTGAAATTTCTTGTCTAAAAGCGGTCAATTTTTTAAGTTTTTTTGCCCCCCCCCCCCCCTAGCGGTATCCCGAGTGTGGCTCGGGGGTTAAATTCCTATGTTGGAAGCGGTAACCCCGAGCAACACTCGGGATGCCACTGGATACATCACCTCACCCTGCGCTCCCTCGATGTCCCCCGCAGTCTCCTCCGGCAATCGCAACCTCATTACTTCCTGGTTCTCTCCTTGTGAGAAGGAGTCCAGGAAGTATAAGGTCGTGATCGCCGGAGGAGACTGCAGAGATCAACGAGGGAGCGCAGGGAGAGTGATGTATACAGCCCGAGTGTTGTGTCTCGGGGTTACTGCTCTCAGCGGTGAAATTTAACCCTGAAACACACTCGGGAGCAACGCCAGGGAGGTTAAACACCAGGTTGGAAAGGAATATGGGAAGACACTGGCAAAAAGTAGCCGGATTCGTGAAAAACCTTATAGACAAATAGAATCAATCCTTGGTTAACACTCACCCATTCAGAATAGAAGACAAAATAGTGGCCAGTGTTTTGCCAATTAAATTGGATTAAGAGATCATTTTTGTAGTTGAAGTATAAATGACATCTAAAATGTATTTAGTAGCTCAGGACACAAGTCACACGTGATGAATGGTTTGGAGTGGTTGGATCTTCCAGAGATCAGAAGTGGTGGATGGCTTGGTGTGATAAGGCCGGGTGCACACGAGCGTAGTCTGCTGCGCACAGTACGCGCCTTATGACACACTATATGACGTCCGTTCTAGCATATAATGTCGTGGATAGAGAACACCACATGTAGTACGCGCGCAACGCATCCTGCACGCTGCATACATCTGCCACGGAAACACCAAAGCAAAATCGCTAGGATTGACGCCGTATAGACGACGTTGGACATGTGCTGGAGGCAAATTCAGTTTGTACAACGTCCGTCAAATAGAACGGATCATCTGGTGTCTAACAATCTTGTCCGTCATAAAGTGCGTCCTTTTTAACGCGAGTACTGTGCGCAGCAGACTATGCTTGTGTGCACCCAGCCTAAGATCTTGCAGAGAACCTAAAAAGAATTATGGTAACAGGGCAGATTGACCAGTTGGGTGCTTCAGACACTGAAGGGTCTCGTCAGAGTAAATCCCGTTCAAGGTCCCCTGTTGCGGGCTAGTCACGCCCATTTCTTTCCTGCTCTAGCTGCGCACTGCAAGCAATCTTGATCAGAGGAGCCCCCAGACAAAGGTAATGGGACCCTGCCATCATCTCTCAAAAAGGGAGTACCACAATCCTTACACCCAGTTTTTTCCTCACTTTATCAAAAATAAAATGTCACTGAGCAAGTTCACAATTTAGGCCAAAATAGTAGAATAAAGGCATACTCTAAGCAGGTATGTCAGACTCCAGCGCCAACAAATATTGTTGAAATACAACTCACACGATTCTCTGGCCATCTAATGCATTCAAAGAATTCCGTGAATTGTAAGCCAGCAACATCTGGGGGCCAGAGTTTGTAATCCCTGCTCTAACCTAAAGAAAAAAAGGGGTTGCCAGAGAAGTTAATTATTTAGTTTTCTTTGAAGACCCGTTTCCTTTCTAGCTTCTGGGTCTACCATGATGCTCTTCCCAGATTAACTGCACCAGCTTCAGGAAGAAGCAGACGTTGTTGCTTTGCTGAGCACTCTGTCACCTAAATGTCTCTTGATGCAAAAGCATTGAAAGACATTGGCTGATCTGCGCATCCTAGGCAGTGTAGATCGTTCCCCAGAAGTCTGTTCCAGTTTGACAGCTCCATTGTGACTGACAGACTTCAGGCATAGATACGATCGGTCCTTCGCCTTGGAACATGTTGCAGCCTGACTGGGCAGTGGAAGTTTAGTGCAGGAGGTGATACCTAGCACACTATGACCAATTAACAGCAAAAATGTGTAGGGATGTCCTAATACGATCCTAAAGATCGCGACCCAATCACGGTATTTATTTATTTTGAGGATCAGCTTTTTCAAGCCTGCAGCATGCCGGACTGTGAAACCTCAGCTTCGGCATTCACCGCAGCGCCTTTCCTGCCTACTCGAAGAGAAGACACTGCGGGTGCACACAGAGCTGCTGGTTGTTAATGAAAGCTGTGTGGAATCTGCATGCGGCTTTAAGAAATCTTCAAAACGCCACCATACTCGCCAAGTAGTACTCGCACTCCCCCTGTGTGAGTATGGACATCATTACGGACATTGCCAAAGATTGCTTGCAGATTTCACACTGCACAGCTTTCAGCAACATCCAGTGGCTCTGTGTACACCCGCAGCATCTTCTCTGTAAACACGTAAGGAGCTGCAGTGACCCTGGCATTGCTTAGCAGTCAAGCCGCTGGTCCAACTGCGGGACGTGTATACTCCAATTGTGACTCGAATTGAGACTCCGTATCAGCCGATCCTAAACACTGCACAACTCGTATCGGCGCCTCAAATAGGCCAGGACATCCCTAAAAATTTGGTTATGGGGACTATAGTGGTCCTTTAAAAAAATTTAAAAAATCCTCCTAATCTATTTTCCATCCCGACTAATTTGGTCTATATTTTACTACATCGCCAGTTTTACTGAATTTTTATTATGACTAATAAACTGTTTGTGTGTATGTTTATTGTTGAGGGACCTAGGGATTAATTTTGCCTGGAGGGCCAGAGTTCTCTCACTCCACCCCTGTTTGTTAATATTTTCATACACAAACATCATTTCATTAGCAATATGGATAACTCCCATGTGCCTGTATATAGGAAAAAATAGTAGGATTATGGTAGCGAGAGTGAATTTCTGGTTTTTGCCTATGTTCTTGAAAAGCTGTAACGGCATTTTATAAATTGGAAGCTGTCTACCTGACAGAACATGTACATTGTGCTGGCTCTTAGTCAAGTCTGTCTTTGCTATTTTATGTTACTTACGTTTAGCATGTTCTGCCTCTTTCTATTTTTTTAGGATCATGTGGTATTTTTCATACTAAAATATTGGGCTGTGCAATTAATCGCAAAAAAAATCGCGATTTAAGCACATGCAATTTCTAAATCGCATAAGGCTGCAATTTTATCTATTCATTTTATCGGCTCCATGTAAGCTTCCGGCGGCATGGAGCTTTGGGCGCTCGCAGGGGGAACCACGTGTACAGCCGCGTTCTCGCGGCTCGTCACGTGGTTCCCCCAGGCGAGCGCCCAAGCTCCATGCTGGGCTCACAGGGAGCCGAACACGCAGCGCAAAGAGGTGAGCTGGGGCAGTATATCCATGTGCTGGGGGCAATATCCATGAGCTGGGGCAATATGCATGAGCTGGGGCAGTATATCCATGTGCTGGGGCAGTATATCCATGTGCTGGGGCAGTATATCCATGTGCTGGGGCAGTATATCCATGTGCTGGGGCAGTATATCCATGTGCTGGGGCAGTATATCCATGAGCTGGGGCAGTATCCATGTGTTGGGGCAGTATATCCATGTGCTGGGGCAGTATCCATGAGCTGGGGCAGTATCCATAAGCTGGGGCAATATTCATGTGCTGGGGCAGTATCCATGAGCTGGGGCAGTATCCATGTGTGAGCTAGGGCAGTATTCATGTGCTAGTCGCAAATAAAATCGCAATCGCAATATTCATTCAAAAAATCGCAATATGATTATTTTGTCCATATTGCACAGCCCTACTAAAATAGTTAAGCCACTGTTGTTTTTTTTTTTCAATTAAATGTTTTATTTTAGGAAATAGTCAGCGGAAAATCATGCAAGAAAATAGTGATTGGTCTTGTAGGGCCAAACAATAAACTGTACGAAATCACATATAACGGATATGTCCACACAGAGCTTAACTACGTTAACAATGAAATCGCAGGTGGTAATAAGTCATCTAGGTACCACAAGTTGTCTACCAGAATAACATTTTGAAGCGGAGGGTATCCTCAAAATCTAGGAATGCCGACATATAAAGGATCAGAAACTGAGGTCATAAGCACATAGAGTGGCAAGAGGTATCCAAGGTAGGAAGGGGGGGGGGTTGGGGGAGACGTACCAAAAAGTGCTCCAAGACCCAAAAGAATAAGCCACTGTTTTGTGTCTGATAAGTACATGTAAACAGGTGGCTCCTGTTCGGAAAATAGGCTTTTCATTGAAGTAAAGAAAAAAAGTAGACCTAGTTGATGATGAAAAACACATTCAGATTTTCCAGCAGGGCTATTCCATGATATGACGTCCAAAAACTCCTTAAAGGGACACTTCATGCATTCTGACCAATTTAGCTAATTAAAGTGGTCAAGCTGTGTGTGGATCTGTCCCCTTCCCACAGCCCCAATTAGTCTGTTATCACTGTTTTGAAGGGTAGGAGTTTCCTTTGCACACACAACGGTCACTTGGCAGATGGATTTTTGAATATCCTGCCTACCAGGGACCAGCTCGGGACCAATGTCGGCATGTATTTCCTGGACATATGTAGGAGTAACCGTATTAGTAATGATATGAGCTTTCAAGTGCCTCCCTGGTTGTGGCCCTAACTGGAACCTCGGAAAGAAATTGAAATAGTTTTATTAAATTGCTAGGCTCTGTAACAAAATTTGCCTCCATGAAACGATTGGGGATAGTCTTCAGTACATCACGGACTTTCTGGATTGTACTGATGTTGCCATAGAGTGGATGATGTAGTCCTTGACTTCTGAAGTGTTGATGGTTCGTCTGCATTATTTGAAAGCAGTACTTGAATTAGACCACCCCGCTCTCCTCTCTAACACCAACACCCGAGTGGTACATGCCTAGCATATGATCACCCACGTAGACCTAGTTTCAGCATGCTTCCATAGCTTCTCATATTTACTCCTTCAGAGGGGAAAACCTTTTTGAAAAGTACCTATAACCAGTGGCGTCACAAGGGGGGTGCAGACCGAATTCGGGTGACACCGGAGGCATACCTCCCAGGGGGTGACACCACCAGCCAAAATGTGCCCCCTCCCTCGGCCTCTGCTTGGACATCTATCATAATGATCTCCCGTCGAGCACTGCAAAACCGTCAGATCCAGTCCGCGCTTCCTCCCGAGTCGTTCCGTCACGCGCACTCTACGGCACTGGGAGGAATTGATCATATAACATTACTTCCTCCTGGTGCTCCATGATGCATGTGCAGCTGCGGAGGAGAGCGAAGTAGGGACAGCAGGAGGGCGCTGGTCACTTCAGGTCAGCTCATCTTGACCATGCTCCCCCCCGGTAAGTCCATGGCTTCAGGCAGCTGGGTAGGAGCCGGTTCCCCCGAGGCCCTTCTGCGCTGCGGGTTCATGCTGCCTCCCCCAGAGCTCTCTAGCCTCTTGACGGCCGGCTCTGTCCCTCACGGCCACCTGAAAAGAGTGGGATGAAATGGAAAAGGGTGAAATGAAAAGGAAGGTGGTGAAATGCATAGGAAGGGGGGATGAAATGAAAAGGGGGCAATGAAATAGAAGGGGGATGAAATGAAAATGAAGGGGGAGAAATGAAAAGGAAGCTGGGTGAAATGAGAAGAGTGTGGTGAAATTAACATGAGAAGAGTGGGACATGAAAAAGGAAAACTCACTGCCTTTTCCTTTAGAGGACTATTGCTGTGGATCCTGTTGTAACGTTGGGCTTCCAGCCTTTCCGGTGTGCTTGACGGCAGCATGTATGATGCTGCTTGCTCTCCAACGCCCGGTTTAAATTGAAACAGGCAGGGAGGTGGCTGCATGAGGCGTAGCTTGAGAGGGGGGCGCGGTCTGGTGAAGGTCTTTTAAAAACCAACAGTTCCTTCTAAGCAGTGCCAGATCGTGGTTATCCATACCTGAGCTCCTTGCAGTGGCGGAAGTACCAGGGTCGCAGCGGTCGCAGTTGCGACCGGGCCCTGGCATTCCGCCACTGGAGGGGGGGCCCAGCGCCGCCGCCAGATTCCGGCAATCAGTGCCGGAATCTGGGAGCCGCGCGCTGGCCGTCCCTCTCCCTGCGAGCGGCCACTGACATGCAGCTTGGCCGCTCACGTGGGAGAGAAACCACCTGACCAGCGCACGGGACCTCGCGCTGATCAGGTGGTTTCCGGCGAGCGGCCAAGCTGCATGTTTCCAGCGGCCGCTCGCCAAGGAGGACATCCCCATCGCCGGCGGAGCCTGTCCGGGGCCAGCAGAGGTAAGTAAGAGCTGGGGGGCCCTTATACCCATGAGCTGGGGCCTGGGGGGCCCTTATACCCATGAGCTGGGGCCTGGGGGACCCTTATACCCATGAGCTGGGGCCTGGGGGGCCCTTATATCCATGAGCTGGGGGGCATACCCATGTGAGAGCTGGGGGGGCAAATCCACGAGAGAGCTGGGGGGCATATCCATGTGAGAGCTGGGGGGCATATCCATGTGTGAGCTGGGGGCATATCCATGTGAGAGCTGGGGGGCAAATCCATGAGAGAGCTGGGGGGCATATCCATGTGTGAGCTGGGGGGCAAATCCATGTGAGAGCTGGGGGGCAAATCCATGTGAGAGCTGGGGGGCAAATCCATGAGAGAGCTGGGGGGAATATCCATGAGCTGGGGGGGCATACCCATGAGAGAGCTGGGGGGGCATATCCATGAGCTGGGGGGGCATATCCATGAGCTGGGGGGGCATATCCATGAGCTGGGGGCATATCCATGAGAGAGCGGAGGGGGCATATGCATGAGAGAGCTGGGGGGGCATATCCATGAGCTGGGGGGCATATCCATGAGCTGGGGGGCATATCTATGAGAGAGCTGGGGGGCATATCCATGAGAGAGCTGGGGGGGGCATATCCATGAGAGAGCTGGGGGGCATATCCATGAGCTGGGGGGGGGCATATCCATGAGCTGGGGGGCATATCCATGAGCTGGGGGGGCATAACCATGTGTGAGCTGGGGGGCATAACCATGTGTGAGCTGGGGGGGCAAATCCATAATCTGGGGGGCAATATCCATGTGTGAGCTGGGGCATATCCATGAGCTGGGGCAAATCCATGTGTGAGCTGGGGCATATCCATGAGCTGGGGCATATCCATGAGCTGGGGCAGTATAAATATATATATATATCGGGGGGGGGGATATACAAGTGAGCTGGGGGCATTTTTATATGGTCTGTTCTTATTGGAAAGCGTCACATGACATTAAAGAAAAGTATCGGTACTCGGTATCAGTGAGTACTTTTAAAAAGTATCGGTACTCGTACTTGGTCTTAAAAAAGTGGTATCGGTGCATCCCTAGGCAATACTATCTTTGTTTTATTTTGCAGTGAAAAATAAGTAAAAATACATAGATTTTTTTGGGGGGGGGCCCTTCGTGGATTCTTGCACCGGGGCCCTCAGGTTTCTAGTTACGCCACTGGCTCCTTGTACCTGAATTCTATCGTGATTTAACCTGTTATTGACCTCTGCTTGTTTTCTGACTATTCTGCCTTCCGTTGCCCTAGACTATTTCCTTGTACTACGCTTCTGCACTGATATCGACCCGGCTATTCCATTTGACTATTCTATACTCTGTATTCCTGATTCTGTCTCGTCTGACTACCCCGTGTTGCTGACCTAGTTTTGTATTACGACGTTGTCTTTGATTAACTCTTTCTGTCTAGCTAGTATACATATACCTGGCCAATTTTTAAGGACCAGACAGTTAGGGATTCCTTTATGGCTACCCTGTTGGTAGTTTTTGGCTCTGTGGAATGTTGGGCTTTAAGGACTGCGTGGTGGGATCTGGGAACCGTGACACCTGTGTACGTTCATGCTCACGGCCTTTAACGTGAGCAATCTATTGCTGTGGTGCTCTAATATGCTCATCACAGTGCACATTACTGTGAGTTTTATTGCTGTGGAGCTGTGTGATGCACTCATACACCCCGTACATTACTGTGAGTCTTACTGCAGTGTAGCTTTTTTTTTTTTTTGCTTTTTTTCCCCATACTCTCCTCTTCTGGTCCCAGACAAAATGATGAAAAAAAAATTCTCTGTACTGGGCACGTTTTTTTTTAATGTAGAATGGACGTTTAATACGAATATATATTATTTGTCTAATCATAGCAGTGACAGTTATTCCATTACTTATTACATACATTATTATGTTTTTTATACACTGCTATTGTCATTACATTCAGTGTGTTTATGGGAGTTCTGATTTCTGAGCAACAGTAGTTAAAAAAGTAGTAATACGGGGGGGGGTGACACCATGAGTTACCGCACCGGGTGACACAAGCCCTAGTGATGATGACACCACTGCCTATAACACTGTTGGAATAATCAATGAACTCTCATGTCTGGATATAAACAAATATTCAGTGTTTTCCCTTGTATTATCTTGTCACAGGTTTGTCAATACGGAGTAATCTCAAGGGAATAATAGATATGGGAACTAAAACAATAAATTAGCTATGGCAAAAAGGAAAGCACAATTAAATATTGTCGTTAATTATGTTGCTTTTTTTACACAAATGTAATCCCTGCCTGCCAGACACATTTTCAAGAGGGTCATAAATTCTTGTTTTCATCATAGCTTGACGTGGGGTCACGTGGCCTGTATTATCCTTTAATAGAATTGCTTGTTGATGTGTTCCTTATAAAAATTCTCCTAAATCTTCTCTACATCTAGGGAATAGGGGAAAAAAAGAATCCGGTAAATCTTTGTGGTCCTGCTGTTGATGACTTATCTGTCGTAATTTGCATCTCTCCAGTATTAAGCTACATGCACGCACAGATCTTGACAGCCATAAAGAAATACATAAATTGGTCGCAGCGTCTGTGCTAATAGGAACAGGCATTATTGACAATGTTACACGCTCCGTTTTGCTAGATGTTTGTCACTTCTGTCTCTGCCACTTTCCATTAAAAGCAGATACAGAGTAGATGTAGCAGAACATGTTGAACCTAATTACTCCGAAGCACTGGATCTTTTTCATATAAAAAGCATTTTGCTCTATTTGAGAAATCTGATAGAAACGTCACTGCAGATGATTCCTGAAGCAAAAGTCTTTACCAAGACAGAAATCATATATTCTCTTTAGTTTTTGCTATCATCATTCTCATCCTTTATACAGCGCCAACAGTTTCCACCGTACTTTACAATAACTAATGGTGACTGAGACAATTTTACAAACAAACATAGGAACCAGAAACAAGAGGCGTAGAGATATGCTGTGTATAATATTAATTTATATTTCAGGCATCTATTAAAATTCCATGTGTCACACATTTTTAGGTCTGAGTGGTCTTGAGCAAGTGCAAAGCAGATGAAACGTAAAGGGTCACCTTACTAACATATGAAATGCGTTGTTTCAGCGGAGCAGCTCTTTGACTTGAACAGCATGATAAATTGTCTCTCATCACCAACCCCCCATACAAATGAGTATAAAACACTTAAATAGGAGCTCTGATCGGCACATAGTCAATCAGTGCAGATCTGTCAATTGTTTATATGGCCGACTCTAGTACTGACTGGCTAATACATCATATCATTGGTTTAAGTGCATCTTAACCACTTTTAGACAGATTAAACCTCCCTATTCAAATTCCTATTCTAGTCAAAGTGACATGCTCAGTTGTAATGGGGTATGTCATTTTGCCTCTAAAATACTCCTTTAACCCTTTCCCTGTGGACGACGTGTGGGGGACATCCTCATGTGTCACCGCTGTGTGCAGAGGACGTCCCCCACACATCGTCGGGATAATGTAAGTATGGGATTGTTAGGGGGGAGGGTTTCAAAAGTGTTATGCGATTTTGAAAATGCAAAAGCGCTTAACACCAGCTTTTAGGAATTGGAATTTCACAGTGATATATCGTCTCTCGTTGGAAGTGCAAGCTACATTGGAATAGTCTGTGCCTCCACATGAAGCTGCACATTAACGTCTCTTCTATGCTATCAGAGACATTAACCTCCCTGGCAGTTATCCCGAGTGTGGCTCGGGGTTAAATTTCACCGCTGAAAGCGGAAACCCCGAGCCACACTCGGGCTGCATAGAGATACATTACCTGTCCCTGCACTCCCTCGCTGTCCCTGCAGTCTCCTCCGGCGATCGCAGCATTTTGCTTCCTGAGGCGCGTTCAATACCTTAGCCGCTGCAAGTGCTAAATTAGCAATTTGCCATTGAACGCCGTTCTGCCGCTCAGCACTGCTAACTTAGAACTTGCAGCGACCCGAGGAGATGCTGCGAGTAGCTGAGTGTGACGTAGTAAAGATGGCCGCCGCCATGAAGCAAGTAACAATTCAGTACGGCAATGTTAATTTTGAGGTTTTTGTTAACCAAAGCACAAAATATTTATTTTTTACCCCTGTACATAGACATATATTACAGTTCAATTATATTTTGTTTCAGAAGTAAACATAACGTTTAATCAATAAAAACTATTGTAGCGATGTGTTAAAGTTTACTGTGGCAGTACCCATTTTTGGCCACAAGATGGAGACTATCACGATTAAAGACCCTGGACACTTGAACTACATGTCCATGCATGCTTTGCGAAGAAACAGGAAGTGGGTGGGTTTGTGGAGAGCCTGTACATCCTGCACCTCGTGGAGAACAGGCAGAGCGCGCCAGGGAGCAGAGGAGAGTGGATGCACATACAGAGAAGGAGAGACCAACAGATAGGCTGGAGCGCAGACAAAGTGGATCGGACCTTAGGATTGGGTCACCCAGCCTTGCGGGAGATAGACATCACCATCTATTATCCGAGTGCAGTGCTAAGGAGAGAAGACCCCTCGAGTAAGGAGTACCGCGGTCGATTGAAGCGGGGAGCAGGCGGTAAGCTGGCTGAGTCGTGGCTGACAGACAGAAGGCCAGACAACAGATCCGGTGGTCGGCGTCCCCAGTCAATATCGAGCGGAGAGACGTCCTGGGTCAGCGGAACCTCAAGCTTGCGCTGGATGGGTGAGAGGCCCCCAAGGCCGTGTGTAAATAAGAACGTACGCTGCTGTTTTCCTTCTAAAACCCACAGGGCCCCAACTGACTAGTCGAAGACATCGTTAAAGTAAACTCACTGGCCAGTTGAAAAGTACCCGGGTACCCTACACACACAAACACATACCACTTCACGTTCTGGGACTTAACCTGTGCAGGACTCAGTTTCCTTTTTCCTATCCATACAAGGGGGCAAAGTTAAAGTTACATTCTGAACAATTTTCCTCTTTTTGTTCCCGCTGCGCGTTTACCGTGATACGAGAACTGTGTATTTTATTGTGTCCCGCTACGCGGTTTTTCCTCGAATTTCGTATCTTTTAATTTTCTGCTCGGTCGGGGTTTTTCCGAAAATACGAAGCCCTCGTGTTTTCGTTTCTTTTACCGCTACGCGTTTATCGTGTTACGAAAGTACTGTAAATCTTCCTGCATATACCGTGTCTTAAGAGCTGCAAACCTTTTAGTAAACCTTTTAGAATATAAAACTGTTCAGCGTGTTGGAGTATATTTATTCCCTAGTGCGGGGAGACTGACCCGTGGTTAATTTTCAGCGGCTCCTCCGGGAGTGAGCGCTACACGTGGGGGCTCGTCCGGGATTCAGTCTCTGGAAAAACCGCATCTAAAGGGTTAAATATGGATCCAGACACTGCTGCCGAATGGTGTGGGGAGTACAGTAGTCAGTTAGTCATGGATATTCCCGCAGACACTTGGGCCGAAGATCAGATTCGCCAGGCTGTGGCCACGCTAGCATCAGATCATCGGGGGTTAATCCTGGACATTAAGAAAAACCCAGATACCTCTCACACGCATGTTCTTCTTGAATGGAGAAAAGGTATTCCAGCATGTTTTCAGGGCGCGAGCGTGAAGCTGACCGGTGAGGTGGAAGTCCAACTGATACAGCCAAGTACGCCACGTGGTGATCACGAGAATGTTCCCGATGTTACCCCAACTACAGGGTTCCCTCCTGCTACATTTTTCACCACTATGGGGAAACTGGTGGAAACACTAGCGAAAAACTCTACTGCGTCTCCAAATTACGGATATCGCAAGTTACGGTTTTATTCTGGTAAGGTCCCCGTGCCAACTGGAGAAGAGGACTTTGAGACCTGGATAGATCAGGCAGTGCAGGCAGTGGAAGAATGGGAAGTGGCTGACACCGTGAAGAGACAAAGGCTGATCGAGAGCCTAAGAGGTCCTGCTTCAGAGGTCATTCGAAATCTGAAAAGGGACAAGCCCGGCTGCACTGCTGCGGAGTATCTAGAAGCTTTACAGGAAAATTTCGGGGGAGTGGAGGATTGTGCCGAGCTTATTCACAAGTTCTCTCACACCTATCAAAAGGAAGGAGAAGAATTGTCCACATATGTCTGGCGGCTGGATAAAATCATCCATCAGGTCATTCTTAAAAGAGGCATGGAGCCGAGTCGTGCAAGCAAAGCGTTGCTTGATCAAGTTTTCAAAGGTGCACTCCCACTGGATCCCATAATGTTGAAGTTTCAGACTAGATACCAGAACACAAGGCTGACCTATTCCAAACTAATCAAAGCTATCCGAGAAGAAGAGGCCTTGATTCAGGCCAAAAAGGTTGCAAATGCTTCGCACACAGTTTTCACCGCAGAAGTAGGAACTCTCTCGGTAGCCGATGCAGCAAACATACAGACTGAAGTGCTGGCCTTAAAAACTCAGATGTTGCAAATGATGGAGTTAATGACGTCACGGTTGGTTGAGGACCCCAGAACTGAAGGGTTGCTGTAGCCTCGAACAGGGGGTCTCCAAGGGAACTGCAAGAAGGAAATATGCCCACACTCCCGAGGAAGAAATGTTTTGGCTGCGGGGAAATTGGCCATTTCAGGGCTCAGTGCCCACAAGGGAGGATTGAAAAGAAACCGGTCGAAGAACTTCTGAAAGCTGTGGAGAAACTGTTGTCCGCCCTGCAGGCGGGAAACTCCAGAGGGTCCTGGTAAGGGAGCAAACCAGGGGCCCGAAGATTGAAACCCGCTCCAAAAATCAAGCCAGGATTAAGAGGACGAGAGGGCCCAAAGTCCGACCAACTGCTGAGCCTGCCAGGACTGAAAGAGTCATTCCTTTAGCGTCCGGGCCTACGTCATGGGGAGGCAATGCACACCCAAAGCCTACACGGGCCAAGAAAAGGGCCAGGGTACAGCAAACTGGGTCTAAGCGTCCAGATACCGCCACCAAGTTTCCTGACCAACTGATAGGTCCTTCTCCTATTGTGCCAATCCGAGTGGAGGGAGTCTACCCTAAAGCTCTGTTAGATTCAGCGGCTCAAGTGACATTGATCTACAAAGACTTCTATGAGAAACACTTAAAGCACATTCCTCTGCAAGAATTGAAGGATTTGGAAATATGGGGTATCGGCACCGAGAAACTCCCTTATGACGGGTACCTGCGAGTGAAGTTGGAGATCGGATCTGAAGTCATCGGGCAGTCTGGGGGTTGTGATGCATTGGCCATTGTGTGTCCTCGACCCCCAGGCGCGAACAGAAGCTCCCTGATAGTGGGGACGAACACTGACCTAGTGCGGCGTCTCCTGACACCTATTGTATTGGAAGAAGGCTCGACTCGAGGAGTGCACCCCATGTTACGACCGGTCTATCAGAAGATGGTTGAAGAACGGAAAGCACCTGCTGAGGTGGGAAGACTGTGGAGACTGGGTGGGACAGAGAAGGTTCTGCAAGCAGGAGAAGTAGCGAGCTTCTGGGTTTCAGTTAAGTTGAACGGATCGCAACCAGGTCCCTATGTGGTGCTGGGAACCGATGTCAGTCATGGGAGTGAAACCGGAGTCGAAGTAATTCCTGAAATAATCTCCACAAAAGCCTTGAAGAGGACACGAGGAAGAGTCTCGGTCAGTGTGTGCAATGTGACAGATTCTCCAGTAGTCCTTAAAGCACGAATGCCTATCGGGCAAGTAGAGTCTGCTACACCCCTCTCCACCGATTTAGGAGGGGGAGTGGATAAAGAGATTTCGGATGAAAGATTCTATCCTAAAGACGCCCCCATTTCACCTGAGTGGAAGAAACGTCTTCAGTCTCAAGTTCTAAAGTGGAAAGAATTATTCTCGAAAGATGAGTTCGATGTGGGCCTGGCTAAGAGTACGGAACACCGCATTCGGTTGCAAGAAGACAAGCCGTTTCGTGAAAGGTCAAGGCGAGTTCCACTGGGAGACTTGGATGATCTGCGAGAACAGCTAAATGAGTTGCAGAGAACCAATGTGATTCAAGAGTCCAGGAGCCCATATGCATCTCCAATAGTGCTGGTTAGGAAGAAGAATGGTTCTGTCCGCTTGTGCATAGACTATCGCACCTTGAACCGAAGAACCATCCCCGACCAATATGCCACTCCTCGGATTGAAGATGCCTTACAGTGTTTGTCTGGAGCAAAGTGGTTCAGTGTACTAGACCTGAAAGCGGATCAAGCTAGAGACCCTTTGATTGCATTGACCATAAAGGCCCTGACTGCAAACCAGCGAGAGATTCTGTTAACCAATTCCCCGGATGGAGCCAGATTGGTTTACAAAGAGTGGGAGCGGTTGAAGATGTGGATGGGGTGGTCTACCGAAGGGCCCCTCGACCAATTCCGAAGAGATTCAACAGTTATTTCTCCCCACTAAACACAGGGAGAGTGTGTTGCGATCATTACATGATGAGCATGGACATTGGGTGCTGAGAGAACTTTTAAGTTGGTGCGAGATAGGTTTTATTGGCCTTGCATGAGGGCTGAAGTCGAGAGTTACTGCCATTCCTGTCTGAGGTGCATTCAGAGGAAAACTCTACCAACCCGAGCTGCTCCAATGAGCCATCTACAGAGTCAGGGACCCATGGATTTGGTGTGCATTGACTTCCTGTGCTTAGAGCCGGATGCTAGTGGGCAAGGGAATATTTTGATAGTGACTGATCATTTCACCCGTTATGCCCAAGCTTTTTCTACAAAAGACCAACGCGCTCCGACAGTGGCGAAGGTGCTGATGGAAAAGTTCTTTGTTCATTACGGCCTGCCAAGAAGAATACACTCTGATCAGGGAAGAGACTTTGAAAGTAGATTGATCGGGCAATTGCTGGAGTTGTTGGGAATTCAAAAACTCGAACTACGCCATACCACCCTCAAGGTGATGCTCAGCCTGAAAGGTTTAATCGCACGCTGCTAAATATGCTGGGGACTTTGTCTAATGTAGAGAAGCAGAGTTGGAGTCGTCATATAGCTACTCTGGTGCATGCATATAACAGTACGGAGAGTGATGCAACGGGATATTCACCGTACCGTCTTATGTTCGGAAGAGAAGCTCGACTGCCGGTTGATTTGGCATTTGGGTTATCTCTAGACCAGACGTCAGTAGCTTCTCATAGAAACTACGTGGATAGACTTCGGAAGAATCTGGCTTCTGCGTTTGAACAGGCCCGTTTGACTTCAGGTAACAGGGAGCAAAGGAACAAGAAGAACTATGATTTGAAGGTTCGAATACAGGATCTACAACCGGTGATAGGGTTCTGTTGAAGAATTTGGGTGCTGCTGCGAGACACAAGCTGGCGGACAGATGGAGTTCTCAAGTTTACATTGTTTGCAAACAACTGCCAGGTCTGCCGGTGTATCAGATTCGCCCTGATGGAAAGGCTGGTCCCCTCAAGAATTGGCACCGAAATCACTTGTTACCTTTGAGAGAGGCTGTGAGGATACCAGTGGAAAACGAACTTCCTCCGGCGAATCCACATGCTCCACGTGTTCCTCCTGTTACTCGGTCTCAACAGACTCGGGTTGTTGGAGAGAGCGAAAGAGACAGCGACGAAGAGAGTTTCTGTTTAGATTGGATACGCTCACCAGAACCTGAAGAGGTCGTCCCAGTTCCTTGTCAGTGGGAAAGTAACTTGAGGGCTGAAGCTCCTGAATTTCAGTGGGAATTCCCCGAAAATATGGAACTCCCTGAAACCCTTGAACTTCCGTTAAGGGTCCCGGATATTGTTAGAGACCCTGTATCTCCTGAAGACGAGCCTTACGATTATAGTTCTATGCCTTCCCTGGAGGGATCGTACTCGGAGGAAGTGTCTGCTCCAGTGGCCGACATAAGGACTGAGCCTGTACCTATAGTACCCCCACCTGAAGAGGAACGGAAGGAGCCTGAACAGAAACGCTCTATCCGACCGCCCCAGCGACTTACCTATGACTCACCAGGACATAGCACTGAAGAGGCCATCACCACTGTGCAGAGATTGCCCGAAGTGTCTGCTATGTTAGCTGAGGTAGCCCAGAACATGAGTCAGCTTGAGAAAGTGTTTCTAACCCACTGCATGTATGCTGCTGAACCTGTATATGCTGTATAAACTGTGTGCATATTGTAAAAGGATAATGTAACTGTTGTACCTCCTTGGAGAGACCCAAGAGTTCTAGGAGGGGGAGAGTGTAGCGATGTGTTAAAGTTTACTGTGGCAGTACCCATTTTTGGCCACAAGATGGAGACTATCACGATTAAAGACCCTGGACACTTGAACTACATGTCCATGCATGCTTTGCGAAGAAACAGGAAGTGGGTGGGTTTGTGGAGAGCCTGTACATCCTGCACCTCGTGGAGAACAGGCAGAGCGCGCCAGGGAGCAGAGGAGAGTGGATGCACGTACAGAGAAGGAGAGACCAACAGATAGGCCAGAGCGCAGACAAAGTGGATCGGACCTTAGGATTGGGTCACCCAGCCTTGCGGGAGATAGACATCACCATCTATTATCCGAGTGCAGTGCTAAGGAGAGAAGACCCCTCGAGTAAGGAGTACCGCGGTCGATTGAAGCGGGGAGCAGGCGGTAAGCTGGCTGAGTCGTGGCTGACAGACAGAAGGCCAGACAACAGATCCGGTGGTCGGCGTCCCCAGTCAATATCGAGCGGAGAGACGTCCTGGGTCAGCGGAACCTCAAGCTTGCGCTGGATGGGTGAGAGGCCCCCAAGGCCGTGTGTAAATAAGAACGTACGCTGCTGTTTTCCTTCTAAAACCCACAGGGCCCCAACTGACTAGTCGAAGACATCGTTAAAGTAAACTCACTGGCCAGTTGAAAAGTACCCGGGTACCCTACACACACAAACACATACCACTTCACGTTCTGGGACTTAACCTGTGCAGGACTCAGTTTCCTTTTTCCTATCCATACAAGGGGGCAAAGTTAAAGTTACATTCTGAACAATTTTCCTCTTTTTGTTCCCGCTGCGCGTTTACCGTGATACGAGAACTGTGTATTTTATTGTGTCCCGCTACGCGGTTTTTCCTCGAATTTCGTATCTTTTAATTTTCTGCTCGGTCGGGGTTTTTCCGAAAATACGAAGCCCTCGTGTTTTCGTTTCTTTTACCGCTACGCGTTTATCGTGTTACGAAAGTACTGTAAATCTTCCTGCATATACCGTGTCTTAAGAGCTGCAAACCTTTTAGTAAACCTTTTAGAATATAAAACTGTTCAGCGTGTTGGAGTATATTTATTCCCTAGTGCGGGGAGACTGACCCGTGGTTAATTTTCAGCGGCTCCTCCGGGAGTGAGCGCTACACTATCTTTTGTGGTGTGTGCATACAAAACCGAATTGTGCTGACTGCTTTTTTTTATTATATATACCTTAACTGTTGTCCGAGTCATACGAAAAACAATCTGAATCTTTCATTAAGAAATTGTCGGCCATTTTACTTCGAAATTCGCATCCAACCGTTCAATGACACTGCTGCAGCAAACTGAATTGCTGCGCTGCAGCAATTCAGCAGCTGCTGAGGTATTGAACGGGGCACTGGTTCCCTTCTCGCGAGAAGGGAACCAGGAAGTATGAGGTTGCGATCGCCGGAGGAGAGTGCAGGGACAGGTAATGTATCCAGCGGCATCCCGAGTGTGGCTCGGGGTTACCGCTTCCAGCATTGGAATTTAACCCCGAGCCACACTCGATATACTGCTAGGGGGATACAAAAAAAAATCGTAACGATTCTGACATCTAAAAGATGTCAGAATCGTAACGCCAGGGCAGGGCCGGTGCTAGACTATTTTGCGCCCTAGGCAAGACTAGCTACTTGCACCCCCTCCAGAAAAAAATTGTTAGCTGGTGTTGAAATGCGGGGGAAGGTAACACACACACACTGTGCGCAGGTGGGGGGGGGACACTGTGCACAGGGGCCTTTCTTTTTTCTGTGCCGCTTTCTTTCTTCTTTTCTTTCATCTACCTCTTTTTTCTTTCTCTCTTTCTTTCGTGCCTTTTCATTCTTTCGTGCCTTTCTTTCTTCCTTTTCTTCTGTGCCTTTCTCTTTCTTCTGCCTCTTTTTTTCTTTCATCAGCCTCTGGTGACGCCCGCATGTCATCTGGTGGCGCCTGTGCGTCAACCATAATTCGCCCACCTTTTGCGCCTCTAGAGGGGGTCCCCGAGCCATCATTGGCGGCTTTGCTGCCAGCTACACGAGTTGCAAAATGAGGAACAGGTACAATCATGGAACCGGGGTTGGGGCTGGCTGCGCCCCTAGGTGGCAGGGTGCCCTAGGCGGTTGCCTAGCTTGCCTAGTGGGAGCACCGGCCCTGCGCCAGGGAGGTTAATGTACAGTAACCTCGCACAGTGAACTGCACCACTTGAGCCACAAGCCCAGTTTGCGGCAGGAGTGTAATTGCAATCCCCATCGATAAGAAAACTACAGGAGACTTTTGTATAACACCCCTTATAGTTATCTTATCGACAACAGTGCCCTGGGTCTCGGTTGAAATGTTGCTCTTCAGATAATTTGTTTACTGTCTTAATTGTCGTATACTGCACTTGCAGTATACGAATGCAGAACAGTCTGGAAAATTCATGTGGACACGCTTGTCATTGCCTCACGTTTTATATTAAATGGAAGTGGCTAGGCACCAGACCATATCCTCTACCCTCGAGCGTTCCTTTATCTGTCACGAAACATCTGAGGGACATGATGATGTGTGAAAGACTACATTAATATATGGTGCCATTTCATCTACTTGTGTAAAAAAAAAATCAATATGTTCCCTGTATGAGTCTGGAAACTACTCCTACTGAGACCTTGATTAATTAAGACAGAAATAGAAGAACTTTTGCTGCAGGTGTGTCAATAGGGGGCAAATGTTTGATGTATTCACTGATGCTGTTCTTTCTGCTGCTTGGTTGGGAAAAAAGTCAGGTCTGGTTTTTAACAGCGTTTCTTATCCCTTTCAGAATCCTCCCTTGCCGCTCGTTGAATGATACAGAAATGTAATGATTTTCTACTGTTAAGCTACAGACCTCCTCCACTCAGTTTTGTCGATGCCATCTGTCAGTTGCTAAATGGCGGTTATATTGACACTCGCAAACTGTCTGTATGGGATAGTTAACACCACTTAGAAATATCATCTGTGTCATTTTAAGCTGCCCGGCTTTGACTGATTTCATTCACAAATCAATTTGCTGCTGTTTATTGCAGTCAAGAAGCTGATTTAAGCATCTTTCATGGCAAATGTAAATTGTTTTCTACCGGAGGATGGTTTACAAGGTCACAGAAATTCCACAGACTGACATGGTCTGAATCTCCTGCGAATCTCCTGCGAATCTCCCATTAATAAAGATTTTTATGCTTCCTAGACTAGTAGGATATGGTAATTCTAATGTATACACACGCGTTCTTGTAATTTACATGTACGTACATATAGACATAGATGTAGGTGTTTTAAATTTCTTTTCTGCACCTTGAATGCTTCAGTCAAATTATTTTAATCTTCCTTAATCCAGTTGCAAATCAGCTATGATTGAGCTCTTAATCTCACCAACTGCTCAACCAAACATAGCAATTCTTTGTCTGTACAGATTGAGCACGCCTGAACCCTAATTCCAAAAGTGTGACGCTGGTTCAGGATATTTCCTAGGTAATTTATGGGTTTACCCAAGACGCAACACCAGGTATCCCTTCAACCAGGTTCTGTACCCGTCCTTAATGTGGCTGGGTTTTCGCAATGGTAGAAGGTGAACCTATAAGGCAGGGGCAACTATAAGAAAGGGAAACACCAGAGGTGCGGAAAGGGAAAATGGGAGAACAGAAACAGGCAAAGCCTGGAAACCAGAGGTCCTGCAAAAGCAGGTAGAATAGTCGAGAGGCAAATCTGAGTCAAAGGGTTAGAGAGGTACACAGGTCAACAGCCAAATCCGGGTCAAACACAGTGAATCAATAATATAGAGCGATGAGTATCAATAACAGGGCACTTAAGGGGTCAGATAAACTGAAACCACGAAAAGGGCACTGAATCCAAGGCTGAGCAAGTTTAACTATAGCGCCCTAGAAGGGGATTGGTCTGATGGGTCACGTGGTGCCGGGAGCAGCTGGTGCGGTGACGTCATGAGCGCGACCGGCCGCTGTCAGATAAAGACACTGAAGCTGGCGGCTTGCACGCATAGGACGCAGGGGAGCCTGGAGACATGATGCCGCAAGGGGGACCGTGTGGAGCAGTGCCTGGACCTGCCGGGACCAGGTCTGTCAGCAAGCCATAGTTTTCGGATCTTTTCAGTTCCTGTGTTGCAGTGCTTCTCTCACTTTCTGCAATGTATATTCCCTCTTTCCTTAAAACATATCCTTTACTGGTACTGGTAGCATATCCTATCTTGCCCCTTGCTGGCGCTGCATAGTGTTTTCCAGCATGTCCCCTGCTGGCGCTGCGTAGCATGTCCCAGTATGTGTCTTGCTGGCGCTGCATAATGTGTCCCAGTATGTCCCTTTGTGGCACTGCATAGCATCTACTAGCTTTGTACCTTGATGAAGCCATACAGAGTGTTGTTCCGACCTTTTGGAGCGAGACGCTTCCTGGCACTGTGCAGCGAGTTTCTCGCTGGCACTGTGCAGTGTGTCCCTAAGGCTGTGGTCACATGAGCGCACGTGAACACTGAGGGAATGGGCGTTCTCTCCACTTGGATGCCCATGTAGCCACCTCGCTAAGCGCATGTTAGTGCAATCAGCCCTACATAGCGCGAGCCTCCTATGGAGGATCGCGCTTTGTAGGCCTGTCAAACATCTGTCGTAGCTTTTTGATGGAGGGTTTCAGCACATCTGGTGTAAAATGCGATACTATTATGCACGTTACAGTGTTGCCCTCCCCGTCAAGCCGTCATCATGCTACAACGGACACTGCGTGGAGGGGTCACTATGGACGCTTGTGTGACCGCAGATTAATGGCCCTCCTGCCGTGTGGGATCCTGGCAGGATTCCAAAATGGCCCATTTTGTCACATACCTCATGGATTTAATGTCTAATCCCTATATACAGACAAGCTAATCTACACTGCCGGTCCTTTAAACAGCTGGAAATTTCTACCTATATTGAACACAGCAACCATTTACCAGGGTTAATACCAGAGTGGACCATAAACCAAATGCCAGGGATAGTCACACCAGAGGGGATCATCACGCCAGAATGGATCGTCACGTCAGAAGAGATCGTCAGCCAAGTGCCAGGGGTCATTATGCCAGAAGGGATCGTTAGTCAAGTGCCAAGGGGTTAACAGCCAGGAGAATTGTCAGACAAGCCAGGGTCATACACAGGACAACAGATGGCAATACAGGCAAGTGAGCACTGAGAGGAGTAGAAACCACGTCATGGCTTGGAACCAGGGCTCGGGTGTCTGCATTTAAACTTGGCGGGTGACGCATCATCACGCCACGCCCTGCCCACGACTTCTACCCATGACCACCTCCCTTGGCTACATCACTCGCCGGTCAGTGAGCAGCGAGGCAGGCGCTGCTGACTCCCAGGACCCGGGTAAGGGAGCACAGAACGTGACACTTTTCTTATAAGGGATGTTCAACTTGTGCCAGATTAAGGTCTTTAGAGATCATTTATTAGAAGATACTGATGAGCCTATGCCCCAACCCTTTTACTATGCTTTTGCCCCATCCCTCTCATCCTTATTGTGCCAATGCCATTGCATCATCTATTACCTCTTGTTGTACCTGTAAAACCATTTTGTGGTTATGACGCACAACTTTCATCCCACTTGACCAACTCCAGTCACCATGACCATTTTAGATTTACTTAACGTGTGATGAGGTGTAAGGTGTCCCTTTAATCCTACACTATTAACTCCTAATGCATGACACTGTTGCACTGGTTTGGTTTACAAACCACCAAGATAGTGGAATCCTTGGTATATGTTTAACATAGACTGTTTATCTGAAGAAAGCAATACTGTTTTACAGTTACATTTTTTGGGCTATTATGACTGTTGTAGAAATGTAATCTTTCAAAATCACTGATCACGCAATATTTTTATCATATAATTTTTTTATGGTCTGTTGTGTAAAATACCGCATATCTTTTAAATGCACTTATGTAAATGGTGATTTTATTTTTCCTGGCCTGTGTAACTGCATCATTCCTGTATGTCTGCATTTTTATTAACCAGACAGAAACTGGTATCTGTTAATCTCCGTTAAAATACATATTTTGCACCAATACTATGATTGAATCCATCCACGAGGAAGTGTTCATTTAGCTTTTTATTGGGTCATTTGACAATGATGTAATACCAGTAAACGTAGGGCACTTCTGTTTATAAAAAATGGTATTTAAATAGTGTTATATCATTTCATTACCAGTAATACAATTTAGCCACTATGGTCTTGGTTGTATTTTTCCATCAGCATTACCATTGGTACATATTGATGGGAACAGCAAAAATATGTTACCATCTATCATTCTTAGTTACAGATGAGATGAGCCAATCCAAATAATACACTGTTCAAGGATTATGGTTTCCGTCTACATTTGTCTTGATATTAGGGAGGAAGGAAGCGGTTTTCCCATTTTGAAACCTCAAAGTGCTTGGCAAAACCAAGGATATTCATGTGCAGTTCTTGTTCCGTTAAAATGTATTTTATTTGTCAAGGTAGAGCTCATTGCTTATACATAGCATACATGTTTTTTTTCTGTAACCCACACAAATACCTTGACCTGCTTGTAGGTTGCTTAAGAAAAGATACTTCTTGCCAATGTCACTGTACAGAGCTAACCTGGTAAATAGCTCCTGTCTCAGATTTTTTTTTGCCTGTCGAGCTATGCAAGTCTTGATTCTCACTGCTTGGAACACTGGAGATAAAAAAAAAACCCCTATTGAAATCTCCAACCTCGGCATTATATTTGATCATGCTGCCATCAATGACCTCCTGACACTGCCGACGCACATGTAGTGCGCCTTAGGAATGCTCTGCATATGTGCAATACACGTAACAAACTAACACACCCTTTTGTGGGACATACCACTGCTCTACCACATCTATTTACTATGCACCAGGAGACCAGCTACCCACCCATATCTCTTTATACCTGTGTTTTAGGTAGTTACCAAGAAGTGGAGCTCAGTGACGGAAGATACTTGCACAACTTAGCATAACTACACAACTCAGAATGACAAGTCGGAAAACTGCATGAGTTGCAGAAGTACTGGGCAAAAAACAGGAACGCAATACTGACCATGGTTATCTAAGTAGAAGGGTCAGATGTTATCCAGAGGTTGGGACCGACAGGGAAGGTGCATAAACTGTGTAACCAAAGTAAGGTCAGAGTCCAGGTTGTCAGAATTCTCCACTTCCAGCTGGTAAAGCACACAACCAAATATCGAGTTCAGGCAGGGACTGCCTTTTACACCCTGCAAAATGGCAGTGGATGTAGCAGATTGAGTCTTACCTGCAACTTGTAGCAAAGTCCAGCAATACAGGGAGTCGGATAATGGAAGAACAGATCCCCAGCAAGATACAGGGTAGTCCTCCTCTCTGGGAAGGGCTGGGGTGCAAGTTCAAGTCCAGCCAGGTCTCTTAAAAGCGTGGACACGTTTGGTCGTCCTCTGGGTTTCAAATAGACACTAATAACTATTGTCTATGGGGACTCCAATCCCAGTGCATCTTGTCCATTGAGGCATTGGATCAGCAGAAAATCTAAAACTATCTAGAGGTAGTGGGTACAAGTAGCAACTGAGAATATCGAGAGGACAAGATATGCAACTCCATATGGACATTTGTCTAAATCTGCGCGGTCTCAGAACACTTTGCACATGCTCTGCCTGCCACTTTAAGAGAATTCTGGTCTCCATGTTCACTTGGTGTTCGGCATTTGAGGCACTTGCACAAAATCCAGGGGCTCTTATTGCCTCACCGCATCAGTAGAGAGGTATTTCCTAACATTATAGTTTCCCTTCTTCCCTGGTTCTCTGCAGTTCACATGTGCCGATGGAGACCTAGTCCGTATTTGAAAATGAGTGTGGAGGATTTTTATATCTCAATCACTGCGATGTTCCCCAATTAATAGCTGGAGACTGAGAATGTCTGTTATATGGGTAGGATTTGTAGTGATTGAACATTCTGGGTGGCAGGATGACATATCTTCCCAGTGCTGTTCTGTGTGTAGTCTGTACAAATTACTACATAATTCTGGACTGGAGTAATGAGTATTTTTTTCTTCTTTTCCAGTTTATTTCCGTTTCATAATTTATTCACCATGTCATGCAGATAATTTTTTTTCATTTAAAAAAGTGCTGATTATGTAGAATTAGATCCAAATCTATCTTTTGGCCCCTACATCAAAAAACTCTCATCTAAACTAACCCAAACTAGGTGCCCTGTACAGAAACATATCCTGCCGGAGCCCAAAAGTAAGAAAGCAGATTGTACAACAAAGGCTTAAGCTGATCATTGAATATAGAGATTTAGTGTATGCAGCTGCCCCGCAAACACGCCTTCATAGATTTACTACATTGTATAACTCATTCTGCCACTTTGTGCTTCACTGTAACTACATGACCCACCATTGTGACATGTTAAAAGAGCTAATCTGGCCATTGCTGGAATCCTTCACCTTTCCAACCTGGTGTTTAAGAGCTTTTCTGAGAAGCTACCACCCTACCCGACTAGACTGCTTCCCCCGGCAGTTCCCGCCTCCGATCCAGGACCAGCACCTTACTTACAATACAAACAGAAAGTGCCTCAATCATCATTCTTCTACAGTTCACCACAAATATGGGATAACCTCCCAGACACCATAAAATCTTCCCCCAGTCTAAAGTCTCTTAAGAGATCTCTATTAACATACCTCGATACAGAATGCACCTGTAAACATGTAACATAGTGAATATATTTCCTACATATTTATTTCCTGTGTTAATCTGTATATTTGTGTTTTATTTCTAATATCTTGCTTTTTATTACTTTGTATTTCTGTAATGACTGTAAAAATTCAGTGTTCTTGAATCCAGGACATACTTGAAAACAAGAGAAATCTCAATGTATCCTTCCTGGTAAAATACTTTATAAATAAATTACAAAAAGTAAGGGTGAAAACGACTAGATCTAAATTGTACTGCAATTTGTGTTTATCTGGCTAATTGCTCATCTTTCTGGTGTTTACTCTGACAGGCTGAGGATGACTTGAGCTTTATCACATGTGTAGGTGGAGCCTATTTTAAAGAGAGGAGTCTCTTGAGCCTCAATGCTGCAGTTAAAAGATTTAAGCCAGAGCTGCACTGAACGTGGTGCTGCACATCGAGACGAGCTCAGTGTATACAGGCCTATCTTCTCTGCATGCTCAGCCGGCGTCAGGCCTCGTGGCTGAGTGCCCACAGTCGAAAATGGCCAACTTCAGCTGTGACGCAGCAAGAACCAAATTCTACGCACTGTGGCGCATCGCAGCCCGGGTGTCTCTGGCTTTAAAACCCAGCTGCCGAATTCCATAAGCAAGAAGGGAAGTCCACAACTTGTCAAATACCCTGTACCTAATTAATGTGATGCCAACACCATGGTCTACTTTGGGTGATCGGCACGGAACAAATGCTGACACTCAGTGGGTGGGTCCCCGTTGTACAAGATTTCTAAACGAAAGGCCTTAGAAAAAGTGTGAAAATCTTTCTACTCAAACAACTTGGATGGATACATTGAAAAGATACATATAGTTGCAAGAAAAAGTATGTGAACCCTTTGGGATTACGTGGAGTTTTGCATGAATTGGTCATAAAATGTGGTCTGATCTTCATCTAAGCCACAACAATTTGAAAAATACAGTCTGCTTAAAATAATAACACAAACATATGTTTTTATTGAACAGAACATGTAAACATTCACAGTGCAGGATGGAAAAAGTATGTGAACCTTTGGACTTAATAACTGGTTGACCCTCCTTTGGCAGCAATAACCTCAACCAAACGTTTCCTGTAGTTGCAGATCAGACCTGCACAACGATCTGGAGTAATTTTGGACCACTCCTCTTCACAAAACTGTTTCAGTGTAGCAATATTCTTGGGATGTCTGGTGTGAATCGCTCTTTTAAGGTCATGCCACAGCATTTCAATCGGGTTGAGGTCAGGACTCTGACTGGGCCACTCCAGAAGGCGTATTTTGTTTTGTTGAAGCCATTCTTTTGTTGAATTACTTGTATGCTTTGGGTCATTGTCCTGTTGCATCACCCATCCTCTGCGGAGCTTCAGTTGGCGGACAGATGGTCTTACGTTTTCCTGCAAAATGTCTTGATAAACTCTGGAATTCATTTTTCCATCAATGACAACAATCCGTCCAGGCCCTGAGGCAGCAAAGCAGCCCCAAACCATGATGCTCCCTCCGCCATGTTTTACAGTGGGGATGAGGTTTTGATGTTTGTGTGCTGTGCCTTTTTTTCTCCACACATAGTGTTGTGTGTTTTTTCCAAACAACTCAATTTTGGTTTCATCTGTCCACAGAATATTTTGCCAGTAGTGCTGTGGTACATTCAGGTGCTCTTTTGCAAACTTCAAACGTGCTGCAATATTCTTTTTGGACAGCAATGGCTTCCTCCGTGGTGTCCTCCCATGTACTCCATTCTTGTTTAATGTTTTCCTTATTGTAGATGTGTCAACAAAAATGTTAGCATGTGCCAGAGATTTCTGTAAGTCTTTAGCTGACACTCTAGGATTCTTCTTTACCTCATTAAGCATTCTGCGCTGTGCTCTTGCGGTCATCTTTACAGGGCAACCACGCCTAGGGAGAGTAGCAACAGTGCTGAACTTTCTCCATTTGTAGACAGTCTGTCTTACTGTGGACACAACATGAACATCAAGGCTTTTGGAGATACATTTGTAACCCTTTCCAGCTTCATGCAAGTCAACAATTCTTGATTGTAGGTCTTCTGAGCGCTCTTTTCTGCGAGGCATGGTTCACATCAGGCAGTGCTTTTTGAAACCAGTAAACCCAAAACTGGTGTGTGTTTTTAAAGGGCAGGACAGCTTTCAGCAACACATCCAATAATACCACACTGATTGGACTCAAGGTTGGCTCACTCCTGGCTCCAATTAGCTCTTGGAGAAGTCATTAGGCTAGGGGTTCACATACTTTTTCCACCCTGCACTGTGAATGTTTACATGTTATGTTCAATAAACACATGAAAACATATAATGTTTGTGTTGTATTATTTTAAGCAGACTGTGTTTTTCAAATTGTTGTGACTTAGATGAAGATCAGAGCACATTTTATGACCAATTCATGCAAAACTCCACGTAATCCCAAAGGGTTCACATACTTTTTCTTGCAACTGTACTAATGTTTGACAATTTTGGTTGCAAGCCTGATAAGATTACAGTCTCACGCTACCATTTTAAAAGTAGTCAGTTTTGGATTTTTATATGACCGACCGGTTGCTGAGATAATGAAAGTGAATCCAACATAAATGGAGTATTTGCAAAATCAGAACAAATTATTGGTTCTACTTTAAAGAACATTCATGTCGTTGATCTGTTTGTCACAAGTATTGTAGACAAAACTATAAAAATGTTTTCTTTCCCCTTCTCAAATAATTTGTTTTTCATAACAAATTTTGATAAAATTAAGAATTTTTTGGTATCAAAATAAGCTTTGAATTGTACCCTACAACAGACTATATGTTTATTTAGCTAAACGTTATACAGTTTATATGAAATTTAATCTGACAGTTGCAAATAGTCAAAATTGGCCTGACGTGCAGCGGGAATCCAAAATCTCTCAGCACTCAAAGGATTAAATTACAGTTTTTACAATTTATTTCCATCTTTCACAGAGCTGCTGATTTTAAAACGGGAGACAACAAACTTGCAAATTGCCAGTTTGGGAGCTGATCTGTTTTATAATCAGAGGAGGAGAAATGAGAACATGAACTGCTTAGGTAAAGTCCATGTTGTCAGCTTGAGCTTTAGGCCTCAGTTTTTGTACACTGCCGGTCTTCCTCCTCGTAATAGTCCGGTAAGTCAGGCCTCTTCACAAACCATAAGATTTATTAGTGAGTGATTGATTCATTCTATGCGTCTCTGCTGTCACAATAGTCTCAAGATCTTTCTAGTGTACTCGGTAACATAATCTGATGACTGGCGTTTGATTTCAGCCTCTTGCAGACCTATTGGCGATACCCAATCCTTTAGGATTTGGAAATGGGATTTATCTGATACTTTTTTGGGGAGGGGGTAGAAGGAGGAAAGCCCCCCCCCTATTTTACTGCTGCTCCCTCTAGTTAAATAACTCAACACATGTGATAATACTGTAGGTATATTGTCCTTTCAGTGTCCGCTGAATTCTGGTTTCGATAATATTTCCACCCTATCTTATTACAAGTCAGTCGCTTAGTGCATGAATAGGGAAGGAGGGAATATATCAAATGTGGTCTTTTTTTTTTTTTTTTTTTTTGAGAGAGAAAAAAAAAAAAAGGACCCACTGTGTTTTAATACTAATAATGTGAAGTTGCTTTTTGAAAAAAATAAAAACCTGTCTTAGTAGCTGGATTACAGAGCTAGAGATGTATCTCCATGGAGTGATTGGGTTAATGGTGATTTTGGAATGATGGGGTCTGGGAAAGAATCTAGAGGCGAAGAACTGAAACATAATAAGTCTTGAGGAAGTTTTATTATCAAATAAACACGGGCTGGATACTGAGAGGTATAGGGTTATTTAGGGCTACATCCTTCAGCCTGATGTCTTCTGTTACAAGAATGATAAAGACTGAAACAAAATACCTTAATTCAATCAGAACTAGGCAGAGTTATAGGAAGTAGAGACAGAGGATCGGATGTCCTCAGAAGTGCTCACATAGGAAATTAAACATTCAAGAACCTGAAAAAACTTTGAAAGCAGCTGAAGGGGTAGCCTGGAGCTATACTTGTTTGAAATTAGTGCATTGGATTTGCAGTCAACCACAGCTTCTATCGGTTTTATTTGTGTTTACCTCCAAGTTCATCGTTCTCTGATTGTGGTTCCATGTAGACTTCCTCTCTGAAGACATCTTGCTACCAAATAAATGTAATGTCAGTCATCTGGTGAATATATTAGCGGGCTTAATAAAACTAAGGCTGAGACGTTATATTCTTTAAACCTGGCCTGGTAGGGGTACTTGAGGACCTGGGTTGGCAATCACAGGTATAAAGGGATTAACACTACTGGGTTATATAAGGACCAAATGCTATTTTTTCCTCCTATATAGTTTTGGAACCAGGGAACAGGATTCTTTGAGTCAAACACCTGTCCTTTCCACACCCACTACCGCATTAAGAGTGATCTGTGTAAAGTACATGTATGTGAGAGCCACCCACTGCTTTAAACCAGTATTACAATGTATTTTCCCAAGTTAAGAGCAGAGATAATTGATGTCGTGGTGGGCATAACATGACCTGTCTATACGATGTCATCAAATCCCATACTTTAGCTTTGAAAACGTTTGAGTATACTATTTTGTACACTGCTTTGTATTCTTTATGTACTGAATCCTTGTGTATGTTCTTAAAATGTAGCTAATTGTAGCTGCACGACTTCTAATCACTGACAGTTCTTTGTGGTTTCCCAAATCCTTTTTATTTTTTAATTCCGGAATGAGTACAAAGCACTCAACTTTACAATTTAAATTATTTACACTCCTGCCATCCCACTCTCAGTAATCTAAGCAACTAGTTACCTAGTTACCTAAAAGTTTGAGTTTATTCCTGTGGTGAACCTGTAAAAACATCAGTACAAATCAAGCAAACTTGAACTGCAATGTGTATAGTTGTGTCTGCAGTAACAGGCAATTATAACACGGATACTTTACATGAAAACCTGCAAGAATGTAAATATTCAACTCATTGTATGTGTTAAGATTAACCGCACTTCGGGCTTTAACCATAAGATTACCCAGGTAATACTGACATTACCCAAAACCGCTGGGTAAAGCTGCAAAAATATGAAAAATTCAGACTTTATCCGGGTAATCTTAGGACCAACCAGCTCCCCTTGGGTAACAGTCTGGAAGAGCTGAAAAATTCACACTTTACCCGGATGATCTGTAAACTATCCAACCCTGTGTGGTTAAAACCGAATTTTGTTATCGTTCAAAGTCTGAAGCTTCACCTGGTAATCTGAGGACTATCCACAGCTTCACCTGGGTAATCTGCAGAGCATCCAACCCCGCTTGGGTAAAAGTGAATTTTTCTATTATCTATGGATATTATCAATGAAGATGGCAAAAAGACAATCATTAAAATGTATTAAGGATATAATGAATATACAGAGTAACAGGATATGTTTCTTATATGAATGTGAAAGAGTTACATGATCTTTATTATGTGTCATATGTGCTATAGATCATTTATAAAACATAGCTATTAGGTTACTCTTTTTATATAATATCTTCATAAATTAATTTTCGGACAATTAACGCACAGAGTAACATGACGGTTATTTAGTGTGGTTTGTGACTGTGGATACAATTTCATTAAAAATAACAAAAAACACAATTTTTTTATCAGTCAGATAACCGTTTGCAGCTTTACCCGGGTAAACCTCGGAATTCAGTCAACTGTAACCTGCTGAAAACCCAAGAAAAGCAGAGTACCCAGAGGCGTTTGGATACTTTGCAGTTTACACAGATAGATTACAATGTTTCATTGCACATCACACTTTATCCACCAACACTAGGGTAATGTGCCTTTTACCCGGGGAAAACACAGCAGAAAACCGGATTACCCAGAGGCCTTTGGATACTTTGCAAATTACCCAGATAAAGTCCGAAATTTCATTTCACTTCATTGCTAATGACACCTGGGTAATGTCAGGATTACCCGGGTAATCCTAAATTAACCGCACTTCGGACTTTAACCGTAGCATATGCATAAGCAGAAGAGCCCAAAAATTTTATACACAATTCAACAGTTGTTTTCTATAAAATTTATTTTAAATCTGTATTAAATTATGGCAGCAATGTGTAGTATTATGTTTCCATTAACGGTATCGGCAGTTGTACCATTGTTGATATCCTCATGTGACTGTCAGGAGAGAGTCAAAGAAAATGGCGGAGGCCTGCTTGACTTTTAAGCAACGCAAGACCATTTTGAAGTGGTATTGTAAAGTTGAAAATGTGTTTGAAGTTCAATGGCAACGCGAGTTTGGAAAAGAACCACCTACACGACAAACAATCGCATGGATTTGTGATACGCTTGAAGCCGATGGGACTGCGTGTGATGTGCACAAGCAAAGATCTGGGAGGCGTCGCGCTCCAACAAATCCTGGTTTCTCACATACAGTGTTGCAAGCTTGCCGCAAAGTCTGGCAATGTGCACGTGAGACAGGAATTGGCAAATCAAGCATACAACTTATTCTGATGGGAGCACACTGGAAATGTTACATCCCAAGACTGTTACACGCCATGATTGAAGATGACCCTGATTGGAGGGACTGTGAGTGGTTTCGACAGATGGTACTTGAAGATGAGAACTTTGTGCAGAAAACTGCGTAGACTGTCATCGAAGGGTTTCATTGGATCATTCTTTTTTGAAGGCTCTGTTGCTGGTCCAGTGTACCTTGACATGCTTCGTACATCCATTTCACCGGCCATTCGTGCACTTAATGCGGATGATCAATTTTACTTCTAGTAACATAGCGTGCTACCTATCTCCATGACTTTCTACCAGGATGTTGGATTGGTTGCAGAGAAGCTGTTGATTTCCCTCCACGTTCCCCAGACTTCACATCCTCGATTTCTATCTGTGGGGAACACTAAAGAATGTGATGTACTGTAGAAAACCACCTACACTGGCTGTACTATGGGAAGAGATTGACATATCCTGCAGAGCAATCCCTGTGGACACTCAAGTCAATGTTGTTAATTCATTAGTTTGTCAAAATCAAAAGTGTCTGGATGCTAATGATGACCGCTGAGCAACTAATGTGATAGCATAATTCAAACATGACTTACTGCTGCCCTTTGATGTTTATATAAATCTAGTTATAAAATTTTGATTCATATATTCTCCATGTAGAAATGTGTATACATTCTTTGTGTCTGTATGTGTGTGTGGATGTATATATATATGTGTGTTTATTATTGCAGAAGCCACTTGCACATCACAGCAATTCGATGAATTGCATTCCAGAACTCCTGTGCCACATTCCCCATATGCAGCAAGGAATTCTGGGTAGGATATATATATGCCTAGCTCCTAGCTGATGAGGGTCCTACAAACCTGAAACAGCGCTGTCCTAGGAGTGGCTTTGACCAGTTGCATAAACCTTATCTCTGCTACAAAGCCACAGTGTGGCATAGCATTGGTTTTAGGGCTTTGTGTAATAACAGATCCAGGATGCATAAAAGTGGGACAGATGTAATTTGCATATCCTACCAGAATTTCTTGCTACATATGGGGAATGTGGCACAGGAGCTCTGGGATGCAATTCTTTGAATTGCTGTGATGTGCAAGTTGCTTCTGCAATAATAAATACTGTATATAATATATATATATACATTATTTTATATATACAACCCTTGTAGATACTGATTGCCCTATGGGTCCCAAACATCCACTGCAACTGGTCTATTCCCTTAAATTGCGTGCAATTTCGGTGCTTTGATTTTCGCCGTACTTAGTTGCACTTTGGAGATTCCATTATGTTGAAAATACGGTGAATTCACTATTTAGTGAATGGTTGCCATGTTTTGCCAAAATTGGAGTCGCAAAGCAGTTATTGGATGTCTGTCGAACTGCACAGAATTGGCATCTGTGAATTCCACCGAACTGCAAAAACAAAAAACGGAAGTCACCTATTCTCCTAATTGGTGGTAAAAACAATAAAAATGCATTCAAATTGGTCTAAATCAGTGTTTCCCAAACCAGTCCTCGGGACCCTCAACCAGGCCAGATTTTGCAGATCACCTTGGGGGAAATAAGGGCTGAATCCTGCAATCACTGAGCAGCAAATCATATCACCTGTGCTGTGCTTCAGATATCTGGCATACCTGGCGAGGCGGAGGGTCCTGAGGACAGGTTTTGGAAACACTGGTCTAAATAATAAAGGTCCTTTTTAAAAGGTCTTCAACAATAAAACCATATAAAGGATTTTTGCTGGAAAAAAATCCCGTGGCGAGAACGGCAGCCCCAACTGCCTCCTCTGGCTGCCAGGAGCAGGGAGAGACTGGGGGATAAAGTCCCCCAGTCTCCCTCTGCGGATCACTATGCCGACCTGCCTGCGGGATCTCGCGAAGGAGAAACTTGCAGGCACAGGTTTTTCTCCCTAGCGTCTCCGTTTTAGCGTGAAGAGTGTAATGGTGCCCTGTGTCTTTTACCAGATTGATTTTATTAGGGCTTGCTAAAAAAAATAAAAACCCGCTAGAAAACCATACAATGCTCCTATAACACAATATTTTTATACAGACTTTATTAAGTCCGAATCTATAAGGAAAATATACAATTCTGTGTTTCCGAATCTGTAGTTTGGTTGTAGGGACAATTTTCATTAAAGTTGTTGGTGTGTGTAAATGCTTTTTGGTGATATTGCTGCTTTGTGACTCAGAGGACACAAAAGAGAGTCCATAAAAATGACTTCCCACCAGCTTTCTGCGAATTAGCGCATTTTCAGCTACATTTTATGTGGAAGCATGTAAAATGTATAGTATATATCAGAACATTCGACATGGACGGTTTTTGAATAGGAAGAACATTCTATTGGAGCTGTGGTTTTCCCAGTATGCTTCAGCTAATAAACAGTACTTGGAAATGTATGTAGTTTGACAGGTCACCGCTCTAGAACAGTGATGGGATGTGTTGCCTTATCATTGAGGAAGATGGCATAAGGCAGCAAATGATCTTCAGATGGCTGATTTCTCCCTGCAGCAAGGTATACCCCTTGTCTTCATATTAAAACAGATGGAGTAGCCTGGAGGAAATTTTATTATTGCATTCAGCACTTATTTATTTTGCCCCTCTGCTATAACATAAAGAGAAAGCATTTGTTTGGCTTTCATGTGTCTTTTGTTTCACAGTAAGGGATGCAACACACACTGCGGTCCTGAAATTCATTATAAAGTCAAATTCTCACTGTTTACATATAAGAGACTTGCCAATATTTAAATACGTAGGATGATCTTCGGTATTGGGCCCCAATTTGTTTTACAAGCAAACGCTGCATTTGATATAGGGAATTTTATACACTGCGGTTATTTTAATTTCACCTTTTTGTTCTTCTACAGTTATTCATAACAATGCTGGAAGTCTGTTTTATACATGGTTCATGTGGATTAACAATTATCTAATTTGGTCCTCTCTAAAGCTGAAACTTTGTGTATATACATGCACACACACAAACACACACACATACTAGGCCAATGATTTGCCAACTGTTCATGTCGTGACACACTGAAGGCAGACAATTGATGACCACAAATTTATGGCATTCTAAAACTTGGGACACATGAGCACATAAATGCGTCCGTTTTAACACCCATCGTGACGTCCATCATAGAATTTTGATGGATGATAGATCGAACAACACACAAAGGACGTGTGCAGTTGTTTATGCACATTAGAACAGACGCCGATTTTTGGTCGGTGTCAAAATGCCATTACGCGCGTAGAGAAATGTCTACAGACGTGATGCTTTCTATAGGCGAGAGTAGAGAACATCATTAACATCTCTGTAGCCTACCCGGCTTGGTGGAGTAGAGGTAACATCACTGCTCTGCGTGGAGAGAGCCTGTGGAGACATGGGTTTGATCCCGGCAAGAGCACCTCTCCAGTAAGTGTCCTTGGGCAAGACACCTAACGGTACAT
Organism: Leptobrachium leishanense; assembly: GCA_009667805.1. Lineage (NCBI taxonomy): Eukaryota > Metazoa > Chordata > Amphibia > Anura > Megophryidae > Leptobrachium > Leptobrachium leishanense. The sequence goes on from CM019066.1 coordinate 281,156,385, forward strand.
ACTCGCCACCCAGGACATACTTGAAAAGGAGAGAAATCTCAATGTATCCTTCCCGGTAAAATACTTTCTCAGAAAAAAAAAATATGTTGGTAGAAAGTGACTCTCTGCTAATGGAATGCATCTTGTGTGACTTTATCCCACCAATATAACTCAATAGAAATTAAGGTTTATCACTAAAGGGTGAAGTAAGGAAAGCTGGCAGGAGAAGTGAAAATTCTAGGTCAAAATAGCCAAACCAGAAAAATCCCATGTATCTCACTTTCCATATAGGCTATTTGGTCTAGATTGTGCTCTTCTCCTGCCAATTCTCCTGAGTTTCACCTTTTAGTGAATAGACCTGATTGTCTCATCTGACCCCGTCTTCTTACTTTGGAATGGTTGAATAGAGTCTATACACCTATAAGTACCGTCTAGGTGGAGTAGAGGTATCATCACTGCTCTATAACCATGGAGACTGTGGAGACACAGGTTCGAATCCCAGCAAGAGCACCTCTCCAGCAAGTGTCCTTGGGCAAGACACCTAACGGTACATACTCGCCACCCAGGACATATTGAAAACGAGAGAAATCTCAATGTATCCTTCCTGGTAAAATACTTTCTCGAAAAACAAAAATATGACTGCACAAAAGTATAGTAGGCTTGTGTTCTGTAGTGTGCTTGCATTATGCTACTTTTCATATTCTTCCCTCGGATCAAGTATCCCCACAACAAAAAGGCAGCAGTCCTTGCTTAAATGGTGAGGGAGACGTTTCTCGTGGTGTGCTGCCCTCTGTCACTTGATTATTCAAATTGTACCATTTATTGATTTGCTTATTGCTTCCTAAGTAGCATATATTCACATTGCTGCACGCACTCTATTCAATATAGGTTACATCTGTATTTTTAGAGTATATTGTGATTGTACGGTTTCTACTTATGACAGTGTGTGATTATTAACATAATAAAGTTGATTTATGCATTTTGAATTATGTTTTGTAACTTTGTGTTATTCTCGATTTTGGTAGTCTGACAATTAGTGTCAATATAAAATATGAAAATCCAATTTATCCAATCTGTGATAAATATAAAAGTAAACGCTAATGAAGGCAAAATAATAACCCTGGACTCCTTTCCCCATCTCACCTGCAATCATCTAGTTGTACTTGTCAGTGTTGGCTCGGTTAAACGCATAGGGATCTGACCTGACATTGACAAGTACAACTCGGCGACTATAGACAAGTTGCACTTGTTGACACGTTTCGTACTTAGTAAATCGAGCCCACTGTTGTGACGATCCTAGGCTCCTACATGCGGATAAATAATTTTGACATTTTTCTTTTTTATCTTAGGTTGTGGAGCTTGTATCCAGTTCAATTGGGGATTTGGTACAAGGAATATACTATGAAAATTCTTTCTTGCCTGAGGTAATTTTTGGACGCCCCTGCCCATTTATTTGCGCCACATTGTAATCGCAAACTGACCTCCCAATGAAAATTATTGAATAGTCTCTATGAATCTATATCGAAAGAAGTACTCCAGCATATGGCATTAAATTCTGGTTTTTATTCCATCAGCACAGTAGAACAACGTTTCGACCTGCAAACAGGTCTTTGTCAAGGACTTGACAAAGACCTGGTTGCAGGTCGAAACGTTGTTCTTCTGTGCTGATGGAATAAAAACCAGAATTTAATGCCATGTGCTGGAGTACTTCTTTCGATATTTTATGTTCTTGGAGTGCAGACCCTCCGGCGGCAGCTCGAAGGTGGGTGGTAGCAACCTAAACTGAACTTTTCTATGAAACTATAGGTATGTGCAGAATCCTTATGACTGCAGCTGATATTGTTTGAACACCATGCTCAAAAACTCTGACAGGGTTATTCAAAGAGATCCGAATGGCTGCCGAAAGGTAACCGAACGATGAAAATCAGCGTTCGGTTACCTTTCTTGGCCATTCGGCTATTCAGAGAGCAGGCAATTCGCCAAATGTTGGCGAATTGCCTGCACATACGGTGCCTGTTCGAGGGCAATGAAATCCCCATACCTTCGTCTATTCAGAGAACAAAAAACAGCAGTGAAAAGTTGCCGAAACGCCCTGCCATTCGGTTGCTTCATTCAACCGATTTATTCAGGCGAATCCTATAGGCTTCAATGTTTAAAATATTCCCATTTTAATTCAATATCTAATAAACCGTTGATTATAACATTCCGCAGTAAAAAGTCTTTTTATTTATAGATAAAAAAAAATTAGGATCTTTTAAGCATTTTTTTTTTTTTTTTTTGCAAAAACATTTTTTTTTTAAACTTTTTTTCTGTAACAGTCCTTTTTATTATCATTCATTGGTTTTTTGCAAACAGCGCTTCACTTTACAAACATTAAAGCGTACGTTTTTTTTTTTCTTCACTCCATTCGTCTGCGGTGTCGGGTTTTTCCGGCGGCTGCTCTGTGCTCTGATCGGCTCCTGCTCGGGTTTCTCCGGCGTCTTCAGCAGGGTTAATCCAGATGTTTTTGCAGGATTCGGTGCGCATTCCCCTGTGTTTTTCAGTGAGTTTTTGGCGGCTTTTCCCTGCACTACGACGGCCCTGTGATGCTTGCTGAATACACCGGAGGGTCACCAAAATGGGATGGCCAAATCGTACCGAATTGAAGAGAACGAAAAGTCACCGAACGTGTGGTGACTTTTCGATTCTCTTTGAATAACCCTGTGCGTTTTGCAGAAACCCCCCCAATACGGAACCACCATGGCCTGTTGTAATCTATTGAAAATATAAAAACTAAATTCACATTGAAATACATATTTTTGACCCTTTGCTAATATCTGAAGTTTATCTCAAATGCATCACATATCTCTGGATCATTTTTGAGATGTTTCTGCTATTTGATTGGAATTCAAAGATCGGACAGAATCTGGAAAGATGCACATCTGTCTAAACAAGGTCTCACAAATGTAAATCCATGTTGTAGCAGAGCTCTGTACCCCTGACAGGGTCACATCTGGCAAAGGCCACTTCCTTGCTGGACACCCAGGTTCTCCTCGTGTGTCTCTCCAGTCCTTAGCCGCAGTTTAAAGACAGGTACACGCAGATAGCCTGGCTAGCATCCCCCAGAAATAAACCGAGGCTATAGATCTGGAGTCTTTCATTGGCACAGCGAGCAGAATATAGCTGCTACCCAAACCGTGAGCTGTGACTGCATGTAGGGTCAGAATAGAACTGGTTTTATTTGGGACAAGCACAGATAATTATGTGGTCAAACAGGGGTCATTTACATACGCAAAATCACAACATCTTCTAGGGGAGGTTTTTGTGTAGCTTAGATTTAGGTACAGACAGTGAGAACATTGCTTAAACTTTCTAAATGCGTTAACAATGGCAATCAGGGTGATAGCAGATTACAACCTATTTGAATAGAAACAGATAAACACATTATTGAGACAGGGTAAACTGGGATGTTAATCCTTTCGACAGATAACAGATACACATGTACCAGACAATAGCATTTTTGCATAATCACAGATTACACAAACCTAATTACAATATAAAAACTGTATTTTGTGCTGAGTTGTCCAAGCACTCAAATTCCGTCGCCCGCCATTTTAACACATATATTTTTCCACAGGGAAAAAGTCACTTTCCGGGAGGAAATTGTACATTTAACCTAGCCAGATTAATATGGAAAAGTAGCTGATAATCGATCCAGATGCACAGCTACAAGAGCCACGTTTGCCTGGTTCAAAGGGACCGGCGACCGTGGATTTACTTGGTTGCGGGAGACTGCAAACAGCCCCAAAATCTCCTGTTTAACTGCTGGGCCATAGTCTGTAGGCAGGAGGCAAGCCCACAGCCCTCTCCAACTTGCACAGTGACAGTGCAGTCTGTCACATATGTTGTTGAAAAATCCAAGCCATAAAGTCAAATTACCTATATATAAATACATTACTTACATCTAACTATATGTATAGTATAAACAAAAGGCGATGGCTGCCCTAAACTTGATCATGCATGTTTTTGTTTTATTTTCATAGGCAATCAAAGATGAAACCTAATGTACATGTATAGCAGAAAAAATATTGTTCGGTCAAGAGAATGTACCGTGAGTGTGCAATACACATATCAACTGCTGCATCAGTTGTATCACTGCACAGTCACATCCACCCTAGTCAGTACCATGAGAACTGAATCAATATACAGTCAGGTCCAGAAATATTGGGACATCGACACAATTCTAACATCTTTGGCTCTATACACCACCACAATGGAGTTGGAATGAAACAAACACAATGTGCTTTAACTGCAGACTGTCAGCTTTAATTTGAGGATATGTACATCCTACTCAGGTGAACGGTGTAGGACTTGCAGCAGTTTGCAGATGTGCCTCCCACTTGTTAAGGGACCAAAGGTAATGGGACAGAATAATAACCATAAACCAAACTTTCCCTTCTTAATACTTGGTAGCAAATCCTTTGCAGTCAATCACAGCCTGAAGTCTGGAATGCATAGACATCACCAGACGCTGGGTTTCATCCCTCTGCCAGGCCTCTACTGCAACTGTCTTCAGTTCCTGCTTGTTCTTGGGGCATTTTCCCTTCAGTTTTGTCTTCAGCAAGTGAAATGCATGCTCAATGGGATTCAGGTCAGGTGATTGACTTGGCCATTGCATAACATTCCACTTCTGTCCCTTCAAAAACTCTTTGGTTGCTTTTGCAGTATGCTTTGGGTCATTGTCCATCTGCACTGTGAAGCGCTGTCCAATGAGTTCTGCAGAATTTGGCTGAATGTGAGCAGATAATATTGCCCGAAACACTTCAGAATTCATCCTGCTGCTTTTGTCAGCAGTCACATCATCAATAAATACAAGCGAACCAGTTCCATTGGCAGCCATACATGCCCACGCCATGACACTACCACCACCATGCTTCACTGATGAGGTGGTATGCTTAGGATCATGAGCAGTTCCTTTCCTTCACCATACTCTTCTCTTCCCATCACTCTGGTACAAGTTGATCTTGGTCTCATCTGTCCATAGGATCTTGTTCCAGAACTGTGAAGGCTTTGTTAGGTGTTGTTTGGCAAACTCTAATCTGGCCTTCCTGTTTTTGAGGCTCACCAATGGTTTACATCTTGTGGTGAACCCTCTGTATTCACTTTGGTGTTGCTGAGAAGGTGCATTCCTTATTTTTGAGAATGTTCCAAACAGTTGTTTTGGCCACGCCTAATGTTCTTGCTTTCTCTCTGATGTTTTTTTTTTGTTTCTTCAGCCTAATGATGGCTTGCTTCACTGATAGTGACAGCTCTTTGGATCTCATCTTGAGAGTTGACAGCAACAGATTCCAAATGGCACACTTGAAATGAACTCTGGGCCTTTTATCTGCACATTGTAATTGGGGTAATAAGAGAATATCACACACCTGGCCATGGAACAGCTGAGAAGCCAATTGTCCCATTACCTTTGGTCCCTTAACAAGTGGGAGGCACATCTGCAAACTGCTGTAAGTCCTACACCGTTCACATGAGTTGGATGTACATACCCTCAAATTAAAGCTGACAATCTGCAGTTAAAGCACGTTGTGTTTGTTTCATTCCAACTCCATTGTGGTGGTGTATAGAGCCAAAGATGTTAGAATTGTGTTGATGTCCCAATATTTCTGGACCTGACTGTAGTTAAGGAAGGTTTGTAAAGCCTACTTAGGTGAGCAGGGTTAGGTTGGGTGTGAAGAAACTTTTCCAGATCAATAGCGGGTGGTTCAATGAAGGTGGGCATAAGCCCTCTAATGACCTGGAGAGAGTACCATTTAGAGTAAGTGTTTGTTTTAGGGAATTTTTAAAAGAGACCAGGGAATGTCAGATTAAAACAGACCAAATTAAATTCAAAATAGAATCGTCCCAGTTGCCTGGTCTGTGATCTAGGATGCGTACAGCCAGTCATTCATAAAGATAGTATCAATTCTAGAATAGACCAATTGAACGGGATGTTGTGTTGGAGAAATCCACTGTGAGAGAATGGCTTTTTACCCCGTTGCTGTCAATAGGCCCAGCCAAAACTTATTAGATTTGGGTCGACCCAACCTCTAATCAGGAGATACGTATTTAAAAAATGACACATTTTATTGTTCCCAAACATCCATTTTTAGACATAGTACGAGGGAGTTGTTTATGTAAAAAGTTGTCCTTTTTTTTTTTTTCTTCATTTTGCCGTTATTGTAGGAATAATTGGGATTTTGTCAAACATAAAGAAAATTTTAAATTGTGTTTTTCACTTCAAACCCTTCATTAAAGAACATTTCCTGGCTTTGATTTGCCTTGTTTCTTACTATAATCAAAATGCCTCCAAAATTTAATTCATTCATTGCTTAATAAGCGAGTAAATAGTGAGTCACATCGGTGCTGCGTGGTTTTATGCCAGCACTTCCTGAGATGTCTCGGTAGTTAGACTCCTTTTTGCAGTAATTTTTTTTTCACTCACATTCTCTACCTATTGGTAGAGGAAAGATTGTCTAATGGAAAATTTCATTCGAATAAATGAAACAAATCTGTTGACTACAGCTTCTCTTATTACCAGGGCTCTGAATGGCATAAATGTTACTAGTTATTCAGTCAAAATGCTGGACACTTAATTCAGAGATTACACTGTGTGAATTATTTAACTGTCTTTCGAAACATTCTTTTTCCATACAATTTCTAAACCTGGACGTCCTAATGTTGGCAGGATGCTAGATGAAGTAAAAACTGCTTCATTTACTCAAATCATCATCTTGCCTTGTGCATAATAGACGGTGAAATCCAATAATGGGATCTTATTATGGCAAACTCATCGCATGTGATGAGCCGGAGTAATGCGTGTATGTGCACAAAGCGTCTAATCGCTGGTATCTGTCACAATCAGCGTGAGGACACGTAGCTATGTGAGAGTAGATTTGCGGGTGGGAATAAATGACAAAATTGTATAATGCATTATTCTGTTCTGTATAGTGTATGTATTTGTCCTTTACAAAATTCACAAGAATTGTGTCTATGTTTTCGCTAAAGCATTGCCTTCCAATGATTATTCCAGTAGTAAGTCAGGTTTATTCTCAATTTTTTAAACGGTCATCTGCACTAATCCATAAATAGGGAAAAGCTAGAACTTTTATTCAAAACAATAAAAAGATAAAAATTCCAGAAACAGAAATAAAGACTGTAAACAAATTGTCTACAAATACCATTCATTAAGATACTGTTACCTGCCAGAATAGGCATAACTTCTGGTGGATAAATACATACAGGAGGCAGGGGGTGTTCGTTAAAGGGACATGCATACTTTGTCAGTGTGCCTTTAAAAACATGCTATGCCTTTTGAATGAGTCAGCAGTCTCATAAGTAAATATGATATTTTTTTCATATTTGCTTTTCTTGGAGTTTTCCACACGCACCACAGGAGACATTTTGATCTAACCAATCAGTGCATATTCTGTGGAATGCATAAACAATGCGCAGAGCATGTGCGACAGAGTTGCTCCTCCTCCCTCCTGCACTGTGAGCTGAGGGGAGGGCGGGGCTGAATGCCATTACAATCTGTAACTCTTTCACCCCCAGCGACTACAGAGACAGGGAAGGAAGGTAAACAATACACATAGGGAGAAAATGAGACAGCAGAGAGAACAGCAAAAAAAGCAATGAGGGAGACAGCAAAATAAAGCAGAGGGCCAGCTAGAAAAAGCAAGAGAGCGCACAAGAGAAGCAGCGATAGAGCATGCACAAGAGTATGAGAGTGAGTGACCTGTGAGGGAGTTTGAGTGAGACTATGAGCATGTAAACCATGAAAGCGTGGGAGCATGTCAGTGATTATGTGTGAGTGGTTGAGTGTGTGTGTGAGCGCGTGTGAGTGGTTGAGTGTGTGTGTGTGTGTGTGTGTGCGCGTGTGAGTGGTTGAGTGTGTGAGCGTGTCAGTGGGTGAGTCTGCGAGCTTGTCAGTGGGTGTGTGAGCGTGTCTGTGAGCGGGTGAACGTGTAAGTGGGTGAATCTGTGAGCTTGTCAGTGGGTGTGTGAGCGCATCAGTGGGTGGGTGAGTGGGTGAGTGAGTTTGTGAGCGTTTTAGTAAGCTGAGTGACTGATTCAGCGGGTGAATGGACATTTTTCCTGTCCATTCGGATCTATAGTGCTTTTTTAAATAAAAGCATGTGGTGAGGCTCAGTCACAGAAACGGACAAAAGTGGCAACACAAAAGGAGAGATATCCCAACAACCCAGTGACGTGCGGTGAGGTCAGTGGCTGGTGAGGCACTGGCTGGTATCAGAGCCAGATATACACAGGGTTACGCAGTCGCAATTTATGCATTTGATTATCGTTATATAGGAGAATAGAGTTTCACTATTTATAAAGTAAAGTTCACTTTTTTTTTACAGTTCTAAGAGCATGCACTTACAATACTGACTAATAGAGGGCGCTATTACACACATGCTGACTGCTGAGCTCTGCCTGCCCCCCCATGACTGACGAGGACAGTCACATGACTGTCCTGCGTCAATCAATCCATGGGGAGCTGTGCCTCCCATGTGGGGCGTTTTTTTTAAAAAAAATAATTGCTTGAGACCAATGGAGCTTTCCCATTGGCTCAAGCTTTCAATTGCTCTAAGTGCCTCTGGAGGCACAAAAGAGCATAGAACCAGAAAGCAAAGCCAGCTTGAGCTACGCAATTAGTGTAGCATTCAGCTGCACAAATTGCGTAGGCTAGGCTGGCTTAGTGCTGCCCCTGCTGTCTGTGTAGTGAATCACACACACACAGAAGCCGGCAAACTGAAAGTGTAGGGGGAAAAAAGCGAAGGACAGAGAAGCAGCGAGGGAGCGTGGAGAGGTGAGTATGAGAACTTTTTCAATAAATAACATTTTATTTACAGTTTAAATATACACACACATGTCAATACAGCACAATGAGCACATTAATTTACTGGAATGACAGGGGAGGCTCTACCTCCCCTGCCACCCCTGACGTCCCTGCAACCACCCCAAACTGTGCTGATTTATTAATTCAGACATTATTACGGGCTTTGTTGGATGTGTATCGGTATAAAAACCGGCAGTGAGATCGTTCATATCTCCGTTTTAAAACCGGTGTCTCTATGTGGATCGATAAATACAAGGTTATGCATTTTAAAAGCGAAATCGACAACTAAAATAACTTAGATTGAATTGAACATTGGTTAAATATGGCAATAAATCAGAGGTAGAATCAGGAGAAAACTTACTATACAGTGCACACTGGTTCTCATTGCCCTTAGAAGTCTTTATTCCCTTTTATGTTTGAGTAGATGCATTCTAAATGAATTTCGTATTCCTTAGAAAAAGTGTGTAAACGTGGCACACACAATTTAAAAATAATTCAAGAAGGGAATATATGGAAACATCCAGCAATACCTTCATTTATCGTTAATTCTGTAGTGCGGAGTCTTAATAACAAACAGATCTTATGAGTATGTTCTTATTACACTGTGCAAAAAAAATCACGTTGAACTGTTGCCCAAAGTAGAAAATGCAACACATGATACGCTTAGAAAAGAATGAAATTTAAGCTCATCTTATTCTTGAGGTATCATCTTTCTAGAAATCAGAACCAGAAGCTAAATCAAATTCTTTCAGAAGACTCTAATCTTTCGAAGTTGAGCGTGTGCCAAGTGGTGCTGTGTTACAGGGAGAGGAGGGCTCACAAAATACGAGCCTGATTTGAAAAGAAACAATATCCTCCTTAGCAAGCAGGCATCATCTCACAATTCACCATCCACACACAGGCTGTTAACTCAGGAAGGGGGGACGAGTATTAGAATTTGGGTTTTGGAAGTTTGACTGTAAAGGCAATGAAATGAAATGGCCCAATGATTCCATTGATATGTGGTGTGCTCAAAGTGCTGTAAATACCCCTATATTAAACCATCAAGATTTTTTTTCTTGTTTATGGTAATCTGTATATAGTAAGCGAGCACTAATGCTCCCAACCCCTCCTTTGAACCACAGTACACAGATGTGTGCAGTGGGTGTGTCTGGTGTTACCCAAATGCAGTCTGAATTGGTGTCGCCTTTCCCTCACGGAGGCCTCAACCGTTGCACATTAGAATGTATTTTTTTTTTCGTAGTAACAGGTTCAATAAAAAAAAAGAAAAAACTTGTACACTCTAGTGAAAATTAGAGCGCCCTTTTTTTCCCCTTAAATAATTGGGCAGAGGATTCTGCCAGCCTTTGCCCAATTCCTTTTTTTATTTTTGCCAATTTTACTCACCTTTTGTCCCTCGCCAGGTGCAGCTCCTATTCTTTGGCTCTGGGACTCCTGGACCCAGAAGTCCCTGAGGCTTTTCTGAACTTCTACACTACGTAACGGGACTACACAAATTGCGAACCACAATGGGACTTGCTAATGTTACATTCGCAAGTGTTGTAGTTAAAAACAAAGTTACTGAACAAATAGAAACGTATACAAAAACAAAAGTGTACGTATCTTAGTAGTGCTTCTTCAATCAGGGTTATTCAGAGAGCCGTGAAAAGCAGGAGAATGACTTGAGAATGGAAAATTCAGGGTCAAAATAGCCGATTTGGAAAGTGAGATGAATGGGAGAATTTTTCTGGTTTGGCTATTTTGACCTAGAATTTTCCATTCTCCAGTCATTCTCCTGCTTTTCACTGCTCTCTGAATAACTCTGAATATGTAAGAAAAAATGGTGAAGTGCACTACAATGAAGCACAAAGAAACAACCTAGCGTGATACTGTAAACAATCAGCATATATAAGCCCCTCTGGAAATTCGCTCACAGGATGAGAAGTAAGATGCATATCACATATACTCAGCCATGCTGTTCTGAGTCTGAAACTGAAAGTTGGATTGATGGGAAGCGGTTCCGATATAAAAGATCGGCGACCAGAATTGACGTTATAGGGACAATGTAAACACAAGTTGAAGAATGAATAACATCCGGACATGTGACTGGAAATGATGTAACCGGAAGTGACGTGTCGAATGTGTCCAGGAAGCCAGAACAGGACCAGAACAAGGAGGCGGTATTAGGACAATTAGAGACTCATTAGAGGGGTATATAAAAAGGGATTTTAGAGACTGGGGTCACTATCCTTGGAAAAGTCCGATAGGACAAAATGCGTCGGATATTGTGAGACCCCTATTGATTTTACTATGTTTTAATTGTTTTATTAAAAAGTTGTCTTCACCTCTGGGAGTCAGTGGTGTAGCGAGGGGGGGCAGGTGCCCCGGGCACCTTTCAGCTAGGGGGAGCAGCAGCTCTGCCGCTCACGTGGGTTCCACCAGCCAGCTGCGAGATTGAGGCTGGCTGGTGGAACCCATGTGAGCGGCAGAGCTTCTTGCCGGCAGCCACTCGTAGGACGAAAAGCATGCGGCCGCTGCAGAGGAAAGGTGAGCTGTGGTCAATATATATCAGTTTGAGCTGCTGGGGGCAATATATAGCCATGTGAGAGCTGCTGGGGCAATATATATCCCTGTTTGAGCTGCTGGGGCAATATATATCCATGTGTGAGCTGCTGGGGCAATATATATCCATGTGTGAGCTGCTGGGGGGCAATATATATCCATGTGTGAGCTGCTGGGGGGCAATATATATCCATGTGTGAGCTGCTGGGTAGCAATATATATCCATGTGTGAGCTGCGTGGGCAATATATATCCATGTGTGAGCTGCTGGGGCAATATATATCCATGTGTGAGCTGCTGGGGCAATATATATCCATGTGTGAGCTGCTGGGGCAATATATATCCATGTGTGAGCTGCTGGGGCAACATATATCCATGTGTGAGCTGCTGGGGGCAAGATATATATCCATGTGAGCTGGGGGCAATATATCCATGTGCGGTGTGTATGAGTGTGAGTTTTATCGCTCTGGAGCTCTGTGATACACTCATACACACCACACATTACTGTGAGTTTTATAGTTGTGGAGCTCTGTGATACACTCGTACACACCATACGCAGCCAATGAGGCAAGTGACACGTCGACTAGTCTTGGCAAAACCTGGCCGTCAGTAAGAGTATGATGCTTTCCTGGTAACCTGTTTTATGTGTTGCAGCTTTCCAATTGTTATTGAAAAAAATAGTTATTATATTTTGCGGGGGTTTTAAATATTTGTAAAATTTGTATGCTTTAGTGATTAATTTTGGTTGGGGGTGGGGGCAAAGACTTGCCCCCGGGCACCACATGATCTCTCTACACCTCTGCTGGGAGTGCAGCCTAATTGATTTGTTGAATGGAGGAGTATCAATTCTCCTCTACCCGGAGAACGGTTGGGCGTACTGTGACGCTTTGTGATGTCCAGGCGGCAGCACCTAAGAACGGCATGGCTGAGTATATGTGATATGCATCTTCTCATATTCTGTGAGCGAATTTCCACAGGGGCTTATATATGCTGATTGTTTACAGCTATGTTGTTTCTTTGTGCTTCATTGTAGTGCAAGTGCTGTAGTGCCCGCGCAGAACGATGGATTGGAGCTTCATGCATGCGCAGAACCAGTCCATCACTGCCTCTCTGAGATCACTCGCTAACGTGATTGGTCTCAGAGATGGTGATGTCAGCATTCTCTATGCGTGCTGATAACACTAGTGACCGAACTAGTAGCCAGCAGCCTGGTAATTCAAATTCACAGCTGCTGGTGATGCTGGGTGGGGAGGAGGAAACTCCTCCACTTCACCCAGCATTTATCCAGAAGGGGGAGACTATATTTTAAAAGTTGTCAGGATGAGTATAGTGTTCCTTTAACAAAATCGATGCAAAATGCAATAATTTCAATCGAATCATCCTACAAAGAGGTGCTACCAATTTCAAAAGTGTTTTGCAACAGCCTTCAAAGTATATCTCAGGATGTATATTTTCTTTTTGGAATTTGCATGCAGGAGCTGCTGTTCTTACATTTCCATGTGCGACATTGCATTTTCAAAATAGAAACTCAAATTAATGATGTTATGCAATAACAATATTCAGGATAAATTCAAGAAAATTTATATCAACATACATAGGTGGAGGCAATATTATTGTTACAATTCTATAATTAAAGTATAAAATAGCTTATTTGGTGGTATTATCTAGAATAGAACTCTGCCCCCCCCCCATGTGACTTTCATGGTTCCCTGGCCATCCAAGGCGATTAAAGAATTCTGAGAATTGTAGGTCATCAACATTTGGGTGGCCAGAGTTTGAGATCCCTGATTTAATGTGTTCTTTCCCGGCTGTGGAGCAATCTGTTGCCGTACGTGGTTCTACAAGAGGTTACTAGAATAGTATGTAGCGCTCACTCCCGGAGGAGCCGCTGAAATTGAACCTCGGGTCAGTCTCCCCGCACTAGGGAATTAATATACTCCAGCACCGTCGTGGATTTTATAAATTATATAGTTTACTGGATAAACTGGCACATAATGAGTAACACGGTTTATATATATATATATTTACAGTACTTCGTAATGCGGGAAACGCGCAGCGGAAAAGAAATACAATGCTTCGTAATGCGAGAAACGCGCAGCGGAAAAGAGAAAAATATATCTTTAACCCCCTTTGTGGTTGGGGAGTGAGTCCCGTACAGGTTATGTCCCAAAGAATGTATGTGTGTGAGTGTATTGGTACCCGGGTACAATATTCAACTGGCCAGTGAATTATTTATGAGGTATCTTCGACTAGTCACGTTGGGGCCCTGTGGGTTTTGAAACAAATTGCAGCGTGCTTTAGATTTTTCACAACGGCCTGGAAGGCCTCTCACCCATCCGCCAGATACTCTGTGCTCCGCTCGACCCAGGACGTCTCTCCGCTCGATTTTGACTGGGGTTCTCTGTGTCACCGGCTCCGCTGTCTGGCTTGTCTGTATCTGCCTCAGAAGTCCAGCTCACCGCCTGCACTCCCTCTTGGATCGATCTGTGGTTCTCCTAACTCGGGGTCCTCCATCTCACTCGGTATCAGCTCAGGTTACTGTGGTGGATCACTGGGTCTTCATTAGATAAAGGCGGAAAACCCGATCTCCAGCTCTCAAAGGCCCCACCTGCGCTCCGGCCTGGTCACTGTCCCGTTCAGCTACACTGCGTCTTGCTTCTCTCACTCCTAGGCGCGCTCTGCCAGCTCTTTCCACGAGGCTCAGGATGTCAGCGTCTCTCCCCCACCCACTTCCTGTCCCCGCCCGCAAAGCATGCTGGGAAATGTAGTCCCAATGTTCAGTGTCTCACATCGCGCTTGTCTCCCTCCGGTGGCCAAAAATAAGTACTACACGGCATGGGATTTAAAACCAGCGCTACAAGTACATCTGGACAGGTTTGGTAATAATAGATTTAATGCCAAGTCTTTCAAAAAGAAGTATAGACTGTAAGGATATAGATGCAAGTGGTAAAAAGAAGTGGAACTATTTGTCTCGAATACATAGGATAGTCAGCAGTCTATGGTAGATGTGTACAGGAACCCTTTTCCCATGCTTAGAAAAAGTTGTAACTAGGGGTGTTCCGATCATATCCTAAGGATCGAGACCAAAACACGCAATTTGTTTTTTGGATCAGCTCTTTCAAGGTGATCTGACCCCCAAGTCCACGGCATGCCAATCTGCAAGATCTCAACCTAGGCATTTACCAGGGCATCTTTCTCATCTGCTCACAGGGGAGACGTTGCAGGGTGCACACACAGCTGCCGGCTGTTACTGAAAGCTCTACAGTGTGAAATCTGCACACCGCTTTAGGCAATCTTAACAACGGCTATACGCATCACACAGGTACTGTACTTCCCCCTGCGGAGAGAGTATGGGCGGCGTTACAGAGATTTGCAAAATTTGCATGCGGATTTTACACTACACGGCTTTTAGTAACAGACAGTGGCTCTGAGTGCACCCACACTGCTTTCCCTGGGAGCAGGAAGGGAAGGCGCCACTGTAAAATTTAAGGTTCAATATCATTTAGAGGCAGAGTAGCTGGTTCGACTGCTGGTTGTGTGGTATCAAATCAGGACTCTGTTTCGGCCAATCCCGATGGCCGTATTACTTGGATCAGCCGCTCAACTAACCTGATTGGGACATCCCTGGCTGTAGCGCTTCCCCCATGTTACAAGCCTGGGTCAAGGGTGAAATATAGAAAGTGGGAGTAATGTCTAGGACGTTTGAAAGATTATAAAATAAAGTAACAAGTTGCATTTTGCTCGTTCTGCATCATATTGGGTTTGAAGCAAGTGAGTCAGTTCTAAAGAAGCAAAGAATGGTTGTTCAAGGGTCAAGTTGGAAAAGTGATCATTTCTAGTTACCCAGTCCCTGGTGTAAAATAAATTGAGAAAATACTTGATTTGAGGAAACATGCGTATCGTTCTATATAAATGAGCCCACTCTTTTAGTAGTAGTTCTATTTGGGTGATGACTGTCTTGATGTTGATTTTGATCGAGTGCCTCAATGCTTTTGGCAACATTGACTTCTTAACCTCCCTGGCGGTCTAATTTTTTCTAAATTTTGTGTCTAAAAGCGTCTAAATTTTTTTTTAAAGGAAACGGGTTTTTGTACATAGTTAGCCTGTAATAATTAGGAATCATGCACTGAAATCCGTGAAATCAAGAGTCCTTACTGGTAAAATCCTTTATAAATTAATTCATTAATTAATTTTAAAAAAAATAGTAAATACACGGAGTCCGATAAAGTTTGAAACACGACATAATAATTTATTATCCCAAAAATAATTATCCAAAATAATGCAAATAAATGATATTCAATAAAATAGAACAAAAAACACTGAAATCTGTCTGAGAAGAAGGGTGAGACGATGTATGGTCTATTTCTTATCCTGTACTGCCACCTAGTGGCCATTCATAAACATTGCATTTTGTATTCAGTGTTTATTATGAATGAAATTTGCTGCGGTCCAGCCCCCCTGCATCATGTGACTCGCAGGGAGCCTTCCAGGAAGCAGCTCGCCACGATCACACTGCGGGGGACAGCGAGGGAGCCAGGAGGAGGTGAGTATGTATCCAGCCCGAGTGTGGCTCGGGGTTACCGTTCGTGGTAGTGAAATTTAACCCCGAGTCACACTTGGGAATACCGGCAGGGAGGTTAATATTTATGGTGCTGTCCTTCCATGAAAATTCTGATGTATCTCGTTTGATGGAAGGTACTCAGAATGCCTATTCCCGTCGCTGCTGATTTTGCATTGGTTAATATGGAAACAATAATGGGGATATTATAGTAAGACGTAATGTCCACTCTCTGTAGTTAACCTCCCTGGGAAGAAGAGTTATTCTTGTTATTTAGGATATGTACTAATGGATCTAAGACCAGGTTAAATAGGATGGGTGATGGTGGGCATCCCTGATGGACTCCACACCGTAAATGTATCAATGTTGAGTTTAGCCCACTGACTGTGAGGTGGGTGGGTTGGATCAGTGTAGAGATTACTGATGTAAAAGGAGATACCAAAGAAACATAACTTTGAAATCCTCTTTATGATCCCATGACACACAGTCAAACAGTTTTTGTGCATCTAGCTCAATAGGAGATTAAGTGTCCGGGCATTACAGGAGATTGATGTTGCCACTGCTGCAATGGCTACCCACATCCCGTGTACAATATATATATTCAACCTGTCATAAATCCCAATTGTTGTGGGTGAATGATTTTACGTGAGAATCTTTGAATTTGATGGGCTGGGATTATAAATAAGATCTTTAAAGTCCTGATTGAGTAGGAATCAACCCTGCCAGTTTCGTTTTTTTTAGTGTATGTATTGTGTAGGACATACCTTAAAGTGGAGCATTGTTGCTGTATAATTCATTGTGGTGTAGGTGGTACGATGGAATAATGTGAGGTGGTTTAAGACCTTGTAGAAAACAGCTCACAAGCCATCTGAGCCTGGTCAATTGCTTGTCTGAGTGAAGGCGATCAGCCTCACAATTTCCGTCTCTGTAATAGGTACATTGAGGACTTTGTGGTGGTCATTAGTAAAACATGACAATCCAGCGTTGCAGAGTAATTCTATACTTCCCTCTGAATCCCCAAGGGCATTCAGGTGTAGGTCAGTGTAATAATTAAAAAGATCTGTGATCTTTTTAGTGTCTGTAATCAGCGTCCCTTCCGCATCCCTTAGTCCTAGTGTTCTCGGTTGTATTGTTTGGCAGAGGCCAATTCCATCAATAATGTACTTGTTTTGTTGTGCCACCTATAGAAATGGTTCTCGTATACCCCAGGTTGCTTTTCAAGCGTTTTTTTTTCTTCGGGAGAAGGTGATGTAATGTAGACCTGTTGATGATCGAGAGTTTGGATTGTTGTATTTAAGTTTCAACTCTAATAAATTTTCACTGTATTTGATAAGGCCTGTGTTAGACGATCGCAGTGATCACGTCCGTGTTGCCGCACATTTAACGTCCGTCGTAGCATAAAATTATGATCAATAGACACCCACACACGAAGTACGTCTGCACAGAAGTGCGGACGCACAACGCACGTGGCACCGGACAAAATTTACGCAAGACTGTCAAACCGGTAGGACGGACGCACAGAGTGCGCACGTCCGCGTAGCTTTATGTTGGAGTGATGGAACGTAGTCAGACGGACTGCATTTTTGACGTCCAGCATTTTTGACAGACAAAATGTTTTTTTATATCATGTATCAATTTTTTTCATTTTACATATTCATTTTATTTTCCATCTACATCAGTCAAAAAAAACTGACCGTGTGGTGTCTACAGTATCATCAGTCAGAAAGTACGTCAGTTGTGAACGGATGCACGGTGTGCTCAGAATGCGTTCATCTGAGCCTAAAGTGTTGCCTCTCATTGCAGCTTTGACCGTCTGCCAAAATAATATTGTCTAAATGTTGAACTGTTATCATCCTGGAAATTGGCCCAGATGATTTCAAGCATATTGCAAAATGATTCACTAGTAGGGATGAGCCGAACACGCCCGAGTTCGGGTTCGTACCCGAACCCGAACTTTCCAAATGTTCGAATCCGAATCCGAACTCAATACAAGTCAATGGGGCTGAAAATTCGGTTTTTAGAGTGCCCTCCAAGAGCGCATATATGCTAGATATTTGCCATAAAAGGTGTATGGGGGTCCGGGTAGTGCCCTGGGGGACAGGAAACAAGGACAAAAAGTTTTAAAAAAAACGTTTTTAAAGGGACAGTGAGTTTTCCATGAAATAAGGGTTAAAAATAAAAATGAAAAATTCCTTAAAATATCGTGCCTAGGAGGTCCCCATAACCTGCCCGTGAAGTGGCGGATTTCTAGGATGTATAGAAACACTTGAAAACAAAAAAAATTACGTTTCAAATGACGGTAAATGCTTTTCCTTTAATCTATCCATAAACAACTGCTTGGGGCGGCAGTCTGTATGAAAAGAGGAGACATTTTCGGACACGCAGAAAAAGTTTAGTGATTTTTTGGCTAAATTATTGTGAAACTTATGCAGGCTTTGGATGAAAGTAACAATAGGTGCTTTAAAATTGGGCCTTTAGCGTCAGCAACAGTGCAATCACATCGTAACCCCTCTGAGGATATGAATCTGATACAGGCGTCAGTGGCAGTGCACCCAAATATTGTGCTTTTGGTGCCAGGCCAGCAAGTGCATTCATACAGTAACCCCTCTGTGCTATTGTGGAAGAAGGCAGGGGTGGACCATGTGGTCCTATATTAAAAAGATATGATTCTGGTCAAGGCGTCAGTGCACCCAGATATTGTGCCTTTGGTGCCAGACTGCCAGGCCAGCAAGTATCATCATACAGTAACCCCTCTGTAGTATTGTGGAAGAATGCAGAGGTGGACCATGTGGTCCTATATTAAAAAGATATGAATCTGGTAAAGCAGTCAGTGCACCCAGATATTGTACTTTTGGTGCCAGACTGCCAGCAAGTACTATCATACAGTAACCCCTCTGTAGTATTGTGGAAGAGAGCAGGGTTGGACCCTGCGGTTCAAAAAATTAAAATGATATAGATGTGGCACCGTCGTCATTGCAGCCAAATATTGTGCCTTTCATGGCAGCAAGTGCATTCACACCGTAACCCTTTTGTGGTATTGTGGAAGAGTTCAGTGCTGGAGGTTTTGTGCATGCAGAAGACATCCCCGATCTATTCTGTTACGTCAGCATCAGGGGATTGATAACTGCTGATCCAGGACTGATTCATTTTTATAAATGTCAGCCGGTCTACAGAGTCGGTGGACAGACGCACTCTTTTTTGTCTGTGACAAAACCTCCAGCGGCACTGAACGTCCTTTCAGAAAGCACGCTGGATGAAGGGCAACCTAGTAGCTGCATAGCATATTGGCTAGGTTCTGGCCAGTGATCCAATCTCAACACCCAGTAAGCCAGTGGATCATCTCCTGGAAGGTATCCAGGTCTGCCCTTGCCCCTAGGTAGTCCTGCACCATATGGTGAAGACGCTGGCAATGGGTGCCTACATTTGACGTCCCTGGGCGTCGTGGACTAAACAAATTTAAAAATGCATCAGTCAAGCGGCCCTGGCCTTCACCACTATTCCTCTGATCATCCGCAGCCTCAGAAGCACGTGTGTCAGCGCTTGGTAACCTACCAGTGCCTGGAAAGGTGTTACACAAGTGTCGCTTTAGAGCGTCCTCAAGTTTTTTCATCCTGTGCTCCCTCTGTGCGGGCAGGATGAGCTCTGCAACTTTACCCTTGTATCGTGGATCAAGAAGGGTTGCCAACCAGTAATGATCCCTCTCCTTGATAGCACGAATCCTGGGGTCCTTTAGCAGGCTTTGCATTAAAAGGGAGCCCATGCAGCGTAGGTTGGAGGTGGCATTAGCTTCCAAGTCTTCCTGGTCAATGAGGATGACCCCATCGTGCACTTCCTCCTCCCAGCCACGCACTAGCCCTTGTGTTTCTGGGCACACGAAACCCTCCCTTGAGGAATCCCCACCTTCAATGCCCCCACTACTTAAATATTCCTCCTCCTCCTCCTCCTCCTGTCTGATCTGAGTAGGACCCGCTGGAATGCTGTCTGCAGAAAGACTGGGGCCTTGAGAGCTAGGGAAGGCCTCCTCTTCCTCCCGCTGCTCTGCCTCTAGAGCCACATCTATAATTCCCCGCAGAGTGTGCTCCAGCAGGAACACTAAAGGAATTGTGTCACTGATGCATGCATTGTCCCTGCTCACCATCCTCGTTGCCTCCTCAAATGGTGACAGTACAGTGCATGCATCCTTGATCATCAGCCACTGCGGGGGAAAAAAAACAAGTTTACCTGAACCTGTCCTTGTGCCATACTCACACAGGTAGAAACATAGAAAAATGTCGGCAGATAAGAACCTTTCGGCCCATCTAGTCTGCCCAATTACATGGATACTTTAGCTGCATTTATCTTATGTTTAGGATAGCCTTATGCCTATCCCATGCCTGCTTAAATTCAATTACTGTTTTGGCCTCTACCACTTCAACTGGAAGGCTGTTCCATGTATCCACCACCCTCTCAGTAAAATAATGCTTCCTGATGTTACTTTTAAACCTTTGCCCCTCTAATCTAAGACTATGTCCTCTTGTTTTGCTACTTTGTTTCCTTTTAAATATACTCCCTTCCTCTACCTTGTGGATTCCCTTTACGTATTTAAATGTTTCTATCATATCTCCTCTGTCTCATCTTTTTTCCAAGCTATACATGTTAAGATCATTAAGCCTTTCCTGGTAACTCTTCTCCTTCAAGCCGTACACCATTTTAGTAGCCCTTCTCTGAACTCTCTCTAAGATGTCTATATCCTTCTGGAGATACGGTCTCCAGTACTGCACACAGTACTCCAAGTGAGGTCTCACCAGTGTTCTGTACAGTGGCATGAGCACTTCCCTTTTCCTACTGCTAATACCTCTCCCTACACAACCAAGCATTCTGCTAGCATTTCCTGCTGCTCTATTACATTGACTAGGTACTCGTTGATGGCCCTCTGCTGCTTGTGCAAATGCTGCAGCATTGCTAATGTCGAGTTCCACCTGGTGGGCATGTCACAGATCAGACGGTTTGTGGGAAGGTGGAATTCTCTTTGAATTTCTGCCAGGCGAACGCTTGCTGGGAATGACCGTCTGAAGTGGCTGCAGACTTTTCTGGCCTGGCTGAGAAGCTCTGGCAGCCCTGGGTACTTGGTTAGGAAACGCTGTACCACTAGATTTAGGACGTGTGCTAGGCATGGTACATGCGTCAATTTACCCTTGCGTAGGGCGGAGAGAAGGTTGCTGCCATTATCGCAGATGATCATTCCCAGCTGAAGCTCGCGTGGTGTTAACCATCTCTGCACCTGCCCCTGCAGAGCTGACAAAATTTCTGGCCCGGTGTGGCTCCTGTCCCCTAAACAAACCAGCTCAAGCACAGTATGGCATCTTTTTTGCTTGAGCCATTGCGTAGCCCCTGCCACGCGTCGGTTTAACTGCCACTTCGCCAGAGACAGAGAAGGAGGAGGAAGAGGTGGTGGAGCAGACAGACCTCATACAAGCAGCTTTCTGGAGGCGTGGTGGATGAACAAGCTCCAGCACAGAGCCCCGTCTTGGATCCCTCCCAGCTGCAATCAGTTACCCAGTGTGCTGTGAAGGAAATGTAACGACCCTGTCCATGCTTGCTGGTCCACGTGTCTAAAGTCACATGCACCTTGTTGCTGACTGCCTTTCCCAATGACTGGATAACATTGTCTTCCACGTGCTGGTATAGTGCTGGAATGGCCTTGCGTAAAAAGTAATGGCGTTTTGGAACCTGCCACTGTGGTACAGCACATTCAGCAAATTCACAGAAGGGAGCAGAGTCCACCAGCTGGAAAGGCAGCAGCTGCAATGCGAGTAATTTTGCTAAACTGGCATTTAGACTCTGTGCTTGGAGATGGTTGGGACTATATTTTTTCTTACGCTGCAGCAGCTGCGGCAACGTAATATGACTGCGTAAATCTTCAGCTGATGGGATGATGTCACATTGTGAGGAAGGAGCTGGTACATCCATTACTGTAGCATCATCCCTGTCAGTGGAGGTTGTAGGCAATGACATGGCAGGACATACAGTGGGGGTAGAGACAGATGAGGAAGAGGACCTACGCAAAGTTTTGCGCCAACGGGATGTGTGACAGGTGTTCATATGTCGCCTCAAGCACGTGGTACCCAAGTGTCCGGTGTCTTTCCCACGCTTCATCCTCATCTGACATAGATTACAAATTGCAATGGTGCGCTCTGCTGCACATTTCTTAAAGAACTCCCAGACAACAGAGTTCCTGCATGTGTGCTTTGAGACAACAGCGCTCTGCACCGGAGCAGCTCTGACATCTGATGCCTTGGACTGGCTAGTGCTACGGTTGGTCATAGAGGATGTTGTGCCTAGTGTTTGCTGTGCCTCCTCCCCCTCCTCCTCACTTGATTCCTCTGTTCGATCTGGCACCCGGGTGGAGTCAGTTACCTCATCATCAATGTCATCTTCACCCCCTATCTCCTCGTCACTGGAGCCAACTTGGCAGTATGCTGCAGTTGCTGGGGCAACATGAGTGCCAGTTATTTGTGTGTCATCACTGGCACCCCCTTCCTCTAGGTTGATTATACTCCCTTCCTCAACCTCAGAGATTGAATCAGAGCACTGTACTTGCTGTGCATCCTCAAGCAGCATGTCACTCTCATTGTAGTCAAACAATTCAGCTGACTCCTCCGTGTGTGATAGTGAGGCTACGGCAGGAGTAGCTGTGGACATGGAGGCTGCATTAGATGTTTTGTCAGCTGAGGTGGACTGTAAAGCACTACAAGTCTGGCTGGCAGAGGAGGATGAGGATGGCCTGGTTAGCCAATCCACCAAATCCTCAGTATGTTGCTGCTGCTTAAGACGGCCAGCACCATTTAGAAAGGACAAGCGTGCCCCTGCAGAGGATGCACCACGTCCAACACGACCAGAGGCACAGCCTCCCGACACAGGGGCTGCTTGCCCTCTTATCTGTGTCTGGGAGCGTCTGCCTGTCCTTTTTGTTCTTTCAGACATAGTGAGTGATATATAGATTAAATATATACAGAACTCTGATTCAACTCTGGTATAAAGATTAAAGATTTACAGAACTCTGGTATAACTCAGTGAGACACCCTGATAGCTGGCAGCCAGTGACAAGACACCGATTACAATGCCCTCCTATAAATCCGTGAGAACCCCCTGATGGGTGGCAGTGAGAAGACACAAATTACAATTTGCATAAATCTGCTAGAAGTATGTGGGACCCCCTGATGGGTGGCAGTGAGAAGCCACAGATTACAAGTCTCAGAAACCTCCTATAAATCAGTGAGACCCCCTGATGGGTGGCAGCCAGTGAGAACACACGGATTATAACAATTCCCAAATATTTTGTAGAAATTTGTGACCCCCAAAATACTTGCTGGCAGCCAGTGACAAGACACAGATCACCTCAATTCCCAAATGTTTTGTAGAAATTTGTGAGACCCCCAAAATACTTGCTGGCAGTGACAAGACACAGAAGATCACCTCAATTCCCAAATGTTTTGTAGAAATTTGTGACCCCCAAAATACTTGATCTGTCTCTTGTCACTGCCAGCAACTCAATTCCCAGATATTTAGTAAAAATTAGTGACCCCCCAAAATACTGCGTGGTACTGGCTGTGTGACAAGACACAGATCACCTCAATTCCCAAATGTTTTGTAGAAATTTGTGACCCCCAAAATACTTGCTGGCAGCCAGTGACAAGACACAGATCACCTCAATTCCCAAATGTTTTGTAGAAATGAGACCCCCCCCCCCAGTAGCGTGGCAGACCGGCAGTAAGAACACACAACAACAATCTCCTATGAAATCTCCTCTCAAAGGCATGCTGAAGCGGTGCGTGGAAACCTTATATAGTGTGCTGCGGGACTTAGCTCTGTGAGCCCATGATTGGGCAAAATTTGCCCAATCAGGACTCTGAGCCGTGATTGGCATACAGTTGAACCTGTCTTGCACCAGACCTGTGGTCAGGTGCAAGGCTGTAGCCAATTACGAGCTTCAGGCCAGTGTAAAAGTGCATTGTGGGCTATTGTGGTCGAACATGCGCCGAACACCCGGAAATGTTCGGAGTTCGCGAGCAAACCGAACAGGCTAAGTTCGGTTCAAACTCCGAACCGAACAGCTCATTCCTATTCACTAGCACAGAGATGGGCAGAGATCCTCCATTGTTTTGAGGTGGGCCCTGGGACAGTTGTCATTCAGCTTGTCGTTGATTATAAATTAATATATTGTGCATGTCAGCACAGGTTGTGCGGGTTATTAGAGGAATGAAAATGAGGGAATTGTCTGATCGAGATGATGCATTCAAGATGAATTGTGTAATCTGAGATGATGCATGATGTGCTCTCAATGTGAGTACTGTCTGATTTGAGGTGTCTTCAGATATCCATCAACTGTAGGTCACAAACAATACATGCAAAAGTGTAGTGCGCTGACTAATAACCCAGAGGCTATCATCCTAGAGCCGAGTTTGGCTCTCTGAAGGGTGAGTGGGAGCACATATGATTTATGTATACAATTATGGTTTATAGTATGATCTCTTTTATCTATTTATTTTTTGAGGAAATTATACAAGAAAATTTGCGTCTTAGAATATATGGCAATCTGTTGTGATAACCAATTTTATGGAACACTGGGTGCATTACACCTTTACATGTATTGTCTATGACACTTGTATCTTTGGTTGTCGGGTGGTAAGTACAATAGATTGTAAGTGGTTTAGCGATGTTCCCATAGTCCCTCTCTCTCAAGTCTATTAACGCTACACATAGGCGTTTTTATTTAAACTGTTAGGTCACAAGTCTGATGACGCAGAGTTGGATTATTTGTGGGCAGGAAGGAGCTGGACACCCAGATGTGTCCAAAGTAGAGTCCATAACAGTGTTGTAATCTCCACCTATGTAACTGCATTAAAGCACCAATATTGACTAGCAAATATCTAAATAAATATAGGCGGGAATGCATTGCCTAGTTAAATGCTCTTAAAGGTACGAGTTAAACATTAATACCTCCTAACACCCTCCAAACCCCCATTTTCACCCTAAGCTTTTTACAGAGAGATGGGACGGTAGTTCGAGAGGGAGGTGGGATCAAGAGATGGCTTCTTTAGAATGGGGGTGATCCTAATGGGTGACTGAGCATCGTGGGAGATGTAGGTCCCAAAACACCAGGGAGCCATGGTTGCTGACCCCTGGCCTAAGCTGTTGCACTTGGAGTGTTTTATCAGCCTTCCAAGACCCTCAGGGTGACACCATAGAGTGGTCACCGTGCATAGCGTGTCCCTCGTAATAGAGAATGAAAATTAAATAAATGAAAGTGGTTAAGATGGTCACATCTTTGGAGGAGATATTGACCCGTTTTCAACAGGAAAGTGGTTTCTGTCTGTTGGCAGGGGCAGCGGCGGTGATCATGCACCTTCATCACTGGGGGTGGGGTCTGACCTCGCATGACCTGATCCTGTTTGTGGGTGTTTGGAGGTAAGGCTCTTAGCAGGCTGGCTCGCAACAGTGGTTTACATATTTCAGTCAGAGGGATTATGAGGGGGAAATTGCTGGTCTCTGGACGGAGTGTCCGGCCTTGTGATTTGTGGCATAGCAATCAGTCATGACTGTGGTGGTCTTGGTGACTCCTGAGAGGAGAGGTCATCTCCACTGTAAAAAGACCTAAAGATGCCTGTAGAGTTGGGGGGGGGGCTCTTTACCGTTCTGAAGTCTTGCTGGCATGTCTGTTGGCTTCACCACCAGAAGTCTGTAAAGGTTTTTTACTATTATTGTGAGGCAAGTTGTCTAGAGGGAGTCTTTCCATATATACAGTCCCGTGGTAGACCTTTAACTAATTTTGTATAAAAACATTGTTTTAGTCAGCTCCTCAAATCTGTTTAAGAGTCAGGGCCAAACATTAGCAACCAAGCATAAGATTCATTAGCGACACACAAAGTGTCACTTTGTATACACGTACTGTATGTAACGGCTAGAACTGTAGCCAGTACATAGCAACCCTAGACATGCACAGATAGACATGCACATACACATAACACATCTAAACCAGCTAACCAACCTAGAAGTCCTTTTAAACACTATCTTATAACTTGTCACACATTCAGATCCCACAAAGCACGTTTTATTCTTTTGATTTTCCAGTGCTTTTAGTGCACACTTTATATTTTACATGGTGATATTTGTAAAACCTGTTGGTTAAATCTTCTGTATCCTCCGTTGCAATTGCCGAGCGCCTCATTGGGCTTCCTGCCAGAAGCCTTATCTACGTTCCTGAAATTCAACGATTCTTCTAAAGGATGCAGTTGAGGATGAGGTTTCTGTTATTTTTAACTTTGCTGTATGTACTAAAAGTAACATTTTACTACAGAGTATTAGTGCTATAATGCTAGGGAGATCATAATTCATTCCTTGAGTTCGTTGTATTTGCTGCTGTTTTGCATTCATTTTTGCACGAACAAAAACATGTATACACAATTTTGCATTTAAATAACTATAAAATATAAAACCCAATTTGCATATCTTTTTAGTGCAAGCTTAGCATTCTCCTGGGGAGAAAGGAAATGCTCAGAGATCTCACTCCTGTACAATGCATTACTGTAAAGAAGCTATAGGAGCAGCCCCCACAGCCACTGAAACTACAAGCTCAACAAACTTTACTGCTGCATTACAGCAACCAGGCAAAGAGCAGAACACAGGGAGAGCTCTGGGTTCTATCACTACTGTACAGGGATGTGATTCAGGGGGTTATAATTTCTGAAAAGCCTTGTACAGTAAAGATAGGTGTTACAGTAATTTCCATATACAGGTATTTTTATTTATAAAGGATTTTACCAGGAAGGATACATTGAGATTTCTCTCGTTTTCAAGTATGCTCTGGGTGCCCACCTACAGATATTATTTTTACATTCTATTGGTATCTTTTGGAAGCTGCATTGCGAATAATCATTTTATGATCACTACAATCCCCATAAGCAGGCGATCTGACCGTTTTTATTCATCTTCTTAAAATTGATATATCTTTGACACACAGGCCATTTCTACCCGCGAAAAATTCAGACCCCAGTTGGAACGCAAGATAAGGGTCACAATCTAGAGTTTATAACCGTTTTATCCCAGCAATATTTCTGTGAAGGATAAACAGACTACATAAAAATTTTAAATATGAGCAAATTCTCTTAAAGTTCTAACTATCTTAGAATGAAAATCTTCATGTAAAATTGCTATTTTTTTCCCCCCTACCTCAAATACTCATACCAAGCAAATGGTACATGGCTCAAAACAGGGCATCTGTGAAAAACCACTGTTCATACAGGGAGTACATGAATAAAAGAGAAATTTTGGGAAGGTTTTCTTAAATTGAATACCCAAATTAAAGCAGTCTCCTATTGATGAGTTGCAGAAGAGTGACACGACTCAGCATTGGTTCACTTCAGACATCCCAGGATTCACAGCGTCAGATCCCAGCAAGTGTAATTCGGCTTATGCTCATTTGCATGTTTTGTAAATTTGAATATATTTTGGACACATGTTCTTTCACAGATTGTGGATTTTCTTTTTGTATTTCTTTCTAATTTAGTCTTTTGTTTTGTAGATATTGTATATGTGAGAATTAGAAAAGAGAGATGCTACATATCCCCAATCCCATTGCATCGATCCTGAATCCTGCGCTCTATTCCACCCTCCCCATGCTTTCTATCATTGCGCATAATCCGCTCTCTAATTTACGCTCACCTCGGTTTGTAACCCCTCTCCTCTTAGACTGGAAGCTCACTTGAGCAGGGTTCACTTTTCCCATTGTTCTCAATGTGTCTTGTTTGTTCATTTTGGTTTCCTCCTGCCCATTATACAGCGCTGTGGAATATGTTGGCACTTTATAAATAATTGTAATTGCACGCAAGTAGTTTGAGAGGCATTGGCCGTTCACGCACAACCTATTTTTTAATCAGATATTTTTTTCTTTTCAGAAAAATACCTTTACAGATGACATCGGAATAGCCAACTGGATGGAACACATTTTCCTATCTCACGGTTCGCTGCTCGCCAAAAGCTGTCAGGCTGCAATGGAATTGGCAAAGCATGATTCGGAGGTGCAGTCTATGGCTTTTCAATATGGGAAGCACATGTCTCTGAGTTACAAGGTAAGAATTCAGCCCTCTGCCATCATTACATCATTTATTTCCTCTGTCCTACATGACTTATTCATAAGCAGTAACTAGTCCTTTTGTTTAACTGCCTATGCTGCCTATGGGCCGTATGTCCACTGTAACAATTTGTGGAAAAAATGTCAATAAATGAGAGCTTAGTAGGCGCGATCTTATTTTCCATTTGAAGATTTTCACAAATTAATACAAAAAGTAAGTTATTGTAATGCTTTATCATAATCTATGATTAAAGAGGTAATAATTTTGTTGTGTGTATGTATATAAATACGTGCATGTACACACATTAATTTTATGTCTAACCTTCTTGCTCCCTTGTTTAATGAATGTATATATTCCTATTAACCTCCCTGGTTAATATTATTCTATATACCAAATATATTCTATATGTCAAAATCAGTGCATTAATCCAGCCCCCTGGTGGTATTCCCTAGTGTGTCTCGGGGTTAAATTTCAATGCTGAAAACGGTAACCCCGAGCCACACTCGCTGATACATACCTGTCCCCTGTGTTCCCTCGATGTCCTCCCGCAGTCATCTCTGTCCGATCACGGCGTCCTGGTTCCCTTCTCGCGAGAAATGAATCAGCAAGCATCACGCCGCGATCGGACGGAGGCAAATGCGATTGCGGGAGAACATCGAGGGAACGCAGGTACAGGTATGTATCAGCTCCAGTGTGGCTCGGGGTTACCGTTTTCAGCATTGAAATTTAACCGCGAGTCACACTCGGGAATACCACCAGGAATGTTAATATTTCCCACTTTCAAAATCTTTGATTTTGCTTCTAAAGAACACTGTTAAAAACCTAGAGTTTCCTTGTTTTTCCCCTTAATTAATTGGGCAGCTGCTGCCGTTCAGATATCGCGATCGGTCTCAAGGTGACTTCTCTATGTGGTCAATCTGGTGACCAGCAGGGGGGAAATTCAGAAATCCCGACTGCTGGTGACGCTGTGTAGGGTGGCGTAAACTCCTTCACTTCACCCAGTGTTTTCACCAGATCGGTGAAGCTGGGGGAGATCACTCCTCCCATCCTTACCACTTTATAACTGTAAAGGAGTCAGGATGAGTAGAGAGGGTCCCTTTAAATAAACCTGTTTTAGTCCCCAAGCAGTGAGCTCCTCCCAGACATGTAGCTCCGGCACACAGTGTCATCTCATTCATGCATTCATTCATTCGAGGCAATGCATGTCTCATAAACCCTAGCAGAGGTCTATGAGACATGATATATAGCCCTCAAAAACAGTTGATCAAGATTAAATCTGCACATCACAAATTATTGCAGTTACAGCAGGTGTGTTTAATTAGATGGGGTAGAGGACCTCTTTGTACTATAAGCTACCTGTGTACTATAAGCTACCTGAAGGCTGTCAGTCAGCTCCCGCTGGACAGCCTGCACAGTTTTATTAATTGAAACATGTTGTCCAATGCCTCTCAATACAGGAGCGTCGAGTGGCATCTGATAGACTGCATTTTCAGAATAAATCATGACTCTGCACATATTAGTGCTTTTTCTTTAACTTCAAGATGTGGGACTCCAGTATTAAGGAGTGAAGATCACAAATTGAGAATGTCCCACTAGAAACCTATATAATGAAGGCCCATAAATATTACCCAAATGTTGTTTGAGAAATATATATTCACACACCTCAAGTTGTATGTGAACCTTCTCTAATGATATAGTGGTATAGATGTTTGTGTATTATGTACTGGCACATAATAATCAAGTTTCAATGGCCTTTTGTGTCCCCATTCACGAGGGTGCTGGGAGTTCGCCCAGAAATTTTAATGCGTAAAATGTCAGTGACTGGCACAGATTCTAGGAAGAGTCCCCAGTGCCGGCTCATCTTTGTTCAGTTTTATGGGAGGTCAAAATAAAGGTCAAAAGCTGTCAATGTGACTATCACTATTGACAACAAAAATATGTTTATCAGAGCGGGCAACCGCACTAGTGACCAGCTAGACCTCATAGCTTTTTAGCTAGATGGTTCCATTACCATATGCAAACCAGACTGTTATCACGCAAAAGGAGCAGCCAGAACTGTAATGCCATAAAAAGTATCCTCTGCACAAGAGATACAGCAACCCAGGCGTTCTCAGGAGGGTGTAGCTAATACTATTCTAGGCACCTCGACCAAGGGATCCACGGCTGCATTATCTTCTATGCACATGGAAAACAAAAACTTGTTCATGAAAATGGGCAACAGCATAAGTGGCCTCCCCTTTGATGAGTCCTCGTTCAGGACTCATAAGGTTTCAGCTTGACGTTGACATCACAAAGAAGGAAATACCATATGCAAATCAGATGGCATCCTCTCCAAAGGGCAGCCAGAAATGAAATGTCAAGGAATCTTCTTCTGCGAGCAAGACTTAGCAACACCCCACCCAACCCTCTTTGACCATTTCGACCTGCTTAGGCCTCACCGGGATGATATAACTGATGCCGTTCACCTTGAGCAAGGTGTCAATGTCTGGATTACTCTGAAGTCTCATGGAGAACATTGACTGTTGCATAAAGGCCTAAGTAACCTAGTGGCTTTTAGAATGGGAGATTATGGAGGCTATTGGGCTAAGAGAGATTGGACAAAGTGAGAAATAGAGTTTAGATGAATCTGGCAGAGGTACACCACAATCTTCAGCTTGAAACCAATGTCCTTCATCTGGCACTTTCTATCTCGTTTTCTTTGCATATATTCCATTACAGCCTTAGCATGTTTCAGGCCGCATTTATACTTTACAAAATTTAAATTACATCTAAAATATGGAAGACTAACATCCATTGATCTGTGTTGTTTGGGAGAGACAAACACTGGTGACTTCACATCTCAAGGGGCTTCCTTTAAACCGGTCTGATTCTAACGTAAAGTGAAAATCTTTGTCCCTTTTCCTTTTCTTTAAGGTAATGGAATGGAACAGATTTTCACTACATAATTTATAAATGATTTTCGTGTTCCAGAGCACTCCAGTGACATACTCCCCGACGCTTTAAAGTTTTGCCCAGAAGCCATCCAAGGCTCCTACTTGTATGTCAGGAGTTTTTTTTTAAGTTGCTGGACTCTAGTTTATAGACTGTTAAAAAGGTGAATGACAATGTATGCCAGCAAAACCAAGTGTCCCATGTCATTTGTCTTTCATAGGGTTTGTATTGTAAAATCTGATTTAATATTTTATGTGTTTGAGGAATCAAACATAATCATAACTGAAAGACACTCCTGGATTTGTTACCGTGTTTCATCTTTCACTTTGAGTATCTGTTTTTGGATTGATCGATGGAATATTCAGTGTTTAGCAGGTGTTTGGTTACTCAATGTGTGGTTTTGAGAACGCTTAAATATTTTCATTGTTATAAAGACAAAACTCCATCATGCTGAGTACAGAACACGGTAAGATGACTTTATATCAGGGGTCAGCAACCCTGGTTTTCGAACTACATCTTCTATGATGCTCAGCCACTCATTAGTTTTGCAGAGCCTCATGGGAGATGTAGTTAAACACCATCTGGAGGGCCTAGATTTCTGACCACTGTTTTATATTCAAGCTACAGTTCAAGATTCCAGATATATGCAACAAGAAGTTGCATGAACATTGATGGTAATCCTAGGATACTTATTTTCATACCTTCCTCAGTTCTAAATCATTTTTATTAACACGCTTTCCAATTTTAGGTATAGTAAAGCATAGTAGGAACCTTTTAATGGAAAAGGAACAAAAAGAAATAGGGTCACATGAACCATTTAGATCCAGAAACATTAATTGGATATACAGTTGTGTTCAAAATTATTCAACCCCCACTGAAATTGAGTGTTTTGGCCAGTTTGACATTGATTTTGATCATTCAGTCATCTTGCTTACAATTAAATCAAAGAGGCACGTGTAGGTCAGACAAATATAACATAACATTTATAATGAAATAACCACAAATGTCTTTTCTGTGCTCACATCATTATCAGTTTTATTCAACCCCCAAGTGACATTCAATCTTAGTACTTAGTACAACATCCTTTGACAGTTATAACAGCTTTTAAACGTGAAGCATAGCTTGACACAAGTGTCTTGCAGCGATCTACGGGTATCTTCGCCCATTCGTCATGGGCAAAAGCCTCCAGTTCAGTCACAATCTTAGGCTTGCGCACTGCAACTGCTTTCTTTAAGTCCCACCAGAGGTTCTCAATCGGATTTAAGTCAGGTGACTGCGATGGCCACTCCAAAATGTTCCAGCCTTTAATCTGCAACCATGCTCTAGTGGACTTGGAGGTATGCTTGGGATCATTGTCCTGTTGAAAGGTCCAACGTCTCCAAAGCCCCAGGTTTGTGACGGACTGCATCACATTGTCATCCAATATCTCCTGGTACTGAAGAGAATTCATGGTACCTTGCACACGCTGAAGCTTCCCTGTACCTGCAGAAGCAAAACAGCCCCAAAGCATGATTGACCCCCCCACCATGCTTCACAGTAGGCAAGGTGTTCTTTTCTTCATAGGCCTTGTTCTTCCTCCTCCAAACATAGCGTTGATCCATGGGCCCAAACAGTTCTAATTTTGTTTCATCAGTCCACAGAACACTATCCCAAAACTTCTGTGGTTTGTCCACATGACTTTTGGCATACTGCAGTTGACTCTTTTTATTCTTTGGAGACAGCAAGGGGGTGCGCCTGGGAGTTCTGGCATGGAGGCCTTCATTACGCAGTGTTCGCCGTATTGTCTGAGCTTAAACTTCAGTACCCGCATCTGACAAATCTTTTCTCAGTTCCTCAGCAGTCACACGGGGACTTTTCTCCACTCTACGCTTCAGGTAGCGCACAGCAGTCGAAGTCAGCATCTTCTTTCTGCCACGACCAGGTAGCGTTTCAACAGTGCCCTTTGCCTTGAATTTGCGAATGATGCTTCCTATGATCTCTCTTGGTATGTTTAACATCTTTGCAATCTTCTTATAGCCATTGCCCTTCCTGTGAAGAGTTATCACCTCTTCTCTTGTCTTCCTGGACCATTCTCTTGACTTCACCATGTTTGTAACCACACCAGTAAATGTCTTGAAGGAGCTGAGTATCACAGTAATTTTAAAGCTGCCTAATTGGTGCTTATTATGCTTTATTACTGCTCCGTGACATCCACAGGTGTTTTCAATACCTGATTGAAACCACTTGAATGAACCTCTGTTCTTCAGAGTGGTAGTCTTTAAGGGGTTGAATAATTGTGTCAATGAAGAATTCACAAAAGAAACATTTACTACTGTATTACAAAACCAATTGATGTC
This sequence comes from Leptobrachium leishanense, assembly GCA_009667805.1. Classification (NCBI taxonomy): domain Eukaryota; kingdom Metazoa; phylum Chordata; class Amphibia; order Anura; family Megophryidae; genus Leptobrachium; species Leptobrachium leishanense. The sequence goes on from CM019066.1 coordinate 281,189,696, forward strand.
ATTTTAGTTGCATATGGTTTTTTAAAAAGTCCTTGTAAGATTTCATTCTGAATATAATTACAAATGTACACTAAATTCCCTAAAACCCTTTACAGCATTGGGGGTTGAATAATTTTGAACACAACTGTAGGTGTTATGAGGTGGTCTAGATCCGCTAGGTGCTCGGCCAGTCACCATTTTTAGGAAACCAATCGAATCATGACATCCGTCTTGGATTTAGCATCCATTGGGATGTAGACAATGTTATATTTGCGTATCTCCCATGTATAAAATGAGCTGAAAACCTTTTAAACATGATGGTCATTGGAATGGTGGTAGATGTAGATGGTGATCTATTGACATAAAGGTCCCAGAATCACTTTGAAAGACTTAAGTATAATCTTAGCTTTCTCTTTGCAGTAGCACTACTAAGTCTTCAATGCTCACAATAGTACTTCCCATATATTCTCATCGTTGCCATTGTGTCCTTTTTTAAAGGGAAATGCTATATTTTTAGCCCTTAAATAATTGGGCAGAGACTTTTGACCCACGCTAAAGGGGGGGCACGCTTCAAATCCTGACCACTTTAAAAAAAAAACTATAAAGTGGTCGGGTTGAGTTGAGTGGCCCTTTAATAACAATATACAGTTAGGTCCATATATATATTTGGACACGGGTACAATTTTTTTTTTGTCTTAAGTATTTACCAAAACCTACTCAAGCTATAGTTATATAATGCATATGGGCTGAATGTGCACGCTCACAGGTTTAATTTTAGGGTATGTACATCCAAATTGGAGGAAGGTTTTAGGAATTACAGCTCTCAGAGCTATCGGAGTAGCCACCTCCCCCTTTTTCAAGGGACCAAATGTAATTGAGCAATTTAATCAAAAGCTGTTTCATGGCCCGGTGGGGGCAACTCCTTCATTATTTCTTCATCAGTTAAGCAGGTAAAAGGTTTAGAGTTCATTCTAAGTGTGGTATTTGCATTTTGAATCTATTGCTGTGACCCTACATCATGTGTTCAAAGGAACTGTCCCTGCAAGTGAAACAGGCCATTGTAAGTCTTCAAAGACGAAACAAATCCATCAGAGAGATAGCAGCAGCATTAGGAGTGGCTAATCAACAGTTTGGGACATTCTGAGGAAAGAAGAACGCCCTGGTGAGCTCAGCAACCTAAAAATGGCTGGACATCCACAGAAGACAACAGTGGTGGATGATCGCAGGATCCTCTCTATGGTAAAGAAAAACCCATTCACAACATCCAGACACGTGCAGGACTCTCTCCAAGTGGTGGATATCATTGTCAAAGTCTACAATCAAGAGAAGACTTCACAAAAGCAAATACAGAGGGTTCACCACAAGGTGCAAACCATTCATAAGCCTAAAGAATAGAAAAGCCAGATTAGATTTTGCCAAAAAACATCTAAAAATGCCAGACCAGTTCTGGAAAATTCTTTGGACGGTTGAAACCAAGATTAATCTGTACCAGAATGACGGGAAGAAAAATGTGTGGAGAAGGCTTGGAACAGCTCATGATCCAAAGCATACAATGGCACTGGGTCATTGGTGTTTATTGATGATGCGGCAGAAGCAGCCGGATGAATTCAGCAGTGTTTACATAACGTTCAGCCCAGATTCAGCCAAATGCAGCAAAGTTGATTGGACAACGCTTCACAGTACAGATGGACAATGATCCAAAACACACTGCAAAAGCAACCCAGGAGTTTTTGAAGGAAAAGAAGTGGAATATTCTGCAATGGCCGAGTTAATCACCTGAACTCAACCCAATTGAGCTGCATTTCATTGCTGAAGGCAAAACTAAAGGCAGAAAGACCCACAAAGAACAACCAAAAACAGCTGCAGTTCGAGCCTGGCAAAGCATCAGAAAGGAGGAAACCAAGTCTTTGATAATGTCCATGGGTTCCAGACTTCAGGCAGTCATTGCCAGTAAAGGATTCTCAACAAAATATTAAAAATGAACATTTTATTTATGATTATATTCATTTGTCAAATTACATTTGAGCCCCTGAAAATGGGGGGACTGTGTATAAAAATGGTTGCAGTTCCTAAAATTTGTACTTGATATTTATATTCAACACCTTGAATTAAAGCTGAAAGTCTGTACTTCAAATTAATTTGGATTGTTTTGTTTTACTTTTATTCTGGTGGCATATAGAGCCAAAAGTAAGAAAATTGTGCTTTTGCCCAAATATATATGGACCTAACTAAGTTTTACTTCTAGCATTCTTCATAATTTGTTATTTCACTCTTCAGCTCAACGCAGATCTCCAGCCCTTCATAAATGGCAAATACAAAGGATCATCTTTTAGTCTCAACTCTGCACCAGTAGTTCTTCATCAAGATTCTGTAGGAAGGGAAGCCTGGATGCAGCAAATCAAGGAGGTGGGTGCTTTATATTGTCCCTTATAGACTGTAGGTTTTGTGTTTTTGTTTCTAAAACACGTACAAAACCCCCATGAAAACCTGCTACCAATATAATTCTTTGAAAGTGACTATCTCATTAAAAATATGCTAAATTAAAATGTATCCTGTCACATGGTACAGCCCAAATATGAATCCTAATACCTGTAGTTTACAGGAGCATGAGATGCATATTGTGTGGCCAAGTCTTGCATACAATAGTCATGAAAATGGGTTCCCTACAGGAACTGTACAAGGTACAAACGCAGCATAATCTGCATACCATGTGTGGCCATATCTAGAGGCTATTTGATCTGATGATAAAAAAATGTTTGTGGAACAGGTGTGGAGCTTGTCAATGTCCACCTCTGTCAGCTCCACAATGTCTGTTACTAGTATTTTTGGGGCTAGATTCCAATTGGGCCATTAGACAGAATGGCTTGAGAAGTTGGCTTAACCTTTTGCCATCAGGAGGTCCCAAGCATTACACACCCCACAGGCTCTGATGCAGTCCCGCAGCAGCCAATGACCTATGCGCTTTGGGGGTGGGTTGTAAGCAGTATAGGGAGCCATCGGGGCTTGCTATGCCGGCCTGCGGCATTTAGACCCACCTGCTGCGAGGACGTCATAGCACGGCCCACAGTGGGAACAGGTTAACGGCTCAAGTCACTATTACAACCAAGCGCACTTTACCTGCAGCTGAGATATTGCGGCAGCTTACTGTAAATTAACAGACCCGATAGTTTGTACAGGGGCTGTTAATTTGTAGTGAGATGGAGAAGGAGCTATTCCCTGGTACAGTGAAAGAGAAAAAAAATACCAGTTTCCTGGTGTTGATGGATTTTGCACAATCACTTAACTGCTCTAAAACCCCAAAATTACCTCAGGTCCCATTGTGTAGAGGGTGGTACAAGCTGAGACATCCCCTATCTGTATGAAACGGAACATTGGGAACAAATGGGTCCCAGTGTCCTTCTGCGACCCCTGTGCCACCCCTCTCCACAGCATTGCATTTGGCTCCATAGAGTCCTAGGTACTCTGGGAGCCGATACTAGAGGCCACTGGCTGCTCTAATCCTGGTATCACTTAGCGACTCAAAAATTATTTTACTCTTCGTGATTAAGGCTATTCTTGTCTTGTTCATGAGATATCACAGCGCTGCGGGACTTGTTGACACTTTATAAATATGCAGACAATTGTCCCTGCAGGGATGTAAAGGCGTGATCCCCTTCGACCCCCACCGGGACGCGCCACCCACTTTATAAATACTTGTAATTGTATCAAGTAGTCGTTAGTCGATACGATTGGCTGTCAATCGTCTGCACTGGCATACTTTACTTTGGTGATCCTAGAGCTGCCCTGCTATTGGAAGGAAAGTAAAACCTTCCATCGGTAAATGATGTGCTTTGGCAGTCACTCATCCTCTACGGGTGAACGGTTAAGAGAATACTACCTTTCCTACGGTGAATGCAAGCCTTTTTCATTATTTCTATTGTGACAAGTTTCTCACTGCACCTACAGGGAGAGATGCCTGGTATTATTAATAATCAATTAAGAAGATCTAGTTAAGAGCAAAAGATATATCTTAAAATTGAGTTGACTCTTGGCATTTTATAAAGTTCAATATTTGGTGTCATTAGATGTCATGATCTGCGAAAGAGTAAAATCTCCCTGACAGAATTATACTGCTGTTCAGTGCAGTGAGTTCTGACTTGTCATTGTCTGCAAATTCAATGGTACTGTCATGTTATTGCTCTTGGGATCTCATTAGGAATTATATGCTAAACGGAGAAAGACAGGGATATGTTTTCATGTCACAGTGCCAACAGTTTCATTTTTATAGTATGTCTAAGTTGTCTTTTTAAAGTCCCTGAGAAATATATTTTCAGGGTCCAAAGCTGTTTGCTCAACCAATTTATTAACCACATGCCACCTGCTGGATAAGGAAAATCAGAATAGTCAAAGTCAGAATAAGGAGCATAAAGAGATCGTGCCATATTTAATTTTGTCTTGCAACAAGTATGTGAACCCTGTAAGCTTTTGATATGACAAACGTATGCCTGTCCTGCCAATTACCATTAGCAAACTCAGAAATAAAAAAATGAGATGGAAAATACTCCTAAATACTACGGCCCCTTTTACATTCTTCGCGGAATATCGTTCGCGCAGCGTAACTTTTTTTGCGCGCATCGTCCAGCGTTCTCGCACAAAAATTAACGTGGTATTACGATCTGAACGCATTTTCTCATCTGGCAAAAAATAACGTTCGTAAAAACGACACGCAAAACGAATTGTAATACGCGCGCAGTAACATAGTGCACGTAAATCAGTGTGCGGACTGTTTTTTTCGCGGGATTCAGCCAATCAGAATTAAGAACCTTAATTGACATCAATTTACCTTAATTGACTCACTTAAGTTTTTGCGCCTGTCAAAGTAATTCTGAGTATACATGCTGCAGCAATAAAAAAAAATATGCACGAATTCACAATTTTTTTGTTTGGGTATGTGTAGAATGTGTAACTATACTGTGCTGTATTTTTATTTATTTTTTGGTGCTGGTGTTTTTCGTTTCGGCCAAAACGTTCCGATTTGCAGTTACCACCAGCTTTTCAAAGATGTTAAAAAAATGCACGCAAAAGTCGTTCGTATAAAGTTGCGCGAAGATTGTAATACCATCTGCGTACCAGCGCACAAACGTATTTGCGCTCACAATGTTAAGTATGGGATGCGCGCACAAAATTTTTTTGCGCAGGGTCACTCACGTTAAACGTTAACAGGGATCGTTTGCGCGAACGTTGTAATACGACGTTCATTGCAGAGGGTTTTGCCCCTCGCGCAAATGCGCATGCAAAAAACAATGCGCGAAGAATGGAATAGGGGCCTCCCACTCTGCAACGCCACATGTATCTGAAGAATATAGATTTCCAAGATAGGCAATCGGCAAGGGTATTTGACATTTTTCTAATTTCAATGCATGTATTCATAGTTAAGCATAATGCAATCTAAACACACAGAAAAGTATTATATGCAAGTTTTTTTTAAAAACACCGGGCCCTATTCCAACCCTGGTGTAAACTTAACCAGAGCTTTTGTAAATGTCCCAGAGCCATTACAGTCTATGGGGTTGTTAAGGTTACAACAGCTCTGGTTAAATTACACCAAGGTTGGAATACAGTCCACAATCTCTGCAATTTCTTTATGAAAAGGACACGTTGGGCAGGAAAAAATATATGCCACTGTTAATATAATATCATAAAAGTGGGTTGTATTTAGGTTTTAAAAGCTTTTATTTATTTTTATTTAAAAAAGGGATTAAAATATATATATATTTACTGTAATACCTTGCCTGATCATTATCAAGTCAAATGCATCTCACAAAGAACACACATGGGAAATATACACAAAAATATACACGCAGTGGATGGCTTTTGAAGTTTTATCTTGGGACTCACTAGACCCCTCAGAGAGTTGATTGATTAAAAAAAAATGTTGCTATTTAAAACAAATTTGAGGGAAGCTGCCCATATGCAACATCCACTGGACAAACCTCCACACCGCATATATTTATTATTCTGACGCCATCGTGCTTACACTATGCCTCGTTTAAAGGAACACATCTATTAAAAAATAGACTCTCTTTTTGCCCTTAAATTATTATTTTCTTTTACTTTTGGTGATTTTACTCACCTTTTATCCTTCGCCGCGTGCAGCTCTTCCTCTTCGGCTTCAGGGTCACCCAAACCCAGAAGTCCCTGAAGCGTAGGAACCTCAAATTGTGCAACTGGACTCTACATACACAAGTTCCATGGCGCCAGAGAAAAGCGATGGATTGGACGTGCTCATGTCTGATCCATCGGCTGCCTCTCGGAGACTGATCGCTACAGTGATTGGTCTCAGAGAGCGTGCTGACGTCACTGGGGACTGATCTGGTGACTGGCAGCCTGGAAATTTCAAAAATCCTGACTGCTGGTGACACAGTGTAGGATAGAGATATCCCTTCACTTCATCCAGCATTTTTACCAGATCAATGAAGCGGCGGGGGGGGGGGGAGGTCAATCCTCACATCCTGACCACTTTATAAATGTTAAGTGGTTAGGATGAGTAGTGTGTTCCTTTAAATGATATAGTTAAAATCTGTCACGTGAAAAATGAGATTATTCCCTACTTACATTGTACGGATCCCCCAGGGAAGCACTTTACAAACTTTATCAGCATGTTCTATCAGATGACACTAGTTATACCATATTATTTTATTTATAAAACCACATACTCATCGTATTCAAAAAAATAAATAAACTAGGGTGGTTAGAAAATTGACTTTATAATATAAGTAATAACGATCTAATTCCTAGTTGCTCTCCTGGCCCCTGACGGTATGACAGGTGTCTGGTTGGAGTAACCGTTCGAAGACTTGTTCCACAAAACATGTGTGAAACGTCAGAATATAAGATCCATAGAGTACTACTACGCCGACAAATGGAGGTTGTTATGGTGCCTAGAGTGTTCATCGAACGTCCTCACTCGTTGGTATTTGCTGTGGGGGATGGGGGATTGTTTTTTCTCTCTGTTGATCTGCTTTACCTGCAGGATTACTAACCTTGCCATATTTTTCTAACTAGGCCCAACTAAAAGGCAACTTGATCGATCTCGCGAAGGTAAGGTGCATTCTCATGAGATATTTGCGCTGCTTTAGTGACAGCTGTTCAAAGGGTGGGGATTTAGCTTTTTATTTACGCCACAGAATAACCTAATCACACAAAGTCTAGATGGAAAAGAAACCGTGAGCTTCCAATGCTGCCCTGGCAGGGTTACAGTTCTTTTCCCATATCGTGTGGAATAGGAAGAAATAACAAAAGTAATGGGAACCTCTCGGAATATATCAGAGGAGCAATCCCCACTTTAAAAGGTCCTAGAGCGCTTGGACGCCGCACAGAAACCATTTAAATCACAGCGGATAAGAAAAGCTCTGCCTGATGGGTTAATCATACAAGGATGATTTTTGAGAATAACTTTCAATTTCAGCTCAACTGGCCAGTAAATAGAAATGTATGTTATTCATCTGATTTTTTTTTTTTTTTTACTGTAGATGTTGCCACAGTAATGGTCGCTCCTGTTTTGCATTAGCCGCAAAATACATAAAAATGAAACTGAACCAGACCTATTATTCTTTTTATTCTGCCCTTTTTCGAATATCAGCATCTCTATAAAGCAGAAAAAAATAAAGGCCATCGGGGAAGTTGGTTTACTAGCTTAGCTCGCCGAACTGTGCAGACCGTGACGTCCCTAATCGCTCATCCAAAAGCAGAAAGCACCTTTGTGTTACCTCCAGCTGGTCGTAATGTCCTCCGCTCTCTGCTGCATTTTAGAAGATGTAGCACCCAGCATTGCGTAAGGAATAACACAGAAAATAAAATTAATTCACCTTGTCATGACTAAAATAAGGTGGGCCATATGGCATCGCAGATACAGGAGTTTTACTGCTGTCTTTTTTGCTTTCTTTTCAGATAGAAGAGGCAATCAAGGCTGGCAAAGGTGTCGCTTCTGCGATTGACCTGTGCCGTTACCATGGAGATAGAGCTCTGAGTACCCTACAATGTTTCCCTCCCTCTGAGGCCAGAACTGCATTGGAAAACATTGTTTATGCTGTCACCAGACTTTCGTGACACCGAACTGGGAATCGCTGGCTGCCGCTTCAGTTTTGTGCACGACGTCTGGAAACATTGGGCTTTTTCGGGCTCTCATCCCTGGTCCTGATCTCCCCGTTTGATTCTGCTCTGAATTCGCAGCATCACACAATGGATGGATGCGCAACTTTTTCCTTTTTAATTGCCGGAGCTAAAAATAGAAAAAAGACGGACGGGGGAAGGGGAGAAGTAGAAGAATAAGGTCAAACCGTTTTCTCTTGTCATGCCAGAAGCACACTTGAGGCTGAACCAGTAGAAATAATTAATGAGATTTGCTTCTGTGACCTCAGCAAATGGCCAGGAAATAAGTCCTTATTGATTGGACACAGCCAGGAATGGCGCCAGTGTGGTGGCCTGTGGTTTTCCTGCTCCTAGGAGGGCAGAAGGGGTGCGATGCTGCAGGTGTCAATAGGAAATCTCCACTGTAAATCCAGACACGCGGATACGTTTTTTTTCTCTTTATATATCTGTGTGTTTCCGAGCTGCGGGCAGACACCTCAAGGACACTTGCCGTGATTATGATTTGTGGAAGCACCTACAAATTATGTACATTTGATTTTTAGATTGTTGTTGAAAAAGACGCATTTGCTTAGTGTTATGTCAACACAGCGCTGGATCACCACTACATTCATTATACAGTTGCAGAGCTTTTTGACGTTTTGTGTTGTTTCTTTTTTGTTCTACTTTTTACAAATACAGTAATTATTTTTGATGTGTGAATTTTGTTTTACATTTAGAGAAGTAGACATCACATATTAAATGAATATTACTGATATAATGCAGTAAAAACCATGCAATCTGTCTTCTAATACAGATATTTATATAAAAACCTAATTTTATCATACATCAAAATGTCTAGTTGTGGTTTTTTTTAACTGCGGAAAATAGGTTGTCAATAGATTGTGTCAGCCACCAGTTTTGCTCCACCTCATACACCAAACTAAAAATGTCATTGTGTTATTTTCTTTTATTATTGGTCATACTTTTGTTGGGTCTTCCCTCCCTGCCTGTTGACAGTGTACAGCAGTGTTTCCCAAACCTGTCCTCGGGACCCTCAACCAGGCCAGGTTTTAAGGATCACCTTGGGGAAATGCAGACTGAATCCTGCAATCACTGAGCAGCAAATCATATCACCTGTGCTGTGCTTCCGATATCTGTCAAGCCTGGCGTGTCAGCGGGTCCTGAGGACAGGTTTGGGGAACACTGGATTACAGGAACAACAGTAGCCACTGAGCAAAATCTATGGACATTTTGAGAGCACTCTGAGGACACCTTACACATGCTTACTATGTGCCTTTAAGAAATTTCTCATTCCGTCGTCTTATAGGCGATTAGGCACAGATGTCCTGGAAAACGAGCAGTGGGCTCTTGGCCTCTCTTTAGGTTACAGCTTAGGCACGTGTCAGATGAGTGCAGTAACATCCGTGGCAGCATAGCATTCTGAACAATGGAGCCCCACACACGAAGTACATCCGGACGCATGACAGACGCGGCAAACGGACGCAGGTTAGGCAAAAACGTAAAACCACTAGAACGGACGTGCGGAGTGTGCAACGTCCGCGTAGCTTTGTGTGTGAGTGATGGAACGAAGTCAGACAGACTGCATTTATACATCCAGCATTTTTGACGGACAAAATGTTTTTTCATTTTAAATTTATTTCAGTCAAAAATAACGTCAGTCACATAAACGGACTGTGTGGCCACTACTGCGTCTTCTGTCAGAAAGTGCATCCGTACTGCACGGGCGCACAGTCCGTACTAAATGCGCTCGTCTGACACCAGCCTTAGAGGGAATGTGGCTACACATTCAGACGCCCCTATGTGAGCCACACAGCCGTAATGGCCTTACTAATATTTCTCATAAATTATTATAAGCACAAGGTGGCCTGAATGTAAAATTCACTAAGTAATATAACCTGCGTATCGAAAACAAGGGCCAAATATCCTCCAGTGAGTGTAGGTATGTATTTAATAGCTGTGTGGAGTCAAAGGGTGGGAACTTGTGCTCCACAATCCCACTGTTCTTCCATATCACCAAATGTCTATCCATCTGAAGAAACCATCTCCAAAATCTCATTGCCCTTGTTTTGTAGTATTTCAGAATATGTGGTGTTTAAAACTGTAACACAGAAAAGCACAGCTATTCAATATGCACGTTTTTAAGTGTATCACATAGTTTCACAGGAATAGAACTCTGATTTTGTGTAACACAGAAAGCGCTAACATCCCATGAGCTCCATAGAAAAGTACTGTGTGGTGTGTGTATACAGTAAGTGTAAGAGTCGGTACAAATTCATCTTACTCTGTTACCCTTAATGCAATTTTCTTGTCATCTTTAAATATCTGCCCTGATGTTGGGTCTCACTCTTTGACCACCCATAGTAAGTATATATGTGATTTTGTGTTTGCTGTCACTTGGGCCTGTAAAGCTTTATGGCTTCCAGATTAAAATTAACAAAGGGACACTGCAACATAAACATGCCATGTCCTTACTGTGTTTATTATATGTTGCTGATATCTTACATGTGCTTTGTTTTTCTCTTGAATGTTTAGTTAAGAAAATATTTCACTCCATATGCGTCAACGGGGTGCATCTAGTGTGTGATCTTTTGTGTTGTAAACTGTCCCCACAGATCTTTACATCACTTTCTCCTCAATATGGCTGTGGAATCTATGGGTCAGTGACTCAAATCATTGTATTGTGTGGAATGTATTCAAAAGACATAACCAAGGGGTGGATTAGAAGTCTTTTAAGCCCTGTCATATCTCATTCATCTGCCATCTCTTCTCTTGGGTAGCCTGGAGAGCAGTAGTCCTCCTGCCACCTTATCTAAACATCCCGTCCTCCACCTCATTAACATTTGAATACTGTATATTAGACAAACTACGACCGTAAAGTAAAATGTATGCACAGATTTTGGCAATTGATGCATCATGGGAAAAATCCACAAAATGGAAACTGGAGATAAAAACCAAACTATATTTTTAATTTTTACATGCAAAGAAAAAAAGAGCAGCATATGTTTATAATGCGGTTTTATTTTACTGCACAAGTAATCTAGTTACACCTTATGGAAGTGCTAGTGTCCATTTAACCCCTTAAGGACCAAGGGTCTCTAAAATCAATGCTTTCTGTCATTGATTCTTAAGGGGTTAATGATCACCCCTATTGTAAATGTTTAAAATCTCATCCCATTATCCAGGATTGCTCATGCACCGTCTAATCTGCTAGTAAAGTAATGGAACGTTCTTATCAGATGCTACAGTGCATGTACTATCATTCCTTCCACTGTGCCTTATAAGCACATATACCCTCACCGTGTCTGCACACACTCAATGACGAGGTTACTGTCTCTTGAATCATTTTCTCAACCTCACAAGATCCTGTTTATACATAAATGTTCCTGTATGTAAACGGTGGTGACTCTAGGAACAATATATAGGGGGGCACATAAGCGACCACAGTCAAAACCGGGGGGGGGGGGCACTAATACTTTTCGCCACTAAATGATACCACTGAAAAAAAATCAAGTATATATAAATAAGATTCCATAATCTCAGAGTAATGTGATGCAATGATACCTTTTTGTTTTACTAACCTGCTACAGAAATTCTATATTTTATTTGCCGCAATTCGGCGTTTTTTGCCGACGTTCGATAACTGCGTCAGCAACTACAATTTTCGCAAATTACGGTGACCAGTAGCTAAATAGGGAATTCCCCATATTTTTGGCAAAATTTATTCCATGAAATATGACAAAAAGCAGAGTATCTAAAAGATGAATAGACCCTTTAGTTTCTAACTTCCATAACGACCCCAAAAATGCCATAAAACCAGGGAAATACAATAAAAATTATAGTTCGGCATGTAGCCTACCCATTAACCCCTAAAATGCCATTAATCAAGGGAAAACATGAAATGAATAGGCTGTGGGGCAAGTAGCCTATCCATTAACTCCTAAAATACCAGGTATCAAGTGAAAATGTGAAATATATACACTGTGAGGCATGGCGCCTACCCATTATCCCCTAAAATGCCAGTAATCAAGTGAAAAAATGAAATGTATACACTCTGAGACATGTGGCCTACCCCCTAACTCTTAACCACTTCGATGCGGAGGACGCGCTCAGCACGTCCTCCGCATGGCTCCTGCTGTGCTGAGGACGCGCTGAGCGCGTCCTCACTTTGGGGTCAGCGTTCGGCCGGGTTCCGGCCGATCGCTGGCCCCTCCGGTGCGGTCTGACATCCTCGATGTCAGCCCAGCATCCGGAACCGCCGCCGGTGAAATTAGGTGTCATCGCGGCAGCGCGATGACACCTAATTCAGGCGCCCCCCCCGCATGTGCGAAGGAGGCGCCTGAAAGGGAGGGGGGGATCGGCGGCATTGCGGGGGTTAACCCAGGCACCATTTGGAAGGGCACAGCCTGCCCTTCCAAATGGTACCTGGAGCTGGATCACGAATCGGCGCTGAAAAGCGCCGGTTCGTGATCCTTTCCCGGAGCTGGCCGACATCTTGGATGTCGGCCAAGCCTCCGGGAACTCCCCCTGAGGACTGGCGTCATCGTGCATAGCACGATGACGCCAGTCCTGGAGTTAACCCCTAACTGCCACCAACGGTGGAGATAGGGAGTTCCAATGAACTCCCTATCTCCCGATCCGTGGCAGCTAGGGGTTAACGTTTGGTATTGTTGGATCAGCCAGAGCATGGCCGTTCCAACGATACCAAACTCGAATGTGAAAAAGTTTGTAAAAAAATAAATTAAAAAAAAATATATATATATATATTTAAAAAAATTATAAAAAAAAAAAAAACACTTTTTTTTCTTTTTTTGGTTTGTTAATGCAGCAATATTGTTCCCATTTCAATTATAATGTGAACAATGATGCTGCACTAACGATTTTTGTATGCGGTGCGTTTGTTAAAAATCGTGTAATTTTCCCCAAAAAAAAATGTAACGAGACCCCATCTCTAATTTTTTTAACAAGCGCACCCCATACAAAATATAACCGCAATTGCTCGCATGTTAAAATGTGGAAAAAAAACACTTTACACATTGTAAATTATTGAAAAATCATATTTTATTGCATTTTTTGTTATAATATACAGACAGGTCATGACGTATACATATAATAATGACATATTATTAATCTGCCGAGTCTGACGGAAAGAACGATATATAATATGTCTGGGTCATATACTAAAATAAGCCTTAAAACACGTTTAAACATGATGAGCAAAACCGGTAAAAATGACCTCAGCACAGGGGCGGGAAGAGCCTCAGCAGCGAAAGGGTTAAAATGCCATTAATAAATGAAGAAAATGTATACTGCGAGGTATGAAGCCTGCCCATTAACCCTTAATATACAACTAAACCAAGGCAAAAACAAAAGTAATATATAGTCTGACCATTAACCCTGTCACTGCTGAACCATTTCCAACCTGTGAAAAAAAAATGTTAAGTTTTTGTTTTATTATTTTGTGTTTACACTGAATATGGTCATATTGGATATAATTGGAAAGGCCAGGCTCTGCTCTTTCCAATGACCACGTGCGATGCACGGGGCTAGAGATTCTTCAGTCCAAATATGTGGGAGGAGCTGGATGCTGAATCCTGGTGGGGGGGCAAGGAATAACCATGGGGGGGTTCAATTGCCCCTCCCTGGCCCCCCCAGAGACGCCTATATATTTAAATATATATAAAATATTAAGCAATAATACCGGTATGTCATGTTTATTTTATATTTCTGCTGTTTTATGTACATTAAGTACCACATTTCCGTTATTTATTTATAACGGTTTAGCTGGCACAAAACAAAGCAAAAGAGGAGGAAGGAAGAAAGCCTGAATTTCCACCACTATTGTGATCATTTGTCTCTAGTATAATCTAGAGACAACACACCTGCTGATTAAGGATTAAATTTAAATAGGCATGGACTATTTAATCTGCATTTTCTGGCCATTTTCAGACCTAAACATATGCTCTGCCCTATACCAAGTCTTTTGTGTGATTTCAACTATTTGCTCTCCAAGTGTCTCTAATAAAGGTTTATTCAGATGGCAATACCCGGCACTCCTGTTTATATGTTGGTACCTCCTCTGTGAGATTCCGCCTTTTGTTTTTGTTTAGTTGGTAGTATAATTGTACATTATCCAAGTACATTCATCTGTATTACAACTTTATGAAATTGCAAAATAAACCTTGCAAATGTCGGTTCCCCTTGCGTTACGGGCAGATGATAGACAGGTCCGGCGGAGCATTCTTGGCGAGTCTGTGCCATATTGTAACTCAGTGTGTATTAATGGTGAAAACAACGTATCGGGAACTATGTTATGAGAAGAACAGTGATTAATGATGGATGAACAGAAAGGTATTGAGGGTAAAGAGTACAGAAAGGGGTTGGAGAAGAAGAGCGAAAAGGGGGGGATCTGAACAAGGTTGGGATGCCTTGAAAAAGGCAGGAAAATAGGATGTAGATATGAAGGGTCATAGTAGGTGAGAAGGGAAAGACCAGCGGTTGTCACATAAGCTTCCCCTGCTCGCCCCATAAAATTGGCAAGTAAACCTGTCATTCCGCCCTGCTCTCGTCCGGCCCCTTAGCAAGCACGCCCATGGACAGATATCAAGAGATCTCATGTAAAATCCATTGTCCTCAAGGTATGAGGGGAGGGACCACTATCCTTGTGTGTATATAAGGCCATCAGATTCATGCTCCACACTCCAATTTAATTTTAAAGTATTTTCCTAGTGTGCACAAATTTGCATATCTAGTGATGTCATGAGAAGTGTGATGACACCGACATCATCAGTGATTTCGCTAATCACAGAATGGATTTCGGAAAATGATATCCCACTTTTAAGAACAACCGAGGAAAATCCCCTTAGCTGCTGACCTAGAGCTCACTGTATCCGCATAGGACCTGGCCCTGGGTAATTACAACATATCTAGAAATTCACCTTGTAGTATGACTATGTGACTAGTGCGATCAAGAAGCCTTTTTAAAAACTGTCACACTATGAATAGATTTGACACATCTGTACATTATGTTAGTATTTTCATGTAGTTCTAGTAAATTCTCCGGCTTCACAGAAACCGTACAGTGTTTTGCCTAGACCAGAAATATAGGTGCAGGGATACCCGTTTAACCCTCTTCTGTAGTGATGTTCTTCCATTAAGGCTCGGGTAAGACGAGCGCAGTGTTCACATCCGTGTTGCCGCACATTTTAACGTTCGTTGTAGCATCCAATTATGATCAATAGAGACCCACACACGAAGTACGTCTGCACAGAAGTGTGGACGCACAACGGACGCAAGTTAGGCAAGAACATAAAACCGCTAGAACGAACGTGCGGATTGCGCCACGTCCGCAACGTCCGCACAGCTTTGTGCGTGAGTGATGGGACGTAGTCAGACAGACTGCATTTTTGACGTCCAGCATTTTTGACAGACAAAATGTTTTTTCATATTAATTTTATTTCCCATCTACATCAGTCAAAAAAAACGTCAGTCACAAAAATGGACTGTGTGGCCACTACCTTGTCGTCACTCAGAAAGTACGTCTGTTGTGCAAGTCCGCACAGAATGCGCTCGTCTGACTCTAGCCTTAGATGTCAGCAACAGCACTACAGCTGCTATGAGCTGATTCTTAGCCTTGCTCCAGTTTCTGTGATTGGGGCTGTGTATGGAGTCCTAGCACAGCACGTGCTAGATTTGTGTGCACTCCTCACAGATTGGAAGGAGGCAGCACTATCATCATCCTTCCTCTGATTTTCTGGGAAGAAAACATAGGAGCAAACAATCTGCCTGTATGTAATAAATTCAGTATGAATTCCAGTGAAGAGTAAAAACGAAACTTCCCATGTTTTAATATTCATTAAACTTGTAGTAAACGTAAAAAAATGGATTGTTAAACATGTCTTAGGCTTTATCAAAACTATTCATTACTTCTATTTTAAAAGCCCAAAGTAAACTTAAAATCCATTTTCTAACCATAGATATCCTGATTTAAGAACTCTGACAAACTTCAATGACAGAATATAAGGTAATCACAAGCTCGGAACCCAATCCTGTCTCTGTTTTGTTCATCGGAGATGATTTTTGCGGTTTGCATGCATGCAACGTGAGAACATCGTTGACAAGACGGCTGAGTTTACACAAATGATCTAGATTGAGACTCAGCTACCTTTCTTCCTTCTGTGGTGTAATTACAGCCCAATCCGGAGACAGCTAGCACAGCAAACAGATTTCATTACATCGCTCACTTAGATACTTGAAATAAAGTTATTTTAGTTAAGTTCTATCTGATTTCTTCCTGCTCTTCCTTAAATTTATTTATAAAGTATTTTACCTGGAAGGATACATTGAGATTTCTCTCGTTTTCCTTAAGATTGTGGCATATTATTTATTTTCCATTATTTATCAGAACAGCTTGATACGTTTCTTCTGATACGACCACTTACCATTTCTATTTGTCATAGTATCCACACATTTTTCCAGCCAATATACTGTACATTGTTTGTAATACTTCATACACTGTGCATCACTGTAGCGAGATAGATAAGCATTTTTATCCCCAATCAATATATAACCATATGGAAATGCAAGATTTCTTCGCTTATTAAGCCTTTATTAATTGTAGTTTTTCACCTTGTCGTTTTTTCTTTACTATTACAGCGGTGCCAGATAAAGAAACATTTTGGTGCAATGTTACTGCTACTAATAATAGAATATTATTTTATCCCCGTTTCTCGTCGTGTCCTATGTCTCCTTTTTGCACTAGTAGCCGCTCAGCTGCAATTAATAATGGCGAAAGGATTACCGTGCCTTAAAATGACATCCCATTACCATCAATAATCGTAAATTCCCAAGGTGCGGGTACTTTGCAGTTGAATATCTTGTTACCTTGGAGTCTCCAGTCTAAATTTATAATGCATGTGTGGAATCTACAAACATAATTGTTTTTATGACTTAAAGCTTTGAGCGGTTCTTTTATCAATTAAAAAAAAGTGGTGTTTATAAGCAATATGTAGCGTCCTCCAGGCTTTGGCTAATTAGTGGACTTAAAGACTTCCTGTAAATTTTATATATTTTTATTATATCGTTGTAGTTCCCCCAGCTCTTGTAGATGGTAGTGAAGTAACTGTCGCATATCTCAAAATATTGGCTGTTTTCAAGCACATGGATGTACAGCTTGGAAAAAAGACGAGACAGAGGAGATATGATAGAAACATTTAAATACGTAAAGGGAATCCACAAGGTAGAGGAAGGGAGTATATTTAAAAGGAAACAAAGTAGCAAAACAAGAGGACATAGTCTTAGATTAGAGGGGCAAAGGTTTAAAAGTAACATCAGGAAGCATTATTTTACTGAGAGGGTGGTGGATACATGGAACAGTCTTCCAGTAGAAGTGGTAGAGGCCAAAACAGTAATTGAATTTAAGCAGGCATGGGATAGGCATAAGGCTATCCTAAACAAAAGATAAATCCAGGTAAAGTATGCATGTAATTGGGCAGACTAAATGGGCCGAAAGGTTCTTATCTGCCGACATTTTCTATGTTTCTATTTGGTTATTCCAAGCACAACTAAATTTTGACATTTTAACATGGCCAGTTACAATATCAGGGTTATTCAATGAGAATCGAAAAGTCACCGCACGTTCGGTGACTTTTTTCATTCTCTTCGATTTGGTGCGATTTGGCGATCCCATTCCGGCGACCCTGCGGTTTATTCAGCAAGCACCACAGGGCCGTCGTAGTGCAGGGAAAAACCGCTGCGAACCCGCCGAACACTCACAAAAAACATCTGGATTAACCCCACCGAACACGCCGGAGAAACCCGAGCAGCCGCCAATCGCAGAGCAGCCGCCGGAAAAACCCCGACACCGCAGACGAATGGAGTGAACAAAAAAAACCAGTACGCTTGAATGTTTGAAAAGTGAAACACTGTTTGCAAAGAAACTACAGAACGAAAATGTCTGAAATTTACATATAAGATCCAATGAATGATAATAAAAAGGGCTGTTACAGAAAAAAGAAACGATTTGAGGAAAAAAAAGAAAAAAAAATCCCAAAAAATGCCTAAAAGATCCTAAAAAATCTATTAATAAAAATACTTTTTACTGCAGAATATTATAATGAACAGTTTATTAGATATTGAATTAAAATGGGAATATTTTTAACATTGAAACCTATGGGATTCGCCTGAATAAACCTGTTGAATTAAACCACCGAACAGCAGGGCAATTCGGCAACTTTTCACTGCTGGTTTTTGTTCTCTGAATAGATGAAGCATTGCTTCTCTATGGGAATTTCACTGCCCTTGAAAAGGCACCGTATGTGCAGGCAATTCACCAACATTTGGCGACTTCCTGCTCTTTGGATAGCCGAATGGCCAGGAAAGGTAACCATACGCTGAATTTCAGTGTTCGATTACCTTTCGGCCACAAATCAGATCTTTGTATAGTATATTTAATTACAAACTCTGCTCCTGGTAGCTGTAGGAATATTTCAGTTAAGGTATGAGATGCATAGTTTTAGTGTCCGATATAGAGATTAATGCGTAGTGTAATCACATAGTTTATCTGGGAATATTGGTAAATCTACGTGCTCTGTGAAACATTGAGATAGCAGCAAAGTAATGTTGAAAAACAGACACCAGCCAGAGACGGCATTCAAAGAGGCATCAGCACTATTCTTAGTGAATTATACGGGAGAGTGTCTTGTTCTACACTCATTGGACGTGAAGAAGGCGTTCAATAGTGTCCATTGGCCATTCCTCATATCGGCACTAGTGAATAACAAATACAAAGGTTGTGCAGGAGAAAAAGAATAGTGGATAAAACTTCTTTCGTTGTTAGCAAAGTCACTAAACTGGCCTAAAGACTCAACACTGAGTAGCCGTAATGGCAACAAATGTTAGAATCTACGCTTTCGCATTTGAGGTTCAAATTCTGGCGCCAAAAACGAGAGATTATCAGGTGGTAGCTATTAATCCGGAGTGCTAACTGCAGTTACACATCAATGCTCTCCCAGGCAGCTCTTGGGATAATTCCACATATGCTCTAGTGACCATGTTGGTGCTGACAGTGTGATAAACCCTGAATACACTATGCTAAAAGCCTATATATAAAAGCAGGCAGTTCCTCAAAGTCCGAAGCAGGCCTTCCGAGGTCTGCGGGTATGGGACAGATGGAAAAGCGGAGAACCAAGTCTCCCAATTAGTTAGCAGATATAATATACAGCATGGTTCTCCCTTTTACCTTACTTACTGCACACCACATCTTCAAGAGTATTGAGAACAAATAAATGTATCTCTAGACAGCGAAACGCGTTGAGAATTTTGAGAACTGTTGAGATGATGTAGGTCTCTACTCCAACAATTCTATGCTCCTGGCTATCCACCCACCTCCTGTGGTCTGTTTGGAGTGCTCATAGACATGTGGATGTTATTATTCAGCTTACTAAGGAAGTCAATAGGTTCCACGCTGTATGTTGAAGTGCTGTATAGTATATCTGCTAACTAATTGGGAGAATTTTGTTAGCTGTCCAGGATTACAGGAAAACATTCCTGTTTAGAGAAGCCTACCACCCAACTCACTGACGCAACCATCAATTACTCTCACCTTGCAGTCCTCTCCTCCTGTTTCCAACCCCAACCCTTCTATATTAGTTCCTACGGGAATAGGGCCCTCATCTCCTCCTCTACTGTTTGTCAAATGTTGCTCAATGTATTGTAACCCTGTCTATACTGTGCCTATTGTACAGCGCTGCGGAATATGCTGGCGCTTTATAAATAAAGAATAATAATTATAAAATATCCATTTTATTTCTTCCTCCCCTCTCTGCTGCCTTTCATATTGTTGGCCAAACACTCCTTCTACAAACACTTTTTTGACACTGGTCTTTAGGGTGTTGCTTTTACTTTTCTTCTTGTCCTCTTCATCATTCTTTGTCTTCTTTGTAATGGCACCATTGAGCTATAACCTTATGTGGGGACTCTCAAAGGGGCAGGCCACTTTGCCGCTGTCCACTCTTAGTGCTCTAACAAACTTATTTTTTTTCTCATTGTGAATCTGCAAAGTAGTGACAGCACCCATAGATCCACCAAGTGAAATTAACACTTTTGCTGTGGGTCACTTGATGAAACCAAAAGTCATGGCCGTGGCCGAAAACGCGCCAAAAATTACTTTCGAGATTGCCAGTTTTGCTAGGTCATGGCCTATCCTTTGTGGCTATGGGAGCTAATAGATGATCTCAAGACTTTTATAGCTTCTTGAGGGACAATGAGGTTCACTACCAATGGGGAGCCACTTGCCCTCTGATAATCCAGATTGATGGCAACTTCATAGGAGGAGGTCTGGTTGAAAAGTGAAGCATTCAATGCCATTCCTGGAGACAATTACTATTTTGACCAATCCAAGTTGATGGAATTCTCATCCCTGTTTACTATTACTACTGCTAATGTCTGGTGATTATGATATGTCTTTCTTGATGGCCATATTTCATTATTATATTTACATGTTTCTCTGCTGAGTGTAAACTTCAGCTACTCATTGGTCCTCTCCCATGTTCCCTTTACCCCCACCTTACCCTACCTTTACATTTTCTGTCATGTGATGGTTCACTTTCTTAATTTTTCAGAAATGTTGAAAACAACAACTTCTAGAATAGACAATGAAATGAATTGCTGCAGGTTACAAAATGCTGGTGTAAGCAGTAAAATAGCATCATCTTGTCTGAATGATCATTTCCTATTCAGATAACCATTAAGGGGGAGGGGTGTATTCAAGCCCATCAGATTATATTTAAATTATGTGAATATTTTAATACATGAACATATGCCACCTTAATTTTTGAAACCTTGTTATTGATATTGTTTTGCTTTTAATTATCTATTGTTTGTTCTCTTACATGCTAGCAGACTGTGTTTATTTTGTTTAATACCCTGTGTTGAGGGAAAGCCAGACTTTCTTTAAGCCCTTTTAAGGCTAATGTCAGACGAACGCAGTCTGAGCGCACTCTGCGTGCGTGCATAACGGACAGACGTACTGACGGAAGATACTGTAGACACCACATGATCCGTTTTTGTTGACGGACGTAGGAAAAAAAGAGAACTATGGGAAATAAAATTAATATGAAAAATGATAAAAATTTGAAAAGGATATGAAAAGCCATTTTGCGCGTCAAGGTGCTGGACGTCGCAAATGCGCTGCGTCTGACATCTCACTCACCAACAACGCTACGTGGACGTGGAGCACTCTGCTCGTCCGTCTAGCGGTTTTACGTTCTTGCCTAACTTGCGTCCGTTTGCCACGTGCGTTGTGCGTGCGCAGTTTGGTGCGCACGTACTTCGTCTGTGGGTCTATTGCTCGTGATTCTATGCTACGACGGACGCTAACTGGGCGGCAACACAGACGTGATCACCGTGTTCGTCTGACACGGGCCTTATAGTCAATTCTAAAACCTTGAATCTGTATCGTTGATAATCATGTAAATTCTTGGTTGTCGAACTACCTTTATTTTTAACCTATTTATCATATCTATGCTGTTCGACCAATTTTCATATCACTGTCAATGATTCTTGCATCTTGTTGCACTTATGACCCAAAAGAACACAATTTGAAAGTAAATTACATTTAATAAAAGTAAGGTGCTAACAATTATAGAATGCTGGTGAAATGTTGTGGGTTTTTATACACCCACCCTAGTGATATATAATTTTCTTTTTTATATGTCGTAAGTGTTTTATTTATATAATTGTCCGTAATCTTCTCTCATCATTGCCCCATTAACTACAAGCTTTTCGGATTGTAAGGATTAGGGCGCCCTGGGGAATTTTGTGTTAATGTAAAATCCTAACTTCCTCTCTGGGATTTATCAATTCAAAGTCAATTGCCTACAACATCTATTTCGCACGAAAGAGGCGGAATAATTGAGAGATGAATTGCTATGCAATTCTCTAATTTCTTTGAAAATGACAATTTTGTCTCCAGCTTCTTACGATCTACTGACCATCCGACTTTAAATGGGATCCTAAAAGGTGCTGTCAATCCCAGCTCAGTCATCCGTGAGTGTGATCAGCTAGCTTGAGTAAAAAATAAATTGATGTGGTTCAGTTTTTCATATTGAGTCAACTGAATAAAATATTGTGTACTTGGCCTTTTTTTATTTTTGAATTGGCTTATCGAATTATTGTGGTGCCGTAAGTATATTGTAAGAAGTGACTGTGAACCTTTGGTGCTACAACTACATTATGTTTGTATGTTTCCAGATGTAAGTGAAATTATCAGGGTTCTTCAAAGAGAATCGAAAAGTCACCGCACGTTCCAAACCCGCCGAAAACGCGCTGCAAAACGAGGGCGAATGCACACTGAAACGCGCAAAAACATCTGGATTACCCCGCCGAAAACGCCGAAGAAACCCGAGCAGGAGCTGATCACAGCGCAGAGCAGCCGCCAGAAAAACCCGACACCGCAGACGAAGGAGGTGAAGAAGAAAAATACAGTATGCTTGAATGTTTGAAAAGTGAAACGCTGTTTGCAAACAAACTACTGCACGAAAATGTTTGAAATTTACATATGAGGTCCAATGAATGATAATAAAAAGGGCTGTTACAGAAACTAGAAAAAACAATTTAAAAAAAACCAGGAAGAAAATGTTTGCAAAATAATCCCAAAAAATGCCTAAAAGGTCCTACAAAAATCTAAAAATAAAGAGCCTTTTTACTGCAGAATACTATAATGAATGGTTTATTAGATATTGAATTTAACCCTTTCGCTGCTGAGGCTTTTCCCGCCCCTGTGCTGAGGTCATTTTTACCGGTTTTGCTCATCATGTTTAAACGTGTTTTGAAGGCTTATTTTAGTATATGACCCAGACATATTATATATCGTTCTTTCCGTCAGACTCGGCAGATTCATAATATGTCATTATTATATGTATACGTTATGTCATGTCTGTATATTATAACAAAAAATGCAATAAAATATGTATTTTCAATAATTTACAATGTGGAAAGTGTTTTTTTTCACATTTTAACATGCGAGCAATTGCGGTTATATTTTGTATGGGGTGCGTTTGTTAAAAAAATTAGAGATGGGGTCTCGTTACATTTTTTTTTGGGGAAAATTACACTATTTTTAACAAACGCACCGCATACAAAAATCGTTAGTGCAGCATCATTGTTCACATTATAATTGAAATGGGAACAATATTGCTGCATTAACAAACCAAAAAAAATAAAAAAAAGTGTTTATTTTTTTTTTTATAATTTGTTTTTCATTTTTTTTTTTTTTTACAACATTTTTGACTTTCATGTTTGGTATCGTTGGAACGGCCATGCTCTGGCCGATCCAACCATACCAAAATTTAACCCCTAGCTGCCACGGATCGGGAGATAGGGAGTTCCAATGAACTCCCTATCTCCACCATTGGTGGCAGTTAAGGGTTAAGTCCAGGACTGGCGTCATCGTGCTACGCACGATGACGCCAGTCCTCAGGGGGAGTTCCCGGAGGCTTGGCCGACATCCAAGATGTCGGCCAGCTCCGGGAAAGGATCGCGAACCGGCGCTTTTCAGCGCCGATTCGCGATCCAGCTCCCCAGGGGTTAATGCCAGGCATCATTTGGAAGGGCAGGCTGTGCCCTTCCAAATGATGCCTGGGTTAACCCCCGCAGAGCCGCCGATCGGGAGGGAGAGAGGTCCGAAGGACCTCCCCCCCTCCCTTTCAGGCGCCTCCTCCGCACATGCGGGGGGGGGCGCCTGAATTAGGTGTCATCGCGCTGCCGCGATGACACCTAATTCCGGCGGCTGTGGTCCCGGATGCGCGGCTGACATCGAGGATGTCAGCCCGCACCGGGGGGGCCAGCGATCGGCCGGAACCCGGCCGAACGCTGACCCCAATGGGAGGACGCGCTCAGCGCGTCCTCCGCATACCAGCGGGAATGCTGAGGACGCGCTGAGCGCGTCCTCAGCATCCAAGTGGTTAAACGGGAATATTTTTAACATGGAAGCCTATGGGATTCGCCTGAATAAACCTGCCGAATTAATCCACCGAATGGCAGGGCATTTCGGCAACTTTTCCCTGCTGTTTTGTGTTCTCTGAATAGCCGAAGCATTGCTTCTCTATGGGGATTTCACTGCCCTTGAACAGGCACCGAACAGAACAGTCACCGTATGTGCAGGCAATTCGCCAGGATTTGGCGAATTGCCTGCTCTCTGAATAGCCGAATGGCCAGGAAAGGTAACTGAACGCTGATTTTCACTGTTCGGTCACCTTTCTCCAGCCATTCGGATCTCTTAGAATTCTTAAAATATATACAGGGTTATTCAATGTATGTGTTTTTATACTGGATAACAATTAGCAAATTCATTGTTCTAAACATGCAAGTTCTATTATGATATCACATAAGGAAAGCAAATGATCTATTTGTGTATACCCTTTAAAAGGTCACATGGGAACGTGAGACCACGATGATAAAAAAAACACAACACATATGGGTTCTGGACTTAATGCTGCTCACTCAATATGACAAGCTAAGATAATATTAAAGGGAATAATATAACACAAAAGAACAAGTCGCAAATGACAAGAGAGCACAGTGAGAAGCAGACACGCACACACACTGAGATGAACACAGACCCAGATAGCTTGAAGCGCTTTGAGGCAGTTTACATCCAGCTGCGCATCATGATTCAGCTGTCAGTAGCATCTCTATAGCCAAACCGGGACTGACAAAAATTAGTTTGCAACATGATGCTCTTGACATCCAGAACATATAAAGTATATTTCATTCTGTATCTAGAAGAACCTGATGAGATACAACATAGGATTCAGGGCGGCACTCGGGGTGGGTAAAATAATGGAAATAACAAATACTGTATGAAGATCATTAACCAGGGATCTGGTAGAACGGGAACGTGTGCGAACACTCAACACTTCCTCCACAATTGTTTTCATATGGATCAGAGTCCCTATTTGGCCCACACTCTGTTAAACTTGTGTTTAGTTGAATATTCATGTTTTTTTAATCATTTACAATAAATATATATTATGATTATTCTAATGATTACTGAAAAACTAGGTCACTTTTGTATATATGGTTTCACATACTCATGTAAGTTGTGGTGGAGGGCGAGAAATTAGATTTAAAGTCTCCACACAGCAAATAATAAAGTTTATTATTGCAGAAGTCATTTACACATCCCAGCAATTCAGAGAACTGCCTCAGAGAGCTCATGTGCCACATTCCCCATATGCAGCACAGAACTCTGGGTAAGACATGCAAATGACAATTGCAATTTCTAATTTTTTGTATCCTGGGTCGGTTTTAACACCGAACCCTTTTACCAGTGCCGTGCCTTAGGCTGGGGTCAGACGAGCGCTCTTTTTGCGTCCGTCTGACCGCACTGTTTGAAAAGCTACAACTGACAGCAAAGGAGTCTATAGAGAACAACACACGAAGCACAACGGACGCCAAAGCGGCATCGACGTGAAAACGCTAGACGGACGTAGAGAAACCCCTGCATACAGCTTTTTTTTTTCTCAACGTCAAACCTAACTGATACAATGTAACCACAATCTCATCGTTACAAAGCGCATCGGTTACAGTGCGCAATCAGTGAACTCGTCTGACCCCAGCCTTACTAGATGGCTTTTTTTTTTTTTTTTTTAGCAAAGGTCAGGTTTATGCAACAGGTCACAGTCACTCCTGTACTGCTGTTTCGGACTTATTGTGCCTTCATCAGCAGTATATATATATTTATATATAAAATCAGTTTGAGTGGGAGATGGATTACATGCTATATGGATTAGCTTAATATGGGGCAAAAATATTGATGACTTCCCTCACTTATTTTTGTAGGACTTGACGCCTGTTTTTTTTTTTATTCTAAATTTACAATTTTTATTTTGTATAGATGTCATCATATAATCAAACATAAAGCGAGGGCCTCGCAGGGCCGCACAAGGTCAAATATAATGGCACGGCATAGAAAAAATAACAAACAAAGAAAAGGCAGCAAAAGATTGCAGCATCACACAAATGGTCATCTATAGTGGGGAAAAAAGAGTCAGCAAAAGGGTGTCTAAATCAATAATCACAAATAGACACACACATAGGCCTAGTACGTCAAAAAGTTATCGACAGCAGAAGAAAAATTAGAGAATAGCGAACAGGGCTCAGCGGGTAGAAATAAAGTCATCCGGAGGGGAAAAAAGGGGAAAAAAAGACAAAAATCAAAAGCGTCCCCTCTAAAAAGAACTCAGCTCAAAATGGAGGGAAAAGACATCAGGAGAGTCCTAAAAAACAAGAGGAGAAAAATAAAAAGAACAATAGGAGAGACACATCAGCCAGCGTCACGGAACGGGGATTCTTGTACCGCAGGTCAAGATGCTCAGCACGTGGAGGCCTGTCAACAGGGGGTGAAGCCCGCAGCTCTGGTAGCGGCCAGATCTCAGGACAACTTCCTTCGTCAGCCTCCCGGGTGAAAGCTGCGAGCAGCTCTGCTCCAGAAGACAGGTCAAGAGTCTCAGGTCGCGGCCATCCCTTGGCTGATCGGGGAAAGCACTCTCTCTTCCCCGGGCATTGATCAGAGTCCTCCGGTTCCAACAGCGTTCCGGCTGACGCCCGCCATCTGTTAAGTTGCCATCGGACACATCTGAGCAGCCTGGCAGCAGCCTTCCCGCCACCCTCGGGGACAGTCGGGAGTCTGGGGGGTCTATCTCATCCTGCACAGCAGTAGGGTATTCGGAGGCCGTACCTCCACTTCCTGCAGTTCCTCGGTCGAGGCCTCTGCCGCACGAAACATCATCTCTCCGTCCTGTCAGGGTTGCCAGTTCCTCCTCTCAGTACCCACGCAGCACCGCCAGTATTCTGCACCAGGAGCCTCTCGTCATCGGGCTCTCCTCGTCCTCCGGCAGCGTCCCCAAGCAGTCTTCTAAGTCAGCAAATACAGCCACCAGGCTCCTGGTGGGAGGAGGGCACAGCAGCCGCCGCTGATCCGTGCCCCTCTCTGACAACTCCGCTGCAGGGACAGCCGTCCCGGCCAGAAGATAGGGGCCCTTCATCCTCCGACCACACGACAGCTGAGCATCCGAGTCAGAGGACGCTACAGGGGGGGACATGGGAGCCAAGAAGTAGGCCCGATGGTAGGCCTCATGATGGCCGCTGGGCGATCGCTCTGCCGGGAAAGTAGGCTGCAATCTCTGCGAAGCTCTGGAGGGGGGACCAGAACAGGCTCCAGAGCACTCCACCTGATGTCCAGCCGAGCAGGGATTCCTAGAAGGGGTAAAATACAAGGAGGGATCCGGGTAGAAATCCCCCCGACAGCAATATCATCCGGAGCTCCTGCAAGACACGTCTTCTCCCTTTCTCTGTCGGACACGCCCCTTCGGACTTGAAGCCTGTTTTAAAGTAAGTCTCCTGATTGTAAGCTCAACCCTCATCAGCAGATCCTCTACCAGGGTTTCTCAACTCCAGTCCTCGGGACCCACTACAGGCCAGATAATAAGGATCACCTTGGGGAAATGCAGACTGAATCCTGCAACCACTGAGCAGCAAATCATATCACCTGTGCTGAGCTTCAGATATCTTGAAAACCTGGCCTGTTAGGGGTACTTGAGGACCAGGGTTGGGAACCTCTGCTCCACTTGATCCATTTTATATTGTACAGCTGAGCTCAGCAGAAAACTTTGGCCGCACCTGTATGATGCGAAGGAAAATATACAGTATGTTGGAGAAGGCATTTTATAGCAGATCCTTTGTTCCATCTCCTGCAGAGCTTTGTCATCATGGAGGAGCTGGTTGTGCAGAGTGTGCTCCTCCTCTACCGTCAAGGAACCAGAAATACGCAATGTGGCAGAGACATATGCTTCTAATAACCTGTCCCTGACCAGTTCTGATCCTATATATCAGTGATGTCCAACCTTGGCCCTACAGATGTTTTGAAACGATATCTCCCTTGATGCTCTGTTGATCTAATGAGTGGCTGAGCATCATTGGAGATGTAGTTCTGAAACATCTGGAGGGCCAAGGTTGGACACCACTGCTCTATATTTTTCAGCAGCATCGTAAACAGATGTGCCAGAAGAGTCTATTCCCAAATATGCTACGTTTGCCAAAAGTTTTGAATGATCTTATTCCAACCCCCCAACTCACTATTCAGTGAATAAACAATTTATTTATTTTTGCCATGGAAATACACCTTGTCCCTGTTATTAAGGCGACTGGCCATGCCTTTTATTATTTCGGTAGCCTTTCATGGCTGTCAAAACAGATTTCTAATTGACATGAATAGATTTGACTATAATAAATAAACAAATATTACTGTCATATTGGCAGGTTTTGATTTGTTGTACATTTGCGACACATGACTGGTGTTATCATTGCAAGTATTTTATTGTTGTATACAAACAACAACAGTTATAGATATGTGTCTAGATAAAATGACAAAATTCGAGATCATTAAAACTATTATTTTGTTTGACAGTTGGGAGTGTTCTTTATCCTCTTCCATAAAAGCAAAAACAATAGAGTGCTGGATGCCAAGTAATACAGTGCACTCTAGAGGTGATTGTAATAATGGCTACTATTTGTATCACAAAGCATGTTCATGGTCGCTATTGCTGCTTTTACATATTTCCTCCTCCACCCACAATTTTATTATTAAACCGACTTAAAACCAATGTATTGGCAGTGAATAGTAATTTTTTTATTGTTTTGTAATTTTATTCAGATTTATTGGTTTTAATAACAATTTAGATGTTCAAAGTGACTATGCTTTTGAAAACAAGAGATTTTGGTTTAGAGGTGGTTCAATACGTCAGTGTGGAAGTGGACATGATTGTATTGTCCCAGTTCACATGAACTATGCTATCTTTAAAAGCTTGACAAAAGTAGTTACCTTTCGGTTTGCAATTCGTAAATGAGTACATCCTAATAAAATGTGCTGCATTCGCCAATGAGCCCTGCATTGACGCACAGTGTGATCTAAGCCATTGAAAAGAGCAAACATTATTGCACTGAACATTTTTGCTGCTGCCGTTTATAAGTTAAAAATCAGTTTCCAGTTCATGTTTTACTGAACAGCATACAAATAAATATCTATTGCTCTTCTGAGGTGTTCTACCATTACCATGGTCCTTGGCTTCCTATGGGGTTTGAGACAACTAGATTTATATTTTTCCACTGTTTACTAATACTGAAATGCCTTGTAGAAGCAAGAGCTTGAATATACAGGGTGTCCATAAAGTCTCTTTACAATTTCAAAGTTGTATTACAAAGGCAAATGGAAAGACAGATAAGTGAAAATTATTACAAAATGAGACGTATATATTTAAGGTTTTTTTGCCTCATTTAATACACCTCTATATGGCCACCATTAGTTGCACGAAGCACATTAAGACGGTAATCGATTTCTTGCCATGTTCGCTGTAGCATACCCTCAATGGTGACAATGGCAGCAGTGATCCTCTGCTTTAGATTAGTGATGTCCCGTACCTTTGTTTGATACACGATATCTTTAACATAACCCCAAAGAAAGAAGTCGAGGGGAGTGACATCTGGTGAACAAGGGGGCCAGGGAATTGGGCCACCCCTTCCAATCCTCCGGTCTGGAAATGTTGCATTTAGGAACCCACGAACATGCAGTCCCCAATGTGGTGGTGCACCATCTTGCTGGAAAATGATGGTTGGTTGAAGGTCATGCAGTTGTGGTGCCACATATTCAGTCAAAAGGTCAAGGTAAACATTTGCAGTAATTGATGTCTCGCCGAAGAAAAACAGACCAATGATTCGATTGCACATAATCCCACACCACACATTCATCTAAAGCAGAGGATCCCTGATGCCATTGTCACCATTGATGAGGTTATGCTGCAGCGAATATGGCAAGAAAATGAGTACCGTCTTGATGTGCTTCGTGCAACTAATGGTGCCCATATAGAGGTATATTAAATAAGGCAAAAAAAATCTTAAATATATACGTTTCATTTTGTAATAATTTTCACTTATCTGTCTTTTCATTTGCCTTTGTAATAAATGTTTGAAATTGTAAAGAGACTTTATGGACACCCTGTACAACCGTCATCTCTACTGGGTTTTGGCAGTACACGTACATGATGCATCTTCTACATTTACAAGGAGTTTTACCAATGTGAAAGCATCCCGTCTGACAAAAGAATGACCTCGTGCCCAAGATATATATAAAAGAATATAAATGCAAAACATTGAATTATCAGTTTTCACCTTTCACCTCATCAAGCCGGTGTCGGAGAATAGAAATATTTTGCAAGATTCACAGAAACCAGAGTGAGTTTAATAACGCTTATTTCTTGTATTACTGAGAAAAGACAGAAATACATTGCATTCATCCATTTACTTTTTTTCCCCCTTGGTCCATGTCAGAAACGCTGTAACACATGTCATACTATGCACTCATTAAGCATTCTTTAAAACCTGTGGTGTCAAGTGCCCCCAGGTGGTTAAAAAAATGGTTATTTTTCTGAAGTTATAAAATGTTTCAGGTGATAAGCGTGCATTAATAATGGAGGAATGACATTACCAAAGGGATGAAATCAGAAATCTTGGGGCCCCTTATTGAACCCTCTGTTGCTTCCCCCAACCTGAGTGAGCGGCCCCTATCCCAACCAGGGACTGAGGAGGGACTTTCTGAGCGCGGAGCCAGGGCCTGAGGAGGACTTTCTAAGCGCGGAGCCAGGGCCTGAGGAGGACTTTCTAAGCGCGGAGCCAGGGCCTGAGGAGTGGCTTTCTGAGCGCAGAGCCAGGGCCTGAGCGGCAGCTTTTTGAGCGCGTAGCCAGTGCCTGAGGGGTGGCTTTCTGAGCGAGGAGCCAGGGGCCGAGGGGCAGCTTTTTGAGCGTGGAGCCAGTGGTTGAGAAGCGTCTTTTTGAGCACAGAGCCAGGGCCTGAGAGGCAGCTTTTTGAGCGCGGAGCCAGTGCCTGAGGGGTGGCTTTCTGAGTGAGGAGCCAAGGGCCGAGGGGCAACTTTTTTGAGCGTGGAGCCAGGGCCTGAGGTGCGGCTTTTTGAGCATGGAGCCAGGGCCTGAGGGGCGGCTTTTTGAGCTTGGAGCCAGGGCCCGAGGAGCGGCTTTTTGAGCACGGAGCCAGGGCTGAGGAGCGGCTTTATGAACGCAGAGCAAGGGCCTGACGAGCGGCTTTATGAACGCGGAGCCAGGTCCTGATCAGTGGCATTATGAACCCAGTGGCTCAAGGGGGCCCTGGCCCTTGCCAAACACTATGTCACTTGTCAAAGCGCCTCTGATATAAGGGCCCCTCCATGCCAAACTGAACTGACCTATCGGATTACCAGGAAATTTCCCAGTGGGCCGGAGCATCTGGGGCTGCTAAGAGCACTCGGGCTAATCACTGAGGGAGTGATTTAGTATGGTCTGCACCAGGTAGATGGCAGAGCCAACATTCTCCCACCAGGAAACAAATTTTATCCATCAGGGATCTAGCCTACTCCCGGAAAAATAAGGTAAAAAGGAAATGAGGCAAAATGTTTTTTTTTCTAATTAGTTTATGGAAATAGCAAGCTGAGGTGAGGGGGGGGGCAAACCAGTGGTTTAGTAAGGGGCCCCAAGATTTCTGTTGGCAGCTCTGCTGGGAACCCACACAGGGAATAAATACTAGGCTTGAGATCCCACACACATGTTTTTTTTTTAATTTATTGCCAAAAAGTTGAACCAGCCTCTAGTACACAGTGGATTAGTAGTGTCAGAACCTGAGCACTGAAATTAGGTTCCTGAGGTTTCGGACCTCTGGCAGTGAAAGTCACTGGATTGGCTGGATGCTCACTCAAGCGTTCAACCTCTATGATCATGTGATATGCTGCCGCCGATTGCAGGAAGCAGCAGCATGTCACATGTGAACCAGCGAGGAGGCAGCTCAACCTAGGATTTAAGGTGAATTTAAACACATTCTAAGAAGTTTGTGGAGGGGCCAGGAATGGTTCATGTTTTAAACCCCTCCCATTTTAACCCTATAGTATCCCTTCAACTTTTATTCTTAAACACTTTTGCTATCTGCACTACATTAGCAACGTGTGTCAAACTTTTTCTTCTGTTTTCTTCTGTTGTCGCAAATTTGACTTTTTTCAATACGTCTGGTTTTACCTTTCATCCTTCTTTTCTTTTTTATTGAGAAAGTATTTTACCAGGAAGGATACATTGAGGTTTCTCTCGTTTTCAAGTATGTCCTGGGTGGTGAGTATGTACCATTAGGTGTCTTGCCCAAGGACACAAGAGAGGTGCTCTTGCCGGGATCGAACCTGTGTCTCCACGGTTATAGAGCAGTGATGTTACCTCTACTCCAGTGTTTCTCAAGTAGTGGGTCGTGAACCAAAAGTGGTCGTGAACTGGGTCACGAGGCAAGTGCTCCAAGGCCTCTCTAATGCCTAGGACCTGTTGATGCATCTTACCTGCAGCAGTGGGTCCCAGGCGGCACGGCTACCTCTGCCTCCCTCACAGCAACCGCGTGCCGGAACTTCCCCCTTGAAGGAAGTTCCGGCACGCAGTTGTTAGTGAGGGAAGCAGGATAGCCCCGCCCCCTCAGCTACAGATCCAGCCGCCACACACCACCTGGGACCAGCTGCATCAGGTAAGATACTTTGTAATGGCAAGGTGGCAGGAGGGAATCTGTAATGGGAAGGTGTGGGGTGGGACTCAGTGATTGGCAGCAGTTCTGTACTCCCAACAGGGACTGACATGTGTCCAGTGCATTCTACTACTGACTGCCAACACTGTGCACATCTCAGGGAAGCAAAAGGCTGTTGGGTAAAGGGGGGGGGTCTCCCTACGTATATTTGATTGTGTTTTTACCTTTCTGGTTGTCATTTTGTTAATCTGTCCTTTTACCTATATATGCATCCTTCTTTCTGAATATCTGTTATTCTGTCTGTCCATCTATATCTGTGTGTCCTTCTGTGTATTTTGCCATCTGTCCTTGTATCTTCCTCTCCATTTCTCTATTTATCCCTCGATCACTCTCTCCCTTTTACTATATGAATCTCTCACTCGTCTTCCTTTCCTGCCTTCCTCCTGATGTGATAATCCCTGCAGAAATGTAGAATGTACACTGTGAATTCTCAGCAGAATCACACACTGCTTTGTGCTTTGCATACCAGGGACGTGCGGTGAGGTCAGTGGCTGGTGAGGCACTGGCTAGTATCAGAGCCAGATATACACCGGTTACGTAGGTTCAGGGCTCCCTAGAATCTGGCTGCTCTCAGTGCTCCCCAGGATCTGGCTGCTCTCGGTGCTCCCCAGGATCTGGCTGCTCTCGGTGCTCCCCAGGATCTGGCTGCTCTCGGTGCTCCCCAAGATCTGGCTGCTCTCAGTGCTCCCCAGGAACTGGCTGCTCTCAGTGCTCCCCAGGAACTGGCTGTTCTCAGTGCTCCCCAGGAACTGGCTGTTCTCAGTGCTCCCCAGGATCTGCGTCACCACTCCATACAGCTGAGTGTCAGTCGCTCACTGCCCCCTCCACGTGCATGGAGGAGGTGCCGCCACAGTGAACAGTCACACTGAGGCCACACCCAGAGTACAGCCTCGCACCCACTGACTGTGCGAGGCGAGGACAGTCACATGACCATCTTGCGTCAATCAATGCATGGGACGCCAGCCATTTTTTTGAATGGCTTGAACCAATGGTGCTTTCCCATTGGTCCAAGCTATTCCATTGCTCTCAGTGCCTCTCTGAGGCACTGAAAGGTGTAGGTTCAGGAAATAGGCAGCGCCAGACACTCGCTGCAGACTTCAATCTCTTAGCCAGCTTTAGCTTGCGCGATTAGTGTAGCGTTCAGCTACGCAAATTGCGTAGGCTCAGGGAGGGCAGGCTACCACTGCGGTGAATGTGCGCAGCAGCAGAGACGGACAGCGCGGGAGCACGGAGCAGGTGAGTTTAATTTTTTTATAATATTTTATTATTCATTCAGTAGTGATTTAAATTAGAGTTGCTTTGTTTACCATCACCCCAGTCTTTGAGACACTTATTAAGAGCAAGAAGTAGCCCCAGTTTTCCCATAAGTTTTAATTAATTTCATGTTTCAACTACAGTTTATTTTATAGGGTTTTTGCCTCAACAACACTTTCGTTTTCACTAGTTCTGTGATTACTGCACTATCCATTTTGGAAAGAATCCCTGTTTACAAAATTGTTTAAAAAGTGAATACATTGTAGAATATTGCACACGTTGTTATGTGGAATAAGTTATAATGTTTCAGAAATTCAATTATTTTTGGGTCGCAACTTAATGACCAAGGAAAATTGGGGGTCCTGAGGGTCCACAGATTGAGAACCACTGCTCTACTCCACCCATCCGGTACATCTTGCAGCATATTCATTCTCAAGTCAGTGTTTTCCAAACCTGTCCTTAGGACCCGCTGACAGGCCAGGTTTGCAGATATCTGAAGCACAGCACATGTGATATAATTTGCTGCTCAGTGATTGCAGGATTAAGCCTGCTTTTCCACAAGGTGATCTGCAAAATCTGGCCTGGTTGAGGGTCCTGAGGACAGGTTTGGGAAACACTGCCCTAAGTAGATATGTATATTTTTTTGTCAATACATAGAAAAGGGATCCTAGTCTTGGATTGCAATGCAGGTTTAATGATAGACTTGCCTAATTCATTACAACTACCATTTAAAGACTTCAACTTGGAAAATCAAGCTGTTTGTAGAGGTGTAACGATACCATCTGTCACTGACAATGTAATGCATTTCACCCCAGGCGTATTTTGAAAAGCGATGCGTATGCCTCTCTTTGCAGCCCACGTGATCAAACTGAAGATCTATTCTCTCCCTTTGGGTGTTAAAGGCCACATTTCTACAGCCTCTTATGCTTGCACAGGATCTTTCAGAAGTGGTCTCTCTGAACTATTGTCTGCTGTAGTAAGAGTGTCAACCTCCTAGCATAGAAGCAATGTAGCCTGTAATGGAATCCAAAGTAAGTGACATTATATTTTATAGATCCTTCCTCTGATAATCATTTCCCATCACCAGTAGCAAGGCCTATGTGTGCAATGTGATTGGTATTCACAGCCAGGGCAGCCATTAGAAATGATGGGGCCCCTTACTAAACCTCACGATGGGGCCCCCCAGGCCCCCCCCTCAACCTCTAACAGCTTTTCTCCCCCTTCAAAAAAAAGGACATAACATAGCACCACAGCAATAAAACTCCCAGTAATGTGCAGTGTGTATTAGCTTATCACAGTATCCACAGCAATAAAACTCACAGTAATGAGCGGTGTGTCTGAACATATCACAGAATCCACAGCAATAAATCTCACAGAAACGGGCTGTGTATGATGGCCTTTGGGTCTGGGTCTGGGCCCTGGGTCTGGTCCCTGGGACTGGGCCTTGGGGTCTGGTCCCTGAGGTCTGGGCCCTGAGGTCTGGTCCCTGGGGTCTAGCCTGGGCCCTGGTCTCTGGGTCTGGTCCCTGGGCCTTGGGGTCTGGGTCCTGGGGTCTGGGCCCTAGGGTCTGGGCCTTGGGGTCTGGGCCCTGGGTATGGGGTCTGGACCCTAGGGTCTGGGCCCTGGGTCTGTATTTGGGCTTTGGGGTCTGGGCCTTGGTCTGGGCCCTGGGTCTGGGCCCTGGGTTTGGCCTAGGGGTCTGGGCCCTGGGTTTGGGCCTAGGGGTCTGGGCCCTGGGTCTTAGGGTCTGGGCCCTAGGGTCTGGGCCCTGGGTTTGGGCCTAGGGGGTCTGGGCCTAGGGGGTCTGGGCCCTGGGTATGGGGTCTGGACCCTAGGGTCTGGGCCCTGGGTCTGTATTTGGGCTTTGGGGTCGGGGCCTTGGGGTCTGGGCCCTGGTTTGGCCTAGGGGTCTGGGCCCAGGGTCTGGGCCCTGGGTTGGGCCTAGGGGTCTGGGCCCGGGTCTTAGGGTCTGGGCCCTAGGGTCTGGGCCCTGGGTTTGGGCCTAGGGGGTCTGGGCCCTGGGTCTGGGCCTTAGGGTCTGGGCCTTGGGTCTGGGCCTTAGGGTCTGGCCTGGGTCTGGCTTAGGGTCTGAGCCCTGGGTTTGGGCCTGGGGTCTGGGCCTTAGGGTCTGGGCCTAGGGGGTCTGGGCCAGGGTCTGGGCCCAGGGTCTGGGCCCTGGGTTTGGGCCTTAGGGTCTGGGCCTTAGGGTCTGGGCCCTGGGTTTGGGCCTAGGGGGTCTGGGCCCAGGGTCTGGGCTTGGGTCTTGGCCTTGGGTCCTGGGTTTGGGCCTAGGGGTCTGGGCCCTGGGTCTGGGCCCTGGGTTTGGGCCTAGGGGGTCTGGGCCCAGGGCCCTAGTGTCTGGGCCCTGGGTCTGGCCTTAGGGTCTGGGCCCTGGGTCTGGGCCTTAGGGTCTGGGCCCTGGGTTGGGCCTAGGGGGTCTGGGCCCTGGGTATGGGGTCTGGACCCTAGGGTCTGGGCCCTGGGTCTGTATTTGGGCTTTGGGGTCTGGGCCTTGGTCTGGGCCCTGGGTCTGGCCCTGGGTCTGGCCTAGGGGTCTGGGCCCTGGGTTTGGGCCTAGGGGTCTGGGCCCTGGGTCTTAGGGTCTGGGCCTAGGGGTCTGGGCCCTGGGTTTGGGCCTAGGGGGTCTGGGCCTGGGTTTGGGCCTAGGGGTCTGGGCCCTGGGTATGGGGTCTGGACCCTAGGGTCTGGGCCCTGGGTCTGTATTTGCCTTTGGGGTCTGGGCCTTGGGGTCTGCGCCCTGGGTTTGGCCTAGGGGTCTGGGCCCAGGGTCTGGGCCTGGGTTTGGGCCTAGGGGTCTGGGCCCTGGGTCTTAGGGTCTGGGCCCTAGGTCTGGGCCCTGGGTCTGGCCTTAGGGTCTGGGCCTTAGGGTCTGGGCCCTGGGTTTGGGCCTAGGGGGTCTGGGCCCTGGGTATGGGGTCTGGGCCCTGGGTCTGTATTTGGGCTTTGGGGTCTGGGCCTTGGTCTGGGCCCTGGGTCTGGGCCCTGGGTCTGGCCTAGGGGTCTGGGCCCTGGGTTGGGCCTAGGGGTCTGGGCCTGGGTCTTAGGGTCTGGGCCCTAGGGTCTGGGCCCTAGGGTCTGGGCCCTGGGTTTGGGCCTAGGGGGTCTGGGCCCTGGGTTTGGGCCTAGGGGGTCTGGGCCCTGGGTATGGGGTCTGGACCCTAGGGTCTGGGCCCTGGGTCTGTATTTGGCCTTTGGGGTCTGGGCCTTGGGGTCTGCGCCCTGGGTTTGGCCTAGGGGTCTGGGCCCAGGGTCTGGGCCCTGGGTTTGGGCCTAGGGGTCTGGGCCCTGGGTCTTAGGGTCTGGGCCCTAGGGTCTGGGCCCTGGGTTTGGGCCTAGGGGGTCTGGGCCCTGGGTCTGGGCCCTGGGTCTGGGCCTTGGGTCTGGGCCTTAGGGTCTGGGCTCTGGGTCTGGCCTTAGGGTCTGGGCCCTGGGTTTGGGCCTTGGGTCTGGGCCTTAGGGTCTGGGCCCTGGGTTTGGGCCTAGGGGGTCTGGGCCCAGGGTCTGGGCCTTGGGTCTGGGTCTTGGGTCCTGGGTTTGGGCCTAGGGGTCTGGGCCCTGGGTCTGGGCCTAGGGGGTCTGGGCCCAGGGCCCTAGTGTCTGGGCCCTGGGTCTGGGCCTTGGATCTGGGTCCTGGGCCTTGGGGTCTGGGCCTGGGTTTGGGCTTGGGTCTGGGCCCTGAGTCTGGGCCTAGGGGTCTGGGCCCTGGGCCCTAGGGTCTGGGTCCTGGCCTTGGGGTCTGGGCCATGGGTTGGGCCTAGGGGCCTGGGCCTTGCCCTGGGTCTGGGCCATAGGTCTGGGCCCTGGGTCTGGGCCCTGGGTTTGGGTCTTGGGTCTGGGCCCTGGGCATTTGCCTTGGGGTCTGGGTCTGGGCCTTGGCCCTGGGCCTAGGGGTCTGGACCCTGGGCCCTAGGGTCTGGGCCCTGGGTCTGGGCCTTGGGTCTGGGCCCTGGGTCTGGGCCTTGGGGTCTGGGCCTTGGGGTCTGGGCCTAGAGGTCTGGGCCCTGGGTCTGGGCCTTAGGGTCTGGCCTAGGGGTCTGGGTCCTGGGCCTTGGGGTCTGGCCCTGGGTTTGGGCCTTGGTGTCTGGGCCTTGGGTCCTGGGTTTGGGCCTAGGGGTCTGGGCCCTGGGTCTTAGGGTCTGGGCCCTGGGTTTGGGCCTTGGGTCTGGGCCTTAGGGTCTGGGCCCTGGGTTTGGGCCTAGGGGTCTGGGCCCAGGGTCTGGGCCCTGGGTCTGGGCCTTGGGTCCTGGGTTTGGCCTAGGTCTGGGCCCTGGGTCTGGGCCCTGGGTTTGGGCCTAGGGGGTCTGGGCCCAGGGTCTGGGCCCTGGGCCCTAGTGTCTGGGTCTTGGGTCTGGGTCCTGGGCCTTGGGGTCTGGGCCCTGGGTTTGGGCTTAGGGGTCTGGGGTCTGGGCCCTGGGTGTGGGTCTAGGGGGTCTGGGCCCTGGGTTTGGGCCTAGGGGTCTGGGCCTTGGGGTCTGGGCCCTGGGTCTGGGCCCTAGGGTCTGGGTCCTGGGCCATGGGTTTGGGCCTAGGGGTCTGGGCCCTGGGTCTGGGCCCTGGGCCTTTGCCCTGGGTCTGGGCCATAGGGTCTGGGCCCTGGGTCTGGGCGTCTGGGCCTTGGGGTCTGGGCCCTGGGTCTGAGCCTAGAGGTCTGGGCCTAGGGGTCTGGGCCTTGGGGTCTGGGCCCTGGGTTTGGGCCTAGGGGTCTGGGCCCTGGGTCTTAGGGTCTGGGCCCTGGCTCACCACTCGCTGTCTTCTATCTTCTTTTCTTCTGTCTTCAGCTCTTCTTTTCTTCACCTTTTCTTTAATTTTCTTCTCTTCTTTTCTTCTGTCTTCTTCCCGGGCCCTCCAGCTCCGGCGCGCAGCTTCACTGAGTGGAAAGGCGGAGCCAAAGCAACGTGCTTGGGAGGCCCCTCACGCGCTGCTTGGCCCCGCCCAGCCAGGAAGTGAAGCTGCCAGGAGCCGGAGGAGACACAGTGTCTCAGTCTCCTCCGGCTCCTGCAGCAGCAGCGACACAGCTCCGGATTCGGACTCATCGAGTCCGATACCGGAGCTGTTAAAGGGCGACGCCGCTGCCGTCGGGGGCCCGGGATCCTCCCCCCAGGCCCCAGCGGCCCGGGCCCCCACCGGGCCCGGGCCCCTTACGGCAGTATTGGGCGTAATGCCCTGATGGCGGCCCTGTTCACAGCCATTACTAGGGTTTAAATGATAGGGTAAGGGGTAGTGTTATGGGTAGGATTTGGAGTAAACGTTAAGGATGGCCCTGCTGCTACCCGTAATATTTGTGGTGCCCTGGGTAAATCAAACTTGCAGGACCCCCTGAAAGGTGCATAATGCATTATTGCTAATCAAAGCCTGATTAGAGTGAGCTGATACGTGTCTTATTAACTTTGGCTAAAACTTATACAGGAAGGCACAGCACATATCTACCCCCCCCCCCCCATCCTATTTATCTCCTGGTGGATGTCCGGCACCGGGAATCTCCTTTCTAGAAGCAGTA
This sequence comes from Leptobrachium leishanense, assembly GCA_009667805.1. Lineage (NCBI taxonomy): Eukaryota > Metazoa > Chordata > Amphibia > Anura > Megophryidae > Leptobrachium > Leptobrachium leishanense. The sequence continues at coordinate 281,229,226 of CM019066.1, forward strand.
TTACAAAATTGGTGCTAACTCAACCAGAGCTGTTATGAACTTAATAGCTCCATGGACTATAATGGCTCTGGTAAGTTTACAACAGCTTTGTAATATAGCCCCTAATGTACAGCTGCTGCTCTCCACCTTGGGGATTGTTCCCTTTTTTACAGTTTGGAGACTTCAAGGTCACTTGATCACACAGTGGGTTTTTTTTCTTCTTTTTAGGTGATTTTACTCCCCTTTTCTCCCTCGCCACGCGCAGCTCCCCCTCTTCGACTCAAGGACTCCCGAGCCCAGAAGTCCATGAAGCTTTTCTTCCCAATTTTTGTGCCCAAACAACTTACAAACGCGAGCACCTGTGCAGAACAATGGATAAGAACATGTGCAGATCCATGGGCTGCCCTCTGAGACCCCTCACATTTGTGGGTGGTTTCAGAGGGTGATGTTGGTACGCTCTCTGAGGTCAATAGTGACCAATCTGGTAAATGGCAGCCAGGAAATTAAAAAATTCCAGCTGCTGGTGACGCTGGGTGGGGTGGAAGAAACAAATTTACTCCGCCCAACGCACTCCTCACATCCTGACCACTTCAAAACTATCAGGGACTGATCAGTTTCCGTGAGCTACAGCCAGGATGCTAAGGGGAACATTTGCATTTGCTAATTTCCCCTTTGCGTCCCGTTTCACCAGCAGATTATGGGGCAGGCGCTGAGTCCGGCAAAATGCTCCGTAGCGGCCACTAGTCTCACGGATGCTCCGGTGGCACTTTAGCATCCCCTCCATGGAGTCCAAAGGACTCCATGGAGGCTTCTCCTGCTGGGTCACATGACCGGCAGGATTTCTCCTCTCTAGAGATCCTGCTGGTCGGCAGAGTGATCGCAGTGGGAGACTGAGGACTCCCCCCGTCTCCCTCTGCTCCTGGTGGCCAGAAGCAACGAATCGAGCCGCCGTTCTCGCTGCGGGATGAGAGGTGAGTATTTGATTTTTGGGGCCTTTTGCAGCAGCTCAGAGCTGGTGTTAACTTTTTCAGTTAGCGACAGCTCTTGGTAACTAGTGAGAAAAGGGGGAGTGTTTGTGTGGGTCCTGAGAACGAGCAACAGCATTAATGGCCTGCTCTATGGTGGGTGCCCTCTCAGGTCTCACAAACAAGGTTTTAGCTTGATTGTGCCATTACAGGGATGACTTCTCCATATGGAAATCAGCCTGCTCTCACCCAGAAAGGGTGGCCAGCACTGATTGCCAAGGACGTCATCCCTGCACGAGAGGTGCAGCAACCCCCGACGATCGTTTCGGCCTTATTGGGCCTCGTCAGGAGGGTATAGCTGACACCCCTCTAGGCACATCAAGCAAGGGGTCCACGTCTGGATGACCCTGTATACTTAAGCTAGGGGTTAATGTTTGGTATCGTTGGCTCAGCCAGAGCATGGCTTTTCCAACCATACCAAGCATGACCATGTTAAAAGTTAAGAAAAAATATAAAAAATAAAAAATATGAAAATATTAAAAAATACATTTAAAATTTTTATTTTTTTTGTTTTGCTAATGCAGCAATATTGTAGGGATGTGCACCGATTTTTTTTTCGATTCGATTCGATTTTTCGATTTTTCAAACTTTTCGATTCGGCTCGTTTCGACTGCTTTCTGTTTCGATTCGGTTCGGTTCGATTCGGTTTTCGGGTACATTTATTTTTCGGAATATCGACCATTTTTCGTATTTTCGGGTAACTTCACTAGGTTTTCTGTATCGACTTTTCGTTATTTCGGAAAATTTTCGTTTTTCGGAATTGTACATGGCTTTCGGCATATCGCCAATTTTTCGTTTTTCGGAACTTTTCGTTTTTTCGGATTGTACATGTTTCGGCATATCGCCAATTTTTCGTTTTTCGGAACGTCTGTTCTCGTTTCAAAGCTGTCTAACTATTCGTTTTGATGAAAACTACTATGGTTTACTTTTTTAATACTACTTTATATATTTTTTATAATACATTTTTGGTTTGTTTTTCGGATCCAATAATTCATTATGTCGATACGATAATTCTGGCGATTCTATCGTGTTTTTTTAATTAACCCTTTCGCTGCTGAGGCTTTTCACGCCTCTGTGCTGAGGTCATTTTTACCGGTTTCGCTCATCATGTTTAAACGTGTTTTGAAGCTTATTTTAGTATATGACCCAGACATATTATATATCATTCTTTCCGGCAGACTGTGCAGATTCATAATATGTCATTATTATATGTATACGTCATGACCTGTCTGTATATTATAAAAAAAAATGCAATAAAATATGAATTTTCAATAATTTACAATGTGTAAAGTGTTTTTTTTTCACATTTTAACATGCGAGCAATTGCGGTTATATTTTGTATGGGGTGCGCTTGTTAAAAAAATTAGAGATGGGGTCTCGTTACATTTTTTTTGGGGAAAATTACACGATTTTTAACAAACGCACCGCATACAAAAATCGTTAGTGCAGCATCATTGTTCACATTATAATTGAAATGGGAACAATATTGCTGCATTAACAAACCAAAAAAAAGAAAAAAAAATTGTTTATTATTTTTTATAAATGTTTTTAAATATTTTTTTAATTTTTTTACAAACGTTTTTCACATTCGTGTTTGGTATCGTTGGAACAGCCATGCTCTGGCTGATCCAACAATACCAAACTTTAACCCCTAGCTGCCATGGATCGGGAGATAGGGGGTTCATTTTGGAACCCCCTATCTCCACCATTGTGGCAGCTTGGGGTTAACTCCAGGACTGGCGTCATCGTGCTATGCACGATGACGCCAGTCCTCAGGGGGAGTTACCGGAAGCTTGGCCGACATCCGACATCCTCATGGATATGCCCCAGCTCCTCATGGATATTGCCCCAGCTCCTCGTGGACATGCCCCAGCTCCTCATGGATATTGCCCCAGCTCCTCGTGGACATGCCCCAGCTCCTCGTGGACATGCCCCAGCTCCTCGTGGACATGCCCCAGCTCCTCGTGGATATGCCCCAGCTCACACATGGATTTGCCCCAGCTCCTCGTGGATATGCCCCAGCTCACACATGGATTTGCCCCAGCTCCTCGTGGATATGCCCCAGCTCACACATGGATTTGCCCCAGCTCCTCGTGGATATGCCCCAGCTCACACATGGATTTGCCCCAGCTCCTCGTGGATATGCCCCAGCTCACACATGGATTTGCCCCAGCTCCTCGTGGATATGCCCCAGCTCACACATGGATTTGCCCCAGCTCCTCGTGGATATGCCCCAGCTCACACATGGATTTGCCCCAGCTCCTCGTGGATATGCCCCAGCTCACACATGGATTTGCCCCAGCTCCTCGTGGATTTGCCCCAGCACCTCGTGGATATGCCCCAGCACATGGAATGCCCCAGCTCCTCATGGATATGCCCCAGCTCCTCATGGATTTGCCCCAGCACATGGAATGCCCCAGCACCTCATGAAAATGGCCCCAGCTCACCTCCGCTGCCTTTTTCGCTCCCTCAGAGCGTCCGGCGGCGCAGAGCTTGGGCGCTCGCCAGGGGGAGCCACGTGACCAGCTGCGATTGGCTGGTGACGTGTTTCCTCCAGGCGAGCGTCGAAGCTGCATGCTTCGGACGCTCGCAGGGAGTGAAAAACGCGGCGGAGGGTGAGACACCCGCCCTTAGGGTGACGGTGTCACCCTAAAGGCGGGTGTCACCTGGTGCGGGCCGCACCCCCGCCCCCATGTTACGACGCCACTGGTATATACATTTAACGGCCGCACGCCCACGGACTTACTCTATCCAAACAAAGTTCAGAATGATGTGAAACATTGGGACTTTTTGGATAGATTTCGATTTTCGACTATCCAGAACTTAAAAAAATAAAAAAGGTCGAAATCTAATGCAAAAGTCCCGATGTTTCACATCGGGATGTCAGATATTAATAGGCTTGTGCACCGATTTTTTTTTCGGTTCGATTAGATTTGTTCTGATGTTTAAAATTTTTGATTCGGCTCGTTTCAACCGATTTCTGTTTCGATTCGGTTTGGTTTGGCTCGTTTATCGTGTAAATTTTTTTTTTGAATATCGACCATTTTTCGTATTTTCGGGTCAGTTTGCTGTTTTTTTGTATCAACTTTTCGTGATTTCGGAATTTTTCATTTTTTTCGGAACGTCTGTTCTCATCGTTTCAAAGCTGTCTAACTCTATTCGTTTTGACGCGTAAACTACTATGGTTTACTTTTTTATACTTTATATATTTTTTATAATAAATTTTTGGTTTGTTTTTCGGATCCGATAATTCATTCTGTCGATACGATAATTCAGGCGATTCTATCGTGTTTTTTTTTATTAAATAAAGATCCTTTTTTTCTTATGAATATACATTTCACAACTTTATTTATTTAATCACATTAAAAAAATGGTATGAAAGCCAAGGAACAAAAAAAAAAGAACTAAACTATTTAAAAAACGCTAAACTGACCCGAATGGTCTGACTTTAAAGATAAAAACCAGAACAAAAAGTTTTTAAAACGGAAAAAGTAGTTGATCAAAATGATCTGAAATTAAAAAAAAAATAAAATGATTAAGGCTAGGGTCAGACTAACGCATTTTTCACGTTGTCCGTGAAAATGTGCGCTTCGAAGAATGGACGTATTTTTTCACGGAATACGCAATAGCGGTCATACTGCGCAGTTTCATCCGTGATTTTGTACGGATCATCAATAAAACACTTCTTGCATCTGGACGTTATGTTGGCCGGACATTAGCAGCGTCTGATGTCTCCAATTCACGCACACACGCGCTAGCGGACGCAGCGCACTCTGTACGTCAGTACTAGTGGTTTAACGTTCTCGAAAAAATGCGTTCATTTTCCACTTGCGTTGCGCAGCCGGACTTTTGTGCGACCGTACTTCGTATATTGGCCGTCATTGCCCGGCATCTGCTGCTAGTGCGGCCGTGATTAAGTGCGCCAGAACGCGCGTTCGCACTGCCTCAGTCTGACCCTAGCCTTAAAGGTTTCAGACAAAAAAAAAATTAACCCTTTCGCTGCTGAGGCATTTCACGGCTTCCCTTCACGCCTGTGTGCGGCACTGCGGTCTGCTGCTGAGCTCATTTTTAACAGTTTCGCTCCTCTTGTTTAAACGCGTTTTGAAGCCTTCTTTTATAATATGACCCAGACATGTTATATATCGTTCTTTCCGGCAGACTCGGCAGATGATTCATAATATATCATTATCATATGTATGCGTCATGTCCTGTCTGTATATTATAAAAAAAAATGCAATAAAATTAGAATTTTCAATGTTTGTTTTACAAGGTGTAAAGTTTTTTTTCACATTTTATCATGCGAGTGTTTGCGGTTATATTTTATGAGTTGCGTTTGTTAAAAAAAATTGAAAAGGGGACTTGTTATATTTTTTTGGGTGAAAATTACACAGTCACATTCATGGCCACAAATATGTTGACAAATTTATGACAAAGGGTCCATAGAAATGTCAATAAATTTATGTACATATGATTTTAACAGTGTGGACTGGAAACCAAGCAATACATAATTAACTTATTAACGTAAAGCAACGCACACAACAGGAAAATATATAAAAAAAATAGAAAATTTATTTACATGGGGAAGGATGGCAAACTGCCCAACGGGGGCACAAACAACACAAACAAACATACAAACAAACATCTTCCAGTCTAAGCCAGGCGATAATAATTACTGGCATTTGAGGAGATGTTGGAGCTGGTCCGCATCTTCGATAACAAGGAATATGACTGCAGTAAGGGCCCTTACGCAGGAAGAGTAATTTGAGAAAGGATCGGAACAGAGAAGTTACGCGCACCACCATCCTAGAGTGTTTGGGAAGGACGGTACGAAGGACCAGATCAGAAAACGCTGGTCCGACCCAAAGCAGGCGAGCAGGAGCAGCTGAGGCAGTTGTTGCTCTTCTTACTGCCGCTCAAGCATGTCCGCGGTGTTGACTAGCTGCTCACGGAGGACCTGCAGCAGTTCCTGGACGTTGTCAAGTGTCCGGACTGCCAGGCGAAGCTGCTGACCAATTGCCTCCGAGTCCCGAGGTCTGGCTTCTCCTTCTATATATCCAATAAATTAAAGAAGGAAAATACAGTAAGTAAAGCAGGTTTCTATTTTTGACTGAAAGTCTTGAAAAAATATAACAGTAGTATATACCAGTGCTGGCAGCTTCCTGAGGCTCCTCCTCCTCCTCCGACTGATCCCCCACGACCACCGTCAGCATATCCGGTGCTATGTAAGAAATTAAAGAAATAAAAAATACAGTAAACAACAAAACTGATTTATTTTTGAACAAAAGTCGATGCAAAATACAACAGTAAAAAAAAAAAACCTGGACTGGCGGCCTCTGGCTCCCTCTCTTCCTCTTCCTCCTCCTCCTCCTCTTCCTCCTCCTGCACCTCTTGTGCTATACATAAAAAAATTTAATTAAAATACAGTAAACAAAAAATGTTTCTGTTTTTGACCAAAAGTCGTTGCAAAATAAAACAGTATATACCAGCGCTGGTGGACGCCCGTGGTTCCTCCTCCTCCTCCGGGGCACTGGTGCCCGCCGGGGCAGATTCGGCGGCCTTCTTCCTGTCTTCTGCCAAATTCAAAAAATAACACGTAAATAATGCAGACTGGAAAAAATGGTATATCTATACACTATATTGCCGAAAGTATTGCGACACCCCCTCCACTACCCCACTACCAGAGGCCTGTTCAGTACCTCAGCAGCTGCTGAATTGCTGCAGCAGTGTCGTTGAACCCTTTGGATGCGAATTTTGAATCCAAAATGGCCGATGATTTCTTAATGAAAAATTCAGATTGTTTTTCGGATCACTCGGACAAAATATAATAAAGAGAAGCAGTCAGCACAATTCCGTTTTGTAGGCACACACCACAAATGATAGTTTTTAATGAATAAACGTTATGTTTACTTCTGAAACAATAATATATAATTTGAACTGTAATATATGTCTATGTACAGGGGGAAATAATAAATAAATATTTTGTGCTTTGGTTAACAGAAACCGCAAAATTAACATTGCTGTACGGAATTATTACTTGCTTCGAGGCGGCGGCCATCTTGCTGTACGGCATTGTTACTGCTTCATGGCGGCGGCCATCTTTAAAACGTCACACTCAGCATCTCCTCGGGTCGCTGCAAGTGCTAGGTTAGCATGCTGAGCGGTTGAACGGCGTTCAATGGCAAGTTGCTAACTTAGCACTTGCAGCGGCTGAGGTATTGAACAGGCCTCAGCTTGACCCCCCCCACTACTCCCATCTCATACATATATTGCACACAGACATATATTACCGTTCATTTATATATTTTTTTCAGAAGTAAACATTACGTTTTTATTCAATAAAAACTATTATTTGTGTTGTGTGCGTACAAAACGCATTGTGCGACTGCTTTTAGTTATTTTATAGAAGGCCTCAGCCTCCGTTTCACTTTCAGTTTCTGCTAATAAAACTGGATATTGCAGAAACAACAGAAATCCACCATTTTGTTTTGAAATTTGCATCTAAAGCATTCAGTGTCACTGCTGCAGCAGCTGCATTGAACGCAGCTCTGTTATGCACTTTCAGAAGAACTACATGTCCCATCCTTGTTGTGCTACACTACCACTTAGCAGAGACGCAGAGATTTTTATTGATGCGCAGGTGGGAGCCAATATTGGGCAAGCTGCGGGTCTTCTCATATGCATCACTCAATCACAACAACCCCCCCCCCCAGCACACTACAGACTATACACACAGTGCCAAAAGAAATCCAGCATTGTAACTTCATCTACATACATCAAATGTCACAATTTTCACGAATACGTAAAATCACAAAAAAGAAGAGCTATGGCAAAAATGCATGTATGACGAGTCGTGAAAACGCAAAGCTATACACAATCACATTGCATGAAAAAAGGACTAGATAAATCAACGTATTTCTGTGCACATTAGCACATGCAAGCACATTATTATTATTATACAGGATTTATATAGCGCCAACAGTTTGCGCAGCGCTTTACAATATAACGTGACACTTACGTTTCGCTATGATGCGGCGGAGGTGCCTCAGCTGCTTCTGTTCCCGCACCTTCAAATCGGACCAGCGTTTCCTCAGCTGATCCTTCGAGCGTTCCTTCCCAAAATTCACCAAAATTGTGGTGCGTAGCTTCTCCAAGATCCGATCCTTTCTCGCGTTACTCTTCCTGCGGTACGGGCCCCTACTACAATCATAATCCTTGCCATCAAAGATGCGGACAAGCTCCAACATCTCCTCAAATGACATATTTGTGGCTCGCTTCACTTTCTTCCTGGGTACTGGTACTTCTGGTGATGACGAGGTAGTATTACTGTGTGCAGCGGCCATTTTGTTGAATAATAAAACAACAACAATATTTTGTTCAAAAGTTGTCAATAAAAAGTGCTCAATAAAGTTACGATATTCGCGCGCGCATGCGCGACCCGCGGTCGAATTCAAATACGAAAATTCTTATCGGATCATGGAAAAATTAAACTTTACAGAATCAGCGATATAACAGATAATAGTTAAATAATACGATGTCCAGACTTACCGAAATGGAACCGAAATCCCGAATGGAACTGAAATCATGAATAGACTATATAGAGGGAAAGTAAATTTCGATTTGACACATTTCAAAGTCCATTCGAAAATTCCGAAAATTTTTCGATTTGGCTCGGAAAACTTTTCGGATTTCGGAACAATTTTTCGTTTTTTGGAAAGTCTGTTCTCGTTTCAATTCAAAGCAATAGATTTCGATTTGACACATTTCAAGTTCATTCGAAATTCCGAAAAAATTTCGTTTCGACTCGGAAAACCTTTTCGATTCGGACATTTTCGGGTCTAAATATTTTCGGAATTTCGATCGAATCGAAAGACCCGAATCGGGAAATTTCGTGAAAATTCCGAAATTCCGAAACCCGAAACGCACATCCCTACAATATTGTTCCCATTTCAATTATAATGTGAACAATGATGCTGCACTAACGATTTTTGTATGGGTTGAGTTTGTTAAAAATCGTGTAATTTTCCCCCAAATAAATGTATGTAAAAAGTCCCTCCTCTCTAATTTTTTTAACAAGCGCAACTCATTGAAAATCTAACCGTAAACGCTCACATGTTAAAATGTGAAAAAAAAACACTTTACACCTTGTAAATTATTGAAAATTTAATTTTTTTTGTGTGGATTCATATGCTGCATTAATTATACTGCAGAGAGGCGCTTGTTCCCAGCAGTGTGTGAATTCATATGCTGCATTAATTATACCGCAGGGAGGCGCTTCCCCGCAGTGTGTGGATTCAATGCTGCATTAATTATACCGCAGGGAGGCGCTTCCCCGCAGTGTGTGGATTCAATGCTGCATTAATTATACCGCAGGGAGGCGCTTCCCCGCAGTGTGTGGATTCAATGCTGCATTAATTATACCGCAGGGAGGCGCTTCCCCGCAGTGTGTGGATTCAATGCTGCATTAATTATACCGCAGGGAGGCGCTTCCCCGCAGTGTGTGGATTCATATGCTGCATTAATTATACCGCAGAGAGGCGCTTGTTCCCAGCAGTGTGTGGATTTATATGCTGCATTAATTATACCGCAGGGAGGCGCTTCCCCGCAGTGTGTGGATTCATATGCTGCATTAATTATACCGCAGAGAGGCGCTTGTTCCCAGCAGTGTGTGGATTTATATGCTGCATTAATTATACCGCAGGGAGGCGCTTCCCCGCAGTGTGTAAAGTCCTCCGCGTCTCTCAGCTGTTTTCAGCTGGTTCAGCCGATCGGCTGAGCGGAGGGAGGAGGGACAGACAAGGGCATACTTAGGGCATCATGACCACCTAAAAAAGCTTAGGTGGTCATGTTGCCTAGAGCCGTGGTCCCCAACCCTGGTCCTCGGGGCCCACTAACAGGCCAGGTTTGCCAGATATCTGAAGCACAGCACAGGTGTTATGATTTGCTACTCAGTGATTGCAGGATTCAGTCTGCATTTCCCCATGGTGATCTACAAAATCTGGCCTGTTAGTGGGCCCTGAGGACCAGGGTTGGGGACCACTGGCCTAGAGTATCCCTTTAATAAAAAACGATAGAATCGGCAGAATTACCGTATCGATAGAAATATCGGATCATCCAAAATACCATTTAATACAGTACGTGTCTGGAGGCGCGATGAGAGTCGCTTAAGGGTGGCTGGTGGTTCTCTTAGTTCTCTTAATAAACTTGTCCACATGGATCATAAAAGAAAACAGAACAATAATCGTGCAGAATGTCTATATATATATCGAGAAAACTGATACGGTGTATACACTCACAAGTGTAGAGCCCGGACACTGGCTCTAAGTGGGTCAACGCATTCAGGTGTTTCAGGTTCTTTGCTTAGGAGGATAGCCCATACTCGTTCATAGAGGGAGATTCTTCTCGCAGGCAACCCCAAAAAGACAAGAGAAACTATCTCGTACAGGTCTCATAAGTGTGATAGCATATACAATGTATAGATTGCCAACTCACGTGTGTTGGAGCTTTAGGACCAAGCTCAAGGTAGGCGCGCGTATGGACTTCTTTTAGGTAAAGTCCAAAAAAACCTTTGGAGCTCCCAGGACTTCAAAGAACGGGGAAAGGGATGAATAAGATTTAAAAAGGAATTTATTAAAACATAAAATCAGTATTATTGGCACTGCCTAGTAGCCAGAACGCGTTTCGCCAGATCAACTGGCTTCATCAGCTGGTTTACAGGCTGAATCACTGTGCAAGTTCAAATACTGTCCCAAATTGTCCCCATCTGTCCTTGATTACCAATCAGGCGTGCGTTCCATGCCTCAAACTCCAGTTATCTTGGATCTGCGGCGGGTGCCGCCATCTTGCGCATGCGCTGTTCTCCCTCCATGCGTTCCACTGTGCGGGTCAAATCGCTAAACCGGATATCCCTGCGTTCCACTGTGGTTCTAGCGGTTGATTCCTAGTATTGTGGTTTCTTGATTCCTCCACAGCGGCCGGACAGTAAAAGGAACCCCAGAGGGAGAATATTGTGAATAATATGCCACCAATGTCTATACAATCCCCAATCCTCCTCAATTATATACCATTTGGGGGATATGTGTAAATATAAAATAAACCATATATACACTTAAAGATTATGGACCGGTGAATATATCATATAAAATGTTGCTAGTGCAGTCTATGTGTCCCTGGTAGTGAATTCACATGTGCAGACGAAGGTATAAAACCTATTCATTGGTATATAATTGAGGAGGATTGGGGATTGTATAGACATTGGTGGCATATTATTCACAATATTCTCCCTCTGGGGTTCCTTTTACTGTCCGGCCGCTGTGGAGGAATCAAGAAACCACAATACTAGGAATCAACCGCTAGAACCACAGTGGAACGCAGGGATATCCGGTTTAGCGATTTGACCCGCACAGTGGAACGCATGGAGGGAGAACAGCGCATGCGCAAGATGGCGGCACCCGCCGCAGATCCAAGATAACTGGAGTTTGAGGCATGGAACGCACGCCTGATTGGTAATCAAGGACAGATGGGGACAATTTGGGACAGTATTTGAACTTGCACAGTGATTCAGCCTGTAAACCAGCTGATGAAGCCAGTTGATCTGGCGAAACGCGTTCTGGCTACTAGGCAGTGCCAATAATACTGATTTTATGTTTTAATAAATTCCTTTTTAAATCTTATTCATCCCTTTCCCCGTTCTTTGAAGTCCTGGGAGCTCCAAAGGTTTTTTTGGACTTTACCTAAAAGAAGTCCATACGCGCGCCTACCTTGAGCTTGGTCCTAAAGCTCCAAACACACGTGAGTTGGCAATCTATACATTGTATATGCTATCACACTTATGAGACCTGCACGAGATAGTTTCTCTTGTCTTTTTGGGGTTGCCTGCGAGAAGAATCTCCCTCTATGAACGAGTATGGGCTATCCTCCTAAGCAAAGAACCTGAAACACCTGAATGCGTTGACCCACTTAGAGCCAGTGTCCGGGCTCTACACTTGTGAGTGTATACACCGTATCAGTTTTCTCGATATATATATATATAGACATTCTGCACGATTATTGTTCTGTTTTCTTTTATGATCCATGTGGACAAGTTTATTAAGAGAACTAAGAGAAAAAACCAGCCACCCTTAAGCGACTCTCAACGCGCCTCCAGACACGTACTGTATTGTTTGTTATTTGCTGGTTTGGGGGAAACCACTAAATTTCTGGTGGGCTTGGGTCAACTGGTGGCGGTATAGTTTTGGGCGCCGTCCATTCTTCGCTTGTTTGTGTTGTCAAAATACCATTTAGTTTAAGTCAAAACGGATAGACACTTTGAAACAAATAGAACAGATGATCCGAATACATGAAAATGTCCGATATCACGAAAAAAAAGTCGATACGAAAAACGAGCCGATCCGAAAACACAAAAATGTCCGATATCACGAAAAAAAAAGTCGAAACGAGCCGAAATTCGACTGAAACGGTCCGAAATGAAAATTTTAAAAATCCGAATGTGCCGAACCGAACCGAAAAAAAATCGGTGCACATCCCTAGCGGTAGCTTGAAGGAGGTGCTAGGGCCCTAAATTGGCCAGGATGAGTAAAGTGTCCCTTTAATCATGGAATCCTCTGTCTGTGACCATTTTGAGTTGTTGTTACAATGCACCAGTAGTATCTCCCTGATTGGCAGAGGATTCTTAACCCTGTTCACTGCTGAGCTCGTTTTGGGCTCATCATTTGAAAAGTGATTTGTTGTCATGTTTGCATATAGGACCCAGACAAATTATATATTCTTATTTTCAGCAGATTCATAATATATCATAATTTATTATATGTATAGGTCACGTCATGTCAGAATGCTATAACAAAAAATGTAAATTTCAATTCAGATTTTAATTACGTAATCAAATTATTTTTTTCACGTTTTATCATCCAAACCTTTGTGGTTCTATATTCTATGGAGCACTCTTATTAAAAAATAATAAGAAATGGGAACCTGTTACTGCATTTTTTTCTGAGAAAATATGCAATTTTAAGTAAAACTGAAAAAAACTAACAGGGTTATTCAGAGAGAGGTGAAAACCAGGAGAATGGCTGGTGAATTGAAAATTCTAGGTCAAAATAGCCAAACCTGAAAAATTCTCCCATTTATCTTACTTTCCAAATAGGCTATTTGGTCTAGATTGTTCTCTTCTCCAGTCATTCTCCTGGTTTTCACCTTTCTTTGAATAGACCTGTAGATGTTTCACTTGTATCTTGCTGTATTGTGTTTTAGGAATAATATGACTGTGTTTAAAACACTGAACGTGCTTGCGGCATGGAAATTGAGAAGGTGAGTAAAGGCAGTGGTATTGCCCGTTTAATAAATGACAAATGGACAATGCCATTGCTTTGGAACAAAGAAATAAAAAAAAAATTATTAATTTATGCCTCCCCCCCCCGACATTTTACATTGTCATGTTTGGTATCATTAGAAAGGCCAGACTCTCGCCTGTCCATCCAGAAAAAAAGCAGGTCCTCAAGAGGAGGACCTGCTTTTTTTTCTGGTCGTATGCCGTTTGTTGGGGTTATGGCGCCTCCATTACAGTGGTGACCTCGCGGATTTAGGCCGGTGTCAGACGAACGCAGAGATCACGTCCGTGTCGCCGCACAGTTTAACGTCTGTCGTAGCATAGAATCATGAGCAATAGAGACCCACACACGAAGTACGTGCGCACCGAACTGCGCAACGCACTTGGCAAACGGACGCAAGTTAGGCAAGAACGTAAAACCGCTAGACGGACGCGCAGAGTGCGCCACGTCAGCGTAACGTTCTGTGTGATGTCAGACGCAGCGCATTTGCGACCTCCAGCACCTTGACGCACAAAATGGCTTTTCATATCCTTTTCAAATTTTTAACATTTTTCATATTTTATTTCCCATAGTTCCCTTTTTTTTTTTCTACGTCCATCAAGACAAACGGATCGTGTGGTGTCTACAGTATCTTCCATCAGTACGTTTGGCCGTTATGCACGCAGAGTGCGCTCTGACTGCGTTCATCTGGCATTAGCCTTAAATGGATGTAGACACCCACTGACGGTTGATCGCAGCACTCTCCACTGTCGTCTGTCCTGTCCAACGACACCTTTCATGACTTTGTGGGATGTAAAGAGTACAGGGGTCCAAAAGACTCCCACTCTCTTCGCAGCAGTGAAGTGGCTCGTGATTTGGATGGATCAATGTGTAATAATGCTTTGTGCCATCACCTCCACATTTGGTCCTGGCGCGGGAATGAGGTTAGTGCAGTGGCTTTGTTTGCTTTGAAAGTAAACGCACTTAATGCCACTGCCACAGAGGGGAAAAAAAATGCTATTCATTTTTTATTCTATTGCTACACATTACATGGTCATATTTGGTATTGTTGGAAAGTTTAGGATTTTAACGAAACAATGTGTACTATCACATTGTGTCATCGCCTTCACACTTGCTTGCTTCATGGGAATTGAGGTGGTGAGTTAGTGCAGCATCATTGTTCACGTCATAATTGAAAAGGGAACATGTATAATACTTAACATCTCATTAGAATGGAAGTTATTTTACCTCAGAGAGCCAAGGAATCCTTATAACTGTTAGGGTAGCACCTGGCGCGGGCCATGGTGGGACCCCAAGGTTCAGGGGGTCTGAGCCCAGTATGCAGGGAAACCCACACCTCAGTACGTTGGTGGAAGCGGATACTGGGTGATACAAGAGTGCAGTACAATGGGATTAGACAGAGTGGTCAGTCAGGCTGGGGTCAGACGAACGCAGTGTTCACGTCTGTGTTACCGCACATAAGTACGCCCGTGATAGCATACAATTGTGTTAAATGGAGCCCCACACACGAAGTACGTCCACACAGAAGTGCGGAAGCACGACAGACGTGGCAAACGGACGCAGATTAGGCAAGAATGTAACACTGCTAGAACGGACGTGCGGAGTGCGCCACGTCTGCAATGTCCGTGTAGCTTTGTGAGTGATGAAACAAGGTCAGATGGACTGCATTTATACAACCAGCATTTTTGATGGACAGAATGTTTTTTCATTGTAATTTATTTCCCCTGCTATATCAGTCAAAAAATATGTCAGTGAAAAAAACGGACTGTGTGGCCACTACCTTGTTGTCGGTCAGTAAATACGTCCGTACTGCACGGACGCACAGTCCGTACAAAAAGGCTAGGGTCGAATGAGCGCAAAGAGGTCAGAGAATTGGCACCAGGCAGTGGTCGGTGTGCAAAGCAGAGGGGTCTGGTACACAGTGAATCAAAGAGCATGCAGAAATACATCTGAACAGATCAGGATAGAGGCCAATACTGAGGCACATAGGAGGGAGTGGTCCTTTATGGACACAGGTAGGGGTGTGTTTTGGTGTTAACTGTAGCATTGTTGGATGCTGGTTACAGGGCAGCACTCTTCATGGAGCTGGTTCAGGCACGATTCCTGACAATAACTGTGAAGGGCAAAATATGGGATAGAGGGAAGAAACCCACTTCCCTATTACACAGACTAACCCCACATTAAAAAATAGAAAATGGGAGAGGATGGATAAATTACACCACCATTGGAAGAGTGTTAAACCGTCCCATCTGCTTTCCTAAGAAAAAGTGCAATTTGTCTTAACAACTTATAATGCAGAGAAGTGCTTCCGCTGCAGTGTGCAGGATTAGTACGTCACTTGAAATCATAATTGAATTTCAACTGCGCCCTATGAATTCTTCATACTGTAGGGAAGCACTTCCATATACTTTACATAAACGCCAAGCGGGTTGTGCCCAGTGGGTTAATGCCGAGCTCCTCCTCCAGCCCGCTTAGTCACTGAAAAGTGTCATTGGCTGCAGGGGGGCGGCCTGAGTTCAGACCGTCCCGCTGCAGCCAGCAGCACGCGCCGACTGCTGGGCAGGGCCAAGGTGGCCCATAGAAGTCAATGGGGCATACTCGTACGCCCCTCATCTTCAAGGCCCACCTGCCGCAGGGACAGCATGGTATGTCCTCAGTGGCGACTCTAGGAACAATATTTAGGGGGGCACAGAAGATACCGCAGTCAAAACTGGGGGGGCACTAATAATTTTCACCACTAACTCATATCACTGAATAAAACTAAGGGCCCTAACACCTGGTGTGAGCTAAAACACCATCCCCATCACAAAAGGAAAAATTTAGTGCGAGTCGCTAAAACTTACAGGGTTATTCAGAGAGCGTGAAAAGCAGGAGAATAACTGGAGAATGAAAACTTCTAGGTCAAAATAGCCAAACCAGAAAAATTCTCCCTTTCATCTCACTTTCCAAATCGGCTATTTTGACCTAGAATTTTCCATTCTCCAGTCATTCTCCTGCTTTTCACTGCTTTCTGAATAACCCTGTTAGTGCCTGACGACCTACTAACAGATCACCTTGTCTGCAGTAGTCCATGAACAAGGTCGTTTGGCGCACGCTAGGGAAACTCTAAGACCCGGGTTGAGACCCAGCGCTAATGCGGTTGTGTACAGGATAGAACGTTTTTTCTTTTCCATACCTATCCCCCGCCCTCACAAGCTTGAATATGAACACATCCAGTGAATAACCTCACACCCCTGCATTATTAAAATCCTCCACGGTGGCCGTATCATGCATATATTAAGGCTGATGGGCATTGCATGATAAATGCCACCCAACAGCATGTAGAATCATTACACTGCATTTAATAGATCCAAAAGGAAGGCCAGGTGAGCGACAACAATTTCCCTGCTGCATCATAGCAATAATACATGTTTCAGGGCAAAACTTATTCACGTGTCCCTTTAAACATGGTCCACACAGTCACCCTAATAATCAACTGCTTACATACTATGAATAACCCCCAGCATAAAATGTTTAAAATTAGGCAATATATTAGAATTAGGATATATGTGCATAAAGGATACATTTATAATAGAGCTTACTGCAACAGCAGCGACATTGCTGACCATATCCATTACTATGGTGTATGGGGCCAAGAGAACACCTGTGCTGCATTCCTTTCAATTGCCTATTCATTTTGGACGAGGACCTGGTTTTTCTGTTTTTTTGGAGTTAGCACCAGGGTTGAGCAGTAGGTAAAATGTTGCAATTAGTGCACGTCAAAAAATTTAGCGCTGGCACCAAGTGATCTGTTAGCTGCAAAAGCGCTAGAGATCTCTAGCACTCCCTGTGTTAAGTATGGGACGCGGAAAGTACATTAAGCTCGCGGTACAAATCGCTAATAGCGACGTGCTAAGTGATTTTTTCCCATTTGTAGCGGGAAGCAAACGATCTGTTGGTCAGGCGCTAGACTCAATTAACCTGGCGCTAACGGAAAATCACGCCGACGCAAGGGTTAGCTCACACCAGGTAATCGTGCCCTAAATAAGTATATATATATATAAATAAGATTCCAAAACCCCAGAGTAATTTGATGCAATGATGCCTTTTTTGTTCTACTATAACCTGATACTTAAATTCAATATTTTATTTGCTGCAATTCGGCGGTTTTCGCTGAATGTCTGATAGCTGCTTCAGCGACTCCACTTTTAGCAAATTACAGTGACCATTCGCTAAATAGGAATTCACCTTATTTTCGGAAAAATGAATTCCCCAAAATGTGACGGAAAGCAGAGGATCTGAAGATCATTAGACCCTTTAGATTCTAACTTCCATAATAACCCCGAAAATGCCATAAACCCAGGGAAATACAATATAAATAATAAAGAATGTGGCATTTAGCCTACCCCTTAGGCTGGGGTCAGACCAGCGCACTTTTAACGTGCGTTCTGGCACACATAATTACGGCCGCACTAGCAGCAGATGACGGGCAATGACGGCCACTATACGATGTACGGCCGCACAACGCAAGTGGAATTTGAACGCATTTTTTTGAGAACGCTGAAACGCTAGTACTGACGTACTGAGTGCGCAGCTGCGGCATAGCGGCGTGTTTGCGTGATTAGGAGATGTCAGACACTGCTAATGTCCAGCCTACATAACGTCCAGACGCAAAAAGAGTTTTATTGACGATCCGTACAAAATCACGCCCGAAAATGCGCGTCGTCTGACCGTTTTTGCGCATTCCATGAAAAAATACGTCAATGCGTTCGGACACACTTTTTCACGTTCGCGGGGAAAAAGGCTTTCGTCTGACCCTAGCCTTAACCCGTAAAATGCCATTCATCAAGGGAAAACATGAAATGAATACACTGAGGCATGTAGTTTACCCATCAACCCGTAAAATGCCATTAATCAAGGAAAAAACTAATGTATACTGTAAAGGATGAAGCCTACACATTAACCCTTAATACACAACTAAAACCAAGGCAAAAACTAACGTAATACACAATGTAATGTATAGTCTGAACATTAACCATTTCACTGCTGAGCCATTTCAACCCTGTGAAAATGTTTAAGTTTAAGTACACGTTTTTATTTAATGTTTTATGACTTATACTTCACACTGAATATGGTCATGTTGGGTATCATTGGAAAGGCCAGATTCTGCCCTTTCGAATGACACCTAGTTCTTCGATATACGATGCATAGCGACGGAGATATGTTGGTCCGAAGAAGTGTGGGAAGCTGGATGCTGATTTTTGGTCGGGGGGCACATGGGGGGGGGCAAAGAATAACCTAGGGGGGGCAATTGCCCCCCCTTGCCCCCCTGTAGAGTCGCCTATGTATGTCCTGCAGTGGAAATGATTAACATGCAGACGTTATGTGTCTTTGGAAATCTGGAGGCTGTTTGACAAGCTGGGGGTGACAGCATTTTTATAGGAATAAAAATGACAGCCACCAGAAATGAAAATATCTAAAGATCTGCCATTTAACCCCTTCCATGCAGAGAATGTGCTGAGCGCGTCCTGCCGCATGGACACTTGGCAGCGGAGGACGCACTGAGCACATCCTCCCTTTGCAGCCGCGATTCCGGACGATCGGTGCGGCCCCCCGGTGCAAGCTGACATCTTGGATGTCAGCCCAGCCTCCTGGACGCAGGCGGGCACAATAGACGTCGTTGTACCAGCTGATACCCGTTTTGGCAGCAGATCAACAGCGGTGTTCAGCAGATCCCTTCAGCGCACTTTGGGGACACTACACCGGGTTGGCGAAATGAGCTCACGGAAGGAGCACTTAAATTTTAGATGAAGGTCACTGCATGTGTAACAACTGAGATTTTTACTGCTGTTGCAAATAGCAGTATTTAGTGAATAGCAGCCAGTGCTTTAATTGTACAAGACTGGGAAGTGGCAACAAGTGTACAAGTTGTCCCTATACATAAAGTTTGTTGAATAGCGGGTGGAGCAGGACACACATTACTTACAACACGTTCGATAGAGAAAAGGCGATTTTACGTGTATATTTACAAAACAACACGGCGCTGTTCTTCTATACACACTATATAATCGGGTGTGATACACAAAAGATAAATTCTGGTTAAGAAACATAGCAAAACTAAAACTTCTTGGTTTCGGTCAAGAAAATAAGGTGCCATGAATGGGTTGAAGCAAACTCTTCCCTGGGTGCGGGGCTGTGAGTTTCACCTCACGCTTTTACTTTCCATTAGTCAGGGAGCGGGCGTTGTTTTGGGCACCGCATCTCGGTACACGCAGATGTGTTATTATGGGGGTATTTCCTCGGCCTCACACAGGGCGCAGTGTGGGGTTGCCCTCAATTTCTCTCTCGGGCCCGCACCTACCCTCTGATACCCGGGGACGGGGTCGCACACACAGGGAGAGGGGCCCGAGGACGCGCTGCTGGACCGGGCACACACAGGCAGAACATTGGGGGAGGGGTAGATGTGGCGGGGTCCGTGGGCACAGTGCTCGCTCGTGTGCGTGGCCAGTGCGTGTCCAGGCTGAGCGCAGACCCTCCCCCCGGTGTCCTGGCGGGCAGAGGGCAGGGGGCTGTTCCCACCGCAGCCTGTGTCTCCCTGTGTCCTTCTGCGGAAATGACACACGCGGAGTCCCGTCACGTCACGCGAGAGCGCACGGACACGCAGCACACAAAGACACGGCGTGGGGGAGGCGAGGAGGGGGCACGAGAGGGACAGGACGCCGAGGAGCCGCTGCAGCCCGCCGTGCCCACTCGGGATCCGAGGCCGTGGCGTGGGCCGGCCGCGCGGGGCCGGGTGAGTGCGGTGTCCTCGAGCGCGAGCCATGCATTCCTGTCCGGCGCGCCGCGTGGATTAGCGGGAGGTGACGCTCAGATGCCATGCACGCGCTCGGTGTGAGGAGCAGCGGCGCGCGCTATTGGCGGGATCTGAGAAAGCGCCCCGCGAGCCGTTGCCCTGGCGGCGCGGTTGGTGTGTGACGTAACTGCCGTGAGCGCAGCAGTCAGCCTAACTTGTACACAGGGTCTTATGCGCCCACTGCTCCCTGCACCGCCATGACCTGCCCAGGCTGCTGTGCACTGGCACGTTATTACCCCTTACCAAATCTGCTGCCCTAAACTAACACAGGGTCTCAAAGGGGAAAAACCTGCTCGCAAATGTCCCCTTAGCGTCCCCGTTTTACAAGCAGATTACGAGGCAGTCGCTGAATTCAGCAGTCTGCCCCATAATGGCTGCTAACCTTCCAGGATACTGGCGGCAGCGCTTAAGCGCCACTGCGAGTATCCCCTCCTGGAGAGTCCACAGGACTTAAAGGGACACTCTAGGCAACATGACCACCTAAACTATTTTAGGTGGTCATGATGCCCGGAGTATCCTGCCCTCTGTCCGTCCTCCCTCCGCTCAGCGGTTCAGCTGTAAATGCTGAAAACAGCTGAGAGAGGCGGAGGAGTTTACTCCGCCCTCCCAGCTGTCAGTCAGCAGAGCGGGAATCATATTTCCCGCTTTTGCCGAGTAGGAGACGTCATCGCGCTTTCAGCGTGATGAGGTCTCTAACTCACTGCAGAAGCTGGCGGCTCCCTCTGAGGGTTAGTGTTGCGCGCATCCTCTTGCACGCAACACTAATCCTCAGAGGGAGCCGGGAGGAAGCCTGCCGATTGGCTGGCTTATGTGAGAGGCGCGCATGCGCGCTTCTCACGTAAACCAGAAGCCAAGATGCAGCAAGAAGGACGGGAGCGGAAGAGGACGGAGGTGAGTATAAAAAAAAAAAACAGCGCTGGAAACAAGAGGATTTTAGGGTAAGTATTACAGTTACAAGTAAAAAAATAACGATTTATTAAGGGAATAGGGATAGGTTAGGATAAAAAAATGGGGGGGGGTGATTTTTGAGTAGAGTGTTCCTTTAATGGAGGCTTGTGCTGCTGGGTCACACGACCTGCAAGATCTAGCTCCCACAAGATCATGCAGGTCTGCAAAGTGATCCCGGAGCGAGACCGGTTTCACTCTGCTCGCGACAGATTGGGCTGCCTTTTTCAACGCGGGATGAGATGTGAGTATGTGATTTTTGGGGGGATTATAAAATGGTGATAATTGATTCCGCAGAAGCAGTATCGGCTCCAAGCTGTGGTTGACTTTTGAGTTAAACGCTGAAGGACGTAATTATCGTTAGCACTTTATAATCCCTATGCTTAATCTGGGGATCGCAAAGTACACTAAACTCATGCTACAAAGCGCTGTTACCGATTGTGATTGGGATTTGATCTGGGTGTCCCGCTATTACCTCATTTAACCTAGCGCTAATGCTCATGTATGTGAGGGCTAGCGTAAGTAGGCGATAGGGCCTGAAATATATAAATAAGTACTTAGGACGACCAAATCTCCCGGCATAGTCCTGCAGATCGTCGTCACCCCTCTTGCCTCGCTCCTGCAGACAGGCACCACCCTCTTGCCTCGCTCCTGCAGACAGGCACCGCCCCTCTTGCCTCGCTCCTGCAGTCAGGCACCACCCCTCTTGCCTCACGGATGCCAGGTCGGCCATGTTTTCCTGAACACATTTCATTCATTCTGATGGGCAGTGCATGAAAAATGCCACCTCACAGCATGCACAGTTCATACAGGTAAGAAATCAAAAAGGAATCCCTGGCAACCTGCTGTGATTTCCAACCTGTATCATGAATTATAAATGTTGCTTTTTCCGTGTGCTTCCCACTACTTGACATAATAATGTGACCAGAAAAACATGGCCCATATGCAACCCTAGTTGCCCCCTTCCTTGCTCCTACAGACAGGTGCCCCCCTCCCTGCTCACTCTTAGGCCCCGTTCACACTGTGATTTGAAAATCGCACGATTTTCCACGCGGTTTTCATATTCGCGACTAGGGATGCACCGATACCACTTTTTTAAGACCGAGTACCGATACTTTTGTTCAAGTACTCACCGATACCAATTACCGATACTTTTATTTTATGTCATGTGACGCTTTCCAATAAGAACAGACCTTCTATAAAGCCCCCAGGTCTCATGGATATTGCCCCAGCTCATGGATATCCTGCCCCCCAGCTCATGGATATCCTGCCCCCCAGCTCATGGATAATTGCCCCCCAGCTCATGGATATGCCCCCCCTGCTCATGGATATGCCCCCCCTGCTCATGGATATGCCCCCCTGCTCATGGTTATGCCCCCCCTGCTCATGGATATGCCCCCCTGCTCATGGTTATGCCCGCCCTGCTCATGGATATGCCCCCCCCCCTGCTCATGGATATGCCCCCCCTGCTCATGGTTATGCCCCCCCTGCTCATGGATATGCCCCCCTGCTCATGGATATGCCCCCCTGCTCATGGTTATGCCCCCCTGCTCATGGTTATGCCCCCCTGCTCATGGTTATGCCCCCCCTGCTCATGGTTATGCCCCCCCTGCTCATGGTTATGCCCCCCCTGCTCATGGATATGCCCCCCTGCTCATGGTTATGCCCCCCTGCTCATGGATATGCCCCCCCCGCTCATACTTACCTTCCTTCAGCGACGCCGGGAAAGTCTTCTCGCGCGCGCGCTCCTTGGAAGGTCCCCAGCCGCGACCACGTGGGACAATGTGACCACGGCTGGGGTCCTTCCAACGAGCGCGCGCGGGGAAACTTTCCCGGCGTCGCTGAAGGAAGGTAAGTATGAGCGGAGAGCAGCTGCAGGGCCTGTCCGAATGCTCTATCTGCATTCGGACAGGCCCTGCAGCTGCTCACTTTGTTTATACTTACCTTCCTTCAGCGACGCCGGGAAAGTTTCCGCGTGCGCGCTCGTTGGAAGGACCCCAGCCGTGGTCACGTGGTCGCGGCTGGGGACCTTCCAAGGAGCGCGCGCGCGAGAAGACTTTCCCGGTGTCGCTCAGGAAGGTAAGTATAAACCATGCGATGAGCAGCTGCAGGGCCTGTCCGAATGCAGATAGAGCATTCGGACAGTCGCCCCAGCCCCTCGGATACCGGCAAGCCGGCTCAATGCCGGCTTCCGGTATCGGAATAAAATATCGGGGGTACTGCAGGAGTACCAAGTACTCCTGCAGTACCCGGTATCGGCACCGATATCGATACTAGTATCGGTATCGGTGCATCCCTATTCGCGACATAGAGTGATAATGTCATGGTTTTGTGCGATTTTGCAAAGCACCACCAATGCAAATCGCAAAAAAGGGTCAAGTACCAGCGACATACTACTGCGACATCGCGCGGCAAGATGTGAACAGCTCCATTGAAATGCATTGGAGAAGCTACATAGCGCGACGTTGCGGCAAAAAAAAGCTACTTGCTCCTGCAAACAGACACCTTCCTTCACAGCTCATTTCTACGCACAGCCGCCAGTTCGAATGGCATGGCTACCATCATTCATGTCAGACACGCCTGCCTCCAAAAGCACTTGGTGTCATGCCAGCACGCCTGCATACCAGAATGACTGACTACCTGGCAGAGAAGCCACTGAAGGCTGCTCTTACAGTTGCACGGCATTAGCATTTGTGTTTGGGCTTCCAAAGGCCTAATTGTAACTTTAAGCATTGTGCATGTCATTAAAGCTGAATCCTATCCTGGTGGCAGGCAGGCTTAAACGCAACAGGACGAGATAGCATGCCCCACAGCTTTCTGGCCTTCCATCACAGCAGGGTGATCTACATCAGGGCTCAAAATTTCAAGTCCCAAACTACTAGCCAGGCCTTAAGAATTACTCGCCACTAGTTGCCCCCCCTAACCCTATCCTGCCCTGCCTGCATCTGCATTCCCACTCGCCCTCTTGTAATTTTCACTCGCCAAATGCTAGTAGGCGAGTGTAAATTTTGAGGCCTGATCTACATCATTAGCTCCAGGGGGAATGTTCAACCCCTTGCAGCCAGTGACTGCAATCGACCCATTGGGAAGGGTGGATGACCAGAAAGCGGTGAAGTGTGCTATGCCGCTATGCAGCGTTTAACTCCGCCTGCTGCCAGGACAGCATAGGACTTCATGCAATGCTAAGGGGATAAACAGGCGCTCCTCTCGAAAACCATGTGACAGCCTAGGGCTGCCTGTGATCGAGAAGACTAACGGAATACTTTGTGTCACATGGCCATGCTGTGTCACTTGCCTTGTTTGTACAAACAGTACTGTCAGAATTGTACAATCTCCACTTATGATACCGACTTCTATAAAAACTAGAGAGTAGTTGATCAGGTTCACTGCTCTGTTACATAAACACATTGCATGAGCAAGCATAGCTCTAGACATGCAGGTGTGGGTTTTGGTATTGTTCATGGGTGTATACTAAAATATCATTCTAATATTAAAGGAGCCAAGGGCCCGATGTTTCATTATATCTATGAAGTGACAATCCAGGCACCCTAACTGTAAAGTAATGTGACAGACACAGAGCTTCAAAACAGAGCTGTGCTCCTGTAGATGTTTAATCTATAACTGAACACAAAATGGAGGGGGGGAGGGATCAGGAAGACTAACTACGGTGGTCAGGATGGCTCAAAAAGAAACATAGGCAAAACACAATACATTACATCTCCCTTCGTAAGTATAAAACAAACCCTTAACTAGCATAGTCACTTGGGATACAGGTATAGATATCGCAAATATTAAATCGGTGATATTTCTTTAAACTTCTCAATTTACATAAACAGAAAACTTGCATCCCTCAAAAGAACAAAGGAAAGGTTAGCACATTTTAAACGAGAATCAAACGATAACATATCATTCAGAACAGTGCACCATTGTACATAAGCAAGTGGAACTGGAACAGTTATTGGCACACTGCTGTCGCCATTCGCGTTTGCTACGCATGTCTCTGGCTACAAGGAAAGCCGGTCCGGAGGTTTCACAACTCTGCCTAGCCTGGTGATGTACTGCCCGGTTGACGTCATTCCCCTAGCAGTCTGTGGTACTGGAGCAGATTCTTGCTGGGAGTTAGTATGTTCCACAGGCTCGGGCTCCTCGGCACTCACTCACTGGCTCCATCAACTCAGCCCAATGATCATTGATAAGTCTGTGACGGGAGTCATTGGCATCTGGTGTGCTCTTACGAAGGTGCTGGACGTTGCGACGGTATTCCTTATTTCCACTTTCTACAATATAGGATCGAGGGGCATCGTGAGACCTCACTACTACTCCAGGCGACCACCTGTTACTGCCTGGGTGCGGCTGCATCCGAACTTCATCTCCAGGCTTCAATTCAGCACGGGGGCCACTTGCTCTTTTATGGTCATAGTAGAATTTCTGAATGCATTTGCTTCTGTCTAGGCGCTGTTTGACTTTGATGGGATCATAAGCTGCAGGTGCGAGCAGCAGACGAGCAGTAGGCAGGCTATTTCGGGGCCGCCTGCCCATCAGCAGTTGAGCAGGCGAAAAACCTACAGAATCCAGTGGAGTTGTCCTGTAATCAAGCAGTGCAAGGTGTTTGTCTGACGCTTTGGCCCAAGTTTTTTTACAGTCTGGACTGCACGCTCGGCTTCACCATTGGAATGTGGTGTGTGGGGTGACGAAGTTCTGTGAGTAATTCCATAACTTTGGCAGAACACCTTAAATTCCTCTGCTGCATATTGAGGGCCATTGTCTGTTCGAAAGATGACAGGGATCCCATGCCTGCTAAACTGAGCCTTCAGCTTTTCTATGATACTGCGACAATGTAGATTCTTCAGCGTGTCCACTTCGATGAACTTCGAGTAGTAATCCACCAGCAGAATGTAATGGGTCCCTTCGAACTCAAACAGGTCCGAGGCTACTTCTTCAAAGGGAAAACTGGGGTTTCTGTTGGACGTAGGGGTTGTCTTGGCAGTTTATTCTGGAAGTCTGCACACTTGCCACAGTTCTTTACCATTTGTTCAAT
The DNA here is from genome assembly GCA_009667805.1 of Leptobrachium leishanense. NCBI lineage: Eukaryota > Metazoa > Chordata > Amphibia > Anura > Megophryidae > Leptobrachium > Leptobrachium leishanense. The sequence continues at coordinate 281,255,368 of CM019066.1, forward strand.
TACAGAGCTCATACCTGGCCAGTATAGGACCTCACGGGCTCTCTGCTTGCTCTTCACTATTCCCAAGTGGGACTGATGTATGAGCTTCAACATGTGAGCTTGCATAGAAGGGGGAACCACTATACGCAGGCCTTTGTACACAACGCCATCGGAGACAACAAGCTGGCTTCGCGAGTCCCAGTATGGTTGTAGTTCATTAGGGAGATCATGCCTGTGGTCTGGCCAGCCTTGCCGGATTATCCTTTGAAGACAGCTGAGCTCTTCTCTTGTGCAGTTCTGCAGCTCTGAGTATTTCTGCTCACTGACTGAAACAAAATGAAGCATGGAGACGCACTCTAAGCCTTCCATCTCAGGCTTGTTCACAGGTAATTGGGCTCTCGACAGCGTATCCGGCAGTTCCATATCTTTGCCCCGTCTGTACTTAACGGTGAGATCATACCACTGCAAGCGAAGACGCATCCTCTGAATGCGCATGGGGGTAGAGAGCAATGGCTTCCTAAAAATATCCTCCAGAGGCTTATGGTCATTGTAGACGGTTACGTGGTTTCCAAATATGTAATTATGAAACTTGACACATGCATGAACAATTGACAGCATCTCCTTCTCGATTTGTGCATAACGAGTTTCAGTGTCTGTTAGTGACCTGGACGAAAAGGCAATGGGGTGGCTGTCCTGCAACAATACTGCACCGAGGCCGTTGCTGCTGGCATCACAGAAAATTTCGACAGACTTGGATGGATCAAAAAATGTAGCACAGGAGACTCAGTGCACATGTCTTTGATTGTGTCAAAGGCTTGTTGTTGAGCTGGCTGCCAGGCAAATTCCACATCAGTTTTAAGAAGTTGTCTCAGAGGTGCATCAACTTCGCTGAGATTGGGCAGGAATTTCGAGAGGTAGGTGACAAACCCTAAGAAGCGACGGACACCATCCTTGTCTCTTGGTGTTGGCATGGATTTCACAGCCTCTATTTTTGCAGGGTCTGCCTTCAGGCCATCTGCTGTTATCAGGTGTCCTACATAGGGCACAGAAGATTGCTTGACGTGGCATTTATCAAAGTTGAGACTCAGGTTGTAGCTTGTGGCTCTCTGAATTACCTTACGGAGAATCTCATCATGTTCCGGTACTGAAGGGGCCGCAATGAGAATGTCATCCATCACACTGATTGTGCCGCTAATACCCTCAAGCATTTCGTCCATAATACGCTGGAATATTTCAGGTGCACATTTTAGACCAAAAGGAAGCCTAAACCACCTAAATCTGCCAATGGGCGTGTTGAAGGTTGTCAGGAATGATGACGCTTCATCCAATTCTATTTGTAGGAACCCAGATTTTGCATCCAAAACAGAGAAAACTTTAGCACCAGGTATTGTAGAGACTACCTCCTCGATGGTGCGCATTGGGTAATGTTCCCTCTTAATGACTTTATTTAAGTCGCTCGGGTCAATACAGATTCTTATTTTGCCATTACGCACAGCTGCCACCATAGAACTCACCCACTCGGTTGGTTGGTTAACTTTGGTGATGTAGCTATCTTTAACCATCTCCTGTAGTTTCTCTAGTATCTTATTTCTCAGTGCAGCTGGTTGACGGCGGACAGGATGAACCACACCTTGTGCTTCAGGATCAATTTTGATTGTGTACTTGCCCGGCAAGGTTCCAGTAGTGCGAGTCAGTTCTGGGTAATCATCTAGCCCAACTGGCAGAGGTCCTGCTGTTGCCACTTGGATAGAGTGTCGTGTGTTGCTTTTCATAGTAGGCTGCAGCGCATGGAGCCGCATCACTAAACCTAAGGCTTCTGCTGTTGCGCCGCTAAGCACATTTTCTTGCAAAATGTCCACAATCTCAAATTCTGCTGGTATCTCTGTATTCTTGAATTTGATTAGAAGGTCCACCGCAGCTATGGGCTTCAGCCTGTGGTTAGAGTAGGACTTTAGCACTCGATTAGAGCGTTTAAGCTCACCTACATGCAGGAGTGTCTGATAATTACTTAAAGTCAATGTGTTGCACTTTGCACCAGTATCAATTCTGAATGGCACTTGCCGAGACAGGATTTCAATGTCCGCAGTCCATTTGTCATCATAGTGCTCATTCGTTTGTGTGAGATTTATGCCCAGTACCTCCTCATCCTCAGTTTCTGATTGCTGCTGCACACTAACTGTGTTTACTGACCTTTTGCGACACACTGCCACCCAGTGGTTTGGTTTGTGGCAGTACGAGCAGACAGAACCTTTCGCTGGACATCTGCCCTGGGTCCACTTATGCTGGGGATCTTTTCCACAATTTAAACAGTTGTATGTCCGGTAAGTATTCATGTCTTTCTGCACAGATTTTGGCTGATATTGTAGATAGGCTTTTTTATTTGCAGTTTGGAATTGTGTATTCACCTTTATTGCTTGCACTTGAGATTCTTCTTCTCTGATTATTGTAATTTGCTTCTGTGACAGTTCAAACTGTTGGGCAATTTCAATTGCTTTTGGTAGTGTTAGATCTTCCCCTTTGTCTAAGAGTCTCTCCTGGACGCGCTTTTCTTTAATTCCAGCGATTATTGTATCGATTAACATATCATCTGGATCAGCATACTCGCAATCCATTAGCAGGAGTCTTAAATCCTTCACAAAGTGGTCAAATCCCTCAGTGACTCCTTGTTTTCTCTCTGCTTAAAGCGGTGTCTGGCAATTCTTTTATTCTTTCTTGGCCTTATATAGCTGGCAAATTTATCCAGTACTTTAGATGGATCATCCTTCTCCCCTTCTCCCCAGGGTAGCGTTTTATATATCTCTCTGCCCTGCTCGCCAATCCACGTTCCCAACCAACCTGTGCGCTGCTTCAGTGTTTGTTCTGAGAGCGGTCCATCAAACACAAAGGAGACGTGGCTGCGAAATCTTTCAAACTCTTGGTACAAGTCTGGAGCTTCCCAGTCAATCTTGGGGTGTTCAAACTGCGATAATGCCATAGTAAGCGTGAGATCTGTTCCAGACAGACTTCTGACACCATGTAAAGTAATGTGACAGACACAGAGCTTCAAAACAGAGCTGTGCTCCTGTAGATGTTTAATCTATAACTGAACACAAAATGGAGGGGGGAGGGATCAGGAAGACTAACTACGGTGGTCAGGATGGCTCAAAAAGAAACATAGGCAAAACACAATACATTACACTAACCATGGATCCTATATTTTAGTGCCTCTGTGCTTTGCAGCTTGTACAGTATAAACCCAAACCACAACACACACCCTGTCTTGTGATGCTAATGTCTGGGAATTTAGATTTCTCACACTTATTGAACAATGAAAGCATTCCTTGCAGACAGTGGACTGTATTCCTTAACTCTTAAAAGGAAATCGAGGGGGCCTAGCCAGAAAGGAGTGATATCTATTAACGCCAACTTTGCAACAGGGGGCTTAAACGCTGCAGTTCAGCCTAGCACTCCTCTGCTTTCTGTCCTGCTTAGGCCGGGTGCACACTAGGCGTATTCTTCTGCGCACTAGCGTGCGTTTAAACGCAGTTACCGGCGTCCGGCGCAGCGTTGTGATGCTGTGACGTGGGCCGGTCAGATGCTTGTGCGCGCGCACTACACGTGCATCTAGAGATCCTCCCCGTCAATGAGCTAGGATACGTGTCGACAGGGCTGCAAAGCGCGATCCTCCTGCCGGCAGGCGTTGAATGAACGCCGGAAGTGCGTTTTAACGCGTGCTAGTGCGCAGAAAAATCGCCTAGTGTGCCCCCCCCCCCGCCTTACAGTCCACGCAGTCTGATCAATCATTGATGACAACCGGACAGCTGGGAAAGGGAGACGGGCAGAATGCTGCAGGGCGTGCTATGCCACCCTACATTGTTTAAGACTGCCTGCCGGCAAGGCTGGCATAGCACGCTCGTTGGCGGTAAGGTTTCAACCTCGCTTTTCAGCTAAACCACAGCTGTAAAGTAAAACTCACCATAAGATTTCGGTAGATGTCGTATCATGGGAAAACTAAAAAAAAAAATGGAAACAGGAGATAAAAATCTAACTTTATTTTTCGTTTTTACATTCAATTACTTCAGACAAAGAAAAAACATCAGCATGTGTTTTATAAGGTGGGTATGTTTATAATGCACAAGTAATCCAATTACAGCTTGTGTTAGTGTCCCTTTAACCCCATAGTGACCGTGCGGTTTTACCATTGTCTGAAAGTGCCCAATGCTGTATTTACATTTTTGTGCTGTTTGGGTCTAATTCTTCTTTTACTCGTTTATGGGACCCACACATATACCATTTTTCTCTCTATTAAATGGACTTTCTATAGATACCATTATTTTCATCATGTATAATTTACTTTAATCCCCAAAATCTACAACGACCAAAAAAGACCCCGGCTAAACAGTTAAAATTTTTTGTCCTGAAATTAGAAATACTCAATTTTTACATGTTTTTTGCTTTTTAACCCCTTCACTGCTGAGCCATCTCAGCTGTGTGTGCTGAGCTCATTTTGTCCGTTTTATGCTCATCTTGATTAAACATGATTTGAAGTCCTATTTTATTATACCCCAAATTAAAAAAAAAAAAAACACTTGTTAAAATTTTTATTTTTACACCAAACCTGGTCATGTTTGATATCATTGGAAAGGTCATGATCAGGTCTTTCCAATGATACCAAACATGACCATCTAGCCGCCACTTGGCAGCTAAAGGGTTATCTGGCCCACTGACGTCATCGCACATATGGTGACAACATAAGTGGGTGGGGGGTGACGCAGTGGCTTGGCTGACATCCAAGATGTCAGTCGCTTCTGGGAGCGAATCACGATCCAGCGCCAGTTTGTGCCGAATTGTGATCTGGCACCTATGGGGTTAAAAAGAGGCACCACTGAAAAGGGCAGACTCTGCCCTTTCCAGTGGTACCTTTTTTTTCTAGCTGCGATGGTTGGGGAGATAGCGTGGTCCAAAGGACCCCCCTTTTAGGTTCCCCCTGCAGGGGGGGGATGCCTGAAAATGACATCATCACAACGGCTGGGGCCCATTAAACCATCAGGCTGGCTTCAAGGAGGTGAGTATAGGGAGGGAGGGGGGGGGGTTAAAGGGCCATGACGTACATAGTACGTCCTTGGTCCTTAAGGGTAATTTTCCCCAGGACGTAATATGTACGTCAGTGGTCCTTATGGGGTTAACTTCAGCAAACTACAGTTCGGCAAATTACATTATTCCTGGTACTGCCTATGTATGTAGTTCTTCGGGGTTTATTGACCTCCGAATTTGCCACCGAATTGCACCGAACCGTTGGATTTCACTGTTCAGTGTAATTTCGGGGCATTTTGTCTATTCATATAGATGTCAGTTCAGCAAATACAGGCAAATTGACAGCAAAGTACTGTTCGGCGGCACTGAAATTGTCTCATTAGACGTTATTGATTTTGTCTATTCAGACTCCAAATTGCACCAAGATGTCCAGGAAATTACCAGATTTTTCGGTGTTTCAATTCGAAAGGTTTAAACAGGCAAATCCTATTAGGTATCAATCTTATAAATGGAATATCTTTAAAAAAAAAAAAATTAAAGACCATTTATTCTTTTTAAATTTTTGCAAAAACCCTTTTTATTTAAAAAAAATATAAAATCCCTTTTGCATTTTTTTTAAAAAACTTTTTTGTTTTGTAACAGATCTTTTTTTTTTTTTTTTAAAGGACCTTTTTTATTGTTTGGACACATTTTTACTACAATTTTGTTTTAAGCTTCTATTAGGAGAACAGGAGACTTCCGTTTATTTTCGGTTCGGTGGAATTCGCCGATGCCCGATAATTACTTTGGCAAATCCAATTTTGGCAAAATACAGTGAACATTAGCTAAATAGTAAATTCGCTGAATTTTCAGAGAAATGGAATTGCCGAAATTAGTAGAAATGCAAAGCAACGACATTTTGTTAAATTTGGGTGATTTGTGAATAGACCCCTTGAGGCCAGTGTCAGACGATCGCACTATGTGCTCCCGTACCGACGTGCCTTTCGACCCCCATCGCAGCGTTTCGACGGTGCCAGCCACACAAGGTAGTGCTTGCACGGATTGTCCGCATTACAGCGGATGTGCCGAAAGCCTCCCCATCAACGTGCGTTCTGGACTGCAAAGCGTGATTCTCCATAGGAGGATCGAGCCTTGCAGCGCTGACCACACTAACTGCACTCAGCGAGGTGGCCAGACGGGCGTCAGAGTGGAAGGAACGTCCACCCTCACGGACGTTCCTTCCGCTCTGAAAAACGGTCGTCTGACACTGGCCTTAGGCTAGGGTCAGACTAACGCATTTTTCGCGTTGTCCGTGAAAAGGTGGGTTCGAACGAATGGACGTATTTTTTCACGGAATACGCGATAGCGGTCATACGATGTGCATTTTAGTCCGTGATTTTGTACGGATCATCAATAAAACCCTTTTTGCATCTGGACGTTATGTTGGCCGGACGTGTGCAGCGTCTGACGTCTCCCAATCACGCAAACACGCCGCTATGCGGACGCAGCGCACTCTGTACGTCAGTAGTAGCGGTTTGACGTTCTAGAAAAAATGCGTTCGTTTGCCACTTGCGTTGCGCGGACGAACTTTCGTGCGGCCGTTCTTCGTATGTTACCCGGCATTGGACGTCATTTGCTGCTAGCACGGCCGTGATTTCGTGCGGTTAAATGCACGTTAAAAAATGCTTTCGTCTGACCTTAGCCTTAGTCTTCACTGTAGTTGTTGCCAAAGTTCTTCAAGATGTATTTTAATGAGGTTTCCGCCATAGTAGTTCAGTATAGATTTCACTATTTCTGCCGGATGTTTCAAACGATGTTGTCTGGCGTTGTTTTCACCACAGTTTATACGAGAGGTCTATGAAGAACGCCACTTTGTTTTTGTCTAGTCGGGTGATTTCTCTGTATTTGCTTATTTAATTGCTTACAGCAGTTATTTTAACCCCATAAGGATCAATGATGTACAGTATATGTCCTGAGAAAATGGTCACTTAGGCTAGGGTCAGACTGAGGCAGTGCGAACGCGCGTTCTGGCGCACTTAATCACGGCCGTGCTAGCAGCAGATGCCGGGCAATGACGGCCAATATACGAAGTACGGTCGCACAAAAGTCCGGCTGCGCAACGCAAGTGGAAAATGAACGCATTTTTTCGAGAACGTTAAACCACTAGTACTGACGTACAGAGTGCGCTGCGTCCGCTAGCGGCGTGTTTGCTCGATTAGGAGACGTCAGACGCTGCTAATGTCCAGCCAACATAACGTCCAGATGCAAGAAGTGTTTTATTGATGATCCGTACAAAATCACGGATGAAACTGCGCATAGTATGACCGCTATTGCGTATTCCGTGAAAAAAACGTCCATTCTTCGAACGCACATTTTCACGGACAACGTGAAAAATGCGTTAGTCTGACCCTAGCCTAAATGACCAAGGACGTACCCTGTACGTAATGTCCTTTAATCCCTCTCTCGCTGGGCGCGATTAAGTCAGTTTCAGCCCCCCCTCCCGGCACAGCCTCCCGTTCGGCAATGAATTTTAAAAAAGTCACACTACCACTTACATAAGCTGTAACTTGTGCATTGCAAACAAAACCACATTATAAAACACATGATGCTGTTTTGTTTTTTTTGTCTTTGAAGTAATTACATGTTAAAAGAAAGAAAAAAGTAAGGTTTTAATCTCATATTTCCAGTTTGTGTTTTTTCCATGAAGCAACATTTACCAAAATATTTGCTTTGTGACTCTTGTTATTTAATCTACGGTTTTTAACAGTTAATGAGGTGGATGAGGGAATATTTAGATATAAAGCTGCAAGAGGCTATTGTTCTCTAGGCTGAGGTAAGAGATGGCAGCTGAATGAGATATAACAGGGAGCTTAAAAGCCTTCTAATCTAGACCCTAGTGATGTTCTTTGAATACATCCCACAAAATACAATGATTTGAAACCGTGATTAATCAATAGACTCCATTCTATGGCCAAAGCCACACAGTGAGGAGCAAGTGATGTAAAATGATACAGAGAGGGGGGGCAGTTTGCAACACAAAAGATCACACAATGATGCGCCCAGTGACACATATATAGGGTAAAATATTATCTTAACCAAACATTGAAGAGAAAAACAAAGCACATGTAAGATATCAGCAACATAAAATAAACACAATAAGGACATTTAATTTTTTTGGTGGCAGTGGCCCTTTAACCAGATTGGGAGTGAAGGGGGGGGGGCACTCTTCACATCCTGACCACTTTAAAAAGATAAAATGGTCAGGATGTGTGGAGTATCCCTTTAAAGATACCCTTTTTGGATCTATTTTAGATCTGACGTAATGTTTTAAGTAGTTCAATGAGTAACTGAGATTGCAACTTCTTTTCCGAAAAGCAAGTATGCCCCCTTCTAGCACTGCCAATGCGTGACATTTATTTGCATATGATTTACAATACAAGTAATTATGTGAATGGAAAGGTCAGATACTGAATATAAGCATGATTGCTCAAGCCCTTGAACTCCCCAAGCAGTTACATTGTAATTACCTGTACTTGTTTTAACCTCTAAGACCACGGCCTGCTAAGAGTCTGTTCTGTTTTTGTTTTACCGAGCGATCCACATAGCCAGATAATGTCTAAATGATATTCGTGCTGGATTCATTAATTCAGTTAAAGTTTATTTGTTAATTTATTTGTCCCTTTCTCATAGGTAGTTTGGAAAATGAACCCAGTTGAATTCAGAGATGAAGAGAACGAAACAGAAGGTATTTGCCTACATATTGCCTAATTAAAGGAACACGCTATAATAAATTGACACCATTCCCCTTACTTTCGTACGTAGGCAACACAAATTGTATACTTTCTTACACAAGCTACGCAGCACCTCCACAGAATAAGCTGCCATCTCCCAGAACGCTCACTGCTTCGAGGGTTTGGAGGCAGGATGATATCCGTACACAAAGACTGCTGACATCATTTGGTTCCCGGCAGGCAGTATATTCAAAATCCCGGCTGCAGAGTGACAGTCGTGTGGGCAGATCAAACGCCTTTGCTTCACACAGTGCTATTGGCCAAACGGGGGAGGGGTGGGAAGGAGCGCTCCACGTAGTCTGAGCACTTTAATAAGCTAAAGTAGATAGGGTGCATAGATTGTCCCTTTCATTTGACACTGTTCATTCTAAGACTAAGTTTTTCTCAAAATAAACAATTTAAAGTGGGTGTACCAAACACTTTGTTAAATGCAAAATGTTTATTTCACCAAAATCAGCGGACAATGTGACATTTAGTTATGATCCCTTGTGGCTCCAGACTGGCCTTGCATTGGTGACACAGACATCAATGACTGATCAGCAGGGGGAGCAGGAGAGTCACCAGTTGGAAGTTTCTCTTGATGTCTCCTGTAAATCACACCTCTATGGTGTATGGTAAAGATTTGATTGACTTGTGGATGGGAGCATTGTGGTTTTTCTTCTCTCCCCCCCCCCCCCCCTTCCATAATCTTTATATTGATAGCATCATTTCAAGCCCTACCATATTCGCTAAAGTTAACTTGTGCGTTACAGGAGTAGTGGCAGGACCTTGATCGTAACGTGGCAGTGAGGGAAAGATGTGAAGCCGACTTATGCACAGATCAAAAATGTCTATTTAGCTTTGATGCAATTTGTGCTAGCATTTTCAGACCTTATCTCAAAAGTGGCGCAAGGGATTGCATATTGTGAAGTGTCTAAAGCTTTTTGTCCCAATATTTCTGTATAAAAGAAGATCAAATTAAAGATAACGTTTACCACCATCAGGCTGGGGCCAATCACGAGCAGGAGTGCTGAACTAATAGGATTTTTCTTCATGTATACAGTTTTAATTTAGTTTTTTCTATGATCATGCTTTTTTTTAAACTTATTTTCTTTTATCCACAAGCCAAGTCAATGGTTAAGGGTGATGCTGCAGAAGAAAATGATTTGCTGGATTGTTCGAGCAGCTCTTCTGTACGAAAACTTGCTTCTGAAAGCAAACAAAACCGTAAAGTCGAGTCCAATAAGCAGAAACAACCATATCTTACATGTGATGGATCCAGCAGTGAAGCTGAAGTTATACTCACTGTTAAAAAAAGAAGACTTCTCCCAGAGGTGATTTATTCCTTTTGTAACAATTTACTAATTCCGCGGAAATGATAGACATCACCAGCAGCTGTGCCTTCCGGCATCCCCATATCACAGGGATAAATAAGGGTATATAGAAGTGAAACCCAGTGCATTGGTTAGAGTGTATATATTTGTGGATCCTCAGATCCTTATTATATCAATAGCATATTGTGTTTCTACACACCCTGAATCTTGAGATGCAGACCAAATCACAAAATAGAAGACTATGTGGACAAGTGATTGTGACATCCTTCTAGGTCAGTGATGTCTAACCTCAGCACATCAGATGCTTCAAATCATGATCTTCTACCACCTTTAAAAATAACTTGGCAACCTGAGTTGCATAGTTCTGAAATCTTTGGGTTGCCAAGTTTAGTCATCTCATGCTTATTTTCATCAAATGAATGAAATAAATTTACAAGACGTTTTTGTATTCCTGTTCATCAAATCAAGGTGAATTCCACAGATATGTGCACATTTATTTGAACAGGTGGCAGGCCCAGATAATCTTTTCTTATCTTGTGATATGTGGCACAGAAAAGTGTATTATGATCTGATAAAATGTACCTCTATATTTGCTTTTAGAGCCTGACACCAAGTGTGAGAAATAAAGATGCTGGATCAAATGCTCAGTCAAGTACAGAGTTGTCAAGTACAAATTCAGACCACAGCATTGCATCTGTATGTGAAGCTGATGAACCAATCAGTGAATTTGTCACTTCCTACAAGAAACCTTTGTATGGCATTTCTCATAAAATAACAGAAAAAAAGAATCCTTTGACATCAGATATTCTAGGCTCATATGAGCCGTATGACAAGACAAGTCCCTCAAACGTGAGACACTTCAACGAATTACGCAAGCATGATTCTGCTGCTAATTCGATAACTTCAGCGGTGAATGATGAAGCCAACATTTATGCCTTGATTCAAAAAATGTTTTTCGCCCTCAACTCTTTAAATTCTAACATGTCTCAGCTGCACAGTAAAGTTGATCTTCTGTCTCTTGAAGTGAACAGAATCAAGAAGAAGGTCAGTCCTATGGAAATGGTGGCGGAGTTCCAGCCACCACCCGAATATCAGCTTACAAGTACAGAACTGAAACAGGTAATGGACCAGAGCAGCTCTGCTGGCGATCTTAGTTGTCGGTTACTGGTTCAGTTGTTTCCTGAGCTTTTTGGGGGTGAAGACCTCTCAACATGTACTACGTGTGGATTTAACTCTAAGAATAAACTTGAGTCCCTTCACCTTCAACTGATCAGAAACTATGTGGAGGTTTGCTATCCTGCTGTAAAGAACACCGCCATCTGGCAAGTGGAGTGCTTGCCTCAAATTAATGACTTCTACAACCGATTTTGGGCTGAGAGGCAGATGGAGACCAACCACCAAAGTATGCAATCCTCTAGTTTCTATAACTCTCCAACACACCAGAACTCTCATTATGGGGAAAGCAAAGCAAAGGAGGAAGACGTCTCGCCTGTTGGGATGACCACTGTCACTTCGGAATCCACTGTAAATTCTCAAGATCTCAATGAGTTTTTAGATGAAGCTTCATCCCCTGGGGAATTTGCCATTTTCCTGCTTCATCGTTTGTTTCCTGAAATTTTTGACCAAAGAAAGTTTGTGGACAGTTCTATTAGGGAACCAGAGAACTTTGTTTTGGACCCACACCGCTTACAACTGATCCGCCAGTATACAGAGATTTATTTTCCAGATGTGCAAGATGATGACATTTGGCTGCAGCACTGTGTGCAAAGAATAAATGATGAGTTGGAATGCATATTTATGGATGGTAGTGACTCTGACGATTTAAGAGATGACTGTTACGACTCTGGCAGCTTGCCCGATGATCTGTCTATTGTAAAAGTTGAGGATGGTGCTGATTCTGACAGACCAGGACGAAGATCTAAAAAAATTTGGCTTGTTCCATTTAACTTTGATAAAGTTGACATTCCTCCCCCTGACTTTGAGGTTCCCTATCCACAATTCTTGCTCAGCAAGGAGCAACTTAAAAATATTTATGAGAGTAGCCTGTCTATTGGTAATTTTGCATCAAGACTTTTGGTTCATTTGTTCCCAGAGCTTTTCACTCATGAAAATTTAAGGAAGCAATATAACTGTAGCGGTTCTCTTGGGAAGAAGCCACTGGACCCTGTACGGGTCAAACTTATTCGGCACTATGTGCAGATGCTCTACCCCAGAGCAAAAAATGATCGAGTTTGGACTCTAGAGTTTGTGGGGAAGCTGGATGAACGTTGTCGTCGAAGAGATACAGAGCAAAGGAGGTCTTACCAACAGCAACGGAAAGTTTACGTGCCTATGCCAGAAAGGCGAGACTTTGTGCCTTTTGAGCTGAATCCGGAAAGATTTAGGGATCTGATTGAAGGACCACCCCTACCTCCGGAACGGAGTACAAAGGACTTCTGTAAAATACCACTGGATAAGATTGTCGTCCCTCCTCCTGATTTCCCTGTGCCTTCAATTTACATCTTGAATGACAAAGAAATTAGGGATATCGTACAACAGTCCCTGTCTGTGGGGAACTTTGCAGCCAGGCTGCTCGTGAGATTATTCCCAGAACTTTTCACCGCAGAAAACCTTAGGCTTCAGTATAACCACTCAGGTGCGTGCAACAAAAAACAGCTCGATCCTGTGAGGCTGAGGCTTATTCGACATTACGTGGAGGCAGTTTACCCTGTGGATAAGATGGAAGAGGTGTGGCATTATGAATGTATTCCAAGCATTGACGAGAGGTGCAGGCGCCCAAACCGAAAGAAGTGTGACATACTTAAAAAAGCTAAGAAAGAGAAAAAGTAATGCCTACTGAAAACTGATAAAATAGAAACTTTTCGCTCGTAAATTATTACAGTAATGTAGAGAGATTTATAGTGCTGCTTTTTTACTGATGTTTTAGGATTAGTGTATGATGTATGTTTAGTATACAGGAATGTGAGAATGACGGCATATTTGCACTCAGCTGGGAAACTTGTTTCATCCACTGGTATCTGATATGTTTATTACTGTATGGACTAGTTCAAACTTTTTCCTACTTAAAAGGACATTATGGTAGCAAAAGAAAAAAGAAAAGGTCTATTGAAACTAACAAGGTTGATCAATTCCCAAGACAAACTAATGGTATTATGATGTATTCTTCTATGGACACTAATGTGTTTAGAATGGCAGTGTCGTTCCACACTTTCACAATGCCTGCATGTGCCAAACTTAACTTTCACGATTTACACTGGACGCTAAAGGTGATAGGGTATTGATTTGCGAATTAAAAGGTTACCATGGAAACAACACCTGTATCACCTTCAGCTGCTACAGTGTGTGTGTAACACCTACAAGCTCAATATAAAGAAAATATAGAGTTCTTACAAAACAAAGCGGTTAAAGTTTAATATACAGTGTTATTTTGGGAATTAAGAACTACACTTTTTTTAGCTGATCTTTTAATGTGTTTTTTTTTCTTCCCATTACAATGGTCTCAGCACATCAGAGATTCATCATAGGAATATCTGACAACATATTGTTGCGTAATACTTAAAAGATCGAAAGGTAGTAGCTATGTTTCCATACATAGATATTTATGCCCTGTGGATTCTATAAAGACCTCTTGGGGTTAGATATCGCGGTTTTTACTGTCTGCAAATTTAAATCCATTATAGAAAGATGAAGAATACCAGCCATATATTGCAAAGCCTTTTGGCTACTTGTCCATTAAGCTAAATTTGATTGTAGTAATTTTTCCAAAACCACCTACTTTTAATAATGTGCGTTTTGGAAGTTTGATCTGAATTTTCCTCACTTTCCAGGAAAAATCTTTTTTTATGAGGCTCTGTGATCACATGCAGCACAACCCTCTTTCTTTTGCTAAGAGAAATGGCACACTTCACTGTAAAATCAAGAACAAGCCGCGGTAACTTAGAAAAATGATGCTTTTTAGTAACATCACATGAATACTTTCTTGAAACATGGCGAGAATGCTGTGAATCAGGGTTCTTTTATCAAAACCTCACTGATATTTTTAGTACAATCATGTTCCAGATGTTTTTTTCCCTTTTTTTTTAAAAAAAGAGCAATTTAATGTTATACAGTCACCTGAAAAGTTTTCTTCGATAGTATTTTCTTTTGATACTGTAATAGTTATTTCCCCTTGATGTTCTGTACGTGGCCATCTCCTAATGATATCACAATAGTCAAACCTTTAGTGAATGTACAAATAAATAAAAAACAGGACTGTAGAGAGTAGCCAATCAAAACCTGTGGTTTTCAGAAAGTTTCCAGGTTTTTACAGGAAACACAAAGAGGTTGTTAAATAATGCTACAGCCAAGGTATGTCATTAACTAAGTATGACATGTAAAAAAATCATGTGGCTGTAATAGGAGCTGCTGAGTTTTCCCTCCTGCAGCACATTGAAGTCACATATTTGAGCATTGTACAATCTTTTTAATGTTTAATTTTATCAATCACCAAACCAGATTATTTTTCTTCTACGCACTGTTCCATCACCATTTATATTCGCTTGCACTGATTTATATGGGGTGTGGATATTTTACACATTGATTCAATATTCTAAATTCAAAAATATCATATCTCCTTTTTTTTTTCTTTCAGTACTAATTTTAAAATGGCACCTTTTTATATGTGGAGATCAAAAGATTATTTTTATGGATGAAACTACTTTCTAGTATTAGGCTAGTTACTTCTTAAATTTTAAAATCCTAACAATAGGATGGCAAGGATATTCTATAAATCCTTAGCCATTTCCAACAGGGTTATGCAGAGAGCGGTGAAAAGCAGGAGAATGACTGGAGAATGGAAAATTCTAGGTCAAAATAGCGAATTTGGAAAGCGAGATGAATAGAAGAATTTTTCTGGTTTGGCTATTTTGACATGCAGGGTTATCCAAAGAGATCCGAATTGCTTGAGAAAGGTAATTGAACGCTGAAAATCAGGGTTCGGTTACCTTTCCTGGCCATTCGGCTATCCAGAGAGCAGGCAATTCGCCAAATCCTGGCGAATTGCCTGCACATACGGTGCCTGTTCGGTCCCTGTTCGAGGGCAGTGAAATCCCCATGAAAATGCACTGCTTCGGCTATTCAGAGAACACAAACCAGCAGTGAAAGGTTCCCGAAATGCCCTGCCATTCGGTGGTTTAATTGGGCAAATTTATTCAGGAGAATCCCATAGGCTTCAATGTTAAAAATATTCCCGTTTTAATTCAATATCTAATAAACCGTTCATTATAAAATTCTGCAGCAAAAAGTCTCTTTATTCATTGCTTTTTTAGGATACTTTAAGCATTTTTCAGATTTTTTTTTTTTTTTAAAAAAAGTCCGATTTTTTTTTTTTTTTTTTTTTTCAGTTTACTTATTTTTTTTGTAACAGCCCTCTTTATTATCATTCCCTGGATCTCCTGTGAAAATTTCAGACATTTTCGCTCAGTAGTTTCTTTGCAAACAGCATTTCATTCCCAGATTCATACAAATGGTTTTTCTAATTTATTCACTGCCTCCTCTACGTCACAGCTGCTTCGGCTGTGTGTGATTCGGCTCCTGTTCGGCTCCTGTTCGGCTCCTGTTCGGGTTTTTCGAAGGTTAATCCAGATGTTTTTGCTTGTTTTCAGCGTGCATTCGGTTAGTTTTCGTCAGGTTTGCGGCAGCTTTTCCCTGCAATTCGGGGACCCTGTGGTGTTTGCTGAATACACTGCAGGGTCACCGAAATGCAATCGGCAAAAGGAACCGAATTGAAGAGAACGAAAAGTCACCGAACGTGCGGTGACTTTTCGAATCTCTTTGGATAACCCTGCTAGAATTTTCCATTCTCCAGTCATTCTCCTGCTTTTCACTGCTCTCTGAATAACCCTGCTAGTCTTAATTCTCCTGCCTTCACCAGTCAGTCACACCACTGGATAGCTGAATCGTTGAGATATGCTATTGGATTTCTTGACTATTCATGGGGAGCAGCATATTTTATAGGATTTAAAACAAACCCTAAATATTTGCTAGTGGTTTGGCTAGCATGAAGTAGATGTCTTAAATCCTTATCAAATGAGCTAAACTGAATTTAGGCAGACATTGTGGTGACCTGGCATAATGTTAACTTAGACCAGTGGTTCACAAGCTTTTTTTGGACTGCTGCCCCCACGGCTCCCAGGACACATCCCTAGTGCCCACATGCACACACACTCTCTTTTTTGGTATTCGGATATACAGCAAATCTAACACTGTAAACCTCCTACTTTCTGTTTTTCCTTAACACACCTTGGACCTTTCAACCACCCCTAGGGGAATGGTACTGCCTATAACCACCCCTAGGGGAATGGTACTGCCTATAACCACCCCTAGGGGAATGGTATTGCCCTTAACCGCCCCTAGGGGAATGATACTGCCCATTTTGGGAATTAAAGTATTAGACCGAAATGTCAACCTTCTAATGCTTGCTACATTTTTGCAAGAAAAATGCGGTAGGTTTAGTTACAAGATTTTGGTAATACAGATAATTTTTTTGCAATATCCACAATTTAAAAAAATGAAAACACAGGTTATTTTTTCTTTTTTTAAAGGTAGTTTTAGAACTTGTCCTTTATTCTTTCTCTCCCCCCCCCCCCCCATACATTGCACCTTTTCAATTAGTAATGTAAGATGTGGTTACACAGACCACTGGCCAGATCACAATCCCTTGGCATTGCACAACGCTCAAGTGGTAAGGCATAACGACTCCCGCACTGTGCTTAATTTTACCATGTCCTACTCCAACCGAGGCGCAAGCTCTGTTTGCCCCTAGCACATGATGAGCAAGATATTCCTACCAGCTCATTCTCCATCAGCCCCTGACGTTATTCTGAAAAGAGAGTCTTTCAGACCTTGGTGTTTTTTGATTGTCCTTCAGCTCAATCACAACACATTAACCTAAAGTCACCAAAAAAATCCCTTGCTCCCCTTGGATCCCTCGGTGCAGAGAGTGTCGCAATCCACTCCTTCCTCGCTCCGTGGTCAGCCGACCACTTAGAACAAATAGTTACCAGTGTCCCTCTGTGTATCCTTCAGCCGTCCCTGTCGGCACTCGCCTGCGCAAGCTCGCATTTATCTCCTTGGAGTCCTATGGACTCCTGGAGCTGATAATACAGCAGCACTTTGTGCCATTGGTATCACCCTGTGGCTGCAAAGTATTACAACTCAAGCTGCTGTGAAAGCGGCTCGGTCATAATACAGACGTTAAAGACAAGCCGCAAATGGAAAAAGCCTGTCACACAAGTTTTCTATTTGCATCTTGCCTTTAATGTTTACATTGGGATCTGGCCCCGGGTGCTTGTTCAGTCTTCAGGAATTTACTAGGCCAGTGACGCGAAAGTGAGGCAGCCCCTGTGTCACTTGTTACCAGTGAGACAAGTAATACCATACATTTACCAGCTACCAATCTGGTGTAGACCCAAGAAGCAAGAACTAAACTTTTGGATTAAGTCTAGAGTGGAGGATAAATACTCTCCAAGGAACGATCACTGCTAGGATATTTCTAGGGTAGAAGTAAATTTAAAAAAAAAAATCTGCAATTTCTTTTATGACTGTACATTGGTACATATCTGCAAACTTAAAAAAAAAATTGGGCTTCTAGAAAGCAGGAGTGTCTTCCACGTGTGTCTTATTTTATAACTGTGTTTTGCACTAACCAAATGATTTAATATGTTCATATTAACATATTCAAAATTAGATTTTTTTTTTCTTTTTTTACTTGCTGTACATGTGGACTCAAAATGCTGTAAGAAATAGGGGTGCACTTTACATTTTCACTATGGGTGTGATCATACAGTGGGTATGGCACTCTAATTATTCCACACTGTAATAGTTGAGGGTTAGGGATACATATTTCTTCTATACCGACGGCATTAATCTTGACACAGACATTTTTAAAACCATAATTCTCAACTAGTTATGGGATTTTTTTTTTCTTTTTACTTGAAGTATCTCATTTATAGCATATAACATTATGAGGATAAATACTTTCTCTTATTGAGCAAAGGGATACTGTGGGTTAAACCGGTAGGGGAGGGGGACATTATTTCCCTTCCAGACACCCCTCCCGTTGTAAACCTTTTCTGAGGTTCAGCAAAAAGCATCATTACACGTGACCACAGGGAGGTTGGACGCACCAGCCCAAAGGTCCCAAAGTCTGGGAACTGAGCTCAGGTTCTGAGGGGAACTAGACCCCTGCACTCAGAGGGCTGAATCAGCCCTCCAAGCTCAGAGCAGTGTGCTTACTCAGATGAGTTTAAGTGTTCACATTGTGTAGTGTCCCTTTTTATGAGGCATTTAAATCTTTGGATACCACCATTTGATGATTTGTAGGTGTTGATCTAAATAAGTGGCCATCTCCTCATGATTATTGTCCCTAGCCATAGTTGGTCCTACCTGGGAATCCATCTCTATACAGGGCACGCTGTGCCAGTAGCACAGATTATCTGGCTTTATTTACCTGTCAGGAAGCGACCTTGAATGCAGATTAGTAGAACTGCTTGTATGAACATTCTGCATTATCCTGTCACTCATTCCTAAGAATAGAGGCTATGCTGATGTTATAGAAGTCTGAGGAAAAAAAACCTAGCAGATGAAGGGTAGTGTTTTTAGTTTTTAAGCAGTTCTGCGAGCACATATTTACTATGTGCTTTCAGAAGAGCTTAGCTTGAGGTGTGATATATTCACATTAATATTTATTGGTGTGCATACAATCTCATGTTCATGTGAAAAGTATGTTTCTTTATGCTTTGAGGAAATCTTTCATCTTGTAAAAGAAAAGAGACTAAAGTGGCTATCCATTAACCCTAAATTTCTGGAAAGTTAATGCAAGTCAGCTACTGTAGCAAATAGGAAAAGTCAACTATGCTTAATTTTTCTGACTTGACACTGCAAGGGGCTCTACTTCCAACCCTGGTGTAAGGTTAGCCAGAGGTGTTGTAAACATCCCCGATAAATTAAAGTTTATGAATTTGTTAAGTGTACAACAGGTCTGGTCATGTTTACACCAGGCTTGAAATACAGCTGGCTAAGGGCTTTATTCTATAGTTGTCGATAAGATAGCTACAGGAGACCTTACACAAAAAGTGTAGTGATCTTATCGAGGGGAGTCACAATCCCATTCTTGCGGCTCAAATATAGCCCTGCGCAAGGTTCCAGTAAATTAACATCTCCTATACTTAGTATTGGAGATGTTCGTTTACACCTCCAATGGAAGCACAAGCTATTCCAATGTAGCTTGCACTTCCATCCAGGAGACCGTATTTCACCACCTCAGAGCTGGTGTTAAGTGATTAAGTGAAAATCATGTAACATTGTCTGAAACCCCCGCCCCCCCAATTAAATCCCTCTTTTCCCGTGTTTGTTTGAGTTTGCAGCTCGTTCGACCACTTCCTCTGGCCTGGAGCAAAACGAGGCTGGGAACAAATAGTTCCTAGTCTCCCTCCACAGTGCTGCGGGAGCTTGCAGGTTGGATGCACAAGACTCCTAGTCCTATGGACTCCAGGAGCCAATACCCACCGTGTCGAAGAGTGCCGCTGCTGTTATCAGGCAGCCTTGCGCTGCGTTCGAGGGCCAGGTGCTAACAAAGCACCTTTCCTGGAATATGCTCATTTAAAAATGGAGATCGTAAGTAGACTCTGCAGGTGCAGAGTTTCTTGCTCACCATCTCCATTTTACCAACATTTATGGAATAGGGCCCTACGATGGCTAATTTTCCCAAATATGGGCTCTATTCCAACCTTGGTGTAAACCTAACCCGAGCTGAATCTTCCCAGAGCAATTTAGTCTATGGAGTTGCTAAATTTACAACAGTTCTGGTTAAGTTTATACCAGGATTGGAAAATAGCCTATCCCTTTTAGAAGGTGCCCACATTACTTTTGCTATTAACCTAACTAACTTGGCAACAATAACTTTACATTATTGCCATTACAATATTTATTTTGGAATGAAACAATGTAATTGGTATCTACTACAAAACACAGATTTCTCTTACAGGGTTATTCAAAGAGCTCCGAATTGCTTGAGAAAGGTAACCGAACGCTGAAATTCAGCGTTCGGTTACCTTTCCTGGCCATTCGGCTATCCAGAGAGCAGGCAATTCGCCAAATCCTGGCGAATTGCCTGAACATTCGGTGCCTGTTCGAGGGCAGTGAAATCCCCATAGAGAAACACTGCTTCGGCTATTCAGAGAACACAAACCAGCAGTGAAAGGTTCCCCTAATGCCCTGCCATTCGGTGGTTTAATTCGGCAAGTTAATTCAGGAGAATCCCATAAAATCCCGTTTTAATTCAATATCTAATAAACCGTTCATTATAGAATTCTGCAGTAAAGAGTCTCTTTATTTATAGATTTTTTAGGATATTTTAAGCATTTTTCAAAATTTTTTAAGTTTACTTATCTTTCCCTGGACCTCCTGTGTAAATTTCAGACATTTTCGCTCAGTAGTTTCTTTGCAAACAGCGTTTCATTTTCACACATTCACACAAACTATTTTACTAATTTATTCACCTCCCTCGTCTGCGGTCTCAGCTGCTTCGGCTGTGTTTCGGCTCCTGCTCGGGCTTGGTTTTCGGCAGGTTAATCCAGATGTTTTTGTGGCTTTTCTGCGTGCATTCGGTGGGTTTTGCGGTTAGTTTTCGTCGGGTTTGCGGCAGCCTTTCCCTGTAATTCAGGGGCCCTGTGGTGCTTGCTGAATACACCGCAGGGTCACCGAAATGGGATCGGCAAAACAAACCGAATTGAAGAGAACGAAAAGACACCGAACGTGCGGTGAGTTTTCGAATCTCTTTGAATAACCCTGTTAGTAAAAGTTACATAATTTTATTTTAATCTTAACATTCTTCACCTTGTAAGCTGTATTTACAGTATTACTTTATGGGACGTAGCTAGAGCAATAATATGTATCTATCACATTTTTTATATATCTATATGCAGGTGCTCCTGCACTCGAGGACTCCCAGACGAAGACCTAGTAAGTGAGATGAGGTTGGCACTCCAGGGAGGTGTATGGGGCCTGATGAAGACTGCATTAGTAGAGCTGAAGTGTTTGCATTTTTTTATGGCATAAAATGGCACGGTTTTTATTTATACAAGTCCTTGGAGAGCTAACCTCATCCACTGATTATTTTTTGTTTTTAAACTTTTTCTAAAGGCTGCAAACACTGGCATTTCACGTTGATATAATGTAGATACATGTCCTATATATAGCTGCAGCATCCTGTATATATTCAAGCTAAATCTGACTTGAATTGGTAATATATCCATGTTACACATTTTTATTCTACTAAGCTGGATCTCAAAATGAATAGGAACCACCATCACCACCCTATTAAAGGGTCTATTCACTAAGCACTGACATTTCAGTGCTTTTCACTTCGGTGCAGTCTGGTGATTCCATTTCACTAACAGTATGGTGAATTCAATATTCACCAGATGGTCACCATAGTGCGCCAAGAATGGAGTCGCCGAAGCCTCATGAAAAAGTTGGAGAACATCACTGAAGAAGACCGAAGGGGCCTTGGCAAAATACACTGAACAACACCGTAAACAAAACCGAATTCTCCTAATAGGTGTTTAAACCAATTAAAATGTTTGTAAATAATAAAGGTTTTTTAACCCTTTCCCGCCAGGGGTGTACTATACTGTCCCCAGCTCGCTGTGCTAGCTTCAACGAGCCTCTGTGCTTCCTGAACGAAGGCCGTCCCCCCCCCCCCTGCAGCCAATGACACATGTCAGCAGGCCAGAGAACGGGCACAACCCATCCGACGTCAGGGGGTTAAAAAATAAAAAGGTCTGTTACAGCATAAAAAACTCCTTTTTTTAAAAAAAAAATTTAGTCTAAAAAAAATACAAAAATATGTTCTATAAAATAAAAAGGCTTTTTGCCGAAAATGAAAAGCATAAATGATAAATGTTTTTTTTATTTAAAAATTATATATATATTTTTTACATTGAAACTTAATGGAATTTGCCGTTTCATCCTAACTGAAACACTGAAAATCAGGGCATTTCACTGACACTTCAGTGCAGTTCTGCGAATAGACAAACCATTACTTCTCTATGGGACAATATCGCTGCCGCCGAAGATCCACGAACTGCACCATATTTCGCCTTCAATTCGCCTGTATTTGGCAAATTGACAGTTTAGTGAATAGAATAACTGCCTCGAAGTTGCACTGTACGATGAAATTCACTGTTCGTTGCAATTCTGTGGCATGTTTGGTGCTTGGTGAATAACCTCTGAAGTGTTTATCTTACTCTTGCAGTATAAGAATTGTGGATCCTTTAATGCAGATTTACTAGCATTCGTATGTTTTTGTCTAGAGGATTACGTGTAAATCCTTCCTGAAAGGAGTATACCGGATTATAATATGCTCTCGTGTATATTTTGGTTACACAATGTCAGAGCAAGTAGCAACCGTGATAGAGCAATGTTAACCAATAACAATGTAAAAAATACTGTTCTTTGTCTCAGGTTAGAGGTTTGATACCCAAATACTTTATTAACTTTTGGAACTTTTTTTTTTTTGGATGTAGTTTTTTTGTGCAAGATCCTAGTTTTTGTTATGTAAAATCTAACTTTTTTATGTAATTTTTTTTTTGCTCAAAAGGAAAAAAAATAAAGACATTATCAACCTAAGCTGGAATTTCATTTAGTAAAATAAACTGTTTACCAAAAATAAAGGGATTATGCCCTTTTTAGTTTCAATGCAATGTCTGAAATGAGCAAACGATGAGAATTCTCTGGATGTCAGCGATTGGATCGTTGAAAAACATCCCACAGATCAATACCCAGGTCTAAATGTCACTCAATGAGTGGTAGGCAGTGTTTTTAATGCTTGAATGCTAAATAATGTTGATAACGCAATTTTTATTTTAAAGCACATTTCCATTTGACCTCCACAAAGCATTGCCAAGTTACATGCATAATGGCATATTAAAGTTTTCTGAATGTTGTATGGCGTGGTAAAGCCGCTTACTATTATGTTATAGGATTATCCAGCTGACAAAGGTATGTGGTTACCTCACTTAATACCCCAAAATGTATTCTTTTATGCCTCGCAAAGATAATTTTGACGTTCATTCAACAGTCTGCTGCTGGTTGGCTTGGCCTTGATAATTGCATAACGAACATTTGGCCCATTCTCGATCAGCCAAGATGAGGAGTCCAGAAGAGTGAAACTTGTTCGTAGCATTTCCTTTAATGAATAAAACCTGTTGTGTCAACTTCAAGAGATGATGACCATCTAACGCAAAGTTGCTTACATGTGTTAGAATTTATATTATATTTGAATATAGGTTTAATATCAAGGCTTAAATTGGGGCGAGACCGAAAGATACAAAACCCTTCAAACACCCAGTTATGCCATTGTGGCTAATCTTTAACACCTCCGACAGATTCCTCTGGCTAGTGATGTGAATGTCTTAACGTAGGCGCAAAGCCAAGACAATGTAAAAATGTAGGACGTAATGGTTATTTCCCCTCCTTTGACTTTTTAGTGGAGTCTTCCCCTCAGCATTCAGACGTGCTCTGATCACCCCATTATAAAGAAGCCATCGCTTTATCCCACCTCCCTCTCGAACTACCATCCCATTTCTTTGCTCCCCTTTGCCTCCAAAAATCTTAGAATGCCTGGTCTATAACCAGCTCACCAGTTTTCTCACAGCTAACTCCCTAGTTGACCCGCACCAGTCCAGCCTTCGCTCCCAGCACTCTGAGACTGCTGACCAAGGTGACTAATAATTTAGTTGCTACTAAAGCCAAGTCACTTCTACCTGCTTATTCTTCTCGACCTTTTCTGCTGTATTCAATACTGTTGACCACCCGCTCCTCCATGCTGCGTCAACTTGACCTCCGTTCTCTTCCGATCTCTCTCTTCGCTCCTTCAGTGTCTCCTTTGCTGGTGCCTTTTCACCCCAGGCCCCTCTCTGTTGGGCTACAAGGCTCTGTTCTGGGTCCCTTCCTCTTCTCTATCTATACCGCCTCTCTTGGTATCGTCTCTTCCTATGGATTTCCTCTCCCGATCTCCTGTGTTGGACCGTGTTACTGCCTGCCTGGCTCCGACTGGATGACTTCCAGTTTCCTAAAGCTCAACCTCTCTAAAACTGAACTTCTCGTCTTCCCTCCCTCTAAAGCCATTATTCCTGTGCCCATTTCCCTTCAGGTGAATGGTGCCACCATTACTTCTAGCTCACAGGCTCGTTGCCTCTGACTCTAATCTCCACTCCTCACAGTCAATAACCAAATCCTGCTAATTCCACCTAAAAACATTGCATGCGTCCGCCCCTTTCTTAATCAGGACGCTACTAAAATTCTCATGTAAGCTCTTATCTCCTGCGTTGACTACTGCAACCGCCTTCTCACTAGCCTTAAGAGATCCCAGATTCTCCCTCTGCAGTCTGTAATGAATGACTGTGCCAGACTCATACACCTCACCTCCCCCCTTTGTCAATCTCTACAATGGCTCAGTTTCCTTTAGAATCCTATTTAAAATATTGGTGTTCAAGTACAAAGCTCTCCATAACTGCGCCCCTGACTACATGTCCTCCCTTATTAGCAGGTATATCCCATCCTGTCCATTTCGCTCTGCCATTGATTACTGCTACAGTGATTCACGCTGGACATGTATAAACCCACTCTGTACATGTAGGGAAAATATGAAAAATTCAAAAAGTTATTTCATCATCTATTTGAATTTGATGTTCCAGATTTGAGATATATTACAATGGTTAATAAAAAAAAAGTCACACACTAATATCTCATTGAGACAGCATTTTGCTTTGATTACAGCATGCATTTGCCGAGGTATCGTTTCAATAAGCTGATGCATCACATTTATTTACGTCCAGAGTTGCATTCATTTATCGCCAAGATCTTGTATGGATGAAAACCTGTAGATGGCAGAGTCCAGGCACTGCATTAAGTCTTCCTCAGCACATCCAAAAGCGTCTCAATGGGGTTAAGGTCTGGACTTCGTGTTGGTGAATCCATATGAAAATGTCTGTTTATAGGGCTGAAACAACTAATCACTTAATCAGTTGGTTCTGATTCGGAACCTGGTCCAGAGCTGCCATTTATTTATTAAGGATTTTACCAGGAAGGATACATTGAGATTTCTCTCGTTTTCAAGTATGTCCTGGGTTCAAGAACATTAAAATGTTACAGTTGTTACAAAGTAATACAATGCAAGATATTAAAAAAACCCCACAAATATACAGATTAACAGTAAATAAATATGTAGGAAATAGCCATTATGTTACATGTTTACAGGTGCATTCTGTATTAAGGTATGTTAATAGGGAGCTCGAGTGACTTTAGACTGGGGGAATATTTGATGGCGTCTGGGAGGTTATTCCATAATTGTGGTGCTCTGTAGGAAAATGAGGATCGAGCCACTTTCTTCTTGTACTGTGGTATTGCAAGTAAGGGCTGGTCCTGGATCGGAGGTTATAGGATGAGGGAACTGCTGGAGGAAGCAGTCTATTCAGGTTGTGTGGCAGCTTCCCAGAAAAGCTCTTAAACACCAGGTTGGAAAGGTGAAGGGTACGTTTAGACTCCAGCGACGGCCAGTTTAGCTCTTTTAACATGTCACAATGGTGGGTCATGTAGTTACATTGTATAACTCATGCTGCCGCTTTGTGCTACAATGTGGTAAGTTTCTGAAGGTGTGTTTGCGGGGCAGCTGCATACACTACATCTCCGTATTCAATAGCCGGCATAAGCATTTGTTGTACAATTTGCTTTCTTACCGTAGGGTTCAGGCAGGATTTGTTTCTGTACAGGGCACCTAGTTTGGGGTAAATTTGAGAGTTTTTTCGATGTGGGGGCCAAAGGATAGATTTGGGTCTAACCACGCCATGCCTCACTTTGATCCAGTACCTTCCCACCAACCTCCCTTCCACACTCTGGTCCGATCCCTTGCCCAACTCTCACCTCTGGTCCCTCCCCCCACATAGTTGGTGCATGAAATTATCTTATTAAAGTGTTCCTTTTAATATAAAGTGATCAAGTGGTGTTGAGCCCCCCCCCCCTTCTCATCCCACTTTCTTGCTGATAGAGGCACGTTCAATACCTCAGCCGCTGCAAGTGCTAAGTTAGCAACTTGCCATTGAACGCCGTTCTGCCGCTCAGCACTAAGTTAGCACTGGCAGCGACCCGAGGAGATGCTGCGAGTAGCTGAGTGTGACGTAGTAAAGATGGCCGCTGCCATGAAGCAAGTAACAAATTCAGTACGGCAATGTTAATTTTGAGGTTTTTGTTCACCAAAGCACAAAATATTTATTTATTATTTACCCCTGCACAGACATAGTACAGTTCAATTTATATTTTGTTTCAGAAGTAAACATAACATTTATTCAATAAAAACTATCATTTGTGGTGTGTGCATACAATACAGAATTGTGCTGACTGCTTTTCTTTATCATACAGTTGTGTTCAAAATTATTCAACCCCCACTGAAATTGAGTGTTTTGGCCAGTTTGACATTGATTTTGATCATTCAGTCATCTTGCTTACAATTAAATCAAAGAGGCACGTGTAGGTCAGACAAATATAACATAACATTTATAATGAAATAACCACAAAATGTCTTTTCTGTGCTCACATCATTATCAGTTTTATTCAACCCCCAAGTGACATTCAATCTTAGTACAACATCCTTTTACAGTTATAACAGCTTTTAAACGTGAAGCATAGCTTGACACAAGTGTCTTGCAGCGATCTACGGGTATCTTCGCCCATTCGTCATGGGCAAAAGCCTCCAGTTCAGTCACATTCTTAGGCTTGCGCACTGCAACTGCTTTCTTTAAGTCCCACCAGAGGTTCTCAATTGGATTTAAGTCAGGTGACTGCGATGGCCACTCCAAAATGTTCCAGCCTTTAATCTGCAACCATGCTCTAGTGGACTTGGAGGTATGCTTGGGATCATTGTCCTATTGAAAGGTCCAACGTCTCCCAAGCCTCAGGTTTGTGACGGACTGCATCACAATGTCATCCAATATCTCCTGGTACTGAAGAGAATTCATGGTACCTTGCACACGCTGAAGCTTCCCTGTACCTGCAGAAGCAAAACAGTCCCAAAGCATGATTGACCCCCCGCCATGCTTCACAGTAGGCAAGGTGTTCTTTTCTTCATAGACCTTGTTCTTCCTCCTCCAAACCTAGCGTTGATCCATGGGCCCAAACAGTTCTAATTTTGTTTCATCAGTCCACAGAACACTATCCCAAAACTTCTGTGGTTTGTCCACATGACTTTTGGCATACTGCAGTCGACTCTTCTTATTCTTTGGAGACAGCAAGGGGGTGCGCCTGGAGTTCTGGCATGGAGGTCTTCATTACGCAGTGTGCGCCGTATTGTCTGAGCTGAACTTCAGTACCCACATCTGACAAATCTTTTCTCAGTTCCTCAGCAGTCACACGGGGACTTTTCTCCACTCTACGCTTCAGGTAGCGCACAGCAGTCGAAGTCAGCATCTTCTTTCTGCCACGACCAGGTAGCGTTTCAACAGTGCCCTTTGCCATGAATTTGCGAATGATGCTTCCTATGGTCTCTCTTGGTATGTTTAACATCTTTGCAATCTTCTTATAGCCATTGCCCTTCCTGTGAAGAGTAATCACCTCTTCTCTTGTCTTCCTGGACCATTCTCTTGACTTCACCATGTTTGTAACCACACCAGTAAATGTCTAGAAGGAGCGGAGTATCACAGTCATTTTAAAGCTGCCTAATTGGTGCTTATTATGCTTTATTGCTGCTCCGTGACATCCACAGGTGTTTTCAATACCTGATTGAAAACACTTGAATGAACCTCTGTTCTTCAGAGTGGTAGTCTTTAAGGGGTTGAAGAATTCACAAAAGAAACATTTACTACTGTATTACAAAACCAATTGATGTCATTTTAGTTGCATATGGTTTTTTAAAAAGTCCTTGTAGGATTTCATTCTGAATACAATTACAAATGTACACTAAATTCCCTAAAACCCTTTACAGCATTGGGGGTTGAATAATTTTGAACACAACTGTATATACCTCAACTGTTGTCAATCTGAAACTTTCATTAAGAAATCGACCATTTTACTTTGAAATTCGCATCCAAAGCGTTCAATGACACTGCTGCAGCAATTCATTAGCTGCTGAGGTATTGAACGGGGCTCAGGTCTATCCAAGTGCTCGCAGCAGCTTTTGTTCAGGGGAGAAAAGCAGACATGGGCGTGAGCTGCACTGGCAGCATCAATCCATTCATCACTCTGTCAGGCGCTTTCGTACCCTTTGTGTGAAAAGTATGTAAGTTACATGAGATCCACACTTTGCGTAGTATGCATACACAAATTGTAAGAAAAATAAAAAAGGGACAAAGGAGGAAAGGCTTCATTTTACATTGTGTTCCTTTTAAGTAAGCAAAATAAAAATTGTATGTTTCTGTACCTGATGAAAATTGATTATTGAAATTAGCTGCAGTCCTACAGGTCTATTCACTAAAAGGTGAAAATCCTAATTGGCAGAAGAGAACAACTTAGGCTAGGGTCAGACGAGCGCAGTGCGAACGCGCGTGCAGGCGCACTTAATCACGGCCGCACTAGCAGCAAGTGCCAGGCAATGACGGCAATATACGAAGTACGGTCGCACAAAAGTCCGGCTGCGCAACGCAAGTGGAAAACGAACGCATTTTTTCGAGAACGTTAAACTGCTAGTACTGACGTACAGAGTGCGCTGCGCCCGCTAGCGGTGTGTGCGTGAATTGGAGATGTCAGACACTGCTAATGTCGGCCAACATAACGTTCAGATGCACAAAGTGTTTTATTGATGATCCGTACAAAATCACGGATGCAAATGCGCATCGTATGACCGCTATCGCGTACTCCGTGAAAAAATGCGTCCATTCGTTCGAACGCACTTTTTCACAGACAACGCGAAAATGCGTTCGTCTGACCCTAGCCTTAGACCAACTAGCCGATTTGGAAATTGAAATAAGTGGGAGAATATTTCTGGTTTGGCTACTTTGCCCTACAATTTGCACAATTAGTGAATAGACTTGCTAGTCTCATGCTCCTTGAACGGCTCTTACACCGTTTGAGCCCGACACATCCTGGCATTGCCATCTTGGAATAGGCCCTTGCCATCATGGCTGAAAAAAAATCCATACGCCCAGAAATACTGTAACCAAGCATTGAAAGAATGTTTCTTTTATTACAAGAGAGTTTTTGCATAAAAAAATACTAACACTATTTTAATCTCCTTTACAGCCTGTAATTGCTATTTTTTTCTCTTAAGATATGACATTTTCAATATGATTATTTGAACTATAAGGAACCCTACTGCACGCCTATGCAGACCTCTGTCAGGCAAATCTTGGCAGCCAGTCTTGCTCCATGTTAGATGGGAAGGGGGGGGGGGTTTGCATTCTCTATACTAGGCGCCACATATGTGAGAGGTTACTGTGTGTTACATACTTAGAAACAGGCCTTCAAGGGTCTGTTTATACTTACCGGCTGTTGTACAGTGATTTTCAGGATCACCAACCCCTACACTCAGGGCTGGACTGGGACAAAAAAAAAAAACAGCCCTGGACTTCATCCAGACCAGCCCACTAACTATGCACAAAAATAGTAGAGTTGCTGTAGAGCGATGGAGTAAAGAAGCACAGTGGCACTGCACCGTGTCAATGGGAGGCAGAGGCACAGCAGGTCTCACCAGCACAGCAGCCCTAATATGAGACTGTGGCAAACGGTTCTGTTTTACAGATTGTGAGGAAGTTCTCCCCTCATCCATTAAGAGCAGAGCAAGCCGTGCAGGGAACCAGCAGTCACACCGGCCCACTGGGATTCTCCCTGTAGTCCCTATGGCCAGTGCATGCCTGCCTATATCATACTATATATCACATACCCTATATAACCAGCCTTTATTAGGCGTCTACAGGGTCCTAAGCAAGCTAGAGTGATCGCATCCTTTACCTATCAGTTGTATTTTCATTTGTTGCCTTTGTAGGGTCCACCAATGGGCCTTGGCTATACAGGTTTCCCTGTTTTCTTTTAGATCAAGTGAGCTATGTCCTGTGACTTTGGTTTATGCTCCCCTCCTTACATGCTTTGTAGGCATGCCATTTTTAAATGAACAGTAAAAGCTAAGTTTTACTACATCCTATTGTTCCTTTTCATCCCAATTTTGTAATCACAATGTTTTTGTTTTCACATACTGGGGTTACCCCCTACCTTCTATGGTGGTGACTGCATCTATGATTATCAGGTTTGCTTCAATCTCCATTGATAGAATATTCGCCTCTCCCTGTATCCCACAGCAGGTAATGTGCGAAAGGCTGAACCTGATGAACGTGCGTCTTTTTTTTCTTCAGCCTATTTAACTATAGTGTTATAGTTATGCTCCTAAAAGATTTGCTTTGATAAATGACTTTATTGTACTCCCACAGTAGTAATTTTCATGCTAAAAGTGCTGCTCCACAGTATATAGAAAGTTACCTGTTCACAGTAAAAGGTGGATGATGTAGCAACTCTACCCATCATCTTAAAAGTGAGTCTATATCAGGCCCCCCCCTCAGAAAAAAAAAGGTAAAAAGGTCAGTTCCTTTTAAAAAACTTTTGTGAAGGAAAAAAAACAAACCAAAAGGTCTAAAACTACACGTGTTATGAATAGTTTTATGTCCATTATATATCCTTATACTCCATTCTGTGGCAAAATCATTATGGCGGCTGCCATCTTTGTAGAAGGTACACACTGGCAGAAAGGGGCTAACATTCTTGATCTAGAAATCATGCAGGCATTAAATAATCCCCTTCAACGCACATTGGAGGAGTATGTGCACAAATTAATCTGCCAGCTTGAGAGAGGAAAAAAAGGAAGTCATTTTAACCCATCTTGCTTTGCGAGTTTTAAGAGTTTCCATCGTCTTAATGTGACTTTGTATTTCTCAGTGCTAGTTTTATCTTCAAACACATTTTTCAAAATAACTCGCATCACTGTGGTTGTTTCGGTTTCTTTATCTTGTTGAACTATTAAATCCAAGGAGTCTCCAACTTTAACCTGTGGAGAAAGATTTTAATTAAAATCTAAAGCGATGAGTGAGCTGAAAACTCCGACTGTAAACTGAAATACAAACTTACCGCTCTGCTTTTCTTCCACAGCTTTTCCCCATTCAGACGCAACAAGTCACTGTAAAATGCCTCTTCAACTTTGCTATAGTGAAGAAAAAAGAAAATTTATAAAGCTTTAATAGACATTTATAGTACAGGAGGAGCAGGTTCGCGCCTATTCTCCGATGGGGCGGCTGCAACCACCAAATGTATCCAGCCCAGCAACATGTATAAAACATAACAAGAAAAAAGGTGTCATCTTCGCTTATTCCTATTACACCGTGTGAAACAAAACAATTAGAGGCTTTGGTTTCTTTTCTTAATGGCCATTAAAAGAAATCAAAGCCTCTAATTGTGTTTTGTTTCACACGGTGTAATAGGAATAAGCGCAGATGACACATTTTTTCTTGGGTTTAATAGACATTAAATTTTTTAAATGGATACTCTAGGCACCATAATAGCTTCTGCTTAACCCCTTCACTACCAAGTGACTTTTGAAAAAAAAACATTAGAAAGTGTTTTTTGTAAAATCATTTTTAATTATACATTAATAAATAGTTCTTACTGTACATTAGGGATGTGCGTTTCGGGTTTCGGAATTTTCACGAAATTTCCCGATTCGTGTTTTCGGATGCGGCCGATTTTCCGAAAATTTTTAGATCTGAAAATGGCAGATCCGAAAAGTTTTCCGAGCCGAAACAAAATATTTTCGAATGGACTTGAAATGTGTCAAATCGAAATTTATTTTTGCTCTATTCATGATTTGATCTTTATTTAATAAAAAACACGATAGAATCGCCAGAATTATCGTAGACACTTTGAAACGAGGAGAAGAGAAGTTCCGAAAAGTCGATACGAAAAATGGTCGATGTTCCGGAAAAAAAGTACACGAAAAACGAACCGAACCGAATCGAAACAGAAATCGGTCGAAACGAGCCGAATCGAAAAGTTTAAACATCCGAACAAAATCGAACCGAAAAAAAAAAAAAAATGGGTGCACAAGCCTACCGTACATAACCTGTTGGGCCAGGAGATGGCGCCATCTAATGGCCAAACTGAGTTACAGAGGTTTGAGCTGCAGGTCAATTCCCCCGCATCGGTTGCTGAAAGCCTGATATTTCAGCAGCTGATTTTAGTTTTAGCTCTTTGGGCATTATGCTCTGAAATAAAATCTTGGTGGCCCCTTCTGCGGCCCAAAAGCAAACGAAATTTGTTTGCAGCACACAGATTTAATTTGCTTTTGGGCTGCAGATCGAGAGATCTCGATATCGGGGCACCAGCTGGTGCCTTTGAAGCCTGAGATAGCTATAGTGAAAGGGTTAAGAGTGGCCATACAAAAGTCCAACTCCTTGTCCCCAGTTTTTAAAAGTGACCTAGTCTTACTAAAAGGAAAAAAATAAAGGGCTTCAAAGCAGAGTTTGTAACTTTAGCCGTATCCCCAGTCAGAGACAGGTAATTATGTCTCTTGGGCCATGTACCATCAGGAGCCCTGTGGTCTGGTTATAGGACACTGCAGGCACAGAAACACAAGACTGACTACCCCCCTCCCCCCCATATTAAAGGTTATTTTTCCACTTCTCATAGTGCAATGATAAGGTATGGTGGGTTTTATAACAGTGTGCGGAGGAGTATGGCAATTTTGCAGCAGAATAAATGTTACATTTGAAACCTCATTATTAAATTTTGTTTCAGAAGACTCGAGTTAGTTGCTACACACGAAGTTAAACACCCCCCCCCCCCAGAATGTTTAAAACATTTTTGCAGAGTGTCGCCTTTCAGGAACTTGCATTCCAATGTTCAATGTGACAGGATCGGCGTCAACATTTGATTACATGCATAACTACATTTAAAATCACGTGAAGCAACTAAAGTAGAAGAGAAGAAGCCACAAGAGACACACGGAGCAATAAAACAAATATAAATGTCCACTACAGTAAGCTTTCCCATTTAATAAATTAGCCGCAGTTTGATTCCGTTATAAAGTAATAAAAAAAACATGTTTAAAGTATATAAAAGATCTAAATATGGAATACATCTAACCTGAAAACTAAAAATACAATAGTGTAGACCATACATAAATTTAACAACCTACAGGGTTATTCAAAGAGATCCGAATGGCTGCCGAAAGGGAACCGAACGCTCAAAATCAGCATCCAGTTACCTTTCTTGGCCATTCGGCTATCCAGAGAGCAGGCAATTCGCCAAATCCTGTCGAATTTCCTGCACATACGGTGCCTGTTCGAGGGCAGTGAATCCCCATAGAGAAGCAACCCTTTGTCTATTCAGAGAGCAAAACCCAGCAGTGAAGTGTTGCCGAATTGCCCTGCCATTCGGTGGTTTCATGCGGCAGATTTATTCAGGCGAATCCTATAGGCTTCGATGTTAAAAATATTCCTGTTTTAATTCAATATCTAATAAACCGTTGATTATAATATTCTGCATTAAGAGTCTCTTTAGTGTTAGGATATTTTTAACATTTTTCGGGGGGGGGGGGTTTAAAGAAAATTTCTGGATTTGTTTTATTTTTTTAACTTTACTTATTTTTTCTGTAACAGCCCTTTTTATGATCATTCATTGGACCTCATATGTAAATTTCAGACATTTTCGCTCAGTAGTTTCTTTGCAAACAGCGTTTCACTTTTCAAACATTCAAGCGAACTGTTTTTTTAATTTATTCACTCCACTTGTCTGCAGTGTCAGGTTTTTCCGGCGGCTGCGCTGCGTGTTATCAGCTCCTGCTCGGATTTTTCTGCCGTTTTCGGCGGGGTTAATCCAGATGTTTTTGGTGTGCATTCGCCGGGTTTGCGGTGACTTTTCCCTGCAATTCAGGGATCCTGTGGTGCTTGCAGAATACACCGCAGGGTCGCCGAAATGGGATCGCCAAATCGAACCGAATTGAAGAGAACAAAAAGTCACCGAACGTGCAGTGACTTTTCAATTCTCTTTGAATAACCCTGCTAGTCACTATTCCCTTCTTTGCACTAAAATGGGGATGCCAATGGGGGAATCTGCACCTGCAGACCGGGATAGTGTGAGCCATGTCTTCCCAGTCTCTCTCCGCTCACGTTCTGAAGAAGCAGGGGGGGGGGGGGAATTCGTCCACTCTCCTTGATGGGGGATGAGGAGTGAGGGGGGGGGATAAATTATTTTATTAAAGCAGAATCGTTTATCCCCAGTAGCTAAAATTTAGGCTTTTGTGTCCGTGTGGTAATTAGCGCTAGTAATATGCGGGGGGAGGGGCATGTGTTAAAGTTATTTATCCTGGTGTTAACATTTACTCATCTGAAAGCTACAGTTTACTAGGGAATAGTGCTTTTTATCAGCAAAATGCACTTAAAGGACAAAAATATGTGAAAAATACGTGCATATCAGTATCTTACAACAATTAAAATATCTCTCCAGAAAGCTTAAACTTAAGTGCGCTCGTTTGCACCCGGCCTTCAGAGTGGAAGGAACGTCCGTGAGAGTGGACGTTCCTTCCACTCAATGCCTGCCTGCCGCCGCCCCCCCCCCTCAGTGCTCCTCCTATGGAGGATCGCGCTTTGCAGCCCCGTCGACGCGCATCCTAGCTCTTCGACGGGGAGGCTCTCTAGGCGGACGATCGCGCTTTGCAGCTCCGTCAACACGTGTCCTAGCGCTTTGATGGAGAGGCTTTCTAGAAGTCCGCTGTTGCACATGCAATTCGTGCGCGCGCAACAGCGTGTGGCCGGCCCCATTGCTGCGACTGACTCCCTAAACCACATCAGTACGGGCGCACCTAGTGCGCTCGTCTGACACTGGCCTTAAGGGCCAAGCAAGCGGTCGGCCTCCCGGGTATGCCCGATGTCTATTCCAGGCCTGGGACATAAGCAAACTCTATCTTGTGTGCTTTTAGCTTACACAGAAAAAAAAAAAAAGTACATGGCACCTGGTCAGAGTGATAGATTGATACTGTGCACACCTCAAGCCCAGGTCGGCTTTCTCTCTCAATGAATGATGCTGTGAGTGTTTGGATAGACATGATCTCATCCTGCTTTGCATGCTGACAGGGGGGGGCACTCCATGGAGCCTGAGCACTTTAATAAGCTAAACTGATCAGGGTGCATAGAGTGTATCTTAGAATTTCATTAACA
Organism: Leptobrachium leishanense; assembly: GCA_009667805.1. Classification (NCBI taxonomy): domain Eukaryota; kingdom Metazoa; phylum Chordata; class Amphibia; order Anura; family Megophryidae; genus Leptobrachium; species Leptobrachium leishanense. Next base: position 281,290,666 of record CM019066.1, read on the forward strand.
AATGGAATAGGGGAAGGGAGTAAGTTGGGACTGAAGGGAGGGAGGGAGTATAGAGTGGTGGCACAGAACTCCAAACTTCACCTCCATGTAAGGATAAAACACCAGCAGAATAGCTCTTCCACTTAGAGGCAGTACTCCAGGGTCAGTGCTATATAGTTCTGCTACACTGAACAAACCATGTCAAATGGATCGAAATTGTCAATTGGGGGGGGAGGAGGGGGTTCAACTATTCTCATTAACGATTAGTTGTTTCAGCCCTACTTCCTTGTGGGGAAGTCATGAGTGATTAGAGTCGTGGACAGCCACCCCCCTGATCTGAAAGATTAAATAATACCCTATATTTAGAAGACTATAGCAGCAGGGTACCAGTGCACTGCAGGAAATTAAAGCTTTAAAACAAAAGAGAGATAACATCAAGATTCACAATTATTTTATGCACCACCAACTTTGTATACTATGTACTAGGTAAGCCTTTGGTGTAAGAAGTATGTAATTGAGAAGAGTGTCACTTACTTTCGGGCTATATCTAATCCTGCTGAGAGGATGACATCATAGCGAAATGACTGCACAGCTTTCTCCAAGTCTTTGTAATCTTTGGGGATGTTGGGGTCTTCTACTGGCTCATCTTCATAATCACTGGCACCCTCTGGGTCGTCCTCATCTTCGTCCTCGTCTGACTGAGATGAGCCTTTCTTGCCTTTTTTCTGACTCTTACTTTTAAACCTGACTGGGTTTACACAGATGCTTCCCGAGTGCAGAGTAATGGCAGGACAGGAGTGCATGGCAAACCTGCCGCTCACAGGCATTCTTTGCTGTCCTAGGTTTGACAGATGCCTGCAGTGCGAGTCAAAGGTGGCACATCGAAACAGATGCTGCTTCTGAATAAGTCTGGCACAGATTTCTAAATTTCTGAAGGCACAGAAGGACAGCCTGACGCCAGTCATCTCATACCCTGCCAAAAAAGTAACAGCCTGTAACAATTTACATGTGAACAATGCATGTGTGACATCATAGAACACCTTCCATGTCCAACTGCCAATTGGTGCAGATCACTATGGAATAGGTGGCTCCTAACAAGTAACAGTGTAAAAGAATCCAAATGGTTTTCTCTAAAAAAGGTTTCATTTCTGAAGCGCCAACATATTCTGAGGCCATGTACAAGGTGTACATATGAAAAAGGACAACAAAAAAAGTCTTGGGCTTGCGTTATTGCAGGAACGAAAATAAATTAAAAGAAAAATAAAAAAAAGGGCTGGAATAGCAATTCTGAGGTTCATTCAATGCAAGTTAAAGGGCTGCACCAGAGGTATACATGGAGCGAATGGACAAGTTAACCATATGTGGGAGGTGAAAAAATAAATGGGACTAGATCAGGGATGTCTAAACTCCAGCCCCCAGATGTACCTGAACTACAACCCCCATGCATCTCCATCCATCTAATGCAGTCCGAGATTTCTGGGAGTTGTAGTTCAGGAACATCTGGGGGGCCAGAGTTTGGACATCCTTGGACTTCACTAGATTAACTACTTTTTGATAAACAAGATGAGAGACTGAGTTATTGCAAAACAATGACCACACTAAAATAGAAGTAATTTGGAAACCGTCATTAAAATGATCGGAGATTTAGTGTATGCAGCTGCCCCTCAAACACATCTCCAGAAACTTACTACATTGTAGAACTCATTCTGCCACTTTGTGCTACAATGTAACTACATGACCCACCATTGTGACATGTTAAAAGAACTAAACTAGCCATAGCTGGAATCTAGACGCACCCTTCACCTTTCCAACCTGGTGTTTAAGGCTAGGGACAGATGAGCGCATTTTCTGCAGCCACCGTCAAAATGTACGTCGATGCGTGCGCACGCATTTTTTCACGGAATACGCTTAAGTGGTCAGACGATGCGCAATTCTGGACGTATTTCATGACGGTGGGGTAAAAAGAAGTCTAGGGAAATCCGGCTGTTTGAACGTTATGTAGGCCGCACACTAGCAGCGTCTGACATCTCCTAATCACGCACACACGCTGCTATGCGGCCGCAGCGCACTTTGTACGTCAGTAGCAGCGGTTTCACGTTCTGATAAAAATGCGTTCATTTGCTGGTTGCGTGGTGTCGGCGCACTTTCGTACGCACGTACTGCGTATATTGGCCGTCATTGGCCGTTATGTGCTGCTACTGCCGCCGTGATTTAGTGCGCCTGCACGCGCGTTCCGACTGCCCCACTCTGACCCTAGCCTAAGAGCTTTTCTGGGAAGCTACCACCCTACCTGAATATGCTGCTTCCCCCGGCAGTTCCCTCATCCTATAACCTCCGATCCAGGACCAGCACCTTACTTGCAATACCACAATACAAAAAGAAAGTGGCTCGATACTCATTTTCCTACAGAGCACCGCAAATATGGAATAACCTCCCAGACGCCATCAAATCTTCCCCCAGTTTAAAGTCACTTAAGAGCTCCCTATTAACATACCTCAATACGAAATGCACCTGTAAACATGTAACATAATGACTATTTCCTACATATTTATTTTTCTGTTAATCTGTATATTTGGTCTTGTGTTAATATCTTGCATTTTACTATTTTGTATTTCTGTAACCACTCAATGTTCTTGAACCCAGGACATACTTGAAAACGAGAGAAATCTCAATGTATCATTCTTGGTAAAATCCTTTATAAATAAATAAATTAATCAGATAGGACGAAGCAGACAATGCGTGATGGGAGAGTTTCTATGGATATACCGGTAAAGGAATTGTGAAACTATACACACAGTACAGTGCATAGGAAATTCCAAATATACTGGCCAGAACTTAGGAAGCAAGGATTATTATTTACTACTCACTTTGTTACATCTATATGCCAGGGATTTTAATTAATAAATAAATTAGGTCTGTATGTTCCCTGTCTACAAGGACACCCTCCGCATCACAAAGCCATTGATTAATGGGACCGCCAAACACGCCAGTAACATGACCAGGAGACGTGGATCAGCTGCTCCAACCTGCCTCACATTTAGTCAGAGGCAAGTAACAAACACACACACACACAGACACACACACACGTAAGGAATTTCTGCATGTTCCCATTCATGTGACAAATATTACAGGTAAATAGGCTCCAACATCTACAGTTTTGCCAAGACAAAAGTCTCAATCTTCACAATTATAGGTTTTGGGGAGTTCATTTCTTCATATTTGCACATTACAGTTGCAAGAAAAAGTATGTGAACCCTTTGGGATTGCGTGGAGTTTTGCATGAATTGGTCATAAAATGTGCTCTGATCTTCATCTAAGTCACAACAATTTGAAAACCACAGTCTGCTTAAAATAATACAACACAAACATTATATGTTTTCATGTGTTTATTGAACATAACATGTAAACATTCACAGTGCAGGGTGGAAAAAGTATGTGAACCCCTAGCCTAATGACTTCTCCAAGAGCTAATTGGAGCAAGGAGTGAGCCAACCTTGAATCCAATCAGTGTGATATTATTGGATGTGTTGCTGAAAGCTGTCCTGCCCTTTAAAAACACACACCAGTTTTGGGTTTACTGGTTTCAAGAAGCACTGCCTGATGTGAACCATGCCTCGCAGAAAAGCACACTCAGAAGACCTACGATCAAGAATTGTTGACTTGCATGAACCTGGAAAGGGTTACAAAGGTATCTCCAAAAGCCTCGATGTTCATGTGTCCACGGTAAGACAGACTGTCTACAAATGATAGAAACATTTAAATACGTAAAGGGAATCCACAAGGTAGAGGAAGGTAGTATATTTAACCCCTTAGTGACCGGGCGGTTTTACACAAATCCGTCCGTTCGTGACCGCAGCTGTTTTTATGTTTCTGCGCTCTTATTATTATTATTATTATTATTCTTTATTTATAAAGCGCCAGCATATTCCGCAGCGCTGTACAATAAGCACAGTATAGACAGGGTTACAATACATTGAACAACATTTGACAAACAGTACAGGAGGAGATGAGGGCCCTATTCCCGTAGGAACTCACAATCTGGGAGGGTTGGGGTTGGAAACAGGAGGAGAGGACTGTAAGGTGAGAGTGTTCTTAGTGTTTACGTCAAATTTTCCTCTTACTCGTTTATGTAACCCACACATATTTTACACTGTTTTTCTCGTCACTAAATGGACTTTATAAAGATACCATTTTTTCATCATTTCATATAATTTACTATAAAAAATATTGTGAAATATGACACAAAAATTGAAAAAACACCACTTTTTCGAACTTTGACCCCCAAAATTTCTTATGTATCAACAACCGTCAAAAATTTTTTATTCCTTAGTAGTTTCTAAATTTAGTACTGAGTTTAGCAATACCCAATGTTTACATATTCCTCGCTTTTTTCCTTATTTTATGCAACAATAAGTGCAAGTAGCACTTTGCCATTTCCAAAGAGTTTATTTTCAAAACTAGTGATAGTGACATTGTAACACTGATATCTGTCACTAATTCCTGAATAACCCTCCACATATACATATTTTTTTAAAGTACACAAATCAAGGTATTAAACTTGGGGTATTTTGACTCTTTCCATGCAAACCATTTTACCACAAATCTATGCCAAAGTTTGAAAAAAAAAAAAAATTTTGGTGATTTTTTTTTTTTGAACGCAATTTAAGAATACATGTACTGTGAACTTTAAGGTTTACTGCCAAAAAGCACCCCAAAATATGTTCAGCAACATCTTCTGAGTAAATTGATACCACCCATGTATAGGTATGTCGGGTCATTTGGGGGCTAAAAGGCCTTATTTGGGGGGTGCGCATTTCAGTTTTCCAACTTGGAATTTTCACATTTCGTCATCATGCACCCATGTCCTATTTGGGACATTTTTGAAGCCGGCCAAAGTAATTTACCCCCATCAAACCATATATTTTTAGAAAGGGCACACCCTAGGGTGCTTCAAAGAGTTGTATTTTAACACTTTCCATGCACTAGCTCTTTGTCAAACTTTCAGGTAGTCACTTTTTGTGTTATTATTTCACACACATTGTACTTTAGGCATGAATTGTCAAATCCAGTTATGGGTTACTGCCAAAAAACACCCCAAAATATGTTCAGCAACATCTTCTGAGTAAATTGATACCACCCATGTATAGGTATGTCGGGTCATTTGGGGGCTAAAAGGCCTTATTTGGGGGGTGCGCATTTCAGTTTTCCAACTTGGAATTTTCACATTTCGTCATCATGCACCCATGTCCTATTTGGGACATTTTTGAAGCCGGCCAAAGTAATTTACCCCCATCAAACCATATATTTTTAGAAAGGGCACACCCTAGGGTGCTTCAAAGAGTTGTATTTTAACACTTTCCATGCACTAGCTCTTTGTCAATCTTTCAGGTAGTCACTTTTTGTGTTATTTTTTCACACACATTGTACTTTAGGCATGAATTGTCAAATCCAGTTATGGGTTACTGCCAAAAAACACCCCAAAATATGTTCAGCAACATCTTCTGAGTAAATTGATACCACCCATGTATAGGTATGTCGGGTCATTTGGGGGCTAAAAGGCCTTATTTGGGGGGTGCGCATTTCAGTTTTCCAACTTGGAATTTTCACATTTCGTCATCATGCACCCATGTCCTATTTGGGACATTTTTGAAGCCGGCCAAAGTAATTTACCCCCATCAAACCATATATTTTTAGAAAGGGCACACCCTAGGGTGCTTCAAAGAGTTGTATTTTAACACTTTCCATGCACTAGCTCTTTGTCAAACTTTCAGGTAGTCACTTTTTGTGTTATTTTTTCACACACATTGTACTTTAGGCATGAATTGTCAAATCCAGTTATGGGTTACTGCCAAAAAACACCCCAAAATATGTTCAGCAACATCTTCTGAGTAAATTGATACCACCCATATATAGATTTGTTCTGTTGTTTTTGGGGTGCTACGCCAATCTTTGACATGTGCTTGTCAATTTTCTAATTTGACATACAGTATCTTCTTTGCTTATCTTCTTTTTAGGGGCCTTTTTACATACCCCAGTTTTATGAACGTGCATATATTTGGTAAGCTAACACCCCAAAGTATTGTAAATGGAGTGTTTTTATGCTATGGATGCATCCGTTTGCTCCAAACAAATTAGATACTGTTTGGTGGTCATTTTTCATTTTTCACACCCACATCAGTTTTGGACTGTGATTTAGGAGACACTGTTGTTTTTTACTGCATGAAAACTCTCCAGGTTGTTTTCTGCAAGGTCTCCTGAGTACACCCATGCCCCCCATGCATAGGTTTGCCAGGATTTTGGGAAGGTTCAAATACAATTTTTATGACTTTGTCATTGGAGTTGAAATTGAGATTATTTCTTCAGCTAGGCCTAGCTTTGGTTTTGGGTCTACCGCATACCCCAGTTTGAATTATTGCCAGAAAATTGTTTATATTTGTTATGTTGACACCCCAAGGTATTGCATATGGAGTGCTTTGATGCCATGGATGCAACGGTTTTAGCCCAAAACATTTGAGAAGGTGTGTGGCGGTAATTTTTCAATTTTCAGATTTTTACGCCCACAGTAGTTTTGGACTGTGATTTAGCAGACACTGTTGTTTGTTACTGCATGAAAACTCTCCAGGTTGTTTTCTGCAAGATCTCCTGAGTACACCCATGCCCCCCATGCCTAGGTTTGCCAGGATTTTGGGAAGGTTCAAATACAATTTTTATGACTTTGTCATTAGAGTTGAAATTGAGATTATTTCTTCAGCTAGGCCTATCTTTGGTTTTGGGTCTACCGCATACCCCAGTTTGAATTATTGCCAGAAAATTGTTTATATTTGTTATGTTGACACCCCAAGGTATTGCATATGGAGTGCTTTGATGCCATGGATGCAACGGTTTTAGCCCAAAACATTTGGCAACAAGGTGTGTGGCGGTAATTTTTCAAATTTCAGATTTTTACGCCCACAGTAGTTTTGGACTGTGATTTAGGCTAGGGTCAGACGAGCGTAGTGTTCACGTCCGTGATCGCGCCTAAAAGTACGTCCGTGATAGCATGACATAAAGTCCAATGGAGCCCGACACACGAAGTACGTCCGCACTGAACTGCGGACGCACAACGGCCGCGGCCCACGGACGCAAGGCAGGCAAGAACGTAGAACCGCTAGAACGGCCGCACAAAGTGCGCTGCGTCCGCAACGTCTGCATAGCTTTGTGTGTGAGTGATGGAACGTGGTCAGACGGACTGCATTTATACGTCCTGCATTTTTCACGGACAAAATGGTTTTGCAATTGAATTTATTGTCCCTCCTACATCTGTCAAAAAATAAATGTCAGTGAAAAAACGGACTGTGTGACCACTACTGCGTCTTCCGTACTGACGATGTCCGTACTGCACGGACGTACAGTCCGTAGAAATCACGCTCGTCTGACCCTAGCCTTAGCAGACACTGTTGTTTGTTACTGCATGAAAACTCTCCAGGTTGTTTTCTGCAAGATCTCCTGAGTACACCCATGCCCCCCATGCATAGGTGTGCAAAGATTTTGGCAAAATACAGCACCAATTGTAGAACATAAAAATGTACGAATAAAATGTAAAAGTCTGGTGCCTGTCAAACTGGGGATGCTCTCTAGGGGAGCACAGGCTGTTGTCACTGAAGTGCATGAAACGCAAAATGTTTTCATACCTTCTACGTGACATTGATTGGAGGTAAATGGGGGTAGAGCAGATGGGGCTACTGCTCCAGTAGGAGCGAATTGAGGGCTTCTTTATGATGCCCATCAGCATAGTAAGTGCCCAGAATTTCAGAAATTCTGGCACATCTAGCGGGGTCCATTGCTGCCTTGCCAAGTAGGAGTCTGGCTTCGCAGCACAATGCTGATGGGCATACAGATTTGATTGGGCCACGATGTGGCCCAACAAATCATCCCCCATAAACACCTGCAAAAACTGTGTGGCGGTAAATCCTGCAACATCAATATTGATGCCAGGATTTGCCGTGAAAGGAGGGATATCTGGCCTCTGGCGATGAGGCACTACCCACTCCTCAGCTGGAGCTGTGCGTCTCCTGCTGGCAGGTGGTGACCCAGGATCTGCATCAGAAACATCACTAGATACATCAGCCAGCATAGATAATGTATCTAGCGACGCCTCTGAGCAGTTAGCGGGGTCGAAATGAGGGTCTGAGTCTGACGCAGATGCCTCAGATTCTGACGCCAGGATGGCATATGCCTCCTCGGCGCTGTACACCCTCTCAGACATTATATATAATAGATTATAAAATTTTATAATTATTATATATATATAAGCGGATTGTTGGTTCTTAGAAGAACCGTTGGGTTTCACAAGAAAATACAAATAAACACCTAAATCTCTCTAAATCCCTCTAAACCTGCCTCAATTCTTCTAAATCTCCCTAAAATCTCTCTAAATCTGCCTCAATTTTTCTAATCTCACTAAATCTCACTAAAATCTCTAACCTGTCAAATCTGATCTCTCTCTCTCGCTCACCAAAACACAAGTGAGGAGAGGGAGGGAGAATCACAGAGGTCAGAGCCAATATTTACAAAATATTGGCCTGACCTGACAAATTAGAAATTTTATTTTGATTTTTTCTAACTTCTGATTGGATGTTGCTAGCCTGCCTCTCTGATGAGGCAGGCTAGGAACATCCCACTCAGCCCCAAGATGACCCTGCCCTTAGAACCCTAACCCTACCCTGACCCTGCCCTTAGAACCCTAACCCTAACCCTAACCCTACCCCTAACCCTACCCCACCCCTAACCCTACCCCTAACCCTACCCCTAACCCTAACCCTAACCCTAACCCTAACCCTAACCTGACCCCTAACTGTCAGTTTATTTTATTTATTTTTCTTTTTTACACTTTTTTTACACACTTTTTTTTACTTTTTTTAACTTTTTTTTACACTTTTTTTTTCTCTGCTGGGTGCCTTGATCCCTCGAGGCACCCAGCAGAGCACCTGATCACTGATGTGATCGTTTTTGTACTGAGTGCCACGATACCTCGTGGCACTCAGTACTTCCTGCCGCTACCGGAAGTGATCGCTCGGGGGAGCGATCACGGACGGACCGGCGGCAGGTAAGTATATTACAAGGATGCCTCGATGTCGAGGCATCCTTGTAATATGCTCAGAGCAGCTGGAAGCGATCCGATCGCTTCCAGCGCTCTGTAGAAGTGCCGGGCACCTCTCCGGTGCAACCGGATGTAGATCGCTCCCGGGGAGCGATCACATGGTGCCCCGGCACTTCTAACGGCCATTGCACGGATGCCTGGACTCCCAGGCATCCTGCAATGGCGTTTGAGCTGCTGGAAGCGATCCGATCGCTTCCAGCAGCTCAAAAACGGCAGGACGTACCATGTACGTCAGCGGGTCTAAGAGAGACCCGCTGCAATGACGTACATGGTACGTCCGCGGTCGGGAAGGGGTTAAAAGGAAACAAAGTAGCAAAAACAAGAGGACATAGTCTTAGATTAGAGGGGCAAAGGTTTAAAAGTAACATCAGGAAGCATTATTTTACTGAGAGGGTGGTGGATACATGGAACAGCCTTCCAGTTGAAGTGGTAGTGTCACGGTTCCCGGATCCCACCACGCAGTACTTAACCCCCAACACTCCACAAAACTCAGAAGCTACCAACAGTGTAGCTGTGAATGATCCCTATCTGTCTGGCCCTTAGAATTGGCCAGGTAAACTAGCTAGACAGAAAAGGGTTAACAATACGGAGAGGAGTCAGCCGAGCCAGAATCAGGAATACAGAGTTCAGAATGGTCAAATGGAATAGCCGGGTCGGTATCAGAGCAGTAGCGTAGTACAAGAAAATAGTCTAGGGCAACAGAAGGCAGAATGGTCAGAACACAAGCAGAGGTCAATAACAGGTTAAATCAATTTAGCAGTCAGGTACAAGGAGCTCAGGTATGGATAACCACGATCTGGCAACTTCTGAAACTATACTGAGGGTTTTTAAAGACCTTCACCAGACCACGCCCCCCACTCAAGCCACACCTCATGCAATCACCTCCCTGCCTGTCTCCATTTAAACCGGGCAGTGGTCAGCGAGCAGCATCAGACTTGCTGTCCTCAAGCACACAGGTAGGGCTGGAAGCCCCCAACGTTACAGGTAGAGGCCAAAACAGTAATTGAATTTAAGCAAGCATGGGATAGGCATAAGGCTATCCTAAACAAGATAAATCCAGGTAAAGTATCCATGTAATTGGGCAGAATAGATGGGCCGGAAGGTTCTTATCTGCCGACATTTTTCTATGTTTCTAAATGGAGAAAGTTCAGCACTGTTGCTACTCTCCCTAGGCGTGGTCGTCCTGTAAAGATTACTGCAAGAGCACAGCGCAGAATGCTTAATGAGGTAAAGAAGAATCCTAGAGTGTCAGCTAAAGACTTAAAGAAATCTCTGGCACATGCTAACATTTTTGTTGACACATCTACAATAAGGAAAACATTAAACAAGCATGGAGTACATGGGAGGACACAACGGAGGAAGCCATTGCTGTCCAAAAAGAATATTGCGGCATGTTTGAAGTTTGCAAAAGAGCACCTGGATGTTCCACAGCACTACTGGCAAAATATTCTGTGGACAGATGAAACCAAAATTGGAGTGGTTTGGAAAAAACACACAACACTATGTGTGGAGAAAAAAAAAAGGCACAGCACACCAACATCCCCACTGTAAAACATGGCGGAGGGAGCATCATGGTTTGGGGCTGCTTTGCTGCCTCAGGGCCTGGACGGATTGTTGTCATTGATGGAAAAATGAATTCCAGAGTTTATCAAGACATTTTGCAGGAAAACGTAAGACCATCTGTCCGCCAACTGAAGCTCCGCAGAGGATGGGTGATGCAACAGGACAATGACCCAAAGCATACAAGTAATTCAACAAAAGAATGGCTTCAACAAAACAAAATACGCCTTCTGGAGTGGCCCAGTCAGAGTCCTGACCTCAACCCGATTGAAATGCTGTGGCATGACCTTAAGAGAGCGATTCACACCAGACATCCCAAGAATATTGCTACACTGAAACAGTTTTGTGAAGAGGAGTGGTCCAAAATTACTCCAGATCGTTGTGCAGGTCTGATCTGCAACTACAGGAAACGTTTGGTTGAGGTTATTGCTGCCAAAGGAGGGTCAACCAGTTAAGTCCAAAGGTTCACATACTTTTTCCACCCTGCACTGTGAATGTGTACATGTTCTGCTCAATAAAAACATGAAAACATATAATGTTTGTGTTGTATTATTTTAAGCAGACTGTGTTTTTCAAATTGTTGTGACTTAGATGAAGATCAGAGCACATTTTATGACCAATTCGTGCAAAACTCCACGTAATCCCAAAGGGTTCACATACTTTGTCTTGCAACTGTATTTGGGGGATGGAGGGGGTCTCACGGTTGTGCTTTGGTTGATGCCTCATTAACTCCAGGGTGGCCCATGTTTACCAATGTATATCTGCTAGGGAGCACTCGAGAACTTAAAACCATAGCTTTATTCCAAAAACCATAAGAAATCTGAAGTTTTTGACTCGTCGGAGCCTTTAAAAGGTAAAAAGGACATTTAAATAGAGGAAATGTGCACTCTCCAACCCATGTTGCTGTGCGATGCCGGAGAACAAGCCACGCCAAACACAAAGGTGGAGCATCCATGATAATGTCACATGAGTTGCATGAGGACATCATGCCCTGCGACCAGATGAATCGTCGCCATGGAAACCCATACACTAATCAACATTCTATTCCCTACAAGCACATGTATTGCTTCCAAACAATAAAAGATGCTTCAATGCATTTAAAAACAAGAGCCAGCAGGATTACAGCATGGGGTAAATAAACACAAAATGCCAGCGCATGTAGAAGATAATCATCAAGGCAATGAGACAATAAAAATAAATGTTTTTTGGAGGCTTCATGCCACACTGGCGACCCACCAGCACCTCGCAGGATACAAACATGAGGCTCAAAAATCAGCAAAGACCCATGCGGAGAGGGCAGAGGGGCAAACCCCGGAATATAGCAGAAGTCACCTCTTCCCTGGAAATAACCCCAATCTACAACCTCGCTCACAGACCACCATATCAGCCTCCTCAGTAAAGGGTTAAGTTTTGTACCGACCACTGTATTGTCATCTGTCCAACAAGAAGCCGAGCTATACAAGATCAATAGAACTTTAGCCCTACATGAGAATTGTCACACTGGATTCCAAGTCTCTAGGGACCCTTTGAAATTAAAAAAACTAAACATTAAAAGCAACAAACTATTTATAAAAAAACCCTTTCTCATATCATGAAAGATGCAGTGATGACCAGCACAACACCCCTTTATAGGTAGAGTGACAATCTATCCAAAGCTCTGAGGATGGCCCTCCTTGATTTAACCAATAAGTCAAATATTGTCGTTTGCTCAGCAGTAAAAAGGAGGAGGCATTCTCAGCTTGAAATAGGAGAACATTACAGTAATGAAATACGTCAACAATTAGAGGATATTCAGGTCTACAAAAAAATATACGACCCCACAAACCATCTGGGGGGGCCCAAGGTCACCGACCCCTTACGTACCAGTCCATGTGAGGCATTATTGAAAAGACCAGAGTCTAGACATGGCCATATTGTCTGTAGAGCGAAATATTCACAATTTATTGAACAGATTCTGTTAATGGCATGATGGCAGATTTGTGTTGTTTTTACAGAAGATCGGCCAGAAAGGCTGCCAATAATAATCAGAATCTGCTTTGAAAAAAATTGGTCCATCGCTAAATATATATACTCAAACATTCACTTCTCCAGGACTAGAATTTTAAAATAGAGTCAAACATCTCATAATTTAGAACTTTCCACAGGACAAAACTTTCTTGGGGGAAAAGTCAAAACTATGAACTGAAACACTGACTATACAACTTTTTCAGAAAAATGCTGGAGTGCTGGTACAATACTGAATAGGACTACCGGGGCCAGCACGTCCATGGAGCTGGGTGGTGCAGCTGCTCCAGGCAGCCCTTTAACAAGGACGGCATTTTGCTACCGTGTCAAAGGCTGCGGCATGGACTTCTCCAGGGAGAATAAGAGAGGGAAGGGTAAAGAATGCGTTTCCCCTGAGTGATGATCTCTGTGCTAGGTTTCAAATTTTAAAGGTAATTTTACCCCCCCCCACACACACACACACACACCCTTTAGAATAGATCTATGTGGACTTGCAAGTAGAAATAGCTTCTTTTTTTTTCCAGCTCTCATAAATGTAAAGCTATATATTGAAATGTAATGCGGTGAAGTAGAAAACCAGGGCAAATAATATAATATTTAATAATTCTAACAGCTACATAGAACAATTTGTCAAACTCCAGCCCCCAGATGATGATGGCATACAATTCCCAGAACCTTTTTTATGCAGTAGATGGCCAGAGAATCATGGGAGTTGTAGTTCAGAAACGTCTGGGGAGGAGCTGGAGTTTGACATCCCTGGCATAGAACAAACACATTACCTATATAATGCAGTGTGGACTATATAAAGCATTTTTAATATATGTAGTCTGTCGTGTTTAATTTGTGGGTTGGATCACAATGACTACTAAGGATTATCCCAGAAAGCATTTGGAGTGGGCTGGAAATCAGATCATTTCCTCATTACAATGGGCGGGGCTTTGGCTGGCATGCAGAGATTGTGCACCCTGCTGGAGGTGGTGTACCAGAACCAGAAGGTCATGTACATGAAACTCCTGCTGCCCAGAAAGGACACGCCAGCAGCATGCCATTCATTCCTGCACCACGAGCATACTCAATACATATTTCTCCCAGTGCGGCGTGATATGTGCACTCAAAGAACGTCAAGGAGACATGAACCTGGCCGCTCATCCTGCATGCACCTCTCACCTGTCACTACACACGGAGGTTGTTGCTGCTGCTGCTGACCTCGCAGGGCTGTGCGTTGCAAGCCTCGCTTTGGTGATTGTTCCACTTCCCTTTGAGAGTTTCCTTTGAGATTGCTTGTGCCACCTACAGGTCAGAATGAAAAGTACAGCACTCAGTCTAGTGACAGTCCCACCAGGACACCAAATATGTCTGAGAGGGGTGTATTCCCTAAGTGCCGAACTGTGCCCAAACAAAACCAAATTTGCCTTTCCTCTAGGCAAGAAACGAGGATAATGAAAACTTTAGGGGTTAATTAATGCTGAGCCGCTCTCCATTTTTTTCCCCTCTGTTTTTATCTGCCTACAGTGTAAAAACTCCCCCTTTTCTCACTTTTCTTTTGACGGCTGGAAGTTGGCCTCAAGATGATTGGCTGCAGTCATGATCTAGATACCTAGACCCAGAAGGCTGTCCAGCGGCTGGAGACTGACCGCCCCTTATGCCGTTCTCCTACAAAACACCAGACAACCGGAAATTTGTACAGAAGGGTGTGTTGATGGATATGGGATGTACACTCTACGGATGAGGATCTTTGTGGCACGTAGAGTTGCCAGATCGGCCATGTTTTCCTGGACACCTGTAACTATTTCATTCAGAGGGTGAGTGCCTAGAAACGTTCTGCCATGTAACGTGTAATTCATACGATGCAGGTAGGAGATCACGGCAGATCACCTGGGATTCCTTTTCGATTTCTTACCTGCAGCATATGGATTGTACATGCTGAGGGGTGGCATTTTTCATGCACTACTCATCAACATGAATACATTATATGTGTAGAGGAAAACCTGGCCAATTTGGCAACCCTAGTGGCATATCTGGGCGGATACGAGTGTTGGTTTGGTGTTAACTTGTATGGTGTGTCTGTGTGTGGACACATTTGAGTCTATAAGGTCTATTCACTAAAGTGAAAAACCTAGGACAAAATAGCCAAACCGGAAAAATTCTCCTATTTATCTCACTTTCCAAATCAGCTATTCAGTCTAGATTGGAGAATTAGCAGGACATGAGAACAGACTTCACCTTTTAGTGAATAGACCTTCATGTCATATGTATTTATGCATATTTGTTGTGAGACTTAGAATTTTGCCTCCCTGGTCCCTAATCCCTCCAGTCCTGTAAACTCCTTCATCCAGTTTGCTTATTTATATTTATCCCCCCTATTAGCAATTGCATCACTAACCAATCATCTATTATCCTGCTTCCATGTTAGTTGTTGCCATGAATCCTGTGATGTGCGTCACATTGGACTTGTACAGACTTGAAGATGTATTTGGGAGGTGCCGGCCTGATGTTCTATATTATTTCCTTGCCCTCTCTTGTGTGCAGAGTGTTTGTGTATTCTGTGTTATGTACGAATAATGGTATTGTCTATCGTTATGGTCCATGTGTGTCTGTTTCTATCTGCTGATAGGATGGCTTTCAGTAATGTGTTAATATCTGTTTATCAGTGCAATGTGCAGTTTACATCACAAGTGCCCAGCTACTGTATAATCATTTGTAGTTGGAAAGCCAAGCCAATTGCAGATTAACCGACAAGGAAACATACTGTATCAACGTTATCATATATACTGTAGCTCAGATGGAATTTAAAAACACAACCTTCCAATGTAAAAACACAATACATATGTACAAGAGAGGGCAGGCAAGGGGGATAATTGCCACCTGGGTAACTAGCACTCCTTATAGTGGCCCAGGACAATGCAGAGGTCACACTGTATATAGTTAGTTTTGTTTGTGAAAGGCATCAGCTTCCAACCATCACTGCTTGTACTGCAGCAGGGTTTTTGTGATGTAACATGCTCATTGTGACATCACTAGCTAATAAGTGATAATTACATATACATGGCTAGCAACTTTAAGTGAATAAGCAACTATGATTAACTGTTGTAATCAGGGGTCATGGGGTCTACAAAAGGAAGTGTGGGAACTCACCAAGATTTCTGTCCCCCAATTAGCAATTATCATCTCTCACTTAAAACAACCACTGTCAAATCGGATATACAGTATTTATGTACATATGGGGATTTTAGCTAAAATGTATGATAAGGGGGGGCGTGGGAGGCTGCGAGGGGAACAGGACGTGCTTTGGTGGAGCTCCGTCTCTACCTGCATTTTATGGGGCATTTAGTGGACTTTTCCTGACGGATTTCCCCATCTTTACAGTCCCCGAGTGGCAGGTCACTCACCGGTGTTGAGTTGTCCGGAGGCCATTCGGGCCCCCCTTCGGACCAGAGACGCACGCCTCTCGGCTGATTATGTGGTGGTTGGGAGCCGCCGGCGGCCATATTGCAGCCTGCCTTTAGGCTTCTGTTGCCTTCCTGCACTGCTCCTCCAAGGACCCCGCTCACTGCTGTGCCCTTCACCCTCTCTACACTGGGGATCCAGGACGTCCCCCCAGTGGCAACGCTACGGAGTCCACCACTCCAGGGCTAAGTAACCTCGGTGTTCCCAGCCGGCGCAGTTCCTGAGCGACCATTTTGGAGCTCTGCCCCGCATCACGGCACCTCGTTCGCCCCGACCCCTACTCCCAACCTAGATGACTCGGGATGGGGGGCCCCCGGCCGTTATGATGGATCCGGTGGAAAGGGCGATTGAGGGGTGCACAAGACGGCAGATGGCTGACCTGATGCTCCACCCTGGCAGTGGCCTGGAGGCCGCATTCTCGTACCTGGAGGTGCTGATGGGCGACCACTGACAAGAGGCTTCATGTGGCGCATGACGGAGGCCTTGCAGAGCTGCAGGGGCACAGACCCTCCGATGGAGTTTGCGTTTGAGCCTGGAGGTTTTCAGCGGGAGGATACTGTGACTGGTGGTGGGGCCTCGATCTGCCCGCGGGGAGCAACTGGGGACGTGGAGCCCTGGATGCTGCCAGTTGCCAAGCTGGTGGCTCGGCAGCCGTCTCGAGGTGGCCCTGAGGGAACCGCCGTACGCGGAGTACCGGATCGCGCGGAGTCGCATGGAGAGCTGAAGCGGCCTAGGGAACTGGATCGGTGCTTGGAACTGATGGAGGGCCCCCCTTGTTGACCAAGATGAAGCGACGGCTTGGGCTCCGCACCCCAGCTCCTGCTCAGTGGATGCCCAGGGCTCTTCGCCGGGATAGATGTCCTCCAGCGGTGAATTCTGGCCTCTCCGGTGGCGCTCCTTCCTGCTTTCCAAAAATTTTCATTCCGAGATGCTGGCTGATTTTATATTCCATTGCTGGCCTCTACAGCATTCCCAAGCCTGTTTATTATTTTTGTTTGAGACACTCATTGAGGACGTTTTATTCAACAGTTTTTCTGAGGACACTTTTTTTTGGACCCCCCCTTTTTTCATTTTGTATCTTGAGACATCTTTGAGGACTCTTTTTCCTAACTGCTGAGTTGAGAATGAGATGGTTAATGTTTGTCTTCCTATTACGCACGCTTTATTTTTCGTAGCAGAATGGGTTACTTTTCGGGATAACTCACCCCCCCTAATGCGGACGTTTCCCCTTTACCCACCGCCGAGTATATTAGATTTGATTCCCCCTCCCCCACGATGAATCTTATTTTATACTTGTGACTCTTTGCTCTTTTTTCAACACATGCCACACCAGTGATGGTGCTCCGAGGCGCGCCACTATGGCACCTACATGGCTCTGGCTGCCATACTTGGCCCTCGGGCTCCTGGGCCTTGTGGCATTACCCTTCCACGGCCCCCTCCAGGAGTGAGCCGGGAAAGTCACGATATTGGCCTCTGCCGTTTCCCTGCCCCCCTCCCCATTTATTTTTTCTCTCTCCCCCCCCCGTACCATTGCTGGTGTGTGGCCAGTGTAGTTCACTTCCCCTTATTTTGCTTTATTTGAATTATATGCTGTACTTTTCTGAGGTAGACTTATCTTTTATTGTTTTGATGATGCACTGTTTACTGCTGACAAGTTAATTTTCGTTTGGATGAGACACCCCTTTTTGGGGAAGTTTATTGTTTTTCGTATGAGGTTTCTAAGCTATCTGATTATATGCTGACTACTTTACAAAATAAAATTTGTTAATTAAAAAAAATAAAAAAAAAATATGATAAATCCTATATTTAGTCTGACTGTAGCAGGAGTCAAGTCCTAAAAAAATAAGTTTGGGAAGTCATCAATATTTCTGTACATTGTGATCTCAAAGATTACTGGGAGCTGCAGTAGCTGCAGCGCTTCTTTATACATGAGAATGCCATTCTGTACCGGCTGGGTGGAGTAAAACCTCACTGTTCTGCGTGGAGAGAGCCTGTGGAGACATGGGTTCGATCCCAGCAAGAGCACCTCTCCAGTAAGTGTCCTTGGGCAAGACACCTAACGTGTACATACTCGCCACCCAGGACATACTTGAAAACGAGAGAAATCTCAATGTATCCTTCCTGGTAAAATCCTGTATCAAAAAAAACACTAAGAAATTGTTATTCCCGTGCCTTCCCAATGTACTTAAATCCAGGAAATAAAACTAAATATAGACGGTGTTATAAGATTATCAGGGTTATTCAAAGAGAATCAAAAAGTCACCGCACGTTCGGTGACTTTTCGTTCTCTTCAATTCGGTGCAATTTGGCGATCCCATTTCGGCGACCCTGCGGTGTATTCAGCAAGCACCATAGGGCCGTCGTAGTGCAGGGAAAAGCCGCCGCAAACCCGACAAACACTCACTGCAAAACCCGGCGAATGCCCACCGAAACCCGCAAAAACATCTGGATTAACCCCGCCGAACACGCCGGAGAAACCCGAGCAGGAGCCAATCACAGCGCAGAGCAGCCGCCAATAAAACCCAACATCGCAGACGGAGTGAAAAAAAAAATCCGTACGCTTGAATGTTTGAAAAGTGAAACGCTTTTTGCAAACAAACTACTGAGCGAAAATGTCTGAAATTGACATATAAGATGCAATGAATGATAATAAAAAGGGCTGTTACAGAAAAAATAAGTAAACTTAAAACAAATCCCGAAAAATGCCTAAAAGATCCTGAAAAATCTAAAAATAAAGAGACTCTTTACTGCAGAATATAATAATAAACGGTTTATTAAATATTGAATTAAAACAGAATATTTTTAACATTGAAGCCTATGGGATTCGCCTGAATAAACCTGTCAAATGAAACCACCGAACAGCAGTGCATTTCGGCAACCTTTCTCAGCTGTTTTGTGTTCTCTGAATAGACGAAGCATTGCTTCTCTATGGGGTTTTCACTGCCCTCGAACAGGCACCGTATGTGCAGGCAATTCGCCAACATTTGGCAAACTGCCTGCTCTCTGAATAGCCGAATGGCCAGGAAAGGTAACCGTACACTGAATTTCAGCATTCGGTTACCTTTCGGCCCCAATTCAGATCTCTTTGAATAACCCTGTATGTCTATTGCAGCTTCCCAGTATATCAACCAAAAGGGAATTACGTTCCTCCTGCTAAAATAGTGAGGGAATTACGTTCCTCCTGCTAAAATAGTGAGGGAACTGCGTTCCTGAAGGACTTGACCCCTTCTTAGAAGGGAAAGCTATGATAAAATGCCTGAATACTAACTTTATAGTGTGTGGGACCAAAGGGAAATCAGTTCCCTCTGCAAAAATAGTGGAGGAACTATGTTCCCATGTATTCCTCCAGATTATGACTCGAGCTGGTGACAAAGCTGCTCGGTTGTGATATGGTTGTTATATGTCAGAAGCTAATGGAAAATAACTCTTGTTCCATTTTTGCATTCAACACCAACATCCACAGTTAGTGGTGGAGATACTGCTGGTTTCTCATGATGGAGCACTTCCTCATATAAACCACTAGGAGGCAGCACTGCACCAATTACTGATAGGAGCAGCTCATTATACCTTGTAATTCTGCCAGTTTAGAATAATTAGTTATTATAGAAAAAGATTAATGAAAATAGAATATTTCCAGTGCAATAGTTTAAGCCATATTTTGCGTATGCTATTTTGTGTGTAACAATAACTTGTGGAAATAAAATTATAAATACACTTCTTATAAATAGTGAAAGAGTTTATATTTATGATTTCCATACAGAATATGAATTTGAATTGCGTGTTATTAACTGCTTGTAAAGGGATTAAGTAAAAGGATTGTGCTCTGACCAGCAAACGGCCAATCAGTGCTCCAGTCAGCCGTATGCTGGTAGTGGGATGAAAATGGTAAACAGAGATACAGTAAAAATACATCCAATCAAGTATTGAAGTAGTTTTGAAGCAAAATAAATAAAGTAAACCATTTTAGAAATTTTTCTCAATTTCTTTAGTTTTTTTAAATAGTAATTTTATTGTTTGTAAATCAGAAAGAAATTCTAATTCTGCTGAGCTCGCTATTAGCTATTTTGGACTACTTTTTGCGAGATAGTTCTAGGCTCATCATAACCCCTAGATTCAAAAGTCACAGCTGTCCAACATTTTTTTTCTAGGTTAAGTGATTCACCCAGTAAAATGCTAACCAAACACTCCATGTGATTACACTTCTGGTAATGACACATCAACACATTATGGTGCCTTTGACCAGCAGATTGGTGTAGAAATGTCAAAATGAACACCGCATGACTGTAGGATACAACTGCTGACATCTCCAGTACAGTTTGACTTTTTCTTGGCAAAGAAGATAATGTTTTCACATTAGGAAAGAAATTAATAAAACACCAAAAATACAATATTGTATTCTTTTAATTTTCAAACTGTTTTAATAATACATCAGTTTGAATATATATAATGTTTTTTTATGGTTTTGTACTGTACGTTTGTTGTATTCATATGAGTGGGATATAATGGATCTACCTTGATTTAGATAAATAATTTCCCTCCTCTAACAGCTACATGTTGTACAGCAGCACCTTCCTACACTCACCATCTGAATATTGGAGTAATATGTGAGCAATAACAGTTTTACAAGTTTAGAAGAGTTCTGAGAAAGGGCAACCGCATTAGTGGTCAGCTCTATGGTGGGTCCCGTTCAGGTCTCCTAATGTTTTAGGTTTCCTTATGCAAATCAGGCTACTTTTACTCAAAAAGGGTGGCCATTGATGAAATGCCAAGGCAGTCCTTTCTGCACGGGTGGAGCAGCAGTCCCAGACGGTTGTTTCTGTCTTGTTAGGCCTCATCAGGTGGGTATACCTGACACCCCTCCAGGCACCTAGAGCAAGGGGTCCACATCTGTAATGCTTAACCAACAGAACACAAAGCCGATTTGTGTAAAAGCAAATGATTAACTTTTTTGACAATAGTATAGACAATATGTATATTACGTAAAATATTAGGCAATTGCATAGAAAACCCAAAGACATTTCTTTAAACCATTTAAACTGAAACGCATTATATAAAACTTGACCATCACATATGAGAAGAATCTCTGGAAATTATCACTACAAAAATTCTTCATATGGAACTCACACATGTCAATTAAGCCTCACTGTAGGAAATTACATATCTATCATGGCATTGCTCCAGGACAATTACACGTGGACTCACACATCACACGTTAATCGAAGACTCACTACAGGTTAATCAAAGCTTCACTACAGGTTAATCAAAGCCTCACTGAAGGAAATTACAAATGTACAATAACATAGATGTATTAAACTCTGGTTAGCAATAATGGTTATACAAGTGTCAATAGTATTAGCTTCTGGTCTATAATAATAAAGCGTGAATGATATTAAATTACATAGAATAGACACCTCACCAAAAAAGTCTTCATATTTTGCAATGCTTGGCTGGGAAGCAGCCATGTCAGTCATACAGGAACCTCATTGTAAAGCGGACCTGAGAATGCGTCTACTCTCAGGTATGAGACTCCTTCCTCTAAGCGCCGTCCCCTGCCCTTTTATATCATATCAAAAAATGTAGAGTATGTTCTCATTGCACATAGAGAAAAACGTTGGCCAGACACGTCCCAGTGGCGTAGCTACCAGGGTCGCAGCGGTCGCACTTGCAACCAGGCCCTAGCATTCCACCACTGGAGGACGGGCCCAGGCAGTATTGGCTCTTTAACCCTTTAAGGACCAAGGGTCTTTAAAGTCAATGCATTTATGACTAAACGGTTCTGCATTGCGCCTTAAGGGGTTAATTAGGCAGCAGAGGCCATTTTTTTTGTCTGGCTACTGATCATGAGTCTGACACTTCCTGCTGTCTCACTGCAGAGTCTGGGCACTCACTGTGATCACTCAAGTGTGATGTGTCAGTATCTTTCTTCTGAAACAAAACAGATATCCCGCACACTGTTTTCATAAAATAGTCACAAAAGTGTGCTCATCTGCAAGAAGGACTCCCCAAAGTCCTATAAATGTGTAACCAAACCACAATAAATCAAGATGGCACAACCATTAAATAATAAATACCAAAAGTATAATAAAAACTATCTTTATTAAATACAAAAATATATAATGTCAGTAACGAGTAATAGTATCACAATGCCAAATGTTACATATAGTTACAGCACAACATGTAGGATATAATAAGGCAGCTCCACATGGCATGCTGTCTCAGCAAAAATAAACACAAGGAAAACCAAATAGCTGAACCATATGAAATCTGCAATATTAGGGAAAGCACAATGCAAAAAGCATCCAAAACAAAGTCGGTCAGTGCAAACTCCTGATAGCCAAGACAAGGTACCCCAAAGTTTCGGCGATCTATCGCCTAGTATCTCTATTATATATCCATTAGCTATGGAATTTAATGCTATGGTAATATTAATATAATCGGGATACTAGGAGATAGGTTATAGTATTATTAGGTTTGGAAACCAGCAATTTTTGAATAGTGCAGGAGACATGTATACAGGTATCTTTGCATTCTCTCACGGGGGGGGCTTCATGGATTCTTGCACCGGGGCCCTGAGCTTTCTAGTTATGCCTCTGGCTTCACCAGCTACTCCCACTTTGTGATAATGAAGCCAACTCCGGCCATCATATGTATTGTTAATTAGTAAGAAGATTTATAATCTCATCAGTAATACTATCATATATTAGTATGAACACAAACAGGGTTATTCAGAGAGCACCAAAATGTCACCGGCAATTCGGTGGCCAGTTTGGTTCGCTGAATACCCCTGAAAGTTATTTATTTTCCTCTTTAGATCAACACAAAGGGTTATTCTTGGGTCACCTTCTCACACTCATTTTGGATTAAATGTGTACTGTGACTCAAAATACATTAACTTCATATTATCTGTTAATCATGAGACAGCAGTCGATACCTAACCAATTACCTCTTAATACAACATCTCAGCAATCTCAGACACCTGTGTTTTGCTCACCAATAGGAATAATGTGTCTAGCAATAGAAGGCAGATCATGTAACTTGCTATATTAGCTAAATGATGCAATATGTTGGTGTTAGGAATTTATGTTTTTGAGTGTAAGATGTAATAGTTTGAAAACCAAAAACAAAACTACAATTTTTTTTTTCAAATGCTTGAATTTCCTGTGTTTCTCTATCAAAACAATTTGATTGGATATGTTCAGGAATCCTGGGTGATATCACAGTGGGCGGGTTAGCCTGGTGGTTTTGTGATGGTATAAGGTTTGAAATCCATTTTGAAATTTCGTTAATTACAAAAAAGCAGGACTTTATTAATACTGCCTTGGAAAAGAAGAGAAAACATATTTTTTGACTAGAGTGCCCCTTCAAGCTGGTCAGAGATGGATGGACAGATAAATATATAGACAGAGAGATAGATAGATGGGAAGCGATAGATTGATCGATAGATATAGATAAATGGGTAGACAGATGGACAATACACATATCTAATTAGGTAAAAAGATAGACAGAAGGATAGATGTATGGAGGGATAGAGGGATAGATAGATGGGAAGCAATAGATTGATCGATAGATATAGATAGATGGGTAGACAGATGGACGATATAGATATCTAATTAGGCAAAAAGATAGACAGAAGGATAGATATATGGAGGGATAGATGGATGGATAGTAGGATAGTTAGATGGGGGAGTGATGGATATAGCTAGATACAAAGGACAACTTGACAAACAGACCTACAGGCAGATAAATGGGCAGACTGGCTAGTGGACAGAGAAGATATGTGGAAAAATAGACGTCAGATAGTTAATTAGATTGATAGATTTTAAGACACTGCATTCGTGTATCTTTTTTATCTTCTCCATGTTATTAAAATTCATATAACACAATACTGCAAGTTGTGAACAAAGAACACAACTCCTAAATGTTTGCCCTGGGGTAATGGAAATATCCTTTGGGACATAATGACAAATTCTTAAAAAAAAAAAAAAAAAATCCCAAATGGTCAAGAAAATGGCCATTTGTGGGGACAATATGTAACAAGTTCATATTTAGCAATGCAAGTTCATCTAAAATGACAAATGTATGCCTTGAAAACAAAGTATCAGGATAAAGGTGGGGGGGAGAAGGAGGAGACACAGGGGTGGGATGACAATAAAGGGGAAGTGTCCTTTAACGTCATAGGTATTACTAACTCCAACATAGCACATAAAAACTCCATACAGAGTCAATCATCCATCTGAACTGCACAGAAAGCAACACTGCATCAGCAGCCACATTTAACAACAAGGAGTCTGTGTCTGCTGAAACAAAGAGCAGCCAAAGAACATCTGGGAGCAAAATGAGTAAAATGATTACATTCTATCTAGGACTGGTCCTTCTGGCAGCTGTCTTACCTAACCAGGTGAGGGTTTTTCATATGCATAACTAAATTATTAAAGAATAGAGCAGAATAGAAAAAATATATAAATAAGCAAATTCAGGTTTTTGAACTTAAACAAAATAATGAAAATTTAAAAAACACACAAGTAGAAGTGTATTCCATAAGACCTGTGTATATGTCTATCTTGTCTATATTTGTTGTTTACTAATATACATATATATATGTGCACTCACATTTATACGATATTGAGATTACATTTTCTTCTGCTATGAACACTTGATATTTCTTTCCACTCACCTGATTAGTATCTTTAGACCTTTTGTTATTAAATTCAAGCAAATAATCCTATATAAATTATATGCGCTTATATTTACATTTATTACATTGGCGTTAATTAATTCGTATTATAGTTTTATTTTGCAGTAGCAAGAGATTTGTGCAGAACCACTGTAGTGTTAGTGGAATTAAATACCTGTTAAAAAGTCATGTTGCGCTAAAAAAATATATTTCTCCAATTTTCCGCCGTTGTTTACTCAAAGGACTTATTATAATAATGTAGCCTTTGTGGTAATTACAGTAGGATCATCATTAATGCCAGTGTTTTCTTGGTAGGAAATCCCCATATCCATTGATGGTTAATATTATGGGTAAAAAATTAAGAAAGTTGTAATATTTGCTTTCTCTGTTGACTTAATTTGACAAAGTAATAAACCTGTATTATTATGGTTAATGTAATATCCTGTATGAGGGCTCATTTCATCTGTGCATTCATGACTTATTTCCTGACATTTGATCTTTAAAAGAAATGTGTTTCTTTGTCATGGAAGGTTTCCAAAGGGATATCTGAACCTTTTAAACAATGATTCCTTTTAGATCCAAAAGTTGAAAAGAAATAAAAGACCGTAACTCAGCTGAACTCTCCCCCCCCCCCCCACAACAAAATAGCACGTTATAAAACCCAGTGTGAAAGAGTCACACCTGACTTTTCAAAAGATAATATTCTTTCATTGGTAGACATTTGTTAAATCCGGTAGATCCAAAATTCTAGTTTAAATGGTTATATATATGAAATTTGATCTCCTTTACACACACTCAACACCTACAAATTAATAATATTTTCTAAAGTTAATTATATAACCATCGTATATACAGATCTGGATGTTGGTGGATCTATAGAGATTGGGATGTATGTGTGTGTATATATATGTATGTGTGTGTGTATATATATATATATATATATATATTATATATGAGAGAGAGAGACTTAGAGAGCTGGACATAGGTGGATATTATTATCATCATCATTATTTATATAACGCTAACAGTTTCTGCAGCACTTTATAGAGATCTGGACGTAGGTGGATATATAGAGATGGATTATCACTACAAAAATAATTCATATGGAACTCAAATCATCACGCATGTCAATCAATCAAGCCGCACTTTAGGAAATTACATATCTATCAAGGCATTGCTACAGGACAATTAGACGCGGACTCACATCACACATTAATCGAAGACTCACTACAGGTTAATCAAAGCCTCACTGAAGGAAATTACGAAAGAAAAATAACAAACATATATCTAAAATTTGATCTCCTTTGCACACACAACACCTACAAATTAAGGATATTTTCTCAGGTTATCGCATATACAGATCTGGATGTAGGTGGATATATAGAGATTGGGATGTAAGTGCATATATACAGAGAGCTGGACATGGGTGGATATTATTATCATCATCATCATCATTATTTACATAGCGCCAACAGTTTCTGCAGCACTTTATAGAGATATCGAAGTATGCAGATATAAAGAGGAATGGACTTATGGCCCAATTTTTATATAGGCAGCTAAGTGGATATATAAATATATGGACGGAGCTGGATATATGAGATCAGGACATAGCTGGATATATAGAGAACAGGACATACAGTAGGTGGATATATAGAGATCAGGACGTAGCTGGATATGTGATAGCTGTGTGATATGTGATAGCTGGATATGTAGAGATCAGGGCATGGGTGGATATATAGAGATCTGACCGTAGGTGGATGTATAGAGGTATGGAAGTAGGTTGGTTCTTGTTCCATATACAGAACCACGCATATGGTTAAATTGTAGATAAACTGTTATGCCAGATTGGACATGAAAATCAGGCGATAAACCCTGGATCTAAGGCTAATATTAACTATATGAGTATAGAATGGATCTACAACACATTGCACTGATACAACCACTACGAAACATCAGATTTAAAAGGAAATGCTATTTACTATTTCTGACCCCTCAGTACAACTGTGCCAACCATACCCAATGCAGTTGGGACTTGGGATCTTTTAGTAGGACTATTCTACATGATCTGAAAACAAACTAATATAGTTTATTATTCATTCCTTTTTGGCAAAATAGAATATTATAGCTTTTATTTATAAACCTGTGATTTTAGTCGTGTTTGTGAAGGGTGTAATGTAATGAATCTTACGTATTTAAAACCCGTTTTTTTAATGAGGGGTTGAACATACCATAACAGTATGGAAATTCTTCACAATAACGTCGCTTGTGGTTATTTTGGCATTCAGTAATGATTTAAAGATGTTAGGTTTTCACATATCCTGGATCAATATAGATGACTTTTCATGCCCCCAACACTTTAATGTGGAAGAATAATCTAATTACAGATCTATTTAGGTCCACCAGTCTGAATTTTCCCTTGATGTCAGTCATTCATTTTTGTAATTATATCTTTTATATTTTCTAGGTGCACAGTAGCGAAACTACGGCAGTAAAACCCAATGTTACAGATTCAGCAACGACAAACAGCACTTCGTCTGCAAACAGCAGCGGTACATCGCTTGTGACAACCTCGACGAACGCTACTACCCCTAATAACCATGGAGATTCTTTGTATGCATCATCTAGTCTGTTCCTTAGTCTCGTCACCATCTCTGTTCTACATCTCTGCCATTAAGAGACCATGTCCTCAATGCAACTATAGCACTCTCCCCCACCCTATTTCTGCCCTTATCTGCTGTATATGATCAGGCTTCCACACACATCATGGAGGAACATAAAGAGACCCTGGCACCAAATCATATTTTGTTTCCTCACCACGTCCAGCAAACCTTATCCTGACTGAGAGACTGATAAACTGAAGCTTCCCAAGCTGAATGATGTGACGAGGCTCTCAACCGCAACCGGAGAAAGGAGGATGGCTCCAGTGTCAAGTCAACCAAGAATCTCATTTCCTTGAGTGGAAGCAAATGAGATATTCTTGATAAAGTAAAACCAAACACAAATTAGATGAACATTTATCTTGCTTTAGACTAGATACTGTGGCTGTAGAGCAAATTGGGTCCATCAACATCTTTCAAGAAATCAAAAGACTTTCTGTGACTGTTTTACTTATAATGATATAGATATACATGTTTATATAGGACACATTTAAGTTAGTGTAATGAAAGTAGAAGCATTTAATGAAATAAACTAGTAAGTGATTTTTTTTCTCCAATTTTTCATGAGGATTTTACACTGGCATCCAATGTTCCTCAGGGTAACCATTTGCACATTGATCACTTTATTAAAAATAAGCAGTACAGGTATAAAGCAGTACCGCAGAATTATTTTTCTTGGATGGGTGCCTTTGTTTATACCTTCCAGGTGCTTTTCAAGCTTTACATTCAAATGGAAAATTCCTACTTGTAATATGATGATAGAGGATGCTACATAACCTGCTTCTGACCTGCTTGGAACGCTTGGGAGTGACTGAGAAACTGCAATCTGTCTTACTGTTACTTTTCTGATATCTTTGTGCATTGCTGACAAATCAAAGCAAGTAAAAACTAAATAAAATGTACAAAAATAGGTGAAAGGTGAAAATATGTTGGGTTCTTTTATGCACAGTGATATTTTATAAGTAACAATGGGCTTCTATCAGAAAGGCACCTATACAATAGATTGGTTAGTCTGACATAAATTTTTATTTTTTAATCAAAAGCGGTGTACCGGTTAGCATTATGTCAAACTATGACGTACATATTAATACTATATGCCCAGCAGGCTTATATAACCCTGGTGTGAGTTCTATGCGGCATTCATGAGAGTTTTACATTAACAATACAAGCACAAAAACTTCTAAAATGATGACTTGATATTCTACTAATTTCTATTCTTTCATCAGATTCTCAAACGGATCTCTTTAAAACAAAATCCATTCAAGTATATAAGGACGAGGCATACTTCATCCCCCTTTCCTGTATCACAGTTACGTTCTTTAATATTGTCCAGGACTAAGCAGTTGTTTTATAATACCCGTTAGAGGTTTTCTTTATTCATTGATTGAGTTTAGTGGTCAGCATGCATGCAAGTATAGACTAGATCAGCCAAACAGGAAAAACTATATCCAGCAATTGGACGGTTGCCCACGCATTTTGCAAACTACTGTTGATCTCATTACTACTCAATGTCTGGTAAACTAACACAAATGCCCAGAAATGCAAGAGTAGAATTCTTTAGATTTTAATGTTCTGTTGATATGACTGTGTTATGAAATGTGCCAGGAAATGTGGAGCCAGGAAATTAATAATCATTTTTTTTGTAAATTTAATTTAAACAAATAAAAATAATAATAAAACAAACATGGCATGAAAGTTCTTTTACTTCCTAACGTATGTGAAGGATATTTAGGAAGAATTCAACTATTTTATTCTTCACTAGTTGTTAAGCCTGCCCGGAGGGCAGTCTAGTGTTGTTGCCAGCTCAGAATTCATGTCCACATATTTGTTTTTCCAATGTCCTATCCAAGAGTATCTCCATATATAAATGTGTTTGTAACGCGTCTGGCGCCATCCCATCCGCAACAGGAGGGCCAAGTGAGCAGCTGTGATGGGTGCACGCGTAGCTGACAGCGCATTATAAAGGCATTTATATATTAGAGCAGGTTCCTCTTCCCTCTTAGAGTGCAAGCTCATGGGAACAGGACCACTCTTACATTGTAAGCTCACGGGAACAGGACCCTGCTTAGATTGTAAACTCACGGGAACAGAACCCATTAGATTGTAAACTCACGGGAACAGGACCCCTCTTAGATTGTAAGCTCATGGGGTCAGGACCCCTTAGATTGTAAACTCATGCGACCCCTTAGATTGTAAGCTCATGGGACCCCTTAGATTGCAAACTCATGGGACCCCTTAGATTGTAAGCTCATGGGACCCCTTAGATTGTAAACACACAGGATAGATTGTAAACTCATGGGACCCTTTAGATTGTACGCTCATGGGACCCCTTAGATTGTAAACTCATGGGGACAAGCTCAAGGTGGTGGGGTGCCCAGTTGCAGGGAGGCCAATACTTACCTTGTTCCAATGCTGTGATCAAGTCCCCATGTCTTTGCCGCGCTGGTTCCGGCATGAGGCGGCCAGAGCCTCCCCTGCACCAGCCGCCGGGGGAGACTCAGGGCAGGCGTGATCCGCGAGGGAAACAAAAAACGATCCGTTGGAGAGGTGCTTTGAGCGCTCCTCTCCAATGGATTTTTGAGGTCCCTCGTGCCAGGGGTGGATCCAGACACAGGTTTCGGCGGGGGCATTCTACCAGTTTTGGCTAAGAGCTGGTGTTGGGTTCGCAGTGACACGCAGAGACGCGCCTAATCGCAAGCTGTGCTCATTACACTGTGCTCATTACACTCACTCTCCCCAGAACATTGCACAGGGTCTGTTCTCATGTGGCTCATGAGCCCTGGAACCCATTCCATATGAGGGGCCCAGGGTACCCCCCTCCCAGCACATATCCCTTGAAGCTATGCAGCGTAGGGTTACCCAGGTGTGGGATGCCCAGTGCACCCTTTCCATGCTGCCAGAACACACGTAGCACCCCATCTGCGCAGGCCTGCGAACCCTTTCCATACCATGGGCCCAGGGTACCCCCCTCCCAGCTCACACATGGATATATTGCCCCCAGCTCACATATGGATATATTTGCCTCCAGCTCACATGGATATATTTGCCCCAGCTCACATGGATATATTTGCTCCCAGCTCACATGGATATATTGCCCCAACTCACATGGATATATTTGCCCCCAGCTCACATGGATATATTGCCCCGGCTCACATGGATATATTTGCCCCCAGCTCACATGGATATATTGCCCCAGCTCACATGGATATATTGCCCCAGCTCACATGGATATATTTGCCCCAGCTCACATGGATATATTACCACCAGCTCACACATGAATATATTGCCCCAGCTCACATGGATATATTGCCCCAGGCCAGCTCACATGAATATATTGCCCCAGGCCAGCTCACATGGATATATTGCCCCAGGCCAGCTCACATGAATATATTGCCCCAGGCCAGCTCACATGGATATATTGCTCCAGCTCACCTGGATATATTGCCCCCAGCTCACACAAGGATATATTGCCCCACCTCACGCATGGATATTTTGCCCCAGCTCACATGGATATATTGCCCCAGCTCACATGAATATGTTGCCCCAGGCCAGCTCACATGGATATATTGCCCCAGACCAGCTCACATGAATATATTGCCCCAACTCACCTGGATATATTGCCCCAGCTCACCTGGATATATTGCCCCAGGCCAGCTCACCTGGATATATTGCCCCAGCTCACATGGAAATATTGCCCCAGCTCACCTGGATATATTGCCCCAGCTCACCTGGATATATTGCCCCAGCTCACATGGATATATTGCCCCAGTTCACCTGGATATATTGCCCCAGCTCACATGAAAATATTGCCGCAGCTCACATGGAAATATTGCCCCAGCTCACCTGGATATATTGTCCCAGCTCACACATGGATATATTGCCCCAGCTCTCCTTTTTCATTATATGTATAGAGGAAAATAGAGAAAGAAAAAACAATAGTGCCGGCTGTTGTATTTAGTATGGTGAGTGCATATTTGATATGATATATACTAAATACAACAGCCTGCACTATTGTTTTTTCTTTCTCTCTTTTCCTCTATACATATAATGAAATTCGCCAACTGAGGAGAGGAGTTACAACGTTGGGACATTTCACTTCAAAGTGCGACTTACATGCTGTACAGTGACTTGTGACCACAGATCTGGTTTACCTATATTCTGGAATTTTGCACTTTTGCACGTGTACTTTCTGTGGTTTTAGGATATTTCGAGTTGAACATTTAACCTAATAAGAGGACTTTTTTTAGGACTTCCTGGAGATATCACATCAACACTTTTTGTGTATGCACTTTACAAATAGGAAGTGTTTATGAGCACATGCACTTTATATGCATTTGCAAATATGGTTTTATTATACACCTTGCAATATAAGAATAGAATTATACGCATGATATTAGAGTATATCACTGTCTGTTTGGTACGTTTGCGATTTTTGGGAATTCCTGATCCACTGAAGTACATTTTCCTCCCATTGAATGACCAAAATATTTTTTGTTGATTTAGGCCATATTTCCAGCACTAGTGGCTATGTAGAGATATGTCTATCAAAATCCTTCCATATTAGAAATATTCACTGCGCCACTAGGACCCCTATCGAGCGGCAGAGTTTATGCTGGCGGCCACCCGAAGGAAAATAGCAACGCAGCCGCCGGCAATATTTTCTCGGGGGGGGGGGGGATTGCCCCGTTACCCCCCCTGGATCCGCCCCTGCCTCGTGCACACCGGCTGTGCGCGTGCCGCGGCGGTTGTATGCGCACGCACCCAGCTGTACGCTGGTTGCGCACGCATTTGAAGACGGCGGCGTTGCAACGGACCTGCTGTCGTCTTGCTGTTTTATAGTATAGATTTTGTTACTTGTACATTCTCTTCATACATCTGCTTTCACATAAGTGTGCATATATTTTCGAAATTTACATTACGCCTTCCTTTTTTTAAAAAAAAGCTTTGTGCAGAATTATAAAGACAACACCACATCTTTCTGCGGTTTCAGCTCAATGATAATCGCAATATACTTAAACTTATTAAACAACCAAGAGAATCTGAACAGTAGTTAGGATAAACACATGAATCTGTTCAGTGAATTGCAAGTTGGTGGCTGTTGGCCCATTAATTTCTCAGAATATTTTAGTTGCAGGTTGGCATAATTAGCTTAGCACTCTTTCCGATTAAGTGAACATGTCCTCAGTATGAGCAAAGCATCAGTTTTGAGAGATTTGAGTTGCACCGACTTGCTGACAACTCACTGTGAATAGATCCTTTAGTATTAGGCTGGGGTCAGACGAACGCACTGTTAATGTCTGTGTAGCCGCACTTTAGTACGTCCGTGGTAGCAGATAATCATGACCAATGAAGGCCCACACACGAAGTACGTCCGCACGGAAGTGCGGACGTACTACGGACGCGGCAAACGGACGCAGGTTAGCAAGAACGTCGAACCGCTAGGACGGACGTGCGGAGTGCGCCACGTCCGCAGCGTCCGCATAGCTTTGTGTGTGAGTGATGGAACGTGGTCAGACAGACTGCATTTATACGTCCAGCATTTTTGATGGACAAAATGTTTTTTCATTTTAATTTATTTTCCCTCCTAAATCCGTCAAAAATAATGTCAGTCACAAAAACAGACTATGTGGCCACTACTGCGTCTTCCGTCAAAAAGTGCGTCCGTACTGCACGGGCGCACAGTCCGTAGAAAACGCGCTCGTCTGACATTAGCCTTAATGTATTAGTAGAATTATAGACTGCATGTTGCTGGGAAGGATGGTTATAAAATTAATGAAATGATGGAAAACTGCTTTAGAATCAAGGGCCAAGTGAAGCAGGAACATGTGGAATCATAGCTCC
The DNA here is from genome assembly GCA_009667805.1 of Leptobrachium leishanense. NCBI lineage: Eukaryota > Metazoa > Chordata > Amphibia > Anura > Megophryidae > Leptobrachium > Leptobrachium leishanense. The sequence goes on from CM019066.1 coordinate 281,323,967, forward strand.
CCATAAGATTTTGCAGGGGGACCAGTGGCAACTGGTGAAGATTTTAATTGGTGGGGTTGCCAGGCTCCACTCATTGAAATTGACCCACTCATATCTTGCAAAAGCCATGACCACTGAATAGTCTAATGCACGGGTCTCAAAGCACCGGCCGTGGGCCACTTGTGGCCCGCGAACCAGTTACAAATGGTCCGCAAACAGGGGCGGACTGACACGGTCCGGATTGGCCGTGCGTGGAGCGTCATGGAGCGTCGTCGTGGAGCGATTCCTTCTCCAGCGCGCAGGACAATCTACGCCCTTCCTGTCGGGCCACTATATTTTGTTTAAAACCAAAAATATAATATTAATAATAAATAAAAATAATAAAATACAGTTAAAAGATAAGTATTTTTTTTAGTTCTAAAAATAGAGGCATTGTGTTTTTCCCCCCTTATAAAATTGCCAATACAGCTGCATTGATTTTTTCATACATATTTTAATAAATTTAATTTTAATATATAATTATTCTGATATAGTTTTATATTTTATTTATATTTATATTATAATTATTTTAATATATTTTAATAAAATACTGCATTTTGATATAACTTTAGTTTAATACTTAATAAGTTAAATATAATTGTTTTTGATTTTTATTGCTGTGTAGTACTGTGATACGGTAACACACACTGCACATTACTGTGAGTGTTTTTGTTGTGGGGCTCTTTGATACACTCATACACATCGCACATTACTGTATCACAGAGCTCCACAGCAATAAAACTCACAGTAATGTGTGGTGTATATGAGCATGAGTTTTATTGCTGTGGAGCTCTGTAATGTGCAGTGTGTACAAGTGTACCACTAAGGTGCACTATCTTCTAAACCTGAAAAACGAGCGTCAGCTTCCCACATGTGCCACAGGGACCTTCTGTGCAGCGGCGCAGCCTTAGATGCAATGAGTATTTAGTATTTTGCCGCATTTTGTTTTATGATGAATATTATGCCTATGTATAAAAAAACACTGACTTTGCTCCCAAGGGAAATGAGACGGTGAGTAATGGCAATGGTATTGCTAAATTTATACGTGACAAATGGACAATGCCATTGCTTAGAACAAAAAATAAATAAAAAGACTTTTGCTGTAAATGAAAAGAATAAACGATTTAATAACAATAAAAAAAAACAAGTTTGAAATTTTCCATGCGGCCCCCATGGTATAAGAAAACTTGTCCAGTGGACCTCAGGTAATTTGAGCTTGAGACTACTGGTCCAATGCAAACCATAAAAAAAATGTATATATATATATATATATATATACACAAAACACCAGGAAAGTGCACTCCATATCAATGACCACCTTCTTCCACCATTTTCTGCAACAAAAAATGGTGGAAGAAGGTGTTGCAGAAAATTGTGGAAGAAGGTGGTCATTGATCTGGAGTGCACTTTCCTGGTGTTTTGTATTAAATGTCTTAGATCAGGGGTCGGCAACCTACGGCCCGCAGGCCGTATACGGCCCGCCGCGCCTGTTGTTAAGGCCCGCGGGTGTCAGTGAAAAAAAACACGGACACCAGGCCCGTGATAAAAATCTGGCATCCAAGCACTCCCCCCCAGTTGCCCCCCGAGAAGATATTGCCGGCGGCTGCGTGCTTTTCCCTCCTACGAGCGGCCACCAGCATGAATATCTGCTGCTCGCCTGGGGTTCTATACACCAGCCAGCCGCGATCGCGATCTCGCGAGATCGCGGCTGGCTGGTGTATAGAACCCCAGGCGAGTAGCAGATATTCATGCAGGCGGCCGCTCGTTGGAGGGAGAAGCATGCGGCCGCTGGCAGACCAGACAGGAGGTGAGAGCTGGGGGCAATATATCCATGTGTGAGCTGCTGGGGGCAATAATATCCATGTGTGAGCTGCTGTGGTCAATAATATCCATGTGTGAGCTGCTGGGGGCAATAATATCCATGTGTGAGCTGCTGGGGGCAATATTATCCATGTATCAGCTGCTGGGGCAATAATATCCATGTGTGAGCTGCTGGGGCAATATATCCATGTGTGAGCTGCTGGAGGCCATAATATCCATGTGTGAGCTTCTGGGAGGCAATATTATTCATGTGTGAGCTGCTGGGGCAATATTATTCATGTGTGAGCTGCTGGGGGCAATAATATCCATGTGTGAGCTGCTGGGGGCAATATTATCCATGTGTGAGCTGCTGGGGGCAATAATACCCATGTGTGAGCTGCTGGGGCAATATATCCATGTGTGAGCTGCTGGGGGCAATATATTAATGAGAGCTGGGAGGGGGGTACCCTGGGCCCATGGTATGGAAAGGGTTCGCAGGGCTTTTCTCTCAGAGAAGACGCCACGGTCACTGTCTGCGCTCCTGGGCTCAGATGAAGATGATGCTGCTTCCTCCTGTGCGGCCTCCTTAGAGCTCTGGAGGAGGTGCCTGCCTGTTGGAGAATGCAGTCCCCCCAGGCCAAAAATCGCCAGTCAGCCCCTGGCGGCGCCGCAGCGGCATTAGCAACAAGCAAGCGACGCCGAACCCCTGCGTAGGCAGCGCGTGATCGGCACGAGGAACTCCTCCTTCGTGACATCACAGGCTACGCGCTGGTCAGCAAAAAGACACTTGCGCACCATACGAGGACGAGCAGGAAGCCTGGAGGATGGGGCAGCGTGCATGCCCAGCCATAAGAAAATCGCAGGGAATTTTGCCTGCACGCATAGGATGAATCTGCAAGGCAGGCAGTCTCAGATACTTAATTCTAAAAAGCAAACCTTAGTTTCTTGTGTTTGTTGTTTATGATTCTTATTATTACAATATTTATCTTATTTAAGTTTAAAAAGTAAACGTTATTTAAAATCTACTGTGATTGTTGCGTTATTACAATATTATCATCATTTATTAGCTTTGTAGGTGAATGCGGCCCTCCATGCATTCACAGTTGCTGCATCCGGTCCTCAGGCAGAGAAAGGTTGCCTACCCCTGTCTTAGATGCACCCGCTGTTGTTGGTAGTTTAGATTGAGTGCAACCTTCCTGTGGTTTATATACACACACACACACACACACTCACACATTCTCATTGCTTTTGCACTCAATGTTTCTATCTCACTGTCCAGTTCTCCTTCGCAATAGATATACTGTAGCAGATGACCAGCACTCCTGGGACTTCATACGAAATGTGACATTTATTGTAAAATCACATAAGTAAAGGTTTCAGTCCACTCTCCATGGACTTTTCATAGTAGTTTTCCTGAGGGAGGTCCACAGGGAGTGGACTGAAACATTGACTGAAGTGATATAAACTCAAATTCACCATTTAGGTATGAAGTCCCAGGAGTGCTGGTCTTCTGCTACAGAATTATATACAGTGTATATATATAAACTCACATATCACAGAAGTGTAATAGAAGTGCACTAGTTTATAGAGTCTGTTCCCTTCTCCCACTATCCACAGCCATCTTACAGGAAAGATTAACGGCCTGCAGTCTAGCTGAGCACAATTAGGAATACAGTCCGTTAAATGTACACTATATTGGCAGATAAACTTAACTATAGGGCATACGTGTACAAGACTGCAATTTTCCTTTATTTAGCTTCATTTTTAACATTGTTAATTTCTTCTTATTTATTTTTGGAGATACTGATTGAGATCAGAAAGATAACCCAGCCCTTATAGTGATTCTGTTCTTAAGTTCTGCTTATGTTCCATGATTCTTTTAATTTACTGTACATCAGAAACAAGATATTTGGCCAGGAGCCACCAAGTGGGCAATATACACTGATCAAAGAGTCGCGGGTAGGTAACTCTCCCAAGTGACACAAACACATAACAATAATCAAACCAATGACTCAATTTGAGAAAAAAATGTCAAAAACTTTTTAATCAACTTTAAATACACCCAAATCATTATGTTGTCTATATAGTTTGTAAAACACATATACAATACCATTTCCCATTACAACTATTAGTATAATCAAGGAAATAAATAGTATAGGGTCCAAATATTTCAGCTATTTATTGATAACAGACCACCATTCACTATAATGCCACATGACGTTGGAGTCAAGGCTACTAGCATAACGTATGGGGGTGTTAGCTTTAATGTCACCTGAAGAATGCATATGCTAACAGAAACCATCAGTAAAATGAACAGCATAACATTACTCTTACTGTACCCTGACATCCGGATTGCATATATAAATGCTGACAAAACCCCAACTGAATTAAGTGCAAACTTCATCATTGAAGCATCATGCGCCCATTCTCAGAGCCCTGAGTTTTTAAACTTAAAACAAGATTGGGCAAAGCTGTATTTTAGCGTTGTAAATTATGTGGAAACCCAACTGAAACATAATAATAACGTTGTAAATGTCAGACAGTGTCACTATAGGGTTTGGGGTTAGGGGTTAGGGTTGGGGTTACAATGCTAAAAAATAGTTGAAGTGGGTAATACATAATTTACATCGCTTAAATACATTTCTAATATGCAGCACACAGTCTACTTTAATTTCATATTATGAATACCCATAGATTAATTTAAACTATTTAAAACTATATAAATGTATCAGTTCAATCAGGATTACCTTATATTATTGTTATATACTGACAAAGTTCATATATGCCTTTTTTATTAGTCAATAGGTCACTTACAGTTTTTGAGGTTTATTACATGACCGTTTCATGGCTGCTTTCCGTTACCTCAGACGCTCCTCTCCCACACACAGATAGGGCGGGGCTTTTACCAACCGACAGCATTCTCTCACCTCTTTCATGGGCACAGGAGGGGGCGGGGCTTCAGCACAGGCAGCATCATATGTTCTCTCTTTGGTGCAGCTCCACCACAATTATTGGTTCCCAATCCTGTTCTGAAGCACCCCTAACAGTCAAGGTTTTAAGGATTACTTTAGGGAAGTGCAGACTGAATCCTGCAATCACTGAGCAGCAAATCATATCACCTGTGCTGTGCTTCAGATATCTGGAAAACCTGGTCTTGTAGGGGTACTTGAAGACAGGGATGGGAACCACTACCTTATATGTTTTACTTACAGGGTTGGAGAGACCAAGGGGAAAGACGGGACCCCAAATGGTGTGGCAGTCTGGCCTTTCTCAAGTGTGTAAAAGGAAAATCACGTAACACCAGGGTTTAAGATCCAGTATTAATTTTTGACTAACAGCTTGAGCCCTGACCAAGGCATGAGGCTAGAAGAATAGCACGTTCTTCATCAACTAACTGCAAATTAACAGCTCTTATACAATGTATAGGAGCCACTAGTTTACAGTTATCTGCTGCAATGGTATAATACAGAGATCAAAATTTCCACTCGCCTGCTCGCATTCTGCGAGAGGAAATTAAGTGCAGGCGAGTTGGAAACTTTGTATCAGATTCAGACCTCCGTGTGACAGGCTGTTCAGAAGGGAGCTTTTGGCCCGCCTCCTCCCTCCCCCGGCATGAGAGCATGCAGACTTGGGATCGAGTGGCTCTGCTCATTATACCGGGAGTCTGGCAGGAGTTTAAAAGCCTGCCAGACACTGAAGGACACACAGCCCGGACTGATAAGAAAAAAAGTCTCCACTTCAAAAAGTTACGTCCCCAGATACAAGGGGAATGTGAGGGAGGGGCTTCCATGGAGACAGGAGAGGAAAGGGAGGCAGAATAACGCAGGCACACTGTTAGACACACAGTAGATAACATGCATATAGCACACACAGGGGAAGCAGACAGTCTTCCTAATTAGTGACAGGAGATGTGCCTGCATGCATTAGAACAAGAGAAAATAAATTATATATAACCCCCCCCCCTCCAAACTGGGACTCTAGCTCTTCCACATTATTACCCTCAGCAGCTCCCTTACACACACAGCTCCCAAGTGTCCTCATTTGTTAGGGTTAGTCCCTAGCTTGGTAAAGTCTCTCAAAGGACGTAGGTGTATAACACCAACATTTAATGCCACTCTATTACAAATTACCCCAATTTTATCCCTTTAAATAATTGGATAGATCCTGCTGACAATATATGCCCAATTATAATTTTTTTTTGGGGTATGAATACTCCTTTTCTCTCTTGGCTCGCTGCTCCTTCCCTTCAGCTTGGGGCTTTAAAAACACAGACGTCCCTGTAAGGTCTAAAGCAAGTTATGTAGCACACTGTGTGTTGCGTACATTGCGCAAACTGCGTAAAGCTTAGAACTTGCTTACTTTACGTATGCAAATTTCACATTGCCTGCACAGAATGATGTGCTTGCACCAGCATATCCTTGGCTGCTATCTCCCACAACGTTCAGTGCTGTTATCATTGGGTGAGAGGGTGATGAAAGCACGCAGAGCATCTTTTGAAGGGTAGCTGGCATTGATTGGATGCTTACATTTTTGTTAAATTTATTTTTCACGTCAGGACAAATAGATTGTCACAAGGGACAAGTAGAATTGTTTCTATATTTCCACATCCCTGCACTCCTGCCCTGGCGGTTCTCAACAGGTACCGGCCGCACCCTGCCTGCCTGTTGTCTGGGTATGCAGACGTCTTGGGTCTGATGTCTGGGTATACATGTATCTTGGGTCTGATGTCTGGGTATACATGTATCTGGGGTCTGGGTATACATGTATGATTGTGATTCCGGATGATTTTTTTTTACTAAGTTTATTAAAAGTTGAGCAGCTACACTTAATATTTTGTTTGCATCCTCATTGATGTAAAGCACTTATTTTCCTATATGTTTACATTGCTTTATGTTAATATTAATGTTATTTATTTTTGTAATTTTATTCTGAATAAACCTTTACCAGAGCCATTTCATAATATCATTTAAAAGGGTGTGCTTGGGGCGGAGTTAAGGGCAGGGTAGGGGTTAGGTGGGACAACTGGTGGCGAGTAACTCTTAAGGCCTGGCTACTAGTAGCTTTGGACTTGAAATTTTGAGCCCTGGTATAATAGCTTGAGCCATTCATTTAATGGCTTGGTTGGAACCGGGGCCCTGGTTTCACGTCATTCTATTGCCCTGTATGCTGGATAAGGAACATGAAATTGACAATAAGTCAATAAGTGCATTATCTCACCAGTGAAAAATCTTTCCACTTCCTACATGTCAATCAATCACGCTTATTAAAACACACACTGGAAAAACAAAACCCACCCTGTACTTCCCTTCAGTATTTTAATAGCTACAGTTGCTGTTTTTTATCTGCTTTTAGGATTAAACGAGCCACATTGTTTTATGTGATTTGTATAAAATAAATAGTGGGGCACTATTTAATAATTTTCAGGATTTTTAGTTGTCCAATTGCAAAGGGTATAAGCAAGATAATGGTGCACTAAACCTATGACAGTAAAGGAAATATTAATAATAATATTTTTTAATAAAGAAAATATAAATAAAGGGGAAAACAAAATGTTATTCTGTCAAACGAAAAATATTTAAAAAACAGGAGGCTTTAGAAAAGCTTTGTTGAGAGCTGAAACATTGCTTGTCATATGTATCCTAATAAACGAAAAGGTTCTGGTGTGCCCTTTCCTCCTTTTTTCGTTTGCTATGACATTGGCTGACTAGTCTAGCCTGGTTCTTGCTGGCACCTCCTGTGGTGTTAAGCCTCGTATTTGATTTAGTGAATGCATCATCCCATTGCATCTTTCTCTTTGGGATATATTTGGAGCGTTCAGGCTGGATTCATTACTTTATGGACTGTTTCTTCACTACTTTTCAATATAGTGTTGTGATTCATTACCTACAATTTAAGAAAAAAATAACATTATTCAAGGGAGTCCAAAATTGCAAAGTGCATACCGTGATACTTCAGATCTCAATTTTCTTCAAGCATTGTTGAGATATTCAAATGACACACTTGACTAATCATTGAGTACAGAAAGACTGGAAAGGCATCCGTGGCACACTATGGCTTTGGATCCTTTAAAGCAAAACCAATACTTAAACTCGCTGTAATGTAGTGAGACAAGACCACCTTACTAGGAATAGATTCAAGTACAATCCAAACCAGACTCATAATGGCGGAGGTTTTTAATTTCTAATTGTTTTACTGTTCTCTATCAGGTGTATTTCTTACCTCAAACAAAGTTAATTATTTACAAAACGTATACCTATTATAGTACTTTAAACTTGCTGGGAAAAAGATTAGAAACCTGAATGAGTGTGTTTATTTAAATCAACCGAGGATCAGTTATTTGGGCCCAAATCTAAACAGTGACACTGCAGCGACATAGACAGAGGTACTTTGGAACCCTGCATCTGTAATTTTTACATCGTACACGGTCAAGCGAGGTCAGAGTTTAGCCCTTCCAATGATCCCAAATATGGCCATGTAATGTTTAAAAATAAAAAAAATTGAAAAAAAGAAAATGAAATGCAAAAATTAACTTTTTTATCTATTCTACAGCAGAGGCAATAAATGCTTTTTAAAACAAAGCAAATAAAGCCACTGCGCTAACTCAAGTAAGGCAACATATTCTACCCCATTTTTTGATTTGAGCGCAGAGAAACTGTTTTTCAGGTTTTTAAAATGTTGTTTTTGTTGTTGTAGTTTGTTTGTGCTAAAACAAAAATTTGAAAAGTCATCCAGGCACTTTATTGAGGGGGGTTCGCTCCACATTTCTGTGCCTACAGGCTCCTGATATGTAAATCTGGCCCTGCCCTCTTAAAATGTGACTCTTTCCCTGGCCAGTGGCCACACTGCACTCCTCCCCATCAGTCTGGATCCCTCCCCTTGCCACTCTGCACGCATTCCTCCCCTGTCCACAAGTGCACTTCCTTCCTGGTTACTCTGCATCCCTCCCTCTAAAGCTAGGGTCAGACTAACGCATTTTTTGCGTTGTCCGTGAAAAAGTGTGTTTGAACGAATGGACGCATTTTTTCACGGAATACGCGATAGCGGTAATACGATGCGCATTTTCGGCCGTGATTTTCTACGGATCATCAATAAAACACTTTTTGTGTCTGGACGTGATGTTGGCCGGACATGAGCAGCGTCTGACGTCTCCTAATCACGCACACACGCCGCTAGCGGACGCAGCGCACTCTGTACGTCAGTAGTAGCGGTATCACGTTCTCGAAAAAATGCGTTCGTTTGCCACTTGCGTTGCGCAGCCGCACTTTTGTGCGGCCGTTCTTCGTATGTTACCCGGCATTGGACGTAATTTGCTGCTAGCACGGCCGTGATTTAGTGCTGCTAAACGCACGTTAATAATGCGTTAGTCTGACCCCAGCCTTAACCAGTGTTTCCCAAACATGTCCTCGGGACCCTCAACCAGGCCAGATTTTGCAGATCACTTTGGGGAAAAGCATAGAGTCCTGCAATCACTGAGCAGCAAATCATATCACCTGAGCTGTGCTTCAGATATCTGGCAAACCTGGCGAGGCAGAGGGTCCCGAGGACAGGTTTGGGAAACACTGCTCTAAACCAATGTGCACCCCTCCCGATATCACTATGCACTCCTACTCCTACTCGTACATATCTTACCTGCCACAGGGGAAGGTTGAGACAGGTGCACAAGGTGCTCAGGGTCCACTGGCACATGGAGGAGGTTGGGGACAGGGCCATTTGGCAATGGTTGCTGACTGTGGAGCCACACAGGGTGGGACCAGCACACATTGTGAGCAAAGGGAACAGGCACACAGAACAATGAGCAGGGGATGTATCTGTTTCACCCAAACATATGAACTGTGAAAGCTCTGTACGTGATAGGGAGATGTGAATCCTTTCTCATGTCTCCCTCTCACATGCTCAATGTGCGGACTATGCTGGCAGCCGTGAGCCAGGCGCCCTCCCATTCCCATGGCACCGTGATCACACAGCATGCACACCCGACAGGCTGGCCCTGGACAGACCCACACCTACAGACACACTATCAAGGTTATTCAGAGATAGGTGAAAACCAGAATTGTCAGGAGAAGAGAACAATCTAGACCAAATAGCTGATATGGAAAGTGAGATAAATGGGAGAATTTTTCTGGTTTGCTATTTTGACCTAGAATTTTCACTTCTTCAGTCATTCTCCTGGTTTTCACCTCTCTCTGAATAACCCTGTAACAGATCCTCACATGCCGACAGAAAGAGAATTATAGTGGCTCTCTGGTGAGGGGTGCAAACCGTGCAAACAATGATTCTTTGTAGGCAAACACTATAGGCTTGTAAAAAGAATAAAGAAGTCCATCACTCCTAAGGCAAGTCAGTCACGCAGGTTTATTAGGATGTAAGCTGTGGCAACGTTTTGGCTATGTCACTGGCATTTCTCAAACCCCCTTGGCTTGATTCACAGGCGCAGTTTATTGCATTAGTGTGTGCACCCAAAAGCTCAAACAAATGTGTGTATGTATGTGTATCTATACAGTTAGGTCCATATATATTTGGACACAGGCACAATTTTCATATTGTTGACTCTGTGATGCCACCACAATAAAATTAAAGCAAAACAATCCAAATGAATTTGAAGTGCAGAATTCAGAATTTCAGCTTTAATTCAAGGGGTTGAACATTGAACATAAATATCAAGTGCAAATTTTAGGAACTGCAACCATTTTTATACATAGCACCCCCCCCCCCATTTTCAGGGACTCATATGTATAGTCATAATTAAAAAGTTTTTAGTTTCTGATCGATTTGATCCGTTTTTCAGTTAGTTTCAGTGTGCTTGTTAAGTTACCGCAATTCGTACTTTGGATTGATTCGTTATTTCGGACGATCGGTAATTTGTACTTCGGATCGCTTTGTATTTCATTTTTATTAGTTATTTCGGATCGATTTGTATTTTGTTTTAATCAGGGCCGGCCCGACCATGGAGCGGTTCGGAACAACCGCTCCAGGCGGCAGATTTTGGGGGAGCAGCAGATTTTGGGGGAGCAGCAGACCATTGCATGCTGGGAAGTGTAGTTCTAGCCTGGTTTACTACATATTGCAGAGAACCAGTTTAAAACTACATGTCCCGGCATGCAATGCTCCAGTGATGCCCCCAGGTGGCACCCAGACAGGGAGTTAACCTGGACGTTCGGCGCCGAATTTCACAGATGGGGGGAACAGCGCTGTGAAGAGAGAGAAGCAGGCGCTGGGCAGCATATGCAGGCAGACAGAGCCTGCTGGTAAGTATAAGTCTCGCTCCTTTCTACACTCCCATCACTCCCCCTCCCTCCTGCACTTACATCCATCCGTGTGTGTGTGACTGTGTGTGTGTGTGTGACTGATTGTGTGTGTGTGTGACTGATTGTGTGTGTGTGTGTGACTGATTGTGTGTGTGTGTGACTGATTGTGTGTGTGTGAGACTGTGTGTGTGTGTGTGTGTGTGTGTGTGTGCTGGGTATGTGAAACTGGGCTCTGCTGGGTATGTGACACTGGGCTCTGCTGGGTATGTGAAACTGGGCTCTGTTGGGTATGTGACACTTGGCACTGCTGGGTATGTAACACAGGGCTCTGCTGGGTATGTGACACAGGGCACTGCTGGGTATGTGACACTGGGCACTGCTGGGTATGTGAAACTGGGCTCTGCTGGGTATGTGACGCTGGGTATGTGACACTGGGCTCTGCTGGATATGTGAAACTGCTCTGCTAGGTATGTGACACTGGGCACTGCTGGGTATGTGACACTGGGCACTGCTGGGTATGTGACACTGGGCACTGCTGGGTATGTGAAACTGGGCACCATAGGCATCTCTACAGGGGGGCAAAGGGGGCAATTGCCCCCCTAGGTTATTCCTTGCCCCCCACCAAAAATCAGCATCCAGCTTCCCACACTTTCCCACACTTTCCTGTGCATCGTATATGGTCGTTCTAGGTGTCATTGGAAAGGGCAGATTCTGGCCTTAAAACATTAAATAAATACGTGCACTTAAACGTAAACATTTTCACAGGGTTGAAATGGCTCAGCAGTGAAGTGGTTAATGTTCAGACTATACATTACATTGTGTATAACATTAGTTTTTGCCTTGGTTTTAGTTGTATATTAAGGGTTAATGGGTAGGCTTCATCCCTCACAGTATACATTTTATTTTTTCCTTGATTAATGGCATTTTAGGGGTTAATGGGTTGGCTACACGCCTCACAGTGTATTCCTTTCATGTTTTCCCTTGATTAATTGCATATTAGGGGTTAAGGGGTAGGCTAAATGCCACATTGTTTATAAATTTATTGTATTTCCCTGGGTTTATGGCATTTTAGGGGTGATTATGGAAGTTAGAATCTAAAGGATCTAATCATCTTTAGATCCTCTGCTTTCCGTCACATTTCTGGGAATTTATTTTGCTGAAAATAAGGTGAATTCTCTATTTAGCGAATGGTCACTAATTTGCTAAAAGTGGAGTCGCTGAAGCAGCAATCAGACATTCAGCGAAAACTGCCGAATTGCAGCAAATAAAATATTGAATTTAAGTATCAGGTCAGTACAATAAAAAGGCATCATTGCATCACATTACTCTGGGGTTTTGGAATCTTATTTATATATACTTATTTAGGGCACTATTACCTGGTGTGAGTTAACCCTTGCGTCGGCATGGTTTTGCGTTAGCGCCAGGTTAATTGAGTCTAGCGCCTGACCAACAGATCATTTGCCTCCCGCTACAAATGAGAAAAATCACTTAGCGCGTTGCTATTAGCAATTTGTACCATGAGCTTAATGTACTTTCCGCGTCCTTTACTTAACACGGGGAACGCTAGAGATCTCTAGCGCTTTTGCAGCTAACAGATCACTTGGTGCCAGCGCAAATTTTTTGAGGGGCGCTAATTGCAACATTTTACCTACTGCTCAACCCTGGTGCTAACTCCAAAAAAACAGAAAAAAACAGGTCCTCGCCCAAAATTAACAGGCAATGTAAAGGAATGCAGCGCAGGTGTTCTCTTGGCCCCATACACCATAGTAATGGATCTGGTCAGCAATGTTGTTGCTGTTGCAGTAGGCTCTATTATAAATGTATCCTTTATCCACATATATCCTAATTCTAATATATTGCCTAATTTAAACATTTTATGCTGGGGTTATTCATAGTATGGAAGCGGTTGATTATTAGGGTGACTGTGTGGACCATGTTTAAAGGGACATATGAATAAATCTTGCCCTGAAACATGTATTATTTATATGCTGCAGCAGGGAAATTTGTCACTCACCTGGCCTTCCTTTTGGATCTATTAAATGCAGAGTAAGGATTCTACATGCTACTGGGTGGCATTTATCAAGCAGTGCCCATCAGCATTAATATATGTGTGCATCAAAACATGGATGATACGACCACCGTGGAGATTTTTTTAATAATGCAGGGGTGTGATGTTATTCACTGGATGTGTTCATACTCATACAAGCTTGTGAGGGCGGGGGATAGGTATGGCCCGGCACTCTGCACTGGAAAAAAAACAGTTCTATCCTGTACACAACCGCATTAGTTTCCCTAGCGTGCGCTAAACAACCTTGTTCATGGACTACCGCGGACAAGGTGATCCATTAGTAGGTTGTCAGGCACTACATTTTAGCGACTCACGCTAAATTTTTCCTTTAGTGATGGTGTTTTAGCTCACACCAGGTGATAGGGCCCTTCGTTTTATTCAGTGGTATGATTTAGTGGTGAAAATTATTAGTGCCCCCCCAGTTTTGACTGCAGTATCCTATGTGCCCCCCCTAAATATTGCTCCTAGAGTCGCCACTGCTGGGTATGTGACACTGGGCTCTGCTGGGTATGTGAAACTCTGGGCTCTGCTGGGTATGTCAAATTCTGGGCTCAGTTATACACACCTCACATTACTTTTTGAATTTTATTGCTGTGGCGCACTGTGATACGCTCATACACACTGTGGTTTTTTTTTGGGGGGGGGCAGCATTTCATCCTTCGCTCCAGGCAGCACAATGTCACAATTTATTTTGTAGGCATTGTTCAGGATTTTGTTGGTGACATTTTTGGATTCCTAATTTATATTAAAACAAAGAGGCTTTTTTTGCTTTGCCGAACGCAGTGGGTTCTTTTTCCTTTTAGTCTGGCTGCTTTCAGCTGGCGCTGTCTTCTATCGTGCTGAAACCTGTTGAGCAGTAAGGACATCAGCTCCGTGGGGCTCCTGAGCTGTTCTTAGTATTGAACAGGTTTCAGCACCATAGACAACTCCCGCCGAACGCAGCCAGACTGAAGGAAAGAAAAAAACATGCTGCATTCGGCAAAGAAAAAAGCCTCATTGTTTGTGCACTTTCAGCCCATATCCATTATGTAACAATACAAATATTTGGCGCTAATGTACCATCTCGATATGTAATCGTTAGCGCTACCATAAGTAAGTTTAATATTTGGCATCAATATTCTGATCTTGAGGCTAAACTGGGGTGAATAGTTAGCCACTCGCAGCTTGCATGAGCTTACTGTAATGGTCCTCATCTCTGGCGCCGCAAAAAGGTCCAAACTGGTGCTACACCCTGATTACCATAACAGCACCTTTCCTGTGATGTCTTATTTTTCTGGCTTTTCTTTGCTGCTGCTCACCTGACCAATTAACATTTACCTATCCACAGTAGAAGACTATGCTTTCCTTCCTTCACAGCTCATTCATTCTATCAGGTTCCAGTACTGGCTAGGACTTGGCCAAGGTGTTTTGTGTTGCCAATCTGCAGTATCGCTTGCTTACTGAAAAGGGTGACGGTAGTTCACAGGCTGTAGTCATATAAACCAGGTTATGGCTGAAGGGCAATGCAGGAAGACGGCTGACCACGGTTGGAATGCTGGCGACACAAGGGAGGTTTGGTGAAACACAACACAAGGAACTTGAGGGTTTGGAGGCTTGTAGGGAGTGAGGAACCAGACGAATAAAGACAGAAGGCTGGGGAAGCAGAATCAGGTCTGTAATTCTACAGTCCCTACAGTAGACACACACTTTTTCTTTGCTTCCTCCAAGACTCCAGACCCTCAAGTTCCTTGTGTTGTGTTTCACCAATGTGAGTTATGTCTGTCACAAATGACTCTTTTGTTAATACTAGCGATTGAGCTGGAATAGGGCCCTAAATATTCTCCACCCAAAAAAAAAACAGCGGAAACATCTGTGACTTTTAGCTAAAAAGCCACTTTATGTAGTATTTTTCTTGAACGTTCAATTGTCTGTTACAGCTAGCAGCGAGGCTTCGTCACTTTAACACTCATATTTTCCAGCTTAAACAAATTACGGTCATGTCAACCATACTCATTTGTTTTCCCTTCTGGCATCACAGTTGTATTTCCACTCCAGCTCTTCTAAACTAATTTGCACAGCCCTGACAATGACCTTACACCTTCTGTCCAGGACTAGCAAGCAATGGATAGGAATGAACAACATATCCTGCCTGTAGCATTATGGAGAAATGAGAGCTGGCTTTTGGTTGTACCGTTGCTGCTGTCTGAATTGTATGAATATTTACTTTAAAAGCAATAATGGTCTTTCCAAAATCAGACTGAAATGATGACTGGGATTAATATGGGATCATCAGGTGAAATGTTAGTTTTTCCAAGGCAATTTAAAGAACTGAAGCTATCCTAGTCAAATTTAGAAAAAAATATGTGCCTCGTTATTGGTCCGCATAGATCTGTCCTTAGACTTTTTTTAAGCTCAGCAAATACACAAAGTATAGTATCTATTTTAAAGGATAAACCCCCTATCTATAGAGCGTCTGCATAGAGTGCGCCTCCCAAAGTGTGGAGAGCAGACCATGCACCCTGTAGTGCTCACCCCGCCAAAAGGCAGGCCTAGTTCTCTATACAATACTGCTACCCTACCCTTGAAGCATATCTTACACTTCATCATCCGACTCTCAACATGTCTCCGTCTCAGTCCCAATTTCATCCCCACGAAGCTCTTGTAAAATTACCTTTTCACAAATGCCCATTCTCCTAAATATTTGTTAAAACCATTAATGAGACCTTAAAACCATGTTTCTTTCATTCTCGGTCCCTTCCTGGTAAATTAAAATGACCTGGTTAAGTTTAACTACTCAGGGACGATATGTGATTTATCTGAACTTAAAATTAGTATCTCTTTCTAGAAACATTGCTATCTAGAATATGAACGTATCTAAATCTCGAGTATTATTTTTGTACAAAAAAAAATTGCCCTACAGCACCGTTCTGTTTTGATGTGTCTTATATTTCTCACAGCAAACTTCAGATAAAGAACCCATTGTTAGGACAGGGGAGGTGAAAAAAGCATTGCATGCTACTGGCTTCTCAAGCCAAGGAATAACTGTGTTTTCAAGGACTGCTACTACAACTGAACTTTTGTACCATTAGGGTTACATACTGGACACGCAAACCATCTTCAAGAGGCCTCTTTGCTATCGATCAATCTGCACAGCTTCAGTTTACATTGCATTCTGTTAAATATTTTTTTCCTCTTTTGCTAAATCTTTCAATAACTCCATTGTACCCAAAACAATTGCAAATCTCTCTTCGTTCTGTCTTCAGAAAGACTCTGAAACTGTATCTGGACGTACGCATTCATTATACGCACTTAACTGTCGGCTCACCCTGAAACAACCAGATCTGCTTGTGTTTGTTTATAAAAACCGTAGTTATGTTATTTGCGAAAATTACGTATTACAGTCCCTTTCGCTGACGCATTTCGCACAGGTCTACAACAGTAACAAATCAGTTCTCAGTTCTCGAAACATAAGAACTTTTGTTTTTCGCTTCCGTGTAACATTCTAACAACTTGATATGCTTTTCATTCACCAACACAAACGTCTGCTTAGCCAAGGGCATCGAGAAACTTCCTGCTCGTGCATATGCATAATTGGACTGCAATGTTTATCGTGCCCCTGGTAGAATTTCCCTTTAGAATTCATTGTTGACTAACAATTGAAACAGAACAGACCAAGTCTCAAAATATTTAGTTATTTTCCCCCTACATACAGTATAAGAGAGATTGAAGAAAACCCAGTAAACCAGCCTAGGTTTTGACCATGCTATGCTTGAAGCAGGTTCAATGCAGCTGGAGCACTAGTAGTTTCCCTAGGGAAAGTGACTTAATTAAAAATTCAGTTCCTCTAACCCAGCCGTGATTGTCCTTTGTAACCCCAGAATGCATGCGATTTAACCCTGTGCACACTGCAACATTTTTGGTACAGGGAAATGTCTTATTGGCCACCTGCAAGTTATGATTATTTGGCTAGCTAATAAAACGGTTGGTGTTACTCGCCGATCATTGGGAGTAAGGATTTAAGATATGAACATCTGCAATGTTTTACATACTGTATACACGAAGCTCAGGGACTGTCCCAGAAAATTCAGGTGTTGGACTCAATCCCATGCAAATGTACATGTAAAGCAAGCATGAAAATCTGAATTATATGTGACAGCAGGCCTTCATCAGAGATTCTCTTTAGAAATGTTTTTTGACGTTCAAATTCATTATAGCAACACTCAATCATATAATTGTGCTGAAAAGAACAAGGAGCTGTTATATTTTTTTTAGAATGGTGTGTGGCCTTTAAATAAAATGTATACTGTGCGCACATCACTGTGATTTATGACGTGTATGGTATTGTCCATTATGCAATAACTGACGCGAGGTTTAGTGTTCATAGAATGTCTAGAGATTGGGTGGCTTAAGGAAAGTGAGACTCAGGAGCTTAACTAGACCTCACTGGCCCCCGATTCAAAGTCTGGGCCCTCCTCTGTCTTAATTACCCCTCACATGGTTGACCTGCATTTGCACATGCACACACAGCTTATACTTGCTTGCACAACATGCATTTACATACATAGACACAAATAGAAGATGACCCACCCCTTAATCCCTTCAAATCCGTCTGTCCATTAACTTTCGGTCTGTCGCCAATTAAGCACCAGTTTCCTTGCATGTCCCCATTAAACCTCCACAGCTCACTTTTAGCCAAATTAACCTAACCCTTAGGATCCATGTTAGTCCCCTGCAAATCAGTTCACACAATACAGGTATACTATAGGGTTAATTCGGGAAGGGGGGAATGGTGGTATTAAACATTAACCACTCCACTCTCTAAGGCTGCAACTAATGTTTATTTTCATTTTGGATTAGTTGGACGATCATTTTCTTGTTTGATTCATCAGATAAAAAAGATACATTGGGAGGGCGTGGCCGGAAGAAGAGGTGTGAGGACACAAACTGCAGGGGCTTTGTCCCGATTTGGACTTTTTGGTTAATATTAACCCTGAGTGATTTTTCCCTCACACCTTAGTCCCATAGCATTTTCTTTGACTCCCACACCATTTTCAACATCAGTCTGTGCTCAACTTAGGGTCGGGTGCCTTTGCATTCCCAGGCTTTAGTGTTTGGCCAGCGGCCAACTTGGGGCCTTGCTAACTGACTCCCCATCAGGCCGCACCACAATGCACCTTCGGCTCCTTATGAAATTCCCCCTGAAAGGGAGCGGGCTGCGGGGATAATCGGCCCTCATCTCCTGGCCTCTGCAGATAACCAGGTAACGGATGTGGATAGGGAATGTGGAGGTTAGCAACGGGATGGTCCACTTCTCCCACCCACAAAAGGCTCATTCTGCATAGGCCACGATATTGGTCTTGGATGTATGGATGTCGATACTGCTGGGGGAGGACGAGCGTCCACTGAGAGGAGACTTGCATCAGATGATGGCTGTACTTAGGATCTGCTGAGGAGCGGGGGCTCCATGTGCGAGCATATCTGGCGATGCTCTGCACGGGCATGATTCGCTTTGGCTGTTTGGTTATAGAGGAAGATACGGAGCTGTGTGATGGTGCGGTAATCTGGATGAAGAGTTATGATCAATCTTTCTACCTCTGGAGAAGATAACTGTTGCAAGTGCAGAATACCTACCTACGGGTTGTGAGCTGCCTGCCCAAGTGGAGGTTGCCGGAGCTGTGGTGGCTTCTGTGGATATCGGTTAGTATCCGGTGGTGGAAATGTGTCTCCCCTGCGAGGATGGCATTGTTTGGGCTCATCGTGCTGACCCTTGCAGTGGAACTGCATGTGATTTTGCTCCAGGATCCTGTTGGCGATGTGAAAAGCAAAGTCTACGGCCTGCGAGCCCCATATTTCGTTTGTGGGCCTGGGGAGTATCCAGCACTCCTGACGAGCCTTCTCAGGCGAAACGCGTGTTTAGTGCGTCTCGAGTATGACATCCCTGAATTCCTACCTCCTATCCTATTTTCACAAGAATAGAAATATATATATTGTTTGGCTACCAATTGCTTTTTGCCTATTTGTGGTGCTTTTCAGCATGGTTGTACCGGTTGGCTGTTTATATGGCTTTATACAGCAAGTATTTTCGAGGTTGGGATTATGCCCTTATTTAAAAATCTTTGGTGTGCTTGATTATTCATTTATATTCAGGGTTTTTGGTTTTTGTCTCCTTGCTCATGTCCTGCTACTGGTCCCTATACACTATTGAGTTTTTTTGTGCTATATGCAGAATATATACAAACTATTTTTTTCACGCAGCATAATATACGTGTGCACATTACTCTATTTATGGGACATTCAGTTAGCAGGCTTTTGTTTTTATAATTTTTTGTTCTTGTCTTTTGTGCATCATGATCATGATTTTTAATTTGGCACCATTTTTTTCAATAAAGTTTAATTTTATATTTTTTGTCACTATTTGAACTTGTGATCTCTCTGACTTGTTCAGTGGATCAGTTGGGGAGCCTGTATGTTCCGGTTTACCCTGCGGTTCTTTGTCTGTGCAGACACCGATACCGATCCTGGATGCGGGATGAGGTGACCCCCCCCCCCGCATTTACTTTCTCTTTGACCCTTAGGCTAGGGTCAGACGAATGCATTTTTCGCATCATCTGTAAAAAAGGGCGTCCGAACGCATGGACGTACTTTTTCACGGAATACGCGATAGCAGTCATACGATGCGCAATTTTGGCAGTGATTTCATACGGATCCAAACCAGGAAACTTTGGGTGTCTGGATGTTATGTTGGCCGGACATGAGCAGCGTCTGACGTCTCCAAATCACGCACACACGCCGCTATGCAGACGCAGCGCACTCTGTACGTCAGTACTAGCGGTTCGACGTTCTTGCGAAAATGCGCTCGTTTGCCGCTTGCGTTGCACGTCCGTAGTTCGTGTGTGGGCCTGCGTTGGACGTCATTTGCTGCTACCATGGCCGTCATAAAGTGCGGGTAAACGCACGTTCGCACTGCGTTCGTCTGACCCAGTCTGACCCTTCCTTTTTATCCTATGTTCCTGGACACTGACCGATATTCCCTTGCCGAGTATTGTACCCTATCATTTTACCTCACTTTTCCCTTATTTGTAATTTATCTGTCTACTGCGTCTGTGGCATGCTATTTAGCGGACTCTGTTTTGTTTTTTTGTTCTGTGACTCTTTGCGAACTTGCTGGAATTAGCTGTAAGGCTGGTTGGTGGGGATCTGGAGTGTGCCCCTATTCTTTTTTTCTATGGGTTCACGTGTTGCCCTGGGTGTGCCATCTGGGTGGCTACCATGGCTCTGACCGCCTCCCTGGCCCTGGGACTCCAGGCCACGTGGCCCCTTCCACTGCCTCTGGTCTTCTGTCAGGACCCCACAGTGAGCTGGGAATGCCACTTATTTACAAGCAGAATCTTACTAGATTTTAAAATAGATTAAAAAGATAAATTTTTGTTCACTTAAAAGGAACACTATCAGGGTTATTCAAAGAGAATCGAAACGTCACCGCACGTTCGGTGAATTTTCGTTCTCTTCAATTTGGTGCGATTTGGCGATCCCATTTCGGCGACCCTGCTGTGTATTCAGCAAGCACTACAGGGCCGTCGTAGCGCAGGGAAAAGCCGCCGCAATCCTGCTGAACACTTACTGCAAGACCCAGGCGACTGCGCACTGAAACCTGCAAAAACATCTGGATTAAGCCCGCCGAACACGCCGGAGAAACCCGAGCAGGAGCCGATCAGAGCAGCCGCCGGGAAAACCCGACACCGCAGACGATTGGAGTGAGAAAAAAAAAAACAGTACGCTTGAATGTTTGAAAAGTGAAACACTGTTTGCAAAGAAACTGCAGAATGAAAATGTCTGCCATTTACATACAAGATCCAATGAATGATAATAAAAAGGGCTGTTACAGAAAAAGGAAAAATGATTTAATAAAAAAAAAAGGGAAAAGAGATTTTCACAAAAAAATCCCGAAAAACAGGGTTATTCAGAGAAAGGTGAAACTCAGGAGAATGACTGGAGAATGGAAAATTCTTGGTCAAAATAGCCGAACCAGAAAAATTCTCCCATTTATCTCACTTTCCAAATCGGCTTTTTGGTCTAGAAGTTTCCATTCTCCTGCTTTTCACCGCCAAAAAATAAGTAAACTTTTTCTGCGTGTCCGAAAATGTCTCCTCTTTTCATACAGACTGCCGCCCCAAGCAGTTGTTTATGGATAGATTAAAGGAAAAGCATTTACCGTCATATGAAACGTCATTTATTTGTTTTTAAGTGTTTCTATACATCCTAGAAATCCGCCACTTCACGGGCAGGTTATGGTGACCTTTTCATTGTTATGGTGACCTCCTAGGCACGATATTTGAAGGAATTTTTTGTTTTTATTTTTAACCCTTATTTCATGGAAAACTCACTGTCCCTTTAAAAACGTTTTTTTTAAAACTTTTTGTCCTTGTTTCCTGTCCCCCAGGGCACTACCCAGACCCCCATACACCTTTTATGGCAAATATGTAGCATATATGCCCTCTTGGAGAGCACTCTAGAAAAAACGAATTTTCAGCCCCATTGACTTGCATGGGGGTTCGGGTTCGGGTTCGGGTTCGGTCCCGAACAAATGGGAAGTTCGGGTTCGGGTTCGAACCGAACTCGGGGAGTGTTCAGCTCATCCCTAACAACTACCTATTAAACCTCAAGGAGTGTGTTAGCTAGTTCCTAATCAAACGGCCAGATTATATGTCCTTGTGTGTCCATGTGGGAGGCTTTGCCAAATTGGCATGCTACCCCTGTACCCCAGTGCTTCATGATTTAGTGTATCGCTGATTTCTTTGTTAACTACGAGAATATCCATGATAATTTGCAAGGACAGAGAAATGAATGTAGTAAATAAACTCTGAGGTGACCTCCACTCCGGCTAAACATTTCAAAATTTGTTTTTCTCTGAAAAAAACAAAACAAAACAATCCAGGTAATTGCATTTGAAGGGCAATATTACACTGGGATATCATATTGCTTTTTGTCAGCCCTTATTCAGTGTATCTATGTTGTTCTGTTAAATAATAAGAGTACCTCCCCAGGTTCCTTTTTCAAATGTTTAGCTTGAAAATAACTTAATTCGCTTTGAAAACATCTTAACCTCCCTGACCATTCTTCTAATTTTACACAACACTTTAGATGCTTATTATATAACCTGATTATCGACTGGAATGGCATTGCTTGTGTGGATACACAATGTATAAACACAGTGTATTATATTACTGCTGTAGCAGGAAACAGCGATTACATTACGTCAATCTGAGACTGTTACTGGGCCTTGTGAGATTCTACAGCCTTTGTATTTCTACAGTAGCTGTTGACCAACTCTGGGCTGTAGCCTATTAATTATTATTACTATTATTATTATTTTGTCACTATTAGGCTAGGGTCAGACTGAGGCAGTGCGAACGCGCGTTTAGGCACACTTAATCACGGCCGCACTAGCAGCAAATGACGGGCAATGACGGCCAATATACGAAGTACGGTCGCACAAAAGTCCGGCTGCGCAACGCAAGTGGAAAACGAACGCATTTTTTCGAGAACGTTAAACTGCTAGTACGGTTGTACAGAGTGCGCTGCGTCCGCTAGCTGCGTGTGTGCGTGATTAGGAGACGTCAGACGCTGCTAATGTCCGGCCAACATAACGTCCAGACACAAAAAGGGTTTTATTGATGATCCATACAAAATCACGGATGCAAATGCGCATCGTATGACCGCTATCGCGTACTCCGTGAAAAAATACGTCCATTCGTTCGAACGCACTTTTTCACAGACAACGCGAAAATGCGTTCGTCTGACCCTAGCCTAAATCCCGTCACTCTAAAATTTCTCAAAGTGACTTTCACAAGCACAGGTGTTAATATTTTCAAAAAATGCCAAAGGAACTCCATGACACCTTCCCCAAAATACCACTCATGACTTCTCCCCCAATCCAAAGTTTAACCAGGTACGTGACCACTTAATTAAAGATGTTTGGTTTTGACATAAACATTTCTATTTTCTTTTTTTTTTTTAATTCTTTATTTTCAAATTTCAAAGTAACCACATAGTAACACGTAATGCAAGGCAAAAATGACCACGCAGGGCCAACACAAGACATCCGAAAAGTAGCCACCAATAGTCATAGAATGTAAAAAATCCTCTGAGGACAAACAACCAAATGTCAGCAAAATCTTCCCCCATTGGGGGGGTCTCATCCAAAAAACAAATTATAAGTAACTGAGGGCCGTGAACGGCCACAGAAAGTCGTCAAGTAATCAACGTAGAAAAATAAAATTAAAACAAAGGGATTCCAACAAAATGTCAGCCGAGGGCATCAAGCAGGTGGAAAAGGAGGGGGTGAGGGAATGGGGAGATGGCAAAGGCCAGAAATGTGCCTGCCCTGGCAAATACCCAGACAGTCCTTAAGACCGCAGGGAGGCCAAGGGGGAAAAACGGCACCTGGCCTGGGCACTCAGGGGCAAGCCGGGCACCAGGCCACGGTTGCGTCCCCTAGTTATCCTGGTGTAGCCAAATGAAGCAAAAAAAGAAAAGAAAGGGAGATGACACGACAAAAAAAAAAGAGTTCCCAGGTTCCCAGCAGGAGAGAAGAGAAATCAAAAGGAAAATGTACAAACAAAATAATATATGATCATCTGGGGGCAGGTCTTCTCAGCATGCTGCAGATCGGGGACGGGGACACCGCAGGACAGACCACCTCAGCCCGTATCAACCAGAAGACAGCGTGGGAACCAGCAACAGTTCTATAAACCAAGCATTTTGGCAGCTCCCCTGTAACTCCAACTCCTATCACAGCACGCAGTAGGATAAGCTGTTCACAAAGGGCTCGTCGAGTGGGCAGCCCCCAGCCATCTTCAGCTACGGCAAGCACTGCAATGCGGGGCCCAAAGCCAAATCCTGGCCTGTAATCCACCATCTTCTACCGCCTCTGCAGATAACACAGGGGGACACTTGGCAGGTAACTCTGGATGTTGTAGCACACGTCCCAGCTCCCCGAAAGGGCAAACTTCAGCGCTGTACCCTTTCATCGCCTCATACCTCTCTGAAGGGACCATTAGAGGTAGCCTGGGATCCTCCAGCACATCCCCCATCAGATCAGACACTGGCCCGTCTCCACCACTTCAATCTGTGCCCCAGACACATCCAGCAGGTTGAACCTCCGGCGGGTCCACAGCTCTCCGACCAGCTCCCATAGCGCCCATCAGCCGCTGCCTTATGCCTCGTGTAAGCAGGCTATCCTCCCCCCTGGCAACTCATCTAGGCAGGCCTCGAGGGCTGCAAATACGGCCTCCATACCTCCACCGGGGGGGGGGATGTTCCAAACGACGCTGCCTCCTCTGCTCTGCTAATATCACTTCCAGGGGGGCAACAGGTGCAGCCTGGTGACAGGGGCCCAGCAACTCCAAGCAGGCCTCCAGGCCTGCCATGACAACCAGTTTCTCATTGGGAGGGTAAAAAAGCTCAGCAATGCTGGGAAACAGGCCCCAAGATGGCCGCCGCCAAACACCGCAGCCAAGGATCCGAGGCCAAAATCGTGTCTCTGATCCGGAGGGGGGCAAAGCAGGCTCTGGAGGATTCACCCCTGATGGCCAGCCGTTTAGGGACCCAAATAATTGGTTTACAGCTTAGAGGGTACCCCAAGAA
The DNA here is from genome assembly GCA_009667805.1 of Leptobrachium leishanense. Lineage (NCBI taxonomy): Eukaryota > Metazoa > Chordata > Amphibia > Anura > Megophryidae > Leptobrachium > Leptobrachium leishanense. The sequence goes on from CM019066.1 coordinate 281,348,723, forward strand.
AACCCTCTCGTAGAGATGCCATGCGGAGCTCTAGCAATACGTGTCCTCTTCCCTTCACAGCCGGCCATGCCCCCAAACATTTCTATTTTCTTAACCTGATCTGTACGTTATCACCCATTCCCATGCCACTATCACTCTTTTCCTTGTCACACTTTCCATCTCTTCTTGTCAACTTATCCAAGTTCCATACATAACCAGAGCATACATTTGTAGACACCACCTTGATGATAATGTTGATGATGTCACAGACCTGACAAGGCGCTCTTTTACTTGAAGCCACAGACAGACTTTATTCCCTAGGTTTTGCTTGGGGACTGTGTATTGTGACTGTTACCCCCTGGTCCCTTCCCTGTTTGGAAGCCCACTCCCCGTTAAACAGACTGTTCCCCTGTGACGTGCGTCATTTGAACTTGGAGATGTGTGCTGGCCTTGCTTTATGCAGAATGTTTGTCTGATCTGTGTATAGCGCTGCTTTAAAAACCACTGTATTCTGGTGCATTGAACTATTGCTGCCACCAGAGGGAGACAGAGACATTGTTAGACTATGCTGGACAAAACTGAACTACATGTACCATCATCCTTTGCGTGAGGACAGGAAGGAGGTGGTACAGGAAGAGGAAAGAGATCAGCAGCCTCGTGCAAGGCAGAAGCAGAGTGAGCGGAGCAGTGAAAGGTGGAGGACGCATGTTAGAGATGTCAGGGATCACAACCAGGCTGGAGCACAGACGCTGTCTTATGGGTGCTGGAGATCGGGACAGTAATCACGTTGAGACCTACCTGCGCAGCGCTGAGAGGTCTGGAGGAAAAAAAGCTAGTTCCAGCAGGACCCCGTGTTAGGAGGCTACGCTGATCGATTGGGAGTGCAGGCAGCGGATCGGTGTTCCAGTTGCAGAGATTGGGCAAGCTGAGAGCAGATTCAGCAGCACGGAGTCCCAGTACACAGCGGAGAAGATCTTGTGGTCGAGGTATCGAGAGCTGGACAGTTTCATTCATCGGATTGGTGAGAGGCCTCCAGGCCGCAGTTCCAATACAGAAACGCACGCTGCAATATTGTTTAAATTCACAGGGCCCCAACGGTGACTAGTCGAAGATTGTTTTGTTTCGTTCACTGGCCAGTTGAACACAGTACCCGGGTACCCGAGACAACACACATATATTTTTTTTGAGCTATTATTCACGGGATTTACACTCCAGAATTGAGGGGATTAACCGTTTCTTTTACCGCTTCGTGTTTTTCCCGCGTTACGAATTCTTGTCATTCAAATACCGTATATGCGTAATATATGCTGCTTTATTGGGATCAGTAAAGAATATAATATATAAAAATCCACAACAGTGCTGGTGTATACTTATTTCCTAGTGCAGTGAGACTAACCCAAGGTTTATTCAGCGGCTCCTCCGGGAGTGAGCGCTACATGTGATTATGCAAGATTGCTATTGTCTATCTGTTTATCTGCTGCACGTTTAAGGAGTTGTAAAACTGCCTTGTCGGGCAAATACTGTCCTGATATCTGATTCCTGGTGCAATGGCTTATTTAAATTACTGTGTTTGATCACTGATTGCGAATTTGTGTGCTTCACCCTGTTATCTGTTGCCGAGGATTAACCTGTCAGCCTCTTTCCAGACCTCATCTGCATAACCACAGTGGACCTAAGTGAAGCCTGAAGAGGGCCTAATTGGAGCCAGGCTGGACTTGATATCAGCCAATGGGAACTGTTGTGGTGGGTAGGAAGTTTGAATGCTGTACCCTAAATACCTGTGTTTTTGTGCTGAATAAATCGAATCTCTGTTTGAACATATAGCTTGCCTGGTGTCTCATTCAGAGCTACAACCATCTAACCTGGGAAGACACTTAGCGGTGTTTCCAATCAATCCTCCAGTGAAGAGCAGCGGCCAGAAAGATGGAATCGGCTGAAAGCATCAATTCAACTGGGAAAGGTCAAGTTGAAAGAGCAAATCGAAAGAGCGGATTGGCTGCCCAAGGTATCAAATCGGTTAGTGATTAGAAGGCCGGGCCAATCCGCTGAGTGGGTGTCTGGAGAGCCAGACAGGCAGACAGAGGGGTCCGTCACAGATGACATATTTAAATAGTCCTGTATCAGTATCATGGAGAGCAGTGTTTCCGAAACCTGTCCCCAGGACCCTCTAACAAGCCAGATTTTGCAGATCACCTTGGGGAGATGCAGACTGAATCCTGCAATCATTGAGCAGCAAATCACAATACCTGTGCTGTGTTTCAGGTATCTTGCAAACCTGGCCTGTCAATGGGTCCCGAGGACAGGTTTGGTAGACACTGATGGAGAGGATTGCAGGCATGGGTGTAGGAACCAAAGATATTTGGGAGTACAGCTTGTATGACCACTGGCAGTGCTTTACACAAGACCATCTGTATGCTCTGTGGTTGGGTTAGGGGTCATAGTGAAGAGAACATGTAGCCAACCTGTAAGCCCTATGAGTTTCAATAAAGAGTAGAAGAAAATATGTACAATTCTACAGGACGTTCCGTTGACATTCAAAAGCATAGAAAAAATGTGGCAATTCTTAGAAAATCGTCGAAATGTCGGCATTTTTTCTGGTGTTGAAATAAATCCACTTGATTTAATACTGTGGGTTTCTGGAGCCTTTATTTATTTTGCTGACAATCATAAACAATCACTGTATCCATGGAAAACCTGGCTCTGGCACCGCCGTCTTCGAAAAAAAAGGGGGGAAAGAGGGGAAGCTGTACGTTCAACTCTTCTCTGAGCAGTCTGTCGCGGCGGCTCGCTGTGGCACACCCTGGAAGCCTCTGGGCAGCCCTAGAGTGTGAGATGCTGTTTGAGTCTCTTTGACTCCGAGCATAATATCTGCAGAGTAACCCAGCACAGCGCTCCCTGCACATGCTGCAGGAGGAAGGGTATTGCAGCTCTTCCACTGCGATCTCCTTCCTCTGAAACACTGGATTCTCCTGGATTCTGAAATCCGGAAGAATTCGAAACTCAGAATGCTCAGGGTCCTGAGCAATCTGGATAAAAGGTGCTCGACCTGTAATATTATTTTCCTTCTGTTATCCCATCCATCTTATTGAAGTTGGCACTTAGACACCCATGAGAATAGTACTCAATTCTACAAGCAATCTTTTCTGTATCAGCTAGTCAGAATCTTTCAAATTCCTCTCCATCTAATCCATTAACAATGGCATGCTTTTAAATATGAGACATTATTTGTATGTTATCACATCCGAAGGATAAGATCTATGTTGTTCTTTTTGTTTTCGGACATGTAACATTGTGACACCTGGATTTAAGATCAAATATAAGATGCTATTATTTTTTATTCAAGCCTATATGTTCACACATCAATGATAAAATAAACCACATAAGACATGTAGATTTAAATGATTCGTGATCAAACAAAACTGAAATGTATTATATTTCCATCTGAAACATTTTATACAAATGTTGTATTGTATCATATAACAAACAAATTAAAGAAGATATCAATTGACAAGATGCATGGTGTGGACTGAGACATGGCAACCTATCCACAAATCCACAAAGGAGACTACGGGCAGTATTACAATGCTGGTGCTAACTTAACCAGAGCTGTTGTAAACTTAAAACCTCCGGGCCATATTACATACTTGGTGCTAATTTAACCAGAGCAGTTGTAAACTTCCCAGAGCCAATATAGCCTATGGAGGTTTTAAGTTTACAACTGCTCTGGTTAAGTTAGCACCAACATTGCAATATGGCCCTCCATAGGCTATAATGGCTCTGGGAAGTTTACAACAGCTCTGGTTAAGTTAGCACCAACTATGTAATATGGCCCTACATATTTACGAAAGCCACAGCAAGTGCACAGATGCAATAGATTTTTGGGGGGTAGAGTAATCCATTCTGAATAGATGCCAGCCACCAACCTGTGTACAACATGGGCAGACATGAATATTGTAGGAACCTGAAACAAAGCAGAACAGTTAACCATAATCCTTAATACTGGCACTGAGATCGGGAACAAGGAACTAGCAAATCACATGAAACCTGGATGCGGAAACCAAAACACCTTTGCCTTCTGGCAATTGGGACCCAAGCCCTGAATGACATTAGGATTCAAAGCACACGTGGCATAACGAGGCAAGAATCGTGGAGTGCAAAAATTAAACCACAGGGTTTATGACCGACCTATACAGTACAGTTATTTTCATAAGGAAAAGTTCAGTCTTGCCAGTAAGATAACAGCAGGATCTGCTAATCTGATCTTGCCACAAGTTTAAATTGCATCTTGAAATTAGGGTCTGCCTACTGTACACAAACGAATCCCGTACTGCCATTAATAACAGCTCCCATTGAGAACAGCAAGCTATTCCAAAGTTATCCGCAGTTATTCTGCAACGAAAATCAGCTCTCAGTGTCTGGGGTTAAGTGATTTTGCAAAATCAATTAACACTGAAAACCAGAGATACCAAAAGAAACTCTTCACTTAACTGTAATCCCACTTGAAGAGGAAAGAGAAATCCACACTCTCCCTCTCGCTCTATGCAGCGGTAAACTGGGAACAAATAGTTCCGAATGTTCTTCCACCGTCCCTTTGCAACTCCGCTCTCGTGAGCTTCTTGCAGTAGGGTAGTACCTCACTCCCTGGAGTATGATGAATTCCAGGAGTTGCTACCAGAACTCCAGCTATCTGTTTGCAGCTCCCAATTATTCTGTCTTGAGCCACAAATACAAACCGTGTAACAGACAGTCTGTAACCACTAAGAAAGGACAACACATTGGATAGACTATGTAGCCTCCTGGAACTTACTGCTGGAGCCTGGAACCAGTTTTGGCTAACTTTATATGTATATTTAGTAAAGCTGCTTTCAGCCTAGCGTTGTGACATCTGAAATAAAACTCCACTGAACTGTGACAGAGTATCAGGGTAGCTTGCCAAGTTCTCGGAACAGAGTCCTTTTCTATTAGCACAAAGGAACCAGTTATTCCTGTGTTTAATTCCATAATAGGTATGGAGAGGGAACAAAAATTGACGTTTTCTACGCACGCCATATGGAGACAAAAAATAGGTCCAGGCATCTCAAAAGCAAGGCAACCCCTGTTTTAAAGATAAAACCAAAAACCACAGGCACACACAGCAAACAAAATTCACATGCAGTGAAACAGGTACACACAGTGTCATACTGACAGAGATGCACAGATATGCACACAGAACTGCACACATATCCAACGATTCTGGCACATTCTTAAAACTAAAAATTTCCTCCATAATAACCATTACAGCAGGATATGCTTTCCTCAGCATCCTACTTCAAGATTATATCATGTTCTAAATTTCTGACATATATTATTTAGCAGTAACATGCCATTCCAGTTCTGGAAGACACCAGATAGACACCAGATAGTTCCACCATGTTTGCCTTCGAAGATAAAGATAAAATATAGATAAAGAACAGGAACCTTTTTTGTGACCTCGGACTCCTTTAACTCCCTACATAAATAGAATCCCTTGAGACCCCCTCCAACCCAATCATACTACTTCCACCTTTCACTACCCCTTGACTGTACCACTCACCCTCCAATAAATGGAAAGACTCACCCACTTTCTATTATCCCTCTATTTTCATGTTAAACTAGTTCTTTTTAAACATACAGAAAAAATGGTGTTGCGCACATGCCCACCAGGGCGGCTGCAACGACCAAGAGCAACAGCCCAGTCAATGTATAAAACATAACAAGAAAAAAAAGTGTCATCTGCGCTCATTTCTATAAATCCATGTGAAACAAAACACAATTAGACGTTTTGGTTTACTTGAATGGCCATGGAAGTGTAAGCTCACCTGCTCCATCAAGGCACCTCTAGTAAATGTGAGTCCTAGCAAATGAAACCAGAAGTCGCTGCTCTGAGCAACTGCACAATAGCTTTATAAAACTTAAAAGGATACTATAGGGTTAAAACAGGAGACAGAGGGGTTAAACAATAACCTTTTAATGACCTGCTCTACACTTTCCCCTTCTGTTTTATACCTTTAGTTTCCTTTAAAAACTCAACTAAATCCAGTGCTGGTCTTCCTCTGAACTCTGCAGGATATGAAAAGCTTCTATTTCATCATGTCAAGTGACCACAGGGAGTTGGGTGCGTCAATTCAGTGGCTCAATGCAGAAAGACTTTGATATCATTGGACGGACCTGGTATCCAAAGTACTCAAAGGCCAGGAAACATGAGCTGAGTGCTCCCTGAACTGAGGTTCTGGGCAGAACTAAGCCCCTGCATTTAGATGTCTGAGCCCCCTTCAGAGAGAGGAGAGGGAGCAAGGGAGCTCAGTGTGGTGGTTACTATTGAATTCATGACAGTTAACACCAAAAATTAAAATACGTGTATAGAAAAACAGGGAAGACGGTTCTTTCTACCGTATGTTTCCCCGCAGTATTTATTTCCATTCTTCTATTCCTCATTACATATACACGTGTATGCGATTTTGCTATTCATGGATGAAACATATGTCAGCTGTGGCCCAGACCCTCATGCAATTGTGGGTGATGATGCTCTCCCTTCTACGAAAGGTGATCTACGAAGGTTCATGGATGAGATGAGATCGGTGTGGCGAGCTGAGGTGACGGGGATACAGGCCGAGGTGGCGGTGGTACGCACCCAGATATCGGAGGTGTAAACGAGGGCTGACGCAGTGGAGACTGCGCAGGCTCACCTCTCAGATTTGGTCATGGAACTCCGGTCCCAAGTCGCTCTTCTTTCTCGCTTTGTGGAGGTCCTTGAGGCGAGACACCGTCGACGCAACGTTAGAATCCGAGGTATACCAGAGACGCTGCCTCCCGCCGAACTAATATCTTATACTAACCGCATGGGGCACCAGGTCCTCGATTTGGCATCTGGATCACCGGCTGTGTTTACCTCTGCTTATCGTATCCGAAAGGCTGCGGCTGCCCCTGCGGAGGCCCCAAGGGACGTTATCGCAGTGGCAGTGGATGTTGATCGACGAGAGAGGCTCCTGTCGGCTCCGAGAGCACGATCGGCAGTACAGTTTGAGGAGTTGGCGTTACTACTGTATCGTGACTTGCCCTTTGTGACGCTGCTTGCGCGGCGCAGATTCCGGGAGGTAGCGACCTTCCTCCGCTCCAAAGGGATTCGATATAGATGGGGACCGGCGGGCTCCATGGAAGTGACCCATGGCAATGTGCCGTGCATTATTGTCGACCAGGCAGAGGCTTGGTCGAAGTTGTCAGGACTGGGCATTGCGCGTGAAACATCTGCGGACTGTCACGGCTAAGGAACTATCCCACCCCAGTGTTACTCTCTTTTGTTGAGTTTGGCAACTACATTTACCTTCCAGCACTTTTCTTTTGCTGAACACCCACCCCCTCAGTTTTGTTCGCTTAGTTTGTTGGAGACGTTTGCTTACAGGGGAATTTTTTTTTTTGGCCAGCATCGGGATGCCTCAGGCACCCGGGCCTGGTGCCACTCCACTCCCTTGGCCTCCCTCGGTCTTTTAGACTCATGGGACCGCAACGGGGACGGCACTTTCCTGGCCTTGGCCCCACTTTCATTTGCCATTTTCTTCTACTACAGTGCCTGTTTCGAAGTATATGCATCCACCACTTTTGGTATTGGTTTCTTGTCCCCCCCTTTTTTTTTTCTTCTCTTCTCCCCTCCCTGGAATTTCGCTGTAAAGTTTTGAGCAGTTTTGCTATTGTTTCTCCCTTTTATATATATGGCCTTGTAGGTGACTCTTATTGGCCTTCCGCAACTTTTTTCTGACCGCCTGATGCTTATGCTGTTGTTTGTTGTCTACATTTACCTTGTATAGTGCATATGCTGACAGTTTTGGATGGTCCTGCGTGGCCTTTATCTTTATACATCTGATTGTAAGCTGCCTTATTTCAAAATAAAAAAATTTGAATACGAAACATATGTCAGATTTCTCCTTTGTTTAATGTATCACAAACCTCTTACTAAAAATATAATTTAAAAAGGGAGGGGGCCGAGTGGAATATAAACGAAATTGCTATGCAGCTGGAAGATAGATACAAAGCATAAAATTGTCTCTTCTGTGTCACTCAGGGTTTGAATTTTGTCAAATGGTTCAAAGAAGAAGAAGTCTAATGAGCTCCGACTAGCTAACTTCAGTCATGGCTGCTTAGAAAAGGCAACTCATTAGTTACAAATGTAACTCGCCACCCAGGACATACTTGAAAACGAGAGAAATCTCAATGTATCCTTCCTGGTAAAATACTTTCACAAAAAAATAGATTCTTATAGCACCTCATGGAATATGTAGGAGACTATTGTTGGTTTATCCTGAAGAGCAGTGTTTCCCAAACCTGTCCTCGGCTAGGTTGACAGGTTGACAAACCTTTGCAGATCACCTTGTGGAAATACAGACTGAATCCTGCAATCATAGAGCAGCAAATCATATCACCTGTGCTGAGCTTCAGATATCTGACAAACCTGGCGAGGCAGAGGGTCCTGAGGACAGGTTTGGGAAATACTGCTCTAGAGTCATATCTCACACATACAGGGTTATTCAAAGAGATCCGAATTGCTGGAGAAAGGTAACCGAACGCTGAAAATCAGCGTTCGGTTACCTTTCTTGGCCATTCGGCTATTCAGAGAGCAGGCAATACGCCAAATCCTGGCGAATTGCCTGAACATACGGTGCCTGTTCGGTCCCTGTTCGAGGGCAGTGAAATCCCCATAGAGAAACACTGCTTCGGCTATTCAGAGAACACAAACCAGCAGTGAAAGGTTCCCCTAATGCCCTGCCATTCGGTGGTTTAATTCGGCAGATTTATTCAGGAGAATCCCATAGGCTTCAATGTTAAAAATATTCCCGTTTCAATTACATATCTAATAAACCGTTCATTATAAAATTCTGCAGTAAAAAGTCTCTTTATTTATAGTTTTTTTAGGATATTTTAAGCATTTTTCTGGATTTTATTTTTATTTTTTTAAAAAGTCAGATTTTGTTTTTTTAAACTTTACTTATTTTTTCTGTAACAGCCCTCTTTATTATCAGTCCCTGGACCTCATATGTAAATTTCAGACATTTTCGCTCAGTAGTTTCACTTTTCAATCATTCATGCAAACTGTTTTCCTAATTTATTCACTGCCTTCTTCTGCGGTGTTGGCTTTTTCCAGCGGCTTCGCTGCGTGTGATCGGCTCCTGCTCGAGTTTTCCGGCGTCTTCGACGGGTTAATCCAGATGATTTTACCGGTTTTCGGTGTGCATTCGCTGGGGTTTTTGCCAGGTTTTCCGGCGGGTGTTCGGCAGCTTTTCGGCAGCTTTTCCCTGCACTTCGAGAGCCCTGTGGTGTTTGCTGAATACACCGCAGGGTCACCGAAATGGGAAAGCCGATTTGCACCGAATTGAAGAGAACAAAAAGTCACCGAACATGCGTGACTTTTCGATTCTCTTTGAATAACCCTGATAGACACAAGTTTGTGTTTTACACAGTATCAAAAAATACACCAGTGCCATGGAGCTTTTGATATAAACTGACTGGAATGACATCCTTGTAGGTGAGGAGCTTTAGGTGGATGTAACTAATCTCCATGGATTCTTAAATTTGTCAGGTTTCAGGTTCTAGAACTTAAAAAATGGGTAGAGTGATGGGAGCGGCAGCCGTCCACTGGGATCAGACAAATGCTCAATTCCATGACAGTTAGTTGAAGATCCTTCAATCATCGTGATCCTGAGAGTCCATATTTTTACAGCAGCAGACTCCATGGTTAAGATTCCCTAGACCTTGTTCCCTTAACTTTGTCATTGGAGGAATTTTGAGCTACTTATCAGATGGCAAGGATCTCACTCCAGTCATTCAATAGCTGGGATATTTTTGCATCTTGTCTAAGTTTGAGAAGTGTGGTGTAGAAGTGCCTCTGGTGTAGAGAGTCTGTGACTCAACAGTTGGTGTCTTGGACACATCATCATTACTCATGTTCACTTGGCAATCCCATTAAATATGGATCATGGTCCTATTAGGTATCCACATATCCTGCAAGCCTAGTTGGTGCTGTTGATTTCTTGCAAGAATTCAGGGTAGCAATTATACCTTGTGATGATTTTATATATTTTTTTGTATTTTGAAGCAGGCCATATTTTGATGGTTTTCCCATTTTTACACCTCTTTACACCAAAGGAATGTGGGCACTTTTAGAATAACCTGAGAATGTTTATATACGTAGATTAAACCTTGTTTCATGGCACAGTTCTCTTTGCTCATGATCCTTACTAGTCCCTACCCTGTACGGTTGGGCTGGCTGAAGAGATCCGGTGCTAATCGTGAAACCACCAGCTGCAATCATTTTGGTGTTTCTTTTATTAAAAGAAACATAGAAACATACAAAAATGTTGGCAGATAAGAACCTTTTGGCCCATCTAGTCTGCCCAATTACATGGATACTTTACCTGGATTTATCTTTTGTTTAGGATAGCCTTATGCCTATCCCATGCCTGCTTAAATTCAATTACTGTTTTGGCCTCTACCACTTCTACTGGAAGACTGTTCCATGTATCCACCACCGTCTCAGTAAAATAATGCTTCCTGATGTTACTTTTAAACCTTTGCCCCTCTAATCTAAGACTATGTCCTCTCGTTTTGCTACTTTGTTTCCTTTTAAATATACTCCCTTCCTCTACCTTGTGATTCCCTTTACGTATTTAAATGTTTCTATCATATCTCCTCTGTCTCGTCTTTTTTCCAAGCTGTACATGTTAAGATCAATAAGCCTTTCCTGGTAACTTTTCTCCTTCAAGCCGTACACCATTTTAGTAGCCCTTCTCTGAACTCTCTCTAAGATGTCTATATCCTTCTGGAGATACGGTCTCCAGTACTGCACACAGTACTCCAAGTGAGGTCTCACCAGTGCTCTGTACAGTGGCATGAGCACTTCCCTTTTCCTACTGCGAATACCTCTCCCTACACAACAAGCATTCTGCCAGCATTACCTGCTGCTCTATTACATTGACTACTTACCCTTAGATCCTCTGAAATAATAACCCCTAAATCCCTTTCCTCAGATGTTGAGGTTAGGACTGTATCAAATATTCTATATTCAGCCCTTGGGTTTTTACGTCCCAGGTGCATTATCTTGCACTTATCCACGTTAAAACTCAATTGCCACAGCTCCCACCATTTTTTTAGTTTACCTAAATCATTTGTCATTTGGCTGATCCCTCCAGCAACGTCAACCCTGTTGCAAATCTTTGTGTCATCAGCAAAAAAGACATACTTTTCCATTAATAACTTCTGCAATATCACTAATAAAAATATTAAAGAGAATGGGTCCAAGTACTGACCCCTGAGGTACCCCACTGGTAACAAGACCTTACGCCAAATAAACTCCATTTACCACAACCCTCTGTTGCCTGTCACTCTCAGCCACTGCCTAATCCATTCAACAATATTGGAATCCAAGCTCAAAGATTGCAATTTATTGATAAGCCTTCTATGCGGAACAGTATCAAAACCTTACTGAAATCTAAATAAGCAATGTCTACTGCACCACCTGTGTCTATTATTTTTGTTACCCAATCATAAAAATCAATAAGATTAGTTGGCATGATCTCCCTGAGGTAAACCCATTGTGTTCTGATCTTGTAATCTATCAGGGTTATCCAAAGAGATCCGAATTGCTTGAGAAAGGTAACCGAACGCTGAAAATCAGCGTTCGGTTACCTTTCCTGGCCATTCGACTATCCAGAGATTAGGCAATTCGCCAAATCCTGGCGAATTGCCTGCACATACGGTGCCTGTTCGGTGCCTGTTCGAGGGCAGTGAAATCCCCATAAAAAAGCACTGCTTCGGGTATTCAGAGAACACAAACCAGCAGTGAAAGGTTCCCCTAATGTCCTGCCATTCGGTGGTTTAATTCGGCAAATTTATTCAGGAGAATCCCATAGGCTTCAATGTTAAAAATATTCCCGTTTTAATTCAATATCTAATAAACCATTCATTATAAAATTCTGCAGTAAAAAGTCTCTTTATTTATAGATTTTTTAGGATACTTTAAGCATTTTTCAGATTTATTTTTTTTAAGTTTACTTCTTTTTTCTGTAACAGCCCTCTTTATTATCATTCCCTGGACCTCCTGTGTAAATTTCAGACATTTTCGCTCAGTAGTTTCTTTGCAAACAGCATTTCATTTTCACAGATTCATAGAAACGGTTGCTAATCTATTCACTGCCTCCTCTGCGTCTCAGCTGCTTCGGCTCTGTGTGATTCAGCTCCTGTTCGGCTGCTTCGCTGTGTGTGATCGGCTCCTGCTCGGGTTTTTCGAAGGTTAATCCAGATGTTTTTGCTTGTTTTCTGCATGCATTCGGTGGGTTTTGCGGTGAGTTTTCGTCAGGTTTGCGGCAGCTTTTCCCTGCAATTCGGGGACCCTGTGGTGCTTGCTGAATACACCGCAGGGTCACTGAAATGGGATCGGCAAAAGGAACCGTATTGAAGAGAACGAAAAGTCACCGAACTTGCGGTGACTTTTCGAATCTCTTTGAATTACCCTGTATGTGTTTTTAGATGTTCAACAATCCTTTCCTTTAACATGGTTTCCATTAATTTTCCCACTACTGACGTAAGACTAACTAAAAGAACTCCATTATAGGTTAGCAGTTTTTCTTTATTGAACATACTGTTATTTTGATGACCTGAACTGTGATTGCTTTCATGTATACAATGAGGACAATCAGTTGACCGAGTGACAGGAGAAAAACTTAAGAAAAAATCTTAAAAGAACGGGAAATGTCTTTCGAACCTAAAAAGCTAATTTTACTGAGCCAGGACCCAGAGAGATTCTGTTGCACATGAGTGTGATACCTACAGCTCTATGAAGCAATATTTTTTGTCCTTCGTTTTTTGTCTTTTTTGTATTTAAGATTTTTATTTTGCAAAGAAGTAAGGTCACAAACTGACCCATAAAATTGTCCTCGCAGGGCCAAACAGCTCAATCACATATAGAATTTAAAATATAAAATATAAAACAGCTGCAAATCCTCAAAAGAAACGCATCAAATATGAGAGAGGGGCCTTCATATGTAAGCATAAAATATCAGAAAACGGGTGGGGGGGGCAAACATCAGAAGGAAAAATTCCACAAAATAACAAGAAAGTTACTGCTAGGATGTCGCCAGCCAGGGACATACAGGTCACAAAAAATGAGCAAGAGAAAAAAGGGCTGAAAGTCCGCGCAGAAAAATAGCAAATCATATCGAAGCATCGAAAAGGCGGAACGGCTCCCGGAGTAGTACCCTCAGCCAGTGTCTCTTAATGGCATCAGACGTAAGACAGGCAGGGCTACGCTTTGCAGGCCAGGTCGGGCAGGAAAAGCACTGTCAAAGACGGGGAGTGAGATCCGCAAAGGCCAGAAGCCCACGTGGTGGATACTGCAGACGTCTAGTCCCCAAGCTGGCCTAGTGGACACGCAAGCCGCGCCGCGTGACGAAGGCCGACACTGCCTCCTTTCAGCGCAAAGCCCACCAGTCTCAGTCGGCGTCCCCGGTGCAAGCCTCGTGGCCGACATTCCCACGTCTATCGGTGCAGCAGCAGCCTCATACACTTGTCTCTTGGCCGTGCTCCCCCTCCGACACGCAGATGGCAGGCGCAGTCCATGATCTGGGCCTCCAGGCCCACCACTCCACAGATCAGCATCTCCAGCCAGACATCTGTCAGGTTCAGCATCCCCGGTGTCTCTTCCTTCGGGTCCTCAGACTCCTGGTCAGCTCCCAGCAACGCTATCAGCCGCCGCCATGGACGGCAGGTAAGTGGACTCTCTTCAACCCCCGGAGTCTGATTGAGACAGGCCTCGAGGGCATCAAACCAAGCCTCCATTCCACTGGCAGGCGGAGGGTGGTCCAAATTGTGCCGTTCTGGTCGCTTCTCTGGGTCCCTCACCAGGGGGACATCAGGTGTAGCCAGAGGATGGGGGCCCTCCATCCCCACTGTCTGCATCCAACAAGTCCCCAGCAGAGGTGCGCCTCAGGGGAACAAAGAGCGAGATGTCCAGGTGGCAAAAAAAAATAAAGGCCTCAAAATGGCCGACGGACGATCAGCGTTACCAGAAGACTTTCACATAAAACTCAGCTGTGCTTCGGCGAGGGGGCAATAACGGGCCCCAGAGCAATCCCCGTAATGGCCAGCCGTGCAGGGTCTCCACTGGTGCGTTATACACAGAAAAAGTCAAGCTAAAAAATCCCCATAACAGGAGAGTCCTTAAGAGCTTCAAGAAGACACGTCTGCCCTCATGCAGAGCTAGCGACGCCCCCCTTGTCCTTTGTTTTGAGGGTCATCTGCACTATATGTACTTTTTTCATTTTTTTTGAGGTTTGGAGGAATTGAGCGGAAAACGCAATTATCAAAGTATGCTGGAATCGCTTGTATGTATTTAAAGTACTTATATGGACATTACGGTTTTGATGGTCCAAACATAGAATTAATTCAAGGTTGCGACATTCTCTATTCGAAGGTGCTGGTACTGTACCTTTAAATGAAAACGTCTTCAAAATATCCCAGGGAGCAATATTTATGATCTTCTGTAATGCAGTCAAACGCATGTATAGATTTTCCAGTTCATTAAGTGTTCATTCCAAGGAGATTTTTTTTCAAGTTGCTCAAACTATTCTTGATGTGATACATAAACCTTATACATTAAGCATTCATAAAATATTCAGGCTGTGATCAGGGACAGACTGACAAATCAGGTGGTTATTCACTAACAACAATTGTTTGCTGTATTTGCAAACAAAAGCAAGTTTCAACCAAGACAAATGTTGGCATTCCAGAAAAGGGAGATTTAAACAGTGCAGGAGAAGAGTGAATGATGAAGTTTCCCTTCCCGTCATTTGTATTTCTCTGTTTGAAAGTTTGAAGTTTGTCAGAGTTTTAAACGTAAGTAATATAAATATTATAAGTACAATAAACAGTTTATAATGATTTATAAACACTGTAATATAACAATGGGTTTGGTTCAAAATCCCTACAACCAGGTTCCCTAATGCCAAAATCCCGACGGCCAACTTCCCTACACAGACAACTCCCTGACGGCCAACTTCCCTATACAGACAACTCCCTGACGGCCAACTTCCCTACAAGGCCAACTTCCCTACATGGCCAACTTCCCTATACAGACAACTCCCTGACGGCCAACTTCCCTATACAGACAACTCCCTGACGGCCAACTTCCCTACAAGGCCAACTTCCCTACACAGACAACTCCCTGACGGCCAACTTCCCTACACAGACAACTCCCTGACGGCCAACTTCCCTACAAGGCCAACTTCCCTACACAGACAACTCCCTGACGGCCAACTTCCCTACAAGGCCAACTTCCCTACACAGACAACTCCCTGACGGCCAACTTCCAGACACCCAAAATCCCAGCGTCTGACACTAACCCTACTCCCTAACCCCCTAAACCTAGCCCTAGCCCCAACCCCCTAAACCTAGCCCTAACCCTAACCCCCTAAACCTAGCCCTAACCCCCTAAACATAGCCCTAACTCTAACCCCTAAACCTAGCCCTAACCCTAACCCCCTAAACCTAGCCCTAACCCCCCCAAACCTAGCCCTAACCCCCTAAACCTAGCCCTAACCCTAACCCCCTAAACCTAGCCCTAAACCCCCTAAACCTAGCCAGAACCGTAACCCAGCTAAACCTAGCCCTAACCCACTTAAACCTAGGTTAGGGTGTTAGTATTAGGGTTAGGGTGTTAGTTTTAGGTTAGCCGCTGGGATTATGGATGTCTGGAAGTTGGCCGTGTAGGGAAGTTGGGATGTCCGGCACTTGTTCTGTCTGGAAGTTGGCCGTCGGGATGTTGGCATTATGGAACCAGGCTGTTGGGATTTTGTCCGGCACCCTATAACAATATAACACTTTAAATAATCATTATTTTATTTACAATATGTCACGGTGGCCCCCGCACCCCGGCGCCTGGCAGCAGCTTCCTCGCTGCTCGCTGGCCAGGCGCCGAATGATATTGCGGTCGCTTCCGCACACGTGGGGAAGCCGGGGGGCGGGGCCTGGCGGGCTGACGCGGACCCGCCGGGTTTAAAGCCCAGGCTCTCAGAAATGCCGGTGCCCTGACGTGGTAGTTACTTCCCGCAGAGCTCTTATACATTTGGCAAACAACTATTCTGTGTATTGACCCCTTGGCATTGGCAAACGACTATTCTGTGTATTGACCCCTGGCATTGGCAAACGACTATTCTGTGTATTGACCCCTTGGCATTGGCAAACGACTATTCTGTGTATTGACCCCTTGGCATTGGCAAACGACTATTCTGTGTATTGACCCTTGGCATTGGCAAACGACTATTCTGTGTATTGACCCTTGGCATTGGCAAACGACTATTCTGTGTATTGACCCCTTGGCATTGGCAAAATACCATTCTGTGTATGACCCCTGGCATTGGCGAACGAACCACTCTGTGTATGATCCCTGGCATTGGCGAACGAACCATTCTGTGCATAACCCCTGGTATTGGCATCAACTCTTCTAATTCTGGTATTGAGGTCAGTCTGTGTGGCACCCTAAGCACACATCAGACTACCCCTTGTGTTGTTAGGGTCTTGGGAAGAGCTAATTATTCTAATTTCTTGTGTATCATTCTGTGTCTGTCTAGTCGTGCCGACCACTCTAAGGATCGGAAGGGTAGAGACTGTTCTGTGTCTAGAAACCACTAGTCAGATAAAGCAGAGGGATCCGTGACGTCTCTCTTGTACGTGCTCTGTACTGCCATTCTTGTAGTCTGTCTAGTCGTGCCGACCACTCTAAGGATCGGAAGGGTAGAGAGTGTCCTGCGTATAGGGACCACCACTCTAGTATCAGGGGGATCCGTGACATTACGTCAGGGCCATGGATCCCGCAGACCTCTCTAATCAGTTGACACGTATTGCAGCCAGACAAGAAGAGCAGGACCATAGAATGGACCAGATTGCTCTTGCCCTGCAAACCCTGCTAAACCGATCCAGTTCTGGTACTGCAAGCCCGCCAGACCCAGTAGTGCCTAGGGTCAGTTCGGCCGCTCTCGAGGGTTGTAGGCTCAGTATGAAAGCACCCGTACGTTATGACGGAACACCGAACTTATGCTGGGGCTTTCTGACCCAACTCGAGATCTTATTCGAAAACAATCCCGGGTCCTGTATGTCTGATAAAGCCAAAGTAGGCTATCTGATTAATCACTTGACCGAAAAAGCTTTATTATGGGCCACGCCCTTGTGGGAGAACAAGAAACCCATCATATATGACTATGAGGGTTTTACCTCCGAGTTAAAGCGTACTTTTGATCCCTCTAGACGGGCTACCAATGCGGGTAGATCCCTGTTTCACATCAAACAAGGTAATAGGAGGGTTTCCGACTATGCCATAGAATTTAAGACTTTGTCTTCTGAGGTACACTGGCCGAACGACGTTTTAACCCTGGCCTTTACCGAAGGTCTGAACGAGGCGTTTATGTTTGAATTGGCTCCCCTAAAATTACCAGAACATCTGGATCATTTGGTTGATTTCTGCATCGCCATGGACGATCAAATCAGGGAAAGGAGACACACCAGAGACAGACCCAGAAGGGTCCTACCTCCTTTACCCTTAGTACCCAGGCATACCACTGCATCAGGTAACCTGGAGACCGTTAAGACCGATGTACCGGCCATTGAACCTATGCAGATAGGTAAAACGGGTATTTCAGAGGCAGAGAGAGCTCACCGGAGAGAAAGGGGGCTCTGTTTTTATTGTGCCGGGGCAGATCATTTCCGCCTTCAATGTCCTCAGAGACCCAGGGGTAGCAGGGGTGAGAGTGGCAAATCAGGTCAAAAGACAAGTAATACCCAGGTTATTGGTTCTCTGTATGCCTCCTTTGTGGATGATGAAAAAAAAAAAAACTCGGATTCTGTTACCCATCTCCCTCACCTGGGAGGGGGTTCACCTCGAGACTGAGGCATTCCTAGACTCTGGAGCCTCAGGTAATTTTATGGATAGATGTTTTGCTGCCAACCACCTCTTACCTCTGGTTCTAAAGGAGAGGCCTCTTATGGTAGAAGCCATAGACGGGAAACCCCTGTCATGTCCCCATATCACACACGACACTATCGATGTGTGCATGACTACAGGAGTTCTGCACTGTGAAACCATACGATTCCAGGTTATCGACTCTCCCTCATGTCCTGTCGTTCTAGGGTTCCCATGGTTGACAGAACATAACCCGGTGATTGACTGGGCCCAGCGAGATATAATGTGTTGGGGTCCTAGTTGCCAGTCAAAGTGCCTGGACAGGGTTAATGTGATTGGTAGTCTCAACATTGCCACAGCACCTCCTTTGTCCACTGAAGTCCCAGAATGTTATATGGCGCTAAAGGAGGTGTTCTCTAAAACCAGGACTGAGGTCCTACCACCGCATCGTCCTTATGACTGTGCTATAGAGTTACTCCCTGGTACTATGCCTCCTAGAGGACACGTATACCCCTTGTCTCAAAGGGAAAATGACATTATGGAGGAATATATAAGGGAGAATCTAGAGCGAGGATTCATCAGACGATCCTCCTCTCCAGCAGGAGCAGGTTTCTTTTTCGTTTCCAAAAAAGAGGGTGACCTGCGACCTTGCATCGATTATAGAGGTTTAAATAGGATTACCATAAGAAATGCATATCCAATACCTCTTATAACAGAATTGTTCGACCGTTTAAAAGGGGCCCGTATTTATACGAAACTTGATTTACGCGGAGCGTACAACCTGGTCAGGGTTAAGAAGGGGCACGAATGGAAAACGGCTTTTAATACACGTAGCGGGCATTATGAATACCTGGTGATGCCCTTTGGGTTATGCAATGCGCCAGCCGTTTTCCAGGACCTCATAAACGACACCCTAAGGGATTTCCTGCAAACGTTCGTTATAGTATATCTGGACGACATCCTGATATACTCTCCTGATAAGGAGACTCATCACGCCCACGTGAGACAAGTGTTGAAGAGACTATTGAGGGCTGGGTTATATTGTAAGCTAGAGAAATGCTTATTCGACATAGAGACAGTGCACTTCCTTGGGTATATAATAACCCCTGAAGGTTTCCAAATGGATCCTAAAAAACTCTCAGCGATTCTTGACTGGCCTGTACCCCAAGGGCTTAAAGCCATCCAGAGGTTTTTGGGTTTACTAACTACTACCGGAGGTTCATTAAAAATTTTTCGGCCTTGATAGCTCCCCTCACGGCTATGACTAAAAAGGGGTGGTGAATCAGAAGTGGACACCCCAGGCCAGTCAAGCCTTTGAGGCACTTAAACAGGCTTTCACCACTGCCCCTGTTCTCCGACATCCTGATCCGGCTCTGCCTTTCCAGGTTGAAGTTGACGCCTCCGAGCTAGGTCTTGGTGCAGTCTTGTCCCAAAGGGAGGCACCCGACAAGCCCTTGCATCCATGCGGCTTCTATTCCCGAAAGTTGTCCCCGGCTGAGAGGAACTATGATATCGGAAACAGAGAATTGTTAGCAGTTATTGCAGCCTTGACGGAATGGAGATACTTATTAGAGGGGTCTAGGGACCCCATTGTCATCATAACCGATCATAAGAATCTCACGTACATTGGAGACGCTAAACGGTTGAATGCCAGGCAAGCGAGATGGTCATTGTTTCTTTCCAGCTTTAATTTCGTCCTCACATACAGACCTGGGTCGAGAAACATTAAAGCAGACGCATTGTCAAGACAGTACGAGTCATACGAACATAACATCCAAGATCAACATCCCATTGTACCCCAGGAAAGGATTATAGCACTTACCACGATTAGTGTCTCGTCTCCTCTAATGTTAAGATTGCAGACCGCCCAGGGCACAGCTCCTGGGGGGAGACCTCCTGCGAAACTCTTTGTACCTGAGAACGAAAGGGAAGAGGTATTAAAACTGTATCATGATAACAAAATCTCTGGGCACATGGGGATCACCAAAACAGTGTCTAGTATACGTAAACTCCTTTGGTGGCCCACGGTGCGCCGTGACGTTAAAGATTACATAACCGTATGTGAAGTGTGCACAAGACATAAAAGTCCCAAAACAGCGCCTATTGGTTTACTCCAGCCTCTGCCAATCCCCGAACGACCATGGTCACATTTAGCTATGGATTTTATAGTAGAGTTACCTGAGTCTAGAGGGAATACTGTAATACTCACGGTCATAGATCGATTCTCCAAAATGGGTCACTATGTTCCTCTTCGGAAACTTCCTTCGGCAGCCGAACTGGTGCCCATTTTTGTTTCCAATGTGGTCCGCTTACACGGTATTCCTCTTGGATTGTCTCGGATAGGGGGACCCAATTCGTCTCCAGATTCTGGAAAGGGTTTTGCAAGAGTGTGGGGATAGACCTATCCTTCTCTTCGGCCTATCACCCCCAGACCAACGGGGCGGCGGAACGAGCCAACCAAAATATAGAAAAATATCTCAGGTGCTTTATATCCGAACGACAAGATAACTGGTCAGACCTGATACCGTGGGCAGAGTATGCCTTGAACAGTGCAGTAAGCGAAGCCACAGGACGTTCCCCCTTCTTCACTGTTTACGGTTTTGATCCTCCCGTGCTCCCTGCTACGTTTCCTGATACCGCGATTCCTGCTCTGGATGAGCATTTAGTGTCATTGAAAGAAACCTGGGGAAGGGTTAAACGGGCACTGGAGGATAGTAGTGTTACCCAGAAGATCAAAGCCGACAGACACAGGAGGCCGGCACCCGTGTATCAAGTTGGGGACAGGGTTTGGCTTTCTTCACGGAACATTAAGCTTTTAGTACCCTCCATGAAACTGGCACCCAGGTACATAGGCCCCTATAAGGTTCTGCGGCGAATCAATCCGGTCTCCTATGCTCTGGCTCTGCCCTCCCATATCAAGATACACAATGTGTTTCACGTGAGCCTTTTGAAACCACTTTTGTGTAATCGGTACACCAGGGTCCGTGTCCCCCCTCCTCCTGTCTCTGTGGAGGGCGAGGAGGAGTTTGAAGTTGAGGCCATTCTGGACGCCAGGGTTTCTAGGGGGGTCCTTCAGTACTTGGTTGACTGGGTGGGCTACGGCCCAGAGGATCGCTCTTGGCTTCCGGCTACTGAGGTTCATTGCTCCTCGGTTGGTGAGGGCTTTCTATTTGGCTCATCCCCGCGCCCCTGGGGGTCGTCCAGTGGCCGCCCGTAGAGGGGGGGTTCTGTCACGGTGGCCCCCGCACCCCGGCGCCTGGCAGCAGCTTCCTCGCTGCTCGCTGGCCAGGCGCCGAATGATATTGCGGTCGCTTCCGCACACGTGGGGAAGCCGGGGGCGGGGCCTGGCGGGCTGACGCGGACCCGCCGGGTTTAAGCCCAGGCTCTCAGAAATGCCGGTGCCCTGACGTGGTAGTTACTTCCCGCAGAGCTCTTATACATTTGGCAAACAACTATTCTGTGTATTGACCCCTTGGCATTGGCAAACGACTATTCTGTGTATTGACCCCTTGGCATTGGCAAACGACTATTCTGTGTATTGACCCCTTGGCATTGGCAAACGACTATTCTGTGTATTGACCCCTTGGCATTGGCAAACGACTATTCTGTGTATTGACCCCTTGGCATTGGCAAACAACTATTCTGTGTATTGACCCCTTGGCATTGGCAAACGACTATTCTGTGTATTGACCCCTTGGCATTGGCAAAATACCATTCTGTGTATGACCCCTGGCATTGGCGAACGAACCACTCTGTGTATGATCCCTGGCATTGGCGAACGAACCATTCTGTGCATAACCCCTGGTATTGGCATCAACTCTTCTAATTCTGGTATTGAGGTCAGTCTGTGTGGCACCCTAAGCACACATCAGACTACCCCTTGTGTTGTTAGGGTCTTGGGAAGAGCTAATTATTCTAATTTCTTGTGTATCATTCTGTGTCTGTCTAGTCGTGCCGACCACTCTAAAGATCGGAAGGGTAGAGACTGTTCTGTGTCTAGAAACCACTAGTCAGATAAAGCAGAGGGATCCGTGACGTCTCTCTTGTACGTGCTCTGTACTGCCATTCTTGTAGTCTGTCTAGTCGTGCCGACCACTCTAAGGATCGGAAGGGTAGAGAGTGTCCTGCGTATAGGGACCACCACTCTAGTATCAGGGGGATCCGTGACACAATATACTTAAGTAGGATTAATAAGGGGCTATTCAAAGAAAGCCGTATTGGCCACCGAATTGCACTGAATGTTGAATTTCTCTGTACGGTGCAATTTCGTGGCAATTTAGTTATTCCACAAACTGACAATTCGGCATATATTGGCGAATTGCCAGCAAAATACAGTGCAATTCGACAGCAGAAAAATTCCTCAGGGAAGTAATGGATAATCTATTCAGAGAATGCAGCATCGAAAGTTGTCAAAATGCCCTGATTTTCAGTGCTTTCATTCGACAGGTTTAACCCCTTAGGGACCGCTGACATACCATGTATGTCCTGCCCACGGGTCTCCCTTAGACCCGCGGACATACATAGTATGTCATCGGCTCCTAACCTCCCTCCCGCCCGATACTTACCTCCCTCGCTGGATCCCAAGCAGATCTGGCAGGGAGGAAGCCTGCCCCTGTGATTTAGATGGGCCGGCGAGCTCGATGACATCACCACGCTACATGGTGACGTCATCAGCAGGCGGCCCCATTGAAATCAATGGAGGGGAGGGGGGGCTCATTCGGAGTCCTCTATCTCCCCAACCATTGAAGATAGAGTGCTGAAAGTTACACCGCTGGAAAGGGGAGAGTCTCCCCTTTTCAGCGGTGTGAAGCATTAACTATTTCGCTGCCAGATCGCGATTCAGCGCAAATTTGCGCCAAATCGCGATTCAAACCTGGAGGGGGCTGACATTGTGGTGGTCAGCCAAGCCTCCAGGTCACCCCCCATCCACTGACATCCCCACCATATGTGTGAGGATGTCAGTGGGCCAGTTATCCAGAGAGCAGGCAATTCACAATTCACAGGCAAATTCGCAATTGCCTGAACATATGGTGCCTGTTCAGTGCCTGTTCGAGGGCAGTGAAATCCCCATGAAAAGCACTGCTTCGGCTATTCAGAGAACACAAACCAGCAGTGAACGGTTCCCTAAATGCCCTGCCATTCGGTGGTTTAATTCAACAGGTTTATTCAGGAGAATCCCATAGGCTTCAATGTGTGCAGTACTGGAGACAGTATCTCCAGAAGGATACAGACATCTTAGAGAGAGTTCAGAGAAGGGCTACTAAAATGGTGTACGGCTTGAAGGAGAAAAGTTACCAGGAAAGGCTTAATGATCTTAACATGTACAGCTTGGAAAAAAGACGAGACAGAGGAGATATGATAGAAACATTTAAATACGTAAAGGGAATCCACAAGGTAGAGGAGGGAAGTAAATTTAAAAGGAAACAAAGTAGCAAAACAAGAGGACATAGTCTTAGATTAGAGGGGCAAAGGTTTAAAAGTAACATCAGGAAGCATTATTTTACTGAGAGAGTGGTGGATACATGGAACAGCCTTCCAGTTGAAGTGGTAGAGGCCAAAACAGTAATTGAATTTAAGCAAGCATGGGATAGGCATAAGGCTATCCTAAACAAAAGATAAATCCAGGTAAAGTATCCATGTAATTGGGCAGACTAGATGGGCCGAAAGGTTCTTATCTGCCGACATTTTTCTATGTTTCTATGTTCCGTTCATTATAAAATTCTGCAGTAAAGAGTCTCTTTATTTATATATTTTTTAGGATATTTTAAGCATTTTTCTGAAATTTCTTTTTTTTTTTTTTAAAAGTCCGATTTTTCTTTTTTTTTAAAGTTTTCTTCTTTTTTTTTGTAACAGCCCTTTTTATTATCATTCCCTGGACCTCATATGTAGATTTCAGACATTTTCGCTCAGTAGTTTCTTTGCAAACAGCGTTTCATTTTCAAACATTCACACAAACTGTTTTGCTAATTTATTCACTGCCTCGTCTGCGGTCTCAGCTGCTTCGCTGCTGCGTGTGATCGGCTCCTGCTCGGGTTTTTCGGCAGGTTAATCCAGATGTTTTTGCGGGTTTTCGGCGTGCATTCGGTGGGTTTTGCGGTTCGTTTTCGTCAGGTTTGCGGTAGCTTTTCCCTGCAATTCGGGGACCCTGTGGTGCTTGCTGAATACACCGCAGGGTCACCGAAATGGGATCGGCAAAAGGAACCGAATTGAAGAGAACGAAAAGTAACCGAACGTGCGGTGACTTTTCGAATCTCTTTGAATTACCCTGTATGTGTTTCTTTCTGTTCTCTGTTTAAGGTCCGATCATATGCTAAAATGTATATAGATTACAATATATGAACGGTAATTTATGTATGTTCTACCGAGCAAAGCACCATCATTTTTGATTTATGTGTAACATAGGCAACACAGAGTGGTGGCAAGCAATGGTTGTTTGGTCCACTTTGTTCTTGTTGTATATACCTAGATTTTGGTGTGCTTAGTGCTTAACCTCCTAATTTGGTTATTGTGTAACAAATGTGACATCATATGCATTGTGAATGTAAAAAGCTGGTCTACCAGATAATGCGTAAATAGTTCCTGAGCCGAAATGTCAGAGCAAGACTGTATTTTCCAGGAAAACTTTGTAGCATCCGTTGAATTATCTTCTGAAGTTATTATCATGTGGAATAATAATGGTAGTCTTTGTGAACAAAGATTATTTTTACGCTTAATTTTAATCTTTTTTTTTGTGCAAATGTCAAGTCAGTATTTTCTATAAACAGATCACAAAGAGTACAGTGTTCATATATTGTTTATATAAAAACAAAAAACAGATAAATATTTCTGTGTAATAAGGGGACACATACAGGGTAATTCAAAGAGATTCGAAAAGTCACCGCACGTTCGGTGACTTTTCGTTCTCTTCAATTCGGTTCCTTTTGCCGATCCCATTTCAGTGACCCTGCGGTGTATTCAGCAAGCACCACAGGGTCCCCGAATTGCAGGGAAAAGTCACCGCAAACCTGACGAAAACTAACCGCAAAACCCACCGAATGCACGCCGAAAACCCTCAAGAAACATCTGGATTAACATGCCGAAAGCCACAGAAAAACCCGAACAGGAGCCGATCGAAGCCTTCGACACAGCAGAAGAGGCAGTGAATAAATTAGCAAAACAGTTTGTATGAATGTAAGAAAGTGAAACGCTGTTTGCAAAGAAACTACTGAGCGAAAATGTCTGAAATTTACATATGAGGTCCGGGGAAAGATAATAAAGAGGGCTGTTACAGAAAAAATAAGAAAACTTAAAAAAAATAAAAAAAATCGGACTTTTTAAAAAAAACTAATTTCAGAAAAATGCTTAAAATATCCTAAAAAATCTATAAATAAAGAGACTCTTTACTGCAGAATTTTATAATGAATGGTTTATTAGATATTGAATTAAAACGGGAATATTTTTAACATTGAAGCCTATGAGATTCTCCTGAATAAATTTGCCGCATGAAACCTCCGAATGGCAGGGCATTTCAGGAACCTTTCACTGCTGGTTTGTGTTCTCTGAATAGCCGAAGCAGTGCTTTTTCATGGGGTTTTCACTGCCCTCGAACAGGCACCGAACAGGCACCGTATGTTCAGGCAATTCGCCAGGATTTAGCGAATTGCCTGCTCTCTGGATAGCCGAATGGCCAAGAAAGGTAACCCAACGCTGATTTTCAGCGTTCGGTTACCTTTCTCAAGCAATTTGGATCTCTTTGAATAACCCTGATAATGTGTGCTTTATTGATCAGGACTTATTTTATTCTCCTTTGAATGGTTTCATTTTTATTTATCATAAATAAATCTGTATTTGTAGTTTATCAGAACGTATCGTATTTTTCTTCTAGCGATCGGCTGCCACGTGACAGGTTGAGCCTGTCTATATTCTAAAATGCTGGTTTGTTTACAGATTGACTTAACACCAGCATTTAGGAGCCAGTATTTTTTATTTGGCCAGTGCACTTGTGTTCTTATTCAAATTATACAAAGTATAGGAAGCGTAAATCGTAAATGCCCAGTAACTTGCTGTACAAGCTCCATTGCAACTTGACTTGGAATAGCTGCCAAGCCACTAACATTACTGAGTGGAGCCACAGGAGTCAACAGCACAGTGCTCCCAGCTCCTCCAGAATCAGCCCTCAAGGACCGAATTCCACTCTTGCCAGTAAGATATCGTCAACTGGGGCTGATGTATAGAACAGCTCCAGCCGATATCCTAACATTTGAAATTTCTATTCTGACCTTGTTGCAAGCTGAGCTTTCCGTTATTGTGGCTCCTTACTGTAAATTAATGGCTCCTATACTTTGCATACCTTGTAAAGGAGGCCTTAATTTGCACCTAACTCATTATTCTCTTCAGAGTAAGTATTTCTGAAAGAAATATTGACTCCAAGAACCTGGTGTTAAGTGATTATAGTTTTGCAAAATCACTTGATGAAAAATACAGCTGAGAAAAAATCCCAAACGTATCTCTCATCTCATGGTGAAGAGGGTGACACAGTCCATCCCTTCCTCTCACCGTGAGCAGCGGGAGACTGGGAACAAAGAGTTCCCAATATCCGTTCATGATTCTGCTACGGCTCCTGTGTGGTCCTGCTAGTGGGAGTTTTGCTGCTCCTCACTACATCCCACACTATAGGGTTCTCCTGAAGAAGCCATTTTTAACCCTGTATATAATGGCGAAATGCGTTGATGAGATTCACACTGAATTTAACCTTTGCTGCTTCATAAAAGATGTAGTTATATTCTACCCCTTTTTTTTACCTCTTACCAGTTATTGGCCTTTTTTGGTTGATTTTATCAAGTCTAAATATTTAGAAAAGGATTTTATTTTCTCTATTCTCCTTTTGACGATCGATTTACTATTTTGGCTGATAATGCGGTATTACCCGATATTGTACAACCTAGCATGTGTTTGACTCGCTTATTTTTACTGCACTGAAGATAAGCTCCATCCACAGGACCTCTTCCTTGTCTGTTACCATACAGGACAATATGCTGTACTCTTGGTAGTATATAAATATTTTTCAGGTTACAGGTCTTTTGTGGTACTTCTTATGTAGGCGTAGTACACCCTTTAGAACGTTTTCCTCACTTTCCTATCCAAATACAGACCCTCAAAGGCCCGTTTCTTACTTATCGAGGAGATCTTCTCTATACTCGTTTAGGGCGTTGTGCGTCTCCTGCTAAATATGCCTTTTTTCATGTTTTGGGTGTTGCTTTTGCTTATTATATATATTGTATTGTTATATATATATATATATATATATATATAGCTTCTATCAATGAACTATGAAAGGTTATGTTTTATTCCTTACACTTATTCTACATTGGTTTTGATTCATTGGTATTAGGGTTACCCCCTTATTTTTTCAAGTGATTAATCTTCTAGTATCTTATTTTTCAACCTACCAGTGCTGCTGGTACTCCAATTTATATATATTATCATTGATTCTAGTTTTGCAAAATTACTTACTGGAAAATACAATTGACAAACAATACCAAATGTATCTCTCATCTCATGGTGAATATGGCAGCACAGTTCGCCTCTTCCGCTCACCAAGAGCAGCGAAAGACTGGTGTCATCATGGTTTCCACGATTTCTGGTACCTGGCAGTTGGCAGCAGCTTCCACGTACCTCGCTGGCCTGCCGCCGAGTGAAATAGACAGCGATCGTGGCCGCGGATCATTAATGGGGGTGGGGCGCAGTGTGATGACACAACACCCGCCAGATTCAAAAACCAAATGGTGGTGTTGAGCTCACTGCCCTGTCATGGTTCTCCCTTCACAAATAGTTCCCAATATCCCCTCCACGATTCTGTGGTTCCTGTGTGGTCCTGCTAGAGGGAGCTCACGGTAGGGTTGCTCTGGTCTCCATGGGGTCCTATGGACTTCAGGTGCCGATACCTGCAGGACTGCTGCTGGTATCACTCTACATCTCCATCTTATTCAGAGGCCAGAGGCTTGATCGGAACAGGTGCGGTAAAAGAGAGCCGGTAAGGAAAATCAGTAATAGGGGCATGGAGCCCCAAGTGTTTTACTATAGGGGTTATTTACTGACAGGGTTATTCAGAGAAAGGTGAAAACCAGGAGGACTGGCAGGAGAAAAGAACAATGTAGACCAAATAGCCGATTTGGAAAGTGATATAAATGGGCGAATTTTTGTGATTTGGCTGTTTTGACCTAGAATTTTCACTTCTCCTGCCAATTCTCTGACTTGCCTCAGTTCTGCTGCAACCTTTGCTATGCTCATACATTTTCCCGACACTTTTCCAGTTTCAAAAAGGAGAACTGTAACTATCCACCAAAATGGAAACATTTTGTACAGCAATGATGGACTGAGAATAGACTTGTTCTAAAGCAAATAAAGTTGGTACCACTGTTTAACCAGATTTGAAGTTGGCTGTAGTTTAATTTTGCTTCTCTGGATAGCTGAAGAGCTCCACAGTTGTATCAACTGTGATATATGCCGTTGTATGCATGTATGGTGGAACAACAGTGTTTAGTGAATAAACCCTTATATAACACCATTTGCATTCTTTATTTCCTTTCTATGTAAGTGTGAGTCTTGTACTGTTTTTGCATGTACTTCCTAGTGTCTTACGACATGTCAGGTTGTGTTAAACACAATTCTTACAGGGTTATTCAGAGAGAGGTGAAAAGCAGGAGAATGACTGGAGAAAGGAAAATTCTAGGTCAAACCAGAAAAATTCTCCCATTTATCTCACTTTCCAAATTGGCTATTTTGACCTAGAATTTCCCATTCTCCAGTCATTCTCCTGCTTTTCACCGCTCTCTTATAGCTGGTGTTAAGTGATTTTGCATTTGCAAAATCACTTAACACACTGTGAAAACCGCCGAAAAATCCCATACTCACCTCTCATCAGGGCAGGCCCAAGACATTGTGCTGCCTGGAGCGAAGGATGAAATGCTGCCCCCCAAAAAAAACCACACAGTGTGTATGAGCGTATCACAGTGCGCCACATCAATAAAATTCAAAAACACTCATACACACTGTACATTAGAATTTTATTGCTCTGGAGCTCTGTGACACAGTAATGTGAGGTGTGTATAACTAAGCCCAGAGTTTCACATACCCAGCAGAGCCCAGTGTCACATACCCAGCAGTGCTCAGTATCACATACCCAGCAGTGCTCAGTATCACATACCCAGCAGAGCCCAGTATCACATACCCAGCAGAGCCCAGTGTTCACATACCCAGCAGTGCCCAGTTTCACATACCCAGCAGAGCCCAATGTCACATACCCAATGTGACGGAACCATTCTCTTCCGCCTATCCTGACTCTCCAGACACCCCTTCGTTGCAGTCAGCCCGGCTACTGGGAGCGCTGTCCTCAGTGCCTCGAGCAGCTTGGCCCGCCTGCTTCTGTTTCTCTGCCCTGGGGCCGTTAGTAATTTCCAGAAGGCCGCTCTGTGCCTTCTGAGGTGAGTGCGTAGTGTAGCGTGGCTGAAGGAGAAACCAGACGCGGCTGTATGTTCCAACAGGATTCTCTCTCTCTCTCTCTCTGAGATCTTTAATGAACAAAAACGCCACAATTTATGCTGAGATCCAACAGCCATAATTTGCATAAATGACCCACATTGACCTACTAAAATGCTAATTACATTATGTCAGATTTTTACAATAAACATTCCTCTTTCTTCATATCACACATCATTTACATATTCTATTGTAAAGGAAATCAGTTAGGGTTTGGCTGAGACAATGGTGACTCCCATCCTCTGAGACATGTAACAGATAGCAGATGAACAAAGAGAAAACCCTTTTGCCTAATCACAAATTACTCAAACCTATTTTACAATGTATACGAAAGAAAGCATTTGAACTCGCTGCAGGTAGTATCTTTAAAAAAAAACACATTTCTACCTAAAGAAATATAAGTATATTTAAAACTAAAGCTACGCAATTTACACTAAACTAATTTAAACTAAAACCAAACGATGTAAAATAGATTTAAAATCACACGATACAAATGAACACAAAGTCTCTTGGGGTCTGAAGCACGGAGTGCCACGTCAGCTTCATGACATATGTCCCCCCTTCCAGAACGGCAGGGCAAGCTTAGATCCCAAACGGATCACTTGCCACTGACGAGACTTCTCACTTTGTCCCTTTTCTGCGCCACCCTCAAAGTTACAGGGTGCTGGCGCACAAGCACCATCAGTGGGGTCTGATGGTCGCTGCAGGGTTGTGGGTCCATAGTCCCGGGGTAAGAGGCAAGACACCCCTCTTGTCCAGTGCGCCACGCAACAGGCCACCAAAGTCCACAGAGAAAAATTGTTCGGTAGTGGGCACACTGGGGCTCCTCCCCACATGTCTTTTTCTCCAGCAAATTTCTGAAGCCCCAGGACCAGAACCCAGTCAGTATTTACAGTCCCCAGTCTCTTCTTCTGCTGATGCCCCCCTCCCAAACATTCAAAAGGGGCCCACCCCACAATCCCAAATGGATGCAAGTCGTCCTGGGACCAGGAATTTGGTAGCCTCTCAGGATGGTCACTCACCGGTTGCCATGGCAGGTGGGCTGTGGTCTCCATCTTCCTCGATGACCCAGCACACTCTGTGGTCAACACAGCGTCTGGCTCCAGCAGCACGGGGTACACTCGCCACTGGGTAGCAAGGCTGACTGCCTCCTCACCCTGATGACCGCTCTGTTCTGCGGGTGGCTCTTCACCTGGGGCCAGGTCGACCTCCACTGCCAATGTGAGGCTGATCTCTTTTCCAAGCTCATCTCTCTGGAGTAACTCCTCACCGACGGCATGCCACCTGACAATCTCGCCCAGTGTCACATACCCAGCAGTGCCCAGCGTCACATACCCAGCAGAGCCCAATGTCACATACCCAGCAGTGCCCAGTTTCACATAAGCAGTGCCCAGTGTCACATACCCAGCAGAGCCCAGTGTCACATACCCAGCAGTGCCTAGTTTCACATACCCAGCAGTGCCCAGCATCACATACCCAGCAGAGCCCAATGTCACATACCCAGCAGTGCCCAGTTTCACATACCCAGCAGTGCCCAGTGTCACATACCCAGCAGAGCCCAGTGTCACATACCCAGCAGTGCCCAGTTTCACATACCCAGCAGAGCCCAGTGTCACATACCCAGCAGTGCCCAATTTCACATACCCAGCAGTGCCCAGTGTCACCCAGCAGTGCCCAGTTTCACATACGCAGCAGAGCCCAGTTTCACATACCCAGCACACACACACAGTCAGTCTCACACACACACAGTCAGTCAGTCACACAGGGGAGAGTGATGGGAGTGTAGGAAGGAGAGAGACTTATACTTACCAGCAGGCTCTGTCTGCCTCCATATGCTGCCCAGCGCCTGCTTCTTTCCCTTTACAGAGCTGTTCCCCCCTGTTCCCCCCATGGGCACCACCTGGTGGCATCACTGGAACATTGCATGCCGGGACATGTAGTTCTAAACTGGTTCTCTGCAATATGTAGTAAACCAGGCTAGAACTACACTTCCAAGCATGCAATGGTCTCGTGATGACAGCAGGCGGCACCCAGACAGGTAGCTAGTCCAGAAACTCGTCACGGAACAGCCACTGCGTCGGCCTCCATGAGATGCCGGCGCAGCGGCGCTGTTTAGCAAACAGTGCAGGGGATCGGCGGCAAAATCTGCTGCTCCCCCAAAATCTGCTGCTCCCCAAAACCTGCCGTCTGGAGCGGTTGCTCCGAACCGCTCCATGGTCACGCCGGCCCTGCCTCTCATCCTGCAGTAGACAAGGCGGTGTGATCCGTCTCTGCCAGCAGCAGAGTGAGACTGGGAACAAATAGTTTCTAGTTTCCTTTGGTGAGTCATCCGAGGTGTTGCACAATCTTATGAAAATACGGTCATGTAGAGCTCATGGTCAGTAATCACAGGGCTCCATGCAGGGGCGTACCTAGAATATTTGGCACCTGGGGCAGATCCTATATTTGGCACCCCCCCCCCCAACTTTAAAATGTAAAAAAAAAAAAAAAAATAACACACACTTTTTTAATGTTTTCAAAAATATTTTAGTTATAGCATTCTGGCAGGACATGATATAGGGATGAGCCGAACACCCCTGAGTTCGGTTCGTATTCGAACCCGAACTTTCCAAATGTTTGAATCCGAACTCGAACTCAACACAAGTCAATGGGGCTGAAAATTCGATTTTTAGAGTGCCCTCCAAGAGGGCATATATGCTAGATATTTGCCATAAAAGGTGTATGGGGGTCCGGGTAGTGCCCTGGGGGACTGGAAACAAGGACAAAAAGTTTAAAAAAAAAAACGTTTTTAAAGGAACAGTGAGTTTTCCATGAAATAAGGGTTAAAAATGAAAACAAAAAATTCCTTCAAATATCGTGCCTAGGAGGTCCCCATAACCTGCCCATGAAGTGGCGGATTTCTAGGATGTATAGAAACACTTGAAAACAAAAAAAATAACATTTCAAAAGACGGTAAATGCTTTTCCTTTAATCTATCCATAAACAACTGCTTGGGGCGGCAGTCTGTATGAAAAGAGGAGACATTTTCCAAAGCGTAGAAAATGTTTAGTGATTTTTTTTGGCAAAATTATTGTGAAACTTATGCAGGCTTTGGATGAAAGTAACAATAGGTGCTTTAAAATTGGGCCTTTAGCATCGGCAACAGTGCAGTCACACCGTAACCCCTCTGAGGATATGAATCTGATACAGGCGTCAGTGGCAGTGCACCCAAATATTGTGCTTTTGGTGCCAGGCCTGCAAGTACTATCACACAGTAACCCCTCTGTAGTATTGTGGAAGAATGCAGGGGTGGACCTTGCGGTCCTATATTAAAAAGATATGCATCTGTTAAAGGCGTCAGTGCACCCAGATATTGTGCTTTTGGTGCCAGGCCAGCAAGTGCATTCATACAGTAACCTCTCTGTGGTATTGTGAAAGAATGCAGGGGTGGACCATGTGGTCTTATATTAAAAATATATGAATCTGGTAATGGGCGTCAGTGCACCCAGATATTGTGCTTTTGGTGCCAGGCCAGCAAGTACTATCATACAGTAACCCCTCTGTAGTATTGTGGAAGAATGTAGGGGTGGACCTTGTGGTCCTATATTAAAAATATATGAATCTGGTAATGGGCGTCAGTGCACCCAGATATTGTGCTTTTGGTGCCAGACTGCCAGGCCAGCAAGTACTATCATACAGTAACCCCTCTGTAGTATTGTGGAACAGTGCAGGGTTGGACCCTGCGGTTCAAAAAATTTAAATGATACAAATGTGGCACAGGTGTCAGTGCAGCCAAATATTGTGCCTTTCATGGCAGCAAGTGCCTTCACACCGTAACCCTTTTGTGGTATTGTGGAAGAGTTCAGTGCTGGAGGTTTTGTGAATGCAGAAGACATCCCTGATCTATTCCGTTACTTCAGCATCAGGGGATTGATAGCTGCTGATCCAGGACTGATTAATTTTTATAAATGTCAGCCGGTCTACAGAGTCCGTGGACAGACGCACTCTTTTGTCTGTGACAAAACCTCCAGCGGCACTGAACGTCCTTTCAGAAAGCACGCTAGATGACGGGCAACCTAGTAGCTGCATAGTATATTGGCTAAGTTCTGGCCAGTGATCCAATCTCAACACCCAGTAAGCCAGTGGATCATCTGCTGGAAACGTATCCAGGTCTGCCCTTGCCGCTAGGTAGTCCTGCACCATATGGTGAAGACGCTGGCAATGGGTGCCTACATTTGACGTCCCTAGGTGTCGTGGACTAAAAAAATTAAAAAATGCATAAGTCAAGCGGCCCTGGCCTTCACCACTATTTCTCTGATCATCCGCAGCCTCAGAAGCACGTGTGTCATCACTTGGTAACCTACCAGTGCCTGGAAAGGTGTTACACAAGTGTCGCTTTAGAGCGTCCTCAAGTTTCTTCATCCTGTGCTCCCTCTGTGCGGGCAGGATGAGCTCTGCAACTTTACCCTTGTATCATGGATCAGGAAGGGTTGCCAACCAGTAATGATCCCTCTCCTTTATAGCACGAATCCTGGGGTCCTTTAGCAGGCTTTGCATTAAAAGGGAGCCCATGCAGCGTAGGTTGGAGGTGGCATTAGCTTCCGAGTCTTCCTGGTCAATGAGGATGACCCCGTCGTGCACTTCCTCCTCCCAGTCACGCACTAGCCCTTGTGTTTCTGGGCACACGAAACCCTCCCTTGAGGAATCCCCACCTTCAATGCCCCACTACTTAAATATTCCTCCTCCTCATCCTCCTCCTGTCTGATCTGAGTAGGACCCGCTGGAATGCTGTCTGCGGAAAGACTGGGGCCTTGAGAGCTAGGGAAGGCCTCCTCTTCCTCCTGCTGCTCTGCCTCTAGAGCCACATCTATAATTCCCCGCAGAGTGTGCTCCAGCAGGAACACTAAAGGAATTGTGTCACTGATGCATGTATGCACTGTCCCTGCTCACCATCCTCGTTGCCTCCTCAAATGGTGACAGTACAGTGCATGCATCCTTGATCATCAGCCACTGTGGGGGGGGGAAACCAAGTTGACCTGAACCTGTCCTTGTGCCATACTCACACAGGTACTCGTTGATGGCCCTCTGCTGCTTGTGCAGACACTGCAGCATTGCTAATGTTGAGTTCCACCTGGTGGGCATGTCACAGATCAGACAGTTTGTGGGAAGGTGGAATTCTCTTTGAATTTCTGCCAGGCGAACGCTTGCTGGGAATGACCGTCTGAAGTGGCTGCAGACTTTTCTGGCCTGGCTGAGAAGCTCTGCCAGCCCTGGGTACTTGGTTAGGAAACGCTGTACCACTAGATTTAGGACGTGTGCTAGGCATGGTACATGCGTCAATTTACCCTTGCGTAGGGCGGAGAGAAGGTTGCTGCCATTATCACAGACGATCATTCCCAGCTGAAGCTGGCGTGGTGTTAACCATCTCTGCACCTGGCCCTGCAGAGCTGACAGAATTTCTGGCCCGGTGTGGCTCTTGTCTCAAGCACAGTATGGTTTATTTTTGCTTGAGCCATTGCGTAGCCCCTGTCAGGCATCGGTTTAACTGCCACTTCACCAGAGACAGAGAAGGAGGAGGAGGAGGAGGAAGAGGGAGAGGTGGTGGTGGTGGAGCAGACAGACCTCATACAAGCAGCCTTCTGGAGGCGTGGTGGATGAACAAGCTCCAGCATAGAGCCCCATCTTGGATCCCTCCCAGCTGCAATCAGAGTTACCTAGTGTGCCGTGAAGGAAATGTAACGACCCTGTCCATGCTTGCTGGACCACGTTTCTAAAGTCACATGCACCTTGCTGCTGACTGCCTTTCCCAATGACTCGATAACATTGTCTTCCACGTGCTGGTATAGTGCTGGAATGGCCTTGCGTGAAAAGTAATGGCGTTTTGGAACCTGCCACTGTGGTACAGCACATTCAGCAAATTCACAGAAGGGAGCAGAGTCCACCAGCTGGAAAGGCAGCAGCTGTAATGCGACTAATTTTGCTAAGCTGGCATTTAGACGCTGTGCTTGGGGATGGTTGGAACTATATTTTTTCTTACGCTGCAGCAGCTGCGGCAACGTAATCTGACTGCGTAAATCTTCAGCTGATGGGATGCTGTCACATTGTGAGGAAGGACCTGGTATATCCTTTACTGTAGCATCATCCCTGTCAGTGGAGGTTGCAGGCAATGACATGGCAGGACATACAGTGGGGGTAGAGACAGATGAGGAGGAGGAGGACCTACGCAAAGTTTTGTGCCAACGGGATGTGTGGCAGGAGGTCATATGTCGCCTCAAGCATGTCATACCCAAGTGTCCAGTGTCTTTCCCATGCTTAAGCCTCATCTGACATAGATTACAAATAGCAACAGTGGGGTCTGCTGCACATTTCTTAAAGAACTCCCAGCAGACAGCAGAGTTCCTGCGTGTGTGCTTTGAGACAACAGCTCTCTGCACTGGAGCAGCTCTGACATCTGATGCCTTGGACTGGCTAGTGCTACGGTTGGTCATAGAGGATGTTGTGCCTCGTGTTTGCTGTGCCTCCTCCTCCTCCCCCTCCTCCTCACTTGATTCCTCTGTTCGATCTGGCACCCAGGTGGAGTCAGTGACCTCATCATCAATGTCATCTTCACCCCCTATCTCCTCGTCACTGGAGCCAACTTGGCAGTATGCTGCAGCTGCTGGGGCAACATGAGTGCCAGTTATTTGTGTGTCATCACTGGTACCCCATTCCTCTAGGTTGATTATACTCCCTTCCTCAACCTCAGAGATTGAATCAGAGCAATGTACTTGCTGCGCATCCTCAAGCAGCATGTCACTGTCATTGCAGTCAAACAATTCAGCTGACTCCTCCATGTGTGATAGCGAGGCTACGGCAGGAGTAGCTGTGGACATGGAGGCTGCATTAGATGCTTTGACAGCTGAGGTGGACTGTAAAGCACTACAAGCCTGGCTGGCAGAGGACTCGGAGGATGAGGATGGCCTGGTTAGCCAATCCACCAAATCCTCTGTATGTTGCTCCTGCTTAAGAAGACGGCCAGCACCAGTTAGAAAGGATAAGCGTGCCCCTGCAGAGGATGCACCACGTCCACCACGACCAGAGGCACAGCCTCCCGACACAGGGGCTGCTTGCCCTCTTATCTGTGTCTGGGAGCATCTGCCTGTCCTTTTTGTTCTTTCAAACATGGTGAGTGATATATAGATTAAATGTATACAGAACTCTGGTATAAAGATTAAAGATTTACAGAACTCTGGTATAACTCAGTGAGACACCCTGATAGCTGGCAGCCAGTGACAAGACACAGATTACAATTCCCTACTATAAATCAGTGTGACCCCCTGATGGGTGGCAGTGAGAAGCCACAGATTACAAATCTCAGAAACCTCTTATAAATCAGTGTGACCCCCTGATGGGAGGCAGTGAGAAGCCACAGATTACAAGTCTCAGAAACCTCCTATAAATCAGTGAGACCCCCAAAATACTTGCTGGCAGTGACAAGAGACAGATCACCTCAATTCCCAAATAATTTGCAGGAAATTTGTGACCCCAAAAATACTGCGTGGTACTGGCTGTGTGACAAGACACAGATCACCTCAATTCACAAATGTTTTGTAGAAATTTGTGACCCCCAAAATACTCGCTGGCAGTGACAAGACACAGATCACCTCAATTCCCAAATGTTTTGTAGAAATCAGTGACCCCAAAATACTTGCTAGCAGTGACAAGAGACAGATCACCTCAATTCCCAGATATTTTGTAGAAATTTGTGACCCCCAAAATACTGCGTGGTACTGGCTGTGTGACAAGACACAGATCACCTCAATTCCCAAATATTTTGTAGAAATTTGTGACCCCCAAAATACTTGCTAGTAGTGACAAGACATAGATCACCTCAATTCACAAATGTTTTGTAGAAATTAGTGACCCCCAAAATACTGCGTGGTACTGGCTGTGTGACAAGACACAGATCACCTCAATTCCGAAATATTTTGTAGAAATTTGTGACCCCCAAAATACTGCGTGGTACTGGCTGTGTGACAAGACACAGATCACCTCAATTCCCAATATTTTGTAGAAATTTGTGACCTCCAAAATACTTGCTAGTAGTGACAAGACATAGATCACCTCAATTCACAAATGTTTTGTAGAAATTAGTGACCCCCAAAAATACTGCGTGGTTACTGGCTGTGTGACAAGACACAGATCACCTCAATTCCCAAATGTTTTGTAGAAATTTGTGACCCCCAAAATACTTGCTGGCAGTTACAAGACACACATCACCTCAATTCCCAGATATTTGGTAGAAATGAGACCCCCCCAGAACCCCCCAGTAGCGTGGCAGACTGGCAGTAAGAACACACAACAACTATCTCCTATGAAATCTCCTCTCAAATGCGTGCAGAAGTGCTGCGTGGAAACCTTATATAGTGTGCTGCGGGACTTAGCTCTGTGAGCCCATGATTGGGCAAAATTTGCCCAATCAGGACTCTGAGCCGTGATTGGCATAGTGTTGAACCTGTCTTGCACCAGACCTGTGGTTAGGTGCAAGGCTGTAGCCAATTACGAACTTCAGGCCAGTGGGAAAGTGCATTGTGGTCCATTGTGGTCGAACATGCGGCGAACACCCGGAAATGTTCGGAGTTCGCGAACAGAACGAACAGGCTAAGTTCAGTCCGAACTCCGAACCGTCCGAACCGCTCATCCCTAATGACGTATACATATAATAATGATATATTATGAATCTGCCGGTGGTGAATCATGTGTCCTCTGTGCTGTGCAATAAGAGGTGAGTGTAGGACTCGGAGGATGAGGATGGCCTGGTTAGCCAATCCACCAAATCCTCTGTATGTTGCTCCTGCTTAAGAAGACGGCCAGCACCAGTTAGAAAGGATAAGCGTGCCCCTGCAGAGGATGCACCACGTCCACCACGACCAGAGGCACAGCCTCCCGACACAGGGGCTGCTTGCCCTCTTATCTGTGTCTGGGAGCATCTGCCTGTCCTTTTTGTTCTTTCAAACATGGTGAGTGATATATAGATTAAATGTATACAGAACTCTGGTATAAAGATTAAAGATTTACAGAACTCTGGTATAACTCAGTGAGACACCCTGATAGCTGGCAGCCAGTGACAAGACACAGATTACATTCCCTACTATAAATCAGTGTGACCCCCTGATGGGTGGCAGTGAGAAGCCACAGATTACAAATCTCAGAAACCTCCTATAAATCAGTGTGACCCCCTGATGGGTGGCAGTGAGAAGCCACAGATTACAAGTCTCAGAAACCTCCTATAAATCAGTGAGACCCCCAAAATACTTGCTGGCAGTGACAAGAGACAGATCACCTCAATGCCCAAATAATTTGCAGGAAATTTGTGACCCCAAAAATACTGCGTGGTACTGGCTGTGTGACAAGACACAGATCACCTCAATTCCCAAATGTTTTGTAGAAATTAGTGACCCCCAAAATACTGTGCAGTACTGGCTGTGTGACAAGACACAGATCACCTCAATTCACAAATGTTTTGTAGAAATTTGTGACCCCCAAAATACTCGCTGGCAGTGACAAGACACAGATCACCTCAATTCCCAAATGTTTTGTAGAAATTAGTGACCCCAAAATACTTGCTAGCAGTGACAAGAGACAGATCACCTCAATTCCCAGATATTTTGTAGAAATTTGTGACCCCCAAAATACTGCGTGGTACTGGCTGTGTGACAAGACACAGATCACCTCAATTCCCAAATATTTTGTAGAAATTTGTGACCCCCAAAATACTTGCTAGTAGTGACAAGACATAGATCACCTCAATTCACAAATGTTTTGTAGAAATTAGTGACCCCCAAAATACTGCGTGGTACTGGCTGTGTGACAAGACACAGATCACCTCAATTCCGAAATATTTTGTAGAAATTTGTGACCCCCAAAATACTGCGTGGTACTGGCTGTGTGACAAGACACAGATCACCTCAATTCCCAAATATTTTGTAGAAATTTGTGACCTCCAAAATACTTGCTAGTAGTGACAAGACATAGATCACCTCAATTCACAAATGTTTTGTAGAAATTAGTGACCCCCAAAAATACTGCGTGGTACTGGCTGTGTGACAAGACACAGATCACCTCAATTCCCAAATGTTTTGTAGAAATTAGTGACCCCCAAAATACTTGCTAGCAGTGACAAGAGACAGATCACCTCAATTCCCAGATATTTTGTAGAAATTTGTGACCCCCAAAATACTTGCTAGTAGTGACAAGACATAGATCACCTCAATTCACAAATGTTTTGTAGAAATTAGTGACCCCCAAAATACTGCGTGGTACTGGCTGTGTGACAAGACACAGATCACCTCAATTCCCAAATATTTTGTAGAAATTTGTGACCCCCAAAATACTGCGTGGTACTGGCTGTGTGACAAGACACAGATCACCTCAATTCCCAAATATTTTGTAGAAATTTGTGACCTCCAAAATACTTGCTAGTAGTGACAAGACATAGATCACCTCAATTCACAAATGTTTTGTAGAAATTAGTGACCCCCAAAATACTGCGTGGTACTGGCTGTGTGACAAGACACAGATCACCTCAATTCCCAAATGTTTTGTAGAAATTTGTGACCCCCAAAATACTTGCTGGCAGTTACAAGACACACATCACCTCAATTCCCAGATATTTGGTAGAAATGAGACCCCCCAGAACCCCCCAGTAGCGTGGCAGACTGGCAGTAAGAACACACAACAACTATCTCCTATGAAATCTCCTCTCAAATGCGTGCAGAAGTGCTGCGTGGAAACCTTATATAGTGTGCTGCGGGACTTAGCTCTGTGAGCCCATGATTGGGCAAAATTTGCCCAATCAGGACTCTGAGCCGTGATTGGCATAGTGTTGAACCTGTCTTGCACCAGACCTGTGGTTAGGTGCAAGGCTGTAGCCAATTACGAACTTCAGGCCAGTGGGAAAGTGCATTGTGGTCCATTGTGGTCGAACATGCAGCGAACACCCGGAAATGTTCGGAGTTCGCGAACAGAACGAACAGGCTAAGTTCAGTCCGAACTCCGAACCGTCCGAACCGCTCATCCCTAATGACGTATACATATAATAATGATATATTATGAATCTGCCGGTGGTGAATCATGTGTCCTCTGTGCTGTGCAATAAGAGGTGAGTGTAGATTGTTTTGAATAATTGCTATTTTTAAGTGATTTTGCAAACTCATAACATATCCATCCTTATGCTATGAACAAAAGTACACATGTGGCTTGTTTTGTGTGATGGGAGTTGTGTGTTGGTGGCTGGGTTGTGTGTTGATGGCTGGTGTTGTGTGATGGGGTTGTGGGTTGGTTGGTTTTGTGTGATGAGTTCTTTGGGTGGCTGGTTTTGTGTGATGGGAGTTGTGTGTGGGTGGCTGGTTTTGTGTGATGGGAGTTGTGTCTGTGGGTGGCTGGTTTTGTGTGATGGGAGTTGTGTGTGTGGGTGGCTGTTTTGTGGATTGGAGTTGCTGAGCAGAGAATCGGTGTGTGTTCTGCAGGTATACGATGTTACTATGGTATTTTTTCTTTACTTTTCCAGTTTTTGAAGACTCCCTCTTACCTGTCCCTGTTTACCCTGGGCTGCCTATTCACTGGTGATGCAGTGAATGCAGCCTGGCCCCCCTCTATGCAGGACCTCACCAAGAGCCAGGCAGGTCAATGACTAATTTCCGATCACTGCAGTGCTGGTTAAGGAAAGGTCCACTTTAAACAGCAGTAAGCAGACAGGGTTTCATATTCTGCTGATAACCCCTTTACGTGCCGTTTACTGTCATCTTCTCTCTCTGCACACAAATCACATCCCCCTCCCCTCTCCTGGAGCTGCTGTGGGGCAGGGGAGGAGATATGGAGGGAGGAGAGGGGGATTTTTATTCTATTTTATTCCTAATGCAAACGTCCTGCTCCACTGCTCGTTGTTTGAGAACACAGCTAAAAGCTGACACACAGTGACAGTGGCACCTCCTAGTACCCACTAATGACACCCCAATAATCACTGGTAGCTGGGGCGACCCGCCCCCCCGCCACTCCCCTAAGTACACCACTGCTCTGTGATATGCTCACACACAAATTTTGGTGAACTGCAAGTATGGTACTGTTCGAAGGCAGCCAACTCCCTGCACTTTGGGGACCCTGCGGTGAATGGTGAATTCACTGCAGGGTGGGGAAATTTGATTCCCCGAAGTGCAGGGAACCACAGAACACCAAAATGTTGGTGTAATTTCGGTGCGCTGTGAGTAATCCCTTTAGTGGTGAGGTTTTTTGCCGTCCCCTCTAAAGTGCTAGCCTAGGCCTTGCCTACCCAGGACATACTTGAAAATTAGTGAAATCTCAATGTATCCTTCCTGGTAAAATACTTTGCAAAAGTAAAAAAAATAAAAAAAATTTAGTGTCACCCTAGGGGGTGGTGCCACCCGGTGCGGGCCGCCCCCGCCCCCCCTAAGTACGCCCCTGGCTCCATGGAGTCCTCTGCTAATTGCAGTGGTGCATGGTGCCATAGCTGGTATTAGGCTGCCCTGTGCTTCCTTCCAGGACCAGCACCTACCCTGGAAAAGCTGTGGTACATCGGGGGCGGTATGTAAAATGTGCAGGTTCCGATATTTTTACTTACAGTTTCCATTTTAGTAGCAGCAATGGAATAAGAGCCATAGTGAGACAGACTGCTATCTCTGTGGGTTTTTTTTCCCCTGAAAAGCAGAATGGCTGCACTCAACCTGAACATGTATTTTCAAAAGGGTGCACCTGAGACCAATGACCACGATATACCAAAATCAAAGCACTTCGGTGTATTATAGGTTTATAGCTTTTTTTTTTTAGAAACACCTGATTTGGGAATAAACAATGGGGATTTGGTAACAAAATATGATTATACATTGCATAATTGCAGGATATAGTTAAACCTTGAATCCCCAGGCCAGCAACACATAGCCAATATGACAATGTTGATTTTAATCTCTAGTTTAACTTTAACCACTCGGATGTTTCTGAAGAACAACTCCTATAATTCTCCTGGGTATCTATTAAAGTCTGGTCAAGCATTTATGGGAATTGTAGACCTTTAGCATCTGGTGAGCTGGAGTTTGCCTTACCTGTTCTATAGATCAAGAAAACTTTTTTTCCCCTGAGCCATCTTGTTTAGTAAATTTACCAGCAATTCACGTGAATTTATTTAGTAACCCAGACACGGTGCCTCCAGGCAGACATACCACCTCCAAGCAGGGCTGCCATCAGAAATCTTGAGGCCTCTTACTTGACCACTCGGGCATCCCCCACAAAAGTCTCCCACCAACCAAGCAAACTCCACCTTAGCTAGTGCAGTGCAGACACGCTCCCTCCACCTGATAATAGACATGTGCATCCGTTTTCGTACAAATCGCATTTCATCCGAAACTACTTCCGAAATAAGAATCGCAAAGCCGCATAATCTGAAACTAATCAATATAATGAATTGTTTCGGATGGATTCAGCACCATCGGCAATTGACAGCGAAACACGTTGAACTTTGGCAATCTGTATATAGAGGAATCATTCAATGGTTCTCTATGGGACAATTTCGCTGCCGCTGAATTGCGCTGAACTGCACCGTATTTCACTGTCAATTGGCCTGTGGTGCTGAATCAATTAGATTGCTCCACAGTTCTGTAAAGTCCTCTGCGTGAACTGAAACATCGAACCCAATGTCTTCTTTGCAGATTTTAATGGGAAAAAGCAGATTATTTGATTTAATAGCTGATTCATAATTACTTTTTTTTCCTCTTTAAATTAGAACTTTCTTCCAGGCTTTGCACAGGGACAAGAATTGCCCCAAGAAGTGCCAAAATTAAAATAAATTATATTTTTGTGCATGTATGTATGTGTGTGTTTTTGTGTGCATATGAAGTATAGTGAGATCAATGTCTTGGCTCCTGCTTTTTAAAGTAAGAACATTTTTTTTATACTGAATGTATGTATATATATGTATGTATATATTTTTCAATGCTTATACAATGTTATGGAACATGTTGGGATTTGATATACTAATACCAGTAAAAATTTATTTTAAAAAACTATAAGATCAGCATTTAAGTAAAACTAAATTCTAAAAATTAGGCGTATGACCAAACTAGCTGAAAAATAACAGAGTGTTAGAGAGCAGAGCATTACGAAGCCGTCTCCATCTGGTCAGACATGTATTCCCGTAAACACACTCTCAGGTTAGCTTCATACATAATACAGAAGTTCCAATCTCTA
The DNA here is from genome assembly GCA_009667805.1 of Leptobrachium leishanense. Taxonomy (NCBI): domain Eukaryota; kingdom Metazoa; phylum Chordata; class Amphibia; order Anura; family Megophryidae; genus Leptobrachium; species Leptobrachium leishanense. Next base: position 281,392,386 of record CM019066.1, read on the forward strand.
TAGCTACTGGTCCCACAGATAAAAGGCCAGATCGTTGCTTAGCAAACACGAGACATCTTTTAACACATGATCTCCCCAGTGTAATCTATCAAACTGGAAATGAGGTCATTGTGTTGTGTCTTGGATGTCTTCGAGTGTAGGCAAAAAAATAAAATAATCCCATGTACACAACCATAAAGCTACCATCTGAGCTTTTATTGACAGGAGAACTAGATGAGGTCAGTACACAGGAATCCACACAGGAGCAGGAAGGGTGAAAGCAAGGTACGGAAATAAACACTAAGGCAAGAAAAACAGGGAACCAGATAAAATATAAACCAGAAGGAAAGGCAAAAGCAAGAATGAGACAAAAACAAAACAAGGGAAACAGGGAAGGCAAGGAACCACAACTAAAAGCAGAACAAATTATACAAACAAATCAGAGGAGCTTGCTAGCAGCATGAATACAATCAAAGAGTGAAGCACCATGGGAGGAGCGCCCTTACATAGGGAGTTGGTTAAGTGCTATGACAGACAAGTGATTCTGAGGAGAACTGAATGTAACAGGAAACTCCAGGACTGGAATGCAGGATTGGCAGGGCAAGAACTATTAGCCAGACCGGATCAGCTCACATACAGGGGATGGGGTTGGTAACGCAACAGGTACACCATTGTCTACAACCCCAAGGTAGTGCGGACACCATCCAGATAATAGGTTATGTTAAAAGTATTTCACAGCTTGATATCCCAACACAGAGCAGAGATACATGCATAATGTAAAAAACAAAGAACCACACAAATTAATATGATGATGCTATAGAATGCACAATCCAAAGTATTAAAGAAAAAGAATCGTGATGAAAGTGAGGATTTGCATTAGGAACAGGCCAGTAGAAGGAGGTATTAAACTGGATACACAGATTCCTGCAGTCCATGGGCCATTCCCCAGATTGTATGGGTGTGGTTTTGGGGAGGGGTGGACATCTAGCAAGTTGTTGGCAGGGCAGTAAGGTCTAGTTATTCTCATTAAATGAATCAGTACTGAGTTAATGGGCCAGCCTGGAGATACACAACACTGCGACGGACGCCGGAAGGCACGCATAGTGCGCTCGTCTGACCCCAGCCTTACTCAGTGACCATGGGCCATTTTCCAAGGTTGGTGCTAACATATCCAGAGCTGTTGTAAACTTAACAACTCCATAGGCTATAATGGCTCTGGTAAGTTTACAACAACTCTGGTTAAGTTAACACCAACCTTGGAATATTGCCCCATGTCTCTTTACACCTTGAAGCTGCTAAATAAACCATTTGCAGTGCTCAAACTTACTTTAGTCAATTGGTGTAGTATACAGTGTTTGTTGACAGTGTATACAGTGTTTGTCAACACTATTGTGTGTTTTTGTGTAGCAACACAGTTGACAGCCTGGAGTAATGTTCAAAACCATGCAAGGTAAATTATACATCTTCAATTGGCTGCAAAGATGTTAGACTACATTAAAACATGAATCTTTGATGAGCACCAACACTCACCGAAAGTCAATATATAAAGTCTTAATGAAGGGAATATTGTAAAACGACACTTTGTTTTTTTTTTCATTGCATACTCCTCTTCCACAGACGGAGAGAATAAAAAATCCCCCTACTCTGCTAGCCCACACAATCTGACTCTAGGTCATTTTACAGAAATGTGCTGAGTGAGATACTTATGTTGAATTCCATGGTCTGAACTACAACAATGTATACAAGCATGGCATTATCTCATTTTCTGGTTCACAGGCTGATAACATTACTTCCTATTTGAATGTGGGTTTTTGTTGTTTGTTTTGTACTCCTCTACTGATAGAAGATAAACAATCTGGAATTTAATAAACTAATATTTAAGGTCATGTAAAATGCCTGTTTTTGCTTCAAAGGCCATGTTGTACTTTACTATAATATATGAACAATTTAATAAATTGGTTTAAATAAACAATAATTTTATTTCGTACAGGTAGAACAAAACAAAACTTAGATATTAATATGGAGTATCCGGAAAGATGCAGACAGAAAATACATATATTTATTAGATAAACTATTTATGTGAAAAAAATAGAAGCGCTGTTTGTGGTAGCATGAAAAACTAAGATAATAATTTCATTGTTCATTAGGTAATTGAAGCAGAGCAGCAGGATCATCCCAAATTACTTCCTGTGTTTACACATGAACACCATAAGTATGCTTATTATTGGCTGTCCTTTTCTGTCGTGCTGTTGGTCAGTATAACTGCCAATCACTGAACTTTGCATTTTTAGTAGGTGTTTTTTATTGATTAGCACTTTATTTGTGCAGGAGTCATTTTAAAAGCAGCAGGAAATGTGAAATTATCTTATGCAACTTCTATTTTGTTTCATAGAGCAGGGCTTGACAAATTTATACAAAACATAGGAGCTAGAAAGGAATCACAGATATCTGTAAATATATATTTGTGCACTAAAATCAATAATTTAGGAATTGTAGAAGATTCCGAGTCACCGATTCCTTGCCCTCTGGATTTGTCAAGTTACTGTACTGTTTCTTGGAGAGAAAGAATGCTATTAAATATTTATGACACCTTTAAATAGAGTTCTACATTAATTCACATTGTATACAGTTACAACACTGCAACAGTATTTTATTGGACTGTAAAGAAAACGAAGGTGATTGCGATTTGAATAGTAAATCATGATAAATGTGCAACCTACTGGCTTACCGGGTTGATGTGTCTCTTAGGCAGAGGAGGCTTCATTGCATTTAGTTCTGGTAGCCCTTAATGGACAATAGCAGGTGATATGCATATGGGAACGTCTTCTCTGTAATTTTATTGGCACCATTGAGCAAAAACCTCGTGAGATCTGAGAAGGGACTTGGCGAAAGCAAATCACTTAACACCAGGGTTTTCGAGTAGATATTCATTCTTAAATGCAAGCACGAACTGAGATTACCAAGATACCAGAGAACAGCTTGCGATTTTCCAGCTGACCCATTATTACTTGCGCCTACATTTTGTATATCGTAATAAAAAAACTAAAAAAAACTGGGACAGGGCATTTAAATATTATGCACAATTAACAGGGTTATTCAGAGAGAGGTGAAAACCAGGAGAATGACTGGAGAAGTGAAAATTCCTGGTCAAAATAGCCAAACCATGAGGGGGGCGTGGCCGGCTCTGCATGGGAGCAGATGCATCTCTGTGGAGCTCTGTGGGATTCTCTTATTTTGGTACTTTAAATGTGACTTTTTTTGTGGATTTACCCACTACTGGAGATCCTGTGCGGCTGGCCATTACAGGGTTTGCTTTGGGCCCGTTTTAGCCCCCCTCTCCGAAGCACAGCCAAGTTTCTTTTTGAGGAGACCCTCCAGCAGCACCGAACGTCCGTCGGCCATTTTGAGGCCTATCTTTTGTCCCTGGACACCTCACTCCTTGTCCCTCCCGAGCCCTCCGGAGGAGATGGTGCATCCCGCACCTGCCAGCAGAATGGAGGCTTTGTTCACGGCTCTCGAGGCCTGTATCGAACAGTCGCTGGAAGAGGAGGAGAGTCTGATCGTCCCTAACTCATGGCGGCAGCTAATGGAGATGCTGGGAGTTGGTCGTGTAACTGAGGACCTAACGGAGGAGGTAATGGAGGACACCAGGCCTTGCGGCCGTCTGGATCACGACGCTGATTCGTGGAGCGGGCCAGGAGACCTGGATTGCGAGTTACGCCTGCCGTCTTCATATTCGAGGGGGAGCGAGGCTGAGATGCTCACACATGACGCCGGAGCGGCCCTGACGGATGCAGGGACGACTCCTGTGGAGCCTTCAACGGAGGATGTGTTTGGGGCACTGACTGGGACTGTTGGGCCCTGGTCTAGCAGTGCGGCTGGGGCGGCCACCGCGGAGGCCCAGGGACTGGTCGTCCATCTTGTCTGCCTCGTGGGCCTGTATGTTGTGCAGATCTCGCTCCCCATCCCTGATTGTACCTGTGCTGACCGGCCTGGCCTACTTACCGATGCTCTACCTGTGGTGCGGCAGAGGCCATTCAGAGACTCTGGCTGAGAGATCTATCCCAGATGTAGTTTTACCTACTTGATAAACGACCCTTCTTTTCTGCTTATTTTTTGTGAGGACTTACTGCCTTGTTATTTATTTATTTTCTGCTCATTTTGTGAAGTAAATGCCCCCGGCTGGGGACATCCTAGCACTTACTCTATATATATGTATTTTCTTTTTTTTTTATGTGATCTTATATCTGTGACATTTGGCCCTGCGAAGCCAACCCTGCTGGTCAGTTTGTGACCCTTTGAATACAAAATAAAAATCTTAAATATAAAAAAAAATAGCCAAACCATTTATCTCACTTTCCAAATCGGCTAATTGGTCTAGATTGTTCTATTCTCCTGCCATTTCTCCTGGTTTTCACCTTTCTCTGAATAACCCTGATAGTGTAATACAGTCTTTAAACTTAGCAGAAAAATCCTTATTATTGGATCTACTCAAAAAATCAGTTACAGTACAACGCTCACTATCCAAGCCCACGGGAGGACCAAGGCCGTCCTTATTGTTGGATCCACATAGGTCTCTGTCCTTCTCCTCCGTATATATTAAGGAATACCAAGAAACTACTCTGCAAAAGATTTATTATCCCTTCAGTAGACAGTTAAAATGTAAAAGCACAGCACAAAAACTTATTTTAAAAGATAACGTCCCAAAACTCTGCACACGGTCACAGTCCGTTAATGATGTATAGGACCTTAAAAGATACGTTCAACACCTAAAATTAGTAAAAGATATTTGTTACCATTCCAAGGAAACACTCTTCCACTGTATATAGTCCTTGTGCTTATGCGGTTTCTCTCAGCTCTGTCACAGACTCTGGGCCTTGGATGTGTAGGTTACCTGGAGTTTCTACCTAGTCCTGTGTTAGGGAACAGGGTATATGTTTTTTCTGTGTTATTCCCTTATGTTTTTATTGTTACATAATTATATAGGCTGAAAAAAGACATGCGTCCATCAGGTTCAGTCTCTCACACATCATCTACTGTATTGTCATGTTGTACAAACTGTGCGGTTTCCCTTGTATTGATTCCTTTGTTTCTCTATGCTTCCATCTAATCCCCCATGATCTGTCTTAAACCACATGTCTCTGCCCCTTCCCTGGCTTTGTTACACCAGGACTTGTGTTTGTGAGGAAGTGGCTACTGGGAGGCTATTCAGTATGGAAAAGCTGGGGCATGTTTTACCATTGTATTCTGTACATTCCCCCTGTGTGTGTTTTTCCAATTGTAAACTCTGGAAAGGCTTAATGATCTTAACATGTACAGCTTGGAAAAAAGACGAGACAGAGGTGATATGATAGAAACATTTAAATACGTAAAGGGAATCCACAAGGTAGAGGAAGGGAGTATATTTAAAAGGAAACAAAGTAGCAAAACGAGAGGACATAGTCTTAGATTAGAGGGGCAAAGGTTTAAAAGTAACATCAGGAAGCATTATTTTACTGAGACGGTGGTGGATACATGGAACAGTCTTCCAGTTGAAGTGGTAGAGGCCAAAACAGTAATTGAATTTAAGCAAGCATGGGATAGGCATAAGGCTATCCTAAACAAAAGATAAATCCAGGTAAAGTATTCATGTAATTGGGCAGACTAGATGGGCCGAAAGGTTCTTATCTGCCGACATTTTTCTATGTTTCTATCCCAGTTTTGTATTCACCCTGCAAGGAGCTCTGGCTATTAGCTAGGTGGGTTTGGGCCATAGTCAATATTTTTTCGGGATAGTGATGGCGAGTGGAGCTTTATACATATGGATACCCACGTTACAGGCTCCAAAATAGAATCGTACAAGCGCGAGTTGAAGAGTCCCTGGGAGGATCCTCAAAGGATATTACCACACATCTGTTTCCCTTTTTTAATTAAAATGAAATTGCTCAATCTTATTACAAGTACTAAGAAAATGATGCTTCTCCTTTATTTGAAATGATGAGAAACTACAATATATTCATTGTTGCAATGTACATATGTATTTTGCTACCCGTGGAGAAATCATTTATGGAAACATCTACACATACGTCCATGGCAAATTATGTCAAAACACCGTAAAAAAATTAAAGAATCATGAATATTTAAGAATAAAATCTGTTAAAATGATAAATATTATGATCACCACAAAAGGCGCGCCTGCTCCATCCTTGTTCCGAGCCACCAGTTACCCTATTGCGATCCGCTCCTTGTCCTTGTGATAAAGATGAAAGTATGTCCAGCTGCTGGCACAGAAACGAGCGTCACGGTCTTCTTCCTTGTGTATGCCTCAGCAAATGCATTTGTGCTTATCGCATACCGGAAGCGCATTAGCGGCAGTTGGGGAAAGCGGTTCAGGTCACGTGACTACAACACCAGCCTTTGATAAAAGCTTATGAATCTAACTGAAATGCTTTACCTTTTTTGTCTTAATTAAAGCAGTTATATAGATCAGTGGTCCCCAACCCAGGCCCTCAGGGCCCACTAACAGGCCAGGTTTGCCAGATATCTGAAGCACAGCACAGGTGTTATGATTTGCTGCTCAGTGATTGCAGGATTCAGTCTGCATTTCCCCAAGGTGATCTGCAAAATCTGGCCTGTTAGTGGGCCCTGAGGGCCTGGGTTGGGGACCACTGATATAGATTCTTGCCGTGTGATCCGTTTCCTTCTTTGACGGCCAGCATTTGCGATTTAGGGGTGACAAGATGTCAAAAGTTCCCCGAACAAATTTTCACATGATGTAGCGCACATGAATTGTGCGCGCTACAACCGGATGTGCAGAAGGCCTCCCCGTCAAAACGCTAGACGTGGGTTGGACGGAGCTGCAAAGAGCGATCCTCCTCAGGAGATCAAGCCTTGCAGCGCTGAGCGCACCAACTGCCTCAGAGAGGTTACCAGACCGGCATCAGAGTGGATGGACATCCACTCTCACAGATGTTCCTTTGGCTCTCAAAGACGCTTGTCTGACCCCAGCCTTAATCTTGTGATCTAATTAGTGTAATGACCCTAGGGTTGAAACAACTAATTGATTAAAATGCAACTAATCTATAATGAAAATAGTTAACAATTATTCTCATTATTGATTAAACGTTCTGTGTATAACACAAACTGTTTAGAGTCAGACCGAGTTAAAAACAAATACTACTGAGGAAGGGGCGTGGCTTCCGAACGCATGGCTGCCTGATTCCTGAGCTCCCCGCTGCACGGCCGAAAAATACGCTTTTCCCCCGCCGAAACTCGTCCCAATCATCCGCATTTCCTCAGAGACACGGTCTCTATGGGGCCCCCCACCTCCCAGCGCCGACAGACGCAGAAAACGGCCCCGATGTTCCAGAAAAAGGGCCGAGAAGATTCGCATAGCCAGGAGGAGGAATCCAACATGGCGGCCGCGTCTCCTTCATCCCCGCGGGTCCGGAGCCCGGCCACATCGGCAGATTTGGACGCGCTCTTCACCGCCTTCAGGCCTCTTTTAAAGATGAGCTGGCCTCCCAGCTTGCTGCCCTCCGGACCGAAATAGGTACACTCACCTCCCGCACAACGGACCTTGAGGAGGCTGTGCACGGCCTGGAGGCCTCACGGGTCGACCACCAGACGGAGGTCCGGTCACTGCAGGCTCAGGTCACGGATCTGCAGGCCGCCGTTGAGGATCTAGGCAACAGGTCGCGACGCAATAATGTGCGGATACGTGGACTGACGGAGACCATTGGCCCAGATACGCTTCATAAAACTCTCCAGGCTATCTTCCTGAAGTTACTCCCTAAAATGGACCCGGAAGATCTTCACTTCGAACGAGCTCACAGGGCCCTGCGCCGCCGTCCGGGTAAGGATGCACCCCCGAGAGATGTTATCGTCCGCTTTCATCGCTACCCAGTTAAAGAACGAATTATGACGGCGACAAGGCGCACTTCCCTACACTATCAGGGGACCCCGCTTCAGATTTATCAGGACCTGGAGCCTGTCACCCTCTCCCGTAGGAGGGAATGGAAGCCCGCGACTGATATGCTCCGGGACCGGGGCCTCAGATTCGCCTGGGGATTCCCCTTTAAGCTGCTCCTGCTCCGGGAGGAGGGGGTTCGCCCATTCTACACACTGGACGCCTTGCAGGCTTTCCTTGAGGCTCGGCCGGAGGGCTCTCTGGCGGAGCCGGTGCGTACCTCCTCGGATGATCGCCCCTTAGATGGTGACTGACGGCACAGATGGGCCCGGATTCCTGAGTCTCTGGTCTTGTCGTCCTTCACGGATGATGCGCGGGGGGTCCCGCTGGAAGGTGCTCTCGAGACTGAGGGTACCCCCTCCCGGAAATTTTCCTTTTGGTTCGACTTTTTGTAAGGCGGGCGACATAAGTGTTGTCACGCATTTTCTCGCTTCGGCCGCTGTAGCGGAGTTCTGACAGACTGTTTTTGTCGTATTTTATCGTTTACATTTTATTTTTTCAAAAGTTCCTTCCTCGATTTACAGATTGGCGATTTGTAAGCCCAATCTCTTCATTTGTTTTGCAGTTTTGCATTTTTGAAGTGTTACATAATTTTACTGCTTTTTTTTTTTCTCTCTCTTTCTTTCCACTATTGTAGTACTATTATTGTTTCTCTTCCCTTTTCTCCCCGCCACCTCCCCCTCCTTTTCTTCTGCCTCCCACCTCTTCTAGCCGAGCCATGATGGCGCTCTCGAATGCTCCTGCCCAGACTGCTGTGGACTGCTTGCGGATGCTCTCTATCAACGCCCATGGACTCAACTCCCCCCAAAAACGTCGGACTCTCCTCCGACACCTCCGACGGATGAAGACGGATGTCGCCTTTATTCAGGAGACTCATTTCTCCTCCACTAAACCCCCATCACTGAAGGACTCTCGATTCCAACGGGATTCTTTGCATATAACTCTGTTGCTCCTAAGAAAAATGGGGTGGCGATCTTAATACGTAAGAACTGCCCCTTAAAAGTTCTCTCCTCCGTGATGGACCCGGAAGGCCGCTTTTTGATACTCCATTGTACGTTATCTCATCTGTCCCTCACAGTGCTGAACGTCTATGCGCCCCCCACGCCGGATACGGCCTTCTGGTCGACCCTGTCTTCTCATATGCCAACCTCTGCTACATGTCGTACAATACTTGCCGGAGATTTCAACGCTACACTATGCCCGGCAGTGGACCGTACTTCTCCGATTCATGTGTCACATCCTTCAGACAAATTGTTGCTTTCTTTCTGCACTCGACATGCCCTGCTAGACGCATGGCGACTCCAACACCCTTCGGTCAAGGACTATACTTTTTTCTCGCACCCGCATCGCACATACTCCAGAATCGACATGTTTCTCTTGTCACGGGACTGTCTTCCATTTGTTAACAACACAGATATTCACTCGATCACATGGTCCGATCATGCGGACATCACCATGTCGTTCCGGATCCCCAACTATCACTCACACTGGGCATGGAAACTGAATGACTCCCTATTGCATAATACAGAAATGCGGGCATCTATTGGCGACGCAGCTCGGGAATATTTTGACCTCAACACCGACTCTGTCGACTCACCCATTACGCTCTGGGCTGCACACAAAACTGTTCTCAGAGGACATATTATAGCACTTGCTACACGACATAAACGGACCAAGCTTGCCCAACTTACAGCTCTTCAAGCTCAGCTTGCTCACAGGGAACGTCAACACAAGGCCTCTCCGTCACAGACCACTTTCATACACTCCAACGAACCAGGACTGAACTCCGCGCACTGCTTGTGGCCGATACGGCTAGAGCAATGAAGTATACCAAACGCATGTACTATGAAAAAAGCAACAAAGCGGACTCCATGCTGGCACGTAAACTACGCTCCCAATATAACGAACGGATTATCCCACGTATAAGAACCATGAAGGGCAGGGTGGTCACCAACCCCGAAGACATAGCGACAGAATTTGGACAAACGCTACAAGCCATATACGACCACGCTCCTCATCAGACTGTCAAAGACCCCGCTCTCCGTGACCGAATTCTTCAATTTCTTCACAAGGCTGATCTTCCAAAACTCACGACTTCGCAATCGGAGAGACTGGGGGCCCCGATAAAGGAGGAGGAGGTGGCAGCAGCACTCAAATCTTTCAAATCTGGTAAGGCCCCTGGCCCAGATGGGTACACTTGCCTATATTACAAAACCTTCCTGAACATCTTCCTCACCCCTCTCACCATAATGTACAACTCCCTTATGGAGGGTAAACCCCTTACGGCCGACATGCAATCCTCTACCCTTGCCCTTATCCCGAAACCAGGCAAAGACCCCCTAGACCCTCTCAACTACCGCCCCATAGCACTGCTAAATATCGACTATAAGATCTTTACTAAAATACTGTCCACCAGACTAAACCCCTTTCTCCCTACTCTCATACATGCAGATCAGGTGGGATTTGTCCCCCACAGGCAGGCCAGAGATAATACTCGCCGCTGTATTGACCTGATTTGGGTAGCTCAGACCTCTAACCTTTCAACGCTGTTCCTCTCGTTGGACGCCGAGAAGGCGTTCGACCGCCTCACCTGGCCTTTCATGTTTCACACCCTAACTCACGTAGGGATACCTCATTCTTTCTACACTGCCATCACCGCACTTTACGACTCCCCGACAGCGCTCCTCCCCCTACCCGGGGCTTGCCCTCGTCGCATAGATATCCGCAACGGGACACGGCAGGGCTGCCCTCTGTCCCCACTACTGTTCGCCCTCTGCATAGAACCCCTTCTGTCCACAATTAGGCATAACTCAGACATCTCCGGTATTACGGTCGGGATGAACGAATATAAGGTAGCAGCGTATGCAGACGATCTTTTCCTTACCCTGAGCCGCCCTATGCGCTCCCTTCCATACCTTTTTGATCTATTGGACACTTTTGCCTCCCTCTCTGGCTTTAAAATTAACAAGCGTAAATCCACCGCTTTCCCAATTAATCTACCTGCCTCGTCCTCTGACCTTCTAGCCCTTAACTTCTCCCTTCCTATTTCCTCCTCTCCGCTGACGTATCTAGGCCTGAAACTGTCCCCACACCTGGACCAACTCTATGACCTCAACTACACCCCTCTGCTCACACAAATCAAACACGATATTGACTCTTGGCAAGAGATGTCCATATCCTGGCTGGGGAGACTGAACTCGATTAAAATGAATGTTTTACCGCGCCTGCTCTATCTGTTTCAGTCCTTGCCCATTCCCGTCCCCCCAAACGCCCTGAAAGATATGCAGCAACGTATTGACAAATTTGTGTGGTCAGATAGACGACCCCGTATTGCACGGCGTCTTATGTACATCCCGAAAACATCAGGAGGTCTGGCCCTACCGAACCTTAAATTATATTTGAGTGCTGCCCTGCTGACCCAGATTGCCGAATGGCATCTTCCAATTGCTCAGAAACGCTGGGTTGATATTGAAAATGATATGATGCTTCCGGATCTGCTCCCATTTTTCATGTGGCTTCCAAAATCAGCGAGAAAAGACCAGCATTTACGCTGCCCTTTGGTGGCTCATTCCCTCCACACTTGGGACACATTGTCCAGAAAATTTTCGCTCACTGCCGAGATCTCCCCACTCCTCCCTTTGTATCGTAATCCATGGTTCCTCCCCGGTATGACGCCACAAGATTTCAATGTCTATGATCAGGGGGACATCTCCCGTATTGCGGACCTGATGGTGGATGGTCACCTTCGAACATACGCGGATATAGCCACTGAACTGCCACTTACATCCAGAGACCTCTTCCGCTACCTCCAGCTTTCAAGTTTCGTCTCGCAACATAACATCAAACAGGCAGCCACTCTGACACCCACCTGGTTTGAAAAGATTTGCCTTCGTGGTACGACCTTTAAAGGTGCGATTTCTCCATATATCAATCGCTGGTCCTACACGGCCACCCTGGTCATTTCCCATATATGCTCAAATGGCAAGCGGACATTGGAGAGGAGCTTGACGAAGAGGACTGGTCCGAGATTTGGGAGGCCAACTTTAAATCGTCGGGCTGCATTACCCACATGGAACAAAGTGTTAAGACTCTATTCCGCTGGTACCTTACCCCGGTGCGCCTACATCACATGCATGCTATCCCGAATGGACTATGCTGGAGAGGCTGTGGTCAACTCGGGACATATTACCACCAATGGTGGTTGTGCCCTAAACTTCGCCCGTATTGGGCCACACTGGCGGATTGGCTACATCAGGCCCTTGAAAGACCGGTGGAGATCAACCCATGGACATTCCTACTGTCCCGTCCCGTGGAAGGGTTACTGCGATGCGAGAACAAACTTATTGCTCGAGTCACCTTAATCGCTCGCAGGGCCTTGGCAAGGCACTGGAACCAACCAACGCTTCCTTCCTACCCGGAACTGAGTGGAATGTTCACGGAGGCAAGGATGATGGAGCAACTGACGGCTCAGATTCACGATACGCCACACCTTTACCTGAAGATCTGGGCAGCGTGGATTGGATGCCCAGCGCTGCCATAGAGGTCGGGATTGTGGGATAGATTCCTTCCCGCGGAGGCTGACACTTTCCTATACCCTTACCCCTCCCCTCTTTTCCCTTTCGCTCTTCTTTTTCCCTTGTTTATATGTTTTTTTTCTTTTTTCTTTTTCTTTATTTTTGTTTTGCTTTTTTTTTTTCATATCGCTCTCAGTATAATGCACCTCTGATTCCTCTGATTTATGCATCGTATTGATTGTAATGTCATATTATAAAACTTAATAAAATACAGAATTTCAAAAAAAACAACAAAAATATACTTTGAGCGGATTGAATGATTTTGTTTCAGGGCTATGTTGGACATCACCAGTTTGTTTTTATTTCATTTACAAAAGTAGCACAGCCATCACACAGACCCTGGGGTGCTACCACTGGGTGGTTGGAGCTGTACTGCTGGTGTTTTATCCTTACTTGGAACTGGGGTCCTGTGCCACCACCCCACCCTCTCTTTGGTCCAGAGCTACCATCACTCCCTTTGGACCTGATCCCTTATCCGCAATCCCAAACTCAGGTCCAGTCTCTTGTCCAAACTCACTCCCTCTAACACTCGGGTCTTGCCACAATTCACTCACTTTCATTCCAGTCCACCCCCACTCAGTTTGTTATTGAAATCAACACACTATGCACCCTGACCACTTAAGCTTATTAACATTGTCAGGCTGCATGGAGTGCCCCCATCTTCTCTCCCCCCTATTTGCATTCTGACATGTTTATCTGAGGGCTTGTAGTAGCGTTCGTTCAGGGAGAAAGCAGACATGCGCTTGAGTTGCGCACGCAGCATCAGTCCATCACTCTGACCAGGCGCTCACATACCTTGTGTGTGAAAAATATGCAGGTTACACGAGATACATAATTTGTGTATGTACATACGAAAGTTGCATACACTACATGAAATGCAAAACATAGAAAATTTATTTTTCTATTCTCCGATGAATCGATTCATTGAAAAAAAACAAACCGGCTACCTAATTGATTATGAAAATAATCGTTAGTTGCGGCCCTAAATGACACAGCGAAATGGCAGTTTTGGCATGGACTTGCAGCCAACAATGAACATACCCATTAAGTATATTTAGGTCTTTTTCTGTTTTATTATAATGTAATCGTAGAAAAAGTATTGCTTAATTACCTTTTTTTCCCCCGATATAGACGCAGAAAGTCCTCCTTAAACCTTATTCTGAGATTACCTAGGCATATGATCAGGGAAAAACGATCAACATCCCAAGAGAACGCATCATCCTCTTTATTGAAGATCATACTTTCCAAGAGTAAAACAATCAAATAAAAAGAATTCATGGGGGGCTAAAAGGCTCCAATCAATATGGAGTAATGAAGCACTCACCACAAACCACAGCTCAGAATATTGGAGAATAATTGCATCCATCAACCATGAACCATGTGAAGCATTTTTCCCCTTTAAAGTACCGAGGGACCATAAATATTTCCATTTCAGTCCAGAAGGTATGTTTTTAAGATGTAACGTGGCTCTAGGGATTATGTGATAAAAAGGGGAGATGACGTGGGAATCTGATTTCTTTTTGTTTTAATGGACAGTCTGAGCATTTATTAATTATAATATTAATCTGTTACCAGATGTAGAATTGCTGGCACCTTAAATCAATATGTTGTCAAAAAGCTTTCAGATCACAAAATAAAAACCTTATATTTTGCATTGAGCAGAATAGTAAATTAAGTTATCATACATTTTCTCTCAGGGTTATTCAGAGAGAGGTGAAAAGCAGGAGAATGACTGGAGAATGAAAAATTCTAGGTCAAAATATCCAAACCAGAAAAATTCTCCCTTTCATCTCACTTTCCAAATCGGCTACTTGACCTAGAATTTTCCATTCTCCAGTCATTCTCCTGCTTGTCACCTCTCTCTGAATAACCCTGTGTATCTACGTTACATCACCTTTGTCTGTGAAATGTGGTATGGGTCAAAATGAATCTTCCACACTATTCAAAACACACAGCCGTGAAAACATAAGCAAACTCTCTGATGTTTGTTTATTGAAGTGGACATGCCAGCAGTGGTCACTGACAGTTACAAGTACATATAAAGCGCTAACAAGTTCCATAGCGCTGTACAATGGGTGAGACAGAATAACAAATAAACATACAAGTTAAACACTCAGAATATGAGGAGAGAGGACCCTGCTCGAGAGCCTACAATCTAAGAGGTGAGGGGTGGCACACTGGGTGAGCGTAGACAGCAGAGTGCAAGAAGAAGCAGGGTGCATGTGGGCTGAATGGGAAGATGGCACAATGTCTTCGTTCCACAAAGCAGACCAGCACTATTAGGTGCATTTTATGGATTCAAAATCAAGGGGCCTGAAAAGCTTCACCTAAAAGAGGAAAGTCCCCAGCACAATACCAGTTAATTCTTGGAAAATGAGCATGCAATTCAGCACCAAGCAACAAAGATATATACAGAAAAACAGAGGTTGACGATGCAACCTTATGTGCTATGAGAGTGTTGTACAGCCAACTGGTGCCAAAAATGAGTTGTACGTAAAATATTAACACTTTAAACTGCCCCCTTCTCAGTATCTTTACATCACTTGCTCCTCGCTGTGTGGCTTTCAGCGTAGAACGGAGTAAAGGGGTTTGTAGTCATGAAAACCGTCTCACATCATTGTATGGTGTGGGATGCATCATGCAAAGGACATCACCAGGGGGCAGAAGTCTTTTACGCACCCTGTCATATCTCTTTCAGCTGCCAGCTCTTATCTCAGGTAGCATACACCACACAATAGCCCCCTGCAGCCTTATTTAAAGATCCCCTCCTCCACCCCATTGACTGTTAAATACTGTAGAAGATAAACCACAGCTGTAAAAGTAAAACTCACCATAAGATTTTGGTAAATGTTACCACTCATAAGCACAGAAGATTGAATCGTCAACTTGATTATATATATATATATAATTTACAAGGGTTGTGGTGGAGGACAAAAAGTGAGATAAAAAGCCTCCACACTATAATTAGTTAGTTCTGCAATAATAAACAAATATATATATATATATATATAAAATCACCAGAGTATCTGGTGACATCTGGACTAACATGGCTTACACTATATTTACGGTATATAATCTTTGTTTGTTGTTTGGTACCGAGTTGCATACGCATTTCTCACAAATTTATTTGTATTGCGCTGGGGACTTTCTTTTTTTGTGCATCTTTTATGTATGTTTGGCAAGTATCAGGAGGATCTATTGCTCACAGTCCTGATTTGTAGCTGCAAAATTTATTGCAGTTGATCCGTAAAGTTAAAAAAGATTTTGGAGTTTCTCCATCACACCATCCACATTTATTATATTTAATCCAAAAAGCCTGCACAAAATATTTTATATGGACATAAGTCCTCTTTTAAACACGCACTTTGTCATGCAAACACACACACACACACACACACACACGTAGCTTTCACATATAAACAAGAAGCGAGTAGGCTAATAAAAGTGGAGAAAGAAAAAAAATCTTAATCTAGCTCTTCAAATGCAATACTTTATCCCTCCTACAAGATCCCAGGCCCCCTTATATCAAAAAGTTTTTCCCACTTATCCCAAATCCCTACCACACACTAATAAAGTAATCCCAGTGTATTCTAGGTCCTCCCTTCAATTTGGGAAGCCATTATTCCTCTCCAATGACATGCCACATCCATCATGTCTTCATCACAGATCTCCAAGTTACATCGGAGGTGGATGTTTGTTTCTTTTTTTTTCCACAAGCCTTTAGACTTCCAAGCGACATTCTGCTACATTAATAACGTTGACCCGTGCCACATATTAGGCTAGAGAGCCTCAAGAAGCTGTCTGGGGGCTATACAAAATGTCTGTGGCCCCTAAAAATACATTTATAAAAATGAAACTTGCTCACTATGGCCCCATCATTCAGGTGTGTTTTCTTGCATAAACCAATTAGGACCTGAGCCTAGGACAGCAGACTGGAAGAGAAGGGGGGGGGGTCGCAATTTTTTTTCCTAGTGTCCTTTTAGCGTTCCTATATGTTTCAGGTGTGCATTTAAAGAACAGAGCTACAAATCAATAATACCCCCAGCAAATTGTCAACGATTTAAATTTATTTAGAAATCATTTGGTGTAAATAGGATACTTTGCCAGTAAAATGTAATTTAGAACAGAAACAAACAAAAAAACGGCTCCGATTGTTTATCCCTTTACCGCTGCTTGCCGGCTGCTGCCCCTCCTCTGTCCCGCCTACGCATCTAACACGCAGTGCACGTCATTGGCTGCAGGGGGCGGGCCTGAGTTGAGTCCATCCTGCAGCAGCCAATGGCACACGCCAACTGGCCCAACTGGGGCATACTATGACGCTTTGCAGCATTAAGGCCCACCCATTGTGGGGATGGCATAGTACATCCCACAGCATGGAGAGGTTAAGAATGTGCCTTAAGCTTATGTTCATATTTATATGTTATGGGGGGGGGGGTCACAGCTTTATCTGCAGCATCAAGGGCAGCACTGAGCCTAAATACACCCCTAGGACCATTACATGAATGCTTTTAAATAAAGACTATCAGTGCTAGGGAATTTCCAGGTTTTGTTTTCTATAACGATTTCACCTGTTTTGTGTCATAATGAGACTGTCAAAATATTCCTGTAACTATAAGATCTTAATACAAATCGAGTAAATTGACGAAACTAAATGGGGTTATTATATTGTTATGCCATGAAACACACATCATGAATCACAGGAACAACTGACGAAAAGTGCAATGTAGGCAAATGTGTATCATCGACATAGATTTGTGTTTTCATGGGCGTTTCCATATTAAAAAAATAAAATGCTTCTATTTTGTAACCATAGGTTAAATTATTATTTTATTTTCCTATAAGGAAGATGCAGATTTGTTATGTTGTTGAGGTTTGTATATATTTTTTATCTCCCTGTTAAACTGCAAGGTAGCAAAGTCCATTTGTGTCTCGAGCCATTTGGCTACAGTGAGGAGCTGCTCTTCGCAGAGAGCACGGCCGATGAACTGTAGACCAAGGGGTAGTCCTCTTCTAGAAAGGCCTACTGGAACAGTGACTGCAGGGAGACCTGATAAAGAGAAAATTACATGGCAGCTTAGTAAAACAAAATAATTTTTTTAATTAATGCTTGTAACTATGTTTTACTACTGTAAAAAATAAAAGATAAAATACAGGATCTTTCGAGTACTTTGTGACGTTCCCAATCTGCACATGAGCCTATCCATTAGTGTCAATGCCCATCTGATAACGTGTATCTTGTTATATAACCATTTCACACTTAACTTTCAGGGATTCATTCATGAATTGTGAATGATCGCAAAAATATTTTAATGGTAAACACATTAACTATCAGTGAAGGATTCCCCTTGGGGCAAAAAAAAAAATACACACATTAATATAGCCCAAAACAAACGGCGCCAGAACAATTTTAGTGTGTTTGGACGTTTTGTTTCTACTCTTGAAGGTTGAATGTGGTTCAATGTATCTATTCAACTCCATTAAGGGACATTTTGTGGCATTTGCAGTATTGACCTTAGGGCAGCGCACCACCTATAAAGTTTCACATCTTAGAAGACTGTACTGGTGGTGACTTTGGCTTCCATCAAGAGGACAGAAAATCGGAAGGTGAACAAATAACAAGGACTGGAAAGGTAGCTGAAAAATATGGTGACAGGAGTTCTTGTGGATATAAACCCACACATGGCTTCAGCAGTGTCTAGGTGAATATCTGAGGTCTCAGTCGAGAACAGAGCATTTCCAGGAACAGCCACGATGCTGCGCAGACTTCAAGCACTCTAGAAGACTTGGGAATTAGGAAGCCACTAAAAAAATATCACCAAGTAAGGTGAAAGAGGGTTATTTGTAGCTTCGTCTTGGATCAATTTGTTCTCTCTCGCTCACTCACCATTGTTTCATGTAATATCAACTCTAATGCTACCCCATCTACACACAACATACTACTTGATCTTTCATGGTTCCATCCATTGCCCCTTCATGATCCCAGTTGCACTCTTCCCAGGTAAAAATCATCTGACCTTATAACTTTTTTCCCATGATTCCATGATAGATGCCACAACCTCACTTCAAACCTCAAATATAACACCAGGTCTAATCCAAACACTTCTCAAATGGAATGGGACCACAAATCACTATATTATTACAAGTCTAGGAGGAACTAGAACTATGGGCACTGTATAAAAATGCAAAAATATTCAATCGAATACTGGCTTCCATCTCCACTGACACTGTATCACAATATTTCGTAAAAATCTTTGTAATCCTACATAACAAACACAACCACGAGGAAGTAAAAATAATCCAAGAACATAATAAACTTGATCAAAGACTACATACACCCAGACACCAGACTTGATCTAGTTATTTAATTTATATTCATGAAATTTTTGCGTTGGATTTGTTGTGCGGTTAGACATGTGATAGCATAGGAGTATCAAATTGATTCAACAGTATCAAGTGTACACTTTAGAGCTCGGTTGCGAACAAAGAAACCTTTATTTTCAGCGGGTTGGTGTGTACATTGTCATACCTAGAAAAGCAATATGCTGACTCCTTGGGTCTTTGAGCCAAAATGGGTTTATTCCTCAGTGGAACAAGGACAAAATTTCCACCCTAGTGGGTCTTTGTCAAGTGATGACAGACTTGCAAGCAGACTTGACAAAGACCCACTAGGCTCGAAACGTTGTCCTTGTTCCACTGAGGATTAAACCCATTTTGGTTCACAGACACAAGGAGTTCGCATATTGCTTTTCTATATATGGAGGATTGAGAAGTGGATCCACACTGACTGGTCGGTGAGGAAATTGGTTGAGGCGATTGTTGTTTTTTTGGTACTTTGTCATACCTGACGTAATCATATGTGATGTTTATGGAACAATGAGGCAAAGGTGGATGAATTAAACCACATCTAATCAACATGTACTCGTTAACAAGAGGTTCACGGATACACCATGTCATCCCTTGGCAAATTACTAAAGGACTTGTCTAGATAAATTCATTAAGCACAAGGTATATATATATATATATATATATATATATATATATATATACACACCGAGTGGCCAGATTATTATGACCACCCCATCAGTACTTCGTTGGGCCACCTTTTGCCTTCAATACTGCGGCAATTCTTCTTGGCATTGACTCCACGAGATGTTGAAAAGTGATGCGAGGAATCTACCACCATGCCTGATGAATAGCACTGTCCAGTTCTGTGAGATTTGATGGTTGTGGAACCAGCTGCCTTACGGCTCTTTAAACTTCATCCCACAGATTGAGATCTGGTGATTGTGGGGGCCACCTAAACAAGGTAAATTCTCCCTCATGTTCTTGATACCACTCCTGCACAATACGAGCATCGTGGCATGGCGCATTGTCTTGTTGGAAGAAGCCATCAACATGATAGGATGAACTTGGTCAGCAACGATGCTTTGGTATGTTGTGCTAGTCAGACGTTGGTCCACACGAATTAAAGGGCCCCAAACCATAACACTGACCCCACCAGCTTGAAGGGTTGTACTCATGCATGTGGGGTGCATGCTTTCATGCCGTTTCCGCCAAATTCTCACTCTGCCATCTGCATGATGCAACTGGAAACGTGATTCATCGGACCACATGACTTTTTTCCAATGCTCAACTGTCCAATCCTTGTGTTCCTGTGCGAATTGGAGACGTTTTATCTTGTCAACTGCAGACAGCAAAGGTGTTCGAACAGGCCTTCGGCTTCCATATCCCATACGATGCAGTGTACGGCAAACAGTGCATTCAGAGATCATTTGAGAGGATCCCTGATTAAGATCTGCAGTAATTTAATGCACTGTTGTGCTTCTGTTGTCTTGTACCAGTCTTGCCACTCTCTGTTCTGTCCTAACATTGACTAGTCGCTGACGGCCACAATTCGCACGTTCAGACCCAGATTTTCGGCTGACAGTCCAGTCTTTAAACACTTTAACAACAGCTGCTCTTGAACATTTACCAAATTCTGCTGTTTTGCCGATACTCGCTCCATAGCTCCGAGCTTCAAAAATCATCCAACATTCGAAGGCTGTTAAATCGCGTTGTTTACCCATATCTACAGGAAAAAACCCACTTCTACTGTCATGGTAAACAACCTGCTTCCCTATTTATAATGGTCTGGCACTCTAGCAACTTCAGCGAGAAATTATAGCTAATTTGCCTAAAAAAGTCAGGTGGTCATAATAATCTGCCCACTCAGTGTATATATGGGTTAATCAGCAACGATGCTTTGGCATATTCAGACATTGTTCCACACGAATTAAAGGGCCCCAAACCATAACACTGCCCCAACCAGCTTGAAGGGTTGTACTCATGCATGTGGGGTGCATGCTTTCATGCTGTTTCTGCCAAATTCTCACTCTGCCATCTGCATAAGGGGTCATATTCCCTGGATAACGCTAAATTGGGGATACAAATGGGGAAATCTGCTCCTGCAGTTTTCCCTGTAGCAACCCCATTTTAGTTTGATATTCTGGGGCAGGTGCTACTGCGGCACCTTGCCCTGGTAAGCAGGGCTAACTGCTGAGATATTTGCGGTAGGACTTCCGAGACTCTGCAAGTATCACCTCCTGGAGTCCATAGGACTCTATGAAGGATTGCGCTTCCAGGGCGCGAGATCGCACAACTCCGCACAGTGATCGCAGAGAGAAACTGGGAACTATTTCTCCCCAGTCTCACTCTGCCTCCAGGGACAAGAAGCAGCGAATTGGGCCACAGTTCCAGTCTCGGGATGAGAGGTGAAGATTGGATTTATTGGGAGTTTTAGGGGGTGGTAAATAATTTTGCAAAAGCAGAATAATTTAGCACCAGCTTCTAGGTGCCGCTAAAATTTTGACTTGCGCATCGCTGCAGTAATTAACGCTAGTACTTTGCAAAACCTTACTTATCTTAGGCTAGTGTCAGACGAGCGTCTTTGGGGAGCGTAAGGAACGCCCGTGAGAATAGACGTTCCTTCAATGGTTCTACTCTTCTAGGTAACGGAAAAATAAAGAGCTTTACTGACCACATCAAGAACAGAACCTACAGAACAAAATGGATGGATAGTGTCTCTGGTTGGTACACAGACAAAAGAACTTGCGGGCAAGTAAAAGGATAAGATTTTGTAACTTTAGCATATGAGAGATAAACATATACAATGTCCGTGCAAATGATGAATCATAACAGGTTGATTGTCCCCAAGCAGTGCTTGCCAGCTGCTGCACATTCAGAGTGGTACTTGTCTATGTGTGAGTTTTCAAAGCAATCTTTAGAAAACCATTGTTTGATACAGGCCATTTGGTAGATTGGTAAATTTAAATAAAAATGTCTTAACAGTTGTAGCAACGATCATTGACAGTTTCACTTTCCAAATTATATCACTTTATGCAATATATATATATATCTCATCGATATAGATCAGCGGTTCCCAACCCTGGTTCTCAAGTCACCCTAAAGGGACATGCATGCTCTACTTGTGTGCTTTTAACCCCTTAGTGACCGGGTGGTTTTACACAAATCCATCCTTTAGTGACCGCTGCTGTTTTTACGTTTCTGCGCTGTTAGTGTTTAGGACAAATTTTCCTCGTACTCGTTTATGCAACCCACACATATTTTACACTGTTTTTCTCGTCATTAAATGGACTTTATAAAGATACCATTTTTTTCATCATTTCATATAATTTACTATAAAAAACATTGTGAAATATGACAAAAAAATTGAAAAAACACCACTTTTTCGAACTTTGACCCCCAAAATTTCTTATGTATCAACAACTGTCAAAAAAATGTAATTCCTTAGTAGTTTCTAAATTTAGTTCTAAGGCTAGGGTCAGACTAACGCATTTTTCACGTTGTCCGTGAAAATGTGCGTTCGAAGAATGGACGTATTTTTTCACGGAATACGCGATAGCGGTCATACGATGCGCAGTTTCATCCGTGATTTTGTACGGATCATCAATAAAACACTTCTTGCATCTGGACGTTATGTTGGCCGGACATTAGCAGCGTCTGATGTCTCCAATTCACGCACACACGCCGCTAGCGGACGCAGCGCACTCTGTACGTCAGTACTAGTGGTTTAACGTTCTCGAAAAAATGCGTTCATTTTCCACTTGCGTTGCACGGCCGGACTTTTGTGCGACCGTACTTCGTATATTGGCCGTCATTGCCCGGCATCTGCTGCTAGCACGGCCGTGATTAAGTGCGCCAGAACGCGCGTTCGCACTGCCTCAGTCTGACCCTAGCCTGAGTTTAGCAATACCCAATGTTTACATATTCCTCGCTTTTTTCCTTATTTTATGCAACAATAAGTGCAAGTAGCACTTTGCCATTTCCAAAGAGTTTATTTTCAAAACTAGTGATAGTGACATTGTAACACTGATATCTGTCACTAATTCCTGAATAACACTCCACATATACATATTTTTTTAAAGTACACAAATCAAGGTATTAAACTTGGGGTATTTTGACTCTTTCCATGCAAACCATTTTACCACAAATCTATGCCAAAGTTTGAGAAAAAAAAAAGTTTTGGTGATTTTTTTTTTTTGAACGCAATTTAAGAATACATGTACTGTGAACTTTAAGGTTTACTGCCAAAAAGCACCCCAAAATATGTTCAGCAACATCTTCTGAGTAAATTGATACCACCCATGTATAGGTATGTCGGGTCATTTGGGGGCTAATAGGCCCTATTTGGGGGGTGCGCATTTCAGTTTTCCAACTTGGAATTTTCACATTTCGTCATCATGCACCCATGTCCTATTTGGGACATTTCTGAAGCCGGCCAAAGTAATTTACCCCCACCAAACCATATATTTTTAGAAAGGGCACACCCTAGGGTACTTCAAAGAGTTGTATTTTAACACTTTCCATGCACTAGCTCTATGTCAAACTTTCAGGTAGTCACTTTTGTCACTTTTTGTGTTATTTTTTCACACACATTGTACTTTAGGCATGAATGGTCAAATCCAGTTATGGGTTACTGCTAGGGTTGCACCAATACCGATACTAGTATCGGTATCGGGGCCAATACTGGGTACTGCAGGAGTACTTGGTACTCCTGCAGTACCCCCCGATATTTTTTCCGATACCGGAAGCCGGCATTGAGCCGGCATCCGAGGGGCTGCGGCGGCTGTCCGAATGCTCTAGCGGCATTCGGAAAGCCGCCCCTGGAGCTGCTCACCGCAATACTTACCTTCCTGGGCACCGCCGGGAATGTCTCCGCGCGTGCGCTCGTTGGAAGGACCCCAGCCACGACCACGTGGGACCATGTGATCGCGACTGGGGTCCTTCCAACGAGCGCGCGCGCGGAAACTTTCCGGCGGCGCCCAGGAAGGTAAGTATGAGCACAGTGAGCAGCTGCAGGGCCTGTCCGAATGCCGATAGAGCATTCAGACAGGCCCTGCAGCTGCTCTCCGCGACGATACTTACCTTCCTGGGCGACGCCGGGAAAGTTTCCCCGCGCGCGCTCGTTGGAAGGACCCCAGCCGTGATCACATGGTCCCACGTGGTCGTGGCTGGGGTCCTTCCAACGAGCGCACGCGCGGAGACATTCCCGCCGGCGCCCAGGAAGGTAAGTATCGCCGCGGGGGGGGGGGGTCCGGTCCATGAGCTGGGGGGCATACCCATGTGTGAGCTGTGGGGGCATACCCATGAGCTGGGGGGGCATATCCATGTGTGAGCTGGGGGGCATAACCATGTGTGAGCTGGGGGGGCAAATCCATAAGCTGGGGGGCATAACCATGTGTGAGCTGGGGGGGGCATACCCATGTGTGAGCTGGGGGGACAAATCCATAAGCTGGGGGGCAATATCCATGTGTGAGCTGGGGCAAATCCATGTGTGAGCTGGGGCAAATCCATGAGCTGGGGCATATCCATGAACTGGGGCATATCCATGAGCTGGGGCAAATCCATGAGCTGGGGCAAATCCATGTGTGAGCTGGGGCAAATCCATGTGTGAGCTGGGGCATATCCATGTGTGAGCTGGGGCAAATCCATGTGTGAGCTGGGGCAAATCCATGTGTGAGCTGGGGCAAATCCATGTGTGAGCTGGGGCAAATCCATGTCTGAGCTGGGGCATATCCATGTGTGAGCTGGGGCAAATCCATGTGTGAGCTGGGGCAAATCCATGTGTGAGCTGGGGCAAATCCATGTGTGAGCTGGGGCAAATCCATGTGTGAGCTGGGGCAAATCCATGTGTGAGCTGGGGCATATCCATGTGTGAGCTGGGGCATATCCATGTGTGAGCTGGGGCATATCCATGTGTGAGCTGGGGCATATCCATGTGTGAGCTGGGGCATATCCATGTGTGAGCTGGGGCATATCCATGAGCTGGGGCGGTATGAAATATATATATATATATATATATATATATATATTCGGGGGGGGATATACATGTGAGCTGGGGACATTTTTATATGGTCTGTTCTTATTGGAAAGCGTCACATGACATTAAAGAAAAGTATCGGTACTCGTACTCGGTCTTAAAAAAGTGGTATCGGTGCATCCCTAGTTACTGCCAAAAAACACTCCAAAATATGTTCAGCAACATCTTCTGAGTAAATGGATACCACCCATGTATAGGTATGTTGGGTCATTTGGGGGCTAATAGGCCTTATTTGGGGGGTGCGCATTTCAGTTTTCCAACTTGGAATTTTCACATTTCGTCATCATGCACCCATGTCCTATTTGGGACATTTTTGAAGCCGGCCAAAGTAATTTACCCCATCAAACCATATATTTTTAGAAAGGGCACACCCTAGGGTACTTCAAAGAGTTGTATTTTAACACTTTCCATGCACTAGCTCTATGTCAAGCTTTCAGGTAGTCACTTCTTGTGTTATTTTTTCACACACATTGTACTTTAGGCATGAATTGTCAAATCCAGTTATGGGTTACTGCCAAAAAACACCCCAAAATATGTTCAGCAACATCTTCTGAGTAAATTGATACCACCCATATATAGATTTGTTCTGTTGTTTTTGGGGTGCTACGCCAATCTTTTGACATATGTGTTGTCAATTTTCTAATTTGACATACAGTATCTTCTTTGCTTATCTTCTTTTTAGGGGCCTTTTTACATACCCCAATTTTATGAACATGCATATATTTGGTAAGCTAACACCCCAAAGTATTGTAAATGGAGTGTTTTTATGCCATGGATGCAACCGTTTGCTCCAAACAAATTGGATACTGTTTGGTGGTCATTTTTCATTTTCACACCCACATCAGTTTTGGACTGTGATTTAGGAGACACTGTTGTTGGTTACTGCATGAAAACTCTCCAGGTTGTTTTCTGCATGGTCTCCTGAGTACACCCATGCCCCCCATGCATAGGTTTGCCAGGATTTTGGGAACGTTCAAATACAATTTTTAGGACTTTGTCATTGGAGTTGAAATTGAGATTATTTCTTCAGCTAGGCCTATCTTTGGTTTTGGGTCTACCGCATACCCCAGTTTGAATTATTGCCAGAAAATTGTTTATATTTGTTATGTTGACACCCTAAGGTATTGCATATGGAGTGTTTTGATGCCATGGATGCAACGGTTTTAGCCCAAAACATTTGAGAAGGTGTGTGGCGGTAATTTTTAAATTTTCAGATTTTTACACCCACATTAGATTTGGACTGTGATTTAGGCTAGGGTCAGACTAACGCATTTTTCACGTTGTCCGTGAAAAAGTGCGTTCGAACGAATGGACGTATTTTTTCACGGAATACGCAATAGCGGTCATACGATGCGCAGTTTCATCCGTGATTTTGTACGGATCATCAATAAAACACTTTTTGGGTCTGGACGTTATGTTGGCCGGACATTAGCAGCGTCTGACGTCTCCTAATCACGCACACACGCCGCTAGTGGACGCAGCGCACTCTGTACGTCAGTACTAGTGGTTTCACGTTCTCGAAAAAATGCGTTTGTTTGCCGCTTGCGTTGCGCGGCCGCACTTTTGTGCGACCGTACTTCGTATATTGGCCGTCATTGCCCGGCATCTGCTGCTAGCACGGCCGTGATTATGTGCGCCTGCACGCGCGTTCGCACTGCCTCAGTCTGACCCTAGCCTTAGGAGACACTGTTGTTTGTTACTGCATGAAAACTCTCCAGGTTGTTTTCTGCAAGGTCTCCTGAGTACACCCATGCCCCCCATGCATAGGTGTGCAAAGATTTTGGCAAAATACAGCACCAATTGTAGAACATAAAAATGTAGGAATAAAATTTAAAAGTCTGGTGCAGTAAAAGAAAAAAAAAACTAAACTGAACTAACTAACTAGAGTGTAAGAAAAAATAGAAAGGAAAAAAAAATCACAGATCACGCACAGTGTGATATATCTTGAAACAGTCCCCAAGACACAGACCGGGTTGTCCAGGGCATTCTGGGCAGTAAAAGATTGTGTCTCTCCTCTGCTCCCTCTTGAAACACACCCTGCATCTTTTTTGGGGTTTCTGTTTGCCCTCAGTAGGGGGGATTTTATAAATAAAATGTGTAGCCCCAACTCTGTCCCCCATCACCGCCCGGGGAGCAGGTGCATCCTGGTACAAAAATCCCGAAATGACCTGGAGTGGAAACTGTAAAAAGGACAGCGTCACTCCGGGGTTTGCCTTTTTGCAGAGCAAAAAGGCATTGTAGGTTGCAATTTGCATCAGGTAAATTGCAACCTTTTTGTACCAGGCCCTTGACTTCCGCATAATCTGGTAGGGCTGGAGCAGCTGATCTGCCAGATCAACCCCACCCATATGCCGGTTATAGGCTTTGATGCACACTGGCTTCCTGATGCGCTCAGCTCTGCCACGTACAGAGACCTCCACAGACCTCTCAGTGTGGATGGTGGATAGAAGGTATACATCCTTCTTGTCTCTGTACTTGACCGCCAACAGCTCCTCTTGGCGCAGAGCTGAGGTCTCCCCCCTTTTTAACCGGGTGCGGACAAGCTGTGCTGGGAAACCTACGCGGTTCTTGCGAACAGTACCGCATGCTGCTGTATCAAAACAATACAGCAGCTTGAACAAAGGGACACTCGTATAAAAATTATCAACATACAAGTGGTACCCTTTGTTCATCAGGGGAAAAAGTAGGTCCCACACAATCTTGCCACTGGTTCCCATGTGTTCTGGGCAACCTGGAGGGTCAAGGCTACTATCCTTTCCCTCGTACACCCGGAAGGCCTGAGTATACCCACTCTCGCTGTCACAGAGCTTATACACCTTCACTCCACACCTGGAGCGTTTGGAAGGAATATACTGCTTGAATCCCAGCCTTCCCTTGTATTTCATTAGGGATTCATCCACGCAGATATTCCTTCCAGGTGTATAAGCCTCTGCAAACCTGGCGGCGAAGTGGGTAATCAGGGGGCGGATTTTATACAGCCTGTCAAACTGGGGATGCTCTCTAGGAGGGCACAGGCTGTTGTCACTGAAGTGCATGAAACGCAAAATGTTTTCATACCTTCTACGTGACATTGATTGGGGGTAAATGGGGGTAGAGCAGATGGGGCTACTGCTCCAGTAGGAGCGAATTGAAGGCTTCTTTATGATGCCCATCAGCATAGTAAGTGCCCAGAATTTCAGAAATTCTGGCACATCTAGCGGGGTCCATTGCTGCCTTGCCAAGTAGGAGTCTGGCTTCGCAGCACAATGCTGATGGGCATACAGATTTGATTGGGCCACGATGTGGCCCAACAAATCTTCCCCCACAAACACCTGCAAAAACTGTGTGGCGGTAAATCCTGCAACATCAATATTGATGCCAGGATTTGCCGTGAAAGGAGGGATATCTGGCCTCTGGCGATGAGGCACTACCCACTCCTCAGCTGGAGCTGTGCGTCTCCTGCTGGCAGGTGGTGGCCCAGGATCTGCATCAGAAACATCACTAGGTGATACATCAGCCAGCGTAGATGATGTATTTATTGAGGTCTCTGAGCAGTTAGCGGGGTCAAAATCTGGGTCTGAGTCCGACGCAGATGCCTCAGATTCTGACGCCAGGATGGCATATGCCTCCTCGGCGCTGTACACCCTCTCAGACATTATATATAATAGATTATAAAATTTTATAATTATTATATATATAAGCGGATTATTGGTTCTTAGAAGAACCGTTGGGTTTCACAAGAAAATACAAATAAACACCTAAATCTCTCTAAATCCCTCTAAACCTGCCTCAATTTTTCTAATCTCACTAAATCTACCTAAAATCTCTAACCTGTCAAATCTAATCTCTCTCTCTCGCTCACCAAAACACAAGTGAGGAGAGGGAGGGAGAATCACAGAGGTCAGAGCCAATATTTACAAAATATATTGACCTGACCTGACAAATTAGAAATTTTATTTAGATTTTTTTATAACTTCTGATTGGATGTTGCTAGCCTGCCTCTCTGATGAGGCAGGCTAGGAACATCCCACACAGCCCCAAGATGACCCTGCCCTTAGAAGGGCAGCGCCATCTTGGCTGTCACATTTATTTTATTTTATTCATTTTTATTCATTTATTTTTCTTTTTTTACACTTTTTTTTACACTTTTTTTAGTCTGCTGGGTGCCTTGATCCCTCGAGGCACCCAGCAGAGCACCTGATCACTCATGTGATCTTTTTTGTACTGAGTGCCACGATACCTCGTGGCACTCAGTACTTCCTGCCGCTACCGGAAGTGATCGCTCGGGAGGAGAGATCACTGAGCGGCCCGGCGGCAGGTAAACATATTGCAAGGATGCCTCGATGTCGAGGCATCCCTGCAATATACTCAGAGCAGCTGGAAGCGATACCGATCGCTTCCAGCGCTCTGTAGAAGTGCGGGGCACCTTTCCGGTCAAACCGGATGTTGATCGCTCCCGGGGAGCGATCACAAGGGGCCCCGGCACTTCTGTCCGCCATTGCACGGATGCTTGGACTCCCAGGCAGCGTGCAATGGCCCTGGAGCTGCTAGAAGCGATCCGATCGCTTCCAGCGCTCTCTAGAAGTGCGGGGCACCTTTCTGGTCAAACCGGATGTTGATCGCTCCCGGGGTGCGATCACAAGCTGCCCCGGCACTTCTAACCGCCATTGCATGGATGCCTGGACTCCCAGGCAGCCTGCAATGGCGTTTGAGCTGCTGGAAGCGATCCGATCGCTTCCAGCGCTCAAAAGACCGCAGGACGTACCATGTACGTCAGCGGGTCTAAAAGAGACCCGCAGCCGTGACGTACATGGTACGTCCGCGGTCTCTAAGGGGTTAAAAATGTGCTATGCCTTTTGAATCAGTAGTGTCATTCAGCAGACATAAAAAAGTAAATATGATATTTTTTCATATTTACCTGCTTTTCTTTCTTGCCGATTTCCACACCCACCTCAGGAGCCACTCAGAGGCGGCTCTAGACTTTGTGAGGCCTTAGGTGAAACACAAGCATGAGGCCCCTACTGACACCCACAATGGAAAAATGCAACCGATACAAAATTAACTGTATAAATTGTGTATTTTAAAACAGACAAAACCATATGATCTTATAATTCATAGCTTTTAGAAATAGATTAGTCTCACATACACTGCACATTCCCTTATCACAGAGCTCCACAGCAATAAAACTCACAGTAATGTGCAGTATGTATGAACGGATCACAGAATCCACACCAATAAGACTCACAGTAATGTGCGGTGTGTAGGTGTAAGATTTATTGCTGTGCAGTACTGTGATACACGGATATCCACTGCACATTACTGTGATGTTATTGTTTGAGCTCTGTGATACAGTAATATGCTGTGTGTATGAGTGTGAGGTTTATTGTGGTGGAGCTCTGGGATATGCTCATACACATTAATGTGAGGTTTATTGTGCTGGAGCTCTGGGATATGTTCATACACAATGCACATTAATGTGAGGTTTATTGTGGTGGAGCTGTGGGATATGTTCATACACAATGCACATTACTTTGACGTTTATTATGGAGGAGCTCTGATACAGTAACGTGTAGTGTGTATGAGTGAGAGTTTTATTTCTTTGGAGCTTGTGATATGCTCATACACACTGCACATTTTTTTTTATTGCGTTTTCCGGGGGGTGGGCAAATAGATCTGTATTTTTTTTCAAGGGGGGATGCTAATAAATTAAATGTGTTGTTTTTATTGGGGGGGGGGGGGTGAAATCTGTTTCACTTTGGGTGTTTTGATTGGGAAGTAAACATTTTTTCCCCAGGTTGGAGGTAATTAAATTAAATGTTTTGCTGTGGAGTTGTAATTTTTTTTCCAGGGGAAAAAATACACCACAGGGAGAGGGGGGCACCAAAGGGTAACCCAAATCAGTTCTTCCTGGAGGGGGCGGATGGTTGGGTGGACAGCTTTATACTTGCTGTAATGGTCACCATAGTAATGTGTGCTGCACATGAGTGTATCATGGAGCTCCACAACTTTAATATGGAAGGTGAAGGCTTCCAGTGACCCTTAAACATAGAGCCCCCCATCAGCTGAATGCTGGCTTCATCGAATTGAAGAATGCAGACACCAGGGCAGCCGCAGGGGCTCCGTCTCGCTCCGTCTCCTCCTCAGCAGCCCCCAGCTACATGCATACACTGTGCAATGTGCGGGGCCAGGATGCCGATGGGGAATAGGGGAGGAGCCAGATGTGGAAGCCTTGTGTCCTCTGGCCGTACAGAAGGGATTGCAGAAGCGGTCAGCGCAGGGGGAATGTAATGCCACAGCTGTGCAGTCTGAGGTTGCAGAGGCAAATTGAGCAGCAAAAGCGAGGCCTTAGGCGGCCGCCTTCTCTTTTTTTTTTTCAATTTCACAATTTTTATTTTGTAACATGTCATCAGGCAATCAGAAATAACAAAGGGCCTCACAGGGCCGCACAAGGTCAACTAGGAGAACAGAATATAAGAAAAATAGTAACAAAAACACACTGCAAAAACCAAATGCATGAATGCAAGACACATAGTGTGGCAGGGTGTATCCAAAAAAGGGAGGCGGGGGAGGAGAAACACACCAAAAAGTATCCCAGGACCCAGAGAAAATGAGTAATTTTTTTTTTTTTAAAAAAGGAAGTGGCAAGGCCATATATGTGACTTTCGTGGCTCACTCCTGAAGATCCAGAGGACTGTAGGAGGCCATGAAATAAGCAGGTCACAAGGCCAGGGCATTTGAGGGCCAGGTGTGGCAGGCAGAGCCTTGGTGGCCGCCACAATGGCACTTCCCGAATAGGCCCCAAACGCCAAAGAAAATAAAAAAAGGAAGAAAAATAAGGGGGAAAGGGGTCTGCAGCACAAGGTGGTGTGTAAAAAAATAAAGATGAAGGGGAGAAAAATCAGGGGCGGGAAAATTGGGGACAACAAAATATCGCACTTAGCCAAGAGACACTCAAAAACACACTACATTATATAACCGAGAAGCGTCTTCAAAGCCTTCCCTGAATGGGGGGGGTCTCATCAAAAAAGAAATATAAAGGCCATCAGAGGAGTCAGTAGAAAGAGAGAAATAAAAACAGCATGGGGGAGGACGCGTATTAGAGAAGTCAGGTCCGAACTCAAAAACGAGGCAGTGCAGTTGGTTGTTCCCAGCCCGTGTCTCGATATGGGAGGAACTGCACAGTAGATAGGGTAGTGCAGAATATTCATCCAGGGTCACCCATCATTCCATGGACAGACATCACTCCTGCAGCCAGCGGGACCGGGATCCCAAATGACTCCAGAAGGGGCCAGGCCGTCTCAACTGTGCTGATCGAATGGACAACATTTCCCTTGGTAATCAGCAGCGAGCCTCCCACCCCCCAGCGGAATCTCAGGCCATGCTCTCTGAGAGCAGCAACAGCTCGAAACATGCGGCGGGACATGAGGGTCATAAAAGGCACATCATGAAATAACAGGAGGGAGGCCCCCTCAAAAGAAATAGCCGTGTTGAGTGGGACCGACGCCATCACTTTGGCTTTCAACTGCACATCAGCAGCAATGGCGATAATGTCATGAGGGGCAGGTTCAGGGGCAGCTGCAGCTTTGCGAATCCGCATTGCAGCAACAAAAACATCCCCCACTTCCAGAGAGAGACTCATCAAATGAGTAGCCAGCCTATTAACAAAGGGAAGAAGTGAGGTAGTAGGTATCTCCTTCGGTATCCCTCGGATACGGATGTTTCGGCGGCGGTGACGCTCTTCCAGCATCTCCACCGCCCGAGAAAGCGTGTCAACCTGTGATCGTAAGGCCACTACGTCAGTCTTCTAAAGGGAGTGGGACTCCGCAAGCCCAGTCACCTGTGCACCAGTAGTAGCCATCTGAGTCTGCAGGACCGCCACATCCTTCTGCACTCCTCCGAGATCCGCGCGTCATTGTGCACGCAGGTCCACGAAAAAGGCCTTCAAGTCACCTTTAGTGGCCAGTTGGTCATCTCCTTGAGGTGCAGAGTAGACCGGGGGGGGGGGGGGAGGTACAGACCAGAGACCCATGCAGGGACGCAGGAGAGGACGCACCCGCAGACACATCTGAGCCCTCATCCAATACTTCTGGTATCCCAGCAGGTAAGGTCAGAAAAGTAGCGCCATACCACCAAGGGACGTACGGATGTCTTGCTGGCCGGGGTCCACCTGCAGAGGTGCTTTTTTAACAGACCTCTCCCCCATCACAGAATGTAAAAAGGCCGTGGAATCAAGGAAGCCCAGGGTCGCACTCCACACCAGCGGATCCAGAACAGGGGCCCAGTATTTAAATCCAGGAAGTCCGGAGCAACTCCGCAGGGCTCAAAAATGGCCGCTGAAAGTAGGCCGCAAGCAGGGGTCCAGAGCACAGTCCGGGCGCGAATAAAGCCCGAAGTCATCAGCCTCACCTCGCGGCATCTTCTCCCCACCACCAGGGCGTAAGATCTCCCACAGAAGGTCCCAGGAGCAACGAGGAAACACCAGGAAGCGGGTAATGTAGATCAGGACCGGCCCAAGCCACTGTGCTGCCTGGAGCGAAGGGGAAAATGCTGCTGCCCCCCGAAAAAAACCAAACACTTGACATGTATGAGTGCATCACAGAGCTCCACAGCAATAAATCTCACAGCAATGTGCGGTGTGTATGAGCGTATCAGAGCCCCAGACCAGCTCACAAATGGATATATTGCCCCCAGACCAGCTCACACATGGATATATGCCCCCAGACCAGCTCCCACATATATATATTGCCCAGATCAGCTCACGCATGGATATATTGTCCCAGACCAGCTCACTGATGGTTATATTTGTCCCCCAGCTCATATGGTTATATTTGGCCCCAGCTCATATCGGTATATTTGCCCCCAGTTCATATGCGTATATTTGTCCCCCCAGCTCATATGGGTATATTTGCCCTCAGCTCATATGCGTATATTTGCCCCCCCAGCTCATATGGGTATATTTGCCCCCAACTCATATGGGTAGACCCATATTTGCCCCCAGTTCATATGGGTATATTTGCCCCCCCAAGCTCATATGGGTATATTTGCCCCCCAGTTCATATGGGCATATTTGCCCCCCCTCAGTTCATATGGGTATATTTCCCCCCCCAGTTCATATGGGTATATTTGCCCCCCAGTTCATATGGGTAGATTTGCCCCCCCAGTTCATATGGGTAGATTTGCCCCCCCAGTTCATATGGGTAGATTTGCCCCCCCAGTTCATATGGGTATATTTGCCCCCCCAGTTCATATGGGTATATTTGCCCCCCAGTTCATATGGGTATATTTGCCCCCCCAGTTCATATGGGTATATTTGCCCCCCCCAGTTCATATGGGTATATTTGCCCCCCCCAGTTCATATGGGTATATTTGCCCCCCCAGTTCATATGGGTATATTTGCCCCCCCAGTTCATATGGGTATATTTGCCCCCCCCAGTTCATATGGGTATATTTGCCCCCCCCAGTTCATATGGGTATATTTGCCCCCCCAGTTCATATGGGTATATTTGCCCCCCCCAGTTCATATGGGTATATTTGCCCCCCTCAGTTCATATGGGTATATTTCCCCCCCAGTTCATATGGGTATATTTGCCCCCCAGTTCATATGGGTAGATTTGCCCCCCCAGTTCATATGGGTAGATTTGCCCCCCAGTTCATATGGGTAGATTTGCCCCCCAGTTCATATGGGTATATTTGCCCCCCAGTTCATATGGGTATATTTGCCCCCCCAGTTCATATGGGTATATTTGCCCCCCCAGTTCATATGGGTATATTTGCCCCCCAGTTCATATGGGTATATTTGCCCCCCCAGTTCATATGGGTATATTTGCCCCCCCCAGTTCATATGGGTATATTTGCCCCCCCAGTTCATATGGGTATATTTGCCCCCCCAGTTCATATGGGTATATTTGCCCCCACCCAGTTCATATGGGTATATTTGCCCCCACCAGTTCATATGGGTATATTTGCCCCCCCAGTTCATATGGGTATATTTCCCCCCAGTTCATATGGGTATATTTGCCCCCCCTAGTTCATAGGGGTATATTTGCCCCCCAGCTCCTGTCTGCTCCCCCCGAGAAGATTCTGTCGGAGGCGGCGTGTTTTTCCCTCCTACGTGCGGCCGCCAGCATGAATATCTGCCGCTCACCTGGGGTTCTATACACCAGCGGCCGCACGTTGGAGGGAAAAACACGCGGCCGCCGGCATAATCTTCTGGGGGGGGGTGCTTGGTTGCCCCCCCGAACTGGATGCCTGGGGCCACCGCGCACCCCCCCCCCGCTGGCACATACCTGGCAGCTGGTGAGTAAGCTGGCTGGTCCAGGGCCCAGCGGGAGCAGCAGACGCTGTACTGGGCTGCCTGCCACTGGATCCCACGCTATCGTCTGGACGCATGCGTGCAGAGGGGGCGCGGTCACACCACTGCCTCATTGTATCAATGCGCCGGCCTGCCATAGGTGCTGCCGGCGCAGACAAGAAATAGTGCAGCGGCGATGGCAGCGCAAAAAATTTCTGCCCCAGGAGCAAGCGCTCCACTCTGCTCCATCGTCGGGCCGGCCCTGATGTAGAGAGGTCAGCAGAGGAGCTCCTCGAGACACGCCCGATCCTGTCTGCAGTTGGCTCCGCCCCCAGGTGGCCGCCCTTTCTGCCTTATTAGAGAGCTGCCACTGGAGCCACTTTGAGCTAACCAATCAGTGCGTATACCTAGGTATAGATAAAAACGCATTGAGCATGTGCGACCAAGTTGCTCCTCCTCTCTCCTGCACTGTGAGCTGAGGGGTGGGCGGGGCTGAGTGCCATTTTGATCTGTAACGCTTTCATCTCCAGCTACTGCAGAGACAGGGAAGGGAAGAAACCAATACACACAGGGAGAAAAAGAGACAGCAGAGAAAGGGACAGCAAAAAAAAAGCACAGAAAGACACAGCAAGAAAAGGTAAAGAGAGAAAGACGGCAAGATACGCGCACAAGAGACAGACAGCACAAGTAAGAGTGTGAGAGGGAGTGACTGGGTGAGGGAGTTTGAGTGAGATAGTGAGTTTGCCAACCATGAAAGAGCACAAGTGAGTGAGTCAGCGGTTGAGTGAGTTAGTGTGTGAGCGAGTCAGCGGGTGAGTGTGTTTTGCTTTCACAGTTGCAGAAATGCTAATATTCAGTTCCTCCAGTCTGAGGTCCTCCTGAGCATGCACAAGGTTTCACGGGCACAGCTTGTGCTAGTTCATGTGAAGCTTTGATGGGTGGAGTCAGTGGTGTAACCAGAGTTATGGGCGCCTGGGGCAGATTCTCCCCCCCCCATTATATAAATATTGCCCCAGCCAGCTCATTTGTATGTCACGTGCCGCTGTCCCACGAGATCCCGGATCTCGGGAACTCGCGGCTGAGAAGGCCCCCTGCAGGCTGCGGTCAGACACAGTGGAGGGGGCAGGTCGGGGATGTAAAAAAAAAAAAACAACGGTAAAGGTTTTTGTGCTTGGCGGATGAACATGTTGAGCGAGCGCACACAGGCGGCTGCTGTGAACTGGCCGCTTCACCCCCGTGCATTGATCTGCTGCTAAGGCTTGCAGGCAGGAAGTGAGTGAGTCTCGCCGAGATCGCGGCTGAGTGCTGCTTAATGCCAGCCAGGTGGCTCCCCCGGGGCCGGGTCAGGCGAGCCGCCGGGCGAGGGGCGCTAGCTAGCGACCTACCGCGTGGCCAATACATCTATAATGAGGGACAAACAGTTTGCTTGAATGTTTGAAAAGTGAAACGCTGTATGCAAAGAAACTACTGAACGAAAATGTCTGAAATATACATATGAGGTCCAAGGAATGATAATAAAAAGGGCTTTTACAGAAAAAAGTAGTAAACTTAAAAGGGAAAAAAAAAAAAAAGGATTTTTTAAAAAAAAAATTAAATCCAGAAAAATGATTAAAATATCCTAAAAAATGTATAATTAAAGACTCTTTACTGCAGAATTTTATAATGAATGGTTTATTAGATATTGAATTAAAACAGGAATATTTTTAACATTGAAGCCTATGGGATTCGCCTGAATAAACCTGCCGAATTAAACCACCTAATGGCAGGGCATTTCGGGAACCTTTCACTGCTGGTTTGTGTTCTCTGAATAGCCGAAGCATTGCATCTCTATGGGGAATTAACTGCCCTCGAACAGGAACCGTATGTGCAGGCAATTCGCCAGGATTTGGCGAATTGCCTGCTCTCTGGATAGCCGAATGGCCAGGAAAGGTAACCGAACGCTGATTTTCAGCGTTCGGTTACCTTTCTCCAGCCATTCAGATCTCTTTGGATAACCCTGTACGATCTTCATAACTCTAAAGAGAATGTCAGGGTCTACAACTTTCAGACAATGCACAATGAGTCATAATTTGGTATAAAGAGCACACAATGGATAACTAAGCTAAGGAAAAATGGCGATAAAGTCATCGTTTACTGAGCCATATCTATCTATATATATATATAGATGAGCGACTACACCAAGAAAAGCCACAGGATGTTTTCAAACCACAATGATGATATCAGATGTTAAAGGCAGTGAGATGATTCATTATCGTGTCTACAGCAAAAACAGATGTACACAGATCAAAGATTGCTCTGCATGGATATATAACCAACTAATGAATTCAAACCATGTATATATGGCATGATGCTAAATATTCTGAGATGATGTTCCCGTATGGAAATGTCCCATGCACTTTGCAGAGAGATTATTAAAACACTTCTGTGGTCACTGGTGTATTTTGGCCTAGGCCAACAAGGCCCAGGCCTAGGGCGGCACTTTCCAGGGGGCGGCGGCCCGCTGGGTGGCCCCACCCCTAAAAACTTTTGCAAACTATTTTACCAGGAAGGAAACATTGAGATGTCACTAATTTTCAAGTATGTCCTGGGTAGGCAAGGCCTAGGCTTTCACTTTCCAGGGGGCAACAAAAAACCTCACCACTAATTGGGTTACTCACAGAGCACCGAAATGACGCCAACATTTTGGTGTTCTGTAGTTCCCTGCACTTCGGGGAATAAAGTTTCCCAACCCTGCAGTGAATTCACCATTCACTGCAGGGTCCCCAAAGTGCATGGAGTCGGCCGCTGTATGCTGCCACCGCAAACCTATGGCCTGCTGTTTTCAAAAGAACTACTGAACGAAAATGTCTGGAATTTACATATAAGATCCTATGATTGATAATAAAAAGTTCTGTTACAGAAAAAGGAGAACCGCTATTAAAAAAAAGGGGGGGAATTTAGCCCAAAAAATTCTGAAAAATAACTAAAAGGTACAAAAAAAAATCAATAAATAAATAAAGACTTTTTACTGCAGATTAAAATAATAAATGGTTTATTAGATATTGCATAAAAAAACGGGAATATTTTTAACATTGAAACCTATGGAGTTCGCCTGAATAAACCTGCTGATTGAAACCACCGAACATCAGGGCATTTCACTGACATTTCTCTGCTGTTTGGTGTTCTCTGAATAGATTAACCATTACTTCTCTATGGGGATTTGCACTGCCTTCAAACAGCACCGTACTTGCTGGCAGTTCGCCAAACTTGTGTGTGAGCATATCACCAGAGCAGTGGTGCACTTAGAGGAGTGGCGGAGGGCGGGCCGCCCCAGGTACCAGTGATTATTGGGGTGTCATTAGGGGGTACTAGGAGGTGCCACTGTCACTGTGTGTCAGCTTTGAGCTGTGTTCTCAACCAACGAGCAGCGGAGCATGGCGTTTGCATACGGAATAAAATCGAATAGAATAAAAATCCCCTCTCCTCCCTCCATAGCTCCTCCCCTGCCCCGCAGCAGCTCTAGGAGAGGGGAGGGGGATGTGATTTGTGTCCAGAGAGAGAAGATGACAGTAAACGGCAGGTAAAGGGGTGTTTTCAGCAGAATATGAAGCCCTTTCTGCTTACTGCTGTTTAAAGTGGACCTTTCCTTAACCAGCACTGCAGTGATAGAAATTTGTCATTGAGCTGCCTGGCTCCTGGTGAGGCTGCTTGCGTGCAGGACAGTCACACTCGGTCCGGCCAGTCAGGTGGTACTGAGTCTCAGTACCACCTGACTGGCTGAACCACGCGACACGCATGCACGCAGCTGCCCACCCTTTCGTTAACATGGACTGTCACTCTATTCTGGACTGAACACCCACCGGGAAGGGAATCAAAGCCACGGTGCACCCTCTGGCAGTGGCACCCCACTGCTGACAAGATAGCTCCACGCACAGGCACAGCCGTGATCCTAACGTGGCCTGGAGGGACCTCCTGCTGAGTCTGTACACAGCCCTACTGCGGACAGAGGCAGGTAAATGTAGAATAAATAATTGCTGTGTGCTCATACACACTCGGTTTGCTGGGAGTTTTATTGCAGTGGATTCTGATGCACTCATACACACCACACATTGCATTGCTGGGAGTTTTATTGCAGTGGATTCTGATGCACTCATACACTCCGCACATTGCATTGCTGGGAGTTTTATTGCTGTGGATTCTGATACGCTGACACACACCACACATTGCATTGCTGGGAGTTTTATTGCAGTGGATTCTGATGCACTCATACACACCGCACATTGCATTGCTGGGAGTTTTATTGCTGTGGATTCTGTGATATACACTGCATATTACTGTGAGTTTTATTGCCCTGGAGCTCTGGGATACGCTCATACACACTGCACATTACTGTGAGTTTTATTGCTGTGCAGTTCTGTGATATGCTCATACACAGTGCCCATTTCTGTGGGTTTTATTGCTATGCAGCTCTGTGATACGCTCATATGCAGTGCACGTTTCTGTGGATTTTATTGTTCCACCAATTAGAGCGGCTGTGATCCCGTTTACTTGACATGCGTGGCTGTTCTTTGTAAAAATACTTGAATTTAAACATTTCATAAATTTTCTTTATCTCAATAGATACATTTGAAATGGTATACAAAATATACAAGAAGGCACTTGGTATCCACTTTTAATATAAAGAGAGGAAAAGGCGGAGCTCTAAGAGGAAAAGGTGGAGCTTAAAGAGGAAGGGTGGGGATTAACCAGGAAGAGGTGTGCCCTTGACAGGAAGGGGTGCGTCAAATTTAAATTAGGGGGTGCACGAGTTTAGTCAGGCCTAGGGCAGCACAAAACCTAAATACACCACTGTCTGTGGTCACATTGAAAGTGAACCTGTTGTACTCAACTACTGGGTTACGCCATTGCCTGCTTCCTATAGGCTTTCTCGATTGATCTCACCTGATCTATAAACATCGGCAGCTCTGACTGGAACTCAGGTTGCTATGCCAATGCCGTGC
Source organism: Leptobrachium leishanense (assembly GCA_009667805.1). Classification (NCBI taxonomy): domain Eukaryota; kingdom Metazoa; phylum Chordata; class Amphibia; order Anura; family Megophryidae; genus Leptobrachium; species Leptobrachium leishanense. The sequence continues at coordinate 281,432,515 of CM019066.1, forward strand.
CATTTCACATCACCAATATGGTGGCATCTTGTAGCCAAGTATGACTGGTGCGCTTTAAGTCTAGACTTAAGGCCCATCCATAAGAACATACAGAAAAATGGATTCCCAAATCCACCATTCCACAAAGAGCTTGAAGAACTCTCCAGCATCCCACCATGCACATTTCACGATTTGTAGGTCAGAACTGTATGATGAGATGAAGGTGTTGTGAAGTCGACAGACACGCAAGTTTTAGTAATGTTCTTATGACTGTTAGCCATTAGACCACTTCCTTCAACTATGATGAATAACAAAATGAATAACAAAATGTTCAAAATCCTTATCCTTACCTACAAAACCCTCACTAACTCAGCTCCCCACTACCTGTCCTCACTAATCACCAAATACACCCCAGCCCGCTCCCTAAGGTCAAACAGTGACCTGCGCCTAGCTTCTCCCCGCATCACCTCTTCCCATGATAGACTGCAGGATTTCTCACGCGCAGCCCCCACTCTCTGGAACGCTCTCCCTCGTACTGTCAGACTTTCCCCTAACTTCTCTTCCTTCAAACGCTCCCTTAAAACGTTCCTATTTAGAGAAGCCTACCACCCAACTCACTGATGCAACCATCAATCACTCTCACCTTACAGTCCTCTCCTCCTGTTTCCAACCCCAACCCTCCCAGATTGTGAGTTCCTACGGGAATAGGGCCCTCATCTCCTCCTCTACTGTTCGTCAAATGTTGTTCAATGTATTGTAACCCTGTCTATACTGTGTCTATTGTACAGCGCTGCGGAATATGCTGGCGCTTTATAGATAAAGAATAATAATAATAATAGTTTCCACTACATACAGTATAAATGCTAAAGGCCCCCAGACATAAATCCACTGAACATATAGATTGTCAATTGGATGAAATCTGGACACAGGTATCACAAGCTGCCACGGCTAATCCTCACACTACCAAAAAACAAACAACAAAAACCATGCACATACCGGCCATGTTGGCGCACTGTGTAAATACGTCTTCTTGTGCGCTGCGAGTTCGGTTATCTTCTTGGATGAACTCCAGGTAAGGTGCTGCGTCTCCCAGTGTCGTTGGCGTTAGCAATACATGAACGCCAGACTCGAATACCTTCACAAAATCGTCAGCAATCAGACGTCGAACTTTCTGAGCCTTCAGAAAATACTGCTCGTAATTCCTGGAAGAAAATGGTATGTATAAAGTCAAGATCCACTCTACAGAATAGCATAGCACGGCAAGCAGTAGAATATACTTTGGGCTGGATTATGAGTCAGGTGTACACTTAACCAGAGCTTTTGTAAACCTTGTCTAAAAAAAAAGTATCAGTCGTAGAGTAGCAGAAACAACACTGCTCTACAACCATTGAGATGCAGGTTCTATTTCTTAAAAATGCCTCTAAATCAACAAATATTATAGTTACAATTAAGCTCCTAGTACTACAAATTTTATATTACCTTACTCCATGTTGTCTCTGCTTTAATACTGCTGGTTGTTAAAATGCATCATATTTTCCTTTTTTAAATCAGGAAGGTAGACTTTGTGTTATACGCCAAAGTTGTAAAAAAACTGCATGGCCTGCCACCTCACCAATAATCTTTGCCTCCATCTGTCACCTTCCATACAATACCGGCTGGGTGGAGTAGAGGTAACATCACTGCTCTATAACCGTGGAGACCTTGGAAACACAGGTTTAAATCCCAGCAAGAGCACCTCTCCAGTAAGTGTCCTTGGGCAAGACACCTAACGGCACATACTTGCCACCCAGGACATTCTTGAAAACAAGAGAAATCTCAATGTATCCTTTCTGGTAAAATACTTTCCCAAAAAATAAAAATACTTCCACTCTATCCAGGTCTTGCTCTTCTAGATCTGTCTCCATACACACAGCCATCAGCTCCACAAGATACTCTCAGTGCCCACCATGTGTTCCCCCTGATTGTATCCTCTCACCGCCATGTTCCCTTTAATGTTATTCCCCTCGCTACTTGTGTTTTTACTTGTGTGCAATCGCCTGTTTCTCTTGCCACAAACTTCTCACGCTCTTGCTTTTATGTGTCTCTCGTCCCTTATATCTCCGTTAGATTGTACGCTCAATGGCTGGCTGGCAGAGTAAAAAGCTGAGAAAAAAGGGAGACCAGGAACTCAGGTTCCATAGCGGAAAATTTATTGTAAATTAGCCGGACAACGTTTCCGCTAAAATGTCAGCCTTGGTAAAGGTTGGCGTTTAAGTCGAAGCATTGTCTGGCTAAAATCCAATAAATTTGCTACTATGGAACCGGAGTGCCTGGTCTCCCTGTCTTCTGCGTATATCTATAGCCTTGGGGCACGCTGGAATCTGCGAGCACCAGTTCCTCATTATGTAATAATTGCTGATTGCATTGACCCCCATTTTTGTTTTGGCAGAGTAAAAAGTGCTGGTATTGCCACATTGAAATAGGCAGGTCCATGGCTTCCTTTTGTACTGGTAGGTCCATTCTTTGTTTTTCCTCAATTGTAAAGCACTGTAGTAAATGTCTGCACTATATAGCTGCAAAATAATAATAAATATATAAGTTTGAAATTATAGTTGATCTATGTAGACAGATGTACATCAGGCTTCGCTGGACCCGAGTCGAATACACATAACGTCTAATAAAATTTCTGTTGTTCTATTCATTCACAATTAATACGGTTTTCCAACAGTTCTCCAGAGAGCGCTATATCTGAGAGCAGTTTATAGCGATGATCTCTCGGATCGTTATTATTAGTACTTCCTGGAAATTCAATTTTCAAATTAATGGAAAATCTGTAACATTGGTAACTAAATACAGAGCATTACCTAAAAGTTATGTCATGTGTGGTCTCCTGGGCACAGACCTGCTAATTATCCATTTCATTCCTTTTTTGATACGGAAACCCTTAATATAATTTGGATGCAAAATGTTTAACCTCTTCACTACCAAGATGAATTTATGTGCAAAAGCACCTGCAGTAGCACGGGTCTGTGTTAAGTTGATCAGGTCATATTCTGGAGCAACACAAATTAATTTTGTTTAATGCAAATTAAATTAATTTGCATATGGGATCCAGATTGTGCCGCTAAAGTTCTAGCACATCAGTTATTACAGCCGTTGTGCTAGAGCCGCTGCAACAGGTCTGTGGCTCCTATCAGAGACATGTCAGCTCCAGTAGCACTTTTTGGCCAGTGGGCGGCACCGTCGGCCTGTCAAATCGTGAATACAGCATGAGAATGTGCTGCAGAGATTTTACTGCACATCTATGTGTATGCCTACTGTAAACTGGTTTTCCATAAAACCACTGGTTCCTGACAGTGGGTTTATGGAAAAGCACCTCATAGTGAAGGGATTACTATGTACTTCTAGAACATTGAAGGGGTCTGAATATTTTTTGAATGCACTGTATATATTCCTCAGCAAAGAGAGGGACAAAAATTAAGAAACACCAAGGTAGTAGGTTGGAAATGTCGTTCAGTTGGCATGCATGACAAGCTTGATCTGTGAATTCTATTGAGGAATATATTAAAGAATGCAATATATTATTTGAGTTTAGTTTATATGTTTTAGGTATCCTCAACTGGCTATTTGAACTGAAAAACTGTGCAAAACTATTTTTTTCTTTCTAGGGATTATTCTAATTTTTGAACCTACAGAAAATAAGAAAAATAAAAAAGTATTATACGGCATTTATTTGGTCCAAGTACATATTTTTTAATTTATGGAGTCAAGGCCATCATTGGCAATGTTTCAGCCCCACCAGACTTTTACAAAGCCAACATGTGAACATGTAGCACACAAACGGTTTGAGAGTGTCCTTAATCTAGTTTATAGGTCTTACACCAGCATTTACTTTTTTCCATTATAGGTTTGTGTGGTTTCCCCCCCCCCTTTGTGTTGTACGAATCTCTGAACTCTTTCAATATGGTGTTCAGGTTCCTCATTTCATTTTTTGTATCGTTTTAATTACTGGCTGTTCTATGCCACTGAGAGTGTGTATTGAACCTCCCAAGCTGCCCCCTTTCTTTGGAACTCCCTCCCCCACAACATCAGACTCTCCCGTCTCTCCAGTCACTCAAAAGTCTCTGAAAACACATTACTTTGGAGAAGCCTATCATCTCACTCCCTAATCCCCCTCTGTGCATTTTCTACTGCATTTATTTATTTATAAAGTATTTTACCAGAAAGGATACATTGAGATTTCTCTCGTTTTCAAGTATGTCCTGGGTTCAAGAAACATTGAAATTTTACAGTCGTTACAGAAATACAAAGTAATAAATGTAAGATATTAAAACAAAACACAAATATATAGATTAACACAGAAAATAAAGATGTAAGAAATATAGTCACTATGCTACATGTTTACAGGTGCATTCTGTATTGTGGTATGTTAATAGGGAGCTCTTAAGTGACTTAAGACTGGGGGGAAGATTTGATGGCGTCTGGGAGGTTATTCCATAACTTCGGTGCTCTGTAGGAAAATGAGGTTCGAGACACTTTCTTTTTGTATTGTGGTATTGCAAGTAAGGTGCTGGTCCTGGATCGAAGGTTATAGGATGAGGGAACTGCTGAGGGAAGCAGTCTATTCAGGTATGGTGGTAGCTTCCCAGAAAAGCTCTTAAACACCCGGTTGGAAAGGTGAAGGGTGCGTCTAGATTCCAGCAATGGCCAGTTTAGCTCTTTTAACATGTCACAATGGTGGGTCATTTAGATACATTGTAATGCAAAGCGGCAGAATGATTTATACAATGTAGTAAGTTTCTGGAGGTGTGTTTGCAGGGCGGCTGCATACACTACATCTCCGTATTCAATGTATAAGCAATTGTTGTACAATCTGCTTTCTTACCGCGGGGCTCAGGAAGGATTTGTTTCTGTACAGGGCACCTAGTTTGGGGTGAAGTTTAGAGAAGTTTTTTGATGTGGGGGCCAAAGGATAGAATTGGGTCTAACCACATACCTAGATATTTGAGAGAAGTGACTGGTCAGCGTGCCACTTGATTTTGTCCTGACACATAGATGGGAAGGTTGTAATTTGTGTAGTTTAGGTGCTGTTCCAAAGAGCATTGTTACAGTTTTGTCAGTATTTAGAAAACGTTTGTTATCTCTGATCCACTTTTCTACCTCTGTGAATTGTTCTTGCAGCATGGCCTCCAGCTGTGGGAGATTTGGTTTGCTGGTATAGATTACAGTGTCGTCTGCGTACATGTGTACAGTTGAGGCTTTGCAGATGTTAGGCAGATCATTTATGAATATCGTGAATAGTAGCGGGCCGAGTATTGAGCCTTGGGGTACACCGCAAGTGACTGGGAGGGGGAGGGAGGAGTTGCCAGAAACAGACACATGTTGCTATCGGTCGGATACATACGATTCAAACCAGGTTAGCGTGTGATCACCAATAACGGAGTCTAAGTTTTTGTAATAAGATGCCATGGTCTACTGTGTCAAAGGCCTTGGCAAAATCAAGGAAGATGACTCCAGTCAGGTCTCCTTGTTCCATGTCAGCTTGGGTATCATTGCAGACTTTTAAAAGGGCGGTTGTAGTAAACTTATAACTGTAACTTCTGGAAATACAAAGATGACTGAGAGCAAAAAGAAGTTCAGCCATTGCTTTAAGTAAAAAAAGTACAACTATATCTTTGAGATAAAAGTTTAGTTTTACGTAGTAAATTGTTCTTGTTTGTGTGTGAAACTAAAGGACACATTCAAGTCAGGGGTCAGCAACCTTGGCCCTCCGGATGTTTTGGAACTACATTTCCCTTGAGGCTCAGCCAACGTAATGAGCAAGGAGCATGGGAATTGTAGTTCCAAAACACCTGGGAGGCCAAAACTGCTGACGACTGATTTAACCCTTGTTCGGAAAGAATAATCTTACATTATTATAACCTGCATACACTTAAAAAATGCCTCAGTGATATATCTTTATGAGGAAGGTGGAATTATAGTGTTAGTAATTTTTGTGAATGTGATAAACCACCTAAAGAGAGCAAGTTTCAGGGGACCCTGTTGCACAATATATATGACAACACTAGGCTTTTACTGGTCTTAAAGTGTGCCTTTTAATTTTATAGGGAATAGAAGAAAAATGAAATAGGGATGGTTTAGTGCAGTGGTCTCAAACTTTAGCCCCCCCAGTTATTGTCTACAATTCCCAGAATTCTTTGAATGCAGGACATGGCCAGAGAATCATGGGAGTTGTAGTTCAGGGACATCTGGGGAGGGGGGGCAAAGTTTGACATCCCTGGATTAGTAGAAGTATTTTCCCAAAAACATGTTTTCGCAGACTCAAACCTCTGCGTGGGAAATTACTGAAAAATCCGGTGCAGAAATTCCATCTGTCTGTTTTCTAGAAGCGGACGAATGGTTTTATCAGAAGCAAAACACGAAAGTGGACATCTTACTGTTTGAGAAGAAAGAAGTTTCCAGACAATATTCTTCCTCTGACAACATCGTTAAAGCCTTCCCGCCTAGTCGCGGCGTACATAGCTTCTGTGGAGTCCTCTACGTCCGAGCGATGTCCTTCCAAAAAAAATAAAAAACAGGATGCGTGTTAAGGCCATGGCACTGAACAGCACTGAGTTTCCATGCGCGGACCGACATGCTATCTGTCACACTGTACTCTTTTAATGGACAGATTTGTGGGAAAGACAATAACCTCACATTATTCATTAATTGCACAGAACCAGATATCTCAGGAACGTAGTGCTACGCGCCCTGTGGAGTACAGGGCAAGAACAAGAAGAAACATTATAAAGGGAAGGTGGGAATTTTACCAGAAAATCATCTGTAGATATGTTTTAAAGAGGTCTGCGTCTTGATTATTTTTAAATTCAGGAGGTTTTTGATAACACCCCTCCCCTATAATAGTAGCCTGACTTTGGCCACTGAGCATCAAACCACCATTTCTTGTTTCATACACCGTGGAATTCTGGGAGCTGTCTGAAAACAGCAGACAGAGATATAAAAATCAATAGTACCGGCTGGGTGGAGTAGAGGTTAACATCACTGCTCTGCATGGAGAGAGCCTGTGGGAACATGGGTTCGATCCCGGCAAGAGCACCTCTCCAGTAAGTGTCCTTGGGCAAGACAGCTAACGGTACATACTCGCCACCCAGGACATACTTGAAAACGAGAGAAATCTCAATGTATCCTTCTTGGTAAAATCCTTTCTCAAAAAAAATAAAATAGTATAGGCAAAAAGCTCCCTGTTCTTCTATTCTGTTGAGAAGAATACAGAAAGAGCAAACATGTCGAGGTAGCATCCCCTTCATCAGGAGGAATACAATTACATTGAGCCGAGCACCTGGCACAGGAAGTGAGGAAGGTTTGTGAGTGCAAGAGTACCTGGTGGTGTGTGTGTAATATATATATTTACACACACACACCCACACACGCTGAGAGGCGCACTCTGGGACTCGAGTATAAAAACAAAAAACTTTATTAAACTATTAAAATTACATCTTGTCCGACGTTTCGGCTCGTTCTGAGCTTTTATCTAGGTGGTGCATATGTTACAGGTAAAGCCCGAAGTGCGGTTAATCCTAGGAGTACCCGGGTAATCCTGACATTACCCAAAACCGCTGGGTAAAGCTGCGAAAAAATGAAAATTTCAGACTTTACCCGGGTAATCTTAGGACTAACCAACTGCCCTTGGGTAACAGTCTGGAAGAGCTGAAAAATCTGCACTTTACCCGGATAATGTGCAAGTCTGAAGCTTCACCCGGGTAATCTGAGGACTATCCACAGCTTCACCTGGGTAATCTGCAGAGCATCCAACCCCGCTTGGGTAACAGTGAAGTTTGCTATTATCTAACATATATACTGTACATATATTTTATTACTGCAGAAGCCATTTGCACATCACAGCAATTCAAAGAACTGCATCACAGAGCCCTAGTGCTACATTCCCCATATGCAGCAAGGAACTCTGGGTAAGACATGCATAGGACATCTCACTCTTTTTGCATCCTGGGTCAGTTTTCACACAGAGACCTTCAATCAATGCCATGCCATACTAGATGGCTCTTTTTTTTTTTTTTTAGCAGAGATCGGGTTTATGCAACTGGTCACAGCCACTTCTGGACAGCGCTGTTTCGGGTGAGAACAGACCCAGGATGCAAAAAAGTGTTTACAGATGTCCTTTGCATGTCTTACCCAGAGTTCCTTGCTGCATATGGGGAATGTAGAACAGGAGCTCTGTGATGCAGTTCTTTGAATTCCCGTGGCTTCTGCAATAATAAACTTTATTAGCCATAGTGTAAAGGCTTTTTAGCTCAATTTTTTCCCTCCACCACAACCCAATTATGTAATATATATATTATTTATATACACATACACTGCATTCCCTCTGAATATAGTCTTTTTTAATCTAATGTTTGATCACGTCCTTTGAAGGCTGTTCTTTGTACATTTTTTTGAAAAATCACTTTATGATACCAAATTACACACCAGATAAACATTGACAAGCAGGATTAATTCACGCGAGCACATGCCCTGTGCGTGCTTGTGAGCAACGGATTAAATATATTTCTAGCAAAAACTTCAACATCCTTTCTTGTGAAAGATGGAAGTTCTACTTGCCTGCAACTGAAGATTTACAAGCTGTCAACTCAACCTCCTCATAAAACACTGTAAATCTTTACTGCCTGCTAGGTTCCTGATTTTCTGTCCCTGTCATAAGTATACCGTTAAACCAGGAGAAAGAAAACACTAACAAACACTGTGCTATCAGTAACATACAGTACATTTATGTATCACAGCAATATAGGTATGTACGCAAAAGTTTCTATATTATAATAAGTATATTTTACATACACACATACTGTCCAAAAACAACAATACATAGAATATACACAAATATATGTTAATTGATTTGTTAAACTAAACAACAAATAAAGAGACTATTCACTACATTACAATTAGAGAATTCCAAAAGGTATGGTGACTTGTAAGTGCTCTTACACCATTGATATTTTTTATTTATTTATAAAGTATTTTACCAGGAAGGATACATTGAGATACATCTTGTTTTCAAGTATGTCCTGGGTTCAAGAACATTAAAATGTTAGAGTTGTTACAGAAATACAAAGTAATAAATGCAAGATATTAAAAACAAAACAAATATAAGATTAACAGAAAATAAATATATAGGAAATATAGTCACTATGTTACATGTTTACAGGTGCATTCATTATTGAGGTATGTTAATATGGAGCTCTTAAGTGACTTTAGACTGGGGGAAGATTTGATGGCGTCTGGGACGTTATTCCATAATTGCGGTGCTCTGTAGGATAATGAGGATCGAGCCACTTTCTTTTTGTATTGTGGTATTGCAAGTAAGGTGCAGGTCCTGGATCAGAGGTTATAGGGCGAGAGAACTTCTGGGGGAAGCAGTCTATTCAGGTAGGGTGGTAGCTTCCCAGAAAACCTCTTAAACACCAGGTTGGACAGGTGAAGGGTGTGTCTAGATTCCAGCGATGGCCAGTTTAGCTCTTTTAACATGTCACAATGGTGGCTCATGTCATTACATTGCAGCACAAAGCGGTCATGTAGTTACATTGTAGCACAAAGTGGCAGAATGAGTTATACAATGTAGTAAGCTTATGAAGGTGTGTTTGCGGGGCCGCTGCATACACTACATCTCTGTAATCAATAGCCGGCATAAGCATTTGTTGTACAATCTGCTTCTTACTATGGGGCTCAGGCAGAATTTGTTTCTGTACAGGGCACCTAGTTTGGGGTAAAGTTTAGATGAGAGTTTTTCAATGTGGGGGCCAAAGGATAGATTTGGCTCTAACCACATACCTAGATATTTGAGAGAAGTGACTGTGGTCAGCGTGCCATTTGATTTTCTCCTGACACATAGATGGGGAGTTTGTACTTGTTTGATTTGTAAAGATTTAACTTTTTATATAAAATGCAGCTGACTGTGATGCTTTTATTATTGCATATTATTTTTATGGTTATATTTATTTGTTCTAGTTGTTTCATGTAGCTGCATGCCTAAAAAGGTGGTGGGGAAAACATACAAGGGGGTCTAGAAGGCAAAAGTTTATTTTGTTTTTAAAGATTGTGTACATTTCCCTTTTAAATAAGTTTCTTACATTCTCTCATCTCCGACTTTGTAAATTTCTTCTTGCGGTATACAAGCACAATGTGACATATTAACAGAGGACCTCCTTACCATACTGCAGGCCATCAAAGCGAGCCATGTTTGAAGCTACTTCAGATGTGCATAAAACATGGTAGCACACAATTGAGTAAGGGGTGTGTGGCAAGGAAACGGCAATAACTTTAGCTCCAGCATCTTCAAACATGTCTGCAACCTTTGTCCACAGGGATAGGATTTCAGCAGACATTCCTGGAGCATGATATTCCTAAAAAAGAAAAAAATAATAATACTGTATAATCCAATGCCTTAACCTCCCTGGCGGTGTTCCCGAGTGTGTCTCGGGGTTAAATTTCACCGGTGAGAGCAGTAACCCCGAGACACACTTGGGCTGAATACATCACCTCTCCGTGCGCTCCCTCGCTGATCCTCGCAGTCTCCTCAGGCGATCGGGACCTCATACTTCCTGGATTCCTTCTCGCGAGGAGGAAACCAGGAAGTAATGAGGCCACTATCGCCGGAGGAGACTGCGGGGACATCGAGGGAGCGCAGGGAGAGGTGATGTATCCAGCGGCATCCTGAGTGTTGCTCGGGCTTACCGCTTCCAACATAGGAATTTAACCCCGAGCCACACTCGGGATGCCACAGGGGGGGGGGGGAAAAATAAATAAATTGACCGTTTTCAGACAAGATTTTCAAAATAAATAGACCGCCAGGGAGATTAAAAAGTACATCTAGGCCAGGGGCAGGGAACCTATGCCCTCCAGATGTTTTGGAACTACATTTTCCATGAGTCTCCACTAATGTAAGTGGCTGAGAAGTAAGAGGGATGAAGTTCCAAAATATTTGGAGGGTCAAGGCTGCTGACCAACGCTCTAGGCACTATAACATCTCCACCACTCTGAGGAGGAGGGGGTCTTCAAGTGCAGTGGATTAGTCCAACTCAGAAACGGAAACCTGATCTCCGGTTCCAAGATTTTAGGAGAGAGTAGCATGGTAAGCCCGTATTTGGGAGGTGAGCTTAGCATGCAGAGCACAGACGGGAAGGCAGCAGCGGTCTGTAGCATTGCACGGAGGCCACCTCCTAGCAGCCAAGCTATAGCGCTCTTGGTCCTTGTGGGTGGCAAGCCCAGTGTTACGTCACAGACAGTTACCCCTTTTTTAGATTGTAAGCTCTCGAGCAGGGTTCTCTCTACTACTGTTCTATGTGTCTAACTTGTATGTAGATGTGTTATTCTGTCTCACTCACTGTACTATGGAACTTGCAACTGTAATAACGCTTTGCCCCATTACCTCCACATTTGAACTAGAAATTGTTCTGCAGAATCCTCCATGGCGCCTACTCGAAATGGCCTGAGCTCCGTTACTACCTGTTGACCGCGGTCCTAAGTGTCAGCAATCTCCAGGGGATTTATGGCATGGTTTGTAGGGATGTGCATGGCTGAAAAATTCATTTTTAAATAAATTCGTTTTCGGAATTTCGTAACTAATTTAGTTTCGTATCGATTCAAAATTTTGTATCGTATCGAATTTCATCTATATATCAATTCTTTTTTTTATTTTTTTATTTAAAGGTTTTTATTTTGAAAGAGAGTCAGCTTAACAGCAAACAACAAGGTAGTAAATAGCCTCGTAGGACCAAGCAATAAAGCATTACACGTAAGAATGGTCACACGGGGCCAAAGCATGTCATCAGAAAAAGCACAGCAATATAAAATTAAATAAAAAGTCATCCAAGTGTAGCCATAGATCAGCAGTAAACATCCCCTAATAGGGGGGTCTCCTCTACAGTAACAAAAATGAGAGTGTGCCAAGGGAAAGGGAGGAAAAAAAAAAAGGGGCCGCAGGACCAGCATATGTCTTCTGTAAAATAAAAGAAGCCTCAAGAGAGACAAGGAAGCAGGTAGGAGCACTGCAGGAGAACAGGGCATAAAAAGAAAAAGGGGGAGGGAAGATGGCAAAGGCCAAGATGGTGCCTGCCCTGGCAATTTCCTGTGCGGCCAGAAGACCGCGGGAAGGCCACGAGAGTAAATGGCACTTAGGCCCAGGTACTCAGGAGCGAGGTCGGGCACCAGGCCACGGCCGCGTCTCCCGAGACATCCTGAAGGAGCCAAAATAAATTGAAAAAAAAAAAAAAAGGAAAAAAGGGGCAGTTGGGAAGAATAAGAGTGTCTTCAATGAAAGTCCCCGGGCAATGTCACAAAGGCACATAAAGACACTTAGGAAAGTTTCACAGCAGGGGGGAGGAATGACTCAGCCAGGGGGGGGGGACATCAAAAATAGCAAAAGGGGGAATATGAGTGCGTGGGAACTCAGCGGATCAGGGTAGGCCAGGGTCAGCGATCAGCGAACAAGCAGCAGGTATTCAGAACGGGCCCCTTCAGCCTGTATCCAACAAGAATGTGGGGCAGGGATCTTCTTCAAGTCCATGTAATATCGGCACTACAGGCAGGGAGAAGCCGAGCAGGCCCAGCCAGGTAGCAGACTGAGACAAACCATTTCCAAGTTCTCCGTCATCCTCAAACCCTTTGTAGAAGGCACCCAGCATACCCCAGCGCAAGAACACAGCTGAGCTGACTAGTCGGTTTAAACAGCTTGGGGGTGCGTGCAGTAGACATCCCATCGGTCTTCTCTTCATCCGCAACAGGTAGCTTTGTGAAGCGGGACGGCAGAAGAGGTCCAGGTGGTATCCTCTGCTTGTGCGAGCACAGTAACTCCTCCGTCTCAATCTTCATAGGGGTGTCCGGCATCCGCAGGCTGGGGACCAGTGCCGCAACCCCCAACTTAACTACGGCCTGCACTCCACCTCCGCGGTCACTGCCGCAGACAGAGGGACCGCCACCAGCAAGGTATCTGGACCTCCGTTGATGCAGCAGCCGCTGGAGTCGCCTCGCGAGACATCAGCCGCCATCCCCAACCTCCACTTGTGCAGTCGACGAGCTGTCCACTTCCACCCCTCCAGTCAGGACCTCCGGCCCCCGAGCGCCCCGCAGCACGGCCATCATCTGATGCCACATGCCGCGCGTGAGTGGGCTCTCATCGCCCCCGGGTACCTGCTCTAGAAGGGTCTCAAGACATTCCAACACCGATCACAAGTTCCCAACGGGGGGTGGGAGAACCAGCTGCCCCTGGTCTGCTCCCCCTCTCTCCATCTCTGCTATAGGGAGAACCGTCACAGTCGGAAGACGGGGGCCCTCCATCCTCTCCAACCGCGGCAATTGCACCCTCGGAAAGGGTTTGAAATCAGGCGTGGGTCAAGTGTCAGAAGTGTAGCAGGGTATAGGCCTCAAGATGGCCGACCTCAGGGCACGCACGAAGGCCGAAATCTCCTCCAAACTCCTCTTGACTCCGGAGGGGGAGCCAAAACGGGCTACGGAATCTGCCACCCGATGACCGGCCCAGCAGGGTAACTTAAGAGGGTAAAGGCACAGGTAAATCTGGGGAGAAATCCTCGTTATCTGTAAGAGCTAGCAGAGCTCCTGAAAAACGTGTCTGCTTCCCCATGCGGCCGGCCACGCCCCCAATTCATATATCAATTCGATAGTTGATATCAATTCGAATTTTGGATCACTAAATAAACCCCAATTAAACAAATTATGCTGTTAAAAGACAAGCTAGGGTTAAATTTTAAGCTGTGGCAGAGATTTAGTATTTGAGTCAAAATTAAACAGTGAAACAAAATTTATTTGTTTTATAAAGTCCTTTGCTGACTATAACTTGTATTGTAAGTCAAGATCAATTCGATAGTTCATTTTAAATTCGATGGTTGAGTTGATATCAATTAGAATTTCGGATCACTAAATAAAACCACAATTAATAAAATGTTGCGGTTAAAAGTCAATCTAGGGTTAAATTGAGCTGTCTCACAGATTTAGTATTTAAGTCAATTTAACCCTTTTACTGTGGAGGACATGTGGGGAATGTCCTAATTGACTCCCGCTATATGCAGGGGACGTTCCCCACACGTCCTCCGCTTGCAGAAGCCCCCACGAAGATACTCACCTCTCTGTCCGGGGTCCCGTGGCGTTCTGGCTTCAGCGTCCTCAGAGGCTGAAGTTAAGTGCCTCCCGACGTCAATGACGTCATCGCTCCATGAGCGATGGCGTCATTTCCAGGCGACCCCCCCGGCAAGATCGCCGGGAGATCGCCTGAAAGGCGCAGCGCCACAAGCCAGGCACCGCTTAAAAGGGGAGAGTCTCCCCTTTTAAGCAGTGCCTGGCTTTATCCCCTCAGACACCGGGTCGCGATTCGGCGCCTAGCATGGCTATTTGCAGTTTTTGCTGGAAACATTTTATTTTGTACCTATCAAACATATTTTCAACACAGTATATATATTCTATGTTAAATGGAGGGACCTTCTATCTTGCAGCATCTTTTTAACATAAGAAGGCTGTAGGAGTCAAGATGAGGGACAATATTTCATATTTAGGTTTTACCTTTGGAATTCCAATGCAAAGTTTGCTCAAATCAATTGTCTCTGGCAATTTGAATGGCTCAAATGGATTTTGGAAGGTTGTAGAATCGTATGGGTCATGTCCAGCAAGCACACCTGAAAAACACAAAATCTGTTAAGCCATTAAGATGACCGTTGAGTTTTAGGAGATTGTAAATGGCACGCAACTTACCAAGTGCAGTTGCTGCATCATCCACACACCTAGTTATAATTCCAGGAACGTCCATTGAGTTTACTAACGGAATAAGACCATGACGAGAGACAAGTCCATACGTCGGTTTCAAGCCCACGACTCCACAATGACAAGCTGGGTTTCGAGTAGAACCACCAGTATCTGACCCTAATGCACTATTTAGAAAGAAAGAAAGAAAATTCCACTTTACTATAGGTTTATATTAATTGTGTTGTAGTTGGGGGAAACAAATAGTGATTAAGGTCTACGGTCAAATGGCAGAAAAGAAAGCCTTATCAAACAATGTTCTTCCACTAACGTTGGTGTCTTTATACAATGTCTGGCCAAAAAAAAAGTCACACATGTGAATATTTCATTGGACTGCATTTTGCTTTGATTATGGCATCATTTCGATAAGCTTATGTAATGTCACAAGATTTATTTTCATCCAGAGTTTAATTAATTTGTCTCCTAAAAATTGTATTGATGATGGGAGAGTCGGACACTGTAAAGTCTTCTCCAGCACATTATCCCAAAGAGTCTCAACGGTGTTAAGGTCTGGATTCTGGTGGCCAATCCATGTGTGAAAATGATGTCTCATGCTCCCTGAACCACTCCTGCACAATTTGAGCTTGACGAATCCTTGTATTGTCATCTAGGAATAGGCCTGTGCCATCATCGTAGAAAAAAATCCATTGATGGAAAAACCTGCTCATTCAGTATATTCAGAGAATCAGCTGACCTTATTTTCTGCTGAAACATATTAATCACTGCAGTAATTATCCAATGGAAAGCTCTCACCCATTGCTTAGTTATATCCAAGTAGTGACTTTTTTGGGCCAGACAGAAGAACTGGCAGGAGAATGAACAATCTAGACCAAATAGCCGATTTGGAAAGTGAGATAAATGGGAGAATTTTTCTGGTTTGGCTATTTTGACCTAGAATGTTCACTTCTCCAGTCATTCTCCTGGTTTTCACCTCTCTCTGAATAACTCTGAGCATATAGGCTGGCATTAGCAATTAAAGCTGTTCAAACAGATTTCGCATTAAAAAAATAAAATGATTAGTATTCTAATTAGGATAAGAAGCAAAGAAAGGGGGGTCAGAATCACCAGCTGAGGAAGCCATCCTGGCGAAACGCGTCCTGGTAGATATGATCTGTCTGTTTCAAACAAATAAATGTTTTTATTTTAATTCAACTGCTGTCTGCCTTTATGATCCTGGAAAGAAGGTTTGGGGAACACCTGTATGATTCCCTGCGCGAATTGTGACGGAGCCAATAGAGGCTCAATCGTCGGAGTTTGAATTTGGCTCTTTTCTTAACCACAATATCATTTGTGATTTACTGCACCAAGAGGTGCCTTCTTTTGGTCTTGTCAATCTTTTGCAGTATTATTCTTTTGGCAACACTGGAGAAGTGGATCGAAGGGTCTATGGGCACCTGGTATAAGTCCCTGTCTGCTATATTCCTGAGAGCCGGCTGTAGGCTCCCCAGAATGTGAGTTAAATACGAATATAAGTTACTCTCATCGGGTGCTGTTGTACTGCGCAATTTTGGTCTTCTCTCGGTTTTCTCCTGCAGTGTATGCCTTATCATCTGCATGTTAAAGAAGATTAACTCCTGACGATAAGGACTACTGTTTATGGACATATAGTGTGTCTATTCCACTTTCTTATGGACCCAGGTCTTTAAGCGCTGTGTTGTATTCCTTTTTGTCTAATTAGGAGAAGTAAACACAATACACCCATTAGAATGAAACATTAAAATAAGCAAACATTGCAAGATCAAGAATAAGAAAAAAACAGTACCAGGTCAATATGAGAAACCACAAACCACGATCTATTGATCCTTCAGAGAGCTAGTAATGGTCATACATATGTTCATGTAAAATTTATGCAAGTTGTTTACCATTAGTGTGCATTCCACAGCAGACCATGATTTCAAGTAAAGCTCCATTAAAATGAAAGATATACTAGCAAATTATTTTGTTTGTGCACCTGTCTGATGGGGTCATTATTTCTGGTCTCTTTATCATACAAAAAGATCGCTGTCCAGTTAGAGACAGGGCACAGGCTCCACTTGAAAGGTCTTCAACCAGATGCCACCCGGCCAAGGTGACCCAAGGGCTTATTCACAAATAGAGTACTGCAAAAATGGACTGGGTACTCAGGTGAATGCGCAACACGGTGGCCTTTTTTATTGACACACCATCCCAAGCAAAGTTTCGATCCCTATCTGGAACCTTTAGTCTTTAATGTGGGATATTGTGCCCTTAATATAAAGATCACTGTAATGTGCCTTCTCGAGTGACCAGTCCGTTTTTGTTGTTCTCTTTCCTATAAAGAGACATAGTACTTGGGTATCACACAATACCCGTGTACCAGAACTCTTTCACAGCCTGCAAAATACTGATAGTGTCACAGATTCCCCTTGGATCTGCGATGCTGGTCCCTGTACACAGTATCCTATCTACCCCTCTGATACTTGGATGGTCGGTAAAGCTAACTACCTTCAGGGACTTGATTTTACAACACCCAGTAAGGGTTAACAGGCCCCACAATAGGAGAACCCAGTAGGCCCTGAACGCATAGGTCTTAATTAGGGATGCACCGATACCACTTTTTTAAGACCGAGTACCGATACTTTTTAAAAGTACTCACCGATACCGAGTACCGATACTTTTATTTAATGTCATGTGACGCTTTCCAATAAGAACAGACCTCATAAAAATTTATATGAGATTGACCGCAGCTCACATGGGTTTGCCCCAGCTCACATGGATATGTCCCCCAGGTCTCATGGATTTGCCCCCAGGTCTCATGGATTGGCCCCCAGGTCTCATGGATTGGCCCCCAGGTCTCATGGATTGGGCCCCAGGTCTCATGGATTGGCCCCCAGGTCTCATGGATTGGCCCCCAGGTCTCATGGATTGGCCCCCAGGTCTCATGGATTGGCCCCCAGGTCTCATGGATTGGCCCCCAGGTCTCATGGATTGGCCCCCAGGTCTCATGGATTGGCCCCCAGGTCTCATGGATTGGCCCCAGCTCTCATGGATTTGCCCCCAGGTCTCATGGATTGGCCCCCAGGTCTCATGGATTGGCCCCCAGGTCTCATGGATTGGCCCCCAGGTCTCATGGATTGGCCCCAGCTCTCATGGATTTGCCCCCAGCTCGAACGCTGGCCGTGTGCATGTAAAGCACGCGGCCAGCGTTCCCCTCCGGCACGCCAAATACTCACCCTTCCTGAAGTTCCGGTCGCTGGGCAGTGATGCGGTCACGTGGCCAGCGGGCGCATCTGTGACGCTGCCTCCAGCCGAGAGGCCGCGTCACAGGAGCACCCAGTGGCCGCAGGAACGCATCACTGCCCAGCGACCGGAACTTCAGGAAGGGTGAGTATTTGGCGCGCCGGAGGGGAACGCTGGCCGCGTGCTTTACATGCACGCGGCCAGCTTCCCCAGCCCCGCGGATACCGGCAAGCCGGCCAGCGCCGGCTTCCAGTATCGGCGGGATGTATCGGGCCGTTTGCACGAGTAACAAGTACTCGTGCAAACAGCAATATCGGCCCCGATACCGATACTAGTATCGGTATCGGTGCATCTCTAGTCTTAATGCTAGATGAGAGGGTCAGCCTTATACCAAGGTTTACACTCAGAACAGGGTTGTCGGGAATAGCGGTGGTCATACACAAAGCGGGGTTCTCAGGAATAGCCGTGGTCATACACAGAGGATTCTCAGAAATAGCCAAAGTCACAATATAATCAGAAATCGCCAAAGCACTGGGAAAGCAAACTCCACGTCAGGGCAAGGAGTCTTTCTTTAAACCTGGCAGCTTCGAGTCATCGCATCGAGTCCCGCCCCCTGACCACCACGTGACTGCCGTGGGTCTGTATATCACTCGGTGCCAGGCCAGCGAGGACAGCATTGCGGGCGTGGGGCAGGGTTCTGGACGCTGGATGTGACAGAGAAAGGGATAAACGGGACTTGCTTGTGGAGTCTTTTTGCAGTAACACGCTAGCCTACAGGGATACCTACAAGGGATACAGGATATATGGAGTTACAGACCGAAAAAAGGTCCATTATATTGAAGGTCAGATCACAGGGTGAAGCATCATTGCTCTTTTTTTAAAAAGTTAGATATTAACTTTGGCCAAATGTCAGTTTCCCCACCCGACTCTATTCTCCATCATTTCTATCCATCTCGGGATACTCAGAATTTATGTAAAAGGTACGCAAACACTTTTTCCAGCAGAATGTCTGCCATCTCAAAGTTCTGCTTTACACATCAATCCTCGTATTTACATATTAATGCAAAAGGGGAGTTATTTAAAGAATAGCTGCACGTACATTTCAAATCCAGGGAAGTATTTCATGCAAATATCATGCGTGTGCAGGATCGCCTTCTACGGGCGAGAGAAACAGCTTCTTCACAAAACCAGCCCTTTGTACGTAGTCGCTGAATAACGCAGTTTGAAAAACTACATACAAAAAGGTCTACAAATTAAGTTCCCAGAGGTTAATTATGAAGGAAAACAAATACTCTATCCTCACTTTTTTTGTTTTGAATTAAAAACAGATTTTTTTTTTTTACTAGAAAAATACAGGGTGTTGTTCAGAAAGTGTTGGTATTTGCCAATGTCGACAATACCAGCGAACATTGATGGCACTTCCACTGTCTCTTCTGGAGGAATCTTTAAATGACGGAAATGGTCAGTGTCTGCAGATGCTTGGTATGGCTGCTGGGTTCGCTATTAACCTCTTCTCGCTCACAAAGGATGAGCACTTATTGTCAAGTAAAATGCATCCATTATGTGGTACAATAGCCTGTGAAAGGCAATACAAAGTACTGGGGGCTGGATTCCAACCCAAGTGTAAATTCAACCAGAGCTGTTGTAAACTTAACTTCATAAACTATAATGGCTTTGGTAAGTTTACAACAGCTCTGGTTAAGTTTACATCAAGGTCAGAACAGGGAACTGAGCCTTTTACAAACTGGACCACTGCTGAAAGGGCACCATGGTCTCTGGTCTGGAAAGCAAGGAATTCACTCAACCTTAGCTGTGCCTTATAGCAGTGGTCCCCAACCCTGGTCCTCAGGGCCCACTAACAGGCCAGATTTTGCAGATCACCATGGGGAAAAGCAGACTGAATCCTGCAATCACTGAGCAGCAAATCATAACACCTGTGCTGTGCTTCAGATATCTGGCAAACCTGGCCTGTTAGTGGGCCCTGAGGACCAGGGTTGGGGACCACTGCCTTATAGCACGCATCCCACCATCCACAGGTCTTGACAGGGAGAATCTCCCACCCTCATGTAGAGCCCACAAACACCCCAACATGTGAAGTCCCATCCCCTAAGGGGCTTGATACCAGGGAATTTCTTGTTCTTAAACCTTAAAACCACCCAAAGTAGAAGGCCCTAAAATCATCATGAGGAAAAACTGGAAAAGACCCTTAAGCAAAACAAAACTCTAACGCATTGGGGATATGCACTGTAACAAATGACTAACGGTTTTATACATGAACTGGGCTGTTACTCCTGGCTGTTGCAGCCGCTCTGGTGAGTACAGGCGTGACGCCATTTTTTATGTATGTCTGTATATTATGCTGTAACACCAGTTAGTCATTTCTGCCGCTGTTCCTTTTTCCATGTTTTTGTTTTCAACCCCAAATGGGAAGTGCTTGGTACGTGTATAAATAAAACCCACCATCTTTCTGCCTCTTAGCTGAAAAGCAGCAGGAGGGGCATGCAGTTGCTCAGTAGAGCAGCTTTTTGTACATTGGTTAGGACTCACTCTACAAAGAGGCGCCTTGAAGGGGCGAGTGAGCTTACGTTTCAATGGCCATTAAAACAAACTAAAACCTCGGATGAGGTTTTGTTGTACATGGAAATACATAGAAACGAGCGCAGATGACATCTTTTTTCTCATAGTAACAGATAAACATAGAAAATAATGATATCAACAATAACAGTATTCATACATAACAAAGATGACACAAACACCATGCACCTACAATTCTAGGTAAAGAGTAACTTCAACATAGGAGATGGCAGGGAAGCAATATAGAAAATCAGGCCTGCTGAACCTCCCAAATGTATTCTAGGTCCATTTACCCCAAGTTCAACGTGACTCGTCACATGCACACACATTACTTTATTACTACTGTACAGACAATAGAGATAGAGATATTCTGCCGGTGTTCAATCAAATCAATCCAGTAAAAGAATCATTTTAGCAACTGAAAGTACTCACAAGGAGATAAACCTATTCTTCAGCCCCCTTCCATAGCCTGCCCACTCATTATCTACCTGGTTTACAGGAGGGAGTGAAATTTGAAATTCACACCCAAAGCTGATTTTGGGAAGTTTAATCACAAATATACTTCTTGTTATTTTCCTTTCTCCATCTGTTGGCTAGTGCTGAACTACAAATCCCATAGACCCCTTCTGGACAGGTATTTATGGGACACGCTCAATTGATCATTATCGATTTGTGTTGACTTCATAAAAGAGTCTTTGCATTTGCCATCTGGAACCTGACTTGGTCATTGAAGAGCAGGAGGATTCTTCTGCTAAACCGTACGGTTTATTTTCTGCAGTGTTTTAGGTCATGGTCAGGTTGTACCACCAAGCTCCATCCACAAAATGATACCTTGCGGCATACAGGATGTACTTTCCTTGGGACTCATTATTCAGCTTCTACTACACAACAGAAATCACTTGCAGGGTTATTCAAAGAGAATCTAAAAGTCACAGCACGTTCGGTGACTTTTCGTTCTCTTCAATTCGGCGCGATTTGGTGATCCCATTTCGGCGAACCCTACAGTGTGTTCAGCAAGCACTACAAGGCCGTCGTATCGCAGGGAAAAGTCGCCGCAAACCCGCCGCAAAACCTGGGGAAGGCACACCGAAACCTGCAAAAACATCTGGATTAACCCCGCCGAACACGCTGGAAAAACAGCGCAGAGCAGTCGCCAGAAAAACCCGACAACGCAGACGAATGGAGTGAGAGAAAAAAAACTGTACGCTTGAATGGTTGAAAAGTGAAATGCTGTTTGCAAAGAAACTACAGAGCGAAAATGTCTGAAATTTACATATAAGATCCAATGAATGATAATAAAAAGGGCTGTTATAGAAAAAAAGAAAAAAAAGATTTAAAAAAAATAAATTTTTTTTTAAAAAAACCACCAAAAAATGCATAAAATATATAAAAAAAATTAAAAATAAAAGAGACTTTTTACTGCAGAATATTCTAATCAATGGTTTATTAGATATTGAATTAAACAGGAATATTTTTAACATTGAAGCCTATGGGATTCGCCTGAATAAACCTATCGAATGAAACCACCGAACAGCAATTCGGCAACTTTTCACTGCTGGTTTTTGTTCCCTGAATAAATGAAGCATTGCTTTTCTATGGGAATTTCACTGCCCTCGAACAGGCACCGTATGTGCATGCAATTCGCCAGGATTTGGCGAACTGCCGGCTCTCTGGATAGCCGAATGGCCAGGAAAGGTAAACGTACGCTTAATTTCACTGTTCGGTTACCTTTCGGCCACAATTCGGATCTCTTTGAATAACCCTGAAAGTAATTCCTTTTATGATGTGAATTTAGCATCCTCTGGTTCTGTACCTTCGTATAGTTCTGAAACCCTACGTTTTATAGGCTTGTGGTTGATTCTGTTATCAACAAAACACACCCGTGAGATTGTTCCTTTTTTTGGTACTTCTATAAAATATACACACATTCAACCACATCCGCAGAAGAATAAAAAAAAAAAAATTGCCAAATGTTTCTGTTGTCTTTAACGGCATCAGGTGCAACACTTTGCTTTTGTAATCGAGACCGTTATTTTAATTTTTGGTTTGAGTCACAAATCTATTACTACTTGGTAAAATGACTGATTTAAAGAAATGTGGCACTTTAAAAGAAAAATGTCTACCAAGCATTGACCATGCCATGCTTGTTCCAAATCAGCAAGCTTTCTGAGTTTAGCAACCGCTTCGAAGGAAGACAATGAGACAAAAAATATGGATTTTTTTTGGACATTTAAGAAAGACAAATGGAAATAAATTTTCCATTGACATAGAAACATAGAAAAATGTCGGGAGATAAGAACCTTTCGGCCCATCTAGTCTGCCCAATTACATGGATACTCTACCTGGATTTATCTTTTGTTTAGGATAGCCTTATGCCTATCCCATGCCTGCTTAAATTCAATCAGTGTTTTGGCCTCTACCACTTCAACTGGAAGGCTGTTCCATGTACAGTCATGGTCGAAATTGTTGGCACCCCAGACATTTTTCCAGAAAACAAGTATTTCTCACAGAAAAGTATTGCAGTAACACATGTTTTGTTATACACATGTTTATTCCCTTTTGTGTATTGGAACAAAACAAAAAAAGGGAGGAAAATCAGAAAATTGGACATAATGTCACACAAAACCCCAAAAATGGGCTGGACAAAATTCTTGGCACCCTTTCAAAATTGTGGATAAATAAGATTGTTTCAAGCATGAAATGCTCCTGTAAACTCACCTGGGGCAAGTAACAGGTGTGGGCAATATAAAAATCACACCTGAAAGCAGATAAAAAGGAGAGAAGTTCACTTAGTCTTTGCATTGTGTGTCTGTGTGTGCCACACTAAGCATGGACAACAGAAAGAGGAGAAGAGAACTGTCTGAGGACTTGAGAACCAAAATTGTGGAAAAATATCAACAATCTCAAGGTTACAAGTCCATCTCCAGAGATCTAGATTTGCCTTTTTTCACAGTGCGCAACATTGTCAAGAAGTTTGCAACCCATGGCACTGTAGCTAATCTCTCTGTGGGTGCACGGAAGAGAAAAATTGATGAAAGGTTGCAATGCAGGATAGTCTGGATGGTGGATAAGCAGCCCCAAAAAAGTTCCAAAGAAATTCAAGCTGTCCTGCAGGCTCAGGGAGCATCAGTGTCAGCGCAAACTATCCGTCGACATTTAAATGAAATGAAACGCTATGGCAGGAGACCCAGGAGGACCCCACTGCTGACACAGAGACATAAAAAAGCAAGACTACAGTTTGCCAAAATGTACTTGAGGAAGCCGAAATCCTTCTGGGAAAACGTCTTGTTGACAGATGAGACCAAAAGCACATCATTCTACTGTTTACCAAAAACGGAATGAGGCCTAAAAAGAAAAGAACACAGTACCTACAGTGAAATATGGTGGAGGTTCAATGATGTTTTGAGGTTGTTTTGCTGCCTCTGGCACTGGGTGCTTTGAATGTGTGCAAGGCATCATGAAATCTGAGGATTACCAACGATTTTGGGTCGCACTGTAGAGCCCAGTGTCAGAAATCTGGGTTTGCGTCCGAGATCTTGGGTCTTCCAGCAGGACAATGACCCCAAATATACGTCAAAAAGCACCCAGAAATGGATGGCAACAAAGCGCTGGAGAGTTCTGTAGTGGCCAGCAAGGAGTCCAGATCTAAATCCCATTGAACACCTGTGGAGAGATCTTAAAATTGCTGTTGGGAAAAGGCGCCCTTCCAACAAGAGAGACCTGGAGCAGTTTCCAAAGGAAGAGTGGTCCAAAATTCTGGGTGAGAGGTGTAAGAAGCTTATTGATGGTTATAGGAAGCGACTGATTTCAGTTATTTTTTCCAAAGGGTGTGCAACCAAATATTAAGTTAAGGGTGCCAAGAATTTTGTCCAGCCCATTTTTGGAGTTTTGTGTGACATTATGTCCAATTTTCTTTTTTCCTCCCCGTTTTTGTTTTGTTCCAATACACACAAAGGGAATAAACATGTGTATAGCAAAACATGTGTTACTTGATTTTCTGGAAAAAATCTGGGGTGCCAACAATTTCGGCCATGACTGTATCCACCACCCTCTCAGTAAAATAATGCTTCCTGATGTTACTTTTAAACCTTTGCCCCTCTAATCTAAGACTATGTCCTCTTGTTTTGCTACTTTGTTTCCTTTTAAATATACTCCCTTCCTCTACCTTGTGGATTCCCTTTACGTATGTAAATATTTCTATCATATCTCCTCTGTCTCGTCTTTTTTCCAAGCTGTACATGTTAAGATCATTAAGCCTCTCTTGGTAACTTTTCTCCTTCAAGCCGTACACCATTTTAGTAGCCCTTCTCTGAACTCTCTCTAAGATGTCTATATCCTTCTGGAGATACGGTCTCCAGTACTGCACACAGTACTCCAAGTGAGGTCTCACCAGTGCTCTGTACAGTGGCATGAGCACTTCCCTTTTCCTACTGCTAATACCTCTCCCTACACAACCAAGCATTCTGCTAGCATTTCCTGCTGCTCTATTACATTGACTACTTACCCTTAGATCCTCTGAAATAATAACCCCTAAATCCCTTTCCTCAGATGTTGAGGTTAGGACTGTATCAAATATTCTATATTCAGCCCTTGGGTTTTTACGTCCCAGGTGCATTATCTTGCACTTATCCACATTAAAACTCAATTGCCACAGCTCAGACCATTTTTTTAGTTTACCTAAATCATTTGTCATTTGGCTGATCCCTCCAGGAACGTCAACCCTGTTGCAAATCTTTGTGTCATCAGCAAAAAGACATACTTTACCATTAATACCTTCTGCAATATCACTAATAAAAATATTAAAGAGAATGGGTCCAAGTATTGACCCCTGAGGTACCCCACTGGTAACAAGACCTTGCGCCGACATCTGACCTTTATGCAGTCACTTATCTTAAAATATTGCGTATTTTCAAAGCGATTGGAGTTAAGAAGATTAATGTATTGACTCACACATAGCAAGTTCCAGCAGACACCGCAGCAGCGCTTCCGCCAGAGCTACCGCCGGTTATCAACCAATCGGCATCATTATGGCCGGCAAATCGCTTTTCCTTGTAGGTCTTCGAGTAACTCCATGGATTTTTCACTGGTCCAAATATACTATCAGTGCTCCCAGATCTAAACGGGTAAAAAAAATATAATATGTGACTAATTCAACAAATTACATTATTTAATTAGACATTTTTTTAAAAATTAAATAAAAACAAGAGCATTAATTCCTTATAGCAGAGTTTAACAAACCCAGGGGTCAGGAAGTAAATGGTTCCTAGATTCTACCTCTGGCTCCTAAATTTCTGGATTGTCTACATACTGTATTTTCTAAATTAGAAAATAGAATTTAAAATGTGGCTCCTAGGTTTGGTAGGCATTTGTCCAGCCCTGCCGTATTGATCGGTGTGCTCACAAAAAGATTTCCCTGGTGAATGATCTATTGCCTATATCAGGAAACCTGACCTCCAGATGGTTTGGAACTATATTTAACAAGATGCTCACTGAACCTGATGAGTGGTTGAGCATGATTGGAAATTTCAGAACATCTGGAGGGCCAAGGTTGCTGACCTCTGATCTATATCATGGGGCAGCAACAGTTACAAGCATTTATAAAGTGCCAACAGATTCCTTAGCACTGTACAATAGGAGAGACAGAAAAACGAATATACATACACGACACACACACAGTAGGAGGGAGAGACCCTGCTCAAGAGCTTACAAACTAAGAGGAGAGGGGTGACACAGTAGGTGAGGGTACCTGGAGTATGTGAAGTAGCGGGGTGCATGTGGGCTGATTGGGAAGATGGAGCAAGAGATGTACAGTGGGGGATTATGGAGTGAGCCTAAGTAATGTGTTTTCAGAGACTTCTTGAAGGACTGGAGACGGGGAGAGTCTGATGTTGCGGGGAGGGAGTTCCATAGAAAGGGGACAGCTCGGGAGAAGTCCTGAAGGTGGGAGTGGGGGTACGAGGAACTGATAGCATCAGATCATTGGCAGAGCGAAGTGGTCAGGAAGGGATGTACCTGCTAATAAGGGAGATGTAGGTAGGGGCGCGGTTATGGAGAGCTTTGTATGTAAGGACCAGTATTTTGAAATGGATTCTAAAGGAAACAGGGAGCCAGTGTAGAGACTGACAAAGAGGTGAGGTGTGAGAGGTGCGGGAGGTGAGGTGTACGAGTCTGGCGCCGGCATTCATTATAGACAGCAAAGGGATAATCTTGGATCTCTTAAGGCCAGTGAGAAGGAGGTTACAGTAGTCAAGGCGGGAGATAATAAAAGTTTGGATGAGCATTTTAGTAGAGTTCTGATTAAGAAAGTGACGGATTTTGTGCAATGGTTTTTAGGTGAAAGTAGCAAGATTTGGTTAGTGACTGAATGTGAGGAGTAAAGGATGGATTGGAGTCCAAGAGGTCCCAGAGGCAACGAGCCTAAGAAGAAGTAATGGTGGCACCATTCACCTGAAGGGAGCAACCTCGTTGCCAGTCACTAGTAAAGGCTGGGGTCAGACGAGCGTCATTGGAGCGGAAGGAACGTCCGTGAGAGTGGATGCTCCTTCCCAGGGCTGCCATCAGGGCATTACGCCCCATGCTGTAGTAAGGGGCCCAGGGCTCTAGGAGTCCGAATCCGGAGCAGTGTACTGGCTGGCCACTTCCTGGCTGGCTGGGCGGGCCCAGCAGCGTGCGTGTGCCTCCATAGCATGTTGCTTTGGCTCCGCCCTCCAGTCACATGTGTGACAGATAAAGAGAAGACGTGGAGAAGAAGAGAAGACGTGTAGAAGAAGAAGGAGCAGGAGAAGAAGAAGCAGCAGAAGAAGAAGACCGGGAAAGAACCCCAGGGCCCAGCCAGACCCCAAGGCCCAGCCAGACCCCAAGGCCCAGCCAGACCCCAGCCAAACCAGGGCCCAGGCAAGGCCCAGCCAGTCCCGGTGCCTAGCCAAACCAAGGCCCAGCCAAACCAAGGCCCAGCCAGACCCCAGGGCCTAACCAAGGCCCAGCCAGACCCCAGGGCCGAGCCAAACCAAGGCCCAGACACCAAGGCACCGCCAGACCCCAGGGTCTAACCAAGGCCCCGCCAGACCCCAGGGCCTAACCAAGGCCCAAACCCAAAGGCCCAGCTAAGCCCATAGGCCCAGACCAGCCCCTGGTTCCAGGCCGGCCTTTAGGGTCTAGGGCTGGCCCTGTCGCAGCGTCTCAATACTGCGACGGACGCCAGAAGGCACGCCAGTACGGACGCACATAGTGCGCTCGTCTGCCCCCAGCCTAAGTCAGTGAGGGGTCTCAGAGAGGCAGCATGCAACAACAGCTTTGAGCCATCGCTCTGGGCAGGCGCTGCAGAATTTGCAGACATAAAGTGTGCAAGTCTGTAGCGGTGCGCAACTTGCGTTTCCTACGCTGCACAAATTGCATTAGATGGTTGCAGGGAATTCCAGCTTCAGTAAAGTAAAGTCACCTGTAAAGAAAAAAAAAAAAAAAAGCAGCTTCTGCCTAATTATTTAAAGAAAAAAAAAACAAACTCTATTTTTAATAGATTTTTTTTAATAAGAGTGTCCCTTTAACTCTATACCCCTGTAATCAACAGCAGAAAATCCTGATCCTGTGAACAAGGAAGATAAGGAAAAGGACGCTGAGTCTGCAGTATCAATAGGATTAACTCCTTATAGGATCTTAACCAATTTTTTTTCAAAAAACTTTTTCTATGAAACCCTGAGCCAGGGGTCAACAAACGTGGCCATCTGGATGTTTTAGAACGCCATTTTCCTTGAGTTTCCGCCAACCTAATGGGAGCCTGAGAATCATGGGAAATGTAGTTCTAAAACATCTGGAGGGCTCAGGTTGCTGACAGGAACAAGGCCAAAGCAACTCAACCAATCAGGAAGCACTCAAACAGCTTTTTGCATAGTCTATCTATTGTATAATAACAGTGAAAGCAGAAATTTCTAGAGGTAGATTTAATATGTTCTTGGAATAACCGGGCTTGTAGCCATCGGATCTGGTTAGTTCTGAAGACGACAAAGCGCGGATTATGAAACTCTAAGAACAGCGGTACTGGAAAGATCGCTTACCTAAAATACACTCATCCACAATTATGTTTGCCCATAAATAAAACAGGGATTGCATTTCCCCGGTGACAAAAGACCATTGACTGTTCTTTATGTTGTTTATTAAACATGCTTGTTATTCATTTTACCATGTCTGAGACAGAATCAAAACAAGTTTGCAGAGTTTTGGACATGCAGGGATTGTTTTTACCCCTCACAGTTAGACACTGAAATAATAATAGGAGAGAAGTGAAGACATTCTTTGCCAAAAGAAGAGAGAGTATAATTAATATATATTTTTTGCTGTTATCGTGTTTGTTGAAATGTTTCCAGTTCTTTATTCCACAGGAACGTCAACATGAATTTGCAGTTATCATGGAGGACAGTGTGGCGGTCATGGCCATAGTGAACCCAAAACCCCAGGTCAGCAAGCCTTGAAGACACCCTGTACTGATACTAGAACAGGTTACTTCCTGAACATTGTCATGCCATTGATCCAGAGAATTATTGCTGGTTTGGCCTGTGCCTGTCAAACCATCCAGACAGTAGGCTCGAGAAATGTTAATGACACATTTGACTCAAAATTAAACAGATCTACTTGACAAAATCAAAAATGTATATATAAACGACACTGCAAAATATGTGACAGTGGAAAGCACAGGGCATGTTTTGATTTCTTTATCTTGGCCTCCAAGCCCCTCAACAAATGGTTTTACAAAACAAAAGGCAAATTTGAAGACACCTTTTAATATTTTTTAGGTTTCATTCAATTATTTTTGACAGTGGGTAATAATACTAATGTTCAGATGTAAACCCTTCTATAACATGATTGAGTATACTGGATATTTAAAAGTACCTGCAGGCGCCCTGAGATTGAGTATACTCGATCTGGTCTGGAGCAATGCAAAGGAAAATCTCTTATTTTCACTTTAGGATATTCCAGACTGAGTTCCTGATGTTTCAACATGTTAGCAGATGTGTTGAAATCGTTTGGAAAGCTTGAAAGGTCGGTTTTTCTTTCAAGGAATCACTGAGGTCAAGCTGCTATGTGCTTGTAGTTGCTTCTTTTGGCCAGGAGAGGGAGTATTCTGTCAAGTAGGGTTTATCAACAGTGAAAATGTACAGTAAAGGCCTTTCTGTATAGTATATCTGGGAGGGTAATGGAAAGTTATCTTTCTATAAAACCATTGCCAGGTCCTGGCAATGGTTTTGAGGAACAATCACTTGATCGGGGAGAGGGAGAGAGAGGAAAAAAAAAAAAAAGATCCATAGGCAAGGCACTACTTCTTTGTGGCAGACCTGCTGGTCGCAGACTCTTTGGTGTAAGCCTAAGCAGTATCCCAGCAGAATTGGCAGAGCAGTCCACAGAGATGCTTTAATAATTTGGAATAACCAACAGACGTAAAGTTGATCATTTATCAGTCCTATATAGAAGGATGCTGTCACTTTATACTCTGGATTTGCGTATAGTGTCCTAATGGACCAGTGAATAGGCAGAATAGGAAATGCAGTCAATTGGAACTTGTTCTTTTCAGGGCCGGCCCAAGACACTGTACTGCCTGGGTCTAAGGGTGACATGCTGCCCCCCCCAAAAAAACAACAAATATGCAATGTATGAGTGTATTACAGAGCTCCGCAGCAATAAAACTCACCTGCCTAGATGTGCCTAGATGAGGCCCAAAACGCTGCCCCTGGCAAAGTGCTGCCTGGAGCCATGGCTCCATTTGGCCCCATGGAGAGGTTCTCTTTATTTGGCATCTCTATTCTTTTTGAACATGAACAACTAGTTCCCCTTTTATGTATAACCAGTCTGACCACATATATAGGTTACTATTGTGTAATATATTGCCTGATATTTTAATATATTATGGTTTTATGTCAAGATTTCAATTTAAATGTACATTAACCTGTTACACTCCAGTCTTACAGTACAGGAAAGCATAACATCTTTACCTGCATAACAGGCATGATGTTAAGCAACCCCCCTTACTCGTGTGAAGACGGATCCTGGCTTTCTACCCGGGAGCGCTCCATAGCGAGACCCTTTAATCACAGCACAATCTGATGCACTGTCAATACCTCAAAAAGCATTGTGACGATATCAGGCCACATCACATCCATACTGGTGTTTAGTGAATCTAGCCCAATAATACATGCAGCCTCTCTGTAAGGCTCATAAGCTGTGAAAATGTCAACCTGTTAAAAAGAATTAGTGCGATATATGCATGTATTACGAACGGTGGTGTTGGATGGGGCTACCTGCATAGTGAGTATTCTTCTAATAAAATATTGATAGTTCTCTATTTTGCTGGGCTATTTCACATGGAAAAAGATAAGCTCCGTTCGGTCCTCTGGTCTAAAGTTCCAAGAAACCGTGAGACCTGATACAAGCAGAGCCTCATTAAAATTCCCATGAAGAACGGCGAGCTGCTATCAACTGTGGTCACTGTGCTTCAGGCCATGTAATTATTTATTCATGGATTAACAAATACCTTGCTCCTCTACATCTTTATTTTTTCCACAGTTGCAAGAAATAAGGCAATGCTACGCACTAAAAAGGGACACAACCACCAGAAAATTCAAATATCAAATGGAAACAGGAGATGAACTTTATTTTTCCTTTTTACATGCAATTACTTAAAACAGCAGCATGTGTTTTATAAAGTGGCTTTGTTTGAAATGCACAAGAAATAGAGTTTCAGCTTTTGTAAGTGGTTGCGTCCCTTTAAACAGTAAAAGATAAATGTTGTGATACTGTTTGCAAGTCAGGGAATGTGACTCTCCTGAACTAAAGCCACACAAAAAAGTATCTTTGTGTGACGTCAGTTTCCCCATACTGTCTATTTTGGTCTGGGTTCCTGTTAAAAAAGTCACGTACATGACATTTGATGATATCTTTTCACAATATTAGTATCTTCTTTAACAGAATTTCAAGCAGCCATTTGAGCATTTATGTATTAAGATAATGTATAACCGATCTTCGTCTGGTGTAGATTTACAATTTCTTGTCCCTACCCAGTCATTTTTCCAACCTTACTGAAATTTTTGGGGTGACTTCTTACAGTTTAAGCATTTAGGTAGTCTTTAAGAAAATAATTGCAATTTGCAACAATAAAAAGGAATTTTACACACAACGGATATAGATCAGGTAAGTACCAACTGTAGAAGTCACCCTGTATCCAGTAAGTGTTACTGCCATGTCAATACAGAACTAGCAGACCACATATATATATATATATTTATACAGTCCTATGAGCTATATATGATATACGCAAGAATCGTTCTCATGTTTATATACGTAACAAGTGGAATACTGAAGTCCCTGTACTAACAGCAAACCCGCAGGAGTCTGAGCCCCACTCCTGCTCAAGGCTCTCTCCCCTTCAAAGTTGAGGTGTCATCTCTGCTCTGAGAGGCTGTTAATCAGCAGCTGCAGGACAGCCTACAGTGGGTAGGATGCTCTTAGGATGGCGAAGACTGGCACCCCAGATGTTTTGGAACTACCTGTCCCATGTTGCTGAGCCGTCCTGAGTGTTGACTTCGCAACATGGGAGATGTAGCTCCTAAACATCTGGCGTATCGAGGTTTGCCATCACGGTCCTAAATCCAAAAATTACAACAGCACCAGAGTGCTCTATTTTGCTCAGCCATCCATGACCAATTTTATTTTTTACAAATGGCCATGGCAACTAGTGGTCCACGCCTTCCGCCCAAAAAAGAGAGATTTAGGTTTCTGCATTGAGTTTGAAGGCTAGGCAGTGAGGTACGACCAGACTAGGAAGTGGCATGAAAGGTCCCCATGTCTTTAATCCCTGCTCAAGTGTGTGAATACTACTTACCCCATACCAAATTCATCATGATTTGTTTTGCCCATGAGCACTGCTCCATGGTTAAAGAGTTTCTGAACAACTGTTGCATTGTATGGAGGAATATAACCTTGGAAAACAAAACAGTAAAAAAGGGATCAATGTTTTTCTTATTTTAAACTATAAAGTATCAATTAATTGTGACCGTGCCCCATGCAAAAAGAAAACAGAACAAGAAAAATGTCAAGAAGGCGATGGAGAAGATATTAATAAAACTCAATGGGTAAATACACTACTAGCAATCTTAAATGTTTGGTGGTTTTCATACTTTTTTATTTTAACCTTTAACCAATGCGAGACATACAATGCAATCCCCGCAGTGGGTGGGTCTTGAAGCCATGGGCAGCATAACACGCTGTGCTGGCTTCAATGGGTCACTGTGCTCCCACCCACCAGTTGGTGCGGGGCGTGCGCCACAGGCTGCCCGAAGATGGCCTGAAAATATATAAGGAATTAATAAAGTGCATATTTTTTACCTTTTAACATATGTGATGCACATGTTGTCTGGATGCCTTGAGTACTAAAATTATCTTTAATTGCAAATGGAATTCCATCTAACAAACCCAAAGGCTTGCCTAAAATAGAATAAAATGTGAAAAAAATAATGTTAAATCAAGAAAAGACTTTTAGAAGGAAATAAATAAAGCTAATACTATCACTTTATATATTTCACATTTTCATATACACACACGTAGTGAACATGACTGTTTGCCCCAGATGTTTCAGTATGGAATGGCTTGGACCAATGGGAAAGCGACATTGGTCTCAAGCCATTCAAAAAATGCCTCCATGGGAGGCTGGCCTGGAGAGCACTGAGAGCAGCCAGTTCCTGGAGAGCACTGAGAGCAGCCAGTTCCTGGGGAGCAATGAGAGCAGCCAGTTCCTGGGGAGCACTGAGAGCAGCCAGTTCCTGGGGAGCACTGAGAGCAGCCAGTTCCTGGGGAGCACTGAGAGCAGCCAGTTCCTGGGGAGCACTGAGAGCAGCCAGTTCCTGGGCAGCACTGAGAGCAGCCAGTTCCTGGGCAGCACTGAGAGCAGCCAGTTCCTGGGGAGCACTGAGAGCAGCCAGTTCCTGGGGAGCACTGAGAGCAGCCAGTTACTGGGGCGCACTGAGAGCAGCCTGTTCCTGGGGAGCACTGAGAGCAGCCTGTTCCTGGGGAGCACTGAGCACAGCCTGTTCCTGGGGAGCATGAGAGCAGCCAGATCCTGGGGAGCACTGAACCTGAACATAAGTAACTTGTGTTTATCGGGCTCTGATACTAGCCAGTGCTTAACCAGCCACTGACCTCACCGCACGTCCCTGATCAGTGAGTGTCGTAAAGCACAATGGAACATGTAGCTCAGAAACAGTTGGCATGCCGATACTTACCATTGCTTATAAGAATATACTCAGCAATCCAATAAATTTCTAAGGGAGTGTGAGGATTGGGTGATTGACATACAGTATATGAGTGTTTTGCATTAACAGCAGAAGTGTAAATTTGTTTTCTAGGTTTGTTACTGCATATGTTTGAATGTGCTAATAATGTAAAGTGATAAAAAAAGGAAAAACTGCTATCAATTTGTTTATACATGTGGATATGAATAAATATACCATACACGTCAGTTCTGCATTTCAGTCTGGGTTCTGAAAAATGTGTGGGTAGACGACAAGGTACAGGAAATCTGGTTCTGTAAACCAAGCTGTGGTTACCACCACAAACAGATGACGTGTGTCAGTGTGCAATATTAAATTATTTTGCCAACGTATGTGTAGGGAGATAAGAATGTGACTCTGAAGATTACCCAGGATTACACGTAAAATAAAAAACTTGCAGAAGAGGCTAGGATGAAATTGCTTCTTTTTCTTTTTTAAAACCAAAACCGCACCGTGCAACTGGATTGGCTGGGATGGTTGTGACTTTACAGCTTTATTTTCCACTCTCCAAGATTAGTTCACTTGTGTCCAGTTTTGATGGATATGAGAGAAAATCATCACCTGCATCAATAAACATTGTCGAAATTAAGAAAGAAAAAAAAAAAGACCAGACAACGACCACAGGGCTGCCAGGCAGCATCGTGATGACACAGTGCAGGTGGAGCACATCTACTTAAGACAGGGCTAGAACTTGCCAGATGCCAGGTAGTCAAGGGCTACTAGAATTTAAAGTATGGTTCCTAAATTTCTGGATCGTTTTACGAAAAAATCTAGACAAAATATTTCCTGGCTCCTAAAAAAAATGTGTAGTTTGTGCACAAGTTTGATATAAAAACTGGTCAAGCCCTGTCCTTAGGGCTACAATAACATGGGATTTATAACATTTTAGAACTTTAAGGGATTTGCAAAGTTTCAACTGTTCTGAGATGGAGGTGGCCCAATAGCCCAGCCAGTGGACTATGCCGGGACACCCCGGCCGGTTAGGGCGGTGCCTCAACACTGCGGGGCAGCATACCACGCCCTGCAGGTTCTGAAGCCCTCCTACGGCCCTCCTCCCATCCTGGCAGGTCAAGCACATCACTGGCTGTCGTGGGGCCATCTAAAAGAAAGCACAGGGGAGGCGGGGCAAAGGCCTACATAGGGAGTGAGCAGGGCATGGTATGCTGTCCCACAGTGTTTAGAAACACCAGCCACGGTCTTTAGAAGCACATGCCCCGCTGCAGAAAAGGGTTAACCAGATTGAAATCATCCCAGAGCATTTTAGTCTATGGCGCTGCTAAGTTTACAGCTCTGGTTACGTTTACACCGGGTCGGAATACAACCCAAAGTGTTTGCAAGTTGATAACATAAGTTGCAAACTCATCATTCTTAGTTATGCCTATGTCTGAAGTGTCTTGTGTGTTGCAAAGCAACTCCAAACCTCTAACAGTGTTTTTACCGTAGGGTTGGTATCCAGTTTCTTTGTAGATAGACTTTCAAACAGTCATCTCACCTACAGTTGTGTTCAACATTATTCAACCCCCACTGAAATTGAGTGTTTTGGCCAGTTTGACATTGATTTTGATCATTCAGTCATCTTGCTTACAATTAAATCAAAGAGGCACGTGTAGGTCAGACAAATATAACATAACATTTATAATGAAATAACCACAAATGTCTTTTCTGTGCTCACATCATTATCAGTTTTATTCAACCCCCAAGTGACCTTCAATCTTAGTACAACATCCTTTTACAGTTATAAGTACTAACAGCTTTTAAACGTGAAGCATAGCTTGACACAAGTGTCTTGCAGCGATCTACAGGTATCTTCGCCCATTCGTCATGGGCAAAAGCCTCCAGTTCAGTCACATTCTTAGGCTTGCGCACTGCAACTGCTTTCTTTAAGTCCCACCAGAGGTTCTCAATCGGATTTAAGTCAGGTGACTGCGATGGCCACTCCAAAATGTTCCAGCCTTTAATCTGCAACCATGCTCTAGTGGACTTGGAGGTATGCTTGGGATCATTGTCCTGTTGAAAGGTCCAACGTCTCCCAAGCCTCAGGTTTGTGACGGACTGCATCACATTGTCATCCAATATCTCCTGGTACTGAAGAGAATTCATAGTACCTTGCACACGCTGAAGCTTCCCTGTACCTGCAGAAGCAAAACAGCCCCAAAGCATGATTGACCCCCCGCCATCACAGTAGGCAAGGTGTTCTTTTCTTCATAGACCTTGTTCTTCCTCCTCCAAACATAGCGTTGATCCATGGGCCCAAACAGTTCTAATTTTGTTTCATCAGTCCACAGAACACTATCCCAAAACCTCTGTGGTTTGTCCACATGACTTTTGGCATACTGCAGTCGACTCTTCTTATTCTTTGGAGACAGCAAGGGGGTGCGCCTGGGAGTTCTGGCATGGAGGCCTTCATTACGCAGTGTGCGCCTTATTGTCTGAGCTGAAACTTCAGTTCCCACATCTGACAAATCTTTTCTCAGTTCCTCAGCAGTCACACGGGGACTTTTCTCCACTCTACGCTTCAGGTAGCGCACAGCAGTCGAAGTCGGCATCTTCTTTCTGCCACGACCAGGTAGCGTTTCAACAGTGCCCTTTGCTTTGAATTTGCGAATGATGCTTCCTATGGTCTCTCTTGGTATGTTTAACATCTTTGCAGTCTTCTTATAGCCATTGCCCTTCCTGTGAAGAGTACTCACCTCTTCTCTTGTCTTCCTGGACCATTCTCTTCACTTCACCATGTTTGTAACCACACCAGTAAATGTCTAGAAGGAGTGGAGTATCACAGTCATTTTAAAGCTGCCTAATTGGTGCTTATTATGCTTTATTGCTGCTCCGGGACATCCACAGGTGTTTTCAATACCTGATTGAAACCACTTGAATGAACCTCTGTTCTTCAGAGTGGTAGTCTTTAAGGGGTTGAATAATTGTGTCAATGAAGAATTCACAAAAGAAACATTTACTACTGTATTACAAAACCAATTGATGTCATTTTAGTTGCATATGGTTCTTTAAAAAGTCCTTGTAGGATTTCATTCTGAATACAATTACAAATGTACACTAAATTCCCTAAAACCCTTTACAGCATTGGGGGTTGAATAATTTTGAACACAACTGTATTACACCCTAGGACAGGGGTCAGCAACCTTGGCTCCCTGATATTTTGGGAACTACATTTCCCATGTGGCTCAGTCAGCCTAATGGGTGACTGAGCAATGTGGTTCCCAAAACATCAGGGAGCCAAGGTTGCTGACCCCTGCCCTAGGACACCCATTCTGATCAACAAATCACAACTGGTAAGTGTGACAAAGTGCAAACTGTGGAGCCAGGCATGAACGCTTAGTTTTCTGATGCAAAGGACTTCCTAAAATACCTACGAAGGACAAGTTGTTGTGTTTGATTGTCCTTCTAATATTGCATGATTGAAATAACACATGGCCTACAAGTCACGTGTTGAGGCGCCAGAAACAAAGAAGTGCTAATAGTACACAAAATGAGAAAAGTTACCAAACCTTGACTAAATCTCTTGTCTGCCTCTGCTGCTTGCTTCAAGGCAACCTCTTCAGTCACAGTGATGTATGCATTGAGAAATGAGGTTTCTTTGACAAAGGAAAGGCAGCTCTGGCACAGCTCCGTTGCACTCACTTGTCCGAGTCGTAAAGCAGCAGCTGCCTGTAATAGATATATACGTGTGTTGATTAACATGCATTCTATCTTCAGTGTTGAGCCCTTTTTTTGCTCATCATGTTTAACCGCTATTTGATTTTCTTATTGCACAAACCTACGCAAATTATACATTACATATTTTTTAAATTAGTCACTGGATCTATCAGGAGGTTTCATTGAAAAATGTAATCAATACCCCCCCCCCCCCACGGCTAAAATATGCATTTTTTTAAATTCAGATTTCAACAATGTTATAAAATGTAGAGCTATTTTTCCCCACACACGGGATCGGCGGCGTAGCTTGGGTTGTCAACACCCGGGGCAAGGCAAGAATTGTGCGCCCCCCCCAACCTGTGGACACAGAAACACACCCGGATTCTCTTCCACCAGTAGAGTATTGACCAACTTACCTCACAAGCGCATGTATTGTACCACTGCTACCAGTCACCCTGTCCCAGCATACCCTATGCATAGTTCCACTCTCACACTATACCCAGTCACTCTCTCCCTCAAGTACCACAATCACTCTCTCTCCAAGTACCCCCAGTCACTCACTCTCTCCAAGTACCCCCAATTTCTCCCAGCATCCCCCAGTCACTCTCTCCAGTACCCCAGTCACTCATTCTCTCTCCAAGTACCCCCACTTTCTCCCAGTACCCCAGCCAATCTCTCTCTCTCTCTCTCTATCCAAGTACCCCCAGTCACCCTCTTCCCGTACCCCCAGTACGCCCTCACTGTGTGTTGGTTACTGGTGTCACACAGTGTCGCCTACCTTCCTAGAGTTGCTGGTGGCCCGCGCCAGGGGGGGGGGAAGCTGTCCAGGGGGCTTAGTGGAGACCGGAATTTAAATGTGCTGCATGGCAGACAGCTCCCTTCCTCCTGGCTGCAGGGCTGCCTAGCGGCGGGGAAGCTGGCACAGGGCTTCAATGGGGGCTGACAAGAGTGGTACAGGGTGTTCTGTCCGATAATGCTGCGCTGCTTCACGTGACTCATGTCAGAGTTAAGGAGGAGTCAGGACAGGACCAAGGGCCTGCAAGGGCATCTCATGGACACCAGTGTCCGTGAGCGGACACCTTGCTGATCCCTGCTGGAAAATATTAGTGGTTCAAGTTTCTTTCGAAATTTTGCGCCCCCTAGGAAAATTGCGCGGGGCGACCGCCCCCGAGGCCCCCCCCACGCTACGCCACTGCACGGGATCATCCAATCCTTCAGTTGCATATTCTTTTAGATCACTGTCCCTCATTGCGCAGCTCGTGTAGCCGGCAGTGGCGGCTGGCGGACTGTAAAGCTGACAGTGTCGGCTCACCCAGCTAATGTCGCGGAAGGTGGGCGTCTTCTGATGACACACAAGTGCAATCTGAGGGTGCAAAGCGTAGAAGAGGCGCAGAAGAAAGAGGCACAGTAAGAAAGAGGCACGGAATAAAAAAAGAAAAGAATTGCCCAGAGGGCAGATGCACATAGGAAAGAACAAAAGAGGCACAGAAAGCAGAAGAAAAAAAGAACGAAAGACAGAGATTGCATAGAGAGAAGCTGAGGGAAAAAAGTGAAATCGGTGTATTCAAAAGCTGAGACAAAATTAGTTAAGTTAATCAATGCATCTCCGTATTAAGGCAGGCCTTCCAATGGCACCCGACTTCGGCAAGACCATCGGCGATCAGGGTCATCCCCTGGAAGTGTCTGTGGACAACTCAAATTGGCCGATGGACAGGCTGGCCAAAAAACCCCCAAGAAAAACGAAAACCCTGCTGCGGAGCTGCAGCGGGGAAAAAAACAAAAACCTGTCTCTGGTGCTGAAACCCGAGATTCAGCACCAAGGACAGCACACAAAATAAAACCTTGCCAGGCTGCAGGGAATAGGCTTCAGCACCGCGGACAGCAACGCTGAATGCAGCTGGCGCGCGCTAGAAAATAAATAAAAAAAATTTTATTATAATAATAAAAAAAGAATCGGAACCTAAAATTTCGCCTGAAAAAAAAAAAATCCGGAAAAATTCAATAAATAAAAAGGCTTTTTGCTGCAGATTAAAAATAAAAAAAACGGTTGAATTAAAAATAAATATTTTTTCCATTGAATCCTATGTGCTTTGCGCACGGCAGTTATACTATACAATGCATCTTTTCACGTTTCCCCTGTACATGGCGGTTATACTATACAGGTGAAACTCGAAAAATTAGAATATCGTGCAAAAGTTCATTTATTTCAGTAATGCAACTTAAAAGGTGAAACTAATATACGAGATATGACAAATCACGGCTTGAACTAATTGTGAGGATTATGGTTTACAGCTCATGAAAACCCCAAATCCACACTCTCAGAAAATTTGAATATTACATGCAACCAATAAAACAAGGATTGTACATAGAACAATATCGGACCTCTGAAAAGTATAAGCATGCACATGTACTCAGTACTTGGTTTGGGCCCCTTTGGCAGCAATTACTGCCTCAATGCGGCAATGTGGCATGGAAGCTATCAGCCTGTGGCACTGCTGAGGTGTTATAGAAGACCAGGATGCTTCAATAGCAGCCTTCAGCTCTTCTGCATTGTTCGGTTTCATGTCTCTCATCTTTCTCTTGGCAATGCCCCATAGATTCTCTATGGGGTTCAGGTCAGGTCGAGTTTGCTGGCCAATCAAGCACCGTAATCCCACGGTCATTGAACCAGGTTTTGGTGCTTTTGGCAATGTGGGCAGGTGCCAAGTCCTGCTGGAAAATGAAGTCAGCATCCCCATAAAGCTTATCAGCGAAAGGAAGCATGAAGTGCTCCAAAATCTCCTGGTAGACGGCTGCGTTGACCCTGGACTTAATGAAGCAGAGCGGACCAACACCAGCAGATGACATGGCTCCCCAAATCAACACAGACTGTGGAAACTTCACACTGGACTTCAAGCATCTTGCAGTGTGTGCCTCTCCATTCTTCCTCCATACTCTGGGTACTTGGTTTACAAAATGAGATGCAAAATTTGCTCTCATCAGAAAAAGAGGACTTTGGACCACTGAGCAACAGACCAGGTATGTTTTTCTTTAGCCCATGTAAGACGCTTCTGACGTTGTTTGTTATTCAGGAGCGGCTTGACAAGAGGAATACGACATTTGAAGCCCATGTCCAGGATCCGTCTGTGTGTAGTGGCTCTTGATGCACTGACTCCAACCTCAGTCCACTCCTTGTGAAAGTCCAACACTTTTGAATGGCCGTTTCCTGACAATCCTCTCCAGGCTGCGTTCATCCCTACTGCTTGTGCACCTTTTTCGTTCACACTTTTCCCTTCCATATAACTTTCTATTATTGTGCTTTGATACAGCACTTTGGCCACATCCACCTTCTTTTGCAATTACCTTTTGATGCTTTCCCTCCTTATGGAGGGTGTCAATGTTGTTTTTTTGCACAACTGTCAGGTCAGCAGTCTTTCCCATGATTGTGATTCCTACTGAACCAGACTGA
This sequence comes from Leptobrachium leishanense, assembly GCA_009667805.1. NCBI lineage: Eukaryota > Metazoa > Chordata > Amphibia > Anura > Megophryidae > Leptobrachium > Leptobrachium leishanense. The sequence continues at coordinate 281,473,471 of CM019066.1, forward strand.
GAGACCATTTAAAGGCTCAGGAACCCTTTGCAGGTGTTATGGCTTAATTAGCTGATTAGAGTAGGACACTTTCAGCCTAGAATATTGCACCTTTTCACAATATTCTAATTTTCTGAGATTGTGGATTTTGGGTTTTCATGAGCTGTAGGCCATAATCATCACAATTATGACAAATCACAGCTTGAACTATCTTGCTTTGCATGTAATGAGTCTCATATATTAGTTTCACCTTTTAAGTTGCATTACTGAAATAAATGAACTTTTGCTCGATATTCAAATTTTTCGAGTTTCACCTGTACATTGTATCTTTTCACTTTTCCCCTGCACACGGCGGTTATACTATACAATACATCTTTTCACATTTCCCCTGCACACAGCAGTTATACTATACAATGCATCTTTTCACATTTCCCCTGCACACAGCGGTTATACTATACAATGCATCTTTTCACGTTTCCCCGTACACGGCGGTTATACTATACAATGTGTCTTTTCACGTTTCCCCTGCACACGGCAGTTATACTATACAATGCATCTTTTACACGTTTTCCTGCTGCGAGACAGTGGGTTTATACAATGCATCTTTTTCATGTAAAAGTTGAACCAGATTGTTCCAGCATAGTCCGAGGTAGCCAAAAAAAATTGGTAAGATCGCTAGTCTGTTGTAGTTGTAAAAAATCATCTGTCGGTTGTCAGATGCATTGGAAGAGAGCTGATTCACCTGCATGTTGTAGGATCGATTGGACGACATCGGATGATTGCACCTTCGCACAAATAAGAGGTCAGTGGACGACTGGCCTAAAGCTAGGATTTTTTCTTCTTAGCTCCATTTAGAAAGATATAGACCTGTTACAGTTGTCTGTATTACAGACTTAAAACACACAGGCCACAGGTGTTTCAGTAATGCGGCTCTCCTCTTGACTGATCTCTTTCCGATGCGGCTCCCGAATAAAAACAAAAAACAGCGAGGATCATCGGTTCAGGTGATTTTTTTTTTTTTAAATAATCAACAATGGAGAACATGGTGCTGTGTTACTGCATTTCTCTACGAAAATTAGCAATTTTAATCAAAATTGAAAGAACAAATTTGTTTTTGTCACATTATATTTAGTGAATAAAAGGTGTATGTATTACTTGCTGAAAGTGGAGTTGCATTCATTTAAAAAAATAAATAAATTGCAAAACCCAAAGAAAGGTTAATAATTTACATATGTATTGGTTTCTTCCTAACATCTTAATCAAAAATGTTAATTATAAAGAGGTTTATATAAACTAATTTACAAAAAGAAAAAAAATAATAGGTTCAGCTGTCTTGAGAAAAGTAATGTCCCATAAAATTAAAAATGAGCGAACTTATAAACAGAAGCTCTTAAGAGTGTGCACCTTGTACAACCTTGCTATAAAGGCCTTTTCGTGAAAAATATTTATTTTAAAAGGCATGTGTGTATTTACAAAGCTTTAGCTGTCTGAGAGAAAAAAAACTGATTGAAAGTACATATTTTTAATAACTACACACCTGGCTTCAAATTAGTGTTTAATGGGGTTTCAGCTACAAAAATAGGGTGCATGACAACTTACAGTATGTGACACTTCGGTTCAAATACACATTTGTTCTTGTTGCCAGTCTTTGAAACAAGGTAGAATCTTTGTAAAGGAGGTCATTAGTTATACCTCATGACATCCCTCCAGCCCCCTAGAGGGAAACTAGACCCCATGTTGTTGCACTCAGGGCCTTCCCAAGCCACTATGCTGGCTGGAGCGTTGGATAAAATGCTGCCCCCCCCCAAAAGAAAAAACACGTGACATGTATGAGCGTATCAGAGCTCCACGGCAATAAAACTCACTGTAATGTGCAGCGTGTATGAGCGTGGGTTTTACTGCTGTGGAGCTCTATGATACGCTCAAGCACATCGCACATTATTGTGAGTTTTATTGCTGTGGAGCTCTGTGATACAGTAATGTGCGGTGTGTATGAGCGTATCACAGCTTCACAGCAATAAAACTCACGCTCATACACACCGCACATTACTCTGAGTTTTATTGCTGTGGAGCTCGGTGATGCGCTCATACACGTTACTGTTTGTTTTATTGCTGTGGCGCTGTGTTACGCTCATACACAGCGCACATTACTGTAACACAGAGCTCCACAGCAATAAAACTCACAGTAATATGCAGTGTGTAGGAGTGTATCATATAGCCCACAGCAATAAAACTCATGTTCATACACACCGCAAATTACTGTGAGCTTTATTGCTGTGGGCTCTGTGATACATACATTAACGTGCGGTGTGTAAGAATGTATCACAGAGCTACACAGCAATAAAACTCACATTAACGTGCGGTGTGTATGAATGTGAGTTTTATTGCTGTGGAGCTCTGTGATACGTTCATACACACCACACATTACTGTTTCACAGAGCCCCACAGCAATAAAACTCGCAATAATGTGTGGTGTGTATTAACGTGAGGGGTTAAACTCTGTGCTGGGACGCAGTGGTGGGGTCTACCGCCTGGCGGGGGGGGGGTCCCGGTGTCGTGGGTCATGCCGGGAGGCTGCGGGGGCCCTGGCTGACAATGTGCTTCAGGTCCAGGGCGGCCCGGGCTCCTCATGTTGTTGATTCCCAAAAAGTTGACAGGCGCCAACAACTAGTACCGCCACCAACAAACCAACGCCAACCAGGGTATAGTGGTTTCCCCCAAACCAGTGAAATACAGAAAACAAAGGTACGTATCTGGTGGCGCGATGATGGTCGCTGAATGGTAGGTGGTGGTTCCCTTAGTTCGTATGAAGCATATGAAAAAGAATAATACAATATATAGTGCAGATGGTACTAACACAAAATTGATATGTGCCAATGTGGTATATTCCACTCACAAATTAAAGAGCCCGAACACTGGCTCTAAGTGGGTCGAGGCTTTTGGGTGTTTTTTGCTTCTCCGTTCCTTAAGGTGACCCACGCCTTATACTGGATGGAGAGTGGCTCATACAAATGGATATGGAAAGAAAACAGAAACAACTTCCTTGTGCAGATCTTTCAAAGTTCAGATGGCATAGATATACGTAGGTGTTAAACTCACATTTGCAGGAGCTTATAGACCAAGCTCGTGGTTTGTACGCTTCAAGGCTCGCATAGGGTGGAACCCAAACCCGTCTTCTTGAAGACGGGTTTGGGTTCCACCCTATGCGAGCCTTGAAGCGTACAAACCACGAGCTTGGTCTATAAGCTCCTGCAAATGTGAGTTTAACACCTACGTATATCTATGCCATCTGAACTTTGAAAGATCTGCACAAGGAAGTTGTTTCTGTTTCTTTCCATATCCATTTGTATGAGCCACTCTCCATCCAGTATAAGGCGTGGGTCACCTTAAGGAACGGAGAAGCAAAAAACACCCAAAAGCCTCGACCCACTTAGAGCCAGTGTTCGGGCTCTTTAATTTGTGAGTGGAATATACCACATTGGCACATATCAATTTTGTGTTAGTACCATCTGCACTATATATTGTATTATTCTTTTTCATATGCTTCATACGAACTAAGGGAACCACCACCTACCATTCAGCGACCATCATCGCGCCACCAGATACGTACCTATGTTGTTGATTCCGCCCAGATTACGGAGGCTCAGGATATAGGGCTAGCGTGGGGCAAGCAGGCTCCAGATATTTCTCCTGACACCCCGGCGCAGTGCCCACCGACTGCGCCCACACACATGCGGTCAGGTGTGGGAGAGCGGCAGCGAGAGCCAGATTAAGGAGTGTGTGGGCGGGCCAGATCTCAATCTGCAGCAGAGCTGCTCTGCTGCAGAATGAGATTTGGCACGCCCACATGCGCCTTAATCTGGCGCTCGCTCTCCCACTTCTGGCCGACCGCATGTGTGTGGGTGGGATCGGCGGCGCCACCGATAAAAAAATAAAAATAGTGCGGTGGCAAACATTTGTCACCCTAGAAAATGCGCAAAAAATGTGCCGCTTGGAGCGCTTGCTCCAAACAGCTCCATTGTCGGGCCAGCCCTGGTTGCACCGAGTCACCCTAGTTATAGATAGGCACCCACGTTTGAGCCTGGCACAACCTCATTTTAAAGAGACATCCTTCTGTATTTTTTCTTAAATCTACATACATGCAATTTAAAAGCTGCAGCTGAGGAGTTAAAAAGACAAAAAAAAAAATAGGTCTATAAGGATATGTTTATAGAAAGTATACAACCAATCACTTCAAATGAGGACATATTGGTGTTTCTACCAGAAAAAAATAGAATGCCTGAAAATTAACAGAATATAGTACATCAGGTACAAAATATTTTTTTTTAGGATTTCAGAGCATGACAATTGGTAGAATCTTTGACAACACTGTAATTTCTTATACTACTGTATAGCCCCAGCGCTAATGAGACTAAATCCCTTTTAAATGGATTTAATCCCTCATGATTTAGTAGTCACTCTTGTTCTGGGATCAGTGTTAGGCAAGGCCGGATCTATAAGTAGGCAGAATAGGCATGTGCCTACAGGTGTCTGCTACAAGGGGGGTGCCTTGTTCTGTAAAAAATAAATAAATAAATGTATTTAGACCCCTGTATCTCTGGAGCACTATGGGCTAAAACAACATATAAGATATCATTGGAAAAGCCCAAGTATGGTCTTTCCAATTATATCAAATAGTATCAAGGAAATTTAAAGGGATACTCTAGGCAACATGACCACCTAATAGGGCTGTGCAATATTGACAAAATAATCATATTGCGATTTCTTGAATGAATATTGCGATTGCGATTTTATTTGCGATTTAGCCAATTGTTTTTGCTTTTTCAAACATGCTACATACATTCTAAATGTATTCAGTATTCAGCACATGGATACTGACCCAGCACATGGATATACTGCCCCAGCACATGGAAATACTGGCCCAGCACATGGAAATACTGCCAGCCCCCAGCACATGGAAATACTGCCAGCCCCCAGCACATGGAAATACTGCCAGCCCCAGCACATGGAAATACTGCCAGCCCCCAGCACATGGAAATACTGCCAGCCCCCAGCACATGGAAATACTGCCAGCCCCCAGCACATGGAAATACTGCCAGCCCCCAGCACATGGATATACTGCCAGCCCCCAGCACATGGATATACTGCCAGCCCCCAGCACATGGATATACTGCCAGCCCCCAGCACATGGATATACTGCCCCAGCACATGGAAATACTGCCAGCCCCCAGCACATGGAAATACTGCCAGCCCCCAGCACATGGAAATACTGCCAGCCCCCAGCACATGGATATACTGCCCCAGCACATGGATATACTGCCCCAGCACATGGATATACTGCCCCAGCACATGGATATACTGCCAGCCCCCAGCACATGGATATACTGCCAGCCCCCAGCACATGGATATACTGCCAGCCCCCAGCACATGGATACTGCCCCAGCACATGGATATACTGCCCCAGCTGATGGATATACTGCCCCAGCTGATGGATATGCCCCAGCTCATGGATACTGCCCCAGCTCATGGATACTGCCCCAGCACATGGATACTGCCCCAGCACATGGATACTGCCCCAGCACATGGATACTGCCCCAGCACATGGATCTTGCCCCAGCACATGGATACTGCCCAAGCTCATGGATACTGCCCCAGCACATGGATACTGCCCCAGCACATGGATACTGCCCAAGCTCATGGATATTGCCCCAGTACATGGATACTGCCCCAGCACATGGATATTGCCCCAGCACATGGATATTGCCCCAGCACATGGATACTGCCCAAGCTCATGGATACTGCCCCAGTACATGGATACTGCCCCAGCACATGGATACTGCCCAAGCTCATGGATATTGCCCCAGTACATGGATACTGCCCCAGCACATGGATAATATTGCCCCCAGCTTTCAGCGCGATGACGTCTCCAATTCGCCGCAGTTGCTGGCGGCAGCGGCTGTGGGTTAGTGTTGCGCGCATCCTTTTGCGCGCAACACTAATCCTCAGAGGGAGCCAGGAGGAAGCCTGCAGATTGGCTGGCTTACGTGAGAGGCGCGCATGCGCGCTTCTCACGTAAACCAGAAGGCAAGAAGAAGCAAGAAGGACGGGAGCGGAAGAGGAGGGAGGTGAGTATAAAAAAAAAAACACGCCGCTGGAAACAAGTGGATTTTAGGGTAAGTATTACAGTTACACAAAAAATAATAAAAAATAACTTTTTATTAAGGGAATAGGGATAGATTAGGATAAAAAAACGGGGGGGGGGGTGATTTTTGAGTAGAGTGTTCCTTTAAAACAATTATTTTCTACTGTAGCACTATTGTTCACGTTACATTTAAAAAAGGGATCAACGCTGCACTAACTCACCTGCTCATTTCCCACACTGTCAGCAAGTGTGGAGGTGACGACCATAGGCGACTCTACAGGGGGGCAAGGGGGGGCAATTGCCCCCCCTAGGTTATTCCTTGCCCCCCCCATGTGCCCCCCCACCAAAAATCATCATCCAGCTTCCCACACTTCTTCGGACCAACGTATCTCCGTAGCTATGCATCGTATATGGATGAACTAGGTGACATTTGAAAGGGCAGATTCTGGCCTTTCCAATGATACCCCACATGACCATATTCAGTGGGATGTAAAAGTCATAAAACATCAAATAAAAACGTGCACTTAAACGTAAACATTTTCACAGGGTTGAAATGGCTCAGCAGTGAAATGGTTAATGTTCAGACTATACATTACATTGTGTATTACTTTAGTTTATGCCTTGGTTTAGTTGTATATTAAGGGTTAATGGGCAGGCTTCATCCCTCACAGTATACATTTGTTTTTTCCTTGATGAATAGCATTTTAGGGTTTAATGGGTTGGCTACATGCCTCAGTGTATTCATTTCATGTTTTCCCTTGATTAATGGCATTTTAGGGGTTGAGGGGTAGCTAAATGCCACATTGTTTATTATTTTTATTGCATTTCTCTGGGTTTAAGGCATTTTAGGGGTTATTATGGAAGTTAGAATCTAAAGGGTCTAATGATCTGTAGATCCTCTGCTTTCCGTCACATTTCGGGGAATTTATTTAGCGAATGGTCACTGTAATTTGCTAAAAGTGGAGTCGCTGAAGCAGTTATCAGACATTCAGCGGAAACTGCCAAATTGCGCCAAATAAAATATTGAATTTAAGTATCAGGTTAGTACACAAAAAGGCATCATTGCATCACATTACTCTGGGGTTTTGTAATCTTATTTATATATATACTTATTTAGGGCACTATTACTTGGTGTGAGCTAACCCTTGCGTCGGCGTGATTTTGCGTTAGCGCCAGGTTAATTCAGTCTAGCGCCTGACCAACAGATCGTTTGCCTCCCGCTACAAATGGGAAAAATCACTTAGCGCGTCGCTATTAGCGATTTGTACCGCGAGCTTACTGTACTTTCCGCGTCCTATACTTAACACGGGGAGTGCTAGATATCTTTACAGATCACTTGGTGCCAGCACTAAATTTTTTGAGGTGCACTAATTGCAACATTTTACCTACTGCTCAGCCCTGGTGCTAACTCCAAAAAAACTGAAAAAAAAACAGGTCCTCGTCCAAAATTAACAGGCAATTGAAAGGAATGCAACACAGGTGTTCTCTTGGCCCCATACACCATAGTAATGGATATGGTCAGCAATGTCGCTGCTGTTGCAGTCGGCTCTATTATAAATGTATCCTTTATCCACATATATCCTAATTCTAATATATTGCCTAATTTTAAACATTTTATGCTGGGGGCTATTCATAGTATGTAAGCAGTTGATTATTAGGGTGACTGTGTGGACCATGTTTAAAGGAACACATGGATAAGTCTTGCCCTGAAACATGTATTGTTTATATGCTGTAGCAGGGAAATTTTTGTCGCTCACCTGGCCTTCCTTTTGGATCTATTAAATGCAGTGTAATGATTCAACATGCTGCTGGGAGGCATTTATCATGCAATGCCCATCAGCCTTAATATATGTGTGCATCAAAACATGGATGATACGACCACCGTGGAGGATTTTAATAATGCAGGGGTGAGAGGTTATTCACTGGATGTGTTCATATTCAAGCTTGTGAGGGGGGGATAGGTATGGAAAAGAAAAAACGTTCTATCCTGTACACAACCGCATTAGCGCTGGGTCTCAACTTGGGTCTTAGAGTTTCTCTAGCGTGCGCCAAACGACCTTGTTCATGGACTACTGCAGTCAAGGTGATCTGTTAGTAGGTCGTCAGGCACTAACAGGGTTATTCAGAAAGCGGTGAAAAGCAGGAGAATGACTGGAGAATTTAAAATTCTAGGTCAAAATAGCCGATTCTTTGACCAAGAATTTTCCATTCTCCAGTCATTCTCCTGCTTTTCACCTCTCTCTGAATAACCCTGTAAGTTTTAGCGACTCGCACTAAATTTTTCCTTTAGTGATGGTGTTTTAGCTCACACCAGGTGATAGGGCCCTTACTTTTAAGTGGTATGATTTAGTGGTGAAAATTATTAGTGCCCCCCCAGTTTTGACTGCGGTATCTTCTGTGCCCCCCCCTAAATATTGTTCCTAGAGTCGCCACTGGTGACGACCCAATGCATTGCTTCATCGACAACCTAAACCACGACACTGCAGTGAGGCGAGGCAAAGGGACTTTGGAACCCTGCATCTGCATTTCTGATTTTTGCACTGCACAAGGTCAAGTGAGGGGTCATTGGAAAGATCGCAGTTTGGCGTTTTCAACGATACAAAACATGACCAATTTTTTTTTCTTCAGGTTCTATAGGCAGTGTCATTATGTGCTTTCATTTAATTTAAAAAAGCAATGTCTCTGCATTTACTCACTTTCTCATTTCCCAAGCCAGGAACAAACGTGGAGATGATGGTGCAATGCGTTCTTGCACGACTCAGGACTTACTTGAAAATGAGAGAAATCTCAATGTACAGTGGGGCATAAAGTATTTAGTCAGCCACCAATTGTGCAGGTTCTCCCACTTAAAAAGATGAGAGAGGCCTGTAATTGCCAGCATAGGTACACTTCAACTATGAGAGACAAAATGTGAAAAAAAATCCAGAAAAATCACACTGTCTGATTTTTAAAGAATTTGCAAATTATGGTGGAAAATAAGTATTTGGTCAATATGAAAAGTCCATCAATACTTTGTTATATATCCTGTGTTGGCAATGACAGAGGTCAAACGTTTTCTGTAAGTCTTCACAAGGTTTTCACACACTGTTGCTGGTATTTTTGCCCATTCCTCCATGCAGATCTCCTCTAGAGCAGTGATGTTTTGAGGCTGTCGCTGGGCAACACGGACCTTCAACTCCCTCCAAAAGGTTTTCTATGGGTTGAGATCTGGAGACTGGCTAGGCCACTCCAAGACCTTGATATGCTTCTTATGAAGCCACTCCTTCGTTGCCCAGGCGGTATGTTTGGGATCATTGTCCTGCTAAAAGACCCGGCCACGTTTCATCTTCAATGCCCTTGCTGATGGAAGGAGGTTTTCACTCAAAGTCTCACGATACATGGCCCCATTCATTCTTTCCTTTACACGGATCAGTCGTCCTGGTCCCTTTGCAGAAAAACAGCCCCAAAGCATGATGTTTCCGCCACCATGCCTCACAGTAGGTATGGTGTTCTTTGGATGCAACTCAGCATGCTCTCTCCTCCAAACACAACGAGTTTTTACTGAAAAGTTCTACTTTGGTTTCATCTGACCATATGACATTCTCCCAATGCTCTTCTGGATCATCCAAATGCTCTCTAGCAAACTACAGACGGGCCCGGACATGTACTGGCTTAAGCAGGGGGACACGTCTGGCACTGCAGGATTTGAGTCCCTGGCGGCGTAGTGTTACTGATGGTAGCCTTTGTTACTTTGGTCCCAGCTCTCTGCAGGTCATTCACTAGGTCCCCACGTGTGGTTCTGGGATTTTTGTTCACCGTTCTTGTGATCATTTTGACCCCACAGTGTGAGATCTTGCGTGGAGCCCCAGATCGATGGAGATTATCAGTGGTCTTGTATGTCTTCCATTTTCTAATGATTGCTCCCACAGTTGATTTCTTCACACCAAGCTGCTTGCCTATTGCAGATTCAGTCTTCCCAGCCTGGTGCAGGTCTACAGTTTTGTTTCTGGTGTCCTTCGACAGCTCTTTTGGTCTTGACGATAGTGGAGTTTGGAGTGTGTCTGTTTGAGGTTGTGGACAGGTGTCTTTTATACTAATAACAAGTTCAAACAGGTGCCATTCATACAGGTAACGAGTGGAGGACAGAGGAGCCTCTTAAAGAAGACGTTACAGGTCTGTGAGAGCCAGACATCTTGCTTGTTTGTACTGTACTGTAGGTGACCAAATACTTATTTTCCACCATAATTTGCAAATAAATTCTTTAAAAATCAGACAATGTGATTGTCTGGATTTATTTTTCTCATTTTGTCTCTCATAGTTGAAGTGTACCTATGATGACAATTACAGGCCTCTCTCATCTTAAGTGGGAGAACCTGCACAATTGGTGGCTGACAATCCTTTTTTGCCCCACTGTACCCCTTCCAGGGAAAATACTTCCTAAATAAAATAAATAATTGTGGGATTGTGCATTGGTTCATCTAAAACTCAAGCTCTGCTGTGAGGAGAGCGGGGCTTCTTTGGACCCCTGTGTCTCCACAACCTACACCCCCACAGGCTCAAGTTAAGGGTCATTGGCCAGGGCAGAGTCTGGCCATTCTAATGATACCAAAAGTGATTTGGAAACTGTAAAAAAAAAATATATATATATATATTGTTTTTGCTGCAAAGCAAAACGGCAATGTCCATTTGTCACATATAAACTGATCAAAAAATAATGTCGCAAAGAAGTCACATCTTGAAAATGACCCTTGGTCGCAGCCGAATTTTGATTCCCTGAATTTTGGTTGCTCTGAGCCGAAATAGAGCAACATTTTCCATAGTTAGAAATTAGGGTTAGATTACTATTTGTGTTTGTATTGTAACCCTAATATTCTGCTCCATTTTACGGCAACAGATTCTGCCCCTTCTTTTGATGCAAGTGCAGCGAGAAACTGTTTTCAGTTAATTTAACATGTTAATACTTAGCTTCCTTCAAAACAGAAATTAAGAACAGATCTCTGGCACTTTGGGGGGGGGGTGCTCCATATTTCTGTGCCTACAGATATGTAAATCAGGCCCTGGTGTTATGGTGGGTCAGGTGACCCATGACCCTATCTGCCTTGATATATATTATTCCATCATGAAGGAGATATGATAGTAAAGAAGCATGTGCTGCAAGAGAGGAAGCAGAGAAAAAAATAACTTTGATGTGGCTTTCTCTCATTTGGGTATATGAATGCTACACAGCAAAAACAACACCTTAATATGTGACAGGTGTGATGGGTCTTCGTGGTGGCTTTGTCATACGTTCACTCACAGTAAGACTGTGACATTATGGCCGCCCCTCTACACACTCACCTCCCGCAAGCTGCTTCCCAACATCTTTCCCTGTAACCCTCAAAAATACATCAGTCTATAACGGAGACTTGCGGTGACTGTAGGCTGACATGTGTTGGTTGGCAAACCCGACAGTGGTCAACAACATTAGCCACGATTGGACGAACTTGATTATCCACCAGTACCATTGGTCAGAATAGGAGCGAGGTTTGGAACGCGGAAGTGTAGAGGGCACAGAGGATAGAGTTCTACTCGTTGGTTTTGGAAGAGACTTAGTACTTTACACAGCGAATGGGAACATCAAATTGCCGATAATAATAATAATTCAGCTTTGTTTAACAGTGACCAGGTTTGCAAGCAGCTGCCAGTCCTTCACCTGTACCTGACATTCCGGATAGATCACTGAAATTACGTTTTCTTTATGAAACATGTTTTTTATTTAATATCAAGGTGACAGCCGCTTTGAATGCAACTGTGGCCTTGGGGAAAAATATAATTATTTAGTTATATTTATGTTTTCTTTATAATTCTTGTTTTGTTTTTGTACTTTACATTACTTTAGAATTTTAAAACCCCCCCAAAACACAGGGAATGTTTACTTTTGCTCAGAAAAGACTTTGTAGCGAGGTTGTTGTGGGGAGTAGTATTGTGAGAATACTAAAAAATGAACACGCTTTTAAAAGATGTCCCCATCTTCAAAAAATCAGTACGTCCTCCAAAAGGAATACAGTCATGCCGGCTTGGGTGATCGATAAATATGGGAGCAATGAGGTGCTGCGCTTCAACAGCAACACAATGTTTCCTATCCTCAATTACCCCAATGAAGTGATCATTAAAGTCCACGCTACCAGTATAAATCCAATCGATGTGAATATGAGAAGTAAGTAGCTTCTTTGTCTGTGATGTGTAATAATCATTCTGTCTATGTAACCGATTTACCTTTTGAAGGTTCTAATTTGCAACAGAATCTAAACGAACTAATTTCCATATAACCGTTTAAATTAGTAATGAATGCACAGTTATTTGGGTATGTACAGCTTACATTATGTTTTGTACTTTTGAAATTTACAGTGCACGCTATAAACGCTCATAATATGCTTTATACTTGCATTATTTTATTTTAAAGGACTGTAAGTTCTCCTCATAAGTATTTTCAGCCATATTGGTTTTAAAAATACATAGCCTTGTGAGTCGCACTAGCGTTTTTTTTTCGATGCCAGAGTCCTTATTCCTTCCTCATAACAATTCGGGTTGTTACTTAAAAGCTGCACTCAACTTAAAGGGACACTCTACACACCCTCTCCACTTTTGCTCATTTAAGTGGTCCGGCTGTGTGGAGCGAACGCTTGTGAGACTAGTGGTGCAAGGATTGGTGCTGCGTGTGCAGTTCTGAACCCATAATTTATGTGCGAGTTGCGCATGTGCCGTTTGCAAGCAAGTAGCTCCAGGGGTTGATGCGTTCTGGAAGTCCTGGTGCGAAAGCAGCAGGAGGAGGATATGAGTGCCACTGGAGAGCAGGTGAGTTTTAAAAGAATACTCTATTTTTAATAGTTTCTATGTTTTGCCCATAAATAATTGGACACATTCTGCTGACAGCCTCTGCCCAAATATTTTTTAATTCCTTTTCTTTTTTTTGGGTGATTTTATACACCTTTTGTCCTTCGCCTTGCACAGCACCTCTTTGGCTCAGGGGCTTTCGAACCTGGAAGGCCCTGCACCTATATAACACAATTTGCACTCCTACTCAACTTGTGTAGCATAGGAACCACAAATTGCACAATGCTACAGGACTTGCACACTTTACATGCACAAGTTCTATAGCGCCTGTGCAGAGCGATGAATGCTTTGCACGCATGCGCAGATCCGATCGCTGCCTCTCTGAGACAGCTCGCTAATGCAATCAGTCTAAGAGAGGGTGATGTCGGTGTGCTGATTTCACTAATGACCTCTCTGGTGGCTGGCAGCCGGGAAATTTAAAATTCCAGCTGCTTGTGACACTGGGGGCTCTATCACCTCCTTAATGCTAGCACTCACAGAAATGAGCGTTAGCGCTAGGTTAATTGAGGTTATAGCTTGCTGCAATGAACGCCTCCTGATCGCTAACGGGTTAAAAAATATGTTAGCGCATCGGTATTAGCGCTTTTCAGTGCGAGCTTACTGTACTCTGCTCTCCCTTTGCTTAAAATGGGGAGTGCAAAGCGTAATTAGCGTTAGGATCAACGCTAACTACCGCTGTCGGTAACTAAAAAAGTTTGCTACAGCTTAGAGCTGGTGCCAACTGATTCTGCGGTATCAGTTAGCAGCAGCTGGACCCCCCCCCCAAAAAAAACAAACGATGCTCACCTCCCATCCAGCAGCGAGAACGGCGGCTCAATCCGCCGCTTGTGGCTTCCGGGAGCAGAGTGAGACTGGGGGTAAAAAAGTCTCCCTCCGCAATTACTCCGCTGACCTGCAGGATCTCGCAAGAGCCGAGATCCTGCTGGTCATGTGACCTGGCAAGAAAAGCCTCCATGGAGTCCTATGTACTTCATGGAGGGGATGCTCTTGACGGTGCGTTAGCGCTGCCCTGAGCATCCTGGAGCCTAGCAGCCACTATGGTGTGGGTTGCTGGATTCACGTCTGCCTCGTAACGGTCTTGTAAAATGGGGATGCTAAGGGGAGATTTACGAGGGCACGTTTTTTCCCTTAGCATCCCTGTTTTAGCGTAGGGCAGATGATAGTGCCTTGGGTGGGTTGGAGGAAACTCTTCCACTTCACCCAGTGATCTCTCCAGATTGGGGCAGCAGGGGGGGACCTCTCACATCCTGACCACTTTAAAAAGATAAAATGGTCAGTATGAGTAATGTCTCTTCAAAGGAAACTATGAGAAATATTAAATGCCACACAATTATTAAAGGGAAAATATCATTTTCTTTTCATTTAGTGGTCCTCTTAAAAGCTCGAGTGGCTCAGAATAGCAACAAAATTTGCTTGGAATTAGCAACAGCTTACTGTATGTTAACAGCTCCCATATCTTGTGCCCATTGGCTCCTGTCTCCCTGAATGCTCAATGCTGGAGGCATTTGGAGACCGGATGATGTCAGCACACCGAGCATGCTGACATCATCAGTGACCAGCAGGCAGGATAATTAAATCTCATATGCCTAGTGATGCTTCCAAATTGGGCTGCTGGGAGAAGGGGGAAGGTGCACTCCACGCAACCTGACAACTGTAAAAAACGAAGGTAGTCAGGTTGTGTAGAGTGTTCTTTTAAAGTAATTGCTTCCTCGTGGTTTAATGGGGGGGGGGTCCTGGTGTCTTCAAAGGTCACCTAAATCATTAAAAGAATAATTTTCCTAATCTACAGACCTTTTTATTAACTACTTTTAGCAAGTTATTCCTATCTGAAAGAAGAGTCTGCAGACTTCTCCCCCCCCCCTGACTTAAACGTGCAGTGGAATTGTTACCGGAATCCACCTGGTTCACTCGGGACGAGGCCGGGCAAGGATTGACTGGACACGAGTCTCTTCAGGAAAGGCAAACTTTATTGTGACGTCACAGATGCTCACACAGGATTCAATTGCAAAGAGTGAGCCCCGATCTCACTCCGACAAGGGGTCTTATACCCCGAATACATAATTAGGTACACCCCAATTAGCCCACCCCACTGTGACACTATCCCTCCCTACGTGGGTCCGTACCTCCCATAATCGAATACAAAGACATTCCATACATTGGTCATAAATTGGCAGACTTCATGTTATTCTGACAATGGAGGATTTACCACTTTCTCTGGTTCCTGCCTATGCCCACCTCCCTAGGGCTTGTTTATTTTATATTCTAGATAAGGCCTCTGGTTTCACACTTCCCTTTGTTCAACTGCCTGCTTCTCTGACCTTGATGTAGCTATTCTTCATCCTGTCACTGTGTGCCAGCTACGGCCTGGATTCTCGTTAGTTTTAATTGCTTTGCTGTTAGAATTTTAGGAATATGTTAAACTATGTAAACTACATCCTAATTTCAGCTAATATCTACTATTTAGATTCAAGTAAACCAATGTTCTGAGCAAGATGGCTGCCTGGCTCAAGATGGCGGCCATCTCCTGGCAAAATCCCTGTGCCGATTCCTGAATCTGCTGTGCACTACTATTCGAGTGGCTTATTGAACCAATTATAGCCATGTACTCCAGAAGCAGGAGTTGCCACAGTAAAGTGTGTTTTTAGGACACAATTTGCGAAATGGTGGAAATAAATAATGGATGTGGATTAGGAAAATATTTGTTTTAACATGCTGAATTAATTTAGCAGAAGATAAATCCCCCTCCCCAATTTTCTGATTATTGTGATAATATATATAAATATACCTTCTAATGATTTTTATGCATTTGAGATGTACCTAATAAACGTTTGTTTTCTAGATGGATATGGCTCTGTGAGTCTCAATATGTCTCGTGATCCTATGAAAATGAAATCTTCTGCCAGCGAATTTCCCTTGATCCTCGGTAGAGATGTTTCTGGGGTTGTTTTGGAATGTGGGCTCAGTGTAAAGTATTTTAAGCCTGGAGATCGGGTAAGTGTTAAAAAAAATGTAGCAAATCAAACAACATAGCTTTGAGAGGTTTTTGCAATCATTTTTTTAATGTTTGGTAGCTCTTACATACCAAGCTAGAAATCTCTGCACTGTTGCCGGCTTTCACAGTTGTAAAATTTGGTTGCCAGCTACATCTTTTTAGGAGCCGGTGAAAGTTTTCTAGATTTGAATTTGAACAATCTAGAGCAGGGATCTTAAACTCTGATTCCCCCAGATGTTGATTGCCTACATTTCTGGGAATAGATGGCCAGGAGATCATGGGAGGTGTAGTTCAGAAACATCCAGAGACCAGAGTTTGAGAGTCCTGATCTAGAAGGGGGGCTAGGAGCCTGTGGACACCTGGCCTCTGAGTTTGTCAAGCCCTGCACTATCAATTCATGCATTTAGATGGCTTTTTCTTTTGACATTAGCGAGGCTAATATAAAGGAAAATAAGTGGAATAGTCAACAGTCTAAAGCAGCCTAATGTTGAGGGTACCCTGTAACCCCCACGAAAATACAATGAACCACAAAAACAATGACGCTTAAATCATGTATGTATGTATGTACTAAGTACCAGTACAATGAGGGTTCCCCAGACACCTTTGGGTTCCCTCAGTTTCTTCTCAATTTATTCTCAACAGATATCTGGAACAAGAAGAAAAGGACACTATATAGTGTGTAGTATAAAAATAAAGCGCAAAAAACAAACTCCCAAAGAAATAGCACATATCAAATGTGTATATATGCAATTGCCGGGGTGTCTTAAACCGCCCGATTAGCTCCCCCAGCCAGTCCATAGCTCACGAAACGCATAGAGCTGGCCGTGCGGTGTGCTTTGAACCGTCATCTGGGAACCTCTTACCGGATCGCTCCAACAGGATATTTTTCAAAGTCGGACTATGGACTGGCATGGTTGCTAATCGGGAGGTTTGAGCCACTGCTACAATTGCATATAGACACATTTGATATGTGCTATTTCTTTGTGAGTTTGTTTTTTGCTCTTTTTTAAATTGGTATTAAAATGACTACACTATATAGTTTCCCTTTCTTCTTTTTCCAGATATCGGGATAGAATAAATTGAGAAGAAACTGGGGGAACCCAACTGTGTCTGGGGAACCCTCAGTGTACTGGCACTCAGTACATACATACACGGTTTATGCGCCATTGTTTTTGTGGTTCATTAGCGAGTCTAAAGCAGGACTAAATTCCATTTCCAACCGAGCTATGTTCTTCAATTGTAATATATGCTGCAGTAAATATCACAAACATTGCATACAGATAAGTAATTCTGTGATGGTAAACCATTTTTGAGGATTCGTTCAAAGCCTTAGCATTTTTGGGCCTCTGCCCCAGCTGTAGTTGCCACTAGACTTGTACAGCAGTTTTTTATACTTTTATGCATACTATGTTTTGTTTAGGACACCCAAAAGAATTGGGAGCTGGTGAATAACAATCATGGTTGGTCATTATTTTCTTAGCCAATAAAAAAAATACTGCACCATAAAGCTGGTGTTGGGGGCGTGGCCGGCTGCTTGTGGAGACAGATGTGCAATGGTGGAGCTCCTCACGTCTTCTCCTTTACGGACCCTTTAGCTGACTTTACCCGCTGTGTTCTTCAATATTGGGGTACTGAGTGGCCGGCTGCTGGTCTTGTGCTGTCCGGAGCCCATTCAGCCCCCCCTCTGGACCAGAGACTATCCCGGCGGCTGCTGGAGTGTGGCCTGGACTTGGTGCTGGCGGCCATCTTGCCTGTTGTCTGGCTCTGCACGTCTCCTAGATTTGCTGGACTGACTGCTTTGCTCTGGAATCCGCGCTGCAGGCTGTGGGGATGGTGGGCCCACGTCCCCCAGCCAATTTAGATGTCATTTTTGCGGACGAGGTGGTTGGATCTGCGGGTCGACAGCGGGGCAGACCCCCACCCCCCGCTGGAGGAGAGGGAGCTTTTGTTTCAGGCCTCGAGGCCTGCCTGATGATAGGGGATGCTGACGGTCCCCTCACCCGCGGTGTCTGGCGCCGGATGATGGCTGCGCTACGTGGCTGCCGGGAGGCAGAGACCCGGGAGGCGGCTGTTCCCGGGGGTGATCTGACCTCGTGCCCTGCTGAACCCTGCATGAAGGAGGCTGTCGCTCTGGAGAGGTACGTCGGGACCGGCGACCTGACTGGGGCACTGACCCCGGAGATGTCTGGAGGAGGCGAGCTGGGGTCTCGCAACGTACAGGTGGCACTGGTGTCGCCGGGCCCGGTGATGACTCCCTGCCGTAACCCTGCAGAGACTGACCCCCTACCGATGGCTGTTAATATGGCACCGAGGTACTCCCCAAAGACGCGTGCGGCTCTACCCCGTGAATCTGATGGAGGAGGACATGGTCTGGAAGCTGCACGTCATGGCCTGTCCAGCGATACCCTGCCTGCTGCAAATGAGATCCCCCTACAAGATACCGGCTGATGAGACCCCTTGCTTTTCCACTGTTGTCCCCCCCCCCTTTATTTTAGAGCCACTTCGGCCATTATTTATTTTCTCCCGCTGACATTCCCTGGCTGGGGACCAATTTTTGCTTCACAGAGACACTATGTTTTTGCTTCAGTTTTATATCCCCCCCCACCCCGCGCTACTTTTCACGAGGACTTTCTGCCCCTTTTTGGCTGATAAGGAAGAGGAATCTTACCCTCCCTTTATGTTATTTTATATTATTTTTAGTTGTAAGCTGAGATTTCTTGTTGCTGAAGACTCTTCCCCCCCCCCCCTGTATCATTCCTGATGTTTATTTTCTTGCAATGCAAATTTTTTAGACTTTTTGTTTGTCTCCGGCTTCTTCCTTAATTTTAGTCCACTCCCCACCTGCGTGTTCTTACGGATGATATCAGTGAACTCTTTTTCTTATTATTCTTAAATGCTATTAGTCTTAAATGCTCTCCTTAATATGACGTACTATGGTCCTGCGAGGCCATTTTATTGTACTCTCAGATGACTTGCTTTGGTCCTGCGAGGCCATTATTTCAAAATAAAAAACTTTAAATATAAAAAAAAAGCTGGTGTTAAGTAATTTTGTGATTGCAAAATCACTATATACCTTTTTAAAATAAAAATACATAAAAAAGGGGAAAAAATAGTTTCTCTCCTGGTGAAGGTTTGAGCGCAGTCTGCATCCTCCCCTTGCAGCAGGTGGAAGGACACAGAGAAGTAATAGTTCTTCAGAGTCCTTCTGCCGGTCCTGTGGAATCCCTTTAGATGTCACTAAATGTCACTAAGATCGTCATTCCTTATTAACACAGTAGTTGCTATTCCACAGTTATTTTAGGAAACCTTACAATATCTGCTATAAAATCCACATATACCGGAATTAATTCTTCTTTTTTAGTATTTGAAAGGGGAAATGTTGTCATTTTGCTGTGAAGGAAATAGTTTGTGAAATGCATTGCGTTTTCTAGAAACACAATCTTCGTATCAGTTACATCCATTAGAGATATAGCACCAATTTTGTAATAGGGCCCTAACTTAACCAGAGCTGTTGTAAACTTACCAGAGCCATTATAGCCTATGGAGCTGTTAAGTTTACAACAGCTCTGATTAAGTTAGCACCAGCTTTGTGATATGGCCCATAGACTGTAAATCTAGGTTTATTATTGTAAAATTTAGTTGGTTACTTAGACTAGAATGTAATTACTTTTTTTTAATAAATGTTCCATGGATGGATGCCCTTCCTAATGAAACCTGCTGTGCACCTGCATGGTGTTGGCTTTTCTGGGCAGAGGCTCCCTTAGGCATCAGATCTTCTGGTGCATGTTTCAGTTCCTCTCGCATCAAATCTCAGAGGCAATTGCTTTAAACTGTTATACATTTTTATGCCATACCAAATGTCTCTTTGTTATTGCTTTAAAATAATTTTTGGAAAGCTTTTAAGGACATGGTGCCAGTTTGAAACTTTTCAGATGTGGCTAAAGCCTACAAGAGATTTTCTACAGCTTTCTAGCACTATGATAACACTGTAGTGGGGATGGGAGGGGGGGTCCTGTGCTTTCCGAATGAGTGCTCAACCTGTGTTTAAAAGTAACATTGTGGATACAACCAGAACACTGTAATTTATGTAATTTATTGCAAGAATTTGATTGATGCCAATGTGGTCCTTATATGATTCCCCTACAAATGACTGAATTAATCCTATCGAGCGCGCTGTCCTGCATGCTGTGTGTATAGGCAGCCCAACGCAAATCACACCATATTTAATCAGAAGAATGGAGGTCGTGGGCCTTAAATCATGTATGCTAATGGCACAATTACTATCATTACCCTGTGTGTAAGCAACAAGGGACCTGATAGGGGAAGGTTCTTACAGAACTTTGAGAGGAATGGAACGATATGGAAATTGGAGGAGAAAAAATTAGCAGTCTGTTTGAAAATTGAGTTATACGTGTCTTCTATGTTTTAGGTGTGGGCAGCAATTTCTCCTTGGAAGCAAGGCACCATGGCAGAGTTTGTGGTTGCAAGTGGCAATGAGGTATGGCTCGGTGAAGGAAACAACATGGATTTTCAGGATATTTTATATTTGGGAGTCTGTAATTTGTTTTGTTGTTAGCAGAACCACCCCTAGCATTTACGGGGTCTTTCCTGTGGTCCCCTGGTCTTGCTTTTAATGCCACACTTCCTTTATACTCGTCCTTTTTTAACACCCAGCTACACACATTGACCCCCCACCCCACTTCTCTTCACAAATAGACACCACACCCTTAAAATAGACATCATTTTTGTCCCTAAATAGACACCCCGCCAAATAGACACACTAACACTCCCATGTCCTAGTTTACTTGGAGGGGGGCTTTCAGAGTCGGGCAGTCCTGGAGGCAGGTGGAGTTACATTCTTGGCACTAGCTCTGTGCACTTATACAGCAGGGGTCGGCAGTGGCGAAGCCCCCCCTCCCCCCGAAGTGTGCTGCCCTGGGCGTGCACCCTGCTTGCCCCACCCAAAGGGCAGTCCTGGTTGTTAGTTAAATGACTAGTGACTGGGAATCCCTTATATTCACTCATATTGATTGGCCCTTTCCATGTCTTCCTATACACTGTAAAATTACCCATAACCATACACAAGTTGAAAAGTGGTAAATGAACACAGAAGAGCAGCTGAGCTTCTTGTAAGTGTGAGTGAAGCCACAGTGGATAATGGTTCATTGTCGCACACACTACTTTCGATAAAACCACTATTGGATTAATATGGTTACACAAACATGGGTGGTATTCACTTCATTTGATTGTTTTGCTTTATTATGTATTGTGAGGAGGAGGGGGGTGCTTGCTGTTTCTTAACCAGCAAGAATGTATTTGAACCATCTTAAAACAAGTTTTGGAACTTGAACTTGTTTTCTTTTTTAGGATGTTCTGCCTCACGTTTTAATTCAGTGTTTGTCTATGCTTCTAGATTTCACTAATACCAAAGTCTCTTAGTGACACGCAGGCTGCCTCACTGCCTTTTGCTGCTCTTACGGCATGGACAGCTTTGGTAAATAGCTGTGGCTTGAATAAGAAGACATGTCCTGGAAAACGGTATGTATGAAACCTAAACTCAAAACTACTTCGCTATGGCTCATGTTTTGTAGCATTTTCCATTTATTCCACAGTTATTTCCCCCAGTGACAATGATCTCCATTAAGTGCCAAGTGGCCAGTGACGGGCACAGCATCAGCTGCTGTTTTGATGCTCGATTAGCCTAGCTGTGCTTTTCAGTAGCATTTGGGCATTTAGTGAAAGGAGGCCTGTAAGGTCCCAAGTCAGGGGACACACAGGCGCCGTCGTAGAGCTTGTGCCCGAGCTGACAATGCTGCTGTATGAACTATGGTAACAGTCACTAATGTACATTATCCAGGACTCTGCTCCAGGCATCCCGGACTACATCCCTTTTAGTTCTATTCAATCATGGAGAACCCAGGTACACCTGCCTGAAGTAGACATCATTTAAAACAGGGCTTGACAAATTTGCTTTGAATCTAGGAGCCAGCTACAAAAGTTAGGAGCTAGTTTTTGCTTCAGACTAATAAAGCTTTACTTTCAACTAAAGATACACAATACCATTTTTTTTTTTGAGTATGAGTACCAGTACTCTTTTTGCCAGGTACTCACCGATACCTTTAATGTCATGTGACGCTTTCCAATAAATACGTTTTTTGCTGAAAGCCTGTCCAATTTATGATAGTATTGAAATGTATGGCCAGACACCCTTTTACCCACTGCAAACACAGACACACACTGACACACAACAGACCTCATATATAAACATATACACCAGGGCTGGATATATTTACATTAAATGTAGGAGGCAGGAAAAAAACATTGAAGCCAACTAGATGTTTAGATGCCAGACAAAGACTGCTTTTAGATTGGTGTAAAATAAACTGGAAATTTGGGAGCCAGGAGTAAAATTCTAGGAGCCAGTGGCTACCAGGCCCCTGGATTTGTCAAGCCCTGCTTTAAAAGGAAGTCACACCCTTCTCTCCTTGCTTCATCAACGAGTGAACAATCGCCTGCTTAGGTGTATGCTCTGAAACCCCTCTCGCCAGTTCCCTGTGACCACACGCGCCTCCAAAGACTCCAACCACCGTCAGTCTCCTTTTCCTGTTGTGCCAACCTTGCTCCGCTGTGCCAGTTCTGCTCCACCATACCCTGTCAAGTTATATCTTCTACCAACCTCCATGCGTACTAACAACCTCCGTGTCTCCAACCAGTCTCTGTGCCAGCCAGTACTCATAGCCTGTCTCCTTAGTACCTATCTTTATAATCCAGTAAGTCCTCTTTTGCCTATATTGTCTAGCCCTTTTTCTGTGCCCATCCTCGCCTCTGCCTCTCCTGTGCCCGTCCTTGCGTTTACCACTTGCCACATTCCGGTCTCCCTTGTATCCTTATTATTTATACATATTTGTAGGTTTCTTTGTTTACGCCTGTTCCTCTCTTCTTTGTATTACTCCAGTCGTCATCATTTGCTTCCTTTATTACTTGTTCTTAATAAATCCTCATTTTTCACACCTAGCTTCCCTTTTTGTATTATTGCAGCATATGCTCGAACCCCCCCCCCCCCCCGTACACATGACAGGGCCCAATGTCAATCCATGCTTAACCTGATACTACTGTACTGAAATAAACGATGGTGGGCCATATCACATCCTCGACACAAAGCACCGTACTCGAACCGTACAGCATAACGGCTGGAGTGCTCTGCCAATTTTAGTATTTTTTTTCTTTTATAAGTCATTTTATTAAAGATTTTTTAAAAAGGACAGTGATAAAGGCATAAATAATAAAAAGACACAATGCTCTGTTAATTTTTTAACCATCCTACTACACCCGAGACGCAAGCTGAGATTGTGTCTTGGATGGTACGCCAGGTTATTGTACATTAGCGTCTCCTATACTTTATATGGGAGACGCTAATGTGGCCCAGCAGATGGAGAATGAGCTAATCCAACCTACTCGTTTCCCATGCCAGCTGACTTTATTCTGAAAAAAATAACATTTCTCAGACCCTGGTGTTATGTGAATGCGCTTGAGCACAATCACATAACACACAAAAGTAAGCCCGCCCAAAAATCCCATACTTACCTCAGATCCAACGGTGGTGAGAGTGGCGTGATCCGTGGCTTCCTCGTTCTGCAGGCAGAGGTACACTGGGTCAAATAGTCCCAGTTTTCCTCTCGGTATCACTCCACCACCCCGGCCGGATCTCATTTGTGAGAGCTTTCCTCTGTCTCCATGGAGTCCTAAGGACTCCTCGAGCAGATAACACCAGCAGCGCCAAAGCGGCTTTGCTGTATTACAACTCCAGATGCTGGCAAAGTTTTCTATTTGCGTCTGGCATTTAACTTCCGGGTTGTGATCATGTTTTATTGTCAGTCATTCAGTTATGAGGCCTTACAAATGTTTTGGAAAGCTTTTGCCAGAATTACTAACCTGGAATATATTTCCAGCGACGTTGACAAAGTTTAGCAAGCCCCCTAACATTTAAATCTCATATATGACACATTGAGGACTGAGGAGCAGGTCTTTGTTTTCAGGGGTTTTTTTTCCCCACTGATCTGTTACTGTTAATTTTTACTTCCAATATACCTTATATAATATATTGTGCTCTTTTAGCATGTGCTGTATCAGTTCAGTTGACATTTTAGCGTGTGCTCTAGCAGCGCAGTCGACATTTCACCAAGTTGCCATCAATAAGCGACTTGAAGGAGCAGCAGATAAAATTGGACATGATTAGGCTAGTATTAGGCTAGGACATGATTAGGCTAGCTAGCGAAAGTTTTACTATTAGGGTTATGTTTAACCCTAACCAACAGATTCTGCTCCATTTGCTTTTCATTTTTAGGCAAAAGATTCTACTCCTTCTACGAATGTGAACTTTGCTTGCGTTTAAAAAAACAACAACAGAATCTGTTGCCTAAAAAGAAGTGAAAATGGAGCAGAATCTGCTAGTTTTAAGGTTGATGTTAATGCTAACTAACACAAGCTGCAACGGCTAACTCGGCTTTGAGAAGGACTGCACACCGCGTGCATGCAATCAGCTATGATTTAGCTCTTAGAGCTGCTGGTAGAATGACCGGTCTGGTAAAGCCGCATTTTAGATGGAAGAAGGTGGTAAAGCACATGCTGAAGAGTGCCAGATCTACTTTTATATTTTATTTTTGGTACTCTTGCAAGCTTGTTCGATCCACATGCAAAACCATCAATTTCTACATGGCTAGCTGCATGCGGTATTCTAAATAATCTATCTAACAAAACAAATATATTTCATAAACTAGATGCCAATAGGCTATGTCCTTGGTATTATTATTATTGTCGTCATTTATATAGCGCCAACAGTTTCCGCAGCACTTTACAATAACCTAAGGGAACGAAATACATATAAACGGACATAGGATGGAAACAAGAGGTGTAGAGGGCCCTGCTCATCGGAGCTTACAGTCTAAAGGGATTGGGGGATTGAGGATGACAAGAGGAATGCACTAGATAGCAGGATCATTAGTGCCAGTGGTTTAGAAATGGTGGGGCCATAGAAGCAGCTTCAATCAAGTGTGAGTAGGTGAGCAGAGGGATGCGTTGCATCAGTGATGCGGTACGCTAATCTGAAGAGATGGGTTTTGAAGGATTTCTTGAAGGCCTGAAGATCAGGGGAGAGTTTGTTAGGGCGAGGCAAATCATTCCACAGGACTGGTGCTGCCCTTGAGAAGTCTTGGAGGCGAGAGTTGGCTTTGCGTGTGTAGACCAATGACAGGTGGAGATCACCCGCTGAACGGAGTTGTCTAGATGGGACGTGCTTGTGGAGTAACAAAGACATGTAGGGGGAGGGTTGGGTTGGGTTTATGAGTGATTTGAACGTGAGCATCAGTATTTTAAATTGTATCCAGAAATGTACAGGAAGCCAATGGAGGGCTGGCAGAGTGGGAAAGTACGCGTGGTGCGTTTAGTGAGTAAGATAAGCCTGGCCCCTGCATTCATTACAGATTGCAAAGGGGCGATACGGGAGTTGGGGAAGCCAATAAGGAGCAAGTTGCAGTAGTCAAGTCGTGAAATGACAAGAGCATGAACTAGCACTTTTGTGGTATCTTGTGTCAGAAAGGGGCGGACACGGGCAATGTTTTTGAGTTCAAAAGAACAGGATTTGGTCACTGTCTGGATGTGGGGAGAGAATGTTAGGTCAGAGTCAAAAGTGACATCAAGGCAGCTAGCTTGGAGCGAGGAGGTGTTGGGCTAATTGGTGTTCCATTTACTTGTAGAGAGATAGGTGGTATTGGGTTCTTCTTGGAGGGAGGAATGACAAGAATTTCAGTTTTGGTAAAATTGAGTTTAAGGAAGCGGGAAGCCATCCAGTTTGAGACAGCGGAGAGACTGTCAGTGACTCAATCCAGGAGACCTGGAGAGAGGTCAGGGGAGGAGAGGTAGATTTGAGTGTCATCAGCGTATAGGTGGTACTGGAATCCAAAGGAGCTGATCAGTTTTCCTAGAGAGGCAGTGTAAACTGAAAAAAGTAGAGGGCACCCCAACAGAGACAGGCTGCAGGGAGGAGGTACTTCCAGCAAATGAGACACTAAATGATCGTTGGGACAGGTAGGAAGCGAACAATGAAAGAACAGAACCTTGAAGGCCTATATCACTTAGAGTTTGAAGGAGGATTGAGTGGTCAACTGTATCAAAGGCGGCAGAGAGGTCAAGAAGGATCATCAATGAGTAGCACCCATTGGATTTAGCAGTTGCAAGGTCATTGGTAAATTTTGCGAGAGCCGTTTCTGTTGAGTGCAGTGAGTGAAAGCCAGATTACAGAGGGTCAAGGAGAGAGTGGGTGTTGAGGTAGTCAATCAGACAGGCATAGAAACATAGAAAAATGTCGGCAGATAAGAACCTTTCGGCCCATCTAGTCTGCCCAATTACATGGATACTTTACCTGGATTTATCTTTTGTTTAGGATAGCCTTATGCCTATCCCATGCCTGCTTAAATTCAATTACTGTTTTGGCCTCTAGCACTTCAACTGGAATACACAAGCTTTTCGAGGAGTTTGGAGGCAAAAGGGAACAGGGAAACGGGGCGGTAGTTAGAGGGAGCAGTCGGATCCAGAGATGTTTTTTTTAGGATTGGGACTACTGTGGCATGTTTGAGGGGAGCAGGAAAGACCCCAGAGGTTAAAGACAGATTAAAGGTGTTGATCAAGGATTGTACAAGAGAAACAGAAAGTGTTTTGGCAAGATGTGAGGGAACGGGATCGAGGGGGCAGGTACAGTTGCAAGAAAACGTATGTGTACCCTTTGGGATTACGTGGAGTTTTGCATGAATTGGTCATAAAATGTGCTCTGATCTTCATCTAAGTCACAACAATTTGAAAAACACAGTCTGCTTAAAATAATGCAACACAAACATTATATGTTTTCATGTGTTTATTGAACATAACCTGTAAACATTCA
The DNA here is from genome assembly GCA_009667805.1 of Leptobrachium leishanense. Classification (NCBI taxonomy): domain Eukaryota; kingdom Metazoa; phylum Chordata; class Amphibia; order Anura; family Megophryidae; genus Leptobrachium; species Leptobrachium leishanense. The sequence goes on from CM019066.1 coordinate 281,500,369, forward strand.
CAGTGCAGGGTGGAAAAAGTATGTGAACCCCTAGCCTAATGACGTCTCCAAGAGCTAATTGGAGCCAGGAGTGAGCCAACCTTGAGTCCAATCGGTGTGATATTATTGGATATGTTGCTGAAAGCTGTCCTGCCCTTTAAAAACACACACCAGTTTTGGGTTTACTGGTTTCAAGAAGCACTGCCTGATGTGAACCATGCCTCGCAGACAAAAGGTCTCGGAAGACCTACGATCAAGAATTGTTGACTTGCATGAAGCTGGAAAGGGTTACAAAAGTATCTCCAAAAGCCTTGATGTTCATGTGTCCACGGTAAGACAGACTGCCTACAAATGGAGAAAGTTCAGCACTGTTGTGAAATGGATGAAAATCCGTCCTTCGGATGCCAGTCTCTGTTCTAATCGGTGGAGAAATCCGGTAAGTCAAAGTGCGCACTTAAAGAAATCACACAGACAACGAATGGGTCTATGCAGCCTCTCTGGTCAAAGCCAGTGACTTCTCTCTTTTAATGATAGGTTTTGATACATGTTTTATACCAGTTTGGTGCGTAAGCGACTGGGAGTCAACTTAACATTTTAGTCAACTTCAGCATAAAATTGTGCACATACAGATTATTTTATTAACTATATAAGAATCAAATATCAGCTATTTCTGAAGGTCAAGGTATCATGCGTCATTGACAAGCATCAGCCGTGTTCTCCATCATGGGTGTGTGGATGTCCTGTTCCAGGATGCAAGGTGGCCCACAACCGGCTTGATACCGAAATAAGATTCCTCATGACTTGTGGTTAGCTATTCTGTCGAAACAGCGAAGTTACGCAAGATACATTTTGGTTTTATCTGAAAAGACAATTTTATTAATTCAGCTCTTAAAGACATATTAACTACTTAAATGAGCATTTTTCTAGGCCTTTGAATATTATTAAAGCAGATACATATTCTTGTCCATAACAGTTGCTACTCTCCCTAGGCGTGGTCGTCCTGTAAAGATGACTGCAAAAGCACAGCGCAGAATGCTTAATGAGATAAAGAAGAATCCTAGAGTGTCAGCTAAAGATTTACAGAAATCTCTGGTACATGCTAACATTTTAGTTGACACATCTGAAACCAAAATTGGTTTGACAGATGAAACCAAAATTGAGTTGTTTGGAAAAAACACACAACACTATGTGTGGAGAAAAAAAGGCACAGCACACCAACATCAAAACCTCATCCCCACTGTAAAACATGGCAGAGGGAGCATCATGGTTTGGGGCTGCTTTGCTGCCTCAGGGCCTGGACAGAATGTTGTCATTGATGGAAAAATGAATTCCAGAGTTTATCAAGACATTTTGCAGGAAAATGTAAGACCATCTGTCCGCCAACTGAAGCTCCGCAGAGGATGGGTGATGCAACAGGACAATGACCCAAAGCATACAAGTAATTCAAAGAATGGCTTCAACAAATCAAAATACGCCTTCTGGAGTGGCCCAGTCAGAGTCCTGACCTCAACCCGATTGAAATGCTGTGGCATGACCTTAAGAGAGCGATTCACACCAGACATCCCAAGAATATTGCTACACTGAAACAGTTTTGTGAAAATTACTGTCAGATCGTTGTGCAGGTCTGATCTGCAACTACAGGAAACGTTTGGTTGAGGTTATTGCTGCCAAAGGAGGGTCAACCAGTTATTAAGTCCAAAGGTTCACATACTTTTTCCACCCTGCACTGTGAATGTTTACATGTTCTGTTCAATAAAAACATGAAAACATAAAATGTTTGTGTTGTGTTATTTTAGCAGACTGTGTTATTCAAATTGTTGTGACTTAGATGAAGATCAGAGCACATTTTATGACCAATTTATGCAAAACTCCACGTAATCCCAAAGGGTTCACATACTTTTTCTTGCCACTGTAGTAGACATGTGAATATGCAACAGAGTTCAGGCCTAGAAAAATCAATGATAACCATGGCTTTCATTGACCAGGACTGTAGATCAAGTGCCGTTGAGGTAAGAATGGGGCTCTCCCACACAAAGAAATTCTACCACCAGATGGATAACCTCCATCCTGAAATGCCGGTAGGTGATGAATGCATTCAGCGCTTTAAGATTGTGGTTCGCCCTGAATTTCCTGCCCAATTTCAAGCTGAATGACACCCTTGTTGTGGTGACTCACCAGTTCGATTGAAGGAAAAGAAAAACCCAAACAGGTGACCCAAAAAGTTGATTAATCAACAGAGACCGCTGTTGTGGCCGGGGGGCTGCATTCAGCCAAACACAGGTGCCACAGATGCCTTGGTTTGAAAAAGGGTCTTCCCCTGGTATCTATGAATTATTTTGACTCCACTGCTGTAGTCTTCTTCACTTAGAAGTGGAGAGGCTGTTTTGGGGGAGAACATTTTATGACCAATTCGTGCAAAACTCCACGTAATCCTAAAGGGTTCACATACTTTGTCTTGCAACTGTAGTAGGATGAGAGGATCGTAGTAGTTTAAGGACCTCTTGTTCAGTAGCTGAAGGGAAAAAGTTAAACATGAGGATAGACATGGTTAGCATCTTCCTGCATGGGTGAAGATGGCAATGTGGAGATTTTGGTTCTTATCGGTTCAATTTTTGCTGTGAAAAAGCAGGCTAGGTCTTCGGCTTTGAGGTCAGTGTGAGTAATAGCCACCGCAGGACGGAGAAGGGAGTTGAAGTTGGTGAACAGGCGTTTTGGGTACCTGGAGTGGGTGTGTATGAGGGTTGCAGAATATGACTGCTAGGCTAGGAAAAGCGCAGAGCTGTAGGACTGAAGCATAAATTTATAGTGAAGAAAGTCAGAGTGTGAGCGGGTTTTTCTCCAATAGCGTTCAGCAGTTCTAGAACATCTTTGGAGATGTCGTGTCAATTTGTTGTGCCAGGGTTGCAAGTTTTGTTGCCTCATTGACCAGGATTTTGACGGCGCCAGCTTATCAAGGGTGGAGGAAAGAGTAGAGTTGTAGCGGGTGATGGCTTCATTAGGACAGGAGAGAGATGGTACGGATATATTGGGAGAGAATTGCTGTGGATCCAGAGAGTGCAGATTTCTGCGGGTCTGATAAAGTTTGGGTTCAGATGGAGGAACGAGGGGAGAGCAGAGTTCACAAGTCAGAAGATGATGGTCAGAGAGATTGAGAGGTGTAATTGTGAGGTCAGAGATAGGGCACGAGTAGGAGAAAATAAGATCCAGAGTATTGCCAGCTGTGTGGGTGGGAGAGTTGGACCACTGAGTAAGGCCAAATGAGGATGTAATGGAGAGAAATCGTGAGGCAGCTGAGCTCTGTGGCGAGTCGACAGGGAAGTTAAAATCTCCAAAAATGAGGGATGGAACATCAGAAGACATGAAATGTGGGAGCCAAGAAGGGAACTGGTCGAGGGAAGGGAAGAGGTTGGCCAGGGGGTCGGTAGATAACAGCAATACGAGCGGCTAGAGGCTTAAACAGGCGAATAGTATGGACCTCAAATGTGGGTAAAGTAAGAGATGGGCACGGAGGAATGTCCTGAAAAGAGCAGTGGGGAGAGAATAAAAACCCCACACCGCCACCTTTTTTGTTGGCCAGTCTAATTAAAGATATGGTGTCTTCCAAAGACCTGTTTTGAACCTGGAACTCAAAGCTTACTGTACTTCTAGTTGTATCCCTAAATACATTTTGCTTTGGAGGAATATTATGTATGTAACCTCTCACCAGATCCCTTTTTCCCTCTTCCACACTTCATCTCAGCGTTTTTTTTAGGGATTTTTGTGTTGTTAGTAAAAATTAAACATCTGTAAAGTAGATGCTTACTCCTTTTTTAAATACAGTATATATGTAATTACATTGAAGGTTAAAGTATTCGGATGTATTTAAGATTATTTTGGTATGGAATATAATTTGCTCCGTATAACATATAGAAATATTCTTGAAATGTTTAGCTTAAAACCTATAGTTGAAGTTATTCTTGGTAACTTTTCCCCTTTGTCCCCTTTCATGTGTAGACCATCAGGTCTATTCATTAAAGGTGAAACCCGGGAGAATGACTGGAGAAGTGAAAATTCTAGGTCAAAATAGCCAAACCAGAAAAATTCTCCCATTTATCTCACTTTCCAAATCGGCTGACAGTTCTCCTGGGTTTCACCTTTAGTGAATTGACCTTCATGTTTTGTCTTGGGGTGAACAAAATCAAGCCATACATAAATACAGGGCTCTATTACATTCTCCGTGCAAAAATGTGCGCGTGCCCAAAAATGCATTAACGCGAGGGGAAAAACCCTTCGTGCTGAATGTCGTATTACGACGTTCACGCACAAAATGTGCGTTAACGTCTAACGCGAGTGACCCTGCGCGAACCCTGCGCAAGCGAGAGTTTGTGCACGCATCCCATACTTAACATTGTGAGTGCAAATGCGTTCATGCGCTGGTTCGCGGATGGTATTACAATCGATGCGCACATTTTTACGAACGATGTTTGCGCGCATAATATTAACGTCTTTGAAAAGCTGGTGGTAACTGCAAATCTGAACGTCCTGGCCGAAACCAAGTACACCAGCACAGAAAAAAAAGTACAGCACAGTATAGTTACACATTCTACACATACCCAAACAATAAAATTGAGTGGGTGTGCGTGTTTTTATTTTTGCTGCAGCATATATACTCAGATTGATTTTGACAGGCGCAAAAACTTAACGTGAGACAATTATGGTTCTTAATTCTGAATCACGTGAAAAAACAGTCTGCCCACTGATTTCTGCGTGCAGCGTTAATTTGCGCGCGTACTTTTTACACGAGATATTTTCGGACGGATGAAAAGATGCGCTCGGATCGTAATAACAGCGTTAATTTACGCGCGATAACGTTTAACGCTGGGCGCAAATAAAATTGCGCTGCGCGTACAAATTTGCGTGGAGAATGTAATACAGTAGAGCCCACAGTGTTCTATAAGGCAAATCACACATGTTGCTAAGCAAGAAATCTGAAACCAGATGAATAGTAAACATTAAATCACATCTCCAAATAAACTGCTCCGTTTAACTTGTTCATGAGAATTTCATCAAGAGAGACTTTTGTGCTCTTCTCTGCCACCATTAATAACGACTCATGATGATTATTTTTTTTATCGCAGGGTATTGATTGTTGGGGCATCAGGAGGTGTTGGTACAGTTGCCATCCAGGTTAGACCTTTCAATTATACTTCTGTTTTATATTGAAAAAAAATGACATCCTTGTTAATTTGGCATAGAACTACATTGTAGTCAAATATTAACCACTTCAGTTCTAACCCTTATGTTTAAGCTTCAAGTATCCTTAAATACATACCCATTAATTCATATCCCTTAATCCATCACCAAAATCCCTCGGTGCTGCGCTGAGCTGGCAGCTGATGTTACTTAATGTAACCGTGGTGTGCCAAAGCAGGCAGGTAAGAATGCCAATCCATTGATTCTCAATTTGAGCACATTGAGAGATATTGGCTGTGCAGGAATGTACTAGCTGTACATTTCTCTCCCAAATACCGAAATACTGATTCACTCAATTGGAGTGACTTCTGGGTGGGCAGAATCAGCCTTGTGCCTTGAGAGCTTCTTTAATGAGTCTTGTAAATATATAATGCTGTCTTTTGTTTGTGTCTCGATGACCTGACTCTTATGTGCGCAGCCTTGCTTAGTCAAAGCCCTTTCTCTGGTCATGATTTTCTATCATTCATGCCATAATTATACAATTCTCACAGGTCCCATATAATGCACAACATAACATTTCGTATGTAGATAAAATACCCTTATCGCTAATTGTTTCTATCTAACGATGAACGACACCTTGATCTCTACAGTTTTGTTGTGTGATATTGAAGACTGCATACAAATAATTGATTTTATGTTTCTGGCCCTATATAGCACAAGTTATTTATATACTATGAGAATTCCACATTTAAGCCTCTTTTTTTTTTTTTAAACAATTGCCAAACATGAATCTAATGTAAAAATAGCTTTTCTTTGCAGAAATATAATACGCCCATTTATTATTATTATTCTTTATTTATAAAGCGCCAGCATATTCCGCAGCGCTGTACAATAAGCACAGTATAGACAGGGTTACAATACATTGAACAACATTTGACAAACAGTACAGGAGGAGATGAGGGCCCTATTCCCGTAGGAACTCACAATCTGGGAGGGTTGGGGTTGGAAACAGGAGGAGAGGTCTGTAAGGTGAGAGTGATTGATGGTTGTGTCAGTGAGTTGGGTGGTAGGCTTCCCTAAATAGGAACGTTTTAAGGGAGCGTTTGAAGGAAGAGAAATTAGGGGAAAGTCTGACAGTACGAGGGAGAGCGTTCCAGAGAGTGGGGGCTGCGCGTGAGAAATCCTGCAGTCTATCATGGGAAGAGGTGATGCGGGGAGAAGCTAGGCGCAGGTCACTGTTTGACCTTAGGGAGCGGGCTGGGGTGTATTTGGTGATTAGTGAGGACAGGTAGTGGGGAGCTGAGTTAGTGAGGATTTTGAACTTAATTCTGCAGTGGATGGGGAGCCAGTGAAGGGACTCGCAGAGGGGAGCGGCAGAGACAGAGCGGCGGGTGAGGTGAATTAGCCTGGCGGAGGCGTTCAGGATGGATTGTAGGGGGGAGAGGCGGGACAGAGGGAAGCCAGATAAGAGATTATTGCAATAGTCGAGTCGGGAGATTACCAGGGCGTGTATGAGTTGTTTTGTGGTGACAGCGGTAAGAAATGTCCGAATTCTGGAAATATTACGCAGTTGGTATCGGCAGGAGGAGGAAAGAGACTTGATGTGGAGGATGAAGGAAAGAGCAGAGTCAAGTGTAACTCCAAGGCGCGAACTTGGTTTGATGGGAGATGGTGATACCCGCCACCGTGATAGAGAAGTCAGGAGGTGGGGAGGCATTGGAGGGAGGAATAAGTAGGAGTTCAGTCTTTGACATGTTGATCTTTAGGTGGTGGGAGGCCATCCAGGAGGAGATGCCAGATAAACAGTCACTGACTTTTGAGAGGACAGGGGGAGAGAGATCAGGGGTAGAGAGGTAGATCTGAGTGTCATCAGCGTAGAGGTGGTAATTAAAGCCAAAGCTGTTGATGATTTTGCCCAGGGAGGAGGTGTAGATGGAAAAGAGCAGAGGACCAAGGACAGAGCCTTGAGGTACACCAACAGATAGAGGCAATGAGGAGGAGGAGTTACCAGCAAAGGACACACAGAAGGACCTGTTGGATAAATAGGAGTCAACCCAAGCAAGTGCAGTGTCACTGAGACCCAGAGAGTTGAGGGTCTGTAGAAGGAGGGGGTGGTCAACAGTGTCAAAAGCAGCCGAGAGGTCAAGCAGGATGAGAATAGAATAGTGGCCGTGTTTTTTAGCAGTTAGGAGGTCGTTGATGACTTTGGTGAGGGCAGTTTCAGTTGAGTGTAGGGGACGGAAGCCAGATTGCAGGGGGTCAAGTAGGGAATTGGAGGACAGGAAGAGGGAGAGGCGGTTGAAGACTAGTTTTTCTAAGAGCTTTGATGTGAAGGGAAGCAGGGATACAGGGCGGTAGTTGGATGGAGAGTTGGGATCTAGGGATGGTTTCTTTAGTAAAGGGGTAACTAGCGCGTGTTTGAAGGCGGATGGAAATGAGCCAGTGGAGAGAGATAGGTTGAATATGTGTGTGAGAGCAGGGGTGAGGGAGGAGGAGAGGGGAGGAATTAGATGTGAGGTAAAGTTGCACCCTCTTTCTGTAAGACATGTGATTGTGAGCTTCTATAACATCAAGCTTCAATATCATATGCCTTTATTGGCACCAGATCCATTTCTTTATCTGGCTGTTGTAATGAAGCAATAACGTTTTGCTCTTTTGAAGCATTGTTTACATTAAGCGAGGAGGATGTGTGGTCATTTTCACTTCTTGTTTAGCAAGATTGAGAACCAGAATTAAGCAATGGAAGTATAAAAATCCTTTCTGCAGTTAAGAAAAGTGAAAATCTCCATCTTTATGCGCAAAATGCTTCTTTCAAATGCAGAACCATATGCTTTGTATGGACATGTCAGGTGTGAAGATGTTAACACCTTCTTTCCAAGCATATTTTTCCTTCAGTGACCGAAATCTACTATATTTAATTTTACAGATTAAAACTACAGGATTGGTTTCCTATTTTTACTTATTTTGTAAATGATCTATTGTCTGTTTGGTTTTCTTTTAACTGGATCAACGTTTATGGCCTCTAAACCAACTCCATTATTGTTCAGGGTTCCTCCATGTTGTAAGGCGGCGCCTCAACTCCGCAGGACTTTCTCACTGGCACCAACAACCTGTCTCCCAGTTATGATGTCATAGTCTCCTCCCTCCTATAAACTTACCGTTCCATCTGAATGGCGAAACCTTTCTGTTATGTCACAACCAAATCCCGCTCTAAACAGGGTCTGATGCAAAGGAAAGCAAGTAATTGGTATAAACTCCGGGTAAATGTCTCGCCCACCAAAACTTGCAGGACTTGGCCCTTGAAATATAGAACATATTTTATATGTATACCTTGTAACCCACTTTCCTTTGGATCTCTGTGATCCAGTTTGTTCTTTCTGTTATGTCATTTTCTGTTTGATTGTGACCCAGCTTGTTTTGTACTTTCTCCCTCATCTTTAGTTTGTACTATGTTTTTCTGATTTCTGCTTTCCTGACCTTTTCGTATGTGATGTAACCAAGTTTGAATTTCATTCTTCTTAGGTTCAGTTATATTTGCTTTTTTTTCAGCTTCGAGCATGGTTTCTCAAACCTGTCCTCAGGACCCTCTACCAGGCCAGATTTTACAGATCACCTTGGGGAAATGCAGACTGAATCCTGCAATCACTGAGCAGCATATCATATCACCTGTGCTGTGCTTCAAATATCTGGCAAACCTTCTCTGCCAGCGGGTCCTGAGGACAGGTTTTGAGAAACACTGGTTAAGAGGTACCCACAGTATTGCACTGATTGGTAAATTTATTTACCATAATCTAATAATGTATTTATACTCGATAACGCTTTTTGTCAATCTGTAATCTTCTTCTTCTTTTGGGCTCCAGGATGACACCCCAAGTGTCACATACATTATAACACAGTGTGACAGGATCATCACTGATCATTAAAAAAAAATTGTTACGTTTTGTTGCTTATTTGAAATACATCTGTTAATTCTATGAACCTAACTCAAGTCCTTGTGGTCCTCTGACTAAAGTCATAATTCACAGTATTTTGTCTTCATTCAGCATGAGTAGGAATACAACTTAATAAAGATAAGTAATTCCCTATAAATGTACAAATAACACCGGGAACTACTAGCACATTGGAAAGTGGAACTGGGGAATGTAGAACAAAAGGGAAGTGCAGGTACAAGGGTATATCTTTTTGTTGTAGTAGCAGGGAATTATGTCACATTGTGTGCTTCTGTTGTGTGTTTTTTTGCAATGGCAATAACTTCATTTTCCAAGACAACTCGCTGTCTGTGTTGACAGGGCTTTCATGATGTAATAACCTGTTCAGACTATTATGTCACAAACGGACAATGTGCACTGCTAAACTACGATGCAACCAGTAAATTCCACATAGTTTACAAAATGTAGACATGTTTTGGCTAGTCATGTTTGTTTTACCCATATTTAAATAATTAAACCTCATTTTGCACCTGAGAGAAGGCACTTTGGCCATCATTACTGGTTTATTGTGTGTTTATTAGGAGAGTTTCTCAGGGCTATTTGTATAAAAGGGTATGCCACAGAGTTTTAATTCAAGAATTCAGCTTCAACATACCTTTCAACGTCTTGTTACGCATTAGATAAGGGTAGGTTTTTTTTATGAGCTAAAAAAGGGGTTTGTGAGGGTCCTGAGAACGAACAACGGCTCTAGTGGCCTGCTCTACGGTGGGACCCGCTCAGGTCTCACAGGGTTTTTGCTCGTTTTGTGCCATTACACTGACGACAACTCCATATGCAAATCAGACTGCTACACCCAGAAAGGGTGGCCAGTACTGAGATGCCAAGGACGTTATCCCTGCACAAGATGCAGCAACCCTCGACGATCGTTTCGGCCTTGTTAGGCCTCGTCAGGAGGGTATAGCTGACACCAATCTAGGCACATCAAGCAAGGGGTCCACGTCTGGATTACCCTGTATACTTTTTACAATCAAAGTAAAAACAGAACACTTAGCGCTAAATAATAAATGGTGTATAGTAAAATGGCTGCTCGAATAAACACCTATGTACACCCTATACAATATGCCAATAGAAAAGAAATGGGCGTGAGCCCCGGTGTGAGCGCACTTAACTGAATTGGATAAACTTGAATAGAAAACTTCAATTAAAGTTCCCTAAATTCTAAATTCCCTAAAACCCTTTACAGCATTGGGGGTTGAATAATTTTGAACACAACTGTGTATATATATATATATATTTGGAGGGGGGACCTGGTGTGTGTGCCAGTATCCGTGGGGGGTCATGGTTTGTGTATACATAGCTGGCTCTGTGTATACAGAGATGGCCTTAACAAAAAACACTTTAGTGCCTTGATCATGGGTGTATAAATAGTGTGGTGCATTGAATGGCGTTAACAGACTAGAAAATGCAACATTCAGAACAGACACTTACACCCTTTTTCTTCTATTAGACTTGCATCATGTTTCGCAGCCTCTGTATAACTACGCTTTGTTTTATGACTGTCCCCTTCATGACACTGTCAAAAGGGCAGAATATGGATGCCATTAACATTTTTCCCCCCCGGAAAAATTTCTGCGGACGCCCATGCTCCCTATATATGTTCAGCATTTTTTGCTTACATGAAAATTAGAAAAATATTTTTTTGCTATTCCCTGTCAAAGTTTTGTTGTCACTTATGTGTGTTGAGATGCACAGCGGAAGATGTGCCCTACAAGAAGGATCTCTGTTCACTTCATGTGCCTGATTGCAGGTTAGTGCGCTGAATGACAAGTCAATGTGCTGCCGCCACTGCTGAGGGATTACTCCTATGCTTCAGGAAGTAAATGCTTTACCCAATCATAGACTCGCATGTAAGATTCCTCACATATGAATTCTACATACAGCAAGGATGTATTTTTCATTCACTGCCCATCAGCATGAATATATTTATGTGCCCAGGAAGACAGAGGATTACACAACCCTAGTATTACTTCATGATAGCTGAAAGGGACTCTAAGAACCATGGCCAATCCATGTCAGCAACGTTGGCCCTCCAGATGTTTTGGAACTTCATCTCCCACGATACTCGCTACTCATTAAGGGCACTATTCTGTTCCTCTCGCTAAAACGGGGACGCCAACGAGGAAATCCTGCGCCTGCAGGTTTCCCCTTAGTGTCCCCGTTTTAACACCATATTCTGGGGCAGGCGCTAATTCAGCAGCCTGCTGCGTAGCGCAGCGCTAACCTCCTGGATACTTGCGTGTATAAGTGTAGAGCCAAATAACGCTCAATAAGTGTCGCCTCTTGACCACTCTGGGGGGTCACACCGCTTGTATGGAATTCTTCACCCTTTAAAACGATCGTGGGGTCATCCGTTTGTGGATTTCTTTAGCTCTTTAAAAACAAAGGAACACTTCCATTGCGCAAATATCAGTAACTTAGATGAGCAAATAAGAGAATGGGTACTCACAATCTCTTGAGCCTCTTAAGAAAGTGGCTCAGTATGTAGGCTTATCACGCATCTGGAAGCCCACAGTTGGTTGGGTGAAACGCGTCTCTTTTATTTGTATTAATTTTATTAAATGTTGCAATAATTATAGTGCACATTTATTTATTTTGGTTCATTTCCCTCCGGGAAACCAATCCATCGGTTACCAGATTCGTCATAAGCCTTCATACTGAGCCACTTTCTTAAGAGGCTCAAGAGATTGTGAGTACCCATTCTCTTATTTGCTCATCTAAGTTACTGATATTTGCGCAATGGAAGTGTTCCTTTGTTTTTAAAGAGCTAAAGAAATCCACAAACGAATGACCCCACGATCGTTTTAAAGTGTGAAGAATTCCATACAAGGGGTGTGACCCCCCCAGAGTGATCAAGAGGTGACACTTATTGAGCCTTATTTGGCTCTACACTTGTGAGTTCCTCATACATACAATCTGTTATCTCACAAAACAGTGTTACTTGTTCATACAAACGTTATTTGCACCATGGAGTTTTTTATCTTTTATTATTAGGTTATTATGATCTTCTAATCAGAATACCAAGAATACCATTGAAGTTTTCTATTCAAGTTTATCCAATTCAGTTAAGTGCGCTCACTCCGGGGCTCACGCCCATTTCTTTTCTACCCTGTATACTTGCTCGAGGTGCCTAGAGGGGTGACAGCTATACCCTCCTGACGAGGCCTAATAAGGTCGGATTCAATCTTCAGGGGTTGCTGAACCTCTCGTGCAGGGATGACTTCCTTGGCATTTCAGTACTGGTCACCCTTTCTGGGTGTAGCAATCTGATTTGCATATGGAGCAGTTGTCCCTGTAATGGCACAATTGAGCTAAACCTGTGAGACCTGAGCGGGCCCCACCGTAGAGCAGGCCACTAGTGCCATTGCTCTTTCTAAGGAACCTCACAAACCTCCCTTTTTCCTCAATTTAATTTTTTTTATCACTGCAGAATCGGTTATCATCAGCTGAAACTCCACCCCAAAAAAATAGAGAATCACCTCTCATCCCACGGCGTGAACAGTGGCCCTAATCGCCACATCTGGTCGCCGGGAGCAGATTGAGACTGGGGACAAATAGTACCCAGTCTCTCTCTGTGAATCACTCGTCGGCCCTGCACGATCTTGCGACATCGTGCAGGTCACGTGGCACAGCAGCACAACTCTCCTATCGCAAGTATCCAGGAGGTTAGCACTGCGCTACGCAGCAGGCTGCTAAATTAGCGCCTGCCCCAGAATATGGTGTTAAAACGGGGACACTAAGGGGAAACCTGCAGGCGCAGGATTTACTCGTTGGCGTCCCCGTTTTAGCGAGAGGAACAGAATAGTGCCCTTAATGAGTAGCGAATATCGTGGGAGATGAAGTTCCAAAACATCTGGAGGGCCAACGTTGCTGACATGGATTGGCCATGGTTCTTAGAGTCCCTTTTAGCTATCATGAGGTAATACTAGGGTTGTGTAATCCTCTGTCTTCCTGGGCACATAAATATATTCATGCTGATGGGCAGTGAATGAAAAATACATCCTTGCTGTATGTAGAATTCATATGTGAGGAATCTTACATGCCAGTCTATGATTGGGTAAAGCATTTACTTCCTGAAGCATAGGAGTATGCCAATGCTGTAAAGGGTTTTAGGGAATTTAGTGTACATTTGTAATTGTATTCAGAATGAAATCCTACAAGGACTTTTTAAAGAACCATATGCAACTAAAATTACATCAATTGGTTTTGTAATACAGTAGTAAATGTTTCTTTTGTGAATTCTTCATTGACACAATTATTCAACCCCTTAAAGACTACCACTCTGAAGAACAGAGGTTCATTCAAGTGTTTTCAATCAGGTATTGAAAACACCTGTGGATGTCACGGAGCAGCAATAAAGCATAATAAGCACCAATTAGGCAGCTTTAAAATGACTGTGATACTCAGCTCCTTCTAGACATTTACTGGTGTGGTTACAAACATGGTGAAGTCAAGAGAATGGTCCAGGAAGACAAGAGAAGAGGTGATTACTCTTCACAGGAAGGGCAATGGCTATAAGAAGATTGCAAAGATGTTAAACATACCAAGAGAGACCATAGGAAGCATCATTCGCAAATTCAAGGCAAAGGGCACTGTTGAAACGCTACCTGGTCATGGCAGAAAGAAGATGCTGACTTCGACTGCTGTGCGCTACCTGAAGCGTAGAGTGGAGAAAAGTCCCCGTGTGACTGCTGAGGAACTGAGAAAAGATTTGTCAGATGTGGGTACTGAAGTTTCAGCTCAGACAATAGGGCGCACACTGCGTAATGAAGGCCTCCATGCCAGAACTCCCAGGCGCACCCCCTTGCTGTCTCCAAAGAATAAGAAGAGTCGACTGCAGTATGCCAAAAGTCATGTGGACAAACCACAGAAGTTTTGGGATAGTGTTCTGTGGACTGATGAAACAAAATTAGAACTGTTTGGGCCCATGGATCAACGCTATGTTTGGAGGAGGAAGAACAAGGCCTATGAAGAAAAGAACACCTTGCCTACTGTGAAGCATGGCGGGGGGTCAATCATGCTTTGGGGCTGTTTTGCTTCTGCAGGTACAGGGAAGCTTCAGCGTGTGCAAGGTACCATGAATTCTATTCAATACCAGGAGATATTGGATGACAATGTGATGCAGTCCGTCACAAACCTGAGGCTTGGGAGACGTTGGACCTTTCAACAGGACAATGATCCCAAGCATACCTCCAAGTCCACTAGAGCATGGTTGCAGATTAAAGGCTGGAACGTTTTGGAGTGGCCATCGCAGTCACCTGACTTAAATCCGATTGAGAACCTCTGGTGAGACTTAAAGAAAGCAGTTGCAGTGCGCAAGCCTAAGAATGTGACTGAACTGGAGGCTTTTGCCCATGACGAATGGGTGAATATACAAGTAGATCGCTGCAAGACACTTGTGTCAAGCTATGCTTCACGTTTAAAAGCTGTTATAACTGTAAAAGGATGTTGTACTAAGATTGAATGTCACTTGGGGGTTGAATAAAACTGATAATGATGTGAGCACAGAAAAGACATTTGTGGTTATTTCATTATAAATGTTATGTTATATTTGTCTGACCTACACGTGCCTCTGTGATTTAATTGTAAGCAAGATGACTGAATGATCAAAATCAATGTCAAACTGGCCAAAACACTCAATTTCAGTGGGGGTTGAATAATTTTGAACACAACTGTATATCAGGGATCAAAATTTCCACTCGCCTGCTCGCATTTGGCGAGTGGAAATTAAGGGTGGGCGAGTGGAAATGCACACACAGGCAGCACGATAAAGTATATAGTTCTGCCTGAGCTGCGTATTCCAGTGGCAGACGTTTTTTTTATTTATTTTCGGCCAGCAGGAGCCACTTCCGGCGCGTTTACTGTCCGTCACTTTTCAGCCGGCGTAAAGGGACATCCAGCGTGTAGCAGTCAGGTCCGGTAAAAGGGGGGCGGGAGAGGGAATTTGCACCTCCCTGTTGTGGCACTCGAAGGACCAATTGATTCCTCGTGCCGGATGTTTCCCATCTCTGGTTTTCATGCTGTACCCGGCATGCCCTCTGTCTCTCCATGCTACACTCTCACTGACGCTGCTTCGGGGAGACGGGTTGAACCTCTTACTGATCTCAGAGTTTTGCTCGGCGCACTCGCCCATTTGCTGCACCATGTGAATGGATCACGGGAAACTGCGCCAAGCAAACATCTTGAATCAGTAAGAGGTTCATCCCGTCTCCCCGAAGCAGCATCAGTGAGAGTGTAGCATGGAGAGACAGAGGGCATGCCGGGTACAGCATGACCAGAGATGGGAAACATCCGGTCGCGAGAAATCAATTGGTCCTCAAAGTGTCACAACAGGGGGGTGCAAATTCCCTCTCCCGCCCCCCTTTTACCGTGTTACATGCTGGATGTCCCTTCACGCTGCGCTCCTCCTCTTCCGGGCACAGCATGAAGGAGGACTCAGGGTGCCTCAGCGAGTGAGGGAAGCTGGGATTATCCCCGCCCCCTCACTCTACTACTCGCGAGGACAGGTAAAGAGAGGGGGATGAATTGCAGGGGAGTAGGAGGGGGATGAATTGCAGGGGAATGGGGGGGGGTGAATTGCAGGGGAGGGGGAGAAATGAATTGCAGGGGGGAAGGAATGAATTACAGGGGGAGAGAGAAATGAATTAAAGGGGGCCCTTGGCAGAACTAACCTCTGCCGTAAGGGGTCATAATTGGTGTAATGCTGGCGTAGGCATTTGAGGTTCAGCAAAATTAAATATATCTATTTATAAAGAAAGATGAGTGATACAGAAGGGGCAAAATAAAGAAATTGGGATGGAAGTATCGCACAGGAATATTAATGGTTTCAGCTGTATTAGCATCCAAGGGGGAAAACTGACTCTGGGGTCTTCTAACTTCTATTGATAATCTGGCATACGAACAATTAAAAGAGCGTATTCGGTTCCACTTGATATATCGGATGCATAAACCCCAAATTAATTTGGTCCTAAAAACTGTTGGAGAGGAGTCTGTACTTAATGGAAGATATTACTTGGATCTGATGTCTGGATATACATGTATATCCAGACATCAGACGCCACATACATGTATATCCAGACATCAGACGCCAGATACATGTATATCCAGACATCAGACGCCAGATACATGTATCTGGTGTCTGATGTCTAGGTATACATGTATCTGGAGTCTCGGTCTGGTTAAAGTTATTTATTTTTGTAACTTTATTCTGAATAAAACCTTTAACAGTGTAATTTCATAAAATACAGTTGTGTTCAAAATTATTCAACCCCCACTGAAATTGAGTGTTTTGGCCAGTTTGACATTGATTTTAATCATTCAGTCATCTTGCTTACAATTAAATCAAAGAGGCACGTGTAGGTCAGACAAATATAACATAACATTTATAATGAAATAACCACAAATGTCTTTTCTGTGCTCACATCATTATCAGTTTTATTCAACCCCCAAGTGACATTCAATCTTAGTACTTAGTACAACATCCTTTTACAGTTATAACAGCTTTTAAACGTGAAGCATAGCCTGACACAAGTGTCTTGCAGCGATCTACGGGTATCTTCGCCCATTCGTCATGGGCAAAAGCCTCCAGTTCAGTCACATTCTTAGGCTTGCGCACTGCAACGGCTTTCTTTAAGTCCCACCAGAGGTTCTCAATCGGATTTAAGTCAGGTGACTGCGATGGCCACTCCAAAATGTTCCAGCCTTTAATCTGCAACCATGCTCTAGTGGACTTGGAGGTATGCTTGGGATCATTGTCCTGTTGAAAGGTCCAACGTCTCCCATCACATTGTCATCCAATATCTCCTGGTACTGAAGAGAATTCACGGTACCTTGCACGCGCTGAAGCTTCCCTGTACCTGCAGAAGCAAAACAGCCCCAAAGCATGATTGACCCCCCGCCATGCTTCACAGTAGGCAAGGTGTTCTTTTCTTCATAGGCCTTGTTCTTCCTCCTCCAAACATAGCGTTGATCCATGGGCCCAAACCGTTCTAATTTTGTTTCATCAGTCCACAGTACACTATCCCAAAACTTCTGTGGTTTGTCCACATGACTTTTGGCATACTGCAGTCAACTCTTCTTATTCTTTGGAGACAGCAAGGGGGTGCGCCTGGGAGTTCTGGCATGGAGGCCTTCATTACGCAGTGTGCGCCGTATTGTCTGAGCTGAAACTTCAGTACCCACATCTGACAAATCTTTTCTCAGTTCCTCAGCAGTCACACGGGGACTTTTCTCCACTCTACGCTTCAGGTAGCGCACAGCAGACGAAGTCAGCATCTTCTTTCTGCCACGACCAGGTAGCGTTTCAACAGTGCCTTTTGCCTTGAATTTGCGAATGATGCTTCCTATGGTCTCTCTTGGTATGTTTAACATCTTTATAGGAACAATAGAACATGCAGTACAATACAACCTTTTAAATGGTCAGGCTCTTTTGATGAAACAGAGTCTTCAAGAAAGTACATAAACGCTAAAATAAAAGCATACAGAAAATCATAGCATAATACTGCCAGGTATTTAATAAAAATCAAAACACACAAAGGAGCCACTCACAAAATTAGTGGCACACAGTAGGTAAAAGTGTGCATAAGCGCATATTAAGCCGATTCGTTCAGATCGTTTGTGGTGACTATCTGAACGAATCGGCTTAATATGCGCTTATGCACACTTTTACCTACTATGTGCCACTAATTTTGTGAGTGGCTCCTTTGTGTGTTTTGATTTTTATTAAATACCTGGCAGTATTATGCTATGATTTTCTGTATGCTTTTATTTTAGCGTTTATGTACTTTCTTGAAGACTCTGTTTCATCAAAAGAGCCTGACCATTTAAAAGGTTGTATTGTACTGCATGTTCTATTGTTCCTATATTCCTTACTTTAGCACGTTGTGGTGGAGAGTGCTGTGAACTGCAGTTTTCCATATCTTTTGGGTATACATTTTCACATTTTTGTGTTCTTGATGTTTAACATCTTTGCAATCTTCTTATAGCCATTGCCCTTCCTGTGAAGAGTAATCACCTCTTCTCTTGTCTTCCTGGACCATTCTCTTGACTTCACCATGTTTGTAACCACACCAGTAAATGTCTAGAAGGAGCTGAGTATCACAGTCATTTTAAAGCTGCCTAATTGGTGCTTATTATGCTTTATTGCTGCTCCGTGACATCCACAGGTGTTTTCAATACCTGATTGAAAACACTTGAATGAACCTCTGTTCTTCAGAGTGGTAGGTTTTAAGGGGTTCAATAATTGTGTCAATGAAGAATTCACAAAAGAAACATTTACTACTGTATTACAAAACCAATTGATGTCATTTTAGTTGCATATGGTTCTTTAAAAAGTCCTTGTAGGATTTCATTCTGAATACAATTACAAATGTACACTAAATTCCCTAAAACCCTTTACAGCATTGGGGGTTGAATAATTTTGAACACAACTGTAATTTAAGAGGGTGTGTTTAGGGGCGGAGTTCGGAGCAGGGTAGGTGGGGCAACTGGTGGCGAGTAACTTTTAAGGTCTGGCTAGTAGCTTGGGACTTGAAATATTGAGCCCTGTATATATTAAATATACACACCAGCCCCCCTTCATATATATATATATATAATCACACCAGACCCCCTCCCTACATAAATAAATAATAAACATTTTGCCCCCCTCTCCTTACCTTTAACGCAGGGAGGGGAGGCTACACTTGTAAAGGGCGCCTGAGCGTTTCTGCTCCTTGCCGTGCTCTGCCTGGTCGGCTGGGGCACTTGTCCTTCTGTAAGTGCGGGGTGTCGGATGTGAGAAGGCAACACACGTGAGAAGGCTCACAAATTGCGAGGGCGAGGTGGCAGAGAGCTGGTAGTGGGAGAGGGGTGGCAGAGAGCTGGTAGTGGGAGAGGGGTGGCAGAGAGTTGGCAGTGGGAGGGAGGTGTCAGAGAGCTGGCAGTGGGAGAGGGGTGGCAGAGAGCTGGCAGTGGGAGGGAGGTGGGAGTGGGGGAGAGCTGGTACTCTCCCACTGCCAGCTCTCACTCCTTACCAGCAGCTCCCCCTCCCCATAAAAACAGTTCCAGTTGCCTCCTGTCTCCCTTCTGAGCATCTGATCTAAGGATGAGACAGGAGGCTAAACAGGGGGAGGGGCCGCCTGCCAGATTGGCTGTAGTGTAGGCAGTCTGCTCATATCTGCTCCCAGATTGAGGCACAATACATAGCCCCGCCCCCTCATCACAGATTTGCTATTGCCAAAGGAAAGGGGTGTGTGGGAGAATCTTCACATACTTTGCTCATCTACTGGGGGAAGGGGGCGGGAAATACACGGAACTGCAGCTGTGCGAAGAAAAAGAAAAAAAACTTTTGCTTTTAAATCTGCTCCCTGGCGATTTTTCACGCCTGGTGCCTACATTGAATGGGTTAACAAATTCCAAGGAGCCGGGAAGCAATTTCTAGTTACAATTGCGACCTGGCTCCTGGGGTTTGTCGAGCCCTCTTTTAGCTCTCTTGTGCCATTATAGAGGAGACAGTGCTCATAGCACTCGGACTACGTACTAGTTGCAAGATAAAATGATGAATGCAAGTCTGCATGCAAAATTAAGCAACCCATGATGAAGTACAGTGAGCACAGGTTTCCAGACCTGGAGAAAATATTATCATTTGTCAAACAGTGGTCGTTTTAGGGTTGGTCTTTTTCCTTTTTTAAACAATCCAAGAATTGTGTAATGTCTCAATGTTTAAATATGGGCTCATGAGACAAATCCTGTGTGTAATATATATATATATATATGTATTTAAATATGCAGGGTATATGATTAGTTTTCTATACTCTACATCAGTGGTTACCAACTGCGGTCCTCAAGTACCTCCAACAGGTCACGTTTTCCAGATAGCTGAAGCACAGCACAGATGATATGATTTGCTGCTCAGTGATTGCAGGATTCAGTCTGCATTTCCACAAGGCAAGCCTCAAAACCTGGCCTGTTAAGGGGGTACTTGAGGACCGCAGTTAGGAACCACTGCTCTACATTACAAGCTATACCATCATCTTTCTGGTCTCTGAGTGTTGGTGTCAGGCTCTGGATCGACAGTTTTCATTGCATGCTTCGCAATATCTCCATATATCTGTTACAGTGTGCGTATATCACTGGTCACCAGGTATCTGTGATTCTTTGTGATCACTTGATCCCAATTTCACTAGAATAAGGGAACATTTCAGGACGTATGACCATCTAGACGTTACATTGCAAATAAAACCAAACACACATTCCTTACATTATTAGAACTCTTCAAAGGGGGTTGCTTAGAATGCGCCGGTATTTGCCGATGTTGCAGCGTTGACAAATGTCAGCACTTCACAAAAGGATAATCCAATCAGACACGGGAAGAACTTCACAGTAAAACTTCTCTTGCAACTGTTTCAGATTTTTCTTTATCACCCTTGCACCACAGAGATTTTCATCTGTTTGCAGTATCGGCAAACACCAGTGCTTTCCGAACGACCCCATAAGTTTTACTTTTCTTTTCCTGAAATAGTCTCAACTTCTTTGGCCATACAGCATGAAAGACATGATTGGCACCACGAGGGTCATATCTAAAGAGACCTTACTCGGATACGGGGAAATAATTTGCTTTGTCAGGCCCCTCAGAAAGACAGGCTTGGTTGGAGTCGCAACCTCTGCACCCTCAGTAGTTACGCCCTTGAGCACCATGAGTGGAACGATTTCTTTCAAGTTGCAAATTTGGGAAAGTGTCTGAAATGTGAATAGTAAAATCATTTTGAGGTGCAAACCATAATTATAACTGGAGCACATACATTTCAGCTCTCTTTTTGTATGTTAACAATGTGGTCATGTGATAATTGATTTGAGTTATCACGGGTGTGTTTTGTTGTTTTTACTCGTTATCTATCCTTTTTTAGCTGCTAAAAGCCTGGGGTGCCCATGTGACAGCAGTCTGCTCTATAGATGCCCAATCCTTGGTGAAGGATCTTGGTGCAGATGATGTCATTGACTACCAAGCAGGTGACCTGGAAGAGCAGTTGAAATCTCGACAGCTGTGAGTATACACACACACGGTTGATATTTTTTTTTTAATTTATTACAAAAAAAATTCAGATATTTAGAAATCCTACCCAAAGTTTGCAGCCAATCAGAAAAGTGGTTGTTGAGTATGGTTGAAAGTCAACATTCCGAACATTGTTCTCTTGGGTTTCCATTAATGTGTCTTTGCTTGGCAAGCAATCCTAAATACAGTTACAATAATTTGTTCTTCTTTTTATGTATAATATATATATAATATTTTTCTTTATTTGTGCTATGATTTTTTTTTTATGTTCTCTTTTATCAATTAAATGTTTATTGGTTCATTTTCAATAGAGGGCCATGAAGCCCAAGGGATACAGAAAGAAAAACCGGATAAGGGTATTGAATACAAACAATCTTAAAGCCTAAACACAACATTGCAACAGTAGCATTTGGAAGAATCCTAAACTGTGTACATTAGTAAGTTTATTGCAACAAATCAGCTCTTAAGGCATTGAAAGCAGACATATACAACAACTCCCCTTCCGGGGGTCCAACAGCCATGTGGCAAATATTGCAAAGCGCAGGTTAGAGCTTTGACTGTGTAAAGAATTGAAGGGCCCAATAGAACCATTCAGTCAGTGCATATAGGCTCTTGTATTAAGATATGTGAGTTAAGTAGTGTCCTAGACGAGTGCAACAATTAGAGAGAAGTCGAGAGGTAGAATAAGAGAAAAGGAAGAAGAAACAAAGAAAAAGGGGACGGGGTAGGTAAAGGGGATGTGCTATGTTTCTTTGTTACTGACCAACTTAACTATAAAAATATCCAACTTTAGCGCAATGTTTTGTTTACACAGCATCTACGTCATTAAGAGGGGTAAATACTGCATATATTGGGGTAACCCCCTGTTCCCCTATAACCACAGTGTAATGGTTGAGCTTCAAGTTGCATTTTAATTGTTTTGGTTTTGTTATTGGCTTTACTGTATGTGCTGATAGAAATGTAGGAAACAATTCACTCTACATGAATGATATTGTAGAAATAGAGGTTCAACAATGTTTTGATTTATGTGTGTTTGACATAAGGGTTAGTTTTATATAAACCATGATGATACAGTGATACCCTGCAAGTACCGTAGATACTCGCGTATAACGCGATGGATAGAGATTTATTATGGAAATGAGAGAATATTCAAGACTCGAATATAACGTGAGGAGCAAAAGTATGCTGTGCCTGAAAACCTTTAAAATCCTTCCAGGTTCTCTCAACACAATCAGGCTACCCCTCAGGCTAGGGTGCTCTGCTCTAGAATGGTTGCAGTTGTTACTTATGAAGCTGCCGGCTGTCGGTCTTCTTTACTAGTTATTTAGATGGCCAGCGGAGACAAGCGAGGTGAATGATTGCCTTAAACCGAGCTTGCCCTCTGGCTGTGATGGATCCCACCTCTTTCCGAACCCGGGAGTTCCTGCAGTGTTTGCAAGCATCAGGGAGCAGGCTGTTGAATCAGCACCTGCCCCGAATATGGTGCTAAAACGGGGACACGAAGGGGAAACCTGCAGGTATAGGTTTTCCCCATTAGCATCCCTGTTTTAGAGCATAGCAGGGATAGTGCCCCTAGAGTTTTTAATTCATATATATAACATGGATCTCAAACTCTGCCACCCCCATGTTTATTGACTTCAATTCCCAGAATTCTTTGAATGAAGAATAGTTCAGAAACATTTTGTTGCGCCAGCATTTGAGATCCCTGATCTATGTATACACACGATTACCTTAGCAAGATGCCTCTTGTTTGCTGTTGTATTCCTGTCTATATTCTTTAATTTTTAAGAATTTTGTAGATTAAAAATTTTGCACAAAGAGATGTACTCCTAGTTTAGGAGAGGAACATCATGCAAAATCACAGCTGTGTTTCCACATTAACACCTTGTTTAGTACAGAAAGAGAAAGGAATTTTTCCCCACTCTGCCAACAGATGGATCACAGTTCGGAAAAACCAAACAGTCTAGAGAGGATCCCTCCTCAGCGTGTTAAAGGATTTACACAGTATCGCGGGTCCATTTCCTGAATGAGGACAGGAGATTGCATTTTATCGAGAGGCTTCATTGCACAATTTCCGCCTGCATAACTGTACTTTTTTTCAGCTTTTCCTACATTATAAACAAGGCCATTAGAGCATACACCATGGGTTGGCATCCTCAGCCCTCCAGATGTTCTGGCGCAACATTTCCCATGGGGTTCAGCCAACTTATTATGTGGCTGAATGTCATGGGTTGTTATTCCAAAACCTGTGAAGGGCCAAGGTTGCTGTCCTGTGACATACACGCACGCATGCCTTGATCTACAATATGATGTAATTATGTTGAGCAAACGGATGTCCTCTGTAGATTTAGTTGTCTTTTGGACAGCATTATAGTCAGTGGTTTGTTACCACCTTTACTCAGTGACCTGTAGATCACCAGTACATCCAGCACAAATAAGAATTATAAATTTGTTTAACATAATTGTCAAAAATACCTGCAGATGTTAAAAGCAGAATTTACAGCACATTATTCAGCCAAAATAATTCAGGGAACCTGTAAGACTCCATTTTAGCCAAAAACGTTGCATGGGAATAATCCATATATTTTTCTTGGTGACATAATATAGGGTGGGGGTTTGGGGACTACATCAACTGCAATTTTTTCCCCCGCTGATGTATCCAATTGTACACCCCAGATTTCTGTCTGGGTGTTAAGATACGTGACAATTTATTGCACCTCCATTTCGCAAGAAACCAGCATTCTTCAACATGGATCTATTATTATTATTCTTTATTTATAAAGCTCCAGCATATTCCGCAGCGCTGTAGAATGGTTGTGCTATAGACAGGGTTACGATACAATGAACAACATTTTGACAAACCAGTACAGGAGGAAAGAAGGCCCTATTCCCGTGAGAATTTACCATCTAGAAGGGTTGGGGGATGGAAACCAGAGGAGAGGACTGCAAGGTGAGAGTGATGGGCTGCAAGGTGAGAGAGTGATGGGCTGAAAGGTGAGAGTGATGAACTGCAAGGTGAGAGTGATGGACTGCAGGGCGAGAGTGATGGACTGGTTGCGTCAGTGAGTCGGGTGGTAGGCTTCCCTAAATAGGAATGTCTTAAGGGAGCGTTTGAAGGAAGTGAAACTAGGGGAATGTCTGACTGTACGTAGCAGAGCCTATGAGTGAAATTGCATGTAATATTTGTAAGAATATTGCTCACCCAACTCTTTTTTTAAAAAAAAAATTAAAAATAGTTTTTCATTGTTAGGACAGCTGCAAATACAAATTATCTTATCTAATATTTAGGGTGTGCTAATGTCTGCTACCTTTTTGTTATTGATGTGTAGTATAAACTTTTATTTTTCTTCCCCCACGCTTTTCAGGTTTGATGCCATTCTTGACAATGTAGGTGGAACAACTGAAAATCTTGCTCCACTGTTCCTGAAGCCTTGGTCTGGGGCAGCTTTCGTCACACTGGTTACCCCGTTTCTATACAACAACGACAGATTGGGAATAGCAGATGGCATGATGCGCACTGGAATCACACTTGGCTCCAAAGTGATGAAGGTAATCTTGTCAGATTAAGTCATATTCGTTAATTTATTAGCACAATAAATTTCGAAGAATTTCCACCTACCACCCACACTCTGTCTTCATCACATCATCCTATCCATGGCCACCCTTGGCCGCTTAGTTCCTATCCTTCCATTTTTCTTGGTAGCCAGTTGAGCAGATGTTCATGGGGTGGGTGAGTGTATTTGTCAGTGCACCCATCTCTTATGAGCGTTCACAACCAAGAAGTACACTCTTTCTCTTCTTGTAATGCCATACCACAGAGAAAATTAAAAAAAACGAACCTGATGTAAGCTCTCACATTGATTTACCTCAGAGCAAGGTATCCACATTGATGTCTCAGTGCTGCATTAATCCACCTGACCCCCACTTTGGTCCCTTGAGCGCTTAGCATGTCCAATGCCTCTTAATGCAAATGCACTGAGCACACACTAGTTAATCTGGTGATTTTTCAGATAGACTGTCCTTTTAGTTGAGGGATTTTAGCCTGATTATGTTGGGTCAAAATGCTGATAGGCTATGTTCAAATCAAGATAATGAGCATGTGCTTGGTGACACACACACACACAGAGAAATTACTGAATTCATAGGACACATCATTCTTGCTAACTTGTTAAGTAGTAATTTAAGAGATTAACTGCTAAGGAAAAAAATTGTACTATAACTTACTTTTATGTGCATGCCTTTTTTCCTTCAAGAAATAATTTTGTATGCTTCTATTGCATTATTTTCCCTAAAATTAAGTAAAATCATTTTTTTACACCACGACTTTGAGGAGCAGTGCCTATCCTTACTAGTTACACTTTTAAAACTCCTCTCCTTCCTCACCCTTTTTCAAATCTTTTTTTTTTTTTATCTCCATTTCATCTTCATTTTCTCTCTAATTTATTGTTTCATCTTCTCTTTATCCCACATACTCCATCCCAATCCATTACTGTTTTTGCTGGTTCCCTTTACTCCTTCACTTAATCTTCAGTTTTCCATTTGCATTTATTCCACACATCCTTGCCTCGTGTTTAGAAGTCAATATGCCGTCCCTCAGGACTGTGCTAAACGGATTTCCCACGATTATACAAAGATCAAAGGTTTATACAGCAAAGGATGCCAAAAAAAATAAAGTCCTTCTTTATAATTGGACCTGAAAATTATTTAGACGGCTGCTGAGTAAATTATTGTTTTTTCAGACAAGTTTGATACGAATTAAGGATTCGTTGTGATTGATCCTGTGGTCATTGTATCTGATTAATAGGGTATTCAAGTCTGCTTCACAGAAATACTTTCCTTTGACAGTGTGCACAACATAATGTGTTTGGTTGACAATTCTCGTCCCTTTATGATCTTTTTCTCTGAATTGACTTTCGATAGAGTATTCAGCTCTACCCCTGTTTTTGACATGGTCTCACACACAGACCAGAGACACTTGACAAGGTAGATACCAAATTACAGGTTTGGAACGCACATCAATCTTAGTTTTAACAGGGGTTGTGACAGATCTCCGTACCCCGACAGGCTCACATCTGTCAATGCCGCTTCCTTGCTGGACCCCGTGTTCTCCTCAGGCAGACTCTCGTGCCTTCCTCCAGTCCTCAGACGAAGCGTAAGGACCGTGACAAGTAGAGAGCCTGCTAGCATCCCCCAGTCATAAGACGAGGCTGTATATCTGGAGGTTTTCTGGGTGGAACTCTTTTTTAATTGGGGATAGGCACACATTTTTATACGGTCAAACGTGGGTCGTTTACATACACAAAACCTGATCCTAGAATGGACTAGGCATTCGCTCAACATTCCTAGACAGACAGGACAATGGCAATTGTGATGATAAACAAGATTACAGTCTAAAAACAGCAGATAATGTGGCAGTGTTTGCTATTACAAAGACGATTAACAAACTAATCAAAGATAAACAGATATTAACACATTCCTTCTGAGCAATCCCATTACCAGATAACAAGATACACATGGACCATACAATAGACAGACAATAACATTATTCTTACAGAACACCAATTACACAAACATTGTGCACATGAGAGGGCAAGAAAATGTTATAGAACATCAGGCCTGCACTCCCCAAATACATCTTCAGGTCCATGTACCCAAAGTGTCACACTTCACAGTGGTCTTGTGCTAAAAGAATAAGTGTGGGAACTCTGCAAGAATTGTTGCTCCTCAATTAATCATTGACAGGTTGCACTTAACCATCCCTCTTTTTAAACCTAAAGATAGGCTGGGTTTTAGGAAATCTTTATGATGACTAAGAAATATAATATTTTTCTGGTGACTTAATAAGAAAAGATATGATTGGAGCCTTATAACAGCTTTCCAATTTATGGGCCAAAATGGTTCCTCCTGAGAAATAGTAAGGGAACTACGTTCTCACTCAATTCTGGTCAACTTAACCCTGGCTTTAAACTTGGAAAGGCTTCCATATCATTCCAAAAAGATCTATTTCAATGTGTATATGTTTCATCCTAACACAGCTGAATCCCATTAAAGTTATAAACCTAATGGACGGTTTTAATAAAGATATTTATTGCTTTAGGGGACCAGTCTTCGTTAGGCCCTTCCAGATCAATACATTTTTAGGATTTTCAAAATAAAGAATTTCCTGAATAAGCATGTACCTACTGAATTCATACTGACAATTGGTCCACATATCATTTTTAACCTGTCTTAAGTGCATTGTTTATGCAGGTTTTAAATTATATTTTCAGAACCTATGTAAAGGAATTCATTATCGATGGGCATTCTTCACTTCCAGTGGTCCAGCCCTGGATGAAATCGGTGAGCTGGTGGAAGCTGGAAAGGTACACGCAGTTCTTTACTAACTTCATTTATATAGTGTGGATGCCATTTCTGTTTTACTGTCTTAAAACATTAACCCCTTAAGTGCTAAGGACCGTCCTGTGAATTCCTTTCTTGCCTGCCCACTGTGTACTTGAAGATTGTGGATTTGCTCAGATACATTGTATACTCCAGACCTGCGTATGTGACATAATTCTGAAGTGAGAAATTCTTTTGCAGTGAGCCAGCAATAGTATGTAGGAGTGCAGTTAGTGCGCTCAATGCTACAAGGCTCGATCCTCTTATGAAGGATCGTGCTTTGCAGCCCCGTCGAACACGTGTCGTAGCATTTCGACGGAGAGGTTCTCAGTATGTCCACGTGCTATACCGTGTGGCCGGCCCCATCGAAACATCACAACACTGATGGGCGTCGTAAGGCTCATCTGACACTGGCCTTACCCCAACATAAAAAGTAGTGAAATATTTGGTGAATAAATGACTCGTATGCTATTGTTTAGGATGCACAATGTTAAAGGTACGGCATTGTCTCAAACACACCTAGATCACACTTCTTTTATCCAAGAAAAAGAATGTCAGGGAGGTAGTACAGCTAATATCCTAATAGCTGCAATATCTTCAGCACGTGTTCAGACATCAGATTGATTTATTGCAACTATCCGCCTTTCCTCATTCGAGGTTTCGTAAGAAGTCAGACTTCACGTTGCAGCGGTCAACACTAAGTTTTTTTAATGGTCATAAAAATTGTATCGGAGTGCACATTGCCATCTCTCAGCTACATTTCCAAAAATGCATTGCAACCGCTACCAGTACCTCTGTCTGCAATGTTTCTTTAGATTCAGGGGTGGACTAGGGGTTTGGGCATCTCCTATGCCAATCGGAAGCCTCAAACGTTTGGAGCGTGACGTAGTTTGTTTCAGTGCTATACCTCCCGCCAGTTATTGGCCCCACAAGCAATGTAAAAGATGGGAAGCACCAGTGTATGCGTCTCTTAAACGCACACAATTAGCTTCTGTAACAATGAGGGATCATGCAACATCTCCACTTCCAGATTTAGGGAAATTGTAAACCTTTTGGCCTTATTTTTCCATAAATGCCTAGAATAGTGTTTCCCAAACCTGTCCTCGGGACCCGCTGACAGGTCAGGTTTTCCAGATATCTGAAGCATGGCACAGGTGATATGATTTGCTGCTCAGTGATTGCAGGATTCAGTCTGCATTTCTCCAAGGTGATCTGCAAAAATCTGTCCTGGTTGAAGGTCCCGAGGACAGTTTTGGGAAACATTGGCCTAGACATTGAATACACCCCTGTGTTGTATGTTTGTAAAGGGCACCTGTGTGTTGTCAGTCTATCCATACTTCCAGTGCTTTGACCACCTTTTGCCCTTTGTTGTTAGATGGTGTCATTTTTCTCCCTTTCTTTTGATGCTGTTTTTTTCTGAAATGGCTATTGTTTTGTCAGCATCACCACCAGTTGTTACCATGTCTCCCAATTAAGGACCAAATTATATTGTTCACGCTAAAATAGGGACGATAACGGGGAAAACCTGCAGCTGCAGGTTTCCCCGTATCCTCCCCATTTCAGCACCTTGCCCCGAAACAAAGCGGTACCCTCGGTGATTCTCGCAGTAGCGTTTCTGTACCGCTGTGATTTGTCACCTCCTGGAGTCATAGAGCTCCATGGAGGGTTTCGCTGCTGGGCCAGGAGCCCTGTGCGATCTTGCTCTCGGGATGAGAGGTGAGTATCAGATTTATGGGGGGGGGGGTTAAGTGGTGCTAAATGATTCTGCAAAAACATTTAGCACTAGCTTTTAGGTGACGGTAAAACTTTCTTTAGCCCATGCTGCGGTAATTAGCGCTTTGTAATACCTTACTTATCCTAACGCTAATTACTGATTGCACATCCTACACTTAACATAGGGAGAGCAAGTACAGTAAGCGCACGCAGTCACCGATGCGCTAATGGATTATTACTGGGTTTGTCGTTAGGGATGTAGTACCGGCTGGGTGGAGTAGAGGTAACCTCACTGCTCTGCGTGGAGAGAGCCTGTGGAGTCATGGGTTCAATCCCAACGAGCACCTCTCCAGTAAGTGTCCTCGGGCAAGACACCTAATGGTACATACTCGCCACACAGGACATACTTGAAAACGAGAGCAATCTCAATGTATCCTTCCTGGTAAAATCCTTTAACGCATGCCCCATATTATTATTTTTTTTAAAGTCACTTCTCCGGATGTTAACACTGATTCATCCAAATGCTACAGTTATCATTCAGTATGTAATCTAGCCCTAAGCGTGTCCTAATAAATCCCGGGGATAATCTCTTATATTTGCTTGTTATAAACTCAGTTTATCTAGTCGGGCAGAAAGGTGTTTTTTCTTCTCAAAACATTGATTGAAAGTCATTTTTAAGTTGAATTAAAAAAAAAGGTAACTCTCCTGAAAACCCCAGCAAAAATAGGAACACCAAAAGGGTACTTATATATTTACATCGGCATCACTTCCCAGCAGATCATTTGACAGTTGCTTTCTTGCAGCAGAAAGCGAGCAGCATGAGGGCAAGTGCACAAGGATGGATGTGTCACACAAACAGATGTACACTAGTTCCTCTAATCCCCGCTCTCTCTGCAGACTTTAGCATTAATCCTTTTCCCCGAACAAAACAAAAGTATTCCATGCTAGGAGTCTGATGTCCTGCTGTAAATAGGTTGTGTTTTCATTATTCATTTAATCTCCCCTAATCATCACATATTCAGCATGCTGCAAATCTCTGCCAGTTTCGGTGCCTTAATACAGGAAGGGTTTTCATCTGATTCAGTTGATTTTAGCAGTGACTGGATGTTATGTTGTCCTGCTGTATGGTCAGCCTTTTCAGGATTATCCCAACAAAGGGGCCGATCAATAGAAATACTCCGTTTTGTGATGCTAAAGATAGCAGGAATCATCGGTTTGGTATTTTTGTCTCGCGGGGCGGTTTCAACAATGCAGCAAATCAACTGTTACAACCCAAGCCTGACATTTTTGTCATTCGGAGATGTTGTTTAACTGCTTCGTTATATAAAGGTAGTCCACACGCTCGCCTTCTACATAAGAGGATAAAGAGTCTCTGGGAGATATAGAATTAATAATTTTTCCCCGCTATCTCTACAGTAAACTGCAATTCTATAGAAAACACCAGGTTCCAGCTGATTGTGGGATACTTACAGATCCCTGAATACTCCCATCATTTAATAAATGATAATAATAGAATAAAAAGCTAAACCAATAAATTGACTGGTTTATTTCCTTTGTTCATATGAATAACTAGAAGTTATTAGTTGACTACAACTTTCTTGAGTCATTGATGTTGTGATATCTGGCTTCTGATTGCCGAAGATTTGTTAGGTTTTTTCATGGTTTAGTTAAGTTGCAGCGTTATGCTACAAATGTTGGAATTGCTTTTGTTGTTTCTGTCTAAAATCAATACCCCATAATGACAAAGCAAAAAACCCAAAACAACCAAAAGCACATTTTGACCAAATTGCCAATTTTATAAACAGGGGAAAAAACGGAACTGTCTCAATAACATTCACATCCTTTGCTATGACACTTGAAGTTTATCTCCGATGTCTCCCATGGCTTTGGATCATTTTGTTGGTGTTTCTAAACTTTGATTGGAGTCCAAACTGTGGATTATTCCAGCCTTGGTGAACGAATAATAAGGTAAATATTTTGCTTTAATGTTTCATCACTGAACCTCCAGTAGCAAAGGAAATAACATCTAAGTAACAAATCAGGGGGTAACATCGGCTATATGAACCACAGAAACCCTTAACCAAGACCTCTTTCTTTGACAAATCCAAAACTGGAACAAGAACAACCAAAATCTTAGTAAAATGAACAGTTATTCTACATCCAGAACACAGCTGCAGAACACTTCTTCCAAACATGGCAAAGGTGAGGACCATAAGTAACTTCGAAAAGGCTATCAATGCACATCAAATATAAAACACTCAACTAACATGAGAGACAGAAGAATGGGAGGAAAATGGTACAACATTCGTCTCTGGTCTTTTATTAAAATTAATATTTTTCGCTCACAAAGGCTAGAATAATCCACATTTTTAGATCAATGCAAGAATCTTCATATTTAGCTAAATAACATTGTGAAGGACTGGAAGCAGAGACTGAGGATGTAAATATGGATCACAAAATGTTTAGTCCCTGGACAGTTACTGGCAGAATCAGTGACACATACCAAAGCTAGGAGTCACTGCACCCACCTGGCCAATGTAGTAGAGGACGATTTGTGTGGGGGATATGTGGGATAATCATATAGAAAATAAGAAAGCGGAGCTAGTCAGAAATGCAGCATAATCGTATATAATTTAATTAACCCCTTTCCTCTCTTGAATCCCTAGGTTCTTACTAAACAGGATAGATAACTATCTCAGATAAAAAAGATCAGAAGCAAGCACAGGAAAGGTGGAAAAGTACGATAATAGTGGAAATTTGCCGGATAAATAAAAAAGAATATATACTTGCACCTTGAAGTTAAGCAGCAAGACATTAGCTTAATTTACACCTTCCAAAAGGTCTGTGAGTGCAGGAAAAAAGTAACTTTTTAGATCATTCAAAATTCACATTAAGAGTTTTGTAATCCCAACACATAAGGAGAATATCATTGAGTTAGACCATGAACTTGATGGACTGAACCGCAAAGAAGGCTATGACTTGCATGATGAATTTTGTAGACCACAGGAAAAACTTAGGTAAAATACAGTGGCAAGAAAAAGTATGTGAACCCTTTGGGATTACGTGGAGTTTTGCATGAATTGGTCATAAAATGTGCTCTGATCTTCATCTAAGTCACAACAATTTTAAAAACACAGGCTGCTTAAAATAATACAACACAAACATTATATGTTTTCATGTTTTTATTGAACATAACATGTAAACATTCACAGTGCAGGGTGGAAAAAGTATGTGAACCTTTGGATTTAATAACTGATTGACCCTCCTTTGGCAGAAATATCCTCAACCAATCATTTCCTGTAGTTGCAGATCAGACCTGCACAACGATCCGGAGTAATTTTGGACCACTCTTCACAAAACTGTTTCAGTGTAGCAGTATTCTTGGGATGTCTGGTGTGAATCGCTCTCTTAAGGTCATGCCACAGCATTTCAATCGGGTTGAGGTCAGGACTCTGACTGGGCCATTCCAGAAGGCGTATTTTGTTTTGTTGAATCCATTCTTTTGTTGAATTACTTGTATGCTTTGGGTCATTGTCCTGCTGCATCACCCATCCTCTGCGGAGCTTCAGTTGGCAGACAGATGGTCTTACGTTTTCCTGCAAAATGTCTTGATAAACTCTGGATTTCATTTTTCCATCAATGACAACAATATGTCCAGGCCCTGAGGCAGTAAAGCAGCCCCAAACCATGATGCTCCCTCCGCCATGTTTTACAGTGGGGATGAGGTTTTGATGTTGGTGTGCTGTGCCTTTTTTCTCCACACATAGTGTTGTGTGTTTTTTCCAAACAACTCAATTTTGGTTTCATCTGTCCACAGAATATTTTGCCAGTAGTGCTGTGGAACATCCAGGTGCTCTTTTGCAAACTTCAAACGTGCTGCAATATTCTTTTTGGACAGCAATGGCTACCTCCGTGGTGTCCTCCCGTGTACTCTATTCTTGTTTAATGTTTTCCTTATTGTAGATGTGTCAACAAAAATGTTAGCATGTGCCAGAGATTTCTGTAAGTCTTTAGCTGACACTCTAGGATTCTTCTTTACCTCATTAAGCATTCTGCGCTGTGCTCTTGCAGTCATCTTTACAGGACGACCACGCTTAGGGAGAGTAGCAACAGTGCTAAACTTTCTCCATTTGTAGACAGTCTGTCTTACCGTGGACACATGAACATCAAGGCTTTTGGAGATACTTTTGTAACCCTTTCCAGCTTCATGCAAGTCAACAGTTCTTGAATGTAGGTCTTCTGAGAGCTCTTTTCTGCGAGGCATGGTTCACATCAGGCACTGCTTCTTGATACCAGTAAACCCAAAACTGGTGTGTGTTTTTAAAGGGCAGGACGGCTTTCAGCAACACATCCAATAATATCACACTGATTGGACTCAAGGTTGGCTCACTCCTTGCTCCAATTAGCTCTTGGAGAAGTCATTAGGCTAGGGGTTCACATACGTTTTCCACCCTGTACTGTGAATGCTTACATGTTATGTTCAATAAACACATGAAAACATATAATGTTTGTGTTGTATTATTTTAAGCAGACTGTGTTTTTCAAATTGTTGTGACTTAGATGAAGATCAGAGCACATTTTATGACCAATTCATGCAAAACTCCACGTAATCCCAAAGGGTTCACATACTTTTTCTTGCCACTGTAGTAGACATGTGAATATGCAACAGAGTTCAGGCCTAGAAAAATCAATGATAACCATGGCTTTCATTGACCAGGACTGTAGATCAAGTGCCGTTGAGGTAAGAATGGGGCTCTCCCACACAAAGAAATTCTACCACCAGATGGATAACCTCCATCCTGAAATGCCGGTAGGTGATGAATGCATTCAGCGCTTTAAGATTGTGGTTCGCCCTGAATTTCCTGCCCAATTTCAAGCTGAATGACACCCTTGTTGTGGTGACTCACCAGTTCGAGTGAAGGAAAAGAAAAACCCAAACAGGTGACCCAAAAAGTTGATTAATCAACAGAGACCGCTGTTGTGGCCGGGGGGCTGCATTCAGCCAAACACAGGTGCCACAGATGCCTTGGTTTGAAAAAGGGTCTTCCCCTGGTATCTATGAATTATTTTGACTCCACTGCTGTAGTCTTCGTCACTTAGAAGTGGAGAGGCTGTTTTGGGGGCTCACTCTCTGAGCACTCCCTGGTTTTGCTAGCTCTTTGTGCCTCGTCTGATTGACCTACATAATATTAATCCACCAGTTCACAGCCAGTGGTAGCAAAAAATGTCCTCTTCCAGAAGGAAGCTCTCGGGTGTGAAGGATAAAGACAGGAGCTGCACTAGAGCACTACGTGGACATTTGCCCTTTGAACCCAAAGTGGTGGAGTCCTTCCATGGTTGCGTGTGGGGGATGGGAGACCTGGACAGAGTTGCTGGAGTGTTGTGACTCCGTTATAATCATACATACAGAAAAAATGGCGTCGCGCCCATACTCACCAGAGGGGCTGCAACAGCCAGGAGTAACAGCCCAGTTCATGTATAAAACATAACAAGAGAAAAAAGGTGTCATCTGCGCTCGTTTCTATGTATTTCCATGTACAACAAAACACTATCAGGAGGTTTTAGTTTGTTTCAATGGCCATTGCAACGTAAGCTCACTCGCCCCTGAAGGCACCTCTTTGTAGAGTGAGTACCTAACCAATGTACCAAAAACCGCTCTACTGAGCAGCTCCAAGCCCCTCCTGCTGCTTATCAGCTAAGGAGAGGCAGAAAGATGGTGGGTTTTATTTATACACGCACCAAACATTTCCCTTTTGGGGTTGAAAACAAAAACATGGAAAAAGGAACAGCAGCAAAACGACTAACTGGTGTTACAAGCATACATAATATGCTTGTAACACCAGTTACAAGCTGCTTAGCTGGACTTGAAGCTGTCTGGGAGTTGCACTGGAATTTCAAACTCAAATGTTCAGGATTTTTATTCCTTCTTTTGCCAGAGAAGCAGAGTTAGACATTGCAACCTAAACTGGGGAGGATATGTGCATACAAACCGCATGTTGTTGCCTGTTCTAAGGGCCTTCACATATCTTGTTTTGGCTTACTACTAGTGTACAGGGTAATCTTAGTGGATCCCTTGCTCGAGTTGCCTAGAGGGGCATTTGCTATACCCTCCTGATGAGGCTTTACAAGGTTGCATATGTTCTTTCTTCTCTAGAATGGCACCATCCGATTAAAACTTTGTGAGACCAGAGGGGGGATCCCTACAAGGTGTTGCACATAATCTCAACAAAATGTGCAAATACGATAAAGAAAACAATAAACGGTCCTAGTGGCGCAGTGGTATTTCTATAAATCACATTAACCCTGGCCTAAAAAGGCTCTTCAGGTGCTCATATGGGAGTCTAGGATCTATATGTGTCGCCAAGAACCATCAGGTCCCAAGAGACGTACAGTTGGCAATAGAAGTGCAAATGGCAATCGATGTGTAAATTCACAGTACGTAGTTCAGTTAATAGTAACAAAGCGTAAAGACATGCAAGAATTGTGTGTAACAATAAAGTGCATGTGCTTATAAAAAAACATTCCTCAGTAAAGTGCATACACAGATTGTGCGCTAAGGCGCAAAGTGCTAATAGTTCTCTGGAGGGTTGAACAGTCAGTAAGCCCTAGACCACAGTAAAGTGCACGTGCAAATGTGCAAAATATGAAAAAAAACGGGAATTCTGTGGTCGCTAGTAGTTGCACAGCGTATGAGCCGTGTTGCAGAGATGAATGGTCCACTGCCACAGCTCCTCTCCTCAGTGGGTGGTTTATATAAGGGGAGAGAGAAGGAAGAAAAATAATGGTGCAGACTGCTTCATATATTTATGGTGAGAGTAGAACAAGAATCTCACTCACCGATTACAGAGCCTAGTGTGTCCCTGGCTCTGGGTTGAAGCGCCTCACACCAGATATAGGGTGGCGTATCCCTTCTTTGTCCTGCAGTTGGCCTCAAATGAAATACAAGCAGATAGACAGCGCTCCCATAGCGTAACACATTAGCTAAAAGTGGCAGTCAAATGATGGCTAATCAGTCTCACTCACCAATGTTGGAGCCTCGGTTTTCTCAGGCTCAGCTTGTAAGCAGATGCTACCACTTAGTTCGGTGTGTACCTCACCTCTCTCGCCTGGAGCGCCTGTCGCTTTCCTTCTTCTTTTAAATCGGATCTCAACTCTGCTGCCTCCCTCACATCTGCTATTGCCTGTTCTCGTGACCCTCACAACCCTTGTGGTGTTGCCCATTCTCATGGCCCTCACAAACATTTTTTTCCACATTTGGTGGTAGCATCATACTTTGGGTGGTGGTGTTTAGCAGTAGGGACTGTGAGACTGCTCATGTTTGAGGGGAAGTTGAATGCAGGAATATACAGTGATATCCTTAACCTCTAAACTAGCTAGTTTTTTTTTTTTTTTTAAAAACACTGGGAGAAACAAATAGCTTTTTGGAAAGCAGGTTACATTAATTGCACAGTTAAAAATGACTGATTTTCCTGGGCAGTAAAAATGCATTGTACAAATATACAATTTGATGGGCAGAGGGTTCCATCTGCTGGCCAAATAGCGCTTCTGCAGCATGGCACCCAACTGTTCAGTTTCAGCACCTTGACTAATGTGTCCAAGGCACTGAAACTTTGGGGTACATTCTGGAGCCCTTTGCAAGTGAATTTCGTTTGTAATAAACAAATTTTCTTTGCATTACTCCAAAATAAGACCAGATCAAGTTAAATCGAACCTCCATTATGGTAGTGGAGGGGTCAATACAAATCTACTCTGTGTGCTCAGGATATCAGACTGAGCCAAAGGTTTACTTTACAATGGAACAATGACCCTATGCACACAGCCAAGCAAATGCTAGAAAGTCTTTGGGACAACTCTGTGAATGTTCTTGACAGCCCTAGTCATAGCTTGAACTTGATCCCAATCAAACATCTCTGGAAAAACCTGAGAGTGGCTGTCTGCCGATGATCCCCATCCAATCTGCAGAGATCAGTGTCAGAAACTAGTCAAAATGCACACAAAAAAGAGTTGAGGCTGTATAGTCTGTGACAGACCGCCTGGCACACTGACAGTGTGCCGCTGTCAAACGCTAGCTTTCTCCAAGCTGGACCCCGAAATCCAGCTTCCGCAGCCCCCCAAACCTCTGTACAAAGTACCAGGCACGACCAGTGTTGTAGAACAGCAAAACAAAGACTGACTCTTTATTCGAAAATACACAGTTGAGAGACAACCCTCCCACTTCCAAATACATTACAGATTAGATCAGATAACTTCAGTACAGAACAATGGAAGAGGCATTCAACACATGCAAAACTTATCTTAAACAGTCTCATAGGTCCTAGCAGGAGGGGGGGGGGTATCGAGGGAAGCAGGGAAGACAAAGGAATCTTCTTACAGCAAGTGAAAGTGTACACTATACAGACAGAGGACAGCTAATACAGAGATGTACACTATACAGAAACAGAGTCAACATAAATACTGGATTCCCTGGGCAATCCAGTTGGCAAACCCCAGGTAGCACCCCCAGGCTCCCCCAACTGCCCCAGTGACAGCTGAGTCTGTCACAAAGTCAATGAGAGATTTCTGGGATTTCTTTTTAATACATTTGCGATGTTGTAAAAAATCTTTTATTTGCTTTGATTATGGGGTATTTACTGTAGATTGATGTTAAAATTATTATTTAAAACAATTTAGCTTAAGATTATAACATAAAGGGCCACATTACATTTATCGCACTAAAAGGGGGACGCTAGGGAGAAAAACCTATACCTGCAGGTTTCTCCTTTGTGTCCCCGTTTTGGCGTGATATTACGATGCAGGCGCTAAAAAAGCTGCCTGCATCGTTATCGGGCGCTAAGCGCCGCCGTGCAAATCCACTCGATGGCGACCATAGGACTTCATTGAGGCAGACACTGCCGGTCACATGACCTGCAGGATCTCTCCTCGTGAGATCCAGCAGGTCGGCGTAGTGATCCGCAGAGGGAGACTGGGGGACTTTCCCCCCAGTCTCTCCCTGCTCC
The DNA here is from genome assembly GCA_009667805.1 of Leptobrachium leishanense. Taxonomy (NCBI): domain Eukaryota; kingdom Metazoa; phylum Chordata; class Amphibia; order Anura; family Megophryidae; genus Leptobrachium; species Leptobrachium leishanense. The sequence goes on from CM019066.1 coordinate 281,538,624, forward strand.
CGGTGGACAGAGGAGGCCGTTGGAGCTGCGGTCCTCGAAGTGGGATAGAAGGTGAGTATCTGATTATTTTTTTGGAGGGGGGGGTTGTGGCTGGTGCTGATGGATTCTACAGCAGCGGAATCCGTTGTAACCACAGCCTGAACCTGGTGCTGTGTCGGGTTTACCACAGCCGGACGGTAATTAATTAGAGTTCGTACATTGTTATCCTAACGCTAATTAACACTTTGCGCTCCCCATGTTAAGCTCAGGGAGCGCAAAGTACAGTAATCTCACACTGAAAAGAGAAAGATTCCAATCGCTAACGTTTTTTTTTTGACCCGTTAGCGTTTGGTTTGTAATATGGTGCTCCCGTGCTAGGGCCACCAGGGCTAACGTTAACGCTCACTCAGATGAGCGCTAACGTTAGCGATAGGAATGTAATGTGGCACAAAATGTGCAAACAATGAAGGGGTCTGTATACTTCCTGGATGCACTATATAATTCTACTTCCAATTGTGTTACAAATCTATTTAAATCTTTGAAATGCTTTTCTAAATTACGACATTTTTACAGGTTTTTTTACATGAATAAAGTGTGGTTGATACTTCTTTTTTTGAATAACCTAAAAGCTTTCTGACTTCCTCTTTCCCTCTATAAGATGATCATTCTCTAAACCCCCTTCTCCTTAGCAGTGCATATGACAATGGAAATCTGACCCACTGATGCGACCTAGAAAGAGAAGGCGCTTAGAGCTAAAGTTTCTAAACGTCTTGCAATGAAATAGGAATAACTCTTTTTAGGTATAAGTAAAATGATATAAAAGGCTTCTTTTACTTTTGTTATGGCTTACTTTAAACCACTAGAGGGCTCCTTAAAGGGAGTTTTAGTTGGCTAGCACCTGGCATTTAACATACGTACATGTGCTGCGTCATATACATATGTAGACACACTCTTCATAGGGAGGATGATGATTCTAACAAAAAGTAACATTTTGCTATTTTTCTTTACAGATTCGCCCTGTAATTAACAAAGTCTTGTCCTTTTCTGAAGTTCCCAAAGCTTTCCAGATGATGGAAGAAGGTCACGCACGTGGCAAAACAGTTATTCGAGTTGACAAATAAACGTGGATAATAAACGTAAATTTCTTTTTTGTACCTTCAAAGGTTTATGAAGTCCGTTTTGTTGGGGAATCTCCTTTCCTTGATAAATAATGACATGTTGTGGATTTACTGTCATTTTCTTGCCACAATGCAGACCAGCAAAGCAAAGACATAATCGCAGTTCATTAAATCATTCCTGCATAACAGAAAGATGAGCCACACTAGCAAGATTTCAAGTGCCTAAGGGTTTTTCATTTCTAGTACATCTAGTTTTGTACATGCAAAGGGGTAATAATTTGGATGTGGTAAAAGCTTTAACATCTCCATTTTGTTGTGTGCCCGTTTTTAATTGTATACACATACACATATAGTATATTTAAGTGGAGTACACTGTGTATATAAGAGGGTTAAAAACTTCTAGCTGAGGATATATTTAAAAAGATAAAAATTGGGGGGGCGTGGCCGGCAGCCATACTGAGCAGCCGCATGTGAGGTGAGCATAGGCATCTCTACAGGGGGGCAACGGGGGGCAATTGCCCCCCCTAGGTTATTCCTTGCCCCCCCCATGTGCCCCCCCACCAAAAATCAACATCCAGCTTCCCACACTTTTTCAGACCGCAGTATCTCCGTTGCTATGCATCGTATATGGACATTCATTGGAAAGGGCAGATTCTGGCCTTTCCAATGATACCCAACATGACCATATTCAGTGTAAAGTAAAAGTCATAAAACATTAAATAAAAACGTGCACTTAAATGTAAACGTTTTCACAGGGTTGAAATGGCTCAGCAGTGAAGTGGTTAATGTTCAGACTATACATTACATTGTGTATTACGTTAGTTTTTGCCTTGGTTCTAGTTGTATATTAAGGGTTAATGGCAGGCTTCATCCCTCATAGTATACATTTTATTTTTTCATTGATTAATGGCATTTTAGGGGTTAATGGGTTGGCTACATGCCTCAAAGTGTATTCATTTCATGTTTTCCCTTGATCAATTGCATGTTAGGGGTTAAGGGGTAGCTAATTGCCACATTTGTTTATTAATTTTATTGTATTTGCCTGGGTTTATGGCATTTTAGGGGTTATTATGGAAGTTAGAATCTAAAGGGTATATTCATTTTTAGAGCCTCTGCTTTCCGTCACATTTCGGGGAATTTATTTCGCCGAAAATAAGGTAAATTCCCTATTTAGCGAATGGTCACTGTATATTTCTAAAAGTGGAGTCGCTGAAGCAGCAATCAGACATTCAGCGAAAACTGCCGAATTGTAGCAAATAAAATATTGAATTTAAGTATCCGGTTAGTATCACAAAAAGGTATCATTGCATCACATTACTCTGGGGTTTTGGAATCTTGTTTATATATACATATTTAGGGCACTATTACCTGGTGTGAGCTAACCCTTGCGTCGGCATGGTTTTGCGTTAGCGCCAGGTTAATCGAGTCTAGCGCCTGACCAACAGATTGTTTGCCTCCTGCTACAAACAGGAAAAATCACTTAGCGCGTTGCTATTAGCGTTTTGTACCACAAGCTTACTGTACTTTCCGCGTCCTTTTCTTAACATGGGGAGCACTAAAGATCTTTAGCGCTTTTGCAGCTAACAGACCACTTGGTGCCAGCGCTAATTTTTTGAGGGGTGCTAATTGCAACATTTTACCTACTGCTCAACCCTGGTGCTAACTCAAAAAAAAACAGGTCCTCGCCCAAAATTAACAGGTAATTAATAGGCAATGTAAAGAAATGCAGCACAGGTGTTCTCTTGGCCCCATACGCTATAGTAATGGATCTGGTCAGCAATGTTGTTGCTGCTGCAGTCGGCTCTATTATAAATGTATCCTTTATCCATATATATCCTAATATATTGCCTAATTTTAAACATTTTATGCTGGGGGTTATTCATAGTATGGAAGCAGTTGATTATTAGGGTGACCGGGTGGACCATGTTTAAAGGGACACATCAATAAGTCTTGCCCTGAAACATGTATTTTTTATATGCTGCAGCAGGGAAATTTGTGTCACTCACCTGGCCTTCCTTTTGGATCTATTAAATGCAGTGTAAGGATTCTACATGCTGTTGGGTGGCATTTATCATGCAATGCCCATCAGCCTTAATATATGTGTGCATCAAAACATAGATGATACGACCACCGTGGAGGATTTTAATAATGCGGGGTGTGAGGTTATTCACTGGATATGTTCATATTCAATCTTGTGAGAACAGGGGATAGGTATGACCCGGCACTCTGCACTGGAAAAAAAAACAGCTCTATCCTGTACACAACCGCATTAGTTTCCCTAGCGTGCGCTATACGACCTTGTTCATGGACTACCGCGGACAAGGTGATCTGTTAGTAGGTCGTCAGGCAATACGTTTTAGCGACTCGCACTAAAGTTTTCCTTTAGTGATGGTGTTTTAGCTCACACCAGGTGATAGGACGCTTAGTTTTATTCAGTGGTATGATTTGGGGTGAAAATTATTAGTGCCCCCCCAGTTTTGACTGTGGTATCCTATGTGCCCCCCCTAAATATTGTTCCTAGAGTCGCCACTGGAGGTGAGCTCTCTCTCCACCGACTGATTCTCCCGCTATAGCGGCTCAAAACGGCAGCGGTTTGCGCCACAAACGGCCTCATTAGCCTCAGGACTCACCCTGGCACCCGATGGCACCAAGCAAAACCCCAAAAACGGCCGAGGTATCGCGATTCGGGAAAGGCCGCAAGATGGAGCCCGGACCTCCCGCGATTCCGGATCGCCGAGATCGATCCCTCCGGAGGAGGGGGATTTTCCTCCCCTGCTCCTGTCAGCATCTGCCCCTGCCCCTGCTTCTGGGCTCCAGCTCCAATCTCTGCTCCAGGACCTCAGAACTACTATTCAGGAGGATTTCCGGTCTATCACAGCTAATCTCCATCAGGAAATTCGTGATCTGGGTGAGCGTACTGATGCATTAGAAACAAAAACTGACGAACTGTGCTTAGCCCATAACGACCTTGTAGATGCTTATAAGGAGTTAAAAACCACCCATGAATCATTATTACTTAAGGTGACCGACTTAGAAGACCGTTCCCACAGAAACAATATACGAGTGCGAGGAATCCCTGAAACGGTTAAACCTGGTGACTTGACCACATATTTGCAGCACATTACTCTTTTTCTAAGCTTCACTTGCAACTCAGAAGCTGTTCTGGACATGCCCGATTTTTCTGGTATTATGTGCGTAAATGTCTAACGTTAAATGTTCCTTGTAGGATGTTTCCCCGACGGGGACACAAGACCCAGAGATGTGTACTTTATCTGCTCTATTTAACCTATTTCAAATTGTATAATGGTATTTAAAATTGTTTCGTTAAATGTGAAGGGTCTGAATGTCCCATATAAACGACACTCTCTGTATGCTGATCTGAGACACCAACCCCCTGACGTGGTGTGTCTTCAGGAAACCCACTTTAAAACGTCTGCCCATCCTAAATTGTACCTCCCACATTACTCCCATCACTTCCACGCCACGGCTCCTGTGAAAGCGAGAGGAGTCTCCATCCTAATTCATCAGAATGTGGTTTTTAACCTGCACAGGGTTTTCACCGTCCCTAATGGGCGATACCTCTTTCTAATATGTGATATAAATCGAGCCCCGTATACCATCGTTAATTTTTACTGTCCTAACACTGGTCAACTCACCTTCCTCCGTACAGCAATGGTTAAGTTGCTTGGAGTCTCCTCGGGACGACTCGTGATCTGTGGAGACTTTAATCAATCCCTTGACTTGCCGCCCCGATCTACCAGAGTACAGCGGTCTGCAGCTCGCAACTTTGCTGCTCTTTTGGCGGAGTTCCACCTATTTGACATCTGGCGCATTTTGCACCCTGATGACTGTGACTATTCTTTCTACTCAGGAGCGCATAAAACTTACTCCAGAATAGACTACTTCTTTGTGACGGCGGACCTACTGAATTTGGTATCTGATTGCAAACTGGGCTCTATGTCTTGGTCAGACCACGCACCTATCACTCTACAACTCCCTGACTCCCGTGCCCCTACGGGACGATCACCCTGGCGTTTAAACGAGTCCCTTATGTCCCGTCCGGAGGTTGTAGAGGATGTTCAGCGCACCTTAGAGAATTACTTTAAAGAGAACACCACCCCAGACGTGAACCCCCTTACACATAAAACGGTAGTGAGAGGCGTACTAATTAAATGGGGCTCATATCTTAAAAAGCAGAACTCTTCCCATAGACTGACCTTACTGCATCAAATACACCAAGTCACGACCCTACATAAGAAACAAACAGACCCGACTACACGATCCACCTTAGTTGGACTCCAACTGCAGTTGTCGGAAATGGATAAACGGGATTACGTATGGGCGGCGCGCAGGTTGCGAACTAAGATGTATCTGTACAATAATAAGACGAGTAGGATAATGGCCAATAGATTAAGAAAAAAGGTGGCGAAGTCCAAAATTGATCATCTGACAGCTGCAGACGGATCAGCGCGCCACCACCCTCAGCAGATTGCAGATTCTTTTGCCGAGTATTACTCCACTTTGTATAATTTAAAACACGAGACCACGCTGCCTCAGCCCAATGTATCGGAGATTTTTCCTTTCCTCCAGCGCCTGCACCTACCTTCATTGCCAGACACATATCTTCCCAATCTACTCTCCTCTCCCTCTCTGACAGAACTCACCTTGGCCCTATCCTCCCTCAAATCTAATAAAGCGCCGGGCCCGGACGGTTTCACGGCAGCCTACTATAAATCCTTTTCAGCTCGCCTTAATGCCCCTCTCCTCTCTGCACTAACTCACGTATTTAAATCGGGGAACGCAACTACTGATTGGTTGTCTGCTACTATAGTAACTATCCCCAAAACGTCTCCACCTGCAGATCAATGTTCCAAATATAGACCTATATCTCTTATTAATGTGGATGCTAAACTTTATGCTGAGATACTAGCTACCAGACTGGTCGACGTCATGCCCCTTCTAATAGCTGATGATCAGGTTGGGTTTATCCCATCCAGACAGGGCCCTGATAACACTATCAAGGCTATGGCTTTGATGGACCATGCTATGCGATCCAACACAACCGACTCTGATGCTTTCGCTTGATGCCGAAAAGGCATTTGACCGACTCCATTGGGTGTTCTTAGAACACACTCTACTGAAATTTAATTTTCCCCGAGAGTTCATTGGAGCTATTTTGGCGCTATATTCCTTTCCAAATGCCCGTGTCTTAACAGCAGGTTTTCAGTCCTCCGTGATTTCCATAACGAATGGCACCAGGCAGGGCTGCCCTCTCTCCCCCATTCTATACGCACTAGCACTGGAACCGCTTGCACAAGCTATAAGACAAGCTGATGAGGTGGAGGGTCTTATGGTAGGCCCTTCGGCTTATAAATTAAGTCTTTTTGCGGATGACCTCCTACTTACGTTGACCAATCCCCTTACCTCCTTGCCTGCCCTTCACTCCATTTTAGAGACATATGGGAAATTGTCTTACCATAAAATTAATGTTCATAAAACCCAAGCCCTACCATATAGTATCCCGGTCTCTGATCTAGCCTCCCTCAAACGAACCTACCCATATGACTGGCGTAATAGCTCCCTGACATATTTGGGAATCAAGCTGACATTTACCAAATCCCAACTTTTTGCGCTTAACTATACACCTCTTATTGCTCTAACCTCTAACCTGTGTCAACAATGGTCTAATGTAGAGATATCATGGGCAGGAAGGATTAATGCGATAAAAATGATGTTACTGCCTAAACTGTTGTATGTTTTTAGGGCATTGCCGCTAACAGTCCCACTGTCCTTTTTTGCGACTATTCTCTCAACCCTCTCTAACTTTATATGGCGAGGCAGGAGACCTCGCATTAAAATTGCTCTTTTACACCAACCTGTGGTCAGAGGGGGATTGGGTTTACCCATTTTACTCTTGTACTTTAGGGCAGCTGTAATGACGAACCTTGGCCGCCTCTTTACGGGGATTAATCTGCCCCAGTGGATTGCCCTGCTCTTACCCTGCACGCTCCCACATGATTTTTTGGGATTCTTATGGACGCCAAAAGCCTCCAGACCGCTACTAAACGTGCTACCTGACTTGGCGACACTTCTCACACGTGTCTGGGATGTGACGCGCTCTGCCCTGACGGCAATACACCCTCTATCTATGGCCTCCCCCATATCGATGTTTACTCACCTGATCCCTGATTTTGATCCCCGCCCGTGGAGCCGTGCTTTGCTAGGCAAATTATTTTATTTCTATGCCTCACATGACCTTCTTCCCTTCCTGCAGCTCCAGGAGAAACACTCCCTACATGCTAAACTCGGCTTTCATTTTTTGAGGTTACGCTCTTGTCTCTCGCAGTATGGTCTGATACATCTCCCCCCCCCCCCAGCTCGGACCTCCTCACTCTGTTTGAAAACTACTGTTTGCACCCCACTCCCGAAACGCGTCTCTTGTCTCTGATATATCAACAGTTATTGACTAGCCCTCAGATTAAACGGTGGCGATTTCAAGAGACATGGGAACGAGACCTGAATCAATCTTTTACCTCAGACCAATGGAGAGACAGTTTTTTATTGGACTGTAAAAAGTTTAGATGTATCTCGCTGACGGAAGCTAGGAAGAAGGTTCTGTACCGCTGGTATATTACCCCCGACAGGGAACACCATTTTAAACCTAACGTTTCTAAGACCTGTTAGAGGTGTGATGGGTCGTTTTTCCATGTATGGTGGTCATGATCCCGTCTTACAATTTTTTGGGATCAGATAGCCTCACTGAGTTCGGAGGTCCTTGGAGTGGATATTATTCCATCTCCTGATATTTTTCTCCTTCAAATGTTCCCCTCATCCCTTACCCATTTCCAGAAACAACTCCTAGCCCATATCTTATCTGTCACCACTAATTTAATAGCTTTCAACTGGAAAACAGATAAGGTGCCCACAGTGGGTATGGTTAAAACTAGGATGGGGGAATTAAGGTCCCTTGATGCCATGGCCAGGTCATTGATGGGATTGAAAGGAGTAGGCAAAGATCACTGGACTGTTTGGGATATTTATACCGTCACACTTTAGGGCCTTGTTGGGGCTATTTCAGTGACTTATATATGTTGATGTCATACAGTTCGGTGAAGCTGTAGTGTCTTGTTATAATATGTTTTATATTGTGGTGCATATCTTTATTTCCCTGTTTTCCCCTTTTTTGATTTTTGTACCCCCTTTTTTCTTTTCTTGAAAATTCAATAAACTTTATGATTAAAAAAAAAAAGATAAAAATTTAGTCATAAACTGTGATCAAAAGATGTTAAGCCCACCACAATGCCATTGTACTTCTTCATCACTGCAGGTCCATATCCTAGACAAGCAAATGTCTTCCCTTGGTAGATTAACCCAGTTACTGGTACAAACCATCTCCTTGGCTTTCTGCAGCGCAAGGTTACATAGGTGCTGCCATGGGTAACCTGTTGTCAAGTCCCACGCCCAGTGGCGTCACAAGCGGGGGGCGGCCCGCACCGGGTGACACCACCCCAATGGTGACAGCCTAAAAAAAATAATATATTTTTATTTTTACAAACAAACCGGTCTATTCAAACAGCTGCGAAACTCAGGTGACTGACTGGAGAAAAGAAAATTCTAGGTCAAAATGGCCAAACCAGAAAAATTCTCCCATTTATCTCCCTTTCCAAATCGGCTATTTAGTCTAGATTGTTCTCTTCTCCTGCCAGTTCTCCTGAGTTTCACCTTTCTCTGAATAGTCCTGAAAGTATTTTACCATAAAGGACACATTGAGATTTCTCTCATTTTCAAGTATGTCCTGGGTAGGCAAGGCCTAGGCTGGCACTTTCCAGGGGGCAGCAAAAATCCACCATTAAAGGAGATATTCACAAAGCACCGAAATGACGCCGACATTTCGGTGTTCTGTTGTTCCCCTCACTTCGTGGAATTCACCCTGCAGTGAATTCCCTATTTACCGCATGGTCTCCGAAGTCCAGGGAATCGAATGCCGCCGTCGCCCGCTGGTTTCAAAAAAACTACTGAACAAAAATGTCTGGAATTAACATATAAGGTCCTATGAATGATAATATAAAGGTCTGTTACAGAAAAAAGAAAAAATGCTATTAAAAAAAAAATGGAAAAAATAATTTTGCCGAAAAAAATTCAGACAAATGCCTAGAAGATACTAAAAAAAAAAATCAATAAATAGACTTTTTGCTGCAGATTAAAATAATAAACGGTTTATTAGATATTTTTAACATTTGAAGCCTAAGGGATTCGCCTGAATAAACCTGCCAAATGAAACCACCGAACAGCAGGGCATTTCACTGCTGTTCAGTGTCTCCGAATAGATTAACCGTTATTTCTCTATGGGGACTTTCACTGCCTTCGAACAGGCACCGTACTTGCTGGCAGTTCGCCAAAATTTGTGTGTGAGCGTATCACAGAACTCCACAGCAATAAAACTCACAGTAATGTGCAGCGTGTATTAGCATTCAGTATTCTATGGGAGTACTGATTTATGAGTACGAGTAGTTAAAAAAAGAAACCATAAAACTCAGGGAGTGGCAACATGAGTTACCGCGCCGGGTGACACCAACCCTCAGGACGCCACTGCCCACGCCATCTTCTGTAGTCAGCGCCTGACAGTGCGTTCCCTGCTGCTCACTGGCCGGGCGCCGACTGCAAAGGAATATCCTCGCGGTCACTCGTCAGGCATGATGGTGCGGGGCCTGCCGGGTTTAAAACCAGATGCCTGAAATCCACTTGTTGCCCTGACGTGGTTTTCACATCCTCTCAGTGCTCATCTGTATTTTGCTTTTTCTATATTGTGTTTGACCATTGCTTGTCCGACTACCCTTCTGGCGATTAATCCCATGGCTACCCTTGTGACTCCCCACTCTGAATACTGACTCTGGCATACGGCTGACAATCATTCTGGTTGCCGACTCTGGGATATGGCTGACACTCATTCTGGTGAACCACTCTGACAAACGGCTGACAATCATTCTGGTTACCGACTCTGGCATACGGCTGACGCTCATTCTGGGGAATGACTCTGGAATACGGCTGACACACTACTCTGGCATTACTATCCTTGACATTCTGATGAAATATTCTGTTATTAACCCCTGCTGGGTATTCATGTTATTTGTCCTGTCTGTCTGGCTCATTACAATCTTGGTCTCAGGCCTCCGTTCACCTTTACTGATAAACCTGTGTTTATATACTTCTCTAAGGTTCATCCTCAGGGTTTTGGTAATGGGTAGCTGTGCCGACCATTTCAAGGATTGGAAGAACAGGATAGCTGTTCTGCGTACAGGGTCTAGTTTATTAGTTGTTGAGGAGGAACGTGACACCTGTAAACCATGCGACTGAGTGGTGGTGCTAGTCTAATGGGGTGGTCAGCCCTAAACATGGAATACACCAACATGGGAGAGACTGTATTCAAACCTTAACGTGTATTTTATATAAGGGTGCTAATGAGGCCAATGAATACAACATACAACAGTTTTGTGTATTGTACACTCACTGGTCACTTTATTAACCTCTTCACTGCTGAGCCATTTCACGTCTTAAAAAAAACACATTTTTCTTTTTTTTTATTGTTACTTTTATTATTTTTTTTTTCTATTTTAAACATGGTCATGTTTAGGCCATACTCTGGCCTTTCTAATGATACCAAACATGACCCTGCTAGGTGCCAACAGTCGAGAGATATCGGGGTTCAAAGCAACCCCCTATCTCCACCCCATCTTTCCTTAGGAGTCAAAGAGGACGTTTCCCACACGTCCTCAGCAGTGAAAGGGTTAAGTACACCTGTTCCACTGCTTATCAGCCAATCACATGTAGACATCTAGATGTGGTAAAGATGACTTGCTGAAGTTCAAACCGAGTATCAGAATCAGGAAGAAGGGGGATTTAGGTGACTTGGAACGTGGCATGTTGTTGGTGCCAGACAGGCTGGTCTGAGTATTTCAAAAACTGCTGATCTACTGGGATTTTCATCCAAACCATCTCTAGGGTTTACAGAGAATGGTCCGAAAAAGAGAAAATAACCAGTGAGCAGCAGTTGTGTGGACAAAAATGCCTTGTTGATGTCAGAGGACTGGTTTGACATGATAGAAAGGCAACAAGTAACTCAAATAACTACTTGTTACAACCGAGGTATGCAGAATACCATCTCTGAACGCACAACACATCCAACCTTGAAGTAGGCTAAGGCAGCGGCAGCAGAAGACCAGACTGGGTGCCACTCCTGTCAGCCAAGAACAGGAAACTGAGGCTACAATTCGCACAGGCTCACCAAATTTGGTCGATAGAATATTGGAAAAACATTACCTGGTCTGATGAGTCTTGATTTCAGCTGCAACATTCAGATGGTAGGGCCAGAATTTTGCGTAAAAAAACATGACAGGATGGAGCCATCCTGCCTTGTATCAACAGTTCAGGGTGTTGGTGGTGTAATGGTGTGGGGCATATTTACTTTGCACACTTTGGGCCCCTTAGTACCAATTGAGCATTGTTTAAAAGCCATGGCCTACCTGTTGCTGACCATGTATTGTTGCTGACCATGTCCATCCCTTTATGACCATAGTGTACCCATCTTCTGATGGCTACTTCCAACTGGATAATGCACAATGTCACAAAGCTCAAATCCTCTAAAACTGGTTTCTTGAACATGACAATGAGTTCACTGTACTCCAATGGCCTCAACAGTCACCAAATCTCAATCCAATAGAGCACCTTTGGGATTCGCATCATGGATGGGCAGCCAACATATCTGCAGCAACTGCGGGATGCTATCATGTCAACATGGAGCAAAATCTCTGAGGAATGTTTCCAACACTTTGTGGAATTTAGGCCATGACGAATTAAAGCAGTTCTGAAGGCAATACTAGCAAGGTGTACCAAATAAACATGCTGGTGAGTGTATATGTTTCTGTGTACACACACACACACACTTTTTGAAAACCCTAAGGCAAACTAGCTGTATTTAAGGCATTGCTAAAGCAATTATACTTTCTGATATATTGTGTAAAATAAGCCTAAACAAAGTGACAATTTCAGGATGTTGGGTCAGATACATTGTGCTTATTGTTTATATTTCTTCAGTATGTCTGTATCCTATAGGCTAGCACATACCCATGATATGTCTGTTTTTTTGCAGGAGACCTTTTGAGACGACAATACATTTCTTGCTCTGGTGTCCCTGTTTGAACTTGGGAGGATTTTCTGAGATAGAATGTGTAGCCTGGTATGTTTTAAACACAGTGGACAAGAGTATTATTTTGAGATGTTAAAGTGTACCGTGTCACATAACCTTGTAGAGTACAGGTTCATTTTAAAATATGTTGTCCAAGCTCTGAATTGCTATACTTATTACATAAATATTTTATTAGTCTGGAGGATGTCTAATACTCTTTAGCCACCTTCCCAGAAAAAAACTGTGACCATTGTGCTTGGGAGTGAACATTCGATTTATTTAAATGTAAATGACATAGGTTTGACTTTTGTGACTCCTGAAATACATAAGCAGCAGGTATATTGTCTACGTGCCTTATCAACAGCTGAACCTTTCACAGATATTTTACTTCCCTTATGATTGCTTCTGCTTCCTCCTTCATAATGTCAACAATGGGCAACTGGATGTTACTAGTGTAACAGGAACACACTGCGGTTCTGTCCAAAACTCCAGTATCAGAGCCATCCTATTATTTAGTCCGTTCCTTCTCTGTCCCAGAACCACGCAGGGACCTGCTTTCACCTTCCAGACTACCCGACTTTCATTACAGAGCGGTGACCCCAAGGAGCAGAGCCTCCATAAACAGCCAGATACACGCTTCTTGGAGTGAGACTCAGACTCTTGATTAATTCCAAGGCTTCCCTTGTATTCTCTTACATCCGATCATCAGACATACGTTTTCCAGGGAGACAAAGGTTGCTGGCTGGGTTCATTAAATGGTAGAGGGGGCTTTTGTAACAACCAGGTTACATATTCCATCCTCTGATAACCACAACACCTCAGGTGGCGACGGAAGATTTTTTAAATTTTATTTAATAAAACCTTTTATGATAAATTCAGCTCATAGGTTTTAGACCATTATTTGTTCATTCATATGGATTGTGATCCGTAGTAGAGTTGAAGTGGTTCTCTGTTTATATGCCATAAGGATTTATTGAGGAAACTGCAGGTCTCTTGTAACAGAAGCACCACACTAAGCTCATGTCAAAAGGAGCAGAATCTGCTGCCTAAAAATGATGTGAACATGATAGAATTGTAGTGAAGACTGTGTAGGAATTTTAGCAGAATCTGTATAGGTCTAACTCTAACCATAAAAGTAACTAACTCAAATACTAGCACAAATACTAACCCGAAAACTTAAAATAGTATTCTTGCACTGTACTCTTGTCAAAATAATGATGAGTTTTATGCTAACCTGCATTAGGGTTGCCACCTGTCCAGTTTTCACCCTGACAGTTCGGGTTTGTAATCATGTGTTCGGATTTCAGTCCACCTCCCACTCGGACACATGATTCAAATCGGACCAGGCCCGGAATGAAAACCAGTAAGAGCCAGTGTGACTGCATATCTGTGAGCTCCTGTGTGAGTGTATACCATGGAGAGCCTGTGTGAGTATACCTGTGCGCACCTGTGCCTGTGTGTCTGAGAGTATACCTGTATGTACTTGAGAGTCAGAGTACATCTGTGTTAGTTTCTCCGGTTGTGTTTGTGACTTTGTCAGTGTCTTTATCAGTGTCTGCCTGTGTCTGACAGTATGAAAAATAAATCAGGATCCCACACTTTGGCAGTATTTGGGTCTGGGATCCCGGAGGAAAGTTTGAGCAAGTATTGATAATTATAATATATAAGTAAAAGACCACGTCTTCAACTCAAAACAAGCCAAAGGACTAGCTGTCCTATTACATGAACAACAAGATACATACCAATATGGTGGCCATCCGAATCACTATCTGGTGGAAAGAAAAGTCGAATATGAATTAATTTCATTAAGCTTCATACTCCGCTTTTCTTTCCACCCGATAGTGATTCGGATGGCCACAATATTGTTATGCATCTTGTTGTCTATGTAATAGGACAGCTAGTCCTTTGCTTGTTTTGAGTTAGAGATGTGGTCTGGGTATATCTACATTGTTCTGGGTTGTTTTTATATTAATGCAACACATGGCTCTTGGTTCTGCATCACTCCCTCCATCAGTCTTTACAATGGTATTTTTGTTGAGTTTTAGGTAAATTATATATACTCGGAGTAGTGGAATTCAAACTGTTTAAAAGCCAGGGAGGCAATGCATTCACTTGTTAACACCGTTAGAATTTGTTTTCATTGTCTATTGCAACGGCGTCCTAGGACCAAAGTGAACTATGTAATTAACTGCCGTGACTACACGCCTGTTTTGAGTATTGTTTTAATTGTATGCACTATTTATGTATGTTCATTGTCTATTCACTTTTTGTCTTGATAAAAGTCTAAAACATCGACTTGAATTGAAGAATAAAATTATTACTATATTGGCACAATTCTTCTGAGTGCACTTACTACTTCCTATTGCTATATATATATAGATATATATATATAAATATATATATGTGTATAATTGCAGAAGCCTTTTGCACATCACAGCAATTCAAAGAACTGCATCCAAGAGCTCCTGTGCTACATTCCCCATATGGAGCAAGGAACTCTGGGTAGGACATGCAAATTACATCTGTCTCACTTTTATGTGCTTTTATCTCACTTTTTGTCCTTCACCACAACCCTTGGATTATATATACATATATGCACTATATTGCCAAAAGTATTCGCTCACCCAATCAAATAATCAGAATCAGGTGTTCCAATCCCTTCCATGGCCACAGGTATATAAAATCAAGCACCTAGGCATGCAGACTGTTTTTACAAACATTTGTGAAAGAATGGGTCGCTCTCAGGAGCTCAGTGAATTCCAGCGTGGAACTGTGGTAGGATGCCACCTGTGCAACAAATCCAGTCATGAAATTTCCTCGCTCCTAAATAATTCACAGTCAGCTGTATTATAAGAACGTGAAAGTGTTTGGGAACGACAGCAACTCAGCCACGAAGTGGTAGGCCACGTAAACTGACGGAGCGGGGTCAGCGGATGCTGAGGCGCATAGTGCGAAGAGGTCGTCAATTTTCTGCAGAGTCAATCGCTACAGACCTCCAAACTTCATGTGGCCTTCAGATTAGCTCAAGAACAGTGCGCAGAGAGCTTCATGGAATGGGTTTCCATGGCCGAGCAGGTGCATCCAAGCCATACATCACCAAGTGCAATGCAAAGCGTAGGATGCAGTGGTGTAAAGCACGCCGCCACTGGACTCTAGAGCAGTGGAGACACGTTCTCTGGAGTGACAAATCGCGCTTCTCCATCTGGCAATCCGATGGACGAGTCTGGGTTTGGCGGTTGCCAGGTGAACGGTACTTGTCTGACTGCATTGTGCCAAGTGTAAAGTTCGGTGGAGGGGGGGATTATGGTGTGGGGTTGTTTTTCAGGAGCTGGGCTGGGCCCCTTAGTTCCATTGAAAGGAACTCTGAATGCTTCAGCATACCAAGACATTTTGGACAATTCCATGCTCCCAACTTTGTGGGAACAGTTTGGAGCTGGCCCCTTCCTCTTCCAACATGACTGTGCACCAGTGCACAAAGCAAGGTCCATAAAGACATGGATGACAGTCTGGTGTGGATGAACTTGACTGGCCTGCACAGAGTCCTGACCTCAACCCGATAGAACACCTTTGGGATGAATTAGAGCGGAGACTGAGAGCCAGGCCTTCTCGTCCAACATCAGTGTGTGACCTCACAAATGGGCTTCTAGAAGAATGGTCAAAAATTCCCATAAACACACTCCTAAACCTTGTGGACAGCCTTCCCAGAAGAGTTGAAGCTGTTATAGCTGCAAAGGGTGGACCATCGTCCTATTGAACCATATGGATTAGGAATGGGATGTCACTTAAGTTCATATGCGAGTCAAGGTAGGTGAGCGAATACTTTTGGCAATATAGTATATATATATATGTAACAGGTGCCTGGTTTTCAACCCTTTACAGCAGAATATACGTGCTCTGGTGCTGCTATACCGTATAAACAGGAATCATGGAGGATGAATAGTGCACGCGGGAGACTTGTTCAAATAAATATTTACTCTTTATTATCAAGTCGACGTTTCAGTCCATCTGGGCTTTTCTCAAGACATAGCTAATACATACTGAAACAACATATAAATAACATACATCATTACACAGATACAACACAGATTTGAAAAACAATTAACTACTTAGTGCCAACGAGCACCATAGAAAGCCAAATAGAATGCACCTGACCCTCATTCAGCTCATGTGTACCTTAACGTTCCTCCGTAATCAAAGGCAAAATACAACATAACCAATAGCTTTATGTTTAAAGTCAGTACTAGAGGTGGGTGTAACTATAAAGACTTCATGTATAGCATCAATTAAAAGACCAGGATTTGCTGGATCTATCCGGACCTACAAACAAAGAATGCATACTGATACTAACCAGAAATGGTAAATACATGTATTAAGCAAATACATACTACATAACTCCATTTAGCTAATCAGCGCCTAGATAGAAAAATAGTATACAAATTGATTTCATTCAGGCCAAACGGCCTCATAGTTTCCAGCATGAAAATCCAAAAGGATTCACGTTTAAGCAGTTCAGTCGCTCTGTCACCTCCCCTAGTCGGGGGGGGGGACATGGTCAACTGCCATCACACAGAGTGAGGGCAATGGGTGTTGCACCTCCGAAAAAGTCTTGCCACCGGTTGGGCACTGTCTTGGGCTGCCCTAATGGATGAACGGTGGTTTGCAAGGCGTTCACGAAGGCCATTGATGGTTTTGCCTACATAGGCTAATCCACATGGGCATAGAATTTTATATACCACATACGGCGTAGTGCATGTGATGTGATGTCTAATCTGGTATCTCTTGCCATTACTTGGTTGATAGAACACCTTGCCAGGTGTTACGTGGCTGCACGCTGTGAACCCTAGGCATCTAAAACATCCACTATTGGTGAATTTGTGCTCAGAAAAATGGTTATATGGATCGGTATGTACAACCAGATGTCGAAGGTTACGATTCCGTTTCTAACATAACAAGGGGAAGTTGGCTGTCGCTTTAGACATTTTGGGGTCCCTCTGAAGGATGCCCCAGTGTTTTCAGATCACCTTGGCAAAAGAGGACGATTCAGTGTGAAATGTCTGCACAAACGTCATTCTAGATGACACTGGGCAAGCGAATGCTCCAGACTGAAATCGGTTAAACGCCAATGTCAATGCTTTATCGGATTAATGGAACTGATTGCTACTGCATCATGTCCCATACTCTAGGTCTGCCTAAAAAAAATTCCATTTGGTTACGCATTTTTAACACGGCAAAGAACCTGATTCCCTTGTTTTGGCGACGTTCTGATTGCCCCCTCGGGAGTTATAGCTCTCCAGGATGGAGAATTTACACACCACAGAACACTTGTATTTGACTACCAACCACATGCTCCCACGATATCTGGCTATCTGGACCAGATGACTCTTACTTCCCTCGGGGTCTGAATTCAGAGCAATACTCACCAATACATCTGTAGTAGTGCCTCTATAAATGCAATTATGTACCTGTATACACTTCTGTTGCCTTGTGCACCTTGATGTATATATTTAGTTTGATGCCAAAGCCTACGTTCTGCTGACTCCTATTTCATATGTGGTGTGCCTCTCACTTTCCTCCCTTACTATTACCCTTTTTTTTCCTCTAGCAATGATCCTGCTCCACACCCCCCCCCTTTTTATATGATCATGCAATGTTATTTGACCGGCCTGCGTGCTGTGTCTTCATTTGCAATTTATGTGTGTACCCGCTAGCAGGGGGATAACTGTGGAGGCCTTTTATTTAGCCTCTTTCCCCCCTGGCACTTTTTTATTTATTCTCTTATAAATTGCTGGGTTAATTTATGTAGAATAACAAACATATGGTGAAAACTCCACTAAGTAATTCTCATGAAACCCTGTGCTCCTCTGCTGTGCAATATACGTGATGCAAAGATCAGAAAAATGATCAGTGTTAGATGGGTTCTGCCCTACTTTGCTGTAAGGCTCTAAGGTTGGGGTCAGATGAGCGTCTTTGAGAGCGGAAGGAACGTGTCACGGTGGCCCATGTCCGTGGAAGTGTTGCGCCTTCGCCCCATGTCCAGGGAAGTGTTGCGCCTTCTCCCTGGGTGCAGTTGTCACAGCAGCTGATATACGGAACACTTTGGTCCTGGGTACTGTTTACTATAGGACAGAGAATGGTGGCGCACGGCAACCATTTGAGCTAACACATCCGCCAACCATGTCAGGAAGTCAGCCTGCGAATCAGACATCTTAAGCAAAGATGGGAACCAATAGCAGCACTCTATCAGTGATCCTATGGGAGAACGGGGCGTTTCCTCTGATTACCAATGATCTCCTGGCTCCATTTAAAGGGCTTCCTGTCTCTTTGTAATTGCCCTAGCGTGGTTTCACGTCACCTAGTGCCTTGTTGCTGCGTATATATATTATATTATATATATTTCTCTGATAGTTTCTCTGGTTCTTTGATCCTGGCTTGTCCTGACTATCCTGACCTCTGGCACCCCGACCTTTGGCTTTGTTACATGGTCTTCCAGCACTCTGTTGCCCATTTAACCTTTTGCTTGCCAGTTTACTGTTTTAACCCGGCCATATTCAAGGACCGGTTAGTTAGGGTTTATGTACTATTTTAGTCCTTCCACTCTGACGCCCGTCTGGCCACCTCGATGGGCGCAGTTAGTGCACTCAGTGCTGCAAGACTTGATCCTCCTATGGAGAATCGTGCTTTGCAGCCCCGTCCAACACGTGTCTAGCGGTTTGACGGGGAGGCTTTCTGCACGTCTCCTTGTAGGGCGCGCAATTCGAGCACGCGCTACAGTGTTTGACCAGTCCCATCGAAGTGCCACAACACTGCGACATACACCGGGAGGCACGTCAGTATGGGCACACCTAGAGCGCTCATCTGACCCCGGCCTAAGTTGAGCAATCGTTACAGCTAAGGTCATTCCTAGTCAAGCGGTATAATCGGGACTACTCTGATCAGCCACAACATTTAAACCACTGAGGAAGCGAGGTGAATAAGAGTGATTCAATCATTACAATGGCAACTATCGAGCGGTGGTATATACAGTAATACCTTGGTTTATGAGCATAATTCGTTCCAGAAGCTTGCTTGTAATCCAAAACGCTCTTAAACCAAAGCAAATTTCTCCATAAGAAATCATGGAAACACTGACGATTGGTTCCACAACCATTTATTCATATGATTGAAAATGAGTACAGTAATACAAAATACTGTACAGTATAAAGGAAAAATGAATCCACAGCAACTGTACAGTAATGTGCAGTAGGGATGTGCGTTTCGGAATTTCGGAATTTTCACGAAATTTCCCGATTTGTGTCTTCGGATTCGGCCGAATTTCCGAATCGGATCGGACCCGAAAACCGACAGATCCGAAAAGTTTTCCGAGCCGAAACGAAAATTTTTCGGATTTTTCGAATGGACTTGAAATGTGTCAAATCGAAATTTATTTTTGCTCTATTCATGATTTCGGTTCCATCCGTGATTTCCGTTCCATTTCGGTAATTCTGGAAATCGTATATTTAACTATTATCGGTTATATCGCTGATTCTGTAAATTTTGTATTTGTAAATGCGTATCACTTGTTTCTTGTGGCATTTGGGTCAGTTTAGCGTTTTTTAAATCGTTTTGTTCATTTTTTTTGTTCCTTGGCATTCATACCATTTTAATATGATTAAAAAAAGTAAAGCATAGTAGTTTACGTCAAAACGAATAGAGTTAGACACTTTGAAACAAGGAGAACAGACGTTCCGAAAAAAACGAAAATTTCCAAAATCACGAAAAGTCGATACAAAAAACGAGCAAAGTGACCCGAAAATACGAAAAACGGTCGATATTCCGAAAAAAAAATGTACACGAAAAACGAGTCGAACCGAACCGAAACAGAAATCGGTCGAAACGAGCCGAATCGAAAATTTTAAACATCCGAACAAATCGAACCGAATCGAACCGAAAAAAAAATCGGTGCACAAGCCTAATGTGCAGTGTCTGAGTATATTACAGAGCTCTATAGCAATAAAACTTACAGTAATGTGCAGTATCTATGAGCATATCACAGCGATCCATAGCAATAAAATTTACAGCAATGTGCATTGTGTAGGAGGGTATCACAGTGCTCCACCGCAATAAACCTCAGAGTACTCCAATAACCCTCAGAGTACTGTAATGTGTGCTGTTACACACAGGAGGAACAGAGGACAGGGCCAGATTGCCAGTGCCACCTCTTCATCTGTTTACCTAGTAGGGGGAAACTGAAATGGTAGCCAGAAATAGAGCAGAGGCTAGCAGCACTCCTAATCTCTCTAGCACATACAAATTTACTGTACTTTCTCCTGTAACTGGTGGTTGGTGTCAGCGAGACACACTTGATGACAGGGCTCTTGATGAGAGATGATGTGAGACGAGTGGCTGGTGATTAGATCCGCCCCCACCTTTCACACACACTCTGCTCATATTTTGCTCGTAATGCAAGACGGCGCTCGTAATCCAAGGCAAAAATTAGTAAAAAGAGTTGCTCGTTATCCAAAACACTCCCACACCAAGTTACTCGTAATCCAAGGTATCACTGTATTGGGCAACAAAGGAACAGTCAGTTTTTGAATTTCATGTGTTGGAAGCAAGCAAAAAGATCAGAGTGACTTTGGCAAGGACCATGGCTAGATGACTGGGTCAGAACCTCTCCAAAATGGCATGTCTGGTGGGCTGTTCAGGGTATGCAGTGGTCAGTACAAGTAAGGACAACTGACATTGGGGTCATGGACAGGCATCCTAGGGTCATTGATGCACGTAGTGTGCCTGTCTGGACCAATCACAGAGAAGCGCTACTGTAGCTGAAAAGCGCAATGCTGGCCTTGATAGAAAGGTGTCAGAACACGCTAGGCTTGTGCACCAATTTTTTTTTCGGTTCGATTCGGTTCGATTTTTCGGATGTTTAAACTTTTCGATTCGGCTCGTTTCGACCGATTTCTGTTTCGGTTCGGCTCAACTCGTTTTTCGTGTACATTTTTTTTTTCGGAATATCGACCATTTTTCGTATTTTCGTGTCACTTAGCTCGTTTTTTGTATCGACTTTTCGTGATTTCGGAAATTTTCGTTTTTTCGGAACGTCTGTTCTCCTCGTTTCAAAGCAATAAATTTCGATTTGACACATTTCAAGTCCATTCGAAAATTCCGAAAATATTTCGTTTCGGCTCGGAAAACTTTTCGGATCTGCCGTTTTCGGATCTAAAAATTTTCGGAAAATCGGCCGCATCCGAAAACATGAATCGGGAAATTTCGTGAAAATTCCGAAATTCCGAAACGCACATCCCTAGAACACGCTTGACATGTACCACCTACCTAGTGATTGTTGTGGACCACGTAACGTTTTCTGATGGCAGTGGCCTCCTTCAGCAGGAGAATGTAACCTGCTCCACTATAAATTGTTTAGGAATGGTCTGAGGAACATGACAAATATTTCAAGGTGTTGCATTGGCCTCCAAATTCCCCACCTATCAATTTGCAGGACTTAAAGGACGCCAGACTTGGTGCCAGATACTACGGGGCACATCTAGAGGTCTTGTGGGGTTCAAGCCTAGATGCATCAGAGATATTTTGGCAGCGAGAGGGAGACTTACATGATATTAGGTGGTTTAACTATTGTGGCTGATCAGTGTAATCACGCTGACTGTCTATGTTGTGAAAGGAAGCTGACTTGGCAGAGACGCCCTGTTTTGGTCCTGAGCTCCTTCACATATTGCGCAACCCTCAACCATAATTCAATATGTATATATTACAAGAGGGTAATAATTTGATCAAGGAAGTTAATTTGGGATTATCATCAAACCTTGATGAAAGAAAAGTGCCTGAATTCTGCATAATGCAGAGCAAAAATTTTCACTCAACCCATCACCATATATGTCATTATATATCCAAAAAAACACAGAAGTGTCACAACACTAATAATCCCACTTATAGCTAAAAAATACATATTTTTGCATTCTGATTCAGAAACCATGATAATTAGAAAAATAACCTTCAAATACTTATGAGGTGGGAATGTATTGAAGGGTTTCTGTGTGGTGTTGCACTCTCAAATTTGAAGATCCTTATCACAAAAACATAACAAGACATAACGTTAGACTTTATTGCACTGAAACTCTGTGCATTTTTTATTATGTTCCTGTAACCTGTGTAATGCTTCTTAAGAGTTTTGTAGGCTGTATAAAATGCAGTAGCTACACGGTACATGTTTAGCTCAAAGCAAAAATGTATTTGTAGTGTTGCATTATAAACACTAGAGGGAACTGTTGTCTTGCTGTATTATTTAAGTAGTTTATATCCTACAAAGTTAAACTGCTCTAGTAAGCTTAATTTAAATGGTATTCAGAAACTAAAGGCTTTTTAAACAATCTTTTTCTATTATTTTATGCAGTCTCCATTTATTTTTCATTTTTATTCCTTTTTTTATGTAAGCGAAAAGTTATTTTCATTGTCATGTGATATTGGGGAATGAAAGGATAAATATACAGTATTTACACATATGTATATTTATTTATTTATAAAGTATTTTACCAGGAAGGATACATTGAGATTTCTCTTATTTTCAAGTATGTCCTGGGTTCAAGAACATTGACATTTTTACAGTCGTTACAGAAATACAAAGTAATAAATGCAAGATCTTAAAACAAAACACAAATACTGTATATAGATTAACACAGAAAATAAATATGTAGGAAATATAGTCACTATGAGTCAAGGTATACTGATAGGGATCTCTTGAGTGACTTTAGACTGGGGGAAGATTTGATGGTGTCTGGGAGGTTATTCCACAATTGCGGTGCTCTGTAGGAAAATGAAGATCGAGCCACTTTCTTTTTGTATTGCGGCACTGCAAGTAAGGTCCTGGATCGGGGGTTCCTGGATCATCATTGGCTAGTTATTATGGTGTACAGTTTAAAATACAGGGTTATTCAAAAAGAATGAACCGATTTCTTTACGCAATATTTTATTAAGGAAAAGTAATACAAAACTCCAGCCAAGTCACAAGTATTATACTCCCAATCAACTTTTATTTCCTGTCTTACAAGTGTTCAATGTGACCACCATCTGCAGCACGGGCAACATCAATGCGATAAGAGGATTCCTCCCAGGTGCGTATCAGCATATCACGATCCACTGAGTTGATCGCTGTTGTTATTCGATGTTTGAGGTTATCGAGGTTAGTGGGTAGCGGTGGAACTTAAACGCGATCTTTTACATATCCCCACAAGGAAGAAAAAAAATCACACACGATGAGGTCTGGGGATCTCACAGGCCAAGCACAAAGAGCAAGGTCATTGGCCCCCTTCCGACCAATCCATCGCTGGGGAACTTTTTCATTTAAAAAAGCTCGAACCATTAGGTGCCAAAGGGGTGGTGCTCCATCTTGTTGAAAAATTAATCGGCACAGTCAATCGTCACAATGTGCGTATTTGGGGACCGAGCACCCACATGAAACAGTTGAGCACGAAAGAGATACCCCTAAGGGCAACGTCTTGTATGCTGTGTCTCAGAACAAGGTTTATGGTCCCTTTTTCTTTGAAGGAAACACCGTTACAGGACAAACCTGACAAACCTGACAAACCTCTCGATATGCTCCAAAACGTGCTCTTCACTTCACTGCAAGCAGATTCACATGACTTCATTTTTCAACAAGATGGAGCACCGCCCCATTGGCACCTAATGGTTCCAGCTTTTTTAAATGAAAAAGTGCCCCAGCGATGGATTGGTCAGAAGGGGACCAATGACCTTGCTCTTTGTGCTTGGCCTGTGAGATCCCCAGACCTCAACGTGTGTGACTTTTTTTTCTTTCTTGTGGGGATATGTAAAAGATCGCGTTTAAGTTCCACCGCTACCCACTAACCTCGATAACCTTAAACATCGAATAACAACAGCGATCAACTCCGTGGATCGTGATATGATGATACGCACCTGGGAGGAATCCTCTTATCGCATTGATGTTGCCCGTGCTGCAGATGGTGGTCACATTGAACACTCGTAAGACAGGAAATAAAAGTTGATTGTGAGTAGAATACTTGTAACTTGGCTGGAGTTTTGTATTACTTTACTCAATATTTTATTAAGGAAAAGAAATCTGTTCATTCTCTTTGAATAACCCTGTATTGAGGTACATTTTTTGGCTGTTTGGGCCTTATGGCCTATATTTCACTGCTTCCTCGTCTGTCTTTGTATGGCTGCATGATTGTGTAAATGGCTGTGTATGGCTTCAGCTGTGTGCCTTGTTTGTGTGATCATATATACATCTGAAGGATGGAATTACGCCATCATACCACGTGGCATCCAGTTACTGTTCATATTACCTCATGGTATCTCATTTACATTCGTGTAATGGACTCGAGTGTGTTACTCATTTTCAGTGCATTCGGAAAGTATTCACACACCTTCATTCTTTCACCTCTTTATGTTGGATCCTTGTGCTAAAAATGTTTTTGTTCTTCACGTCAGTTCGTACTCTGTGCCCCGTAACGACAAAATAAAAACGCATTAACCTTGCAAATGTATTACATTTATTAAGAGAAAGCTGAAATATCACATTGACGTACATTTTTAGACCTTTAACGACGTGCTTTGTTGAAGCACCCTATTGCAGTGATTAAAGCCTTTTGGGTTGGTTGTGATTCCTTCGCACACCTGGATTTTGGGTACTTTCTACCAGCCATCCATACAAATCCTCTAAAGCCATTTTTATATCTCCCCAGAAATTTTAGATTGGGTTAAAATCCAGGTTCTGGCTGGACCAATCAAGAACATCAAGGAGAGTCAATCTGCTGTGTGCTTACGGTTTTTCTCGTGTTGGAAGCACTCTGGACCAGTTTTTCACGAAGGTTCTTTGTATTTTGCTGCGTTCCCCGTTTCCTGAACACTGACCAGTCTCCCTCTAATATCACCCCCCCCAAGTTGCTCACATCTGCATGCGTCATTGTTACGATGGTATTTCGCTGGTGATGAGCTGTGCCTGGTTTCCTCCAGACATGATACTTTTGAGACCAAACAGACCAGAGAATCTTGTTTTTCACATTCTGAAAATCTTTCAGGTGCTTTTTTCAGATTCCAAGTAAACTTTGACGTGTCATGCAGTGAGGAGAGGACATCTTCTGGACAGTCTGTCATAAAGGTCAGATTGGTTTATGAGTCTTTCTGCAAATTTCTCCCATCTCCACACTCGATCTGTGGAGCTGTACCCAATAGATTCTTTGTTGCCTCTCTTAGGTCCTAGGAAGAGTCCTGATCGTTCCAAATTTCTTCTGTTCAAGAATAATTGAGACCACTGTGGTCTCGAGAACCTTGAATGCAGTCAAAGTGTTTTTGTAGCCTTCCCCAGATCTGTGCCTCAACACACTCCTGTCTGTAAACGTTGCAGGCAGCTTGGACCTCATGTCTTGGTTTTTGCTCGGATATGCAGTTACTCCTGTGACACCTTTTAAAAACGTGTGTGCGCCTCTCAAAATCACGTCTAGTTAATTGAATTTTTTCAACAGGTGGTCTTCAAACAAATTGTAGAAACCTCAAAAATTATCCAGATAAATGGGATGTATCGGAGCTAAATTTCAAGGAAATTGTCTAAATACTTGTATGGGGGTAAATAAAAGATGGACATTTGTAGTGTTGTCAAGAACCTTTGTTTTGGTTTGTCTTTGAGTTTTCAGCGTAGATACATGTTGAACAAAAACATTTTAAACCATTTTAGCATAAGGCTGCAACATAAAAAAAATTATGAAATAATTAAAGGGGTTTGAATACTTTTGTAATACACCGTACATTAGTTTCAAACCTGCCCCTATAATTGGCTTGGTTTCAATGTGACATGAAGGATTTGCAATCCCTACCTAGTTGAGATGTCCTAATGCAAACCTTAGATGAAAAAGTCGAGCTCAGGTTGCCTCTTGACATCTGAAACCTTAAACGTTTGTCTTTGACAAAATGGAATAGTGAACATTTGTTCAGGTAACATCACTGACGCCTGGCATAGAAATCTATCGCAATCTTTCTTGGTTGTAGGATTTGAAGAGTCTACTTGATGCAGCCCACTTTATGATTTTTCTCTCTAAATTCAAGGTCTATACATTAACAAATTATTTGGAATAATCAATTCTCTGGTAAACATACCCCAGACATAGAATTTGCTTTGGAAGCTTTACCGGGGCCTTGGTTAAGTTGGGGAATCTACCTCAAAGTGTCGTTATCTGTCTAAGGAGGGCACAACATAGATTAAAAATAAATTAAAAAGCAATATATTTCATTTATTTACTTACTTACAGGCACTGACCATCTGGATCAACTACAATTTCCAGAAGACACATTATTTCGTCCCAATAGAATGGTAAAAATAAAACGTCACTTTTATTGGACAGGGACCAATGTGGTGATAACAGCGTTGTGTCATTGAACTGAGCAGACTTCTGGGCAAAGCAGCTCAAATATTGTGACCTTCAAAAATGTCTACTGCGGATTTGTTCCAGGTATCTCGGAGTCAAAAGGGTAAATCCAGATATGGACCCCTTGGTCCGAGACACCTAGAGAGGTATCAGCTATACCCTCCTGACGAGGCATAAGTAGGCTGAAAAGATCGTCAGGGGTTGCTGCAGCTTTCAAACAGAGGAGGCTTCCTTGGCATTTCATTATCATTATATCAGTCTGATTTGCATATGGCATAGCCTTCTTTGTAATGGCACCATTGAATTGAATGGGGGTCCACCGTAGGGCAGGCCATTACTGCTGTTGCCCATTCTAAGTGCTCTCAAATTTGTTTTTGTTCACTCTAAGAAGAGGAAGGACTAGATTGGGGGGGGGGGGGGAGTAAAAGGACAGGATGAGAAGACGATGGAGTGAGGCAATGAAGGCCACTTAATAAACAAATGTTCACCTACATCTCAGGGTCAATCCAGGTTTCTGTGGGAGAAAACAAAAGATCACCTTATTAGTCCTAACTATACAGAGATGCATCTGTATTTTGAATGTTTATGCTCATCTGCATGAGATTCCATATGAGTAAATTCAACAAGGATTCGAGTCACTGCAACAAACTTACTTTATATTAGTGCTGGTAATGCGGTTGTGGCTGCGGAAAACAATAAAAAGGACCACTAAGCTTATAAATGGGGGACATGGTACTGCAGGGATTGATTACTAGCTCCTCATGACACCTCTAATTCCCATTTTTAGCTTTGAATACCTTATTTCTAGAGCTGCATTCTCCCTCTGCACTCTTCTGAGGAATACGCATTCAGACATGGCTACTACACAATTTTTATGTATCGAGAGGTGATCCCAGCAAGAGCTGACAGCCTTCTGGGTGGAGGGAATCTCTCCACTTTGGAAGGTTGTTCTAGTCCCGTGGGATAGCTAGGAGGACACTCAGCTCACCATGGCCAATTACGTTAATGTGGGTAAAGTGTCCCTTTAATGAAATGACTAATACAGTGCTGTCAAACTCCAGCCACCCAGATGTTTCTGAACTGCAACTCTCGATTTCCTGCCCATCTGTTGCATTGAAAGAATTTTGGTAATTGTAGGTACAAGGGCTTAGAAATGTATTTGAGAGGTGCGGGCCTGAAGTTTCATATTGTTTCCCTGCCTTTTCCTTTGTCAACATCACCCTGTATGTACAATTCTAGACGCAGGATGTTTATGTATTCTGTACTCTATTCCCTGATGTCTGTGTTATATTAATATTCCCTTATGCATTTATTGTATAGTCTGCCGTGGTATATACTGTGCTATTTTTCCTATGTGTATTTGTGAGTAATGGATTCCTTTGTTTTCACATGCTTCCATTAACCCCTCCCCTTCCCCCGCAACCAGCTTTACCCAGATCACTGTGCTACTTCGTGATCCTTTGTTTCAACGCTGGGTGTGTTTCCATTGTCTTTATACCTCCCCCCTCTGTGTGTGTTTTTCCCAATTGTAAAATGTAAATAAAGTCAGTCCCAGTTTGGTTTTCACCATAGGAGGATCTCCTGTATTGAGTGGGTTTGGGCCAGAATCAGTACTCCTGTGGGATACTGACAGCGAGGGGAGCATTCTGCACGTGGGCCCAGGACAGCCCACGATATAGTAGGCATTAACATCAGGGATGGGGGATATTAACCCTGGAATAATAGATACAACATTAATACTTCGGAGTTTTAGGATTACGATCAAATATGTGGTTAATGAAAATACAAGCTGATACAATAGTAAATGACACAATTTATTTTAATTCATATTAGACACTTTACTGAAAAGGAATAAAAAGGACATACATTTAGTTACAATAGACTTAACACAGACTTAATGACAGGAAATACGTAAGGTTACTACAGCATCTTTTTGTAGGTGCTTGTGCTATAGCTGGATCAGAAGGTCTTTGTGCAAATATATATTTATGAGTTGGAGTTTTATACTCAACAGGATAAAATGCATATGTCTCCCCTTTAGAAACAAGTCCTAATTCACACCTTAAGAAGACGATTAGGTGTACCATACTACTCACAGCCCATGCTGGTCCCACACTGTGCTGTCCATAGTAACAGCTCTGATTTCTCCCATGATAATCTTTATCACAAAGCATCACAATAAAAGTTATCTCAGCAACATCTCAGTGTGTTAAAGGACATTTAATATTTTAGGATATTTGGTCATCTTTTAAATTTACATTCAATATAAATATATTAAATCATTCAAATGTGAGACCTGTAGAGAATTTTGTAACCTATAAATGCGACTTTCTTTTTGCAAGAGGCTACATTATGCAAGTTGTGTTGAATAATTTCTTGGATATACAAAAATAACTTTGGACCATATTGTTGTTTTTTTGGGGTTTTCTTTAAAAGGATTTTACCAGGAAGGATACATTGAGATTTCTCTTGTTTTCAAGTATATCCTGGGTGGTGACTATGTACCGTTAAGTGTCTTGCCCAAGGACACTTCGGCTGGGTTCACACTTGGACGTATCGCTGCGTCGCGCAATGCGCGCGTTTTTTTAATTTATTTATTTTTTACACACGTTCGCGCATACGAAAAACCGCGCAATCGCGCATTTCAGTGCGTTCGTGGCTATGTTTATGGCCGCGAACGCACTGCTGTATGCCCGAAAAGAAGCTCCCAGACTTCTTTGGGCGCAGGACGTTTTAAAGCACGCTCCTGCACACTTTAAACCTCCCAGGTGTGAATGGGTCCCATTGACGAACACGCTTTAAAACGTCTAGGTGTGTACGGGGCCTTACTGTAGCTTTATGATCAGCACTTGATGAAGTCCTTTCCATTTCTAGTTGCCCCTAAATTGTATATTGAGCCTGGCTCTGGAAATTACAGATTTCATAGGTTGTATTACTACCATGCCCCTCACCATTTCTGATACAAATATAGTGATAGATGATAGTGACCCTGACCTATAATAAGATGGGTTTGAAAAACAATAGGGGTTTCCAACTCTTGCAGAATGTACCCTCATCGGAGCAAGGTCCTCCACACCTCTCACCCGTCTTTCCAAGTTTGTAGTTTTGTTAGCTTAATCCAAATTTTATTTTATTGTAAAGCACTGTGGAAAGTGTTGTGCTGTATAAATAATGCTGACAAGAAGCGGTGTATACGGGTGTTGCATAGCATGCCAATCTCGCGGCCCATAGAAGTGTCTGAATTTACTCATTGGCCATTACTCTAATTTATGCCCAGCACCGAAATGCTCCTATTCTCTACTGCTCCTCGTTAAATAGGACATTTCCTTAGTGGACCGGGGGTTCACATACAAATTTGTCTCTGGCTGTGTTTCTCTATAGAATCGTTTCCACGCGATGACAATCAGTGATGTAAACAGCTGTAATATGTGGTTTAACAGAACAGGTAACAAGAGGAATTACATTTTTTTTTTTTCACATTTATTTTCCGAAAGTAAAAGTTTTCAAAAATGTTAAATTTGTAGCAAAACATCTACAAATGTAATGAAGAAAAAAAAAAGCATACCACAGAAGCAGCACAATAGATTATCCAATTCCACCCACAAAAGGTTTACAGGCAGGAAATTGCTAGAAAACCCCTTTTGTACAGTAATAAATGTGAAGAGGGAAAAAAAAACTACAGTAGTTAAAAGTCAATAATTCACAATCCGTCCTAAAACTCCGCTGTAACATTGCGCTTGTGTGTTTCCTTGTGATGATGAGGATTAAAAAAAAAGGAATCTGACTGGCAGAAAGGTTACATTTCAAAAGAGGTAAATGGATCCAACATTTCATGCGCTGCATTCAGAGATCAGTGTTTATGTAATAAAATAAGGGGAGGGGGTGCTCTCTGAGAGAAATACCTGCAAATGTAACACTGCTTAGTAAATGACCCTTAGGCTGCGGTTACACGAGCGCACTGAGTGCATCCATGTGACCACACTTCCCGGCGTCCGTCGCAGCTTTGTGAAGGCTGGACGGGGAAGGCCACATGTTGTAGCGTGCGCATGAATTGCGCGCACTACCACCAGATGTCATTTCAGCCTCCCCATCAAAAAGATACGAAGACGGACCCTGACAGGACTACAAAGCGCGATCCTCCACAGGAGGATGTTGCTTTGTAGCGCTGAGCGCACTAACTACGCTCAGTGAGGTGGCCACATCAGGCATCAGAGTGGAAGGAACGTCCACTCTCACGGACGTTCCTTCCGCTCAAAGAACGCTCGTGTGGCCGCAGCCTTAAGCATTGCTGTGCTCTGGTAGGATCTATCCATGGAAGGAAGGAGTAGCTCCATGTTAAATAGTATTACTACATGATGCCCATACATTAAAAGGGCGAAGAGGTTTATACGACAAAAAACTGCGAGCAAGTGAAAAATTGCACCTGATACTTACTTACTTGAGGTCCTCTTGAAGATTCTGACATTTACAACAAAGTGATATGATAAAGAGCAAACTTTGTTGCTTTCCTTTATTTTACTTGTTTTATATTTCCTAGTTAATCCCTAAAAAGAGAGGTGTTTGATATCTGACTTAACCTCAAAAATATGGTGTATATTATGTCACGCACTTGGGCACCCTTTGAATATTTTGTATATTTTTTGTGCGATGTCAGAGATCAGAGTGTGAGAGATTTGTGCATTTAACTGTATTTAATACAATTTAACGCACTTTAGGTTTAAACCATTACATCTTTACAAGGCCAGGTTTGCCAAGCAGTGTTCAGCAACGAGTCAAGTAATCTTATGCGAGATTTTATCCAATGAGATAGCATAGCTCAGTAAAGATTACTTGCTTAGGATCCAAATGTATTTTTCCTGATTAAATCAACATGGAATTGCACATTAGCATTTTATATTCTTGGATTCCATGGGAGCTAGAGGAAGCCATCAGACTGTATGATACATGTATATTGGAAAAATGTCAATGCAGCCACCATAAACAAATGAGATCAGTCCACCGCTTAGTGTCTCCAGCAGCATAGATGAATATTCTTGGGTCCAGTCATCCCTCGTTCTGTTGAGGGATCACAGATAAGGCCACTGTGTATTGCATTTCCACAGGTACGACAGTACAGTAATGACTTCTGAGATGACACACGATAAAGAACACACATTGAAATGCCTCACTCATCAGTATGGAGGCTCAGGTCTACAATGTCCACTCTAATACCCATAGTCTATAGTGAGGTACAGTATCACATCCAATGTTTATGGAGATTCAGGTCACATACAGTGTGCGGTTGCATGGAGAGAGGATTACTGTGCACATACCCGTTATCTATGGAAAATTTAAATAGATTGTCCGTACATCCTGAGCATATCATCCATTCTGAAATCAATTCAAGCGTAAGGCACTCTCGGCTGTGCATGGGATGTCACCGTAGTGAAAACGGCAGCAATAGATGAGCAGTGGTCTTGGTCTCAGATGGTAAGAGGCTGTCCTAACAGCAGTGCATATGTCCAGTGCAATGGACCTGCAAAGCAAAGCCCAAATCTCCAGTCCATGGCCTCCTCTATAGAATGCATATTTCCCACAGCTGGGCTTGCTTTCCCTCCGTCACTTGGCTCAGGATTACATGTTGCTGGTCATACTGGTTACCCCCTAAAAGAAAGAATGAAAATACATCTTAGCCATGTCACATGAATATAGCAACTGCAACTTTTACATTTTTTTTCCTTCTTAGTCATTATGTACAAAGTAAAATAAAAAAAATCCTCCTTTTATACATGGTTTTCTCTCTGGTTTCCTCTAAACAGAGGTCACGTTTTAATGTTTGTAAATAAAGCGCATTCCTTTAATTCGGTGAAGGTGCACTCATCGTGGAGCAATCACTAGTGAACATAAACTGAGAAAAAGCTGTAGGCCCTGTCTTCTCAGATGGACAAATGAGGACTTTGTGATTACCTCTTTTTTCACGCCTCACCAGGTCCAGGGGCGGATCTAGGGGGGGCAAGGGGGCAACGGGGCAATCCCCCCCCCCCCGAGAAAATATTGCAGAGTGCTTTTCGGTTTTCGAGTGGCCGCCAGCATGAAGCTCGGTCGCTTCGCCTGGGAGATCTCGTGAACTTCAGGGATCTCGCGAGACCGTAGCTTGCGCGTTTTCGCAGGCAAGCAGCTGAGCTTCATGCCCGTTCGTGCAGAGAAAAGCACTTGGAGGGGCCTGGCCTGGGGCAGACAGCAGAAGAACGATGGAAGCACGTGAACTGGGGCAATATATATCCATGTGAACTGGGGCCACTATATATCCATGTGAACTGGGACAATATATCCATATGAGCTGGGGCCACTATATATCCATGTGAGCTGGGGCCACTATATCTCCATGTGAGCTGAGGCAAAATATATCCATGTGAGCTGGGACAATATATCTCCATGTGAGCTGGGACAATATATCTCCATGTGAGCTGGGACAATATATCTCCATGTGAGCTGGGGACACTATATATCTCCATGTGAGCTGGGGACACTATATATCCATGTGAGCTGGGGACACTATATATCCATGTGAGCTGGGGACACTATATATCCATGTGAGCTGGGGACACTATATATCCATGTGAGCTGGGGACACTATATATCCATGTGAGCTGGGGACACTATATATCCATGTGAGCTGGGGCACTATATATCCATGTGAGCTGGGGCACTATATATCCATGTGAGCTGAGGCAATATATATCCATGTGAGCTGGGACACAATATATATCCATGTGAGCTGGGACACAATATATCTCCATGTGAGCTGGGGACACTATATATCCATGTGAGCTGGGGACACTATATATCCATGTGAGCTGGGGACACTATATATCCATGTGAGCTGGGGACACTATATATCCATGTTAGCTGGGGACACTATATATCCATGTGAGCTGGGGACACTATATATCCATGTGAGCTGGGGACACTATATATCCATGTGTGAGCTGGGGCACTATATATCCATGTGTGAGCTGGGCTGGGGCAATATTTATATATATATCCATGTGTGAGCTGGGGCAATATATATATATCCATGTGTGCGCTGGGCTGGGGCAATACATATATATATATATCCATGTGTGAGCTGAGGCAATACATATATATATCCATGTGTGAGCTGAGGCAATACATATATATCCATATGTGAGCTGGGCTGGGGCACTATATATATATATCCATGTGTGAGCTGGGCTAATATATATATATATATATATCCATGTGTGAGGTGGGCTAATATATACATATCCATGTGTGAGCTGGGCTGGGGCAATATATATATCCATGTGAGAGCTGGGTTGGGGCAATGGAGATATATATATATATATATCCATGTGTGAGCTGGGCTGGGGCAATCTATATATCCATGTGTGAGCTGGGCTGGGGCAATCTATATATCCATGTGTGAGCTGGGGTAATATATATCCATGTGAGCTGGGGGAAATATATTACATGTGAGCTGGGAGGGGGGTACCCTGGGCCCATGGTATGGAAAGGATTCGCAGGGCTGTGCAGATGGGGTGCCATGTGTGTCCTGCCAGCATGGAAAGGGTGCACTGGGTAGCCCGCACCTGGGTTACCCTACACTGCATAGCTTCAAGGGGTATGTACTGGGAGGGGGGGTACCCTGGGCTCCTCATATGGAAAGGATTCGCAGGGCTCATGAGCCACATGAGGACAGACCCTGTGCAATGTTCTGGGGAGAGTGAGTGTAACGAGCACAGCTTGCGATTAGACGCGTCTCTGCCTGTCACTGCAAACCCAACACCAGCTCTTAACCAAAACTGGTAGAGTGACCCCCGCCCCCAACCTGTGTCTGGATCCGCCACTGACCAGGTCTGTGTTTCAATACATCACGTAAAAAAATCCCAGCTGCTGGTCCATCATTAACTTTTAGAGTTTTATGTTGTCAGACTTTGTTTAGTTTTTCCCCTCATTTTAGCTTTTCCAGGATTATGTGAAGGTATTCTACTTCACTGGCAGAATCAAAATAACTAAAGCCAGATGAGTTAGAACAAAAAGTCATGCTAAAAACAGATGCATCTCCCCAGATTCACACAAGAAATACGGTATGTAAAATACAGTAAGCTATTTCTCGGAAAAACAGAATATATTGGGCAAAATACCCGATGCACGGCAAAAGCCAATGGAAAGCTGGTTTCTATTAGTTCTGTCAAAACTCCACCCATTCAGCTGTATTTCATAAGTTCACTGTTCAAATATCCATGGGTTAATGCTGTGTAAACTACACACAAAAAATCCCCAAAAACAGGCAAGTCCTTGCAGAACACTGTCAGGAAACATGAAACAAGACCTGGGGCTGTAACTGCTTGTTCCATTCTCTTGCTCAATTACGGTTTTATATAATTAGTCACGATTTATCTGTCATGGAAGATTAAAAGATTTCACAAACACGTTCCATTTGGAATCCTGGGAGAAAGATCACTCAACACCTCGAAAACATAGTGATTCAATGATATCCATCACGTTTGTGTTGTGGATAAATCTTTCCATCACCAGGCAGGATGTGTTATTTCAGTGAGGGGCACTTTACTGCAGGGAGCACAGCCTACACCCGGATGGATTGCAGTTCATCCAAAGACACCAATATACAGGGTTATTCAAAAGCACCAAAATCTCGGTGCACTTTTGTTCCCTGCACTTCAGGGAAATCAAATTCCCTGACCCTGCAGTGAATCCAGCAGTCACCACAGGGTCCCCGAAGTGCAGGAAAAACCGCTGCAAAACTGTCAGAAAACATCCAATCCGATAAGCCGCCGAAAACCCGCCATACGTGTCTGAAAAAAGCTGACGATCCGCTGAACACAGTGCCGAACAGCTGCCGGAAAAAGCTGACAAACCGGGTTATAATAAACAAATAAAAAAAGGAAAAATGATTGCAACTTTTAAACGCAGTTTGCTAAAAAACTACTGGATGAAAATGTCTGGAATTAACATATAATGTCTTATGAATAATAAAAAGGACTGTTACAGAAAAAAACGCTTAAATTTTTTTTTTTGTTTTAAAAAATATTTTTTTTTTTGCTGAAACTGCCTAACAAATAATAATAAAAAAAAGAAACTTTTTGCTGCACAATAAAAGAATGAACAGTTTAATAGATATTGAGTAAAATCGGGAATATTTTTAACATTGAAACCGATGGGATTCGCCTGAATAAATTTGTCCTTGGGCAAGACACCTAACGGTACATACTCGCCACCCAGGACATACTTGAAAACGAGAGAAATCTCAATGTATCCTTCCTTTCTCAAAAAAAAAACCCAACTGAACATCAGGACATTTCACTGACATTTTTCTGCTGGTCGGTGTTCTCTGACTAGATTAACCATTGCTTCTCTATGGGGATTTCACTGCTGCCGAAGATCACCTGGATTTCACTGTCAATTTACCAATATTTAGCAAATTGCTAGGTTTTAAATAGCTGAATGGCCCCGAAATTGCACTGTACGGGAAAATTCACCATATGGTGCAATTTCAGCTCTCTTTGAATAACTGTTAGAGATTAATGAAATATTTATCACATATCAATGAAAGTGCGGTTTATAGTTGTTTGTTCGCAGTCCTCTCCGTCAGAGGATGTGGGATGAAAGGCTTTATGTTTTCTGGGTGCGCTCAATACAATAGAATGATACTGGGTCTATCGCTTCATGTAAAAATGCAATAATCTTTAACAGAGGCATTTGCAAAGGCTAACACTCTTAGAGGTTAGGGGGGGGGGTGGGGTGGGGAGAGGCTAACCCTGTATCTAATCCCCGATCTTGCCATATTTACTAGAGAAAGATCTACATAAACGTCATACTAGCGTTTCAACCAATTATGTCTCAAACAAGTACATCAAGATACAAGGTGTACGGTAGGCGTCAGCAATCCTGGCCCTCCAGATGTTTTGGAACTACATTTCCCATGAGTCTCTGCCAGTCTAATGAGTGGCTGAGCATCGAAGGAGATGTAGTTCCAAAATATCTGGAGGGCCAAGGTTGCTTACCCCCGGCGTAAGGATATGAAAATAGTATAGTGCTGTTCAGTTCTTTTGACAGAAAACCCCCAAACACATTTGATTTCAACTGTGAAGCTGTTCTTTGCTTGGCCTCAAATAACGAGATAAAACAGAATCTTCTTGACAAGCCGAAGCAAAGAATGAATTACAAACGGCTAAGATGCTAAAGGAATTAGCGTTACAGTTTCCACGCAGATCAAACGGGGGGGGGGGGGGAAGCATTCCTGCCGTACACTTGCACGAGCGCACCAGTGTAATAAGAGAAGCTCCAGACGTTTAGGATTTCCTTTTTCTAAGGTTGTTTTGTTTTTTTCCTGTGCGAGAAATCGGAAATTCTGGAGGATGGACAATGAACGCAGCCATCCTGTAGGGTTGGTTTTCCCCAAAATGAAAAAGGGTCCATTTGTCAAATATTTGCAGTTAAAAAAAGAACTTGTGCACATCTGGCTTTATTCATATTATTACAACAAAAAGCTACTCAAGGCCCAATCAATCTCTCACTGTATACAGTACATTTCAACAGAAAGGGCACGAGCTGAACTACATAACCAGATACAGGGAGAGGTGCCATTAAAAACAAACGAGAAGCTGAAACGGCTGAGTGAGATCAGCCTCATCATAGTCCCTACTGACGTTATGTTGGATATGGAGCATTGCAGCAGATTAGGAATATGTAACCACTGACTGGCTTTTGCTTGGGGAGGGGGGGGGGAATAGAACATTTGACACATGGGAAGCATATTTAATACATAAAGGGTAACATGTCAACTTTGTACAGAGATTATTTTATCTATTTTAGAATAACAATGTAAATTTGTTCAGCGCTGCGGAATATGTTGGCTCTATAGACAATAACAAAGAATAATAAATTTGCTCATTTTTGATCTTTCATATATTTGTTTTTCTTTTACAGGGAGATTGCTGGGATGAAAGGTTCTAAACTATAGATGGGAGTCCTTTATCTTCTACAATGCCACATGGGTCTGCATTATCAGCAAACAGACAAAATGGGCTTACAGTAAATGTGATAAAGGTGGATAATATAAAATGATCATTCCCTGCTGATGGGGATTTGTAGTGATCATAATGAGATTATTAGAAATGCAGCTTCCACAAAAAGCTAACAGAACATGATAATAATATCTGTACGGTGCATAATGACTGTTTAAGGGAATTAGAACACATTGTATCTGTACTGTACCATGATTATAAACTCCTGAATCTTATCCCTGAACAGCCGTGAGGGACCCCAGAGCTCTCCCTTTTTTCTGCCCTTTCCTGGCTGCTGTAATGCAGCAGTAACGTTTGTTGAGCTGTTGCTCTTTGCAGATTCTGTACAGTAATCAAGGTGACAGGAGTGAGATCTCACTGACAATTTCATCTCTCCCCAGGAAGCACATTACATTAAAAGGGGATATTATTTGCTACTTTTCTCGATTTACAAATTTATTTTCGCTATCGTTAAAGTCCCTCTTCTCGCTTACCCCCACATCATGATTGAAGCCCTTTCTTTGTCCCCACCATTTCTATAATGCTAAAGATCCTGATGACAAAATACACTTGTCTTCCTCTACCCTAACTCCTATAGATTGTAAGCTCATCCAAGCAGGGCCCTCTAGGCACCTGTTTCTGTTCCTGTGTTTGTTTGAATTTTGTCTCGTTCCCATTGATTACTGTAAAGCGCTGCAGAAACTGTTGGCACAATATAAATGACGATAATAATAATAAGTCTTATCTTTATAAACCATTAAAAATGGGAGAAGGTGCCAAAAAACATTAAAGTATTCTAAGCTACATGACTGGAAATATTCATATCTGCATTAATTTACGGATTCATTATGCTGTACTTCATCATTTACATCGCCCCAAAAGCGCAAACAATATATATGTATGTGAGCCAACAGCTAAAGCAATGGGATGTCAGCTAATGGGTAAGAGCTGTAATTAATTTAATGATGGGTGGCATCCTAAAACTTTGAATTCTCACGTTAATGAAAGTTCTCATGCAATATGTGAGCATCACCTTTGATGTCTAAGACGAGGTTTGGCTTGGAGCGGCTGTATATCCTGCCGTCGGGATTGATGTTCCAGTGCGTGCTCGCTCCTGTTTGCTCCAGAGTCAAGCCAAGCTTGCTGCCAGCGGTAACCAGGCTCCCGGATGTTGCAAGGCTGCAATCCTCAGCAATCTGTGGAGCAAGCATACATGTATTCCTTTTAGGGTTGCCCTGCAGGCTTTACACTTAAGCAAAAATCTATTTCAAAACAGTATAAATAATTAAAAAAAACAAATATATTTTATACAACTGCCATATGTTCTAGAACAGGGTTTCCCAAACCTGCCCCCGGGACCCACAACCAGGCCAGATTTTACAGATCACCGTGGGGAAATACAGACTGAATCCTGCGATCACGGAGCAGCAAATCATATCACCTGTGCTGTGCTTCAGATATCTTGAAAACCTGGCGTGTCAGCGGGTCCTGAGGACAGGTTTGGGTAACACTGCTCTAGAGGGAGTGCCATAAGGCAAGCTGATCACAAAGTGTGGCCTTCCATTCCCTACATCCCCTGCGATCACCTTGATGCGGAGATAAGTTTCCTGTAGCTCACATGCATAGTAAGAGTGTTCTCCATGTGAGCAACAGCATTCTGTGCACATCAACGTGCAGCTCAGTTCCAATACTGTGAGCCGATAGTCTATTTTTTGCACGCTAGTGTTATATAAAGTTATAGAAGTTGTTGTGTAAATTACCATAATTGTCACTTTTATGTGGTGATCTGGTTTTATTATGTTTGTTGTGTGTATGAGACACAATATTGTGGTCATGTTCTGTGTCCTCATTGTTTTTAACTTGTTGACACAATAAAGGTTACATTCTAATAACAGGTAGACACTTTGTTTCTTCCTGGGCAACCTAGGAGGATATTTGGGATTATATACAGTCAGGTCCAGAAATATTGGGACATCGACACAATTCTAACATCTTTGGCTCTATGCACCACCACAATGGAGTTGGAATGAAACAAACACAATGTGCTTTAACTGCAGACTGTCAGCTTTAATTTGAGGGTATGTACATCCAACTCAGGTGAACGGTGTACGACTTACAGCAGTTTGCAGATGTGCCTCCCACTTGTTAAGGGACCAAAGGTAATGAGACAATTGGCTTCTCAGCTGTTCCATGGCCAGGTGTGTGATATTCCCTCATTACCCCAATTACAATGTGCAGATAAAAGGCCCATAGTTAATTTCAAGTGTGCTATTTGCATTTGGAATCTGTTGCTGTCAACTCTCAAGATGAGATCCAAAGAGCTGTCACTATCAGTGAAGCAAGCCATCATTAAGCTGAAGAAACAAAACAAACCCATCAGAGAGATAGCAAGAACATTAGGCGTGGCCAAAACAACTGTTTGGAACATTCTCAAAAAGAAGGAACGCACCGTGAGCTCAGCAACACCAAAAGACCCGGTTGACCACGGAAAACAACTGTGGTGGATGACTGAAGAATTCTTTCCCTGGTGAAGAGAACACCCTTCACAACAGTTGGCCAGATCAAGAACACTCGCCAGGAGGTAGGTGTATGTGTGTCAAAGTCAAAAATCAAGAGAAGACTTCACCAGAGTCAATACAGAGGGTTCACCACAAGATGTAAACCATTGGTGAGCCTCAAAAACAGGAAGGCCAGATTAGAGTTTGCCAAACAACACCTAACAAAGCCTTCACAGTTCTGGAACAAGATACTATGGACAGATGAGACCAAGATCAACTTATACCAGAGTGATGGGAAGAGAAGAGTATGGAGAAGGAAAGGAACTGCTCATGAGCCTAAGCATACCACCTCATCAGTGAAGCATGGTGGTGGTAGTGTCATGGCGTGGGCATGTATGGCTGCCAATGGAACTGGTTCTCTTGTATTTATTGATGATGTGACTACTGACAAAAGCAGCA
Organism: Leptobrachium leishanense; assembly: GCA_009667805.1. Lineage (NCBI taxonomy): Eukaryota > Metazoa > Chordata > Amphibia > Anura > Megophryidae > Leptobrachium > Leptobrachium leishanense. Next base: position 281,579,280 of record CM019066.1, read on the forward strand.
GGATGAATTCTGAAGTGTTTCGGGCAATATAATCTGCTCACATTCAGCCAAATGATGCAGAACTCATTGGACGGCGCTTCACAGTGCAGATGGACAATGACCCAAAGCATACTGCAAAAGCAACCAAAGAATTTTTGAAGGGACAGAAGTGGAATGTTCTGCAATGGCCAAGTCAATCACCTGACCTGAATCCCATTGAGCATGCATTTCACTTGCTAAAGACAAAACTGAAGGGAAAATGCCCCAAGAACAAGCAGGAACTGAAGACAGTTGCAGTAGAGGCCTGGCGGAGCATCACCAGGGTTGAAACCCAGCGTCTGGTGATGTCTATGCATTCCAGACTTCAGGCTGTGATTGACTGCAAAGGATTTTCAACCAAGTATTAAGAAGGGAAAGTTTGATTTATGATTATTATTCTGTCCCATTACTTTTGGCCCTTTAACAAGTGGGAGGCACATCTGCAAACTGCTACACCGTTCACCTGAGCTGGATGTACATACCCTCAAATTAAAGCTGACAGTCTGCAGTTAAAGCACATTGTGTTTGTTTCATTCCAACTACATTGTGGTGGTGCATAGAGCCAAAGATGTTAGAATTGTGTTGATGTCCCAATATTTCTGGACCTGACTGTAAAACCATGTTCTATTAAAAACAAAAAAATCTTGTTATGGTGCAATAAGGTTGTTACACAGTGATGGTTAAACTCAACATGTCGGATGTTTTGGGACTAAATGTTCAGCGATGCTCAAGAAACAAGGAATTGTGAAAGAAATGGGGTGCCAAAATGTTTAATCAGTGTTGGCAGGTATTACCAATGCACACCCCTCCATGCATCTGTGCAAAGGACAGGACTGTAAATGATGGCATAGGCGTTTCTGCTGCCAACGTCATGGACTGTGTGCTCAGGGAGCCATGAAGCCTGACATGCAACAGATACAGTGCCAGAGAGGGGATTCACCAACAGTAGGAGCCCTCCGTATGTAAACGTACCCTTCTGCACCCACGGTTTGGGAAGTGTGCTTGTTTGCTTATGGTTTAAAAGAGGGGTCAGTAACCTAGTCCACCCAGCATGTTCTAGAACTGCATCTTCCATGATTCTCAGCCACTCATCAGGTTGGCTGAGCCTCATGGGGAATGTAGTTTCAGTACATCTGGAGGGCCAAAGTTACTGACCCCTGGTTTAAGCGGAAATTACAACCGAATACATGCGGATATGTTTTGTGCGGTAGGTGCACCATTATCAATATCTCAAAAACTCTGTTTCTCAGATTGGATCACTTGGCAAACCACCTGGTAGTGATAGGGTCACGGCCTTAAAATAAAAAAAGGACGGCAATCTGTACAATTTAAACCAGGGACGCCAAACCACCCCCCCTCCCGATGGTAATGCCCTACAATTCCCAGAAATCCGTGAATAAAAAAAGGACTGCAATCTGTACAATTTAAACCAGGGACGCCAAACCACCCCCCCTCCCGATGGTAATGCCCTACAATTCCCAGAAATCCGTGAATGCATTAGATGGCCAGAGAATCATGAGAGCTGTAGTTCCGAAACGTGTGTGAGGCCAGAGTTTGCCAGCTCTGATTTAGACAGTCAGGCTGAGTAGGATTTCAGATTATGGGAAATGTCATTGCATTAAATGTAGTTCTTTCCCAGAACGTATAAGATTAGAATACTGATCTCCTGGCACATGGTGGGGACTGTCCTGCGATTAAAGGCTCAAACATGGCATTTAGAAAATGTTTGCTCTCAAAGTTGCGTTCAACGAACCACGACTTGTACCCACATTAATGGACAGTGGATTTAGTGAGCGATATATTTTGTAAATCGTATCCACAACATTAATTCTATATTACTATTTACCAAGCCACTGAAAGAAAAGACAACAAAATAACACAAAAAACATCTTTTCGCATAATACCTCATTCTAAACGCATCAGTGGTCTTAAAAGATCAACTATGGCGGTCATTGTTTAATGAGATACATCAATATCTGTATTTCTATTATTACTGTTACAGTTTCCTACATTACCCGTGTACCACCAGCCTCCCCCACCACACTAAGGAACCGACGCTTTGTGCTACAATGTAACTACATGACCCACCATTGTGACATGTTAAAAGAGCTAAACTGGCCGTCACTGGAATCTAGACGCACCCTTCACCTTTCCAACCTGGTGTTTAAGAGCATTTCTGGGAAGCTACCACCCTACCTGAATAGACTGCTTCCCCCAGCAATTCCCTCATCCTATAACCTCCGATCCAGGACCTGCACCTTACTTGCAATACCACAATACAAAAAGACAGTGGCTTGGTCCTCATTTTCCTACAGAGCACCGCAGTTATGGAATAACCTCCCAGACGCCATCAAATCTTCACCCAGTCTTAAGTCACTCAAGAGCTCCCTATTAACATACCTCAAAACAGAATGCACCTGTAAACATGTAACATAGTGACTATATTTATTTTCTGTCAATCTGTATATTTGTGCTATTTTTTTAATATCTTGCATTTTTATTATATTGTATTTCTGTAACAACTGTAACATTTCTATGTTCTTGAACCCAGGACATACTTGAAAACGAGAGAAATCTCAATGTATCCTTCCTGGTAAAATCCTTTATAAATAAAATAAATAAATAAACAAGTGCCAAATAAGGCTCAGGCGGATACTCTGCGTCATGGTTTGCATCAATCAGCCAACAGGGGGAGTTGGAGAGCCTAGAATCATACCTATATGTATAGTAGGATTTAAAAGTTTTTTCATATAAGCCAGGGGGGTCAGCAACCCACCCCCCCAATCAGATGTTTTGAAACTGCATTTCCCATAATGCTCAGACACGGATAGAGCTGACTAGGCAAAGTGGGATGGGCAGTTCCAAAAGGTCTCGGGGGCCAAGGTCCGATCCCCGATAGAAGCTAAACGTGAACATAAGTGTGACGGGTACCATTTACACCTCTTGAAAGATTTCTCATTATACTGTATTGTTAGCCGTAATAAAAACAAAGCCAATCTGCTTTTAAAAACATCGTTTAATGTACTTTTATTTAGTTAGGAAATATATAAGCATTTTCTGTGCGTTACAAATGACATCCTTGAGCAACGCCCATAAAACAGGCAAGCTATAACCCTGTCAGTCTAACATTGAGCAGTGTGTTAACCACGAGCACGATTCGATAGACATGGAATGATTATTAATTAATGAAAAGGAGAAACGCTCATAAATCCATTTCGAAACAACTTGTCCCGGCTAGCCTACATTATAATGCTGCGTTGGTGCTTTTCTGCTTAATTACCTGCTCTAATTCACACCAGCTTTATGAACTATAGCCAGGTTAATAACAACGTTTATACAAATGACAAATGATCAATGAAATAAAAGGAAAAAGAAAATCGTTTTGGCCTTGACAGCAGTCTGATTTGAATATGGCGTCTGTAAAGGCACCCTGGAGATAAAACCTTCTTGAGACCTGAGCGAAGACCCACTAGGACTGATGCCAGTTCTCATTGCGCTCGTAAACCTTGTTTTTGGCCATTATTCTATGCTTTCTCTTAGTAGGCGAGTGCATGAAAGTCACTCACACTAACTCCAGCTGTCAGTCTTTATTCCTGGGGTTAGGAATCCTGTAACATTAGGGATTGACTACAACCATACATAAAGGGGGGGGGGCACAGGCACAAACTGGAAGAAAATTGTGTGTGTTTGGTTGGGAAGGGGGAGATCCTTTGCCCATTGAGAACTATACCACAATATGCCACGGAGAGGAAAAAAGTAAAAAGACTAGGAATCAACTAACCAGTTCTACACGGAGGAATCTCTACTATTTGCCATGAGATTTACACTGGCATTCAGAGAATGCTAAATGCTTGCCTACACCCTGGGTTGTGTTCGAAAACGGAATTCAAAAGTCATCATGCATGCCAGAAAGCTCACCAAGTGGGGTTACAATCTGAATTTTATCCTTGAACCATTTGTTGACCTTCTTAACACTAGAAAAGAAGATCCATAAACCCCACCTTAGGTAGAACATATGCTGTGCTCGTTTATATACAACAAAAGGCTGACATATGGCATTCTGCATATTAATTAGTGTACAAGATGAGAAGGTGAGACTTGGGATTCGGTCCACAGCAGAACGACAGTGACAGACATGTTTCAAAAGTTATGCAAAGGCTACTTTAAGATTTACTAAATCATCACATGCTATTGCATCAGGAAGGCAGGATTTACTGTTACCGCCATGTAATGACTGTTACACTAGAGGTTTCTTTTTCGATATTTATTAACTACTGTTTATATGTGTCAAAGGTTCGATATTTTCTGATCTGTTAAATGATTAGCTTGGGTAAGTTTATGTTAAAGGCGTGCAAAGTTTCGCAGCAGCTGCAAGCCGAGTACAAACCATAGATTTGTTTTGTAATGGATTTTACGGCTTTTTCATGCTTGCTCCTCGTTTTGTATTGTACATGGGGCCTTTCTAGAGTAAGGAGAACCTTTAGAAACAAACTTTTATATAGAAAAAAAGACAAGTGTATTGTACTTGTATGTAGTATCTTCAGGTCAGATCTGAAAAGGTGTAGGCCGGGTGCACACTAGTGTTTTCTTCTGCGCACTAGCGTGCATTAAAAAGGATGCAATTTATGACGGAAGAGATTGGTAGACGCCAGGCGATGCGTTAATTTTGACGCACGTCGTAAAAACTGAATTTGAGTCGAATGGGGGAAAAAAAGCAGCTGGGCTTTTGACATTTGATGTTTAGCACGCGGCCAATGTCGAGTCAATCCTAGCAGAAAAGCCTTGGGGCTCTATTACATTCCTTGAGCAAAAAAACTCGCGCAGCGCAATTTTTTTGCGTGCAGCGTTAAACGTTAACGCGCGTAAATTAACGCTGGTATTAAAATCCAAGCGCATCTTTTCATCCGTCCGAAAATATCTTGCGTAAAAAAAGACGCGCGAAAACGCGCGCAAATTAACGCTGCCTGTAGAAATCGGTGGGCAGACTGTTTTTTCACGCGATTCAGCCTATCAGAATTAAGAACCACAATTGTCTCCCGTTCAGTTTTTGCGCCTGCCAAAATCAATCTGAGTATATATGCTGCAGCAATAATAAAAACCACGCACAATTTCTCAATTTTATTGTTTGGGTATGTGTAGAATGTGTAACTATACTTTGCTGTATTTTTTTTTTTTGTGCTGGTGTATTTGGTTTCGGCCAGGACGTTCAGATTTGCCATTAACACCAGCTTTTAAAAGACGTTAAAATTATGCGCGCAAACGTTGTTTGTAAAAATTTGTGCATCGATTAGAATACCATCTGCGTACCAGCGCACGAACGCATTTGCGCTCACAATGTTAAGTATAGGATGCACGCACGAACTTGCGCTCGCGCAAGGTCACTCGCGTTAGGCGTTAACGCGTATCGCTTGCGCGAACGTCATAATACGACATTCAGCGCAAAGGGTTTTTCCCCTGGTGTTAATGCGTTTTTGCGCACGCGCATAATTGTGCGCAAAGAGTGTAATAGTGCCCTTGGTGTTTCCATGACGGATGTTGTCAGCGAGCGTTATGCGTTGCGCGCGTACTACATGTATTCTTCTCTTTCCGCGTAATTCTATGCTACAACGCACGTCATAACGCACACTAGTGCGCAGAAGAAAACGCTAGTTTGCACCTGGCCTTACTGGGCGAAAGGCATCAGGGCATGATCCCGATTTGCACCATGTAGGAGTGCTATCATTATTACCTGTTTTAATGCACTACAAAAATAAATAGGTCGCCCTTGATATTGTAGAATTAAAAAGGCCCACATTAGAAGCACAAAGCCCTAATTTAAGAAGGTGGAACTGTAGAGAGTTGAGTCATAGACAACCTGGGCCCTCCCTGTAAGCCTGCCCTGAAGTACACACAGATTTTATCCTCGTATAGCAAATAAATGCTATTCTTAAATCCTTTGGGATCAGTGTGATTTAAGCAGTGTCAGGATAAGCGCTTACCTAACTGTAAGCAGTGGGTAGTAGGTGGCTCCACTTTGAAGGCTACAATCTTTTGAAAAGCTATATCAAAACCAGTTTTTTTTTTTAACTCTCTTGTAGTCTCTGTTTTAAGATCACATTCGGATGAAAAGAAAATGCATTCTAGCTGAATATTTGAGTGCTTTGAAGTTAAATTTAACCACAGAATATATTACTGAGCGTGTAAATTGCTTTAAGTGATCACAGAGTTAAGGGAAGTAATGCATTCCGTCAGAAGGTTTCAAGGGATCTAGAGCAGGGTTTCTCAACCCCAGTCCTTTGGGACCCACTACAGGCTCGATTTTAAGGATCACCTTGGGGAAATGCAGACTGAATCCTTTAAATCACTGAGCAGCAAATCATATCACCAGTGCTGTACTTCACATATCCTGTAAACCTGGCCTGTTAGTGGGTCCTGAGGACTGGAGTTGAGAAACATTGATCTAGAGTACTTACCCGACATCGGAAAGTTCCTTCGTGATAAACCCAGATTTGATCTTCGGCTCCAGTGTCCTCCATAACCTGTATCCTCAGGAGCTTAATATCATCCAGAGTTCCATTTGTGGACATCAGCATGCCGCTGCTCTTGTTCTTTAGCTTGAAGTAAAGTCGTTTCTACAGAATCACAAATACATGGATACATAAGAAACACTAACTGATGTGTAATACAAGGCAGGTGTGATACAAAATCGCAGGGAAAAAAGGATTCAAAAAAGGTCAAGACAATTAGTATTTTGTTGTGAGCCGTGATATATAAAATGAGATTGTTGAAGATATATACCAATCTTTCTCCTCAAAAAACAGTTTCATTCATGCCCTGGCAGAAATATTTATGTATAGAAACTGCTCAGCGGTCTATGGCCTGCTCAGGGATCTGACCAGCACTGAACCCCCATACAGAGCCAAGTGGGAAGCTGACCTTCAGCAGCCCTTCACAGATGACGAATGGGAGAAAATCACCACCCTTGCCACAAAATGCTCCATAGCCAGCAGAACACAGGAAACGGCCTACAAACTGCTATCCAGATGGTATAAACCTCCCGCACTGATCGCCCACTACGACGCTCGAACGGATGGCTCTTGCTGGAAATGTCACGCTCCTCACGCCGATATGCTGCACATGTGGTGGTCCTGCCCGCAACTCCAACCTTTTTGGCGCACAGTACATGAAACCATTTGCAAAGTTTCCACTATGCCCCCTGACTTCTCACCGGCCCCGATGCTCCTGCACCACACACCCTTGTCGGTAGGAGCCTACACAAAATCTATGGATATCAGACTGCTGAACGCGGCCAAAGCGGTCATTCCCCGCCACTGGAAATCGTCTACTGCCCCATCTATTCGGGAATGGGTGCAGGAACTACACGAACTATGCAACATCGAAGATCTTCTTCACCGAGCGACAGGCACCACAGAGAAACATCTGCGCCGTTGGTTCTACTGGCCAGACGCATGTCCTCACGTGACTGATCCTCCCAACCCCTGAAACTATGGGACTTGAGTGGTGAGGAAGACATGCAAGAGATAGAAGATATACATTAGTATCTAAGAATTGCAGTATAAGGGAAAGGGACTCGCAACTTTGAGGGACACAGATCACTGGTCCACTATGACCCCTGAGAATTCTCGCACCACTCCCCCACCTAATCTCCCCCACGCCCCTCCCTTTCACCCCCCCCCCCCAAAATATTAAACAGTTATTTTGCATTTACTTGATGAATCTATCATATGCCAACTGATTACATTTATTTGTGGTACAAAAATGTTGATAGACCATGGAAACTGGTATATTGTATCATCCTGTACAAATTGAAGTTTCATTTTTGTTGAAGGCACCTTTATTTCCAATAAAAAACTTTATTACAATAAAAAAAAAAGAAACTGCTCAGCGGTGACTCATATGGGGACTATTGGTAAAAGCAAATTTGGTGTATTCGCCTGACATTTAGTCTTGTAGGGAGTCTTTCTCACACTAAGCCTTGATACAGACTCCGCAAGAGTGGAAACGTAGGATGAATATGCAATTTTTCAGAAGATTATGTTATAAAGGTTTTTTTGCATTTACTAAACGTTCCTAAGGGCTACCACACCAAACTTTGTGTAGATTTACACACACACACACTGAAAACTAAAACTGGAAATTTTCCTAGCATTGGGAAATACAAGGAAACTAGCATGTGCAGGACATTTCCATGTTCAGGACAAAATGGGTCAGAGGGCCAAAGATAAGATAATAGGTCACTGCTGCTTTGAGCTACACCAAGGTTTCACATTCCTTATAACAATAAGGAGTTCAGGGTTTATGACACATTGAGTGTTCAACAAAGGAAAAAAATAAAACGGCCTGTTAGGAGCTTTTATTCATTATAGCAATACGTACCAGGCGAAGAGGACGTAGAGAGCCTATTCTCTCCCACCCACTGAATTGATTCCACTGGGCTATTTTGCCTGGCTTTATAAAAATCTGGCGACCCCTGTAGTTGCTGTATTCATAGAGAACCCATCTGAAAGACATGAGTGCAAGTCAAGTAAATATAGAAAGTGAACAAAAGGGTTGAACTAGAGTATTCAACTTTTGCTTTCACAGGTTGATCTGCAGGTTATCCAAGGCTCTGCAAACGGTTTTACTTCATTATCCGGCTGGAAGAGGGGCAATCTAACTTCTAGGTAAATACTTGCAGGAGGGTGCCAGCATTGTTCTTCCACTGATGCCAAGGAAATCAGTATCTGCTGTAAACCTGTAGAACAGGGCTCAGCAGCCTTGGGTCTCCAGATCTTTGGGAACTACACCTTCCATGAGGCTCATGCCAATCTATTGCGTAGCTAAGTATCATGGTAAATGTAGTTCCAAAACATCAGGAGAGCCAAGGTTGCTGGCCCCAGCAGTATACCAATGTGGGGTGTGTAAACATGTGCATGAAAATTAAACTAAAACACACTATAATGAGACAAAAAAATATTTTGAACCTCCAGATCGACTGAAACGTCTTAATATAAATGAGTGCCATTACATTGTGTGATCCAGTTATCAGTTTGGTTGCTTAAAGGAAACTGCTTGTTAAGTGCGACTCCAACATTATCCAAGCTGATAGGGGAGTTTTGTACAAATTTGTCAGGAAACGGAGTGGAAAGTGCACACTTTGTATATGTATGTAAACCACACTCCCAAAACTCTGAGGTTAACACAAAGTCTTGTTGTGAAAGAAAAATCTGGTATTGTAATGACTTACATGCCACCGAGGACCTCAAGAGACACCAAGTCCGGTGAATATCCGGTAGCCAGTATACTCATGGTCTCTGTGACAATTTTGACTTTTCTTCCTTGAAAGTTCTCCTTACCATATAGTATTATGGCAGGTTCTGAAAATTCCTGCACAAGTTACAGTAAAAACATTTTTTTCATTACAAATCACATGCAATCTGAGATCATTCTAAATATGGTAAAACATAGAAAAAGTAACATTTACAATCCAGAGAGCAAGAGGCGCCCAAACAATCTATGACAAATGAGTTTTTTGCAATCTGAAGAGAATTATCTTTATACATGGGCAAAATTTCCAAAGATTGACAAGAATGTGCAGGTAATTCTGGGATATGTATAAAGTGCCCAAAGTATGCTCCTCTAAAACCACCGGGATTGGTTGACATTTTATTCTATTCAACCCCTGGCTGGTTTGGATAAAGCACACTGCAAGATCTGACAAAGCATCGCTGATATTTGCTTAAAATGTCATTTCATCATTGTTTTTATTCACATCTTTTTCTACATCATGTGATTTAAAAAATTGGTGATCACCAGCCTCAAATGTCCCCAATAAAGACCTTTTATAGTTTAAGATCAAGACAACTTTTAAAGGAAATAAAGAATGTATAGATTTATCTGTATTATTAATACGTGGTGTCATAATACGTAATCCTGGCAGGAATTAAACATTTGCTTTCAGGGGCGTAACTACCAGGGGTGCAGCGGGTGCCACTGCACCCGGGCCCCTGAGTCTGGGGGCCCGGACTAGCCCTGCTTGCCCCACAGCCCAGGCAGGGGTCAGGCACCTGGTCTCCCATTTGATCGGCAGCGTGTGCGATCAAACTCCCACACGCTGCGCCAGAAGTAAATGCCCTGTCGGGGGGAGAGGAGGAGGATGAGGACAGCTGCTCACATGGGGACGTGCTGGCCCTGCCCCTTCACACAAAGTAGAGCCTCCCCTGCTGTGCTGGAAGTGTCCAGCATGTGCAGGGAGGGGAAGTGGAGACCATACTTACCTATGGTAAGTATGTAACAAGCTGGGGTGGGTTGTTTGTGTGTGAGTGAGCAGAAGCTGGCTAATTTCTGGGGTCTGATACTGGCTGGCTAATTACTGGGGGTCTGATACTGGCTGGCTAATTACTGGGGGTCTGATACTGGCTGGCTAATTACTGGGGGTCTGATACTGGCTGGCTAATTACTGGGGGTCTGATACTGGCTGGCTAATTACTGGGGGTCTGATACTGGCTGGCTAATTACTGGGGGTCTGATACTGGCTGGCTAATTACTGGGGGTCTAATACTGGCTGGCTAATTACTGGGGTCTGATACTGGCTAATTTCTGGGGGTCTGTTGCTGGCTAATTATTGGGGTTCTGATACTGGCTAATTACTGGGGTCTGATACTGGCTAATTACTGGGGGTCTGATGCTGGCTAATTACTGGGGGTATGATTCTGGCTGGCTAATTACTGGAGGTCTGATACTGGCTGGCTAATTACTGGAGGTCTGATACTGGCTGGCTAATTACTGGAGGTCTGATACTGGCTGGCTAATTACTGGAGGTCTGATACTGGCTAATTACTGGGATCTGATACTTGGTGGTTAATTACTGGGGTCTGATACTGGCTGTCTAATTACTGGGGTCTGATACTGGGGGTCTGATATCTGGGCCAGTGTGGAGGGCTGATCTTGAAGGCGCGGGGCGTACTGGTATGCCCCGCTGACTTCAATGGCCCACCTTGGCCCCTCCCCACAGCTGACGAGGGGGGGGGGCCTTCATGGATTCTTGCACCGGGGCCATGAGGTTTCTAGTTACGCCTCTGTTTGCTTTAGTTTTCTTTTAAAGTTATCAATGTCAATTATTCCAGTATGGCCAAGTGTCTTATTAAAATGATTATAGTTCCCTTTGTGTACCAACCTGGATATTCTTGTTTACAGATCACATTACAGTACACACGAAGGGAAAACGCCTCGCTGCTTAATAGCTCGTTGGGTTTTACAAGTCATGCAACTATTGATCCTTAATAAGAAACACCCATCTTAAAGCAAACCTGTCACCGATCACTGTCCATCCAAAGCTATAAAGCTTCACTCTTAATAATTAATAAGATGGCTATCAATGTTTTTGTTTATTTTGTGAGATTTCTCTGGACTGTCAGTGCCATGAACAGCAGCATTTTTGTGAATTCTGGACTGATTATTGTCTGTAAGGTGTTTTAGACTTGAGAGTGGTATATTATAGCTGGTTCCCTGCACCTTTTATTTCACCCCACTCCTCTTAGATTGTAAGCGAGCTCAAGCAGGGTCCTCTTTTCCTATAGTTCCCATGTGTCAAATTAGTTTTTTAATTCTACGTGGGGAGTTTTGTCCTACGCATTGTACAGCACCACATAATATGTTTGTGTCTTATAAATATTTTCAATTGTTATTTCCTCAATTAAATTATGCAAGAGATAAATATACAGGCTTTATCAGCTGCTACCCGGGACTGAGCAACATCATTACAAATTCTTATTTATCTTCCATTTCAGGTACACAGCAGGTTGGAGCAGACTCCGCGTCCTGTATAATCCCTCTATCAACATCATCATAATTAGTCTCCATCCTTAGCATCTTCCTCCCATCCCTGCCAGCTGCCACAAGCACAAAAATGCAACACATGGTGCAAAACAAGGGCTCACTAGCCTTGATTGACTTCTTTTATTTAAGTGAATAGTAATCTCTTAAAGCATCTAGACCTCAAGAAGATTGTAGAACACATAATAAAATAATAATCTGCTTCACTGACGATCCTTAAATTCAATTACTTTCCCATCTACCTGAAAAAAAAAGAATATCTGGAAAGCAGAACTTACGTAGTTTATAATCTGTAGTGAACGTATAACGGTGTCACGCTGGCATCCCATTGAAAATAAATTGGGAAAGCATCCTTCTTCCAGCACCCATAGGCTTCCTTTGAAGTTGTCCTTCTCATATGCAGCCCACCTGGAAAACAATTGCATTCAAGATCACTGCAACAGAGGTCAGTGAACACAAGTACCCATAGACTCAACGGACACCACTGACCTGTTACTATTTCTTGTTATATAACTTTTATTACTATTTTTTTTTTAATACCTATACATTAAACCCTTGGGTAACAGTGTTGTATCACATGAATTTATGGAAACCCGAGACTGACATTCACGCTTCTGTGAATAGCAGAATAGGCACGGCAGATCTTCACGCCTACTTGTGACTAAGCAATGCCTATAAAACAATTTTAGGTTTTGTTTGTCATGCCAATTTGTTTGCAGTTTGCATGAGCTGGAGACAGGTAGATCAATAACACATTGTCCTTTTGTAAATGGAGTGCATCAAGAGCGCTCATTGCTTATTTATATTTTGTTAGCAGATGCAGCACAGCTTACCTGCCCGATATAACCTTGCAAGACATGGCTGTAAACGAAGCCTCGATCTCCTTGGTGTCACCTTCAAATATTTGTACTTGGCCTTGAAAATCTGGCTCCGAAAACAATTCCACCTTAAGAAAATGGGATGGAAGTATTAAAGAACGTAGAAAAGATGGGTTCAGTGCACAGATTTAAAGACGAAATAAGAATGAAGATAAAATTATGTGGATCTGGCCACTGCACATGGTCACACAAAGCTAAGCAATGCAGATGGAATGGTAGCTACTAGCTACCCCTGGAATGCCATTAGCTCGGGAACTAGATCTCACATGTCACCTTCAGCAGCCAGTTTACTTTTCCTAACGACTGACTGCAGAGCCGTGGGAGAGTTAACAACCCGACTGCCTAAACCTTCCTCCGATACTTTGTTTAAAAGTTTTCCCGATTGTCCACTGATGGTATTTTAAAAGCAGTGATTGGCCTCAGGCAATGCTATAGTTGACAGGTTTTGTGTAGCAGATTATGGTCTTATTTTTACCTTGAAACTTCCTCTGGGATTCTCCATGGTGTCCTGAAAGAAATAAAGGATGGAGAAAGATTGAGTAAAATTATTACTGAAATGCATCACTATTCAACTCTATAGAGATAACATCTCCTTTTAATATTTTTCACCGCTGGGGTTAAATAGCATTCCCTGTTGGGAAGAGAAACAAAAAAAATAAAAAAAATAAAAAATAAATAAATAAAATCACACATTAGGACATAACTGAAAAGCTCCACTGTGTGTGATTGTATTGTCACCACATCCTATTTGGACTAATATATATATTTATATATACACAACATACTATACCAGCGCTGCGCAATATACTGGCGCTTTATAAATAAAGAATAATAATAATACTACCAGGATTATGCTTGGGTTTTTTCCTATGTTTTATGTCCATTAAGAGATTAATTCCGTGACAGGAAGATTCATATATAAATGTATGTATAACCAGTATATTTTTGTATGTAATATTTTGTCTCACTTTAAGCCTATTGGGCGGTTGGGAGAATAGACTGTGCCAGCATTGTGACCAGGAGGCCCTGGAAGATGAGGTCCACTTCCTCCTACAGTGCCCCAAGTACTCAGCACTGAGGGAAACTCACTTCCAGAGACTCTTTCCGCTCTCATCCCGGACTTCACCTCTATAGAAGAGACGAGGAAACTCTGCATCATACTGGGAGAAGAGGAGCCGGCGGTGAAAATATCTGCCCAATACGTCACAGAATGTCACAGACTGAGAGGAACATGAGAGATCCCGGACTTATAAATCCCCGACACGGACTTGCCCCCATCCCACTTCACATTATCCCTTACCCCTGATAATGTCCATGGACTTGCCCATTCCCCCCATATATGTCCCACTACCCCCCCTCCACCCCATATGCTTTGGCAATGTATTTGGTCCTGCTAATAAAGCTCATTTTGATTTGATTGATGTACCACAGTTTGTTTGGTTTGGTGTTTTGTTGAGGAATCACAGAGTAGTAATGCAGTGTGTGTGAGATAATTGAACTAAGTCACTTCACTATTTATCTATTTTTTATACCTTTAACTTATAACCAGTTCACGGATTTGTTGTTCTACCAAAGACAACAGCCTTCTCTACTCGACACCATTAAGCCTTACCAGTATTATTGGCTGCACAGAAGAGATTTTTGCGTTCTTGGCTCCCCAGTCACTGAAATTACGGTACATGCCTTTCTCTAATATGTACTGCTCCCCAGTAAAATCAGGTGTTTCATAGACCACCCACCTGTAAAAGAAAGGCAGTATAGCAATGTAGCTCATTTTCATTCTAGCACAATCATTTAATATTTCTTAAATAGGCATAGTGGGATGGAGAAAAGAAAACACATACAAATAAAATAAATTATAACACATTCAATATTCCCCTTTATGCTTCTCTTTAATAAACCCATATTATTTAATTTAGTTCTTTATAATGATTTAGATTTAAAATATAGAACAACTGCCAAGGCAAATAAAACAGCTGAAGGTTTACTAATCAATACAGCTTTATACATATAACACAATATTTTACAATTTATGGTGAAGTGACACCTCAGAAACCTGTCATACTTTGGCCTATAATGAGCCAACTCTCCATTCAGTTGACAGCGGCTCTGTGCTCACAATGATCTGATTGACATAAGGAAAAACATCACCGCGTGAGTTTGGAAAGCCGCTGAATTCCAAAAATAAAAAAGAACACATAATTTTATTTGTTTGAAGAGAAAGTAACATGATATTGCCGATAGCAATAGCGTGCAAGTCTCATGGATCAGCTGAGCGATGCTTGCTGGGGGCGGTGAGGAGGGGTTTCTTTGCTCCATCTAATATTGAATTAAAATGTATTTATTTAGCAAATATTAGTATAGGTTTTATTTGCCCACATGAATGGAGATGCTCGTGGTTGAAAAAATAAATAAATCCAAAGCAGCAAGATGATGCTCCTTTTCTTTAATGCACATTTAGCTTGAGTGTGAGGATTGGATTATCTCAGTCACGTCAAAGCAGACACAGCCAGCAGAGGCGGCAGGGCAACATTAGAACATTGATATTAACACAAAACTTGCCTAATTTGCCAAATTCAGCATGTAGTGTCTATTTAAAAATCAATATAATAATTGGGATTATTTGCCATGTCCATTGCTTGTTCTGCAAGTATTGCTAATAAGAACGCGTGATCACATTTTTCCACCAAAAACACTCTTTGATATTTGGCCCGGAGACATGAAAGCAGACATTTCTCATGGGAGAAATATCTGTGCAGCTCAGCCTTCTGGCACTCAGAGAATTCACTTTCGTACAGAGTATACACTGTACGATGACTAAACGGCTTTTGTGAAAAGCTACTAAACTAGAAATGTTACTTTACTTTGGTTACAAAGACCGAGTGCTTTATCCTCAAAATGAAATCAATCTGGTATAAGGTTTGCTGGTCTTTCTCTGGAAAAGTCTGAATGCAATAAAAAAAAAAAGTTAAATATTTTAAGGATGGGAAAACCAAATTCCTATAGAGCAGTGTTTCTCAAACCTATCCTCAGGACCCGCTGACACGCCAGGTTTGCCAGATATTTGAAGCACAGCACAGGTGATATACTTTGCAGCTCAGGGATTGCAGGATTCAGTCTGCATTCCCCCAAGGGAATCCTTAAAACCTGGCCTGTTAGGGGGTCTGGAGGAAAGGTTTGGGAAACACTGCTGTAGAAGGAGCCAGTACAGTAATGCAAACAAATGCAACTCTGTGCAGTGCTCAATTTTAATCTGGCAAGAAGTGAAGTTGGGAAATTACTCCTTGGGCTATTAGTATACAGACAATGTGGGCGACAGCCACCCATCATCATTCTTTTGCTGATTGTGATACCATGTGATGGCACTGGACTGTCGATACACCAGCACTGTAGGAGAGAGGTCTCCATGTGTTTAATTTGCTCATTTATACAGTAGTTACAGTAGTATCAATTAAACAATCTGTAAATTGTACTAAAGTATTATTGTGTCTTGTTTGTATTGAAAACTTTTAAATTAGTTAAACATTACTTGTAAATATTTTAAATAAAATTATAAAAAGTAGTAATGCTTTTCCAGTAGCACATCGTCTCCTCACAAGTACCCAAAGGCTGAAACTTGCCAACCCTCCCCAGGTCGTAATAGTATTATACAGCTTTAGTTTTGAGTTGGCATTGTTACGTTTTTGAACTAAACTCCCAATGATGTTTAGCAATCCTGCAGTCTATATTTACAACTGGACCTTGAAACACACTTGCTGATTTTAGTGATGATTGTCTCAAAGAAACAACAAATCAGATACAAAAATACACAGCGTTAATAACTTACACTCCGCTGAGGACATTAATAGACTGTGTTTTCAGTCCATAACCAGTCTCTTCCATGTTAGAAATGATTCCCAAAACATTGATATTTGGTCCTTTCTCATCAAAGTCCTTGTCGCTGTACATGGTCAATTGTGGTGTTGAGAAGTCCTATTTGGGGAAAAGAAAAATATGAAGAAAAAAAACAAAACATTACTCGAGTAGACAGATTATATTAACCTCGAGGACCTTGTGTCATGACAATGCAGATTCTACATGCCACAACATGGCAATGTGAAATATTTTGGGTCGCCATGGGGCTAAAAATAAATGCTTTTGCAATATAGTTCAAAGAGTATCATATAAATTAAAAAAAAATGCAAAAGATACCTACAAATAATTACATAATTTATATATTATAGAAAATTTCCCTCTATCAGGATCGGTAAAAATTGTAATATTCAATTTAAACGTTAGCATACAGGTTTGGGTTTCGTTTATATCTGGCAAAAACCACAAATATACAGTCTATAAAGGAGAGATGAAACGGGAGATATCACAAATTGGTGGACACTATGCACATCAGTTGTATGTAGTTTACACAACAGATGTGCTCAGAGACATTGACAAAACGAGTGATGTTTGCTTACGGATAAGATCGGCCGTAACGATCGCAGCAGATCATTGAATCCAGCCCACTGCGTCCATTCTTCATAGTCACCTTCTTCTAGCAAATACTGATGGCCGTCGAAGCCTGGTTTCTCATAACCGACCCACCTACAGAAATGAGACAGATTATTTACACATGGATACAACAGACTTCAAGTGTCCTCTTATACGAATCACAATATTTCATTAGAGCATTGTAAGCGTATTACGATGTCAGCATTTAATGCAGTTCACAGTGAGTGTATTGTAAAGCACTGGGGGCAGTGGGATGAATGATCTCTATCACACACCAATACGTTTCAACAAGAGTGGGAATACATTTGCTCTTGGCAGGTGTGTTTGTTGAATTAGGATATTGAAAAAAAGAAAAACAATGACACATAGGAATGTAAAACTTTCACATGTATGGAAATATCATGGATGTAAAATACAGCACCAATACAATCATGCTGATCTCTTCAAGTACATTGGGAGATTTGAACATTCATCAAGCGCTTCCCATTTCAATACAGAATCAAAGTCATCGTTGGTCTGTTTCAACAATTCATTGCTTGCCTAATAATATTAATTGCCAGAATAAATATGACGTAGAATACCGTGTAAATAAATGTCACATTCTTTTGTATAATCCATGCTTTCCCCGTCATTAGTGAATCTACTTACAGGCCACTGAGAACCCTCATGGATCCCACGGTGCTAAAAGGCAATACTGCTTCTTCGGCTTCTTCAATTCCTAGGTCTTCCAACTTCAGGATTTCCTTATCTAGTTCCACTTGTCGGCCTTCAAACAAGGGTTTCTCAAAAAGAATAATCTGGAACGAGAAATGAGACAAACATAACATTAGAGCTTCAAATCGGCAAAACGTCCCAATATCTGGCCGCACAGCACAATAGCTCAAAGTGTCACAAAATTCTTTTTACATTTTGGAAGTGGTCAGAATGTGTGGAGTGCCCACCCCCAGCCAAGCCGAACTGGTTAAAAAGCTGAGTGAAGTGGAGGAGTTTGCTCCACCCCACCCAGCATCACCAGCAGCCTGGGAATTTTAATTTCCAGCTGCCGACATCACTATCTCTGAGACCAATTGCGTTAGCGATCATTCTCATAGGGGCCATGATGGATTGGAGCTGCGCATGGGCGGAGCTCCGATACATTGTTCTGTGCAGGTATTACAGAGCTTGCATACATAAAGTTCGTAACTCCCATTGCGGTGCGAAATTTGCATTTCTTACTCTACGCAAGAAGCGCAGGGAGTGCAAATTGTGCAGAAAAGGCTCAGAGACTTCTGGGTTCGGGAGTCGCTGAACCAAAGAGGAGGAGCTGTGTTTGCCAAGGGACAAAAGGGGAGTAAAATCACCAAAAATAAGAAAAAAAAATAAAAAAATAATTGGGCTGTCAGCAGCCTCTGCCCAATTATTTAAGGGGGGGAAAAAAGGAACTCTACTTTTCAGTAGAGTGTTCCTTTAAAAACACTTGGCTGGCCGCTTTGCCCAACGTAAAGTAGACGGAGAATGGAAAACAAGGGATCGCCCAAGAATATCTTTATACTACACAAGTGACTTCTTTATCAAGCAGGGTACAGCTTGGGTCTTGCAGGCATTGCTGGACATCTCAGTGTGTTTTAAATAAGAGTTAATGCCACTCTCAATGGAGCACCTTCCCGACAGAAGCCAATGGTGACAAACGAATGCAATCCCACTTTGTGCTTTTGTTCTCTCAGATGCAGCAATGCGCCAACATCATGAAAAATGCCGAAATAAATTAATTAAAATCTCGAAGAAAAGCATTCCAAAAGAACCTCCAACTGTTTTGTCACATTTAAGAGTTACTCTAAATGGATGGTTTTAGAATCATAGTTGCATTCTGGAGAATACATTATGTTCTACATAAGGCTGCAAAACATGTTCGTGGTTAGATTCATCTTTCTCCCCACGGACTTCAGCAACTCCGTGTAATGCCTGGAAAACATGCTGGCACATTACAATTTAAAACATGATGGGCTAAATTACAATCTTCTCGCCGGCGCAAAAAAACATTAACGCGAGGGGTAAAACCCTTTGCGCCAAACGCCGTATTACATAGCCAGCGCAACAAACGCGCGTAAGCATCTACCGCGGGTGAACCTGTGTGAACCCTTTGCGAGCGTACTTTACTGCGCGCGTCCTATACTTAACATCGCGTGCAAATGCGTATGTGCGCTGGTACGCGGATGGTATTACAATCTATGCACAGGATTTAACGCATAGCCTTTGCGCGCATAATTTTAGCAACTCCTAAAAGCTGGTGTTAATGGCAAATCTGAACAACCTGGCCGAACCCAAATACACCAGCCCAAAAAAAAATACGCAGCAAAGTATAGTTACACATTCTACTCATACCAAACCAATAAAATGGAGAAGTTGTGTGTGCATGTATTATTGCTGCAGCATATATGCTCAGATTGACTTTGACAGGCGCAAAAACTTAACGTGAGATCATTGTGGTTCTTAATTCTCGCGTGAAAAAAACAGTCTGCACACTGATTTCTGCGCGCAACAGTACTGCACGAGCATTTGTGCGCGCCGGGTTTACGCGCATTATTGCTCGACGGATGAAAGACCACGGGAGGATTGTAATTCCAGCGGTGATTTGCGCGCGTAAACGTTTAATTCTTGCTGCACAAATTCACACGCATATGTATGGGTGAGCGAATACTTTTGGTAATATAGTGTATATAAATAATGATAGCAATATATTAATACAAATCTGTGATATTTACCTTTGGATCATATGGCACTTCCACTTTTCGACTTCCCTGTAGTGAAAGTGAAGAAATTTGTTTATAGCAGAAGACATTTTTCATAGAAGTTTCTTAACTACATAACAAGTCTGTTACAATTTGGGCTTTGTTGATGTCAGGTCAATTTGTCAGTGTATGCATTGATATGCACCATAGAAGCACAGGGCCGGCAGGAAAAAAAAAAGCCTTTGGGAACTGGTGACTAGGTCAAAAGTCTGCATCCTGTTTGAACAGATTTCAGTTTAACTATGAGGGCTTATAGTTACATCTTTCTCACCCGGGTAAACATTTCAGTAGTCTTTGGGAGGGAGGAAAAGGAAAAGCAAAACATCTCGTCTATACAGAGTAACCTTTATTATTCCATGGCGGGACATACAATAATTGAGGCGGACCTAGCAGATTGGACATATGCTATCATGAATATACCAAATAAAAGGCACAGTTTTCTTCGAGGATACATACAAATTTATTGCCGATTAAATGTCCAGGAAGTTCAAGGTGTGCAAGAAATTCTATGTGTAAATTCTAAGTCTACGTGTAAAAGAAAACGCTTTAAAAGATTAATAGAGATGTGTGCCTCATAGATGTTGACAAAAGCTGTACTCGTCACTGCATATTTTGTAAGTAGCTTGCTATTTAATTAATTGGACAATGATGCTAACTTGGTGATAAAGGAAAGATCACTTTACAGCTTCTAAATGTTATTTCAGAATAAGCATGTCAATGATTCACATAAGCATGCCCTAAAATACTTGTGGACATAGGATTGGCTCGTTCACACAACTATACTAGAAGTTCTGTGCCCCATTTAGGATTCTGCAGGTTACAAAATGACATTACCATTTTTAAAGGCCTCATTGATCCAATGAATGCTTCATGAGCGTCCCAGAAAGAAAGGTTGGGATATTCTCCAGGCTCGATGATATAAGGCATCCCTTGGAACCCAGGTTCTTCATAAATCAGCCACCTGAAAAAGATAAACCATTGAATAACTGAATTAAGGACATGAAATTGTCCTATAAAAAGAAAGATTCCTATTCAACGTCACACACAGGGTCCCGAATCGGTCACCGCAATGTAATACAGGACCAGTGCTGCATTGGTAGCTCAGAATTTTACGACAAAGTGGTGTACCTTGCTACAGTAGTCAACATGGGGCGATGCAATCATGATTATATTAAGTAAAACAAGTTGTTCAGAGCTGTATAACAATACAGGTAAACGATGACAGGTCATGGATTCCAGTACCCATTACAAGTACATGACAGTAACAGGTATTTATAAAGCGTTAACAAGTTCTGTAGCGCCGTACAATGGGTGAGACAGAATAACAATATACATACAAGATAAAACACACAGAACCGTAGGAGAGAGGACCCTGCTCAAGAGCTTACAATCTAAGAGGAGAGGGGTGACACACTAGGTGAGAGTAGACGTGTGTTAAGTCTCAGTTTCTCTGTGCTACATAGACGCCACCGAGTACGTCAGATGAGATCAGAAGGTATTTCTTAAACACACTGCTGAAAGAACCTTCTACGATAAGTGTCCCTAACGTTAACATCTATTGATCGAGAGACCAAAACTAGGGGTACATTGCTTGAAAAATATTCTACTAGTGGTGCCAGGTTAAGGAAAAGATGTGAAACCTGGTATTGGGTCACAAAATGACCTAAAAGAAAGTATGCCAAAAGGGTGTATCATCCTCTTTGTTTACATTGGAGTTACCTAAACACAAAAGGAAATTGACTGGATAATCATTTAACTCTGTTAAAGTGTTTCTACTTTAATTGCATTAACTCGCATTATTACGCAAAGGGAAATGAACAAAGGTCTAGTTGTTCCCTTTTCACACAGTACTCATGATGGTATATTTAATCTCTAGGGATTGCATATAGATTTTTTAAATATGCTTTCCTCAACAGCTTTTAGCATGCTTTGGACTACTGAGCTGGGAGTGTGCACTACCTGAGTCTGGGGAAGGGGCTATGAAAGAGATCCTGCCCAGGCTTTATAGAGTCTATTCGCAAAGCACCGAAATTGGGTGCGACTTCGGAGCTTTGTGTTTTGCCGAAATTCACTGCATTTAAGTGATTAGATTTTGCAGAAAATACAGTGAATTCACTATGTAACAAATGGTCGCTGTATTTTGCCAAAATTGGAGTTGCAGAAGCAATTATCGGATGTCGGCGAAAACCGCCGAATCGTGCCAATAGCCGCTGAATTAGCATCTGCAAATTCCACCAAACTGGAAAAAAAAAAAAAGGAGGAAGACTCCTATTCTCCTCATAGGAGTATAAATCAATGTAATGTGTCCAATAATAAAAAGGTCTGTTACAAAATAATAAAAAAGGTCTGTTAGACTTTATATTGAAAAAAAAAATGTTTTTTGCAATAAATTAAAAGAATAAATGGTCTTAAAAAAATAAAAATACTTCTTTGCATTGAAACCTATGGGATTCGCCTGATCAAACTGGTTGAATTAAAACGCAGAAAGTCAGGGCATTACATTGGAATTTCGGGGTTCTGTGATAGAAGACACAATAGTCTCCTTTAGGGCAATTTTGGTGCTGCTAAATTGCACCGTATTTTGCTTGCAATTTGCCCGTATTTGGCGAAGTGACAGCTTAATAAATAGATGTATTGGCCCGAAATTGCACTAAATGATGCATTTTGGAAGTTAGTGAACTCTTTGAAGTGAATCACGATATTCAGGGCACGACAGAGTACTACAAGACATACCCCTGAAGTGAAACTATATTTTTCTTCTTCAAAATTCTGTTTATTGAAAAGTTTGATACAAAATAAAAGAAACTAGGCATAAAAAAAGTCCAAAACAACAACATTGATCGCTAGGTACTGCATAAGGCACTAACACAGGAAATCAAACTAAAATGTAGGGTGCATATCGGCACACCCAGAGATTGAAGCAGTACCAAAAGGATGATGGAGAAAACCCGGACCGCAATGACCGTAGAAACGAAACAAATTTTAACAATTTTCTAAGTTGTCTCTATGGGTTATTCACAAACACAATAAAAAAAGTCCTTCTAAACACTGATTTATCACCTTTCTCTCTAATGTCTGTAAATGAATATAAAAATACTTTGGTTGCCAACCTGTTACCACAAACACGCCTGCAATTATGAAAGCGGCTGGCACATGTCTCTGGGGATCCCACGGCAGGTTTATTGTGCACGTACAAGTTCCCACTCTTTCCTTCCCTGATCAACCATCCCAAGTGACAGATTTTACTGGAGATATCTGCTGTGAAAAACACCTAAGGTAAAAAGTACTTATCGTGTTTGCAACATGCCACCATTCTCGTAAAGTTAAACTAGTCATTAACACACATTTTCTGAAATGAACGATGAGCAGAAAATTAAAACGTTCCAAACATTCCACTTATTTAAAGACAAGAAAAAAAAGAAAAAGATTTTCGGAGTCTCCTGGAACAAATAAACATGATTGTTCAGCTTCCAGATATATTGCTATTAGCCATGTGTCAGATGTGCTATATGTTCATTTTACATCACAATACCAACAAAAATAGCCTAAATATGTCAGAAATTGCTTTTAAATTTGAGTCAATCAAGCTATGGATCTACTCATGACAGTAAACTTAAGTCTATTGAATGACTGGAGGCGAACGGGATTCTATTGTTGGGTTTAACAACCTCGACACGTAACATGATGGACTAATAATGACGGAGACAGGCTAAGACATGGGTGATGGGTTTGCCTCATCCTATTCAGACCGGGAACAGTCTATGGAGATCACAGTGCATGCCTTCAGGCTAATGACGAGGCCATCAAAAACCACTAGACTACATTAACCCCTCACCAAGGAGGGAGTGTATAATGATGTAACAATAGTATCTAAAAGATACATCACAACTTGAAAAACTGTCTACGTTATCCGTTTTCTCCGAGCACAATTTACACCTTAGCATAGGCGTCTCTACAGGGGGGCAAGGGGGGGCAATTGCCCCCCCTAGGTTATTCCTTGCCCCCCCCATGTGCCCCCCCACCAAAAATCAGCATCCAGCTTCCCACACTTTTCGGACCGCAATATCTCCGTTCCTGTGAATCGTATATGGACATTCTAGGAGATTCTGGCCTTTCCAATGATACCCAACATGACCATATTTGGTGTAAAGTAAAAGTCATAAAACATTAAAAAGAAACGTGCACTTAAACGTAAACCTTTTCATAGTGTTGAAATGGCTCAGCAGTGAAGTGGTTAATGTTCAGACTATACATTACATTGTGTATTACGTTAGTTTTTGCCTTGGTTTAGTTGTATATTCAGGGTTAATGGGTAGGCTTCATCCCTCACAGTATACATTTTATTTTTTCCTTGATTAATGGCATTTTAGGGGTTAATGGGTTGGCTACATGCCTCAAAGTGTATTCATTTCATGTTTTCCCTTGATTAATGGGATTTTAGGGGTTAAGGGGTAGCTAAATGCCACATTGTTTATTCATTTTATTGTATTTCCCTGGGTTTATGGCATTTTAGGGGTAATTATGGAAGTTAGAATCTAAAGGGTCTAATCATCTTTACATCCTCTACTTTCGTCACATTTCGGGGAATTTATTTAGCCGAAAATAAGGTGAATTCCCTATTTAGCGAATGGTCACTGTAATTTGCTAAAAGTTGAGTCGCTGAAGCAGCTATCAGACGTTCAGCGAAAACTGCCGAATAGCAACAAATAAAATATTGAATTTAAGTATTGGGTTAGTACAACAAAAAAGGATCATAGAAACATAGAAAAATGTCGGCAGATAAGAACCTTTCGGCCCATCTAGTCTGCCCAATTACATGGATACTTTACCTGGATTTATCTTTTGTTTAGGATAGCCTTATGCCTATCCCATGCTTGCTTAAATTCAATTACTGTTTTGGCCTCTACCACTTCTACTGGAAGACTGTTCCATGTATCCACCACCCGCTCAGTAAAATAATGCTTACTCTGGGGTTTTGCAATATTATTTATATATACTTATTTAGGGCACTATTACCTGGTGTGAGTTAACCCTTGCGTCCGCATGGTTTTGCATTTGCGCCAGGTTAATTGAATCTAGCGCCTGACCAACAGATCATTTGCCTCCTGCTACAAACAGGAAAAATCACTTAGCGCGTTGCTATTAGCGATTTGTACCGCAAGCTTACTGTACTTTCCGCGTCCTTTACTTAACATGGGGAGCGCTAGAGATCACTAGCGCTTTTGCAGCTAACTTGGTGAAGGTGCTAATTTTTTGAGGGGCGCTAATTGCAACACTTTACCTACTGCTGAACCCTGGTGCTAACTCCAAAAAGACAGAAAAAACAGGTCCTCGCCCAAAATTAACAGGCTATTAACAGGCAATTGAAAGGAATTCAGCACAGGTGTTCTCTTGGCCCCATACACCACAGTAATGGATCTGGTCAGCAATGTCGTTGCTGTTGCATTAGGCTCTATTATAAATGTATCCTTTATCCACATATATCCTAATTCTAATATATTGCCTAATTTTAAACATTTTATGCTGGGGGTTATTCATAGTATGGAAGCGGTTCATTATTAGGGTGATTGTGTGGACAATGTTTAAAGGGACACATGAATAAGTCTTGCCCTGAAACATGTATTCTTTATATGCTGCAGCAGGGAAATTTGTGTGGCTCACCTGGCCTTCCTTTTGCATCTATTAAATGCAGTGCAATAATTCTACCTGCTGTCGGGTGGCATTTATCATGCAATGCCCATCAGCCTTAATATATGTGTGCATCAAAACATGGATGATACGAACACTGTGGAGGATTTTAATAATGCAGGGGTGAGAGGTTATTCACTGGATTTGTTCATATTCAAGCTTGTGAGGGTGGGGGATAGGTATGGCCCGGCACTCTGCACTGGAAATAAAACAGTTCTATTCTGTACACAAACACATTAGTTTCCCTAGCGTGCGCTAAACAACCTTGTTCATGGACTACCGCGGACAAGATGATCTGTTAGTAGGTCGTCAGGCACTACGTTTTAGCGACTAGTGTTAAATTTTTCCTTTAGTGATGGTGTTTTAGTTCACACCAGGTGATAGTTTTATTTAGTGGTATGATTTAGCAGTGAAAATTATTAGTGCCCCCCCCAGTTTTGACTGCGGTATCCTATGTGCCCCCATAAATATTGTTCCTAGAGTCGCCACTGCACCTTAGCCATCAAAAACACCCCAACCACATACCCCGAAACACTGGGGGTTACAGTCCTATCCTGCTTCTCCAATACCCTGTGCTTTGGTTTATTTGACACCAGTCATCCAGCAGATATCAGTGAGGGTCTATGTACATGAACCCATATGTAAACAATTAAACCAGGATGTGGCATTTGAAGATAAGTGCTGCTGGGACGCATGGGATTGTGTATGTATACCCTCAGAAAAGCCAACGCTTGCATAAGAACAGGAATGCAGCAAGGTGTTAGAGATGTAAGAAATGCTAACTGGTAAAATGAACCTACAGCAATATGTTGCAAAGCAAGACCGAGCAGTATCAGTCAAAATAAGGGCGGGAGACAGTGAAGAATATCAAAAAGCTTTCAGGGGTGACACCTTTAATTTCTACATGAGTTTGTAGATACTTATTCACTCCGATATCATTGGAGGCGGCCCTAGAATCATGGAGACCTTAACCAAAGCTCTGATAGGCCTGGAAAAAACAAGGCCTGGTGTCTATGTTTGTTTAACCAAATATATACATTAACGCTCTTATTCATGTTTCTTGGCAGACGGGTGAATGTGAATTTATGAGTGCCTTTATTTGGATTTGAGGTATATGCAATGTTTACATGAATATTCCATACAAGTTCCATCATGCAAAGGCCCAGTTTGAGCGAGGCCTGACGGGACGGTCACGTGGGGATCTGTACCCAGGATGGGTATCCACATGCACAAAGGCTCTCTTTGCCATCAGTATCCTGAAGGAGTACCAAATCTAGCCCAAACCCACCCAGTCAATAGCCGGAGCTCCTTGCAGGGTGAAAACATAACAGGGAATGATTTTATTTACAGTTTACAATTACAAACACTGAGAGGGGGAATGTATCGAATACAATGGTAAAACACAGTATTTAAACTGATTAGGTAGTGAATGGGGTATGTTGTTTGTTTGTTCTTAAGAGGGTCCTGGGGTGGGACCGAAACGTTGACAATATTACATGGAACAATACATTTCTTGAATTGAAGAAACCCTGGAGTGCTGGCAATCCTTTCATAGATCTACATCCCTGAGGCTGCTGCCGAGCACCGGGTACATGGATATGAACTGGTTAACCGTGAGTGCAGACCACAATAGTATTTATAGATATATATATATATTTATACGGCGCCGCAGGTGGAGGGGATCACGGTGATTAGTGAGTCGCTTCTTCTTTTGTATATAAATGTATTCTGTATGTCTATGAGTATTGTCCTGAGGAAAGCTTGCGGGGAGCAAGCTGTAACGTTGGCTTTTACACAATAAATTTATACCCTTTGAGAAGACCCAGAGTGCCGCCGTTCATCTGTTATATATGTTACTAACATATATATATGACTGGGGACATTTCTTTGTAGCTCAACACCAAGAACAAAGCCACTTTTAGGCTAGGGTCAGACTAACGCATTTTTCGTATTGTCTGTGAAAAAGTGCGTTCGAACGAATGGACGCATTTTTTCACAGAATACGCGATAGCGGTCATACGATGCGCCTTTTCGTCCGTGATTTTGTACGGATCATCAATAAAACACTTTTTGCGTCTGGACGTTATGTTGGCCGGACATTAGCAGCGTCTGACGTCTCCCAATCACGCACACACGCCTCTAGCGGACGCAGCGCACTCTGTACGTCCGTACTAGCGGTTTGACGTTCTAGAAAAAATGCGTTAGTTTGCCACTTGCGTTGCGCGGACGAACGTTCGTGCGGCCGTACTTCGTGTGTTCCCCGGCATTGGACGTCATTTGCTGCTAGCACGGCCGTGATTTCGTGCGTCTAAGGCTAGGGTCAGACTGAGGCAGTGCGAACGCGCGTGCAGCCGCACTTAATCACGGCCGCACTAGCAGCAAGTGCCAGGCAATGACGGCCAATATACGAAGTACGGTCGCACAAAAGTCCGGCTGCGCAACGCAAGTGGAAAATGAACGCATTTTTTCGAGAACGTGAAACCGCAGGTACTGACGTACAGAGTGCGCTGCGTCCGCTAGCGGCGTGTGTGCGTGATTAGGAGACGTCAGACGCTGCTAATGTCCGGCCAACATAACGTCCAGACACAAAAAGTGTTTTATTGATGATCCGTACAAAATCACGGACGAAAATGCGCATAGTATGACCACTATCACGTATTCTGTGAAAAAATGCGTCCATTCGTTCGAACGCACTTTTTCACAGACAACATAAAAATGCGTTCGTCTGACCCTAGCCATAACGCACGTTAAAACTGCTTTCGTCTGACCCTAGCCTAAGTGGGTAACAATGTTTAACTTTAGTCTTCCTACCGTGGCTGATGGCATGGTTTTGACAGTGGTCTTTCCAGCCTGATGACTGGTGGCTTGGGCCAATTTAAAAACATAAGAGAGAGTATAACTACAGAACACCACTTCTTATATAGCATTGGGTACTGTCCTTCTTATTGTGTATGCAATGGCTTAAAGATTTAGCCAAGATAGGGCAAAAGCAAAGGTTTATCATCTTTTTTTTAACTTCTTCTCTTTATCATAGACCAGGAGTCAGTAATCTTGGCCCTCCAGATATTCTGCAACTACATTTCCCATGGGACATCGCTAACCTATCATGAGACCTGGCTGGAGATGTAGTTCCAAAACATCTGGAGGGCAAAGGTTGCAGACCCCCTGCTGTACTCTGACAGATGAACAGGGCAGTTTGATTACATCAAGGAGGTCATCCCAATATTACTCCTTTAACACCACCTCCACCACAATTTCTCGCTGTCCAAGTCATTTATAGTGATGCCTCGCACATTTTTTAAACAGACGTCAGATTGGTAGGACATTAGCGTGAGTATTCAGCCCACTGAAAGCCTGTTTCAAAGGAAATGTAACACTGTAAGAAGAGGAGAGGGGGAGACGCTGGGGCGTATGGAGAGAGAGAGAGTGACATCTTACTGAAGCTTTTGTTTTTATTAATCTCACAATTTGATCTGATTGCATAGCAGAGATCTTGTGCAATAGAATGGACTTCTTTGATTTTACTTAAAAGCATAATTTAAAAATGCACAATCGGACAGGTGAGAAAATGCTTACACCTCTCCTCTGCATCAATACTTACACTCCCCAGTGCACTTTAATGGAGCAGGTTCGCTGTAGTTTGCCATAAACCTGCAGCTCTTCAGTGTCATCAAAATATGATGTCATGATCCCTAAACCGTCTGGTTCAGTAAACAGGTCAATCTGACAAACTCTATAATCCTAAAAAACAGAAAGAGAAAACCAGATTAACATTTAACCATTATATGGGAGTAAACACTCAAGGCACTATTCCATAGTGAACGCCAACGATAGCGTTCGGATGAGCAAGCGTTACCGCCAGCATAAGTGACTTTAACGCATTCCCCCCATATTACCTTCTTAACGGTAAACCCCGAAGAAATCACTTTTCTGCGCATTGTTTTTTTTGCGCTAGCTTCCGCAAGCTTACAGTACTTTGTGCATCCTTTTCTTAACATGGGGGGCGCAATCAGTAATTAGGGTTTCAATAAGGCATTACAAAGTGCTAGCGCCAATTACCACAGGGACGCGCAAGACAAAATTTTAGCACCTTCTAAAAGCTGGTGCTACATGATCCTGCATTTGCAAAATCATTTACCCCCCCCTTAAAAAAACGCCCCAATAAGTCCGTTACTCCCCTCATCCCGCGGTGAGAACAGTGGCCCGATACACCTCTGCTTGTCGCCGGGAGTCGAGTGAGACTGGGAACAAATAGTAGAGGTTTTCCCAGTTAGCGTCTCTCCATTTTAGCATGAAGGCCTGAATAGGGCAGTTAATATTTTCTCGTTTTAGTGCAGAGCTATAAACGGCCTGAGGAATGCAGAGTACGTCGAGCCTGGATACTCTTTGAGCTATAATTATTCATTTAAATAGCTGACATTTTAGTGTAGGTGTGTAGAGAAGGAATACATTTTCAGGTGTATATATCCAGGGCAGCCATCAGAAATGATGGGGCCCCTTACTAAACCTCACGATGGGGCCCCCCTGGGCCCTCCCTGGCACTCCCTCAACCTCTAACAGCTTTTCTCCCCCTTCAAAAAAAAAAAAAGGACATAACATAGCACCACAGCAATAAAACTCCCAGTAATGTGCAGTGTATTAGCGTATCACAGTATCCACAGCAATAAAACTCACAGTAATGAGTGGTGTGTCTGAACGTATCACAGAATCCACAGCAATAAATCTCACAGAAACAGGCTGTGTATGATGGCCTTTGGGTCTGGTCCCTGAGGTCTGGGCCCTGAGGTCTGGGTCTAGGCTGGGGCTGGCCTGGGGTCTGGGCCCCGAGTCTGGCCTGGGGTCTGGTCCCTGGGTCTTGGCTCTGGTCCCTGGGGTCTAGCCTGGGCCCTGGTCACTGGGTCTGGTCTCTGGACCTTGGGGTCTGGGTCCTAGGGTCTGGGCCCTGGGTTCTGGGCCTTGGGGTCTGGGCCCTGGGTTTGGGCCTAGGGGTCTGGGCCCTGGATTTTGGGGTCTGGGCCCTGGGCCTTAGGGTCTGGGTCCTGGGTTTGGCCTAGGGGTCTGGGCCCTGGGTTTGGGTCTGGGCCCTGGGTCTGGGCCTTAGGGTCTGGGGTCTGGGCCTTAGGGTCTGGGTCCTGGGTTTGGGGTCTGGGCCTTAGGGTCTGGGTCCTGGGGTCTGGGCCTTAGGGTCTGGGTCCTGGGTTTGGGGTCTGGGCCTTAGGGTCTGGGTCCTGGGTTTGGGGTCTGGGCCTTAGGGTCTGGGTCCTGGGTTTGGGGTCTGGGCCTTAGGGTCTGGGTCCTGGGTTTGGCCTAGGGGTCTGGGCCCAGGGTCTGAGCCCTGGGTTTGGGTCTTAGGGTCTGGGCCCTGGGTTTGGGCCTAGGGGGTCTGGCCCTGGGTTTAGGCCTAGGGGGTCTGGGCCCTGGGTTTAGGCCTAGGGGGTCTGGGCCCTGGGTTTAGGCCTAGGGGTCTGGGTCCTGTGGTCTGGGTTTTGGCCTAGGGGTCTGGGCCCAGGGTCTGGGCCCTGGGTCTGGGCCTTGGTCTGGGCCCTGGGTTGGGGTCTGGGCCTTAGGGTCTGGGTCCTGGGTTTGGCCTAGGGGTCTGGGCCCAGGGTCTGGGCCTTGGGTCTGAGCCCTGGGTTTGGGTCTTAGGGTCTGGGCCCTGGGTTTGGGCCTAGGGGGTCTGGGCCTTGGGTCTGGGCCCTGGGTTTAGGCCTAGGGGGTCTGGGCCCGGGGTCTGGGACTAGGGGTCTGGGCCCTGGGGTCGGGTCCTAGGGGTCTGGGTCCTAGGGGTCTGGGTCCTAGGGGTCTGGGCCTAGGGTTTGGGGTCTGGGCCTAGGGTTTGGGGTCTGGGTCCTGTGGTCTGGGTTTTGGCCTAGGGGTCTGGGCCCTGGATTTGGGCCTAGGGGTCTGGGCCCTGGGTTTGGGCCTAGGGGGTCTGGGCCCTGGGTTTGGGTCTTAGGGTCTGGGCCTAGGGGTCTGGGCCCTGGGCCTTTGCCCTGGGTCTGGGCCATAGGGTCTGGGCCCTGGGTTTTGGGCCCTAGGGTCTGGGCCCTGAGTTTGGCCTAGGGGTCTGGGCCCTGGGCCTAGGGGGTCTGGGCCCTGGTACACCACTCGCTGTCTACTATCTTCTTTTCTTCTGTCTTCTGCTCTTCAGCTCTTCACCTTTTCTTTAATCTTCTTCTCTTCTTCTGTCTTCTACCAGGCCCCTCCAGCTCTGGCGCGCAACTTCACTGAGTGGAGGGGCGGAGCCAAAGCAACATGCTTGGGAGGCCTCTCACACGCTGCTTGGCCTCCTCCGGCTCCTGCAGCGGCAGCAGCAGCAGGGACACAGCTCCGGATTCGGACTCATCGAGTCCGATACCGGAGCTGTTAAAGGGCGACGCCGCTGCCGTCGGGGGCCCGGGATCCCCCCCCGGCGGCCCGGGCCCCCAACGGCAGCATTGGGCATAATGCCCTGATGGCGGCCCTGTATATATCACAGCACAAACACCACGCTGTAAGAAGTCGAGAGGTTATTTACGAAGCTACCATCCAGGCCTGCACATTAATTTTGGCGGCATTCTGTTTTTAAGTCAAGGCGTGCCTGGCCAGTGTGATCCTAAGCATCCTACAAGTGTTGGAGTGAAGGGTGTATTTTTGAAAAGGGTTTCAAAGTACATAAACAAAGGGTGTATTTATGTAGAGTGCTGGAGTTTCCGGTGTGCATGCATGGGTGTATTTGCACAGAGGACAAGCCTGTGTGAGTGAATGCAGCAGTGAAATCTTTGCAATGGTCAATGTAACCGTGAGAGCACAGGGATGCACAGGGAGTCATGTGTCAGTGTGAGCAGTATTGCGTTTTAAAAGGAGGATCAGGTGGAATCTGTTATCACCAGGATTTTATCTTCCGACATGTGGAAAAGAAGGAAAAATTAGGATTGGATACTTACGTCTATTGCTACTTCATGTAATGCGAAGTATATGTAATGAGGTTGAAAAGCATATGTCCCGCTTGGTTATGTACAAATAGCTATATTAGTGGTTTCTATAGGAATGAAGCAAAGTTCGTTGGGTCTTGCACAATGCTTCCACGAAGAACTACGGCTTCAGTCACTTTCTGGTCTTAGGAGAGCACGCAGCACAGAAGAATTCGTTTTTGCGTTGCTTTAACAGAGAAATAATAGTGGGTCTATCTCTAACCTTTTCAAAACCTTTTTAAGCATAACTAAGCAATAAAAAGGTTTGCTTCCCATATCCAGTTAAGACTTTACATTGATCAGGGTCTTTCCTTTTTTAATCCATTCTTTATAGTTACACCAATATATATGTTACCATAGGATCCAGTAAACAAACATGACATTAATAAACCTTCAAAGCCTGTTGTAGGAAGTGGGGCAGGAAGTCGGTGCGCGGGTCTCCTACCAAGCGGTGTTTTTATGAGTCACTAGTCTTGGGGTGGCATCGCGGCCGTAGCCTGAACAGTACAAGAAAATATTTTGCAATACAAACTCAAAGAGGAAGTATAAGAGGAACATTTCAATAGTAAATGACAACCATTTCAAGTTTATAAAATACCGAGTTGCACATTTTATCACTGGGCTGTCAAGCGCACAGCTCCCCCAGATATTGAGGACTACAATTCCCAGAATTCCTTCTATGCAAACAATGGTCAGTGAACCATGGGAGCTGTAACTCAGAAACCTATAGAAGGGGTGGCGATTGAGAACCCTGTGTTAGCAGACAATGCATTCACTAGGAGTCACATACGCTTGCAATCAAATATCCCTTTGGGAATCTGATTCTGTTACTGGGACTCACAACTGCTTCTGAATACAAGAACTTTTCACTAAACTCCTACAATTATGGGCTTATTCAGTTTGACCATTTTGAAATTAAAATGTGCAATTTCTCTCCAATACCCCTAAAAAAACCCACAAAAAACACAAATAACTACAAACACGTTCCAGATAACATGCTGATTGCCCAAGCCAATAATTTTATTTTTAAAAGGTGATCTCTGCTTATTTACCTTAACTACGTGTCTTAGAGACCCAATTACAACAGGTGAAAGAACACTGTCCTCCTGCAGCTCTTCTCCCCAAGGGTTAGACAACTCCAGGTCACCTTCCTCCAAAGCAATTGACCTCCCTTGGAAATTAGGAAACTCATGAAGAATCCAACTGCAAGAGAGAGTTTTAAAAAGTCACATGATTAGTCAGGGAAACAACAACAAGCAAGTCAAAAAGAGATGAGTTTCAGATCACGTGAGTGATATTTTGCATTTTTTGGGTGATATTTGTGTATTTTCTGTACGGGTACATGTGGATGAATGTGCATGTAAGGATGCTGCTGGGAATCAATTACTACAAAATACCAAATGTAGCAAACTCGGCTTGTATATATAGAATTATCATCTTCTAAACATCTATGCAAAAACAATGAGGATTTAGTTAAAAACTATTATTATACATTACATAAACCTGCCAAGATGTCAATGCCCCCTATTGCCGCAGGTCCTGAAGGGGCCTACTGAAATGCTATAGCTGACATAGTGTTAGGCTTCTGTTTTTAAAATCATAAAACTAAATATATTGAGTTCGCTACATTTATCGCTCCGATCACACACACTATATGAAAGTTTTATCACGTCTTAGGAACAAGTCTTAAAAAAACAGATCCAACTACAAAATGCCAGGGGCCAGACAACGTTTTGCATGTTTTTCCATTCAGGAGCCTGAGGTAAATTTCTAGGAGCTTGTGGTTAGCGGAGCTTGAATTTTTCAAGCCTTGATATAGATTAAGTATAGCGATATTGCTAATTATTTAAAGGGATTCTCTATTAACCCCTTTAATAATTGGGAGCCTCTGCCCAATTATGGTTAGTTTTTTTACTTCGGGTGAATTTACTCGTCTTTTTCCCCCATGGCGCACGTTGCTCCTCCTCTTCAGCTTAGGGACTTCTGAAATCTAAAAGTCTCTGCAGCTTTCAATGCAATTTGTGTACCTATGCAAAGCAAATTACGCTTTGCTCAGAGCTTGCATATTTTACGTGTACATAAATTCCATAGTGCCTGTGCAGAATGATGGTTTGGAAGTTTCCGCGCATGCGCAGAACCAATCCACTGGCTGCCTCTCTCAGTATGCTGGCTCTTCTAGGAGGGTCTGAGAGAGGGTGACTTCAGCAGACAGAGAGCATACTGACCTCACCAGTGACTTATCGGTTGACCGGCAATTGGGATATTTGAAATCCCGGTTGCTAGTGACGCTGGCGTGGCAGAGGAAACGCCTCCACATCGCACCAGAGAGCGGAGAGAGAGAACAATGTATATGCCCGGGCCACTATAAAAAGCTGAAGTGGTCAGGGTGTATAGAGTGCCCCTAAAAAAAAATTCTTAAAGATAATAGAGACTAGTATTTTGAACAGTTTAAACAATGGAAGGAAGGGGTTGGTGTTCTAGTTATATTGAATTAAACATTATTTCTTACCATCCTCGTATAGTTTTGATACAAACAGTCGGTGTAAGCTCCCATGAGGTGCAGTCAGCCACGTCGTTGCACACCTCAAGCACTGCAACTTCTCCATCCGATTCAGTGAGAATCACCACCTGCAAAAGTGATGTTGTGCTGGGTCATACATGCGCACAATTACATCATCACGCATTACTGACACACAATACAAAATCCGTGTTTCATTACCTTTCCGGGTCTGGGGTTGATTTTGTCCACGCCTTGGCCAGGAAAGCCCTGCAGGCACATAAAAGTAGAAAATAAATCTCACATTTACAATGATGTATACATTTTAGCTTTTGGAAAGATGAAGAAAGAGGATCAAAAGCATGGATCTGAACGATAGAGCGACATCAAAACCATTATTGATGGGAAGAAACATGACAGAATACAATGTCAAGGTTACGGGGTTGCTACTCTCTTTGAGAATGCTCAATAGTAAGAGAAGTACTTTATCCCTTGTGATAAAGGGAAGCATTAATAGCCCCTGATAGTGTTTGGAGGCCCACATTTCAATAGTTAAATCCATAAAATATGTCAGTTTGTTCTAAGAAAATCTTGCCTTTAATTCATAGCAGACGCGCACCATGTATAGAAACCATATTATGTCATACACAAAGTATTACTTTGTTTACAGCATACTTTCCAGCTCCAGTCAATGTCTGAGGTGGCTGAAAAGACTTAACAATTCGTTCCACATAGATGAACATCCAGTAAATTAACCCTATCAGTAGGATACAGAAATTATATGGCCTCTGGGGCTACACGTTTCAGCAGAGCATGGTGCCATGTGGTCCATAAACATGGTGCAAAGGCCTATTTACTAAACAGTTAACAGAACATCTGAAGATAAAATTTGGAAAATCTCCACTATAAATCAGCTCCGTTCCCTTAAATATGGCAACATGGGTATATTTCCACCCCGATCCAGGTCTACATTATCAAAATACAGCTTTCCGCTCACTCTTCATCTAGTCATCCATCCTTCATTTAAGCACTTACCCATTTACATCAAAAGATCCGTTTACCCACTGATCTCTCCCTACACCCACCCATCTATAAACCTAGCCCATTCATCCACCTACCTAATGACCCATTCATAGAACCACCCATTCATCTATCTAGTGATCCAGCTATCTGCCCACCCTGCCACTCAGCCATATAGTGATCCAGCCATATAACCACCCACCCTGCCGTTCATCCACCTACCCATCCATTTAGAGATCCATTCACCTGTCCATCCATTCCACCTAGTGATCCGTCCATCTATTCTCTCATTCATCCACCGACCTCGTTATCTATCCATCTACCCACCCACCTAGTAATCCAGGCACTTGCCTACCGATCCATCCATCTGCCGACCCATCCTCTCTTCCACCCACCAACCTAGTGATCCATCCATCCACCCACCCATTCATCCACCTAGTGATCCATCCATTTGTTCGCTCTTCATCCACCTACATAGTAATCCATCTGCCCATCCTGCCATTCATCCATCCAAAGATCCATCCATATATCCGCCCACACAGTCGTTCATCCACCGCCTAGTGATCTATCCAATTATACTCCCATCCACCCATGCATCCACATAGAGGTCCGTCCATCTATCTGCTCATCCTTCCACTGACTGATCGATTCATTTACATATCCAATCAATTTAAAAAAAAAAAATGTAAAAAATCATTGCTCTTCCATCTGCTGCAATATCAGTTAGGACATCTAAATTTTACTGGGCTAGTAACAAATGACACATGGCAGCACAAGAAAAAACAATGTTACTAATATTTTCTTTTTAGAAACTTCCAGGATAGTATCACTCTTGAAAAAAGAAAAATGATGAAGTCCATGAATCCTCCCATTTCTGTCATGTCACCGACCAGTTTGACAGCCTCACAATGCCGCCTTGCCCCAACCTTGTTGATTTCTATTAATGTCTGAGTAAGCGCTTGGAGAGGAAAATTCAATGTGATGATCAATCCCAATTTAATTGGTCTTTAAACTGATCTGTAAACTTTTTATGTTTGTTAGTGGCTTATTCTACATGCTGAAAGCGCTTATTAAGAGGTTTGATCCCAGTTTATTACACTGACCCTTTGATGTAGCAGGGGACTGGATCTTTATTGTTTTAATCTCTGGGTTGCTTTAGTCAATCCTAGTGGTGCCTCCTCATTCCCAACCCAAAAAAAACAAACCATAAAGACAAATATAAATGACTAGATAATATGAAGTGGAAGCAACACGTATGACCTCCGGTCATGTAGGTATTTGCTGCCAGTATCGATGCATATTTGCTCTCCCATGGACATCAGTGTCTCATTCTGACAGGATCAGAAATCTATTATTAAAGATCACCAACCATACAACTCAGCAGAAATGATCAATGCTATAAGATACCAGACAGCTAGCATCAAGCACTGTTCTAGAACTAGGATTGGCTCTTGTCTGGCACTCTGGCTGCTGGAATATAGAATTCCCATTATAGGGACAAATAAGTCAATGGGGCCTGATGGGATCCACCCTAAATTATTAAAAGAGCTCAGTGATGTAATAGCAAAACCATTAACAGATTTATTTAACCAATCCTTGTTAACGGGAGTCGTCCCAGAAGACTGGAAATTAGCAAATGTTGTGCCCATTTACAAGAAGGGTAGTAGGGAGGAATCGGGGAACTATAGGCCAGTTAGTCTTACGTCAGTAGTGGGGAAATTAATGGAAACCATGTTAAAGGAAAGGATTGTTGAACATCTAAAAACACATAGATTACAGGATCAGAAACAACATGGGTTTACCTCAGGGAGATCATGCCAAACTAATCTTATTGATTTTTTTGATTGGGTAACAAGTAATAGACACAGGTGGTGCAGTAGACATTGCTTATTTAGATTTCAGTAAGGCTTTTGATACTGTTCCGCATAGAAGGCTTATCAATAAATTGCAATCTTTGAGTTTAGATTCCAATATAGTTGACTGGATTAGGCAGTGGCTGAGTGACAGGCAACAGAGGGTTGTGGTAAATGGAGTTTATTCGGCACAAGGTCTTGTTACCAGTGGGGTACCTCAGGGGTCAGTACTTGGACCCATTCTCTTTAATATTTTTATTAGTGATATTGCAGAAGGTATTAATGGAAAAGTATGTCTTTTTGCTGATGACACAAAGATTTGCAACAGGGTTGACGTTCCTGGAGGGATCAGCCAAATGACAAATGATTTAGGTAAACTAAAAAAATGGTCAGAGTTGTGGCAATTGAGTTTTAATGTGGATAAGTGCAAGATAATGCACCTGGGACGTAAAAACCCAAGGGCTGAATATAGAATATTTGATACAGTCCTAACCTCAACATCTGAGGAAAGGGATTTAGGGGTCATTATTTCAGAGGATCTAAGGGTAAGTAGTCAATGTAATAGAGCAGCAGGAAATGCTAGCAGAATGCTTGGTTGTGTAGGGAGAGCTATTAGCAGTAGGAAAAGGGAAGTGCTCATGCCACTGTACAGAGCACTGGTGAGACCTCACTTGGAGTTCTGTGTGCAGTACTGGAGACCGTATCTCCAGAAGGATATAGACATCTTAGAGAGAGCTCAGAGAAGGGCTACTAAAATGGTGTACGGCTTGAAGGAGAAAAGTTACCAGGAAAGGCTTAATGATCTTAACATGTACAGCTTGGAAAAAAGACGAGACAGAGGAGATATGATAGAAACATTTAAATACGTAAAGGGAATCCACAAGGTAGAGGAAGGGAGTATATTTAAAAGGAAACAAAATAGCAAAACAAGAGGACATAGTCTTAGATTAGAGGGGCAAAGGTTTAAAAGTAACATCAGGAAGCATTATTTTACTGAGAGGGTGGTGGATACATGGAACAGTCTTCCAGTAGAAGTGGTAGAGGCCAAAACAGTAATTGAATTTAAGCAAGCATGGGATAGGCATATGGCTATCCTAAACAAAAGATAAATCCAGGTTAAGTATCCATGTAATTGGGCAGACTAGATGGGCCGAAAGGTTCTTATCTGCCGACATTTTTTCTATGTTTCTATGTTTCTAGATGGCCATGTCAACAGCAGTTGCAGTTCCAGTGATTGCCCAACACTGCCATGTAGCAGGAGGTCAGCATGACCACTAGCTAATTTTTGGACCTCTTGTTAAAAGGACAACCCCTTTGAGGTTCCCATGAAAATCATCGCGTTTTCCCATGAAAAGGGAAAAACCTGCCCCCAGCAAACCAGTGCAGACTGCCTTCTAGGTGACTTACTCCACCTTTCTACCTTCTACCACAACTGCAATCCTGGACTTTCCATTGTGGGGAGATCATCCTCATATTCTGACAACATCACAAGTGTTCGAGGAAAAGTATCTTACAGGACCATCTACGAACTGCTGTGAGTGTAGCTTGAACTTTGAAGGTCTGCTGGTCCATTTACAAAAAGACAAAGATGAGCGTATACTAGACCCATTAAAATCCAGATGGTCACAAAAGGAAACTCTGCTTCTTCAACCGTTTTGCAACGGATATATGATGATTCAGTGGAATTCAATGATTGACTCAATGGACAGGTGATGATGAGTCATTGGAATTCAATGTTTCATTTAATTGAGATATGATGATTCAATAGAATTAGCAGTGTTTCCTTCCTGTGAACGATTACACCATAACCAAGAAAGTTAAACTCAACTTTCACTCCTTTCTGAATAAACCTGCTAAGGTCTACATAGGTCTTCACCAAGAAACGGTTTCAAATGTTCAGGTGGATTCAAATCCATCCACTTAACTAGTAGGTCAAGAAACGGGTTTCAAACGACCAGGCTGTACTCAAAGCCACCCAACCCAGTAAACTACCGGTTTTCTTACTGGCAATGTAATGACCCAGTGAAAGGCTATTGTTACGTTTACCATCCGAGTAAATACCTGAGGAAGACCCGACATTCTGGACTCTGGAAAAGTTTGAGTATGGGTAAGTTGAGCTCATGTGAGCAGTGGACATGCAAGACCTGTAGAGCAGGGATCTCAAACTCCAGCCCCCCCGGATGTTTGTAAACTACAACTCCCATGATTCTCTGGCCATCTATTGCATTCAAAGAATTCTGGGAATTGTAGGCATTCAACATCTGGGGGGCCCAGAGTTTGAGATCCCTGCTGTAGAGAAAACAGTCTCTGGTCGTTCTTTTTGGTTGTAAGCAGTTGATTTGTTTTCAGATGACTAGCCGTGTTGGTGCTTTTACTCCATGTCAAGTATAATGTCACTTTTCAAATCAAACATTCATGAACGAGCTTCACAGCCCAATTTCCTCAATCTCAGCTCTGTGTGCCAATAATAATATAATAACTTCCCTGTTGCTTTCAAGTGATGTGAGTGTTATTCCAGCAGTAGCCGGATGGTCGTGGCTGGCCCAACCCTGCCTTAAACACTCCAAGGCAAGCGTGCAATGATAGAGATCTGAAAAACTTTGGCGGGGCTAGGAATCCTGCCAAGACTGGTTGGACAGCCCTGGTGTACAAATAAAGGAGTATGAATAAATGTATGCGTTTTAACGCTTTTCACAACAACATTAACCAAGAATATTCTGTAAAAGACCCTTTTGAAAATTAGAAATACAATCAATCTACATGTTGCAGCTTCAGTTCGGTTTAGACGCCGTTGGTGACCTGCACCTCAACACAATAACTCTTATCATGTAACACACACTAAAGCAACACTTTGTAATCCCCCCTCGCCCCCAGGGTATCTCTAGTAACAGACGGTATCCTTCTTTACCACTTTTTTCATTCAATGAGTCACTTCTCAACTGATCTCAAACCCCTGAAATTAAAGTTGCACCAGGAGTGCCTGCCAGAGGACACGTGTATCATAGGTGTAAACTGATATCGCCTCCACACATACACCCACCACTACAAAACCATAAAAAAAAAAAAAAACACTATGATCCTTGCAGTAGAAGCTTTTGCCAATCTAGACGTTCAGGTTTGAAACAACTACTATATCCTTTTGTGACTCCAGCTAGAATGTTAGGACACCAATTACTGTCTAAACGCTCAAGAGGGGGGTTTGTCTACTTTTGCCCCAGGATATTGAGCCTGAATTAAAGCCATAAACCTTCAGACACTTCAAACTGCAATTCCAGCATTCACAGCCAAAGCCTGGTAAATTAAGGATATACATATACCAAACAGCTTTTATTTCCCTCAAAACTGGATACGTCTCGCGTTGTGTCCATCAAAGAAACGGATGAGCAGCTTGACCCAAAGCATTGTTTACTAATAACCTCCTGGGTTTATTTATGGCAATTTACTTTAGAACGTTAAAAAGAAAAAAAAGAAAAAACAATACAGTTAAAGCCTAATAAATTTTCTTTAAAAACATGATATCATTTATACACGAGACGAATGTCTACTCACAAGTACATTACTGAGAGCAACAATTCTGCACAGGAGATCAGGAAGATAGACTGAATAAACACACGTAGACTAAAGTGCACGGGACGTTATGCAGACTTGAAGAGTGAAATATATTTTAAAGCATCGGAAAGGGTTAACTACACAAAACAATCTACATGCACCGAGTGTCTCTAGAACAGGAATTGTTACAAGCAGCCAGCGAGACAGATTAATCGGTCACGCTTCTGTTAACATTGTCAGATTTTTGCTGCTTGTAAAAAGGAAAGAAAAGTAACTAGAAGCTGCATTACAGAGACTATCCCCACTTGGAACTGCAAATCTTAAAAGTGCTCTAAAAAAACGTTAAAAATCCCACACAAGCTTACCTCAGGGACCAGGGTTGGAAGAACAGAGTTCTGATCGCGCCCTTTAAAATAAAATATATCGGTCGTGTCGTTTGGAACAATGTCTCCCTTCACAGGGTCGAGTTTTGGTGTGCTTTGGAGAGGAGGCAAAGCCATTCCGTTCCCATACGGCAAAGAGTCTTCATGATCCCTCAGCTTTAGGTCGGACAGCTGCGTACTCGCTAGAGAAACCGGGTGCTTTTCCATTTGCTTTTCCGTGGTGGTGCTGCTTCCCTGGGGTATGCTCTGTGACTGCTTGGAGCTATCAGTCTGGAGACTGTTTACGGTGTCCTGGACACAAGAACCGTTTGCATGAATAAAGTCTTTCCCTGTTTCATTCACTCGTGGCTGAGCTGTCGTTGCAGAGTCTGTCATTTTGGGTTCAAAGTTTTTTCCTGTCTGAGCACATTCTTGCTGGGGTGTGGCAAAGGAGGTGGTGATGGTGCTGACTGTAGTTACAGAAGGTGAAAAAACATCGTCCTCTGATCTAGCTATGCTGGAAGACTTCAAACCCGAGTACATGGAATCTATGCGAGATCTCTTTACTGCCAAGTCTGTACCCTCTGTGTTTTCCTTGTCACTCGCTTCCTGTGGTGCAGAGAATGGCTCTCGGGTTGATTTCAGAGATTTCAAAAGCATGCTCTGTTCAGCAGACGCCCTCTTTGGCAACAACTTCTCAGCAGTTTCTCGGCTTTGCAATTTAAAGAGGGCCATGGGTGCCATGTCTATTGCCCTCTCCTTTTTGCCTAATCCAAACGAGAAGGTATCTCCATCAAGAATCTTCTCCAAAAAGTCCTCCCGAATTGAGGGAAGACCATAATAGGGGCCGGGTGATTTCGGAGCTCTAGGCTTTTTCCTTTTTTGTGTAAGTGGAACAGGACTCTCTAACTTTCTGATGGTTTCGGCGAATTTCTCCATGTCTGATGAGGAATCTAAATTGTTTTCATCGCTTGCTACAGAAACATTAAGATTGATTTCTGGGGTTCCTTGCAAACCTTTGAAATGCTGTTCAACATTCAATGATTTTTCTGGACTACCATTGCTTTGAAGAACTTCAGAGACATAACCATTTTGCTTAGCGTAGTCAGCCAATGGCTGGCCCATAGCGACAGCTATTTGATCACCTTCACTTGGTAATTTTTTAGAATCTACAGATTGCGGAGTTACGTTGGACATACTAGCACAATCCTTCTCAGGGACCTCTTCACATTCCCGGACAACGTTCACGTCTTGGAACTCCACAAGTTCAGTCGTTTCATGCTGCACAATTTGTGCATCTCTAACTGGCTTTGCTAAATTCTCCACATTTTCTAAACTAGAACATCTCTCCGATTCACTTTCATTACCATTCAATTGAGAGGCTCCTGCTTTTATTTCAACTCCATTGTGAATGACTGCATTTTGGGTTTTTTGATGTGATATATTTAAACCTTCATTATCGAGATCTGTGCAAATGATTTCATTTGTCTTGGGATCTGCATCGTATTTCTTGGCTAGTGAATCCATATGGCTGCCATCTGAAGTTACAACACTTGCGCGAGCGCTTGTTGAGACATGCGGGGAATTCTCTTGATTATGTATGGTCTTATCACGTTCCTGTGCGCTCTCTTGTGTGTCAGATTCTGATAAATGATTTTCTTCCTCAGGGGTACTTGTGTTTTCAACAACAGATACAACTGCGCCTCGTCCAAAATCTGATATTCTCTGATCAACTGACACTTGTCCATTATCAGCACTCCTTGTTTCTTCAATGTTTTCAGTGATCCCAACAGGTACCGGAGGTGAAGAGCCTGTGCTTTTTCCATAGCTATATTGGTAATCTTGACTATCAGTCACAATGTGTGGCTTTTGTTTTACTTTGAGGTCTTCCACATGACTTCGGGTGGGGTCTACTTCATGTAGTGATGTATGCTTCAACACCTCATCATGTAGCTCTTCAACAAAACTTTCTTTCCCAGAATGACTTGGACTTATGTCCATTGCCTGTATTGTGTCTGGTATCTGCTCATTTATGGATATTGTTTCCGTTGATTGGGATTCACTTATAACCTTTGACTCGCATGTTTTGGATGGGTCTTCTCCTGGAACAAATTTTATTGACGGTGATTCAGTTTGAACACTAGAGAAATCTTTACTATTATTCAATTCAATTTTTTCTGTTGCGTGGGACAACGTGGCCGGAAAAGATGAATCCACTGAATCTGTACACACCGTGGAGGAGACTTCAGACTCAACCAGACCCACTTTTCTTCTCGTAGAGTTATTTTTATTTACATTTCCCATGTCTAGTAGAATCTTAGAGTCCAATTCTGAAGCTGTACTATTTATATGTGGAGTTGAGGTCTCAACAATTGGTAGCAAATGGTCTTTTGTACCAACTGTGGGCCGCAAAATACTTTTACTGCTATTAACCGCAGTCAATAGCTCATTGCTTTTGATTTCACCATGTACGGTTACCTCTGTTGTGACAGATTTTTCAGTATGAAGGATTTCCTTAGGACTTTCGGCTGTTTTATTTCTACTATTTGAGGTTACATCTGGGATGAAGGATTGTTCAGTCGGAAGGTATTCCTTAGGACTTTCTGCGCTTTGTGGAGATAAAACACCTTTTTCATCACTTGGCACTACCACTGTATCCAGTCCATGTTTGGAATCGTCCATCTGCCGCTCCACTGACTCTATGTCGGTCTCTGTGGGTTCTACTTTGCTTTTATCAAACACAGTAGGACTTGTGTCTTCTTCCTTTATT
This sequence comes from Leptobrachium leishanense, assembly GCA_009667805.1. Classification (NCBI taxonomy): domain Eukaryota; kingdom Metazoa; phylum Chordata; class Amphibia; order Anura; family Megophryidae; genus Leptobrachium; species Leptobrachium leishanense. The sequence goes on from CM019066.1 coordinate 281,623,935, forward strand.
TCTAGAGAAGAGTTTTCGGACTTGATAGTTCCGGTGGGTTTGAGATCACTGCTCTGCCTGGCTTGTGAACTGAAGGGTTTCTGAACTATTTTTTTTGGATGTTTTCCCAAGTTCAGCTTTGCTCTTTCAACAAATTTCTTGGGCTGGGAGATGTTTTTAGTTGCAAAAAAATCTATTTGCTTGTGGGTAGTCGTCTTATTCTCAAATATGGATATTTTGTTAGCAATACTGCCTTTTTGGATAACCGGCCCAGATGTGAGTTCTTGTGAGCTTTCTATGTTCTCTGAGAATTTTGGTTTGATTGACAGATCCACATTCTTTGGCTTAGGAGGACTGGAATAAAGAACATAAATGGTATCATTACAAACCATACAATGGGATACAAATTAAACAAGCAATTATTTAATTCAAAGTTAATTTTAGTTGTTTAAGGATAAATAATCTTCACATGAAAACACGTGCCATCTTGGAGGTCATCATCTACCCATATTATCACCCCAGGCAATTGCCTACAATCACCAGAAGCACCCTCTTTGCCACATTCAATTATCCCCATACCACCAGATTTTTATTCATTTATGGTTTTTTAACACCGAGCTTTAGGCTTTGTGTTAAAAGCTTTGCTTACAAAGTGATTTCAATTGTGTGGTTTCCCTTAAAGTATCTACGTGTTGCTTCTTAATTAACATATTGCTGACATTTTCATACTGCATGAGAATTCTGAATATTCTATTCATAAAAGAAAAAGGTAGAAGAAAAAAAAAAATGGTCAAAGCAAGCAGGGGGGGGGGGGATGGACGATAGCACCAGCATATCCAATGGCTCTAATGTGATTCTGTTGAAAGACATTGTCTAATCTAGGGTTGTACATTCCTGACCTAAATCCAGGAAAGCTTGTGAGCTCAATTTGAATGACAGCTTTCTGGGTGGGGAGATTTGCATGGGGGAAGGTGATGGAGGGGAAGGGTTAGAGGACAATGAAGTCAACATGAACGTTCAAATGGCGATCACAGCATCTTAATTAGAATGAGAGCCTCAGAAGATGCCATTTATGAAAGAAACTTTCTTGGCATACTATAAGAGTAAGAAGCATCAGAGGGAAGGTCCCACCCTCAAAGCCAGAACCTTAATGAAGAACTAAAATAGAGAGCGTCCACTAAAACAATGAAGTAATTACAAACCTACTAATATAGCACACTTCCACTGCAAAAATGGACCCTAAACTTTTCAGTCTCTTTAAAGAAAGCAGAAGTCATGCAATATGTTGAGGTTCTGACAGGCAACGGTAACTCGTCAGTACATCACCTCTTGGTGATTTTATTCTCCAGCTCACACATTAGTCACAAAGTGTCACAAACCAGATGCCCATAATATCCAATCAAGTTAAAGCATGGCTTGTAAATGGTTGTTTTGAATGCCACACCTCTAGCATCCTGAACACACCACAAACTTCAATAAAAAAAAATATTATTTTAAGATTGCATCACCATGGCTATATATAGGGCTCTATTCCCTAGTTACCGTTGGGAAAGCTTACAAAGCCAGACTCTATCGGGACACGCAAAGCAAAGTTTTAGCATCTACTAAACCCCCCCAATAAATCCGATACTCACCTCTCATCCAGCGGCGAGAACGGTGTCCTGATCCGCTGCTTCTTGCCACTGGGAGCAGAGGGAGACTGGAAACAAATAGTTCCCAGTCTCCCTCTGTTATCCTGCAAGACTTCACGCTCTCTGAGACTGCCTGTGTTAGCTGAAGAGGAGGAGCTGAGAGTGCAGCCCGATAGCAGCCTCTGGCCAATTATTTCAGGGCAAAAACAGAACTCTAATGAAAATAGAGAATCTTTTAAAACTAATGGGCTATCCATCATCTCTTGATGGGACATTGCAGGCAGAGTGTACATGGCCGGTATAGGTTTACTTTAAAGGGATATTCGTGGCTCCTCTATTTTCCCAGCCGGGCCTCTTCCACAAAACAGATGTCCAACCCATTAGATGCTTCTCCTGGGCAAGTCAGTTAATAGCCATCAAAGCAGAGGATAGCACTTTGCTTTAAAATGCTGCCGCGACACACAATAGGAATGGGGTGGAAGTATCCCTTTAAAAATCTATTTTTTTTTTCCGTGTAAGGAAAATTTTGGACCTTGTATAGATCTCCTAGAACTATTAACCATCAGTTTAGCAAATCATATAAATACCAAGGTAACTACATGGCGCTAATTCATATAGTCACGTAGGCCATTCCTGGCTTGGTTTTGACAATAAATTCAAACACATTCCCTTTTCATGGTTGAAATACCTGCTCTGGGCTATCCTTTGTCTATTTATGCAATATATATAAGTATTTTTCTCCTGGTTAGGTTCTACTGCTAGTGACCTCACAAAGGTTCACGGCATTAACATATTTTCACTTTGTCCTGCTGAGTCAAACTTACTCCACCCCAAGTATTGCAAGACCCAAAACCAGCATATCCAGATAATTACATATACATACATTACATGCTGCCCAAAACACCACTTAACAGCAACATCCCATTCGTCTCAGCCTTGTTGTGTGCATTCCCACAGTCAAAAGGTTAAAGAATGGGACATATAAAATAAAAGCGATGCCACAAATTATGATAAAATACTGTTGTATTGATGCAGCATTCTTAATATTGCCAAGAAACATTACAGCACAGTGTCTAGTGTGGTTTCTGTTCCATAATGACACTGATAACCACAAGTAAAATTTGGGGACCCAAGGCTAGAATGGTGGAGGTACGCGCCTTCAAGGTGTGGGGTTGCTTTCCCCTATATGCAACCTATGCTTCTGCCACAACACGTTAAATACAGGGATCCCCTCAATTTCAAGAGTTCCCTACATTCCTTAGAATCAGAATATCCCCATAGAAAATGTCGGCAGATAAGAACCTTTCGGCCCATCTAGTCTGCCCAATTACATGGATACTTTACCTGGATTTATCTTTTGTTTAGGATAGCCTTATGCCTATCCCATGCCTGCTTAAATTCAATTACTGTTTTGGCCTCTACCACTTCTACTGGAAGGCTGTTCCATGTATCCACCACCCTCTCAGTAAAATAATGCTTCCTGATGTTACTTTTAAACCTTTGCCCCTCTAATCTAAGACTATGTCCTCTTGTTTTGCTACTTTGTTTCCTTTTAAATATACTTCCCTCCTCTACCTTGTGGATTCCCTTTACGTATTTAAATGTTTCTATCATAAATATGCTCCACAACTAAGTCCCCAACGTGGTGATGTCATTCTGAATATTCCCATATTTAATTATTTTTCATAGCACCACCAGTTTCCTCAGCGCTTGCAACGTTACAATCTAGACATTAAATGATATTGTTTTCGTTTAGAGGTTAACACATTTCAGCAGATCATAAATAAATGATGACCAACATTCATAATGCAACGTTTCAACTCATGCTTAGGGCGTAGACAAACTTTAACCACTGAAGGACCACATAGACTGTCTTTCAACGCCCAGTGACGAAATAGACCGCCATGCACCAAAATCCCCATTCTGAGCTACCGAGTGCTTAGAGATCACACTGCCGCTGATGCTGCCCGCCTCACAAGCCTGGCAGTTCAGCTGCATCGTCCTTTACAAAATGTGTAGAAAAGGGTAAGGGTCCTAGTGGCGCAGTGGGTGCTGCCAAATAAGGAGCAATCTAAATGAGTATTTCTAAATGCTGATATTATGGCTCAACTCTATCAGGTGGTGATAGATAAAAGTACTCCAGTGAGTCAATGTTACACTAGTATTGTGCAAATAGCAATTCTGTGCAAATGAACAACCTTGTGCAAAATAAGCAACAACAATGGTGATAAATCCTTAAGTCATGCGTACAAATCTGCTCCTATAGCGCAAAGTGTATAATAATCCACATGTGCAAAATGCATATAAAGTACATATAAAGTGCATGTGCTCATATAGCCTATCCCATCCTATCGTAAAGTGCAGACACAAAATTTATATGGTTAGGATATATGAGCACATGCACTTTATATGTACTTTATATGCATTTTGCACATGTGGATTATTATACACTTTGCGCTATAGGAGCAGATTTGTACGCATGACTTAAGGATTTATCACCATTGTTGTTGCTTATTTTGCACAAGGTTGTTCATTTGCACAATACTAGTGTAACATTGACTCACTGGAGTACTTTTATCTATCACCACCTGATAACTCTATTTATCAGGTGGTGATAGATAAAAGTACTCCAGTGAGTCAATGTTACACTAGTATTGTGCAAATGAACAACCTTGTGCAAAATAAGCAACAACAATGGTGATAAATCCTTAAGTCATGCGTACAAATCTGCTCCTATAGCGCAAAGTGTATAATAATCCACATGTGCAAAATGCATATAAAGTACATATAAAGTACATATAAAGTGCATGTGCTCATATATCCTAACCATATAAATTTTGTGTCTGCACTTTACGATAGGATGGGATAGGCTATATGAGCACATGCACTTTATATGTACTTTATATGCATTTTGCACATGTGGATTATTATACACTTTGCGCTATAGGAGCAGATTTGTACGCATGACTTAAGGATTTATCACCATTGTTGTTGCTTATTTTGCACAAGGTTGTTCATTTGCACAGAATTGCTATTTGCACAATACTAGTGTAACATTGACTCACTGGAGTACTTTTATCTATCACCACCTGATAAATAGAGTTGAGCCATAATATCAGCATTTAGAAATACTCATCTAGATTGCTCCATATTTGGAAGCACCCACTGCGCCACCAGGACCCTTACCCTTTTCTACACATTCATTTGCACATTTAGGTTGAGATTTATGTGCAACCCCTTGTAGGCAGCACCCCCCCCCTTTTTTTAAGGAACCACAGTTACCTAGTAAGCGCCTCCACAGACACCCACTCTTGTAGTCCTTTACAAAATGGTATATAATATGTGGGGTGCAGTGCATTAAACAAGAACTGGGAAAAATCACAGGAGAGCATGGAAATAGCAAAATTGCTTTGGTCTTTACTGCACAGCGAAACTAAAAAAGCCTTGATTCTTAAGGAGCCAAGAGTGATAGAAGCATATATTTGGTTATTTTTACACAGATTTTTGAAGGTTTTACACTTTGCTATATTAATCTGACACTTCAGAACATATAAGTATTACAGTCTTTATGCTGAATTGTTAAAATGTTGAATTTCATTGCACTTTTTGGCTAATTTCGTAACCAATAAACCAGTCGGCTTAAATAACTATCTAATAATCCATGAGCTCTCATATGGTACGCCCAAGATTAGAGGATGAAATTGCCTGATATTTTACTTAAAAAGGCCCATGGTTGAGTATATATTCCACCTATTTTGACTCCCCAGAATTCAACAAATTGTTCTTCTTGCAAATGGTTAAAACTGCAATTACGTGAAGTAAGCTGAACTTCTCCATGTGCATCACACCTCCAGGCAGGTCAATTGTTTCCCACTTGTTGACATTGTTCTCTCAACTCAAAAGCAAAGACCTGTATTCACATCAATCACGCAGGCAGATCAAAACTGGCCATGTTCAAGCTTCTTCAGGGTTAAGAATGCCCACAGGTTATGCAGACCTTCTTGAAAATCAGTGGATGGCATCTTCATGGCCTCCAGAAGTCATTAACATCATTATTCAACAGCGTTTACATAATGAAATTAGCATTGGCTAGCTTGTTCACTACACATAACAAAGCAAGGGCTAGAGTAGATCAAAGGTCACCAACTGCAGCTCACCAGATGTTTTGGAACTACATTTCCTATGAGTCTCTGCCAACCTAATGAGTGGCTGAGCATCGTGGGAGATGTAGTTCCAAAACATCGGTGGTGGGAGGTCAAAGTTGCTGACCCCTGATCTAGATCATCAACAAGACAAGATCTGACTCCCATCTCATTCTTAGAACTTGCACATGGAAGTTGCTCCGACGTAAATCAGCTGCTGTATGTAATTTCATCCGGGCTTTACTATACTTAGCAACAGGTGCTCTTTCAGTCTCATATTGTAGGATTTCATCTTTGACACGTACCCTACTGGAAATTTATTTTCCTCGCCTGCACCCAATGTATGACTTCGGCTTCCATGTGCTAAAACAAAAGCTTAAGCATACAGCCTTAAAGGAACACTGTATGAAAATTTACTCCCACCTTTCCCCCCCCCTTATATTATTGGGCAGATGATGCCAACAGCATCTGCACGAATATTTATTTTAGTTTAGAAGAAAATACTTCTCCCTCGGCACTGGGTTGCTCCACCTGTTCTGCATAGGGCTTCCAAAATGTGGGAGTCCCTGGAGTTTTTTGCGCAAATTGAATAGGATACCTAACTTTCCCATGCAAGCGCCTGTACAGAACAAAGGATTGATGCTGACCGCACACATGCCGCACCAATCCTCAGCCGCTTTCTCCCATAACCTTCGCTACTGTTGAGAGTTCAAAGACCGAATGATTCCAACAAATAATGTGATGACAACACTGGTCCCTGAGTTGGTCCCCGGCAGGTGGGATATTCAAAATTCTTCCCATCACACATCACTACTAGCCAATCTGGGCTGAAGGGTGGAGACCACGCAGCCTGACTAATTAGTTAATGTGGTCATGGTGCTTTTAGAATCCCTTTAACGCCTTCACTACCAAGTGGTTGTCCAAAAGAACATTGTCAGAAACCAGAGATTTTTTTTGTAAAATCATTTTAAATTATACATTAAGAAATATTTAAGCTTATACCCATTGTATTCCTTACTGTAAATAACCTTTTTTGGCCAGTAGATGGCGTCATCGACTGCCAAATTGAGTTACAGCAATTTGAACTGCTTATCTATTTTCTTCTTTTTTTTCCCCTGCATTGGCTACTGAAAGCTCAATGTCAAGGAATCATCAGAATATTTTACAGCTTTAGCCCTTTGGGAATTATGCCCACAGGGCTAAAACTTTGATGGCACCTTCTGCAGCCCAAAAGAAAATGAAATTATTTTGCTGAAAATTAATTTCATTTGCTTTTGAGCTGCAGATCAACACATTGAGATATAGGGGCACTGGTTGGTGTCTTTGAAGCTCGAGTTATCTCCATCTCTGTAGAGAAGGTTAAGCCCTTACCCTGTCACTCTACACAGCTTGAAACATATTTCAGTATTATTTGTTGGTGTAGAAACCAGTTTAAATTAAGTGTTTAGCACACATTTTAGTTTTATTTCCTTCTGCCAGAACACAATCAAGTTATATTATTACGGTAGTACGAAGTGTATATTTGTGGTTCACAACCAAGTAACCAGTTCTGTATGACGTAATATGCAGAAAAATCATCGTAAGAAAAATTATTTCAAATCTTGATTAAAACCTTAATTGATTGTTTAAACTAGTAATTGGATACACGCTTGTTTTTCCACCATGGCTCACCAGACTCTGAAAACAAACTGACACTGTCTACCAGAATCAAGAACCCAAAGAAGAAACCTGTGAGGAAGGGACTTTGTCAGGAAAACCATGACTGGTGTGCCAAAACTGGGAAAGTTTGCAGGTATGGCACTGTAGCGCTGTGTTAAAAATCTTGCTGTGGCAGTACCTATTTTTGGCCACAAGATGGAGACTATCGCGATCAGAGATACTGGACATTGGGACTACAATGCCCGGCATGCTTTGCAAGAAGACAGGAAGTGGGTGGGGACTGGACACTTACATCCTCTGCCTCGTGGAGAAAGTTCCAGAGCGCGCCAGGGAAGCAGAGAAAGCAGACGCACCGAGGAGATCGCGGCAGAATCTAGGCCAAAGCCCGAGGGAGACCTGTTGTTCCGGTTTTGGTCACCTAGTCTGAGAAGGAGACTCGCCAGAGCCCAGACACTGCTGCAGACCGGCGGAATCGAACGGAGAGCGGGCGGTGAGCTGGACAAGCTGCATAAAGTCAGACAACGGATCCGGCCGCTAGTATCCCCAGTCAAAATCCGGAGGAGAGACGTCCTGGGTCAGCGGAGCTTAAAGCTTGCGTCGGATGGGTGAGAGGCCTCCAAGGCTGTTTGTGATTAAAGGTCAAGCTGCTGTTTTCTCTTTAAAGTCCACAGGGCCCCAACTGACTAGTCGAAGATTTTCCTTAAATAAACTCACTGGCCAGTTGAACAGTACCCGGGTACCACACACACATATACACCTTTCACCTCCTGGGACTTAACTTGTGCAGGACTCATTTTTCTTTTATGAATCAGAACAGGGGTTAAAAATAAAGATACGTTCCGAATATATATTTTTCCTCTTTTTTCCGTTGCGCGTTTACCGTAATACGAAGCGTTTACCGTAATACGAAAATACTGTAATAACATTTGTGAATACCGTGCTTCAACATCTGCTCAAATATTTTAGTAAACTATTTAAATGATAAAAACTCACAACTGTGTTGGAGTATATTTATTCCCTAGTGCGGGGAGACTGACCCGTGGTTCATTTTCAGCGGCTCCTCCGGGAGTGAGCGCTACAGCACATTGATCTGTTTCCGCTTTATTGAGGATTAATTACCCTGTTTTTAGCTTCAGTTTGCTTTAAAAGTGATAAATTACTACTTGCTTACAAACCCATTACAGTGCATGTTTAATTTTTAAACTACCAATGGGCTTCCAATCGAAAAATCTATGCTGGTTCCAAACATGCTTCTGACCAAGAGTAACCAGGGGGGAAAAATAATCAAATTTTAGTTCTGAATATTGCTGCAAGAACAACAGAATGGAAGCAAGCCATACCCGTTTACAACTGTACGTTGATTTTTGATAAGCCAAGGTGTGTGAGTCATCGTGCTCGATTTAGTATATTACCAAACCTTTAAAGTAAACAAAGAACGCTATAAGAGTGTTACAATACTCTGCAAACACTGGTACAGTAGACGGGTTAACATTTAACGGACTCGCTACAAGGCATACAGGCTTGTTTTACAAAGAATAGCAGATAATATGGCCATTAGGTCACCTATGTGTATATGTATTAAATAACTAACTACGTACATAGAGAGATTGTAAATAGAAATCAATGGGAAACCATCCTGATAATATATCATGTTCAGACATTGAGAACTAGGGACTAAGGAGGAGCACGCTGTGAAGAAGCACCACCTCCTCATGATGCGGTCAGCCAATGAGAGCTTTTGGATTGTGTGCAGGACGCCCTGGCTCAAGACCCAATCTGCAACTGAATGTGGGAAAGCTCTTAAAACGGGGCAGACAGAGCATGGGCAAAGTGCTCTGAGACAGGGCAGATTTATATAAATAATACAAACAATGTGGTAGGCGCCCCTGCCTGTACCGCCACCAAAGACCCAAAGCCAGCCAGAAATCAGTGGTTTCCCCCAATACCAATGATTAACAAATACGTATCTGGCGGCGCGATGGTAGTCGCTCTCAGATCGTGTGGTGGTTCTCTTGTGAAGCACCGTCCATATATGTCATGGAAAACAATGAAAGAAATACAATAGTGCAGAGCAATTGCAAATATTGAATACTATATGCACATGTGGTTGATCGCACTCACAATAGCAAGAGCCCCAACGCTGGCTCTGAGCAGGTCAGCGTGTTTGGTCGTTTTTTTTCTATATTGAAAGAGGCGACCCACAACCTTCAATTATGGCAATCCTCTTCCGATCTCGATATGTAGAGGAACATGCAAAAGAGAAAAACTTCCTTGTGCAGATCTGTTGGAAATATTGCATACGTATATCCACAAGGGTTCAAACTCACATGTGTTTGGAGCTTATAGCCAAGCTCTGGGATCAATCTCCTGTGGACTTGTTTAAGGTAAAGCCCATAGAAAACCTCTATAAATCAGCAGCACACCGGGGACTGGTGCAAGTAATAAAATTTATTAAAACATAAAACAAATTAAAAGATTTAATCTGGCACAGCCAGTTTTACCCAGACGCGTTTCGCCGTGTAAAGCGGCTTCCTCAGTCGGTTTACAGGTAATAGTACAGATTTGTATTTATATCCTTCTAATCTCAACTTTTAATTGTCCCCAGGTGTTTTTTGCTGAATTGGCGTGCGATTCACGCCTCGAATTCATGAATCCGGTATCTTTCGCGGGTCTGCCATTTTGCGTATGCTAAAATATCTACTAAAATAGATAAACACAACCTTACTAGAGAAGAATGTACAGCCATAAAGAACCTTCAGAAAGATCCCAATATCATCATATTGATATGATGGAGTTTGAACCCTTGTGGATATACGTATGCAATATTTCCAACAGATCTGCACAAGGAAGTTTTTCTCTTTTGCATGTTCCTCTACATATCGAGATCGGAAGAGGATTGCCAGAATTGAAGGTTTATAGGTTTGAAAAAAAACAACCAAACGCGCTGACCCGCTCAGAGCCAGCGTTGGGGCTCTTGCTATTTTGAGTGCGATCAACCACATGTGCATATAGTATTCAATATTTGCAATTGCTCTGCACTATTGTATTTTTTTCATTGTTTTCCATTACATATATGGACGGTGCTTCACAAGAGAACCACCACACGATCCGAGAGCGACTACCATCGCGCCGCCAGATACGTATTTGTTAGATTTATATAAATGTCCATACAGAGCTTGAAGATACGTTTTGACAAACTAAGTTGCTCCACCTGCTGGCAAACATGTTATGCTACCAGTTAGGAATGGGGAAAGAAATATATATATATATATACACACCCCTTGTCCAGATGAGGTGTGAACAATAGAAATAAAAAAAAGGTCAAGGTCCTGGTGCCTCTCCTACCTGCTGACCAGTGCATGAATATGCCTTGTCTCATCATCACCAGACTTGTTCCCAGCATGAGAATTGAGGTTACTGCAGCAACATTGTTCACATTATAAATCAGAAAGTTTACAATGTTGCTGGTTTTGAAAAGAAAAAAGTTGAATAACTTCATTTTTATCAAAATATAAATCATGTTTGGCATCACTTGAAAGGTCAGATTCTGGCTTTCCACTAACGCCTCACATGACTTGTGGGGCTTTGTAGAAGTGGAGTTACAGGGATCCAAATGACCTCTGCTCTACTTTTAAATCTTCAGTTTTGCTGGAATTAAGGGGATGGAACAGCTGTTCTGATATCATAACCAACCCACGCCCGATGTTCAATCTGCATTGGCCAGACACGCAGTTGGCCATTCCAGGCAGGGAGGTGCTGGCAATTGCCGGTGAGTTTAACAGAGATGGGGATGTCCAGCACATACAACGGGGACACTCAAAGATGTCCATTTGTCTTATACATCGAAGGGAGTTAAAAAGGAACTAGCTACATGCATATTTTTTGTTTCATTTTGCTCTCAAAAGGGGCGCTGCCCCTATTGCCCTAATATTTGAGCATCTACAGGTGAAAACATGCTGGGTGTCCCCTGTTTTTACATTTCCAATAACCCCTACATTCCCAAGAACTTTTTTGTTGAAAAAGATAACTAACATTTATTTCAAACATGGGATGTCATTAACAAGTAAATATAGGGTAGAACAGTAATGTAAATTATGTTCTTTAGATTTACTCATTTGTACTTTAAAATAAATATTGCTGGGATGAAAGGTTCTAAACTGTAGATTGTGTCCTTTATATTTCACAGTTTCAAACAGGGTCTGCATTATTAGCATACAGGCAGAAATGGCTTGTGGGTCAAACACAGTAAATATGATAAAGCTATAAAGTAAAATGGTCAGATCTGCTTATAGGGATTTGTGCTGACCATAATCAGATTATTTCCAATGCAACTTCCAAAAAATAGCAATAGAATATAAAAATAATATCTGTATGTATGCATCCTGTCTATATATGTAAATTATAGAAACAACTTGTATCTGGGCAGCACAGGAATTTTTTACAAACCACATGAATCTCATCACTGTACAGTAGTGACTAGCGGTGCATGGATACTTGGTAGGTACTCGAGCAAATGCCCCGATACCTCTACCGGTACCCGGAAGCCAGCGCTGGGCTGGCTTGCCAGTGTCCGAGGAGCTGGGACTGCTGGCAGAATGAAATAACAGCATTCTGCCAGCATTCTCTGGCTGGCCTTTTCCACCGAGTGGTCGCCAGGCTGTGATACATGTATACCCACAGACATCATATACATGAATATCCAAAGACCACATACACTGGGGCTGCTGGCAGAATGGAATAACAGCATTTTGCCAGCATTCCCCTCTGGCTGGCCATGTTCCACCGAGTGGTCGCCGGCTTGTGAACACTGGCGCGCTGTCGTGACTGCCACGAGATCACGGCTGGAGGGGGAATGCTGGCAAAATGCTGTTAATGCATTCTGCCAGCAACCCCAGTGTCTGAGGTCTGTGGGTATAGTTGTATCTGAAGTCTGTTCTACATGTATCTGAGGTCTAGTGTGGGTATACATATATATCTGAGGTGAGGTCTGGTGTCGGTGCGTGTGTGGTCAGGTTGTGTGCAGGCCTGTGCAGTGAGTAAATGAGGTGTTTGGACATGCATTTCAATATTAACATAAATTGGACAGGCTTTCAGCAAAAGCCTAAAATTATTTATTGGAAAGCAGTCACATGACATTAAATAAATCTGTAGGTAAGAAAAACTTTAAAAAATGGTATCGGTTCATCCTTAGTAGTGACTAACCTCTGACCGCCCCTGGCTTTTCAAATGCAAGAGTAAAGTCTGTAAAAGTTTTTGTTACAGTGAGAGTGTGGGGTGTTTCTTGTAACGCCTTTACAGTAATACAAGGAGTGAGATCTCTGAGAATTTAATTTCCCCACTGGGCGCATACTGCTTGTGCATTATAAAGGTATTGCAGAAAGGGGGTATTGTATGCGAAGGTTTCATTGTATTTAATGCAAAATACAGTACATTTGTCTTATGTAGTGAAAGAGTTCTAGTGCTGCTGTGACAGGACAGTTGATAATGTCCAGCAAGATAAAAGTTGCAGTAGTTCTACCCATTGACACAATGGTAAATATAGAATATTCAGAGATAGATGAATTCAGACCACTCCACTTTAACATACATATCTGACTTAGGATTCAACAATGAGGATTTGGTTACAAAATATGATCACACATTGCATAACCCTGACACAACATCAATGTACCCCATTGCAGCACGTCATAATAGGAACTGACAAAATGGAATACATTGACATTGTGGTAGGTTTCTGCAATGTATGATCATATTTTGCAACTAAACTCTCAGGACCATATTATCTTGGCGCTAAAATGGGGACACTAACGGGAAAAACCTGCACCTGCAGGTTTCCCCGTAGCATCCCCATTTTAGCAGCATATTACGGGACAGGCGCTTGTTCAGCAGCCTGCCCCGTAACACAGCTCTACCCTCCCTGATACTCGTGGTATCGCTTCCGCACAGCGTCATCACCCGGTGTCCATAGGACTACATGAAGGGTTGCATTAACAGTCCGCGAGCCCAGCGAGATCTCACTCTTGCGAGATCACGCAGTGCTAAGTGAATTTGGGGGGGGCACTCTCGCGATATCTGGCAGGTTGGCGGAGTGATCGCGGAGGGAGACTGTGGACCCCCCCCCCCCAGTCTCACTCTGCTCCCGGCGGCCAGAAGCAGCAGGTTGGGCCACCATTCTCGCCGCGGTATGAGCGGAGAGTATCGGATTTATTGGGGGGGGGGGGGTTTATGTGGTGCTAAAATGATTCTGCAGAAGAGGAACCCGTTATCACCAGCTTCTAGCTGTGGGTATCGTTTTCATTAACCCATCGGTATGGTAATTAGAGCCTAGACTTTGTGCACCCTATACTTAACATGGGGAGCGCAAAATGCAGTAGGCTCGCAGAAGCTAGAGCAATCACCATGTGTGGATTACAAATGGATTACAAATGGGTTTAGCGATAGGAATGTAATATGGGAGGGGGGGGTGTGCGCTAAACTCACTTAACATACAGGTCTATTCAAAGAAAGGTGTAACTCAGGAGAATGACTGGAGAAGTGAAAATTCTAGGTCAAAACAGCCAAACCAGAAAAATTCTCGCATTCATCTCACTTTCCAAATTGGCTATTTGGTCTAGATTGTTCTCATCTGCTGACAGTTCTCCTGGTTTTCACCTTTCTCTGAATAACCCTGCTAGCATTAAAGCGCAAATATCTGAGAGCTAACGTCAGCGTTAAGATTGTAATATGGCTCTCCGCGCTTAGTCAAGTGTTTTTAAAATGTTAAAGTTGAAATGGCCTTCTAGGTTTTGCCTATATGAACATTTCATCTCCCAATTTTGTTAGTGTGGTTAAAACATTGTATTCTGATCTTAGGGCTAGGGTTGCCACCATTTCTTTAAGCCAAACCCGAACACTCTAGTGTTGGGCTTGGGCGGAAATTTTTATTGTAGCATATACTTTTTGCTATATTTGCATTATGCATATATATTATGGCAGGTGGTATGCATGGCAGACTGATAGGATGGCACACTGGTATGCATGTCAGACTGGTATTATGGCACACTGGTATGCATGTCAGGCTGGTATTGTGGCACACTGGTATGTATGGCAGACTGGTATTTTTGCACAAGACACTGGTATTAATAAGAGAAGGGGGAAATTTGAACTTCATCAATACCGATATATTAATTTGTTTTCACCTTTAAGGCTTGGTTGGAGCCTGAGGAATGGAGTGCATGCTGGGCTGGCAGGCACACAGCACAGAGCAGCTGCTGCTGCGCTCACAACTCGTTTCGGAAGGGAGCCGGGCAAGCCACAAACAAGCACGTGGTCTCCCAGAACTTCGCTACATCACGTGTGTCACTGCTGCTGTGCCGTGAGCTGGAGCATGTGGCTGATGGGAGTAGAGACATCACCACCCCGGTCCAGCACGGTCAGTGCTTGGCAGAGTGGGCGGTGCAGACGGAGTGTCTCTCTGCAAGTGAATGGCCAGTGCAGCAGATGCTCATGATGGAAGCTACCGGTCATCTGGATGGCAGCGGCGTGCATATAGCGTACATATGAGGTGTAGGCGGGGACTCCGAGCCAACTCCTCCAAGCCATGTGTCTGGGTGGCAGCTGGTCTCAAAACCAAACACATGACTCGAAAACCAGACTCTCAGAGCGAAACCCGGGCCGGTAGCAACCCTAGGGCCCAAGTTCTGGTTTCAACTTTCAACCTATTTTCATACATTACAGCACTAGGCACGAGTGTCCTTTATGTACTCTCCTAGGCTATTTGCCATATCAATAAAACCTCTGTGGATTGCAATTCACTGCCACTCTGACATCCAGGGAAGGATGTGTGCATAAAAAGGAGGTACAAACTGACTGATAATGCAAAGGATTATGCTTCTGACTCAATGAAATCATGATGTTGATGCTCTTTATTGGATAATAAATTCTATATTCAGCAATCTGGAAAACAAATCAGACGCATTACCAATTTGCCCTTCCCCTGATGACAGGGTATCCATTGCCATTGCATAAAATTTTACAGCATATTCACTCACCTACCTGCAAATTCATTAACCAATATCGATATCCAAGCCTTTTATAAGGAAGTTTGCCAGGAATTATAGTGTTGTGGGAAATATTAAATATTCTGGGTGATCAAGTCTACTGTATCAAAATGGATATCTTCCCAAGCTGGTCTCATCTCCCCCCCAGGCACATGCAGTTTCTATGGACCTAGGAGAGACATCCTCCCTACAAACGTCCATTGCTGGTTATAGCTTGGCATCTATTCATGAGCCAGAAAGTGGTGGCTGTATCTGGAGAAGAGGACTTTTCATTGATAGCGCAGAATACATCACATATCCTTGGTCCATAAAACAAAGAATTCCATTATGAAAGGTTTCCCCCTCTATTCCTAACTCATTATGCATATGGAACAATTGACCTCTTAATAGACAACCTTCCTTATGATCTTCCATTTAATAATCTAAAAAGCTTACGATCATTTTTTTTCTAAGGACTTTTCCCAATACGTAAAAATACGCAGCTATGCAGGGACGCCCAATGTACAAGCTGTGGCTACATCAAATGTCGACAACTTTGATATAAAAGTGTCTAGCTCAGCACCACCCAAAACTATCGAGATTCACGTTGCATTCCCAACTCACAATCTTGCTGGACTAAAGGAACTTCAATATACCTGGGATAGGGAAGGGTATTTTGGAGCAACAATAGAATCCAATTAGTGGATGGATATCTGGGAAAACGCTGCAAAAATTTATACAAGTATTATGTTACAGGACTTAATCCATCTACATGATATCCATGGGTATACAGCTCCTGTACAACTTTACAACTCCTGTACAAATTTTGGAGAGAATATTGTGAAAGGGGGGCCTTTTTCCATATGTGCTAAGAATGTTCAAACCCCTATGTGAATGCAGAAGAATGTTTTGGGGATATTGTACGTAAGAAAATAAGAGGTTTCTAGATGCTTTTGAAGAAACCTTTCATGGGACACCCATGTGTAACACTCAACTGTCATTTTGCTCTGGTTAGAACAGAGATCTCAAATCCCCCCCCCCCCAGATGTTGATTGCCCACAATTCTCAAAATTCTCACTGCACTAGAAGGCCAGGGAATCATGGGAGTTGTAGTTCAGAAACATCTAGGAGGGCAGAGCTTGAAATGTCTGGGTTAGAACCACAACTGTGGGATGGGCTATAAATGAAGGTAGAAACTCTAACCACAAAGGTAAGTTTAAGAAATTTTGAGGACTCACCGAGGCAGGAGATGGAAAAAAAGTCTGCTATGTAGTATTAAAGCTTGGGCAGACGCAGGATATATGCAGACACTCAGAGTACAGAGAAAACAAAAATATTCATACACAAGACCATACTTACTGTCAGTAGACGAACATCGAACAGACAGCAAGTGCGTTATTATTGTCCAGTAGCGGAGGAAGCGCAGGCAGCAGGCGTGAACAGGTTTAAGATGTATATAACAAGTTGTCAGAGGAGTCCGTAGTAAAGCGGATCAGCCCAGCAGCAAAGCAGCGATCAAATGAGAGCAGTGCAGCAGCCAGGTGAGGCAGAGGCAGTAACACTGAACTGAGTCAGACAATCAACAGAGTTTATGGATTACCAGTAGTCAATCTTTAGGAGACTATTCCTGGTGCAAATGTGACTCCCTGGAGGAGCTGGCAGGACGCAAACGGAGAGACTGTACAGGTGGGTAACAAGCCAGAGACAGAGTCTCGAAGTTCTGGGAGCGGCAAAAACCGTAAGGAAGCGGGTTAGTCAAGCAAGACCGTGTCGGTGACAGTAAGACAAGAGGACATTAGAAATAAGATCGGTCGAGCGAAGCAAGGTTCAGCAACAATAACTCAGCAGATGGTTCAGGAAAGAGTCAGTCAAGATTATACTACAAGGAATGAGTGTCTGGTACATGATTTAAAGTGGGATAGAGGTGTGTCTGGAACAGCAAGGAGAAAGGGGCAGATTAGCTAAATGTCAGGCAGATTGAGACTTCGAAAAGCAGCTCTTTCATTAGGTAGGACCCACCTGACCCGGGGGTTAAGTGACGTGGCAGGTGAGCTTACACTTTAATGGCTGTTCAAGTAAACCAAAACCTCTGATTGTTTCGCATGGAACTACATGGGTGAGCAAAAATTACAACCTTTTTTCTTCTTATGTTTTATACATGGAGCAGGCTGGATACGTCTGGTCTCCGCAGACGCCGTGATAGGGAAACGGTGCAAAACCATTCTTTCTGCATATATATGTATATTTTGTTGTCTCTCCAGCAAGGTCAGTATTGCAGCTGCCTGTTTTCGTTTTAATCCCAAAGTGGAATTGCTCTTGGTGAGGGTATAAATATAAAACCATTGTTTACCTCTTAGCTGATAAGAAGCATGGGGACATGTGTTTGCTTAGAAAAGCAGCGCTTGGTTTCATTAGGTAGGACCCACCTGACCCAGAGGTGCCGTGAGGTGGGGGGGGGGGGTGGACACATAATGGCCATTCAAGTAAACGAAAACCTGTTTTGTTTCGCATGAAGCTACGGTGGGGAGCGCAAGTGACAACCTTTTTTCTTGTTATGTTTTATACATGGAGCAGGCTGGATTCTTCAGGTCTCCGCAGCCGCCCTGATAGGGAATAGGCGCGAAACCATTGTTTTCTGCATAGATTGATACTCTTATCAATACCGATGGATTGCCATACAGTACCAAACACAACTATCAAAATAATCTTTAGCAGCTAGGGGCATGATTGCTAGCTCTTGACTCCATATGGATTCTCCTCCCCCCTCAAACAACAGCATTAAATCAGAGATTTCCGACTATTAGATTAACATCCACGGTCAACAGCTTCCAGATAATCCGATAGCGTCTGGGCACCAAAGCTTTCTTCTAAAGAGAGTTCCACTCCCCTCTATTTTCTACCCATTGTTACTCAATGTTTAATCTGATATTCCCCAATGTTTAATCTGATTTTCAGATTAGGGGCTGCTCAAGGCTGTAAGAAAGTATTTTCTTACTGTTCACCTGTATATCCGTTTTATCTTTTGTGCTTGAGGGATTGTTATAACAGGGTGTTCTTTTGCTTTTTTTCTTCTGTGGTGTGCCGATTTAAGGTTTTTATTGTTTGTCACGTTTAACTTGTTAGTTTTACGGTTTCAGCGGGGGGGGGGGACAACAAATTAAGGAACGTCTACCTGTATGTACATTTTTGTGTACACTATCTTTCTTCTTTAATGGTATGGTATAATTATCAGCAATCTACTGACAAAAGGAATATATATATTTTACACACTATATTGCCAAAATTATTCGCTCACCCATCGAAATAAATCAGATTCAGGTGTTCCAATCACTTCCATGGCCACAGGTAGGGTTGCACCGATACCGATACTAGTATCGGTGCCGATACCGGGTACTGCAGGAGTACTTGGTACTCGTGCAGTACCCCCGATATTTTTACCGATACCAGAAGCCGGTATTGAGCCGGCTTGCCGGCATCCGAGGGGCTGGGGCGGCTGTCCGAATGCTCTATCGGCATTCGGACAGGCCCTGCAGCTGCTCTCCGCAATGATACTTACCTTCCTGGGCGACGCCGGGAAAGTCTTCGCGCGTTGCGCTCGTTGGAAGGACCCCAGCCGCGATCACGAGGGACCATGTGATCGCGGCTGGGGTCCTTCCAACGAGCGCACGCGCAGAAGCTTTCCTGGCGTCGCCCAGGAAGGTAAGTATGAACACAGTGAGCAGCTGCAGGGCCTGTCCGAATGCCGATAGAGCATTTGGACAGGCACCTGGAGCTCTCCGCGATACTTACCTTCCTGGGCGACGCCGGGAAAGTTTCCCCGCGTGCGCTCGTTGGAAGGACCCCAGGTCCCACGTGATCGCGGCTGGGTCCTTCCAACGAGCACAACGCGCGAAGACTATCGCGGAGAGTGCGGGGGGGGGGGAATCCATGAGCTGGGGCAAATCCATGAGTGAGCTGGGGCAAATCCATGTGTGAGCTGGGGCAAATCCATGTGTGAGCTGGGGCAAATCCATGTGTGGGCTGGGGCAAATCCATGTGTGAGCTGGGGCAAATCCATGTGTGAGCTGGGGCAAATCCATGTGTGAGCTGGGGCAAATCCATGTGTGAGCTGGGGCATATCCATGTGTGAGCTGGGGCATATCCATGTGTGAGCTGGGGCATATCCATGTGTGAGCTGGGGCATATCCATGTGTGAGCTGGGGCATATCCATGTGTGAGCTGGGGCATATCCATGTGTGAGCTGGGGCATATCCATGTGTGAGCTGGGGCATATCCATGTGTGAGCTGGGGCATATCCAGGAGCTGGGGCAAATATCCAGGAGCTGGGGCAAATATCCAGGAGCTGGGGCAAATATCCAGGAGCTGGGGCAAATATCCAGGAGCTGGGGGGCAGTACCCATGAGCTGGGGGGCAGTATCCATGAGCTGGGGGGCATTTTTATATGAGTTCTGTTCTTCTTGGAAAACGTCACATGACATAAAAAAAAGTATCGGTACTCGGTATTGGTGAGTACTTGAAGAAAAAGTATCGGTACTCGTACTCGGTCTTAAAAAAGTGGTATCGGTGCATCCCTAGCCACAGGTATATAAAATCAAGCACCTAGGCATGCAGACTGTTTTTACAAACATTTGTGGAAGAATGGGTCGCTCTCAGGAGCTCAGTGAATTCCAGCGTGGAACTGTGATAGGATGCCACCTGTGCAACAAATCCAGACGTGAAATTTCCTCGCTCCTAAATATTCCAGTCAAGTGTCAGCTGTATTATAAAAACGTGGAAGTGTTTGGGAACGACAGCAAACCAGCCACGAAACTGACTGACGGAGCGGGGTCAGCGGATGCTGAGGCGCATAGTGCGAAGAGGTCGCCAACTTTCTGCATTCGCTACAGACCTCCAAACTTCATGTGGCCTTCAGATTAGCTCAAGAACAGTGCACAGAGAGCTTCATGGAATGGGTTTCCATGGCCGAGCAGCTGCATCTAAGCCATACATCACCAAGTGCAATGCAAAGCGGCGGATGCAGTGATGTAAAGCATGCCACCACTTGTCTCTAGGAGCAGTGGAGACGCGTTCTCTGGAGTGACGAATCGCGCTTCTCCATCTGGCAATCTGATGAACGAGTCTGGGTTTGGCGGTTGCAAGGAGAACGGTACTTGTCTGACTGCATTGTGCCAAGTGTAAAGTTTGGTGGAGGGGGGATTATGGTGTGGGGTTGTTTTTCAGGACCTGGGCTTGGCCCCTTAGTTCCAGTGAAAGGAACTCTGAATGCTTCAGCATACCAAGACATTTTGGACAATTTAATGCTCCCAACTTTGTGGGAACAGTTTGGAGCTGACCCCTTCCTCTTCCAACATGACTGTGCACCAGTGCACAAAGCAAGGTCCATAATGACACAGATGACAGAGTCTGGTGTGGGTGAACTTGACTGGCCTGCACAGAGTCCTGACCTCAACCCGATAGAACACCTTTGGGATGAATTAGAGCGGAGACTGAGCGCCAGGCCTTCTCGTCCAACATCAGTGTGTGACCTCACAAATGCGCTTCTGGAAGAATGGTCAAAAATTCCCATAAACGGGGGCGTGGCTGGCCACGCGAGGGAGCAGACGTATCTAAACTGAGCTCCGTCGGAAGCTGCTCTAAACGGTGGATTTCAACCTGAATTGTCCCCTGAATTGCCCCCTTGGGGAGTCCCTGCGTGGCTGGCCATCGGAACGAGTGCTCTGGAGCCGCTTGGGGCCCCCCCTCCAGAGCCCAGCGGAGATTGGGACCTTGTTTCCCGGCAAGTGAATTTGCCCGGCGGCCATCTTGGGACCTAAAATCCCCGCATTCCTTTGGAGCGTCCCTCGCTTCCCTTCCTCTGTGACGAGACCATGCCCGGGGATTTGACGGTTGCGGACTTGGAGGATGGAGGGCCCCCGTCCTCTGAAAGCGGCTGTTGACCCGGTGGCGGAGTTGGTGGAGGAGCACACAGAATGGAGGCGTCTGACGTGCACTTCCCCTGGCAGAGATATGGTGGCTATACATGGCTGCTGCTTGGAGTGGATGCTGAAGGCCGAGGGGTGCCTACTGTGTTGCAGCCTATGGAGCAAATCGAAGGCTGTATGTTTGGATGGCTGGGAGCTGGGAAAGGAGGCCCTGGCTGTGATCCGGGCAGTGGAGGCCTTACCTATCGATTGAGAGGGTGGTCGTCCTGTTTTGGCGGCGATCCGGGGCGCTGGAGGCACGCGAGAGTCAGCCGTGCTGGGGATTTCGGAGGAGGTTCCCGCAGCTGGTCCCCCAGCGCAGCTTGGAGACATGGCGGGCTGAAGCGCCCATCTGGGCCTCATGACGGAGTCCTTGGCGTGGCGGTGATGACCTGGAGAATGCCGGCTTTCCGTGCCACCCGTGAGTTGATTCGGCGCGGGGGGGGCTGAACACGCAGCATTCCCGCTGGACACAGGCTGAGGCGGTACATGGAGCCCTTGTTTTTGTTGCTGACCAGTGCCATCTTGCAACGATGACCCCCCCCCCGTGCAGATTTATTCTACCCCTCTCCCCCGGCTGAGTTTTTCATTTTGCCCCCCCCCTCTTGCGGACTCTTATTTTTAATTTGATCCCTTTGATGTGTTTTTATTGTACGCTCACCCCCCCCCCCCACGAGCTGAGATGTTGTACGGGGGTCCCCTATTCACTGAGACATTTCCGTTGTCTTTTCTTTAAAAATTTTTTTTTTTTCTTCTGAAGAGACCCATTCGGGGATGACCCACCCTGGCGTTTTCTGCGACACATAAGATGAGGATACCCCCCTTTTTGAGACACTTTTGACACCTTTATATATTTGTCTTTTTGTTTGCTATTTCTCGCTGAGACCCCCCCTATCTGGGGATGTTTATTATTTTTCTTATGTGACACCTATACGGACAGTTTTGAGTGACCCTACGTGGTCCTTACTTTACTATGTCTGATTGTACGCTGACTTATATACAAAATACATTTTTTCCCATAAACACACTCCAAAACCTTGTGGACAGCCTTCCCAGAAGAGTTGAAGCTGTTATAGCTGCAAAGGGTGGACCGACGTCATATTGAACCCTATGGATTAGGAATGGGATGTCACTTAAGGCAGGTGAGCGAATACTTTTGGCAATGTAGTGTACATATACACACACACACACATACACACATAAATTGAGTTGTGTGCGCAAAAATGGCTAAAACTGTAGTAAAGTGACAGGGGAGGCAATGGGGGGGGGTCTTCACGAACTGGTCCTAGCACAGATAAGCCATATCCAGTCTGGGGAGGGTGGAATTAATGGTTTTTAATTCAATATCATGTCAGTAGAAACAATGGACAGTACTAGGGCTGTGCAATTAATTGCAATCGCAATCGAATCGCGATTTCCGACCATGCAATTTCTAAATCGCATAAGGCTGCAATTTTCGGCTCCCTGTTAACTTCCGGCGGCATGGTGCTTTGGGCGCTCGCAGGGGGAACCACGTGACGAGCCACGTTCTCGCGGCTCGTCACATGGTTCCCCCAGGCGAGCGCCCAAGCTCCATGCCGCCAGAAGTTAACAGGGAGCCGAACACGTGGCGCACAGAGGTGAGCTGGGGCAGTATATCCATGAGCTGGGGCAGTATATCCATGAGCTGGGGCAGTATATCCATGAGCTGGGGCAGTATCCATGTACTGAATACTGAATACATTTAGAATGTATGTAGCATGTTTGAAAAAGCAAAAACAATTGGCTAAATCGCAAATAAAATCGCAATCGCAATATTCATTCAAGAAATCGCAATATGATTATTTTGTCAATATTGCACAGCCCTAGACAGTACTGTAGATATTGGGAAGTCGTGTTTGCGAGATTTGCCACACGTGTTGGCTGAAAATAAGGATTGTGAGAACCCATTTGTAATAAAAATTTGGGATATCCTCCTAAAATGTAGGGACATCTGTCCCATCACCTGTAGAATAATGACTACGTGATCAGCCTCCTAGAACTCACAAACTGTCAATCCAATGCACACAAACATGTATTTTTAGTAGTTAAATTTTTTACAGGATGCTAATGAAATCAACAGAAATAAACATAATTATAGATTTTCTGACGTTTTAATCCTACACCATTTGTCATCATACAGGTTCTCCACAACTCATAACTGTCGAAGAATTCTGCATCACACGTGCAAGAACCCATACGTACTATTCTGGAACCCCAGGGTCATATAACAGAAGTGAATGTCACATGCAGGATATGAGTGAAGACAGATAGCTGAACTCATCCTTTTTTGAAAGCACACAAAGTCCTTTATATTTTTCGTCACTTTATTGAGAAATTAACAGCAAATAAAAGGTGTCTTGTGGGTAGAGAGAGCTTCTCTGTAGTATGCTTTGAAATGAGAGAAAGATGGATAGAGAGAGCGTCTCTGGAGTCTGTAGTATGCTTTGGCAGGGGAAGAAGGTTTAAGGTGGGTAGAGAGCGTGTCTCTGGTGCACTTTGTGATAAGAGGAAGGTAAAACAGAATGCTTCTGCCCAGTATAAACAGGATGTGGCTACTCACAAGCTTCCATGGATAGAATGCAGGAAGGGAAGCTTTGCTGCACAGGAAATGAGGCTGGGCCAAACTAACTATGCAAGTTAGACAGGGAGAGGGGAATAATCCATTCTTAGGTAAAAGCATAGGGGGGAACAAATAAGGACTCTGGTTCCATGATATGTATCCTCAGTGCTGGCTGCTGCACTGAAGAGGATGCTATTTTCAGACGCGCTAATAAGTCTTTTGCCCAATCTACAAACAAAAAAGGAAAAAAAAAGGGAGTCTATGGGAGGCGCTAGTGGATATATTATGGTCAAGTGTGGTCTGCTGCCTACGAGGTATTGTGCATAAACCTCAACAGAAATGCACTGATACAATGTACAAAAATAAAGGGTCCTAGTGGCACAGTAGGTTCAATCAATTAATATCAACCTTAATTATCAAGGCAATTCATTCAAATCTCATTACGGTGGCACAAATAAAGTGCAATACAACACCTCAATTTTGGTCTGTGATACAGGAGTTCGATCAATATGAACCAACATAAAGAGAGTGCAAATAAGCGACTTTCATAAAGCGCGAGAATAAAGTGCAAGGAGTGAACCAATCCATATAAAAAGTGCAACGTTCAACTTCCTGAACAACTTGCATAAAGTTACATTAGCAAAATCACTTCACACCAGGTTCTGAGATAGTATTCAGGACAAAACAATACTGTCTTGAAACAGTGAGTCGCTCGCTATTATTCGGCATACTGTGAATCACCGCTTCCTACATAAAGTATAAGAAGTGTTACTGTAGTCTTGTCCAAAAGACATGGTTAGTTTGCGGCTCGATGGGAAAAGAACTGGAGCAGTTATCCGAATTATCTGGAAATGATGAGTGAGCACTGGATTCATTACCATACTGGGTTAATTTTTAATTGAAAAAAAAAAAAAAAATTTAAAAAAGCTGCTCAGTTTTGTTTGTATTGAAACACACAGGGCACGATTGTCCATAATAATAAACTACAAAAAAAAAAACAACAAAAAAAAACACATTCACAAATCAAGGCAATGTATCTTCCCATTTTAGTTAAAAAAATAATACAACAAATATCTAAGATGGAAAAAAAAAAAACTTAATCCTATAAACAAAGTGTTTATGTTTCCCCCAGCAAATCTCAAGGCTCCCATTCTCGTTCAGGAAAACTGCTACACCAGGAACTGGCTGATAATCCCTCATCCAATACACATCTACTATGTATCCACTAATGGGGGAGTTACTTGTTTGCTCCTTTGATATGAAAGTAAAAAACAAACAAACCAAACCATACACAGCTCACATTTACAATTCGGCCACTTACATGCAAGGGAAACACAAAGAATGAATGACAGTCACTCAAAACAAACACACACACACCTCCCCATTGTGAATAAAATGTGTATGCCAAGTTGGAAAAATGGAAATTTTTATAACAAACACACACACACAAAGAGAATTTGATCATTCAAGGAAATTTTTCCTTTCCATTCAGCCCTAATCCTATAACAATGCACAGTTTGTAATAACATTATTAGATCCAGTTTTATTAAAGCTAAGTGGAGAGTTAATTAATAATCAAACTGACAGCATGTCTCGGTCACTGTGTGCATTAAAGTAAACCGTCACAGCTTCTGTACTATCACAGGACCTTGACTATTTTTCCACCTTTAGAGCCAGCGATTAGGAGTTTAATCTACGGCTCGGCATGGGTAAAAGTAAACTGCACACTTTATAAAAAGGAGTCTATTTAAGTGCAGATCTGCCTAAAGACAACAAATCTGTGACAAGTGTCATGCCGGAAAAAAAAACACAATTATCATCTCACACAAAACAAATATTATAAATCAGAAGCTAAACCATAAACTCTACAAACCAGACAGAAAAAGAAGTTACATTATGAGACGGAACACCGAGTTGAACGACACACACAACAACTGAGTGAAACAAACTCAAGGCTCGTCATTAAACAGTACACCATGAGAGCGGATAGTCTTAAAAAGAACATGTGTGTGGATATTTGTGCCAGCTAACCTGCACAGTTCAGATGTTACACAACAAGTCCTGTGTTTTAAAGCCGAATAAGCATCAGGAGACCTTTTTCGTTCTAAAACATCTGGGTGCCACGGTTAACCGCTGCTGGTCTAAATAAATCTATGTGCACCTCAACATGTATGATGAGGACAAAAAGAATAGATCATGGCAGAGGGGGAGACACTAAAGAAGTGGAAGGGAAAAAAAAAACTACATTATATACCAAATTTGCAAAGTTAGGAGTCAACCCTTTAAATCTAAAATCTTTAAATTTAAAAATATAGTAATATAATGTAATATGTAATGTAATATAGTGTATACATACAGCAATATATTGCCCAATTCTTGGTCCATCTGTGGTTAACACAATATAAATACATGTCATCCATACATCTATGTTGTGTTAAAAAAAAAAATTCCACGTAACGGTGCGCCGCTCTCTCCTTTCACATGAAGAATGCATGAGACTACTTACAGGTGCAACTTAGACGTTACTGTGGACCTCGCGTTTTCTTTCAGAGAGGTTTTGAATGTTGTGACATCCAAGCTGACAGGAGACGGGGTAGTAGGAGTGACCGCTTCTGCCTTGGCCGGGAGCGGACAGTTGGGCACACCCTGGTTGCTTCCCTGCTGTTTGTCCTCAGGGAGTGCACCTGCCGCTGGAGACACGCTCTCCTCTGTGAGCTCACATGAGCGTTCTACACAGTCCTCCCCATAATTTCCAGACAGGGATCCAGGAGCGGTTTGCTTTTCAGAGCTGGAATCTTTTGTTGTGGAAACAGTCTGGTTACCTTCAGCTGCTCTGGCGGCGGCTGCCGGTGGATTTCTAAACGGGTAATCTCTAGACTGCACCTTGCGAGCTGTTGGAGAAGCGGGAACAGCAGAGGCTGATTGATTCTCCTTTTTTTTTCTCAAATGACTGGAGGCTGGGTGTTGCTGTTTATCTTTGTCTGATTCACCCTTAGGCGACAATTTGCGATTAGCTCCCGCCTTGGTGTCTTGGTTGGCTGATACGAGGCTGTGAGCTTCAGGTGACAGGGGCCCAGGTTTTGTTTTCTGCTCAGGAGTGGTTGGGCTTTCTGTCACTCCTTCGAAACTAAAATTGCGGTCCAAACCTTGCTCTTGCGGGGAAATGCAGTCGGCCTTCTCCCCATTCTGGCTGCTCTGAGACTTCAGAGATCTTCTCTTCTTACCGGATCTCCTGTGGCCCGGGCTAGTCTCCATCGATTCTCCGTTACTGTAGCCCTCCTGGGAAGCTGGGCTACCTGACTCAGATTGTTTGCTCAGGTAGATATCGAACGTTAAAACCTTTGGGTTATTTGCGTTCTCATTAGAGCCATTAGCCTTTGGGCTCTCCTGAGGTGATCCACTTAAAATATTTTTCACTGGTGAGCTTTCGCCAGGAGAAATGTCACCGGTCACTTCAACTTTATCTGCAGTCTCTCCTGGCTTGCTCAGCGCAGGCGAGAGCGATGTCTGCTCCTTTGTATTGCTCTGTGAAGCACCTTGCAATGTCAACTTTGTAGGGCTTGAAGCCACAGTATTATCAGATGCCTGAACCGGTTTATCTGGTCCTTTTGGTTTTGAGTCTGACGATTTCACGGAAAATTTGGTAGACTTCTTTGGCGTTATTTTAGATGAGTCTTCCCTAATGTTAATTTCCTGTGAAAACACTTGGAGCTTTCTAGATGTGATCTTGGAGGATTCTCCTTCTAGTCTCCTTCCAGGTGATGGCACTGCTGGCTTTACAAAGTACTTTGCTGAAGGACTTGGGTATGGCTTGATAGTGGAACCAGAGGCAGAAGCAATAGGTGTTTCTGTTTCTTTTACAGAACAGTTACCATCACTGTGCAATCCATTGTTGCTTTCACCATTGGAGTTTTCTTTCTTACTCTGACTGTCAGATAACCTCCGTTCTACGCGAACAACTGGACTTGGCAGGTTTGGCGTTTTAGAATCAGTAGGGCTCGCAACTTGGGTTCTCCTCCTTTCACTTGATGTCTCTTTTTCATTGGACCTGGACGACGGTCCGGTAGGGCTCGTGGGAGATTCGGACAAGCTTCGGATTGGTTTCTTTTTGCCGGTATTAAAAAAAATTCCGATTTTCCCCAACACAGGTTTCCTTGCGGTATCCTTCTTCGGAGACTCTGTAGCCTGAGCTTTAGACTAGAAAACAAAACCAGAAAAAGTACGTTAGATTAAAAGTAATTTCACATAAAGTACAAGGACACTGTACCTAAAAGCCAGCAGTTGTGGGGCGAGTTTACAATAAGGGTGTTACACCTCCTCCCATCATATTTTCGAGGGCATTTATCTCTGTTTGCTTTTGTCATGTAAGTACGGGGAAGGCTTGAATTTCTAATACGACATTTGAACGTTAACTTATTGACGGAGTTTTAATGTTAAAGTCAAGTAAAACAGAGAAAGGTGAAAACCAGGAGAATGGTCAGGAGAATTAACAATCTAGACCAAATAGCCAATTTGGAAAGTGAGATAAATGGGAGAATTTTTCTGGTTTGGCCATTTTGACCTAGAATTTTCACTTCTCCAGTCATTCTCCTGGGTTACACCTTTCTTTGAATAGACCTGTATGTCTCTATCCGCTCACATGATATAACCAGTATAAACATTGGGTGAGACAACTCCATGCCATCTGCCGGGATGCTTTTGTTCGAGCCATAAAAGAAAAAAGTTGGAATGCTGTCTGAGCGCTTTTTATTTTTTGTAACAGCCAATGTTTAAACTTTGTAAATGCCAGGGAGTTATGCTGCATTCCTCACCCTGGATCTGTTAAGAGCTAGATACATTTTCAGTTTAAGGCAGCTGCTTTCAGAGGTCTGTCACATGCCGTTTTGTTTTGTTTTTTTAAGTTGCAACCATAATATGTTTAATTTACACTTTAATGACAGACTGCACCACAAAAAGCCGGAGCCGCCAATAAATAATATAGTACCCATGGTGATGTCATCATACCCAAGGAGGAATTACCCGAGTGCATGAGTAAGCAGTGTTATACTTCCATTTACGACACTGATTACTGTTTATTAATAACACTGTATAAAATACACCAGACAAGGTCAAATTGGTGTATCGTGTCATAGATTGCAAAATCGAACGCGATGACCAAGTATGAAAGTCATCATGCTAAAGCCATTGGAAAAGAAATATGGTCAAAATGAACCTGTCACCAAATGGCAAACTTTCACATACTTTATTAATCCTCTACTGTATAACCCCTTATAGTTACTTAACCCGTTCCTGCCACTGGGTGTTTGATGCCATCCTCATCAGTGGTGTATTTTGGCCTAGGCCGACTAGGCCCAGGCCTAGGGCGGCACTTTGCAGGGGGCGGCAGCCCGCACTGGGTGGCCCCACCCCTAAATTTTTTTATTTTTTTTTACTTTTGCAAAGTATTTTACCAGGAAGGATACATTGAGATTTCACTAATTTTCAAGTATGTCCTGGGTAGGCAAGGCCTAGGCTTTCACTTTCCAGGGGGCAGCAAAAAACCACACCACTAAGGCTAGGGTCAAACGAAAGCATTTTTACACGCGAACGTAAAAAAAAAAAGTGCATCCGAACGCATTGATGTATTTTTTCACGGAATATGCGAAAACGGTCATACGATGCGCATTTTCGTGCGTGAGGTTTTACGAATCCAAACCAGGAAACATTTTGCGTCTGGACGTTATGTTGGCCGGACATGAGAAGGGTCTGACGTCTCCAAATCACACACACACACCGATAGCGGGCGCAGCGCACTCTGTACTTCCGTACTAGAGGTTCTGCTTTCTCGAAAAAATGCGTTCATTTTCCACTTGCGTTGCGCGGCCGGACTTTCGTGTGACCATACTTCGTATATTGGCCGTCATTGCCCGTCATTTGCTGCTAGTGCGGCCGTAATTAAGTGCGCTAGAACGCACGTTAAAAGTGCGCTGGTCTGACCCCAGCCTTAGGCTAGGGTCAGACTAACGCATTTTTCACGTTGTCCGTGAAAATGTGCGTTCGAAGAATGGACGTATTTTTTCACGGAATACGCAATAGCGGTCATACTATGCGCAGTTTCATCCGTGATTTTGTACGGATCATCAATAAAACACTTCTTGCATCTGGACGTTATGTTGGCCGGACATTAGCAGCGTCTGATGTCTCCAATTCACGCACACACGCCGCTAGCGGACGCAGCGCACTCTGTACGTCAGTACTAGTGGTTTAACGTTCTCGAAAAAATGCGTTCATTTTCCACTTGCGTTGCGCAGCCGGACTTTTGTGCGACCGTACTTCGTATATTGGCCGTCATTGCCCGGCATCTGCTGCTAGCACGGCCGTGATTAAGTGCGCCAGAACGCGCGTTCGCACTGCCTCAGTCTGACCCTAGCCTTAATGGGTTACTCACAGAGCACCGAAATGACGCCAACTTTTTGGTGTTCTGTAGTTCCCTGCACTTAGAATAAAATTTCCCCACCCTGCAGTGAATTCACCATTCATCGCAGGGTCCCCAAAGTGCATGGAGTCGGCCGCTGAATGCTGCCACCGCAAACCCGTGACCTGCTGTTTTCAAAAGAACTACTGAACGAAAATGTCTGGAATTTACATACAAGATCCTATGCTTGATAATAAAAGTTCTGTTACAGAAAAAGAAAAACCGCTATTAAAAAAAAAGGGGGGGGGGGTTTTGCCCAAAAAAAATCTGAAAAATGACTAAAAGGTACTAAAAAAAAAAAAAAAAAAAAAAAAAAAAAAAAAAAAAAAAAATCAATAAAGACTTTTTACTGCAGATTAAAATAAATGATTTATTAGATATTGCATAAAAACGGGAATATTTTTAACATTGAAACCTATGGAGTTCGCCTGAATAAACCTGCTGATTGAAACCACCGAACATCAGGGCATTTCACTGCCATTTCTCTGAGTCTCAGTACAACATGACTGGCTGAACCACGTGAAACGCACGCGCGCAGCTGCCCGCCCTTTCGTTAACACAGACTCTATTCTGGACTGAACACCCACCGGGAAGGGAATCAAAGCTACAGTGCCCCTCTGGCAGTGGCACCCCACTGCTGACAAGATGGCTCCACAGCATAATTGCTGTGTGCTCATATACACTCGGTTTGCTGGGAGTTTTATTGCAGTGGATTCTGATACACTGACACACACCAAACATTGCATTGCTGGGAGTTTTATTGCTGTGGATTCTGTGATACACACTGCATATTACTGTGAGTTTTATTGCCCTGGAGCTCTGGACACGCTCATACACACTGGCACATTACTGTGAGTTTTATTGCTGTGCAGTTCTGTGATATGCTCATACACAGTGCACATTTCTGTGGGTTTTATTACTGTGCAGCTCTGATATGCTCATACACAGTGCCCATTTCTGTGGTTTTATTGCTGTGCAGCTCTGTGATACTCTCATATGCAGTGCAAGTTTCTGTGGATTTTATTGTTCAACCAATTAGAGCGGCTGTGATCCAGTATACTTAACATGCGTGGCTGTTCTTTGTAAAAATGCTTTAATTTAAATATTTCATAAATTTTCTTTATCTCATTAGATACATTTGAAATGGTATACAAAATATACAAGTAGGCACTTGGTATCCACTTTTAATATAAAGAGAGGAAAAGGCGGAGCTTTAAGATGAAGGGTGGGGATTAACCAGGAAGAGGTGTGCCCTTGACAGGAAGGGGTGCCTCAAATTTAAATTGGGGGGTGCACGAGTTTAGTCAGGCCTAGGGCAGCACAAAACCTAAATACACCACTGATCCTCATGGCTGGTGGATCTAAATGCTGCGGACTGGGCTTAGCACCTCCCACAGGCTCCCTATGCGCACCTATGCCCCGCCTACCCTGCATGTGCACCAAGCGTGTCATTGGCTGCCGCGGAACTGCCTGCACTCAGGTGGTCCCGTGGCAACCAATGATGCGCTCCGCCTGCCAGAGCTTGCAAGGCATGCTGTACCACCCCGCGGCATTGAGGCACACCTTGCCGCCAGGAGGTCCCCAGCGGCAAGGGATTAAGGGCAAGGGTCAGCAACCATGGCCCTCCAGTTATTTTGGAACTACATCTCCCATGATGCTCAGACAATCATTAGGTTGTCTGTGTATCATGGAAAATGTAGTTCCAAAACTGGCCAAATGCAGACCCATGAATTAGGGCATTTTTGCCATGTGTTTGTTCAATCATAATTTCCATCTTCCTCATTCATTGCACCTACACATTTTAGATATTGTTTTTTCATGGACAAAAAGGGCTTTCATTTGATGTTATGTTTAGATATTTAAGTACAAAAAAAATGGGGGGAAAAACACAAGCAGTGACCACAAGGCACTGATGGGGTTATATATTTTTTTTTTACTTACAGGGTGTTTGAGATACTTACAGGGTTATTCAGAGAGAGGTGAAAAGCAGGAGAATGGCTGGAGAATGGAAAATTCTAGGTCAAAATAGCCGATTTGGAAAGTGAGATAAAGGGAGAATTTTTCTGGTTTTGGCTATTTTGACCTAGAATTTTCCATTCTCCAGTCATTCTCCTGATTTTCACCTCTCTCTGAATAACCGTGTTAGTGTGCGGAGGAATCACTGTATTCTCCTCAGAGACACTTTATAGGACACGGATCCAACTTGCTCAGCTCCAACTCAGTGTGATGAGTTGACAGCCGGTTCGGGTGCTTTAGCAGAACTGTGAACGGTTGTGGCAGCGATCGAATGTGCTGGCACCCTGGCATTTTCTGCTGCTGGTCTGTCTTAGATCCTGAGGGACCCAGCAACAGCATTAACACCTTGATGGCTGATACTACCATGGACCAGTGCTCATTTTTCCATATGAAGGTATTATTCTTGTCATTGGTCTTTAAGAATTTTACAAATCATGACTAAATAATTTCATCATCAGTCGGGAAGGGGTTAACCTCCCTGGCGGTCCGAGTCTGACATATTTTATATGTCAGAATCGGTACCATTTATCCAGCCCCCTGGCGGTTTTCCCCGAGTGTGGCTCAGGGTTACATTTCATTACTGAAAGCGGCAACCCCGAGCCACACTCTGGCTGGATACATACCGGTCCCTGCGCTTCCTTGCTGTCCCCCGCGGTCACCTCCATGCAATCACGGCGTCCTGCTTCCTGGTTCCCTTCTGGTGAGAAGGGAACCAGGAAGCAGGACGCTGCGAACGCACGGAGGCAAATGCGATTACGGAGGTCAGCGAGGGAGCGCAGGTAAAAAGGTATATATCCAGCCCGTGTGTGGCTCGGGGTTACCGCTTTCAGCAATGAAATTTAACCCCGAGCCACACTCTGGGAAAACTGCCAGGGAGGTTAAAGGAATAGTGATAGATGTATTTACAAACATTGACATCTGTACTTGCTTCAGCTCCAGTGATGAGGTTGCCACTATGGGACCCAAATTCATATTCTCTTCTGGCCCCTCCAAACCCTAATGGCCCTCTTAACTACCAAGTGACTTTCCAAAAAACCATCGTCAGAAACCAGTGGGTTTTTGTAAAATCATTTTTAAATAATTATACAGTAAGAAATAGGTTATTTACATTAATAACTCAGTAATAACTATTTGGCCAGTACATGCGCCATCTACTGCCAAATTGAGTTAGAGGTTTGAGCTGCAGGACTAATTTTTTCCCCTGCATTGACTGCTGAAAGCCTGATATTTCAGAGCATTCATCAGCTGATTTTACAGTTTTAGCTCTTTGGGCAATATGCCCACAGGGCTAAAACTTTGGGGGCACCTTCTGCAGCCCAAAAGCAAACAAAATTTGTTTGCAGCAAACAAATTTCATTTGCTTTTAGGCTGCAGATCGAGATATCTCGATATCGAAGCACCATATGGTGCCTTTGAAGCCCGAGATATCTTGATCTCGTTAGTGAAGGGGTTAAGTGACATGCATTAAAAGGGATATAAGTGTCATAGCAAAATGGACTTTGCCCCTTATTCCTTTCTTTTGTTTCATGTAGTGAAACTACAAGAGAATTGATAGCCATGGAACTAAAACAATGAGAGTCAGGATTGAATGAAAAATGTCAGATACTTCCTGTTCCTTTCAGCACATCTACATTTTATGGACGCTTACCATACAAAGTCCGCAAAACGTAACCCTAAACACCACCACACCCCAATCCTTGAAGCCGAAGATATTGCATAGGGTACGCAGCTACAGTCAGTTATAACCGGGTATTTTCACTCAACATTAGTCGTCATCTAAACAAGTTGACTTTTTAATGTTTTCGTTCAGCTTTTATATTGAGCCTAAAACATCCATCCTTAAATTGGGCTTCATGTGCTCCCTCATAGCTTACTTTATGAGCCTCCAAACAGTCTGTTGTTACGTTTTATGAAAAGTTATGAGTGAAATTACACAAAGGTAAATTAAGAGGCAAGTATGTTTTACCTGATTCAAAGCAGATATTTCAATAAAAACATTGCCAACCATCCTAGAGTGTCCCTGTAACTGCTTCGCTACCAAGTGATTTTCCATAAAACCACTGGGAAGATCCAGTGGTATTATGGAAATCGTCTTTCCATTTAGGCACACGGTGTAAATACACCGAAATCGCCACGACTCTAAATGTTCACTGTAGGTGCAGCTTATTTGACAGGCAGACAGCTCCCTCTGCTGGCCAAAAAGCACTACTACATTTACATCACAGTTTAACCTCGGTGTTTCCTTGAAGGAAAAAAATGGACTGAGTTTTTCAAATAATTTCAACACATCAGTGGTTATGACGGACACG
This sequence comes from Leptobrachium leishanense, assembly GCA_009667805.1. Taxonomy (NCBI): domain Eukaryota; kingdom Metazoa; phylum Chordata; class Amphibia; order Anura; family Megophryidae; genus Leptobrachium; species Leptobrachium leishanense. The sequence goes on from CM019066.1 coordinate 281,658,684, forward strand.
TGTGTGGTGTGGACATCATGGTGCATGCATACCATGTCACGTGTGGCAACATCACTGCTTATGCGCAGTGTGTCAAGAGCATGCTGCTGCCCAACCTAATGTGCCACTTGCCCGTCTGGTCACCCCCCCCCCCCTTGGTACGTTACGGATGCACAGTCATTTGTTGTTCAAGTGTTAGGACAAAATAATAAATAAAGCTGATGGTTCCCAACAACTGGCATTAAATGGCTTAATACCATAAACTAAGTAAATGGTTTTAAACCTTACCTCATGGTAAAGAGGAGGAAGCGATCGGCTGCTATCTCTTACAAGAATCTAACTAACAGGGGAAACATATCTCTCCAGTGTCCTTCCGCTATAAAGTCAATTACACAGGATCTCGTGTGACAGGCCATGGAGTCATATGGACTGCAAAAGGAAATGCCAATGATGTGGTTACAGTTTGCGAGCTGAGCTGACATGGTTAACGGTCCACCTGCTATTCCAAGCTGATTGAGAACTTCATTCATGACCTGACAGGTACAGTAGCTATGGCTACTTTGTAAAGGACATGAAATATCAGTGCGAAACTGAATGACTTCTGATGATCAGTCCTCTGTAGTCTTAGACTGGCGTCAGACGAGCGCGCTATGTGCTCCCATACTGACGTGCTTACCGGCATCCGTCGCAACATTTTGATGCTGCAACGGGGCCGGTCACACGCTTGTGCAAGCGCACAAAATGCGCGTGCAACAAGCGTCCGTTATCCGAGCCTCTCCGTCAAAGCGCTAGGACGCGTGTTGACGGGGCTGCAAAGCACGATTCTCCATAGGAGAATGCACTGAGAGCACTGAGGTGGCCAGACGGGCGTTGAGTGCAAGGAACGTCCACTCTCACGGATGGGATGTTCCTTCCGCTCTCCAAAGACGCTCGTCTGACACTAGCCTTAAAGGTGTAAAAAAAAAAAAAAAAAATGCAAACACATACATAAAAAACAGGTAGATTTACTACACTAGGAACAAACCAGAAAACCTGAAATTTCGTAGAACTAATGTAAATAGTCCCATGCAGCTGAGACTCCACTTCTCCTCGGGTATCGTGACCTAGAATTTGCAATTCCACAATAAACTGGTTTAAAAAAAATTATCCTGAAGGTTAAAAAACACAAACTAAATGGCTAACAATGTTGTTTCTACAATAAACATTGCCAAATGACAGGTCATGATGGAAAGAAAAAAATAAATAAAATCCTGTAAATAATGTGACTGGAAAATCATATGATGTCATTAAATGAGGAGACACAAGTAGTTCACCATTATTTTATCAGTTACTTTACCAATGTACCTTCAATAGACCGGGAAAGGTTAAGCAGATGCAGGTTGGAGGGCCAGGAAAAACACACTGTTTTGCTGGCTGCTGCTTTATAACTTTTATCATTGGATTTATACTGATCGGTGCCTCCTAGCACCTTTACCGTGTGTGAGTGACCCTTCTTCTGTGTTTGCAGGACTTGCTGCAGGACTTGTACCGCAGGACGATAAATGAAAAAAACAACTTACAGTAAACAAAAGAAAAAGCTGCTGTTGATTAAACAGTCTAACAGCAAACCCCGGATTAAAGCTAGTGTCAGACGAACGCAGTCTGAGCGCACTCTGCATGCGTGCATAACGGACAGACGTACTGACGGAAGATACTGTAGACACCACATGATCCGTTTTGCTTGACGGACGTATAAAAAAAAAGGGAACTATGGGATATAAAATTAAATGAAAAATGATAACAATTTGAAAAGGATATGAAAAGCCATTTTGTGCGTCAAGGTGCTGGACGTCGCAAATGTGCTGCGTCTGACATCTCATCACTCACACAGATCGCTACGCGGACGTGGCGCACTCTGCACGTCCGAGGTAGCGTTTTTACGTTCTTGCCTAACTTGCATCCGTTGGCCACGTGCATTGTGCGTGCGCAGGTCAGTGCGCACATACTTCATGTGTAGGACTCTATTGTTCAGGATTCTATGCTACGACGGACATTAAACTGTGCGGTGACACGGACATGATCACTGAGTTCGTCTGACGCAGGCCTAAATGTTTTATTTAATCAGAGAAACCAATGTAGCCCTGGACCATGATGTCCACCCGCAAAGAGAGCAGTAAAGACAACGGTTCTTGGGATCAACAAAATATATCAGCGCTTACTGGAGATATCAGCTCTCATGGACAGTAAATCCCAGAAAGCTGAGGCAGGTAATGTTTGAGACTGATCGATATGCCATCCAATGGCTGTCCATGGTGCCACTTGACGCAACAAATGGTGGTTTCGGGGGCCTCCAGGCTGCCTTATCATGATGGGATTTCTAATACTAAAACCAGTAGGGATGACTATTGAAATGATGGCTCAGATAGCCCATAAATATATAGAAGATGTGTAAGTCACACTGACAGACATTGTATGTCCTCTTTAAAGGTCATTACGGCTTTGTCTATTTAACAATAGTTAATCCGTTAAAGCTAATAATCAATTATTTAATGCTCCTGTATGGACAGAGAAACCTGGATCCTCCTCACCTTACACTTTGCACAGTGAAGCAGACACACAGTGGCACAGTATGGCTACCACCTAGTGGACACCACGTGCAAATGCACCACACTGGAGACAATGCAAGAGTCAGCTGCAGGTACTCCACACACTGTCCTGCTATGTGACACAATACAATGGGAAGCAGTAAGCATGTCCACATTGTGTATGCACTAGGTTTAATGTTTTAGAATATACACACATATAAATAGTAGTTTTTGTTTGTTGTTTTTTTTTCAACCTGTATACAGACTATTTGTGGTTTTATGACATTTATATAAAAATCCTAATATATATATGAACATGGTGTAAATAAATTGCAAACACACACAGGTATTTCCCCTCTCGCCAAGCTGAGAGACACACAAATATATATACTCTCACCAGGCTGAGACAGGCAGCACATACACACTCTCACTAGGCTGAGGCAGGCAGGCAGCACTAGGCTGAGGCTCAGCAGGCAGGCAGCACTAGGCTGAGGCTCAGCAGGCAGGACATATACACACACACACACACACTCTCAAAAGGCTGTGGCAGGCAGCACATACATACACAGGCTCAGCAGGCGCTCACATATACATACACACTCTCAGCAGGCTGAGGCAGGCTCTCTCACACACACACAGCAGGCTCACACACACACAGCAGGCTGAGGCAGGCTCTCACACACACACACACACACACAGCAGGCTCACACACACACAGCAGGCTGAGGCAGGCTCTCACACACACAGCAGGCTGAGGCAGGCTCTCACACACACAGCAGGCTGAGGCAGGCTCTCACACACACACAGCAGGCTGAGGCAGGCTCTCACACACACACAGCAGGCTGAGGCAGGCTCTCACACACACACAGCAGGCTCTCTCACATATACATACACAGCAGGCTGAGGCAGGCTCTCACAGACACACACAGCAGGCTGAGGCAGGCTCTCACAGACACACACAGCAGGCTGAGGCAGGCTCTCACAGACACACACAGCAGGCTGAGGCAGGCTCTCACAGACACACACAGCAGGCTGAGGCAGGCTCTCACAGACACACACAGCAGGCTGAGGCAGGCTCTCACACACACACAGCAGGCTGAGGCAGGCTCTCACACACACACACAGCAGGCTGAGGCAGGCTCTCACACACACACAGCAGGCTGAGGCAGGCTCTCACAGACACACACAGCAGGCTGAGGCAGGCTCTCACAGACACACACAGCAGGCTGAGGCAGGCTCTCACAGACACACACAGCAGGCTGAGGCAGGCTCTCACAGACACACACAGCAGGCTGAGGCAGGCTCTCACAGACACACACAGCAGGCTGAGGCAGGCTCTCACAGACACACACAGCAGGCTGAGGCAGGCTCTCACACACACACAGCAGGCTGAGGCAGGCTCTCACACACACACAGCAGGCTGAGGCAGGCTCTCACACACACACAGCAGGCTGAGGCAGGCTCTCACAGACACACACAGCAGGCTGAGGCAGGCTCTCACAGACACACACAGCAGGCTGAGGCAGGCTCTCACAGACACACACAGCAGGCTGAGGCAGGCTCTCACAGACACACACACACGGCAGGCTAAGGCAGGCGCGCACACACACACACGGCAGGCTGAGGCAGGCACACACACACACACACACACACACACACACACACACACGGCAGGCTGAGGCAGACACACACACGGCAGGCTCTCTCACATATACATGCACACACACAGCAGGCTGCGGCAGGCAGCACATACTCACCGCACGCGGGCTGCCCTCGCTCACGGAGTGCACGCACACAGAGCCACTCGAAGTGGAGGCGGGAAGAGGTTTGAAGCGGGAGGCAGGGGGTGCAGTGAGCCCAGTCCCCGCCCTGCTCTTACAGGTGCACAGGGGATTCAGAGGACACTCGGGCTATGGCTGGTGTCTCCTCGCCGCGTTACCTGAGCTCTCCTTCGCTTCACCTGAGTCTGTGGTGACAGAGCAGCAGGTCTCGGAGAGGCTGCCCTCCCCCTCCCTGTCAGAGCACTGCCTCAGCTCCGGGGAGGACACACTCACAGCCCGCCTCATCATCATACCAGCCTGCTCCTCACCTCAGGGCTCGCAGTTACCATCAGGCCCCGCACTAAACGGCAAAACAGCCACAATATGTAAATAAAGCCTTTTTCAATGCCACATGTTCACCTCTAGTCTGCACCCCCTATCCGTGTCTCCTGTATGCCAGGGAGAGCTGGCAGGAGTGTTTATCCCAGGGATTTCTACTACAGATAAATAACCTCCCTTTTTTTTTACCAAACCAATGAGCCCATTTCCACTCCTTGGATAATGTTATGTAAAATACCCACATTTAATGTAGTGAAAACAGGACACCATACTATTATAATGTACTTTATACTGGTTATACTGAAGGGGGTTTAATGTTTTTATTATATTTTTCAAGGTTGCAAACAGCGGCGCGGCGTCTCTCCATAACGCCAGCGTTTCATAAAAGTTGATTGTAAATACTGGCAGGGGAAGCCGCACGGTGAAGCCTCTGCTGCCGCTGTTTGGATTTCACTCACTTTTGGTTAATCTCGGTTTTCATAGTTGTATCCGCAGCAAGGTTTGCTGGTGTTTGCACAAACAACGTACTTTATATGTAAACCAATTATTTTATAACAGGCTTATAACGCCTGTAAATGAGCAAATGAAGCACATAGAAGCCTCTTTCCTGCAGTGCTGTGCATATTGATAGACCAGACACATTTAGGCTCGTGTCAGATGAGCGCATTCTGTGCGTCTGTGCACAACGGACGTACTTTCTGACTGACGACAAGGTAGTGGCCACACAGTCCATTTTTGTGACTGACGTTTTTTTTGACGGATGTAGAAGGGAAAATAAATCAATATGAAAAACATTTTGTCTGTCAAAAATGCTGGACGTATAAATGCAGTCCGTGACTTCGTTCCATCACTCACACACAAAGCTATGCGGACGTTGTGGACGCAGCGCACTCTGTGCGTCCGTTGTAGCGGATTTACGTTCTTACCTAACCTGCGTCCGTTTGCCGCGTCCGTTGTGCTTCTGCACTTCTGTGAGGACGTACTTCGTGTGTGGGTCTCTATCGATCATAATTGTATACTAACACGGAAGATAAAATGTGCGGCAACACGGACGTGATCAGTGCGCTCATCTGACACAGGCCTAAGGCTGGCGGCACACGAGCAGAGGAAGGAACGTCCGTAAAAGTGGACGTTCCTTACACTCTCTGCGCTCAGCGTACAAAGCACGATCCTCCTATGGAGAATCGCGCTTTGTATCCTTTTAGCGTCCGTTTAGCTTTTTGACGGGGAGGGCTTTTTCACGTCCGGTGGATGGCCTTCCCCATCAAAAACCCACGGACGCAGGGAAGTGCGGGCGCATTTGAGCCATAAATACGCTCGTGTGCCGGGGGCCTTAATCAGCAAAAGAATGATCCCGGAATCAGGGCCAGACCGGCCAAATGAGATGCAAGGGAAATTTCCCGGTGGGCTGTGGCATGTGAGGCTGGTTGCTATATAAGGCTAGGGTCAGACGAGCGCGTTTTCTAAGGACTGTGCGCCCGTGCAGTACGGACGCACTTTTTGACGGAAGACGCAGTAGTGGCCACACAGTCCGTTTTTGTGACTGACGTTATTTTTGATGGATGTAGGAATGAAAATAAAATGAAAAAACATTTTGTCCGTCAAAAATGCTGGACGTATAAATGCAGTCCGTCTGACCACGTTCCATCACTCACACACAAAGCTATGCGGACCTTGCGGACGTGGCGCACTCCGCATGTCCGTCCTAGCGGTTCGATGTTCTTGCTAACCTGCGTCCGTTTGCCGAGTCCAAGTCCGTACTTTGTGTGTGGGCCTTCATTGGTCAGGATTATCTGCTACCACGGACGTACTAATGTGCGGCTACACAGACGATAACACTGCGTCTCGTCTGACCCCAGCCTAAAAATAAAAGGTTATAGCACTGGTCAGCAACTTTGACCCCCCCTCCCCATGTTTTGGAACTTCATCTCCTACCATGATCTTCAGTCCCTCATTAGGTTGACTAACCTCAAGGGAAATGTAGTTCCAAAACATGTGGAGGGCCAAGGCTGCTGTCTCCTGACTTATAGCGGCTAAACTGGGATCTTGACAGGTACTTTGGGCAGGTCGCAGGCCCATGATACGTGATACATCTGTGCTACACACAGGGACCTAGGTGGCCGCCTAGAGCGCAGTGCCACCTAGGGGCGCAGCCGGCCCCAAGCCAGGTGTCGGCAAGGTGCAAGGGTGGCCCTTGCAGTTGCACTATCCACCGCCGGCAGGTATGTACTGGCCATAGGGACTACAGGGAGATTCCCGGTGGGCCGATGGCTCAGTAGGCCAGTGAGAATGCTGGTTCACCGTGCCAAGCACTGCCCTAAATGAGTGAGGTGAGAAATTCCTTACAGTCTGTAAAACAGATGCAGTCTGTCATAATCAACTTATTGGGGCCACCGTAGTGAGGCACACTAAGCATCCGCCTCAACTTAATACACGGTACGCACTCAACCTCAGTGCTGCTGAGTTGTTTTACCCAATTGCTCTGCAGCAACTCGGGTATCTGTGTAGAGTGATTGGTTGAGCGATCCGATTGGTTTATATACTATTTTTGTGCGTGTTTGCATAATTAAAATGGGCCGGCCGGATGAAGTCCAGGGCTGATTTTCTGTCCCAGTCCAGGCCTGACCGCCGGTGCTGTTCTGGGCCCGGCGCCTGTGATACCCCGGCCATCCGGCGCTCCCTATGACCTAATCAGAGGGAGCCGGCCGGCCAGGGTCACATGGCGCACCACATGACGCGTGCCATCCTATCCCTATGCCCTGGAGGTAGCCTGATCAGGAGGAGGGAGGGGGCGGCTCCTCTCACTGGCTGCTCGCTCGCACAAGCAAACTGAGTACACATCCCCATGCCAGGTCCCCCTCCCCTGGAAAACACCTCTGACCACCATCACCCATTCCCCAATTATAAACACCCACTGGCTGACACACCCTCCCAGTATAAGCACCCCCCTCTGTAATATACCCCACTCATCCATTACCCCCCCACACAGTAATATACCCCACCATCACTCTCCCTCCCACCCCAGAAAAATACCCCATCACTCTCCCACCCCAAAAAAGTACCCCATCACTCTCCCTGCTGCCCCAGAAAAATGCCCCACCATCACTCTCCCTCCCCCCACAGAAAAATACCCCACCATCACTCTCCCTCCCCCCACAGAAAAATACCCCACCATCACTCTCCTCCCCCCACAAAAAATACCCCACCATCACTCTCCCTCCCACTCCAGAAAAAAACCCCACCTTCACTCTCCCTCCACCCACAAAAAATACCCCACCATCACTCTCCCCCCCAGAAGAATACCCCACCATCACTCTCCCTCCCTCCCAGAAAAATACCCCACCAACACTCTCCCTCCCCCACAGTAATATACCCCACCACTCTCCCTCCCCCCACAAAAAATACCCCACCATCACTCCCACCCCAGAAAAATACCCCACCATCACTTTCCTTCCCACCCCAGAAAAATACCCCACCAACACTCGCTCTCCAGCCCCAGAAAAATATCCCACCATCACCCCCCCCACAGAAAAATGCCCCACCATCACTCTCCCTCCCCCACAGAAAAATACCCCACCATCACTCTCCCTCCCCCCACAGAAAAATACCCCACCATCACTCTCCCTCCCCCCCACAAAAAATACCCCACCATCACTCTCCCTCCCACTCCAGAAAAAAACCCCACTTTCACTCTCCCTCCACCCACAAAAAAATACCCCACCATCACTCTCCCCCCAGAAGAATACCCCACCATCACTCTCCCTCCCTCCCAGAAAAATACCCCACCATCACTTTCCTTCCACCCCAGAAAAATACCCCACCAACACTCTCCCTCCAGCCCCAGAAAAATATCCCACCATCACCCCCCCCACAGAAAAATACCCCACCGTCACTCTCCCTCCCACAACAGAAAAATACCCCACCGTCACTCTCCCTCCCCCACAGTAAAATACCCCACCACTCTCCTCCCCCCACAAAAAATACCCCACCATCACTCCCACCCCAGAAAAATACCCCACCATCACTTTCCTTCCCACCCCAGAAAAATACCCCACCAACACTCTCCCTCCAGCCCCAGAAAAATATCCCACCATCACCCCCCCCACAGAAAAATACCCCACCGTCACTCTCCCTCCCACAACAGAAAAATACCCCACCGTCACTCTCCCTCCCCCACAGTAAAATACCCCACCGTCACTCTCCCTCCCTCATCCCTCCCCCAAAATGAGTGGCCCTATTAACCCCTTCCACCAACTGTAAGGGCCCCAAAACCTTTCCCCAAGCCTCAAACAGTGAGGACACTATGCACTGGCAGCAGACATCACGCGGCGCACCCTGCAGCCAAAATCAGAGGGGGCCAAATCAGCAGGGCCACAGCTCCACAGTAATGTATGGTGAGTATGAGGGTATCACAGAGCTCCACAGTAATCTGCGGTGTTTATGAGTGGGTCACAGAGCTCCACAGTAATGTGCAGTGTTTTTTTTGGGGGGGGCGCAAGAAGCTGGTCTTGCCTAGGGCGCCAAATAGTCTAGCACCGGCCCTGGCTACACATGGGTCCATTACTCTCGGCCTTGCTCCCAAGAGATGTCGGACACTCGAAGGGTGTGTCTGACATCTCTCGCAGGAGTCCTTTAGTTACAATAAGGGAAGAACGTTAAGAAATATGTCCGAAATGTGAAGAACGTTCAGAGCATAAATAACCTGAGGTTTGGTTATGAAAACAAAATGAGGGCAATATGGGAAAAGTTTGAAACATGGGGATACGCCGGTAAAATGAAATGTGGGCAAGAGGGTTGGATTGGATGTCGAAAAGAAAATGATCATGTGTGAGCGGAGCCCCTGCAACTGTACACAATAGCAAAAATAAAGCTATTTCCTTTCCCTGATTGCTTTCTACCTCAGCTCCTACATAGCCAGGCACCAGAGGGGACAATCCAGGTCCACAGAAAAGACTTTCCCCCACACATCGCAGGGTCTCCGTCGTGAAAGAGGAGGCCCCATGCACCAGGGATGGAGTCCCGGGAAAGTCTGACTTCCCTGAAGCCAGAATGTTCCTTTATACCCCCTCCCGGTGCACTGACATCATCGCGATGGGTGCGATTGCTTCAGTTTCAGCAGCCCCCTGGCAGAGCCGGGAGAGTGCCTGAAAGGGGGTGGGCAGTGGCGTCGTAATGTGGGGGCGGGGGTGCGGCCCGCACCAGGTGACACCCGCCTTTAGTGTGACACCGTCACCCTAAGGGCGGGTGTCTCACCCTCCGCAGCGTATTCGCTCCCTGCGAGCGTCCGAAGCATGCAGCTTCGGCGCTCGCCTGGAGGAAACACGTCACCAGCCAATCGCGGCTGGTCACGTGGCTCCCCCAGGCGAGCGCCCAAGCTGCGCGCCGCAGGACGCTCAGAAGGAGCGAACACGCGGCGGAGGTGAGCTGGGGGCCTGGCAGTATCCATGTGCTGGGGCATTCCATGAGCTGCTGGGGCATTCCATGAGGAGCTGGGGCATTCCATGAGGAGCTGGGGCATTCCATGAGTGAGCTGGGGCATTCCATGAGTGAGCTGGGGCATTCCATGAGGAGCTGGGGCATTCCATGAGTGAGCTGGGGCATTCCATGAGGAGCTGGGGCATTCCATGAGGAGCTGGGGCATTCCATGAGGAGCTGGGGCATTCCATGAGTGAGCTGGGGCATTCCATGAGGAGCTGGGGCATTCCATGAGGAGCTGGGGCATTCCATGGGTGAGCTGGGGCATTCCATGAGGAGCTGGGGCATATCCAGGAGGAGCTGGGGCATATCCAGGAGGAGCTGGGGCATATCCATGAGTGAGCTGGGGCATATCCATGAGCTGCTGGGGCATATCCCTGAGTGAGCTGGGGCATTCCATGAGGAGCTGGGGCATTCCATGAGTGAGCTGGGCATATTCATGAGGATCTGGGGCATTCCATGAATGAGCTGGGGCATATCCATGAGTGAGCTGGGGCATATCCATGAGCTGCTGGGGCATATCCATGAGGAGCTGGGGCATATCCATGAGTGAGCTGGGGCATATCCATGAGTGAGCTGGGGCATATCCATGAGCTGCTGGGGCATATCCATGAGCTGCTGGGGCATATCCATGAGTGAGCTGGGGCATATCCATGAGTGAGCTGGGGCATATCCATGAGTGAGCTGGGGCATTCCATGAGTGAGCTGGGGCATTCCATGAGTGAGCTGGGGCATTCCATGAGGTGCTGGGGCATATCCATGAGGAGCTGGGGCATATCCATGAGTGAGCTGGGGCATATCCATGAGCTGCTGGGGCATATCCATGAGTGAGCTGGGGCATATCCATGTGTGAGCTGGGGCATATCCATGAGGTGCTGGGGCATATCCATGTGCTGGGGCATTCCATGTGCTGGGGGCATATCCATGAGGTGCTGGGGCATATCCATGTGTGCTGGGGGCAGTATCCATGTGCTGGGGCATTCCATGTGCTGGGGGCAGTATATCCATGAGCTGGGGCAGCATCCATGAGCTGGGGCAGTATATCCATGAGCTGGGGCATATCCATGAGCTGGGGCAGTATCCATGAGCTGGGGCATATCCATGAGCTGGGGCATATCCATGAGCTGGGGCAAAATCCATGAGAGCAGCTGGGGCATTATCAATGAGAGCAGCTGGGGCAGTATATCCATGAGCTGGGGCAGTATATCCATGAGCTGGGGCAGTATATCCATGAGCTGGGGCATATCCATGTGCTGGGGCATATCTACGAGAGGAGCTGGGGCATTATCCATGAGAGCAGCTGGGGCAGTATATCCATGAGAGCAGCTGGGGCATTATCAATGAGAGCAGCTGGGGCAGTATATCCATGAGAGGAGCTGGGGCAGTATATCCATGAGAGGAGCTGGGGCAGTATCCATGAGAGGAGCTGGGGCAATATCCATGAGAGGAGCTGGGGCATATCCATGTGTGCTGGGGGCAGTATCCATGAGAGCTGGGGCAATAGCCATGTGTGAGCTGGTCTGGGGCAATATATCCATGTATGAGCTGGTCTGGGGCAATATATCCATGTGTGAGCTGAGGCGCAATATATCCATATGTGAGCTGAGGCGCAATATATCCATATGTGAGCTGAGGCGCAATATATCCATATGTGAGCTGGGGCAATATATATCCATGGGTGAGCTGCTGGGGGCAATATATAACTGTGAACTGGGGCAATATATCCATATGTGAGCTGGGGGCAATATATATCCATGGGTGAGCTGCTGGGGGCAATATATATCCAGTCTAATCCAGAGCTGCTGGGGGCAATATATCCAGAGCTGCTGGGGGCAATATATATCCATGTGTGCTTTCACTGCCTTCGAATAGGCAACGTACTTGCTGGCAGTTGGCAAAAATTTGTGTGAGCATATGAGAGAGCTCCTCAGCAATAAACCTCACAGTAATGTGCGCTGTGTGTATGAGCATTCAGTGTTATATGGGAGTACTGATTTAGGAGTAAGAATAGTTAAAAAAAATCTGTAAAACTCGGGGGGGGGGGGGGTAACACCATAAATTACCGCACCGGGTGACACCAACCTTAGTGACGCCACCTGGGGTGGGTCATCTGGAAGTTAAAGAAAAAAGAGAGCCATCGCTGCGTTTAAACACACAAAACAGTAAAAAGGAGCTCAGCACACACAGAGGTGAAATGGCCCAGCAGGGAAGGGATTAAAAATGAATAAAAAGGTATGTTATAGAATTAAAAAAAAATGCCTTTTAAAAAAATTGGAATGCAAAATGTTATTTAAAAATTACAAAAAGATGTTCTAAAACTTAAATAAATAAAAAAGACATTTTGCTGAGAATTAAAAGAATTAACCGTTTTAAAACCAAATTAAAAATATTACTCTTGAATCCTATGGGAGTCTCCTGTTTAAACCTGTTGAACTGAATCACCGAAAGAAAATCAGGGCATTTCCCCAACACTTTGGTACAGTTCGGTGTTCTCTGAATAGATTAATTATTGTTTTTTTATGGGGCAATTTCGATGCTGCCAAAGATCGCTGATCTGCGTTGAACTGCAGTGTATTTAGTGAATAAACGAACTGCCTCAAAATTGCACCATACGGTTAAATTCACCATTAGGTGCAATTCGGTGGCAAGTTGGACATATATGGGAGGGTCAGCTGGTACACAGAGTAAAGGTTGTGAAACAGTACAAGAGAATACAAAAAGGAAAATATAAATGAGGACTTGATACTAGGACTGCAACTATTTTCTTAATCAAGTAGTTGCCAGATTATTATTTTGATTAATTGGATAAAAAAGTTTGCTTAGTTGAAAGGAAACAATCCCTGCCTCCCACCCTATTTTCGTAAGCAATTTGGGTAGTGTACGTAATTTGCGTACATAAAATCCGCCGCCCCAGTCGACACGGCACCTGCAGAGTGAGCAGATCGGCCAGCGGGGCCCCGTGTAGCACGATCGGCCCCTACCCGAGACCCGGCGGACGATTGGTTGGTCAAAGTGTTAACCAGGTACGCAGCCTCCTGTGATTCAAGCTGGCAGCTGTTCAGCAGGCATCCTAACCCAAGCACAGAATGTGACGGAACCTACCATCACTGGGGCATCTGGAGGGGGCTGTGGGCTAGCCTTCTGTCCAGCGACTATGAAAGAGACTATTGGGGAACTGGTGGACCTTTTAAATATATTTGCTATTGCACTGTTTTAAACATTCCCTCAATTATCTAACCCCTCTCTGTATAGCGTAAAAATCTGTATTATTACCTGCTCTCTCTATTGTGTACATTCTCTCTATAAGATATTCCTTTTGTTTTACCTGCTTTCTCCCTCCCCCTTCTCCTCTAGGGATGGGCCGAACTTGCTCGAGTTCGGTTCGCCGTCGAACCCGAACAATACTCAAAGTTCGCGTGCGAACATAGTTCGAATCCAATGCAAGTCAATGGGACTCGAAAGTTCGTTTTTTAGAGTCCCCTCCAAGAGGGCATATATGCAAGATATTTGCAATAAAAGGTGTATGGGGGTCTGGGTAGTGCCCTGGGGGACAGGAAACAAGGACAAAAAGTAAAAAAAAAAATAAACATTTTTAAAGGAACAGTGAGTTTTCCATGAAATAAGGGTTAAAAATAAAAAACAAAAAATTCCTGCAAATATCGTGCCTAGGAGGCCCCATAATCTGCCCGTGAAGTAGCGGATTTTTCGGATGTATAGAAATATGTAAAAACCAAAAAATTACATTTCAAATGACGGTAAATGGTTTTCCTTTAATCTATCCATAAACAACTGCTTGGGGCGGCAGCCTGTATGAAAAGGGGAGACCTTTTAGGACACGCAGAACAAGTTTAGTGATTTTTTGGCTAAATTGTGAAACTTATGCAGGCTTTGGATGAAAGTAACAATAGGTGCTTTAAAATTGGGCCTTTAGAGTCGGCAACAGTGCCGTCACACAGTAACCCCTCTGAGGATATGAATCTGGTAGAGGCGTCAGTGGCAGTGCACCCAAATATTGTGCCTTTGGTGGCAGGCCAGCAAGTGCCATCATACAGTAACCCCTCTGTGGTATTGTGGAAGAGTGCAGGGGTGGACCATGCGGTCCTATATTAAAAAGATGTGGATCTGGTACAGGCGTCAGTGACAGTGCACCCAAATATTGTGCCTTTGGTGGCAGGCCAGCAAGTGCCATCATACAGTAACCCCTCTGTGTTATTGTGGAAGAGTGCAGGGGTGGACCATGCGGTCCTATATTAAAAAGATTGAATCTGGTAATATAGGCGTCAGTGCACCCAAATATTGTGCCTTTGGTGGCAGAAAGTGCCATCATACAGTAACCCCTCTGTGGTATTGTGGAAGAGTGCAGGGGTGGACCATGCGGTCCTATATTAAAAAGATATGAATCTGGTAAAGGCGTCAGTGCACCCAAATATTGTGCCTTTGGTGCCAGGCCAGCAAGTGCCATTATACATACAGTAACCCCTCTGTGGTATTGTGGAAGAGTGCAGTGGTGGAGGTTTTGGGAATGTAGAAGAGATCCCCGATCTATTCAGTTACATCAGCATTCAGCATCAGGGGAGTGATAGCTGCTGATCCAGGACTGATTCATTTTTATAAATGTCAGCCGGTCTACAGAGTCGGTGGACAGATGCACTCTTGTCTGTGACAAAACCTCCAGCGGCACTGAACGTCCTTTCAGAAAGCATGCTGGATGAAGGGCAACCTAGTAGCTGCATGGCATATTGGCTAAGTTCTGGCCAGTGATCCAATCTCAACACCCAGTAAGCCAGTGGATCATCTGCTGTAAAGGTATCCAGGTCTGCCCTTGCCCCTAGGTAGTCCTGCACCATACGGTGAAGACGCTGGCAATGGGTGCCTACATTTGACGTCCCTGGGCGTCTTGGACTAAAAAAATGTAAAAAGGCATCAGTCAAGCGGCCCCCTTCACCGCTCTTCCTCTGATCAACCGCAGCCTCAGAAGCACCTATCTCATCACTTGGTAACCTACCAGTGCCTGGAAAGGTGTTACGCCAGTGTTGCTTTAGAGCGTCCTCAAGCGGTTTCATCCTGTGCTCCCTCTGTGAGGGCAGGATGAATTCTGCAACCTTACCCTTATATCGTGGATCAAGAAGGATTGCCAACCAGTAATGATCCCTCTCCTTGATAGCACAAATCCTGGGGTCCTTTAGCAGGCTTTGCAGGATAAGGGAGCCCATGCAGCGTAGGTTGGAGGTGGCATTAGCTTCCGAGTGTTCCCGGTCGCTGAGGATGACTGTATCGTGCACTTCCTCCTCCCAGCAACGTACAAGTCCTTGGGTTTGTGGGCACACAAAACCCCTTGAGGAATCCCCACCTTCAATGCCCCCACTACTTAAATATTCCTCCTCCTCCTCATCCTCCTCCTGTCTGATCTGAGGAGCCGCAGGAATGCTGTCTGCATAAAGACTGGGGCCTTGAGAGCTAGGGAAGTCCTCCTCTTCCTCCCGCTGCTCTGCCTCTAGTGCCACATCTATAATTCCCCGCAGAGTGCGCTCCAGCAGGAACACTAAAGGAATTGTGTCACTGATGCATGCACTGTCCCTGCTCACCATCCTCATTGCCTCCTCAAATGGTGACAGTACAGTGCATGCATCCTTGATCATAAGCCACTGCAGGGGGGGAACAAGTTGACCTGAATCTGTCCTTGTGCCATACTCACACAGGTACTCATTGATGGCCCTCTGCTGCTTGTGCAGACACTGCAGCATTGCCAATGTCGAGTTCCACCTGGTGGGCATGTCACAGATCAGACGGTTTGTGGGAAGGTGGAATTCTCTTTGAATTTCTGCCAGGCGAACACTTGCTGGGAATAACCGTCTGAAGTGGCTGCAGACGTTTCTGGCCTGGCTGAGAAGCTCTGCCAGCCCTGGGTACCTGGTAAGGAAACGCTGTACCACCAGATTTAGGACGTGTGCTAGGCATGGTACTTTCGTCAACTTACCCAGGCGTAGGGCGGAGAGAAGGTTGCTGCCATTATCACAGACGACCATTCGCAGCTGAATCTGGAGTGGTGTTAACCATCTCTGCACCTGCCCCTGCAGAGCTGACAGAATTTCTGGCCCGGTGTGGCTCCTGTCCCCTAAACAAACCAGCTCAAGCACAGTATGGCATCTTTTTGCTTAAGCCATTGCGTAGCCCCTGCCACGCGTCGGTTTAACTGCCACTTCGCCAGAGACAGAGAAGGAGGGGGAGGAAGAGGTGGTGGAGCAGACAGACCTCATACAAGCAGCTTTCTGGAGGCGTCGTGGATGAGCAAGCTCCAGCACAGAGCCCCGTCCTGGATCCCTCCCAGCTGCAAGCAGAGTTACCCAGTGTGCCGTGAAGGAAATGTAGTGGCCCTGTCCATGCTTGCACGACCACGTGTCTAAAGTGATATGCACCTTGCTGCTGACTGCCTTTCCCAATGACTCCATAACATTGTCTTCAACATGCTGGTATAGTGCTGGAATGGCCTTCCGTGAAAAGTACTGGCGTTTTGGACCGTGCCACTGTGGTACAGCACATTCTGCAAATTCACGGAAGGAGGCAGAGTCCACCAGCTGGAAAGGCAGTAGCTGTAATGCGAGTAATTTTGCCAAGCTGGCATTTAGATGCTGTGCATGGGGATGGTTGGGACTATATTTTTTCTTACGCTGCAGCAGCTGGGGCAACGAAATCTGAGTGCGTAAATCTGCAGCTGGTGATGGGATGCTGTCACATTCTGAGGGAGGACCTGGTACACCCATTACTGTAGCATCATCCCTGTCAGTGGAGGTTGGAGTCAATGACATGGCAGGACATATAGTGGGGGTAGAGACAGGTGAGGAGGACCTACGCAAAGTGTTGCGCCAACGGGATGCGTGCCAGGTGGTCATACTGTATGTCACCTCAAGCACGTGGTACCCAAGCGTCCGGTGTCTTTCCCACGCTTGACCTTCTTCTCACATAGCTTACAAATAGCAACGCTGCGGTTTGCTGCACATTTTGTGAAGAACTCCCAGACAGGAGAGTACCCAGACGTGTGCTGCGAGACAACAGCGCTCTGCACCTGAGCAGCTCTGACATCTGATGCCTTGGACTGGCTACGGTTGGTCATAGAGGTCGTTGTGCCTCGTTTTTGTTGTGCTTCCTCCTCCTCCTCACTTGACTCCTCTGTTCGATCAGGCACCCAGGTGGAGTCAGTGACCTCATCATCGTCATCACCCCCTATCTCCTCGTCACTGGAGCCAACCTGGCAGTATGCTGCAGCTTCTGGGGCAACATGAGTGCCAGTTGTTTGTGTGTCACTGCTGGCACCCCCTCCCTCTAGCCTAATTTTACTCCCTTCCTCAACCTCAGAGTTTGAATCAGAGCACTGGAGTTGCTGCGCATCCTCATGCAGCATGTCACTGTCATTGTAGTCACACAATTCAGCTGACTCCTCCGTGTATGGTGGTGAGGCTACGGCAGGAGTAGCTGTGGACATGGAGGCTGCATTAGATGTTTTGGCAGCTGAGGTGGACTGTGAACCACTACAAGCCTGGCTGGCAGAGGACTCGGAGGATGAGGATGGCCTGGTTAGCCAATCCACCAAATCTGTATGTTGCTGCTGCATAATACGGCCAGCACCAGTTAGAAAGGACAAGCGTGCCCCTGCAGAGGATGCACCACGTCCACAGCAAACCAGGGGCACTGCCTTCCGACACAGAGGCTGCTTGCCCCCTTATCTGTGTCTGGGAGCATCTGCCTGTCCTTTTTGGTCTTTCTGACATGGTGAGTGAAATATAGATTAAAGATATACTGAACTCTGATTCAACTCTGGTATAAAGATTGGAGATATGCAGAACTCTGCTATAACTCAGCGAGACACCCTGATAGCTGGCAGCAGTGACAAGACACAGATTACAACAATTCCCAGATATCTGTGTAGCGCTGTGTTTAAAACCTTACTGTGGCAGTACCCATTTTTGGCCACCGGAGGGAGACAAGTGCGATAAGAGACACTCAACATTGGGACTACATTTCCCGGCATGCTCTGGGAACGGACACAGGAAGTGGGTGGGACACGCGGAGTTACATCCTGAGCCTCGTGGAGATAGCTGGCAGAGCGCGCCAGGGAGTGAAAGAGACAGGACACAGTGCTGCAGAGTGGAACAGTGACTAGGCCAGAACGCAGGTGTGGCCTATTAGGATTCCAGATTGGGTTATCCAGCCTTGTAAGAGGGAGACCCAGTGATCCACAGATATTACCCAAGCTGCTATCAAGGAAGCCGGAGGACCCCCGAGTTAGGAGTACCGCAGGTCTATCGGATTGTGAGAGCAGGCGGTAAGCTGGACAAGTCGTGGCCGGAGCCGAGAGAGCCAGACAACGTATCCAGTAGCCAGTATCCCAGTGAAGCATCGAGCGGAGAGACGTCCTGGGTCAGCGGAGCCTTGGTTATCGAGCGGATGGGTGAGAGGCCTCCAAGGCCGTTTGTGATTAACGAAAGCACGCTGCTGTTGTTTCTGAAACCCACAGGGCCCCAACTTGACTAGTCGAAGACACCTTTTAAGCAACTCACTGGCCAGTTGAATAGTACCCGGGTACCATAACACACACACACACACTTACAGTCCGGGACTTAACCTGTGCGGGACTCACTCGCTAATATTCAAGAAAAGGGTTAAAGATTCGTATCTTATTTTCTTTTCCGCTGCGCGTTTCCTCGAATTACGAAACATTGTATTTTCTTTTCCGCTGCGCGTTTCCTCGAATTACGAAGCATTGTATTTTTCTGTTCCGCTGCGCATTTTCCCGAAATACGAAGCCTCGTATTTCTTTTCCGCTGCGCGTTTCCCGAAATACGAAATACTGTAAATATATCCAAGAACACCGTGTTATCCATTATATGCTTTTATTTCTAGTAAAGTATTTAAATTATAAAATCCACAACGGTGCTGGAGTATATTTATTCCCTAGTGCGGGGAGACTGACCCGTGGTTCAATTTCAGCGGCTCCTCCGGGAGTGAGCGCTACATCTGCTAGAAGTGAGACCCCAATATCTGGCACTGAGAAGACACAGATTACAATTCCCAGAAATTTTATGGAAGTATGTGACACCCCCTGATAGCTGACTGTCAGTGACTGAGAAGACACGGACTACAATTCACAGAAATTTTATGGAAGTATATGACACCCCCTGATAGCTGACTGTCAGTGACTGAGAAGACACGGATTACAATTCACAGAAATTTTATGGAAGTATGAGACACCCCTTGATAGCTGACTGTCAGTGACTGAGAAGACACACTTTCCACCACCAATTCCCAGATATCTGCAACAAGTGAGCCCCCAAAATTGCTGCTGTCACTGACTGAGAAGACACACTTTCCACCACCAACCCCCAGATATCTGCAAGTGAGCCCCCCAAATTGCTGCTGTCACTGACTGAGAAGACATACTTTCCACCAATTCCCAGATATCTGCAACAAGTGAGCCCCCCAAATTGCTGCTGTCACTGACTGAGAAGACACACTTTCCACCAATTCCCAGATATCTGCAACAAGTGAGACCCCCCCAATAGCTGTCACTGGCAGTGAGAAGACACAGTGACAGAACAATCTCCTCTCACTCCTGCAGAAAAACACGTGCTGGCTGGGCTGGGTTCAAGCCTTATATAGTGTGCTGCGGGACTTAGCTCTGTGAGCCCATGATTGGGCAAAATTTGCCCATTCAGGACTCTGAGCCTTGATTGGCATAGTCTTGCACCTGTCTTGTTGTCAGGTCCGAGGCTCTAGCCAATTACAAGCTTCAGGGAAGTGGAAAACTGCATTGTGGTCCATAGTGGTGCATTGTGGGCGAACTCGAGACGAACACGTGGAAATGTTCGCAGTTCGCGAACTATCGAATATGCGATGTTCGATGCGAACTCTCGAACGCATCAAACCGAACGCCCATCCCTATTCTCCTCCCAGGAGGTCCCATTGTCTGAAGGTCCTGTGCAGTTATTTGATCTGTTATGTTATCTGTTTGGTTGTATGCAAAGGGGGTTGGTCCTTGCATTCTGCTTTTTTTAATTTCAAACCGTGTGCCTCATTCTTTCAACTGCGGTTAAAGTTTGGGGGAGCTGTTAGGGAATATTGCTCTGTAGACTGTTACATGGAAGAGAGCCGCGGACGGAGGTACTAAGTTAGGGTACAGTCGCTCCGTCACACAGAGAAATCCCGAAATGAAATCAAGCCAAACTATCTCACTACCGGGGGGTCCTCTGTGGGTGTGTGACTGCATGCGTGGGTGTGTCTGTGACTATGTGTGAGTGGATGTGTGTGTGACTGCGTGTGTGTGACAGTGTGTGTGGGTATGTGTGTGACCACGTGAATGGCAGGGAGGTGCTGTCAGGGTAGGCAGAGCCTCACCTGCCATTAAGCATTAAAATAATAAAACAAACCTCCCCTGCTCTGCAATTCACCACCTTAGGCTCTGTCCTCTTCCTCTGTGCGCAATGCGCACATTCTTTTTACAGCTAACGCAGTTTGTGTAGCGATGGTATGCTTCCCTGCTATGCTAATCGCGTAAGCTGCACCGTGCATCTGTTCAAATAGGAACACACGCGTGCTGCCTACGTCCTGAGCACTGCTCGACAGAGCATCAGAGAGGCCGTGATAGAACAATGGAATAGCTTGGACCAATGAGAACACACCATTCAAAAAAACCACCTGTATTGAAGGCTGGCCTCTAATTGAAAGGAAGGGGTCCAGGCAGCTCCCTCTGCTTCCTTTAGTGGCGGATACAGGGTATGACAGGCACAAGCTCCTCCCCCTTCTCCCTCTAGTGGCAGAAAGAGAGTATGACAAGCACAAGCTGCTCCCCCTGCTCCCTCTAGTGGCGAATACAGAGCATAACAGGCACAGGCACAGAAAAACAGCTTTTCTATCATATTTTATTTTTTTTAATAGTGAAGTATATGATATGATGAAAATAATGGTATCTTTAGAAAGTCCATTTAATGGTGAGAAAAATTATATGTGTGGGTACAGTAAAAGATATTTTACCGCTAAACACAAACCGCAGAAAGTTAGTTAATATTTGTGTATATCTGGCTCTGATACTAGCCAGTGCCTCACTAGCCACTGACCTCCCCAGATGATCTTAGAATTCATAGCTTTCAGAAATATTTCAGTCTCACACACACCGCACATTACTGTGAGTTTTGTTGCTGTGGTGCTCTGTGATACGTTCATACACACCTCACATTACTGCGAGTTTTATTACTGTGGAACTCTGTGATATGCTCATACACACCACACATTACTGTGAGCATTATTGCTGTGGAACTCTGTGATACGCTCATAACGCTCAGGCTCATAACGTTTAAGGCTCTGGTTGTAAGAGTCTAAAAGTGCTTGAGAATGTGTTTATTGTTTATTTATCCCTTCTGGAAATTGAAGTCGTAAAAAAAAAAAAAGACGTTTCTAGTTGAGTGTGTATATCGGTCTGTCTATCCGTATTGTAGCTCCGTTGTGTTGGAGTGTATCTAGGAAAATATAATTTAATGCATTTGCATAAATACGTTTCATGGCATATATAGTGGTAAATGGAATATAGTAAAATCTTTTTATTCCTTCTATATGTAATACATAATAACTTAACTATAATATTTTTAGAGTTTTATTGCTGTGGAGCTCGGATACGCTCATACACACCACACATTACTGTGAGTTTTATTGGAGTGGAGCTCAGTGATATGCTCATACACACTGCACATTACTGGGAGTTTTATTGCTGTGCAGCTCTATGATACGCTCATAGACACCGCACATTACTGTTAGTTTCCCTGCTGTGGAGCTCTGTGATACGCTCATGCATACCACACATTACTGGTAGTTTTATTGCTGTGGAGCTCTGTGATACGCACATAAACAGTGCACATTACTGGGAGTTTTCTTGCTGTGGAGCTCTGTGATACTCTCATACACACCGCACACTACAGTGAGTTTTATTGCTGTGGAGCTCTGATTCGCTCATGCATACCATACATTACTGGGAGCTTTATTGCTGTGGAGCTCTGGGATACACACACATACACAGCGCACATTACTGAGAGTTGTATTGCTGTGGAGCTCTGTGATACGAACATACACCCTGCACATTACAGTGAGTTTTATTGTTGTGGAGCTCTGTAACATGCAGTGTGTCAGTAATGTACAGTATCTTTTTTGAAGTGATTGTCAGTTTCTCACATTTACCACAGGCACATTCTGTGTCGCAGCGCAGCCTTAGCTGCAGTGAGTGTGCGCCCACTTTGTCGAGCTCGGGCCACAGCGGGAACCTGCATTCCCACAGGACTCAAGCCCAGGTCTCCCGGCGATGGCAGTGGCATGAGAACCGGGGGGCGCCCCCTTCAGCCCTGCGCCCGAGGCACCCGCACCAGATGCCCCCCGGTTGTTACGCCACTGCACGTCGGTCTGGCTTCTGTGAAGCCGACCCAATGGTTTTATGAGCCCCGGCCGTCGCAATGACGTCATTGCCAGGTGCGATGACGTCAGTTTCAGGTACCCGCCTCGGCACTACCAGGGGAGAGCCTAAAATAGGGGGGGGGTGCAGGTCCTTTGGACCCCTCTCCCTCCTGATCGGCAAAAAGTAAAACAAAATAAAGAGAGGCACCACTGGAAAGGGCACAGTTCAAGAGAGCTGAGCAAATGATAGCTGATTTTGTGCAAACAGGTTACCCCAGAGGGATCTTATTAAATTATGTGATGAGTTTCCAGCCATTGAAGTTAACTACCTATGATTAATCCACTAGTAATACATAACACATTAACCTAACCAAAATTAATTTCTGTTGTGCTTTACCACAGATAATATTGGAGGTATCAGCTCTATGTTTTCAGTTATTGCATTAATTTTCAATGAGGGACCTGTGAGTCCATCGACTACTTTGTCAACTCATTGCATGAAAATACTTGTGTAAGTTTTGTGATGAGGGTATGAAATCCACCTCTACTGGATCACACCAAAAGAGACGTAACCATGAAAATACATGCATACATATGTTTCAATGTTCAGCACATACTCTGTACACTCAGGTCAACCACGTCATGATATATACAAACACTGGCATATATTACAGATGGTTGCGGCACTCCTCGATGTGTTTAAAGATAAATCGGAGGTGGTTTTTAAGAAGTCACGAAGCCTGAGGGATTATGTTATTCATGCATACATGAGAGAGAAGAAGACATAATGTGGTTAACACCCATAGAGGGCATGTACAGATGTGGGCACTGTACTAACTGCAGTGGCATGATTAAGCCAAATGTGTTCAAACATCCAAGAACAGGCAAGACTTAAAATTACATAATTTTTAACCCGTCAAACATTGGGCTCAATTTAATTGGGCCTGATGGCTGAAAACACATGCATTTCCAGACTTTTTTGATCGGTTTTCTGGTTCAGAAGATTCAAATGCGAGTTTTGCAGCTTTTCGATTGCCGAGAAATTTTCAGATCGAGTATTATCTCTCATGGACCAAACGTCGACTCTCACGGCTATAGTATTCATTGAAAATGTAGGGCACTATTACACTCTTCGCGCACAATTTTGCGCGTGCGCAAAAACGCATTAACGCGAGGGGAAAAACCCTTCGCACTTAACATCGTATTACGACGTTCGCGCACAAAATGCACATTAACGTCTAACGCGAGTGACCCTGCGCGAACCCTGCGCAAGTGAAAGTTTGTGTGCGCATCCCATACTTAACATTGTGAGCGCAAATGCGTTTGTGCGCTGGTACGCGGTTGGTATTACAATCGATGCGCAAATTTTAACGAACAACATTTGCGCGCATAATTTTAATGTCTTTTAAAAGCTGGTGGTAACTGCAAATCTTAACGTCCTGGCAGAACCCAAATAAAAAAATACAGCACAGTATAGTTACACATTCTACACATACCAAAACTATAAAATTGAGAGGTTGTGTGTGTTTTTATTATTGCTGCAGCATATATACTCAGATTGATTTTGACAGGTGCAAAAACTGAACGGGAGACAATTGTGGTTCTTAATTCAGATTGCCCACTGATTTCTGCGCGCAACGTTAATGCGCATGAGTTTTCGCGCATATATTTTACGCGCAATATATTCGGAAGGATGAAAAAATGCGCTCGGATTGTAATACCAGCTTTAATTTATGCGCGTTAACGTTTAACGCTGCGCAAGCTTTTTTGCGCAAGGAATGTAACAGAGCCCATAATCTTTAGCGATTCAATTCGAAATTATCAGGATGCCAATTTCTGAAATCTATCAAGTGCTGAAAGGGGTTGATAAATGGCTTTTCGGATGCTTGTACTGCTTTACAATATATTTTCCTGCACTCAATGTATGGAGATTGTGAGTTGCAGGTTTTAAAATGAAACCCCCAACTTTGTGCATTGTACTCAGAAGTCCCAAAGACGCATGTCTTACAGTAAATGCTGCTGCGGCTCACAGTAATCTTTGAAACCAGAATATACAGAAAGTTTGCTGAGTTCCCACACTTATTTTTTTAGGACTTGACCCCTGCTCGTATCACAGTAAATGCGCACTTACTTTACATTCTGGACATGTGCGGTTTTTAATGTACTGTAAATCCCGGAAATGGAAGTCTTATTATGAATGATTTCCATAAATGCGAGTCTTGCTACACTCCTGATGTGCACAGTTTTAGTGAAACATTACAGTACGGACTTGAGGGTTGTACATTAACAGTGAAATGTAAAAGCAGGGACCTGCATCTAGTAAATATAAAAGTGGAACAGTAAATTAGGACCTTGTGTGTTGAAAATATGACTAAATTAGGATCTGCCTTTTTTATTAGATTAATTTGATTAATTTAAATAAATAATATTGTTAATAATTGTTAATAAATAAAATTAGTAATAAGAATTAATTTGCAATCAATTAATAGTTAAAAACGTTATATTTTAAAATATTTTATTTAGGGCACAGCAGCGGAATCCGGTATGTAGCACCAGCTTTAAGCTGTCGCAAACGTTTTGAGTTAGTGACAGCTGTGAGTATCTAGCGTTAGGACTATGTGATCCTAACGATAGTTACTCTCTTCTTACAATTTGCGCTCCCTATGTTAAGTATAGGGAGAGCAAAGTACAGTAAGCTTGTGCTAAAAAGCGCTAATACCGATTCGCTAAAGGTTTTTTTAACCCGTTAGCGATTGGGAGGTGATTCGGGTGTAACGTTATCACCCCAAGTAACCTAGTGCTAACGCTCATTTATGTGAGCACTAGCGTTAGCTTTAAGGAGGTGATAGAGCCCTTAGTATCCACATTTACAGTATAAATGTGCATCTTCTGCAAAGTTAATTTATTTTTCACAATCAAAACATTATCATTTATGCGTTTGGAGTCATAACGCGCAAGTCTGTAAATTACAGTTACATAGTAATAAGTCAGTTACATAGTTACATTTTATTTATTTGCAAAGGATTTTACCAGGAAGGATACATTGAGATTTCTCTCGTTTTCAAGTATGTCCTGGGTTCAAGAACATTGAGTGGTTACAGTTGTTACAGAAATACAAAGTAATAAAATGCAAACTATTAAAAACAAAACACAAATATACAGATTAACATATCATGGGAAGGGCTAGAACCTTGGGTTAATTAGGGTGATTTGCAAAGTGGAAGCAGCTGGAAAGTAAACTACAAATTTCAGACCAGCACTGGGTGGGTGGGACAGCAGAGTCCAGAAGCAGGCTCTGTGGTTGAGGGAGATGTGAGCTTGTGGCCGGGCTGTTGAAGAAAGAGTTTGCATCAGATCGTGTGGGCTGTATAGGGTAAATTTGTTTACGACCTGGTGAGGGGGAGGGGCGGCCATATGAGAGCATGGGTTTAACAAAGCAGAGCATACATTTATCAAGAAAAAACAAACAGCCAAAATATTAATAGATAGATGCAAGCATAAAATATCAACAGTAGGATTAAAGTCAAAATTGTGGCGTAGAATTGCAGAAGACATGTTGATCGCCGGTACCTTTAAATTCAGAGTCCAGAAGCATATAGTAACATAGTACATATATTACATAGTAACATATGATGAAAAAAAGACATGCGTCCTTCGGTTCAGCCTCTCACACAACACCTACTGCTGATGATCCAAAAGAAGGCAAAAAACCCAGTCTGAAATGCTCGCCAATATGCAACAAACTGGGGAAAAATTCCTTCTTGACCCCAGAATGGCAGTCAGATTTCTCCTTGGATCAAGAAGCTTACCCACATATTAAATATTATAACCCTTAATATTCTGTGTCTACAGGAAGTCATCCAGTCATTTTTTAAAAGTCTGTACGGTCTCTGACCCAACCACCTCAACAGGCAGATAATTCCACAGCTTTATTGTTCTCACTGTAAAATAACCCTTCCTATGCTTTAGGCTGAATTTCCTTTTGTCCAGTCTAAATGGGTGACCTCGTGTCCTGTGTATAGTCTGGTTAACAGGAAGAAAAAAATGATACAATACCAGCGCTGCTTGAATAGGGTCCACTAGTGACACCCAATTTAATTCCAGTGAGGACAGAGAGATACACAAACATTTCGGGGGTCGCAGCCCCTTCCTCAATGCGTAGTGTGTAGTGCTAACGGACACCCTCACTCCTGCTTTTTTTGCAAACTTTTTCAAGTATTACTATAGTCTGGTTAATGAATAGGTTTCCAGACAATGGTTTATAATGGCCCTGTATGTATTTATATAAAGTTATCAGATCCCCTCTAAGGCACCGTGACTCTAAACTAAACAGGTTTAAGCTTGTTAGACTTTCCTCATAACTTAGGCTAGGGTCAGACGAAAGCATTTTTCCCCGCGAACGTGAAAAAGTGCGTCCGAACGCATTGACGTATTTGTTCACGGAATGCGCAAAAACGGGCAGACGACGCGCATTTTCGGGCGTGATTTTGTACGGATCGTCAATAAAACTCTTTTTGAGTCTGGACGTTATGTTGGCCGGACATTAGCAGTGTCTGACATCTCCTAATCACGCAAACACGCCGCTATGCCGCAGCTGCACACTCAGTACGTCAGTACTAGCGGTTCAGCGTTCTCAAAAAAATGCGTTCAAATTCCACTTGCGTTGCACGGCCGGACTTTTGTGCGTGCGGCCGTACATCGTATATTGGCCGTCATTGCCCGTCATCTGCTGCTAGTGCGTCCGTAATTATGTGCGCCAGAACGCACGTTAAAAGTACGCTGGTCTGACCCCAGCCTTAAACCTTCCATTCCCCTTATTAATTTTGTTGCCCGTCTCTGCAACACCAAGTCCGAACTTCAGTATTTCTAGTCATATTTTCAACCCCCAAGTTTCTAAGTTACTATTCCCCCATTATGGGCCCTATTACATTCTTGCCGCAATTTCTAGGTTTGTGTAGAATGTGTAACTGTACTGTGCAGTATTTTTTTTTTTTCGTGCTGGTGTATTTTGTTCCGGCCAGAACGTTCAGATTTGCAGTTAACACCAGGTTTTCAAAAAACGTAAACTTATATGCGCAAACGTTGTTCGTAGGAAGTTGCACATCGATTGTAATACATCCGCTTAACACATTTGCGCTCATAATGTTAAGTATAGAAAGCGCGCACGCACTTGCGCTGGGTTCGCGCAGGGTCACTCGCGTTGGACATTAACGCACATCATTTGCGCGAACGTCGTAATACGACGTTCACTGCAAATGGTTTTGCAGTCACGCAAATGCGCAGCGCGAATAATGTAATAGGGCCCTATGTTTATAACCCGCATGTCCCTGCTTTAATATTTCACTGTAAATGAACATCCCTAAGTCCGTTCTGTAATGTACCAAGAAACTTTCAATTAGAGGTCAGTCAGTTTCTCATTTACATCGTATGGCAATTTAGGGAATGGAACTACCAAATTGGGGTGGAGACAGGATTATAAACATGTAAACAACATGGCTAGCATTGGATCTACGAACTGGAGTCACTATTCCTGAAAGGAATGAAAAATGATAAAAATGTACCTTGTTTTTGATAATTAAAAGGCCTGATCTGCTTGTTTTTGGAATGCTTGTTTCTATTGTAGTCTATATTGTATTTGTCTGGTTTTATTCTTTCTCCCTCTTAGACCTATTTGAATCCAGAAGAATACCAGATACCAGAGGAAAATATATACAGGGTTATTCAGAGAAAGGTGAAAAACAGGAGAACTGGCAGTAGAAGAGAACAATCTAGATCAAATAGCCGATTTGGAAGGTGAGATAAATGGGAGAATTTTTCTGGTTTGGCTATTTTGACCTAGAAGTTTCACTTCTCCAGTCATTCTCCTGAGTTTCACCTTTCTTTGAATAGACCTGATAGTCACTTTTATCTCTGGTTTCTATACCAACTATGGGCTCTATTCCACTCTTGCCTTAAAAGCTGCAGTTGCTATTCTGACCTTGGAATTAGTTCGGAGGAGGACAAAAAGGTTGCCCATAAAGCTATTGATTGATATATGAAAATGACAATTCCCGCAATCAGATCAGCAACATTCCTCCCACAGGTTTATGACTAACACATTTATTTACCGATTCTGCAGCACAGTGCACACATTAGCCTTGTTAGAGCTGTTTCCCACCCAATAGTGCTTTGGAAATTAAATACAGTATTTTCTGGTGTATAAGACTACTTTTTATACTTAAAAACATCCCCCAAAAATTGGGGGTCGTCTTATACGTGGGATATACAATCCAATATGACGAGTATAGCCCAAAACCTATTTTTTAACTGGAAAATTAGGGGGTCGTCCTATACACCCGGTCGTCTTATACTCCAGAAAATACGGTATTTAGCCAATAGCAAGGCACAAAAAATTAAATAAAAAAAAAAAAAAGGAATCAACTAATGCTGTATGGGTGTATAACAAAGACAAGGCATTGTTCTGCAGTTCACTGGGAGGATTTAATCTCAGTGATGTAATAAGATGAGGTCAGAAAAAAAACAGAACAATAGCTGTGGGACAAACATGAAAGAAATTAGCTCTGAGGTGAACCGGAACATGTTTTCATTAGGCCAAGGTAATAAGCAATGATTTTATAGTCTATACACTTTCCAACACAAGAGCAGCCTATAAAACCTATATTACAGGATGGAAGATTGACTGGCAAAGACTCGGCACATAACTCTGCGTAGCGTGGAGGATTATCAAGGGAGGAGTAAATCTGCTGCAGGCACATTCCAAAGGTGCCCTCCTCCCCATTCCATAACTCAGCTTCCTGCAGAAAATATCTGAGGTTTCTTCAAACCAGATCTGACATCAAAACCAGGCCGGATCAGGAATCAAGTGTTACACGAGACAATAGTGCATCTTGAACGTGAAGGAATCATTTGAAAAGTGTGCCATAACAACAATTCATCCAAATTTACTGTAATATACATAGCAGCAGTTGTTGGCATCATCTTAAATGCATTCCCATTGGGCACAGCCTTTTGATATTTCCCAGGCATCATGGAATTTCTACCACTTAACTTGTAATGGCAATCAAGACTTAGTAGGGCTTTGAAACATACTCCATACATCAGTGGTGGAAGTACCAGGGTTGCAGCGGTCGCACTTGCGATAGGGCCCTGGCATTCCGCCACTGGAGGGGGGCCCAGGCAGCCGCAGATGGGTCTTGAATTCGCCGCCAGATTCCGGCAATCAGCGCTGGAATCTGAGAGCAGCGCCGCCGGCCGTACCTCTCCCTACAAGCGGCCGCCGGCTTGCAGCTTGGCCGCTCATCTGGAATGGGAACCACCTGACCAGCGCACGAGATCACGGAGTTCACGTGAACTCTGCGATCTCGTGAGAACGCCGCTGCGCTAGTCAGGTGGTTCCTGGCGAGCGGCCAAGCTGCATGTTGGCAGCCGCTCAAAGGGAGAAGAACGGCCGCAGACAGAGGAGGTGAGAGCTGGGGGCAAATATATCCATGTGTGGCGAGCTGGGGCAAATATATCTATGTGAGCTGGGAGCAATATATCTACAGTTGTGTTCAAAATTATTCAACCCCCACTGAAATTGAGTGTTTTGGTCAGTTTGACATTGATCATTCAGTCATCTTGCTTACAATTAAATCAAAGAGGCACGTTTAGATCAGACAAATATAACATAACATTTATAATGAAATAACCACAAATGTCTTTTCTGTGCTCACATCATTATCAGTTTTATTCAACCCCCAAGTGACATTCAATCTTAGTACTTAGTACAACATCCTTTTACAGTTAAAACAGCTTTTAAACGTGAAGCATAGCTTGACACAAGTGTCTTGCAGCGATCTACGGGTATCTTCGCCCATTCGTCATGGGCAAAAGCCTCCAGTTCAGTCACATGCTTAAGCTTGCGCACTGCAACTGCTTTCTTTAAGTCCCACCAAAGGTTCTCAATCGGATTTAAGTCAGGTGACTGCGATGGCCACTCCAAAATGTTCCAGCCTTTAATCTGCAACCATGCTCTAGTGGACTTGGAGGTATGCTTGGGATCATTCTCCTGTTGAAAGGTCCAACGTCTCCCAAGCCTCAGGTTTGTGACGGACTGCATCACATTGTCATCCAATATCTCCTGGTACTGAAGAGAATTCATGGTACCTTGCACACGCTGAAGCTTCCCTGTACCTGCAGAAGCAAAATAGCCCCAAAGCATGATTGACCCCCCGCCATGCTTCACAGTAGGCAAGGTGTTCTTTTCTTCATAGGCCTTGTTCTTCCTCCTCCAAACATAGTGTTGATCCATGGGCCCAAACAGTTCTAATTTTGTTTCATCAGTCCACAGAACACTATCCCAAAACTTCGGTGGTTTGTCCACATGACTTTTGGCATACTGCAGTCGACTCTTCTTATTTTTTGGAGACAGCAAGGGGGTGCGCCTGGGAGTTCTGGCATGGAGGCCTTCATTACGCAGTGTGCGCCGTATTGTCTTAGCTGAAACTTCAGTACCCACATCTGACAAATCTTTTCTCAGTTACTCAGCAGTCACACGAGGACTTTTCTCGACTCTGCGCTTCAGGTAGCGTACAGCAGTCGAAGTCAGCATCTTCTTTCTGCCACGACCAGGTAGCGTTTCAACAGTGCCCTTTGCCTTGAATTTGCGAATGAGGCTTCCTATGGTCTCTCTTGGTATGTTTAACATCTTTGCAATCTTCTTATAGCCATTGCCCTTCCTGTGAAGAGTAATCACCTCTTCTCTTGTCTTCCTGGACCATTCTCTTGACTTCACCATGTTTGTAACCACACCAGTAAATGCCTAGAAGGAGCTGAGTATCACAGTCATTTTAAAGCTGCCTAATTGGTGCTTATTATGCTTTATTGCTGCTCCGTGACATCCACAGGTGTTTTCAATACCTGATTGAAAACACTTGAATGAACCTCTGTTCTTCAGAGTGGTAGTCTTTAAGGGGTTGAATAATTGTGTCAATGAAGAATTCACAAAAGAAACATTTACTACTGTATTACAAAACCAATTGATGTCATTTTAGTTGCATATGGTTCTTTAAAAAGTCCTTGTAGGATTTCATTCTGAATACAATTACAAATGTACACTAAATTCCCTAAAACCCTTTACAGCATTGGGGGTTGAATAATTTTGAACACAACTGTATGTGAGGTGGGGGCAATATATCCATGTGAGCTGGGGGCAATATATCCATGTGAGCTGGGGGCAATATATCCATGTGAGCTGGGGGTAATATAGCCACATGAGCTGGGGGCAATATATCCATGTGAGCTGGGGGCAATATATATCCACGTGAGCTTGGGGCAAGAACTATCTTTTTTTTATTGCAACTAAAAAAAAATTTAAAAAAAAGAAACATTTACTACTGTATTACAAAACCAATTGATGTCATTTTAGTTGCATATGGTTCTTTAAAAAGTCCTTGTAGGATTTCATTCTGAATACAATTACAAATGTACACTAAATTCCCTAAAACCCTTTACAGCATTGGGGTTGAATAATTTTGAACACAACTGTATGTGAGGTGGGGGCAATATATCCATGTGAGCTGGGGGCAATATATCCATGTGAGCTGGGGGCAATATATCCATGTGAGCTGGGGGCAATATATCCATGTGAGCTGGGGGTAATATAGCCACATGAGCTGGGGGCAATATATCCATGTGAGCTGGGGGCAATATATATCCACGTGAGCTTGGGGCAAGAACTATCTTTTTTTTATTGCAACTAAAAAAAAATTTAAAAATATAGATCTTTTTTTGGGGGGGGAGGGGGGCCCTACATGGATTCTTGCACCGGGGCCTTCAGGTTTCTAGTTACGCCACTGCCATACATATATCATACACATGAATCTAGACCTTGGCAGGGTCAGGACATTGTCAGGTCTTATTTAATGGTGCAATAAAATCATGGTAATTATGCAGAGACATGGACCCTTTTTTAAGTTACAAATTAATGTAGATCGAGCCTGGAGTGGTAGCTTGGGATAAGGTTACTACTTCCCATTTACAATATTGATTTCATGATCATAATTAAGGGAAACAGAGTTTCCAGCCTAAATCATAAAATTATACGTATCTACTAGATTTATTTATTTGGAAGAAATATCTGGGGAATCAACCAGAGCTGATTTAAGATAATGGTCTAAAAGAGTGGCTGTTTCAAACCAACCTCTCTGGAAAAAAACCAAGACATATACAGATTCACTTACAGTAGTTATCATGGTAACTAGTTTATATATAAAATGATCTCTGATATTGGCATACATTTTATACTAAATTTCATATTATATGAGGAGGGAAACAACTGGGGCCAAGTGCAAGCGCCAACCACTTTTTCCTGCCCTCTGTAGACAGTATTCTACTTCCACTAGGTTATAACATCATAATCGCGTGGCACCGAGTCATTCAGGTCGGACTTGAAATTTAAGTGTGTATGCTCAGACTTTGCTATTTTCTCACAGACACTCAGAGATCAAATTGAACACGTCATCAAAAGGTTCTCTTCTTCTGCAATATCCCTTCTAGCGGTGTGGAGATCATAAAGATGAAATTTCACAAGCTGCCTCTCCCTGGTGCCAGCACTTGGTACTATCATTGCAACAGTTTGTGGGCAATATGGCATGAGAGTTGACTATGTCAATGTTCACTAGTGTTTCAGCAGTCCGATGGCAAAAAATTGGAGAACCACATGTTATAAATTGTAAGACACTGTCACGTTAGTAATAAGTATTTGGGGGTCATATAATTTAATAGAGACTACTATTAACCAGCCATTTGGCTAGAACAGCGTATAGATAGACGATTACATTCTATTAAATGAAACAAAGCTGTGTGTACTACGGTAGGTTTACATTAAGTTGTCTCACATGTTCAGTAGATAGGCAATGAGGGGACTGATTATTACCTCATAGTCCTAATTTTTTGGAAGGACCTATGAGAAGTGTTAACTTCTGCTCTGGCCCAAAACTAGAGGAACATGCAGAAAGAGGTGGAAAGTGCGCATACAAAATTGTGTAAACTTGTCAGTTCTTTTGTAGCATATATTGCATACGGTAATTGTATCTGAAACAAAAGGTAACATAGTGTAATCTGCAATAACTCAATGTATGGATAAAGGCTGCACAGGAATCCTACTCCCAAACTCAGAGTAACTAAGGGGCAACTCAAACGCAAGAGCCCATGGGTGGATCAAGCCTGGTAATCTATGGATCCGACAAGTGAAATCCTCAGTGTGGTAAATAAAATCCACAAGGTTCACATAATTCAGTTTCAATTTGTGGGATCCATGTATTATGCCTTGATCCACCGGTGGACTCCTGTGCAGGGGTGGACTGACCATTAGTGCAATAGGGCACTGCCCGAGGGCCCTGGCCTAGGAGGGGGCCCCATAAGGCAGGGCCTCACCTGTCTTTTCAGCATTAAGTGTATATTAAAATAAGTGATATATTGAATTAAAATCTGCTGATAAATAAAAATGTTCACATACTCACCTGCTGCACGCTCCCCCGCTGTCTGTCTCTGCTCCGTTTTTCTTTTATTTCTTTTGAGTTTGCCGGCTGTGTGTGAATCGTCACACAGCAGTGGCAGCTTGCTCTGAGCCTACGCAATTTGCGTCGCTAAACACTACGCTAATCGGGTAAGCTCACGTTGACCAAGAAAGATTCAGAATGTCTGCAGCACGCGTCTGGCGCCGACTACTTCCTGAATCTATGCTCTTCAGTGTCTCAGGCACTGAGAGCAATTGAATTGCTTGGACCAATGGGAAAGCACAACTGGTCTCAAGCTAGTCAAAAAACACCTCCATGGGAGGCAGGCCTCACATGGGTTGATTGACACAGGACAGTCATGTGCCTGTCTTCATCAGCCATGGGGGCGTGCCGCAGGGCTTTGTGCCTGGAGGCACATCCTGGTGAGTCCTGAGAGCAGAAAGATCATGGAGAGCCCTGAGAGCAGCAACATCATGGAGAGCCCTGAGAGCAGCAACATCATGGAGAGCCCTGAGAGCAGCAAGAGATTCTGGGGAGCCCTGAGAGCAGCAAGAGATCCTGGGGAGCCCTGAGAGCAGCAAGAGATCCTGGGGAGCCCTGAGAGCAGCAAGAGATCCTGGGGAGCCCTGAGAGCAGCAAGAGATCCTGGGGAGCCCTGAGAGCAGCAAGAGATCCTGGGGAGCCCTGAGAGAGCAGCAAGATCCTGGGGAGCACTGAGAGCAGCAAGATCCTGGGGAGCTCTGAGAGTCAGCCAGTTCCTGGGGAGCTCTGATAGCAGTAGTTTATGGGAGCACCGAGCAGCCAGATCCTGGGGAGCACTGAGAGCAGCCAGTTCCTGGGGAGCACTAAACAGCCAGTTCCTGGGGAGCACTGAAAGCGGCCAGTTCGTGGGGAGCACTGAGAGCAGCCAGTTCCTGGGGAGCACTGAACAGCCAGTTCTGGGGGAGCACTGGACATCCATATCCTGGGGAGCACTGAGAGCAGCCAGTTCCTGAGGAGCACTAAACAGCCAGGTCCTGGGGAGCCCTGAGAGCAGCAAGATCCTCGTAAGCGCCGAGAGCAGCCAGATCCTGGGGAGCACTAAGAGCAGCCAGTTCCTGGGGAGCACTGAGAGCAGCCAGTTCCTAGGGAACACTGAGATCAGCCTGTTCCTAGGGAACACTGAGATCAGCCTGATACTGGGGAACACTGGACAGCCAGAACCTGGGGATCACTGAACCTGAACCTACATAACCTGTGTATATCTGGCTCTGATACTAGCCAGTGCCTCACCAGCCACTGAGCTCAGCGCACATCACTAGTACCCACACCACCACAGATGAAAATCCTATGGAATTAATATCAGCAACCACCTGTATATGTACCTGCCCCACTGTATTTCACCATAGCAGTTCCAATTTAGCAGAGCATAAGCAGTGACTATATTTTCATTTTGAAAATGGAAAGGAAAGATTAATTCTGTAATTAATCTTTGTACATATGTGCGGACAGTGGTTCCATGTGGACAGGTGTAATGGGGGGCCCCATGACTTCCTATTGCCCGGGGGCCCCAGGAGATTTCAGTCCGCCTCTGCTCCTGTGTGTGAGTAGCACCTTAGCTACTCTGATTTTGTGAGTCAACATGATTGTCACATCTAGAGGAAACGGTTGCTTTCTACCATCACATTAGCTGTATGGCAAAGAATTCCACCATCCATAGAAAAAATGCAGAAAACCAAACATAACAGAATAGAGCTTCTGGAATCTTTTGTTTTTTTAGTAAAAGATTTACCCATAATCTCAAAAGTTTACGACGAACAAATAGAAGACTCACGCTAACAAAACATTCACACATGTGCCAGACATTTCCCTGTGGTCTTAATAATATTACTGAAAGAACCTTTAACAATTTTTAAGAAAATTCCTTAAAACAAATTGATTTCCAAGAAATCCAGTAGTCATCAGAAACATAGTTAATTAGTCAGGTTTACAAGCAATGTAGATTTTGTAAAAAAAATAATAATATATAAAGGAGGACCAATCTATGCATACTGACCACTTTTGTTATTTAAAGTGGCCAGACTGACAGCGTCCTGTGAAGAGGAGTTTTCCCGACCCACATAGCTGTCACTCAGGATTTTGAATATCCTGCCTGCCGGGGAACAACTTGGGGACAGATGATGTCACGGACGTCATCCTGTGTGAGCACTCACAGCAGCAAACATTCTGGGACATGGCAGAAGAGGACTGGTGCTGCACGTGTGAGAACAGCCCAATTCATCATTCTGCACAGGGACTGTGTAACGTGTATTTATGTATTTATAATTTGTTTATAAAGTATTTTACCAAGAAGGATACATTGAGATTTCTCTCGTTTTCAAGTATGTCCTGGGTTCAAGTACATTGAAATATTACAGTTGTTACAGAAATACAAAGTAATAAAATGCAAGATATTAAAAAACAACACAAATATACAGATTAACAGAAAATAAATATGTAAGTAAAATAGTCATTATGTTACATGTTTACAGGTGCATTCTGTATTGAGGTACCGTATTTTTCGCTCCTTAAGACGCACCTGACCATAAGACGCACCTAGTTTTTAGAGGAGGAAAACAGGAAAAAAAATATTCTGATTCAAATAGTGTAATAATGGATAATGCCCCAGCTCCTCTCATGGATATACTGCCCCAACTCCTCTCATGGATATACTGCCCCAGCTCCTCTCATGGATATACTGCCCCAGCTGCTCTCATGGATATACTGCCCCAGCTGCTCTCATGGATATACTGCCCCAGCTCCTCTCATGGATATTGCCCCAGCTCCTCTCATGGATATACTGCCCCAGCTGCTCTCATGGACTTTGCCCCAGCTCCTCTCATGGATATACCCCCAGCTCATGGCTATGCCCCCAGCTCATGGATATGCCCCAGCTCATGGATATGCCCCAGCTCATGGATATGCCCCAGCACATGGATGTGCCCCAGCTCATGGATGTGCCCCAGCTCACACATGGATATGCCCCAGCTCATGGATATGCCCCAGCTCATGGATATGCCCCAGCAGCTCATGGATATGCCCCAGCTCATGGATATGCCCCAGCTCATATGGATATGCCCC
Source organism: Leptobrachium leishanense (assembly GCA_009667805.1). Classification (NCBI taxonomy): domain Eukaryota; kingdom Metazoa; phylum Chordata; class Amphibia; order Anura; family Megophryidae; genus Leptobrachium; species Leptobrachium leishanense. The sequence goes on from CM019066.1 coordinate 281,695,827, forward strand.
AGCTCATGGATATGCCTCAGCTCATGGATATGCCCCAGCAGCTCATGGATTTGCCCCAGCAGCTCATGGATTTGCCCCAGCTCATGGATTTGCCCCAGCTCATGGATACGCCTCAGCTCATATGGATAAGCCCCAGCTCATATGGATATGCCCCAGCTCATGGATATGCCCCAGCTCATATGGATATGCCCCAGCTCATGGATATGCCTCAGCTCATGGATTTGCCCCAGCAGCTCATGGATTTGCCCCAGCAGCTCATGGATTTGCCCCAGCTCATGGATTTGCCCCAGCTCATGGATATGCCTCAGCTCATATGGATAAGCCCCAGCTCATATGGATTTGCCCCAGCAGCTCATGGATATGCCCCTGCAGCTCATGGATATGCCCCAGCTCATGGGGTTTGCCCCAGCTCATGGATATGCCCCAGCTCATGATTATGCCCCAGCAGCTAATGGATAATGTCCCCAGCTCACCTCCTCCTGCTGCCACTGCCACCGCCGCCACTTGTTCGCTCCCTCTGAGTGTGCATCCGGCAGCATGGAGCTTGGGCACTCGCCTGGGGGAGCCACGTGACCAGCCGCGATCTCGCGAGAACTCGGCTGGTGACGTGGTTCCCCCAGGCGAGCGCCGAAGCTCCATACCTTCGGACGCTCGCAGGGAGCGAACACTGCACTGGCGGCGACAGGAGGAGGTGAGCTGCAGTTTTCGCTCTATAAGACGCACCCACTTTTCTCCCCACTTTTTAGGGGGAGAAAAGTGCGTCTTATGGAGCGAAAAATACAGTATGTTAATAGGGAGCTCTTAAGTGACTTTAGACTGGGGAAGATTTGATGGCGTCTGGGAGGTTATTCCATAATTGTGGTGCTCTGTAGGAAAATGAGGACCAAGCCACTGTCTTTTTGTATTGTGGTATTGCAAGTAAGGTGCTGGTCCTGGATCGGGGGTTATAGGTTGAGGGAACTGCTGGGGGAAGCAGTCTATTCAGGTAGGGTGGTAGCTTCCCAGAAAAGCTCTTAAAGTATAGTGCAAGTTCTGTGCACTACACAATTTACGTGTGGTATGCAAATTGTGTATTAAACTGCAGGGATCTCCGTATTTCGGAATCCCTGAGTTGAAGAGGAGGAGCAGCACGCTGAGGGAGAAAAGGTGAGTATTTTAGTTAAATATATAAAATAAAATATTTACAAAATAATAATCTCTCCTATAGTTCCTTTTCAGTATCCCTTGCTAGCAATTCCTCCTCTTCAATGCCTCTGTCAGTCAGCATACCTCAAGTCTCAGTCCTAGATCCTCTGCTCTTCTCTATCTATACCTCCTCAATGGGTAAACTCAACACCAACTATGGCTTCAAGTATCACCTATACGCAGATGCAGGGCCGCCATCAGGGCATTACGCCCAATGCTGCCGTAAGGGGCCCGGGGGGGGATCCCGGGCCCCCGACGGCAGCGGCGTCGCCCTTTAACAGCTCCGGTATCGGACTCGATGAGTCCGAATCCGGAGCTGTGTCCCTGCTGCTGCTGCAGGAGCCGGAGGAGACTGAGACACTGTGTCTCCTCCGACTCCTGGCAGCTTTACTTCCTGGCTGGGCGGGGCCAAGCAGCGTGTGAGGGGCCTCCCAAGCATGTTGCTTTGGCTCCGCCCCTCCACTCAGTGAAGCTGCGCGCCGGAGCTGGAGGGACCGGGAAGAAGACAGAAGAAAAGAAGAGAAGAAGATTAAAGAAAAGGTGAAGAAAAGAAGAGCTGAAGACAGAAGAAAAGAAGATAGAAAACAGCGAGTGGTGAGCCAGGGCCCAGACCCAGGGCCCAGACCCCTAGGCCCAAACCCAGGGCCCAGACCCCAAGGCCCAGACCCCAAGGCCCAGACCCCAAGGCCCAAACCCAGGGCCCAGACCCCTAGGCCCAAACCCAGGGCCCAGACCCTATGGCCCAGACCCAGGCCTAAGGCCCAGACCCAGGGCCCAGACCCCTAGGCCCAAACCCATGGCCCAGACCCCAAGGCCCAGGACCCAGACCCTAAGGCCCAGACCCAGGATCCAGGGCCCAAACCCAGGGCCCAGACCCCCTAGACCCAAACCCAGGGCCCAGACCCTAAGGCCCAGACCCCAAGGCCCAGACCCCTAGGCCCAAACCCAGGGCCCAGACCCAAGGCCCAGATCCTGGGCCCAGACCCCGGGCCCAGACCCCTAGGCCAAACCCAGGGCCCAGACCCCAGGACCCAGACCCCAAGGCCCAGACCCCAAAGCCCAAACCCAGGGCCCAGACCCTAGGGCCCAGACCCCAAAGCCCAAACCCAGGGCCCAGACCCTAAGGCCCAGACCCAGGGCCCAGACCCAAGGCCCAAACCCAGGGACCAGACCCTAGGGCCCAGACCCTGGGCCCAGACCCCAAGGCCCAGACCCAGGGCCCAGACCCTAAGGCCCAAACCCAGGGCCCAGACCCCAAGGCCCAGACCCAGGGCCCAGACCCTATGGCCCAGACCCAGGGCAAATGCCCAGGGCCCAGACCCCAAGACCCAAAGCCCAAACCCAGGGCCCAGACCCTATGGCCCAGACCCAGGGCAAAGGCCCAGGGCCCAGACCCCTAGGCCCAGACCCAGACCCCAGACCCCTAGGCCCAAACCCAGGGCCCAGGACCCAGACCCTAAGGCCCAGACCCAGACCCCAAAGCCCAAACCCAGGGCCCAGACCCTGGGCCCAGACCCCTAGGCCCAAACCCAGGGCCCAGACCCCTAGGCCCAAACACAGGGCCCAGACCCTGGGCCCAGACCCCTAGGCCCAAACCCAGGGCCCAGACCCCTAGGCCCAAACCCAGGGCCCAGACCCTAAGGCCCAGACCCAGGGCCCAGACCCCCTAGGCCCAAACCCAGGGCCCAGACCCTAAGACCCAGGGCCCAGACCCCTAGGCCCAAACCCAGGGCCCAGACCCCTAGGCCAAACCCAGGGCCCAGACCCCAAGACCCAGAACCTAAGGCCCAGACCCAGGGCCCAGACCCCAAGGTCCAGACCCCAAAGCCCAAATACAGACCCAGGGCCCAGACCCTAGGGTCCAGACCCCATACCCAGGGCCCAGACCCCAAGGCCCAGGACCCAGACCCTAAGGCCCAGACCCAGGGCCCAGACCCCGGACCCTAGGGCCCAGACCCTAAGGCCCAGACCCAGGGCCCAGACCCCAAGGCCCAGACCCAGGGCCCAAGGCCCAGACCCAGGGCCCAGAACCTGGGCCCAGAACCCAGACCCCAAGGCCCAAACCCAGGGCCCAGACTCCTAGGCCCAGACCCCTAGGCCCAAACCCAGGGCCCAGACCCCAAGGCCCAGGACCCAGACCCCAAGACCCAGGGCCCAGACCCCAAAGCCCAAACCCTAGGCCCAGACCACAGGGCCCAGACCCCAAGGCCCAGACCCCAGGGCCCAGACCCCAAAACCCAGGGCCCAGACCCCTAGGCCCAAACCCAGGGCCCAGACCCCAAGGCCCAGAACCCAGGGCCCAGACCAAGGCCCAGACCCCAAGGCCCAGACCCAGGGCCCAGACCCCAAGGCCCATGGACCAGACCCAGGGCCCAGGCTAGACCCCAGGGACCAGACCCCAGGCCAGACCCCAGGGACCAGACCCCAGGCCAGACCCAGGGACCAGGCCCAGACCTCAGGGACCAGACCTCAGGGACCAGACCCCAAGGCCCAGTCCCAGGGACCAGACCCAGGGCCCAGGCCCAGACCCAGACCCAAAGGCCATCATACACAGCCCGTTTCTGTGAGATTTATTGCTGTGGATTCTGTGATACGTTCAGACACACTGCTCATTACTGTGAGTTTTATTGCTGTGGATACTGTGATAAGCTAATACACACTGCACATTACTGGGAGTTTTATTGCTGTGGATACTGTGATAAGCTAATACACACTGCACATTACTGGGAGTTTTATTGCTGTGGTGCTATGTTATGTCCTTTTTTTTTGAAGGGGGAGTAAAGCTGTTAGAGGTTGAGGGGGGGCCCTGGGGGGCCCCATCGTGAGGTTTAGTAAGGGGCCCCATCATTTCTGATGGCTGTCCTGCGCAGATGGCTCCTCAGATCTATCTCTCCACTCCCGATCTCTCTCCCTCTGTTCTCTCTCAGGTCAGTGACTGTCTGTCTGGGATCTTTTCCTGGATGGCCTCTCACAACCTGAAGATCAACATGTCCAAGACCGAGCTCCTTCTAATTCCCCCCTCTAACTCTACTCCAATTTCTCACTTCTCTATAAATGTCGACGGTATCACCATCCTTCCTTCAGTCCAAGTCCGTTGCCTTGGAGTGACTCTAGACTACAGTCTTTCCTTCAGCCCTGCATCCAATCACTTTCCTCATCTTGCCGCAATCACCTCCGCAATATTGCTGAAATTCGTCCATTTCTGTCTGCTAACACCACCAAGCAATTTATCCACTCGCTTGTTATTTCCTGCCTGGACTACAGCAATAACCTCCTGACTGGCCTTCCTCTCTCCCTCCTCTCCCCCCTGCAGTCCATCCTAAACACATCAGCCCAGTTTATCCATCTCACCCGTCGCTCTGTCTCTGCCGCTCCTCTCTGTGAATCCCTGCACTGGCTCCCCATCCACAGCAGAATCAAATTCAAACTACTGACCCTGACCTACAAAACCCTCAATAACGCTGCTCCTCACTACCTGTCCTCACTAGTCACCAAATGCACCCCGGCCCGTCCCCTAAGATCCAACAATGACCTGCGCCTGGCATCCTCCACCATTACCTCATCACATGCAGGACTTTTCTCGTGCGGCGCCAACCCTATGGAATGTGCAATATCAGACTGTCCCCAAATCTGGCTTCATTTAAATGCTCCCTAAAGACCCTTCTGTTTAGGGAAGCCTACCACCTAACTCCGTGGCAAGACATCTGACCGACCGAAAAAAACGGTCCGCACCTCTCCCTGCCCTAACTCATCACTGCAGTCACCCCCCTCCTGTTTCTATTCCCCTTACCCATCTAGATTGTAAATTCCCACGGGAATAGGGTCCTCATATCCTCCTGTATCTGCTGGCAGGAATACTGACCTGTCTCTTGTATGTACTGTAGAATTGTCCTGTCTTTACCCACTGCACCTTGTACAGCGCTGCAGAATGTGTTAGCGCTTAATAAATAATAATAATAATAATTGGCAGAAGCTGTCAGCAGCACCTGCTCAATTATATAAGGGGAAAGGAATGGGGGGTAAATTGTTAGTGGAGTGTTACTTTAATAGGGTTAGTTCCATCTCAATAATGGGCCTTTTAAATGCATAGTGTATTGTCTATTTGACATGTGTTAATATAACACGGCCTACAGATGTAATTTTCTCCCCTCATTTCGGGACAAAACAGATGTGCAGCTGATATATTCCCAGATAAAAAAATACCATTCGACTATAAAAGATGAAAAAAAAATGTTATAAATGGGGAGGGGTGGGCGTTATGATTGACTTTAAAGATTGTGCCCAAAAAGTAAAAAATTCAAAGTGGTTAGAAGAAATAATCCACAGATTACCATGGTGAATATTCTACTCTTTGAATTTCACCTTCTACTTGAATTTTATACGTAATTGGCGGCTGCCCAGTTAATTTAATGCTAAGGCTAGAAGGAAAAAATACATGAAAAAGAAGTAAAACTAAACATATAAAGATATTTTAATCATATATTACACACAGTCTAAATTACGTTAACATGGTTTAGATATCTTCTAAGTAGTATCAAGCTTTATATAACTATTTGATTGTTACAACTCTTACTAAACCTATTCAAAGCATCTTCCCCACATTGCCATGAACGAACATATACTTTGTTTTATTGGCAACAAGGCTTAAAACATAGATGTGCATGTGACTCACTTCCCTGCGCACCGCCCTAACTTACTCATTTCTGTTGAAAATCCCCCGAAGTGTCAACTGTAAACGGCGCAGATGCATAACTTAGAATTACGTAGTAGGAAACAAATATATGGATAGCACAAATACTAGAAATGGTTGTGAAGCATACGATCAACATTATTTTCGTAGATTCAATGTAACTTGCTGCGCTTTGCAAAGTATACACAATCAGGGTTATTCAGAGAAAGGCGAAAACCTGGAGAACTTTTGGAAAAGTGAAAATTCTAGGTCAAAATAACTGATTTGAAAACAAGATAAATGGGAGAATTTTCCTGGTTTGGCTATTTTGACCTAGAATTTTCACTTCTCCAGTCATTTTCCTGGTTTTCACCTCTCTCTGACTAACCCTGAAACTCCTCCAACATTTAATATGCAACAAAGAAGTGGAGTTTCACAGAAACAACTGAGACCAGGGCGGTTATTGCTTCAGGGAATTGTACAGCACAGGTGGCGCTAGAGTCAGTGAAACATTAGTTAACATTCACATATGAGGTCACAGTTATGCAAAAAATGCAGCAATGAACCTAATAGGTTTTGCTCCAACAGTTATCGTTGTAGATAAGAGTATGTAAATGTAAGAGTGTATTTGTATTGACTATTGTGTGTACATATTTGAATGCAGCAGTGTATTTGTTTGTATGCTAACGTGAAATTATCTGTCGTGTCCGTCACTGTTAGCAAAGTGCTTATTCAGTAAGGCTAACTCGTGTCAAGCTCTGGGGCCTTGTTTGATGGAAAGCAAGGCTGGTCAAGAGCCTGAAAATCTATCATATGAGGCCACAGAGGATGACGATCCAGGGAGGGTTGCCCCTCAGGACTCTCATGCACTCGAGGGGCCTGTACAGGTACAGACACTACCCACACTGTGTGGTGCACGAGGAGACGGCGATGTATGCCTTCTGGGACTGTCGTTTAGCTCTGGCACTACTGATCACCCTCGAACCGGACTTCAGAGACTCTGGTCCAGTGGGAACAATGACTTATCACGAGTCGCTCTACGGACTTTTCCACGGCACGCACACCGAGGCTGCTATCGCGATGTGCTGTGCCAAGGACACCCTGTGGTTCGCCTGGAATCGCGTGGTGTTGCGCCGTGAGACGTCACCGTGAGAGACTGCGTGAGGCTGGTTCAAAGCATGCTAGGTGAGTATGCTATCATCGATAGCTTCAGCAGAAGCCCACACAAGGAAGAAGACGCTGAAAAGGAGTAAGTTTGGGTTGACTTTTCATGTCTATATTTTTATGTGCCCTTTTTATGTGCCAGTACAGCGTTACCCGGTCGCCCGCCCTAGACTTAGAAACACCAGGATGCATATCTTGTGTGTGAATGAAAGGGATGCATCACAATAAATTTTTTCGTTGCGGTTCGTCGAGGTGGCGCATTCCTCGTGTGTTGGGCTGTGCTGTCACAATACTTTGAGTGTCTGTGCTGCGTCACCGTATCCCCTAATCCTGTGGTGTAATGCACAGGTGTTTTACATTCTTGTGCTGCATCACAAACCGGGACCGTGTTAAATCACGGCTGCATTTGTTGGACCCGTGCTGCGTCATGTGGTCCTCCTTTGGCTAAATTGTGTTTTTTGTTGAATAAACCCAACTTTTTCAATAAAAAAAATATGAGGCCACAGATTGAGAGAAGCCTTAAAGGGTCATCTTAGATGGACAAACCATACACGATTGCTGGTCTTGTCTCTACGGAGGCAGTACCCAGAGGGCCACCCAAAAGCAGAACCTGGACCCCAAATTTGTGCCACCTTACTGAATCCATGACTGTTGGGAAGTATTGGATTGCTACCCATCAATTGTAATAAGTGTAACTAGAGTGTAAGAGAGATTACCTAGTTTACAGTTTATATGAGAATAAATAATGCATACACTGCATGGGGTTGGAATCAGGTGACTCAGACTTTGCAAACAAATCTGTGATTAAATTAAAGAGACACTCTACTCATCCTTACCACTTTATTGTTTTAAGTGAGGATTGCCTGCCTTCTCCCCCCCCCAACCCTCCAGCCCTGATCTGGTTAAAATACTGGGTGAAGTGTAGGAGTTTCCTTCACTTCATTCAGCCTCCCCATCAGTCAGGGATGTTAAATTTCTGGTCACCAAATCGGTCACAAGTTGAGTCAGCATGCAGAGAGTGTGTCAAAGTCACCCTCCCTGAGACCACCCGCTGTAGCTAGTGGTCTCAGAGAGGCAGTCGATGGATGGGATCTATGCATGCGCACAGCTCCGATCTATCATTCTGCACAGACACTACGGAACTTGTATACATAAAGTGTGCAAAGCCAAAGCGTTGCAGAATTTGCGGTTCCTCCGTTGCGCAGGTTGCATTGGAGCGAAAATTGTGCAGAAAAGCTTAGGGGACTTCCGGGTTCAGGAACCGAAGAGGAGGAGCAGCACAAGCTGAGGTAGAAAAGGTGAGTAAAATCTCCCCAAAATAAAATAGATATTAAAAAGAATAATTGGGCAGAGGCTGCCAGTAGCATCTGCCCATTATTTAAGGGCAAAGGAAGGAAACTCTGTTTCGATAGAGTATCCCATTAAAATTCTTTAAAAGAAATCTAATACTAAACCACTTTATATTTTTGGAGTGAGCAAACAGAACATTTAAGCTTGTCTATGTAGTGGTAAGGAAACAGTACAAGATGTCTTGCTGATACTGGAAAACAAAATGCAACGATCAAATAATTGGTAGGTGCAAATATAATGTAATAAAACAAATCGAAAACATGTCAATAACATCACTGTACATGTGACTCTAAAGTGGCATAAGGGTTTAGTTAGCAAAAAAATCTTTGTACCTTTGGAGCAGTTATGAAACAACAAAGGTGGACTTTACTCATCTCAACAGGACTATAGCCATTCCAATAATAGTTTGCAATATGTGATGTGCTGTGTCTTTTCACATAAAGTTTATTTGAAATAATAACTTGAAAGATTTAAGTAGATGTCAAATCGTGCATACGACTTCACCACTTGCAACACATTTGAGTAAAATAAAGGATGACGACACTACTGAGAACAGCAATCAGCACAAGTGGTCTGCCCTACAGAGGGTCCCCACTCAGGTTTTAGCTCAATAGGGCCATTACAGAGGCGACTATTCCATATGCAAATCAGACTGCTGTCACTCAGGAAAAGGTGGCCAGCACTTAAATGCCAAGGATGCCCTCTCTGCACGGGAGATACAGCAACCACCGACAATTGTTTTGGCCTTGTTAGGTTTCATCAGGAAAGTATAGCAGACACCGTTTAGGTACCTCGAGCAAGAGATCCACGTTTGGATTAGCTTGTACACTTAGAGAAAGAACAATCCATATTTAATGAGTGTTCTCTTTCATCTAATAAATTTAGCTTTTTGCTCACATCTAAGTAGATGCCAGATTACTGGTTGCAACAAGTATCCAGTAGGGCCACCTTAGAGCTACTTAGTCAGAGTTCTTCATAAAGATATGCACATTATGAGACATTCATAAATGATGAAATAGACTTTCACCATAGCCTGTCTCCTACAGGCCAGGTCTTCTGATCACACCTGAGAAATAGACATCAGCAATTCTGATTGGACCTCAGATTGCTATGCCAATGCTGCACCAATTCTATCACCAACATGGTAGCACCCAGTAGATATGCATGACAGGTATACATATGCTTTCTGTAGATCAGGGTTTCCCAAACCTGTCCTCAGGACCCTCTGCCTCGCAAGGTTTTCCAGATAGCTGAAGCACAGCACAGGTAATATGATTTGGTGCTCAGGGATTGCAGGATTCAGTCTGCATTTCCCCAAGGTGATCTGCAAAATTTGGTCTGGTTGAGGGTCCCGAGGACAGGTTTGGGAAACACTGCTGTAGATGTTATGCTGCAATTGAGGTCTCCTATTTTATTTGCCTCTTACTTCTTAAAACACAGCACTGAATCTACAAGTCCACTCACATCACAGAAAGAAGTTATATTTTTCTCACATGTCCAAGAACTTGTATGGTATACAACTCTCCCTTGTTCTCTGACTAGACAGCTTTCTATGAAAGGAAAACAGTTCCATCTATAACTCATTTATAAAATGTATCTATCAAGACGCTGTCAAGCTATGCTACAGATGCTATCATCTTAAACATAAGTGACATTCACATTTTTTATAAATGAAACTCCTTCCAAGAGCTAAACTACATACACTGTTCAGATTAAACCCAGCAGTGGTTTATAGAATGTGTAAGGATCTCCTAGAAACTATGGAAAGATATTAGTACATACATCCAAAAATTGACAAACCTAACTAAATGAAAGTTCAAAACATAGGTATTTGAAGCAAATATGTATTCTTTAATATCATAAAGTTAAAGCAGGTTGTAAACTAATTATAATATTATAAAATAGCATGTCCATGATGCTTCCATGGATGGAGATTTTAAGAGGAGGACCTATCCGGGGGTATCATTGAGGTAAATCACTCCAGTGATTTCAGAGCAGCCAATCACAAAAAGCCTATGGGCAAAGTGCTCTGAAAATGCAGTGATATGAACGGAGATGCAGTGAAAGTCCCTAACCTATAAAAATATGTCTATACTAGACCCCTGGTATATGTTACAAGAAGAACATCCCAGGAAAATCCTCTGATACAGGTATAATGTCAAAAAACAAATATTGTCACATTTTAAACTATCTGTAAGTGAAGAGGGGACTTGATTATTAGCCCTTTCACATAGATGCAAAGTGACAGAACAGAAGCTCTGATACAGTTTATATCGCTGCATATGGAATAAAACGTCTTGATACAAAGGGAAAGTTAAAAAGTTAATTCAAGCCTTCTGGCCAACACATACTTTTCTTCTAAATCCAAAATGAGATTTGACACATTTATGCATATTGAAACCCTTTCATACTTATTTTCCATCAGAGGGGTCAACCCTAGTCTGGTATGCCTCTTAAACCTTGATAAAGACCATCAAAACATTATCTATGGCAGGGGTCTGAAACCTTGGCCCTCCAGATGAGTGGCTGAGCATCAAGGGAGATGTAGTTCCAAAACATCTGGAGGGCCAAGGTTGTTGACCCCTGATCTACAGCATTCACACACATTATTTAAGTATTAGTTTCAGCCTGGCATATTTTACGGTCCAGCAAAATAATCACAATCTCAAGGACGCTCCAAGCACTATAACCTTAGCTTATGATGACAAGATCTCCATGGTCTCGGTCTTCCTTCACTCTGAGTGTAAAGACCTTGCTTCTCACTATATACATCTTCCATTTAGCCATAACGTCTTCAAAGGATACAAGCACCATAAACTCAATATTTTATGATAGTGATCATCACGATGGAAGGAGATGGCATGTTCACACTGGTCTACTGTTTACAAGCTCGTTGACAGAAAAGAAAACAGATGACACCCAGGCACCCAGAGTAAATTTCAGCACATTTGATGTGGATGTTCTACCTCTTCAATAGCTGTCCAAACTACATTTTTTTGTAAACTGTGTAAAACTGCAACCAAAAAAGAAGTCGAGAATAACCCATAGGTCAAAACCAATGTGTCACCGAGCAACAACTCGGAATATTTCACATTTTCTTCCTAAATATTCCCCACACTAGAAAACAGATACCGGTTGGACAAGCTGCTTGAAGAGATACAAAGGTATGTGTGTTTTCACTGCAAAGCAATAAAACATTAAAAGTATGCTAACTAAACAAAAGTTCCTCCTAGACGGCCCGTTTTAGCATCACCCAGTGAATAATCTCGTCCTCAAGCAAACATTACAAAAAATGGTTTCATTTCAACTTACCATGTCAAAAATCGCTCTCCTGTACTTCCCTGGAGTCTAGATGGGACATCAAATTATAAAATTAAACCAAACTAAATGAAAATAGTAAATAAAAGCAAATGTAATCAATACAACGCGAATCCAAGTTGTTTCCTGAGAGCGTATTTCCTTTTCTTTTCTCAAAAGAGAGACTCCTGAAAAGACTCTTCTGCCGCTGTAAACGTCCGTGAGGATGCAGTGGAGTCAAGTAACACAGATGATCTCTGTATTTTGCCTTGCATGGTGATAGTATACCTGTCTTTTGTGTATGGGGATAGTTAACAAGGTGTGTACTGGAAGGGTGTGCCAAGAAACTTCCCGGCCAAGCTCTGGAGAGACAAGTACAGAGCCGTCACTTGGCAAGCCGTGAAATATGCCTAATCTAATTACAATGTGCAGTGCAAGGTACAATAACATTACTAACAAAAAGTCACATAGCATTAAGAGCTTGACAAGTATTTACTTAAAGAATTGAAAAGTCATATCATGGATCTCTAAGTCAGGTGAGCATCTCTAAATCACGTCACCAACTGACAAGGTAATACAAATATATAACATATAGCGTAGATATTAAAATGTTTTTTTTTAAATTAGATATAAGTATTTACAAAAGATGACAGTAAAATTTATTTAAGAGAAATAGATTTTGTTCTCCTCCTACTAGGTAGCACCATAAAAAGGAAACTATAGTCCCGTGCTTGGTATTTACCCGTTCTCCAGGCACCCCACCCACACTACCAGGGTTATTCAAAGAGAATCAAAAAGTCACCGCATGTTCGGTGCCTTTTCGTTCTCTTCACTTCGGGCCGATTCGGCGATCCCGTTTCGGCGACCCTGCGGTGTATTCAGCAAGCACCACAGGGCCGTCGAAGCGCAGGGAAAAGCTGCCGCGAACCCGACGAAAACTCACCGCAAAAACCCAGCGAATGTATGCCGAAACCCGCAAAAACATCTGGATTAACCTGCCGAAGATGCCGGAAAAAAACAAGCCGGAGCCGATCACAGGCAGCGCAGCCGCCGGAAAAAGCCGACACCGCAGACGAGTGAAGTAAATAAATTAGGAAAACAGTTTGCTTGAATGTTTGAAAAGTGAATCGCTGTTTGCAAAGAAACTACTGAGCAAAAATGTCTGAAATTTACATATGAGGTCCAAAGAATGATAATAAAAAGGGCGGTTACAGAAAAAATAAGTTTAATATCTTGCATTTTATTACTTTGCATTTCTGTAACAACTGTAACACTTCAATGTTCTTGAACCCAGGACATACTTGAAAACGAGAGAAATCTCAATGTATCCTTCCTGGTAAAATCCTTTATAAATAAATACATAAAATATGTAACGTTTAAAAAAAATAAATCTGACATTTTTTAAAAATAATAAAAATCCAGAAAAATGCTTAAAATATCCAAAAAATCTATAAATAAAGAGACTCTTTACTGCAAAATATTATAATGAACGGTTTATTAGATATTGAATTAAAACGGGAATATTTTTAACATTGAAGCCTATGGGATTCTCCTGAATAAACCTGTCGAATTAAACCACCGAATGGCAGGGCATTTCGTGAACCTTTCACTGCTGGTTTGTGCTCTCTGAATAGCCGAGGCAGTGCTTTTTTATGGGGATTCACTGCCCTCGAACAGGCACCGAATGTGCAGGCAATTCGCCAGGATTTGGCGAATTGCCTGCTCTCCGGATAGCCGAATGGCCAAGAAAGGTAACCGAACGCTGATTTTCAGTGTTCGGTTACCTTTATCCAGCCATTCGGATCTCTTTGAATAACCCTGCATGACTTGCCAAAGTTCATGTTTAATTCGCGCAGGGTGATTGATGTTTAAGAAGTGTAGGCATCTAAAATATTTTTGAAACGCTGTTTTTTAAATGTTGACCAGAAGATCTTTTTGTAACTGCCAGGAATGCGGCTTCATAGCAGAGATTTTAAAGATTGCACTGCTCTGAATAGCAATGGTAGATTACAGAGAGCTTTGAGTTGGTAAGAGTGCCTGTAGGGTTAGGGGCACCTTGAGATAAAGAATGGGTTGCTAGTGCAACTGTGTATAAATTTGCAGAGTCTTCGTACAGACTTCAGTATCGTATATACACTATGGCTGCCTGTGAAGCACATTTGCAATCAAATTTTGTATATAGCAAACAAAATGAATTTGCAAATAAACTTTAAAACACTATAGTAAACTCATAGCATAACAGTAATACGGTCTTCCAATGTGCTAGGTATTTAACCTGTCACGGACGCGTTCATAGTTGCCAACAGTCCCAGTTTTCCAGGGACGGTACTGAGTTTGTGCTCAGTGTCCTGTGACTTATTTGTCCCAAAACTCCGTCCCAGGATATGGCTCTTGCAGTGGATGACTTAAGTTTAAAGTTATGTATAAACTGCTCTCCTTATGGTATAGGACCCCTCAGACATTGCACCGCATGTATCTGTCGGTGCAGGATACCTGCTGGTGCTGTGATGAGCCCCCAGGGTCTACCCTGCATATATGGTGTTCCTGCCCGTTCCTGTGCCCTTTCTGGACCCGAATACACTCGATTCTATGGCTGTTCATCGAACCCCCGCCAGATTTTCTACTTGGCCCAATGTTGCTACACCACGTGCCATACCCTATGACTAGTTATAAGAACTCTCTGTGCATCCGTATCTTGAATGTCGCAAAAAGCCTGATCCCCCTGCTTTGGAGGCACACGTAGTGCCCCCACTCCGACTGTGGCTGTCCAAAATGGAGGAATTGCACCCTGTTGAACACCTCTATTTTACTGCTAATGACTGATATGCTGTCTCGATATACATCGATTTGGGGCAGATGGATACTATCCACTGGTGAGTCCGCATTCCGAGCCCTGTTTGCAGAGGTCTAGAGATGGTAGTTGATCAAGTGGGACCTATGTGTCTGTTACCACCTTCAACGGGCTTGCACGCCCCCTCCTACGACCTCTTGCACTCACATGCACACACTCCCAGGTTGCCTCCAGGCTTTTCATTTTAAGTCGCGTAGACATGCTACGCTGCCCCCTCCTGTGAGAGTACCTACCCCACCCCCCTTTTTCTTTTTTCATATATCCTTAGCCCCTTTACCCTCCTGCCCCAAGTTTCCTCGACCTGCAGATGCATGTTAAGAGTTTGAGACCCGCGTTCTTAGTTTTTCCCATTTATTAAAACAGTTCAAAATATTATGTTTGATTGTAATTCGCTCTGTGTAATATTCAGCCCAGTTTTATTGACTGATGTACTTCGGCCTGCGTGCTGGATTTATTGTACTTGCATCTTGTTGAACTCAATAAAAATATGTATTTACAAAAAAAAGCTTAAAGTTATGGAACAATCGATCCCCGGGACAATGAGCACTAACCCAGTGTCACAGTTCATTCCACAGGAAGGCTAAAACCAGTCTTGCTCCTGTCTGAACACCTTAGACGGTGTTTCATGCCTTGTATGCTAATCCCCAGGCCTGATCCTGATTCTGCTGCTAGTAGATACATGTGCTTCCAATCACTGACTGTGTTGCAGTGTATGAGTGCTGCCAGCATTGCTGCAGAGGTTGAAGGGTTGGGGCATCAGCCTGTCAGTGCTCAGACCATACACTGTATCAAATTGGTCTGCATGGCTTGTGTCCCAGATGGAAGCCTCTTCTAAAGATGATGCACAAGCTCGCAAACAGTTTGCTGAAGACAAGCAGACTAAGGACATGGATTACTGGAACCATGTCCTGTGGTCTGATGAGACCAAGATAAATTTATGTGGTTCAGCTGGTGTCAAGCGTGTGTTGCGGCAACCAGGTGAGGAGTACAAAGACAAATGTGTCTTGCCTAAAGTCAAGCATGGTGGTGGGAGTGTCTTGGCCTGGGGCTGCCTGTACTGGGGAGTTACAGTTTATTGAGGAAACCATAACTGCCAACATGTACTGTGACATACTGAAGCAGAATAAAATCCCCTCCCTTTGGAGATTGGGCCACAGGGCAGTATTCCAACATGATAACGACCCCAAACACACCTCCAAGACAACCACTGCCTTGCTAAAGAAGCTGAGGGTAAAGGTGATGGACTGGCCAAGCATGTCTCCAGACCTAAACCCTATTGAGCATCTGTGGGGCATCCTCAAACAGAAGGTGGAGGAGCGCAAGGTCTCTAACATTCACCAGCTCTGTGATGTCATCATGTAGGAGTGGAAGAGGACTCCAGCGGCAACCTGTGAAGCTCCGGTGAACTGCATACACATGCGGGTTAAGGGAGTGCTGGAAAATAATGGTGGCCACACAAAGGGACTTATTACATTCCTATTGCTAAAACGGAAATGCTAGGGAGAAAACCCTGGTTTCTCCTTTGCATCCTCGTTTTAGCATGATATTACGATGCAGGCGCTAAAAAAACAGCCTGCATCGTAAGCCTGCGCTAAACCCCAGGATGTGTGCGGCAGCGCTAAGCACTGCCGTAAGCATACACTCAATGGAGTCCATAGGACTCCATTGAGTTTCTGCCCTGCCGGTCACATGACCTGCAGGATCTCACCTCGCGAGATCCGGCAGGTCAGCGTAAAGCTGACGAATTCTGCAGCCAGCGATAGGGCCACCAAGGCTAATGTTAACGCTCACACAGGTGAGCGCTAATGATAGCACGAAGAATGTAATAGGGCCCAAAATATTGACACTTTGGGCCCAATTTGTACATTTCCACTTAGGGGTGTACTCACTTTTGCCAGCGGATTAGACATTAATAGCTGTGTGTTGAGTTATTTTGAGGGGACAGCAAATTTACACTCTTATACAAGCTGCACACTCACTACTTTACATTGTAGCAAAGTGTCATTTCTTCAGTGTTGTCACATGAAAAGATATAATAAAATATTTCCAAAATTGTGAGGGGTGTACTCACTTCCGTGAGATACTGTATATGGTGCATGTTTGCAGGTGGATATGGGTGTGTGAATATGCGGGTGTGTATGCATGTGGTTATATGGGGTATGTGGTTATATGAGTGTATATGGAAACGGGAAACACGCTTGAGAGAATCAAAGACTCCACAGTAAGAAAACTCTACAGTAATGTACAGTGTGTGTGTGTGTATAAGAGAACTCCGCAGCAATAACACTCAGTGAATTCTGTGGTGTATATGAGTGTATCACACAGCATCCACAGCAATAAAACTCACAGCATTGTGTGATGTGTACGGGGTGGGCTTAAAACACAACTATGGATGGGGCCTAACCAAATGATCATGCCCAGGCACCCCCCCCCCCCCAGGTTCACACTTCACCAGCCACCACAGGTGAGTGGATGTGTCATTATGGGAGCAAGGGGTAATTTAAGGGTTTCTCTGAGTAGTTTGCTTGGTTAGGTGGACTTAGCAGTTAGCTATCATCAAAGTGTTGTGGATTGTACCTTGACCCCTACTTTCCCCATAGCAATGTATGAGAGTTAATGCTGGGTTTGTAATTTTTTTATATATATATTGACAATGTTTATTATAAAAATATGTCATCCATACAACAAGTAGCAATACCTGAAGACAGCAAATAATAAGCAGCAGCAGAAATATGTAAAAGGGAAGATGGGGTAGCACAACAAACCATAAAGCCAATGCAGAGGAACTGGCGGAATCGCCATAAAGGCATCGGATGGGCAACGGTATATAAATAATATACATAACTCAAAAAACGGAGGACGACTTCCGGTTTGTCATTTTTAATATACACTATATTGCCAAAAGTATTCGCTCACCTGCCTTGACTCGCAAATGAACTTAAGTGACATCCCATTCCTAATCCATAGGGTTCAATATGACGTTGGTCCACCCTTTGCAGCTATAACAGCTTCAACTCTTCTGGGAAGGCTGTCCACAAGGTTTAGGAGTGTGTTTATGGGAATTTTTGACCATTCTTCCAGAAGCGCATTTGTGAGGTCACACACTGATGTTGGATGAGAAGGCCTGGCTCTCAGTCTCCGCTCTAATTCATCCCAAAGGTGTTCTATCGAGTTGAGGTCAGGACTCTGTGCAGGTCAGTCAAGTTCATCCACACCAGACTCTTTCATCCATGTCTTTATGGACCTTGCTTTGTGCACTGGTGCACAGTCATGTTGGAAGAGGAAGGGGCTAGCTCCAAACTGTTCCCACAAAGTTGGGAGCATGGAATTGTCCAAAATGTCTTGGTATGCTGAAGCATTCAGAGTTCCTTTCACTGGAACTAAGGGGCCAAGCCCAGCTCCTGAAAAACAACCCCACACCATAATCCCCCCTCCACCAAACTTTACACTTGGCAAAATGCAGTCAGACAAGTACCGTTCTCCTGGCAACCGCCAAACCCAGACTCGTCCATCAGATTGCCAGATGGAGAAACGCGATTTGTCACTCCAGAGAACGTGTCTCCATTGCTCTAGAGTCCAGTGGCGGCGTGCTTTACACCACTGCATCCGACGCTTTGCATTGCACTTGGTGATGTATGGCTTGGATGCAGCTGCTCGGCCATGGAAACCCATTCCATGAAGCTCTCTGCGCACTGTTCTTGAGCTAATCTGAAGGCCACATGAAGTTTGGATGTCTGTAGCGGTTGACTTTGCAGAAAGTTGGTGACCTCTTCGCACTATGCGCCCCAGCATCCGTTGACCCTGCTCCGTCAGTTTACGTGGCCTACCACTACGTGGCTGAGTTGCTGTCGTTCCAAAACACTTCCACGTTCTTATAATACAGCTGACAGTTGATTGTGGAATATTTAGGAGCGAGGAAATTTCACGACTGGATTTGTTGCACAGGTGGCATCCTATCACAGTTCCACGCTGGAATTCACTGAACTCCTGAGAGTGACCCATTCTTTCACAAATGTTTGTAAAAACAGTCTGCATGCCTCGGTGCTTGATTTTATATACCTGTGGCCATGGAAGTGATTGGAACACCTGATTCTGATTATTTGGATGAGTGAGCAAATACTTTTGGCAATATAGTGTATCTTTTCAAGTTTGTTGGGTCTTTAGAGGTTGTTATATCATATGAACAGAGTTTAGAAATGCCTCGTTATTTCAGATTTTGGGCTTGGGTAGAGGGTGCAATCTGAGAGTTCAAATGGAACTACTAGGTTACTAAATATCTATAAACCTATCAACCCTACATGACTCCAAGTTCTGTCACAATGACAACATACACGTTTCTAAATAATTACTTTGGTTTAGATCCAAACGCTAAAGAAAATAAGAGGAGATACACATTCAGACAATGAGCACCAAACAATGAATTGCTGTGTGTTCTTCAGGCAGTACAATATGTATAAGGCAACCGCCGGAGAACTTTCCCAGGGCACAATTTAAATCGACAATGGAGGTGGATCTTCATTGTGTATCTGTGTTTGATGTTTTTTGTACGTGCTGCCTCTTCATGACCTGCGAAGGTCAAGAATGATATCAACCATGTGGACTGTTGAAGTGCAAGTGACAACTCCCAACTCAGAACTTTACCAATTTTTAAGGTCATTGTTTTCTTCAGTAGGAACAAACAGAAACAGTTTATTTTTCTAAATGGCTATAAACAATAGAGGAGAGGCTAACAAGGCCCTACGGTTGTTAGGGCAGGAAAAAGACAGAAAATAAACACCTATAGGTCTCCTAGTGTCCCATGTCCAGGGGTTTAAATAAATTCTTCCCATCAAAATATGAACAGATTCAATATTTTATGATTAAATTAATATCTAAGTGCAGAGTTTTCATATAGAAATGTAATGTTCAATAATGTGATTACTGCAGTGGAGACAATAATTTTACACATTTACCTCAGGGTTCAAGCCCTAAAAAAACATACCTGTGTGAACTTCCCAATATGTCTGCCTCCTGTAATAAAGTGCTGTCCACAACCCCACATTCAAGTGTTTATATATTATCATAATGATTGCCCAAAATCCAGCCCATACATTTATAGATCAATTTGGGCTGGGTTTTATGATGATTTATAGTGACATATGAAGGAAACGTATGATTAAATACCTACATAAAATCTTCACAGTGTGTGGAGAAAACGCAAGTTCCATTGTGAGGAGAACTGTATTCCCAAGAATTCCCACTCAGTTTGATCTCTCCATACTCCAGGCCCATGTGTGGGCTTGTGCATTAGTTGTGAGTGCACTGTGAGGGCCAATGTGCAATTTGGCAGTCCATTTATTGTGTTTTATGTGCACATTTTCATGGTATGAACTCCATTTACAAGCAGGGCTGTATTCTTGCATAGACTAATTACGCCTGTGCCTAAGGCAGCTGATACGAAGGGGCATTTTTCCCCCTCATGTCTTTGCTTTTAGAGGTCCAACACACTTGAGTCCAACTCTGCCCTCCCCCCCCCCATATGTTTCTGAACTGCAATTCCCATAATTTTCTGCCCATATATTACATTCAAAGAATTCTGGGAATTGTAGGCAATCAACACCTGGGGGGCTGTAGTTTGAGATCCCTGCTATAAACTAGAATAAATGTTGCTAGAAGAAATAACTAGAATATTTGTCTTAAATGGTTATTCAAAGAGAATCGAAAAGCCATCGCACGTTCGGTGACTTTTCATTCTCTTCAATTCGGTGCGATTTGGCGATCTCATTTCGGCGACCCTGCGGTGTATTCAGCAAGCACCACAGGGCCGCCATAATGCAGGGAAAAGTCGCCGCAAACCCGCCGAAAACTCACCGCAAAACGAGGGCGAATGCACACCGAAACCCGCAAAAACATCTGGTTTAACCCGTCGAAGACACCGGAGAAACCCGAGCAGGAGCCAATCAGAGAGCAGAGCAGCCGCCGGAAAAACCCGACACCGCAGACGAAGGAGGTGAAGAAAAAAAACAAACCGTACGCTTGAATGTTTGAAAAGTGAAACGCTGTTTGCAAAGAAACTACGGAGCGAAAATGTCTGGAATTTACATATGAGGTCCAATGAATGATAATAAAAAGGGCTGTTACAGAAAAAAGAAAAAAAAAGGAAAAAAATTTTTTGCAAAAAAATCACCAAAAATGCCTAAAAGGTCCTAAAAAATCTAAAAATAGAGAGACTTTTTACTGCAGAATATTATAATTAGATATTGCATTAAAACGGGAATATTTTTAACATTGAAGCCTATGGGATTCGCCTGAATAAACCTGCTGAATTAAACCACCGAATGGCAGGGCAATTCGGCAACTTTTCACTGCTGGTTTTTGTTCTCTGAATAGCCGAAGCATTGCTTCTCTATGGGGATTCACTGCCCTCGAACAGGCACCGAACAGGCACCGTATGTGCAGGCAATTCGCCAGGACTTGGCGAGTTGCCTGCTCTCTGAATAGCCAAATGGCCAGGAAAGGTAACCGTACGCTGAATTTCTCCAGCAATTCGGAGCTCTTTCAAAAACCCTGATAGAGTTCCCTTTTTTCTTCCACCTGTAAAGCTGCCGGGGGTGCTATGCTGTCCCAGCAGCGGGTGGGCTTGAATGCCCTGCCCTGCCTCTGCCCAATTGTTTAATATTTTTTTTCTTTTTAGGTGCTTTTACTCACCTTTTCCCTCGCCGCACACTGCTCCTCCTCTTCGGCTCAGAACTCCTGAACCCAGAATTCCCTGAAGCTTTTCTACGCAACTTGTATGGTGTAGGAACCGTAAATTAAACACCACTACGGGACTTCCACACTTTATATATACGCAAGTTCTGTAGTGCTTGTGTATAACGATGGATCGGAGCTGTACATGCATACGCAGATCCAATCCAACAGCTGCCTCTCTGAGTCCTCTCGTTGCAGCGATTGGTCTCAGAGAGGGCGATGTTGGCATGCTTACATCACGAGTGACCGGCAGCCAGGAAATTAAAAAAATTCCGGCTGCTGGTGGGTGACGCTGGGTGGGGTGGAGGAAACTTCTCCATTTCACCCAGTAATTCTGCCAGATCGGAGCTGCTGGGGGAGCATTCCTCACATCCTGACCATGTTAAAACTATAAAGTGGTGACGAGGAGTACAGCGTCCCTTTAAAGTCACGTTTATGTTCACATTTATATGATATTGGGTGAGGGTAATTACTGTGGAATTTGGATTGCTTATGTAGCATCAGGCCTTAATATGCACCGGTTTACTGTCTATGCTTGGGCTGTGCCAGGAGCACATGATATCTTGAAAACGAGAGAAATCTCAATGTATCCTTCCTGGTAAAATCCTTTTTTTTTATATCTATAATACATACTAAATAAATAACTAAATAAAGTACATAGGTTTGTAATTTTTAAAAAAAATTATTATTATTTTGCCATTATATATTTTTTATATCCAAATGCTCGGTTTCACAAATACAGGGATCAGATAATCACAGGCTTCTAGAACGTTACCTATAGCTCCTAAATTTCTGAATTATCCAACTAGAAATCTGAGTTGAAAATGTTGCCACAACCTAAGGCCCCTATTACATTCTTCGCGCAATTGCGTTCGCGCATTGCAACTTTTTTTGCGCACATCGTCCAGCGTTATCGCACGAAAATTAAGGTGATATTCCGATCCGAACGCATTTTCTCATCCGTCAAAAAATAACGTTCGTAAAAACGACGCGCAAAACGAAGTGTAATACGCGCGCAGTAACGTTGCGCATGTAAATCAGCGTACGAACAGTTTTTTTCGCGGGATTCAGTCAATCAGAATTAAGAACCTTAATTGACATCAATTTACCTTAATTGACTCACTTAAGTTTCTGCGCCTGTCAAAGTAAATCTGAGTATACATGCTGCAGCAATAAATAAAAATGCACAAATTCACAATTGATTTGTTTGGGTACGTGTAGAATGTGTAACTATACTGTGCTGTATTTTTTTTTTGGTGCTGGTGTTTTTCGTTTCAGCAAGAACGTTCCGATTTGCAGTTACCACCAGCTTTTCAAAGACGTTAAAATTATGCGCGCAAACTTCGTTTGTGAAAAGTTGCGCATCGATTGAAATACCATCCGCGTAACGAATTTGCGCTCACAATGTTAAGTGTAGGACGTGCACAGTTCATCACGCTCGCGCGAGTCCATCCGCGTTAAACGATAACGCTCATCGTTTGCGCGAACGTTGAAATACAACGTTCTGCGCAAAGGGTTATGCCGCTCGCGCAAATGCGCATTTGCGCACGCAAAACACGCTGCGCGAGGAATGTAATAGGGCCTTAAATGTATAGATGACTCCTATGTTTTCACATGGATTCCTAAAATTTAGATACATTTTTCAAGCCTTGCCTTCAGCATTATAAGCACTTACGCACCTGATTAAATTTCTTTGTTTTGATTCTGATATCTTCAGACCTGAGTAATGTACTGTATTCGGTTCTGGATAGTTTCAAATTTCTTGTCTGCAGAACGGGCTCTTGTTGCAGTAATTCGTACAATAATAACATTTGTCACATGGCAAATTACACTTGTTTTGCTTCCATTGTGCTTTCTTTTAAAGGAACATTAAACGGTCACATTTTACGTATTGTATTTAGACACTGCCTTGTAAAAATAGAGCAAAGCTACTGTCACTGCACTAGTACAGTGCTTTCCAGAGAGGTTAAATAAATGCAGCTCTCTGTTGATTTAGCTTTCCATGGAGTTGTATGCGAGTTATGGGGCACTGAGAAAGGGCAGATTTATGACTGTTTCTCGATATAGTTGCTAAAGCAAATTCCTTGCATTCCAGCATTACTTGACATTTCTTTATGTGTGGACACCGACTGACTAATTTCGTTTTTTCTTCCAAGTTCCTGCTTGTTTTTGAATGAACTGTCCTACAAATGGAAAAATACCCTCAACAGAAATTCACATTATTATTTCTACAGTGATGTGTTAATGATACGCTATGGGCCCTGGAGCTACAGCACCTCAAGCATCCACATCCGATACATAAAAGTCATCCAATACGTAGAAATTCCAGAGGAAAAAGCTCAGTCTGAAAGCATAGAGAGGTTGGCTGGTTAGATGGTGTTTGGACATCTCTGAAATGTACGCTTTGTCCTAAACTAGTTTGATTGGTAGACAGCCAGAGAAATAGAGATGGAAAGATACATAGGGCACGGACAAGCACAATACTACTTTGTTCTGTATCTTATCCCTCAGGAAGGCCTGTCGAAATGAGCTAAGAACGAAACATGTTGGTAATCATTATTTATCCTACTTATATATTTTATTGGTCTTGAATAAAACATGGAATACTTGAGATATGTTCTGGCATCTGTGTTCTGATCTCCCTGGAGAGGGGATTACTAGATTTGTGGGCAGAGAGAAACCATCTTTAGGTTTTCTGTTTAGAAGCAGCACAAACCAATCCAAAGTCCATGCAGGTGATATAAACATGATGCATGTTCACCAGGCCCACAGCAGCCATTGGGAATTCTGGATGCATGCTTAGTGGGCTGCAGAACGACTGAGAGATCCAAGGTTCCTGTACATGTAAGGCCCACGCTACATATCGATGGGCTTGTGGGTAGATCAAAAGATCCCCCAACTGGCATTTTGCCAGCTTGCTTGGCAATCCAACCAACTGGAGACCAAGAATATATATATTTTTTGTATTCAAAAGCGTTTATTGAAGTGGTAAACATAAATTGTACAGATAGGCGAAGTTCAATGAGGAGTACAATCAACAACAGATAAAGCAGTCCAGAATGAACGCCAGATAGTGAAGTCCAAATGACAAATAAGTACTGGTACAAAGGGTTATATTTGTATCATAAAAATGAAGTAATCGATGTACATCTCATCACTTCGACTAGAAGCAATCCCTTCAGATAGGGAAACTTACAGGTAGCTAGTCGGAGATAAACGAGTAAATTAAATGGAAAGAATGAGCTGAGTGGGGTAGGGGGGAGAAAGAGAGAAAGAGAAGAGAAAGAGAAAAGAAAAAAAAGGGGGGGGGAGGGACGGTCTGCGAACAAGGACGACGACATCCCCCTAACAGAAAATGGGAGACAAGGAGTTCCACCTCCCAGTCCGTCTCCAGTCATAGTAGTAGAAGCCCTGGTCTCGGCAGCGATGCGAGCCTCTAAGGCTCCCAGCGATCATTCCCTATAGCATGACGCCAATACGTCTAGACCGGAGTAGTGTTAAGTTCTATTTTCCGGCAGAATGCAGACGAAGCACGAAATCTGTCCCAATAGAACCATTTCAGGAAATGGTCAGGGTTTTGCCTCTCAGTTTGTTGAGCCACCAGGTTATCAACCGCTCTCAAAGCTTCGATTGCTTCCACCCATTCCACAAGCGAAGGGATCTCCCGGGATCACCAATGTGCCGGTATAAGGCGTCTGGCGGCCAGAATAAGTTGGAAGGCCACTGAGTTGCGCAACACTCGTTGCATTCCAGGTAAGTGCAAAAGAAGGTACACTGCCGGTGCAAAAGGTAAATCCAAGCCTGTAACTTCCGCCACTATTTCCGCCACCAAGTTCAAAAAAGGGGCAATCTTCTCGCACGATCACCAGACGTGTAGGTACGTGCCGGTCTGTGTCCCGCAGCGCCAGCAAATCGTATCGCAGGATAGCGAAAAGTGCATAGTTTGAGAAGGTGTGTAGTACCAGAATGTTAGTAATTTGTAGGAAGTTTCAATCACCTTAAACGCCTGGGAGCCATACAGTGTAAGGTAAAATGTCTTAGACCACACCTCCGGTGTAAAGTCAAGCTCCAGTAGTGTCTCCCAGCGACCGCACAAAGGTGGTAGGGAAGTACCATGCTTCTGTAGTAGGGCATATATGGTAGAGATGCTTTTAGAAAGTGGTAGTGCAAGTTTCCAAAAGTCTTCGAAGGGCGTGAGTCGTTGCAGAGGGCGAAAGCCTCTCGGGAGAGAGTTTACAAAATGTCGCAGCCGATAGAGAGCAAAGTTGTCTCCAAAGGACAAGTGGCTGTTGCCATCAGCGGGTCCAGGCAACCGAACCGCGTCATCCTGAAGCACCTGAAACAAAAACAGTCGAGACCTGTCCGTAAATCGGCGATGTAAGCTGGACCCTAGTCCCAGGTGGAATTCTGGGTTGTGTTGAAGAGGTATAAGGGGCGATAGGGAGGGTGAGAGGCCAAATGGTCCCCTGATCCTCCACCATACCAAAAGGGTGTCTCTGCACAGGCCAGAGGCAGGCAATTCTGGCCTCAGAAGCCACAAAGGTAGCCACGGAGCGGTCCAAAGGGGTCTACGTGCTTGTCGTTCCTCGAGATCCAGCCAAAGTTTATCTGACCCAAGCAGCATCCAATCCAGAATTCGGGTCAACTGCGCTGCATAAAAATATAACTTCGCGTCAGGTAGAGCCAAACCTCCCTCCAGCCGTGGGCGGCGAAGAAGGTGAATCCTAACCCTCGGGCGACCCCTAGGCCATATAAAGGAGAGGAAGATAGTGTTGAGTTCTCTGAAAAATGAGCGAGGCAGGGATGAGGGCAGTGCTTGCAGTACATAAAGGAGGTGAGGCATCACGTTCATTTTAAGTACACTGACTCTACCCAGCCACGAGAGGGGAAGAGGAGTCCAGGAGGACAAATCCGAGCTGAAGTCCCATAATAACTGCCCAAAGTTGTGTCCATACATAGCGTCCGGAGTGCGTGAGATCCAGATGCCCAAGTATTTAAGTCGGGATGTGCACCACTGAAAAGAGATCTGGCATAAGAAATATCTAGTGGAGACATAAGAAGGCCCAGCATATTAGATTTGTCATTATTGATTTTATAGCCGGATATCTCTCCAAAAATCCTGATATGTTCCAAGAGAAGTGGCATGGAGCCTCTTGAGTTCGGGAGGAGGAATAACAAATAGTCGGCATAGGCTGACACCTTGTGCATTTGTCTAGCTCCTTGAATGCCCTGAATTCTGTCGTCTCGATGGTTGCCTCCAAAAAAGGTTGTAGGAACAGGGCAAAAAGAAGAGGGGACAGAGCGCAACCCTGCCTGGTCCCGTTAGATATGGGGAAAGTGGGCGATAAAGCCCCGTTAACCCTTACTCGCGCCGAAGGCGAATCGTATAAGGAGCGTATCCATATCAAAAAGTGTGAGGGGAGACCGAAAGTCTCCAGGGTTTGAAAGAGAAAAGGCCAGCCAACCCTATCAAAGGCCTTCTCCGCGTCTGTGGACAAAAGGAGAAGGCCCTGTCCCGGAGACCAAGAATATTAAGCTGTCACCCACTAGGCTAGGTGGGATACACATCTGACCACAGAGGACTTCTAGTTGACTGTTCCCTCTCAGCAACCTCTTCAGGTTTCCATTAACAGAGAGCGGAAGTAGAATGCCCAGGCTGGGTTTGTATGATGCCCTCAGCCTCCAATGAAGAGAATGTCTCTAGCTCAGAGAAGACCAGAGTTCCCTGCAGAAGCTGCAATGGTGATGGGGTCACAGAACATGCAACTGAATGATTACTACTTATCTTAAAAATTAAAACATTTATGATTTGAAATATATCTTCCTCATAATACAATAAAAGTATGGCTCACATGCACGATTGAATTTCCTCTATGCCCTTAGCACATCATATTTAAAAGGGCCACTCTACACATCCTGACCACATTAGCGTTTTAAAGTGGTCAGGCTATGTGAAGTGCCCCCCACCCTCTGTCCTTCACCCCTCCCTCCTGCCTCGTTCAGCAGAAATCATGATGTAAACTTACAGGGTTTTTCAGAGAAAGGTGAAAAGCAGGAGAATTGGCAGAACAGAACAATCTAGACCAAATAGCCGATTTGGAAAGTGAGATAAATGGGAGAATTTTTCTGGTTTGGCTATTTTGACCTAGAATTTTCACTTCTCCAAAAGTTCTCCTGAGTTTCACCTTTCTTTGAATAGACCCTTTTGTGGAGGAGGTTCATCCATCACCACATGCGTGTCACCATGCAGCTGGGATTTTGAATATTCCGGTCGCCAGTCACTGATGACGTCAATACGGTCATCGTGTGGATATAATCCTATCTCAGGACGCCTGCAAGTGCCGAACGATGCGCAATTTGCGTAAACAAAATGCAGGGACTTCCGCATTTCGGAAGCCCTGTGTTGACAGGGACGAGCACAGTGCTTGGAGGGAGAAAAGGTGAGTATTTTCTCCTAAAATAAAAACAGGGGGAAAAAAATGGCCAGAGGGTGTCAGCATTATTTCAGGGCAAAAGTGGAAAGGGTTTATTAGGGTGTTCCTTCAAATAACAGGATTAACAGGGTAATTCAGAGAGAGGTGAAAACCAGGAGAATGAACAATCTAGACCAAATAGTCAATTTGGAAAGTGAGATAAATGGGAGAATTTTTCTGGTTTGGCTATTTTGACCTCAAATTTTCCATTCTCCAGTCACTCTCCTGCTTTTCACCTCTCTCTGAATAACCCTGTAACTGTTACATGGTAGTTAAGTATTGAGTGCCATCTCAGAGGCATCTGGGAAGACATTCCACCTGTGAAATATGTTCAATAACCTATGTATAAAGCACTTATCTATATATTTAATAAAGGAAAATATAAGTAGGTAGCAACTCTATCACTAAAACATTCTAAAAGAGCTTACAGGAGAGTAAGAGACAGAAAGTAACTTTTGGGAAGGAATACATTTTCCATCTATATTTCCGACGCATCAACTTTGTATACATTTCTATATACGCTGATTTTATAAGCCTTCAATAAAGTCATTAAACTTAATAAAGTTCCTGGGCTTATTACCGCACAAGAATGACACATGACAGGATTTGAACGCCTGCACATGTGACATCTAGTACATCCTTCATTCTGGGTAGAGCTTTTTATAACCTCTTTGCTATGTAGTTGTTTTCTGCATAAATCATTAAGGTCTACTCTGGCCAAAGGGCAAATTGTGAAATTTTAAAATGCCTCCTAGCCCTACCAGCAGAGGTTATTTTTTATTATTCATAAGATGTATGATTATTCATAAACTGGATTAGATGCTTAGCTTTCCCTAAATTTAATCATTTTCAATATTACAAAAACAAGTTAGAGTGATCAAAGCATCATGGTACACACTAATTATGGTGCAAAAATTTAAGAGGAATAAAGTGTTGGCTCTTTAATCTCTTTTTTAATGGCCTCATTATACCACAAAAGGAAACTACACTAGTTAGAAAAAAAGTACATTTCTGAAGGACAACCAAAGTGATGAAGTAGATAGTTTACACCTTGTCTCGGCAGACACATTGTAAGGCTGTAGGCCTGGAGTTGTGGAAGAGGTTGATGCCACTTCAAATATGTACCTCCTCGCCCCTTCTCACAGCCTCCACACATTTTACTTTTTTGATATGCCCACTATTCCCCTCAGGTGTACCCTACTACGCTTTGGTTTCTGGCACATCATCAGACGACATGCTCATATTATGAGTTTACCCCAGCCACATCTATTGATCTAGATTGTTGTCATTGCTGGATAAAAGTCATCGTGGGCCTGGAGCTAAATATTTTGGTGTGCTCAGTGTGTTGCATTCCTCTCAGTTTGGAGCCCTGCTCTATTCCTCTCGCCTCCCATTGTGTCTCTGCCTCATTTATTTTCCCCTCCCTTTGCTAATCTTCCTCATTAAAAGCACTTCCGATCGTGCCACTACCCCATCCCTCTTAATCTCATTGTGTTGGTGGAAATTGGTGCTGACATAGTTATCTTCTTCGGACTATATTAATCCGGCTCTGATTGCCATGAAACACGAAACCTTACATGAAGCCTATATGTAATGAAGAACAATCAGAGAATTAAATAATACCTTTCATCAGAGGTATACTGTATCATATATTTAGATAAACCAAATATCTTTTTCTTCAAAGTGCCCTATAAAAAACCTCAAATTTACAGTTGATGTTGTACCACTAGATGCTAAAAGTATTCTCTGAATAGCCGAAGCAGTGCTTTTTCATGGGGATTTCACTGCCCTCGAACAGGCACCGAACAGGCACCGTATGTTCAGGCAATTCGCTAGGATTTGGCGAATTGCCTGCTCTCTGGATAGCCGAATGGCCAAGAAAGGTAACCGAACGCTGATTTTCAGCGTTCGGTTACCTTTCTCAAGCAATTCGGATCTCTTTGAATAACCCTGTTAGCAAGCAGGTGTTTTGAGATGATCCATCCATGATAACGAATGCATAATATACTTCGGGCCATATTACATTGTTCAGACTAACGTTAGCGCTTAGCTGTGTGAGTGTTAACGTTAGCTCTGGTTGCCCTAGCGCGGGCCGACCATATTACATTCCAAACGCTAAGGCTAAGACTTTAGCGTGCAGAACGGACAGACGTACTGACGGAAGATACTGTAGACACCCCACGATCCGTTTTTCTTGATGAACGCTGGAAAAAAGGGAACTATGGGAAACAAAATTAATATATGAGAAATGATAAAAATTTATACATGATATGAATAGCCATTGTGTGCGTCAATGTGCTGGATGTCGCAAATGCGGTCCGTCTGACTTTGTTCCATCACACACACACAACGCTACGCAGACGTGGCGCACTCTGTGCCTCTGTTCTAGCGATTTTATGTTCTTGCCTAACTTGCGTGCATTTAGGCTAGGGTCAGATGAGCGCATTTTGTACGGACTGTGCGTCCGTGCAGTACGGACGTACTTTCTGACTGACGACAAGGTAGTGACCACACAGTCCATTTTTTTCACTGACGTATTTTTGACTGATGTAGCAGGGAAAATAAATTACAATGAAAAAACATTCTGTCCGTCAAAAATGCTGGACGTATAAATGCAGTCCGTATGACCACGTTCCATCACTCACACAGAAAGCTATGCGGACGTTGCGGACATGGCGCACTCTGCACGTCCGTTCTAGCAGTATTACGTTCTTGCCTAACCTGCGTCCATTTGCAGCGTCCGTCAGCCCCCGCACTTCTGTGCGGACGTACTTCGTGTGTGGGGCTCCATTTAACACAATTCTATGCTATCACGGACGTACTTATGTGCGGGCAACACGGACGTTAACACTGCGCTCGTCTGACCCAGCCTTACCATGTGCGTTGTGCGTGCGCAGTTCGATGCGGACGCACTTAGTGTGTTGGTTTCTGTTGATCATTATTCTATGCTACGACGGACGCTAAACTGTGCAGCAACACGGACATGATAACTGCGTTCGTCTGACACCGGCCTTACGGGTTAAAAAACCCGTGATATGGAGCTTGCGCTTTTCAGCGCGCGTTTACTGTACTTTGCGCTCCCTATGCTTAAGATGGGCAGCACAAAGTGTTAATTAGCGTTAGGATTACAAATTCCTAACGCTAATTGCATCCCGCTGCGGGTTACTCAAAAGTTAACCACAGCTAGGAGCTGGTGCTAACTGATTATGCTTCAGGGGAATCAGTCAGCACCAGCTAAATAAATCCCCCAAAAAAAAATCACACACCGACCTCTCATCCCGCGGTGAGAACAGCTGCTCCATCTGGAAAAAAGTCCTCAGTCTCCCTCGACGATCACTCCGCCAACCTGCCAGATCTCGCAAGAGGCGAGATCTTACAGGTCATGTCACGGGCAGTCGAGGCCTCAATGGAGTCCTATGGACTCCATGGAGGGGATGTTTGCGGCAGCGCTTAGCGCTGCCTCAAGCATCCTGAGGCTTAGTGCTGCATTATGGGGCAGGTTGCTGGATTAGCACCTGCACTGTAATATCAAACTCAGGCTAGGGTCAGACAAACGCATTTTTAACGTGCGTTTAGCCGCACGAAATCACGGCCGTGCTAGCAGCAAATGACGTCCAATGCCGGGGAACACACGAAGTACGGCCGCACGAAAGTTCGTCCGCGCAACGCAAGTGGCAAACGAACGCATTTTTTCTAGAACGTCAAACCGCTACTACTGACGTACAGAGTGCGCTGCGGCCGCATAGCGGCGTGTGTGTGTGATTAGGAGACGTCAGACGCTGCTAATGTCCGGCCAACATAACGTCCAGACACAAAAAGTGTTTTATTGATGATCCGTACAAAATCACGGATGAAAAGGCGCATCGTATGACCGCTATCGCATATTCCATGAAAAAATACGTCCATTCGTTCGAACGCACTTTTTCACGGACAACGCGAAAAATGCGTTCGTCTGACCCTAGCCTAAAACGGGGACATTAGGGAGAAACCTGCAGGCGCTTTCCGTTTTACCAGGCATATTGTAATAGTGCTCTGCCTCGGCACTGCCAAAGTGTGAATTCCTCATTTTAACCCATGTTTAGGTGAAGTGAAACCGTATCGTCATTTGAGAATGGTAGACTATTGGATAACTCCTAAAGAGCAACCAATAGACATCTTTTGGATAAGAACTTTTCATGAAACATAGGGTGTAATATTCTAGAATATCCTGGAGGATATGGTTACCTATTCTGTTATCGGATAATATTTTGTATGTTCCCACCAAAAATTTGCAAGAATTAAGTTAACATTCCAGAGGATGCGCAGTTTTACTGAAAATTACATACAGGGTTATTCAAAGAGATTCGAAAAGTCACCGCACGTTCGGTGACTTTTCGTTCTCTTCAATTCGGTTCCTTTTGCCGATCCCATTTCGGTGACCCTGCGGTGTATTCTACAAACACCACAGGGTCACCGAATTGCAGGGAAAAGCTGCCGCAATCCTGACGAAAACAAACCGCAAAACCCAGCGAATGCACGCCGAAAACAAGCAAAAACATCTGGATTAACCTGCCGAAAACCACGGAAAAAGCCCGAGCAGGAGCCGATCGCACACAGCCGAAGCCGCCGAAGCAGCTGAGACCGCAGACGAGGGAGGTGAATAAATTAGCAAAATAGTTTGTGTGAATGTGTGAAAATGAAACGCTGTTTGCAAAGAAACTACTGAGCGAAAATGTCTGAAATTTACACAGGAGGTCCAGGGAATGATAATAAAGAGGGCTGTTACAGAAAAAAGAAGTAAGAAGTAAACTTTAAAAAAAAAAAAATCGGACTTTTAAAAAAAAAACCAATTCAGAAAAATGCTTAAAGTATCCTAAAAAATCTATAAATAAGGAGACTTTTTGCTGCAGAATTTTATAATGAATGGTTTATTAGATATTGAATTAAAATGGGAATATTTTTAACATTGAAGCCTATGGGATTCTCCTGAATAAACTTGCCGAATTAAACCACCGAATGGCAGAGCATTTCGGGAGCCTTTCACTGCTGGTTTGTGTTCTCTGAATAGCCGAAGCAGTGCTTTTTCATGGGGATTTCACTGCCCTCGAACCGGCACCGAACAGGCACCGTATGTGCAGGCAATCGGCCAGGATTTGGTGAATTGCCTGCTCTCTGGATAGCCGAATGGCCAGGAAAGGTAACCGAACGCTGATTTTCAGCGTTCGGTTACCTTTCTCAAGCAATTCGGATCTCTTTGGATAACCCTGATAGTTACATACGTAGGATGAAAAAAAAAAAGATGTGCGTCCATTGAGTTCAGCCTTTAAATGCGGATCCTAAGTAAATTAGCAGACCCAGGACATACTTGAAAACGAGAGAAATCTCAATGTATCCTTCCTGGTAAAATACTTTATAAATAAATAAATTTAAAAATATATATTTTTTATTTAACTATTAATTGCTTGCACATTCATTTGTGATTCATAATTTTATTTAACATTTAAACTATTATTTATTTAATTATAATTTCATTCTTGCAAGACCAGACATTATCATCTGCACACAGTGGGAGTCATAATGTGCAAGTCCGTAAATACATTTTTTGCTGTTACCAGGCATGTACTGGCCATCGGGAGCACCGGGAGAATCCAGAGGGGCCGATGGGTCAGTGGGCCAGCTGAGCCTGGGGCTGCTTTTTTTTTTTTTAAAAAAAATAAACTTAGTCCAGCACTTAGTATAACCAGGACTGGATAACACTAGTGTGGAATGTCAGCACTTGTTTCAAAGGTGTGAAGGATTTCTGCATTGCAGGGGTGGGTTAGGGGGGCTTCCTTGGACACCCACATATGGATTCTGGAGCTGGCTATGGCTTTATTGTGTGTAAAGGAGCGGAATCCACAGAGACTGCGAGGATTCCGCTCCACATTTTACTTCTCCTTCCAGTGACTGGCGGCTTCAGAGTTTGAAGTCAGCAGCAGCCAGAGCACCACATGTTGCTACAAACCAATAATGCCTGTGCTGTGTACTGGGACCTGGAGCCATCCCCAAAATGTGAAAATATGTAAGGCATTGACTAAACATGCCAAGTGAGGGTGAATCCCACCCTTATGTCTTATACCTTGGCACTGATGCGTCTCCCGAGAGCAGTATGGTGGCCAGACTCACAGCCAGGCATGCAGGGAGCCATAAATCTGACAGTCCCTCTCCCCTGCTCCCTTTCTATAGCCTATTATACCGGAGCTCAGTGTGGCAGTGCTGTGCTTTCTCTATAAGAGCACTCAAGGAGTTAATTATCACAGGAGTCTGCAGAGCTCAGGAAAGTATTTGCTAATCAGCCATAGCCATGTAGCAGGGAGACATGTCCAAATTCTAGGTCGAAATAGCCAAACCAGAAAAATTCTCCCATTTATCTCACTTTCCAGATTGGCTATTTGGTCTAGACTGTTCATTCTCCTGGCAATTCTCAAGGTTTTCACCTCTCTCTGAATAACCCTGTATGTCACAGTTCTGAGCCCCTTCTTAGAAGTGTACCCGAATTACATTTTATTAAAGTATATTTTAATATTTATCATAGGATTTATTTTTTATAAAATAATTTAATCAATATTCTAATTTAAATTAAGTATATTTTAATGCATATTTATTTTAATTCTTCAAATTACATTTACATGAATATATAATTCATATTAAAATACAATTTATTTTAATAATCCATAATTATTTTTTAATTCTATTGCTGTGGAGCTCTGTGATACGCTCTTACACACTGCACATTACTGTGAGTTTTATTGTTGTGCCACTCTGTGATACGCATCAACATGTTTTGGTGGGCATGGGGGGGGGGTCAGTATTTCATCCTTGGATCCAGGCAGCACAATGTCTTGTGCTGGCCCTCCTCCAGTCCATATCAATATATTAATCCGGCCCTGCGTGTTTGCATATCGGAGTGGGCCGGTCTGGATGAAGTCCAGGGCTGTTTTTTGTCCCAGTCCAGCCCTGGCTGTTACAGTAAACATGTCAAGTCCAAAGTTTAATATTTTATATGCATATTTTCAACGCAAAAGTTCCCGATTTAATGTTCCCAATAAATTTAAAACCCGCAAGTCCCTACTTTAATATTTCATATATATTGTGAAAAAAGTCATTTTCAAAAACAATTCCTGGAAAAAAATGAATAGTAATGAATAGTTTCCACACTGGACATGTGGATCCTCTTTGCTCTGACGTTTGCCAAAGACAAATTTAAACTCTTCAAATAATAAGGTGTTTTTTTTTTTTAAATCCTGCTATATTATGTCACTTTGTAATTATATTGTTAGAGTCTAAATCCCAGGCTTCAAAAATCTGACACTTGCATGTAAGCTTGTAACTGTAAAGATCACAAGGCTCAAGCATTGACATTGACTTTGTTCTTTCCTTAGGCTCTTTCAAATTATGCAAAAAGAGAGAATAGCGCCTAAAATATATGTTTAGTGACACATTTATTGTCTCACTGTGCCAGCACGGACTTTAAGGCTAGGGTCAGACTGAGGCAGTGCGAACGCGCGTTCTGGCGCACATAATCACGGCCGCACTAGCAGCAGATGCCGGGCAATGACAGCCAATATACGAAGTACGGTCGCACAAAAGTCCGGCCGCGCAACGCAAGTGGAAAATGAACGCATTTTTTCGAGAACGTTAAACCGCTGCTACTGACGTACAGAGTGCGCTGCGGCCGCATAGCAGCGTGTGTGCGTGATTAGGAGATGTCAGACGCTGCTAGTGTGCGGCCAACATAACGTTCAAACAGCCGGATTTCCCTAGACTTCTTTTCACCCCATCGTCATGAAATACGTCCAGAATTGCGCATCGTCTGACCACTTAAGCGTATTCCGTGAAAAAATGCGTGCGCACGCATCGACGTACATTTTGACGGTGGCCGCAGAAAATGCGCTCATCTGTCCCTAGCCTAAATCCATTAACTATATGATTTTTTTTTAGCTTTACAGATTTTATAAACCTTACAGATTTCTTTGGAGGTTATCAGTACTTGACTAGGTCAGGGGCAGATCCAGACACAGGTTTCGGGGGGGGGGCATTCTACCAGTTTTGGATAAGAGCTGGTATTGGGTTTGCAGTGACAGGCAGAGACGCGCCTAATCGCAAGCTGTGCTCGTTACACTCACTCTCCCCAGAACATTGCACAGTTGCAACATTGCATTCATGTGGCTCATGAGCCCAGCGAACCCTTTCCATACGAGGGGCCCAGGGTACCCCCCTCCCAGCACATTCCCTTGAAGCTATGCAGTGTAGGGTAATCCAGGTGTGGGCTACCCAGTGCACTCTTTTCATGCTGGCAGGACACACATGGCACCCCATCTGTGCAGCCCTGCAAACCCTTTCCATACCATGGGCCCAGGGTACCCCCCAGCTCAGATGTAATATATTGCCCCCAGCTCACACATGGATATATTTGCCCCCAGCCCACATGGATATATTGCCCCAGCTCACATTGATATATTTGCCCCAGCTCACATGGATATATTTGCCCCAGCTCACATGGATATATTGCCCCCAGCTCACATGGATATATTTGCCCCAGCTCACATGGATATATTTGCCCCCAGCTTACATGGATATATTGCCCCCAGCTCACATGGATATATTGCCCCCAGCTCACATGGATATATTTGCCCCCAGCTCACATGGATATATTTGCCCCAAGCTCACATTGATATATTTGCCCCAGCTCACATGGATATATTTGCCCCAGCTCACATGGATATATTACCCCAGCTCACATGGATATATTTGCCCCAGCTCACATGGATATATTTGCTCCAACTCACATGGCTATATTTGCCCCCAGCTCACATGGATATATTGCCCCCAGCTCACATGGATATATTTGCCCCCAGCTCACATGGATATATATTTTCCCCCAGCTCACATGGATATATTTTCCCACAGCTCACATGGATATATTTGCCCCCAGCTCACATGGATATATATTTGCCCCCAGCTCACATGGATATATATTTTCCCCCAGCTCACATGGATATATATATTTGCCCCAGCTCACATGGATATATTTGCCCCCAGCTCACATGGATATATATTTTCCCCCAGCTCTCACCTCCTCTGCCAGGCCCCTCCACTGCCGAGTACCCACAGGCCTCTTTTCTCCCTACGAGCGGCCGCTGGCATGCAGCTTGGCCGCTCGCCTGGGAACCACCTGACCAGTGCAGCTGCATTCTCCCAAGATTCTGGAGTTCACGTGAACTCCGCAAACTTGCGAGATCGCGGCTGCGCTGGTCAGATGGTTCCCAGGCGAGCGGCCAAGCTGCATGCCGGTGGCCGCTCGTAGGGAGAAAAACGGCCGCGGGTGTCGGGTCGGTATTATTTTCTATGGGGAGGCAATTGCCCCATTGCCCCCCCGGATCCACCACTGGATTAGGTACACAACTAAATGCCAAGAGAGGTAAACCCTAAGGCTAGGGTCAAACGAAAGCATTTTTACACGCGAACGTAAAAAAGTGCGTCTGAACGCATTGACGTATTTTTTCACGGAATAGGCAAAAACGGTCATACGATGCACATTTTTGTGCGTGATTTTTTTACTGATCCAAACCAGGAAACTTGGGATGTCTGGACGTTATGTTGGCCAGACATGAGCAGGGTCTGACGTCTCCAAATCACGCACACACGCCGCTAGTGGACGCAGCGCACTCTGTACGTCAGTACTAGCGGTTCTGCGTTCTCGAAAAGATGTGTTCATTTTCCACTTGCGTTGCGCGGCCGGACTTTCGTGTGACCGTACTTCGTATATTGGCCGTCATTGCCGATCATTTGCTGCTAGTGCGGCCGTAATTAAGTGCGCCAGAACGCACGTTAAAAGTGCGCTGGTCTGCCCCAGCCTTAACCCAGAGCTGTATTCAGTCACCAATTTCAGCCATTTTTCTCTAACATACAATTACAACTGAATATAAAGTGCCAACATGTTCAGCAGCGCTATACAATAGGTAAAAGAAAACAAACATAGAATTAAATATGTTTAACGTGTGGAGAAGGTTGGGAAAAAACCCTGTTCCAGAGTTTACAATCTAAAAAGAGTGGGATGACACACAGAAGTGAGGATAAATTGCAGAATTGAACCCCTTCACTATCGTGATCGTGTATATGTTACAGTTAAAGTCCGAAGTGCGGTTAATCCTAGGATTACCCGGGTAATCCTGACATTACCCAGGCGTCATTAGCAAAAGTCCGAAGTGAAATTAAATTTTGGACTTTATCCGGGTAATCTGCAAAG
The DNA here is from genome assembly GCA_009667805.1 of Leptobrachium leishanense. Classification (NCBI taxonomy): domain Eukaryota; kingdom Metazoa; phylum Chordata; class Amphibia; order Anura; family Megophryidae; genus Leptobrachium; species Leptobrachium leishanense. The sequence goes on from CM019066.1 coordinate 281,733,812, forward strand.
TATCCAGAGGCCTCTGGGCACTCAGGTTTTCTGCTTGTTTTACCCGGGTAAAACGCACATTACCCTAGTGTTGTTGGATAAAGTGAGATGTGCAATGAAACATCAGACTTTAGGCTAGGGTCAGACTAACGCATTTTTCACGTTGTCCGTGAAAATGTGCGTTCGAAGAATGGACGTATTTTTTCACGGAATACGCAATAGCGGTCATACTATGCGCAGTTTCATCCGTGATTTTGTACGGATCATCAATAAAACACTTCTTGCATCTGGACGTTATGTTAGCCGGACATTAGCAGCGTCTGATGTCTCCAATTCACGCACACACGCCGCTAGCGGGCGCAGCGCACTCTGTACGTCAGTACTAGTGGTTTAACGTTCTCGAAAAAATGCGTTCATTTTCCACTTGCGTTGCGCAGCCGGACTTTTGTGCGACCGTACATCGTATATTGGCCGTCATTGCCCGGCATCTGCTGCTAGTGCGGCCGTGATTAAGTGCGCCAGAACGCGCGTTCGCACTGCCTCAGTCTGACCCTAGCCTTATCCGGGTAAACTGCAAAGTATCCAATTGCCTCTGGGTACTCCGCTTTTCTTGGGTTTTCAGCAGGTTACAGTTGACTGAAATCCGAGGATTACCCGGGTAAAGCTTCAAAATGTTATCTGAATGATAACAAAATTGTGTTTTTGTTATTATTAACCAAATTGTATCCACAGTCACAAACCACACTAAATAACCGTCATGTTACTCTGTGCGGTAATTTATAACAAGAAAAAAAAAAGATGTCATCTGCGCTCGTTTCTATATATTTCCATGTGCAACAAAACCCATACAGTGGCAAGAAAAAGTATGTGAACCCTTTGGGGTTACGTGGAGTTTTGCATGAATTGGTCATAAAATGTGCTCTGATCTTCATCTAAGTCACAACAATTTGAAAAACACAGTCTGCTTAAAATAATACAACACACACATTATATATGTTTTCATGTGTTTATTGAACATAACATGTAAACATTCACCGTGCAGGGGGGAAAAAGTATGTGAACCTTTGGACTCCACTTAATCCCAAAGGGTTCACATACTTTTTCTTGCAACTGTAGATGAAAAACAGCTGGAGGACATGCAGTTGCTCAGAGGAGCAGCTTTTGGTACATTGGTTAGGACTCACTCTACCGAGAGGTGCCTTGACAGGGCGAGTGATCTTACGCTTCAATGGCCATTTAAGCAAACTAAAACCTCTGACAGTGTTTTGTTGCACATGGAAATATATAGAAACGAGCGCAGATGCCATTTTTTTTCTTGTTATGTTTTATACATGAACTGGGTTGTTACTCCTGTTGCAGCCGCTTTAGTGAGAACAGGCACGACGCCATTTTTTCTGTATGTCTGTGCGTTAATTGCTTGAAAATTCATTTATGAAGATAAAAATACTGTATTATATAAAGAGTACCCTGATGGTTATTATGTTTTATAAATGATATATAAACACATATGACACATAATAAAGATCATGTAACTCTTTCACATTCATATAAGAAACATATCCTGGTACTCTGTATTTTCATTATATCCACAATACATTTTAATGTTTGTCTTTTGCCATTTTCGTTGATAATATCCTTAGATAATCGCAAACTTCACTTTTACCCAGCGGGGTTGGATGCTCTGCAGATTACCCAGGTGACGTTGTGGATAGTCCTCAGATTATTTATTTATTTATTTTATTTATTTATAAAGGATTTTACCAGGAAGGATACATTGAGATTTCTCTTGTTTCAAAGTATGTCCTGGGTTCAAGAACATGGTTACAGAAATACAAAGTAGTAAAATGCAAGAAATTAACACAAAACAAATATACAGATTAACAGAAAATAAATATGTAGGAAATATAGTCACTGTGTTAGATGTTTACAGGTGCATTCCTTATTGAGGTATGTTAATATGGAGCTCTTAAGGGACTTTAGACTGGGGGAAGATTTGATGGCGTCTGGGAGGTTATTCCATAATTGTGGTGCTCTGCAGGAAAATGAGGATCGAGTCACTTGCTTTTTGTATTGTGGTATTGCAAGTAAGGTGCTGGTCCTGGATCGGAGGTTATAGGATGAGGGAACTGCTGAGGGAAGCAGCCTATTCAGGTAGGGTGGTAGCTTCCCAGAAAAGCTCTTAAACACCAGGTTGGAAAGGTGAAGGGTGCGTCTAGATTCCAGCGATGGACAGTTTAGTTCTTTTAACATGTCACAATGGTGTGTCATGTAGTTACATTGTAGCACAAAGCGACAGAATGAGTTATACAATGTAGTAAGTTTCTGGAGGTGCGTTTTCGGGGCGGCTGCATACACTACATCTCCGTATTCAATAGCTGGCATAAGCATTTGTTGTACAATCTGCTTTCTTACCGCGGGGCTCAGGCAGGATTTGTTTCTGTACAGGGCACCTAGTTTGGGGTAAATTTTAGATGAAAGTTTTTCAATGTGGGGGCCAAAGGATAGATTTGGGTCTAACCACATACCTAGATATTTGAGAGAAGTGACTGTGGTCAGCGTGCCATTTGATTTTGTCCTGACACAAATAAGGGGTGTTTGCAATTTGTGTAGTTTAGGTGCTGTTCCAAAGAGCATTGTAACAGTTTTGTCAGCATTTAGAAAAAGTTTGTTATCTTTGATCCACTTTTCTACCTCTGTGAATTGGTCTTGCAACACGCCCTCCAGCTGTGGGAGATCTGGTTTGCTGGTATAGATTACAGTGTCGTCTGCGTACATGTGTACAGTTGAGGCTTTGCAGACATTGGGCAGATCATTTATGAATATTGTGAATAGCAGGGGGCCGAGTATCGAGCCTTGGGGTACACCGCACGTGACTGGGAGGGGGAGGGAAGTGCTGTCAGAAATGGACACATATTGTGACCGATCAGACACATATGATTGAAACCAGGTTAGCGTGCGATCACCAATACCAGAGTTTTTAGGTTTTTGTAATAAGATGCCATGGTCTACGGTGTCAAAGGCCGTGGCAAAATCAAGGAAGATGGCTCCAGTTTGGTTTCCTTGTTCCATGCCATCCTGGATATCATTGGAAACTTTTAAAAGGGCAGTTGTGGTTGAATGATTTGGACGGAAGCCGGATTGGTCTGGGGTTAAATAGTTCCAATACTGATAGTAATCGCGTAATTGAGTGTAAACACATTTTTCCAGGATTTTTGACATTACAGGAAGCAATGATATTGGACGGTAGTTGGATACCAAAGTATTGTCTCCACTTTTATGGATAGGTACCACTCTCGCAGTCTTCCAGAGTTTGGGTATATATCCAGTCACCAGTGATTCATTGATTAGGGTTGCGACAGGTTTTGCAATTGCCGGCGCGCTGATTTTCAGCAGTATTGCTGGGATTTGGTCAGGTCCTGACTGGTGTTTCATTTTTTTGGTTACAGAGAAGTTTAGTAATAGCACTGACAGGCACCGGTCTAAAACTGAATTTCTCTTTGATACAGGGTTTTTGCACAGTTGGAAGGATCTGACTTGTGTGCTGCCTTTCTGAATGTGTTTCAATTGCTAGCTTAGCAATCAGGGTGTTGGCCCATCCAACAAAATAGTTATTAAAGGCATTTGCTACATCTAGGGGGTGTTGCAGGGTTTGGTTGTTTACTTTGACAGCAGCTGGTTGGGACTGGACAGGGGGCGATTGTATGTTATTTATGATTTTCCAAAAAAATCTCGGGTTTGATATGTTATTGTTTAGGTTTTCATTGAAGTATTGGGCTTTGGCCATTTTTGTTTGCTTTGTGCATGCATTCTGCCATTTTCGGTATTCACAGTGATCGTTCATGGATCCAGTACTCTTGAAATTTGACCAGAGTGAATCTCTAAACTGGCACATGTGTGTGAGGTCAGCTGTAACCCAGGGGAGATGTGCCCCTTTGACTCACCCTTTACGCAGCGGAGCATGGGCGTTCCAGACTTGCAGGAGCTCTGACTGAAAGTATTCAATTGCACAGTCCAGGTCTGGGATTAGGTTTAGCCTGTACCATGTGAGCCGTTTGAGATCATTTAGGAAGGATTCAAGATTAAATTTCTTGAAGGACCTGGTGATTATTACCTTTGGGGGAGATTTTGTGGCCTTTATTTTGCGCACACAGTACACTAGACAGTGATCACTGAAGCTATTAGCGAGAACGCCTGCCTCCTGTATTCTATCAGGACATGAGGAGAGAATCCAGTCCAGCAAGGTATGGTTAAGGCTTTTCATATTAATGCGAGTGGGGGAGGAGATTAATTGTGTTACTCGGGTGAAGCTTCAGACGTTTATCTGAACGATAACAAAATTCAGTTTTAACCACACAGGGTTGGATAGTCTGCAGATCATCTGGGTAAAATGCAAAATTTTCAGCTCTTCCAGACCGTTACCCAAGGGCAACTGGTTAGTCCTAAAATTACCTGGGTAAAGTCTGGATTTTTGATTTTGCAGCTTTAACCGGCGGTTTTGGGTAATTTCAGGATTACCCGGGTAATCTTAAAATTCACCGCACTTCGGGCTTTAACTGTAACATAGAAACATAGAAACATAGAAAAATGTCGGCAGATAAGAACCTTTCGGCCCATCTAGTCTGCCCAATTACATGGATACTTTTCCTGGATTTATCTTTTGTTTAGGATAGCCTTATGCCTATCCCATGCTTGCTTAAATTCAATTACTGTTTTGGCCTCTACCACTTCTACTGGAAGGCTGTTCCATGTATCCACCACCCTCTCAGTAAAATAATGCTTCCTGATGTTACTTTTAAACCTTTGCCCCCTCTAATCTAAGACTATGTCCTCTTGTTTTGCTACTTTGTTTCCGTTTAAATATACTCCCTTCCTCTACCTTGTGGATTCCCTTTACGTATTTAAATGTTTCTATCATATCTCCTCTGTCTCGTCTTTTTTCCAAGTTGTACATGTTAAGATCATTAAGCCTTTACTGGTAACTTCTCTCCTTCAAGCCGTACACCATTTTAGTAGCCCTTCTCTGAACTCTCTCTAAGATGTCTATATCCTTCTGGAGATACGGTCTCCAGTACTGCACACAGTACTCCAAGTGAGGTCTCACCAGTGCTCTGTACAGTGGCATGAGCACTTCCCTTTTCCTACTGCTAATACCTCTCCCTACACAACCAAGCATTCTGCTAGCATTTCCTGCTGCTCTATTACATTGACTACTTACCCTTAGATCCTCTGAAATAATAACCCCTAAATCCCTTTCCTCAGATGTTGAGGTTAGGACTGTATCAAATATTCTATATTCAGCCCTTGGGTTTTTACGTCCCAGGTGCATTATCTTGCACTTATCCACATTAAAACTCAATTGCCACAGCTCCGGACATTTTTTTAGTTTACCTAAATCCTTTGTCATTTGGCTGATCCCTCCAGGAACGTCAACCCTGTTGCAAATCTTTGTGTAATCAGCAAAAATACATACTTTTCCATTAATACCTTCTGCAATATCACTAATAAAAATATTAAATAGAATGAGTCCAAGTACTGACCCCTGAGGTACCCCACTGGTAACAAGACCTTGCGCCGAATAAACTCCATTTACCACAACCCTCTGTTGCCTGTCACTCAGCCACTGCCTAATCCATTCAACAATATTGGAATCCAAGATCAAAGATTGCAATTTTATGCAATCTTTTTTCTATGCGGAACAGTATCAAAAGCCTTACTGAAATCTAAATAAGCAATGTCTACTGCATCACTTGTGTCTATTATTTTTGTTACCCAATCAAAAAAATCAATAAGATTAGTTTGGCATGATCTCCCTGAGGTAAACCCATGTTGTTTCTGATCCTGTAATCTAGTTTTTAGATGTTCAACAATCCTTTCCTTTAACATGGTTTCCATTAAATTCCCCACTACTGACATAAGACTAACTGGCCTATAGTTCCCCGGTTCCTCCCTACTACCCTTCTTGTAAATGGGCACAACATTTGCTAATTCCAGTCTTCTGGGACGACTCCCGTTAGCAAGGATTGGTTAAATAAAATCTGTTAACGTTTGCTATTACATCACTGAGCTCTTTTAATAATTTAGGGTGGATCCATCAGGCCCCATTGACTTATTTGTTTTTTTCTTTAGACAGAAAGCTGCTGTAGAACCTCCTCCTCTGTAAACTGATATGTAATGTCTTGTTAGTTTTCCTCCTAACTGAGGTCCCTTTCCTTCCTTTTCTTCTGCAAAGACTGAACAAAAATATTCATTGAGGCAGTCAGCGAGACTTTTATCCTCTTCTACATACCTTCCTTCCTTTGTTTTTAATCTAACTAATCCTTGTTTTACTTTTCTTTTCTCGTTTATGTATCTAAAAAATGTTTTGTCCCCCTTTTTTACTGACTGAGCTATTTTCTCTTCTGCGTGTGCTTTGGAAGCATATACACAATCAACGGCAGCAGACACAGAAGCCTGAGATCGTGTTAACAAAATCTGTGCTGTTTGATTACAAATGATATTCGTTTGTTGCAAACAAATTTTCCCAAATGCCCAAGGAGCCAGAAACGGCTAAGAATTTTCACTTCTCCAAAAGTTCTCCAGAGTTTCACCTTTTAGTGAATAGACCCTCTTATGGTTTCTGCAGACCCTCCTCTATGTGACAATAATTTTAATTTGAACAATTACTCAAATATGGAAAAATGCCATCATATTATTGTTAAAAACGTGAAATTTAAATCTCATTTTGATAACTCATTCTTGAAACCCAAATGCTAATCAAAGAGAATGTTGGCAAGTAATTCTGGCTTTTGTTGCTATCATGGGCAAAATCATTTTAATATAGTGGAATTGTGTGTTCTAATAACTGTAACTGGGATTAAAACACACCTAAATGCATGCTTTGATTAGCACACAGCCAATAGCTGTGCAAGCCAGCTTGGGATACAGCTGACTCGCACTCTTATTGGCTGGCTATTATACCTATTTATAGAGGTTAAGAAAACCCCTTCCTTTGGATGCATGGTTCTTTCCAATTCTAAATATATGTTATTGACAGCATTTAATAAGTATCCTTTTTTAGAAAAAAAACCATACATAGGAACTGATATACATTGAAATATTGATGCAATGTAAACTGATGTATCATGTATGTTTTGTAAGCAGTGATGTCATTGGTAACCACTGCCTAAAAGTGAAATCAGTGACACCATTGTTTGTCATTTGTTACACCTTACATTGTAGCACCTGTTTACTAATCCCATGAGGTAATTCGTGCCAAAATGTGCAGGAAATTGCACACTCATATCCATTAGCAATCATGGACCCAGCCTATAATCATTAAAGAAATAATAATGAATATTTATGCAGTACTATCATTGCAACATGCTCTTACTAACGTCTAGAAAGTGACATACATTTTTTTTTGTTTTTTTAATTTTCCTCACCGTCTTTGGTTTGGGGCTCTCAGATAATCACCCACAGTTATCTTATTTGAAGACAGTGATGCTGAAAGGTGTCCGGCTGAGGCTCTTCCCAATAGTATTAAAAAATGTATTTAGGCTGTGCTAAACATAATTAGAATAATGTATGCAGTGAGAGATAAAGATAACAGGTGATAACAGTCTGTTACACTGACATTTTGGTTTCCATCATAAAAGAAAGATTTCAATTAGCTGTCTATTATGTTTAAAGGGACACTACTACCAAAAAATGCTATGTCCTTATTGTGTTTACTTTATGTTGGTGATATCTTACAAGTGCTTTGTTTTTCTCTTTTATGTTTAGTTAAGAAAACATTTTACTCTATATGTGTGCATTCATTGTATGATCTTTTGTGCTGTAAACTGCCCTTCAGTATCCTTCCATCACTTGCTTCTCAATCTGTGGCAATGCCCCTAGAAAGGAGTCTATGGGTCGATCACTTACTGAAATCTTTGTATTGTGTGGGATGTAGTCAAAGGACATACCCAGGGGGTAGATTAGAAGTCTTTTAAACTCCCTGTTTTATCTCATACAGCTGCCATATCTTGCCTCAGTTAGCCTTGAGAACAATAGACCTCCTGCTGCCGTATTTGAACATTCCCTCTTCCACCTTATTAACTATTAAATAATGTAGATTAAATAAACAAGAGCAGTAAAGAAAAGCTTTTGCATAGATTTTGGTAAATGTTACATCATGGGAGAAATCGTTAAAATGGATGCAGGAACTAAAAAAACAAATTTTATTTTTAGTTTTTACATGCAATTACTTCAGACAAGGGGGAAAAAACAGCAGTATGTGTTTTATAAAGTGGTTGTGTTTGTAATGCACAAGTAATCTAGCTATAGCTTATGTAACTGGTAGAATCCCTTTAAATCTGCTGTATTGGTACTCATGGGACTGTCCTGGTCAGCCTTTTCTTCTATTTAAAGTAGGCATCAATTTAAATATGTCTATAAAATAAAGAAATTCAGAATGTAACTCTTTTGGTATGTGTACTGTACAGCGCTACAGAACTTGTTAGCGCTGTATAAAAACTTGTAACTGTAACTGCTTAGCTGGTCATAATCTTTCTTCCTGATTTTATGGTCACTGGGTATTTACACATCACCACAACAGTTCCGTATCCGTTTCCACCACAATCACCCAATGTGTTCTACAAGGAACAGAAGGCCACAGTAGAGAGAATGTGGGAATTGAAGGCAATCATAGTTCCAGTGGTGATAGAAGCACTTGGGCTGTGAAACCCAAGCTAGAAGAGCAGCTACACTCACATACATGATTCAATAGTGTTATTCCTCCCAAAGAAACAAAATCTGCTGTGTATGTGATTTACTTTTTTTAATAAATTATATTTTAGTTAAAAGGGTGACACACCCTGCGTCTGTCATCAGATTGAAAATGCTCACACAGCACAAATACTAATCGTTAGGGATGAATAGTAAATTAATGTAGCTGGAATATAATACGAGGCCAAACTACAAGCGTAAAATATAAAAATGTGGAATAAACATAACACGAAGAAAACAACGCTTAATTCATAGGTCCATTAAGAATTACACTTGGAGAGATGTATAGTTACTTCATTTTGGATCGGAAATGGTGTCAGTAACAACAAACAGTGCTGGTCCCCGGCTTCAAGACCAGACCCCAACCTGTTACAGCGTTCGTCTCTTCTCCCCAAGTCAAGAAGATCTGCAGCAGCTTTATACACAACCCTTAGCCAGAACTAGAGGGAGTGCTGTATAACTCCTGGTAGCGCTCCCCAAACACCAGACACAGCCTAATGCAGGGAAGCATAATGATCTTTATTTTGAAATGGGGACCAGTTTATGGGAAACAGGGAGGGGGAGGAAAAATGACACAATCAACACAGCACACTGTCTAAACAAGGGGGAATGAAAATCTCTTGGAAAGACACATAAATCTGATTAGTTTACACTAGACAGGATAAACACATTAGGGGTGATTCAGAGGGAGCCGGTCTGGCCCCAAAATGTCACTGAACAGGGAATTTCCCCGTATGGTGACATTTCAAGGCCATTTGGATATTCAGAGAGCAGGCAGATAGCCAAATTTTGGCGAACTACCAGCAAGTACAGTGCCTGTTCGAAGGCAGTGAAATCCCCCCCATAGAGAAGCAATGGTTAATCTATTCAGAAAACACCGATCAGCAGTTATAGTTGCCGAAGTGCCCTGCTGTTCGGTGCTTTCATTCGGCAGGTTTATTCAGGCGCATCCCATAGGCTTCAATGTTAAAAGTATTCCTGTTTTTATCCAATATCTAATAAACCGTTTATTATTTTAATCTGCAGTAAAAAGTCTCTTTATCGTTTTTTTTAAGATCTTTCAGACATTTTTCGGGATTGTTTCCGCAAACCTTTTTTTTCAGTTTTATCCTTTTTCTGTAACAGACCTTTTTAATATCATTCATAGGATCTTATATGTAAATTCCAGGCATTTTCGTTCAGTAGTTCTTTTTGCAAACGCCGTTTCAATTTTGAAACTTTCAAGCGTACTGTTTTTTATACCCTATTCGTCAGCTTGTCTGCTTTTTCTGGCGGTTGGTCTGCGCTGTGATCAGCGGCTTTTTCGGCGTGGTTTTTCCGGCGGTTCTGGCGGATATTTGGCGGGATTGCGGTGGGTTTTCCCTGCACTTCGGGGGCCCTGCGTTGAATGCTGAATTCACTGCAGTGTGGAGAACCTTGATTCCCCAAAGTGCAGGGAACTGCGGGGAAGGAGAGCACTGAAATGTCGTCGACATTTCGGTGCTCTCTGAATAACTCCTATTATCAGCATCAATTCGACATCAAATCAATCTAAGAACATATAATCACACAGATAGGGGCAGACAGCACTAACAATAGCTCTAAACTGGATTACTTAATCTAAACTCCTTAGAAACAAACAGTTTGAAGATAGTAATACATATATAGCGTTAATCCTTATACGCCCATTTATGCCCATTGTCTGTTAGAGGCTGTGGCTTTGCCACATTGATCCAAGGTCCAAGGTGGAAGCAGCTTTGGTTACATTTCTCCCCAATCACCAGTTGACTAACGAGATACCAGATGTCAGCTGGGTCTGTATCTGAGTTAGTCAGCTCACCAGTTTTATTAAAAACTCAGTGACAACCAACACTGCAATGTCGCTCTCTCATGACAAAGTTGCGGCTTTCCTGAACCAAGCCACTAGAAAGATGTAAGGATTGCACGAGGCCACAAAGTCAGAGTGGCAGATGTGTTGTTGGAACATCTTTCCGCAGTTGAGACTGTGCTCTCTGCTTGGACAGTGATCTGCCGCTGGGACGCTCCGCTGCCAGGAGCATCTCATTGGAACTTCATCTACTGTTGTGTAGATTTGGAGATTGAACCATCCATCAGTTTGTCCATTTGCCCCTGGAGAGAGACAGTGACCTTGCCCTCTCCTAGAAGCTTGACCCTCTGCAGGACAGACCCTCCAGTAGTGCAGATTCCCTGGATTTCCATCCACGATGGGGAAGAAATGTTATCTATACAGTTTCCTGGCATGTCTCGCCGGTGCTGAGAAGTTTCAGCAGTCATATCTTCACCTGGGACTGGGACCTTCTGAGGAATAGTCTCTTTTATAGCAGAAGCTTTCTGTTGCTGTCTCTGCAGTACAGAGGGCTGACGTACCACACAGTCTCCTGGGACATCCGATTGTGACTCTAAAGAAGCCATGCCAAAACCTTCTTCTGGGACTGGTATCAGGCATTGGGAAGGCTCAGGGAAATCACTTGCTTGTTGGATCTCCTCCTGCTGCTGGGTAGTTGAGCCAGCTAAACCATGTCCAGACCAGTTTCTTTCACGCTGAGGAGACAAGCCAATAGTGCTGTCTCCTTTGACTTCAAACTCCAGCTGGCACTTTTCATTGGCTGTAGCATTTCTGGAAACTTCACATGGCTGCATTGAACAAAGTCTATCTGTGCTCACCGCAGTTGGCTCCACTGCAACTGTTGCTGTCTGTTGCAGCTCCCTCTCTTCGTCTTGGGCATCTCAGTCTGTGGAGCATTCCAGTGGGAGCATCATGGCTGATCTCCTTGTTCTATTATTAGGTGGCACAGCAATGCTGCTGCTTCTCCTCTTCCTGCATCTAAAAGGATCCTGCTGCCATTATCACTCCATGAGGACACAGGTCCTTTTGATCTCTGGTCAAGCTCAATCATCCAGATTTTATGTCCCATCTCCATCATTTGGATTTCATGGGCCATTTTATCTCCTTTCTCTGTAACTTGCAGGTCTATTCAAAGAAAGGTGAAACTCAGGAGGATGACTGGAGCAGTGAAAATTCTAGGTCTAAATAGCCAAACCAGAAAAATTCTCCCATTTATCTCACTTTCCAAATCGGCTATTTGGTCTCTTCTCCTGCCAGTTCTCCAGAGTTTCACCTTTCTTTGACTAGACCTGTATGTAACTTCTGTCAACCAAATATGTGATAATGTCATGGCTGGGATTCAGACCATACCTTTCAAGACGTTCTCACACTCTCTTAGTAAAGTTGTTCTCCATTTATGTATGGTGACCTTCCAATTACTTGCCTTCTCTTCTTAGTTCCTGCTGTATCTCTGCTTAGTTAAAGGGGTTTAAGGGGGATTGGGGGTGCACACAAATATATGTAAGTGGGGGGAGTAGCACAAGCATTGCCCTGTGGCCCAGTGAAGCTAGTTACATCTCTGGCATAACCCGTATGACAACTTAGCTGGAAGTAATAAATACCAAAACTTCAGATATATTACTAATCTGTACCCGCTTTCTGTCCCAGATTCATATTTACTAATGTTGGAAGGTATGTTACAAATATCACAATATATCTCCGACATACAGATTTTTGCATTTATTATAAAATGTGCGTTTTTAACACTATCCTACATCACATATAAACATGAGCTAACTGTCAGTAAGCATTGAAAAACAATTCAAAATATATGGTCAATAAAGTTCCAGTCGGTCACCTTTTCCATTTTCTACAGTTCTATATTTTACATGTCAATAAAATTCATTATCAATAATCATAAAGTGTTATTTTTACGTTTTGTAACATCATCAAATCATAACAATAGAAGAAGACAGGTGATAATTCACTTACACGAAGTTGTATATGTATAGCTACTTAATAAGTATGGTATCTGTTCTTCAATATTAGGATATTCAGTAGTTTCTATCTATTCCCAGTATGAGAAATACAATTACCTTACAAGACATCTACAGGACCTTTGGTTTATTATCATGGAGGCCATGTGCTCAACCTGTTGTTTGAACTCCCTCTCGTGGCAGAATGGAGAATGTCCCAAAGCTTTGGTTTGCAACAACAGTATAACTCACACGAACATCATGTGCTGTAAAAATGAACCTTCTATTCAGAACTTTATTAAATGTGTAATGTCCATTGACGTTAGATGCTCTAAACCCTGTCTGTATGTGTGGCATATAGTTTTGTATGGTCTACAGTAGTGGTTCCCAACCGCGGTCCTCAAGTACCCCCTAACAGGCCAGATTTTAAGGATTACTTTGGGGAAATGCAGACTGAATCCTGCAATCACTGAGCAGCAAATCATATCACCTGTGCTGTGCTTCGGATATCTGGAAAACCTGACCTGTTGGGGGGACTTGAGGACCGCGGTTGGGAACCATTGGTCTACAGGACAATAAGACTGCACTGCCTACAGCACTTTTCCAGGATTTTCTTATGAGCATATAATGAGCAACGTGACATTTGAAAACATATGAAATATTCATATATACCGATATAGACATAGATAAAACAGAACACACTGCCCGTATAACGTTATGTTTGTTTCAAGCACTGTCTATCAGGTTCCCAGCCTTTTCATCTCATTCTTTAGAGACATTTTCCTTCTTTTGCTTTTTATGTTGCTGTTTTCTGACTCCCATTTCACTCATGCTATCCAGATAAGGCCTAAGCAGCAAGATTGGATTTACTATTCTCAATGCGGAAAGATACCGTAGATACTAGAATATAACGTGATCCGAGTATTAACGCGGTGGGTAGAGATTTATTAAGGCGCGGACATGATGTAATTGTAGGGATTGTGGAGGCTGCTCCTAACATTATGTATGCTGTTGGTAGATTGGGATTCCAGGTGCCACTTCTGATTAAATTCAGGCAACAGGAAAATATTTTTTTGTGTTATACCTTGTTAAATAGGCCGGTTGGGTGGAGTAGAGGTAACATCACTGCTCTATAACCGTGGAGAGAGAGACTGTGGAGACACAGGTTCGATCCCAGCAAGAGCACCTCTCCAGTAAGTGTCCTTGGGCAAGACACCTAACGGTACATACTCGCCACCCAGGACATACTTGAAAGCGAGAGAAATCTCAATGTATCCTTCCTGGTAAAATCTTTTCTCAAACTTTTTTTATATGCTAGTTGACTTTATGAGCATTACCAATATTCTTTAAGAAAAAGTACTTAGTTACTTGAATGTCTAACGGTTGCTGATTAATTGTAACATTACGTTGGGGGTTGTCTATTACTGTGCTTGAGGGGCAATATTCATTGTACTGCATGTCATCACCATCATTTTATGCTGTAATACTTGAATCTACAATAAACATATTTTGAAAAAAAAAGTACTGAAAAATATGTTTTTTCATATATATATATTTACGTTTTTATTTTTGCCTCCTTTCTCTTTTATCTTGCTTGAACAAAACATAGGAATAGTTTTTTAAGTCAATAATTACAAGGTATCTCCTTAATCCGTCTTATACCTTTATTTGGGGTGTGAATATTAGTGTTAGGGTGTGGTTTCAAGATATATTTGAAGTGTATTTATGGTTGCCAATATATTGACTTGGGAGTGGAGGTATATTAACCTGAAACTTTGAAATGAACATGTATTTTGATTTTATTAGACAAGAGAAGTACAATTCTTTACAACTATCTAAAGAATAGAACTTAAAAATAAAAACAATTTTTAAAAACCCACAAAAAGTGCTGGGCTCTTGATCTATTATTGCCTATAACCATGGATGAATTTACAACGTGTCATTAAATATATGATCGGAATGTACGGTAGGGAAGGGGATAGCTTATGTTCCATTTTAAAATGTTGTTTTCCCAGTTTTGAAATGTTGAGCACATACCTTGTCCGTGAATTCATGCCAAATAAGACTTGGCTCATGATCGCTACTTTGCGTGACTTCTAATTCTTGCGAAGATGTTAAACACGTTGAATATGGTCGTAGGTCTTGCTCTCCATCTGGAATTTCAAAGGATCTACAAATGATAAAATTAAGATATTTAACTTTGTGTTTATGTTTTTAGATCTACATTTTACATGTGGTTCTTTTGGTTTGTTTATCAGATTTGAACAGTAGGTTTTGGTAGCTCTATGAAAACCAATGAATTTAGAAGGAAAGAGAAAGACTGGGCGGCCATTATTGCTATATTAACAGGTTATTTGCTTCTGATGCATATATATCAATACAAAAAGTGATAACCAGAAGAAATCAGGTGGTATATCATTAGAATTTTAAATAAACTGGAACGCTAGTTAGAGAGGAGTTGTTATTACAGACCGATAATTGAATGAAGGGTCATACACTGGGGATTGAACCGTACCTTTCAGAGTAAACCAACACAGTGCAAATGCTAATGGCCCAGATTGGTACAAACATGTAATACATAACTTTTATTAAAATACAAAAATATTCAAACAAAAAATAAACACAAAGGGCTACATTACAATTTCCACGCTAAAACGGGGGCGGTAGGGAGAAAAAACTGCGCCTGCAGTTTTCCCTCTACCGCCCCCATTTTAGTGTGGAATTGAAATGCAGGCGCTTAAAAAGCTGCCTGCATTGTTAGCCCGCGCTACGGCCCCGCGATGCTCGTGGCAGCGCTGAGCACAGCCGCGAGCATCCACTCGCTGGAGTCCATAGGACCAGAGGCGTAACTAGAAACCTCAGGGCCCAGGTGCAGGAACCATGATGGGGCCACCCACCCTAGGTAAAAATATAATTTGTCCCCCCTCCCGTCAGCATGCATTGGTCCCCTCAAGGTCCCCAATGTTGACTCTAGAAATCAGTGTCCCATTTTTTCCAGGTCCACTATGACCTCGTAAGTCCATCCCATTTTTAATGTAATGTGCACTATCAGGGTTATTCAGAGAAAGGTGAAAACCAGGAGAAAAGAACAAAAGAACAAATAGCCGATTTGGAAAGTGAGATAAATGGGAGAATTTCTCAGGTTTGGATATTTTGACCTAGAATTTTAAATTCTCCAGTAATTCTCCTGGTTTTCACCTCTCTCTGAATAACCCTGTATGTATCTCACAGAGCTCCACAGCAATAAACCTCACAGTAATGTGCGCTGTGTATGAACGTATCACAGAGCTCCACAGAAATAAAACTCACACCAATGTGCGGTGTGTATGAGCGTATCACAAAGCTCCATAGTAATAAACCTCACAGTAATGTGCAGTGTGTATACGCATATCACAGAGCTCCACAGCAATAAAACTTACAGTAATGTGCAGTGTGTATCAGTGTAAATCACAGAGTTTTACAGCAACAAAACCCACAGTAGGATATGTGGAGTGTATCACAGAGCTCCAAAAGAAAAAAACTCACAATTAAGTATAAAATAAATTTAAAAAAATAATATAAAATATAGCTAGCCCCCAGGCAGACCCCCCAGACTCAAGGGCCCGGGTGCGGTGGCACCCTCTGCACCCCTGGTAGTTACGCCCCTGCATAGGACTCCATTGAGCCAGACGCCGGCTGGGTCACATGACCAGCCGGATCTCGCCTTGCGAGATCCAGCCGGTCAGCATAATGATACGCAGGGAGAGACTGGGGGGACTTTTCCCCCCAGTCTTTCCCTGCTCCCGCTGGACGTAGGAGGCAGTTGGAGCCACAGTCCTCGTCTGCGGGTCAGGAGGTGAGTATAGGATTTTGTTTTTAGTCTGGTGTTAACGGATTCTGCAGAAGCGGAATCCGTTAACACCATGTCCTGGCTCTGGTTAATTTTGAGCTAACCAGAGCTGGATGTTAATCAGCGTTAACAAAGTGATTAACACTTTGCGCTCCCCATGTTAAGTATAGGGAGCGCAAAGTACAGTAACCGATAGCCGAAAAGCGCAAGGTACCAAACGCAAACAGGTTACTTAACCCGTTTGCGTTTGGATTGTAATATGCAGTAGATATTGCGGCAAACGTTAATGCTCAAAGCAAGTGAGCGTTAACGTTAGCGTTAACATTGTAATGTGGCCCAAAGATCACTAAATGATCAACAAGAAAGTGCTGATAGGAAAGCACAAGGGTGGGGGGTTGCGATGGGTGTCGTAAATAGTGAGAGTGTGAAATAGTATCTCTCATTTGTTTGTTTGCCCTTTTTGACATATTCAGGGTTAGTCAAAGAGTACTGAAATGTCACTGACATTTCGGTGCTCTTTTGTTCCCCGCGATAGGGGGCGATATCAGTTCGCCGACCCTGCGGTGTATTCAGGTATCACTGCTGGGTCCCCGAAGTGCAGGGAAAAGCCGCCGACCGCATCCGAAATCTCTCCGCAAAACCGCTGATTGAAACTAAAAAACCACCACAGAAATCGCGAAAAAAAAGCCGAATGCATCCGAAAAAACCTAACGATCCGTCACAAAGCAGTTGAAAAAAGAGGAACGCATCCAAAAATGGGACGATCCACCGCAAAACAGCCGCAACAACCCAAACACAGCACCGACCAGCCGCCTGAAAAAGCCGACGAACGATTTAAAAAAAACAACAGAAAGATTGAAAGTGTCAAATTTGAAACGGTTTGCAAAAAAAAACTACTGGACGAAAATGTCTGAAACTAACAAATAAGGGCCTAATGAATAATAAGAAAAAGGTCTGTTACAGAAAAAAAAAGGTATTTTAAAAGAAAAATCTGAATTTTTTTTGCCGAAAAATGCCTAAAACATCCTAAAAAAAATCAAATAATAATAGAGACTTTTTGCACCAAATTAAAAGAATAAACAGTTTAATAGATATTGAATAAAAACGGGAATATTTTTAACCTTGAAAGCTATGGGATTCGCCTGATTAAACCTGTAGAATGAAACCACGGAAATCAGGGCATTTCGACAACTTTTCACTGCTGTTCAGTGTTCTGTGAATAGATTAACCATTGTTTCTCTATGGGGATTTCACTGCCGCCGAACAGCACTGCATTTCGCCGGCAATTCGCCGGGTGGAGTAGAGGTAATGTCACTGCTCTGCGTGGAGAGAGCCTGTGGAGTCATGGGTTCGATCCCAGCGAGCAACCTCTCCAGTAAGTGTCCTTGGCAAGACACCTAACGGTACATACTCGCCACCCAGGACATACTTGAAAACAAGAGAAATCTTAATGTATCCTTCCTGGTAAAATCCTTTCTCAACAAAAAAAAAAAATTTTGGCAAAATTTGTGAATAGCCGAATGGCCAAGAAAATGCACCCTGCGGGGAAATTCACTGTTCTGTGCATTTTCGGGGCAGGTTCAGATCTCTGTGAATAACCCCTACTATTTCACTCTCACTATTTACGACACCGTCCCAACCCCCCCCCCCCGTGCCCTTTAATGTTCAATTCTATGATTTTGCTCAGTAAAGCCTCCAGACCTGAAGTAGAGAGTTACGTATACTCTTGAAATCTTATCTTTTATATGTAATGTTAGTTAGTCCAATAAAAAAGGTATCACTACGTACTGCTATACTCTGGTGATTTTGGCATCTGGACTAACACAGCTAATATCTCTCTCTCTATATACTGCTATCATATGTCTTATGTACCAAAAGAAAACAATATACAGGGTTATTCAAAGAGAATCGAAAAGTCACCACACGTTCGGTGACTTTTCAATTCGGTGCGATTTGGCGATCCATTTCGGTGACCCTGCGGTGTATTCAGCAAGCACCACAGGGCCATCGTAGTGCAGGAAAAAGCCGCCGCAAACCCGACGAACACTGGCCGCAAAACCCGACGAAGGCACACCGAAACCCGCAAAAACATCTGGATTAACCCTGCTGAACACGCCGGAGAAACCCGAGCAGGAGCCGATCACAGCACAGAGCAGCCGCCGGAAAAATCCGACACCGCAGACGAATGGAATAAACCAGTACGCTTGAATGTTTGAAAAGTGAAACGCTGTTTGCAAAGAAACTACAGAACGAAAATATCAGAATTTTACATATGAGATCCAATGAATGATAATAAAAAGGGCTGTTACAGAAAAAAGAAAAAACTTTTTTTAAAAAAAGGGAATTTTTTTCGCAAAAAAAAGCCCAAAAAATGCCTAAAAGATCCTAAAAAATCTAAAAGTAAAGAGACTTTTTACTGCAGAATATTATAATATACGGTTTATTAGATATTGAATTAAAACGGGAATATTTTTAACATTGAAGCCTATGGGATTCTCCTGAATAAACCGGTCGAATGAAACCACCGAACAGCAGGGCATTTCGGCAGCTTTTCACTGCTGTTTTGTGTTCTCTGAATAGACAAACTAGGGGTCGACCGATTATCGGATCTGCCGATATTTTGGGCCGATTTTTATTTTTTTTATCTTATCGGGATCGGTGTTAAAGTCCCCGATATTGCCGATTCGTACTTGCCGCTACCCAGCGCGCGCCGGTCACTGCGAAGCGCATGCGATGCTCTCGTTCCTTTGCAGGAGAAGCCGACCAATGAGGAGCTCCGCCGTCCACCACATGGTCCTCCTCGCGTCAGCACTCGGCATATCCGGAAACCCTGAATGCGGATCTCGGAGAGCAGGGTAAGACCCGGTCACCGCCCCCTGAAATGTGCTGGCTGCCTGTTCCTGTTGCAATTACAGCAAGGGCAGAGGAGGATAAGCAGGCGGCCGCCGCTGGGGTAATATAATGTCCATAATGAGCTGGGGCAAAATAATATCCATATGAGCTGGGGCAATATAATATCCATAATGAGCTGGTCAATATAATATCCATAATGAGCTGGGGCAATATAATATCCATATGAGCTGGGGCAATATAATATCCATAATGAGCTGGGGCAATATAATCCCCATATGAGCTGGGGCAATATAATATCCATAATGAGCTGGTCAATATAATATCCATAATGAGCTGGGGCAATATAATATCCATATGAGCTGGGGCAATATAATATCCATAATGAGCTGGGGCAATATAATATCCATATGAGCTGGGGCAATATAATATCCATAATGAGCTGGGGCAATATAATCCCCATATGAGCTGGGGCAATATAATATCCATATGAGCTGGGCAATATAATATCCATATGAGCTGGGGCAATATCATATCCATAATGAGCTGGGGCAATATAATATCCATAATGAGCTGGGGCAATATAATATCATAATGAGCTGGGGCAATATAATATCCATAATGAGCTGGGCAATATAATATCCATAATGAGCTGGGCAATATAATATCCATATGAGCTGGGGCAATATAATATCCATATGAGCTGGGCAATATAATATCCATAATGAGCTGGGGCAATATTATATCCATGAGCTGGATTTCAAAAATTTAAGCGAACAGAATATCGGCGCCTGATATCGGTTATCGGCCTGCGAGACGACCGATAATCGGTATTGGCCTGGAAAAAAACATATCGGTCTATCCCTAAGACAAACCATTGCTTCTCTATGGGGATTTCACTGTCCTCGAACAGGTACCATATGTGCAGGCAATTCGCCAACATTTGAATCTGAATAGCCGAATGGCCAGGAAAGGTAACCGTACGCTGAATTTCAGCGTTCGGTTACCTTTCGGCCCCAATTCGGAAATCTTTGAATAACCCTGTATTTCTTTAAAGTAATACATCAACATCCATGGAGCATGGAAAACACACATACAAAAAAAACTATATACACAGGTCTATTCAAAGAAAGGTGAAACTCAGGATGAATGGAGAAGTGAAAATTCTAGGTCAAAATAGCCAAACCAGAAAAATGCTCCCATTTATCTCACTTTCCAAATCGGCTATTTGGTCTAGATTGTCTTCTTCCCCAGCCAATTCGCCTGAGTTTCATCTTTCTCTGTATAACCCTGATAGTGTAGGATTCTATACAATAACAAGGGGGCCTGCCCCAAAAAATGTGAAATCCAAAACACTTCTGTTCTCAATCTCAAGCATTTTGGATAAGGGATCGTCAACCTGTTCCAGCTTTTTGTATTATTTGTTATTTTCAACTGCTCTTGTTAATGTTATATATATATAAAAAATAAAAAAAATGTGAAGAAACATTTTTTTTAAAATGTCTTATAAAGCTAGATTTCAAACATAATAGTAGACACAATGCTGACTTTTAATGACACTGTATAAATTCCAATATGTTAAAGGAATAATGCTTTTTTCTGTTTCTCATAATACTGCGCAGTAATGTAGGTTACTGAGAACAGTTTAAATGAAACAACATCTTTTCAATAATTGTTTTAAACCTTGATTGAATAATAATTATTATTCAATCTAACAGTAGCACCTAATAGTAAACTGTATTTATTATACTTTGGCCACTAGGAGGCAGGTGAAGCTCGTCCCACCGCTAGACTTTTCCATGCGTTAGTAAGAAGAAGGATAAAGAAAACATAATGGGTAAGGGAATTCTTCATCATTTTACTGTTCACGTACAGACCCAGACCTTCAGGATATTATAAGTTCAGCTTGTAAGACAAACTGTATCCACTGAATCTGGCACATGATCCTTATAGGTTTACCAGGGTAACAGATCTCTCAATGCTTGAAATGTTAAAAGGACATTCACTTGATGGCAGCGGCACACTTACTGCAAAGTCTATGTAGGAGGCAAGTAAAGTGCTCAGTAGTTAATTCTCCAGCTGAGGTGTTTGAGTATTTACCTCCAATTTAGGACATGGAGAGCTCTCTATGTTCCTGAGGTTGTAAAAATGAATAACGCAATATATTAGGAAATAACGTAGAACGCAGAACATACTTGGAAGAAAGTCAAATATATTCCTTTCGGTAAGCAAAGGTAATGCTAACAGAGCAAGAGAGCATAATGCACTTTCTATACCCTACTTCCAACCATAGTTTATCAGATATTCTAAAAAACATGGCCACCTTCACATACTTGAGTGGTCATGGTGGTTAAGGTATGGTCAGCTTTGCCTGCCCGATTTGAGATCCTGTCCACTGACAGGATTTCATTTTGTGGCTGCTGGACAGCCCCCGGCAGTTGGGGTTTAGGCTAGGGTCAGACGAACGCATTTTCACGTTGTCTGTGAAAAAGTGCGTTCGAACGATTGGACGTATTTTTTCACGGAATACGCGATAGCGGTCATACTATGCGCATTTGCGTTCGGGATTTTGTACGGATCATCAATAAAACACTTTTTGCGTCTAGACGTTATGTTGGCCGGACATTAGCAGTGTCTGACATCTCCAATTCACGCACACACGCCGCTAGCGGACGCAGCGCACTCTGTACAACCGTACTAGCGGTTTTACTTTCTCGACAAAATGCGTTCGTTTGCCACTTGCGTTGCGCAGCCGGACTTTTGTGCGACCGTACTTCGTATATTGGCCGTCATTGCCCGGCATTTGCTGCTACTACTACGGCCGTGATTAAGTGCGCCTGCACGCGCGTTCGCACTGCCTCAGTCTGACCCTAGCCTTAGAGAGAACAAATGAGCGTAAAATACAACAAGGGGACTTCATAATGCTTCTTAATCTTCTGCATTGAAAAATGATTGGTCAATCTTCATGGGGTTGGTGTCCAGGATGCTTCCTGTAGTGGACAGGTTTACTTTCCTAGTGATGTCCCATCAGGGGATGGATATCATATGAATCAGAGATCAATGTGATATCTCACCCCTAGTGAAGACATTCTAGCTCGCTACTTAGTTTTAGTGGAAGGAGCTGCCATCATCCTGCTTTGTGGGTGGCACACAGTGACGGCCATGGCAGTCATTAGTTGTAGCATTGAGGCACTGACCTAGGAGTTGGCGCTCATTTGCTGGAAGTGAGTGGAGGCGGGTTGTTTTTATGATGGCTCTTCTGCTCACAGATGCCACTTGCTTCACCGCATACAATATTAAGCCTTCTTGACCTCCACCCCAACTTTTTCTCTGCTTCCCTGTTTTTCACCTAGAATTTAAAACTCACTTCATGCTCAGTGCCATGGTCTCCTCCCTGTAGGAAGATTGCAATAGGACCTATGTTGAACTCTGTGCATGCAGCCAATCAGATTCCGATTGATTCAGAAATATCAAGAGGCATCAGATGATTCACGTTATCATGCACTGATGTAATCAATGTACCCATCTAGACCTATTCCCCAATAGCTGTTCAGAAGCAGCTAATTGACAGCCTCCTATAAGCAGGAGGGAAGACCTTTGATTTGTTAGTCTTTTTCAGTGGCCTGGCACAGCCAGCAGGTGAAGGGACACACTCACGGCACCTTGACCACTTAAATTCACATAAATGCTCATGGTTACTAGGGTGTCCCTTTAACAAATCCTAAAGATAGCTTTGAGAAGACTCCTTTTCTCTCATCTCAAAGCACATGGGAAACATTAGGAGTATTTTAAAATTGGGATTCCTCTTTAAACAGATTCCATTCGAGAGTATAGAAGGTGTTTGTGCATTTCTATTAATGATACTAAAAATGTCATGCCATAGGATCAACAAATAAAAGAATGAGACAACACCAATGAAGAAGGTCAATTCTCTGGAACGCTCTCCCTCGTACGGTCAGACTTTCCCCTAATTTCTCTTCCTTCAAACGCTCCCTTAAAACGTTCCTATTTAGGGAAGCCGACCACCCAACTCACTGACGCAACCATCAATCACTCTCACCTTGCAGTCCTCTCCTCCTGTTTCCAACCCCAACCCTCCTAGATTGTGAGTTCCTACGGGAATAGGGCCCTCATCTCCTCCTGTACTGTTTGTCAAATGTTGTTCAATGTATTGTAACCCTGTCTATACTGTGCCTATTGTACAGCGCTGCGGAATATGCTGGCACTTTATAAATAAAGAATAATAATAATAATAATGTCCCAATGACACCTGTTTATCCTGTTTGGAAATACAACAGCATGTACTATACCATTTAAACTGCAGATGGCGCTGTTGTTAAAGGGTATTATGTGTTCTGAACTTGTTGGTATATTCACAGGAAGGAAGTCTGTTTCTCTCTCACACTTCCCTTGATTTCTCACTGTGTAATGCCTGCTGTTTTCAGTCACTAGTCTGTTATAGTTGTTTGTTGTTTTATGCACAAAGTAAAGTTTGATGCTGCACGTTCACCAAGCATCCAGTGCCTCTTTCCTCTTTCATACATAACCAACATATCCACCATTACATTCAATACACAAATCTTAAAAAACCTTAGGTACAACACCAATTAATTATAACATGTATCAATTAGCATGAAATAATTAAGGTCTAATCAAGTTGTTTAAATTACAACTTACAAGGTTATTCATAGAAAGGCGAGAACCTTGAGAACTGGCAGGAGAAGAGAACAATCTAGACCAAGTAGCCGATTTGGAAAGTGAGATAAATGGGAGAATTTTTCTGGTTTGGCCATTTTGGCCTAGAATTTACACTTCTCCGGTCATTCTCCTGGTTTTCACCTCTCTTTGAATAACCCTGTAAGTTGACTGAAAAAGCAGCGAATATGTTTACTGACAAAAACATACAGCAACATCATATGCTTTGGACATAGCCTTACTAGATTATTTTATCTGTTTCTTCATTATTCTTTGTATTTTTTAGGATTCCCCCTTTATTTTTTGAGGAGAATTACTAATGTCCCTGTGCTTTTCATCTGCAGCAAAACCCTCAGGTCTCATTAATGCTCGTTGAATTAGTATACGTATTGGAGAATATGAAGACATTATTGTTCTATGATTAAAAATTAGGAGATGGTTTAGGGCTGAATTTACAATGTTTTGTCTTCTGGAGGGTTTGATCTCAGATGTCAACACCTACTTCCAAGATTCATATTCATTGATATTTGAGTTAGTTTCTCTGCCAATTATTAGACGATTTTCAATCCACACCTAAACCACATGAAATTACTTGGTCTGAACATGATATTCTTACGGGCAGCACCTTGACACTTGGGCTTGTCGCAAATTCCTGTTGGAAGAATACTAATCTACAATGACAGATCTGACAATCCTGCCTGATATATAAAAAGCAATTGTTCGACTTTTTTTAAAATTATGACAGGGAAATAAACCTTCCATAGGGGGCAGACCCATTACGAAGGCATAAAAGTACACAATCCCTGAGACATAAAATCCAGTCTGTCGAGCCTCATTTATCCAAACACGTATGCTCACTTGTCGAAGAGCCCAGGGATGAACTCAACCCAGTTTTAAGGACATGCACTTTGCATTCCTTAAAATGGCATGAAAAATAATATGTGATAATGTGGAAATTTCCTCAGCTCATATTACTCCTTCATGCAGAAATGTACCACAACAAAGGAGCTGCCCTGTAACATAGAGACCAGTGTTTCCAAACCCTGTCCTCAGGGTGCACTAACAGGTCAGGATTTAAGGATTACCTTGGGAAAATGTGACTGAATCCTGCAATCACTAAGCAGCAAATCATATTATCTGTATTATACTTCAGATATCTGGCAAACCTGGCCTGTTATTGATCCCTGAGGACAGGTTTGGGAAACACTGGTATACAGGGACGGATTTGCATCTCAGCAGCCTGTAGGCACAGAAATGTGGAGCGTCACTACCCAAACAAAACAAAAATGAAACTTGCCAAAATTACTTTTTAAATTCATTAAAAAAATTAAAAAAAGATTTTAAAAAAACTGAAAACTAGTTTCTCTCTGTGCTCAAATCAAAAGAAGGGGCAGAATCTGTTGCCTTAATTGAGTTAGTGCAGCGGCATTGTTTGTTTTATATGTAAAAGCTTATATTGCCTCTGCTGTAGAAGAAAGAAAAAATAAAGTTTGCATTTACTTTTTTAAAATTTTTTATTTTTAGACATCACATGGTCATGCTTGGTATCATTGTAAAGACAAGACTCTGACCTTTCCAATGACACCTCACTTAACCTTGTGTGGTGTACAATTCAGAAATGCAGGGTTCCAAAGTCCCCCTGTCTCTCCTCAGAGCAGTGCCACGATCTAGGTTGTTGATGAAACAATGCATTGCATCATCAGCTCCACACTTGCCGGCAGTTTGGAAAATGAGAAGGTGAGTTAGCGCAGCATCACTTTTCACTTTACAATTGTAAACTGAATGACAGTGTTGTGTTAGGGAAAAAAAATTGTATTTTGTTATTTTATTTTTACATAAATCTAACCTGATTATATTTGGCAGCAATGGGAAGGCCATGATCTGTCCTTTCCAATGATACCTCATATGTCCCTCTAGGGCTCCAGAGATACAGTGGTCTAAATGATTGTAAAAAAACAAAAATACATTTTTTTAAGTAGTACTCTGCCCTCTTAAGGCAGAGTAAGGCACCCCCTGTCAGACGCTCGTTGGCACATGCCAACATTCCACATTTTGGATCCCACTCTGATCAATGAAATGATTTCCAAACAGCAATGTATGGTTTCTACATACTACAGGACAGTGTTTTTCACACATTGCCCACCAGAATGTATTTATTATTATTATGTATCTAGAAAACCCATGGAGAATCTGACAACACGAATATTGTGTAAATCGGTAGAAACACGTTTAATGGCAAATCAAACAAACAATAAACAATGCAGATAAGGTTATTTTTGCTAATCATGCATTCATATTGCATAAATTGCTCACTCATACCATGAACCTTGGAACAATTTAGCGGGTAATCCAGGAGATTTAATTGTGCAATTTATTTCTTGGTGGCGTTATAATACTAGTATTAAAGTAATCTCCTGGATCCACAGAGATGTTATTCTTACTTGTAGTCAGTATTTAAAATCCTAAAAAAACTGGTTTTCAAAAACTGGATATGAATTGATTTTGCACAAAATAAAAGTTAGATACAAAAATTCTACGTTCACGTCTGGTCACACTTCAGATGGTCCTTTCCATAAGGACTTCAGCAGTGGATTTAGTTGGATGTCTAATTAAATTCCAGGATGCCTGTATATTCTGGTCTAACTATAGTAACTATATATATAGGGCTAAATCCTGAGCCTGGTTTAAACGTAACAAGAGCTATTGAAGTCGAGTATTGAGTAGTTATCTTTATCAGAGCTCTGGTTAAGTTTACATCAGGTCTGGAATCTAGCCCTTGGTGTTTAACGGCCAGGCACCTATGACAAACATCATATAAATAATTAACTTCTCCTTTTGTTTCGAACACAAAGAAGCGGCTCTTTTAGATATTCAACTGCTGTTCATTGTACACAAGCCAACAAGACAAGCTTTGATGAGATAAATTACTAATGTGTCTGTGTTTTTATAGAATACATGAAAAATGATGAAAGAGGAGGTTTTATAAATAAGTAGATGAACATTTAAAAAAATTGTAGTACCATTACTGTTCAAGCTTACCAGTTAGCAAAGTATTACATTTACTTAATTGAGCAAGGGACAGTAATGTGGTAGATTGATAGTAAGAGGGTCAGTGCTCTGGGATATTTCCAGCTGGAACCCCAAAAAGTAGACTAGATAGTTTGTGTGTCCTTGGTAGGAGGAATGTCATGTCCTCAGCCCCTGCTGCGCTGCCTGGGGGGGTCTGGGCAAGGTCCTGTGCCAAGAGCTGGCCGGCTACCAGCACTGGGAAATGGCCGAGCAGCGTCCAAGGGGGCGGAGCCTAGCATGGTCACGAGGAGCCGCTGGGTTTAAAACAGGGCGCGAGGAGTTGCCTCGTCGCCCTGTCGTGGAGTCTGTTTCCCGCATCGCTAACCATTCATTTGTATTGATTCTCTGTTGCCAACCCGTTTTCTGGATACGATTCCCGCTCCTACTTTTTGACCCGGTTTGATTTTGACTATTCTCTTGCTGCTCAATAACGATCGCTTGTGTGTTGCTTTGGTGGTTTAACCCCATGCTTGCCGCTGGGGTGTTTACACATTACTGGGGAATTGTCCCTTCTCAGCGGTGGGTATTGTCTGTGGCCTCATTAGGTTCCTATACCCAACCCAGGCAGGGCCGGCGATAACGTAAGGCGGCACAGGTGGCCGCCTTACTGTCTGGCTTCTGCCAGGTTTGAGGGGGCACCGGCCCGGGCCGGATCCAGGGAGAAAATCGCCGCCGCCTTACACTCTCCAGTCCCCACCAGGAGAGCGGCGGCTGGCAATGCAGCTTTGCCGCTCGCCTGGGAAGGATGGGAATCACGTGACCTGACCAGCGTGCGATCTTGCGAGAATTCGGCTGGTCACAGGTCACGTGGTTCCCAGGCGAGCAGCAAAGCTGCATTGCCAGCGACCGCTCACCTCATGGGGAGTAGTAGAAGAACAAAGGTGGGTCTTGCAGCACTGGTCCAGCAGAGAGGTGAGAGCTGGGAGCAATGGGCAAATATACCCATGAGAGCAGGGGGCAAATATATCCATGAGAGCAGGGGGAAAATATACCCTTGAGAGCAGGGGCAAATATACCCATGAGAGCAGGGGGCAAATATATCCATGAGAGCAGGGGGCAAATATAACCATGAGAGCAGGGGGCAAATATATCCATGAGATCAGGGGGCAAATATACCCATGTGAGCAGGGGGCAAATATATCCATGAGAGCAGGGGGCAAATATATCCATGAGAGCAGGGGGAAAATATATCCATGAGAGCAGGGGGCAAATATATCCATGAGAGCAGGGGCAAATATATCCATGTGAGCAGGGGGCAAATATATCCATGTGAGAAAGGGGCAAATATACCCATGAGAGCATGGGCAAATATATCCATGAGAGCAGGGGGCAAATATACCCATGAGAGCAGGGGGAAAATATACCCATGAGAGCAGGGGGCAAATATACCCATGAGAGCAGGGGGCAAATATATCCATGGGAGCAGGGGGCAAATATACCCATGAGAGCAGGGAGCAAATATATCCATGTGTGAGCAGGGGGCAAATATCATGAGAGCAGGGGCAAATATACCCATGTGAGCTGGGGCAAATATATCCATGTGTGAGCAGGGGGCAAATATGTCCATGTGAGTAGGGGGCAAATATATCTATGTGAACAGGGGTAAATATACCCATGAGAGCAGGGGGCAAATATACCCATGTGAGCTGGGGGCAATATATCCATATGAGCTGGGGCAAATTTATACATGTGAGCTGGAGGCAATATATACCCATGTGAGCTGGGGCCAACATATATATATATATCCATGTGAGCTGGGGGCAAATATATCCGCCTGTCACTGCGAACCCAACACCAGCTCTTGGCCAAAACTGGTAATATGCACCCCCCAAAACCTGTGTCTGGATCCGCCCCTGTGCTAGACTACCCGGGCCGGGGCACTTACACCTGAAATGGCAGCTACCAGTCCCCATCGGTTGTTGCGGCAGCCGGTGCCAGCCAGGTCAGCTGCACGGTCACCCTCCTCATGGTCCACCATCCACTCCCCCTCCTTGACCCCTGGCTTTACAGACGTGACAGGCATCTGGTCTGAGGTCTCTGTATACAGTGGCAAGAAAAAGTATGTGAACCCTTTGGGATTACGTGGAGTTTTGCATGAATTGGTCATAAAATGTGTTCTGATCTTCATCTAAGTCACAACAATTTGAAAAACACAGTCTGCTTAAAATAATACAACACAAACATTATATGTTTTCATGTGTTTATTGAACATAACATGTAAACATTCACAGTGCAGGGTGGAAAAAGTATGTGAACCCCTAGCCTAATGACTTCTCCAAGAGCTAATTGGAGCCAGGAGTGAGCCAACCTTGAGTCCAATCAGTGTGATATTATTGGAGGTGTTGCTGAAAGCTGTCCTGCCCTTTAAAAACACACACCAGTTTTGGGTTTACTGGATTCAAAAAGCACTGCCTGATGTGAACCATGCCTTGCAGAAAAGAGCTCTCAGAAGACCTACGATCAAGAATTGTTGACTTGCATGAAGCTGGAAAGGGTTACAAAAGTATCTCCAAAAGCCTTGATGTTCATGTGTCCACGGTAAGACAGACTGTCTACAAATGGAGAAAGTTCAGCACTGTTGCTACTCTCCCTAGGTGTGGTCGTCCTGTAAAGATGACTGCAAGAGCACAGCGCAGAATGCTTAATGAGGTAAAGAAGAATCCTAGAGTGTCAGCTAAAGGCTTACAGAAATCTCTGGCACATGCTAACATTTTTGTTGACACATCTACAATAAGGAAAACATTAAACAAGAATGGAGTACATGGGAGGACACCACAGAGGAAGCCATTGCTGTCCAAAAAGAATATTACAGCACGTTTGAAGTTTGCAAAAGAGCACCTGGATGTTCCACAGCACTACTGGCAAAATATTCTGTGGACAGATGAAACCAAAACGGAGTTGTTTGAAAAAAACACACAACACTATGTGTGGAGAAAAAAAGGCACAGCACACCAACATCAAAACCTCATCCCAACTGTAAAACATGGCGGAGGGAGCATCATGGTTTGGGGCTGCTTTGCTGCCTCAGGGCCTGGACGGATTGTTGTCATTGATGGAAAAATGAATTCCAGAGTTTATCAAGACATTTTGAAGGAAAACGTAAGACCATC
This sequence comes from Leptobrachium leishanense, assembly GCA_009667805.1. Lineage (NCBI taxonomy): Eukaryota > Metazoa > Chordata > Amphibia > Anura > Megophryidae > Leptobrachium > Leptobrachium leishanense. Next base: position 281,763,890 of record CM019066.1, read on the forward strand.
TGTCTGCCAACTGAAGCTCCGCAGAGGATGGGTGATGCAACAGGACAATGACCCAAAGCATACAAGTAATTCAACAAAAGAATGGCTTCAACAAAACAAAATACACCTTCTGGAGTGGCCCAGTCAGAGTCCTGACCTCAACCCGATTGAAATGCTGTGGCATGGCCTTAAGAGAACGATTAACACCAGACATCCCAAGAATATTGCTACACTGAAACAGTTTTGTGAAGAGGAGTGGTCCAAAATTACTCCAGATCGTTGTGCAGGTCTGATCTGCAACTACAGGAAACGTTTGGTTGCGGTTATTGCTGCCAAACGAGGGTCAACCAGTTATTAAGTCCAAAGGTTCACATACTTTTTCCACCCTGCACTGTGAATGTTTACATGTTCTGTTCAATAAAAACATGAAAACATATAATGTTTGTGTTGTATTATTTTAAGCAGACTGTGTTTTTCAAATTGCTGTGACTTAGATGAAGATCAGAGCACATTTTATGACCAATTCATGCAAAACTCCACGTAATCCCAAAGGGTTCACATACTTTTTCTTGCCACTGTATATGTATCTGGGAAAGTTCTGGTCTGAGGTCTCTGTGTATATGTATCTGGGCATGATCTGGTCTGAGGTCTCTGTATATATGTATCTGGGCATGATCTGGTCTGAGGTCTCTGTATATATATATCTGGGCATGATCTGGTCTGAGGTCTCTGTATATATGTATCTGGGTATGTTCTGGTCTGAGGTCTCTGTATATATGTATCTGGGCATGTTCTGGTCTGTATATATGCATCTGGGCATGTTCTGGTCTGTGGTCTCTGTATATATGTATTTGGGCATGATCTGGTCTGAGTTCTCTGTATATATATGATTCTGGGCATATTCTGGTCTGAGGTCTCTATATATATGTATCTGGGCATGTTCTGGTCTATATATATGTATCTGAGTGGGCATGATATCGATGAGTACCTGAAAAAAAGTATTGGTACTTGTACTCGGTTTTAAAGTGGTATCGGTGCAACCCTAGTGTGTGTATATAAATGTATGTGTATATATAGAGATTATTATGGCACCTCTATCCTGATTGGCTTGACATGACACGGATGGGGGGCACCAAAACGCACCTTCGCCTGACTAGACAAAAATGCTTGCACCAGCCCTGAACCCAGGGCTCATGTTCTCCAGCCACACATGTTGATAAGAACTGCGATCGAAAGGTACTGCTTATTTGCGGCTCATGTTCAGTGTGCGCTCACCAGCAACAATACTTGTTACTGTACTTACGACAGACCCCGAGGTGTAGGTGTTGTCCCTGTCTATCTTAAGGTACCACTGATCTGCTCCCGATTATCAGAAAACGTTAAAGCAGCTTATTTCCTGACTGCCCTGCAGTCCGTGCAATTCACCAACTACCTGACTTATCTGTGTATTTCTGCATGTGCTCTAAGTAGTCTATCGGTCTCGAAACCTTTAGTGCTTAGTAGCAACTCAGTGTTTGGTTCATCCTCGTTGCCTCAAGTGTATAATTCTGTGTATGGCAATCAGTGTTTAAACGTCAAAAAGATTTATCAGTCCTTAAGGATCTCAACTCCGCTACTCTCTAGTGGGCGCTACTCCCCCCGTTACAAGGAAGTAGTAGTATCATGGACGACTTGAGGTCCAAGAGTAATGCCATGCATGAACATCCCTTTAAAGTGCATCTGTCATAGACAAACTACTTTTGTCCGTTTGAGAAGGCATCTCTCCCTTTATAGGACAGCATTATTTCGCTGACCTATATAATGTAAAAACAGAGATTTTCCATTGTTATGCTTCTCCCTCTCCCTTCAGCACGCGCCATGTTGCCTCTATGAGTAGCGCCATCCTATCTGTTCTGTCAGTGTGCTGCTTTGGCTGTCAATCACACCAATGACTGATACCAATGCCACTGGCAAAGTGGCTTGAATGCCAATTGCACATTGCCACATGACAGCCCTCTGCAAGCCCCTTTAATTGAGAGGGAAACATGGCAGTGCCCAATGCTGGCAATGGATAAGTAGAGACTGAGATCAAGAGATGAGATAACTGATCTTTAAGGCCAATGTGATCTCCATCCACTTACAAGATGTCACAGTTAAAGTGAACCAGGCCAGACTTTAAGATACGACACTGAGAGGGTCAAGTCCTGCTTTGATACCTTCTAATGTCGGGCAGTATAGAAAGGTTTCCATTTTACCTAGAATATTTGAATTTCCTTGTCAACCATTCACAAAACATATTGGGCCGAATTACAAACTTCACGCAAACGTTTGCGCCGGCGTAAAAAAACATTAACGAGAGGGGTAAAACCCTTTGCGCTGAACGTCGTATTACATTGTCAGCGCAAAAAACGCACGTAATTGTCTACCGCGGGTGAACCTGCGTGAGCCTACTGTACTGTGCGCGTGCTATACTTAACATTGTAAGCGCAAATGCGTTTGTGCCCTGGTACGTGGATGGTATTTATTTAATTTATGTAATTATATTATTTATATATTTATTTATAATAAAATGCATCCACATTTTTTCCAGACCAGTTGCAGAGACCTGTGCCACCCCAATGCCAGCTGAAGAGGCAGAGAACAAAAAAAGGTAAAAATATTAATTTAAAAGTATTTATTTAATTTATGTAATTATATTATTTATATATTTATTTATAATAATAAAATGCATCCACATTTTTTCCAGTCCAGCTGCAGAGACCTGTGCCACCCCAATGCCAGCTGAAGAGGCAGAGAACAAAAAAGGTAAAAATAATGCAAAATGTATTTATTTAATTTATGTAATTTTTATATTATTTATGTATTATTTATATAGTTATACTAAAATGTAAGTGAATTATACATTTTTTTATGGTAAAAAAAGAAAATTGGTAATAGGGTCTATTTTTTTCACTGAACTTTGGCGATTCCATTTTGCCAAAAATACTGTGAATTACTATTTAGCAAATTGTCACTGTATTTTGCCAAAATTTAAGTCGTTTAGCCCCTTGCCACCACGGGACATACTATGCTGTCATCGTGGTGGGAGGGCTCTGAAGACGCAGGGCGTACATGTATGCCCTGCTGTCTTCAAATTGCCACCTCAGCCTTTCCCCACAGCAGGCGTGAACCGTATGCCATTGGCTGAAGTGAGATGGCCTGAAGTCAGGCCGTCCCCCTGGAGCTAGTGACGCGTGCTGCATGTCGGCTGCGAGGGCAGGCCAATTATTTTTCCAGGTGTGGTCATAGTGAAAATCTTGGGTGAGCTCCCTCACTTTTTTCCCAGGACTTGACTCCTGAATGGTTGAAAAGTGAAACGCTGTTTGCAAAGAAACTACTGAGCGAAAATGTCTGAAATTTACATATAAGATCCAATGAATGATAATAAAAAGGGCTGTTACAGAAAAAAGAAAAAAAACATTTAAAAAAAAAACCGGAAATTTGTTTTGGAAAAAAATCCTGAAAAATGCATAACCGCTCTTAAAAAATCTATAAATAAAGAGACTTTTTACTGCAGTATATTACAATAAACGGTTTATTAGATATTGATTTAAAACAGGAATATTTTTAACATTGAAGCCTATGGGATTCGCCTGAATAAATCTGCCGCATGAAGCCACCATGAAGCAGATTTTTATTCTCTGAATAGACGAAGCTATGGGGATTTCACTGCCCTCGAACAGGCACCGTATGTGCAGGCAATTCGCCAACATTTGGTGAACTGCCTGCTCTCTGGATAGCCGAATGGCCAGGAAAGGTAACCGTACGCTGAATTTCAGCGTTCGGTTACCTTTCGGCAGCCATTCAGATCTCTTTGCATAACCCTGTATGTTTATATAGGCCATTTGAAAGTATATTTTTTCTGGATATGCCATTGTGTTTCACATTCCACAATAATAAACTAAAATATTGGATCTGATTATTATGTTCTCTGTCAGTAAGAAAACACTGATCTTATTATGCTCTCCAGTGGAATGTGTTCTTGTCTCATCTAATTATAGGTTTGGATTGCACCTTAAATAGGAAGCAGCTATTAACAGTAAATATCCTGTAGAGGAATACTGGAAAACATAAATGAGACGACAAGCATCAGATAGAAATCCCATGACATGGAAACATACTCGTGTTGAATTATTTTGAGTCTTTTGGATGACATACTGTCCATTTGCCGCGAATTCCAACTCTGAATGAACAGGCTTGGGTTGATTCTAGCCAGGGCCGGCCCAAGCCACTGTGCTGCCTGGAGTGATGGATGAATTGCTGCCCCGCCCCCAAAAAAACGTGACATGTATGAGCGTATCATATATCACAGCAATGCAACTCACAGTAATGCGCGGTGTGTATGAATGTATCACCCCTTAAAAAGCTGCAACAGGCGCACACGGGGCTACAAAGTGCGATCCATTTATGGAGGCTTTGTAGCGCTGAGCGCACTAACTGCGCCCAGCGAGGTGGCCAGACGGGCGTCAGAGATGAAGGTACGTTCCACTCTCATGGACATTTCTTCCACTCTGAAAAACGCTTTTTTTTTTACCTGTTCAGCGGCTGGTCAGCTTTTTCTGGCGACATTTGGCAGTATGTTCAAGCGAGTCATCGGCTGCTTCCGGCTTGTGGGTGCATTCGGTGGATTGACAGCTGCGTTCGGCGGCTTGCGGCTGTGTTTGGGGGCAAATTTTATTTTTTATTTAGGGTGGGGCAAATCCTTTTTTTGGGGGGGGATTATTTTATTTCATTGGGGATAAATAGGGGGAAGCACTTTTTAGGGGGTAGATAAGGGTGGCACTTTATTTGTGGGGTAGATAAGGGGGCATTTTATTTGGGGTTAGAAAAGGGGCCACTTTATCCAGGGGGTAGATAAGGGGGGCACTTTATCCAGGGTGTAGATAAGGCTTATCTACCCCCCAAATAAAGTGCACCCCCTTATCTACCCCCAAATAAAGTGCACCCCCTGATCTACCTACAAATAAAGTGCCCCCTTTTCAAGCCTTATCTGCCCCCAAATAAAGTGCACCCCCTGATCTACCACTCAAATAAAGTGCCCCCCTTATCTACCCCTTGGATAAAGTGCCCCCTTTTCAAACCCCAAATAAAATGCCCCCCTTATCTACCCCCCAAATAAAGTGGCCCCCTTATCTACCCCCCAATAAAGTGACCCCCTTATCTGATAAGGGGTCACTATATTGGGGGGTAGATAAGGGGGCGCTTTATTTGGGGATAGATAAGGGGACACTTTATCCAGGGGGTAGATAAGGGGTGCACTTTATTCAAGGGGGCAGCTGAAGTTAGGAGTCACCTTACCGGAGAGGTGACCCCTGGTCAGTGCCACCACCATCTGCGCCTGTCTTCTTCCTGCGGGCCTGCGTCCTGCCTGGCTGGGGATGCCACCGCCGGTGTTCTTCTGGCACGAGGGAACCGCTCATATCAGGCGACTGGCGCACTTCCGGGAAGTCGGTCGACATGAGCGGTTGCCTCATGTGCCTGCCAGATCACCGGCCGGCGCGTCCTATGACATAATCAGAGGGGGCCGGCTCTCTGGCAGGAGAATAACAAGTGATTTTAATGTCGCTAATTATTATCATCTTGAGCCAGTATTTAAAATGAAATCCCGGCTCTGAGAACCTGATATGATGTCTCTCTCTCTCCCCGCTCTATCTCCTGATATGAAGTGAATTTGCAAAATCACGTAAAAAAATATTATTCTAGAAGAATCTACACTCCCCCCTTGTCAAACAGTGCAGAGGACTGTATGATCCACGGCCGCCTATTTTCACTTTAATAAGGACACTGAGATGCAGTTGCATTGTGACGCTGTCGCACAAATGCCATCAGAGAGAACTCCGTTATCCTTCATAGGCATTGTGTATATGTTATATTAAAATATGCCACAAGGCAATAAATTTCTCAGGTTTGGCTTGATTGATAGGTGGCAATCCTACCTGCACCTCTCCCACGTTGTCACCCGGAGCGCCCCCCCCCCTTATTAACTTTCAAGTATACATCCGTAGCCCTGTAGATAATTTGGCTCTTGAGAACTGCAGCGGTTATGCCTCTAGAGGAGCCAGAGTGCCATGTATGGAGAAAGACTGTGATGGACTTATAGACTACGTCTCCCAGAAACCCTTGTCGGGAGGGAGGGAGGAAGGAAGTAAGGTGGCTGGCGTCAGGAAGTGGGGAGAATTGTGTGCAGCATGGGCAGAACAGAGTAAGCTGTGAGAGAAGGCAGCCGGCTCGTGTGACACTCTCTGGGATCTTGCAAGTTGGAGCGTGGAGTACTAAGCGGCATCCATTGTTAGAGTGATTGGGGAGAGTGCATATTGCCTGGCTATACATCATGCTGAACTGTTCCTGTTCCAAGTGCGTTCGAGAGAGAGGGACCGTGAGTGAGGAGGCCGCAGGCGGAGCAGAGTTCTGGCGTTATTCTGATTCTGGCTGAGGAGAACCAGATCGAGAGTGTGAACTTAGACAGCATCGGGCTCCAGGTGGCTGAGAGGACGGATCTTCTCGAGAGGGACCTTTAATCAACGTTTCACTGGTCTGGGACAAGCTTTTTCGGCGGTTGGATGAGAGGCCTCCGGCATATGATATTGCTAACAGAACGCACTTAATTTGTTTGTTACATTTATGGGCCCCAACGTTGACTAGTCGAAGATATTCATCCATCGACTGGCCAGTGGACTTAGTACCAGGGTACCCTAGGACAAAACTTAATAGATATGTATTTCTAAATGGGACTTTGAACCAAAGTGAAAGATATTTTTTTAATTTCCTGTATGAATATATATATATTTTGGCTAGTGGGTCTTCCTTTCTCCCCCCCTCCTTGTTTCAATACTTCATAAACATATTTTCTAACTACACATTTCCTCTTGAAGTTAGCCAAAGGATGTGGATTAAAATACAGGCATTCTGTGTTTCCAGGCAAAGCAGAAATTCCCACGAAATCTATGTAATGGTTCTGATATAGAAAAAAGATTTCTCTGAACCATATATGAAGTGTTTTCTTTGTTTAACTGTGCTGGCCAAATTCTGACGTGGAAATATATCTGTATACTGATTGGCTGTTACAGGGTTATCCAAAGAGATTCGAAAAGTCACCGCACGTTCGGTGACTTTTCGTTCTCTTCAATTCGGTTCCTTTTGCCGATTGCATTTCGGTGACCCTGCGGTGTATTCAGCAAACCACAGGGTCCCGAATTGCAGGGAAAAGCTGCCGCAAACCTGACGAAAACTAACCGAATGCACGCTGAAAACAAGCAAAAACATCTGGATTAACCTTCGAAGAGGAGCCGAACAGGAGCCGAAAAGGAGCCGAATCACACAGAGCCGAAGCAGCTGTGACCTAGAGGAGGCAGTGAATAAATTAGAAAAACCATTTGTATGAATCTGGGAAAAAGAAACGCTGTTTGCAAAGAAACTACTGAGCGAAAATGTCTGAAATTTTCACAGGAGGTCCAGTGAATGATAATAAAGAGGGCTGTTACAAAAAAAATAAGCAAACTGAAAAAAAAAAAAAAAAAAAAATCGGACTTTTAATTTTTTTTTAAAAAAATTCAGAAAAATGCTTAAAGTATCCTAAAAATCTATAAATAAAGAGACTTTTTGCTGGCAGAATTTTATAATGAACGGTTTATTAGATATTGAATTAATACGGGAATTTTTTAACATTGAAGTCTATGGGATTCTCCTGAATAAATTTGCCGAATTAAACCACCGAATGGCAGGGCATTAGGGGAACCTTTCACTGCTGGTTTGTGTTCTCTGAATAGCCGAAGCAGTGCTTTTTGATGGGGATTTCACTGCCCTCGAACAGGGAGAACAGGCACCGTTGTTCAGGCAATTCGACAGGATTTGGCGAATTGCCTGCTCTCTGGATAGCCGAATGGTCAGGAAAGGCAACCGAACGCTGATTTTCAGCGTTCGGTTACCTTTCTCAAGCAATTCGATCTCTTTGGATAACCTGTTAGGCTAGGGACAGATGAGCGCATTTTCTGCGGCCACCGTCAAAATGTACGTCGATGCGTGCGCACGCATTTTTTCAACGGAATACGCTTAAGTGTCAGACGATGCGCAATTCTGGACGTATTTCATGACGGTGGGGTGAAAAGAAGTCTAGGGAAATCCGGCTGTTTGAACGTTATGTTGGCCGCACACTAGCAGCGTCTGACATCTCCTAATCACGCGCACACAGCTGCTATGCGGCCGCAGCGCACTCTGTACGTCATACCAGCGGTTTAACGTTCTTCGAAAAATGCGTTCATTTTCCACTTGCGTTGCGCGGCCGGACTTTTGTGCGACCGTACTTCGTATATTGGCTGTCATTGCCCGGCATCTGCTGCTAGTGCGGCCGTGATTATGTGCGCCAGAACGCGCGTTCGCACTGCTCAGTCTGACCCTAGCCTTAGAGTTTAATTTCCGCCCCAAACAGGAATCTACTATGTCTATAACAAACGTTCTCATTGGGTGTTTGAAATCTAATAAATTTGTCTAGCTAACAAAGGATGGCCAGATTTCTCTTAAGACTAACACAGACTTGTGTTTGATTTTACTGAGATCTCCGCTGGCCAGCGTCACGCGCAGCTGCTGCCTTGTTTGCTGTATGAGAAGGAAAGGACCAAGGTTTATCGAGATTTCAGCTGTGGTAATTATAAATAGGACATTGATTTGATTAGCTAAATTTTTTTATTTAATACAAAGGACTGAGAATTATATTAACGGGTTAGTCGCTATACAGTTGCATGTTCATATTGCACACCATTACTATCGTAAAAATGCTCGATTCTCACAGTTAAAGTACATGTGTAATTATTGAGATTTATTGCTTACAGTAAAGTACATTTGAGAAAATCTATAAAAGGTGTGATGGTGTACAGTGAATTGTTAGTGCCGTGAGACAGTTTCCGGGTTATTCAGCGACTCCTTCGGGGGTGAGCGCTACACATCTAATATGGCTTCACATAAAGAAACATTCAGATGATCAGATATTTTACATACAGATATAATTTTTGTGTGTGATTATTTGACATTTGAGCGGAGGGAATAAATTATTTGGCACACTATATAAAGCACCTGTAGATTCCCTGGTGGGAACATATTTGTGTATTTTCAGCTTGTTAGGAAATGTGCTGAGCTCCAACATGTACACACACGATTGCTCTAACGCAGCACAAAGTTTACCAGAAAAAAATCCCACAGTGCATTCAGTTTTCAGACTGAAATGTTAAAATATGCAATATGGAATGCCTTCAAATTTTTTGTGCTGTAACATAAACACCGTTTGACTTTATGCCCCATTTTTCTTTTCCATAGACACCGAAACAGCAAAAAATAAAAATGCTTTCGGGTATGTGTGTTGTCTATATAAGAAACCGTAGGAATTTGGACAATGACTCCAGTGGTGTTTTAGTCCTATTCTCCACCACACTGGATTTGAAATGAAAACAGTGACCGAGATGATAAACAGCAGACTGTTCCCTTTAATCTGGGAGTATTTACAGATTAGTAACTACAACAGGTCTTGACAGATCCACATCAAACTTTTGGCCTGATTTAAAAAAAAGCGTATGAGGCACCTATGGGCTATATTTTAGCAGACTCAGCAACATGGAACCAATGGACAAATTTGGCACATGTAGGTGATATTGCAGGGCTGCTGGAGGAGCACTGGGAACTATTTGATCCCAGTGTTCTTCTGCTTACATCGAGGGGGTGGTGAACAACCCGTCCTCTGCACTGTGGGACCAAAGGTGAGTGTTTGATTTTATGGTGAGATATCTATTTTGTATTAAAGAGAGGCTCTACACAGCCTGACCACTTAAGCAGGGAGTAGGAGGGGCAAACCGCTACAGTTTCCTCCACCCATACGCACGTCACCATGGAGCCAATAATTCGTATTTCTTAGTTGCTGGTTAAAAGATCTGCCACCTGTTATGTCAGGATGCTCTGTGCTGACACTATTTTTTCTAAGAACCAACGAAAGCGAATGTCCGGAGAGAGACAGCCAATGGATCAGTTCTGTGCATACACATTTAGCTCCGATCCATAATTCTGTGCAGGCACCTCAGAATTGCATGATGCAGAAGGCACGCATATTCAGAGCGATGTGCAGTTTGCATGCCCTATAAAAATTGCAAATAAAAAGCTGAAGGGACTTCACTTCCAGATTTCGGAAGCCCTGTGCCAAAGAGTAGGAGCAGCGCATGCCAAAGGAGAAAAAGTGAGCATTTACTTTTAGAATCAAAAAATTGGTCACATGTTGTCAGCAGCATCTGCCCAATTATTTAAGAGGAAAAGAGGTGGGTTATTAGAGTGGTCCTTTACTAGGGATGCACTGAATCGGATATTTCCAGCCGAAACCGAAAATTCGGGATCGTTTCGGCCGAAAACCGATACTGAAATCGAAAATCAGACATGAGAACCTGGGCCTGGAGGCCGGGGACTCGCCTGAACCCGAAGGCCGGCCGAGCAACCTGCTCAGCCGGGCCTCCAGGCCCAGGTTCGCATGGCTGATTAATTGCACCTTACTCCCCTACATCCTCCTACTTCGGCCCTGAGCTCCAGCGGTGACCGTCCTCCGGCTGTCGCAGGCTGCTCGGCCGTCCTCCAGGCTCAGGCGAGCCCTGGCTCGGCTGGGCCTTCAAGTGCTGTGAGAGAGAGCAGAGAACCAGAAGGCCCCACCAGACCACAGCAGCCATTTTACCAGTCACCGACCTCCTTCACAGTTAAGACATCTGGGGAACAAAGGAGCGCATCAATAGTGGGCCTGGCCGGGAAAGGGGTGGATCCTTCTGGGCTGGCGGGACCCGCCCACACACAGCAGCAGGAGCTCTGCATGACCGTATCTCTATTGTCTCCACGTTAAGCCCTGCAACACCCATCAAAGCCGGGGCCACTTCACAGCTCCATCCAGCCTCCCAGGCCAGCTGGAACTCACCAACGGAGTCACCGCACCCATCACATTGCTCCTTTTCATCCTCCATGTCGAAATGGCCAGGTACACCATGCCCGCACATGTGGAACCCCTGCACTCCGGCCGACCCGCAGCATAGTCAGCATCTGACACAACTCTCCCCTCATCAGCGGACTGTCGTCTTCCCTCAGCAACATTGTCAGCCATATACTGTATCTAGGGCCGACACCAAGGCCCTGGAATCATCTGTGGGGGAAGGGATGCAGGCCGTCCCAGTGCCATTCTTCTCGCGCCTCATCCGCTACTGCCACCTGGAGAGCCACAGAGGCGGAGAGACATGGGCCCACCATCTCCACAGCCCGCTGTCCCTCAGGGGAATATGCCAGGAGGAGTTGAAGGAGTGCTGCGGTGTGGGTGATCAGAATTGAGAAGCAGCAAGGCCTCAAGATGTCCGCTGAGAGTCTATGCAGCCAAGTCGAGAGGGAAAGAGCACCTAGGTGGGGTGAATAATCACCCAAAAGTCCAGACAGAGCCCTTGCAGTCAGCGTCCTCCCACCTTGACTTCTAGCCTTCTTTTGTGTTTCAATCATTTGTTTGTTAAAAAATCTCCAGCTAACCAAGTAGTTAAAATATGGCAAATAAAATATATATTTATAGATACTACACAACCTGTAGGGGTCATTCAAATCAGGGGTCATTTTACCTCAAAAATCATGTAGGCAACAGATGATATAATTTGTCAAGGATGTTAAGAAAATACTTTAATGTTTATTTCTTGGTTTTTATCTCTTCATTTTGGGTTTCAGACCACCCATGCCAGCCCTCTGATACTGGGGTTGAATGCCATGATGTCCTGACATTTGTGATTCCTATACAAACTTCAAACAGGGTTATTCAGAGAGAGGTGAAAAGCAGGAGAATGACTGGAGAATAGAAAATTCTAGGTCAAAATAGCCAATTTGGAAAGTGAGATAAATGGGAGAATTTTTCTGGTTTGGCTATTTTGATGTAGAATTTTTCATTCTCCAGTCATTCTCCTGATTTTCACCGCTCTCTGAATAATCCTGATTGTGTATGAAGTGCTAGTGAATAGTAGTATTGGAGCCAAAATGACAACAATACTGTGTAAGGTATGAACTGAGCAAGGTATGTGCCCTGGGAAGATTCCATAATGAGCTGCATGCAACAAGTTGTCTCCAACTCAAACCAGACCCATGTTTTCCAGAAAATTGAAAGTGTTGGATGTGCTGCAAATCACTCCCTCTAACATATATCACTCACATATACAACTTTAAAACACATCTCGAATCCAATATTAGATTAATGGTGCATACAGCTTTTAAACATAAATAAAAATTTTCAATTTAAAGGGATACCGACTCTATTTCGATTTAACCTTGCAGTGTTACGAGAAGAAATGGCACATATGAAGTACTGTACAATGTTCTTTTTGATAAATGCCTTTCTGAACTCTAAGGGAGCTACACATTTTTTAAACAATAAACACATCAGACATGACCCACTGGTAGAGTACTTATAAAAGCTTTTTTGCAGAGTGCCTGCAGCATTGCCTTTGGTCCAAGTGTAAACCAGCAGGGCAGGTTCTTTAAAACAGATATGAATCAGCAGAGCAGAGTCTTGGTACAGAAATGTTAATAAGCACAGAGGCAGGTTTTAGCATGACAGTGAATGAGGAAATGGCAAAAAAAATATGAAAAATAAACGATTAAGGATCCTGGGGTCCGGCACCTGAGTTACAATCCCTTCTTACATTCCACTCAGGAACATTTAGTTGTGTATAGACCATCGCAACCAACTAAAACATGGTTGGGTCCGCTCTTTCCTCAATCCTTGCTTTCACATATGGATAAATGATCATTGGACTTTGGTGGACTTTGTAGTGCCATACTGTGGTGTTGAGGGACATCTTCTGATTCTCCAGCCTCTTGAATCCGACTCAAAGGGCCCTATTGCAATCTTTGCCCAAAAACGCTTGCGCAGCGCGTTAAAGTTTAACATTTCGTGCACAAATTAACGTGCGTAAATTAACGCTGGTATTGTGAAAGGATTTTACCAGGAAGGATACATTGAGATTTCTCTCGTTTTCAAGTATGTCCTGGGTGGCAACTATTACAATCCGTGCGCATTTTTTCATCCGTCAAAAAATTGCGCGCATAAGACGGACGTGCAAAAACGCGCGCGCAATAACGATGGACGCAGAAATCGGTGTGCTGACTGTTTTTTCACGCGATTCAGCCAATCAGAATTAAGAACCACAATTGTTTCCCCTTAAGTTTTTGCACCTGCCAAAATCAATCTGAGTATATATGCTGCAGCAATAATAAAAACACGCACAACCTCTCAATTTTATTGTTTGGGTATGTGTAGAATGTGTAACTATACTTTGCTGTATTTTTATTTTTGGGCTGGCGTATTTGGTTTCGGCCAGGACGTTCAGATTTGCCATTAACACCAGCTTTTAGGAGTCGTTAAAATTATGCGCACAAACGCCGTGCGTTAAAAACTGTGCATAGATTGTAATACCATCCGCATACCAGCGCACAGACGCATTTGCGCTCACAATGTTAAGCATAGGACGCGCGCAGTACAGTAAGCTCGCGCAGGGTACGCGCAGGTTCACCTGCTGTAGACGATTGCGTGCGGTTCTTGCGCTGACTGTGTAATATGGCATTCGGCGCAAACGGTTTTACCCCTCGCGTTAATGTTTTTTTGCACCGGGGCAAACGTTTGCGTGAAGATTGTAATTTAGCCCTATATATACACACACACACACTGACAAATTACAGTACACTCGCAAAGGGTTCGCGCAGGTCCACCCACGTTAGACGAATGCGCGCGTTTGTTGCGCTGACTTTGTAATACAATGTTCAGAACAAAGGGTTTTGCCCCTCGCGTTAATGCGTTTTTGCGCATGCGTTAACGTTTGCGTGAAGAATGTAATAGAGCCCAAAGTGTTCAGCCATGTGTTAGATTGAAAAGCCACCACAGTTATGATACATTCCCCTGTAAAATGAAATCAACATTGTGTTATGGTGTTCCTGTGTATACGGAAAACTACAGCTAGACCACTTGCTAAATACAACAACTCATTGCCATCATTTGTGTTTCAATAACCAACCTTTCCCAGTTTCTATCCTGCATTCTAGAGAAATGAGCCATGATGCACCTTTCCATCCATCTTGACTATAACGTGACCTGTTTACACTCGTCTAACTCTAATAATCTCAAGCTTTTAGAATCCATAGCTTCCTGACCCCAGCACTTAACTATATGATGTCTATAATACTTTCCCCCCTATGGACATTTATGATAGTATCTGTAGTATCCCTAAAGAATATGGTACCATGTTCAAGCACGTGTCAATCATGTGTAGCAGTGGTGTGCAAAGTCAGATCCAAACAAGAACCTAAAGTCAGTACTAGCCTAGCTAAATGACACTCTAGGAGGTCTTGGTGGTGAGAGACTGTCCTTCACTCACCTCCTATCCAATTTCCCTAAACATTGTGACAGCTCTTCAAAGCTTGCTTGCTTTCTACGGCTCTTGCTACCTGCATGTTAAGAAGAATCAGAATGACCTGAATGCTTGATTCTTTCTTTGATGGAAAAGAGGCTGGAGATCATTCCCAGTTCGGATTCTGTATGCAGGAATCCAGAAACCTGACCTGCATAGACACAAAGTATCTCAGAGTATCTGTATAACCCGAGGGGGGATAAAGGAGAAGGTTGTCTATTAATGAAAAAAAGACTAATCCACAAGAAAGAAAAACATTTTTGTCTCAGATGCTCCAACATCTAACAGAGCCTACAAAATGAGATTTTTAGTTTACTTGCAATGGCCATTAAAAAAATATGGCCATCAGGTTCAGTCTTCCCTCTTACTACGGCTAATCCAAAACAAGTCTATAATCCTACTTGTGCCCAAAGGGAAAATAAATCACTCTTTATTCCCGAATGGCAATATTGTACAGACACATACTGTACATTCCTGTGATACTATAAATGGAATGGAAAATTCAAATTATAAAGATAGACTAAAAAATGTATACTTTATTAACCTTGATAAAAAAAAGCTTTTAAGAGGAGATATATTTGTAAGGTTCAAATATATACAAAAATATAAAGAGCTCTGTGGTGGCCATTTGACAGGTTTAATCAGGCGAATCCCAAAGGTTTCAATGTAAAAACTATTTGCCATTTTTATTAAATATTTACTGTTTATTCTTTTCACTTACAGCAAAAAGTCTCTTTATTTATTTTTAGAATTGTTTAGGCATTTTTTGGGGATTTTTTCATCGAAATTATTTTTTCTTTCCAATTATTTTTAAACTGGCATTTGTTTTTTTCTGTAACAAACCTTATTATTATTTTTCATGCAGTAGTTTTTTTAAAAACAGCTTTTAAAAGTTCATGTGGTTTTTGTTATTTGCTTTTTTACTGGTTCGTTGTTTTGTCAGATTTTTTCGGCGGCTGGTCGGTGCTCTGTTCGGCGGCTTTTTTGGATTGATTCGGGGGGTTTTTTGGGCGGTTTTTCGAACCGATACGGCGGGTTTTCGGAGGTGTTTTGGATTGATTCAGTGTTTTTACGACGGTTTTCAGATGCGTTCAGCAGTCTTGCTGTGTTTTTTCTCTGGTCGACTCGGAGGTTTTGAGGCAGTTTTTCGGATGCATTCATTGGCTTGTTCCCTACAGTTTGGGGACCCTGCGGTGAATGCTGAATTCACCGCAGGGTCAGCGAATCGGACAAGCCGAAGTGCGGGGAATAGGAGAGCAACGTAATGTAGTTGAACTCTCTGAATATCCCTGTAAATATATCTGCATGCCCGTACACAAGCGTTCCTACAAATAATAAAACTATAAATAAATGTCATGCTCAGTAGCACAGCACCTAAGGTAGCACATCCATAGCATGCAGTGTCAATTAATGTCACCCAATGGTGCCGTGTTTGTGATTGACACTAGCGCATGTCTTCTGGGAGGAAGGTCTGAACAAACATATTACATTTTATAAGCACTACATAACTAAGGGAGAATGGCGGCAATTAATTGGGGGAGTGTCTCAAGGTAAGTGTTTTATTTTTACTTCCGCCATAATAATCACCATGACAAACTTTTTTAGATTTAGTTTGGTAGGGAGACCTTTCAGGTTGATTATTCATTATTAAACTTTACATTCCTCTTACAGCTGGTTTAACCAATGTAACACCATATTTCACTTTTCTCGTAATTTTCATGGGTACTACATTTTATTAATGTACGTTACTATTAGGATCTGATTTTGCATGTCTTGTGTTTGGTTTTATTTTTATTATTAATTTCTTTATTTGGGTATAGAATATACACAGTAACGCAAGGTAGGTATAGGGAGGTGGGGAGGAGGAAATATAAAAATCCTCTGGAACTTTTTTGTTGAAATGAGCAGTCTCTGAGAAACTGTATACTGAGGAGTAATAAACAACAAAACAAGCCAGCTTTCTAGGTCGTGTTAATCACACGTAATAGTTTGGTCACTCCAGAGAATTGATGCCTCACTATTAGAGGGAGAAAGAACAGGTCCTGAAAAAAGGTAATATGGGAATAACTAAAAACAATAGGCAGGCACTGTAACAGCTTTGCGGACATTTATGACAGATAGACAAACAAACCATGTTTATTCGACTCAGAAATGATATGAAAGGACAAGCTAATGGCATATACCAGCAAAAAATCCTATGAAACTTCCTCTGGAATTCCTCTCAGACAAAAATTGCCCCATCTTTCGCATGTTTCAAGTGATGTATGTGAGAAAGACAGCCCACCTGTGATTGCAATGAAGACAACTGTGTTGTTGCTTTGATTTGTTCTACCTCCAGAGCCAGGGCCATAGGGAGGGCGAGGCAAGTGAGGCGCTCGCCTCGGGCACAGCTGCAAGGGGACGCCGGCCAGGGGCAAGAATATCACCGCCGCCAGCCATTCTTCTCCCTGCGAGCAGCCGCATGCAGCTTGGCCACTCGCAAGGAATCACCTAACCAGCCCACAGACGCGTTCTCGCGAGATTGCAGAGTTCACGTGAACTCCGCGATCTCGTGCGCTGGTCAGGTGGTTCCCGGCGAGCGGCCAAGCTGCATGCGGCCGCTCGCAGGGGGAAGAACAGGAGCCAGGAGATGAGAGGAGCTGGGGGCAATATATCCATGAGAGCTGGGGCAATATATCCATGTGAGCTGGGGCAATATATCCATGAGAGCTGGGGCAATATATCCATGTGAGCTGGGGCAATATATCCATGAGAGCTGGGGCAATATATCCATGTGAGCTGGGGGCAATATACCCATGAGAGCTGAGGGCAATATATCCATGAGAGCTGGGGGCAATAAATCCATGTGAGCTGGGGGCAATATATCCATGAGAGCTGGGGCAATATATCCAGTATACTTGCAGTAATGTGCAGTGTGTACAGTATAAGTGTATCACAGAGCTGCACAGCAGTAAACTCGGAGTAATGTGCCGTGTGTAAGAGCGTATCAGAGCTGCACAGCAATAAAACTCACAGTAATGTGGGGGCGCACAATTTTCTGTTCTTGCCTCGGGTGCCAAAGAGTTAGCTATGGCTCTGTCCAGAGCATTTGTTCTAGGGATCAAACTCGAGAATGGACAGTGCTCATCTCCTGTTGAGTTATCATCAAAGGGTGCCTATAATGGCTGGCTGTGTGCCCACATGGGTGATTGCAGGTTGTGGTGTACCTATTTTGTGATCCAATTCCAGATTGGAATCAGTGTAAGTTCCCTGAGTCAGCAGGCATACTGCTGTCTCTAATTAGGCAATTGAGGGAAAGTCATATAGTTGATGTACGATGTATATCGAATATCTGTGACGATAGGTTTCTTGCTTTTTTTTTTCCATGAAATTTTGTATGCTACTCCAGTGGTGCTACTAAAAACTGATTGTACCAGAGATCCAAAGTATTCTCCAAGCTAGACCTCAGGGGGCATATAATTTAATAAGAATTGAAGGGGATGAGGAGTTGAAAACAGCACTTAATACTCACTTGGGACATTACTAAGTATTTGGTCATGACTTTTGGTTTATGTAATGCTCCAGCGGTGTCACGTACCTCCTTTATAAATGTCTAATCCTTATACGCAGAATAACTATCCTACACTTCCAATTCTTCGAGTGGTCAGTAATACTACCTATTACACAAAATAAACAAAACATGACAGATGCCAAGGGTTAATATCAAAGATACTCGTAAACCACATATAAGAGGTTAATACCAGTCTGGTTGCCAGACTAATGCCAGGGGTTGTTGTGCCAGAAGGGTAGTCAGTAATGCCAGGGATCGTTGTGCGAGCAGGGTAGTCGGTAATGCCAGAGGTCATTGTGCCAGAAGGGTAGTCCGTACTGGAGCCAAGGGGTTGACAGCCAGTAGAGACGATAGACAAGCCAAATTGGTACATCAAATATCAATCCGAAATATAGTACGCTTTTAAAGGACTGAGAACTACGTCAGGGCAAGGGACACATCTCAGGCGTCTGAATTTAATCTTGGCGGATGCAGTGTCATCACACCGCACCCCGCTGGCGTGGGATTTGACAAACAGTTTTTCAGGCGTTCATTAATGATGTCTTAAAAGAGTACACGTCACAGATCGCCATTCTCAATCCAGATTATATCTGGTTCATTCTACAGATAGAGATTTATCATGTACATGTATGGAAAGTTCTCAATATATTGTTATCTAATGGACTGTATTGTAAATTGGAGAAATGTTTATTCATTTTCTCCCAACTGTACACTTCTTAGGCTACTGTATAGGGAAGTGCGTTTGGGTTTCGGAATTTTCACGAAATTTCCCAATTCGTGCATTCGGATTAAGCCGATTTTCCGAAAATTTTCAGATCCGAAAACAGGCAGATCCGAACAAATTTTCGTGCCAAAACGAAAACTTTTCGAATGGACTAGAATTGTGTAAAATGGAAATTCATTTTCGTTCCATTCGTGATTTCGGCTCCATTCCTGATTTCGGTTCCATTTCAGTAATTTCGGACATCGTATTTATATCGCTGATTCTGTAATTTTGTATCATTCTCATCTCAATGTATCCTTCTTGTAAAACATGAGAAATCTCAATGTATCCCTCTTGTAAAACATGAGAAATCTCAATGTATCCATTTTGTAAAAAATGAGAAATCTAAATGTATCCTTCTTGTAAAACATGAGAAATCTCAATGTATCCCTCTTGTAAAACATGAGAAATCTCAATGGCAGAATTATTGTATCGGCAGAATTATCGTATCGTATAATTATCGTATCCGAAAAACCATTAGTTTACGTCAAAACGAATAGACACTTTGAAACGAAGAGAACAGACGTTCCGAAAAACACGAAAATTTCCAAAATCACGAAAAAAAAGTCGATACGAAAAACAAAATGAAACGAAACGAAACAAAAATCGGCCGAAACGAGTCGAAACGAAAATTTACAAAATCCGAACGAACCGAATCGTACCGAAAAAAAATCGGTGCACAAGCCTACTACTGTATATTAACAGGGTTATCCAAAGAGCTCCGAATTGCTTGAGAAAGGTAACCGAACGCTGAAAATCAGCGTTCGGTTACCTTTCCTGGCCATTCGGCTATCCAGAGAGCAGGCAATTCGCCAAATCCTGGCGAATTGCCTTAACATACGGTGCCTGTTCGGTGCCTGTTCGAGGGCAGAGAAATCCCCATGAAAAGCACTGCTTCGGCTATTCAGAGAACGAAAACCAGCAGTGAAAGGTTCCCGAAATGCCCTGCCGTTCGGTGGTTTAATTCGGCAAGTTTATTCAGGAGAATCCCATAGGCTTCAATGTTAAAAATATTCCCATTTTAATTCAATATCTAATAAACCATTCATTATAAAATTCTGCAGTAAAGAGTCTCTTTATTTATATATTTTTTAGGATACTTTAATCATTTTTCAGAATTTTTATTTTTTTTTAAAGTCCGATTTTTTTTTTTTTTTTTTAAAGTTTACTTATTTTTTCTGTAACAGCCCTTTTTATTATCATTCCCTGGACCTCATATGTAAATTTCAGACATTTTCGCTCAGTAGTTTCTTTGCAAACAGCGTTTTATTTTCACAGATTCACACAAACTATTTTGCTAATTTATTCACCTCCCTCGTCTGCGGTCTCGGCTGCTTCGGCTGTGTGCGATCGGCTCCTGCTCGGGCTTTTTCCGTGGTTTTCGGCAGGTTAATCCAGATGTTTTTGTGGGTTTTCGGCGTGCATTCGCTGGGTTTTGCGGTGAGTTTTCGTCAGGTTTGCGGCAGCTTTTCCCTGCAATTCGGGGACCCTGCGGTGCTTGCTGAATACACCGCAGGGTCACCGAAATGGGATCGGCAAAAGGAACCGAATTGAAGAGAACGAAAAGTCACCGATCGTGCGGTGACTTTTCGAATCTCTTTGAATAACCCTGTATGTCTCCAACTGGATTTCTCATAGATCCCATAAATCTACTCCATTGGCCTCCACAAGGGTTTAAAAGATCTACAAAGTTTTATTGGTTTCACAAATTGCTATAGATGGTTCATGCAAATCTTTTCTTCCATTCTGGCCCCAGCCACAGTTCTAACTAAAAAAGGAGCTAATACTTATGATTGGACTTTTTTTGGGTCTTTTTTTTTCATTTCGGACAGTTGTTTTGTTTCGGTTTGTTTTGGTTCTGTGAATCAGTGATTCGGCGATCCGGATCAGTTGGTTTTCATTTTTATATATTATTTCATTTTTTATTGCTTATTTAAGAATGAGAAGTAGATTTTGCCCAGGGAGGAGGTGTAGATGGAAAAGAGCAGAGGACCAAGGACAGAGCCTTGAGGTACACCAACAGATAGAGGTAATGAGGAGGAGGAGTTACGAGCAAAGGACACACAGAAGGACCTGTTGGATAAATAGGAGTCAACCCAAGCAAGTGCAGTGTCACCGAGACCTACAGACCCTCAACTCTCTGGGTCTCGGTGACACTGCACTTGCTTGGGTTGACTCCTATTTATCCAACAGGTCCTTCTGTGTGTCCTTTGCTGGTAACTCCTCCTCCTCATTGCCTCTATCTGTTGGTGTACCTCAAGGCTCTGTCCTTCGTCCTCTGCTCTTTTCCATCTACACCTCCTCCCTGGGCAAAATCATCAACAGCTTTGGCTTTAATTACCACCTCTACGCTGATGACACTCAGATCTACCTCTCTACCCCTGATCTCTCTCCCCCTGTCCTTTCAAAAGTCAGTGACTGTTTATCTGGAATCTCGTCCTGGATGGCCTCCCACCACCTAAAGATCAACATGTCAAAGACTGAACTCCTACTTATTCCTCCCTCCAATGCCTCCCCACCTCCTGACTTCTCTATCACGGTGGAAGGTATCACCATCTCCCCATCAAACCAAGTTCGCTGTCTTGGAGTGACACTTGACTCTGCTCTTTCCTTCATCCCCCACATCAAGTCTCTTTCCTCCTCCTGCCGATACCAACTGCGTAATATTTCCAGAATTCGGCCATTTCTTACCGCTGTCACCACAAAACAACTCATACACGCCCTGGTAATCTCCCGACTCGACTATTGCAATAATCTCTTATCTGGCCTCCCTCTGTCCCGCCTCTCCCCCCTACAATCCATCCTGAACGCCTCCGCCAGGCTAATTCACCTCACCCGCCGCTCTGTTTCTGCCGCTCCCCTCTGCGAGTCCCTTCACTGGCTCCCCATCCACTGCAGAATTAAGTTCAAAATCCTTATCCTTGGGGGGCGTGGCCTGACTCCGTTCGATGGTGGACGTGTAGCGCCGGAGCTCCGCACGAGGGACCCACTAAAAGCGGGGAAAAGCGACGGTGAGAAAGCGCAGCTGAGACCCACGACCCGGGGAACTAGTGGAGCACAGTATGTCCTCCCGCAGCGGTAACAAAAAGGCGGGTTCCGCCGACTTTTTTGCTCCAAAGAGCCAGAAACAGCGCGGCCTTGGGGCCTCCCAAGATGGCGGCGGCTCATCCTCTTCATCCCCACGAGCATCTGCCTCCCCCCCGGAGGAGAGCTCGGGAATCGATGCGGTGACAGCCAAACTAGCACCTATGCTGACAGCTCTATCTGAGGCATTATCGACTCGACTAGATAGACATTAAAAAAGACATTAAAGAAATAGGAGACCGCACAGACAGATTGGAAACAAAGATGGCGGATTTTGCAGGGGCACATAACAACTTGACAGAACAGGTAGAGGATTTACAATCTCAACTTCTGGGGGCACTTACTAAAATTGCTGACTTGGAGGATAGATCACGTCGCCATAATCTGAAAGTAAGAGGAATTCCAGATTCGGTTTCAGCCCATAACCTACCTCATTATGTTACTGAACTATTTCAACATCTCCTGCCAGAAGCCACCTCAGATTCCCTCCTTTTTGATAGAATTCATCGGCTTCCTAAGCCTCCGTCAGCCCTGGCTAAGGCGCCTAAAGACGTCCTGCTCCGTCTTCACTACTATAAGCCTCGCGAGGACATACTACGTGCCCTGAGACACCCTGGGGCATTATCCCCAACCTACGATCACATTGCTATTTTCCCAGATCTGTCTCGAACTACCCTCCAACATCGTCGCAACTTTAAACCGGTGACGGCGGTGCTCCGGGAACACAGTATTGCATACAGATGGGGCTTCCCAACCAAATTGTTGATATCTCGCAATGGAATTTTCCACTCGGTGACTTCAGTATCGGAAGGCATACAAATCCTGAAAGACTGGGGAATGGAACCTAATACCCCTCCGTCACAGCGACAAGATCCTACACCACGTCTTGACCCTGAATGGCATAAGAAGAAAAAGTGATTCTCTTGCTTGCTCTGACATCCTATGACTATTACGGTTGCCACGGACTTTTGGCGGAGGAAGAATGCTCTCGGGACATTTCATCGTCTTTATGGTATCGTACTTCACTGAAGGTGACTCAGGGGTATTTTTTGCCTGTTTTTTCACACGCTTATGGGCATTCTCTGGGTTTCGGGCATGTGGGACCAGCTGGAGTTATTGGGTCCTGGCGTGCGCAGCACGGCGCAGCTTTTGGTTTCTCCATCTGGTCGCTTTGTTGGGCTTTCCTTTTTTGGCCTCCCACTCTCGCTCTTCACTAGAGGAGTATGAGAAGTACACCCGCTTCTCGGGGCTTCTCCAGAGAGGCTGTCCCTTTGGGACATGTATATAGGTTTATTGATACTTTTTTTTTGTTTTTTGCTTTTTTATGCTGCTTTCTTTGTTCTTCATCACCATTCACTGACTGCTCTCGCACACGCTCGGGCCGAGCTGCTTTCATTTTCCAGAATGTGAATTGGGGGCTCTTTTGGCCCAGGATCCGTATACAGTTTTTAATCCCAGTTTTATGAAACTTATGTCCTTCAATGTTAGGGGCTTAAATGCTCCATTTAAAAGACATGCATTATATTCAGAGATAAAAAGGGGAGACCCCGACTTGGTTTGTCTACAGGAGACACACTTTCGTAGATTGTCTCATCCGTTGTTACAGGTGCCTCGTTTTACCACGCAATTTCATGCTACGGGCCCCACCAAGTCGAGAGGGGTATCTATACTACTGCATGATAGAGTGACTTTACAACTTCACAGAAAATTTAGTGATCCGAAGGGCCGTTACCTTATTTTAGTGTGCACGATAAATCAGAAATTGTTCACTATATGCAATGTCTATAGTCCTAACTCATCTCAAATATCGTTTCTTAAACATGTATTGCTCAAAATGTTAACAGTATCAACTGGCGAGGTGATTGTGATGGGCGACTTTAATGCGTGTCCAGATCCGATTCTAGATAGGTCAGCCTCAACATACGCACACATTAGAAAACAGGGTCGAGAATTAACGGAACTTCTGTCTCATTTTAATTTATATGATGTATGGCGGGTTTTTCATCCAGGAGAAAAAGGATATACTTTATTTTCCCCACCTCATAATTCATACTCCAGAATAGACTTTTTTTGTACACGGGGCTCGTTACTGCCTTCTTTTCGAGGCTGCGACATCTCTAGCTTTACATTGTCAGATCATGCCCCAGTATTCTTGACATTAGCAGATGACTTTCAGGTGTTTAGCAGGCCTCCTTGGCGCCTCAACGACACTCTTCTGAGCGATCCAGAGATAATGTTGGACTTACAGACCACACTTGCCAATTACTTCCTGGAGAACAAAGATTCTTCATCAGATCCGACTATTCTCTGGAGAGCTCACAAGGCCATTATGAGAGGGGTGTGCATTAGATGGGCATCTATTAGGAAGAAACAATATGTATCGGATAGACTGGATTTACTGACCCATATAGACGCTCTGACCAAGGCTAACCAAACACACCCAGATCCACTTACGGCTCGGGAACTGGCTAAAGCGGGCGCGGACTTGACCGAACTAGACAGTAAAAAACA
The DNA here is from genome assembly GCA_009667805.1 of Leptobrachium leishanense. Classification (NCBI taxonomy): domain Eukaryota; kingdom Metazoa; phylum Chordata; class Amphibia; order Anura; family Megophryidae; genus Leptobrachium; species Leptobrachium leishanense. Next base: position 281,788,233 of record CM019066.1, read on the forward strand.
CTTTTATGCATTACAACGCCTTAGAGCGAACAGGTATTCAACCGCAAATAAGGTGGGACACTCGTTAGCGCTCCGACTACGTACTCTTCAGCAATCGACCAGAACTCCCTTTTTGTTCAATAGCCGAGGTGAAAGGATATATAAACCCCAAGATATAGTGAACGAATTTGCAAACTACTATCGGGCTCTCTATAATCTAGGAGACGGGACCACAGACACTGGCCCATCGTTATCGGACATACGCGGCTACTTAGAGTAAAATAAACTTACCTACTCTATCTCAGACACAACGTACGTCTTTGGCCTCTCCGATAACATGCGAGGAAATTGCGGCGGTGATTCAATCCTTACCTAAAGGCAAGGCTCCAGGCCCAGATGGGTTCACGTCCGGTTATTACAAAACTTTTCGCCAAGCGCTACTTCCCCATCTTCATGGTTTGTTTACCTCAGCGATGGATAGTGGAAACCTCCCTTCTGACCTACTTGATGCCGCCATAGTCACCCTACCCAAATTAGGTAAACCTCCTACTCTATGTCAAAACTTTAGACCCATATCCCTGATAAATGTAGACCTTAAAATTTACACTAAGATCCTGGCAAATCGCTTGGCATTGACTATCACGAGTTTGATTGGGATGGATCAGGTTGGATTTATTCCCGGCCGTCAAGGACCGGACAATACTCGTCGACTACTTAATCTCATTCAAGTGCTTGCATCGTCCTCTACGCCTGGCCTATTATCATTAGACGCGGAAAAGGCGTTTGACCGGGTACATTGGGGTTTTATGTTGGAGGTGATGGCCAAATTCTCTATCCCGCCTGAGTTTGTTAAGGGGGTTTTCTCGGTCTATACTTCCTCGACTGCCACGGTACGATTTGCGGGCTTCCATTCTCAAGCATTCCCTATCACGAATAGCACACGACAGGGCTGCCCGTTATCCCTGCTATTGTACGCGCTAGTTTTAGAACCTCTTGCTCAAATGATCAGGCAGTCCAGTGACGTACGGGGTATAGAGGTGGGTCCACAGACACACAAATTAAATCTTTTTGCAGACGACATTCTCCTTACATTAACGTCCCCTAAATCTTCCTTAGAGGCTCTTAATCGAATATTGACTGAATATGGCAAATTATCATATCATAAGGTTAATTTCTCTAAGACTCAAGCGTTGCCGGCGAACATACCTGATGACGTTCTGACTGCACTAAAGCAGGAATTTTCATTTGATTGGAGAACTAAATTTCTCTCGTATTTAGGAATAAAACTCGCTCTCTCGCCCCATATCTTATTCGATGTCAATTATGGGAAACTGTTAATAGAAATTAAAACCTTACTGCGGACTTGGCACCCACGACGACTATCGTGGCTTGGTCGCATAGCGGCGGTGAAAATGACGATACTCCTGAAAAATTTGTATGTTTTTCGAGCCCTACCTATTTTTACCCCCCGAGCGTAATTTTCTTCTCTGCAGAGAGCGGTTAATTCCTTTATATGGAACTATCGGCGCCCCAGAATTAAATTCCCTATTCTTTCGCGCCGGATTGAGGGGGGTGGACTAGGCATAGCGGACTTTGTAAAATATAGCCGGGCTGTTCATGTTGCAGCGATGATAACATGCCTGGGTTACGCTTCCCGCCCCAATGGGCAGTTATGGAGGCCATCGCTCTGAACCCTCATGATTTAAGAGTGTTGTTATGGGTTCCTCCTACGAATAGACCGAGAGGGATGTTTTCTTCTCTGTTTATTACGACGAAACTGTCCCTGAGAATATGGGACAGTATGTTCCTGCGGATATCGGGGACGGGTCCCATATCGAGAGCGGCACCACTGAAGAGGTTTCAGTATATCCTTCCACATTTTAATGCGCGACGTTGGTCAACGAAAGGGGTCATCAATCTATGCCAATTAACAGATAAATGTGGGGTACTGGATTTTGCGTCGGTGCAATCTAAATTTCACCTGAATGACACTTATTTCCTATCTTATTGCCAATTGCACTCATACTTGAGGACTCAGGGATTCACAGCCTTTTACTCGATCCATAAACCGGCCTTGACATTGATTGAGTCCCTGGGTGTCTCCCAGTTGTTACCAAAGGGCCTAATCTCAATCGGCCTCAACGCAATTATGTCGGACAAGGAATTACCCTTGTGGCGATATCATACTGCGTGGGAAAAAGATTTGGAACGTACCATTGAGCCAGAATTGTGGGCATCTGTGTTCCGTAGAGATGTGGGGGTGTCTAGAAATGCGACGCTTCTTGAAACAAGTAGGAAAGTTCTTTACCGGTGGTACTGGACACCGGATAGAACGTCTAAATTCGCTCCATCCTTATCTTCAGCGTGTTGGAGATGTGGGTCACAGACAGGTACTTACACACACATTTGGTGGCACTGCCCGTTCCTACTTCCTTTTTGGACTCTGGTGGTGGAGTTTGCTACAGCAGTAGTGAGCACCCCTATTCCTATGGATCCTGGATTCGTATTGTTGGGATTGGGGGGCCCCAAGTTAACTAGGCAACAGAGCAGAATGACGTTTCATATTATGTCCACCGCATTACTGCTGATAGCACAGCGATGGAAATCAGATACGGTCCCCTCTATAGGGCTCATTAAGACGTACATGACAAGAGATAGGAACTATGACAGGATGGCTATAGAGTTTTTCCCTGTGACCCCTCCTAAACAGGATCCATGGGAACTGTGGGACATATACCTCGTGAAACAGTGTGTACCTAGAGGGGTAAACGGGCTCATTGACAGGGAAGGTGAAAACGTACTGGAGGAGGCTGAGAGATCTTGCTAATATACGAGCTAAGGCCTAGGATATCGGGAGCCAGAACTCTGAATGTAAATGGTATGCAATGGTTGTTAATTTATATGTGATGGTGATGTCCCCCCCCTTATTTTTTTTTTTAAATTTATTTATTATTTTTTGGTTTTCTTCTTTTCCTCCCCGCCTCATTTCGATATTGTATTATCAAACACGTTTGCCTCTCCTCCCCTATCTTTTTTTCTGTACCCCATTTGACTTCATTTAAATAAAAAAATTCAAATTTAAAAAAAAATCCTTATCCTTACCTACAAAACCCTCACTAACTCAGCTCCCCACTACCTGTCCTCACTAATCACCAAATACACCCCAGCCCGCTCCCTAAGGTCAAACAGTGACCTGCGCCTAGCTTCTCCCCGCATCACCTCTTCCCATGATAGACTGCAGGATTTCTCACGCGCAGCCCCCACTCTCTGGAACGCTCTCCTCGTACTGTCAGACTTTCCCCTAACTTCTCTTCCTTCAAACGCTCCCTTAAAACATTCCTATTTAGGGAAGCCTACCACCCAACTCACTGACGCAACCATCAATCACTCTCACCTTACAGTCCTCTCCTCCTGTTTCCAACCCCAACCCTCCTAGATTGTGAGTTCCTACGGGAATAGGGCCCTCATCTCCTCCTGTACTGTTTGTCAATTGTTGTTCAATGTAACCCTGTCTATACTGTGCTTATTGTACAGCGCTGCGGAATATGCTGGCGCTTTATAAATAAAGAATAATAATAATAATAATTACTACCAATAGAATGAAAGTTTCTTTACTTATTTATTTTTTTAGGATTTTAGGCATTTTTTGGGTGAAAGTTTAGGTTTCCTAACTTTTTTTAAAGAAGGCTTTTTAACTCATAGGTTTCAATGCAGCATATGAATTCACACACTGCTGGGAAGCGCCTCTCTGCGGTATAATTAATGCAGCATATGAATCCACACACTGCCGGGCAGCGCCTCTGCAGTATAATTAATGCAGCATTTGAATCCGCACACAGGGCCGGCGCTGCCTCTAGGCGAGCTAGACGGCCGCCTAGAGTGCAGTGCCCGCCTAGGGTGCAGCCGGGCCCAACCACCATAAAAAATAAACTTGTGTGGCGCTGGTTCCTCTCCCGACGCGAACGGCCAACCACGTGACCAGCGCACGAGATCCTCTCGGGAGACCTATGCGCTGTTCAGGTGGTTTCCGGCGAGCGGCCAAGCTGCATGTCAGTGGCCGCTCGCTTCCTCGGGAGAAGACGCCGGCGGAGCCAGGTGAGAGCTGGGGGCACTTTATACCCAAGAGCTGGGGGACAATATATACCCAAGAGCTGGGGGCACTATATACCCAAGAGCTGGGGGCATATATACCCAAAAGCTGGGGGCACTATATACCCAAGAGCTGGGGGCAATATATATCCAAGAGCTGGGGACAATATATACCCAAGAGCAGGGGGACAATATATACCCAAGAGCTGGGGGCAATATATACCCATGAGTCTGAGCTGGGGGGCAATCTATATAGCCATGTGAGCTGGGGGCAATATATATACCCATGTGAACTGGGGGGCAATATATATATCCAAGTGAGCTGGGGGCAATATATATACCCATGTGAGCTGGGGGGAATATATATATCCATGTGAGCTGGGGGCAATATATATACCCATGTGCGCTGGGGGCAATATATACCCATGCGTGCTGGGGCAATATATATCCATGTGTGCTGGGGCAATTCCCATGTGTGCTGGGGCAATACATACATACAGCCCATGTGAGCTGGAAGCAGTAATGTGCAGTGTTTATGAGGGTATCACAGAGCTCCACAGTAATGTGCAGTGTATTTTGGGGGGAGGCGCAAGTAGCTGGTCTTGCCTAGGGTGCAAAATAGTCTAGCATAGACTAACAGGACAGAGACTGAGCTAAAAAGGGAGCTGGACACTGGGTGCACTAAACATGGCATAGAGACAAAGGAGCGACACAAAATGAGAGCTGACTCGGAGAACCAGTAGGAAGACTGAGGATAGTGGGCAATGTAGTAGTAGGGAACTGACCACAGCGGAACCTAGAGACACAGAGAGAAACAATAGACAGAGAAGAGGCGTGGATGGGCAAAGGCAAGATAGGGGGCTGGAGCACTTTGGTGCGCTTCGGCAATTCCATTTCACCGGCCCTGCAGTGAATTCACTATTCACCGCAGGGTCACCAAAGTGTGGCTAACATGGAGTCGCCGCTGAACTTTTAAGATCTTTTAAAATATAATAAAAACGTCTGTTACAGAATAAAAAGAAAACCATTATTTTATTTTTTTTTTAAAAATGGGAATCAAAAGTTTGGTTTAAAAAATATAAAAAAATACAAAAATTTGTTCCCAAAAATAAACGGTTTAATAAAATAAAAACAATATTTTTTTTACATTGAATCCTATGGAATTTGCCTGTTTAATCCTGTCGAACGGAATCACCAAAAATCAGGTAATTTCCCTGAGACTTCGGTGCAGTTTGGCGTTGTTTGAACAGTTTAACCGTTTACTTCTCTATGGGACAATTTCGCTGCCGCTGAAGGTCGCCGATCTGCACAGTATTTTGCTGATAATTCGCCAGTATTTGGCAAATTGACAATTTAGTGAATAGACGAACTGCCACCAAATTGCACTGTGCGGTGACATTCACCTTACTGAATAACCCTTTAGTTGTTTGTTTACACAGATCGTTGTATGTTTATATATTAGCAAGCACCACTTGTGAATATTAAGATTGTGTGCTACATTGGATTCCAGGGCCCTATCATGCACTGGTATCTCAAGCTGGCACACAGTCAAAGCCTTAGGACAAAAAAAAACAATATACAGATAACGCAACACCAGGTTTTTTAAAAGATCTTCTAAATCCTGGTGCTGTGTTATCTCTATATTGTTTGTTTTATACCAGATGGATTGCGGATTCCTATGATTACGCACTCAGGTTGAAGAAAATACAGAGTGCTGTTTTCTATATTGCTTGTTTGTAAAGCCTCAGAACAGACAGGTAATATATGGCAGGCCAGTTAAGTAGAATCTTCCAGTGTAATGAGCTTCCATGAAAATAACGATAGGGAGAGTGCTATAATAGAAGCAGAACCAACAGGACTCATGAGATGTTGCCTCCGTTTCCTTTGGCTTCTGGACACTTACCATCCATCCCCATTAGTGTGTATTATGTAGATTTGCCACTGCAGCTCCACAACCACCGGCCGATCATACATTGACTATTTGTGCAGCAAATCGAACGACTTTCCAAATACCAAGGTGCTGTTCCTCAAAACTTGATGATCACCAACTCAAAGTCTAACAAGTTTATGTGGTTGTCTGCTGAACACTCAAAAGTGTTGAGAACTGTGAATATGTTACTTATGTGCTCCAGGCAAGTCACAAAGAAAATGCCATGGTAGACTAGTGCACTAGTTCTATCAAGGTTATAAATGACAACATGATTCACGTAAGCACATGCATCGACAGTGCTTAAAAGAACAGTTGCTCTGACATGTATTTTGGAGTGGATCCAAATTTGTGACAACCTATTGAACACATGGCATTAGTCATAGTCATACAGTAGCTATTTCATCAGACGAGGTCAAGAAGGCACCAATAGATCATTCTGTTTGTTAAATTTTAAACACCAGGACATGTTTAAGGGTGTCGCGAATGGACCGAAACGGTTCAGGAGGCAAGAGAATTTTATTTCTAACCTATGCAATCGAAATTAACAGGGTTATTCAGAGAGCGTGAAAAGCAGGAGAATGACTGGAGAATGAAAAATTCTAGGTCAAAATAGCCGATTTGGAAAGTGAGATGAAAGGGAGAATTTTTCTGGTTTGGCTATTTTGACCTAGAATTTTTCATTCTCCAGTCATTCTCCAGTCATTCTCCTGCTTTTCACGCTCTCTGAATAACCCTGTAAATTCCTGATTTAAACTGTGCATGAAAGATACATATTGGATTAGAAAAACAAACAGAAAATTAATTCATTTCAAAGTTTACTTAGAGTCTGGTGCAAATTTTACAGTAATAAATTTGTGTATTAAGAGTGAAAACCTGTATATAATACTATATTAATACTTACCTCTCATCCTTCGACGAGAAGTGCGGCCTAATCCACCGCTTCTGGCCGCCAGGAGCGGAGTGAGACTGGGGAAAAAAGTCCCCAGTCTCCCTCCGCGAACACTCCGCTGACCAGCAGGATCTAACGAGAGGCGAAATGCTGCCAGTCATGTGACCCGGCAGCAGAAGCCTCTATGGGTCATATCACAACTAGAACGCAAACAACAGCCTTTGAGCGGTTTTGCATAAAGGCTCGAGTGCTGTGCTTAATTTTAACTTGACCTATTCCATCCGAGAAGCAAGCTCAGCTTGTGTCTCAGATGTAGCGCCTGGTTATGTCTCCTATACTTTGTATGAGAGATGTTAATGTGCACCTAGCAGATGAGGAATGAGCTATTCCAACCAGCTTTTTCTTCATCTGCGTCTGCCATTATTCTGAAAAGAATAACTTTTCTCAAAGGCTGGTGTTAAGTGATTGTGCTTCAGCACTACATCTATACCCAGCAAAACATCCCAAACAACAAATAGTTCCCAGTAAGACAATTTCTGTATTTCTGGCATGACAGAGGAACAGAGCAGGTGATTCCTGTTACATCTGGTGTCCGATTTGTGGCACCACTAAGGCCGGGTGCACACTAGGCATTTTTTTCTGCGCACTAGCGCTCGTTAAAACACACTTACCGCGTTCCGTAGCAGCGTTGTGATGCTGCGGACGGGGCCGGTCACATCCTCACCGTCGATGCGCGTCGACGGGGCTGCATAGGAGGATCGCGCTTTGGGGGTGGGGCAGGTGGGTGTCGAGTGGACGTCGACGTCGGAAATGCGTTTTAACGAGCGCTAGTGTGCAGAAAAAAACGCATAGTGTGCCCCCGGCCTTAACGTGAGTTCAAACCCATTCATTCCATTTATGCATTACCTATACTGGTTGCACTATCAGGGTTATTCAGATGGAAATGAAAAGCAGGAGCATGGGTGGAGAAGTGAAAATTCGAGGTCAAAATAGCCGATTTGGAAAGTGAGATAATTTTTCTGGTTTGGCTATTTTGACCTTGAATTTTCACTTTTCCAGCCATTCTCCTTGTTTTGACCTCTCTCTGAATAACCCTGTATATTTGCTTTTATGTTTCTTTTGAGGCATGAACACGATTGAAAGCATAAAAAAGATAAGAAATCAAATTCTGCTATCTTTGTTTGAAGGAAGCGCTGTTCTCACCACACTATCTCCAAGCCTAAAATTAAATCTGTTAAATATTAGCCAATTACAACAGAAAAAAGAAGTTCCGAAGTTCATCAGAAGCGCAAATTTCTACCAGAAATTCATTAAAGTATTCTCTGTCATAACCCAACCACTTGCCAACCTTACGAAGGAAAATCTTCACTTCATTTGGGATCAGGAAACATCGTAATCCTTCAAACTTCAACAAAAGGTTCACTTCAGTCCTTATATATTAACAACTTCCTAATTCTGAATATCAATATACTGTTCATGTAGACACAATTGATATTGAGGCCACACTTTCTCAAAACAAAATCATTCCAGTCTTTTTTATCTTGTCACCTACTTCATTTTATTACTCTGTATTTCTGTAACGACTAACATTTCAATGTTGTTGAACCCAGGACATACTTGAAAACGAGAGAAATCTCAATGTATCCTTCCTGGTAAAATCCTTTATAAATAAATAAATCTATAGTGTTGGGGAAAAGGAGTGATTGTCAATCAAACCTGCCTTCGGTGAATGGTGACACCTATTTGAAATCTGTAAATACCTTTTTCTTATTATAAAAGATTATAAAAATCTTAAACACCTCAAGACAACAGGAAATGACTCTCTTCCAACTTAGCCCAAGGGGGGTCTGTATCTTTATGGTTTGACTTCCACATTGTATATCGTCTGGGAAAAGATCATGGAAAGGTCGATGCCCCATCCAGAGCTCTTCAGTATGAAACTTTGAATTCCAACAACTCTATTTTTTAACCTACACATTTCATCACCTTAAGTCCTTCAAGGCTGAACTCATATGTGAATCAAGAAACCTCACCTCCTTCTCAACTTCACCTAAACAGCATCAATGGGATGTTTATAAATGATTCAGTATTATTAATACCTGAGCCCCTTAGAAATTAAGTCCTTAAAATGATCCATGATTTACCTCTCAACTGTCATCCTGGATTAATCAAAACTGTGCACCTATTGCAGAGGATATCCCATAAATAAGTAGCCAACTTATGTCCGACTTTGTTAATGGTGACTAAAAAAGTTGGTTGAGTACATTAAATAGTTGAACAGCTTTAAAGATCAACAATGCCATTGGTTGAAGTGAAAATCATCAATGTGTATTGAATACACGTTCGCCACAATTTCGATATATTAAAGCTACAAAGAACAGCATTGGCATAGTTTAATCAAAAAGTGTAGCGTTAGGGTTACATTTATGGTTAGGGTTAATATTAGGGCTAGAGTTAGTAAAAATTGCAACCTTTAATCAGACTACCGACATTCCCAGACTTTTACTGGAATATCCCCTAAAGAATATGTCTGGCTTCATGGAATATCTGAAAACTTCATTATGGTCCCTGGGGTTGGTTAGTTTACTTCACAATTTCAGACATCTATGTAATAATTCGTGAGTAATTTCAAAGTTATAACCTCACTTCACCTCCGGACTAAGTGGCAAACAAAAAATGTCAATACTGTTCATGAACAATGCCTTGAACAAACTGTATGTCTCCTCAAGGAAAGTGAAGTACTCTGCTCCCACACACTGAGTTTACACACAATAATGCTCCTAATTCCTCCATTAAACAATCTCCATTCTATGCAAAATACAGATACCACCCCAATTGTTTATCAGTCAACATCTCTGTTACTGATGGCTGGCAGTGGCAACGTTAAAAGGATTTTGGTTCTGTGGATCGCCCTTCCAGATTTGGTCATTAGTGTGGACATTGTGGATTCAGGACTTTGGTAAATGCTATTGAATTAGTCAGTCTTTCTGCCCTGAATATAAACTATTGTAATAGTATATAATATATATTCCTACTATCATTGCAAGGATTTCAAAACATAACATTCTCAGACACACACTCCTCCTTTAATTGAGTTTGGCAAATAGCCAAAAATATACACATTTTTAATAAATCTGAAATTACCTGAGCTGCCTTACTGCTTGTGTCACTCAATATTTGGCACAGCTGTCTACAAGGCTCCCCTCAGACATCTTGGGCCCACTTACCGAACCAATGGTTGGGTCTGGTCTGATTAGACAACTATGCCAACCAGTGGCGTAACTAGAAACCTGAGGGCCCCGGTGCAAGAATCCATGAAGGGCCCCCCCAACCCCCCCAAAAAAGATCCATATTTTTACCTTTTTTTTTTCTGCAATATAAAAAAGATAGTATTGCCCCCAGCTCACATGGACATATATTGCCCCCAGCTCACATGGAAATATATTGCCCCAAGACCACACATGGATATATTGCCCCCAGGCCACACATGGATATATTGCCCCAGCTCACACATGGATATTTTTGCCCCCAGCTCATGGAAATACTGCCCCAACACATGGATATACTGCCCCAGCTCATGGATATACTGCCCCAGCACATGGATATACTGCCCCAGCTCATGGATATACTGCCCCAGCTCATGGATATACTGCCCCAGCTCTGCCCCCCCAGCTCATGGATATATTGTCCCAGCTCTGCCCCCCAGCTCATGGATATATTGCCCCAGCTCTGCCCCCCAGCTCATGGATATATTGCCCCAGCTCTGCCCCCCCAGCTCATGGATATATTGCCCCAGCTCTGCCCCCCCAGCTCATGGATATATTGCCCCAGCTCTGCCCCCCAGCTCATGGATATATTGCCCCAGCTCTGCCCCCCAGCTCATGGATATATTGCCCCAGCTCTGCCCCCAGCTCATGGATATACTGCCCCAGCTCTGCCCCCCCAGCTCATGGATATACTGCCCCAGCTCTGCCCCCAGCTCATGGATATACTGCCCCAGCTCTGCCCCCCAGCTCATGGATATACTGCCCCAGCTCTGCCCCCCAGCTCATGGATATATTGCCCCAGCTCTGCCCCCCAGCTCATGGATATACTGCCCCAGCTCTGCCCCCCAGCTCATGGATATATTGCCCCAGCTCTGCCCCCCCAGCTCATGGATATATTGCCCCAGCTCTGCCCCCCAGCTCATGGATATACTGCCCCAGCTCTGCCCCCCAGCTCATGGATATATTGCCCCAGCTCTGCCCCCCCAGCTCATGGATATATTGCCCCAGCTCTGCCCCCCCAGCTCATGGATATACTGCCCCAGCTCTGCCCCCCCGGCTCATGGATATACTGCCCCAGCTCTGCCCCCCCAGCTCATGGATATATTGCCCCAGCTCTGCCCCCAGCTCATGGATATATTGCCCCAGCTCTGCCCCCCAGCTCATGGATATATTGCCCCAGCTCTGCCCCCCCAGCTCATGGATATATTGCCCCAGCTCTGCCCCCCAGCTCATGGATATATTGCCCCAGCTCTGCCCCCCAGCTCATGGATATATTGCCCCAGCTCTGCCCCCCAGCTCATGGATATACTGCCCCCAACCCAGCTCTTACCTGCTCTGCTGGCCCCAGGCCCAGGGCAGGCTCCGTCGGCGTCTTCTCCTCCTTGGTGAGCGGCCGCTGGAAACATCCAGCTTAGCCGCTCGCCGGAAACCACCTGATCAGCGCGAGGTCTCGTGCGCTGGTCAGGTGGTTTCTCTCCCACGTGAGCGGCCAAGCTGCATGTCAGCGGCCGCTCGCGTAGGGAGAGGGACGGCCAGCGCGCGGTCACAGATTCTGGCGCTTTTTGCCGGAATCTGGCGGCGGCGCTGGGCCCCCCTCCAGTGGCGGAATGCCAGGGCCCGGTCGCAACTGCGACCGCTGCGACCCTGGTACTTCCGCCACTGATGCCAACAACCAATTGAAGGTTAGAGCAGGGAACTCTTCTCCACAGGCGCGTTCAGTTCCTCAGCCACTGCAAGTACTAAACGCTGGGATAAGACGAATGCAGTGCGAATGTGTGTTGAGCTGCATTTTCTTACGGCCGTAGTAGCAGCAAATGACGTCCAATGACGGCCAATATACGAAGTACGACTGCACGAAAGTTCGGCGGTGCAATGCAAGCGACAAACGAACGTATTTTTTCGAGAACGTGGAACCGCTAGTACTGATGCACAGAGTGCGCTGCGTCGGCATAGCGGCGTGTGTGCGTGATTAGCAGACACCAGACGCTGCACATGTCTGACCTACATCTCGTCCATTTATTTTTTATAGCTCCTTCAAAAAATACGGCTGAAATCGCACATCGTATGACTGCTATCGCGTCTTCCGTGAAAAAATGCATTCGGACGCATCAACGCACTTTTTGACGGTAGACGTGAAAAATGCGTTTGTCTGACCCTAGCCTTAGTTAGCAAATTGGCACTGAACACTGTGCTGCAATTCAGCACACAGCGCTGCTAACGTAGCACTTGCAGCAGAGTGCTGAAGAGTAGCTGAGTGTGACGTGGGAAAGATGGCCGCTTCCACGGAGCAAATAATCCAATAAGGAAATGTTCAGTTTGAGGTTTCGGTGGACCAAAACACCAAATATTTATCTGAACATGGTAAACATTAACACTAAAGTGGTAATAATATGAATAGCAGTGGATATTGCAGAAACAGCACCTTTCATTAAGCAATCCTCTGCCCTTTCACTTCAATATTCACAGCCAAAGCGTTCAGTGAGACTGCTGCAGCAAACTGAACTGCTTCAATGTAGCAATTCAGCAGCTGCTGAGGAACTGAACAGGCTTCAGTTCAATGCATCCTTGATACAGATCCTCGCTACAATGTCCACATTTCAGTTTGTCTCCACCCTCTATTACCTTCTATATTGTCTTCCTCCTGCTAGTATGTAGGTTGCTTCCTCAGACTCGGGATGGCAGAGGCCGGAAAAGGAGCAGGGCCCTTACCCAAGTAGGGCCATGGCCCATATTACATAGTTGGTGCTAACTTAACCAGAGCTGTTGTTAATTTATCAGAGCCATTATAGCCTATGGAGCTGTTAAGTTAACAACAGCTCTGGTTAAGTTAGTACCAACTTTGCAATATGGCCCGTAGTGTGGCTCTGTGATACTCGACCACGCTCCCATGAGGAAATACAAGAATGCATATGACATCTCATGAGAGTGAGGCCGAGATACACAGAGCTGTATGTCATGGTCAAAAGAACACAAACCCTGCTTCCAACTCATAACTGGTCGCTTCCCTCAGCCTGTGTACTCACATACAAGGGCGTACCTAGGGGGGGCGGCCCGCACCACCCCCTAGGGTGACACAAAAAAAATATTATTTTTTTTTACTTTTACAAAGTATTTTACCAGGAAGGATACATTGAGATTTCACAAATTTTCAAGTATGTCCTGGGTAGGCAAGACCTAGGCTTTCACTTTCCAGGGGGCAGCAAAAAACCTCACCACTAAATGGGTTACTCACAGAGCACCGACATGACGCCAACATTTTGGTGTTCTGTTGTTCCCTGCACTTCGGGGAATAAAATTTCCCCACCCTGCAGTGAATTCACCATTCACCGCAGGGTCCCCAAAGTGCATGGAGTCGGCCGCTGAACGCTGAATGACGCCACCACAAACCGGTGGCCTGCTGTTTTCAAAAAAACTACTGAATGAAAATGTCTGGAATTTACCTATAAGATCCTATGATTGATAATAAAAAGTTTTTACAGAAAAATGAAAAACCGCTATTAAAAAAGGGGGGGGGGATTTTGTGGAAAACCAATTTGAAAAATGACTAAAGGGTACTAAAAAAAAGTCAATAAATAAAGACTTTTTACTGCAGATTAAAATAATAAATGGTTTATTAGATATTGCATAAAAATGGGAAATTTTTTAACATTGAAACCTATGGGGTTCACCTGAATAAACCTGCTGAATGAAACCACCGAACATCAGGGCATTTCACTGCCATTTCTCTGCTGTTTGGTGTTCTCTGAATAGATTAACCATTACTTCTCTATGGGGATTTGCACTGCCTTCAAACAGCACCGTACTTGCTGGCAGTTCGCCAAACTTGTGTGTGAGCATATCACAGAGCAGTGGTGTACTTAGCGTAGTGGTGGGGGGCAGGCCGCCCCAGGTACCAGTGATTATTGGGGTGTCCTTAGGGGGTACTAGGATGTGCCACTGTCACTGTGTGTCAGCTTTGAGCTGTGTTCTCAAACAACGAGCACCGGGGCAGGGCGTTTGCATAAGGAATAAAATAGAATAGAATAAAAATCCCCTCTCCTCCCTCCATAGCTCCTCCCCTGCCCCGCAGCAGCTCTAGGAGAGGGGGATGTGATTTGTGTGCAGACAGAGAAGATGACAGTAAATGGCAGGTAAAGGGGGGGGGGGTAGCAGCAGAATATGAAGCCCTGTCTGCTTACTGCTGTTTAAAGTGGACCTTTCCTTAACCAGCACTGAAGTGATCAGAAATTTGTCATTGAGCTGCCTGTCTCTTGGTGAGGTCCTGCATAGAGGGGGCCAGGCAGCATTCACTGCATCACCAGTGAATAGGCAGTCCAGGGCAAACAGGGACAGGGAAGAGGGAGCCTTAAAAAAATGAAAAAGTAAATAAAAAAATACCATAGCAGCATTTTATACCTGCAAAACACACACCCATTCTCTGCTCAGCAACTCCAATCCACAAAATCAGCCTCCCAGCACATACACACAACTCCCATCACACAAAACCAGCCACACACAACTCCCACCACACAAAACCAGCCACCCACACACACAACTCCCATCACACAAAACCAGCCACACACACACACACAACTCCCATCACCCAAAAACAGCCACCCACACACAACTCCCAACACACAAAACCAGCCACCCATACAACTCCATCACACAAAACCAACCAACCCACAACCCCCATCCCACACCAGCCACCAACACACAACCCAGCCACCAACACACAACTCCTATCACACAAAACAAGCCACCAACTCCCATCAATAAAACAAGCCACATGTGTACTTTTGTTCATAGCATGAGGATTGATATGTTGTGAGTTTGTAAAATCACTTAAAAATAACAAATCTACACTCGCCTCTTATTGCACAGCACAGAGGACACATGATCCACCATCGGCAGATTAATAATATATCATTATTATATGTATACATCATGTCCTGCCAGAATGCTATGACTAAAAGTATTTTTGAAACCATTAAAAAAGTGCGTGTGATTTTTTTTTCATTTAAAGTGGGGGGTGCCAAATATAGGATCCGCCCCGGGTGCCAAATGTTCTAGGTACGCCCCTGCTCACATAATTTTGTTATGTGCGCTCCAGGCAAAATCGATATGTGCACACGCCATAGAGGGAACGAGGTTGGTTGCATCTCTTAGATTTTGCATACTTCACTAACAGGAGGCCCCTAGGATTGTGGGGCACCAGGGATTTTCCCCATTGCGCCCATTCTTTAAGTTGGCTTTGTCTTGATGTTAACCATTTCTCCACCTGTCAATAATATCTCATTTTGGGTAATATCCATTCCTGTTGGGTGGTGAAGAAGCTGTGAATAAATGTCAGGTTTATTTCTCCTAAATCTTACTGACCAGGAAGTTAAGAAAGTACAACGAGAGCGAAGAAATGCAACAAATGACGTGAATTTACTTATGTCAACTGTTTTGTGTTTTTTTTTTTAAATATAAGGACACATCGTATACATTCAAAGCACACAAATAACATCCATCATGGTGTTCTATTACCTATAGTCTGGTCCTTAGGGGTTAAGGATGCCTTACTGAGCAGTAGCACGTGTTTGCTCCCGGCTAAAAGAAATAGTTTGCCACCCTTACTAGTAACTGTAAGATGCATAATGTATTATTCTTTTGTAGAAGCTGACAGATGGAAATGCAGCACAATAAGAAGAAGATTGTCTGAATAAAAGGGCAGCTGGTGCACAGACAATAGCCAACCTCTGTTTGGCAATGTAATGATGACTGATTTTCCTTGACGCTCCTAACTTCACAATGTTTACACTCAGACATTTACTGTGCATGTTTGCCAATAATACACCGCACCCGCCAAACTCAAGGCAGGAGGAATATATTGAATACATAGAGTGTCCTGATTGACACATACATTAAAGGGGTTATTCAGAGACATTTCGGTGCTCTCTCGTTCCCCGCAGTTCCCTGTAACTCGGGGAATCAAAGTTCCCAGCCCTGCAGTGAATTCAGAGTGCAGGGAAAACCTATTGAAAACCTGCTGAAAAACCGCCAAACACCCGCCAAAATCCCACCGAAAACCCACAGGAACCACCGCAAAATACACGCCAAACACGTCGGAGAAATCTAACGAGCCGTCGAACACAGGGCAGACCAGCTGCTGGGAAAAGCCGACAAACTGGCAAACAGGGTAAAAAAAAAAAAGATTTGAAAGTGTGAAAATTGAAACGCTGTTTGCAAAAAAACTACGAAAATGCCTGGAATTTACATATAAGGTCCTATGAATGATAATAAAAAGTTCTCTTACAGAAAAATAAAGAGACTTTTTACTGCAGAATAAAATAATAAATGGTTTATTAGATATTGTATTAAAACAGGAATACTTTTAACATTGAAGCCTATGGGATTCGCAACTTTTCTCTGCTGTTCGGTGTTCTCTGAATAAATTAACCATTGCTTCTCTATGTGGGATTTCACTGCCTTCGAACAGCATCGTACTTGCTGGTAGTTCACCAAAATTTGGCGAACTGCCTGCGCTCTGAGTAGCCGAATGGCCCCAAAATGGCATCGTACAGGGAAATTCACTGTTCGGTGACATTTCGGGGCCAGATCAGCTCTCTGAATAATCCCTATAGTCAAACTTTTAATTTCAAATCTACAAAGTGGTTTAGAAATCTGACAGCATCTGTTGTGTACTGGTGAACCCTAAACCATTTAAATCAGGGGTGATGTTTTGGAACTATATCTCCCATGATGCTCTGCCACTCATTAGGTTGACTGAGCATCATGAAAAATGTAGCTCCAGAAGATCTGGAGGTTCAAGGTTGCTGAACCCGGATTTAAATCATAATCATATGAAACTTGTTGTCAAAGGGATTTATCATCAGCGTTCCTAAACAGCATATAATAACTTCCTCCTCCTGGACTCAGCTAAGAAATTTCTGCCGATCTTTGCACAACCAGTGATACTCATGGGAGAGCTCAGTGGTGTTGGATGTTGCCCTGGACATGTGTCAACATTAATGAGGAAAAGAGTACCTAAGCATGTGCTGCTAAGGAGTCAAAAGGGGGAAAACAGAATGAAGAGATCAGGTCACGTTAATTGGATTTGGGAGAAAAGGTTTAATTGTTCATTCTGAAGAACAGCACATGGCACCATGTAGAATGTCAGGGCTGTTTGCTTGGTGCTGTCAGCAACCTTGACTCTCTAAATATTTTGGAACTACATCCCCCATGATGCTCAGTCACTCTAATTAGTAGCTGAGAATTATGAGAGATATACTTCCATAACATCAGGAGGGCCACGGTTGCTGACCCTTGCTATAGGAGATGCATTTGAGGTATTTAAAGTGTTGCTGTACCACATTTTATAACAAGTGTAGAAATCATGCAATAAATACCAGTATGTTTGCTATTACAATACGGTGGGTACCAGGTACTAGAAAATCACACACATACGTATTTAAGCAATAATTACTACGGTTTTCCTTTAGGTTTAGGAAGAATTTATTAATTACATAGCGAGCTGCTAGTGCGTTTCGAAATGTTGTCACTATATTGAAAAATAAATTCAATAAAACACGATCATGCTGGCATATTAGCTGAACTCGTGCAGATATTCAGGGCAAAATATCCTTATGTTTTTCAAGGTGGTTTTGATCTTTAGCACATTAAGAGACATTACTGTGTTTTTAAAATTAAGCTATAATGATTCCAGTCTGGTAAAATAAGTATATTGGCAACTGAAATGATTTACTTACAGGGTAATCCAAAGAGATTCGAAAAGTCACCGCACGTTCGGTGACTTTTCGTTCTCTTCAATTCGGTTCCTTTTGCCGATTGCATTTCGGTGACCCTGCGGTGTATTCAGCAATTACCACAGGGTCCCCGAATTGCAGGGAAAAGCTGCCGTAAACCCACCGAAAACTAACCGAATGCACGCTGAAAACAAGCAAAAACATCTGGATTAACCTTTGAAAAAGACGAACAGGAGCCGAACAGGAGCCGAACATGAGCCGAATCACACAGAGCCGAAGCAGCTGTGACGTAGAGGAGGCAGTGAATAAATTAGAAAAACCATTTGTATGAATCTGGGAAAAAGAAACGCTGTTTGCAAAGAAACTACTGAGCGAAAATGTCTGAAATTTTCACAGGAGGTCCAGGGAATGATAATAAAGAGGGTTGTTACAAAAAAAATAAGCAAACTGAAAAAAAAAAAAAAAAAAAAAATCGGACTTTTAATTTTTTTTTTAAAAATTCAGAAAAATGCTTAAAGTATCCTAAAAAAATCTATAAATAAAGAGACTTTTTGCTGCAGAATTTTATAATGAACGGTTTATTAGATATTGAATTAAAACGGGAATATTTTTAACATTGAAGCCTATAGGATTCTCCTGAATAAACTTGCCGAATTAAACCACCGAATGGCAGGGCATTAGGGGAACCTTTCACTGCTGGTTTGTGTTCTCTGAATAGCCGAAGCAGTGCTTTTTCATGGGGATTTCACTGCCCTCGAACAGGCACCGAACAGGCACCGTATGTGCAGGCAATTCGCCAGGATTTGGCGAATTGCCTGCTCTCTGGATAGCCGAATGGCCAGGAAAGGTAACCGAACGCTGATTTTCAGCGTTCGGTTACCTTTCTCAAGCAATTCGGATCTCTTTGGATAACCCTGTTAGTGTCACACACAGGCATGATTTTCTGCGCAGTGTATCGGATTTTAAACACAGTATTTGTGGGGGGGGGTTTCTCCTGTCTTTGCAAAGGAGTTTGCAAGGCAAGACCTCCTATATTTACATCCCCTTATCTGATCTGCTCTCTTAGGCTGACTGGAAGCTTGATCAGGGGGCCAGACCTGAACCAAATGGGTTGGGGGTTGGTTGGGGGTGTTGGACGAACAGCCAGCACTTACTAGTACAATGGGTATTTCTCCAAGGGCTTGGGTGAATGAACATCTAAGAACCTTCTGGGACATTTGAAATCTGGAAATACCCATGGAAGAGATGCCTAATGCAAGTTAGGTTTTCTCTGTAAGTCCCATTTTATTTCAAGAACTGTATTTGCACGTTTTCTTATATTTTGCATGTCTTGTTTTTGTGATATTGGCACTGTGTAAAGTTTGTATTTTTATCTTTTTCCATTAAAACTTGGAAACCCAGTACTGTCTTTGATCTAGATGCTTCACGCTTCTAATAGCTCGGTTTAGCGTTACTGTAGTATTTAACATTTGGCAGATATATTAGCTGTATATGGTTAGGCTCCTGGATTGGGTGGTATACAGCTGTTGGGGTTTCGAAAAGTGCCATATTTACTTTCGTGGTGGCAGCGTATAGTCGGAAGGGTGTGTACGATTTAAGGGTTAGGTTGGCATAACTTGGGGCCCTGAGAGCAGGTAGAGTTAGTAAGTCCAGAGGCTTGGAGCTGTAACCCCTTGTACACTTTCCCCCCACACGTGACGACTGTGTAGAAAGCTTTTCGTCATCACACTTAGGTGTCAATCCTTATAAGCAAAGAATAAGCATTCAGCAGCCTTCAGAATGCTGCAAACAGCTGTGATTCGCATATTCCCTTTTCACAGCAGAGGGAGGAGCTTCTGTCACTGTGTTCAGTGTCGAGAAAAAGAGGGGAGGGGTTAAGATCACCTTACAGAAAGAGAAGGCAACAAGCAGAATCTGCAGAGTATTCACCTAAAAAGTTGAAATATTACATTATTTGGTAAGTGGTTTTTCAAAGATTTAAAGTTCATAATAATAGTAGATAGAATATATTCAGGGCACAATACTTTGATCCCTTTACAAGAATTTCCCTTTCAGGCTTTCAAATACATTTTATAGGGCACAGTGATTAATAATATTACCTTTTCCCCCATATATAATTTACAGTATAATTAGGAGTTTTTACTTAAAGGGAAGCCAGTGGTTGTCAGAAAGCGACGGAACGAATCTGCACCAATTATTATCATCATCATTATTATTATCTGCCCAATTATTTAAGGGCAAAAAAGGTCACTCTATTTTAGTAGAGTGTTTCTTAAATGTTTTATTTCCAATCAATGGAAAATTTTGCCATCATTTAAGTAAATATTCCTAGATCCCTAGTGTCATGTTTCTTCTATTTCTATGATAACTGTACACAAATTCTTTTTTTTTTAGCCCCATGGTCTGACACGGCAATCTTACTTTGTTTTTGGAAAGTTCTGGGAGCTATCCTCCCTTCTAATCTCGCTGGGTTATATTACCTTGCAGCAAAATTGAGCTTGTCAATATGTCAATGTTATTTCTGTGCCTCATGACCTTGTACTTATAAGACATCCTCTGTGTCCTGAATATATTTCCCTTTACTGGTTCCACTATCTCAGATGTATTTTATATACACCTTCCCTAGGTTTTTTGTTATTTTTTGCCATTTAAAATTTTTATTTTTGCGAAAAGGTCACATGTTAAACCAACAGGAATGGCCGTGCAAGGCCAATATAAGGACTCTCATAATAACACATACAAAGTAAAAAGACAAAGGATAAGAAAAAAGTGTCATCAAAATAAAGTCTCGGAAAAAAAGGCAGATCACCAAAGAAAAAGAGCAAAAAAAACAAAAATGTCTGCAATAGGCACCTTAAGAGGTATAACGGCACACATAAAAGCAATACTAAAAATAAAATATGCATGAAGAGAGCAGACAGAAAACATAATAAAAGAAAGACTGCGGAGAAGGCACGCAGCCCTATAGACAGCCCAACAATCAGCTAAAAGGATCACATGGGATGTCCACAAAAATAAAAAACAGTATAACACCACTGAGTGGGGGAACCGGAAGCACATGGGGGGAGAAAAGAGGAAGAAAAAAGGGGGGTAACAGGAACAAATGCCCAAAATGAGGTGGCATTCCTGGCACACAGAGGGGCTCAGTCAAGACCCGTAGGGCCCAGAAAGAGGCCACGGGCCGGGATATCCACTGCCAACAGGGCGTAGAGCCCAAGGGGTGCTCCAGAGGCATACCAATTAAAAACGGGGGGGACTCCACTACCACAATAATTCTCGCCCCCTCATCTAAGGACCACCAAGAGATGGAAAAAGAAACAAACCAGGGGAGGGGCAAACCATCACCTGAATCCGCATACAGGAGAAAAAAAGAGGGGGACAAGAAGCATCAGATCGGAAATCGAGTACTGTAGGCAGGCACTGAGTGTCCGAGGTGAAAAAAATACCTCTGCATCCCTTCAGGGAACAAGAAGACCACAGCAAATCAACCCGGATCCGTACCAGGGAGCGTCGCCACATCCCCATCCCGGAAGTGTTTTCTTTTTTAATGGTATTGTATTAGTTTGGGTTTTTTGATGGAGCGGGGGATGTTGTGTTTTCTACTGTAGAAATGTTAAAAGTTATTTGGAAACTCAAATCACTCTAACAAGTTCACATAGAGCAAATATGGGTATGGATGGACCCAGTGCATTGTCATCATAATGTTTGTTGCCTGACTTGCCAGAGATACATATTTCTGTCCTTTGGACTCTCAACCTATTAATAACCCAAACCTCTCCACCATAAAACCCATCCCACAGCATTCCATCCTTCTGCATGTTAATACAGCAATTTTCATATCCACTGTAGAGTGATTTTTATAACATAAGATCTCATCAGGTTCCCAAGCACATTCGATGACAATTGACTCATTACAACCTTGCTTTCTCATTGTTTTAGACTTCCTCATTCTTATTCTTCATCATTATAACTCGTACCGGAAAACAAATGTTACTGCCATATTGTAGCACAGAAAAAATAAAAAGTTGATCCCAGATATTTTAATCAATTAGTATATCTTGTTTATAATCTCTTCTAGGTAAGGCTCTGTTACAGCTTCTATGGATACATTCTTCGTAGCTAAACCATTGGGAAGGAAAGCATTTATTTGTGTAAAAATATAATTCGGGGTTGGATTCCCATGCATGACCTACTCAGACAGTTTATATACTGTGTATGTATTCAGATAAGCAGGTCCATAACATGACGTTGAACAAGGGAGGGAATTTAAGGTGAAGGTATGAGAAGAACCTTTGCCCGGATTGATTTTTTTCCCCTCAACAATACAAACGGTGACCTACAAAGAGATTATACTGCTTCAAGATAAATGCACAAAATACCGTGGGCTATATTACATTCTCTGCGCAATTGCGCACGAAAAAAACGTGATTGCGTGAAAATTTACGTGGTATTACGATCCGAGCGCATTTTTTGTCCGTCAAAAATCTTCGTGCGTAAAAACGACGCGCAAAACTGTGCGCAAAGTACGTTGCACGCAGAGTTCGGACTGTTTTTTTTCATGGGATTCAACCAATCAGAATTAAGAACCACCATTTTCTAACGTTAGGTTGTTGCGCTTGTCAAATTCAATCTGAGTATATATGCTGCAAGGAAAAAAAATTAAAGCAATTTATTAATTTTATTGTTTGGGTATGTGTAGAATGTGTAACTGTACTGTGCTGTAGTTTTTATTTTGTGCTGGTGTATTTCGGTTCGGCCAGGACGATCAAATTTACAGTTACCACCTGCTTTTCAAAGACGTTCCGAAAATTCGCGCAAACCTTCGTTGCGAGCAGATTGTAATACCATCCGCGTACCAGCGCACAAACGCATTTGCGCGGCCAATGTTAAGTATAGGATGCGCGCACGAATTTTCATTTGCGCAGGTTCACCCGCGGTATATGGCATTACTCAAGAAATGAGCGTTGCAGATTCAGGACATGAGCATAGTACTTGGCAACCGATAGTTACATTTTTCTCCAAGGAGTGTTGCATTCTCCAGGCATGGAAAAAAAGTTACTAGTAGTCATTGTGTACTGAGCCAACACTGTCTTTCAGAGACCTGATAAAAGAGTTGAATTTGTCAATAAGAGTCCCATTGGCTCTTCTAGACAGCTTACATAAAAATTTGTATAGCCGTCACTCAAACCACACGCGTCTTATTAGGTCCAAACGATGCACCTATTGCAACAGTCTTGGTTGATCGATAGCTCAATATGTAGAAACGTTTACATCCTTTCTTTTAAAGCACCACTAAACTTCATAACATGAAACCACCCCCTAGGGTGACACCTAAAAAAATTTAAAAAAAAAATTTACACAAAAATATTTTACCAGGAAGGATAAATTGAGATTTCTCTTATTTTCAAGTATGTCCTGGGTAGGAAAGGCCTAGGCTGGTACTTTCCAGGGGGCGGCAAAGAAACCACCACTAAAGGCGATATAATGCAGCCATTTCAGTGTTCTGTTGTTCCCCGCACTTTGGGGAATCAAATTTCCCAGGTGAATTCACCACTGGGTCCCTGAAGTGCAGGGAATCAGTCACCGAATGCCGCCACAAACCCGTCATCCGCTGTTTTTTTTTTAAAAAAAACTACTGAACGAAAAATGTCTGGAATTCACATACAAGGTCCTATGAATGATAATAAAAAGGTTTGTTACAGGAAAAAACGCTATTAGAAATAAAAACGGATTTATTTTTTGAAAAATGCCTAACAGATACAAAAAAAATAATCAATAAATAAAGAGACTTTTTACTACAGATTAAAGGAATAAATGGTTTATTACATATCGGATAAAAACGGGAATATGTTTAACATTGAAACCTATGGTGGTCACTTGAATAAACCTGCCGAATGAAACCATGAAGCCATCAGGGCATTTCCCCACTGTTCGTTCTCTGAACAGATTAATCATTACTTCTCTATGGTGACTTTCACTGCCTTCGAACAGGCACCGTACTAGCAGGCAGTTCGCCAAAATTTGTGTGTGACTATATGAGAGAGCTCCACAGCAATAAACCTCACAGTAATGTGCGCCGTGTATGAGCATTCAGTATTATATGGGAGTACTGACTTATGAGTAAGGCTAGGGACAGATGAGCGCATTTTCTGCGGCCACCGTCAAAATGTACGTCGATGCGTGCGCACGCATTTTTTCACGGAATACGCTTAAGTGGTCAGACGATGCGCAATTCTGGACGTATTTCATGACGATGGGGTAAAAAGAAGTCTAGGGAAATCCGGCTGTTTGAACGTTATGTTGGCCGCACACTAGCAGCGTCTGACATCTCCTAATCACGCCACACGCTGCTATGCGGCCGCAGCGCACTCTGTACGTCAGTAGCAGCGGTTTAACGTTCTCGAAAAAATGCGTTCATTTTCCACTTGCGTTGCGCGGCCGGACTTTTGTGCGACCGTACGTCGTATATTGGCCGTCATTGCCCGCATCTGCTGCTAGTGCGGCCGTGATTATGTGCGCCAGAACGCGCGTTCGCACTGCCAGTCTGACCCTAGCCTAAGAGTAGTTAAAAAAAGAATCCGTAAAACTCGGGGGGGGGGTGACACCATGAGTTACCGCACTGGGTGACACCAACCCTAGTTAAGCCACTGCCAGTCAAACCTATCTCTGTAGTCACGCTGCTGTGAGCCCCCTCCCCGGGGAGGTCTTGGAGGGCTGACTCAGTCCTCCAAGTGCAGGAACTTCATCCTTCCCAGACCCTCAGCTCTGGTTTCAGGGCTTGGAGTACTTTTGGTTCCAACCCCATCCAATGGTATCAAAGCCTTCCTGGATCCCCCAGCCCCCCCCCCCCCGTGGTCACATGAAACACTGTGATGGAAACACATCATATCCTGCAGAGATCACAGGAAGAACAACGCTTGATTTAGGTGAGATTTTAAAAGAAGTTGAAGGGATAAAACAGGAAGTGGTCGTGCAGAGTGAATTGGGAGGAGGTTAATTTTAACCCCTCTGTTTCCTACTCCTTCATATTTTAAACCTATAGTATCCCTTTAAATATATTGTGTAAGTGCCTAATATCCAGCATAAGGAAGGATATATAACTATACTCACCATTTCTTTCCTAATATCCTTATGGAATGGATCACATGGGTGTTGGTGTATGATTATACAACACGTTGACAGGTAAAAATTAAAGAATGAAATCTAAAAAGGTCGATCATAGAGCCATACTACATGACCCCTTTATGAATGTAAAATCATGCGCTTCCCAAACAATTTGCATTAAAAGGACTTGGCGTGTTAAAACAGTACGTGTTGTTTTAACACGGGAATATTATGTTTAAGACAGTAATTTTGTTATCAAAACTTGTCATTGGAGACAAGCTGCTACAGTTCCTGGAAGCAACTTATTGGCAAGCCTGGATTTATTCAGTTGTTTTGAACCTTACCAGGTATTGGAGATAAGTATTTTATGCATGAGTAAATTCTATGCCACCCTAAAAAAAATCGTAAATGTTTTATTGATATTTTATCCCATTTCTTGACACAAGCCACCTGGTCCTCCTGCACCGTTTGCTGCAGGGTAGATTTATATAAGACTATATTATTAATATTTTAGGAATTAAACTCTGCCATTACATTTTTCACATATTTTATGAGCTAAATTATATAAAAGTATAGTAAAGATGAAGTTTCTGTAAGCGTCGCTGCAGTCACCCCATGCACTGCAAACAGCCAGATGTCCTCTTCACCCTTTTAAGAGACCAGGATGGATTTGAACTCACAGCTCAAGCAATTCCTTCGGACTTCTACCAGCCACCAGTGGATAATTGATGATCATGCCTGATTTCAGTTACCTGCCTATTTAAACCCCTTGCTCTAGAACAGGGTTTCTCAACTCCAGTCCTCAGGACCCAATACAGGCCATGTTTTCTAGATATCCAGGAGTTGAGAAACATTGTTCTAGAAGGCAGGTGCTCTGTTATTTTGTGCTCAGGATCTCCACAGTACTTTCCTGATTTAACTGCTGGATGACTCGCTAGTTAGTCCCTTGCTACATTTCTGGCCAGGCCTGCTTACCGCACTACCGCCAGCACTCACCAACTGTCTGAGATCTCCACCAGAACTAAAGACATGGCATACCAGTAGCTGCTATGGCTGAGCTGTCCACAGCACTGGTCCTCTGTGCAGTGCCCAACTCGTACCTCTCTCTTGGCTCTTCAGAACCGTAAGTCCTGACAGCAAGAATAACCTATAACTCTGGTGTGGAGTTCCACAGCAAAATTAAGACAAACCCTTATTCCAACCAGTCAAATTATGTCTATCAATCTCGGATTATCTAATAAAATTATCCATTTTATTTGTTCACTCTACCTCGTTCTTCACATAGGAATGAAATGGCTGGATGCCATAAGCAGTGTGGTCTTCTGCTTGTATCTTAAATATTGGGCAATCACTGGCATCGTGGAAATCATTGACAATTATGAAGAATAGGATGGAAGACATTATTAAATAGATTCATGTAGTCCAGTAAGACTAATCAAAAATATTTATTTATTCAACATAAACATTTCATATAGTGCTGGGAAAGTCATGACTCATGAGATGATAGAGGTGGGATCTTCTTCAGGAATAGGAGGGCAAGTCAAACATCAAAGCCAGTTTGAAGCATCAAATGATAGATCAGTATTTAATCACGCCAAGTAAGATTTGTGATCCCTGTACAACTAATATTTGCTAATACTTTCTCCAACATGCTATTATTTTATTGACATCTGACTCACCAATGCAAATTCTCAAATAACATTATAAAACTTTTACCAAGAAAAAATATCAAAATACCAGGCTACGTCCACATGCAAATCACCAGTTTTGTCGTACTATTTATACAGATAGAGTTACATTTCTTCTTCTAGGGAAATCACTAAACAATCAGTAAATCAGCATGCACCCAGATGAATTGTATTAGTGTGGCTCTGTACATTTCATAGGGAATTACTTTTAAAAACTATCTGTGCTTACATCTTTCCATGAAACATTGATCTTTTGTTACTGCCGTCATCACTGCAAAGCAATGCATTTCCAGCCTCGTAAAAAGTAATTTGGCTGAAGTAGCTGGCTCTTTTTAAAGAAGCTCATTGTTTTTACTGACACTCCAAACACCATGGCAACCAACGCTTACTGCATAGGTTAGGCCACGGTGCCAGACCGTATCTCATCCTATCTCCATCGCACATAAATCACCTCCCTGCAAGCCCAGCAACCTCATTCCCATCATCCCTCAGCGCCTGTCCTCTTTCTCCTGCGCCCTCTGGAACGCTCGCTCTGTGTGCAACAAACTCACAGCCGTCCATGACCTCTTCCTTTCAAACTCCTTCAACCTCCTAGCTTTAACTGAAACCTGGCTAACTCCCTCTGACACGGCCTCCGTTGCTGCTCTCTCACATGGCGGTCTACACTTGAGCCATACCCCCAGACCGGGTGAGAGAAATGGTGGCGGGGTCGGGCTCCTGCTCTCTCCCACCTGCACCTACCAGCATCTCCCTCCACCCCCATCCCTCTCCTTCTCCTCCTTCGAGACACACTGCATCCGCCTGTTCTCTCCTCTGGCTCTCAGGGTGGCAGTCATCTACCGCCCACCGGGACCAACCTCCCAGTTCTTTGACCACTTTGCTACCTGGCTTTCTCACTTCCTGTCTTCTAATCTTCCATGCCTAATTCTCGGGGACTTCAACATTCCCATTGACGATCCTTCCGCTCCTGCTGCCTCCAAACTTCTTTCACTCACGTCCTCCCTTGGACTCACACAATCCTCCCTCCTCCCTACCCACCGCGATGGTCACGTTATTGACCTGGTCTTTTCCAACCTCTGCTCCATTTCTGAGTTCAAATGTCGCCCTTTCCCCATCTCTGACCACCACCTTCTCTCTTTCAACCTATCTGGACCAGTGGCGTAGCGACTGTTGTCAGCGCCCGGGGCCAGCCAAGAATTGTGCGCCCCCACCTGTGGACACGTTATCGATATTGCCCCAGCTCTCACATGGATTTGCCCCAGCTCATGGATTTGCCCCAGCTCATGGATTTGCCCAGCTCACACATGGATTTGCCCCAGCTCACACATGGATTTGCACCCAGCTCACACATGGATTTGCCCCCAGCTCATGGATTTGCCCCAGCTCATGGATTTGCCCCAGCTCACACATGGATTTGCCCCAGCTCACACATGTATTTGCCCAGCTCATGGATTTGCCCCAGCTCACACATGGATTTGCACCCAGCTCACACATGGATTTGCCCCCAGCTCATGGATTTGCCCCAGCTCATGGATTTGCCCCAGCTCACACATGGATTTGCCCCAGCTCACACATGGATTTGCCCAGCTCATGGAGTTGCCCCAGCTCATGGATTTGCCCCAGCTCACACATAGATTTGCCCCAGCTCACACATGGATTTGCCCCCAGCTCATGGATTTGCCCCAGCTCATGGATTTGCCCCCAGGTCATGGATTTGCCCAGCTCATGGATTTGCCCCCAGGTCATGGATTTGCCCAGCTCATGGATTTGCCCCAGCTCATGGATTTGCCCCCAGCTCATGGATTTGCCCCCAGCTCATGGATTTGCCCCAGCTCATGGATTTGCCCAGCTCATGGATTTGCCCAGCTCATGGATTTGCCCCAGCTCACACATGGATTTGCCCCCAGGTCATGGATTTGCCCAGCTCATGGATTTGCCCCAGCTCACACATGGATTTGCCCCCAGGTCATGGATTTGCCCCAGCTCATGGATTTGCCCCAGCTCACACATGGATTTGCCCCCAGCTCATGGATTTGCCCAGCTTACACATGGATTTGCCCCAAGCTCATGGATTGCCCAGCTCATGGATTTGCCCCAGCTCACACATGGATTTGCCCCCAGGTCATGGATTTGCCCCAGCTCATGGATTTGCCCCAGCTCACACATGGATTTGCCCCCAGCTCATGGATTTGCCCAGCTTACACATGGATTTGCCCCCAGCTCATGGATTTGCCCAGCTCATGGATTTGCCCCCAGCTCATGGATTTGCCCAGCTTACACATGGATTTGCCCAGCCCTCACCTGGATAGTGCTCCAGCTCCGGCAGGGGTTGAGGGGGCCCAGATGCCGGGCAGCGCGGGAGTGCCTGCCCGGTCCTGAAGAGTCCGTCCTGTTGGAGGTGATGCGGCTGCGTGGCGTGCGTGCGCAGGTCACGCGGTCCGGCCAGTCAGGTGGTACAGAGACTCAGTACCACCTGATTAGCTGGACCACGTGACCAGCTGCGCCTGCACGCAGCCGCTTCCCTTTAACAGGACGGACTCTTCAGGACCGGGCAGGCACTCCCGCGCTGCCCGGCATCTGGGTCCCCTCAACCCCCGGGCCAGTTTTAGGGGCGCAAATGCGCCCCTAACAAAACTGCGCCCGGGGCCACGGTCCCCCCAGCCCCCCCCACGCTACGCCACTGATCTGGACTTCCTAAAAACCCTGCTCCCCCACCCCGCACACACACTCGCAGAAATCTACATGCTGTGGACCCCCATCAATTCTCCAACCTACTTCACCACCTCCCTCATACCTCATCCTTCACCTGCCCTGATGCTGCCACTAATCACTACAACACTACGCTTATCTCTGCTCTAGACACTCTTGCTCCTCTTCGACTCTGCAAGGCCTCACGCCGCCAGCTTCAGCCCTGGCACAACCTCCAAACTCGCTACCTGCAAAGATGCTCCCGCACTGCAGAGCGTGCCTGGAGGAAATCCCGCTCTGAAGCTGATTTTGTTCACTTCAAGTTTATTCTCCGGTCATACACCTCTGCCCTCCACTTGGCCAAACAATCCTTCTTCTCATCTCTTATATCTACGCTGTCCTCCAACCCTAAACGGCTCTGGTCCACCTTCAACACCCTCCTCCACCCACCTGCACCTCCCCCTCAGCTGCCTTCAGCGCTCAAGACCTGGCAGACTACTTCCTCAGTAAAACTCTAACTATCAGAAGCAACATCCCAACACAAGATAGTTATCTGCCACCTCCACTCCCACAGGTCCCCTCTGCCACCCTCTGCCGCTTCCTCCCAACCACTGAGGAGGAAGTCAATTCCTTATTGTCCTCCTCACATCTCACCACGTGCCCGCTCGACCCCATTCCCTCACATCTAATTCCTCCCCTCTCCTCCTCCCTCACCCCTGCTCTCACACACATCTTCAACCTATCTCTCTCCACTGGCTCCTTTCCATCCGCCTTCAAACACGCGCTAGTTACCCCTTTACTAAAGAAACCATCCCTAGATCCCAACTCTCCATCCAACTACCGCCCTGTATCCCTGCTTCCCTTCACATCAAAGCTCTTAGAAAAACTAGTCTTCAACCGCCTCTCCCTCTTCCTGTCCTCCAATTCCCTACTTGACCCCCTGCAATCTGGCTTCCGTCCGCTACACTCAACTGAAACTGCCCTCACCAAAGTCACCAACGACCTCCTAACTGCTAAAAAACACGGCCACTATTCTATTCTCATCCTGCTTGACCTCTCGGCTGCTTTTGACACTGTTGACCACCCCCTCCTTCTACAGACCCTCAACTCTCTGGGTCTCGGTGACACTGCACTTGCTTGGGTTGACTCCTATTTATCCAACAGGTCCTTCTGTGTGTCCTTTGCTGGTAACTCCTCCTCTTCATTGCCTCTATCTGTTGGTGTACCTCAAGGCTCTGTCCTTGGTCCTCTGCTCTTTTCCATCTACACCTCCTCCCTGGGCAAAATCATCAACAGCTTTGGCTTTAATTACCACCTCTACGCTGATGACACTCAGATCTACCTCTCTACCCCTGATCTCTCTCCCCCTGTCCTTTCAAAAGTCAGTGACTGTTTATCTGGCATCTCCTCCTGGATGGCCTCCCACCACCTAAAGATCAACATGTCAAAGACTGAGCTCCTACTTATTCCTCCCTCTAATGCCTCCCCACCTCCTGACTTCTCTATCACGGTGGAGGGTATCACCATCTCCCCATCAAACCAAGTTCGCTGTCTTGGAGTTACACTGGACTCTGCTCTTTCCTTCATCCCCCACATCAAGTCTCTTTCCTCCTCCTGCCGATACCAACTGCGTAATATTTCCAGAATTCGGCCATTTCTTACTGCTGTCACCACAAAACAACTCATACACGCCCTGGTAATCTCCCGACTCGACTATTGCAATAATCTCTTATCTGGCCTCCCTCTGTCCCGCCTCTCCCCCTACAATCCATCCTGAACGCCTCCGCCAGGCTAATTCACCTCACCCGCCGCTCTGTCTCTGCCGCTCCCCTCTGCGAGTCCCTTCACTGGCTCCCCATCCACTGCAGAATTAAGTTCAAAATCCTTATCCTTACCTACAAAACCCTCACTAACTCAGCGCCCCACTACCTGTCCTCACTAATCACCAAATACACCCCAGCCCGCTCCCTAAGGTCAAACAGTGACCTGCGCCTAGCTTCTCCCCGCATCACCTCTTCCCATGATAGACTGCAGGATTTCTCACGCGCAGCCCCCACTCTCTGGAACGCTCTCCCTCGTGCTGTCAGACTTTCCCCTAACTTCTCTTCCTTCAAACGCTCCCTGAAAACATTCCTATTTAGGGAAGCCTACCACCCAACTCACTGACGCAACCATCAATCACTCTCACCTTACAGTCCTCTCCTCCTGTTTCCAACCCCAACCCTCCTAGATTGTGAGTTCCTACGGGAATAGGGCCCTCATCTCCTCCTGTACTGTTTGTCAAATGTTGTTCAATGTATTGTAACCCTGTCTGTACTGTGCTTATTGTACAGCGCTGCGGAATATGCTGGCGCTTTATAAATAAATAATAATAATAATAATAATAATAATCAAGCAAATGGGGCACAATGATTCAATAATATAAATTACAGTAAGAATTTTTGATTAATACTTGTATATTCCTTATAACGCCCTTACGGACACTATTCTATTCTCATCGGCTGCTTTTGACACTGTTGACCACCCCCTCCTACAAACTCTCAGTTCTCTTGGTCTCTGTGACACTGCACTCGCTTGGGTCAACTCTCCAACAGGTCCTTCTCTGTGTCCTTTGCTGGTAACTCCTCCTCTTCATTGCCTTTATCTGTTGGTGTACCTCAAGGTTCTGTCCTAGGTCCTTTGCTCTTCTCCATCTACAAATCCTCCCTGGGCAAAATTATTAACAGCTTTGGCTTCAATTGCCACCTCTATGCTGACGATACTCAGATCTACCTTTCCACCCCTGACCTCTCTCCTCTTGCCCTTTCCAAAGTCAGCGACTGTCTATCTGGCATTTCCTCCTGGATGGCCTCTCACCACCTAAAGATTAACATGTCCAAGACTGAGCTCCTACTAATTCCTCCGTCTAACACCTCCCCACCTCCTGACTTTTCTATCATGGATGAGGGTATCACTGTCTCCTCATCTAGCCAGGTTCGTTGTCTCAGAGTTACACTTGATTCTGCTCTTTCCTTCATCCCCCAAATTCAATCGCTTTCCTCCTCCTGCCGCTACCAACTACGTAATATTTCCAGAATTCAACCATTTCTTACCACTGACACCACAAAGCAACTCATCCATGCCCTTATAATCTCCTGATTTGACTACTGTAATAATCTTTTAGCTGGCCTCCCGCATCTCCTCCCTACAATCCATTCTGAATGCCTCTGCCAGGCTCATCCACCTCACCCGCCGCTCGGTCTCTGCTGCTCCCCTCTTCGAAGCCCTTCACTGGCTCCCCATCCACTGCAGGATTAAATTCAAAATCCTTACCCTGAACTAGAAAGCTCTCACCGACTCTGCTCCCCATTATCTGTCCTCACTAATCACCAAATACACCCCAGCCCACTCCCTAAATTCAAACAGTGACCTGCGCCTAGCTTCTCCCCTCATCACCTCTTCCCATGATAGACTACAGGATTTCTCCTGCCCAGCCCCCATCCTCTGGAACGCACTCCCTCGTAAGGTCAGACTTCAGTACGGTCAGCATGCATATTAAACTAGGTAGGTTATATTTATTCATTGCTTCATATGCATTAATTATCCCCAGGAGCCTGGAATATTATTTTTATGGATTCATGCCAACATGAAACACGACATGAAAAACATGAAACACGTCGGGCTACAAATTACTGTAAACTTTCTTCTATTAAAGAAAAGTTATTTTTAAGGTTCAGGGTTGACTTTATACTAAATAGAAAGGTTGAGATCCATCACCTGCTAGATACATTGTGTTTCATTTAATAGGTTAAACAATAAAAATGACATTGGTATTATGTGCAACAGAATGGTGATGTCAGCGTGCCCGTTAACGTGCATGGCAATATGATTGCAGCTGCATCTTTACACTTTAGATTTTTCGAAAAGGGTCTTGGGACACTCGCTAATTTTGTGGCTATGCGTGATCAAGAACAAATGAGATTTGCAAACACAAGAATATTACATAAGAAGGCCAAAATTCAATAATTATCGTTGGATTTCAAAATTACTAAAACACATTTATGCATAAGTGTTCTGCCCTACGATGGGTCCACACTCACATCTCATAAGGTTTTATCTCAATAGTGCCATTGCAGAGAAGACGTGACCACAAGCAAACTTGGCTGCTATCACCCAGAAAGGGCAGACAGAACTGAAATGGCAAAGAAGTCTCCTCTACCACGAGAGATACAGCGTCAGCAACTCAATGATCGTTTTGCATTGTTAAGCCTTGTCAGGACAGAATAGCTGATACCTCCCTTGGCACGTCAAGGAAGGGGTTGATGTCTGGATTACCCCCAAGACTCCAAGAACAAAAAACATGTTTGAGATTTCATACAGCATCTGTTAGATTTTTAATTTCCTGTATGAATATATATGTATTGTGATTCAAATACGTACTGTAGTAAATATATTGGGCTAAGGTTTCCCCCCTCACTTACATGGCATGTGACCCAGGGTTTAGGAATGTTTAAAAAGTGGGCTAAAGTTGGAAGACAGGAAAAAGACATATCTTTAAGTAAGTGCCTCTTACTTAGCTGTACTGGCCAAACTCTGACGTGGAAATATATCTGTATACTGATTGGCTGTTATATCACATTCCTGTTTGGGGCAGAAATGAAACCCTGTCTATGACGAACGCTCCTATTGGATGTTTGAAATCAAATAAATTGGTCTGTCTAACAAAGAAAAAGTCAGACATGATGAAAGCTATACATTGTGTGTAGTTGATTTTAATGTCTAGCGTAAGCGCGCGTCTTTCTTCATTTTCTTATTTGAAAAGGAACTTGCAGATGTTTATTGGAATTCCAATTATGGTAATTATAAATAGGAAAAATGATTTTGTTGGTTTAAAGTTATTTTTTAACAGCATCAAGTCACTACATCTTTCAATACAGAAACAAAAGCACTTCTGCCCTCTAATTATGCCCCACAACACCCGATAGCAGGTTTGTCTGTGTTGTTGCACATGTGCTGGGCCAGAGGCTTGTGCTCTAACATACAACCTGTTAGTGAGTACTGCATGCAGCTCCTACCTCCTCTGAGTTTCAAAGACTGACTCAACATAATGGGAAAATCAAATACTATACTAGCAAGAAGCCTACACGTGCATTAACACTCCCCATTTCCCAAGCAGTCCAAACTGGTGCTACAAAAAATGGGGAGTGAATTTCCTGATGTTCACAGCATCAGTAAGGTGACATGGATGACTGTGTGCGGACATACAAAGCTAGAGGGGAACCAAAAATAATTTTACCAGTCAGAGAACCACTTGTTCCTCAGGAATGTGTCCTCCATATGAAGGGAAACATGGAAGAACAAGTTCCCAAACGCTGTGAGGAATTAAAGGCTACAGGAGAGTGCTCTGATAAAGGAAACTGCCAAACCACCACTAGAACCCACTCCCACCCAACCCACTTAAACAAAAATAGACAGACTAGTCAAGGTCAGAGAGGCCAGAATTTCGCAAAACAACAGATAAGTCAGGGAAAACAGGACTGCAAGAGCGAAAAACAAAGCTGGGTCAAGAATATCAGAGATCAGACAAGGTTGAGGTAAGCTGCATGGGAATCCATATAGAGAAAAACTAGAGGAGTACACTGTAGAAGTGCTTTGATATAAACATCTTTATTCTCTATACCACAAATTATCTGAAACTGGCCAGAGATATATGAGAACCACACATTTTAGACCATTAAACTAAAAGAATACACACCACTAAATTAATCATGAATAAACAAGCTTTCCTAGTTTCATAAAGTCTATTTCCCTTCAGATGCAAACTTCATACAGCCCTTCAGAAGTGACGAATAGTACATTTCAAGAAACAAGTACAAACATATTGATTAGTCACAATAAAAAAAAATCTAAATAAGTGTGTGTGCCAAGTATTCTCTGCAATACAAGAAAAGTCTTGGAATCCGTCACAGCATGAAGGTTACAGTATGTTAATGCCTTACAGAAAAAGTAACACAAAGGGCAGAAGCTGTCATTCTTCTTAAACCTGCATGGAGCGTTTATATACACGGTTTGTGAAGAATAAAAATGTCTGGCGCAAATAACAGACAGGTCTATTCAGAAAAGGGTAAAACTAAGGAGAATTGGCAGAAGTGAAAATTCTAGGTCAAAATATCTCACTTTCCAAATCGGCTATTTGGTCTAGATTGTTCTCTTCTCCTGCTAATTCTCCTGATTGTCACCTTTACTGAATAGACCTGATAATTATATAATCTAGAGAAGATCTAAATTTAAATACATAAAAATGCCACCAATTATTATTATTATTAATCTTTATTTATAAAGCGCCGGCATATTCCGCAGTGCTGAACAACAGGCACAGTATAGACAGGGTTACAATACATTGAACAACATTTGACAAACAGTACAGGAGGAGATGAGGGCCTTATTCCCGTAGGAACTCACAATCTAGAAGGATTGGGGTTGGAAATACATATATTCAGCATTGCTGCCTCTTTGTACATCATGCCCCACTACCCATGGCCACCACGATCACTTTCCTGACCTATCACCTGTCACATTTTCAAGCTCGACCCTGGCTCCGTCACGGAGTCACCCACATCCATCATTTCTTCACAACGTCGGCCATCCTGCCCTTCCATGTTATACAGCTGAAATACAATGTGCCTTCCACGCTGTTTTTGTCGTATTTGCATTTATACTCATATCTGAAGTCGCGCAAGGTCCTCGATAACCTGCGGGACACTGCCGCTTCTTTCCGAAATTGAGTTGTACTGGTTGGACCCGCTTGCCACTGCTAAACCCATAACACTTTTCTACTGGACACTTACAACCCCGGCTGGGGCAACAACGTGGACGTTCCACAAGACTTGGGAGAACGACCTCTCAGTAGCATCACTAAGTGGGGGTAGGGGGTGCGGCCCGCACCAGGTGACACCCGCCGTTAGGGTGACACCAAAGACTTTGATTTTTGAACCCGCCCGCCGGTTCAAAAATGAAAGTCTTTGGTGTCACCCAGGGGCGGACTGACCCATCGGGCACTGCCCGAGGGCCCACGGGTCGGTAGGGGCTCGGTTTGAGGGGACACGGAGGGGCCCCCGCCGGTTTCCCTTTGATCACTGAACTTAAACAGGCAGCCGGCGGCGCTCTGAAAATACCACAGTGGCGCCTGCGCCGCCCCCTCACGTGACAGGTCACGTGAGGGGGCGGCTCAGGCGCCACTGCAGTATTTTCAGAGTGCGCCGCTGGCTGCTTGTTTAAGTTCAGTGATCAGAGGGAAACCAGCGGGGGGCCCCACTGCGTCGCCTCAAACCAGGCCCCTACCGATCTGCGGGCCCTCAGACAGTGCCGCATGTGAGCAATGGGGGGGAATATATATCCATGTTTGAGCTGCTGTGGGCAATATATACCCATGTTTGAGCTGCTGTGGGCAATAAATACCCATGTTTGAGCTGCTGGGGGCAATTTATACCCATGTTTGAGCTGCTGGGGGTAATATATACCCATGTTTGAGCTGCTGTGGGCAATAAATACCCATGTTTGAGCTGCTGGGGGCAATTTATACCCATGTTTGAGCTGCTGGGGCAATTTATAACCTTTGTTTGAGCTGCTGGGGGCAATATATCCATATGTGATCTGGGGCAAATATATTCATGTGAGCTGGGGCACTATATATCCATATGTGATCTGGGGCAATATATTTCCATGTGTGAGCTGGGGCAATATATATCCATATGTGAGCTGGGGCACTATATATCCATGGGTGAGCTGGGGCAATATATCCATATGTGATCTGGGGCACTATATATCCATATGTGAGCTGGGGCACTATATATCCATGGGTGAGCTGGGGCAATATATCCATGTGTGATCTGGGGCACTATACATCCATATGTGAGCTGGGGCACTACATATCCATATGTGATCTGGGGCCGTATGTCCATATGTGATCTGTGGCAATATATATCCATATGTGATCTGGGGCACTATATATCCATGGGTGAGTTGGGGCAATATATCCATATGTGAGCTGGGGCACTATATACCCATGGGTGAGCTGGGGCAATATATCCATATGTGAGCTGGGGCAATATATCCATATGTGAGCTGGGGCACTATATATCCATGGGTGAGCTGGGGCAATATATCCATATGTGTGCTGGTGCAATATATATCCATGGGTGAGCTGCTTGGGCAATATATAATTGTGAGCTGGGGCAATATATCCATATGTGCGCTGGGGGTAATATATCCAGAGCTGCTGGGGGCAATATATATCCATGTGTGCCTTCACTTTCACTGCCTTCAAAAAGGCACCGTACTTGCTGGCAGTTCGCCAAAATTTGTGTGTGAGCATATGAGAGCTCCACAGCAATAAACCTCACAGTAATGTGTGCTGTGCATGAGCATTCAGTGTTATATGGGAGTACTGATTTATGAGTAAGAGTAGTTAAAAAAAATCCGTAAAACTCGGGGGGGTGTGACACCATAGGTTACCGCACCTGGTGACACCAACCCTAGTGACGCCACTGAGACCTCTCCAGGTCTTTCTCTCCCTCACAATGGCACACATGTTCGCAGCTGGGGCATCCAGATGTGCCACATTAATTGAAACTCAAAGGAAACTACTACATTGCTGGTACCTCACACCCCACAGGTTAAAACACGTTGACCCGATAGCCATAGATCTATGCTGGTGGTGCTCCTCTGGAGTGGGCACCATGGGTCATACCTGGTGGCACTGCCCGTAGATTGTTCCGCTGTGCTCTGGAATATCCTTTCCGGCAATGGAGGTTTTGGGTAGACCCATTCCCTCCTCCCCCGAAGTCCTGCCTCTCGGAATGATACGCCTTCCACACCCCACTTGAGAATGCTCTTTATTATAGTATCCTCAACAATGCTATTAGTAGCCAGGAGATCGGTTACAGTTCCGACACAGAAGCAGGTTGTGACCATGCTGGACCAATACCGCTCCTTTGACTCCAGGGCATTGGCGGCTGGAGGGATCTGCCCCCCTAAGCGAGACTCATGGGCGCTCTAGGACATTCATAAGATCTACAAAGCTTGTGGCCTGTGACCCATGATCCTCCATGATGGATACCCTGTCACTCGCATTTCCTGGAGCGGCAGCAGGGTTCTAGGGGTCAGTTTTCATGCAGGGCGACAGTACCGAGGTGGATTCCTGACTCCCCCCCCCCATTTCTCACCCCACCCATCTCCCTTCTGCTTTTTTTTCCTTTCTTTTCTTTCTTTAAAAAATTTGTAGAGGTAATGGTACAATGTGTTGGTAAATCGCTTGTTGAGTGCACTGCGAAATCACTATCATCATGGGTAGTGGGCTCGATGCCCACTGTTTGTACGGTTTCTTCTCAATAAAAACTTTTGAAATAAATAAATAAATAAACTGAAAATTATACAAAAATACAGCGATTTATGACATGTCAAAAGAGTTGACAAAAAACATAAAGGAAGAAAAATGAAATAGATAAAATTATTCCAAGATGAAAAAAATAGAAAGAAGGACAAGAAATATAATCATGATAAACAACTCCATAACAGGAAAAGTGACGCAGTGGACTGCATTAACCCCATATGCAAATTGCAATAAGGCCAAGGGTTTATGTAATAAGAAAGTAGAAGGAATCGGAAATAATCTCATCTTATAGGTTTATATTATTATTTTTAAATATTTTTCCATTGTAAGCCTCGGAGCAGGGCCAGCAATAAGGTACATGAAGCTTTCAGATGCCAAGACAGATGAGCTGACATGAAAACTACATGGATTTAGTGGATGTACTAGGAAGGTTGGGAACAAAATTCAATTCTGCATTTATACACTCTCAGAGACAACAAATGCACCCAGGGATGCCCATCCGTTGGACCAGCACCCCACAGCAAGCTGGTAAAAAAATAAAAATTCTGATGATAAAAATCATTTGGCAGTGGTAAAGTCTACTGGCATTTTTTGATAAGGCAGTAGATTAATATCCATTTTTTCCCAGCAGACAGGTAAACATATACTCTCAAGAGATAACAGTGAAAGAAAAAATCTTACAGAGTTTGCTTTCATGATTAAGGCTAGGGTCAGACTAACGCATTTTTCGTGCTGTCCGTGAAAAAGTGCGTTCGAACGAATGGACGCATTTTTTCACGGTATACGCGATAGCGGTCATACGATGCGCATTTTCATTCGGGATTTTGTACGGTTATCAATATAACACTTTTTGCGTCTGGACGTGATGTTGGCCGGACATTAGCAGCGTCTGATGTCTCCTAATCACACACACATGCCGCTAGCGGACGCAGCGCACTCTGTACGTCAGTACTAGCGGTTTGACGTTCTCGAAAAAATGCGTTCGTTTGCCATTTGCGTTGCGCGGCCGCACTTTTGTGCGGCCGTTCTTCGTATGCTGCCCGGCATTGGACGTCATTTCCTGCTAGCGCGGCCGTGATTTAGTGCGGCTAAACGCACGTTAATACTGCGTTAGTCTGACCTTAGCCTAATACCTGCAGGGACTCTCCCTCTTATTAATGACTGCCTGCAGAAGCTGGTAGCAAGTGAGCATGTCAAGATCTTGGGACGTTTCTTAAACTTGCCCCAGCTGAGTGCCCAACAGACATCCTCAGTCTGGTAGAATCACTTTTTTTTCACACAACCTGACAGGATATACATGCGCACACTTACATTCACACATTTACCATGAACAAGAACAAACTTAGTTACAATTTAATCAAATTGCCTCTGGCCCCCTTTTTTCCCTGTAATAATTGGGCATTATTGACAACATCTGCCCAATTATTTTTTTCTATTTTTATATAAACATAAAATACTCACCTTTTCTCTCTTGTTTCAGATTACTCATCCCCATCAGCTCAGGGCTTACGAAATGTGAAAGCCCCTGCAGCTTTTCTACCCAATTTGCATACCTATTCAAATTGCGCTGTGTAGACTACACAAATCACGCAACGTCTGGAACTCGTTCCATGGGGTCTGTACAGAACAATGGATTGGAGCTGCACACGCATGTGTAGAATCAGTCAATCAGCTGCCTCTCTCAAGACGTTTGCTACTGCAGGCGGTCTCAGAGAGGGTGATGTTAGTAAGCTCTCACCGGTGACTGATCTGATGACTGACAGCTGAGAAATTCAAAATCCTGGCTGCATGGTGCCAGGAAACTCCTCTGCTTCACCCAGCATTCCTGCTAAACCAGTCAAAGGGGGAGGTACTCCACACAGCCTGCCCACTTTAAGGCCTTGTTCACACCAAATGCAGAGCAGATCTGCTCAGGTTTTTGCACACGCATGCTAGTCTTTAGAAGCGTTTTAGACGCATTTTTGACACGTTCCAGAGCGGGATTATTTTTTCAGGAAGCTAACAATGTTATGAGGTCATTTCCTTTTACCTCTGACCTTTCATTAGCTGTTCTGTTTATTTCCTGCTTCCTATGACATTGTCTCACATGTAAAATTGTTGCAACATGGATCCATGGGATGCAGGCATGCTCCTGGTGATGGTTATTATACTGCTGCGCCAAAGTGCAGTAAGTAGACGTCGTTTTTGGGTGCACCCACTGATGAGTGAAATAGATCTTTCCACCATTGTTCCTTTGCTCTCCAGATCACAAGGTCACCTTTTTCCACAGACAGGAAGTAACCAAGGAAGATTAAGTCATGACAGATGACCATAGAGTTATTTTTCTTTATGGTTAGTTTTTTACATTGAATTGCATTGCGTTGCGTTTTTGATGCGTTCCAGAGCAGGTAAAATAGGGCTTGCTGCAGTTTTTTCACCTGCTCTTCTGGACCTGCTCTGGAACTGAACGCTGCGATATGAACTGTAGCAAAAAATACCATTGGAATACAATGAACGCAGTTTTGATCCGGTCTGCAACTGCTCTGCTCTGCACCTGCTCCGCGCTTGGTGTAAACAAGGCCTAAAATGCTACAGTGGTCAGGATGTGTAGAGTGTCCCTTTAAGTTTACATAGAACGGTGCTGCATCCCCGGAAAGCACCTACATTTACACATACAAGCGATAAACACAAATGCAAGCACAAATTCACAACCCCCGTCCACACATTTTCAGCTTAAAGTTCCCTTGAGGGATGTGTAATGAATTATGTGTGATATTATTTTTGCATTTAATGGATATGCTGGGTTTACCGTCAGTAGATACAATTTCATTCTGTTTAATAAATGGTCAAATGATATTGAAGTACAGAAGTTTAGAGCAGAATCATTTAACCCCTTAGTGACCGGGCGGTTTTACACAAATCCGTCCGTTCGTGACCGCAGCTGTTTTTACGTTTCTGCGCTCTTAGTGTTTACGTCAAATTTTCCTCTTACTCGTTTATGTAACCCACACATATTTTACACTGTTTTTCTCGTCACTAAATGGACTTTATAAAGATACCATTTTTTTCATCATTTCATATAATTTACTATAAAAAATATTGTGAAATATGACACAAAAATTGAAAAAACACCACTTTTTCGAACTTTGACCCCCAAAATTTCTTATGT
Source organism: Leptobrachium leishanense (assembly GCA_009667805.1). Taxonomy (NCBI): domain Eukaryota; kingdom Metazoa; phylum Chordata; class Amphibia; order Anura; family Megophryidae; genus Leptobrachium; species Leptobrachium leishanense. The sequence continues at coordinate 281,830,114 of CM019066.1, forward strand.
ATCAACAACCGTCAAAATTTTTTATTCCTTAGTAGTTTCTAAATTTAGTACTGAGTTTAGCAATACCCAATGTTTACATATTCCTCGCTTTTTTCCTTATTTTATGCAACAATAAGTGCAAGTAGCACTTTGCCATTTCCAAAGAGTTTATTTTCAAAACTAGTGATAGTGACATTGTAACACTGATATCTGTCACTAATTCCTGAATAACTCCTCCACATATACATATTTTTTTAAAGTACACAAATCAGGTATTAAACTTGGGGTATTTTGACTCTTTCCATGCAAACCATTTTACCACAAATCTATGCCAAAGTTTGAAAAAAAAAAAATTTTGGTGATTTTTTTTTTTTGAACGCAATTTAAGAATACATGTACTGTGAACTTTAAGGTTTACTGCCAAAAGCACCCCAAAATATGTTCAGCAACATCTTCTGAGTAAATTGATACCACCCATGTATAGGTATGTCGGGTCATTTGGGGGCTAAAAGGCCTTATTTGGGGGGTGCGCATTTCAGTTTTCCAACTTGGAATTTTCACATTTCGTCATCATGCACCCATGTCCTATTTGGGACATTTTTGAAGCCGGCCAAAGTAATTTACCCCCATCAAACATAATATTTTTTAGAAAGGGCACACCCTAGGGTGCTTCAAAGAGTTGTATTTTAACACTTTCCATGCACTAGCTCTTTGTCAAACTTTCAGGTAGTCACTTTTTGTGTTATTTTTTCACACACATTGTACTTTAGGCATGAATTGTCAAATCCAGTTATGGGTTACTGCCAAAAAACACCCCAAAATATGTTCAGCAACATCTTCTGAGTAAATTGATACCACCCATGTATAGGTATGTCGGGTCATTTGGGGGCTAAAAGGCCTTATTTGGGGGGTGCGCATTTCAGTTTTCCAACTTGGAATTTTCACATTTCGTCATCATGCACCCATGTCCTATTTGGGACATTTTTGAAGCCGGCCAAAGTAATTTACCCCCATCAAACCATATATTTTTAGAAAGGGCACACCCTAGGGTGCTTCAAAGAGTTGTATTTTAACACTTTCCATGCACTAGCTCTTTGTCAATCTTTCAGGTAGTCACTTTTTGTGTTATTTTTTCACACACATTGTACTTTAGGCATGAATTGTCAAATCCAGTTATGGGTTACTGCCAAAAAACACCCCAAAATATGTTCAGCAACATCTTCTGAGTAAATTGATACCACCCATGTATAGGTATGTCGGGTCATTTGGGGGCTAAAAGGCCTTATTTGGGGGGTGCGCATTTCAGTTTTCCAACTTGGAATTTTCACATTTCGTCATCATGCACCCATGTCCTATTTGGGACATTTTTGAAGCCGGCCAAAGTAATTTACCCCCATCAAACCATATATTTTTAGAAAGGGCACACCTAGGGTGCTTCAAAGAGTTGTATTTTAACACTTTCCATGCACTAGCTCTTTGTCAATCTTTCAGGTAGTCACTTTTTGTGTTATTTTTTCACACACATTGTACTTTAGGCATGAATTGTCAAATCCAGTTATGGGTTACTGCCAAAAAACACCCCAAAATATGTTCAGCAACATCTTCTGAGTAAATTGATACCACCCATGTATAGGTATGTCGGGTCATTTGGGGGCTAAAAGGCCTTATTTGGGGGGTGCGCATTTCAGTTTTCCAACTTGGAATTTTCACATTTCGTCATCATGCACCCATGTCCTATTTGGGACATTTTTGAAGCCGGCCAAAGTAATTTACCCCCATCAAACCATATATTTTTAGAAAGGGCACACCCTAGGGTGCTTCAAAGAGTTGTATTTTAACACTTTCCATGCACTAGCTCTTTGTCAAACTTTCAGGTAGTCACTTTTTGTGTTATTTTTTCACACACCTTGTACTTTAGGCATGAATTGTCAAATCCAGTTATGGGTTACTGCCAAAAAACACCCCAAAATATGTTCAGCAACATCTTCTGAGTAAATTGATACCACCCATGTATAGGTATGTCGGGTCATTTGGGGGCTAAAAGGCCTTATTTGGGGGGTGCGCATTTCAGTTTTCCAACTTGGAATTTTCACATTTCGTCATCATGCACCCATGTCCTATTTGGGACATTTTTGAAGCCGGCCAAAGTAATTTACCCCCATCAAACCATATATTTTTAGAAAGGGCACACCCTAGGGTGCTTCAAAGAGTTGTATTTTAACACTTTCCATGCACTAGCTCTTTGTCAATCTTTCAGGTAGTCACTTTTTGTGTTATTTTTTCACACACATTGTACTTTAGGCATGAATTGTCAAATCCAGTTATGGGTTACTGCCAAAAAACACCCCAAAATATGTTCAGCAACATCTTCTGAGTAAATTGATACCACCCATGTATAGGTATGTCGGGTCATTTGGGGGCTAAAAGGCCTTATTTGGGGGGTGCGCATTTCAGTTTTCCAACTTGGAATTTTCACATTTCGTCATCATGCACCCATGTCCTATTTGGGACATTTTTGAAGCCGGCCAAAGTAATTTACCCCCATCAAACCATATATTTTTAGAAAGGGCACACCCTAGGGTGCTTCAAAGAGTTGTATTTTAACACTTTCCATGCACTAGCTCTTTGTCAATCTTTCAGGTAGTCACTTTTTGTGTTATTTTTTCACACACATTGTACTTTAGGCATGAATTGTCAAATCCAGTTATGGGTTACTGCCAAAAAACACCCCAAAATATGTTCAGCAACATCTTCTGAGTAAATTGATACCACCCATGTATAGGTATGTCGGGTCATTTGGGGGCTAAAAGGCCTTATTTGGGGGGTGCGCATTTCAGTTTTCCAACTTGGAATTTTCACATTTCGTCATCATGCACCCATGTCCTATTTGGGACATTTTTGAAGCCGGCCAAAGTAATTTACCCCCATCAAACCATATATTTTTAGAAAGGGCACACCCTAGGGTGCTTCAAAGAGTTGTATTTTAACACTTTCCATGCACTAGCTCTTTGTCAATCTTTCAGGTAGTCACTTTTTGTGTTATTTTTTCACACACATTGTACTTTAGGCATGAATTGTCAAATCCAGTTATGGGTTACTGCCAAAAAACACCCCAAAATATGTTCAGCAACATCTTCTGAGTAAATTGATACCACCCATATATAGATTTGTTCTGTTGTTTTTGGGGGGCTACGCCAATCTTTGACATGTGCTTGTCAATTTTCTAATTTGACATACAGTATCTTCTTTGCTTATCTTCTTTTTAGGGGCCTTTTTACATACCCCAGTTTTATGAACGTGCATATATTTGGTAAGCTAACACCCCAAAGTATTGTAAATGGAGTGTTATTATGCTATGGATGCATCCGTTTGCTCCAAACAAATTAGATACTGTTTGGTGGTCATTTTTCATTTTCACACCCACATCAGTTTTGGACTGTGATTTAGGAGACACTGTTTTTTACTGCATGAAAACTCTCCAGGTTGTTTTCTGCAAGGTCTCCTGAGTACACCCATGCCCCCCATGCATAGGTTTGCCAGGATTTTGGGAAGGTTCAAATACAATTTTTATGACTTTGTCATTGGAGTTGAAATTGAGATTATTTCTTCAGCTAGGCCTAGCTTTGGTTTTGGGTCTACCGCATACCCCAGTTTGAATTATTGCCAGAAAATTGTTTATATTTGTTATGTTGACACCCCAAGGTATTGCATATGGAGTGCTTTGATGCCATGGATGCAACGGTTTTAGCCCAAAACATTTGAAAAGGTGTGTGGCGGTAATTTTTCAATTTTCAGATTTTTACGCCCACAGTAGTTTTGGACTGTGATTTAGCAGACACTGTTGTTTGTTACTGCATGAAAACTCTCCAGGTTGTTTTCTGCAAGATCTCCTGAGTACACCCATGCCCCCATGCCTAGGTTTGCCAGGATTTTGGGAAGGTTCAAATACAATTTTTATGACTTTGTCATTAGAGTTGAAATTGAGATTATTTCTTCAGCTAGACCTATCTTTGGTTTTGGGTCTACCGCATACCCCAGTTTGAATTATTGCCAGAAAATTGTTTATATTTGTTATGTTGACACCCCAAGGTATTGCATATGGAGTGCTTTGATGCCATGGATGCAACGGTTTTAGCCCAAAACATTTGGCAACAAGGTGTGTGGCGGTAATTTTTCAAATTTCAGAGATTTTTACGCCCACAGTAGTTTTGGACTGTGATTTAGGCTAGGGTCAGACGAGCGTAGTGTTCACGTCCGTGATCGCGCCTAAAAGTACGTCCGTGATAGCATGACATAAAGTCCAATGGAGCCCGACACACGAAGTACGTCCGCACTGAACTGCGGACGCACAACGGCCGCGGCCCACGGACGCAAGGCAGGCAAGAACGTAGAACCGCTAGAACGGCCGCACAAAGTGCGCTGCGTCCGCAACGTCTGCATAGCTTTGTGTGTGAGTGATGGAACGTGGTCAGACGGACTGCATTTATACGTCCTGCATTTTTCACGGACAAAATGGTTTTGCAATTGAATTTATTGTCCCTCCTACATCTGTCAAAAAATAAATGTCAGTGAAAAAACGGACTGTGTGACCACTACTGCGTCTTCCGTACTGACGATGTCCGTACTGCACGGACGTACAGTCCGTAGAAATCACGCTCGTCTGACCCTAGCCTTAGCAGACACTGTTGTTTGTTACTGCATGAAAACTCTCCAGGTTGTTTTCTGCAAGATCTCCTGAGTACACCCATGCCCCCCATGCATAGGTGTGCAAAGATTTTGGCAAAATACAGCACCAATTGTAGAACATAAAAATGTACGAATAAAATGTAAAAGTCTGGTGCCTGTCAAACTGGGGATGCTCTCTAGGGGAGCACAGGCTGTTGTCACTGAAGTGCATGAAACGCAAAATGTTTTCATACCTTCTACGTGACATTGATTGGAGGTAAATGGGGGTAGAGCAGATGGGGCTACTGCTCCAGCAGGAGCGAATTGAGGGCTTCTTTATGATGCCCTCAGCATAGTAAGTGCCCAGAATTTCAGAAATTCTGGCACATCTAGCGGGGTCCATTGCTGCCTTGCCAAGTAGGAGTCTGGCTTCGCAGCACAATGCTGATGGGCATACAGATTTGATTGGGCCACGATGTGGCCCAACAAATCATCCCCCATAAACACCTGCAAAAACTGTGTGGCGGTAAATCCTGCAACATCAATATTGATGCCAGGATTTGCCGTGAAAGGAGGGATATCTGGCCTCTGGCGATGAGGCACTACCCACTCCTCAGCTGGAGCTGTGCGTCTCCTGCTGGCAGGTGGTGACCCAGGATCTGCATCAGAAACATCACTAGATACATCAGCCAGCATAGATAATGTATCTAGCGACGCCTCTGAGCAGTTAGCGGGGTCGAAATGAGGGTCTGAGTCTGACGCAGATGCCTCAGATTCTGACGCCAGGATGGCATATGCCTCCTCGGCGCTGTACACCCTCTCAGACATTATATATAATAGATTATAAAATTTTATAATTATTATATATATATAAGCGGATTGTTGGTTCTTAGAAGAACCGTTGGGTTTCACAAGAAAATACAAATAAACACCTAAATCTCTCTAAATCCCTCTAAACCTGCCTCAATTCTTCTAAATCTCCCTAAAATCTCTCTAAATCTGCCTCAATTTTTCTAATCTCACTAAATCTCACTAAAATCTCTAACCTGTCAAATCTGATCTCTCTCTCTCGCTCACCAAAACACAAGTGAGGAGAGGGAGGGAGAATCACAGAGGTCAGAGCCAATATTTACAAAATATTGGCCTGACCTGACAAATTAGAAATTTTATTTTGATTTTTTCTAACTTCTGATTGGATGTTGCTAGCCTGCCTCTCTGATGAGGCAGGCTAGGAACATCCCACTCAGCCCCAAGATGACCCTGCCCTTAGAACCCTAACCCTACCCCTGACCCTGCCCTTAGAACCCTAACCCTACCCCTAACCCTAACCCTACCCCTAACCCTACCCCTAACCCTAACCCTACCCCTACCCCTAACCCTAACCCTAACCCTAACCCTAACCCTAACCCTAACCCTACCCCTAACCCTACCCCTAACCCTAACCCTAACCCTACCCCTAACCCTACCCCTAACCCTACCCCTACCCCTACCCCTACCCCTAACCCTAACCCTACCCCTAACCCTACCCCTAACCCTACCCCTACCCCTAACCCTACCCCTAACCCTACCCTCCCTAACCCCCTAACCCTAACCCTAACCCTACCCCTACCCCTAACCCTAACCCTACCCCTAACCCTACCCCTAACCCTAACCCTAACCCTAACCCTAACCCTACCCCTAACTGTCAGTTTATTTTATTTATTTTTCTTTTTTTACACTTTTTTTACACACTTTTTTTTACACTTTTTTTTTACTTTTTTTTCACTTTTTTTTACTCTGCTGGGTGCCTTGATCCCTCGAGGCACCCAGCAGAGCACCTGATCACTGAAGTGATCGATTTTGTACTGAGTGCCACGATACCTCGTGGCACTCAGTACTTCCTGCCGCTACCGGAAGTGATCGCTCGGGGGAGCGATCACGGACGGACCAGCGGCAGGTAAGTATATTACAAGGATGCCTCGATGTCGAGGCATCCTTGTAATATGCTCAGAGCAGCTGGAAGCGATCCGATCGCTTCCAGCGCTCTGTAGAAGTGCCGGGCACCTCTCCGGTGCAACCGGATGTAGATCGCTCCCGGGGAGCGATCACATGGTGCCCCGGCACTTCTAACGGCCATTGCACGGATGCCTGGACTCCCAGGCATCCTGCAATGGCGTTTGAGCTGCTGGAAGCGATCCGATCGCTTCCAGCAGCTCAAAAACGGCAGGACGTACCATGTACGTCAGCGGGTCTAAGAGAGACCCGCTGCAATGACGTACATGGTACGTCCGAGGTCGGGAAGGGGTTAACTACATAAAAATAATATATCCATGAACATCAGAAAATGTGTACGAACCATGCAGTCAGGTCCAGAAATATTGGGACATCGACACAATTCTAACATCTTTGGCTCTATACACCACCACAATGGAATTGGAATGAAACAAACACAATGTGCTTTAACTGCAGACCGTCAGCTTTAATTTAAGGGTATGTACATCCAACTCAGGTGAACGGTGTAGGACTTACAGCAGTTTGCAGATGTGCCTCCCACTTGTTAAGGGACCAAAGGTAATGGGACTTAGGCTTGGTGCTGCCCTTGGCACTCGGATGCCTTCCCCCCACACCTCATTTATTTATTATAGTTGAGTGACTCATTTCTGGGAGATTTATTGGTTTGCATGTCTGTTCTACAACTGCACAATCCATATTCAGGACATCTAAAAAAAAGGAACATAATAAAAACCAAATCAAGAGAACGAACTTTTTTAAGTTTCTCCACTAACTGCCATTTGTCACAAATAAAAAAACAACAACCCCCCCCCCCCCAAACCTACCCCATCCAATCTTAGGCCCAAAACTTTGCTGGCCTGGTCAAGAATACACCCCTGGTATCAATGGTCAAGTCCAAGGGGAACGTGTGGAAAAGCAGTTCCTTCACTATTGTTGCAGATGGAACTGAGATACCATTGGTATCACACATTATGAAGCTTGTATTCAGGTGTTTAATCATATGTTTCCCTGTTGAGCTTATATTTATTGACATTTATCCTATATTTATGCTAAAATCCACATACAGTATCTCACAGAAGGGAGTACAACCCTCAGATTATTGTAAATATTTTATTATATCTTTTCATGTGACAACACTGAAGAAATGACACTTTGCTAATGTAAAGTATTAAGTGTACAGCTTGTATAACAGTGTAAATTTCCCCTCAAAATAACTCAACACACAGCCATTAATGTCTAAACCACTGGCAAAAAAAAAGTGAGTACACCCCTAAGTGAAAATGTCCAAATTGGGCCCACAGTGTCAATATTTTGTGTGGCCGCCATTATTTTCCAGCACTGTCTTAACCCTCTTGGGCATGGAGTTCACCAGAGCTTCACAGGTTGCCTGTAACGTTGGGGCTCTTCCAGCCTTTCCGGTGTGCTTGACGGCAGCATGTCTGATGCTGCTCGCTCACCAACGCCCAGTTTAAATTGAAACAGGCAGAGAGGTGGCTGCATGAGGCGCGGCTTGAGAGGGGGGCGTGGTCTGGTGAAGGTCTTTTAAAAACCAACAGTTCCTTCTAAGCAGTGCCAGATCGTGGTTATCCATACCTGAGCTCCTTGTACCTGAATTCTCTCGTGATTTAACCTGTTATTGACCACTGCTTGTTTTCTGACTATTCTGCCTTCCGTTGCCCTAGACTATTTTCTTGTACTACGCTTCTGCACTGATACGGACCCGGCTATTCCATTTGACTATTCTATACTCTGTATTCCTGATTCTGGCTCGTCTGACTACCCCCGTGTTGCTGACCTGGTTTTGTATTACGACATTGTCTTTGATTAACTCTTTCTGTCTAGCTAGTATACATATACCTGGCCAATTTTTAAGGACCAGACAGTTAGGGATTCCTTTACGGCTACCCTGTTGGTAGTTTTTGGCTCTGTGGAGTGTTGGGCTTTAAGGACTACGTGGTGGGATCCGGGAACAGTGACATTGCCACTGGAATCCTCTTCCACTCCTTCATGATGACATTACGGAGTTGGTGAATGTTAGAGACCTTCCGCTCCTCCACCTTCCGTTTGAGGATGCCCCGCAAATGCTCAATAGGGTTTAGGTCTTGAGACATGCTTGGCCAGTCCATCACCTTTACCCTCAGCATCTTTAGCAAGGCAGTGGTTGTCTTGGAGGTGTGTACATATATACAGAAATATATTAGATTTTAGTATGTTTAAGGTACGTGTGAGATGATAATTGCTAACTGAGGGACAGAAATCTTGGGGAGTTCCCACACTTATTTTTTAGGACATGACGCCTCCCTGTTATGAATAAACATTTACAGAAGAGAGAGAAAATTAAATTGGTACAGACATAGTTTTTTTAATCTCTTAACGCTGATGGGCGTATTATGCTGTCCCTGCGGCCACGGCCGGATTTATAACTAGGCAGAGGAGGCATGTGCCTACAGGCGCCTGCCACAAAGGGGCGTTTGGCTCTGTGGTAAAAAAAAAAAACCTGTACAATAGTTTAGACCAGTGTATCTCTGGAGCCCTAAGGGCTAGAGGGACATATGTGGTATTATTGGAAAGGCCAGATTATGGCCTTTCCAGCGATGCCATATATACTCAGGTTTGAGTTACGTAAATATAAAATAGCAAAATAATATTTTTCTTTTCTAAAACAGCACTGTTATTTAGCCTACAATTATAAAGTGTACAGTGATGCTGCGCTAACTCACCTTCTCATTTCCCACACTGCCAGCAAATGTGGAGCTGATGATGCAACGCATTGTTTCATCGACAACCTAGACCAGTGATGGCGAATATATGGCACGCGTGCCACACCTGGCATGCGGGGCCGACTGTGTCGGCACGCGAGCCATAGGCTTGCCTCACTGCATGTCTTTCCAGGGCGCGCCGGCAAATGTTGTTCCCTGGCCACTTGTTGAAGTCCACCAGATCGCGGCATTGACTACGGAGTTAACGCCGCGATCTCGCGAGATCGCGGCTTGTGGACTTCAACGAGCAGCTGGGGATCATCATTTGCCGGTGCGCGCTGGTGACGAAGAAGCATGCTGTGAGGCACCGGGAGGACCAAGTGAGCTGGGGGCCAATATCCATCCATGTGTGAGCTGGGGCAGTATACATCCATGTGACATGTGTGAGCTGGGGCAGTGTACATCTATATGTGAGCTGGGGCAGTATATATCCATGTGTGAGCTTGGGGCAAATACATCCATGTGTGAGCTTGGGGCAAATACATCCATGTGTGAGCTTGGGGCAAATACATCTATATGTGAGCTGGGGCAGTATACATCCATGTGTGAGCTGTGGCAAATACATCCATGTGTGAGCTTGGGCAGTATACATCCATGTGTGAGTTTGGGCAGTATACATCCATGTGTGAGCTGGGGCAGTATACATCCATGTGTGAGCTGGGGCAAATACATCCATGTGTGAGCTTGGGCAGTATACATCCATGTGTGAGCTTGGGCAGTATACATCCATGTGTGAGCTGGGGCAGTATACATCCATGTGTGAGCTGGGGCAATATACATACATGTGTGAGCTGGGGGCCAATATATATCCATGTGTGAGCTTGGGGTAAATATATATCCATGTGTGAGCTGGGGGGCAATATATATCCATGTGTGAGCTGGGGCCAATATATCAATGTGTGAGCTGGGGCCAATCATATTAATGGGTGAGTTGGGGCCAATTATATCAATGTGTGAGCTGGGGCCAATTATATCCATGTGTGAGCTGGCGCCAATTATATCCATGTGTGTGCTTGGGGCAATATAATCATCTTCTTTATACTGTATTTTTCTTTTAAGACTTAAGCACATAATTACTTCAGACAGTCGTAGGAAGTGGCTTTTCTAAAATAAATGTGTATTCAGGACTATTTGTGGGGTTGGCACTTTGAGACACATAAGTTGGTTCAGCGATCCAGTTTTGGCCGTCATGCTCAAAAAGGTTCGCCATCCCTGACCTAGACCATGGCACTGCAGTGAGAAGAGACAGGGGGACTTTGGAACCTTCATCTCTGAATTGTACACAGTTCAAGGTTAAGTGAGGTGTCATTGGAAAGGTCAGAGTCTGGTCTTTGCAATGATACCAAACCGGACCATGTAATATGCAAAAATGAAGAATTGATTAAATTAAATACACAAATTATTTTTTCTCTGTTCTACGGCAGAAGCAATATATGCTTTTACATCTAAAACAAACAATGCCACTGCACTAACTCAACTAAGGCAACAGATTCTGCCCTTTCTTTTGATTTGAGTGCAGAGAGAAGCAGTTTTTTTCCGATTTTGTTTGCAGTGGGGGTGGCAGGAGTGCTCCACATTTCTGTGCCTACATGCTCCTGAGATGCAAATCGGGCCCTGACCGCGGCAGGGGGGTCTGAACACCGCAGAACAGTATAGCATGCCACGCTGGCATCTATGGGCAGCCTCCATAGGCAGCCTTCTGTCACAGGATGGCCTGAACTCAAGCTGTCCTCCTGAAGCCAATGACACGCACAACACGTCAGCTGCATAGGCGAGCTGGAGGAGGGGCCACAGCAGCAGCCTGGAGAGCAGGGTATAAATTTTACAACATTTCAGTTAAAACCAACTTCTAGTTCAGGGCTGTTGAACTCTGCCCCCGCTCCAGATATTTCTGAAATAAAATTCCCTTGATTCTCTGACCATTTATTGCATTCAAAGAATTCTGAGAATGGTAGGTCATAAACATCGTGTGGGAGGGGCAGAGATTGATAACCCTGCTCTAGATGGTTTGAAATTAATGCACTAAATGTCAAAAATAAATTCATACAAAAATTTTCAGTTAAATTCCTAATTTGTGATTTCCCCCCCAATCCTCACATTAGTATCAAATGATCCGACTAAAACCAAGCTAGTAGTGCTCAAAAACCCTTGACTACCAGATGTTTTGAAACTATAGGGGTTATTCAGAGAGATCTCAAATGTCACCGAAATGTAACCGGACACTAAAATTCAGCGTACGGGGACATTCGGCTATTCAGAGAGCAGGCAGTTTGCCAAATTTTGGCGATTTGCCTGCACGTACAGTGTTGTTCGAGGGCAGTGAAATCCCCCATAGAGAAGCAATGGTTTGTCTATTCAGAGACACCAAACAGCAGGGAAAAGTTGCCGAATTGCCCTGCTGTTCGGTGGTTTCATTCGGCAGGTTTATTCAGGCGAATCCCATAGGCTTCAATGTTAAAAATATTCCTGTTTTAATGCAATATCTAATAAGCCATTTATTATTTTATTCTGTTGGAAAAAGTCTTTTTATTTATAGATTTTTTTTAGGATCTGTTAAGCATTTCTCGGGATTTTTTCGGCAACATTTTTTTTTTCGTTTTTCTTTTTTAAATCGTATCTTCTTTTTTCTGTAACAGACCTTTTTATTATCATTCATTGGATCTGATATGTATATTCCAGACATTTACATTCAGTAGTTTTTTTTGCAAACAGAGTTTAAATTTTGAAACTTTCAAGCGTACTGTTTTTTTTTTCCTTTTACCACGTTCGTCTGCTTGTCAGGTTTTTCCAGCGGCTGCTCTTTGCTGTGATCGGTGACTCGTCAGGTTTTTCCGGTTTGTTCGGCAGGGTTTTTGCAGCGGTTTCTGCGGGTTTTCGGTGAGTGTTCTGCGGGTTTGCGGTGGGTTTTCCGTGCACTACGGGGGGCCCTGCGGTGCTTGCTGCATACACTGCAGGGTCGGCGAACTACAGTCGCCGAATCGCCCCGAAGTGCGGGGAACGAAAGGTCACCGAACGTGCGGCGACATTTCGAATCTCTTTGAATAACCCTGTATATCTCCCATGATGATCAGCCACCTACTGTATTAGATTTGCTGAGCCTCATGGGAAATGTAGTTCCAAAACATCTGTAGGGCCAAGATTGCTGAGCCCTGTAGTAGTATATACCAGATAGTGAGAGGTCACAGTACTGGTTTGATGCTGTTATTTTTGAGTGTTTTGACCTTTCAATTTAAAGAGGGGGATTCAATGATTTGAGTAGTAAAATGCTGACGTGATGTCACACCATCCTCCTAGGAAGTGATATATTCTGCTAGTCCAAAGCATCGGTATTCGCTCTGTGATAATGAAGTGGAATCAGGCTGGAAGATGGTCACCATTATGAGCCAGGCAGCCATCTTGTTCAGAATATTGGTTCACTTGAAAATAACTAGGTAGGTTTTAGCTGAAACTAGAATGAAGCATACGTAGAAACTTAGATTAGCAGAAAAGCAATTAAAACCTGAGAAAGATCCAGACTGTTCCTGGCACGAAGGGACAGAATGAGAAGTGGATACACCAAGGTCACAGAGACCCGCAGAGAGACAAAGGGGAGCATAGAAGACAGACCAGGTGTTATCCGCAACAAATAAACACAGGCGCTAGGGAGGTGATCACAGCCCGGACTGAGTGTAGCAGCAAATCACGTTCTGTCAAACTAACATGAAGTTTGCCAATTTACGGCCAATGTATGGAATGTCTTTGTAATTGACCAAGGGAGGTACTGACCCACGTGGGGTGGGATAGTGTCACCGGGAGGTGGGTTAATTGGGATGTACCTAATTATGTATTTGGGGTATAAGATCTCATGTCATGGTGAGTTCGATGCTCACTCTTTGCGATTCAATCCTGTGTGAGCATTTGTGTGACGACACAAATAAAGTTTGCCTCTCCTGAAGAGACTCGTGTTCAGACAATCCTTGCTCGTGTCTGGTCCGGCCTCGTCCCGAGTGAACCTAGCAGATTCTGGTTACAATAATCCCCATCAGGGCAATTGTTAAACAGTTCTTGCATTAACAAAAGAGTGGATCTTATGGGTGTAGTTTGCACATTCCACTGTGGAGTTCACTGACATCTCTTACAAAACAAACCATGCAATAACAGCGTTTATAACCAAAGAACAGAGGAGAAGAGTATTACAGGTTGGAAAAATATTGGAAAACATCATGATTTATTCCAGCAACAGTATATGCAATAATCTCACGCCACATATTTCTCACACTTCCCTATTTAAGTCACTATGTTACAACTACCTTATACTAACAGGTCTATTCAGAGAAAGGTGAAACTCAGGAGAATTGGCAGAAGTGAATATTCTAGGACAAAATTGCCAAACCAGAAAAATTCTCCTATTTATCTCACTTTCCAAATCGGCTATTTGGTCTACATTGTTCTATTCTCCTGCCAACTCTCCTGAGTTTCACCTTTCTCTGAATAACCCTGTATGCAGACAGAAAGCAGAAAAATATCCTATAAAGGTGTGTACACTGTGAGAGATAAACAGATTCTCTATTTTAGGAACCAAGAAAATATCTTATTTACAAAGAAACACTCTAGCCACCACTAATTTAAGTGGTTATGGAAGCTAGTGTTTTGGTTTTTAAAAGAGGTCGTCCTGCACCCTGACGGCTGCCAGTCAACAACTGCTGAAAGGAAATCTAGCTGCTGGAGTTTGAGTCAAAATTACATGCTTCTGTGAGCTGACATAATTCAAGAAGTCAGCTGGATGAAGAAGCTTTCAACCAGCCATCTAATAATGCACCTCAATGCAGATGCTTCTAGAGGTGTCTGATTGGCTTTGGCTGGGATCTTCCAGCAGCATGCATGGCAGGTGTGGATCTTGTTAAGAGTGCATGATAACTTGAACCCACATGCTTCCCTTCTAAACCCATTGCTCCGCCGTCAGCATGGCCAGATTTATAACTAGGCAGAATGGGCATGTGACTACAGGCACCTTCCACAAGGGACGCCTTGCTCTGTGTGTAAAAAATAGGGATGCACCGATACCACTTTAAGACTGAGTACCGATACTTTTTAAAAGTACTGACCGATACCGAGAATCGATACTTTTATTTTATGTCATGTGAATGCTTTCCAATAAGAACAGACCTCATATAAAAATGTCCCCAGCTAACATGTATATATCCCTCCGAGACATATATATATATAATGCCCCCAGCTCACATGGAGATTTCCCCCAGCTCACATGGAGATTTCCCCCAGCTCACATGGAGATTTCCCCCAGCTCACATGGAGCCCCCAGCTCTGTGTGTATGTGTATATATTACACATACACACACACTGGCACACACACAGACCCCAGAACAGACTTGGGGCGCTGTCCGAATGCTCTATCAGCATTCAGACAGGCCCCTGCAGCTCATCGCATTTATACTTACCTTCTTCAAGCGCCGCCGGCAAAGTCTTCGTGCATGCGCTTGTTGGAAAGCCCCCAGCCGCGATCACGTGGGAGTTCGTGAGATCGAAGCTGGGGACTTTCCAATGAGCGGACATGCGGAAACTTTGCTGGCGGCGCTCGAGGAAGGTAAGTATGAATGCTGTGAGCTGCAGGGACCTGTCCGAATGCCGATAGAGCATTCGGACAGCCGTCCCAGCCCCTCGGATGCCGGCAAGCCAGCTCAATGCTGGCTTCCGGTATCGGGGGAAATATCGGGGGCACTGCACGAGTACCGAGTACTCCTGCAGTACCCAGTATCGGCACCGATACCGATACTAGTATCGGTATCGGTGCAACCCTAGTAAAAAAAATAATATATATGTACAATTTGGACCATTTCCAGCTGCCGGTCACCAGATCAGTCACTAGTGACATCAGCACGCAGAGAGCATGTCGACATCTCCCTCTCTGAGGCCAATTGCTGTAGTGATCAGTCTCAGAGAGGCAGCAGATGGATCAGATCCGTGCATGCGCGCTGCTCCGATCCATTGTTTGCAATGTTAACGTAGGAGCACAGATTGAGCAGAAAATCTACAGGGACTTCCAAGTTTGGGAATCCCTGAGATGAAGAGGAGGAGCTGCGCGTGGTGAGGGCCTAAAGTTGCGTAAAATCACCAAAAACAAAAATTGGGCATAGGCGATCAGCAGCCTCTGCCCAATTATTTAAAAGCAATAAAAAGGAATGCTATTTTCAATAGAGTATCCCTTTAAAGTCCCTAATGGGGTGAAAAGAGCTACTGTTTGTGATTGGGAAAGAGTTGCTGTTTTCATACTGCTTTGCTTGTTGTTATTCAAATACAACACATGCAAAGGCATGACTTTCTCGAAAGGGTCAGTAATGATTTAACAAAAATGTGTCAAATAATGATCATCACACAGAGATAAAATCCCATGCATATGGAAAGGTTGTGAGACTTGCCTGGTAGTGCAGCAGAAAGCTCTGTGTGTTAGAGAAAGCAGATTATGAGAGCTGCAGAGAGAAAGAGAGAAAAAGAAAAAGATAGCTGTTAGCTGCTCATCACGGTCACACAAGCGCAGCTGCAATTCATATTATGGTCGGGGACCTGAAAATGCATAGATTAAGAAGAACCATGGCAGCCTCCAGTCTGCGATGAAATGCGTAACTCCTAGAGCAGGAAAAGGAAAATGCTGAGCAAATTTTAAACCTTTGATACACATATAAAAAAATTATCCCATGATGATTTTATTTTATCAATTGTTATAAATTATCCCATGATGATAGTTATAATACAATAAATAATTTCTACTTTGGAGTATCACAGTTTCGTGCCTTTTTCTGTGGTGGCGGAGCCATATATAAGTGTGGAAAAACCCGAGAGAAACATGATTCCGGAGTTTCCTGTCGGAACCCTGTGAGTTTGACAGTTACCACCGTTATCTATCCTGTTGCTGTATTACACTATTTAGTGTTTTATATTTGCAGTTGGTACTTTCTCCCCGTGATATGTTTATGATAATATCCTTGGAATACAGCAGTATGCAGTTACATAGGCCGGAAAAAAGACGTGCGTCGAACGAGTTCAGCCTTTCACACATCACATACTGCTGTTGATCCAAAAGAAGGTAAAAAACCCAGTCTGAAGCACTCACCAATATACAATATACTCTGGAAAAAA
Organism: Leptobrachium leishanense; assembly: GCA_009667805.1. Taxonomy (NCBI): domain Eukaryota; kingdom Metazoa; phylum Chordata; class Amphibia; order Anura; family Megophryidae; genus Leptobrachium; species Leptobrachium leishanense. The sequence goes on from CM019066.1 coordinate 281,846,640, forward strand.
TTTGTCTTGACCCCAGAATGGCAGTCAGATTTCTCCTTGGATCAAGAAGCTTTTACCCACATTTTAAATATTATAACCCTTAATATTCTGTGTCTGCAGGAAGTCATCCAGTCATTGTCTAAACGTCTGTACAGTCTCTGACCCAACCACCTCAACAGGCAGAGAATCCCACAGCTTTATTGTTCTCACTGTAAAATAACCCTTCCTATGCTTTAGGCTGACTTTCCTTTCGTCCAGTCTAAATGGGTGACCTTGTGTCCTGTGTATAGTCCTATTAATGAATAGGTTTCCAGACAATAGTTTATAATGGCCCTGTATATATTTATATAAGGTTATCAGATCCCCTCTAAGGCGCTGTTTCTCTAAACAGGTTTAAGCTTGTTAGACTTTCCTCATAATTTAAATCTTCCATTCCCCTTATTAACCCTTTCGCTGCTGAGGCTTTTCCCGCCCCTGTGCTGAGGTCATTTTTACCGGTTTTGCTCATCATGTTTAAACGTGTTTTGAAGGCTTATTTTAGTATATGACCCAGACATATTATATATCGTTCTTTCCGTCAGACTCGGTAGATTCATAATATGTCATTATTATATGTATACGTTATGTCATGTCTGTATATTATAACAAAAAAATGCAATAAAAATATGTATTTTTCAATAATTTACAATGTGTAAAGTGTTTTTTTTCACATTTTAAACATGCGAGCAATTGCGGTTAATATTTTGTATGGGGTGCGCTTGTTAAAAAAATTAGAGATGGGGTCTCGTTACATTTTTTTTGGGGAAAATTACACTATTTTTAACAAACGCACCGCATACAAAAATCGTTAGTGCAGCATCATTGTTCACATTATAATTGAAATGGGAACAATATTGCTGCATTAACAAACCAAAAAAAATAAAAAAAAGTGTTTATTTTTTTTTTATAATTTTTTTTAATTTTTTTTTTTTTTTACAACATTTTTCACTTTCATATTTGGTATCGTTGGAACGGCCATGCTCTGGCCGATCCAACCATACCAAAATTTAACCCCTAACTGCCACGGATCGGGAGATAGGGAGTTCCAATGAACTCCCTATCTCCACAGTTGGTGGCAGTTAGGGGTTAACTCTAGGACTGGCGTCATCGTGCTACGCACGATGACGCCAGTCCAGGGGGAGTTCCCGGAGGCTTGGCCGACATCCAACATGTCGGCCAGCTCCGGGAAAGGATCGCGAACCGGCGCTTTTCAGCGCCGATTCGCGATCCAGCTCCCCAGGGGTTAATGCCAGGCATCATTTGGAAGGGCAGGCTGTGCCCTTCCAAATGATGCCTGGGTTTACCCCCGCAGAGCTGCCGATCGGGAGGGAGAGAGGTCCGAAGGACCTCCCCCTCCCTTTCAGGCGCCTCCTCCGCACATGCGGGGGGGGGGCGCCTGAATTAGGTGTCATCGCGCTGCCGCGATGAACACCTAATTCCGGCGGCTGTGGTCCCGGATGCGCGGCTGACATCCAGGATGTCAGCCCGCACCGGGGGGGGCCAGCGATCGGCCGGAACCCGGCCGAACGCTGACCCCAATGGGAGGACGCGCTCAGCGCGTCCTCCGCATACCAGCGGGAATGCTGAGGACGCGCTGAGCGCGTCCTCAGCATCCAAGTGGTTAATTTAGTCACCTGTCTCTGCACTTTTTCTAGTGCCATAATATCATTTTTAAAACAGCTGCCCAATATTTCATGGCATATTCAAGGTGCGTCTTACCATTGATTTATAAAGAGGTAAACTTATGTTTTCATCACAAGAGTGAAATCCCCTTTTTATTGCATGCCAATACCTTTCTGGCCTTGGCGACTGCTGTTTGACATTGAGCATTGTTCCTGTGTTTAAAGTCTATAATTATTCCCAAATCCTTCTCCTGCTTTGATTCCCCTAACTCTGTACGATACCAGTTGCTTGTGTGTTCTTCACTCCAAAGTTCATAGCCTTGCATTTCTCTACAATAAAGTTCATCTGCCATTTTTAGTGGTCAGTCCCCCAATCTAAGTAATATCCAGTGGTGGTGATAGGATAAGACTTTTAAGGCTACATTACAATCTTATCTTCCCGCTAAAACGGGAGCGCAAGGGAGAAAAAACTGCGCCCACAGTTTTCTCCCTAGCGCCCCTGTTTAAACGGGAGATTACAATGCAGGCGCTTAAAAAGCTGCCTGCATTGTTAGTGGGCGCTACGCTCAGCGCCGCCGCGAGCATCCACTCGATGGAGTCCATAGGCAAAGTGATCTGCAGGGAGAGACTGGAGGACTTTTTCCCGCAGTCTCTCTCTCGGTTCCCGGCGACAGAGGAGGCGGACGGAGCCGAGGTCCTCGCCGTGGGACAGGAGGTGAGTATCTGGCAATTAGTTGGGTTTTTTTGGCTGGTGCTAACGGATTCTGCACCAGTGGAATCCGTTAGCACCAAGTCCAGGCTGTGGTTAACTGTTTGCTAACCACAGCTGGACGGTAATCAGCGTTAGGACTTTGTAATCCTAACGCTGATTAACACTTTGCGCTCCCCATGTTAAGTATAGGGAGCGCAAAGTACAGTAACCTCACACTGAAAAGCCCAAGGTACCAAACGGTAATGGGTTACTTAACCCATTAGCGTTTGGACCGTAATGTGCGGTTGCCATGAGCGCCATGAGCACCAGCACTTCTGTTAATCTCTTTAAATCACTTCTCTATTCTCTGACCATTAATTCTACTCGTTATGAAGTTCAGTGGAGAAGAGGGTCCTTCTCGTTGAGCTGCCAGTGTTCTCAGAGCACTTCTGGAACCTGGAATGAGGTTAAGAAAGCTCACAAGAGCACAGGATAAAATGATGTGATATCGACCAGCACAGGCATATTTTTCCACCTTAATTAACTGCTAGCATAGAGCAGGGATGTCCAAACTCTGGGCCCCCAGATGTCCCTGAACTACAACTCCGACGCTTCTCCATCCATCTAATGCAGTCAGAGATTTCTGGGAGTTGTAGTTCGGGAACATCTGGGGGGCCAGAGTTTGGACATCCCTGGTATAGAGAGCATTTAAGCATTGTGTATTTAGTGTTAGAGGTTAGTTCTTTTCACTCACTCCTTTTTTTGTTTTGTTTCATACAGTTACCCAATTTTCTCTTAAAATCATATGACTCTGAACCAGCAGTTAATCATTTATATATTTGGTCTGGCACAGTTTGACTACAATATTCGACCTGGATTGTGCCCAACAATTTTTTTTCCTTTCCTAGTCAATGCTACCTTCGTTCTGCATACTTTTTTTCCACAACAAGCTACACGTGGACATGTGGGTACTGTATATGATAAAAATTATAATTACAGAGCCTTATAAAATCATGGCTTGACAAATTAATATACAAATTAGGAGCTTGGACAAAAATGGCACATCTTTCGGGGATATAAGAAATTGTTGTAATTTTTTAATATAACCATTTACAGTATCTTTCACTACGCTTCTCAAAAACCTCACTACACAGTGCTATCCCTATACCCATCAGCAACCTGTTACTGCCCATCCTGTCCACCTCTTAATATGGGCACTTCATATTTTCTGCTTCCCCAAGCCTCCATTATGTCTTTTAAATTACCGTAGACAGTAAGGTCATAGGTTATCAACTGGAAGAATTTGTAAAAATTCCTTTAATTTCTATATTGGTATCCCACAGACAGGGACCTATTTTTGGTCCGTATTGATATATCTTTAATCATTTTAGTAGAATAACCCCAAATTTTAGGCTCAAGAGTTAACATTCTAGGAACCTCCAAACGTTCATCGGGGGTTGCTGCACCTCTCGTGCAGGGATGACCTCCTTGTCAGTTCAGTACTGGCCACCCTTTCTGGGTGATTACAGTCTGATTTGCATATGGAGCATTTGTCCCTGTAATGGCACAATCAAGCAAAAACCCTGTGAGCCCTTAGCAGGCCCCACCATAAAGCAGGTCACTAGTGCCAATGTTTGTTCTCAGGACCCTCACAAACCTCTCTGCTTCTCACTTTAAGTCTACAGGGTAATCCAGACATGGACCCCTTGCTCTATGTGCCTAGAGGGTGTCGGCTATACCCTCCTGATGAGGCCTAATAAGGCTGAAATGATTGTCGGGGGGGTTGCTGCACCTCTCATGCAGGGATGACTTCCTTGTCCTTTCAGTACTGGCCACCCTTTCTGGGTGTAGCAGGCTGATTTGCATATGGAGCAGTTGTCCCTGTAATGGCACGATTGAGACCTGAGCGGGCACCAACCGTAAAGCAGGCCACTAGTGTCAATGCTTGTTCTCAGGACCCTCACAAACCTCTCTTTGTCTCACTTCCAGTGGGTACCTAGCTCCTGAATTTGTCAGGTCTTATTTTACTCCTGATGAAGATGTTCTTCCGAAACGCGTTGCGTGGTTTCTTGAAGAGAATTGACCAGCGAACAGTGTGCTTCAAGACCCCGGAGAGAAATGGTTCTGAAAGAAGCTGCGACCAACGAGTGGTGGATCATAGACGATTCTGGACGTTGATTGCGGGAGGTCTGAGCCATTGTGGCATACGCTTATATGCACATTTTGTATGTGCCTTGGAAAGTGTGAGTTTGTTTTTTGTAAAGTTTTTAAAGATTTTTTTTATTAAAATACTACACAATGCATTCTCTCTACGGTTCTTATCCAGATCAGAGTAAAGACGGGATGCAGATTTGGTAACCCAACTGTATCTGGGGATCCAATATACTGGTACATTTTTTTGGAAATTAAATTGCATGCACGTTATTGCGCCATTATGCTCTTTTTGTGGATATCAGGTTTCCTTTAAGGTGCCTTTTTACTTTGTGCAGCAGTAGACGGAGGACTTTGACACAAATTGTATTTGTTAATTTATGTGCCTCTCCTTCAGTAGGTATCAGGTGGGAGAATCATAGGTAATACTTGTGATTTGTGCATGTTTTGTTATTCTAGGACACATGAGATTTATTATCTTGTCTCCAGCACCCAAACGTTTGTTTTGGCTGACAGAAGAAGTTTATCAAGCTCTTGAATAAGAGAAAGTGATTATTCTTGATTTATCTTCTAAGCTCAGTTTTTCAGACTGGGTTTAACCAGCTGGGGTTATAAACTGGGTGGAGGTATTATTATCCAGAATTCTTCACTTGTATGCATAACCTTGGGTAAACATTGATTGACTAATTGTATGATTATGTGGGTCAAAACAATTACCGCTTCAGCACAAATGCAGAGAAAATATGGGTTCCTCAATAACAAACAACGTTTTACACTGTCATATATTTTTAAAGCAATGTAAACTATGACACCCATAATATATTAAAGGGGGATATTATCATCCTCTCCTTACCCAAACCTCAGTATGCTTCAACATTCCCCATTTGTTTGAATAGTGTGGCTAAACGCGTACTTCTGCCATTTCTGCCATGCCACAGTCATCAATGGTGCTCTTGTGGGTTGGTATTGGACAATCAGCTTTGGATAACCTATCTGACAATGGAAGGCTGTCCAGCAGGAGGTGACTGAGTTATAGATGAAGGAAGTTCTCCATTTTCAAAGGCTTTCACAGATGATAGACACAGCTGGAGAGACTGGAATGGGGCACTCTCCACATAATGGCCATTTAGCTTAAGTTAAATATTCATGGTGCATACAGTATCACTGGAAAATCTCATATAGTGCCCTATTGGCTATTCTGGAACCAAGTTATCTCTCGATACTCAGATGTAGCTTTGTCTAACATTCACTAAGCATGCTCTCTTTATATTGCTTTAGCATTCAGTGCTAACAAACTCTGATTTACTAAGACGATGAACCACCCATCAGACCCAGGCAAGCACCTTATTCTGGCTTCTCCTGGATCAGAACAAAACAGGCCTCCATCGTTCCACTAAGTAACTTTTCTCAGCAAGGTGATTCTCAGACTGATTTCTATCGCCCATACTTAGCCTCCTATGCTATTGAATTTTAAATATGACTGCACTGTAATTTGTCAGTGTGTGTGTGTATATATAGGGCTAAATTACAATCTTCATGCTAACGTTTGCCCCGGCGCAAAAAAACATTAACGCGAGGGGTAAAACCCTTTGCGCCGAATGCCATATTACACAGTCAGCGCAAGAACCCACGCAATCGTCTACAGCAGGTGAACCTGCGCGTACCCTGCGCGAGCTTACTGTACTTCGCGAGTCCTATACTTAACATTGTGAGTGCAAATGCGAATGTGCGCTGGTATGCGGATGGTATTACAATCTATTCGCGGTAATTACAGCATTGCCTTTGCGCGCATGATTTTAGCAACTCCTAAAAGCTGGTGTTAATGGCAAATCTGACCGACCTGGCGAAACCAAAATACATCAGCCCAGTAAAAAAATGCAGCAAAGTATAGTTGCCCCTTCTACACATACAAATAAAATTGTGAAGTTGTGTGTGCATGTATTATCGCTGCAGCATATATGCTCAGATTGACTGTGGCAGGCGCAATTACTTAACGTGAGATAATTGTGGTTCCTAATTCTGATTCGCTGAATCGCAAGAAAAAAAATTGTTCGCACACTTGTTTTTTGCGCGAGACGGTACTGTGCGAGCATTTGGCCGGCGTCCTGGGTGCGCGCGGTATTGATCAGCGGATGAAAAGATGCGCATGGTTTGTAATTCCAGCGGTGATTTTCACGCGCAAAAATTTAACGCTTGGCGCAAATTTTTTAGCTTTGCGCGAGGGTTTTTGCACGAAGATTGTAATATAGCCCATAATGTTTATATAGTGTAAGTATAGGATGCGCAACGTACATTACGCTCGTGGAGGGTTCGCGCAGGTTCACCAGCAATAGACGTTAACGCGCATTTTTTGCGCAGACGTTATAATTCGATGTTCTGCGCAAATGGTTTTTCCCCTCACGTTAATGCGTTTTTGCGCGTCTCCCCACTAAAAAAAAAAGGCCTCTGCTTTGCGCACTGCAACATCCGCAACTTACTCCCTAAACTGGAATGAGCTGCAAGTTTGGTGCTGCTATTACAAACCCAAAGTCATGGTGCTCACAGAATCATGGTTAACCCCAAAAGTACCAGACTCTGCCATATCAATACAGGGGTATTCATGTTATAGAAAGGACAGAGCAAAGAGAGGAGGAGGAATTGCTTTATGATTTATGTCGATGAGTCCATAAAGTTCACCCCTTTACAGAATTCTAGCTCCCTGGCCACCTTTGATTTCTTCTCTGGTATAATTGAGATCCCATTCAGTAAATCAATCATTGTTGCTGGATTCTATCGCCCACCGAGCTCTCCAGTGCACTCCCTCTCTGACATAACTCAAATCCTTAATAACTTACTTGCACAAAACCAAAAAAAGTGAACTGCTGGTCCTCTGCGATTTTGATACAGATTGCTCACGGTTTAAGGCCTTGCAGCTAACTCAATTAATCTCCTCCCCCATTTTCTTTAATATGAAGAGCCCTAACCATACCTTGCTGGACTGGATTCACTCTTCATGTCCTGATAGAATACTTGAGGCAGGGGTTCTCGCTAATAGCTTCAGTGACCACTGTCTAGTGTACTGTGTGTGCAAAATAAAGACCACAAAATCTCCCCAAAAGGTACTAATCACCAGGTCTTTCAAGAAATTTAATCTTGAATCCTTCCTAAGTGAACTCAAACAGCTCCCATGGTACAGACTAAATCTAATCCCAGACCTGGACTGTGCAATAAATACTTTCAGTCTGACCTCCTGCAAGTCTGGAATGCCCATGCCCGCTGTGTAAAGTGCGAGTAAAAAGGGCTCATCTCCCCTGGGTTACAGCTGATTTTACACAAATGTACCAGCTTAGAGATTCACTGTGGTCAAATTTCAAGAGTATTGGTTCCATGAATGATCACTGTGAATACCGAAAATGCCGGAATGCATGCACAAAACTTCAATGAAAATCTAAACAATAACATATCAAACCCTAGAAATGTTTGGCGAATCATAAGTAACATACAAGCAACCCCTGTCCACTCCCAACCGACTGCTGTCAAATAGGGATGAGCTGTTCGGTTCGGAGTTCGCATCGAACATAGCCTTTTCGTTTGTTTGCGAACTAAGAACATTTCCGGGTGTTCGCCGCGTGGTCGCCCACAATGCACCACAATGCACTTTTCCACTGACCTGAAGCTCGTAATTGGCTACAGCCTTGCACCTGACCACAGGTCTGGTGCAAGACAGGTTCAACACTATGCCAATCACGGCTCAGAGTCCTGATTGGGGAAATTTTGCCCAATCATGGGCTCACAGAGCTAAGTCCCACAGCACACTATATAAGGGTTCCACGCAGCGCTTCTGCACGCATTTGAGAGGAGATTTCATAGGAGATTGTTGTTGTGTGTTCTTACTGCCGGTCTGCCACGCTACTGGGGGGGGGTCTCATTTCTACCAAATATCTGGGAATTGAGGTGATCTGTGTCTTGTCACACAGCCAGTACCACGCAGTATTTTGGGGGTCACAAATTTCTACAAAACATTTGGGAATTGAGGTGATCTGTGTCTTGTCACACAGCCAGTACCACGCAGTATTTTGGGGGTCACTAATTTCTACAAAATATTTGGGAATTGTTATAATCCGTGTGTTCTCACTGGCTGCCACCCATCAGGGGGTCTCACTGATTTATAGGAGGTTTCTGAGACTTGTAATCTGTGTCTTCTCACTGCCAGCTATCAGGGGGTCCCACATACTTCTAGCAGATTTAAGCGAATTTTAATTTGTGTCTTCTCACTGCCACCCATCAGGGGGTCTCACTGATTTATAGGAGGTTTCTGGGAATCGTAATCTGTGTCTTGTCACTGGCTGCTAGCTATCAGGGTGTCTCACTGAGTTATACCAGAGTTCTGTAAATCTTTAATCTTTATACCAGAGTTATATCACTCACCATGTCTGAAAGAACAAAAAGGACAGGCAGATGCTCCCAGACACAGATAAAAGGGCAAGCAGCCCCTGTGTCGGGAGGCTGTGCCTCTGGTCGTGGTGGACGTGGTGCATCCTCTGCAGGGGCACGCTTGTCCTTTCTAACTGGTGCTGGCCGTCTTAAGCAGCAGCAACATACTGAGGATTTGGTGGATTGGCTAACCTAGCCATCCTCATCCTCCGAGTCCTCTGCCAGCCAGGCTTGTAGTGCTTTACAGTCCACCTCAGCTGCCAAAGCATCTAATGCAGCCTCCATGTCCACAGCTACTCCTGCCATAGCCTCGCTATCACACACGGAGGAGTCAGCTGAATTGTTTGACTACAATGACAGTGACATGCTGCTTGAGGATGCGCAGCAAGTACAGTGCTCTGATTCAATCTCTGAGGTTGAGGAAGGGAGTATAATCAACCCAGAAGAAGGGGGTGTCAGTGATGACACACAAATAACTGGCACTCATGTTGCCCCAGCAGCTGCAGCATACTGCCAAGTTGGCTCCAGTGACGAGGAGATAGGGGGTGAAGATGACATTGATGATGAGGACACTGACTCCACCTGGGTGCCAGATCGAACAGAGGAATCGTGAGGAGGAGGGGGAGGAGGAGGAGGCACAGCAAACACGAGGTACAACATCCTCTATGACCAACCGTAGCACTAGCCAGTCCAAGGCATCAGATGTCAGAGCTGCTCCGGTGCAGAGCGCTGTTGTCTCAAAGCACACATGCAGGAACTCTGCTGTCTGGGAGTTCTTTAAGAAATGTGCAGCAGACCCCACCATTGTTATTTGTAATCTATGTCAGATGAGGCTTAAGCGTGGGAAAGACACCAGACGCTTGGGTACCACGTGCTTGAGGCGACATATGACCTCCTGCCACACATCCCGTTTGTGCAAAACTTTGCTTAGGTCCTCCTCCTCTGCATCTGACTCTACCCCCACTGTATGTCCTGCCATGTCATTGCCTGCTACAACCTCCACTGACAGGGATGATGCTACAGTAATGGATGTATCAGCTCCTTCACAATGTGACAGCATCCCATCAGATGAAGATTTATACAGTCAGATTACGTTGCCCCAGCTGCTGCAGCGTAAGAAAAAATATAGTCCCAACCATCCCCAAGCACAGCATCTAAATGCCAGTTTAGCAAAATTACTCGCATTGCAGCTGCTGCCTTTCCAGCTGGTGGACTCTGCCTCCTTCCGTGAATTTGCTGAATGTGCTGTACCACAGTGGCAGGTTCCAAAACACCATTACTTTTCACGGAAGGCCATTCCAGCACTATACCAGCACGTGGAAGACAATGTTATCGCGTCATTGGGAAAGGCAGTCAGCAGCAAGGTGCATGTGACTTTAGACACGTGGTCCAGCAAGCATGGACAGGGTCGTTACATCTCCTTCACGGCACACTGGGTAACTCTGATTGCAGCCGGGAGGAATCCAAGATGGGGCTCTGTGCTGGAGCTTGTTCATCCACCATGCTTCCAGAAAGCTGCTTGTATGAGGTCTGTCTGCTCCACCACCACCTCTCCCTCTTCCTCCTCCTCCTTCTGTGTCTCTGGCGAAGTGGCAGTTAAACCGACGCCTGACAGGGGCTACGCAATGGCTCAAGCAAAAAGATGCCATACTGTGCTTGAGCTGGTTTGTTTAGGGGACAGGAGCCACACCGGGCCAGAAATTCTGACAGCTCTGCAGGGGCAGGTGCAGAGATGGTTAACACCACACCAGCTTCAGCTGGGAATGATCGTCTGTGATAATGGCAGCAACCTTCTCTCCGCCCTACGCAAGGGTAAATTGACGCATGTACCATGCCTAGCACACGTCCTAAATCTAGTGGTACAGCGTTTCCTAACCAAGTACCCAGGGCTGCCAGAGCTTCTCAGCCAGGCCAGAAAAGTCTGCAGCCACTTCAGACGGTCATTCCCAGCAAGCGTTCGCCTGGCAGAAATTCAAAGAGAATTCCACCTTCCACAAACCGTCTGATCTGTGACATGCCCACCAGGTGGAACTCGACATTAGCAATGCTGCAGCATCTGCACAAGCAGCAGAGGGCCATCAACGAGTACCTGTGTGAGTATGGCACAAGGACAGGTCAACTTGTTTCCCCCCCCCCGCAGTGGCTGATGATCAAGGATGCATGCACTGTACTGTCACCATTTGAGGAGGCAACGAGGATGGTGAGCAGGGACAGTGCATGCATCAGTGACACAATTCCTTTAGTGTTCCTGCTGGAGCACACTCTGCGGGGAATTATAGATGTGGCTCTAGAGGCAGAGCAGCGAGAGGAAGGCCCCAGTCTTTCCGCAGACAGCATTCCAGCGGGTCCTCCTGAGATCAGACAGGAGGAGGATGAGGAGGAGGAGGATGATGAGGATGAGGAGGAGGACTATTTAAGTAGTGGGGGCATTGAAGGTGGGGATTCCTCAAGGGAGGGTGTCGTGTGCCCAGAAACACAAGGGCTAGTGCGTGGCTGGGAGGAGGAAGTGCACGAAACGGTCATCCTCATTGACCAGGAAGACTCGGAAGCTAATGCCACCTCCAACCTATGCTGCATGGGCTCCCTTATAATGCAAAGCCTGCTAATGGACCCCAGGATTCGTGCTATCAAGGAGAGGGATCATTACTGGTTGGCAATCCTTTTTGATCCACGATACAAGGGTAAAGTTGCAGAGCTCATCCTGCCCGCACAGAGGGAGCACAGGATGAAAAACTTGAGGACGCTCTAAAGCGACACTTGTGTAACACCTTTCCAGGCACTGGTAGGTTACCAAGTGCTGACACAGGTGCTTCTGAGGCTGTGGATGATCAGAGGAATAGTGGTGAAGGCCAGGGCCACTTGACTGATGCATTTTTAAATTTTTTTAGTCCACGACGCCCAGGGATGTCAAATGTAGGCACCCATTGCCAGCGTCTTCACCATATGGTGCAGGACTACCTAGGGGCAAGGGCAGACCTGGATTCCTTTCCAGCAGATGATTCACTGGCTTACTGGGTGTTGAGATTGGATCACTGGCCAGAACTTAGCCAATATGCTATGGAGCTACTAGGTTGTCCTTCATCCAGCGTGCTTTCTGAAAGGACGTTCAGTGCCGCTGGAGGTTTTGTCTCAGACAAAAGAGTGCATCTGTCCACCGACTCTGTAGACCGTCTGACATTTATAAAAATGAATCAGTCCTGGATCAGCAGTTATCAATCCCCTGATGCTGACGTAACGGAATAGATTGGGGATGTCTTCTGCATTCACAAAACCTCCAGCACTGAACTCTTCCAAAATACCACAAAAGGGTTACGGTGTGAATGCACTTGCTGCCATGAAAGGCACAATATTTGGCTGCACTGATGCCTGTGCCACATCTATATCATTTTAATTTTTTGAACCGCAGGGTCCAACCCTGCACTCTTCCACAATACCACAGAGGGGTTACTGTATGAATGCACTTGCTGGCCTAGAACCAAAAGCACAATATCTGGGTGCACTGACACCTTTACCAGATTCATATCTTTTTAATATAGGACCACATGGTCCACCCCTGCATTCTTCCACAATACTACAGAGGGGTTACTGTATGATAGTACTTGCTGGCCTGGCAGTCTGGCACCAAAAGCACAATATCTGGGTGCACTGACGCCCATTACCAGAGTCATATCTTTTTAATATAGGACCACATGGTCCACCCCTGCATTCTTCCACAATACCACAGAGGGGTTACTGTATGAATGCACTTGCTGGCCTGGCACCAAAAGCACAATATCTGGGTGCACTGACGCCCATTACCAGAGTCATATCTTTTTAATATAGGACCGTAAGGTCCACCCCTGCATTCTTCCACAATACTACAGAGGGGTCACTGTATGACAGTACTTGCAGGCCTGGCACCAAAAGCACAATATTTGGGTGCACTGCCACTGACTCCTGTATCAGATTCATATCCTCAGAGGGGTTGCTGTGTGACGGTACTGTTGCCGACGCTAAAGGACCAATTTTAAAGCACCTATTGTTACTTTCATCCAAAGCCTGCATAAGTTTCACAATAATTTAGCCAAAAAATCACTAAACATTTTCTACGTGTCTGAAAATGTCTCCTCTTTTCATACAGACTGCCGCCCCAAGCAGTTGTTTATGGATAGATTAAAGAAAAAGCATTTACAGTCATTTGAAACGTCCTTTTTTTTGTTTTTGAGTATTTCTATACATCTAGAAATCCGCCACTTCACGGGCAGGTTATGGGGACCTCCTAGGCACGATATTTGAAGGAATTTTTTGTTTTTATTTTTAACCCTTATTTCATGGAAAACTCACTGTCTCTTTAAAAACATTTTTTTAAAAACTTTTTGTCCTTGTTTCCTGTCCCCCAGGGCACTACCTGGACCCCCATACACCTTTTATGGCAAATATCTAGCATATATGCCCTCTTGGAGGCCACTCTAAAAATCGAATTTTCAGCCCCATTGAGTTGAATTCGAACATTTGGAAAGTTCGAGTTCGAATGTGAACCAAACTCGGGGTGTTCGGCTCATCCCTACTATCAAAGTAAACAACCAAACCCTGCAACACCCCCTAGATGTAGCAAATGCCTTTAATAATTATTTCGTTAGATTAGCAATCAGGGTGGTGGCGCATCCAACTAATGACACACCTACAGAAAGGCCGCATGGAGGTCAGGCCCCTCCAACCATGCAGAGACCCTGTATCGCAGATAAATTCAACTTTAGACCAGTGCCTCTCAGTGTAGTTACTAAACTTCTCCGTAATCAAAAAATGAAATTCCAGTCTGGACCTGATCAAATCCCAACAATGCTGCTGAAAATCAGTGCGCCGGCAATTGCAAATGCTGTCGCAACCCTAATCAATGAATCACTAGTTACTGGATACATACCCAAACTCTGGAAGACTGCGAGAGTGGTACCTATCCATCAAAGTGGTGACAGTACTTTGGTATCCAACTACTGTCCGATCTCATTGCTCCCTGTTATGTCCAAAATTTTGGAAAAATGTTTGTACACACAATTACGTGATTCAATTTCTGATCAATCTTCAAACTATTTAAGCCAGATCAATCTGGCTTTCGTCAATCCTCACCACAACCGCCCTTAGTTTGCAATGCACATACCCAAGCTGGCATGCCTAACTGGAGCCATCTTCCTTGATTTTGCCAAGACCTTTGACACAGTAGAGCATGGCATCTTATTACAAAAATGTAAAGACTCCAGTATTGGTGATCGCACGCTAACCTGGTTTGAATCGTATGTATCTGACCGATAGCAACATGTGTCCATTTCTGGCAGCTCCTCCCTCCCCCTCCCAGTCATGTGCAGAGTACCCCAAGGCTCAATACTCGGCCCCATGCTATTCACGATATTCATAAATGATTTGCCAAATGTCTGCAAAGCCTCAACTGTACACATGTACGCAGATGACACCGTAATATATACCAGCAAACCAAATCTCCCGCAGCTGGAGGCCGTGCTGCAAGAACAATTCACAGAGGTAGAAAAGTGGATCGCAGATAACAAACTTTTTTAAAATACTGACAAAACTGTAACAATGCTTTTTGGAACAGCACCTAAACTACATAAATTGCAAAATCCCCATCTACGTGTCAGGACAAAATCAAATGGCACGCTGACCACAGTCACTTTTCTCAAATATCTAGGTATGTGGTTAGACCCAAATCTATCCTTTGGCCCCCACATCAAAAAACTCTCATCTAACCTCTACCCTAAACTAGGTGCCCTGTACAGAAACAAATCTTGCCTGAGCCCCACAGTAAGAAAGCAGATTGTAAAACAAATGCTTGTGCCGGTCATTAAATACAGAGATGTAGTGTATGCAGCTGCCCCGCAAACACACCTTCAGAAATGTACTACATTGTACAACTCATTCTGCCACTTTGTGCTACAATGTATCTTCATGTCCCACCATTGTGACAGGTTAAAAGAGCTAAACTGGCCATCGCTCGAATCTAGATGCACTCTTCACCTTTCGAACCTGGGGCCCTATTACAATCTTCACGTTAAACCGCTTGTGCAACGCGTGAATTTGTGCTCCAAGTGTTAAACATTAACGTGTGGAAATCGACGCTGGTATTATTACATTCCACTTCATTTTTTCATCCGTCGAGCAATAACGCGCGTTAAACGGACGTGCACAAATGCGCTTGCAGTAACGTTGCGCGCAGAAATTAGTGTGCGGACTGTTTTTTTCAAGCGATTCAGCCAATCAGAATTAAGAACCACAATTATCTCACGTTAAGTGTTTGCTCCTGTTAAAATCAATCTGAGCATATATGCTGCAGCAATAAAAAATGCACACACAACTTCTCCATTTTATTGGTTTGGTATGAGTAGAATATGTAACTATACTTTGCTGCATTTTTTTTTGGGCTATTGTATTTGATTTCGGCCAGTTTGATAGAATTTGCCATTAACACCAGCTTCTAGGAGTTGCTAAAATTATGCGCGTAACGTCTATGCGTTAATTCCTGCACATAGATTGTAATACCATCCGCGTACCAGCGCACAAATGCATTTGCGCTCACAATGTTAAGTATAGGACGTGCGCAGTAAAGTACGCTCGCGCAGGGTTCGCGCAGGTGCACCCGCGGTAGACGATTACGTGCGTTTGTTGCGCTGACAATGTAATACGACGTTCAGCGCAAAGGGCTTTTTTACCCCTCGCGATAATGTTTTTTTGCGCCAGCACAAACGTTTACGCGAAGATTGTAATAGGGCCCCTGGTGTTTAAGAGATTTTCTGGTAAGCTACCACCCTACCTGAATAGGCTGCTTTCCCTAACAGTTCCCTCATCCTATAACCTCCGATCCAGGACAGCACCTTACTTGCAGTACCACAATGCAAAGAGAAAGTGGCTCAATGCTCATTTTCCTACAGAGCACCTTTACTCTCATAACCTCCCAGACGCCATCAAATCTTCCCCCAGTCTTAAATCACTCAAGAGCTCCCTATTAACATACCTCAATACAGAATGCACCTATAAACATGTAACATAGTGACTATATTACTTACATATTTATTTTTTGTTAATCTGTATATTTGTGTTTTGTTTTTAATATCTTGCATTGTATTACTTCGCATTTTTGTAACTACTGTAAAATTTCAATGTTCTTGAACCCATGAGATACTTGAAAACGAGAGAAATCTCAATGTATCCTTCCTGTAAAATACTTTACAAATAAATGTGATGAAACATTAGATTTAGTGGTCATAATCCTATATGACTCCACTATTATATACCCTTCCACCACCATGTTCCAATGTTCCTCAATGTCCAAGTCCGAAAGAGATTTGATATATATGGAATATGGTGTTCTCCTACATGAGTTGCAGCTAGTAATGGTTGAAGATGCTACGGTGACAAACCACACCTTGCACCATTTAACTACACCTACTTATGAATATTTGGTAGACGGTTTGCATATTGAGGTTAGTGACACTGGTAAACTTATTTCACAACTTCAGGTCAACCTGCTCCTGTAGATCACCAACCACATCAAAAATGTCATCATCATTTTGTCCCTTGAAGTCAACGAGAGCTTTTCTTTTTCTACCCAACTTCCAGTAAGAAGAGTAATGGATGATTTCAGAAATGTCTTAAATGGGCCTAGTACGTTTGGAAAAGTCTGAATCCTTAGTGGTTGTGCCCCCCTCCACTCTTGTGACACCTACCACCCTATGCATTAGCAGCCTAGAGGTTCTCACTATTATTCTACTACATCAGCACACATACCAAAGACATCACTGGATGAAGCATATGGGGATACCTGTGAGGACCTGAAATATGGTGGGGGAATATGAGTGTAACGAGGCTGCAGAACAATCTCCAATTTTGTTTCCATCTTTATTTTTAGTCAAGGACCAAGCTTGGAGGAAAAAGATTATAGTTTATAACTATGGTGGAGAGGTATAAAATACAGGACTGGGTAGGGTCACATTTTTTTTTCATTTTAGGGAGCAGTAATACACAACAAGAACATATCCCTTCTTTCTACCGTTATCTTTTCTAAGGTTTGTTTTTGTCTTTGCTCTCCATTTCTGCAACTGCTGCAGAGTCTCCTAGCCATCAGAAATACGAGGATATTAAGCCAACTGTTGGTGTGCTGATGGAGAGACATGACCTTATGTGGACGGTTTCACAGGGTCTTAGCTGGTGGTTAAAGGAAGTGGTTACTGCCTGATTCTCTTATTGAGGGGAAGTAGCTGGCAGCTGGTTAACTTCTTCACCAGGAGTGAAAATATTAAAAAACATCCTAACCACTTTGACAAGACAGTGATACAAAGTTTTTGCCATCTCTGAAAATTAAAAACTGAAGATCTTCTGCAATTCCACCTGCTTGATAAATCTTCACCACAAAGAAAACGCCAGAATTAACTGTACTTCAACTAGATCAAAAGCCACGTCTCGTCTGTGGGATAGGAGATTGAAAAGAAAAGGCATCAAACCAAGTAATTTTCTCATTATCCCAAAGTTGTTATTCCAGTTATGTCTGACCTATTAGCAGGGATCTCTTTTTTCTTCCTTCCTTTTTATTACTTCCTAGAAAATAACCCAACACCTTCATGGGTTAGAGTTTGTCAGGCTTAAAGGCCCACTCTAGGGTTAAAATGGGAAGGGGGGGGGGCAGATCAATTATCTTACCTTTAAGATCATTTTAAAACTTGTCATGTATCCCGCAGAGATGGGTCTCTTAGGCCCCGTTCACACTGTGCGATTTTCATATACGCGACATGGTGCGATAATGTCGCGCAACGTCGCTGTTTTGTGCGATTTTTGCAAAGCACCACCAATACAAATCTCAAAATCGCAGATAGCAAATCGCAAAAAAAGGGTCATGTACCAGCGACACGCTTCTGCGACGCGCGACATCGCTCGACATCGCGCGGCAAGATGTGAACAGCTCCATTGAAATGCATTGGAGAAGCTACATAGTGCGACGTCGCGGCAAAATCCGCGCGATAAATCGCACAGTGTGAACGGGGCCTAATCCTCTGGAACTGACGTGCTGCCAGCTTACAGGAAGCAGGAGCATATAATGTATACAGGGGCTTGCATAATTGAGCGAGTGTTCAGCCAATCCAGAAGCGGGAAGGGAGCTGGGACCCAAATCCAATGCCTGAAGTTCAGGTCAGCTCACAATGAGACTGAATCAGTCCTCTGAGAGCCCTCCAGAAGAGGAAGAGGGGTAAGGATGCTCAGGTCACTATGATCAATTTACATTGAATGGTCACAATGTGTTTAGAGTGTCCCTTTTAATTTAGATTCCATCTAAATACACAGAGCTCCCGAGTAACCTATCTTGTTTATACCTCTAATCTCCATCCTACGCTAAACCAAAACACTAGTCCCTGGATGCTGTAGAATATTTTATTGACTGCCCCCCCAAGATCCCAAACAATAGGAAGGCTTATAAATAAAAAAGGAGCGGATATGCTCTTAAGGGAATATCATTAACAGGAAGCTAAACAGTGTCCTTCACTGCCCCAAAACTGCACCAAAACATCATGAACAAAATTGTTCAAGGGCACTCTGACATCAGGCCAGTCCGATGGCCCAATGCCACAATTGACAATCACCTTGACAAGCAATATAAATATAAAGAAAATGGTAAAGCAATAAATAAAATATCAAGGAAAGGACATTTTCCTACAGAGACTCAGAGGACACTATTCCATAGTGAGTGCTAACTTCAGTATTTGGATATGTAACCATTACCACCAGGAAAAGTGAGTTAACGCATGCCCACCATATTATCTTCCTGACTCTAAACCCATGAGAAATCACTTTGCGTGTTGGTGAACGCGCTAGCTTCCACGAGCGTACTGTACATTGCAAATCCTATACTTAACATTGGGGCGCAAACGTACATTAGCATGTCGATAAGTAAGGTATTACAAAGTGCTAGGGATAATTATCGCAGGGATGCGTTACACAAAATTCTAGTTACACCTAATAGCTGGTGCTAAATGATTCTGCCTTTGCAAAATCCTTTAAGACCCCCTAAATCCCCCCAATAAATCACATACTCACCTCTCATCCCATGGCGAGAACGGTGGACAGATCCACCACTTCTTGTCCCAGGAACAGTCTCTTCGGTGATCACTCTGGTGGCGCTACGTGATCTCACTAAAATGGGGATGGTACGGTTAAACCTGAAGGTGCAGTTTTTCCCCGTTGGCATCCCCATTTTAGCGTGAACAATGGAAAAGTGCCCGAAGTGGGGTCCATTGCATGTAAAGAATCTGGAAATAAATATGGAGAGACCTAAGAGGCCAAATGGAGAAACAGGAAGCCATGTAAACAATGGAAGAATGTGAAAAAGTATGGGGTACAAGGGAGTCATTTACGTGTTCAGAGAATTTTATAAAAGGTAGATGTGAAAATACATAGAAAAATTAACATATAGGTAATATAATGTCATAAATAGTGAGAGAAAAAGATTTAAAAGGTACAATATAATTTACACGGTGATTTGAAATACTGTGAGAAATAAGGGAGGGGTGCAAATATGAGGAAAATGGGGGAGGGAACAACAATCAGCTATTGGTTTTTTAAAGTACATCTTAAAGGGATATTCAGGTGGATTCTGAACTTTTTGTGTCAACTGACCATGACAAAACAAACAGGTTTTTAATTCACGCCATTATTACTTTTCAAGATAGCTTTGTACCTCAAATTACAAAAGCAGAATAAACTCTGAAACATTTTCCAGGTTCTTCTATTGAACTTAGACAAAGATCTTTAAGTACAATGGAAGGAGTTTTGAGTTTACATAAAATTTAAATAAACAATATACAAAAAAAATAATAAGTCACTTGTACAGCTATGCACGGCAGAAGTACAGGCGCGTAACTGGTAAGTTAAGCATATGCCTCTAGGTCAGCAGGGAAAATTCCTCCGACTCTTATATTTCATTGCTTACAGTAGGATACTAAAACCAGATGTTGAGAAAATGCTCATTTTATCATGCTGAATTTATTACATAAATTTTAAAAAATGTAGAGTAATAATATTTAGAACTAAAACTATTTACAAATTTTTAGACTACACGCATTTAATCTTTTTTTCTTTAGCAGCCTCGCAGATTCCTGCCCCGTTTATTATATTCATGGATATGATGGTGGGTGGTTGATTGAAGGAGAGTTTGCAGAGTGTGTTTGTATTATGTGTGCATGGAGGAGGAGGGGTAGAGGGTTCAGATCAGCATACAGAGGGTGGGGGGGGGGAGATAGAAAGCTAAGCTGTAAAACCAAAAAAAAATAAACAATAAGTGCTACATCATTCAACCAGATATAATGAATTGGTGGGTTTTTGTTAAAAGTGAGCCATATCATCACAATTAAAAGAACCAAAGACTTAAACTACTTCAGTCTGTGTGCATTGAATTTGTTTAATATACAAGTTTCACAATTTGAGTTGAATTAATGAAATAAATGAGCCTTTCCACGACATTCTAATTTATTGATATGCACCTGTATAACCATGCACCCGTATACCACTACCTGGGTATAACATGTGAACCAGTTACCTGGAAATCCTGACTGTGAGCACTGTCCTGAAAGGACGTACATGGTTTCTGTATGAACCTACATGCTAGGCAGTTCCTGCACATGTGGGTACCTGGTTTTAGTTTGGGTAGCCAATTGCCTTTACTTGTAGGTTTTGTTGGAGTCAGGAGGCTGTGACACAGTGCATTCATAAGATTGGGGCCCCTTATAGCCGTAAAGGAATCCTTAGGTGTGATGACTGCTGTCACTCCATTATCAGCCAGGAGGATCAGCCAATACAAGTTGAGAATTTCTTTAACTTTGCCATCGGCAGAGTCAAAATTACCAATAAACCTGATCAGGCCAGTGTTGGGGGGGGGGGTCTCTTGTCCCTAGGGAGGAGATGCCTCTTCTCTCCCAGTGCCTTGTGGTATGCACTATTGAGAGTGCTATATGGGTACCTGTTTTCTCGAAAGCTGGTTCTGAGGAGAGATGCTTGTCTCACAAACTCACTAAGGTCAGAGCCTGCCTTCAGAGAACGAGGATGGAAACTATGCCAGTCTAACAGGTTGTTGCTGGCTGTGGGTTTACAGAACAATGTGGTTGAGATTTGGTCAGATCCTTTAATAATCTTTAGGATTTGGCCAGATCTCAACCACAGTGATCGTAAACCCACAGCCAGCAACAACTTGCACATTGTCTGCACACAGAATGCAATCCTGACAACTCGCTTAGAGCATCCTCTGCATCAAAGGAGTAAGGATCTGCTGCTAAGGTCTTGGTTCCAGATATCTCAGGACACATTCAGAGGTCTTGTGGAGTCCATGCTTCGATGCATCAGAGCTGGCAGCATGAGGTGGACTTACCATATGTGATATTAGGCAGGTGGTTTCAATGTTGTGCCTGAACAGTGTTTATATACATGTAGATATTCGAGTATACCGCTAGATTTTGGTGACAAAAATTTACCTTAAAATTGGAGGGGTCGCGTTATATTCGAGACATCTGCATCGCGTGTAAAAAAAACAAACCCAAAAAAAAAAAAACTTGCCTTGCTCTGGATCCCAAGTCTCCCGGAAGTTGGGGTAGTTGCGCTGAAGTAAATGCAGGCTCCCTGATGCTTTCAAACATTTCAGGAACTCCTGGATTCGGGAGAGGTGGGATTCATCACGGCCAGAGGGCATGCTCGGCTTAAGCCAATCATTCACCTCACTCGCCTCTGACAGCCATCTAATCGCTAGTAAAGAAGATGGGTGGCCGGCGGCATCATACTTTGTAACAACTGCAATCATTCTAGAGCAGAGCACCCTGGCCTGAGGGGGAGCCTGACTGTTAAGAGAACCTGGAAGGATTTTAATTGTTTTCCCGGTACAGTAAAATTTTGCTCCTCGCATTATATTCGAGTCTTGAGTATTCTCTCATTTCCATAATTAATCTCTTTCCATCTCGTTATATTCGGGTTGCGCTACACTCGAGTATCTACGGGTAATTATTTTATTTTTGGCATGCCATTTCACATATTTACAGACAACCATCACGTAGTTGGTAGTAGACAAAACGGGTCCTATAACAACGATTAACGAGGGGAACAGCCATGATAAATGGCTCTCCTCCTTTTCTATCCACACTGCAAACCTTCCTTGCACCCGACTGTTATGTTTAGCTACGGTTAACTAATGCTTGCTATACTTTGTACAGGAAGTGTTACATTTTGACAAATTAGAGAATAACAAGCAATTTTAAGGTTGCTCAGTATGCATGTCAAGCCGGTATTTAAGAAAAAATATCACCTCTCAAAACCTGGAATTAGTGATTTTTTTTAGATTTGCTAAATCACTACAAAAAAAGAACTTAAAATGATCAGAAAAAATCTATATACTTATCTCTGGTCCCACGGTGAAGAGGACATCGCAATCTGCTGTCTTTTCTCTTCACAAGCACTAGGAGGTCTAAGAACACATACAGGGTAATCCAAAGAGATTCGAAAAGTCACCGCACGGTCGGTGACTTTTCGTTCTCTTCAATTCGGTTCCTTTTGCCGATCCCATTTCGGTGACCCTGCGGTGTATTCAGCAAGCACCACAGGGTCCCCGAATTGCAGGGAAAAGCTGCCGCAAACCTGACGAAAACGAACCGCAAAACCCAGCGAATGCACGCCGAAAACCCCCAAAAACATCTGGATTAACCTGCCAAAAACCACGGAAAAAGCCCAAACAGGAGCCGATCACACACAGCCGACGCAGACGAGGCAGTGAATAAATTAGCAAAATAGTTTGTGTGAATTTGTGAAAATGAAACGCTGTTTGCAAAGAAACTACTGAGCGAAAATGTCTGAAATTTACACAGGAGGTCCAGGGAATGATAATAAAAAGGGCTGTTACAGAAAAAATAAGTAAACATAAAAAAAAAAAAAAAAAAAAAAAAAAATCTGAAAAATGCTTAAAATATCGTAAACAAAATCTATAAATAAAGAGACTCTTTACTGCAGAATTTTATAATAAACAGTTTATTAGATATTGAATTAAAACCAGAATATTTTTAACATTGAGGTCTATGGGATTCTCCTGAAAAAACTTGCCGAATTAAACCACCGAATGGCAGGGCATTAGGGGAACCTTTCACTGCTGGTTTGTGTTCTCTGAATAGCCGAAGCAGTGCTTTTTTATGGGGATTTCACTGCCCTCGAACAGGCACCGATCAGGTACTGTATGTGCAGGCAATTCGCCAGGATTTGGCGAATTGCCTGCTCTCTGGATAGCCGAATGGCCAGGAAAGGTAACTGAACACTGATTTTCAGCGTTCGGTTACCTTTCTCAAGCAATTCGGATCTCTTTGAATAACCCTGATAGTGTTCAGTGTCCTTCTACCACATTGGTGAGATCGCAAATATGTGATTTCGTGGAGGCCTCTCTCTTGGGTCTGCATGAAGGTCTACTACCAGCTGCAGTGCCACGGCCATGAGAGTTAGCAGCTCCCATAAAATAGTTTCTTTGTATTTCGGCAACATATTCCGCAGCGCAGTACAGAGGTTACAATAAGTAAGGGTAATACACAGTAATACTGAAGTGAGGTAGAGAGTGTCCTGCTCCCAAAGGAGCTTACACTTTAAGATGCTAATATAGTGGCTCACTAATAACAAAGCTGCTAATAGGGAGCCACTAATTGAGAATATATCATGCCAGATTTGTCCAGAGGCTCGCCATTACCGACCCCGAATAGGGTTCAATATATTTAGCCAAAAAGTTGACACTACAAGAACATCCTCAGAATTCGCTGTAATCTGTAGAGTATTAAATATCATTATTGGTTCTGAACATCACCAATCTTAACTGTTGGGTCGTCATGGCAACATCGAATCATGTATGTATTAAATAAGTGTTTGTGTGTGTGACTTACAGATATGTGGCAAGACTGACAGCAGACGATTTTCAGAAATCAACACTAAAATCACAGGTACTAGAGTACAAGTAAAAACACAGTACTGTTCAAAAATATAAAAAGTTATAAAACAGCCAACATACAAAAGCTATAAATAAGAAAATGCACAGCTATGAAAACAAATGTCACAAATCAGCTAAAAGACATACAGGTCTATTCACTAAAGGTGAAACTCAGGAGAAGTGAAAATTCTAGGTCAAAATAGCCAAACCAGAAAAATTCTCCCATTTATCTCACTTTCCAAATCGGCTATTTGGTCTAGATTGTCTTCTCCTGCCAGTTCTCCTGAGATTCACCTTTTAGTGAATAGATCTGTAAATGAATAAAAAAGTGAACAAAAAAAAGAAATCGTTTTAAGTCAGTGTGCATCTTCCTAAAAAATATAAGTGTGGGAGCGCACCAAGATTTCTGTCCCCCACCAATTAATGTATGACGTGCTGCACTTAAAACATCACACACAAAGTTTAATAAAAATATATATTTATACGTATTGACTGGGCTTTTGGGGAAAAATATATGATAAGTTACTGTAAATACATGATTTAACGATGAAACATATGATTAAATACCAAAGCTTTATATTTTGTGGGACCAATGGAACTCCGTTCCTTCTACAGAAATAGAGGAGGAACTGCGTTCCCACACATTCCTACTCGACTTGAACCCTGATTTCTTCCAGCTACAAGTGAAATATATAAACTGCCCACTATTACAACATATTTATAACAAACCTTTGTGACATCTTGACCTTCAAGTCATTGGTTGACTGAGAATTTGGGGAATAGCAGTTTGTGGCCAAGTTTGGACATTCGTGAACATGTACATCTGAAAATATTTTGTCATTAACCTAATCTCTAAGTACAAAAAATAGAGTGGCACTACCTCCAGCACGGACGACAAACATGGAACTATAACTAGATGGACACCAACACAATCCAGGAGAGGCAACCTCCAGCAGCAGCGGTACAGAGTAAACAAAGAATAGGCCATCAAATCCGGGGGCGGGTATATTGGAGATACTTTAAAAGCAAAGTTTTGGCTCCTCGCAAGCCTTTTTCAAGAGAAAATATAAGAACCAGAAAAGTTGTCTTTGGACTTGCACAGGCTGGAAAACCTTAATGGGAGTTGTCGGCCAATGAAATTCGCTGACCACCATTATGTGACACCACTGAAGCCTGATTCAGCAGGTATTAACAAACTGTTTTCAAAAGGGAACGTCAGACAAGCAAGAAGTAAATAATATGTGTGTACAGTCGAAATACTCAGCCGTGAATCATGTATTTACACTAGCATTTATGGATATTGCTATTTCATTGTTGGTGAAATGCCTCCGCACCCTGGGTTAATTGTGATGGTGGTATTAAAGCTTTGGACTACCACTCCTATCAAATCCAGCCAAACTTGTTAGACCATAAAGGCCCGTGACAGACGAACGCAGTGATCACGTCCGTGTTGCCGCACAGTTTAACGTCCGTCGTAGCATAGAATCATGAGCATAGAGACCCACACACGAAGTACGTGCGCACCGAACTGCGCACGCACAACGCACGTGACAAACGGACGCAAGTTAGGCAAGAAGGTAAAACCGCTAGACGGACGCGCAGAGTGCGCCACATCCGCGTAGCGATCTGTGTGACTGATGAGATGTCAGACGCAGCGCATTTGCGACGTCTAGCACCTTGACGCACAAAATGGCTTTTCATATCCTTTTCAAATTTTTATCATTTTTCATACTAATTTTATTTCCCATATTTCACTTTTCTTCTACGTCCGTCAACAAAAACAGACCGTGTGGTGTCTACCGTATCTTCCGTCAGTACGTCTGCCTGTTGTGCACGCACACAGAGTGCGCTCAGACTGCGTTTGTCTGACAATAGCCTAAATGGCTAATCAATGACCAAGAGACTATAGTCTGTGATGCTAGTCCTGTGCATTGATGGCCCATCGTACACTGCTGTCCTTTTTCTCACCCACCGCCACTTCCGATCTGGCCCATGTTTACCTTTTTACTGTGACTGCCCTTATCAAACAGAAAAGCTGGCACCGCTTTGACACCCTTTCCTACAACAAGGTGGCACACATTCAAATGGGAGGGTATACCATTGTTTTGTGTGAAACATGTTCAGTGACCAATCAGTTATGAAGAACAAAAAGAATAGCGCATGATCCAACATGACAGCGTCACATACCAGTGGATAAAGGAGATATTGGTAAAGCGCCACTCTGAGGCAATATTCTAAATTTCCTCAGTAGAGACATCAGATAAGTGTGGTTTCATGGAAAGTGACACACGTTACCCGCAGTTGCTCTTTACAAAATAACCTCCATTGTTTTGTAACTTTGTCCAATTTCAAATACAAACAGTCATAGGTAGGTATGTTGTGCATCCAGGCGCAGGAGTCACGTGTTTTTAGTTGACATCTGACGACTGGAATGTAAATGGAAGCTATTGCTTTCTACACACTGGCCAACTTAGCAGTTCATATTTTTTTAGGAGACAGGTCAAAAGGTTGTATATTGTGCAAGAGGTAAAATATTTGGCCCATTGCCAAGTGACTCCTGGATTCTCCAAAGCCTTGATTATGAGATAATCTACCAAAATGTGAAACTACATCTATGCACATTGTATTCTGGTGGTTCATAGGTATACAGGGTTAGTCAGAGAAAGGTGAAACTCAGGAGAAATGGCAGGAGGAAAACAACAATCTAGACCAAATAGCCGATTTGGAAAGTGTGAAATGGGAGAATTTTTCTGATTTGGCTATTTTGACCAATAATTTTCACATCTCCAGTCATTCTCCGGAGTTTCACCTTTCTTTGACTAGACCTGATAGAGGATCAGAATATATCTCGATTCTCGACAAGACGTTTGAGCATTTTTGAGATTAAAGGGTATCTGTGGTAGTTTAATATGGTTTAATGTGTTACCGCATGTTCCCTCATCTTCACCTCATTTAGAACAGGTCTAGTATTGCCCTAAATTTTAATTAAAGACTATAGAGATTTCAGTGCAGGCTTTTAGGCTAGGGTCAGACTGAGGCAGTGCGAACGCGCGTTCTGGCGCACATAATCACGGCCGCACTAGCAGCAGATGCCGGGCAATGACGGCCAATATACGAAGTACGGTCGCACAAAAGTCCGGCTGCGCAACGCAAGTGGAAAATGAACGCATTTTTTCGAGAACGTGAAACCGCAGGTACTGACGTACAGAGTGCGCTGCGTCTGCTAGCGGCGTGTGTGCGTGATTAGGAGACGTCAGACGCTGCTAATGTCCGGCCAACATAACGTCCAGACGCAAAAAGGGTTTTATTGATGATCCGTACAAAATCACGGACGAAAATGCGCATAGTATGACCACTATCACGTATTCTGTGAAAAAATGCGTCCATTCGTTCGAACGCACTTTTTCACAGACAACATAAAAATGCGTTCGTCTGACCCTAGCCTTATAGTAGGAACACTGCCTTATAGACCCCCCTTCTTGTGTGTTGCAGAACTACAACTCCCATGATTCTATGGTCATCTGCTGCATTAATGGACTACCAGGAACTGTAGGCTATCAACATCTGGGGTTTGACAAGCCTGCCATGGGTACATAGAACAGAGAGAGCATCTCTGACCATTTTAACATTGTGCAACTTGATGTCAAAGTATAAGGAATAATAGACTTTTTGACCAAAGCAAGATTATTTTTTTAGGATGCTTACTTATCACTGGACTCAGATGGAGAAGACATTGGTGATGTTGATATAGATGTCCAGCTTCTTCTCTTTTTGAGTCTCCAACTACCAAATGATCTCTTTTTGGTCTCCCCTGGGGTCTGCTCCCCTGGGGCCTGCTCCCCAGGTGAAGGTAGGTCTCCATGTACAGGTAACTCCAGGGGTGTGCTTTCCACATTGTTATCCTGAGACTGAGTTGAACTTTGTTGCTTTGACTCTTTGTTGGACCCAATAACTCCTTTCTCATCCGATTTGTTCTTGGAGAAAATCCTTCCCAGGAAACTTCCCTTCTTTTCCTTCTCCATAGTAACAAGTAAAGCAAACTGACACTACTGCCCTGGTACCTTAGCTGTCAGGACTGATCTTGCTAGATGAGTGATAGAACAAGTTTAACAAGTGGGGAGGTCCTCTTAGCTGGTCAGTGATAGCAATCACAACGTTAGGCTGATTACTTAAAAAATTGGAAATAAAATAACAAAAAAAGGAGCATAAAAACCCAAGCCAAAAAAAGATCTAAATTTTGTCCTACCACTAAGATGTCACATCTGGATCTGGCAATGTGCACAGATCTTCAATGATTTAAACCCAGGTGATCCAACGAGAGGTGGCAAATGACAAAAGGACCAGATGTTGTAGATGTCCCAGTAGATCTCCTGAAGCGTCTTCACATGAGGAATGGGGTTAAAGCCTCACCAAAGAGCCCATACATTAAGGATCATAGGGAAGCCCATGCAAGCACAGATCCTCAGTGAGTGAATAATTCTGTAAACAGCAGGAATTTGCTTGCAGGCTCAGCTCTCAGATCCTACAGGACAGGTTTGTTTCCTGGTGGTCTCTGCAGGATCCTTCACCTTGCCTTCTCCAAGAGATCCATGTTTTGAAGAGCTCCTGATCAGTCAGTGGTGTAGAAGGTTGAGGACAGGTCCCGTGAGTCCATGTATGTTTCTGTGAGACAGTGTGCTCACCCTGAGCCAGGGGAGGAGACCTGGAGTGTGCTCATGCAGGTGTTCACTGGAGAGAGGAGGAGTTCCCAGGCTCAGGTCAGGTTACCTTTTTATTTTACCTGACTTTGGGAAGAGCCCAGCAAGAATCCTGGAGAATCTCATCACAGATCTATTGTTAGGGTTTGCTGCTGGGCTAATATTAAACAGAATGGTTCCTTGTCTGAATATAGGAATGCTTGGGCTCTTATTGTGAAGCCAAGGGAGCCCCTGAGTGGCTAATATGTGACCTTGCAGGAAGGATATATACAGTGTATATATATATATAAGTACACAACATTTCAATTGTATTTATTGCATGTGTGTATATATATATATATTCTCCAGATTTAAAGAATTGATACATATGTGTATTTAAAGGTTAATACACATAACATTTATACTGTATTGCATGCATGTATATATATATATTCCTGATTTATATAATTGATACATATGTGTATTTAAAGGTTAATACACACAACATTTATATTGTATCTATTACTTGCTATATATATATATATAACCCATGATCACTGCACAACCCTGTATCGAATACACATACTCCAGTGCTGGCACTAAGTTAATCCAAACAATGTCTTTTGATATTTCAAAGGTAAAAAAATGTCTATTGAAGTCTACGTTTCAGTCCCAACCGGACTTTTCTCAAGACAATAAAACCGTTTCACAAAAAAACATGTTATATACCCACATAATGAAAATAACACGCAGGTGAGCAATCCATCACAAAGACAGAACCGAAAAGGACTGTAACCCATGCCGTAACCGAAGATGCCTCCCGTCATCCGGCAACCGTTAGTAAAACAAAAAGTGACTGCTATCATACGTTGTGGCAACACAAAAAAGTCAAATCGATTAATCTATAAATCTCATAAAATTAGTGTCCGTTCACACGGTGCGATTTTATCGTGCGGATTTTGCCATGACGTCGCAGAAAAATATGCGCAACGTCGCGCTATGTAGCTTCTCCAATGCATTTCAATGGAGCTGTTCACATCTTGTCGCGAGACGTCGTGCGATGTCGCATGTCGCATGTCGCGCTTCGCGGTAGCATGTTGTTGGTACATGACCCTTTTTTACGATTTGCAATTTGCATTGGTGGTGCTTTGCAAAATTGCGACGTCGCGCGACATTATTGCTCTGTCGCGACTATGAAAATTGCGTGGAAAATCGCGTGATTTTCAAATCGCATGGTGTGAACGGGACCAAATAACTGTCAAATTGTATCACAGCTCTTATGTAACAATGTTGCCAACATGAAACATTACAAGCAACAAGGCAATTAGTATTTAAAAAGCAGTGCATAGAGGTTTTTCATTTAACCCCTTAGGAACCAAGATGTTCAAGGTGAAAATCCAAAATGATTCACGTCTCAATAATTCCACTAATCTATCTCAAACCCCCCCATGTTGGATATGGTCTATCCCCATAACTATCAGGGAGGATAAGGGGTGTTGTTTTTCCTGAAAATGACGTGCCACTGGTTGCGTTGCGGATTATCCTTGCCTCCCAAGGCAACTCGAATTGCTGTTTGATGATTCGACAATCTGTCACGTAATCCAGTATTAGTCTTGCAGATATGACAGAGACCACATGCACAGATTAACAAGATTGTTTCATTACTTTCTCACGATCACCAATTTCACATTATTATTTTTCACATGGCATCACTCACTTTTCTCACGTTTGCTTGTTCCTTTTATTCACTTTCATCAGATCTCTCACCTTCACTCACTACTATAGGTTTTGCATTTTCATTTTTCCATGTCATCTTGTTTTTCTTTCATCGTTCACACATTTTTTATTTTATCCTTTTTTATTTTTTATATTTGTTTATATTTTTTACACTTTTTATTTATTTTTTATTTTAATTTTATTTTCATATATTTTTATTGTTTATTTTTCATTTCTTGTTTTTTCCAGTTTTAGTTCATCACATTTTCCACACTATCACTCACACATCCGTTTTTGCTATCCGTTTTCACTATCACTTGTATTGTACCATACATTTACACATTTCACATGCGAGGCGTATTGCCTCAGATCCTTACAACAGAGACAACATTTAGTAACACATCACCTCAGGTGAGTTGACACACTGTGCAGTCAGGTACAGGGATCATGATAGAATCTTTTTATTTTTGCTTTATGATATGGCAATGATATGGCAACGGGTCAAAGCCACTCCTAGGACAGCGCTGCTTCGGGTTTGTGGGACCCTTATCAGCTAGGAGGGAGCTAGGCATGATAACCAGTTGCAGTGGATGCTTGGGACCCATAGGGCAATCAGTATCTACAAGGGTTGTGGCTTTGACCAGTTGCATAACCTTATCTCTGCTACAAAGCCACAGTGTGGCATAGCATTGATTTTAGGGTTCTGTGTAATAACAGACCCAGGATGCATAAAAGTGAGACAGATGTCATTTGCATATCCTACCCAGAATTCCTTGCTGCATATGGGGAATGTGGCACAGGAGCTCTGGGATGCAAAGTCATTGAATTGCTGTGATGTGCAAGTGGCTTCTGCAATAATAAACACACTATATATATGGCAGATAAGACACTGTAACATTGAAAATGGCTCTTGCGAGAGCCGAAATGTCGGCTAATTTTTAAAATATGCAATAAAGTTAGTTATTTTTAATTACGCGAGTGCACCCTTGTTAAACTCTTCACGATGGGTGGGTATCGACCGCTGGGCAGGGGTTAACGGCGGCAAAGCCTACAGGTACGCCTCACTGCCAGGGGCCTCTAATTTGGCCCGTCCATGCAGCTGACGTGCAGCACATGACATTGGCTGCAGGGGGACGGCCTGAGTTCAGACCGTCTCTCTGCAGCCAATGACACGCTGCGCATGCTGGATGCAGGGAGGGGCCGAGGCAGCCCATTGAAGACAGGGGGGCGTACCTGTATGCCCTGCGTCTTCAAGGTCCACCCGATGCACGGACGGCATAGAACATCCTGTGGCAGGAAGGGGTTAATGTTTGGAATATGATTGATTAGAGGCCAAGCACCGAGATTTTTTTCCTACCCTTCATAATTTTTTGATTGATAGGTAGTTGCTGGGACCTAGTACAATATATAGAGAAGTTGGGGACTTATTTGCATGTCCTACCCAGAATTCTTTGCTGCATATGGGGAATGTAGCACATGAGTTGTCCACCCCCAAGCCCCTCTCCAGCCACCGACCCAATTACCCAATAATGCACGCTGACACAGGGTGTTGGAGTTGAATTTATTTCTGGCCACAGTTTATTGACAACCACTTAACAAACCAATAACTTTACGAAGGATTTTATTGTGACAGCATATACATTTTGAATTGATTGTAATACAACATAACACAACCCCCGATCCTTTTAAGGCTTCGTGAAGCCGTATCCCCATTATTCTTTATTACATAATAAAACATCCAACTTGTGAACTTTGCTTAACTCAATTATATTCTCCACTGCCACATCCCCCAGCCTTGCCGTGACACCAAGGTACGCACTGTTGCTCAAGAAATTAACATAGCCTACCATGCTCAATGGATAACAACCAACTGGAACCCCATTATCTCAGGACAGGAGGCGCATTCTTCTGCCACTTCTTTTCACCAAGTGGCTATCTCACAACATTGGCCTCTTATCACTTTGTGTTGCCGACCTTCGGCTTCCACCTTCACCTGCTTGGGCCAGATAGTGGCTGGGGAGCAAGGGGGGCTACCTCAAGCCCCCTCCGTCTGAGCACTACGGTGGAATCATGAGCTCTGTAAGCAGTTCTCTGAATTGCTGGGATGTGTAAATATTTTCTGCAACTATAGACTTTATTTTAAATATATATTTGATTTCTACATATATGTGACTATCTCATTTTGTAACATATAATGGGAAATCCACTCAAAGTTAGAAAAATAAATCAAAAACATGCTCAGTTGCTGAAGTCAAGAGGTTAATGCAATGTGGTAACTAAAAGGACACACTCGATTTTGAAAAAGGTTTTCAATTTCAATATATGTAAAAAAAAACATTGATGTGCTTGCCCTGCTTCAGTTATCAGTCAATAGATGTATATATATATACACATATATATATATATATATATATATATTATACATATATATGCATTTCAATTGTAGTGGAGGGCAACAAAGTGAGATTAAAAGCCTCCACACAGCAAATAATAAAGTTTATTATTGCAGAGAACCTCTACAAATCCCAGCAATCCAGAAAACCTGTTACAGAGCTCATGTGCTACATTCCCCATATGCAGCAAAGAACTCTGGGTGGGATATGCAAATGAAGTCCACAAGTTCTCACTTTTTTGCATTTATGCTCTGTAATAACATAGAACCTTCCTTGCCCAATTCCATGCCATATCAAATCCAGAAAAATGCCTTACAAAATTCCAAAAAATAAATAAGTCAAAAGACTTTTTGCAGCTAATAAAAAATAATGGTTAAATAACAAAAACTGTATTTTTTTTTACATTGAAATTTATGGGATTTTCCTGTTTAACCCCTTCACACCCAAAGTCAATTTATCTCGATTTTGCATTGAAAAGAGCTTCTGCCGAGAAGGCGTTTGATTGGGTCAGCTGGCCTTTCTATTCAGCACCCTTGAACACATGGATTTTGGCTCCAACATGCTTGCCTGGATTGGTACCCTCTACTCTGCCCCCACTGAGCGCGTTAACCTTAATGGATCCCTCACACCCCCCTTTTTCCATCCATAACGGCACCAGACAGGGTCGTCCCCTTTCCCCATTACTCTTTGCGCTCTCGCTGGAACCACTCCTGCAGGCGGTCAGATTTAAATCCTCTATCCATGGGATAGAAGTAGATGGTAAACAACACAAAGTAGCTGCGTATGCGGATGATCTGCTGTTCTTTGTTTGCCCACCCCTAATTACGCTCCCCTCCCTCACCACCCTTTTACGCGAAATTGGCACCATCAGCAATTACAAAATTAATCACTTGACTGCTAAGAACGCGCCCAGCGCATCCTGCCAAGTGTACCTCCTGTGCTATGGACGCGCTGAGCGCGTCCTTGCACAGGAGGCAGCAACCAGCTGGGATTCCGGCTGATTGCTGGCCCCCTGGTGCGGGCTGACATCTTACATGTCAGCCCGGCACTCCGGGACCCCAGGGGGGAAGGTAGATGTCATTGCGGCGGCGCTAAGACATCTATTTCAGGCGCCCCCCCGCAAGTGCGGAGGAGGTGCCTGAAAGGGAGGGGGGAGGTCCTTCGGACCTCTCTCCCTCCCGATCGCCGGGGTCCAGCGGCTAAAGGCAGGCACGGTTTGGAAGGGCACAGCCTGCCCTTCCAAACCGTGCCTGCCTTTAACCCCTTGGGTGCCGGATCAGGATTTGGCGCCGAAAAGCGCTGAGTCGTGATCCTCTCCCGGAGCTGGCCGACATCTTGGATGTCGGCCAAGCTTCCGGGAACTCCACCTGATGATTGGCGTCATCGTGCATAGCAGGATGACGCCTGTCCTGGAGTTAATCCCTAGTTGCCACCAATGGTGGAGATAGGGGGTTCCAATGAACCTGCTATCTTCTGATCCGTGGCAGGTAGAGGTTAATGTTTGGTATTGTTGGATCGGCCAGAGCATGGCCGTTCTAACGATACCAAACATGACCATGTAAAAGTTAAAGAACAAAAAATAAAAAGAAAAAAATATTTAAAAAATTAAATAAAAAAATAAACAAGTTTTTCTTTTTGTTTGATTTGTTAATGCAGTAATATTGTTCCCATATCAATTATAATGTGAACAATGATGCTGCATTAACGATTTTTGTATACGGTGCGTTTGTTAAAAATAGCGAAATTTTCCCCCCAAAAAAATGTAACGAGTCCCCATTTTATAATTTTTTTTAACAAGCGCACCCCATAGAAAATATAACCACAAACGATCGCATGTTAAAATGTGAAAAAAAAACACTTTACACATTGTAAATTATTGAAAATTCTAATTTTATTGCATTTTTTGTTATAATATACAGACAGGACATGACGTATACATATAATAATGATATATTATGAATCTGCCGAGTCTGCTGGAAAGAACGATATATAATATGTCTGGGTCAAATATTAAAATAAGGCTTCAAAACGCTGTTAAACATGATGAGCGAAACCGGTAAAAATGAGCTCAGCACAGAGTGAAATGCCTCAGCAGCGAAAGGGTTAATATGGCAAAATCTGAAATATTAGGATTTACAGTCCCCCGCCCCCTTTGTAATCTCCTTTAAAGCTCTTTTCCATTTCGCTGGTGCACGCGCACAATTAAATATCTTGGTGTACACCTCACCCCCATTTTCTCGGACCTATATTCGGCCAACTTTCTCCCTCTTTTGCGAACAATGACAGCAAAATGGGCATTCCCTCACTTCACCTGGTTTGGCCGCGTCAACGTCCTTAAGATGAATATCCTCCCGCATCTGCTTTACCTATTTCAGACCCTACCAATATCCATACCTAACATGCTTTTCCGGTCTTTACAGAAATTATTTACCTCCTATGTTTGGCATCACGGTAAGCCGCGCCTTCGCTTTGCGATACTAACCGCTAGGCCTCAAAATTTCCACTCGCCTACTCGCATTTGGCGAGTGGAAATTACATGAGTGCGAGTGGAAATGCAGATGCAGGGCAGGATAAGGGTTAGGTGGGGCAACTAGTGGCGAGTAACTCTTAAGGCCTGGCTAGTAGCTTGGGACTTGAAATTTTGAGCCCTGCTAACCGCACAGAAATCCGCTGGGGGATTAGCCCTGCCCCACGCACGTCGTTACTACCAAGCTGTTCACTTGCAGCGTATCTTGGAATGGAAGTCAGGATCTAGTCAGAAACTGTGGATCTCACTAGAAAAATCAATGGCAGGGGGACCTCTCGCCTCCCTTCCCTGGCTGACTGGCACTAACATACCCTTCCGCACACCCAATCACCCCACCATCTCTGCTACACTCAGAGTATGGAAGACACTCCAACGTAACACCCAAATCGCCCCTTGGCCATCAACACTTATGCCACTCTGTCACCTGCCAGCCTTCTCTAGGAGGCACCACCCGATACCCCTCCGGGACACACCACAACTCACGCTCGCCGCATCCTTTATGGATGGCGCCACATTCAAGTCCCTGACTGATATTTCTCTGACCCTCCCACCAGTGGCGTAGCGTGGGGGGGCCTCGGGGGCGGTCGCCCCGGGTGCAATTTTATTAAGGGGCGCAAAATTTCAAAACGAATTTGAAACACTAATATGTTTTCCAGCAGGGATCAACAAGATGTCCGTGAGAGGCCCTTGCAAGGGCAGCCGCCAGTTTTGCGGCACCGGCGGTGACTTAGCACTCAATGTCCGGAAGGGAGGACTAGGACTGAAAATTCTGGTCCTGTCCTGACTCCTCCTTAACGCTGACATGAGTCACGTGAAGCAACACAGCATTATCCGACAGAACACCCTGTACCACGCTTGTCAACCCCCCGCCACTGGCAGCCCTGCAGCCGCTGAACAGGAAGGAGGGAGATGTCTGCCCTGTAGCACATTTAAAATCCGGTCTCCACTAAGCCCCCTGGATAGTTTCCCCCCGGGCCACCAGCAACTCCACGCAGGTAGGCAACACTGTGACACTAGAGCAGCATAACCAACACACAGTGAGGGGGTACTGGGAGAGTGTGACTGGGGGTACTTGGATAGAGAGAGATTGACTGTCTTGTGTTTTCACGTTTATCAGTTTCAGTGTTTCTCCATTGTCTGTGTTTCATGTTCTGATTGACTTCCTGGTATTGACCCTCTGGCCTGGCTGACGGATTTTCTCTGGTGCTGTATCCCACTTTGACTTAAGGTAAACGTTTTGGTTTCGACTTCTGGCTAATTCACTGACGGCTCTTCTGGACATCCCTAGCTGTACTGTCTATTGATATATTGTTTTGTTGTGTGTCCCTGCTGACCACGGCTTTTTGTCATTGAAGTGCTTCCCTGCAGGTTGTGGAGTATATACTCCTTCAGGTATCTGTGTTTACCCTAGGACTCTGCACGGCCACTAGGTAACTCTTTTCTATTAGAGCAGATTCGGCCACTCTAAGGACCGATCTCAGTATAGGGCTCCTTTGGTATAGCCGTGCAGAGGTCCCCAGTGTCTCCTGTGGTATATTCACGTATCCAAGGTTATTGTGTGTCCTGCATCTCTGCATATAGGGGCTTTTACTCATACCAGGGCCCTACTTGGCGCATGCCGGGTACCATCATTGTGGCTGACTGTGACAGAAAGAGTGACTGGGGGTACTGGGAGAAAGTGGGGGTACTGGGAGAGAATGACTGGGGGTACTGGGAGATAAAGAGTTAGTGGGGGTACTGAGAAAGTGGGGGTACTTTGAGAATGACTGGGAGTCCTGGGAGAGGGTGACTGGGGGTACTGGGAGAGGGTGGCTGGGAGTCCTGGGAGAGAGTGGCTGGGAGTCCTGGGAGAGGCTGGCTGGGAGTCCTGGGAGAGGGTGGCTGGGGGTACTGGGAGAGGGTGACTGGGGGTACTGGGAGAGGGTGACTGGGAGTCCTGGGAGAGGGTGGCTGGGAGTCCTGGGAGAGGGTGGCTGGGGGTCCTGGGAGAGGGTGGCTGGGGGTACTGGGAGTACTGGGAGAGGGTGACTGGGGGTACTGGGAGAGGGTGACTGGGAGTCCTGGGAGAGGGTGACTGGGGGTACTTGGATGGAGAGAGAGATTGACTGGGGGTACTTGGAGAAAGAGAGATTGACTGGGGGTACTTGGAGAAAGAGAGTGACTGGGAGAGGGTGACTGGGGGTACTGGGAGAGAGTGGCTGGGAGTCCTGGGAGGGTGACTGGGGGTACTTGGATGGAGAGAGAGATTGACTGGGGGTACTGGGAGAAAGTGGGGGTACTTGGAGAAAGAGAGTGACTGGGAGAGGGTGACTGGGGGTACTAGGAGAGAGTGGCTGGGAGTACTGGGAGAGGGTGACTGGGGTACTTGGAGAGAGAGGGTGACTGGGGTACTTGGAGAGAGAGGGTGACTGGGGTACTTGGAGAGAGAGGGTGACTGGGGGTACGTGGAGCGAGTGATTGAGTATAGTGTGAGAGTGGAACTATGCTAGGGTGACTGGTAGCAGTGGTGTAGCGTGGGGGGGCATGTGTGCTTATTTTTTTTTATCAGTATTTTGTTAATATACAATACATGTGCTTGTGGGGTAAGTGGGGCCAATACACTACTGGTAGAAGGTAACCAGGGTGTGTTACTGTGTCCACCGGGTGGGGGGTGCACAATTCTTGCCTTGCCCCGGGCGCTGACAAACCATGCTGCGCCGCTGCCTCCCACACTTTTTTTTAACCGTCTCGCCTACACCGTCTGACGACTTACGCTCCTTAGCTCCTCTTCCCCACTTCACACGCCCCCTAACCCAATTCGAGACACTAATGCAAAGACTGCACCCTCCGAGCCGCGGCATCTCCGTGTTATACGGCATGTTACAATCTCTTACCCACACCACCCCGCCATATCGAACTAAATGGGAAAGCGACCTACAACTATCCTTCACAGACGGTGAATGGAACCAGATAACTACCCTCACTATATCCTGCTCGACGGCCACTAAATCTCAGGAAACAGCTTACAAACCTCTGTCACATTGGTACCAGCCCCCAGAACCCTTGCCACCTTTGAGCCAGCAGTTGATGGTACCTGCTGGACGTGTCAGACACCCATTCCAGACTTGATACACATGTGGTGGTCCTGCCCTTCGATACAGCCGTATTGGCGGTCAGTGCACAACATGATCAGCAAGGTATCGGCCCTGCCCCCAGATTTTACTCCGGCCGCCATGCTCTTGCACCACACCTCCGCCGACTCGACAGCATACAAGCGCTCACTTGACATACGGCTTCTGAACCCGGCTAAGGCTGTGCTACCGCATCACTGGAAATCTCGCAATGTGCCCACAATTCGGGAATTGCTTTTGGAGGTACATAATATCAGACAGATTGAAGACCTCATACATAGCACTGCAGGCACAACTGCACAACACCTTCGCCGATGGTTTTACTGGTCCTCTACCAATCGGCCTCCTGGGACACCCCCTGCATCAGCTGCTGGTTCCCCTTTGCTCGCCCCTACCCCACCCACGTAGTCTCTCCCCTAATACCCTGTTTAATGTCATTACTTCTTATGCCTTTTTATGTGGATTTTAGGTATGATGATTCTCACTGCATTTTCTCTTATATC
The DNA here is from genome assembly GCA_009667805.1 of Leptobrachium leishanense. Lineage (NCBI taxonomy): Eukaryota > Metazoa > Chordata > Amphibia > Anura > Megophryidae > Leptobrachium > Leptobrachium leishanense. Next base: position 281,885,425 of record CM019066.1, read on the forward strand.
TAACAACACATGTTCGATATTGATTGTTGTAGACCTACACATGCTATTGATCGATGCATACTGTCTGTTTTTCACACGAACAAATTTCCAATAAAAACGTGTTACAATAAAAAAAGAAAAGCACTTCTTAGCATATCAAAAGACCATTTTCACACCTCGTTAAAGCAAGACTAGTGCGTCCCCTGTGGAAAAACCAAATCCTTTGTTTTTATGTCTCTCCAAGCACCCTAGAGAGACATAAAACCAACTGTAACTAGCAAGCTTAAATCTCACTGTAATAAAAAGTTCAAATAGATTATTGCTGCCTTAGATCAGCCAAGGATTTGGCAGAATACAGGGAGAGCTCCGGTGTCACTCAGTACTATTCAGGGAGTTATGACTGAAAATCCCTGTACAGCACAGATACATGGTATTACTGTAATCGCCATACACAGGCATTATGTCACATACAGAGTATTTATACTCTATTATTATTTTGGAAGCTGCATTTTTGGGAGATCATGCCAAACTAATCTTATTGATTTTTTTTTTTGATTGGGTAACAAAAATAATAGACATAGGTGGTGCAGTAGGCATTGCTTATTTAGATTTCAGTAAGGCTTTTGATACTGTTCCGCATAGAAGGCTTATCAATAAATTGCAATCTTTGCGCTTGTGTGGCACTCTGTGTATTAAATCGGTATTAAACTTATTGCACCCCAAAAGAGTACTGTAAATAGGACTAAGTAGAAAGCATTTTGTTTTGTTATTATTGAAATTTACCAGAACATAGTTCTGTTGCTGCTGTTCTGACCTCCTACCAGCGGGTGTCACTGCTGTGTCCTCAGCCACAGAAACTGTACTTAATACCATGTGGTTGTCTCAGTGATTCAGTAATCCTGAAGTTACCACTGGATGCAGTTAAGAGAGAGTGTGCACAGTGCATCCAGAGTAAAAACAGAATCTTTTATCTGTTTCAGGTAGGCAGAAAAGTATCTAAAGTCTAACAGTTAATGAGAAAGGTTATTAGAGATTTTATGTAAATAGGAGTTTGGTCAGACAGACCCCTGCAGACTGATTGCTGTGACAGACCTGGTGTAATATGCATTGTAAACTGCAGTAGCTGTATTAATGTCTGTATAGTTGTTCTCTCCTTTAACATGGAGAATGTCATTTAACAGAATGAAGGAAGCATCAGTGTTTTATGCTGTTAAATCGGTCTGGTTACACAGGTTGCTAAATGGATTCACTGCAGCCACGTGTTGTAATCAACATGGCTGAATTAGGAAAGCATGCTAGTATAGTAACAGAAGCCTTATGTACGAGTAACTCCAGTTCCCAGAATCAGTTTTAAGTAGGTTTTATTTCTGAGAAAATGTGCAGAATGTTATTACTTGTGTATGATATTTGTTCTGTGCAATCTCCAACAGAGATTGAAAGTGAAACCAGATTATATTTTGTTGCTAGGTAGATTTGTTTAATTCTAGATATGTTTGTACCAATTGTTATTTAAGATAGACTGTATAATAGATTAGGATTTTATGTTATATAGATTCAGTAATCCTGAAGTTACCACTGGATGCAGTTAAGAGAGAGTGTGCACAGTGCATCCAGAGTAAAAACAGAATCTTTTATCTGTTTCAGGTGAACCCATAAAATAAATGTGTTGTACCAGAACAAGCTCCGTCTCTTATTCTAAAGAGTGCAACATATTTTGGCGAGCCAGCCAGGAGGAGTAAAGTAAAGCAAGAAAAGACTACTCCTTTTATCAGAGACGAATCTAGAAGTCAGTATAAAGTTCTTGGAGGACAACGTGAGAAGATGGAGCAATTGCAAGATAAAGTGAGCACTACGCTACTGCAGCTAGAGAAAGCTCATCTTGTTGAAGTTTGCCGTTTTCTAAAGTGCCCTGAAGAAAGCGGGACAGGTTTCCTCACTGAATCCAGACGAACCCTGATTAGGAAGGCAGAGACAGTTTTGGAGGAGATTGAAGGCAGTCAAGAGGAAGACGAGGTTTGCCAGTATTTAAAAGACCTGTTGTCATTTATTTTAGGGGTCAAGCCCGGTGTGACAGATGCAGAATTAATGGTAAAGGAGGACACTCGGATTAGAGACCTCAGAGAAAAATACCTCCAACTGCAACAATCTCAAGAGGAAGCTCGCAAAGCGTTAGAAGAGGAGATGAGGACACTAGAGGATAGGATCAGCGTGAGCAGCGGAAGCGTGAGTAAAGTGGGGGAAATGACTGTACCATTACCAGCCACGGTGCCAGAAGTAACCCTCAGGCGGGAATTCAGAATCTGTGGACAGATTGGAGAAGGGGGACAGAAAGACAAACTGTCATACACAAGCCTGATCCATCAGATTGATGCAGGAATCCGGAAGGGACATTCTGAAGTGGAGATTATTGAGGCAGTGATACGGGCAGTCAGCCCTGGACTTCATCTCAGAGATATGTTGGAGATTAAGAGTGGACTGACTCTCAGCACGTTGAAGATCATCCTGAAGGGACACTACGGTGAAGATAGCTCCTCTGACCTGCTGCATAAGCTGATGAATATCTCTCAAGAGCCCAAAGAGTCAGCTCAGAACTTCCTATTCAGAGCAATTGAGTTGAAAGAAAAGCTACGGTGGAAGTCAAGTGACAAAGAAACGGAAGATAAGTACAGTACAGATCTTATTCAACGAAAGTTTCTTCGTTCTATTGAAACTGGACTTCTGAGTGACGCCATAAAATTTCAGGTAAAGCCTTACCTTAATGATATTGCTGTCACAGATGATGTATTGATTGAAAGAGTGAATGAAGCAGCTAATTTAGAGTTGGAAAGACAACAGAAGTTAAAGAAAACTGCTTATGGGAAAAATCCACGACTAAACGAACTCCACACGGAGGTAAACTGCCAGGAAAAGGAACCTTTGCCTGGAGCGTCAAAAGAGATTTGTGCAACAGCAAGGGGTGAAACTGCTAGAGATTTAAAGAAAACACCGGCAAACCTTAAAGAATCTGGCCCAGATCCGTATAAGTTAATGGAAGACCTCAAGGTAGAGATGTTTCAAATGAAGAAAATGTTCCTCACAGTCATGGAGACCAGTAATCTACTACAACCAAGAGAGTTTCCAATGATCCAGACACCAGCAAGACAGAGAGGTTGTAGGGAATGCCAAGGGGCCAATGCAGGAGCCACATGTAACCACTGTTTCCGCTGTGGTCAAGTAGGACACTTGTCACGGGGATGCAGAGTAAGGGCACAGCCGACGGAAAACTTGAACGGGCTGCTGAGACGGGACCCCCAGTAGCTCCTTACCACGTGTCCCACCGACACCAGCACACACCAGTCAGAACTCCGAAACAGAAAAGACACCAGCATCCTACTAACATTCCAAAACAGCAGGGTAGAGTGTCCAGTAATGAGGTTTCTATGAACGCAGTAAATTATTTATCACCACAACGGCAAGCCAAGCTAATAGCTCTGGTTGGAAGACGGTGCCTTGTCCGTTGCCGACTGGATGAGGTCACCATTGAAGCTTTGTGGGACACTGGGGCACAAGCCAGCCTTATGAATGATGGGTGGAGGAAACAATATCTCCCACACACCACGATCCGGCCCATTGAAGAACTGCTTGGACCTGGGACTCTAACTGGACTAGCAGCTAACCAGACAGAAATACCATTCCTTGGATGGATTGAGGTGAGATTTCAATTGGTGGGTGAATCAGCATCAGTAGAGACACTGACAGTCCCAATTTTAGTCTCAGAAGACCCGCAAGTAGCTGAAAATCCAATTATTGGGTTCAATGTAATTGAAGAATTAATAAGTCAAGAGGAGAGGGTAGCAGAAACATCAGCCAGTGTTATACAGATGATGAGCAGGGCATTTTCAGTAACAGCAAAGACAGCTGAAACCATGCTGGGACTCATGCATACCTCAGCTACAAGTTATGATGAAGGCATTGTGAGAGCAGGACGGAAGAAGATAGTCCTACCCGCAAACCAGACTACCTTTATACATGCCCGGGCTCATGTGGGAGTCCAAACCAAAGACCAAGAGATGATTTTTGTTCCATCCGAACTGTGTCCCTTACCAGAAGGTGTGATCATCAGTGAAGTGGTAGTAGATGTTTGTAAGGGAAGTCCAATCTATGTACCCATCCCTATTGGAAACACCACCAAGCATGATATCACATTAGACCAACGTTGTCTTCTGGGTCACCTCCAAACTGTAAAAGCAGTGTATCCAGCAGCAGTACAACCAGTCAGGGATAGGGAGTTACAACGTGAACAAATAAGTCACCACTCGAACAATGTGCTGAAGCCACCAGAGGTTGAAGTAAAGAAGCGGGCTAACAGCGGTGGTAGAAGTAATCAGAGGTGGGATCCTCCGGTAAATGTGGACCACTTAAGTGAGGCTCAGCAGCAAGCAGTAAGACATGTGTTGAGAGAAGAATGTCATGCTTTTGCCTTCGATGATGACAATATTGGTTGCATCCCCTCTCTTAACATGCACATCACTCTTAAGGATACCACACCTGTCCAGAAGACCTACATGTCGGTTCCGAAACCCCTCCATCAAGAAGTGAAGGAGTACGTCCAGGATTTGCTAAACAGGGGATGGATAACTCAGTCAAGATCATCATACTCTTCACCTGTAGTCTGTGTCCGGAAGAAGGATGGAAGTCTGAGGCTCTGCTGTGACTATAGAGAATTGAACCGAAAGTCAGTGCCTGATCGCCATCCAATCCCGAGAATACAGGACATATTAGACTCCTTGAGTGGCAGCTCATGGTTCTCTGTTCTTGACCAAGGGAAGGCCTATCATCAGGGATTTCTAGACACCGAAAGTCGCCCGTTAACTGCATTCATTACTCCATGGGGACTGTATCAGTGGGTCCGTATCCCATTTGGGCTCAGTGCAGCTCCTGCTGAGTTCCAACGGAGTATGGAAGAGTGTCTGTCAGGTCTGAGAGATGATATCTGCCAACCTTACTTGGATGACAATCTTGTTCATAGCAGTACATTTGAAGATCACCTGAAGCATGTTCAGACTGTCTTACAAAAGGTACCAGCAACATGGTGTCAAGCTAACTCCTCGGAAGTGCGAACTATTCAAGAGAAAAGTGAGATTTCTGGGAAAGATGGTCTCGGGGGAGGGTTACACGATGGATCCAGCCGAGATTGCACCAGTACAGAAATTAAAAGAAAAGAAACCTGAAACAATAGGAGATTTGAGAAAGATGTTGGGATTTCTTTCGTACTACCGGTCCTACATTCCAAACTTTTCCAGAACTGCCAAGCCCTTATATGAGTTGCTATCTCTTACCGAATCTGAGCGAAATGGGAAAGACACAGTGTCCGTACAAGAGAGAGCCCCCCAAGTAAAGAAGAAGGGGCGAACAACCAAGCAGTAAGGACATTTACCGTCCCGCAAATCTATTAGCTGGACAAACTGCCACCAGGAAATTCTAAACCAGCTCATTGACTATTTGTTGAAACCACCTGTCCTGGGATATGTAGATTTCACACAGCCGTTTGTGTTACACTGTGACGCATCACAGGAAGGTCTCGGAGCGGTGTTATACCAAAGGCAATGAGGCAAGATGGTAGTGATTGCATATGGCTCCCGAACACTGACACCACCGGAGAAGAATTATCATATGCATTCTGGGAAGTTAGAATTCCTAGCGTTGAAATGGGCCATTTGTGAAAGGTTCAGGGATTATCTGTACCACGCATGCTCATTTGTTGTGTATACAGACAACAACCCTCTCACCTATATCCTCACCACAGCCAAATTGAATGCCACAGGCCACCGGTGGTAGCACAGCTTGCAGATTTTAACTTCACGATTCGATATCGTCCAGGCAAGTCAAATGCAGATGGTTTATCTCGGATGCCGTTAGAGATCAACAACTACATGAACCAATGTACTGAAGAACTCAAACGGGATATCATCAGCTCTTCAATACTGGGAATATCGGTAGAGTTGGAAGAACCGTCTCAGGGAATAGGAACCGTTTTCACAAGGGCACTGGAACTGGTACAAGATGCACCACATAGTACAGTTACTAGCCCCCTGACTATGGGGCAGATTCGAAAGTCCCAGGAAGAAGACCCAATTGTTGGAAGAGTTCTGAGATACAAGACAAAGAATCAGCGTCCAGGAAATGAAGTCTTAAAGACAGAGCATCTGGATGTCCAGTTATTGCTGAAACAATGGACAAAACTGTTTGTGAACAAAGATGGGGTGTTATACAGGAAAACGTCGGAACGAGATCAACTGATCCTGCCCAAAGAGTACCACCCACTCGTCTTCAAAGAGTTACATCAAGAAATGGGACACCTCGGTGTTGAAAGGACACTTACTTTAATTAGAGACAGATTTTACTGGCAACATATGCAGAAGGATGTTGAACACTTTGTGACCAGAAATTATGGAATACGTAACTGGCGGCGCGATGGAAGTCGCTTATGGATCGTATGGTGATTCTCTTTCGCTTATAGGTCGTATGATGGTTCTCTTTAGAAATGCCGTCCACATATGACATGAAAGACAATGAAGGGTACAATAGTGCAGAACGGTAACAATTGTGAATAATAAACATGCGATACTGTTCCCACTCACAAAGAAAGAGCCCCAACACTGGCTCTGAGCGGGTCAACACATTCAGTCACAGATGTCTGTATCGCCGGGAACGGCCCACAACTTTCCAAGATGTCGATCTTCTTATGGTGCCCATACATATGGAAACATGGAATAAAAGGAAAACTTTCCTGTGTAGGACTGTTGGAAAAATTATATGAAAATACACAGAGGTATCGCAATCACGTGTGTTGGAGCTTATAACCAAGCTCTAGGATCAAGCTCCTGTGGACTTATTTGACGGTAAAGCCCATGGAAAACCTCTTGTATTCAGCAACACACCGGGGAATGGTGCAGATAAATAAAAATTTATTAGAACATAAAAACAAATAAAATGGATAAACCTGGCTCAGCCAGTGTACCAAAACGCGTTTCGCCACGTAACGCAGCTTCCTCAGTCGGTTTACAGTTGATATAACAGGTTACAATTTATACCTTTCAAGTCCTATACTCAAATTGTCCCCAGGTGTTGCTTGTTAAACCGGCGTGCGGTTCACGCCTCGAAGATGTTAAGGTCGGGTATTCTCCGCTGGTCCGCCATTTTGCGCCTGCGCAATGCAAGCGCTTGCGTTCCAGAATGGATGTCGGCCATCTTGCACATGCGTATTGCCTATTTCTTCTCTCCGGTCAGCCTATGTGTGCCAGAGTGTATGTCTCTCATCCCGAGCGGCCAAAAAGCGGAATAGAGACCGCAGCAATGTTGGGGCCAGGCATTGACATCCCCAAAGGCTTTTACCCATATCCTTTACCGAAAAAACAGATAAAATATACATAAATTATGATAAACAGCTGTGTTGTCATACCCAGGATATAAAATCGGTGCTGCGAAACCCCTTATGTTCCGTATTTTTGGGCCTCATAATGGAAAAAATAGAATGATGTGTATAAGTGTATACAGTGATCATGTGCGTAATTGGCTGGAATTAAATATATAAATATATATAGTGCTCAATTATACCAAAGCAATAGATGGTATAATGTAAATAACTACCAACACAGATATGAGCTACATCACTATATGGAGTGAACTATGTGATATGGGTGTTGATTTTACTTTATATGGCATAATTATCATTACACCATATATACTATTTGCTGTATAGAATGTAAATAGGTGATGGTATCGTAGTCTTATCTATAATACTGATCGTGGGTGAAATATACCCAGTTATTATAATTCTGAGAATAAATTAATATAATGAACCATTACTATAACATGAGTAATGGTAAGAGTATTGGTGTGTAATATAATTTTATGGCCATCCTATAGGACCATAGCTGTGAAATGTAGTAATGAGTTATAAATTGATAAAATAATATACTAATATTGACTAATGTGATGGGTGTTATGAACTACACGATAGTGGGGATGTATCATGGACTGTAATAAATATAGTACACTATACAGTGTGAACTATAAGTGTTATTAGATTTATAACACATGATACACATTTACTAAGTCCCAAATACGGAATTAAAGAGGCCTCTATTGTCTCTAAAGGAAGTGGATGACTTCAAAATCGTCATTTAGTCCCTTAGGCACCATGGTGCCATGTTCAAAAATGTGCCTCATTTCTGCCTTCCCCAATTTCTTAGGTAGATTTTCTTCTATCTCTATTTTTTTTACCTGCTCCAATGCCCAGAATTTAACGCCTACAGGGGAGCTATTATGATATATTTTACAATGCAAGGAAACGGAATGTTTATCATAACCATTTCTAATGTTTCTGGCATGTTCTGATATCCTAACATTTAGGGCTCTTTTAGTGCGTCCTATATAGCCTAGACCACAAGGACACTCCAACATATAGACCACATTTTTTGAGCAGCAATTAAGAATCCTTTTTATCTTAATCAATTTATCCTGTTTATGGTTGTAATATGAGCTGATGAAATTTTTCTTAGAGGTAGACCTGCAAGCTAAACACATCCCACACTGGTAGAATCCCTCTTTAAGTCCAAAGTGGTTATTGGTGGTGCTTCCCTTCTTCCTAGGCTTGCTACGTACCAGATTCGACTTTATGTTTTCAGCCCCCCTAAAAACTATCTGTCACGGTGGGTCAGGGGATGGGGCGCCTGGCAGCAGCTTCCTCGCTGCTCGCTGGCCAGGCGCCGAATGTAAACGCTTCCGGGTGCGCTCACGTGGGACGCCGAGGGGCGGGGCCTGGCGTTGTGACGCGGACCCGCCGGGTTTAAAACCCAGTCTCACCATTACACCGGTGCCCTGACGTGGTATTCACCTCCCGCAGAGCTCTTGTGATATTTGGCTAACGAATCCTCCTGTGTATAACCCTTGGCATTGGCAAACGAACCCTCCTGTGTATGACCCTTGGCATTGGCAAACGAACCCTCCTGTGTATGACCCTTGGCATTGGCAAACGAACCCTCCTGTGTATGACCCTTGGCATTGGCAAACGAACCCTCCTGTGTATGATCCTTGGCATTGGCAAACGAACCCTCCTGTGTATGACCCTTGGCATTGGCAAACGAACCCTCCTGTGTATGACCCTTGGCATTGGCAAACGAACCCTCCTGTGTATGACTCCTGGCATTGGCAAACAAACCCTCCTGTGTATGACCCCTGGTATTGGCATTTACTCTGCTCTAGGTTCTGCCCTTAACGTTGGTACCGAGGTCAGTCTATGTGGCACCCTAAGCACGCATCAGATTACCTCTGCTATTACTAAAGTCCTAGGGAGGACTTGTGATCTGGTCTGTACCCCTGTCTGGTGTTTCCCTTTCTTTATCTGTTACCTGCTTCATTGTCTATATAGCTTTGCCGACCATTCAAGGATCGGAAGAGTAGAAAGGGAGCTACATAAAGAGATCAATATCTTGGTAGTCAGAAGGATTCGTGACAATACTCTATTCAATACCTCTGTCTGGTGTTACCCCTTGTTTATATATTGTCTGGTTAATTGTCTTTCTAGTTTTGCCGACCATTCAAGGATCGGAAGGGTAGAGAGCGGTCTGCGTAAAGGGACCACACTTTTGGTAATCAGAGGGATCCGTGACATTACGTCAGGGCCAATGGATCCCGCAGACCTCTCTAACCAGCTGGCACGTATCGCAGCCAGACAAGAGGAACAGGACCATAGGATGGACCAGATTTCTCTCGCTCTGCAAACCCTGTTAAATCGGTCCAATACAGGTACCACAAACCCTCCAGATCCAGTGTTACCTAGGGTCAGTTCCGTCCCCCTGAAGGACATAGGCTTAGTATGAAGGCACCCCTACGCTATGATGGTACACCAAGCCTATGTCGGGGTTTTTGACTCAACTCGAGATCGTGTTTGAGAACAATCCAGGTTCTTGTATGTCTGATAAAGCCAAAGTAGGATATCTGATTAATCATTTAACAGAAAAAGCTTTATTGTGGGCTACGCCGTTGTGGGAAAATAAGAAACCCATCATTTATGACTATGAGGGTTTTACCTCTGAGTTAAGACGTACCTTTGATCCCTCTAGAAGGGCTACCAATGCGGGTAGGTCCTTGTTTCACATCAAACAAGGTAATAAGAGGGTCGCCGATTATGCCATAGAGTTTAAAACTTTGACTTCTGAGGTACTTTGGCCGAACGACGTTTTAACCTTGGCCTTTACCGAAGGCTTGAACGAGGCTTTTATGTTTGAGCTGGCTCCCTTAAAATTACCAGAAAGTCTGGACCACCTGATAGATTTCTGTATAGCCATGGACGATCAAATCAGGGAAAGGAGACACCCCAGAGATAGACCCAGAAGGGTCTTGCCTCCTTTACCCTCGTTACCCAGACACACCAGTACGTCAGGTGGTTCGGAGAATGTGAAAACAGATTTACCAGTCGTTGAACCCATGCAAATAGGGAAGACAGGTATTTCAGAAGCAGAAAGAGCACACAGAAGAGAAAAGGGGCTCTGCTTCTATTGTGCAGGGGCAGATCACTTTCGCCTTCGATGTCCTCAGAGACCCAGGGTTGGCAGGGTTGAACATAGCAGAGTGGGATTCAGAACAGGAGACACCCAGGTTGTCGGTTCTCTGTGTGCCTCCTTTGTGGATAATGAGAAAAAAAAATCCAGGATTCTGTTACCGATCTCCCTAACCTGGGAGGGGGTTCACCTCAAGACTGAGGCATTCTTAGATTCTGGGGCCTCAGGCAATTTTATGGATAAGAATTTTGCTGCCAAAAACCTCATACCTCTGGTTCTCAAGGAAAGACCTCTAAGGGTGGAGGCCATAGATGGTAAACCCCTGTCATGTCCACATATCACTCACGACACAGTCGATGTATGTATGAAAACAGGAGTTTTGCACCAGGAAACAATAAGATTTCAAATTATTGAATCACCCTCATGTCCTGTCGTTCTTGGGTTTCCATGGCTAACAGAGCACAACCCAGTTGTCGATTGGGTCCAGAGAGACATAAAATGTTGGGGTCAGAGTTGTCAGTCTAAGTGCCTAGGCACAGTTAATGTGATTGGTAGCCTCAATATTGCCACAGCCCCTCCTTTGTCCACAGAGGTTCCTGAATGTTACCTGGCATTAAAGGAGGTGTTCTCTAAAGCCAGGACTGAGGTCCTACCACCACATCGTCCATATGACTGTGCCATTGATTTACTCCCCGGTACGATGCCTCCTAGGGGTCACGTATACCTTTATCACAAAGAGAGAACGACATTATGGAGGAATACATAAGGGAGAATCTGGAACGAGGATTCATTAGACGGTCCTCCTCTCCAGCAGGAGCAGGTTTCTTTTTTGTTTCCAAGAAAGAGGGAGATCTGCGACCTTGCATCGATTATAGGGGTTTGAATAGGATCACTATAAGAAATGCATATCCCATACCTCTCATAACAGAATTGTTCGACCGATTAAAAGGGGCTCGTGTCTATACGAAGCTTGATTTACGCGGAGCGTACAACCTGGTCAGGGTTAAAAAGGGAGACGAATGGAAAACGGCTTTTAATACACGTAGCGGGCATTATGAATACCTGGTGATGCCTTTTGGGTTGTGTAATGCGCCAGCCGTCTTCCAGGACCTTATAAACGACACTCTAAGGGAATTTCTGCAAGAATTCGTCATAGTATATCTGGATGATATCCTGATATACTCTCCTGATGTGGACACTCATCATGTCCACGTGAAACAAGTGTTGAAAAAACTATTGAAGGCTGGATTGTACTGTAAGCTAGAAAAATGTCTATTCGACATAGTAACTGTGCAATTCCTTGGTTATATAATAACTCCGGGGGGTTTTCAAATGGATCCTAAGAAGCTCTCAGCTATTCTTGACTGGCCCCTACCCCAAGGACTTAAAGCCATTCAGAGGTTTCTGGGGTTTACGAACTATTACCGAAGGTTCATTAAAGATTTTTCGGCCTTGGTGGCCCCCCTCACGGCTATGACAAAGAAAGGGGTGGGAAATCAGAAATGGACACCTCAAGCCACTCAAGCCTTTGAGGCACTAAAGCAAGCTTTTACTACTGCCCCTGTTCTCCGACATCCAGATCCGGCTCTGCCTTTCCAAGTAGAAGTTGACGCCTCCGAACTAGGTCTTGGTGCAGTCTTGTCCCAAAGGGAGGCTCCTGACAAACCCTTGCATCCATGCGGCTTCTATTCTCGGAAGTTGTCCCCGGCAGAGAAGAACTATGACATTGGAAATAGAGAATTGTTAGCAGTCATCGCGGCCTTGGCCGAATGGAGATACTTATTAGAGGGGTCTAAGGACCCCATCGTTATCATAACCGACCATAAGAATCTCACGTACATTGGAGATGCCAAACGTTTAAATTCCAGACAAGCGAGATGGTCATTGTTTCTTTCAAGTTTTAATTTCGTGCTTACCTATAGACCTGGGTCCAGAAACATTAAAGCAGACGCATTGTCGAGACAGTATGAGTCTTATGAACATAATATCCAAGATCAGCATCCCATTGTACCCCAGGAAAGGATTATAGCCGCTACCACGATCAGTGTCTCGTCTCCTCTAATGAAAAGGTTGCAGACCGTCCAGGGCGCGGCTCCTGGGGGAAACCTCCTGCGAGACTCTTTGTACCTGAGAACGAAAGAGAGGAAGTACTTAACATCTATCATGATAATAAAACTTCCGGGCATATGGGTATCACCAAGACTGTGTCTAGTATCAGTAAACTCCTCTGGTGGCCCACGTTGCGCCGAGATGTCAAAGATTACATTGCCGTGTGCGAAGTGTGCACAAGGCAGAAAAGTCCCAAAACGGCACCCATTGGCTTACTCCAGCCTTTGCCGATCCCCGAACGACCCTGGTCACATGTAGCCATGGATTTTATAGTAGAGTTACCTGAGTCAAGAGGGAATACAGTGATACTTACGATCATAGACCGATTTTCCAAGATGGGCCACTATGTTCCTCTTCGGAAACTACCTTCGGCAGCTGAACTGGTGCCCATATTCATTGCCAACGTGGTCCGCATACACGGTGTCCCTCTGGAGATTGTCTCTGATAGGGGGACCCAATTCATCTCCGGATTCTGGAGAGGGTTTTGTAAGAACGTAGGGATAGACCTCTCTTTCTCTTCGGCTTATCACCCCCAGACCAACGGAGCAGCAGAACGAGCAAACCAAAATATAGAGAAATATCTCAGGTGCTTTATCTCAGAACAACAAGATAACTGGTCAGACCTGCTACCATGGGCAGAATATGCTTTGAACAGCGCAGTGAGTGAATCCACAGGGCATTCTCCTTTCTTCGCTGTTTATGGTTTTGATCCTCCCGTGCTCCCCGCCACGTTTCCTGATACCACGATTCCTGCTTTAGATGAGCAACTGGCATCATTGAAAGAGACTTGGGGGAGAGTGAGAGGACGGGGCACTGGAGAGAGTAGTGCCATCCAGAAAACAAAGGCCGACAGACACAGGAGGCAGGCACCCCCGTGTATCAAGTTGGGGACAGGGTTTGGCTGTCTTCACGTAACATCAAGCTCTTAGTGCCTTCCATGAAGTTGGCTCCTAGGTATATCGGCCCCTATAAGATTCTACGGCGACTCAACCCTGTCTCCTATGCTTTGGCGTTACCCCCCATTTTAAGATACACAATGTATTCCATGTAAGCCTTTTGAAGCCGTTGTTATGTAACCGGTACACCAAAGTCCATGCTCCACCGCCTCCTGTCTCTGTGGAGGGCGAGGAGGAATTCGAAGTTAAGGCCATTCTGGGTGCCAGGATGTCTAGGGGTCTTTGCAGTACTTGGTCGATTGGGTGGGTTACGGTCCGGAGGATCGTTCTTGGGTACCGGCTGCGGAAGTCCATGCTCCTAGGCTAGTGAAGGCCTTCTATTCGGCGCACCCCCGTGCCCCTGGGGGTCGTCCAGTGGCCGCCCCTGGAGGGGGGGGTTCTGTCACGGTGGGTCAGGGGATGGGGCGCCTGGCAGCAGCTTCCTCGCTGCTCGCTGGCCAGGCGCCGAATGTAAACGCTTCCGGGTGCGCTCACGTGGGACGCCGAGGGGCGGGGCCTGGCGTTGTGACGCGGACCCGCCGGGTTTAAAACCCAGTCTCACCATTACACCGGTGCCCTGACGTGGTATTCACCTCCCGCAGAGCTCTTGTGATATTTGGCTAACGAATCCTCCTGTGTATAACCCTTGGCATTGGCAAACGAACCCTCGTGTGTATGACCCTTGGCATTGGCAAACGAACCCTCCTGTGTATGACCCTTGGCATTGGCAAACGAACCCTCCTGTGTATGACCCTTGGCATTGGCAAACGAACCCTCCTGTGTATGATCCTTGGCATTGGCAAACGAACCCTCCTGTGTATGACCCTTGGCATTGGCAAACGAACCCTCCTGTGTATGACCCTTGGCATTGGCAAACGAACCCTCCTGTGTATGACTCCTGGCATTGGCAAACGAACCCTCCTGTGTATGACCCCTGGTATTGCATTTACTCTGCTCTAGGTTCTGCCCTTAACGTTGGTACCGAGGTCAGTCTATGTGGCACCCTAAGCACGCATCAGATTACCTCTGCTATTACTAAAGTCCTAGGGAGGACTTGTGATCTGGTCTGTACCCCTGTCTGGTGTTTCCCTTTCTTTATCTGTTACCTGCTTCATTGTCTATATAGCTTTGCCGACCATTCAAGGATCGGAAGAGTAGAAAGGGAGCTACATAAAGAGATCAATATCTTGGTAGTCAGAAGGATTCGTGACAATACTCTATTCAATACCTCTGTCTGGTGTTACCCCTTGTTTATATATTGTCTGGTTAATTGTCTTTCTAGTTTTGCCGACCATTCAAGGATCGGAAGGGTAGAGAGCGGTCTGCGTAAAGGGACCACACTTTTGGTAATCAGAGGGATCCGTGACACTATCTTGGGGACAGGCCCTATGACGTCAATATTGGCCAATGTTTTTTCAAGATCTTCTTTATCTTATCGGCTTTATGATTATAATCGCAGATAAAAAGTGGCTCCTTAACCTCTTTGTTGTTGGGTTTGTATTCCAGATATTTATCCCTATCTGTTTGTGATAATTCTAGGATTATATTATCTAACTCCATATCATCATACCCTTTATCTAGAAAGTCTTGCTTAAGTGACAGGGCCTGCTCCTTATAGGTGTCTCCATCCGAGCAATTTCTCCTCAGTCTTACAAACTGCCCTTTAGGGACACCCTTGAGCCAAGGGGCATGATGGCAACTGGTGCAGTCAATAAAGGTGTTATTGTCGACTTCTTTGAAGAAGGTCTTAGATTTTACACAGTCATCCTCAATGTATATATTTAAATCTAGGAAGTTGACTTCGTTCAGGCTCCAGCAGTTGTCTAATTTTATACCCCATTCTGGGCTATCTAGGCTTACAAGGAAGGATCGTAACTGATCCTCTCCTCCCCTCCAAACGAAAAACACGTCATCTATGTAACGTCTATAGGCATGGACCCTTCCCTGCGCCCAGCTATGCGACCCATACACGAACCCGGTTTCCCAGGCTGCCATGTACAGGTTGGCATAGCTGGGCGCAAATTTGGTGCCCATTGCCGTGCCCTTGCGTTGTATATAGAAGTCCTCTTCAAACTTAAAATAGTTGTTATTGAGTATGAATCTGACACTTTCGAGAATGAACTGCATATGATCCAAACCGATCATGTTGGTTTTTAGAATCTCTTCCTCCAACTTTATTAAACCAAGTTCGTGTGGTATGCTCCTATACAATGCGTTGACATCGCATGTTACTAGGAGATCTCCTTTTTGCCAAACTAATTCCTTTAATACCTGTAGCATACTGATGGTGGCCTTTAAATACGATGGAATGTCTCGGACCAAAGGCTGGAGGAGTATGTCGACATACTCGGACAGACGGCTACTTATAGAATCTATTCCCGCCACTATAGGTCTACCGGGAGGTTTAAGTGGGTTTTTATGAACCTTTGGAAGGATATAAAAATGTGGTATTTTGGTGAATTCTATAGATAGATAATCGAATTCTGATTTATTTAGAATATTTTTGTCAAGACCTTCTTGTAGAAAGGGTATTAATTTAAGCCTTATGTCGCTAACCGGATCCTTCTTTAGTTTGGTGTAAGTGGAGTTGTCATTCAAAATGTGGAGTGCTTCCTCCTTGTATGCTTCCTTTGCCCAAATTACTATCCCGCCGCCCTTGTCGGCGGGTTTTATAATAATATTGGGATCCTTCTGGAGGTTTTTTAGGGCCATACGCTCTTCTTTGGTAAGGTTATGCTTATCTATTTTGGTGGATATCTTTTCTATGTCCTTCATTACTAAGCTCTCAAACATCTTAATCTCATCAGAAACCATATGTCTCGGATAAAATGTCGATCTATTTTTCAAAGTAGTGTGTACATTGGGAATGACGTTCTGAATCGCCTCTCTCTCCACTGGTTGTTTCAAAAAATATTTTTTTAAACTCAATTTACGTTTGAACCTTTGAAAGTCGATAAAGACCCCAAATTTGTCCAGCTGCTTAGAGGGGGCAAATTTGAGGCCCTTATTCAAAACGCTAACCTCTGATCTTGTGAGGACTTTATCACTTAAATTAAAGATTCCTTTCATGGGGATCGCTTCCTTTCTCTTTTTTCTTTTGCGTACATATTTTCCGGCTCTCGACCCTCTTCTGATCTTTCCCAGGGTCTCTTTTGCCCTCCCCCCTTTCTAATCGTGTATCGAGGTCTCTGTGGGATCCTTGCCTGCTGTTCTTGTTCAGGGGGTCCTTCCAAAAAACCTCTTCTGTTTGATCTTCTAGTGGTTCAAATCTATTTCTCAACTGGACAGTATTTTCTATTTGTACTCTCTCTCTTTTATTGGAGGGTATAGTGGGAGTGGAATCATGGGTCGCACCACCTACATGATTCCGTTCTTTAACTTGCCGGTCTTTATCATGCCCATAATTACACGGTCTGTCCCACTGTCGTCTGTCATGTTGGCCCTGGTATCCATACTCTCTGTATTGTTGTCTTTCCGAGAATGGGTAGTGGGTGCCTCTCTGATATTGAGGTCTATAATGGCTGGTATTATCTGTGTAGGTATTCCTATAGTTACATTCATTGCCCCAATACCTACGATAGGAATTTGGCCTTTCATTGTATCGTCCATGATTAGTCTCCCCATACCTATTTCTATTTGGGGGTTCAACCTTATTGTCTAGTTGCCAGTCATCTATTTTAGTTTTTTCATATTTCTTGTGTATGTTACCTTTCTTATAGTCCTCTACATCACGCTCATATTTACGTTTTTTAATAATGAAGACCTCTTTCTCGATTTTTTCCAATTTCTCCCCTAAGTTCTTATATATATCTGTAATATCCTTACTGGAATGTTCCTGCTCAATTTGTTTAGACAGGTTTTCTACCAAGTTATTAATGCTGGGAAGTTTATCCTTTCTCTTTTGGATGACGTAATCCATCATAGTGATGGCAAAACCTTCTAATAACATATTCCATCCCGAAATAAATTCGGGATCGTCCTTGTCAGAAGAGGGTGTCTTTTGCAACCTTAGGCCTATGGGTGTAATCTTATCTTTTTTATATTTTTCTAAGGTGGCTATTTCTAATTTTATTTTCATTTCTTTGATCAAATTTTTTTCCAAGTCTAGTAGCGGTCTTTTGTTGTCTTCATTCTTAAACTCTTTGAGTTGCGAAGACACAAAAGTACCCCCTAACATCGATTCAACATTACTTCCAATCCTGTTTCTATATTCTAAGAGAGACATGCTGGGGCTGCCGAATACCAGTGGGGGAATTTTCTATCCCAACAGTGTATAAAACAAGCAAAGTGGTAGGCGCTTTATCTGCACCATTCCCTGGTGTGTTGCTGAATACAAGAGGTTTTCCATGGGCTTTACCGTCAAATAAGTCCACAGGCGCTTGATCCTAGAGCTTGGTTATAAGCTCCAACACACGTGAGTGCGATACCTCTGTGTATTTTCATATCATTTTTCCAACAGTCCTACACAGGAAAGTTTTCCTTTTATTCCATGTTTCCATATGTATGGGCACCATAAGAAGATCGACATCTTGGAAAGTTGTGGGCCGTTCCCGGCGATACAGACATCTGTGACTGAATGTGTTGACCCGCTCAGAGCCAGTGTTGGGGCTCTTTCTTTGTGAGTGGGAACAGTATCGCATGTTTATTATTCACAATTGTTACCGTTCTGCACTATTGTACCCTTCATTGTCTTTCATGTCATATGTGGACGGCATTTCTAAAGAGAACCATCATACGACCTATAAGCGAAAGAGAATCACCATACGATCCATAAGCGACTTCCATCGCGCCGCCAGTTACGTATTCCATAATTCCTTTTCACTGGTTTGGGGGAAACCACTGATTGCTGGCTGGCTTTGGATAGTTGGTGACGGTACAGGCAGGGGCGCCTACCACTTTGCTTGTTTTATACACTTTGTGACCAGAGTCTGTGAATGTCTTAAGAAGAAGAAGCCCAATAAGCCTACGAGAGCACCGTTGTCTACCATTACCACAACGTATCCGTTTGAAATGGTATCCGTTGAGTTCCTGCACTTGGAGAAATGTAAACAAGGGTATGAATACATCCTAGTAGTCATGGATCATTACACCCGGTTTGCACAGGCCTATGCCACAAGGAACAAATCCGCCAAGACAGTAGCTGAGAAGATCTTTAATGATTTTGCGCTCAAGTTCGGGTTCCCGAGCAAGATCCACCATGATATGGGAAAAGAGTTTGAGAATCAGATGTTTACAAGGTTGAAAGAACTCTCTGGAGTTCGTGGCTCTCATACGACACCCTATCACCCTCAAGGAAATGGCCAAGTTGAAAGGTTCAACAGAACACTGTTATCCATGTTGAGAACCCTGACGGAAAAAGAGAAGACAGACTGGAAGAACTCATTGGGAAAAGTTGTTCACGCCTATAATTGCACGCGCAGCGAGGCTACCGGATACTCACCGTATTACCTACTGTTTGGGAGATCCCCAAGACTTCCTATCGACCTTCTGTTCAATCGCGCGGTTGAAGAAAAACAAGAAACGTATGAAGACTACGTAACAGAGTGGCAAAAGAGAATGAGTGAAGCTTATGTTGTTGCATCTAGAACCGCAAAGAAAGAAGCAACAAGAGGAAAAGTATACTATGATAGGAGAATCCAGGGAAATGATTTACAACCTGGTGGTCGAGTGCTGGTTCGAAACTTAACGGAAAGAGGAGGACCTGGAAAAATTCGTTCTTACTGGGAAGATAAAGTTCACGTAGTGGTACAAAGGAAAAGCAAAGAAAGTCCCGTCTACGAGATCAAACCAGAAAATGGAGAAGGTAGAAATAGAGTCATTCACAGAAATTTGTTGATGCCATGTGACCACTTACCACTAGAAAAACCTGAGAAGGCTGCAGAACAGGCAATACCAAAGAAACGTGATTCTCTGGAGAAGAAAAGACAAGCAACTCGAAAGAGACAACCTCAAGATGACTCAGATAGTGACTCAGGTGATGACTACCAACTAGTATACAGACTCAGGCCCCTCGTAGAGAAGAATTCAAGAAATGGAGAACCCATGCTAAACCCGAGAGCTAGAGTTTTCCAACCCCAAGTCACCCAACAGTCAAATGACTACCTACCGGTTGATGAAGGTTTAGAGGATAACCGATACCATGGATGCGAGGATCAAGTTCCCCAGCCATCATTTGAAGCAGAACCGTCCTTCGATGAAGAACAAGAGACTCCTGAACAATCACCTAGGTCACACCCACAAAGGGAGAGACGCCAACCAAGGATGTTGACTTATGAAACTTTAGGGCAACCTTCCGTGATACAAAGAGAAGTACCGGTGAAGGACATTCACACTAAATATTGCAGTTCCAGTTTTTGGAGGCCGTGGAATACAATGAACTTACAGATCGCTTATTAAAGTGATACTTAGAGATGTGACGTTGTAAATATTACTGTTATAGACATCAGAGTATACTGATCTAAAACGAGGAAATGTCTGTTGACATTAAATTTTGTGGGGGAGAGTGTGGCACTCTGTGTATTAAATCGGTATTAAACTTATTGCACCCCAAAAGAGTACTGTAAATAGGACTAAGTAGAAAGCATTTTGTTTTGTTATTATTGAAATTTACCAGAACATAGTTCTGTTGCTGCTGTTCTGACCTCCTACCAGCGGGTGTCACTGCTGTGTCCTCAGCCACAGAAACTGTACTTAATACTATGTGGTTGTCTCAGTGATTCAGTAATCCTGAAGATACCACTGGATGCAGTTAAGAGAGAGTGTGCACAGTGCATCCAGAGTAAAAACAGAATCTTTTATCTGTTTCAGGTAGGCAGAAAAGTATCTAAAGTCTAACAGTTAATGAGAAAGGTTATTAGAGATTTTATGTAAATAGGAGTTTGGCAGACAGACCCCTGCAGACTGATTGCTGTGACAGGCCTGGTGTAATATGTATTGTAACAGAAGCCTTATGTACGAGTAACTCCAGTTCCCAGAATCAGTTTTAAGTAGGTTTTATTTCTGAGAAAATGTGCAGAATGTTATTACTTGTGTATGATATTTGTTCTGTGCAATCTCCAACAGAGATTGAAAGTGAAACCAGATTATATTTTGTTGCTAGGTAGATTTGTTTAATTCTAGATATGTTTGTACCAATTGTTATTTAAGATAGACTGTATAATAGATTAGGATTTTATGTTATATAGATTCAGTAATCCTGAAGTTACCACTGGATGCAGTAAAGAGAGAGTGTGCACAGTGCATCCAGAGTAAAAACAGAATCTTTTATCTGTTTCAGGTGAACCCATAAAATAAATGTGTTGTACCAGAACAAGCTCCGTCTCTTATTCTAAAGAGTGCAACACTTGGATTCCAATATTGTTGAATGGATTAGGCAGTGGCTGAGTGACAGGCAACAAAGGGTTGTGGTAAATGGAGTTTATTCGGCGCAAGGTCTTGTTACCAGTAGGGTACCTCAGGGGTCAGTACTTGGACCTATTCTCTTTAATATTTTTATTAGTGATATTGCAAAAGGTATTATTGGAAAAGTATGTCTTTTTGCTGATGACACAAAGATTTGCAACAGGGTTGACGTTCCTGGAGGGATCAGCCAAATGACAAATGATTTAGGTAAACTAAAACAATGGTCGGAGCTGTGGCAATTGAGTTTTAATGTGGGTAAGCGCAAGATAATGCACCTGGGACGTAAAAACCCAAGGGCTGAATATAGAATATTTGATACAGTCCTATCCTCAACATCTGAGGAAAGGGATTTAGGGGTTATTATTTCAGAGGATCTAAGGGTAAGTAGTCAATGTAATAGAGCAGCAGGAAATGCTGGCAGAATTCTTGGTTGTGTAGGGAGAGGTATTAGCAGTAGGAAAAGGGAAGTGCTCATGCCACTGTACAGAGCACTGGTGAGACCCCACTTGGAGTACTGTGTGCAGTACTGGAGACCGTATCTCCAGAAGGATATAGACATCTGAGAGAGTTCAGAGAAGGGCTACTTAAATGGTGTACGGCTTGAAGGAGAAAAGTTACCAGGAAAGGCTTAATGATCTTAACATGTACAGCTTGGAAAAAAGACGAGACAGAGGAGATATGATAGAAACATTTAAATACGTAAAGGGAATCCACAAGGTAGAGGAAGGGAGTATATTTAAAAGGAAACAAAGTAGCAAAACAAGAGGACATAGTCTTAGATTAGAGGGGCAAAGGTTTAAAAGTAACATCAGGAAGCATTATTTTACTGAGAGGGTGGTGGATACATGGAACAGCCTTCCAGTAGAAGTGATAGAGGCCAAAACAGTGATTGAATTTAAGCAGGCATGGGATAGGCATAAGGCTATCCTAAGCAAAAAATAAATCCAGGTAAAGTATCCATGTAATTGGGCAGACTAGATGGGCCGAAAAGTTCTTATCTGCCGACATTTTTCTATGTTTCTATGCATTGCTAATAATCTCATTATGATCACTACAAATCCCCATAGGTAGGAGATCTGACCATTTTTATTATTTATCTTTATCATGGTTACTGTATCTAACGCAAAGGTCTTTTCTGCCTGTGTGATAATAATGGTGACCCCTTGTGAAATTGTGTAAGATAAAGGACACCATCTAGAGCTCAGAATCTAACATTTCAACAATATTTCTGTAATGGATAAACGAATATATGAAAAATTTAATTAGCAAATTAGCATTATTTAATTTTTTTAACTATCTGAGAAGAACAATTTCTGTGCAAAACCTCTATTTTACTCTATATTTAATTGTTAACTTCACATCGAATGTTTCAAATAAATGTTATGATAAAAATTATTCAACAAAAAACACTTGGTAGTGATGGGGTTAAAACTGTTGAACTGAGGCACCGAAAATCTGAACATTTTGCAAACATTTCGGTGCAGTTCAGCGTTCTCTGAATATATATTAACCATTACTTCTCTATGGGGAATTTCTCTGCGGCCGAAGGTCGCCGAATTGCAGCAATCTGAGGTAAATTGCACCATATTTTGCTGGGGAAAATTGCTAGCTTTCTGAATAGCCAAATTGCCACGAAATTGCACCGTACGGTGAAATACGCTGTTCGGTGCATTCGGAGGCAAGTTCGGTTCTTATTGAATAACCCCTAAAGTGAAAAAGTTATCTTTTTTTTCTAAAGATCATTTATTCTTTGCAAAAGCAAGTTTTACTTTTTTTTATTTTCAAAAGACATTTTTGTATTTTTTACACAACATTTTCTTAATTTTTTTAAAAAGACTTTTTATTTTGCAACAGACTTTTTTTATTATTTTTTTTAAAGGAATTTTGTAATTAGACAGTTTTACTACATTTTTGTTGATTGTAACTCCTATTAGGAGAGAATAGGAGGCTTCCGCTTTTTATTTTATTTTACAGTTCAGTGGAATTCGCTGATATCAATTCGTCAAAATTCATCAGTTTTCACCAACAGCCGATAACGGCTTCGGTGCTTTCACCGTACAGTGCAATTTCGTGGCAATGCAGCTATTCAAAAAGTTGGCAGTTCGCCAAATATTGGCGCATTGCCAGCGAAATATGGTTTTTATCATATTTATATTCAACCGTTTATTCATTTGCAGCAAAACCTCTTTTTATTTATTTAAAAATTTTTAAGCACTTTTCTGGAATTTTCCAGCGCAATTCTTTTTATTCCGATTCTCTTCTTTTTTTTTTTTTCCAACAGACCTTTTCTTTGCTATTCATAGGACCTTATATATTATTTACATGCATTTTGATGCATTATTTTTATGTCAAACGTCTTTTAAAAATTGCGTTTTTTTTTTACCCCTGTTCAGCTGCTGGCCGGCTTTTTTCAGCAGCGCGGTGGTCTGTTCGATGGCATTTGGCATTCTGTTCGGCGGCGATCATTGGCGGCATTGGGTGGTTTGTGGCTGTGTTCATCACAATTCCTCAAAAGATTAAAATATAGATATTGGCAGGGCTCGAGTCGAGCGGGAACGGCGTTCCCGCACTTCTCCCACAGCGGGAACGGCGTTCCCGCACTTCTCCCGCTGGCCCGAGCCCGAACGCTGGAGCAGGCAGCCGCCGCACATTGCCGGCGGCCGCGTGCTTCCTGTTAGAACGGCCGCTGACCGCAAGTGCGGCCGCTCGCCTGGCTGTTTCATCGATCCCAGGCGAGCGGCTGCACTTCCTGTCAGCGGCAGTTCAAGCAGGAAGCACGCGGCCGGCGGCAGCAGCAGCAGAGGTGAGCTGGGGGCATTATCCATGAGAGCTGGGGGCAATATCCATGAGACCTGGAGGGCAGTATCCATGAGACCTGGGGGGCATTATCCATGAGAGCTGGGGGGCATTATCCATGAGAGCTGGGGGGCATTATCCATGAGAGCTGGGGGGCATTATCCATGAGAGCTGGGGCAATATATACCCATATGAGCTGGGAGCAATTATATCCATGTGAACTGGGGAAAATATATCCATATAACCAGTGCTGTGCATATTATTCTTGGGGTTCAGTGCTGTGTATATTATTATGGGGGCTCAGTGCTGTGCATGTTATTATGTTATTCTTGGGGCTCAGTGCTGTGTATATTATCCTGGGGGCTCAGTGCTGTGTATGTTATTCTGGGGGTTCAGTGCTGAGTATATTATTCTGGGGGTTCAGTGCCTGTGTATATAATTATGGGGGGGTCTGTGCCTGGATATATATGTATATATCTCGTTAGTCCAGTTGCCACAATCACGAGTATACCTGTACGGAGTGATACCTTTCACTGATCAGTATAGTTTCCACTCTCGAAAGCTTGTCTTTTAAATGTAACGTTAACCCAATAAAAATGGTATCACCACGTACTGCTATACTCGTTATATATATATATATATATTCTTCAGGTAATGGGGTTTGTGGAATTCGTGGGTGAGTTCCCTCACTTTTTTTTTCCCAGGGCTTGACCCCTGGATATTGGTATCCAGAAATCTACAAGAGCTTGCTCAAGCTAGAGCCAGCCGAATCGGTGGGGGGGGGGATACGAGAAGGAACACTGGGAACTATATGTTCACAGTGTTCCATTGTCCGCATTGTGAGTAATCAGCGGAGGAATGCACCGAGGGATCTAAGGCTAGGGTCAGAGTGGGGCAGTCGGAACGCGCGTGCAGGCGCACTAAATCACGGCGGCAGTAGCAGCACATAACGGCCAATGACGGCCAATATACGCAGTACGTGCGTACAAAAGTGCGCCGACACCACGCAACCGGCAAATGAACGCATTTTTCTCAGAACGTGAAACCGCTGCTACAGACGTACAGAGTGCGCTGCGGCCGCATGGCAGCGTGTGTGCGTGATTAGGAGACGTCAGACGCTGCTAGTGTGCGGCCTACATAACGTTCAAACAGCCGGATTTCCCTAGAATTGCGTTGGTGAGTACCTGCGACTGTGCGACTGTGGTCGTCTGACCACTTAAGCGTATTCCGTGAAAAAATGCGTGCGCACGCATCGACGTACATTTTGACGGTGGCCGCAGAAAATGCGCTCATCTGTCCCTAGCCTTAGTTGAGCAAGGGATTTTAGGTGGGTTTATGTTCATGTGTTAAGAGATCGTGCTGAAGCACAATCACTGAACACCAGCCTGGGAAAAATATTATTCATTTTTGAGTAACGTCGGGCAGAGATGGACATCGAGCTAGTTGGAATAACTCATCCTCTATCTGCTAGTGGCACATTAATCCTTTCGCTGCTGAGGCGTTTCACGCCTCTGTGCTGAGCTCATTTTTACCTGTTTCGCTCATCTTGTTTAAACGTGTTTTGAAGGCTTATTTTAGTATATGACCCAGACATATTATATATCGCTCTTTCCGTCAGACTCGGCAGATTCATAATATATCATTATTATATGTATACGTCATGTCCTGTCTGTATATTATAACAAAAAATGCAATAAAATATGAATTTTCAATAATTTACAACGAGTAAAGTGTTTTTTTTAACATGCGCGCAATTGCGGTTATATTTTGTATGGGGTGCGCTTGTTAAAAAAATTAGAGATGGGGTCTCGTTACATTTTATTTGGGGAAAAATACGCGATTTTTAACAAACGCACCGCATACAAAAATCGTTAGTGCAGCATCATTGTTCACAGTATAATTGAAATGGGAACAATATTGCTGCATTAACAAACCAAAAAAAAGAAAAAAAAATTGTTTTTGTTTTTTAAAATATTTTTTTTTATAAATTTTTATTTTTTTTAGTCCATTTTTTTCATGGTCATGTTTGGTATCGTTGGAAAGGCCATGCTCAACAGTACCAAACATTAACCCCTAGCTGCCACGGATCGGGAGATAGGGGGTTCATTGGAACCCCTTATCTCCACCATTGGTGGCAGTTAGGGGTTTATGCCAGGACTGGCGTCATCGTGCTATGCACGATGATGCCAGTCCTCAAGGGGCATTCCCGGAAGCTTGGCCGACATCCAACATGTCGGCCAGCTCCAGGAGAGGATCACGATTTGGCGCTTTTCGGAGCCGAATCGTGATCCGGCACCCAAGGGGTTAATGGCATGCACTCCCCTCCTCTAACGAGCTAGCACACATCTTTACTAAGGAGATATTTAGACTACATGGCATCCCGAAATGTTATTGTCTCGGATCGTGGTTCCCAATTTATATCTAAATTCTGGAGAGCTTTCTGTTTACAATTAGGAGTCAAGCTTTCCTTTTCCTCTGCTTATCACCCGCAGACGAACGGATTAGCCGAAAGAACCAATCAGACACTTGAGACATATCTACGATGTTTTATTTCTGATGCACAGGATGATTGGGTCACTCTGTTGCCGTGGGCGGAGTTTGCATACAATAATGCCACGTCTCAGTCGTCCAACTATTCCCCATTTGAAGTAGTTACTGGTATGCACCCCTCCATTTTTCCATCCTCGTTTATGCCTCAGGAGATTCCAGCCTTAGAGGACCACCTCCGTACACTGCGTGTGATTTGGGAGAGGACAAAATCAAATCTCAAATCTGCTTCATTGGCCCAAAAATGTTCCGCTGACCGCAAACGCAGACCTCTACTGGTCTATCATGTAGGGGACAGAGTATGGCTCAGCACACATCACATTAGGTTGAGGGTCCCTTCTATGAAGTTTGCACCCCGGTTCATAGGACCTTATAAAATTCTTAGGTGTGTTAATCCCGTTTCGTACGCTCTGCAATTGCCTGCATCTCTTCGCATTCCGAACACCTTTCATGTGTCCTTACTGAAGCCCCTCCTGTGTAGTCGTTTTACCCGTTCCGATCCTCTTCCTCCTCCTCCTGTATTGGTAGACGGGAACCCTGAATTCGAGATTGAATCCATTCTCGATTCCCGCCGTTCCCGAGGCGGGATTCAGTATCTGGTTCATTGGAAGGGTTATGGCCCTGCGGATCGTACATGGGTCTCTCTTCGCGACATCCATGCTCCTCGTTTGTTGTCCGCTTTTCATCGCTGTTTTCCCCTCAAGCCGGGTCCCATCCGCCCGGTGGGCGTTCCTCGAGTAGGGGGTGCTGTCAGCCCTCGGAGGCTGGCGCGCCTCTGGCGTTCCTCCTGGCGATCTCGGTGATTGCGTCCTCCCTGCAGCTCCTCCGCGCTTCCTATGCGCGCGTCCCGCCGGTCTCTACGGCTTTAGAAGAGGGTCGGCAGCACGCCGCACGTAACGTCATCACGCCTCCCACGTGGGTTCCCCTGCACCATGTGATCCTGGCAACCTATCAGATTGCAGGGCGCCTTATTTAAAGTTGCTTCTTTCTTTTTGCATTGCCCTTTCGTGGTTTTGCTTGTGTATCCTTATATACTTGCTGCTCTTTTCAATTATCTGACTTTCTGTGTATGACCTGGCTTTTGGCATCTGACCTGAGTACTTCTATAACCCTCTGACCCGGCTTTTGAATTTGACTTTGGATTTGGTTTCTCCCTATGACCTGGACTTGTTTAACCTCTCGCTATCGCGTAACCCAGCCATTTTAAGGACTGGTATCGCACTTAGGTTGTAGGTTTTCTATTGTTACCTATTGTACTGACTTGGGCATATCATTGGATTTACGTGTGCTAGTCTGATATAAACCTCTGGTACTCCATACTTTCCTGTCTCTATACCAGTCACCCTAAGGACTGGTTTCTGTCCTCCTTGCTGACATCCCTGCCTTATAGGTTCACTTTTCGCTGCTGCGTAACCCAGCCAACTTAAGGACTGGTATCGCATTTGTTTAGAGTCTTCTGTCTATTCATAGGGCTGACCGTATCTACCGTCGTATACGTGTGTCAAGCTGACAGTTATTCTTTTTAAGATCTTTTTAAGATTCTTTTAAGCATTTTTTGGGTGAAATTTTAGGTTTCTTAGCCTTGTTTCTTTAAAGTTTTTTAACCCATAGGTTTCAATGCAGCATATGATTCCGCACACTGCCGGGCAACACCTCCTACAGTATAATTAATGCAGCATATGAATCCGCACACTGCCGGGCAGCACCTCTACAGTATAATAATGCAGCATATGAATCCGCACACTGCCGGGCAGCACCTCTACAGTATAATTACTGCAGCATAAAACGAAAAACCAACTGAACCGAATGACCTGAAATGATCTGAATCACCGAAATGATCCAAATGCCGAAATGACCCGAATCGACCCTATTTATCGAATCATCCAAATTATCGAATCGAGTGACTCGAAGTTTCGAATCGATCTGAAATTTTATGTGGTCGACATTTCGGATTCGGGATGCCCTCGGAAGCATGAAAATGGTAAATTTCGTCCGAAAATCCATTTCGGTACGAAACAAATTGCACATCCCTAATAGAAAGAATAGTACAGTAAGCAGCCACTACATCTGAGACACAAGCAGAGTTTGCATCTCCAGTGAAATAGAAAGTTTCAGATTAATTCGAAAACTTTAATTGAAGATTCTGAATATCTTATATATTCACCTTAACCAATACCCATTGCCATTAGATGAAATGGGGAAAAAATTGCTTAAATGTATTTTCAAACCGATGTCCACAATAAGATCAGACTACAGGGCATATTCAGAATGTATCAACTAATCAATAGCACAAATAACTCCCTTGTCAGTACTGAGCCATCCAAACTGTGTCTATCGGCACCTATTGATAATTAGCATTTCAATAAGGGAGCAGTCCGCCTTCTTTAGAGAGGCATTTAATCCCTGGGGCAGAACTACATTTTTCTCTTTGAACATATAAGTAGCGTGATGTTGTTATATGACACAGTGACTTATGTAAAAACAAGGCCTGTCATTTTTAAAAATATCTGAAAATAACAACATTTAATCCACCTAGTGTGAAAGTGTTATTAAATACATCTTTAATATTGCAAAATTCGTTACAAAAATGAGAAAGCCCTATGAATGAAGTCCAATTTACACAAATTCACCCAGGTTCCTTGGTCCAGTTCATTGGCAGTTGAAAAATACATGACATTTAGGAGGCCCATGTTCTGAAATAAGTATTTAAAAATGTTTTTTTCCAATGTTTAGTGTTTGCAAGTTTTCAAAGTCAACCCTGATGACTTACTATCATCTCAACGCTAGCGTTAGCCCTCACATACGTGTGCGTTAACGCTAGGTTAAAAGAGGTAATAGCGGGCGCTGGATAGGCCGAAGATGGAGCCTGAAGGTCCTGTTGGATGTCTGGAGGAGTGCCTTTCCGAGCTGGTCGGGGGAGAGTTGTGGCCTGGTCCTCGTGCTCCATCCGTTGTTTCGCTGCGAGCTGGGGCTCTTACGTCTGTGGCTGATGTGCTGGTCTGTGGCGCTGCATGGGTATCACCGGCGCTGCGGGACTGGTGCTATGGCCTCTCCTGGGCTTGCTGTGCCCTTTGCGTGATGTTTCGGCACGATGGGGCTGCTTATGCGGCCTACTCGCTAGACACAGGCTGAGGAGTTTGGGGTGCTATATGTTTTTGCTGGCCTGCCCGTTGCTGACCCATGCTTCCCTGAGATGACTCCCTCATGCAGAGATTTTTCCCTTTTTTTTTTTTTGTTTTTCTTTCAGCAGATTTATGCTGACTACAAGCTGACTTATTTTTTATTTTTCTGACCCTCTCCCCCTAGTATAAGCCTTGAGGACTCTTTTTGATCCATGCATGTGTTTTTCCCCTATTGTTGGACACTCTTTGCTGAGACCCCCCCCTATTTGGGGATGTTTATTACTTTTCTTGCACTGTGCGTATGCTGACTGTTTTGGGTGGCCCTGCGAGGCCCTCACTCTATATGTTTGACTGAACGCTGACTTAAATATAAAATAAAAATTTTGAAAAAAAAAAAGAGGTAATAGCGGGACGCCCAGACCAAATCCCGATCGCTAACGGGTTAAAAAAATCCATTAGCTCATCGGTAATAACGCTTTCTAGACGAGCTTACTGTACTCTGGGCTCCCTATGCTAAACAAAGTCCTCATAAAGCCCTAACGCTAATTACACACTGCTGCGGCTAACTGAAAAGTTAGCCACAGCGCTAAGCTGGTGCTAATTGATTCCGCTCCTGCAGAATCAGTCAGCACCAGCTGGAACACCACCAAAAATCAGATACTCCCCTCTCATCCTGCGGCGAGAACGGCCTGATCTGCCACTTCTGGCCGCAGGGAGCAAAGTGAGACTGGGAAAAAAAGTCCCCGGTCTCCCTCTGTGATCACTCCACGGACCTGCACAATCTCGCGAGAGCAAGCTGGCCATGTGACCAGGCAGCAGAAGCCTCCATGGAGTCCTATGGACTCCAGAAGGTGATAATCGCGGAAGTGCGGTAGCACCGCCACAAGTATCCTAGAGGTTTAGCTGTTACAAGGCACGTTGCTGAAATCAGCACCTGCCTTGCAATCTGCTTGTAAAACGGGGATGCTATAAGGGGAAATTTGTGAGCGCAAGTTTTTGGCCTCCCCGTTTTAGATTCAAGGACATGATAGTGCACTAACAATGCAGATTTTTATGATCCAAGGAAAAAAGATGAAAAACCATAATCATGATGAAGACGGTCAAGTCTTGCAAGGTTGCTTCCGGCATTACTACACATACCTCATAAGTGTTTGTTCACTAGATGTTTCTGGAGATAATACAGTTGACCTCAACCCAGGGGCTCCTGCTTTGTGTCTAGATGGAAAAGGACATCAAGGAAAGATATTAGGGTGACTTTTCACATAAAGCAGTGTCATACACCCTTTTTTGCTCACTGTTAGCATAAAGGTTAATCCAGATTTGGACCCGTTGCTTGAGGTGCTAGAAGAGTATCCAACGTACCCTCCTGACAAGGCCAAGCAAGGCTGAAGCGATCGTTGGTGTTGCAGTTCCTCTCATGCAGAGTAGGTTTCTTTGGCATTTAAGTACTGGCCACCCTTCTTGGTGATAGCAGACCGATTTTCATATGGTATGGCCTTCTCTTTAATGGCACCATCGAGCTAAAGGTCACTTATGCTGTTGCCCGTTCTCAGTAATCTCATACACCCTTTTTTTGTCACTACCAGATGTTATAGCATTTCAAGTTGCGCTGTAATATTAGTATGGGGTTAAGTAGTATTGAAGTATCCTACAATTAATCTGCATCACTGTGCGACTTGGAGGGGGATGTGCGCTAGCCTCCTACCCAGAGACTATGGCCCGTGAAAGAGACTATTGGGGAACTGGTGGACCTTTTAAATATATTGTAGTTTTCACTGTTTTATAGATATGCCAGTTAACTAAAGATTTCTGATGTCTGTGTGTTATTCCCTGTATAGTGTAGATCTCTGTATTAGTACCTGCTATTGTGTAAATTCTCTCAGTAAGAAATTCCTTTTGTTTACTCTTATTTCTCCTTCCCCCATTCTCCATTGTTTGAAGGCCCTGTGTAGTTACCTGATCTGTGATGTTGTCTGTTTGATTGTATGCAAATGTGATGGTCCTTGACTCTATCTGGCCTCTATGTGAATAAACAGTCAGTTCTATTCTGACCAA
The DNA here is from genome assembly GCA_009667805.1 of Leptobrachium leishanense. Lineage (NCBI taxonomy): Eukaryota > Metazoa > Chordata > Amphibia > Anura > Megophryidae > Leptobrachium > Leptobrachium leishanense. The sequence goes on from CM019066.1 coordinate 281,916,913, forward strand.
GCTTGAAGTCACGACTCATGTTTTGGGGAACCAGGAATCTTCTGCCCGCTGTGCCAAGGAAAGGCTCCAGGTCTACAGCTTCGGCTTATTCCTGGGGGTGCTAGCCAGGCTCTCTACATGCACCGGGCCTTGAGCTGTGGCTAAGGTACAAGAGAAAGGTGTGAGAGTCACGAGGAGAAACTGGATGTCCAGCAAGGAAGCAGCATTTGGCAGATGTGACCCCGTCCGGGCACAGATCTGTTACATTGGTGGCAGCGTGTGGGATGCTTCCTACAGTCTAAGGACATCCAAAGCATCACCAGGATTCGATATCCAGACGGTGCGGCAGCACTCACAGGAGCAGCGTACTGGGAGAGGGTGCAAGAGGTACAGACAAACCATCGTGGACCTATAACAGAGGAGACTCAGCTGAACTGGGCTGATACAGCACGTTGGCTACTCTGGCACGAGGTGCTGGACAGAGAGCAGCGCTGCCAGAACAAGATCATCCCCTCAATCCAAGCAAGGTACCTGAAGAGGATAGAATTGCGTGAGGCGTTGGTGGATAAACAACGTAACCAGAATTGTCTGACTGATCTGGCTTGTCTGGTTTATGAAGAGACACGGCTGGAGGAGAGCTACGAAGCCCTGCGATGGTATGTAGTCCAGATGGGAACTGAGAGCATGGACAATAACAGACCGACAGAAGGCTTTGGCTACGGCGGCCCGGGACTGTTATTTGAGAGAATGTTCAGAGACCCAGATTTCGGAGATGACACGGAGTGGAGATGGGAAGCGATTGCAGAGTACAGAGAAAACCTGCTAAACCTCTCCGTGTGGTGGATACAAGATGACTTGGAGTCGTTAGCCAGCAAGGAGTGGAAGCTGGAGAAATCGTACAAGAGACTGCTAAACCTCAGTCAGCAGGTAAGCCAGACTCACCATGAGAAGCTCTGCACAGAGAAGCAGACAGAGGAGCTGACAATAGTACAGAATGCCTCCTCTCTTTGGGCAGCAGAGGATTTTTGCCCTACAGCGGTGGATGGGACTGCGGTCTCCACCGACGTGACCCAGAAGGACATTTGTGCAATGTCGAGGGAGGAATGCCTTGCGACAGTGGGCGAGACTAAAGATCCCACTAGCAGTTTACTGGGATGCATGGCAGACGGGCCCCAGTGTGCACCCAGCCAGGAGAGCTGAGGAAGCTTGAAGGCCTTGATGTGTCTGGGCCAGCTATAGACTCTGGAGTTGTCGGAGATTGGAATATTTCCCACTGCATTGTCAGGATGTGAGACAGTTGCCCCAGATCCCCAAGTTATGATTTCGCCCGAGCCGGTGAGCGGGGAGGACAGCTTGCTGGAGTTGGTGATTCATGAGGGCAAAACGGTTCCCCCAGGTGTAGTGCTGGCGTCAGAGCCTGGTGCAGCTGGGCCCTGCCTGCATTTGGATAGCCTGGATCTCTGGGAAGAAAACAGACAGCCCCACACCGCCAGCATTGCTCTACACAGCCCCAGGTGTGGAGCCAGCAATGGAGTCGAGTGCCAGTGTTCTCTGGAATCAACCCACAGGGGGATAATTACAATACAGCTGTGGAGGGGGCTGTGGTTTCCTTTTGTGCCCCCTGGATACTGGGCAGCCGGCTCAGATCCCCGACCCTTTTCTTCAGATACATCAACCACACCCCATGCTCTCCAGCAGCTGATTGCAATACCCGGAGATGGGGCAGCTGGCATTTCTCCCGAGTGGCGGGAACAATCTAAAGGGAGCTGCTGGGGATGGCTCGGTGAGTAACTCTCTAGTATATGTGTGTGGCCCTGGCACTGGAGAGATCTCCCCAAGCAGTAGTGCAGGAATGTTGACTCCTGTATGGCCCCTGAGGGAATATGGGGAGGGGGGAATGCATCCATGGTTGTGGACTGGACCGCACGGTCAATGAAAAGAAACAAACTTTTTGGGACTTGGGTTCAGACTAACACACTCACAGATCCGTTTGGGATCTGGTGCCTGGTTAGTCTCCTGCAAATGAGGGAGGTATGTGACAGAACACTAGGGATGTGCGTTTCGGGTTTCGGAATTTCTGAATTTTCATGAAATTTCCCGATTCGTGTTTTCGGATGCAGCCGATTTTCGGAAAATTTTTAGATCCGAAAAGTTTTCCGAGCCGAAACGAAATATTTTCAGAATTTTCGAATGTACTTGAAATGTGTCAAATCGAAATGTATTGCTTTGAAACGAGGAGAACAGACCTCCCGAAAAACGAAAATTTCCGAAAATACGAAAAGTCAAATACAAAAACGAGCTAAGTGACACGAAAATACGAAAAATGGTCGATATTCCGAAACCATTTACAATTCCGAAAAACGAAAATTTCCGAAAATACGAAAAGTCGATACAAAAAACGAGCTAAGTGACACGAAAATACGAAAAATGGTCGATATTCCGGAAAAAAAATGTACACGAAAAACGAGTCGAGCCGAACCGAATCGAAACATAAATCGGTCGAAACGAGCCGAATCAAAAAGTTTAAAAATCCCAAAAATCGAATCGAAAAAAAAAATCGGTGCACAAGCCTACAGAACACGCTGTCACTGTGCGACTTGGAGGGGGATGTGCGCTAGCCTCCTGCCCAGAGACTATGGCCCGTGAAAGAGACTATTGGGGAACTGACGGACCTTTTAAATATATTGTGGTTTTCACTGTTTTATAGATATGCCAGTTAACTAAAGATTTCTGATGTCTGTGTGTTATTCCCTGTATAGTGTAGATCTCTGTATTAGTACCTGCTATTGTGTAAATTCTCTCAGTAAGAAATTCCTTTTGTTTACCCTACTTAAGTTTCTCCTTCCCCCATTCTCCATTGTTTGAAGGCCCTGTGTAGTTATCTGATCTGTGATGTTGTCTGTTTGATTGTATGGAAATGTAATGGTCCCTGACTCTATCTGAACTCTCTGTGAATAAACCGTTCTATTCTGACCAAGCTTGAAGTCACGACTCATGTTTTGGGGAACCAGGAATCTTCTGCCCGCTGTGCCAAGGAAAGGCTCCAGGTCTACAGCTTCGGCTTATTCCTGGGGGTGCTAGCCAGGCTCTCTACATGCACTGGGTCTTGAGCTGTGGCTAAGGTACAAGAGAAAGGTGTGAGAGTCACGAGGAGAAACTGGGTGTCCAGCGAGGAAGCAGCATTTGGCAGATGTGACCCTGTCCGGGCACAGAGATCTGTTACAATCACTATTATTTAATATATAGATGTCAGAGACACTGCTGTTTGTCTAGTGCACTTAAAATGGGAGTGGGAGAGCAGCCACTGATGTCCAACTGCTCTACAATGAAATCTCTTTGCCAGTTGGATGGATGGCGTTGTGGGCATGTAGAGAGAAGTAACCATCCTAATGAACTGTTGTTACATTGTTACCTATGAGCACAAGAGGCCACTGGAGCAGAGTGTCCTGAGACGTGGGCACGATATTGTCCGGCCTTTGCCAGGATTAACTAGGTTGCCTCTGTACAGTTGGAATTTAGAGTTGGTTGATTAATGTCTTTCCCAAATGTACATATAACTGGAGCTGCTACAATGCAAGAGCCTGATAAAGGGAGAGACTATGTTCATGTGTTCTCTACTCTACTGATGGGAATTGTTAGTTTTAGTCCATTCTATGGTCCAAGTGCTCCTGGGCAATGCTGCCACTTGTCTTCGAAGACATCCAGTACGGAGTTTCTCTGTTCTTGTCAGCTCTACAGGTTGCAAGCTCATTAGATTGAAATGCTGATGGTACCTCTCACTGTCTGTGTTTTTTTTATATATACATATAATCACGAGTATAGCAGTACGTAGTGATACCTTTTTCATTGGGCTAATGTTACATTTAAAAGACAAGCTTTCGAGAGTGTTCCTCTCTTCCTCAGGTCTGGATGCTTACTGATCAGTTCCTAGAATTGAACATTAGGACATTAAGGGTCATATGGGTGGGGGTATTAGATGTCGTAAAAAGTGAGAGTCAAATGGTATGTTCGAAATGGGAAAATAAACACATGAGGGATCTTGGACCCATAATAAAACAACAGAGATAAGATCATATATACATATATACTGTGTAATATATATATATATTTTGATATTGACTCACTGGTCAAGTTGAGCGGGAATGCAGTTCCACTACCATTTTTTTCAGGTTGAACAATATTAAATTGGCCCACACACTGAAATTATTGTTTAGTTAACCAATCATATGTTGTTAAATCTTATATTTATATTGGTGATCATGATGATTCCAGAAACCAGGATAAATATCTACACTATTATATGTATATATATATATATATATATATATCAGTTTGAATGTGGCATGTTGGTTTACGTGCGAGATGACAATAATTAATAGTGGCAAGAAATATCAATCCCACACTTATCTTTTTAGGGGTTGAACCTTGTATTTACGCAGCCAGTCAGAAACGTAGTCTATAATATGTGCTATTAGTTTAGGTCTCAAAAAGAATCAGAAGTGATGAAAATTTGTCAGTTTATATTACAGGTAGAAGCTGTATTGCTCACAAAACAGTCAAAGGAGCCCAGCGCACACAACTAAACAGTGACGTATATCCTCCTATATACAACCTTTTGAAGTCTGAGAGCCCAAAAACACAAGAAAAACATAATAGCTCTATACTGGAAAGAGAAATGTTGAATCAAGTATTCTGATCTTATACATCCAACTCACATGATGCTGATGCTCCTGATGAAGTCTACATGACGAAACGCGTCGAGCGGTACCTGCAGACGATCTGGTTCAGCGGGGAGTTGGTGATGTTATATGCTCCATATGTCTGAAACTTTGTATGCGCAATAAAACACTGTTTTTAAAAATTTCTTTGGCTGTCTACACTATTGTGTCACTTTCTCTTTAACCCTTTCGCTGCTGAGGCTTTTCCCGCCCCTGTGCTGAGGTCATTTTTACTGGTTTTGCTCATCATGTTTAAACGTGTTTTGAAGGCTTATTTTAGTATATAACCCAGACATATTATATATCATTCTTTCCGTCAGACTCGGCAGATTCAGAATATGTCATTATTATATGTATACGTCATGACCTGTCTGTATATTATAACAAAAAATGCAATAAAATATGATTTTTCAATAATTTACAATGTGTAAAGTGTTTTTTTTCACATTTTAACATGTGAGCAATTGCGGTTATATTTTGTATGGGGTGTGCTTGTTAAAAAAATTAGAGATGGGGTCTCGTTACATTTTTTTTTGGGGAAAATTACACGATTTTTAACAAACGCACCGCATACAAAAATCGTTAGTGCAGCATCATTGTTCACATTATAATTGAAATGGGAACAATATTGCTGCATTAACAAACAAAAAAAAAGAAAAAAAACTTTTTTTTTTTTTTTTATAATTTTTTTAAAATATTTTTTTACTTTTATTTTAATTTTTTTTTTTTTTTACAAACTTTTTCACTTTCGTGTTTAGTATCGTTGGAACGGCCATGCTCTGGCCGATCCAACAATACCAAACTTTAACCCCTAGCTGCCACGGATCGGGAGATAGGGAGTTCCAATGAACTCCCTATCTCCACCATTGGTGGCAGCTAGGGGTTAACTCCAGGACTGGCGTCATCGTGCTATGCACGATGACGCCAGTCCTCAGGGGGAGTTCCCGGAGACTTGGCCGACATCCAAGATGTCGGCCAGCTCCGGGAAAGGATCACGAACCGGCGCTTTTCAGCGCCGATTCGTGATCCGGCTCCCCAGGGGTTAATGCCAGGTACCATTTGGAAGGGCAGGCTGTGCCCTTCCAAATGGTGCCTGGGTTAACCCCCGCAACGCCGCCGATCGGGAGAGAGGTCCGAAGGACCTCCCCCCCTCCCTTTCAGGCGCCTCCTCCGCACATGCGGGGGGGGGGGCGCCTGAATTAGGTGTCATCGCGTCCCCGCGATGACACCTAATTAGCCCGGCGGCGGTTCCGGATGCTGGGCTGACATCGAGGATGTCAGCCCGCACCGGGGGGGCCAGCGATCGGCCGGAACCCGGCCGAACGCTGACCCCAAAGGCTGGACGCGCTCAGCGCGTCCACCGCATGGAACGTGACATGCGGTTGGACGCACTGAGCGCGTCCACCGCAGCAAAGTGGTTAAGGCTATCGTTATTGGTCTGGAGATTTTAAGAACCTGTGATGCGTCTGTTCAGTATTGGCAACTTGCGAGTGGCTAAGTTTGCACTGCATGCTTATTTTGGCTTGGGGAGTATCACCCTATGTGTTTTTGTTTTTTATCACATGATGCTGAGCCTGTTAGTACATACTAGCTCAGCAGTAAAAGCTTCATGGTCAGGAGAAGGTCGACCTGCCTTCTTTTTCCGGTATCTGAAATTGAAACAACAGAAGTCCTTATGGTCCAGACATCCTTTTCATGTTGAAAAGAAAATGTGATAGCACTCGTGTGGGATGGAGGCTCCTATTTATGTAGTTGTCTCGGGAAAACAACCCAGGACTTTTCTTTCATTAAAGGGATGCTGTTTCCCTTTCTATAGCATTGATGAATAACAAACACTTCAAAAGGCGATATATAGCCGAGTATATCTCATTGTTTTGTGTGTGTTGGGCTCCGGTGGTTATTTTGTGAACACCTCTGTTTGTGGCTTATTTGTAGGTGCACCAAGAAGAAGATACTAATGGTATCATAGCGACAAAAGGCAGTAAGTCCTGATTAAATGTTATATAAAGAAGCTGCATTCTTCTATGTTGAACCAAAGGACATACGTAAGAACATGTAAGACTCCCTAGAAGGAGTTGTTCTACAGATAAAAAATGTCCATGCAACTGACAATACCCACTTTGTTTCTTCCTGGGGACTGGGTTTGGAGGTAAAGAATGAAGGAAATCCTCTTGATAGATATTAAGGGTTAGTGCCGCCTTCAAGAAAATCTGCCAGGTTTTTTTTCCTTATGAAACAGACAAGATCAGATTTAAGTTGTTTCAGTATTGGCTTCATTACCAGACACATCAGAGACTCAGAGACCTCTTCCAATGGCTCAGAAGATTGATTTGTATAGGTGTATAGCACCACAGGAGGATTCCAAGGAATCAAACTCTGAAATGTCAAACACCTACAGGTCTATTCAATAAAGGTAAAACTCAGGAGAATGACTGGAGAAGTGAAAATTCTAGGTTAAAATGGCCAAACCAGAAAAATTCTCCCATTTATCTCACTACCCAAATCGGCTATTTGGTCTAGATTGTTCTCTTCTCCCAGTTCTCATGAGTTTCACCTTTAGTGAATAGACCTGATCGAAACAATAGATCCAAGTTCCACAAACTTAACTGACCTCTGAAATTACTGACACATATAACATAAGGGCGCCAATCCACATTCAACTGTAGAAATTCCAGCAAGAAACAGTAGGATACACCAATCAAAGTGTACCAGACAAGAAAAGATTTTTTCACACGGTACTACAATGTAGAAGAAGACTTCTTCCAGGCCTGTCGGAGAGATTCAATCACAGATAACAAAAAAGCCCTTGGCTCGTAGCTGTCATGACGAGTCACTCGTTCCCCAAACATTCGATTTGCACCACTGTGAGCCTTAAGGCTTTATGAGATTCTACAACAGCTGGAGCTCTCGCTCCGCTAGTAAATTATTGAAAATGGAATTACATCCATGCAACATTTCAGAGTGCATGCGGTTCCTCACACATGTGTATAGAAAGAAGAATTATAGGGATCAACATTGGCTTTGCCCTCAAGCTATGTCCATATCACATGTGACTACATGGGAATGATAGAGGAATCCCGTATTACTGGATTTCAGAATTATCGTCAGCATAACGTATTTAAAGGATTTAGTCACTAAACAGTGAAGTATGTGCTTAAGACAAAACATAATTAAAACAAAAAAAACATCTCCAACTTGCTTATGTGCGCTGGTGGAAAAGAACAAAAAAATATGTCTGGGACTGAGATGTCTTCGACAAGTGACCTGTGTGTCGTGGACACTGACTATATGTGACTTTTAATTCACCATTGCTTATCTTTTGAAAATAAAGTATCTCGAAAAAAAAGTGCAATATTTATTGCTAATGTAGTGCTCACCCCCGGAGGAGCCGCTGAATTAACCTCGGGTTAGTCTCACCGCACTAGGGAATAAATATACACCAGCACTGTTGTGGATTTTATAGATTATATACTTTACTGATCCCAATAAAGCGGCATATATAATGTAGATACGGTATATGAGCAACAGGATTTTGTAATGCGGGAAAAACACGCGGCGGTAAAAGAAAAGTTTAACCCCTTCAGTTCTGGAGTGTAAGTCCAATGAAAGTATTGTCTCAAAAAGGTGTGTGTGTATGATCTCGGGTACCCGGGTACTGTATTCAACTGGCCAGTGAATGAAATGAGCAAATCTTCGACTAGTCACATTGGGGCCCTGTAGATTTGGACAATAATGCAGCGTGCTTTCTTATACTTGGAACTTGCGGCCTGGAAGGCCTCGCACCCATCCGTTAGACAATCTGTCCCGCTGCCCAATCAAGGATGTCTCTCCGCTTTACCACTGGGACTCTGTGCCACCGGATCAGCTCTCTTGCTCGTCCGATCTCCACAATGCGAAACTACGGCCTACCGCCTGCAATCCCATTGGATCATCGCGGTCTCCTTACTCGGGGTCCAACCGGAACTAAATTTCTGTGCAAACCTCTCGGCGGTGCGTAGGTAGGTCTCTGCAAAGTCACTGTCCCGATCTCCAGCACCCGCAAGGCAGCACCTGCTCTCCGGCCTGGTCACGATCCTTGGCAGTCTCACGTGCTTCTTCCTTCTTTCGCCACTCGGCTCGCTCTGCCTCTCCTCTGGACGAGGCTGCGGATGTCCTTCCTCTCTCCCCCACCCACTTCCTGTCTCCACCGCAAAGCACGATGGAAATTGTAGTTCCATTTGTGTCCAGCATAGTCCATATTGCCCCTGTCTCCCTCTGGTGGCCACAACAAGTAAATGCAGCAAACACAATCCTTAAACAGCGCTACACTAAAAAATGTATATGTTTTGAAAATATAGAATCTGTGCAATGACTATGCCCCTAAAAAAAATCTTAACTTTGGAGAGAAAACAGTCATTTCAGATCTGGGTGAAATTGAACCCTGGTCTATTGATGCGTTCTTCCTGGATACCCTGTTTAGATCCCTCAATACTGGCCTCATATTCAGAAACCAACATACTATACATCATGAGCACCACACTGAGTCACCTAAAGACTCCAATAATAGTGACTTTATCTGCTGACATCACAATCCACTCCCAGGGCTTCTAGACTAGTGTAAGGCAGGGATCCCAATCTCTGGTCCACCAGATGTTGATTGCCTACAAATCCAAGAATTTTTGAATGAAATAGATGGTCAGATAATTATGGGAGTTGTAGTTCAGAAATCTCTGGGGGGCAGGGTTGCCACATCGGCCTTGTTTTCCAGGACACTTACAGGGTTATTCAGAGAGCGTGAAAAGCAGGAGAATGACTGGAGAAGGACTGGAGAATGAAAAATTCTAGGTCAAAATAGCCAAACCAGAAAAATTCTCCCTTTCATCTCACTTTCCAAATCGGCTATTTTGACCTCGAATTTTTCATTCTCCAGTCATTCTCCTGCTTTTCACGCTCTCTGAATATCCCTGTTTAGAATTTATTCGTGCTGATGGGTAGTGCATGAAAAATGTCACCCCGCAGAATGTAGAATCCAGATGCTGCACGTAAGAAATGAAAAAGGAATCCCAGGTGACTTGCCTTAACTTCCTTCCTGCAGCTTATAAATTATACATGTTGCAGGGCAGCACTTTTCCCTGTACTCCCCTGTGCATGAAATAGTAATATGTGTCCTGGAAAACATGGCCATTGTGGCAACCCTACGGGGGGGGGGGCAGAGTTGAGATCCCTGGTGTAAAGGATACTGTGTTCATTTGGAAAATCTGCTATATTTTCTTCCTAGAAATGGTGTGTAAAGGTATGGTAATGTAGAATTAAAAAGGAATGTACATTGGGGGTTGCAGCTAGGCCTAGGCTAAATAGAGGACATATTCCTAGTGGAGTGAAGTAATCAGAGGTTGCCACTGGGTAATTTTAGCTGCATTGCTGTCTGGTGGACAGATCATAAGATCTCCCAGACTCTTCCTATTGTAATGGATGTATTACTAGGGACCACTTGCACCATCCTCAGCGTATGGACAACAATGTATTCTAAGAAAATTCCAATAATTGTGACATCATCTGCTGACCTCACACTTCACTCACCTATTGAAGTGTATGGCTATTATTTCTTTGCAGAGATGGTGGTTAATGGTTATGGTAATGTAGAACTGGTAAATTGGTTGCAGTCAGGCATGGACTGGCCATCGCATAAACCAGACAAATGTCAACGCTATTTCGATGCTCTTAAGTCTCAGTCTTCCGTGGACCTAAGGACTTCCTGACTGACCTGTGGTAGAGTGCTAAACAGTTTTACGGGATGGTGTGAGTATTAAAGGTCACTCTGTCTCTGAGTGTCCCCAAACCCTATTTGGTGCCAACATGTCACCTTAGGGAATATCAGAGTATTCTGGCACTCAATCCTGGGTGCTATTGGTCTGCACTATCTGAAAGTATGACTAGTCACACCACCCTCAGGCTCCTCCTCTCAAACCAGGCCTTGACCAATCTCAAGTCCAGCCCTGTTTTCATCTCCCAGATATGTACGTGGATGATGTTCATTTGTCTGTAATGACATTGGATAATGTGCGCATCATAGACTATGGCTGTGTGGTGTAGGCTGATATCACCTATACAGCAATCTGCTAAAGTCTGTTTATATATTTATCACGGAATATATCCAGTAGAGGTAGAACACAATGTTTTGAAGAATTATTTTCTTTTAATGATACACTATCAAAGCAAATGCTAGATCGTACACCAACAACAAACGTGATGTAACACTCAGGGAACAAACAACATAACCTTTTGTAGCTCCCAGATTAACGTCTTTTACTGCAAGCGTCACAACACCGAACATATGTGTAAAAAACAGGGAGTAAATCTACAAACATAGAGAACATAAACATTTCATGGTGTAGTATATAATGTGATGCAGATTGAAGAGCCCCATAGAATTGTAATCACAAGATGAAATATGACAGGCGCATCAAATATTTAAGTAACATTAGAAGCATACATATATTTGATGCGCCTGTCACCATATGCTAGATCAGTGGTTCCCAACTGCGGTCCTCAAGTACCCCTAACAGGTCAGGTTTTCCAGATAACTGAAGCACAGCACAGATGATCTGATTTGCTGCTCAGTGTTTGCAGGACTCAGTCTGCATTTCCCCAAGGTAATTCTTAAAACCTGGCCTGTTAGGGTACCGGAGGACTGTGGTTGGAAACCACTGTGCTAGATCATGCAACATATATCCTGGCAGATATGTTTGATATGCCAAGTGTCCCTGATAAAGTTTGATTTGAACAATCAGTGTCAGTCAGTAAAGCGTAATGTTTTATCTGTGATCACATAAATGTTTTCTGCAATAAATGTATAGTGAACAGCTTCAGGTTACAAGTAATGATATATGGTAGTGCACCTCAAGGTGTTTATGCACCACCTGTGTAACGCAACATGGGAAAGTTTTACATGTTATGCTGTCGGACAATTAAGAGCTTTCATAATATACCTCAAGGGCAGATAAAATTATGATGAAACATGCATAAAATCAAGAGCTAGATGTGAAATAACAGAACTGCAGAGTAAGACTAAATAAAAAAATTATCATTCAATGTCTTACGTATTGAGATTGAGGTCATGCCAATAGATTGAACATTTTGTTGTGCTAATTTCTGCCCTATTTACGACATTCATTTGACTTTCATGATATTTGAAAAAGTGTTAGTTTTATGGCTGGGATCCCTGCGGCTACAACTGATCCATTTCATCTATCAAGTGAGGTTTGGAGTCTATGTTGAACCCTTGAAATTTTTAGTATTGTTCTTATATCACAGAAGGCATTGGACTTGTGGACTCACATTACTTGGAGACGCTTAGTATTAGCTCACACACTCTAAATGCAATCTACCAGAATAGCATGGTTTGAGTAGACATTGGCCTTCCCCTTCCCTTGTCCTGTGTAAAATTGGCACCTGGTAAGGTTGCCCTCTACCATTTGCTTTGTTGATTGCAGCATTGGATGGTACAATAAAAACATATTGTACTGGCTGGGTGGAGTAGAGGTAACATCACTGCTCTAAAAAATGTGGGTTCCCCCTGGTTCGAAACCCGACCAGAGCACATCTCCAATGACTCTCCTTGGACAAGACACCTAACGGTACATACTTGCCTACCACACAATATCGGCTGTGGAGTCCAGTGGTGATGGAGAAGCAAGTCTCAACTTTCTCCAGGAAACGGATTCAACCTAACCACCAGGTCACTGCTCTACAATCATGGAAAGCCAACTCGATCCCACTCAGAAGATGCTACCAGTGAGTGTCTTTAGGCAAGATGCCTAACGATATGGATGTGCCTACTCCACAAAATACTTGTACTTCTCATAGATTGCAAGTTCCCTAGGGAACAGGGTCCCTCTGAATCAGGTCATATTATCCATGTGTGGTATTCCAATATATCAACCCCTTGTACACTGATCTTGTAAAGCGCTGCAGAATTTGTGGTACTATCTAAATAAAGGATAATAATACTGTCCCAGGTCATCAGCACAGTCTCGATTGTCTAGCAGGTTTCTACTCTGAAATATTACTGATGGGATGGAAGGGAAAATTGCTGTTCAAAACGGCATGATTAGCATAAAGAACTAACATAATGCTGATTTGAGGCCCATGCAGGCCTGCGTGTGGGCTTGTAGAAGAAGCACGCTAAGGAGATGTGCCTTTAAGTATAAGAACATACACCCTACAGCATCATTGGTGGTGGCACTTACCCCTTAACAACTCACAGTTTATTGCCCAGGTGGAAGAGTCCTAAGAATACATACAAAAATCCTCCTCAAGGTGTGGACACACTATCGATCTTCCATAAAACCAGCATTTTTATGTATATTACATTAAATGAAGGATCAATGTATCGCCCTCACACATGCTGGTTTTATGTAACACCCAGAGTGCAACCACACATTGAAGAGGATGTTCGTGTATGTATAATCATATCTACATGACAAAATAGACACGTGCAATTTGTTTCATAACGAACTGCAATTTGTCTTTGTTTTCATAAATTTTTTTATATAAACATTCGATTACCAATCACTATCATATAAAAACTAAATGAAAAGAAATGGACCTGCAAATAATCATTTGGATGAATTAGTTTTGTTACAGCACACACAGGGTTATTCAAAGAGAGCCGATCTGGCCCTGAAATGTAACCGGACACTGTTATTCAGCGTATGGCTACATTTCCTGGCCATTCGGCTATTCAGAGAGCAGGTAGTTCGCCAAATGTTGGTGAATTGCCTACACGTACGGTGCCTGTTCGAGGGCAGTGAATTCCCCATAGAGAAGCAATGCTTCATCTATTCAGAGAAGACAAAACAGCAGTGAAAAGTTGCCGAAATGCCCTGCTGTTCGGTGGTCTCATTCGGTAGGTTTATTCAAGAGAATCCCATAGGCTTCAATGTTAAAAATATTCCAGTTTTAATTCAATATCTAATAAACTGTTTATTATTATTATATTCTGCAGTAAAAGTCTCTTTATTCATAGATTTTTTAGGATCTTTTAGGTACATTTTGGGATTTTTTTGGCAAACTTTTTCCTTTTTTTTTACATCGATATTTCTTTTTTCTGTAACAGCCCCTTTTATTATCATTCATAGGATCTTATGTGTAAATTCCAGACATTTTCGTTCAGTCGTTTTTTGCAAACAGCGTTTCAATTTTCAAACTTTCAAGCGTACTGTTTTTTTCACCTCATTCGTCTGCGTGTTGGCTTTTTCCGGCGGCTGCTCTGCGCTGTGATCGGCGGCTAGTCGTGGTTTTCCAGCGTGTTTGCGTGGTTAATCCAGCTGTTTCTGCGGGTTTCGGTGGGTGTTAGGTGAGTGTTCGGCGGGTTTGTGGCGAGTTTTCCCTGCACTACAGGGGGCCCTCTGGTGCTTGCTGAATACACGCAGGGTTGGCAAACTAGGATCGTCGAATCGCCCCGAAGTGCGGGGAATGAAAAGTCACCGAACGTGTGGTGACTTTTCGAATCTCTTTGAATAACCCTGATACGGATTCATTGAAACACATAAAGGAGGAGATTAACGTCACATTGCGCAGGATTTGTGCGGTATCATAGAGTTATATCAAAAGGGATCGATCTAATTAAAACAAACTAATGGAACAATTGAGAGGTTATTCAGGGCAGTTAGTCTATTCACTAAACTGTCAAATTGCCAAATACAGGGTATTTTTTAAAATTTTTATAATGTATTCTACCAGGAAGGATACATTGAGATTTCTCTCATTTTCAAGTATGTTCTGGGTGGCGAGTATGTACCGTTAGGTGTCTTGCCCAAGGATTGATGGCGAAATAAGATGCAGTTCTCCGCAGTTCGATGGTCTTCGGCGGCAGCGAAATTGTCCCATAGAGAAGTAATGGTTCACCTATTCACATACACCGAACTGCATCAAAGTGTCGGCGGAATTAACTGATCTTCGGTGTTTCAGTTCGACAGGTTTAAACAGGCGATTCCCATAGGTTTCAATGTAAAAACCTGATATCATTTTTAATTTTTCTTTTAAAAAAAGTTTATTCTTTTCATTTTGAACAAAAAGTCTTTTTATTTTTTTAGAACACCAAAAATTTCCCCATTTTTAAAAAGCCTTTTTCAAAATTCTGACAGACTTTTTATTATTTTTTAACCCCTTACCGCTGGGATGGTTGTGTTAGTATGCCCCCTCTTGCCGGCTGCTGTGGCGAGCCCCTCCTGCCGTCTATGCAGCTGATGCGTGTTGTGTGTCATTAGCTGCAGTGGGACGGCCTTAGTTCAGGCCATCTCACGGCAGCCAATAATTTGCGCTGCATGCCAACTGGTGGGCTGGCGTGTCATGGCCCATAGACACCAGCGGGGCGTGATATGCCACCCCGCAGCATTCAGGCCCACCCACTGCGGGGACAGCAAAGTACCCCCTGCAGTGGGAAAAGGTTAAAGAACCTTTTTTTATTATTTACAAACATGTTAATGCATTTTTATTGGTTTAAACACTTGTTTGGAGAATAGGAGAGTTCCATTTTTTTTGTACTTCGGTGGATTTCACCAAGGCCCCTTCAGCGCTCTTCGGTGCTTTTCGCCACTCTTCAGCAATGTTCTCCAACTCTTTCATGAGGCTTCGGCGACTCCATCTTCGGGGCACTAAGGGGAACATCTGGTAAATACTGAAATCGCCATACTGTCAGCAAAAAGGAATCGCCGAAGGGCACCGAACTGTGCCGTAGTGAAAAGCTCTGAAATTTCAGCGCTTAGTGAATAGACCCTTAAATGTTTCAATCAGCTTTAAATAGCAAAAGAAAACAAAACCAAGCAACTATCATTACCCTATAGACTGCCTGTTATTGTTCCACAGTCGGGTGTCGCCATACTTAAAAAGGAACTCTTTTATGTAGATTTTCCTTTACAAGTTTTAAGAAGAAAGAGCATTCACTATGTTTATAAGCTCACTGCTCCATAAAAGACAATAAAATAAAAAATAGTAACAAGAGAGCGTGTCCTTTCAGGTTTTTCATTGTCACATTCTCAGGAATGATAGCAGCGACATGGACAATTGAGTTACATGGATTATAACATTGTTTTATCTAATAGGTCTTGAACGTGTTTCTTTTTTTTTAATTCACAGGCTGAATAATGCTACTGTATCTTAGAAGTCAGTCTTGCATAATCCTCCACATTATTTATATCATTATTATGCACAATTTTATACATAATTAGGGCTACAACTAATGATTACTTTCATAATCAATTAATCAAAAAAATAATCAGCCAATTAATCGTTTCATCGGATAAAAGAAAAATACAAATTTGGATAAGGAGTCCAGGGTCCAGGATTTTTTTAATGTTTGGCACGACTTTATGGTCTGTTTACCGGATCCTGTTCTCTCGAAGCTTCGTACTGATTTTGAGCTTACATGTAGGTATTTGTCTCGCTCATTGCGGAGTCCCCCTCTGTTGCCTCCGTCTCAAGACGCTACCTTACAGGAGTTCTTGAGTCCCGTCTCTGGGTAATCTGAATGTATTTATTCATGTTGCCTTGTGTGTTCGGGGCGGCAGCCGTAGTGGTTGCGGATATTGTTTGACAAAAGTGTTCTTGCTTTGTTGCCTGAATCTGTATAAATAAAGTTTGAAAAATAAAATTTTTTGTTTCCTTAACCCTTTCGCTGCTGAGGCTTTTCCCGCCTCTGTGCTGAGGTCATTTTTACCGGTTTTGCTCATCATGTTTAAACGTGTTTTTAAGGCTTATTTTAGTATATGACCCAGACATATTATATATCGTTCTTTCCGTCAGACTCGGCAGATTAATAATATGTCATTATTATATGTATACGTCATGACCTGTCTGTATATTATAACAAAAAATGCAATAAAATATTAATTTAATAATTTACAGCGTGTAAAGTGTTTTTTTTCCACATTTTAACATGCGAGCAATTGCGGTTATATTTTGTATGGGGTGCGCTTGTTAAAAAAATTAGAGATGGGGTCTCGTTACATTTTTTTTGGGGAAAATTACACGATTTTTAACAAACGCACCGCATACAAAAATCGTTAGTGCAGCATCATTGTTCACATTATAATTGAAATGGGAACAATATTGCTGCATTAACAAACCAAAAGAAAAAAAGTGTTTATTTTTTTAAAATATTTTATTTATTTATTTATTTTTACAAACTTTTTTTCACATTCGAGTTTGGTATCGTTGGAACGGCCATGCTCTGGCCGATCCAACAATACCAAACGTTAACCCCTAGCTGCCACGGATCGGGAGATAGGGAGTTCATTGGAACTCCCTATCTCCACCATTGGTGGCAGTTAGGGGTTAACTCCAGGACTGGCGTCATCGTGCTATGCACGATGACGCCAGTCCTCAGGGGGAGTTCCCGGAGGCTTGGCCGACATCCAACATGTCGGCCAGCTCCGGGAAAGGATCACGAACCGGCGCTTTTCAGCGCCGATTCGTGATCCAGCTCCCCAGGGGTTAATGCCAGGTACCATTTGGAAGGGCAGGCTGTGCCCTTCCAAATGGTGCCTGGGTTAACCCCCGCAACGCCGCCGATCGGGAGGGAGAGAGGTCTGAAGGACCTCCCCCCCTCCCTTTCAGGCACCTCCTCCGCACATGCGGGGGGGCGCCTGAATTAGGTGTCATCGCGCTGCCGCGATGACACCTAATTTCACCGGCGGCGGTTCCGGATGCTGGGCTGACATCGAGGATGTCAGCCCGCACCGGGGGGGCCAGCATCGGCCGGAACCCGGCCGAACACTGACCCCAAAGGGAGGACGCGCTCAGCGCAGCTCAGCACAGCAGGAGCCATAGTTTTCGCACACGAGCACCTGGTCGCAGTGATGGATTGATGCTTTCTCCCCAAACGAAAGCTGCTACAAGCGCTCAGGTAGACCTGATGATGTCAGCGAAAGTGGGGTGGGAACAGTGGGCACTCCATGCAGCCTGACCACTTTAGCTTATTAGAGTGTCCCTTTACAATAATTTCAGCAACAGAGTGGGAGGAGAGTCCAGAGGTGGAATGGAGTGATTTTGTTCAAGGGACTTGACCCGACAGGAAGTGGGTTTGGGCAAAAGGCCGAACCTGAGTGTGGAAGGGAGTTTGTGTGAAGGGACCGCAGCAAAGTGAGAGAATGGCAGCTCCAGACCAAAGAGGGGGGGGGGACAGGCAGGTTTAGGTGGTGGCACGGGACGCCAGCTTCAAGTAAGGATAAAACACCAGGGGCAGTATTACAAAGTTGGTGCTAACTTAACTAGAGCTGTTGATAACTTAAAAGCTCCATAGGCTATAATGGCTCTGGTAAGTTTACAACAGCTCTGGTTAAGTTAGCACCAACTTTGTAATATAGCCCCAGGTGTACAGTGTCCATACCCAGTGGCAGTATTCAAGGGTTTGTGTTATAGCACTTCTGCAGTTGTAAACAGAACAAAAACAATCTGGTTATATTTCGTGCTTGGGGAGAGTGCCCTCCGTTAAAACGAACGTCCTGCCTCGCCTCCTGTACCTCTTTCAGGCCCTCCCGGTGTTATTACGCCAATCAGACCTCTCGAATCTACAAGCCGTGATTGATGCTTTCGTGTGGCATAACCGGAGACGCAGAGTGGAGAGGCAGACACTTTATAGACCCCGGGCGGCGGATGGGATGAGTTTGCCTTCTCTCATACTACAGGGCTGCACGACTAGCTAAGATAGTGGTGTAGCGCTCACTCCCGGAGGAGCCGCTGAAAATGAACCACGGGTCAGTCTCCCCGCACTAGGGAATAAATATACTCCAACACAGTTGTGGGTTTTTATCATTTAAATAGTTTACTAAAATATTTGGCAGATGTTAAGATACGGTGTTCACAGACATTATTACAGTACTTTCGTATTGCGATAAAACGCGTAGCGGAATAGAAACGAAACACGAGGCTTCGTATTTCGGAAAATAAAATATTCGTAACCGAACATAAAAGAAAATGCAATTGCACGAATATTCAGAAAAGGGACACGTAGCAGAACCCCAGAATATACAATCCCTTCGTATCACGGTAAACGCGCAGCGGAAAAGAGAAAAATATATTCGGAACGTATCTTTAACCCCCGTTCCGATTCGTAACAAAAACGAGTCCTGCACAGGTTAAGTCCCGGAATGTAAAAGGTGTATAAGTGTGTAAGGTACCCGGGTACTGTTCAACTGGCCAGTGAAATTACTTAAGAAAGGTCTTCGACTAGTCAAGTTGGGGCCCTGTGGACTTTAAAGAGAAAACAGCAGCGTGCTCTTTGTATTATAAACGGCCTTGGAGGCCTCTCACCCATCCGCCGGTTGCTTTAGGCTCCGCTGACCCAGGACGTCTCTCCGCTGGATTTTGACTGGGGATACTAGCGGCCGTATCCGTTGTCTGACTTCCCGTAGCTTGTCCACGATTTTTCCTCAGCTCACCGCCTGCTCTCTGTACCCGATCCACTTGCGGTGACTCCCTACTCGAGGTCTTCGGTTGGTTCCCTCTGTAGCAACTCTGGAACTTGGAGGGCTCCTTCTCTTGAGGACTGAATGACCCGGTAACCGAACTGACAGGTCTCACTTGCTTTCCGCCCTAGGCCCTCTCCCAAGTATGGCACTGCGTCTGCTCTCTCTCGTTCCCTGGCGTGCTCTCCACGAGGCAGAGGATGTAAGTCTCCAGTCCCCACCCACTTCCTGTCTTCTTGCAAAGCATGCCGGGCATTGTAGTCCCAATGTCCAGTATCTCTGATCGCGATAGTCTCCATCTTGTGGCCAAAAATAGGTACTGCCACAGCAAGATTTTTAACACAGCGCTACACTGGCATGGCACATTCCTATAGGCGCCTGTCGCTGGGTGGACTTAGAATCCTCTATGATGTGACCGGATCTTCCTAAATTTTGGCTCTGGACCTCTCCCTTCTACCGCCATGTGCTGCGCACAGAGTGCCCAGCCATTGTGACAGCCGTGAAGGTCTGGGACTCTGTGGCAACCAAATGCAACCTCACCTGTTACCCCTCACCACTCACCCCGATCCTGCACAACAAGGAGTTCCTTCCGGGTATGCACCCACAACCTTTCGGCTTGCTGGAGGCTGCCGGACTTCCACGTCTACTGCACTGCACCTTTAACCTAGGGGCTCCCTGCTGAGTTACTCAGATCTGCAACGACAACACTCCCTTCCACCCTCTTTTGCTTTTTAACAATTACGGGATTTTGCCACCAGCCCTCATCTCCAGGCTGCTGTGAAGTCGCGGCTCTCGTGGTTTGAATGCCTATGCCTTAACGAAAGCTATCCCAAAGGTTTAATTTCATCTATTTACTCGACAATCACCTCGACCCTCATTCGGAGGGAATTACCAGACGTCAGAGCGTGGCACGCTGACCTGGGGGACCCTTGGAGGGGGAGGAGTGGCTTGACATCTGGGAGGCGGCCCAGGGTGCGTCTATCTGCACTGTATACCAGGAGCAGTCCTTGAAAATGATTTTGCAGGTGGTACACCACCCCAGTGCAACTGGCCAAAATGAAAGCGTCTACTACAGATGTTTACTGGAGACTCATGTGGTGGGAGTGCCCATGCTTGGTGCATTTTTGGTCCTCTCACCACTCTTACCAAGGCTGTACTGGGGTGGGAGATTCCCCTTACACCAGCAGTGTTTCTCCTGGCCTGTTAACCCAGAGCCTCTGACCATGCGCCAAAACAAATTGCCGTCTAAGTTGTCCCTGGCAGGGCACCGTGTAATTACAGCTGTATGGAGGGCTACACAGCCACCCCGCTTTAGTAGGGCGTTGGCCAATATCAGGGATGCCATGCTCATGGACGAACTTACTGCTAAGTTGAGGCACACTATGGACGCCTTCCATAAATTGTGGGAGCCCTGGATGGACTATGATATTTGATTGCACTGCCCTTTTTCCAATTCTTTGTCGGGGCATGATAGTGCTTTTTCCTGGAGCTGCGTTGCACGTTATTGAACAGATACTCATCTCCCTTCCTCTCTTCTCTCCCCCTTTTTTTTCCTCTCTTCATCCTTCCCTTCTCTATCTTGTTTGTCTCCCCCTTTGTCTTTTAGATAAATACTGCACAATGCTTTTGTACTCTTATGACGGACTATCATAGTGTCCGCTGTTTTGTATTGGTTTCTTCTGGTGCTAAAAATCGAATAAATTGTGTTTTAAAAAAAAAACAAACAACTAACTAGTTATGGCTGACACAACCCTAGAACTAAATCATACCGAGTAAAGCAGTCGGCACGTCGTCTGCAATCAGCTCCGAAGCAGAGTCTGAGATATATTACCGTTTAGCTCTGACTCTAAACATTGTGTGCTGTACACAAACCGATTAATCGAGAATGAGAATAGTTGACAACTATTTTCATTGTCGATTAGTTGTTTCAGACCTATACATAATCATATTCTCTTGTTTTGGAGAAGGTTTCCTGGAGGAAATCCCTTTGACTTCATGTGGGTGTGATATACAATAATTAGTGACCAAGCCCTAAATATAACTGATGACTTTTGTGAATATACTTTATAAAAATCATCTGTGAAATTGTATCGTGTAAAGATTTAAGAAAATAATAATTATCATAAATAGTTACATGAGTAATAATTCAGACCAGATGTCTTAATTATTATGATTGCTATCCACACCCTTATACTATAAAATTAAGGTCACTTCCACTGTGTAAAAGGGATTCCCAGCACTCAAAATTAACTTTACTATGATTATTATACAGACTTTATGCATATGTTGAAGTTTGACGTCTCATTATGTAATGTTTTTTAAATGGCAGTTTTTATTAGGAACGCTAGTACAGTCGATGAGGTGAGAAATAAACATCAGTAAGAAAGAAAGGCACAACTTTTCAGACGTATTTTGCTTACATAAAAAAATTTTTTTCTTCATTACCAAATCTAGGGGAAGGGGAAAAACAAAGAGAACATAAAACATCTATAGATTTACACTCCTGATGAAGTGGGACAGACGTACCCACGAAACGCGTCGAGTGACTTATTGAAAAAGATCTGACGGTGTGCTCGGAGACCCCGGGGAGGAACGCATCCGAGGAGACCTGGGACCCTTGGAAGTGGATCCTGGATGTTCATTGGACGTTTTATTCGGGAGGTCTGAGCCATTGTGGCAAATGTTTATATGCACATTTTGTTATGTGCCTAAAAGAATGGGAGTGTGCTTTTTGTTGAAGAATTTTAAAGATTTTTTTTATTAAAATACTACGCAATGTACTCTCCTTTTTGATTTTTTTCCTAGATCAAAAGTAAAGACGGAGTACAGATTTGGTGATCCAACTGTGTCTGGTGATCCAACAGATTGGTATTTAACTGATATATGCACGATTTTGCGCCATTGTTTTTTATTTTTTCGATTTTGGTATTTTTAAAGATTCCAACGTACCTTTTACTTTGTGCTGCAATAGATTAAGAACTAAGACAAAAACTGTTTACATCTATAGAATTAGTGCAAGGTGAAAATGTATGCGTTTATTATTACATATTATTGTCAACAAAAAAAAATCTGATCTAATTTATCTTAGCAGTGATTTATGACAAATGTTTGATGAAAATCCCTTTGTGGGAAGAAAACAATTTATAGATTTACTTTCCCATTCTATAATATTTTTATTAGAAAGTACAAATAGGTTCTACTCGCTAATTCTATTTATAAAGTGCAAAGACCCGACGAGCAAATAGGAAATTCCAAAAAGGTTTACTTAGGCCATGTGATATAGCCCTGTAGCTGCTTCTACGAGAATATTATAATGCAATATTTTCTAATTCTGAATTATATGAAAATAGTGTAAATATATTCCTTACTGTAATAAGCTATTACAGGTCGCCATCTGCTGGCCAACAGAATCTACTGCAACACTGACACTGTGTTGGACCAGCTGGGGATTTGTATTAAATACACATTTCCCAGCTGGTTTTAAAAAGTTCTTACACCACGGGTGTCATACCTGCAGTGCTAAAACTTTAGGGCATGCTCTGGGGCCCAATTGCAAATTTTCTTTGCAATGACCAAAATCCCTTTCCCTCCAGTATAATCGACTATACTGAATGTCGACGGACCAGCAAGTTCCTTGGAGATCAGGTATAATTGATCTTAGCAATATAGGGCTTAAAACCCATATCATTTTCTACAGGAAGACATTAACAGTTAAAGGGGCGCCATAGGATTAAAACAGGGTTAAGCATTAACCCTTCCAGACTCCACCCGCATTCTTCCTCCAGTTTTGACTGTAGAGTGAATAGCCTACTCGCCTAATATCCAGCGCTGGACTCCCTTGGTGCTCGTCTGAACAAGGTTCCTCTCAAGATGCAGCTATCACGTGACCAGGGAGGCTGAAAGCTCAAACCAGAATCCTGTCAATCCAATGGCTCCCAATGTGAGGCACTGCGAGCCACTGGATAGAGGCAGGAATGAACTACTGTTCATTCCTGACCTCTTTTCAGGAAGCCTGATCAGCAGTCGCTAATCTTAGCTTTCTAAGTGGAACGTATCCACGACACTGAGAGGACAGAACCAGCACTCGCAAGCACACATGAATGGGGGTAGGGGGCATTCAAGGCACTGTCATCATCCATTTAGCATTGCATAATCTCAGTGTACATTCAACTCCTATTGATGATTTTAATTATGTGCTATATTTCCATTTTAAATATCTAAGTGAAACACTATGGATATTGGGGTGTAGTGGTAGTGGTTACGGAGTCTCAGGTGAACAAGGCAGATTTTACAACATTTATAAAAAAATGTAACCCACCCCACCCCAAAACATCACATATCCAAGGCTGGAAGCTTGAAGGTGAACTGCTGTGCTTTGACTTGTTTGGCCCATTTTGTGTCCTAGTTTGGCCGTGATCCATGACTTCAAAACTCTCCGACATATTTTAGCATTTTTCCCTGGAAACATGTTCCTGCCTCTAGCTCTGAATATAGATGAAACCCGTTCACCTGTTTAATGCTGTTAAGAGTCTGATTCCTTAAAGGGCCACTACTACCAGAAAATGTAATGTCCTTATTGGGTTTATTTTATGCTGCTGATATCTTACACGTGCTTTGTGTTTCTCTTGTATGTTTAGCTAAGAATATATGTTACTCAGTCTATATGTCACTGGGGTACATTCATTTTGTGTTTTTTTTTGTTTGTTGTAAATGACACCCCACAGAGGGCTGTATTACACACAGCCCGCTAAAATGGGAAAGCTAAGGTAGAAAACCTGCACCTTCAGGTTTCCCCTTAGCGTCCCCGTTTTAGCTCCATATACCGGGGCAGGCACGGATTCAGTGGCCTGCCCTGTAACACAGAGCTAAGCCATAGGATACTCGGGGCAGCGCTAACGTGCCACCCCGAGTATCCCCTCCCTGGAGTCCATGGAGCTTTGCGCTGCCGGGTCAATTGAATTGCAGGATCTCATCTCTCGCGAGATCCTGCAGGTCCGCGGAGTGAGCCTGGGGACTTTTTCCCCCCAGTCTCACTCTGCTCCCGGCAGCTAGAAGAGGCGGATCGGGCCGCCGTTCGCGCCGAGAGATGAGAGGGGAGTATCTGAATTTTACTGTATCTGTTACTTTTAGCTGGTGCTGATTCTGCAGTAGCGGTATCAGTTAGCACCGGTTTAAGCTGTGGTTAACTTTTCAGTTAACTGCAGCGGGGCGTATTAACATTAGGATTTTGTAATCCTAACGTTAATTACTCTTTGTGCTCCCCATGTTAAGCATAGGGAGTGCAAAGTACAGTAAGGTCACGCTATAAAACTCAATCTCTGAGGCGCCAACAGGCTTTTTAACCCGTTCAGATTGTAATATGGGCAGGCCACGCTAGGGCCACTTAACCGAACGTTAACGCGCACATAACTAAGCGTTAACGTTAAGATTGTAATATTGCCCAGTATCTTTACATCACCTAATCTTCACTGAGTGGCTTTGACCATAGAATGGAGTCTATGGGTCCAGCACTTACTCAATTCATTGTATCGTGTGGGATGTATTCAAAGGACAACACCAGGGGTTAGATTAGATGTATTTTAAGCTCCATGTCTTATCTCATTCAACTGCCAGCTCTTACCTGGAGTAGCATGCAGAAAACAATACATCCCCTGCTTCCTTATCTAAACATTACCTCCTCCACCTCATTAACTGTTAAATACTGTGCAGGATAAAGCACAGCCACAAAGTAAAACCCTCCACCATTAGATTTTGGTAAGTGTCGCATCATTGGAAAAAATGCACAAAATGGAAACAGGAGATAATGTTAGTTTTTTTTATTTTTCCTTTTTACATGCATTTACTTCAAACAAAGAAAAAAACAGCATCATGTGTTTTATAAAGTGTTTTTTTTGTAATGCGCAAGTAATCTAGCTACAGCTTATGTAAGTGGTAAGATCCCGTTAAAGAGACATTCCAGTGGTTTTTGAACCTTATCTATATCACTGTTAAAGTAGACCTGTGCATTTTGTTTTTGGACAAACTGTGATTTGCTCATGAAGCAATGAAGAGCCACATGGAGAAAATGAATGCTTGTGATAAATTAATGTTCGATATTGGTTAATTCATAGTGTGGCTAGCTTTGCCTGCGGACAAAAGGTTCACTCTGTGATTTGGATTGTCTGAAGAATTTTATAGATGAACCACACTACGGCATGAACAAAATTTGGTTTGTCCAAATTGCCCAAGAAATATATATGAAACAATTATACGAACCACATTTTTTTACTGTGTTCAAGTATAGATAAAATTATAAAGGTTTATTCAAAGAAAGGTGAAACTCAGGAGAATTGGCAGAAGAGAGCAATCTAGACCAAATAGCTGATTTGGAAAGTGACATAAATAGGAGAATTTCTCTGGTTTGGCTATTTTGACCTAGAAGTTTAACTTCTCCAAAAGTTCTCCTGAGTTTCACCTTTCTTTGAATAGACCTGATCGTTTTGAGTTAAATTTTTTGTTTAGTTCTTCTACTGACGTAACACATACAGGGTTATTCAGAGAGAGGCAAAAAGCAGGATAATGTCTGGAGAAGTGAAAATTTTAGGTCAAAATAGCCAAACCAGAGATATTCTCACACTTTCCAAATCGGCTATTTTGACCTACAATTTTCCATTCATTCTCCTGGTTTTCACCTCTCTCTGAATAACCCTGATACAGTTTTCTTGTTGCGTATGTTCCAGTGTTGACCCTGGCTTCTGCCATGCACTACTGTGTGTTTTGGGGGGAGTCCTAAAAAAATTACACATGGGAACTCCAAGATTACTGCTCACTTGTAATTTCTGTCATAAACAAGATTACCAGACACTGTAGCAGTTGCAGCACTTTTTTATATATATAGCAGATAATGTGAAATTGTCATTCCTCCACATTTCCTACGGACTCAAGCCCTGGAAATACTTTCATATATAGACATTCAGGGTCTGTTTTCACATCGCAGCCAGGCCCCCTGGTGGTGAAAGCGACGCTCAGCAGCTCTTGTGGGTTTTTGGGCTAGCCTCTGCAGAGTGCAGACCATCTCCCCTGTGGCTGATAGTCTGTGGTCACATGACCAGCCTGCCCTATATATATGGCCAGCAGTGGATCAGGTCCTTGCTTCAGGATAGGTCTTCCTTACTGAGTGCTGCATTTGTGATTGGTTCTGTTATTCTGGTGTTTGACTATTGGCGTGTTTTCTGGTTATTCTCTGTCTGTTCCCTGTACCGCATATTCTGATATCCTGTTACTAACCCGGCTTGTCTGAGAACCACTCTTGTTCCTGTCCTTGGCTTATAGGACTATCTACTCTGGCGTCTAGACCTGGCTATTCCCTGACGATTCTTACGTATGTTCTGTATGTCATATTCTGGTCTTTATGTATTGTTGTCCAGCAGCATATTAGAATATATATAGAGGCCAATTATAAGGACCTCTTTTCTAGCTTAGGGCCTGTATTGCTACTGGATATCTCTTTGTGGTATTTCTTGCAAACCCTCGTTGCTGTTCTAGTGTTTACCCCCAACCCTGTAATCTGTATAGAATTAGAAGGCTATTCAAAGACCTTACCCAGAGCAGGGCCTCCTCGTGTCTCTGTATCCTGTCCTGTCATCTCTGGTTCTGTTGTTATACTGTGTGCAGGGTTCTGCATCATGCAGCAAAGCACATACCTGCGTAAAGGGCTTAACCGCACCCAGTACCAAGGGCGCTCCATGGCATCTGCCACGGACGTCCGTGACACCTTCAAAGCGATGCCTGTCTTTTTTTTTCTAGACCCTCCCGATTGGGAGGGAGAGGGATACGAAAAGGATCCCCCCTCCCTTCAGGTGATCTCCTGGCTTTGCTGGGGGGGGGGAAAAAAATCACCTGAAAATGACATCATTGCGTCCGACGCGATGATGTTATTGCAGAGGTGGGGTCTATAAAAGCGGCGTCTGACTTCGAGGAAGTCAGAACGCCGCGGGACCCCAGACCAGAGAGGTGAGTATCTCTCTGGCCCCCGCGCGGAAGACGCGTGAGGAACGTCCTCCGCATACAGTGGGAGACAATGAGGACGTTCCCCACACGTTTTCCGTAGTGAAAGGGTTAAAAGCATTTTTTTCTGTAACAGCCCTTTTTATTATCATTCATAGGATCTTATATGTAAATTCCAGGCATTTTCGTCCCGTAATTTTTTTTCTTGCAAACAGCGTTTCAATTTTGACACTTTCAAGCGTATTGTTTTTTTTTACCCAGTTTGTCAGCTTTTTCCAGCGGCTGCTCTGCTCTGTGATCGGCGGCTCGTCGGCTTTTTCCGACGTGTTTTTTGTGGCAGTTCCGGCGGGTTTTCAGTGAGCGTTCAGTGGGTTTTCCCTGCACTCCGGGGACCCTGTGGTGAATGCTGAATTCACCGCAGGGTGAGGAACTTTGCTTCTCCGAAGTGCAGGGAAGCGCGGGGAGCGAGAGAGCACTGAAATGTTGGCGACATTTTGATGCTCTCTGAAAAACCCCTTCTGGTTTGTTTTTTTGAGTGTCTCACTAAAGCCAGCTGAGCTAGAATATGGGTCTATATTTCCTGCAGCTCATTAAAGAACCAGAGTGACATCTAGTGGGGGAATGTAGGAAACACATCTCACATCATTACAATGATGCACTTCTTTATTCCATCGCTTTTTTGTTGTAAAGAACATACAAGGCACTGTCCCAAACATATGTACTGTACCTAACCCCATTAACGATATGGAATATTCTGAATATATTGCTAAATCTAATATTAGCGTTTTTGTTGTTTATGGGTGTGAATTTGCTCTGGCTCTGTGTTATCTTTATATTTGCTTGATTATTATTATTGAGATAGTCAGGGTTATTCAGAGAGCGGTGAAAAGCAGGAGAATGATTGGAGAATGGAAAATTCTAGGTCAAAATAGCCAAACCAGAAAAATTCTCCCATTTATCTCACTTTCCAAATTGGCTATTTGGACCTAGAATTTTCCATTCTCCAGTCATTCTCCTGCTTTTCACCGCTCTCTGAATAACCCTGAGTATGTTATTTATTATATACTCATTGTACTATTATTATACAAAGTACAAATAGAAAATTTCTACCTCAAGGGTAGAGTGTAACTCATAAAATATTAAAGAACCAGAAAACTAAATTGAAAAGGTCACAGGAGACCACAGGGTTTGCTCCTCCATCAATTAACGTGATATAGTTATCCTGATGGAATTCACCATCTGGATACAAGTGTCTACCTGAGACAATTAAAATTTTAACTTTTATTTAATTAAAAATAAACAAGCCAATAACAAAAAATTCAACCCAATGAAGTGTTAAAGGAACACTCTACTCAAAAAATCACCCCCCGTTTTTTTATCCTAACCTATCCCTATTCTCTTAATAAATCTTTAGATTTTTTTTTTTTTTTGTAACTGTAATACTTACCCTAAAATCCTCTTGTTTCCAGCGGTGTTTTTTTTTTTTTTTATATACTCACCTCCCTCCTCTTCCGCTCCCGTCCTTCTTGCTGCGTCTTGGCTTCTGGTTTACGTGAGAAGCGCGCATGCGCGCCTCTCACATAAGCCAGCCAATCGGCAGGCTTCCTCCCGGCTCCCTCTGAGGATTAGTGTTGTGCTCAAGAGGATGCGCGCAACACTAACCCTCAGAGGGAGCCGCCAGCTTCTGCGGTGAGTAGGAGACGTCATCGCACTGAAAGCGCGATGACGTCTCCTACTCGGCAAAAGTCGGCAGAAGCGGGAAATATGATTCCCGCTCTGCTGACTGACAGCTGGGAGGGTGGAGTAAACTCCTCCGCCTCTCTCAGCTGTTTTCAGCTTTTTCAGCTGAACCGCTGAGCGGAGGGAGGGGGACAGAGGGCGGCATACTCCGGGCATCATGACCACCTAAAATAGCTTAGGTGGTCATGTTGCCTAGAGTGTCCCTTTAAGTAAACAATCACCTTATAAAAACAGTAAAATCCAAAATTGGTGGCAGGCGCAGCAGATGAGAAATAAAGAATATATGTATTTCTGCAGTCAATAGTAATCAGTATTCACTTAAGGCTAGGGTCAGACTAACGCATTTTTCGCGTTGTCTGTGAAAAAGTGCGTTCGAACGAATGGACGCATTTTTTCACGGAATACGCGATAGCGGTCATACGATGCGCCTTTTCGTCCGTGATTTTGTACGGATCATCAATAAAACACTTTTTGTGTCTGGACGTTATGTTGGCCGGACATTAGCAGCGTCTGACGTCTCCTAATCACACACACACACGCCTCTAGCGGACGCAGCGCACTCTGTACGTCCGTACTAGCGGTTTGACGTTCTAGAAAAAATGCGTTCGTTTGCCACTTGCATTGCGCGGACGACCTTTCGTGCGGCCGTACTTCGTGTGTTCCCCGGCATTGGACGTCATTTGCTGCTAGCACGGCCGTGATTTCGTGCGTCTAAACGCACGTTAAAACTGCTTTCGTCTGACCCCAGCCTAAATATTACATGTAATAAAACGACTGCATAAATTCCAATTGTTAACGAGTAGCAAATTTGCCACTAGCATGCACACCACAACAAAAGACAAGGGTACCGGTAAAGTCAAGGATTTTCAATAAGCAAACCATACGGTTGTCAAAATCCAGAGTATTGGTTTAAGAAATATGTATATTACTGACCGTTCAGCAATCATACGCTGGTAGATTTAGTCTAGATGCCGTTGGGCAATTGAAACCTTATATATACACACCGATATCGGAACGCATCTGTCTCTTTCTATATACATATTTCTTAAACCAATACTCTGGATTTTGACAACCGTATGGTTTGCTTATTGAAAATCCTTGACTTTATTTCTCATCTGCTGCCACCAATTTTGGATTTTACTGTTTTTTTAAGGTGATGGTTTACTTAGCACTTCATTGGGTTGAATTTTTTGTTATTGGCTTGTTTATTTCCTGATTTATTTTTAATTAAATAAAAGTTAAGTGTTAATTGTCTCAGGTAGACACTTGTATCCGGATGGTGAATTCCATCAGGATAACTGTATCACAAAGTACAAATAGATTCAGCATTTCGGTACAAAAGCACGAATCAATGCAGTCATCTAGACAAGGGTACAATACATTTGATGTTAAGAATAGTGAAAAAGTGTATATGTGTGACAAAGTAGTGCTCCTCCTTAGATCTATATATTTAAGGAATAAATTAATATTGCAGACTTGAAAGTGCGCAAATTACAAAAATCACCCAGGCAATTAGGATACACGAGAGGTTTGTGAGGGTCCTGAGGACGAGCAACGGCACTAGTGGCCTGCTCTACGGTGGGGCCCGCTCAGGTCTCACTGGGAAGTTAGGATACACACATGATAAATCACAAGGTTCCTGATGCACCAAAAGGGCTATTCAGAGAGCACCGAAATGTCGGTGACATTTCGGTGCTCTCCCGTTCGCCACACATCAGCGAATTCAATTTGCCGACCCTGCGGTGATTTCAGCATTCACTGATGGGTCCTGGAATTGTGGCGAATTGACCTGCCGCACGCATCCGAAAAACAGCCGCAAAATCGTCGAATCTCAAAATCGCCAAGCGAAGCGATAAACTGCCGCATCAATCTGAAAAACCACCGAATACATCCGACGATCCACCGAACGGGGGTAAAAAAAAACAAACAAAGCACAGCAATTTTTAAGAGATGTTTTTAAGAAAAAGAAATTGCATGAAAATATCTGGAAATAAGGTTCTATGAATAATAATAAAAAGGTCTGTTACAGAAAATTAAAAAAAAATAAAGAAAAATGAAAATACTTTTGGTGAAAAATGGCTAAAAAAATAAATAACTAAAGAGACTTTTTGCTGCAAATGAAAAGAATAAACGGTTGAATAAATAGTTAATAGAAACAGGGATTTTTTTTTTACATTGAAACCTATGGGATTCGCCTGCTTAAGCCTGTCGAATGAAACCACCATAAATCAGGGCATTTCACTGACATTTCAATGCAGTTCGGTGTTTTCTGAATAGATTAACCATTACTATGTGGATTTCACTGCTGCCAAAGATCACCGTATTTTGCTCGCGAGTCAGCTTACGCTTCAATGGCCATTTAAGCAAACTAAAACCTCTGACAGTGTTTTGCTGCACATGGAATTATATAGAAACGAGCACAGATGTGATCTCTTTTTTATTTCTTGTTATGGTTTATACATGAACTGGGCCGTTACTCCTGGCTGTTGCAGCTGCTCTGAGTATGGGCGCAACGCCATTTTTTCTGTATGTAAATATATGGCAAATTGCCTGCTTTCTGAATAGCCAAATGACCACAAAATGGCACTGTATGCGGAAATTCACCCCTCCAGTGTTATTTAATTCTTAGTGACACGCTTTATCAGGGATCTAAGGCTGGGGTCAGACCAGCGCACTATTAACGTGCGTTCTGGCGCACATAATCACGGCCGCAGTAGCAGCAGATGACGGGCAATGACGGACAACATACGATGTACGGCCGCACAAAAGTCCGGCCGTGCAACGCAAGTGGAATTTGAACGCATTTTTCTGAGAACGCAGAACCGCTAGTACTGACATACAGAGTGCGCAGCTGCGGCATAGCGGCGTGTTTGCGTGATTAGGAGATATCAGACGCTGCTAATGTCCGGCCTACATAACGTCCAGACGCAAAAAGAGTTTTATTGATGATCCGTACAAAATCACGCCCGAAAATGCGCATCGTCTGACCGTTTTTGCGCATTCCGTGAAAAAAATACGTCAATGCGTTCGGACGCACTTTTTCACGTTCGCGGGGAAAAATGCTTTCGTCTGACCCTAGCCTAAGGCTAGGGTCAGAGTGGGGCAGTCGGAACGCGCGTGCAGGCGCACTAAATCACGGCGGCAGTAGCAGCACATAACGGCCAATGACGGCCAATATACGCAGTACGTGCGTACAAAAGTGCGCCGACACCACGCAACCGGCAAATGAACGCATTTTTCTCAGAACGAGAAACCGCTGCTACAGACGTACAGAGTGCGCTGCGGCCGCATGGCAGCGTGTGTGCGTGATTAGGAGACGTCAGACGCTGCTAGTGTGCGGCCTACATAACGTTCAAACAGCCGGATTTCCCTAGAATTGCGTTGGTGAGTACCTGCGACTGTGCGACTGTGGTCGTCTGACCACTTAAGCGTATTCCGTGAAAAAATGCGTGCGCACGCATCGACGTACATTTTGACGGTGGCCGCAGAAAATGCGCTCATCTGTCCCTAGCCTAAAACTCTGGCCCCCTTGAGGTTTCAGAACGGCAACTCCCATTATTCTCTGGCCATCTTTTGCATTCAAGAAATTCTGGAAATTGTAGGCAATAAACATCTGGGGGCTAGGGTTGCTAGACTGACCATGTTTTCCAGGACACATGTAATTTATTCATGCTGATGGGCAACACATGAATAATGCGAACCTGCAGCATGTAGAATCCATACACCGAAGGTAAGAAATCAAACAGGAAGCCAATGTGACCTGCCTTGCCTAGGTAACTGATTTCCTTCCTGCAGCCTATGAAGTATACATGCTGCAGTGACAATTCTTCTCGGAGCTCTCCCTTTGTATGAATTTGTAATATGTGCCCAGGAAAACATGGCCAATCTAGCAACCCTACCAGTCAATGTATAAAACAAGCACCTCGTCACTTTGACTGATTTGCTCACCTCATCATTTACATGCGGCTTTTGTTGCTGGATATTTAGAGTGCTCCCACCCTTCAACCCCTCGATATTACTGGTAGTGTTGCCAGATCTGCCATGTTTTTCTGGGCACATATTACCATTTCATGCAGAGGGACAGCACATGGAAAATGCTGCCCTGCAGCATGTATAATTCATGTGCTGCAAAACAGAACTCAAGGAAGGTCACCTGGGATTCCTTTTTGATTTGTTGATTCAGCTGAAAAAAGCCGACCAACCGCCAAACAGGGGGTACAAAAACAACAAAACTGTAGTCTTGAGGCTGGGGGTCAGACGAGCGCACTATGTGCCTCCTGGCGTCTGTCACAGCATTGTGACACTTCGTCGGGGGTCAGACACACGCTGTAGCGCGTGCACGAATTGCGTGCTGCAGACATTCTGAAAGCCTCCCTGTCGAAGAGCTATGATGCACGTTCGACGGGGCTGCAAAGTGCGATCCTCCATAGGAGGATCGAGCCTTGCGGTGCTGTGCGCACTAACAGTGATGTGGTCAGATGGGCATCAGAGTGGGAGGAACATCCACTCTCACGGACGTTCCTTCCGCTCTGCAAAACTCTCGTCTGACCCCGGCCTAAAAGGCGTTTTAAAAAACAAACAAACTAATGCATGAAAATATATAAGGTTCTATGAACAGTTTCTCGCTGCGCTTGCATCAACAGAAGGGGCAGAATCTGTGCCTTAAAAGCAAGCAAAAATGGAGCAGATTGTTTGGGCTAGGGTTAACCCTAAAAAAAATTAGTAATATATCTCTAACCTTAGCTGTGGAAGTTGATGCTCCATTTCGGGCCGGAGCATACAAATCCTGGGCATCAGAATACAGCTGTAACTGAGGATCTTCAAGATGTGACTTTTTTACGGCTTCGTTTTTGACGATGCTTTATTTTTGGCAGTTTATCAATAGTAGGGATGCGCCGATACCATTTTTTTAAGACCGAGTACGAGTACCGATACTTTTTAAGGCTGGGGTCAGACTAGCGCATTTTTAACGTGCGTTTAGGCGCACTTAATCACGGCCGTAGTAGCAGCAAATGACGGCCAATATACGAAGTACGGCCGCACGAAAGTTCGGCCGCGCAACGCAAGTGGCAAACGAACGCATTTTTTTTTGAGAACTTAGAACCGCTAGTACTGATGTGCAGAGTGCGCTGCGTCCGCTAGCCGCATGTGTGCGTGATTAACATAACGTTCAGACGCAAAAAGGGTTTTAATGACGATCTGTAAAAAAAACACACGAAAATGTGCATCGTTTGACTGCTTTCGCGTCCACCGTAAAAAAAATACGTCAATGCGTTTGGACGCACTTTTTGACGGTCGATGCGAAAAATGCGTTTGTTTGACCCTAGCCGTAAAGTACTCACCGATACCTTTATTTAAAGTCATGTGACCGCTTTTCAATAAGAACAGACCTCACATATACAGTTGTGTTCAAAATTATTCAACCCCCAATGCTGTAAAGGGTTTTAGGGAATTTAGTGTACATTTGTAATTGTATTCAGAATGAAATCCTACAAGGACTTTTTAAAAAACCATATGCAACTAAAATGACATCAATTGGTTTTGTAATACAGTAGTAAATGGTTCTTTTGTGAATTCTTCATTGACACAATTATTCAACCCCTTAAGGCTAGGGTCAGACTGAGGCAGTGCGAACGCGCGTTCTGGCGCACTTAATCACGGCCGTGCTAGCAGCAGATACCGGGCAATGACGGCCAATATACGACGTACGGTCGCACAAAAGTCCGGCTGCGCAACGCAAGTGGAAAATGAACGCATTTTTTCGAGAACGTTAAACCACTAGTACTGACGTACAGAGTGCGCTGCGTACGCTAGCGGCGTGTGTGCGTGAATTGGAGACATCAGACGCTGCTAATGTCCGGCCAACATAACGTCCAGATGCAAGAAGTGTTTTATTGATGATCCGTACAAAATCACGGATGAAACTGCGCATCGTATGACCGCTATTGCGTATTCCGTGAAAAAATACGTCCATTCTTCGAACGCACATTTTCACGGACAACGTGAAAAATGCGTTAGTCTGACCCTAGCCTTAAAGACTACCACTCTGAAGAACAGAGGTTCATTCAAGTGTTTTCAATCAGGTATTAAACACCTGTGGATGTCACGGAGCAGCAATAAAGCATAATAAGCACCAATTAGGCAGCTTTAAAATGACTGATACTCAGCTCCTTCTAGACATTTACTGGTGTGGTTACAAACATGGTGAAGTCAAGAGAATGGTCCAGGAAGACAAGAGAAGAGGTGATTAATCTTCACAGGAAGGGCAATGGCTATAAGAAGATTGCAAAGATGTTAAACATACCAAGAGAGACCATAGGAAGCATCATTCGCAAATTCAAGGCAAAGGGCACTGTTGAAACGCTACCTGGTCGTGGCAGAAAGAAGATGCTGACTTCGACTGCTGTGCACTACCTGAAGCGTAGAGTGGAGAAAAATCTCTGTGTGACTGCTGAGGAACTGAGAAAAGATTTGTCAGATGTGGGTACTGCAGTTTCAGCTCAGACAATACGGCGCACACTGCGTAATGAAGGCCTCCATGCCAGAACTCCCAGGCGCACCCCCTTGCTGTCTCCAAAGAATAAGAAGAGTCGACTGCAGTATGCCAAAAGTCATGTGGACAAACCACAGAAGTTTTGGGATCGTGTTCTGTGGACTGATGAAACAAAATTAGAACTGTTTGGGCCCATGGATCAACGCTATGTTTGGAGGAGGAAGAACAAGGCCTATGAAGAAAAGAACACCTTGCCTACTGTGAAGCATGGCAGGGGGTCAATCATGCTTTGGGGCTGTTTTGCTTCTGCAGGTACAGGGAAGCTTCAGCGTGTGCAAGGTACCATGAATTCTCTTCAGTACCAGGAGATATTGGATGACAATGTGATGCAGTCCGTCACAAACCTGAGGCTTGGGAGACGTTGGACCTTTCAACAGGACAATGATCCCAAGCATACCTCCAAGTCCACTAGAGCATGGTTGCAGATTAAAGGCTGGAACATTTTGGAGTGGCCATCGCAGTCACCTGACTTAAATCCGATTGAGAACCTCTGGTGGGACTTAAAGAAAGCAGTTGCAGTGCGCAAGCCTAAGAATGTGACTGAACTGGAGGCTTTTGCCCATGACGAATGGGCGAAGATACCCGTAGATCGCTGCAAGACACTTGTGTCAAGCTATGCTTCACGTTTAAAAGCTGTTATAACTGTAAAAGGATGTTGTACTAAGTACTAAGATTGAATGTCACTTGGGGGTTGAATAAAACTGATAATGATGTGAGCACAGAAAAGACATTTGTGGTTATTTCATTATAAATGTTATGTTATATTTGTCTGACCTACACGTGCCTCTTTGATTTAATTGTAAGCAAGATGACTGAATGATCAAAATCAATGTCAAACTGGCCAAAACACTCAATTTCAGTGGGGGTTGAATAATTTTGAACACAACTGTATATTGGCCCCCAGCTCACAATATATATATATATATATATATATATATTGTAGATGGCAAATACGGGAGCACTCACGGACTTCTAAAATAAACAAACTTTTATTGCCGATAGAGTTAAAAGCTCCGTTTCGGGTCACAAAAGAGCATTTATCAAGGATAAAAACAGTAATGTTTCACCCTTATATTTATACGAAACAAGAAAAGATTACTCACCAACCGTGTATCGCGCTGCCCACGACCTCGCCAAACCGGAAACAACACGTCAGAAACGGAAATACGCGTCTCTACTGACATGACCGAGTCTGCACTTACAGGATCAACTCACCCTGGAGCTCCCCGGCAGCTCAAGGCCTATATAGGCTGCCATGGTCAAGTTAGATAGGTCCTGTCAAAGATGGGGTACATTGGCGACTGACAGGCTTAAGCAAACTATGATCATACTTTGTGAACTGAATCCCCATCATTTTACCTGTCAGGTTTTTTGAACATTTTTTAAAACGGTGTTTATTTTGCCACAGAAAATGATGGAAGAAGGTGGTCATTGATATGGAGTGCTCTTTCTTGGTATTTTGTGTTTAATGTCTTGGATGCACCCGCTTGGTTTTGAGGTTGAATGCAACCTTCTGCTGTTTTGTGTTTTATATATAGGGAGCTGACAACTCCAATTTGGTATGCACCCCTCCCTGTTTTCAGGTGCTTCACCATGACAGCCTATAAAGGCCTGGAGCCTGCCGGGGAGCTCCAGGGTGAGTTGATCCTGTCAGTGCAGATTCGGTCAAGTTAGACAGGACCTGTCAAAGATGGGGTACATTGGTGACTGTGACAGGCTTAAGCAAATTATGATCATACTTTGTGAACTAAATCCCCATCATTTTACCTCAGTCAGGTTTTTTTGAACATTTTTTAAAACTGTGTTTTTTTCCCACAGAAAATGATGGAAGAAGGTGGTCAATAATATGGAGTGCTCTTTCTTGGTGTTATATATATATATATATATGCCCCAGCTCACATATATTGCCCCCCAGCTCATACATATATTGAACCCCAGCTCAGATATATTGGCCCCCAGATCACCTACATTGCCCCCCCTGTGTTCTCTCCCCTCTGCCAGGCTCTCCTCCGGGTACTGTTCAGTGTTCATCCTTTTGAGCGGCCGCCGGAAAAGGGCTGCAGCGCAGCCGCTCGTTGGGAACCACGCAGCGCACAAGCCACGGTCTCGCGAGATCCCAGAGTTCACTAGATCTCATGAACTCTGCACTCTCACGAGATCACAGCTGGTGGATCCAAACTACAGCCCTTTTCCGGCGGCCACTCGAAGGATGAACACTGAACAGTACCCGGAGGAGAGCCTGGCAGAGGGGAGAGAACGCACTGCCAGACGGAAACAGGCCAGCAAGCCAGCCCAGCGCTGGCTTCCGGTATTGGTTTTGGTATCGGGGGCATCAGCACAAGTACCAAGTACTCGTGCAGATCCCGGTATCGGCACCGATACTAGTATCGGTATCGGTGCATCCCTAATCAATAGGGTATCAAAACTCGCTTTGGAACAAAAAAAGGACGCTAGGTCAAGGTCATGTTTGGAATCATTAGAAAAGCCAGACTCTGACCTGTCCTATGATACCTAACTTGAACTTGTGGGGTGTAAATTATGGAGATTCAGGGGTCCAAAGAACCCCTTCTATCCTTGCAGCAGAGCTTGTGTTTTAGATGAGCCAAAAAGTAATAACGCATTGCATCATCACCTCCACATTTGCTTCTGGCATGAGAAATAAGAAGGTGAGTTAGTGCAGTGGCATTTTTTGCTTGTAAGTAAAAGCGCATGTCACTGCCTTAGACTAAAGATAAAAGTAAACTTTGCATTTATTTTTTATATTTTTGCACATTATATGGTCATGTTTGTTGTCGTTTGAAAAAGCCATATTCTAAACGTTGCAATGACACCTCACATCAACTTATGCAGTGGATAAAGCAGAGATGCGGGGTTTCAAAGTCTCCGTCTCTCTACACTGCAGTGTCGCGGTTTAGGTTGTCGATGAAACAATGCATTGTGACATCACCTCCACACTTGCTGCTGGTGTGGGAAATGAGATGGTGAGTTAGCGCAGAATCATTAACTTTATATTTTTAAAGCAATGAGGCTGTCAGCGGCATCTGCCCAACTATTGAAAGACATAAAAAGGAACTCTATTTTCAATAAAGTATCCCTTTAATGACACTAATGATACCCATGTATCAGGCAGGAATGAAGGTTTTTGTTAAGGATACTCATGTTTCTGGCCAGTAGTGAATATGTTACTGACGTGTTTATTAATGACACCCAAGTATACAGGAAGCAGAGATTCTGTTCATTGATGATATCCATGTATTGAGGCAACAGTGGATGTGTTTATTAATGACACCCAAGTATGCAGGCAGCAGTGAATGTGTTTGTTAACGATACCCATGTATACGGGAAGCAGAGATTCTGTTTATCGATGATATCCATGTATCCAGGCAGCAGTGAATGTGTTCATGAATGAAACCCAGGTACTCCGTCAGCAGTGAATGCGCTTAATAATGATACCCACCAGGCCGCGATGGGGGGGACCATGATATGCTCAGTGGGGCTCTGGCCAAACCCTGTGCAGCTTGTCTAAGTGCCATATATCCCTACATGTCACTCAGGACCAGCCTACCAAGAAACCAACAGTTTTTCCGGTGGGATGCGGCGGGCAGCATCAGGGACCTGTAAGAGCACTCTCTGATGCTTCCATGAGGCAATTATTAGTATTGTGTGTTCCAGGTAGAGGTGCAGACCGAGTGCTCCTTCTAGGGGACACTATTTATCCCCTTGCTGGGGATCCGTTGCCTACCGGGGATTTAGCCCATTCCCTGTGAAATCATCAGGTAAGTACAAGAAGAGGCTTTGGGCAGCGGAGGGATGGGGCAGCGGAGGGATGGGGCAGCGGGGGGATGGGGCAGCGGGGGGATGGGGCAGCGGAGGGATGGGGCAGCGGAGGGATGGGGCAGCGGAGGGATGGGGCAGCGGGGGATGGAGCAGCGGAGGGATGGGGCAGCGGGGGATGGGGGGGGATGGAGCACCGGAGGGATGGGGCAGCGGGGGATGGAGCACCGGGGGGATGGGGCAGCGGGGGGATGGGGGGGGATGGGGCAGCGGGGGATGGAGCACCGGGGGGATGGAGCACCGGGGGGATGGGGCAGCGGAGGGATGGGGCAGCGGGGGGATGGGGGGGGATGGGGCAGCGGGGTCTCCAACCAATGGTTCTACAAGTGATCCCACGATTTCTGATGGGAGCCCTGCTGCCAGGGAACTGTCAATATTTGCGATTATTCCATTTTGTCTGACAGGCATTTGTTCAGTAAGTCTATAAATGAAGATGCCGATAATTAACCTGGATATACTTGGACGGACACACACACTGACAAGCTGTCAGTACTTCACGATGCTGACAATCAGCCCTGCATCTGTCAGCAGCAGGTGCCCTCCATGATAAGCCGCGCCGCAGCCTCCTCCCCCCAGAGGGCGCATTGCCAGAGCAGGTAACGCAATTCTTGTGGCTTGTACCTCTCGCTGTCCCGTACACTGTGGACAGTCACGTGCCCGGTAGGTAGGCGGGACCTGAGCGGAACCCGGAAGTAGTTCAGCGTGCCGGGGAGACGGGTGAGGACCGATTCGCGGGTAATAAAAGCAGTGTTATCTGTCCCGGGTAAGGGACGTGCCAGGCACGTGACATGCGACTCCCATGACCACGTGCGCGCTGGACACAAGAGTCGCGCTGTGCGTCACAGGCTGCGCCATATTTAGCACCCAGGCGACCCAGCCCATGTGCACTGCGTTTCATTACACTGCGCGCACACTATCCATTCTTTATGCCATGAATATTTTAGTGTATACACAGTTACATATCACTAGAGTGCACCTCCTGTCTCACTGGGGAGTGTACAATTGGGAAGGTTTACATCTAGGAGCAGCTAACCCTTCAGTTACAGGATTTATAAAGCGCTAACAAGTTCTGCAGCGCTGTACAATGTGTGAAGCAGAGTAACAAATATACATGTTAAACACACAGAACAGTAGCAGAGAGGACCCTGCCCAAGAGCTTACAATCAAAGAGGAGAGTGGTGACCCACTAGGTGAGGGTGAATAGAGTACAAGAAGCGGGGTGCATGGTGGGGGGTGGAGTAAGAAATGAACAGTGGGGGATTAGGGAGTGAGATGATAGGCTTCTCTAAAGTAATGTTTTCAGAGACTTCTTGAAGGACTGGAGTGGTTGGGAGAGCCTAATGTTTAAGAAAAAATAGAACATGCAGTACAATACAACCTTATAGATGGTCAGATATTTTTGATGATACAGGATCTTCAAGGAAGTGCAGAGCATCTAATCATCAAAAATATCTGCACTTCCTTGAAGATCCTGTATCATCAAAAATATCTGACCATCTAAAAGGTTGTATTGTACTGCATGTTCTATTTTTTTCTTATATGTCTATACCTTAGCACGTTGGTGGAGAGTGCTGTGAACTGCAGTTTCTATTCCTCCTGGGGATACATTTTCACACTCTGTTTAGAGCCTAATGTTACAGGGAGGGAGTTCATAGAAATGGGGCAGCTCAGAGAGGTCCTGAAGGCGAGAGTTGGTGCCGGTACAAGGAGAGGATCGCATCAGATCATTGGCAGAGCGAAGTGGTCAGGATGGGATGTACCTGTTAATAAGGGAGGATTATAGTCTGCCTGGGAACCCCCTGCACATACACCCATAACACCTGTAAATTATTTTTAATAATGTTTATAGGGTTATTCTAAAGTTAAAAATGGAGGTGCATTGTACAAACCCCCACCTCTTTACCCTAAAGTAACAAACATTAATTTCATTCCAACCATGGTCTACCTTTCTAGATTATCCTTCTGTTTCTTTCTTCGAGAGGCACTGGCTGGCAATGCACAGAGAAGTACGCTGCCAACCTAAACCTGCAGCTGATGGACAGCCATTCTGGGCTGAGGAAAGCTGGTTGCCAGTTCAGCCATGTTTCCCTGAACACACATTACTGTTTCATGCAAAGGGGGAACACAGTGAAAAGTGCTGCCTTCCAACCTGTATAATTCATAGCTGCAGGAAGGAAATCAAGGCAGGTCACGTAGGATTCCCCTTTGAATTCTTAGCTGCAGCATTTGGATTATACATACTGTGGAGTGACATTTTTCATGCAGTGCCCATCAGAATGAATAAATTATACGTGTCCAGGAAAACATGGCCTTCTGGCAACTCTAGTTGGCTATGGTTTCTTGGACACATTATTTCACACACAGAAAAAGCATAGGGACTGGGCTGGTGAGCAACACACAAAATGCTTCAGGAAGGAAAGGGAAGACTCTAATCCCCCACCATTTTTAGACCCTTAAATAATTGGGTAGGTACTGCTGATAGCATCTGCCCAATTAACTTTTTTAAATTCTCTTTCCGGGGGGGGGGGGGGTTTATGTAGTTTGGAAGGTAAAAATATTTTTTTTCCCCCTCAGCGTGCACAATTTGTCCTTGTCAGCTCAGCTTCTGAAATCCAGAAATCCCTGCAGCTTTTCTATTCAGTTTGTGTGGCTATGCAAAATGCATATGATACAGAAATTGCGCAATGATCGGAACATGCACACTACTAACGTAAGGTCCATAGTGCCTGTGCAGAAAGGTGGATCGGATCTGCGTACATAGATACGTGCAGATCCGATTCTATCGTGGCGATCTGAGAGAGGCTTCTTCAGCATGCAGAAGATTGTGCTGACGTCACTAGTGGCCAGCAGCCAGTAAACTCGCACTCCTACACAGCACACATTCATGTTCATTTTATTGCTGTGCAGCTCTGTGATACGCTCATACATCCCGTACATTGCCATGAGTTTTATTGCCATGCAGCTCTGTGATACGCTTACACACACCGCACATTACTGCAAGTTTTATTACTGTGTTGGTCGGATACAGTAATATCCGGTGTGTATGAGCATATCACAGAGCGCCACAGTGCAGCATCATTGTTCACTTTATTATTGTGAATAATAGTGCTGCGTTAGAAAGAAAAAAATATTTATTTTTAAAAATTTATTTTTACATAAAACTGGTCGTGCTTGGTGTCATTGGAAAGGCTACGCTCTGGCTTTTCAAATGACACCTCAAATGACCTTCTGGCATCAATGGTTTTGTAGATGCATGGATCCGATGTACCCCATTTCCCCCATAACAAATCCCCTGCCTGGCTGACGTCAGTGACGTGTCAGTGAGCGGGGATATGTCCCACCGGGCGGGCTGACAAAGATGTGAGCCGCCTGCCACGTGGGAGAG
Organism: Leptobrachium leishanense; assembly: GCA_009667805.1. Taxonomy (NCBI): domain Eukaryota; kingdom Metazoa; phylum Chordata; class Amphibia; order Anura; family Megophryidae; genus Leptobrachium; species Leptobrachium leishanense. Next base: position 281,959,555 of record CM019066.1, read on the forward strand.
GTCTGCGATCAGCGCCAGGCGCCAAGCCGCATATCTTCACTGATGAGCTGCAGATGTCATCTGCAGAGGAGCGTCTGCCCTGCCGTTACTGAGTGCTGGCGCGTACCATCAGGAAAATCCCTGTTATCGGTATATCGGCTATGGAGCATGCAAATACTGATAACGGGGAAGAACCGCAATTTCGGCACCAATTATCTGTGGTACCGATTAATCAGTCGACTCTATCAGGGTTATTCTGAGAGAGGTGAAAACCAGGAGGATTGCCAGGAGAATGAACAATCTAGACCAAATAGCCGATTTGGAAAGTGAGATAAATGGGATGAATTTTTTCTGAATTAGATATTTTGACCTAGAATTTTCAATTCTCCAGTCATTCTCCTGGTTTTCGCCTCTCTCTGAATAACCCTGTATATGTGTCACTGAGTGCATCCAATTTGTGATCTTTTGTGTTGTAAACTGCACCCCCAGTATCTTTTTTACCTCACTGTGTGGCATTGGGCATTTAATGGAGTCTATAGGTCGATCACCGACTTAAATCATAGCTTATTGTGAGATGTATTTAAAGGACATCACCAGGGGGCAGATTAGAAGTCTTAATCAAACTGTCATATCTCATTTAGCTGCTATCTCTTATCTCAGCCTGGAGAACATTAGACCTTCTGCTACCTTTATCTAACCATTCACTCCTCCACCTCATTAACTGTTAAATAATCTATATTACATAACACGAAAAATAGATGTCATCAGCGCTTATTCCTATTACACCGTGTGAAACAAAACACAATTAGAGGCTTTGGTTTCTTTTAATGGCCACTAAGAGTGTAAGCTCACCTGCCGACGTCAAGGCACCTCTAGTGAAGGTGAGTCCTATCCAAAAATGAAACCACAGGCTGCTCACGCTGCTTTTCAGTCATGAGGTAGGCTGGTGGGCCTTTATGCCCTCCCAGAAACAGGAGGGCATAAATAAAGGCCCACCAGCCTACCAGTTATGGTTCGCTACACAACAGCCTGTGGTTTCATTTTTGAATAGGACTCCTCTTCACTAGTGTGTTTTGTTTCACACGGTGTAATGGGAATAAGCGCAGATGACATCTCTTTTTCTTGTTATGTTTTATGCATGTTGCTGGGCTGGATACATTTGGTGGTCTCAGCTACCCCATCGGGGAATAGGCGCGACCCCACTCCTCCTGTACAATATATATTACATAAACAAGAGCCACAAAGCAAAGTGTTGGGTAAATGTTGCATCATGGGAAAAATATGCATAATGACACCAAGAGATAAAAAACCTACTTTATTTTAACTTTTTACATGTAATTACTTCAAACACAGGAGAAAAACAGCAGCATGTGTTTTATAAAGTGGTTTTATTTGTAATGCACAAATAATCTAGTTACAGTTTATGTAAGCGTCAGCGTCCCTTTTAACCGTTGAAAGTGAATCTGCCATGTAATGATTAGGGATTGATAGAGTTTGCATTAGTGAGGGTTGACAAGACCCCAAATAGTTTTGAAATGTTATGGGCACAAAAATAGGGTCAAAACGAGCTCAGTGTACAGGTTGGTGGACGGCTCAAAATGGATATTTTTGTTAGTGGTTTACTTTCACAGCGTATGTGTAGATGAAATAACCCAAAGTGAACCTGTCCACCTCTGGTTGATGGAAAATTGTATTTTCAGCATGTCATGTTTTCTTTTTAGGAGCTATTTTTGTGCCGACCACTGTGACTGAAACCAAGTAGTCTTTATGTGGAGTCCCATCTGCTGGAAGAATGGCAGATGACAAAGATGTACTTCGAGACGTTTGGTTTGGGAGAATACCCACCTGTTTCACATTACACCAGGACGGACTAATGGAACGAGAAGCCGATCCCTATTATGTAAGTGTTCAGTGGCTATACCAGAGATTTTCGACTACTGTGCCAGTGTGTTATTTGTAAATACAGGTAGTGCGTTCCTAATCCAGTGAGATTAATATTCGTGAAACTCCGAACATTATGTCACATGCAGGGACCATCTAGAGGTTTGCAGCATGTATTGCGGTCTACTGCAGCGATCAGGAGCTGGGTTTCGAAACGGCAGGGACTGTACAGAGGTCCAGAATCGGTAAAATCCAGTTGACTATTAAAACTCTGTTTTTTCGGATTGTTCCGTAAAAGGGAACCTGTATATGAAAACAGTTGAGCAAGGTGGTTCTCTAGATCAGTGATCCCCAACCTTGGTTCTCGGGGCTCACCAACAGGCCAGGTTTTAAGGATTGACTTGGGGAAATGCAGACTGAATCCTGCAATCACTGAGCAGCAAATAATGTCACATATGCTGTGCTTCAGATATCTGGCCTGTTAGTGGGCCATGAGGACCAGGGTTGGGGACCACTGTACTAGATAATATAAAGAGACATTATAGTCACCATGACCACTTAAGCCTATTTAATGTTGTCATGGTGACATGAGACTCTTTCTCCTTCTTTACCCCTTGAATACTGTCAGTCAGTGTCCCGACGGACAGCCTTCCTGCGTTTTGATTCACCAAGACCCAAATATGTTATCCACTTCAATCATGCCCTGATGCAGCTTGAGGAGGGCCCCACAGGTTGTTTGGTTGTGTGCAAGCTAGCTTGTATGTGCTGATTGTCCATAATGCTTCATTGTGTCAAGCATATCATTGGATGTGTACTCACAAGCTACCTCCTATGGCTTGATGTCTGCTTTTAAAAACAAGAGTCTGTTTTTACTGTTCATTTAGTGTGTACTCCACCAGCTTTCGTGTCCTACAAAGCACCTTTTCAGGGCAGGAGTTAGTTATACCAACTGCTTGTCAAGGTTGTCTGCATTCTAAACTGATTCTAGTCACGTCATTTTAGTTCGAAAAAAGTAGTTTAAGGCTAAGGTCAGACGAAAGCAGTTTTAACGTGCGTTTAGCCGCACGAAATCACGGCCGTGCTAGCAGCAAATGACGTCCAATGCCGGGGAACATACGACGAACGGCCGCACGAAAGTTCGTCCGCGCAACGCAAGTGGCAAATGAACGCATTTTTTCGAGAACGTCAAACCGCTACTACTGACGTACAGAGTGCGCTGCGGCCGCATAGCGGCGTGTTTGCGTGATTGGGAGACGTCAGACGCTGCACACGTCCGGCCAACATAACGTCCAGACGCAAAAAGTGTTTTATTGATGATCCGTACAAAATCACGGACGAAAATGTGCATTGTATGACCGCTATCGCGTATTCCGTGAAAAAATACGTCCATTCGTTCGAACGCACTTTTTCACGGACAACGTGAAAAATGCGTTCGTCTGACCCTAGCCTTACACGTGAAAAATCTACACACTAGTAACTAACATTAAATGTAACAACACCATACTTAAGTCAGTTTTATGGTGTGAGTACGGTGCCCAAACGACACTCGATTTTGGCTGGGGCCACACGAGCGCACTAAGGTGCGACTGGTGACCCCCCCCCCCCAGCATTTGTCTTAACATTACGATGGCTCGACTGGGAACACTGCATGTAATGTGCGTACTAGTAAGAAGCACAAATACTTACTGTATTTACTAACTGAGCACTGACCCTAAAAGAAAAAGGTGCATCTGTATTGCACCATACACCAGAAAAATGTCATAATGTATAATGCTCAGTTGCACTGAAAAATGCAAGTTTTTGGATAGAATGCCTTCAGTGACTCATGTTTTGAATTGACAGGAGAGCACACATTGAAATGTGACCTGAGCCTTGCAGAGCACATGATAAAACAGCACCCTTTAACAAATCAAAAGACAAGTTGACGAGTTGCAGGATTTGATGATGAACACCTGTATTTATTTATTTTTATTTAATCCTAATGTTCCCCATTAAGCTCTGTGGTCATTGGATAGTGTAGAGACTTTAGTTTCTCGTTAAGTGAAGCCTGTCAAGTGAAGCTTGTCTGCTACAATCAGTGTGTTTCACTCTAGGTGGATATAACATGGATATAGTGCTATATTTTCCTACAGTTTTTTTTCCTCTCTACATTATCAAATACTGTAATAATAAAAATAATTTGCTAAAGCCACCAAACTGCTATTTTTCTTTGTTTTTTTTCCTTTCCCCCATAGATTATTCTTTCTTATGTGCTAATTTAGAATGCTAGCCTAATCCTCCTTTTTGTGATAGCAGCCTTTATGATGTCATAAGAAGCCATGCAGCTTGTGTGATGTCAGCTTTTGCTCAGAGCTTGGTAAACTTGGACAGTTTCACATTTTTCATTGCCTCTATTGGAAATTACGTTTGATTTTTGGCCATTTCAAGCACGATCGCTTTTCTTTCATTTCACTTCTGTCTTTCTCTTTTTCAACATAGAATTCACTTGAGTCTGAGGTAGTGTTAGTGTATCATATCAGTATAGGGATAAATACACTCCTGTTTTCCTCAAGGACAAGACGTTCTTTGTGTGATTTAGACCTGAATAACGTACCACATCAATTTAACCAAAGTTATTTTGTGAATTATGTCTATGAGCCGAGGTGCACAAGCACTTGAGCTTACAAATGTAATTGCATTTGGCTGCAGGAGATGACCTTCGACGGGAAAATATGTTTGATAACCGCAGAGCTTGGCTATCTTTGACGACACCTAGGAGTCAGTAAATATCCTCAGACAGCCATAATTTGCTTTATGGATTTGGGGTATAGTAGTGTAGGAGTTTAGGAGCTGAAGATGACAACATGGCAACATTAAATTTCCCCCAGAGTTTTGCAAAATGGCATCATCCTTGCAGAACTAATAGATGTGGTATATCCTAACATTTCCAAAAATGACATGTATTAGAGCTTGTTGTGTGAGCCCATCTTTGCAGCGAAAAATGAAGATGTCAGTGTCATGAACAACCTGATACTCAATATGATACCTAGCTCCGTGACGGAGTACAATCAACACAGTGGTGGATGCCAGTGAGGCTATAAATTTCACACCAGAATTCCTTAATACCCTCAACCCTGCTGGATTGCCACCACACTTAAAGTTGGGTGTCCTATCATGTTACTATGGAACCTAGACCCACCAGGGTTATACAATGGGACCCCCCTTTGTGTGATGAAGATTTTGCTGAATGTGTTGGAAGCGACTATCTTGACCTGGAAGGGAAAGGGCGAAACAGTGTTTATTCCGCACATACCTTTGATTCCTTTGGATCTGCCTTTCAATTCTAAAAGATGACAGCTCCCAGTACGACTGGCATTCTCTATAACCATCAACAAGTCCCAAGGGCAACCTGTTCAGTGGTGCGGAATGAATCTGAGGTCACACTATTTTTCCCACGGGCAACTTATGTTGCATGCTCAAGGGTAGGTTACCCTAACAATTTGTATTTCTTTACGCCAGGCGGGACTACTAAGAATATAGTGTATTAACAAGTACTGCAGTAATTATTTTCAACACAGGCCTTTAAGCCCTTGAGCTAAAAGAAAATGTAAAAAAATACTAAGAAAAGTATGAAATATACAAGGAAACGTTAAATTAATATTTTCTTTACCTCTCCGCCACAAAGTTTCAACTGTGACAAGCCCGGACAACGCCGAGTACTTAAACTAGTAATATTAATTTCTATTGATTATTGGTGATCTTTCTGTGTTACTGACGAGTATACAGTACAAGGCTGAAACTGTACAGTACATACCTACTGTCAGATATGGCTGAAAATCTGTACTCGTTTACCACACAAACTGCTTAGTGCAGGGCTTGACTATTAGGAGCCAAGGAGAAATCCTAGAGGCCTAGGTTTTGTACACAGATTTGTGTATAACAATACAGCCCTATGTTAGGGCACAGGACCCTTTGCCTCAATGTTGCCAGTTAAAGCAAAACTAATTTTTATTTTTTTTAGCCATACGTGATCACTAAATGAAACCACAAATAATTTTTTATCTGCAGCTGCATGTACTGTAGAAAACAGAACACGGCTAGTTGTTTACCTAACGTTTCACCAAATAGCTAGATCTATCATTTCTCAGATTGACAAGAAAAATATAAAAGAAGAATGCAAAACAAGAACAAACATGTTCTGTTCTGAGAAAAGGGTGAAACGGGGTGACCGCTGAGTAATACCCATCTGATATTTCAGTAAATTACCTTCGCTAACCTCCTTTAAAAAAAATAAAATGTATTTCATTTTAGTCATTTGTTTGTGTTTTTTTTTCTTTCTGTGAGTTGCTTGAAAATAACCTTTCCATGTTTTGGCATGTAGGAGTGACAGAATCACAATCGATTGGAAGCCAGTGGGCTAAAAGCAGAGGAGGTAGCGCTTCTCGGATTGCATGTTTTTCATGGTCCTCTATCTCCTACATTTCCTGTTAAGAAGAAGTGCACTTGTAACTTCCCCTCATCGAAGGCGTTGATTATTCAACATAATATCTGTTTTATTAAACATCCAGCATACTATCGCAGCTTTGATTCATTTATGCAATGTGTCCAGCAGGATGACTTTCTGCCTTTCCTTTTTCTCAAATCAATTTATCGTGAATCTGTCACAAATTCGTTCAACTTAATTTAATAGGACTTAGAATTCTGAAATATGCTTAGAAAATGTGTAAAGTTTCTGAAATTGAGGGGGAAACCAATTCTACATGCTTCTATCGATAACCTCTTTAGCATGTGAGCAGCAGAGCGTCTGTACTGTGGATTGATTGGCAGGTGAGAGCAGGGGATCCTACTTCTCCACCTGATGGCCTGTCCATCTTGGCATATGTACTGGTCATAAAGCCAGTATTTCAGCTTGAAGACCAAGTCAATTAGAAAATGGGAGGTAGGAGGTACCAGGAAGTGCAGGGACCTCAACATGAAGGCCACCTCATCGCTGGAGCTGGTGGAAGTACAGCTGTCATCTCTGTCTTACTTAACTCGTGGGAGAGCCTTTGACTATGGCCTATTGGCTGAATCTTCTGATCTCACATGACATCAGCATCTCTGATTGGACATCAGGTTTCTGTGCCAACGTTAGCTGCAAGATGGCTGTGCCCTGTAGTTATGCATGATAGTTGTGCATTATGGGATGACATATTAGTGATCTTTATCATCAATTATTCACAGCATAATGTGATATATATTTTTTTTTTACAAAGTCCTGTTCACTTATTTTTCCTAAATCAATTCAACATGTTAAAGCAAGCATTTTTTGTAACTTACATCCATTATTTCTTTCCTACCTTTTGTTATTTAATACTACTTAAAAAGTTAACGTCTCCCTCCTGATTTTCATTCATTCATTTATTTATTATTGAGTAGTGGACAGGTCTTATACGCTGGTTCAATATGCTGCAGCAACATGCAAGGGGACAGCAAACAGGTGATTGTATGACTAGAAGACAACAGTCAAGCATAAATAGGTAGAGATGATTGGTCACGTAATCCACTGCTGAAATGACTATCAACTAAGTTGCACGATATGAAGAATAAGAGCATTTTGAGGACACAAGTGTCAATATGGTTTAGAGGCAACAAAAGTGTGTTAATAGTCTCCAGTGGGACATAAGTAGCTGTCACAGGAAACCCAGGCTACATATATGGGGCTGTATGTGGGTACGAACGATAATGTCTTCTAAACACGCAGTAGAAGTAAAACTGGATTGTGTTTTTGTTTTACAGCTGCTGTTACCCCGAATAAGTTACCTGACACTGGTGACTGACAAAGTTAGAAAGCATTTCCAGAAGGTTATGCGAACCGAAGAAATCAGCGATATCTGGTTTGAATATGAAGGCATTCCTCTGAAATGGTGGGTTAAGGGAGAATCACGTCTTATTATTTTGCTTCTCATTTGTTTGTGTAGTTGCTTTATTTTTAAGCAATATGTATTTATTTGAAGAAATGATAGAAGTCCCATATAGCGCATCAATAGAATTCATGCAGAGTGAATATACAAATGCTTTGTATCAATAATCAATGAAGTGCAACAATGCTTATTGACACTTTATCCATACAATAGTGCAAAAAACAGCTGTAAGTGCAATGGTGCATAACAGTCCAAAAAAACTTTAAAAAGTGCGATAGTGTATAAAGGTCCAATGGGAGGAAAAAAATGCTTAAAATAAAGTGCAGTGGTTCATAGGGGTCCAATATAGAGTAGATAATACTCAGAAAAACAGCTGGATCCTCCTTTGTGTATTGGTATTGGGTTGATTCCGTCCTCGGTGTTACTCAAAGACAAAAGGGAGTGCAGAGAATCTTAGCAAATTTGGCCTAATTGTTGTAAAAGAATATAAACCACTCACATTTACGTGAGCCTAGAAAATCTCGGCTCTAGGTGTGATTGCCTCCTGCCATATATAGGGCCATATTACAAAGCTGGTGCTGACTTAACCAGAGCTGTTGTAAATTTACCAGAGCCATTATAGTCTATGGAGTTGTTAAGTTTACAACAGCTCTGTTTAAGTTAGCACCAACCTTGTAATACTGCCCATAGAGTGGCACTTCCCTTCTTTAGCTCATGGTGGTCCTAAATAAATCGAAGAGAGTCGGGAGACGGCGCTCCCAGAGGGTAATACTGTAATGTGTGGACAATAATGTATTTAAAAGTGCACACTCACCGGCTCAGGAGCCTCGCGGGGTAGCCTCAATCAATATGGCATCGGGCACTCTTAGGTAGGTGTCCATAACCTCTTTAGCCCGGCAGTCGGTGGTCTATGTAGTTGGTACTTGGCCCAGGTGCCTCGTGGAGTAGGCTGAATCGCTACGGCGTTGGGTACTCTTATATGGGTGCCTGAAACCTCCTTTCCACAACAGCCAGTAGTTGGCACAGTTGGCCCTCCGCTGCAGATGTGTATGTTGGTTTTCCTTCCCCCTTCGACTGACTGAAGGGGGAAGGAAAACAGACAGACACATCCGCAGCGGAGGGCCAACTGCGCCTAGTACTGGCTGTTGTGGAAAGGAGTTTTTGTAGCTTATAGAACCCAAAATAAAAGATTAAAATAATTGTGCAGCACAGTAAAATAATGTTGAGGCCTATAAATAATAAAATTCATTGGTGGAAATGCATCTTGCAAGAATCGATCTTGGTAGTGTATATATGTTCGATGTGTTTGTAGCGTGCCGGTTATGTAGGGTACAGTAGAAAGAAAAAGCAGAAGTGAGCAATCTTCATTGATTCTTTTTGGGTCACAAATATACCTTCAGCTGGCATTTCTGAAGATTGTTCTTTTCTAAACTGTCAGTCCACGCGAAAGTCATTTGAATTTTTGTTTTTTTCTTCGTTCTGGAAATGATTGCTTGTTCCCCTGAAGTGAAAACAATTTCACTTTTCTGGTTTAACGGCAAAGTGTGTTTCAGTTTTTAGTCATTCATCAGAAATCCCAGACCTACTGGTCCGTTGAGTAATTTTTAGAACATTCACTTATTCTGAGTAATTTACTGACACAATGGGCTCTATTACATAGGTAACGCTAATGTTCGCTTAAGCGGCCCTTGCGCGGGCTAACCATATTACATTCTGAACGCTAACGGGTTAAAAAAGACGGTAGCGATTCGGAGCTTGTGCTTTTCAGCGCGAGGTTACTGTACTTTGCGCTCCCTATGCTTAACACGAGGAGCGCAAAGAGTTAATTAGCGTTAGGATTACAAAGTCCTAATGGTAATTACGCCCCGCTGCGTCTAACGAAAAAGTTAACCACAGCTCGGAGCTGATGCTAACTGATACCGCTTCTGCAGAATCGGTTATCACCAGCTACAGACCCCCCCCCCAAAAAAAATGTCACATACTCACCTCTCATTGCACGGTGAGAACGGTGGCTGGATCTGCCTCTTCTGGCTGCCGGGAGCAGAGTGAGACCCGGGGAAAAAGTCCCCAGTCTCCTTTCTGCGAATCACTCCATCAACCTGCAGTATCTCGCAAGAGGATAGGTCTACTGGAAATGCCAAGGAGAGGAAGCCCTGCCTTCTATGTGCTACACACCATAAGCATCTCAAATAGTCGGGCGTGAAATCCCTAAATAAGAGCTGGTTTTTCCTTGAACAGTGAAGCACCGGCTGTCCTCTGATCCCTACCCATGCCTACCTTCAAAATTTATTAAGGCACACACTGCCTCAGCCTAACGTCAAAGCCTCCCCATAGGTCTGAGAGACTTTTAATAGGATATAGCCTCTTGCCGCCTTCTGTAACTTTGTACATTCTCACCGATACGTTTATTTACCCACTACTCCACGTGATACCCCTTCAGACCCCAGTCCCTGCCACTTTATAGCAAATGGGACAACATAGAAGGACTGCTTTGAGTTTCCACCTGTCATATTGATTGACATTTCACCCAAAAGATTGTATTAACCCCTTAAGGGCCGCTGACATACCCTGTACGTCCTGTCCACAGGCCTCCCTTAGACAGCGGCGCCTAATCCCCCTCCCGCCCGATACTCACCTCCCTCGCTGGATCCCACGGCGATCTGGCAGGGAGGAAGCCTGCCCATGTGATTTACATGGGCAGGCGAGGCTGATGACGTCGCCACGCTGCGTGGTGACGTCATCAGCAGGCGTCCCCATGCATTTCAATGGAGGGGAGGGGGGGGCTCCCTCGGAGCCCTCTATCTCCCCAACCATTGAAGCTAGGGAGATGCCGTTTGCACTGCTGGAGAGGGGAGAGCCTCCCCTTTTCAGTGGTGTATGGCATTAACAGTTTCGCCGCCGGAACACGTTGCGGCGCCAATTGGCGCCAAAACGCGATTCAAACCTGGAGGGGGGCTGACATCCAAGATGTCAGCCAAGCCTCCAGGCCCCCCCCCACCCACTGACAACCTCACCATATGTGTGAGGATGTCAGTGGGCCAGTTAACCATCTAGCTGCCATGTAGAGATAAGGGGATCCTAAGGATCCCCATATCTCCCGATCCATGGCAGCTAGATGGCCTGATTATGGCCTTTCCAATGATACCAAACATGACCAGGTTTGGTTTTAAAAATAAATAAAAATAAATAAATTAAATAAAAAAAAATAATAAAAAAATTAAATAAAATAAAAAAATGTTTTTTTTTAAAAGTTTTTTTGTCTGGGGGGAGTTTAATTAAATAGGACCTAGGCTGTCATCTAAAAATAATTAGCTCAAAATGATCAGAATGAGCGCAGCGCACATAGGTGAACTGTCTCAGCAGTGAAGGGGTTAAAAAGCAAACGCATGTAAAAATTGGGTATTTCTAGTCTCGGGGCAAAATTTTGAACCTATTTAGCCGGGGTCTTTTTGGGTGGTTGTAGATTTTGGGGATTAAATTACGAAAAGTGTGTTTTTACCATTTTTTTCCTCATATTTCATATTTTTTTTTATAGTAAATTATTCGATATGATGGAAATAATGGTATTTCTAGAAAGTCCATTTAATGGCGGGAAAAAGGGTGTATAATATGTGTGGGTCGAATAAACGAGTAAGAGGAAAATTTGACCTAAACACTAACAGCGCAGAAACGTAAAAACAGCAGCGGTCACTAAAAGACGGATTTGTGTAAAACCGCCCGGTCACTAAGGGGTTAAAACAGATCTTTTATATATCTCTTTTTAATTGCCATGTCTTTAAATGGATCATTCAGGCTGCCCCTTTTTAATACTTTATTTTTAAGAGTATCCATTTTTAGAGTTTCCTTTTTTGCCCTTAAATAATTGGGTAGAGGGCTACCATGATTGGTCTCTGAGAGAGTCACATCGACACGACCTAGTGACCCACAGGCAGAAAATTAAAAAATCCCAGCTGCTGGTGACACTGGGGACATGGAAGAAACTCCTTCACTTTACCCTGTGTATGAACCATGCTGACAGCTAATAGCACACTCCTAGAAGAATATGGCTTTCTTCTTTCTTTAGTGTGTTTTGACTGTCAGATCTGGGTTTTTGATCTTTTTTTTTTAAGTAACCCACCTTGAAGGCTACATTTTGCCACCTTTGTTCCTCCACCACCCTAGAACTGCAAAATCAACATGAAAAACCTTACTCAAAGCCAGTGCTGGGTTTACCACAGGGGTTTCATCACACATTGGTAACACACCCATTCCCGTGCAGTCTTGCATCTTGCTGCCAGCATAACATGATAATATTGTGGTAAACGCAACATGCATGCCTTTAACAGAACATGAGCTTTATTTTAAATACTTTTCTGATCATATTGACCACCATCCTGGTCCCCTCTCTTGTTTTGCTTCGAGTGTATAATCACACCTAGGGCCCTATCACCTCCTCAATGCTAGTGCTCACATAAATAAGCGTTAGCGCTAGGTTAATTACAGTGTTCGCGTGCCACACAGATCACCTCCATACCGCTAAAGGGTTTAGAAAACCCGTTAGTGCATCGGTATTAGTGCTTTTTAGCGCTAGCTTACTGTACTTTGCGCTCCCTATGCTTAACATGGGGAGCTCAAAGTCTAAACAATCAGTAATTAGCGTTAGGATCACAAAGTCCTAACGCTGACTACAAACCGCTGCCGCTAGCTGAAAGTTTGCTACAGCTTAGAGCTGCTGCAGAATCCATTAGCAGCAGCTGGAACCCCCCATAAAATCACATTCCTCTCCTCCCGTGGTGAGAACGGCAGCCTGATCCGCCGCTTCTGACTGCCGAGAGCAGAGTGAGACGGGGGGGGGGGGAGTCCCCAGTCTCCCTCAGCAATCACTTCGTGGTCCTACAGGATCTGGCGAGAGGCGAGATCCTGCTAGTCATGTGACCCTATGGATTCCATGGAAGGGATGCCCGCGCAGTGCGTCAGCGTTGCCCCGAGCATCCTGGCGGCTAGCAGCCGCTATGGGGCAGGCTGTTGGATTCAGCGCCTGCCTCATAGTGTGCTTGTAAAACGGGGTCCATGTCTTTATGGTATGGTTTTCTTCAAGGCATGTCTGTCTGTCCAGCCCCTCGCTGCCGGAAGTAGCTTGGCACCAACCCATGAAAATTGCTTGTTCACAACTAGAGGGCACACAGCAAATCAGATACTTCTTATTGAAGAATCATTGAGAGGCATCAAGGAGTTGCCTTGTTCAACCTGTATGCAATTGAGCCCTTTTGTCATTTTTGGTCACAGTGGGCCCATCTCCCTGAAATGTTGCCCATCAGCAGCGTATTGACAGGGCTTCAGGCAGGGGTATGACCGCCACTTTGAAGATGTTTGCACTGGTTTAGGACAGCCAAGATCCCCTACCCCTACTGGTTTAACCCAAAGTATACTTTGACACTTCATGCGTCAGAGTTACAATGAAACCAGTAATGTGCTTTTAATTATTATCATTTAATACTCTGTTTTCTGCTGACATTGATCATAATTTCCAGCAGATGGCGTCATTGTACTGGTTTGTGATACTAACCAGTTGCGTGACGATTTTGAGTTTGAAGAAAAATATGTATAAAAATAATGTATCCATATTAAAATCAAAACCACAGGTTTTTGACACTACACAGTGATGTTGTAAATGAGTAATTTGGGGCCAAAAGTGTTATATTGTGTAGGACACTTTTAGAACACTGAACCTCATGTAAAAACCTGCACAAAGAACACATCATGATTTCTGATTCCTCTAAAAAATATGAAAACAAACTGTAGTGCCATGTTTAACAATATCTTTGTCATTATAGGAACACACCACTAAAAAATAGACTGTCCGTTTTTTGCCCTTAACTAGGCCTCTGCCCAATTATTTTTTATTTATTTTTCTTATTTTTGTTTTGCTCACCTTTTGGTGCTCGCTGGGTGCAGATCTCTTCGGCTCAGGGACTCCCAACCCAGAAGTCCCTAAGGCTTTTTTTGTGCTACTTGTGTCGCATTGGAAATGCAAATTGTGTGCTGCAACAGGACTTACAATGTTTACGCATGCGCAGCTCCAATGCATCACAGCGTCTCAGAGACTGATTGCTAAAGTGATTAGTCTCAGAGATAGTGACCCTGCGTGCCGACGACACTAGTAACCAGCAGCTTGGAATTCAAATTCTCTGGCTGCTGGTGACGCTGGATGGGCTGGAGAAACTCCTCCGCTTCACGCAGCTTTTACCCAAAAAATGAGGGGGGTTGGCTTGGAGGGAGAGGGAATGGGGGACACTCCTCACGTCCTGACCATTTAAAAAAATATAACGTGGTCAGGATGTGTAGAGCGATCCTTTACGTTTTAGGGGTGATTATAACAACAGTGATGGGGTAACAGTTGTAGGCATCTTCCGAGTTTAAGATGATAATGAACGTTGTTTGTGTGACTGGAGGAAACAAAGTCATCCAGGGGCTGGTGGCTCTCCACCACTGCATTTGTGCGTGTGTGTCAAAATAAATCCTTCTCCATACCACTTCTACTAGCTGTTTTGGTTTCCAGAGCAAACAGCAGAGGTTTGCAAAGAGACATAGAATACAGTTAATAAGATTGTGCCTAATCAGTTCTATAATAAGATTTGCACTGACCTATATCTAACAATAAGTAACTGACCTTTTCTTCTTCTACAAGTTTTTAAATGTCCTTTTAAAAAAAAAAAAGGATTTTTTTGATTTATAATAACAATATAAATAATAAAAACTCAATAAGCTGAATTTCTTTCTGTGGCAGGATGAATTTATCTTTTTTTTGTAGGCTGAATAATGTCACATAATAAAAAACTGAATACAAGACCAAGCACAACCGTGACTCGTGCAGAAATAAACTCACAGTAAGCTTACACAAAAAGTAAGGGCCCTATTACCTGGTGTGAGCTAACCCTAGCGTCAGCATGTTTTTGCGTTGGCGCCAGGTAAATTCAGTGTAGAGCCTAACCAACAGATAGTTTGCCTCTCACTACAAATAAAGAAAACCATTTTGTGTGCGGTAATTTGCGATTCGTAGCGCGAGCTTACTGTACTCAACGCGTCCTATACTTAACATGGGGAGCGCTAGAGATCACTTGCTCTATTCTAACCAACAGATCGTTTGATCCCGGCGCTAATTTCTACACGGACGCTAATTGTAAAAATTTACCTACTGCACAACCCTAGAGTTAACTGACGGAAAGGAGCAAAAAAGGTGAAAAAAAGGTCCTTGCACCAAATTAACAGGCAATTGAAAGGAATGCAGCACAGGTGTTCTCTTGGCCCCATACACCATTGTAATGGATCTGGTCAGCAAAGTTGCTGCTGTTGCAGTAGGCTATATTATAAATGTATCCTTTATTGACATGTATCCTTAATCTAATATTTTGGCTAATTCTAAACATTAGTAAGTAAGCGGTTGAGTATTAGGGTTAGTACCATGTTTAAAGGGACACATGGATAAGTCCAGCCCTGAAATATGTATTATTTATATGCTGCAGCAGGGAAATTATTGTTGCTCACCTGGCCTTCCTTTTGGATCTATTAAATGCAGTGTAATGATTCTACATTCTGTTGGGTGGCATTTATCATGCAATGCCCATCAGCCTTAATTAATATACAGTATGTGTGCATATAAACATGGATAATACGGCCACCTAGGAGGATTTTAATAATGCAGGGGGTGTGAGGGCTCTTTATTGGATGTGTTCATACTTGTACAAGCTTGTGAGGGCAGGGAATAGGTATGGCCCGGCACTCTGCACTGGAAAAAACTGTTCTATCCTGTACACAACTGCATTAGTGCTGGGTCTCAGTCTGGGTCTTAGTGTTTCTTTAGCGTGCGCTAATGATCTTGTACACTGACAACCGCAAACAAGGTGATCTGTTGGTGGGTCGTCAGGCGCTACATTTTAGTGGCTTGCGCTTGATTTTTTTCATGTAGTGTTGGCGTTTTAGCACACACCAGGTGATAGTGCCCTAAGTCTCCAGGTTTGATCTTACACAGAACTGCTGAGGTGGAAGTTCAACACGAAAAAAAACCTCAAAAATAAACCAGAAACTGCAAATGTATTGACGTCCGTACAATATATATAGAATTAATATTCTAAAGTTAAGGTTTCCACACACGCTTTCTAGAGCCAGAATTTGCTCTCAAATTTGTGCCTGTGGGTTCTTAAGGCACACCCAGCAGCTTTTCATGCTGTCGTATCAAGGTGGTGAGCTCTTTAAACCCTCAGTTAAAAAGACCTGTCTCATGGTGCAATATTGTATAGGTAAAATGGATATATAGCCATTAATAGCTCATAATCACCCTTTTATGAGCCAAAACCTAGCTTTGCAGACAACGATTGCAGGTTGTTTCTAGACAGGCACAACCATCTAAAGGAAAAAGAAGGGGGTTCCTAGTGGCACAACAGATTAGTTATGGATATTTGTAGTATATCGTGTTCACTTCAACCAATATAATGTATTTCAGCCAATAGAGGCTAAATAGACCTAATTTTGCAGTAGTCAACAGTGCAAAAAGGGTTATAATTTTTCGATCTTCAGTGACTCCTAATAAAGTGCAGCTATATTTACAGTGGAAAATTAGACAAAAAGTGCAAATCTGGTATCACATGAAAGTGCAATGGTGCAAATTGCAACGCTGTCTTGAATGACCGTTCATATATATAAAAAAGTCCAGGCAGAATATAATCAAAGTGCAAGTTGGGCAGTCCAATTGGAATATAACGATTCCTATAAAAATAGATGTGCACATAAATAAGTGTTCAAGAAGGGTCAAGTTCAATAATAACCATGCAAAAAGGGTTATAAGTTTGCACAACCATCTAAAGCTGACACTTCCGGGTACCCCTTTATTCCGGCGTAGAGTTCTCCAAGAGGGACTAAATACTCCTAAATGGCAGAAAATTAATAAAAAAATTACTGCTACCTTCTTATAGACATGAGGGATTTTAGTGCAGCGAGCACAGTAAGGGGAAAGTGAAATAAAAAAATCATATATTAAATACAATAAATACATTACGTATATTAAAATACAATAAAAAAAAAACGTGCTTTTACCATCTAAAGCCAGGAGTGTCGGCTCGGATCAGGTCTTTTTCTTTGAAGGTCTGAAGAACTTACCTTGGTACAATAGCAACAAAAGGCTGCTGGGTGTGCCTTAAGAACGAATTTGAGAGCCCATTCTGGCTCTAGAAAGTGTCTGTGGAACCATTAACTTTAGAATATTAATCATATATATTGTACAGACTTCACAATATTTGTTATTTCTGTTTTATTATTGATTTTTTTTTTTCATGTTGAACTTCCACCTTAGGAATCCTGTGTAAGATCAAATCTGGAGACTTACTTTTCGTGTAAGCTTATTGTGGGTTATTTCTTCACAAGTCAAGGGTGCGCTTGACCACTGGTTCTTGTATTTGATTCTGTGTTATAGTGTATGTGGGGACCTACACTGGTGTGGCATATAGCGACGACAGCCTGTCTATACATTTTTATTTTATTTTAAATTTTTCAGGTCTTCTTTTTTGGTAAATATAAAAAATTGGTCCATGTTAAAGACACTGTCCCATCTGTGAACGGGACAAGGAACTTTTTGGCAAACTCCACTTATGCAGTTCTGCGTTCAACATATGAGGAAACCAGTGGGTGCACTTCTTGATGAAGCCCAACTCGTCATGAAGGATCCTTAACATGCTTGTTTTTGGAAAGTGAAACTGTTCCACAAACTTTTAAGAATCGTTTGAGGTTTCTAAACCTGAAATTACTTCACCTTGGACACCAGGGTCTCATCTGTGGACATGCGGTGGCGCCCGCTTTTGGTTAAATCACAAGTGTCAAAATGTCCAGACTAGGGGGGCGTGGCCGGCTGCTGAAGGGGAAAGTCGCACCTCACCAGAGCTCCGCTCTGGTCTGCTTGATTTTGGGGTTTATAGAGTCCTATCCCGCAGAGTTTTTGCCCCGGAGGTCCCCAGGTGGCTGGCCATCAGGTGAGAGCTGTCCGGTGCCTGAACTGTCGTCCCCCCCCCCCCCCCGCCGGACCAGAGACCCACCTTTTACAGGCAGTTTTCCTGCACAGGGGTGCTGCTGTCGGGCATTTTGTGGCTTCGGATGTCTCCTCGTGGTGCCTTAACTGAAGCTGGGTCCGGGCGGAGGGTGGTGGAGATGGAGGGCCCCCGTCTCCCTGCCGCTGAACGGACTGAAGCAGAGTTCATGGAGGAGGTTGGCGACATCGAGATACCTCCCCTTCCATTCCTGCAGTGAGGATGGCTGTGATTGCAGGCCTCGACGCCTGCCTGGACCTATTAGAGGGGGATGATGAGAAACCGCTCACGCGTGGGATGTGGAGCCAGCTGATGTCTGTACTGCGGGCGTGCGGAGGAGTGCAGGATCCCCGCCTGAGTGGACTGGGGACAGCCCTGCCCTGTGGCTGCAGGGAAGGCGTGGAGGCTGGGGACGGAGAGACAGATGGAGGTATGTCGGATGTGTTGCTGCTTGACCCTCCGTGCCTGGAAGCGAACCCGAGACCGAGCGGTGGCTGCGTCTCACCATCTGAGGTGCCTACAATGGGAATGGAAGATCAGGCGGCATCGTGCGGTGCGGCTCCGGCTGCCCTTGAGCCATCCGGTGGCTTACCTGTTCAACGGACCCTCCGGAGAAGAGACCCACGTGTGCCTGCTGACAGTCCTCGAGGCCTGGTCGGGGTGAGTGGGGACCTCGCCTTGGACTTGGCTTTTCCTGGGCCTCCGTGCCCAACCGGTCAATCTGAGGGATTAAGAGGACCTGGGCGATCCTGCATAGCCTTACCTGTGGCGGTTCAGCCTCCCTTGCTCGACTCCGGATGACTCTACATATATGCCTATAGCCGATTATTTTATTTTTTTTGCTTGTTCTCTTTTCTCCTATCTCTCTTTTTTTTTTTTTTATTTATCCTTTATTTATTTTTTGAGCAGTATTTTGAAGAAGATTTCGCTAACTCCCCCTCACTCTCGATGACTCCCTGACGATACACTAGATTTTACAGATGACTTTTTTAAATTTATTTTTTATTTCTAGTTTTGCGTTTCTAAGCATTTGATCTATGTGACTCTCCCCCTACCATTCCCTTATATATGTTTACTATTATTCGATGAGACCCCCCTATCTGGGGATGTTTATTTTTCTCACGTTATTCCTATGCTGGCAGTTTTGGACGGCCCTGCGTGGCCCTTACTTTCTAATGTTTGATTGTACGCTGACCTATTTACAAAATAAAAATTTTAAATTAAAAAAAAAAAAATGTCCAGACTAGAATCTGCTAAACCACTTGAAAACCTTCTGGAGTTTTGGCGTTCATCACAAAGATGGGTTTTGAGGTCTTCAAACCACTGTTTCAGTATAGCATGATGGTCCATTTTTGCTCCCTTTGAGAATTTCAATTCTACACATTGGCCACCGCCACTTTATGATTCACCTCCTGTCTCCTTGATAGTCTGTGGGGATATACATTTTTTTTACAAGTATTTTAAGGATTAGGCTATATCATGAGGGGGAAAAATTGAGTTAGCATCATTATTTCATTGATGATAACCATACTTTTGCACCTCCCCTTGTATAAGAGAACCTGTTCGTGACAGGCTGACTTTAACCAAGTGGTGCTGTGTACCATACTGTGACCATTTTGGATAATAATCTTCATATAGTTGTTTGTGTTCTGTCTGGGTGATTATTTATTTATTTATAAAGTATTTTACCAGGAAGGATACGTTGAGATTTCTCTCGTTTTCAAGTATGTCCTGGGTGGTGAGTATGTACCGTTAGATGTCTTGCCCAAGGACACTTACTGGAGTGGTGTAATTCACTGGTGTAATTAAAAATTTCCTAAGCCTTATAGTTTTTCTTGTGATTCACGTTAGCATTGTTTTTTTCCCCCTCAAATTTAAGATTTTTATTATGTAAACAAAGGGTCACAAACCGACCAGCATTGAAATTTTTACAGTCTTTACAAAAATACAAAGTAATACATGCAAGATATTAGATTCTGTATCTAGGTATATTAATAGAGATCTCTTAAGTGACTTAAGACTGGGGGAAGTTGTGACGGTGTCTGGGAGGTTACTCCATAATTATGGTGCACTGTAGGAAAGTGAGGATCGAGCCACTTTCTTTTTGTATTGTGGTATTGTAAGTAAGGTGCTGGTCCTGGGAGCAATGATATTGGACGGTAGTTGGATACCAGAGTATTGTTGCCATTTTTATGGATCGTGCCACTTTCGCAGTCTTCCAGAGTTTGGGTTTGTATCCAGTCGCCCATTGGTAAATAGAAATTTTTGAACTCACATATTGCTATTAATTGAATTGGTGCCCTAATCCCTGCCAGTGAAAATTATCTTTTGGAACACGGTTCTTGTATCAGAATGCTTTTCCAAAACATTATCCCATTATTGTTTTGATAGCTTCTTGATTGTTGCATATTTAGATATGGTTTTGTGAAACGGGTCAATTTCTTTTGAGACCATGCAACTGTCATGGCCCTCGTCGCCGGTGGTGCAAGAAGGGAAAATCTGGTGCTGCTACCACATGACAGGTGCTGTCTGGGTGGATTCTAGTACTACCCTGCTAGCCTTCTCATCTACAGGTGCCAGCTGTTACCTGTAATTAGGTCTCCTCATAGGGAGGTCCCGCCCTTCCTCTCTTGCTTCTGCACTGCTGTTTCACTACTCAGTGTATCTGCCTGTCTGCAAGAAGCGTGCTCTCCGGATTCCATCCTATATTTGTGTACTGAACATTTGGCCTTCCCTACCGGACTTTGTTATTCTCTGCCTGCCCATGACCCATGTCTTCCCTCTGGACTTTGCTATATGGACTACCCTCTTGGATTATACGCATTGTGTACCCTGATGCCCACTTTGCTTGGCTGTGCTTCCCTCCAGTCAACCCCTTCCTTGTCTCTAGTACCCTGCCACCCAGGTCTCCAGCTGTCACGGCCCTCGCCGCTGGTCAAAAGGTCAAAACTGTCTGCCCCCAATATATGACTCCAGCAATCTCTTTTCTGGAGACATTCCGAAACAGATTTTACTCCTGTCTTCTCTGGTGATCAGGTGCCCAGGAGTCCACGCCAGGGTTTTCTTGTTCTTATCAAACCAGAGGTGTGGGCTGGGCCTGGTCCTTCTTTGTAGGTGCACTCCAACCTAGTATGAGTGCTTCTGCATTGAAGTCCATCAGTTGCCTTTGACCTGTGTGCAGTGCACATCTACCTGTCTGAAAATCCATCCTTTCTGTCTACCCTCCGTGCCTCCCAGCATTCCTGTAGAAGTGCGGACACACAACGGACAAGTTGGGCAAGAACGTAAATCCGCTAGAACGGACGTACAGAGTGCGCTGCGTCCGCAACGTCCGCATAGCTTTGTGTGTGAGTGATGGAACGAAGTCACGGACTGCATTTTTGACGTCCAGCATTTTGACGGACAAAATGTTTTTCATATTCATTTATTTTCCCTTCTACATCAGTAAAAAAAAACGTCAGTCACAAAAACGGACTGTGTGGCCACTACCTTGTCGTCAGTCAGAAAGTACGTCCGTTGTGCACAGACGCACATTCTGTACAAAATGCGCTCAACTGACCCTAGCCTAAATGCTAATGCGTGATATAGAGTATTATTCAGAAAGCACTTAGGTTGCAGACACTGGCAAACATTGCCGTTCTTGCACCGGCGACAAGTGCCTAATTCAACGGTGCCTAATTCAAAGAGCCACAGGAGAAACTTTGCAGCGAAGCTTCTCCCCTAGCTGTTTGGATTTTTCTTTTGAGAAGCCTTGCCTTTCGTCGCCAATGAGACAAACCCCAGTGCTTTCATAATCACCCTTATATGTTACATTTGCATAAAACAGGAGTAGATCTCTTCCAACAGCTATTGTTGAGGTGTAGCCTTCCTGTCCTAACTGATAGAGGGATTTTAGGAATTATAGGTATGCACGTTTGGCTGCCCCTCCTCTCAGTCCTGCATCTACTAATCAGTGTTCACCACTTAGCTGCTCATGTGAAATCTTCAGACTGCAACAGCGAGGTGACTGGAGACTGAGCAGTTTCAGAATGTGTCACCCAAAGCCTTTAGAATACGGTAGCTGCAGCGGTCCCGGGAGAACCCCTAGTGTGCTCTATTATGGTCACGTGATGCCTCCAATGTACATCTTGTTCTGCATCTACTTTGGTAAAAGTCTGTGAAAGCACTTTACTGGATTTAAAAAAAAAATAACACAGCCACATACTTGCACCACACAAAAGGGCTGCAAAATTACACTTTGCAACTTAAAAGGACACCAAGACCTTGAAGCTAGTGCGTGAAAAAGAAGAAAGCATAACCAGAAGCATAAAAAAGATGTTTGTTTAGTTGTAATTTTTTCCTATTTAAACTGAGCATAATCCATTTTCAAGGTTGCATTTTCATCTCCAGGGAAAACACAATGTATGCACTAATTGTTTGGCAATTTTCTCATAGCCCCAAACTATACATATCGTGGAAAATCAGATTAAAACATGAAATGGCTCCATAAGCTTCAATGAAACATGCTGGCAAAAGCAGGCGATTATCCCATCAGACTAAATGAGAAACATCCTGTTTAGGTTTTTTCCTTCTTCGTTCTTCCTCTTGTCTTCCTCTAACATGAAAACGGAGGAGCAAACAAATGTATCTATTCTACATGTCAAAAATAATTTGGGACACCGTAAGAAAGATTTGCACATTTTATTTCATCTGTTTCACGCTTTAGTTCAGTTTTCCCCAACCCACAGTAATTCATATTTACTTCGACAGACAAGATTCCAGTAGTTTGTTTCACAACCGTTTCATTCCACTTTTATCTGTCCTACATGTTTGAAAATTGTATCATTTCTCTGCAGTGCAAGATTATCTGCACAAACCTCTTTTTCACCTAGTTAGTATGTTAACATTTGATCTGTCCATCAAAACAACAGCAGGTTTAGTATCCAAATATACTAATAGAGGACTTAACAACTTTATATCAAACTTAGGAGCCAACCACGCAAATTTTAGGAGCCAAGCTCCATTTTGTCTATATCGCTTATTAGAATAATCTAGAAATTTAGGAGCCAGGGGGAACCAGTGACTACTTGGATTTGTCATGCTGTGCATTGACATGGTTTAAAAATCACTTGTAGATTTGTAACCCTTTCACTACCTTGGTCAAGCATACATTGTGTTTAAAATGCTTTGCAGGAGCCCAACATAGATCGGGTCATTTTCTAAAATGAATGCAAAGGGGTTTAGTTTACTGCACTGAACGAAATTCGTTTGCAAATGGGCATGTCTGCAGAGGTGCTGAAGCTGTTTGAACAGCTTGGAGATCCATTTTCTCTGGAGTTTGAGTCTTAACATTATACATGTAGTAGCATTTTTGGGCCAGTGGGGGGAGCCCTCTTCCTGTTAAATAAATTTACTGTCTCTAAAAAATTATTTTTTGAAGGGTACATTAATTTTTACACTGTCTGCTATGGAAAATTGTCTTCCATAAATCCACTGGTTCCTGGCAGTGGTTTTATAGTAAACATTTTGTTTTTCTTCAGCATTGAGACATGCAGCAAGAGTATATGTATAAGGGGGTATAGAAGGATACATCAACATGCTAACACTATAAGGGATTATTTAAATCGGATCTTGACTGTAACTAAAGTTCCCTCCATCTTTGTGCCCTCACCCTACTCGGCACCTTGCCCACGCTTTACATGGCCTCGATGACAGTTGAAGTGTTGATGCTGGTCTTCTGCCAAGGGACCGTGGACCAATGTGGCAAAGCCAACTCTCAAAGACGTGGGGCATAAGTGGGCACCTAAGGTTTAATGTGTTAAATGTATTGGTATACTGATTGTATTTTGGGAGTTTAGTTTGTGTAATTAATCTAATTTACTACTATTGTTTTGACTGTGTGTAATTGTTTGTCCTTAGAATAATTTGATGTTGTTTATTTGCTAATTTTGTCTAGTGTGGACTGATCAGATTTCTGACTCCTGAAGGATTCCAAATCCACTAATGTAGACAATGTATTCTGTTGATTGTGTCATTTTACGACCACCCCCTGTTTTCTAAATAAACTCCATCTCAAATTAAAGATATTCTTCTTTCCTGCACTGTCTTGTCTGGTGTTTGGGAAGAGATCGTGGAGTTATACAGAACTCCCTCAAGTTCTGGCTGAGGCTGTGAAAGATGGAAAGCTGATGCGGATTTGCTTGGCTGGAGAGAAGGGACGGACGCTCTAACAGGTCTGGGTCTGGTTCACAAGCCGGAGACCAGTAAACCCCAGTTACTGTTATATTAACAAACACAGCACATTTAGGAGTTCGTAAGATTACTTTGATAACTACATGTTTTGTAGGATTTGGGTGAAATGCTGTATGTTTACTTGTGTGTGACTGTTGAATGTGTATTATGGCGTAAAACGTTCAACGTTGTCCTGTAGGCAAGAGCACCCTTTCGGTCATGATACAATGTAGTTGATATGACAGTCAGACACATGGTCGTGGTAATGCAGATCAACTACACTGACATGCCACACTTCAAAAATGAATTGTAAGCAGTTCCTTTTTTATCGTGGAAAAAAATAGGAGTAAACCCTCCTAAACTCTGGAAAATAGTCACTAAGTGCAGAGAACATGTCATTTTACTTGCTCTGGTCTGTTTTTATCTTACGTAGGTTGCTAAACCATTTATATGTTGGCAGAGAACCTGAAAACCTGTGTTCGCAATTCATGCTTTAATCTTGATTACGTTAAATTCCCAGGCTGTCAGATTAGGATAAATTCCTTGACATATACAGTATATCAAAAACATGCCTTTTAATTCTTGGTTTGGGTTTTTTCAGGCATTATCCAATCGGTTTACTTTTTGACCTTCATGCATCTAACAGTTCTCTTCCATGGAGCATCATTGTCCACTTCAAGGTACTTTGAAATACAGTGTTTTTGAATAGGTGTGTGTGTATTTTATTTCACTAGGGAGTCAAAAATAAAAGTGTAATTTTCCACTGTAAAGGGACAAAGCCAGGTTATGACTAATACTAATGTCAAATCTAAGATCACTGTGATCCTCAGAAGTCACTTTATTAGAATCTCTCTCTCTCTCTAATATATATATATATATATATATATATATATAAAAATCACGAGTATAGCAGTCTGTAGTGATACCTTTTTTTATTGGACTAACGTTACATTTAAAATACAAGCTTTCGAGAGTGATCCTCCCTTTGTCAGGTCTAGAAGCTTACTGATCAGAATAATAGAATTAAACATTGGGACATTCATTGGGCGCACGGTTGGTGTGTTAGATATTGTACATCGCCAAATGGCATGGTCAGAGGGGGGAAAGAAAAAAAGGGGGGGAACGTTTAACCCCTTAGTGACCGGGCAGTTTTACACAAATCCGTCTTTTAGTGACCGCTGCTGTTTTTACGTTTCTGCGCTGTTAGTGTTTAGGTCAAATTTTCCTCTTACTCGTTTATTCAACCCACACATATTATACACCCTTTTTCTCGCCATTAAATGGACTTTCTAGAAATACCATTATTTCCATCATATCGAATAATTTACAACAACAGTGAGTATGAAGAAGACACAGAAAAATAAGAAAGAAAAAAAAAATAAAACAGGAGAGTGAAAACCAAGCCCCAACCAGAATTATGAATATTATGTGATGTTATTATAGTGGGTTAAAAAACCTGAATCTACATTAAGTCCTTGTTTTATACTGTTGAAATATGTGATCATTTTCATTTTATATGTTTTGCGTTCACGGTTGTCTTTAGAATGGCCTTTGAGGATTTTAATTTTGAGGTTTTGGATGGAGTGGCCTGCTAGATTGAAGTGATGTCCCACCGGGGTACAATATGTATTTTCCTGGTGGTTCCTGATGGAGTGTCTGTGCTGGTTCATCCTGAGATTTAGTTTAAGACTGGTTTCACCAATATAGCAGCCCTTATCACACGCCGTGCACTGGATCATATATACCACATTTGCAGACGTGCAAAGGTATGAGCCCTTGATGTTGTGTGTGGCGTTGTTGCGCTGTGCAGTGCTGCTGTCACATATATGTTGGCACAGTTTGCAGCGGGGTTTGATACAGCGTTTGGTCCCATTCTGTATGTCGTCCTGTTCCTGAGTGAGTTTGCTGCGGACCAGTTTTTGCCTCAGGTTTGGGGGTTGCTTGAATGCCAGTAAGGGGGGCTGTGGGAATAAGTTCTTTGAGCGCAGGGTCCTCTGTGACCAGTGGCTGCAGATCTTTGATGATTTTGCGAATTCCCTCTAGAGTTGGGTTGTAGGAAACAACTAGAGGGATCCGTGTGGTGTTTTTCTTTTCTTTTGTAGCGCAACAGCTGTTTGCGCGGTGTTTTCAGGGCCAATTTGATTTTGAGATGTGGTATATATGATCCAGTGCACGGCGTGTCATAAGGGCTGCTATATTGGTGAAACCAGCCTTAAACTAAATCTCAGGATGAACCAGCACAGACACTCCATCAGGAACCGCCCGGAAAATACATATTGTACCCCGGTGGGACATCACTTCACTTCAATCTAGCAGGCCACTCCATCCAAAACCTCAGAATTAAAATCCTCAAAGGCCATTTTAAAGATCACCGGGAACGCAAAACCTATGAAATGAAAATGATTACATATTTCAACAGTATAAAACAAGGGCTTAATGTAGATTTGAGTTTTTTAACCCACTATAATAACGTCACATAATATTCATAATTCTGGTTGGGGCTTGGTTTTCTCTCTACTGTTTTTTTTTTCCTTATTTTTCTGTGTCTTCCTCATACTACATACAAAACAATTAGGAAAGTGCCTTAATAGCCCACAGAATATGTAGAACAATATCGTTCTACATATTCTGTGGGCTATTAACCCCTTCACTGCTGAGCCATTTCACGTCTTAAAAAAACACATTTTTCTTTTTTGTATTATTATTGTTATTATTTTTTTATTTACTTTAAACATGGTCATGTTTGGTATCATTGGAAAGGCCATGCTCTGGCCTTTCTAATGATACCAAACATGACCCTGCTATCTGCTAAAACAGTCGGGAGATATCGGGGTTCAAAGGAACCCCCATCTCCACACCTATCTTTCCTTAGGAGTCAATGAGGACGTTCCCCACACGTCCTCAGCAGTGAAAGGGTTAAGGCGCTTTCCTAATTGTTTTGTATGTAGTATTATTGCAAGGGTTTTTGTAGGCAATTACCTTAAGGATATAGCTGCCATATAGTTCGTAGCTTGTGAGGAACCATTTACCATCCCAGCGCCTCTTTTGTCATTTTGGTTTAGAATCTTCCTCATACTCAGTGTTTTTTTTTTTTGTCCCTTCACTTTCACTTTCCCTTTGAAGTGGACATGATCTTATCACCGTTGTCTTATGTGCCTGAGACACTTAACCCCTTAAGGACCCCTGACGTACCCTGTACGTCCTGTCCACAGGTCTCCCTTAGACCCGCGGACGTACAGGGTACGTCAGCGGCGCCTAATCCCCCTCCCGCCCGATACTCACCTCCCTCGCTGGATCCCTCGGCGATCTGGCAAGGAGGAAGCCTGCCCATGTGATTTACATGGGCAGGCGAGGCTGATGACGTCGCCACGCTGCGTGGAGCCCTCTATCTCCCCAACCATTGAAGCTAGGGAGATGCTGTTTGCACCGCTGAAAAGGGGTCCGGTCTTAACAGTTTCGCCGCCGGATCACGTTTTGCCAAACGCGATTCAAACCTGGAGAGGGGCTGACATCTTGGATGTCAGCCAAGCCTCCAGGTCCCCCCCCACCCACTGACAACCTCACCATATGTGTGAGGATGTCAGTGTGCCAGTTAACCATCTAGCTGCCATGTAGAGATAAGGGGATCCTAAGGATCCCCATATCTCCCGATCCATGGCAGCTAGATGGTCATATTTGACATCATTTGAAAGGTTGACCTTTCCAATGATACCAAACATGACCAGATTTGGTTTTAAATTTTTTTTTTTTAAAAAATAAATAAATAAAAAATAATAAAAAAAAAAATTAAATAAAATAAAAAAATGTTTTTTTTTTAAAAGTTTTTTTTGTCTGGGGGGAGTTTAATTAAATAGGACCTAGGCTGTCATCTAAAAATAATTAGCACAAAATGGTCAGAATGAGCGCAGCGCACATAGGTGAACTGTCTCAGCAGTGAAGGGGTTAAAAAGCAAACGCATGTAAAAATTGGGTATTTCTAGTCTCGGGACAAAATTTTGAACCTATTTAGCCGGGGTCTTTTTGGGTGGTTGTAGATTTTGGGGATTAAATTACGAAAAAGTGTGTTTTTACCATTTTTTCCTCATATTTCATAATTTTTTTTATAGTAAATTATTCGATATGATGGAAATAATGGTATTTCTAGAAAGTCCATTTAATGGCGGGAAAAAGGGTGTATAATATGTGTGGGTTGAATAAACGAGTAAGTGGAAAATTTGACCTAAACACTAACAGCGCAGAAACGTAAAAACAGCAGCGGTCACTAAAAGACGGATTTGTGTAAAACCGCCCGGTCACTAAGGGGTTAAACGTCCCCCCCCTTTTTTTCTTTCCCCCCTCTGACCATGCCTTTTGGCGATGTACAACATCTAACACCCCCAACCGTGCGCCCGATGAATGTCCCAATGTTTAATGCTATTATTCTGATCAGTAGGCTTCTAGACCTGACGAAGGGAGGATCACTCTCGAAAGCTTGTATTTTAAATGCAACGTTAGTCCAATAAAAAAGGTATCACTACAGGCTGCTATACTCGTGAATTTGGCATCTGGACTAACACGGCCTATCTAATCTATATATATATTTATTTGTATTCTACACCAGGGATCTCAAACTCTGGCAACCCAGATGTTTCTGAACTACACCTCCCATTATTCTCTTGCCATTTAGTGCATTCGAATAATTCTGGGAATTGTAGGCAATAAATGTCTGGGAGGTCAGAGACTGAAATCCCTGCTATACACTGAATTTGTATATAGTATAAATGCATAAAGAAAATAAAAAGCTAATTTATGTTACTATGCCTCTACCAGGTTCCACGGGTTCTAATACGCCTGTTTTGGATTTGATTCTCTTTAATAGTACAAGAAAGAATTTTTTTTTAGCTGCGTGATTTTACGTAATGGTATGATTCCCTCCATCTGATATGTCTGTGCAATAGTCATGCTACAGGAAAAAAATACTGTAAGAGAAGCCTATTTATTCTCAAACTCTTTTACTGTATTTAAAACACTTGTCATGGGGGAAAAAACCTCTCTCATATTGGTA
This sequence comes from Leptobrachium leishanense, assembly GCA_009667805.1. Lineage (NCBI taxonomy): Eukaryota > Metazoa > Chordata > Amphibia > Anura > Megophryidae > Leptobrachium > Leptobrachium leishanense. The sequence goes on from CM019066.1 coordinate 281,988,603, forward strand.
CAGCACCCAACCCCCCCTAATAAATAAATAAAAAAAATAAAAAATAAATAAAATAAACTAATGCAATACAGTGTGTGGAATAATTTGCCATCAAGTGGCAAAAGTCTTTTCAGGTCCTAGACTCTTGAGCATTTCATTGAGTGGAAATGAGTGGACTACTACTTCTACTTGACTGCCAGTTGTTCCAATGCATCTAGTACCGGCTGAGTGGAGTAGAGGTAACATCACTGCTCTAGAACTGTGGAGACACAGGTTCGAATCCCAGCAAGAGCACCTCTCCAGTAAGTGTCCTTGGGCAAGACACCTAATGGTTCCTTATCTCCACCCAGGTTAGACTTGAAAACAAGATAAATCTCAATGTAAAAGAAGAAAAAAAGGTGGTAGACACCAACTACCCAATATCAATTTTAATAGGTGTACAGAAAACTAACATAACACCGAACGCATAAAAGACATATAATGAATTAGATAGGTCACGAATTGAAACCACCCAATGAGGGATGGTTACCTCACTAAGGCAATCCTGTTGGTCTGTGCATTCAAATCAAAGTAAAACTGAGTAACACAGTCTAGCTAATGTGGGCTACTGAGTCGACCTCTATACCCATTTAAGGTGGTCCTCCGATGATTATGAATTATTCAATGCTTTTTGATTTGATTGTATGAATGCCTGGCATATTGCTAACTGCCGCTCAGTAGCCCACATTAGCTAGACTGTGTTACTCAGTTTTACTTTGATTTGAATGCACAGACCAACAGGATTGCCTTAGTGAGGTAACCATCCCTCATTGGGTGGTTTCAATTCGTGACCTAATTCATTATATGTTTTTTATGCGTTCGGTGTTATGTTAGTTTTCTGTACACCTATTAAAATTGATATTGGGTAGTTGGTGTCTACCACCTTTTTTTCTTCTTTAATATTGCCGGGTTATGCCCATTGTAGACACTGGTTTTTGATTCTATTCCCCAGTGCTTTTTCTTTTCCTTTCTGTAAATCTCAATGTATCCTCCCTGGTAAAATACTTTCTGCAAAACAAAACAAAAAAAGTCGCCCAAATCTTCTTAAGATCGTCTTATTGTTTTTGAGTTGTATATTTTGCAGTATCTGATAAAAAGACACTTTAGCCACCATGGACATTTAAGGGTCTTATTCATTAAACACCGAAATTGCATGTTTTTCAGTGCACTTTAGCGCTTCCATTACACCGAAAATATATAGCTAATAGGAGTTTAAATCAATAAAAATTTTGTAAAATGTGTCTAAATAATAAGAAAGGCCCTTTAAAAAATAATAAAAAGGTCTGTTACAAAATAGAAAAAAAGTCCTTAAAAAACAAAAATGTCATCTAAAAATTACAAAAAGATCTTTTAAAAAATAAAGGGTTTTGCCTGTTTAAACCTGTCGACACGCCGAAAATCAGGGCATTTCGCAGCAATATCAGTGCCATTCGGCATTCTGTCAATAGAAGACACGATCATCTTCTATTGGACAGTTTCGGTGCTGCCAGATTACGTTGAATTGTACTGTATTTCACTGTCAATTCGCCTGTATTTGGCGAATTGACAGCTTTTTGAATAGACACATTGCCTCGAAATTGCGCCATTGAAATTCACATTTTGTGGCCAATTTGGAGGTTAATGTAAAACCCCTTTAATTGGCGTTAAATAGTGATAATGTGCTGTGTAATCTTCCCCTACGTCATGTCTGTGGCCACTGTAACAGATCTTAAATCCGTTGTCAATGCATCATTTTCTGAAGGTTGGGAACATTAAGAGCTACCAGAGCGGCTCTACATGTGCTCTGATTGTTAGCGGACTGGTGTCAAGCTGCTTTCTGCTGTTCGAAGAGCACCAAAGGAGGCTGCCAAGCTGTAGAGAAGATGGTCAGTTTAACACTTTAGGCAAGAAATTGTGGGTGTGGAGTTAGGTTGAGTTAATAATTGTTATTCTTGATGTATGTAGGGCATTTAAATACATTAAAGGGACACTCGGCACAGTGTGTGCTCTCACTGCTATTTGTGTGGTCACGCCTGCTGGGGCCTCCCTGCTTCTCTTTCTGAGTGTGGGACTGTGAGGGGTGATTCAGGCTTCTGAATGCATGGGGCTTGGTCCCACCCATATCTTGAGCTCAGGATACAGGGCATTGGGACTTTTGGAAACAAGCCCAATGGCTGCCAATACCTTCCTTCATTAAGCCTTCATTAAGCCGATGGATGGGTTGGAGATTGCAGTGGCTCCGCTGTAGACACATGACATGCTGATGCTGGAAGCATGTCACTGCAGGACTTAGAGGGGCGAGAGCTGGGTTAATGTGAATTTTTTATACAAACAAGAGGGTTAAACAGAGAGAGGGAAGTGAGCAGGGGGTCAGGACGCCTCTGATTCTTCTCTTCTGTAGTTTTAACCCTATAGTATCTCTTTAAACCATCAACATTTGCAAACTTCCTTTGGTTAGTTACATTAGTCAATCCATTTTATTAGTCAGAATTTTGCTGATGTACAGATCACTTCATGTTCTAACTACATTTGCATTCTTTGCTGGTTATGGGGAATACGCCTCTATTTTACCATATTGTCCTTGACACAATCACAGTCCTGGCCATTTTATACAAAGGTTTGAATAATTTTTGTTCTTGAAACAAAGTTGTGCACATTGAACCATCCCCTTGTGGTGTCATCTTGGAGCTCTAAAGGTCTTTTGAATTTTGGAGAGCCTCGGATTTTCACATTAGGGATTGATTGTATATCTTGTAAGTTAACTCTGGCCCATTTAATGGGTCTATGCCTTATTGCTTTGAAGGGACATTCTAGTGTTTCTTTAAACTCAAAAACAAACCATGTGTGCCAGTGTTTCCATCCTTAGATTGGACCTTGTACTGTGCCAGCAACCCTAAACCTATGTTTGCACCAATAAGGTGGTGGTGTTATTAACGCATGGTCTAATTGCTAATACTGGGTCAGTGCTCCTCACCCTGGGGTTAATAATCGTCTTGAAGGTTAAGCGCATAGGTTGAAAATCTATACAGGGCCTAAGTGTTAAGAAAGCTGACCTGGTTTTGGACATCAAATGATTATTGGCACTGACCCAATGGTTTGTCCAATCCTGATTGGTTAAGAACACTGATCCATTCCTGGATCTCAAACTTATTGTGAAGATCACTAACCATGTACTGGTCCCAGTTTGAGGTCGAAGACCTTTAACACAAAATATCTTAAATTAGTCTTGCCTGTAAGAACCTACTGGAAGGTTGTCTACCTATAAGGTTACAAATGTGTCTTTAAAAAATTAAAAGTGTAATGTAAAAATAACCCTGAATTTAAGCCATCTCACATACCAATGGCTTTCATTTTGAAATGAAAGCATAAACTGCTGACTAAGAACCATTGTTTTATGCTCGCTGAACCATGAAAGGGAGATAATAAAAACAGACATCAATTGCTTTATTTGTAGTTACAAGTCCTCTCGGAATCTGTCATCCAGGGCATGACATTACATGTTTTTTTGGTCTCTGAAATTACTGAACTAACAGCGATAACATCCAAACCGTTTATCAAAACCACTGCACTTTTAATGCTATACAGGAACGTAGCCTCCCCTTTCAATTTACTAAACTGTGGCTCTAGTTCTGAGTCACAAGTTCCATCACGCTGCACGCACAGGCAATTTTTTTTATGATCTGTTCGCGCTACATCAAGCCTAGAAAGGTTGTGTTTATGGTTACAGAAGATTTTTTTAATAAATAATAAAAATGACTTAATACCATATTTGTTTATGTAATCTTTATAAAATATCCCTTTGAAATCATACATTTGGTTTGGTTATGCACTATAACGGGAGGAGGAGCGGGAGATATGAAATTAAAAATAAATGCATATATATACACTCATTACAAGTTTAAAAGCGAAATGTAAAAAAGTATGTTGTATTATCTTCTAGAGTTATAGGTCCGGATATTACTGGGGGTAAATTATTTATTTGTAAACACAGGTTGAGTACCCCTTATTGGAAATGCTTGGGCCGTAATGTTTTTATATATATATATATATTTTTTTTTTTGCATAAAAGGTTTTATTAATTTTCAAAAACAAAAATGACATAGAATACAAATAAGACATCAGATACATCCAACAGGTCCCCAAATATAGGGGTGAATAAAAGCAATGCAGTAGTTGGAAGTGCCAGAATAAAGACATATTATACAGTAGTACACCCTACAAATTTCAACCTCTAATATGAAAGATCACTTTCCATCCTACCGGATCGGGATACCATTCCATAGAATCAAAAGGCCAAACAGAGGTGGGCTATATGACGGCTCTCAGAGGAAGCTCGCCTGGCAGGGTGAAAAGAGATGGGATAAAGTGTGAAGTAATCCAACTGTCAAAGTTGATATAAAAACAGCCGACTAAGGCTAGGGTCAGACTAACGCATTTTTCACGTTGTCCGTGAAAATGTGCGTTCGAAGAATGGACGTATTTTTTCACGGAATACGCAATAGCGGTCATACTATGCGCAGTTTCATCCGTGATTTTGTACGGATCATCAATAAAACACTTCTTGCATCTGGACGTTATGTTGGCCGGACATTAGCAGCGTCTGATGTCTCCAATTCACGCACACACGCCGCTAGCGGACGCAGCGCACTCTGTACGTCAGTACTAGTGGTTTAACGTTCTCGAAAAAATGCGTTCATTTTCCACTTGCGTTGCGCAGCCGGACTTTTGTGCGACCGTACTTCGTATATTGGCCGTCATTGCCCGGCATCTGCTGCTAGCACGGCCGTGATTAAGTGCGCCAGAACGCGCGTTCGCACTGCCTCAGTCTGACCCTAGCCTAAGCGGTAAGTAAATACAAACAACATAGACACACAACACAAGACAGACAATACACAAAAGACAAAGTAAGTTCAGGGAGGAGAAGAGAAAGAAGAAAGAGGAAAAGAGAAAAAAAAGAGAGAGGAAAAGAAGAAAGAAAGAGAAAAAAGGGGAAGAGAGCACAGAAAAGAAGAAAACCAAACGACCACCAAGGTGCCTACATGGACTCCCGTCTCTATTATCAATAGACGCGATCCATCGACATAGGTCCATAAAAGGGGGTCATATCGTTAAACAGGAGAGGTCGGTTCAGGGGTGCAAATCTCGCCAAGCCACTCCCTACAAAAGGCTGAGGAAATAAATTCAGACCAATAGTACCAAGTGCGGTGAAAGACAATGTCCCAATGGTCTCCAGAGAACAGCAACTGCTCTGCGGACCTAATGATTTCATCTCTGTGCAGTACTTCACGCAAAGGTGGGACAGTGCTGGGTCTCCAAAACTAAGGGGGGATGGACCGTGCGGCCAGTAAAAGACGAGGCAGAATGGACCGCTTAAGTATTTTGTACGAGAGTGAGGATTGACCAAGTAAAAACAATTTGGGGTCTAAGGTCCGGTCAAGACCAGTAAGATGACACGCCAACTTTTGAATAGCCTCCCAGAAGGGGACAATACGTGAGCAAGTCCACCACATATGCAGGTAGGTGCCTCTCATAGAATTACATCTCCTACATACATCTGTAGCAGAAAGACAGAAATGTGCTACCTGTGTGGGAGCTGTGTACCATAAAGAGATCAATTTATATGAGGTCTCACGAAACCTAGAAACTGGAGCACCTGAAGCCACAAAGCAAAAGGTTTTTGACCAGTGTTTCTCCAGGATGACCTCGCCCAGCATGATATCCCAGTGCCCCTCGTATGTTGGTAGATCGGATGAGAAGCCCTGCAGTAAGGCATAAAGCGTGGAAAGGCTCCTAGTAAGTGAGATTCCCATAGCACAGTATTTTGTTCAAACTGAGTCAAAGGTCTCAGAAACCCAGTTCTATCCGATAGTGAGCATAAGAAAGAGCACAGTTGCGCATAGTTGAAGGAGTCTGCAAATGTCGGTGCAGGGGTGTCCGAACCCGCCTCCAACGGTATCCATTAGCCATCCGCGAAATGATGGTGTGCCCTGAGACAGGAGGATGTGGTAAAACGAATGCGTACCTCGGAGCGTACCTCCCCCCAGGAAGTGCCGGATTATGCGACAATGGGAGTAACGGAGAAGGCAAAGGGGAGAGGTCAAACAGAGGCCGAGCCCGAAGCCAGTACCTGAGCGTACATCCCACTGTAGGGGTTTGTTTAGTTGATAAGGGAATATGCCGGGGAAGGAGCCTGGGTAGCGCTTTAAGATTACAGGCCGCAAGTGCCCATTCCAAGTCAAGCCATTTGCGAGAGGAGCCCAGTTCCATCCAGTCCAAGATTCTAGTGAGATGACTAGCATACAAATAAGACCCGAGGTGCGGTAATGCCACACCCCCGAGAGCAATGGGTTTGCACATGGTAGAAAAACGGAGGCGGGGTCGTTTCCCTGCCCAAATAAAATCCAAAAACAAACGTCGCACCTCTAAGTGCCAGCCTCTAGGTATCTGTAGGGGAATGGTCTGTATGAGATAAAGGAGAAGAGGCAGGATGTTCATCTTCAAGACTCCAACCTTACCCAACCATGAAATATATTTTGAAGATCAATCTTTGATATACTGTCGGATGATGGATAATAATGGCAAAAAATTAAGAGATGGGATCTTACTAACATTGGTGTGAAGCCAGATGCCCAGATAACGTAGTTGGTCAGAGCACAATCTAAACCGGAATTGATGTTGCAGGATCGTCCGATCAGATCTAGGGGTCGAGATATTCAAGATTTCAGATTTAGTCATATTAGTTTTAAAGTCCGAAAGAGCCCCATATTTTTCAAGTTCCGACATGACCTCTGGAAGCGAGACCACTGGGTCCGAAAGCATATATTTTTTTATTTCATTTACTTTGTTAATGATGTTCTAGGTTTTTACATTTTTTCCCCCCTTTTTTTTTCTGCTATTTTCTTGTATTTCAAATAAACATAGCATATATTGCAGGAGATTTATTTATGTACATATGGAGTGTCTGCTCCTTCTCCACCGTCCTCTGGATGGTGTATTTTTTATATTACGGGATATCTTGGATTGTATCCAAATTTTAACAAGAAATTCATCTATGTAACATATACACCAGGGGTTGGCAACCTTGCTCCCCACCTCTCCCATGTTTTGGAACTACGTGATGCTTATCCACTTATTAGGTTGGCAGAGACTCATGGGAGATGTAGACCCAAAACGTGTGGGGAACCAAGATTTCTGCCCCTGATATACATCTTCGCACATAGCCTGAAGGCTACCCCATCACATGAGGTCAGGTGTGGAATTTTGTGCACTTTTGGTGTAATTTCGGCTTTCAAAAATTTTTCAAATTTTGTCTAAGGGATTCTGGACATGTGTATGTATTTTGTATTCTATTTTCCCCAACTGTTCCATAATCCTGTTGGTTAGATGTCTCCTTATGTAAAGTTTTATCGATGCAGATCTTTTGTACATCGATTGCTTGCAGCAGGGGTCTACAAATCAGACTCGCAGATTAAGCTCTATGTTTGGGGCTTGTACCTGTTCCTCAGACTGAGGGCTCGTGCAATTACTTATAGCCTTACTAGTTTACTTTTCTCCCCATCCTTGTTTATCAGGTTGCGGCCTTGCAGTACAATGCTCCCTTGAGTCACTGAGCACCAGGGTTGCCATGGAGATAGTAAGGTGTGTTGTTGCAGGTACTACTTTTTGCAGGATCCCGACTGAAAACTGCGTGGAATACATGTAGGCCAGTGCTTTCCAACCTTGTGGCCTCAGGGAGCACTAACAGGCCAGGTTTTAAGGATCACCTTGGGGAAATGCAGACTGAATCCTGCAATCACTGAGGAGCAAATCATATCACCTGTGCCATGCTTCAGATATCTGGCCAATCTGGTAGCATGTCCTGAATACAGGTTTGTGACACACTGTTGTAGGGACTCCATGGATGATACTGTGTGCGGGATGCATCATTCAGTAAAGTAATGATTTGTGATGAGAACAACGTGTGGGCAGAAATACTTAAAAAAATACACTATGACGTTTACTTGATAAATTCCAGTTTAAAGCTGAGGTAGTGCAAGTTGTCCCATTGACTAATCCCAAAAGAAATACTTAGATTATTTCACCAGCTTGCTATAGATGAATAGGCCTCTGGTTTAAGAAGCGTAAATAAATAAGAAATGTAGACCTTCATTTATGCACAAATAGTACAGTGTTTATTGTTACTGTATGTGGGTTTTATGAAGTTCCATATTGTTGCTTTCATTACAAGTGACCTCTGTGGTAGAGCGTTTTTTTTACGTCACGTTTGGAAAGGGTTTACACTTCAGATTTTAAAGGGGGAAATCCCAAGCTGCTAGTTCAAAACAAAACAAAGGGTAACTTTCCCCTTCACAATGCCAGAAATTAATCAGCCGCGTAAAAAGGAACGGATGACGCAAAACTATTGTACCCAGATCTGGAGGCAATCTGTAACGGTGATATTGGACAGCTTGCCTTGTAATCCATCTGTGATATCTGGAATACTCATGGAGAAACATGGATACAAGTTGAACAGCTCTGACTCTATATGATCTTGCAAAGTGGATACTGGCATTTCAACTTCATATTATGTGATAAAGAACCAGGGAATATTGGAGGTAGTGGGGTGACCAATGTAGGGATGCTTAGGTACTCATTAGATTGGCTCCGCCTCATGGAAAATGTAGTTTCAAAGTATCTGCAGGGCCACGGTTGTTAACCTCTGCTTTAGCTTGACAATGGGACAGAATGGTGGAGGGGGTTCGACATCCATCCATCATGACCTTTCCTGCAGCTGTTTCTCGTTTTCAACCTAGAGTGTCCTTTAATACTCACATTCAATCCAGCTTTCGTCAACGCTGTAGCTGACATGTGACCAGGGGTAGACTGGATGGATGCTTAAGCGAGCATCCAGTCTATCCAATGGCTTTCAATGCAGGAGGGCAGGTTGGTGAGAAATGATTGTCACTATTCCATGCAGGGGGAACCCTATGGAGGATCGCTCCTCTGTTGTAGGATCTCGTTGTAGCACTTCGACAGGGAGGCTCTCAGAACGTCTGCAGCACACCCGCTGTAGCACACGCAATTCGTGCGCGTGCTACAGCGTGTGGCTGGCCCTGTCGAAGCATCACAATGCTGCGACGGATGCCGGGAGGCACGTCCGTATAGGCACAAGTAATTATGGATGCAAGTAGTGCGCTTGTCTGACCTCGGCCTTAAACCTGCTCTCTTTCTATATAAATTACAAGATGGGTCAAAGGCCAAACGTTTTATCTTCAAAACATCAATTAGTATTTTTTACATTGGAAAACAAATGGACGCTGTATTCTAATTTTTGGTTTTCTGCTAAGTTGAATCGATGCTAAATGTGGAACCATAACATGTATATTTTAAATATTTATGGAATAATGGCTGAGTTTAGGGTACATCCTATCAAAAATGCAAATTACTTTTAATTTCCTCCTGTAATAGGGTGACATTTTTTCATATGGGAAGTTATGCAAATTAAACTTAAAATAAAATAAATAAAGCTGGCCTGTCAAAAAATGCAAGTGGTACTTCATAGACAAGTTTCTGAAAGTGACTAAATACAACTTTAACTTCAAAGTGTGAAAAAGTTAAATTATTGTTATAGAAAGCATGCATCGATTTGTTGACGCATACAGATAATGCTCTCTGGGGAAAACACTCTTTCAGGAATACCTTTGTACTGATGTTTATGTCTGGCAGTGGACAGCAACCTTGGCCCTCCAAGGGCTCTATTACGCTCTTAGCGTTAAAACGTGGGCGCAAGGGAGGAAAAACAGCACCCGCAGTTTTCCCCCTTGTGCCCGCCTTCTAATGCTGGATTGCAATACAGGGGCAAAAAATGCTGCCTGCATTGTTAGCGAGCGTAAAAAGCCGGGATGCTCTCGGCAGCGCTGAGCGCAGCCGCGAGCATCCACTCGCTGGAGTCCATAGGACTCCATTGAGTTCCTCCCTGCAGGTCACGCGAGGCGAGATCCGGCCGGTCGGCGTAGGGATACACAGGGAAAGACTGGGGGGACTTTTCCCCCAGTCTTTCCCTGCTCCCGCTGGCTGGAGGAGGCAAGCAGAGCCACGGTCCTCGCCGCGGGACAGAGGGTGAGTATGTGCTTGTTTTTATTTTTTAAGGCTGGTGTTAATAGATTCCGTTTCTGCAGAATCCATTAACTCCAAGTCCTGGCTCTGGTTAACTTTGCGCTGACCAGAGCCAGGCGTTCATCAGCGCTGGGACATTGTAATACCAGCGCTGATTAACACTTTGCGCTACCCATGTTAAACATAGGGAGCACAAAGTACAGTAACGCAGCGCTGCGCAAGGTACCAAACGCAAATGGGTTTTTTAACCCGTTTGCGTTTGGATTGTAATATGCGGTAAATACCGTGGCAAACGTTAATGCTCACGCAGGTGAGCGTTAACGTTTGCTTATAGAATGTAATAGTGCCCCAATTGTTTAGGAACTCCATTTTCCATGAGGCTCAGGGAATCTTATGAGTACGTGAGCATCAAGGGAGATGTAGTTGCAAAACATCGGTTGGGGGGCAAGGTTGTTGACCCCTAGTGTATGGAATTAAATTGTTGCAATTCAATATAGAATTACATGTTGTATAACTTGTTTAAACCAATAAAATAAATAAAAATGTTATATATACATTATTTTTTCCCCATCTTGCATGAAGTCCAGTTTGCAGTCAAATTATTCACTTCTGGTTTTTATCTAGTCCTGATAAACCTCCTCTTTAAATAAATATGCCATTTCTTGCAGAATTTTCCTGCAAAAGACCTTCTGCGATGCCAGTCAAAAGATGTAATAGAAGCTCATTTTATGTCAGCCGTGAAGGAAGCAGATGCGTTGAAGCACAAGAGTCAAGTCATCAATGAAATGCAAAAGAAAGACCACAAGCAGTTGTGGATGGGTTTACAGAACGGTAAGCACCTTGACTTGTGTTTTTCGCTATTCCTCTGGATCGTTCATGACCATGTACACCCCATGCTGGTTCCTTCTTGCACTGTATAATAATGCGGTAATCTGATTTTATAATTATCCAGACCCTTGCAAACATGCTGGCTGTGCTTCCTATTGTTTTGGTGGCACTGCTAGGCACTTATATATAACCAAAAAAGGAAAGCGGGAAGTCTGTAAGGACCAGACTTGCCCGAAAATATATGTGAATAATGCTTTATTAATCAAATAAAAAAACAAACCCTAAATACATGCAAACAATAGTGTGCGATAAAAACCATAAATATGATAGACCTGATTCCTCAGAAAATAAAAAGAGATTGAAAAAACTGATAAGAGTATGCAGAGTACATAGATACACATGCACCGTAGCGCTATGTGCCAAAATGAATGAGACCCATAATACACTAAGATACCACCAGTGAGTACACCTATGTATGCTCTCCAATAGACCAGGTCAGTAGGTCATATAAACAATCGTATAGGGCCAGCAATAATGAAGAAAGTACAAATGACTGTAATTCCTGTAAAGCCCTGATACTTATATGATTTCTATTGTATCCCTAACAAGCTTATGTCCTAGAAAGCCATAGGTAGGTAATAGGAGCATGGGTCAAACAGTATGAAACTGCCACCATAGTGTACAGTTAAAAAGAGAAAATAAGCATCCCTAGGATGTGCTCTACGCAAGTTACGCCGTCATAACACGCGGCTTCCTCAAGACCTTCTCTTAGCTCTTGAGTAAGCCATGTGTTATGACGTCGAGCGCATCCTAGGGATTAGGGCTGTGCAATATTGACAAAATAATCATATTGCGATTTCTTGAATGAATATTGCGATTGCGATTTTATTTGCGATTTAGCCAATTGTTTTTGCTTTTTCAAACATGCTACATACATTCTAAATGTATTCAGTATTCAGCACATGCATACTGCCCCAGCACATGGAAATACTGCCCCAGCACATGGAAATACTGCCCCAGCACATGGATGTACTGCCCCAGCACATGGATGTACTGCCCCAGCACATGGATGTACTGCCCCAGCACATGGATGTACTGCCCCAGCACATGGATGTACTGCCCCAGCACATGGATGTACTGCCCCAGCACATGGATTACTGCCCCAGCACATGGATTTACTGCCCCAGCACATGGATTTACTGCCCCAGCACATGGATATACTGCCCCAGCTCATGGATATACTGCCCCAGCTCATGGATATACTGCCCCAGCTCACCTCTGTGCGCCACGTGTTCGGCTCCCTGTTAACTTCCGGCGGCATGGAGCTTGGGCGCTCGCCTGGGGGAACCATGTGACGAGCCGCGAGAACGCGGCTCGCCACGTGGTTCCCCCTGCGAGCGCCCAAAGCACCATGCCGCCGGAAGTTAACAGGGAGCCGAAAATTGCAGCCTTATGCGATTTAGAAATTGCAGGGTCAGAAATCGCGATTCGATTGCGATTGCAATTAATTGCACAGCCCTACTAGGGATGCTTATTTTCTCTTTTTAACAGTACACTATGATGGTAGTCCTACATGCTTATACTGTTTGATCCATGCTCCCTATACCTATAAGTCTATAACAACACAGTCCACATCAATTGAAAAGTGATAGATGAGACATCCTAAGTCATTGTCTTTCGGTGTTAGTGTCCATGTAGCACCTTGAATCATAGTTCAAATGCTTTTCTGCATGGAAACATCAACAATCTCCTTGTTAATAAGAACTGTTGGACATCAGACAGTGTATGAAAACCGTATGAGAGATGATATTGTTAAAGCTTTCAGAAAACTGGCCATAAAATCAGATAAGATGACCTGCTGTAAGAAAGGGAATCTCCTAACACCATCATTTCTGCGTGAACCTTTCTTTTAATGGTTTGTATCTGATTTCCATGGGTTACTGTCAAAATTGACATTTATTATGTTGGAATTATCTTTGGATTGATTATTAATAAGTCTGATGTTAATGTAGGCACTGTTTTTAGTACCTGCTCTTTCCCAGTTTGAGAAGTCTGGAAAAGGGAGACTATTGCAGACCTAAAATTGAAAAATTGGTTAAAATGTATTTTTAGTTGTTCTTATCAAAGCTATATTTCAGTGTAAGTAATGTAAATACTCAGCACAACTTCTAAATACTAATGTTTAGAAAGCGAGTCCTGCAGTCCATTGCAGATGCATTTTATTTTTGTTAACTGGATCATAACATGGTATAATATGTCATGTGGTGTTGTTCATCTGAGGTTATTTTTTTACCTAATTTTAAGTGATTTTTTTTTATTATGTCCTGAGGGAGCACTACCTTTTTTTTAACATAATCATATATTTATTTTCAAGAATCCTGATTGTATAAGACGTATACATGGTACTTTTTCTAAATTCTTTGGTCTATTTATAGTGCATCGTCATATTGCAATATTAAGCAGGCGGGAACACATTGCAGTTGCAAATTCATTAAATATTTAGTTATGAATGACTATAATACTTTAGAAATATAAAATACAATACCACTTCAAGGCTAACGTTTTAAAGAAATTTTCCATAATGATTTCACACTTTTTTGCCTCTGAAGCTATTCTACATTTCCTATTGGCTGTTAATAATACGAAATCATGGGTTGGTTGGTTTCTTTTGTTCTGTCATTACCACGGACAGATACAGTAAACCTCATAAAGGAGACATATATACCTCTTCATAGCACAGCTGCTGCTTTCTATGAGAACACGTAGGGGTTGTTTGACGTACTGCCACTTGCACATGGCGAGTGTATCACCTTCACCCCATATGACCTTTAGAAACATTGCAGTCGATTTACTGAAAATCGATGCATTTAAAGTGGGCCAAATGCAGAGTTCCGAGAAACACGGTACTGCTCGTGAAAGCTTGTGGGCTCCGACTGATATTTGGCTACATCCATCTGCTGATACACAATGATACGGTGACTCAGAAGAAGAGTGACCTCCATCTTTCTGTTGCAATATGACAGATCGCTTGGTCCCAGGTGCAAACAAACATAGGGCTGAAAAGCTTAGTCATCCTTTTCCTTTTAACATATTAAAATATTATTGAGGTGATCTGATTGGAAAGAACGGACCTTTGTTAATAGAATAGGAAATCGTAAAATGTCATATCTTGCGCCAAATGATGTAATATAAGTGAATACTTAATGTACTAGTTTTAAGAACTATCCTTTACTACATCTTATCAAGAACTGTAATACATTGGAGGAATATGTGTCTCATGGAGCAACTTGTTTTAACAGTTTCTTGCCCAAAAACATGCATAGACGTTTTTGCATTGAAATTTTTTTTGCACAAAGATTAGCCTGGTTTTTGGAAGCTGCATTGCTAATAGTCTCAGTATGAGCACTACAAATACTTTTTAGCAACGTGCAACCATTTTTGTTAGTCTATGGTTATCATATTTACTGTAGTTGATATGAGGGTCCTTTCTGCCTTTATGGTAATGATGCAAACCCTATTTGACATTGTGCGAGAGAAGGGATGCCATCTAATGTCTAGAACATTTCATTGCAACAATGTTTCTGTTAAGGTTTTGAATTGCGAATAAGTTAAATGTGCAAATTTTAGCTTTTAGGCTAGGGTCAGACGAGCGCAGTTATCATGTCTGTGTTGCCGCACATTTGTAAGTCCGTGGCAGCATAGCATTCGGACCAATGGAGCCCCACACACGAAGTACGTCCACACAGAAGTGCGGACACATGACGGACACGGCAAACGGACGCAAGTTAGGCAAGATCTTAAAACCGCTAGAACTGACGTGCGGAGTGCGCCACGTCTGCAACGTCCGCATAACTTTGTGTGTGAGTGATGGAACGTGGTCAGACGGACTGCATTTATACGTCCAGCATTTTTGACTGACAAAATGATTTTTCATTTCCCATCTACTTCAGTCAAAAATAACATCAGTCATAAAAACGGACTGTGTGGCCACTACCTTGTCGCCAGTCAGAAAGTACGTCCGTACTGCACAGACGCATAGTCCGTACAAAATGCGCTCGTCTGACCCTAGCCTTAAACATCTCCGAACAACAATACAGTCTGAACATCCTTTATCCCAATGTGTTCCGGATTTGGAATTCTCAACAGATTTCACAATCCGGGAGAATCCAATGTCCGAAAAGGGGAGCTATAATCTTCCTCCTGCTGCAGCAGAAGTGGTACACACACTGGGAAGCTATGCAGTCCTTTATTAGGGGCCTGCTGCACAGAACCAGCATGTCTCTGTGCAGCGTGTCACAGGCTCGGGCTGCACAGTGTCTTCCAGCATGTGCTGTAGCAGGTGGAGCCTCGTTGCTGAGCAGCATGACCCGTCTGGAGCATCAGTGGGTAAGTGTGACAGACCGCCTGGCACACCGACTGTGTGTTTCTGTCAAACTCCAGCTTTCTCTAAGCTGGACCCCAACATCCAGGATTCTCGGCCCAAAACCTCCCTAAAATCATCAGACATGACCAGTGCTTTAGAGTGAAAAGCAAGACTTACTCTTTATTTTAAAACCTACAGCTATGAACAGTTAAGGGTCAACCCCCTCCAGAATAAATCACAGATACTATCAAGAGATCCAGTACCATAACAATGGAAAGGCAGATTCAGAACAATGGACCGTTTACACAGGCAACCTTTTTTCTTAAACTGCCTGCTAGTAGTTCCAGGGAGAAAGGGGTGTTGGGTGGAAGCAGAGCAGGTCTAAACAAAGGATTCAATTACTTACAGGGGGTGTTTGCTATACAGAGAGAGGATAGCTAATACAGAGGTGTATACTATACAGAGACAGGATAGTAATATAGAGGGGATGTACACCGTATATACAGCAAGAGACTCTACAATAAATACATAAGGGAATAATACACAAACACAGTCAACATAAATCCTGGATTCCCTGAGCAATCCATTTGGCAAACCCCAGGTAGCACCTTGGTCCATAGTCAGTAGGAAGGAGGCTAGCCCCCAGGCTCTGCCAACTGCCCCAGAGGCAGCTGAGTCTGTCACAACTGCTATCCCGAATTTTCTAAATTTTAGCATTCTGGATAAAGGGTGCCCTACCTGTAAACACAAATTAATTATGTTTAATCCTACACTTTAAATATGCATCAGACATATTATGCTAGTATTTTCCAATATTAAGTGAGGCATGCATTATTCTGAGATATGTATCAGTGATGTAGATGTGTCCTGTGTGTAGCAATACATGGAACCCAGGCTATAAGTAGAAAAATGTGTAACTTCATTGTAACAAATAAAATCCAGAATGAAAATAGTCTCCAGTTGGGAGTTAAATCAACAAACACAAACGTCTCTGTTAGTACTTTGGTAAACATGCTAAATGGGACAAAATAACAAATCAGAATACCAGTTATTTATACCCCCCCCCCCCATTACTCTGTGTTTATTTCACACTGGCTGACAACTGCATCACACTTTTTCGTGATTATTCCAATGAGAGATTATGATTTTTCCACAGTAATGTGCTTTTATACTTTTATTATACATTTGTTTTGTTGTGGGTTGGTCGACCAGCTCTTCTCTCTGGAATCCTGTCACGTGTTTTTGGTGAATGTGTAAATTTATTACATTTCGTAATAAATCAGGACATCTCTGGTGTTATATATATATCTACATTTTCTTAATACATTAGTGCAAACTGGAAGCATAGGGCACACAGCATGTTGGTATATTTTCAAAGCACATCTTTTATTTTTTTTATTGGGGTCAGCATGTACTGCTCTTGTGCTGGAAACATTTTCTTCAAATCTGCAGAAAGAAACTTACGAAACATCTACTGAAAACTTTCAAAAGCTAATTTGGATCTCTCAGCTATTTGCAAACGAGAAATAAAACAGCTAGTGAAACCAAGAGCATCTCTATTAAGGCATAGTGTACTTTTCAATGTGTGCTATTTGTTTAAGTGCAACGACTCTCAACGTTTAGTGAAACATTGTCTTTTACCACAAAGAAGAAAAGAAAGTACCATTTGCACTAACTGGTACACGGGGTGTTCATTCCATCTGCTGCCTGGTTTGCCTATGAAACCTTGATAGTTTAATTCTGAGCTGAAACAGAGAAACATTTACATTTCATTACTGACAACCCTACTGTTGCTACACAATATTAAATAAAAATATCTGTGTGATCTTAATTACTTATTTTAACGTCTTCTTCTAAGGAGTATATAAATATTTCACATTAATGAGCAAAATAAAAGAAATACATAGCTGACAGGAAATCCCTTTAATTTGCTCACCTGCGTAACACTTGAACTTCATGATCATCGTAAGGTTAGTTAACAAGGAAACAACTGTAGATCTATTGCAATTTTTCTTAAATTTTTTTAATATCTTGAATTCTAAATAATGAGACTTCTTTTAAATTGAGGACATAGGTAGATAAATGGAGGTTTCAACGTCCATAGCTCGTAAATCTCCCTCCAATTGGTTCTCTGGCATATAGCATTGCTGGATTTCAATTTAACAATTTACACAAAATTTATGTAATTGTAGATGACTTTTCTATTTTGAATTAAAAAAAACAATTTTTTGTGTTGTAGAATCACTGTTTGCTGCTATGGTATGTACTAGGCTTGACTTGTTCTTTCTTCTGCACATACTGTAGGGCTATTTTACAAAGTTGGTGCTAACTTAACCAGAGCTGTTGTAAACTTACCAGAGCCATTATAGCCTATTGTGGTTTTCAGTTTACAACAGCTCTGGTTAAGTTAGCAGCAACATTGTAATACTGCCCATAGTGTCTAGGGTTTGCATCCAGTTTCAAAATAGTCATTGGGCTATATTACGTTCATCATGCTAAAACAGGGACGCTAAGGAGAAAAACCTGCATCTGCAAGCTTCTCCTTAGTGTCCCGTTTAGCTTCAAATTATGGGGCAGGTGCTAATCCAGCAGCCTGCCCTGTAATGCTACGCTAAACCTCTGGATTATCAAAGCTTCTGTCAGGCTCGCGCCACGATGGAGCCATGGTGGGGCCTTATGGTTTATTTTCACAAGCTCTGGGGGAGAGCAAATCAGGCAGACACAGGAAGCTGTATAAGTATATTAAGGGCCATATTACATAGTTGGTGCTAACTTAACCAGAGCTGTTGTAAACTTCCCAGAGCCATTATAGCCTATGGAGGTTTTCAGTTTACAACAGCTCTGGTTAAGTTAGCACCAAGTGTATTCCAGAAAGGTAGGCACACAGCAACAGTCTTATACACAATAACAGAGCACTGAAAACAAATAGACAAGTCTCTCTGCACAAAGGTAGTGTCTTGAAGCACCAGGGATAGTGGGCTTTGCAGTGTCCACCAAGTAGGAACCAGGGGCTCTTTGCAAAGTACCTTGAGAGCAGGATGGTGGAGCGATGCTTGAATGCAGATAGCCACAAGCGTGGACACAATACACCAGGGATAGTGGGTAGGCTAGGCAGTGTCCACCGCAGACAGGATCCACAGGCCTGGAACCAGGAGCTCTTCGCAAAAGGACTTGATGAAATGCAGGCAGATGAAGCAGGAACACTTGTAGACAATATCGATAACAGTACAGAGGATAATAGGGAATACAGGCAGACTCAGGGAGAGGCAGCTCACAGATCCTCACAGTAAGCAGGATGGGGAATACAATGAGAGAGCATTGGAGGGAAGGGTGTGTCCAGGTTATATGCACAACCACTCAGGAATGGGCACAGGAATTAACCCCTGAGAGGAATGCAGGTATGGAGCAACAGCAAGCTTTGTGGATACAGGCAGGCTCCTGGAGCTGGCATGACAGCTTTGCTAAGCGCCGCCGTGAGCATCCCCTCCATGGAAGCCATAGGACTCCATTGAGGCTTAGACTGCCGGTCACATGACCTGCAGGATCTCGCCTCTCGCGAGATCCAGCAGGTCGGCAGAGTGATCGCAAAGGGAGACTGGAGACTTTTCCCCCAGTTTTTCTCTGCTCTCGGCGGCCAGAAGAAGCGGATAGCCGCCTTTCTCCACTCGGAATGAGAGGGGAGTATTTGATTTTTTTAGCTGGTGCTGACTGATTCTGCAGAATCGGTATCATATCAGCAACAGGTCCTGGTTGTGGGTAACTTTGAGTTAACCACAGCGGTGAGTAATTAGCGTTAGGACTTTGTAATTCTAACGCTAATTAACACTTTGCGTTCCAAAATTAAACATAGGGAGTGCAAAGTACAGTAAGCTCGCGCTGAAAAGGGCAAGATCCGAATCGCTAATGTTTTTTTTTAACACGTTAGCGTTCAGATTGTAATATGGTCGGCCCGTGCTAGGGCAACCAAAGCTAACGTTATCGCTCACACAGCTGAGCGCTAATGTAGCGTTAACTATGTAATATGGTCCATTATGTTTTTTAATTTAACTTTAATCCGTTATATTAACCCCTTAAGGGCCGCTGACGTACCCTGTACGTCTTGTCCTCGGGTCTCCCTTAGACCCGCGGACGTACAGGGTACGTCAGCGGGGCCTAATCCCCCTCCCGCCCGATACTCACCTCCCTCGCTGGATCGGAGCCCTCTATCTCCCCAACCATTGAAGCTAGGGAGATGCCGTTTGCACCGCTGGAGAGGGGAGAGCCGTTTCGCCGCCGGATCACGTTGCGGCGCCAATTGGTGCCAAAACGCGATTCAAACCTGGAGGGGGGCTGACATCTTGGATGTCAGCCAAGCCTTCAGGTCCCCCCCCACCCACTGACAACCTCACCATATGTGTGAGGATGTCAGTGGGCCAGTTAACCCTCTAGCTGCCATGTAGAGATAAGGGGATCCTAAGGATCCCTTTATCTCCCGATCCATGGCAGCTAGATGGTCATATTTGCCATCATTTGAAAGGCCTGATTATGGCCTTTCAAATGATACGAAACATGACCAGGTTTGGTTTTAAAAACAAATTTTAAAAAAAAATTAAATAAAATAAAAAAATGTTTTTTTTTAAAAGTTTTTTTGTCTGGGGGGGTTTAATTAAATAGGACCTAGGCTGCCATCTAAAAATAATTAGCACAAAATGGTCAGAATGAGCGCAGCGCACATAGGTGAACTGTCTCAGCAGTGAAGGGGTTAAAAAGCAAACGCATGTAAAAATTGGGTATTTCTAGTCTCGGGACAAAATTTTGAACCTATTTAGCCGGGGTCGTTTTGGGTGGTTGTAGATTTTGGGGATTAAATTACAAAAAAGTGTGTTTTTACCATTTTTTTTTCCTCATATTTCATATTTTTTTTTTATAGTAAATTATTCGATATGATGGAAATAATGGTATTTCTAGAAAGTCCATTTAATGGCGGGGAAAAAGGGTGTATAATATGTGTGGGTTGAATAAACGAGTAAGAGGAAAATTTGACCTAAACACTAACAGCGCAGAAACGTAAAAACAGCAGCGGTCACTAAAAGACGGATTTGTGTAAAACCGCCCGGTCACTAAGGGGTTAATAAATATAGTTGATATATTAATGAGCTTAAAAATAAGGGTCCATATCATGCTGGACTACTGCATTAATGTACGCCTGTCATGTTGGGGGCATTTGTTGGGGAATAATTTCCTATGTAGGTGTTAGCAAAAAAAACAAAACAAACCACAGCAAAAATACTAGCACATATATTGCACATTAAACGTTTGCTGTCTCTCACCGTGGCATGCCGCCAGGTTGAGTGACAGTTGTGAGCAGAAGAGCCATCCTACAGGACGGCACTAACTTTTCCACTCTGAATACAGACCCATCGGTTGACATGTCGGAGCACCAAGGTCACCGCTGAGGTCCAAACATGCAGTGCTGGGCAATGGCCCTTGGTAAGTTGCATCCATGCAGGTTAACGATAGAGCTCCAGCCTGGTGCAGGAGTGGATTGAGTAAAGGCAGCGATATCTCATTAGGTGATGGAATATCACAATAATCTAATGTTATATCCACCCCGATGTGATATCGTAGACAAAATGCACCTGACTGGTACAGGTGCACGTTAAGGCTTGCCCTGTGTTCATTCAACTACTCAGCAGGCTGTTCAGTTCCTGCTAATTGGGGAAACACCCATAATCAGGCCTTGACCAGCTGTCAATCAGACTGGGAAAATGGCAGCGGGGTCATTCTGGACATTGGCTGCAATGTGACTGAGATGAATAGATCTCCCCAGCTGGCCCATGTGAGTCTGGGACTATTTGCTTGCAATGGTCCCTTCCCCTGCTGCATTCACATCTGGTGACAGAGAAACTTTGAAAGGTAATAAAATATCGGTCTATCAATAAAGGTCAGCAAAAATGATGATCTATGAAAAGAAAAAACAAGAGTGATTCCCTTTCAAATGAGCAGGACTTGATCTGCCCACAACAGGTTCACTTTAAAAAAAATGTTTAAAGCTTACATTAAAGGGCCACTAGCACAAAAAAGTAAAATGTCATTGTTTTATTCATTTTATCTTGCTGATATCTTACATACATAGTTACATAGGCTGAAAAAAGACATGCGTCCATCAGGTTCAGCCTTTCACACCTCACCTACTGCTGTTGATACAAAAGAAGGCAAAAAACCTAGTCTGAAGCGTTCGCCAATATGCAACATACTGGGAAAAAAATTCCTTCTTGGCCCCAGAATGGCAGTCAGATTTCTCCTTGGATCAAGCAGCTTTTACCCACATATTAAATAGTATAACCCTTAATATTCTGTGTCTGCAGGAAGCCATCCAGTCATTGTTTAAAAGTCTGTACAGTCTCTGACCCAACCACCTCAACAGGCAGAGAATTCCACAGCTTTTTTGTTCTCACTGTAAAATAACCCTTCCTATGCTTTAGACTGAATTTCCTTTCGTCCAGTCTAAACGGGTGACCCTGTGTCCTATGTATAGTCCTGTTAACCCCTTCCCGACCGCGGACGTACCATGTACATCACAGCTGCGGGTCTCCTTTAGACCCGTGGACGTACATGGTACGTCTGGGTCTCCTAATATGTATGATTAAAACCTTCAGGTCGAAACGTCACATGTTTTGTCCATGAGGTTTGCTGCACCCGAATAAATTTCTACGTTTCTCACTTGAAGATCCCACTTCTTTTGCTTCATTCATTCAAGGGATTTGCGGCGTCCTTTCAGTGGTGATCTCGTGAGTATCTTCGCCTGGGCTCCCTTCCGGTGGAGATCGCGGCACTCGCCCTGTGTGGGTCTCCTAACTGTCCTCCCTCCCTCCCGATACTCACCTCCTTCACTGGGCTTCCTGGGCGTTCTGGCAGACATGGAGTCTGCCCCGCCTTTTGAGGGGGCCTGGCAGTCACGCCCCCCGGTCCCTGCAATGGAAAAAGGTATACAATAAGAAGAAGGTAGAGGGTAATCCTACAAGTACATGGCTAAAAAATAAAAATGTACACTTTTTTATGCATGTACTTATGACTGCACATATTGCTCCTCATGAAGTCTTTTGACGAAACGCGTCGAGCGTGAGCAGTCTTATCTTTATTTTTATTAATAAAATCCTTTGACTGGAGAAACTTTGGTCTTGGCTGATTGTTCCTGAAGTGCACCGGCTGTGGAGGAAATCATACCCCAGGTCCTAGGCATCCATGGAATGGTGATAACGATCTTGTTTTTTGATGTGCGTGAATTGATTCAAATACTATTTGTTCATTTAACATGCACCTCTAAGTGATTTTAATTCATTGTAGGATTACTCTCTACCTCCTTCTTATTGTATACTGCTTACGGGTTACCGGGAGCGAGCAGAGGGAAGATCCTATCTTCATTAATAAGTTAAGAGATTCAGTGTGTGTTTTTTTCTTTGCAATGGAAAAAGGTTGAAGGGGAGGGGGGGCTATTTTGGAGCCATCTATCTCCCCAACTGTTCCACCTAGAACCTCACAAATTGTACCGCTGGAAAGGGAAGAGTCTCCCCTTTTTAGCGGGGTGCTTATTTAACCTTTTCACTGCTGGATATTGATTCGTGACAATCGGCGCCGCATCACGATTCAAACCCGGAGGTAGCTGAGACTTTGGATGTCAGCCAAGCCTCCGGGTCACCCCCCACTTGCTGACATCTTTACCATATGTGAGTCGACCAGTTAACCCCCTAGCTCCTGATCCTTTCCAATGATACCAAACATGACCAGGTTTGTTGTAAAAAAAAAAAAAAAATTGTGTGGGGGTTTACTAAAATAGGACCTAGGCTGGCATTTAAAAATGATGAGCATAAAATGGTTAAAATGAGCACAGTGCACAGAGGTGAAATGGCTCAGCAGTGAAGGGGTTAAAAAGCAAAACCTGCATGGAACGTCCTGCGGCGGGAAGGGGTTAAGAAAATATTTTACTCTATATAGGGCTGCAACTAATGATTATTTTCATAATCGATTAGTTGACGGATTATTTTTTCAATTAATCGATTTAAAAGTAAAACATATGCAAATTGCATATATTTCGCTTACAAGGTACATGAGCACCTGGTCACAGTGATGGATAGATGTTCCATGGCAGCTTAAATTTATATCTGCTTTCAATCCCAAACAAACGCTTCTGCAAACGCTCAGACATGATGATGTCCGCACAAAATCAGTGTTAGAAGGAGGGATACTCCGCGCAGCCTGACCATTTTAGGTTATTAGAGTGTCCCTTTACAATAATTTCATGAACAAACTGAACGAGAGGAGGGTCTGGAGATGAAAGGGAGTGAGTTTGGGCAAGGGACTTAACCCAAGTGTGAGATGGAGTGGGTTTGGGCAAAAGACCAGACCTGAGTTTGGGAGGCAGTTTGTGGGAAGTGACCAAAAGGGCGAGAATGGCAGCTACCGACCAAAGAGGGGGTGGCAGGCAGGTTGAGGTGGTGGCACAGGGCAAAGCAGAATCTGAGGTTATAACTTTTAACTCCGTCTGATTCTAATTGATTTATGCACAGCATACACTGTTTAATCAACAGCCGATTAATTGATATGAAAATAGTTGTCAACTATTCTCATTATCGATTAGTTGTCGATTATTCGATTAGTTGTTTCAGCCCTAACTCTATATGTGTCACTGGGTGCATCCATTTAGTGATCTTTTGTGTTGTAAACTGTCCCCCGTTGGATCTTTACATCACTTGCTCCTCACTTCGGTGGCTTTGGCCTTAGAATGGACTCTAGGGGTGGCTCACTGACTCAAATCATTGCATTGTGTGGGATGTTTTCCAAGGTCATCACCAGGGCTTAGTCTTTTAAGCTCCCTGTCTTGTCTCGTTCAGCTGCCATCTCTTATCTTGAGTAGCTTGGAGAATACAATACACCACCTGCTGCCTTATCTAAACATTCCCACCTCCACTTTGTTAACTGTTAAATACTGTATAAAATCAAGTACACATACAGAGTAAAACGTTTGCACAGATTTTGTTAACCGTTGTATAATGGGAAAAATCCACAAAATGGAAACCGGCGATAGACTAAATTAAATTTTCCTTTTTAGATGCATTTATTTCAAACAAAGCTAAACCGCAGCATGTGTTTTATAAAGTGGTTTGGTTTGTAATGCATAACTAATCTTGTTACAGCTTATGTAAGTGATAGTCTGCCTTTTAGGGATAGACCGTTATCTGTTTTGCCAATTATCGGTAGCCGTTACCCCCCAAATTACTGATGTGGGTATCGGCTTTTTATTTGCCCATGTTGCCGATAATTGGACAAGTTGGCTTACTGCAGCTGCGATATGCAAGGGCTGACATAACATTGCCGATCGCCATATCAGCTGTCGGACAGAAAGGCTGCCGATAATCGGTATCGGCCCTGAAAAAATAACATCGGTCAATCCCTATTCCCTTTAATTCCACTGCACCTTGCTGATCTAGCCAACTTGATACTGCCAAGAATTCCTAATCATATCCAATCACATGCTTTTCACAGAAAAACACTGAGGACATACAGAGTTCTATACACAAGAACACGCATTTATACATACACAATAGTACACAAGTTTACAGACTCCTCACAAATCTGTCATAAGCATACATTGCATGTGTCACTGCACCTTGTTTTCTTAACTTACAGAACTCTTTCATGCAGCTTTTCCTTCTGTTTACAGTTCTTGCCTGTCCTTCATTCTGTTTTCAAAGAAAGTGTTTACTTTAGGCTTTAGGTCTTATTTTTTTTCCAGCTAATTTACTAGATCTTCAATACATTGAAATTTCCTCTAGTGATTTTTAGCTTGAAGAATTGCAGGTTTGCATTATTTTCTTTTTGTGAGTTTGCATTTTGATATGTACGCAGGTAAGAAAACATGGTTGAACTTGCAGTAATGTGTTCTTTTTTCCCTAACCAGTGTGGTCTGCTTAAAACATAAAACAGACAGGAAATCATTCTATGACTGTCTCTCGCTGCTGATTTCACTCATTAATGTTGTGAGTGAAAGCAGTTTACTTAACTCAGCAAATAGTCTTCTAACAGGAGACGTGCGCTGATGGCTGTCAGCATGTCTGTAAACATGCAATATAAATGTTATTTTAAGGGCACTGCTTATGAACAATGGAGAAATGGACAGAAAGAAGAAGCATTAAAAAGGGCTGATCATGAGGCAACATGATAAAGGACAATCTAGGCAGGATTTGACCCCTCTCTCTCATGCGACTACTGCATTTTAAAATGTATATGTTTGAAAGGTCCCTAGTGTTTGCTGTTACAATAAGTTTGTTGAGAGAAATGAGCTTAAAAGAACACCCTACTGAAAAGTACGGTGTCCTTTTTTGCCCTGATAGCCTCTGCCCAATTATTTTTTATTTATTTTTCTTATTTTGGGGTGTTTTTACTCACCTTTTGTCCCTCGTCGCACACGGCTCCACCTCTTTGGCTCAGGGCCTCCAAAACCCGGATGTCCTTGAGGCTTTTCTGCACAATTTGTGCTCCCTCGCATAGCGTAGGAAACACAAATTGTGCACCTCAACGGGACTTCGAACTGTATGTATGCAAGTTCCGTAACGCCTACACGGAAAGATGGATAGAAGCTGCATGCATGCGCAGCTCAGATCTATCGCTGTCTCTCTGAGACTGATCACGGACGTGAATTGGTCTCAGAGATAGTGACATCGGCATGCTATGTGCCTGCTGATGTCACTAGTAACCGCTGGTAAAGATTAATTGGTGGAGCAAACTTCACCCAAATTTTCTACCAGTACGACTGGGCTGGGGGGGGGGGGTCACACCTCACGTCCTGACTACTTCAAAAATATAAAGTGGTGCGGATGTGTAGAGTGTTCCTTTAAAATGTGATTTTGTTCCTGAGATATGTTGTACAGCTCTGCCAGCTGTTAAATTTATGAAAAGTGATACAATAAACTGTAACCTAGTTTCATACAATTCACAGCTGTCTCTTATCGGCTTGTCAGTAGTTCCAGTCATGTTTTTTTCATAGAATGAGGCTATTGAAGTAACATACCTAATAAAGTAAACATATATTACAAAACAATTTGCATAAAAATACCTTTAAACAAGGACACACAATCATTTACCCATATGTCTGAACACACACACGCTCGTATCCACCCATACATCTGCACACATACACTCACATTCACCCATGCATCTGCACATTCAAACACAAATAGTTCACAGTCTCCCTCAGCGAATCACTTGGTGGGACTGCATGATCTCGCAAGATTGAGATCTCACAGGGCTCGCAGCCCACCAGCACAAACATCCATGGACTCCTATGGATTCCAGGAGATGATACTCGCAGTGACGCGATAGCGCTGCAGCGAGTGTGCAGGAGGTTAGCTCTGCATTACGGGGCAGGCTGCTGAATCAGCGCCTGCCCCGTAATATGGTGCTAAAACGGGGGGTGCTAAGGGGAAAGCGTCCCCGTTTTAGTGCTGTGCCGAGTTCGTAATAGGAGCTGTATGTTTTGTGTATATATATAATAGAAAGCAGGGGGGACCAGGCACTCAATTCCTATACAATGTTGGGGGGCCCACGGGGATTGCTGATGCCCGGGTGCTGAGCTCCCTTGTAGAGTAAATATAGAAAAATAGAGGACGGTGGGAGGCACTCCGGGACTGAGTAAAAATAGTAGTTTATTTTTTACATGAGTAAAAATCCAACGTTTCGGCCCAGAAATAACGGGCCTTTTTCAAGGTGTATGAATGGCATATATATATATATATGTAACAGTGGGAATGATTCAACTCATCCTAACCAAGCAATACGGTGGTGGTGGGGGTGCTTTGAAGACAAAACATACAGAAAAGAGCGCTCCATATCTTTAAAATGGAAGGATCCTTAAAATGTAACAAGGTGGTAGGTCCCTGGTTGGGAATGAAATGTTGAAACAAACCGTATGTTGTACACCTAGTATTGTGCTTTCTTACTATGCACTAAGGTCGGGGTCAGACAAATGTCTTTGAGAGCAGAAGGATTGTCTGTGAGCGTGGACGTTCTTCCACTCGACGCCCATCTGGCCACCTCGCTGAGCCTAGTTAGTACGCTCAGCACTGCACGGCTCAATTCCCCCTATGGAGGATTGTGCTTTGTAGCCCCATCAACGCGCGTCTAGCATTTAGACGGGGAGGCTTTCTGCATGTCCACTTGTAGTGCGCGCAATTGACCGGCCCCGTCGAAACTGCACAACGCTGCGACGGACGCCGGGAGGTACGTCAGTACAGGTGCACCTAGTGCTCGTCTGACCCCGGCCTAAACCTTTGCAGGTGAAATAAATGCTTTACCTGCCCTCTGAGTGCACCTTTCTCACTCGGATTTATTGCAACAGATGGGTTTCGCACCAGGGCATCTGATCTGCAATGCACATTTTGTTTTTACTGTTTTTGGTTATACAGTTAGTGTGGTGTGCCACGATGTATGCTTTTCTTTGTTCACTATAGCACAGTAGCTCTTTTTATTTTTGTCTGAGTTTTTTCAACCGCCAGTATTAGTGATGTGAACATATTTTTACCCATCCCTAACTGTTGGCTAATGATTTGAAGTATGTGTTCCAGTAAGATAATGCACCAGAATGGACATGTTTGAGCACAGAACATCTTTGGAAAACCTATTAATACAATGTATCTGCTGATTATAGCAACTTTGCCTTGGCACTTTCTCAGCAGTGAAACTAGAAACATAATTTCACCCTTCACACATTTGGAGCTGTATAGTGGTATTGTTTTCCTATGCTGGGATCAATTCTACATGCAGAAAGTTTGGTCTCCCTTAATATACACATAGAGCTGCCCCAAAATGTAACGCTAGAAGACATAAATATGTAGAGAGACATCATGGATTTCTTAAATTATATAATGTAATCTTAATGCCACAATAGTAGGGCTGCAACTGACGGTTATTCTCTTAGTCGATTAGCCATTTACTTTTTAGATTAATCAATTGATTGGATATAAAAAAATTATTCTGTTTATACAAACAAAATAAGGTCTATTCACCAAACCCAGAAATTGAGTTCAGTTTCTGTGCTCTTCATTTTGGCTCAGTTCGCGATTCCATTCAATCGAAAATGCTGTGCAATAGTAAGTCTCCTCCCTAATAGGAGGTTAAGGCTGGGGTCAGACTAGCGCATTTTTAACGTGCGTTTAAGCGCACTTAATCACGGCCGCAGTAGCAGAAAATGACGCGCAATGACGGCCAATATACGAAGTACGGCCGCATGAAAGTCCGGAAAATGAACAAGTGGAAAATGAACGCATTTTTTCGAGAACGCAGAACCGCTAGTACTGACGTTCAGAGTTCGCTGCGGCGGCATTGCGGCTTCTATGCGTGATTAGGAGACGTCAGACGCTGCTCATGTCTGGCCAACATAACATCCAGACACCCAAAGTTTCCTGGTTTGGATCCATAACAAATCACGCACGAAAATGCGCATCGTATGACCGTTTTCACGCATTCCGTGAAAAAATACGTCAATGCGTTCGGACGCACTTTTTGATGGTCGATGCAAATAATGCGTTCATTTGACCCTAGCCTTAATCAAAAAAAAGAGGAGTAAAAATGTGTCTAAATAATAAAAAGGTCCTTTAAAACATAATAAAATGGTCTGTTAAAAAAATGTCTTTTAAAATAAAAACCAAAAATGTATTTTAAAACTATAAAAAGTACAAAAAGTTTTTTTGTGAAAAGTAAAAATAATGGTCTTTAAATTTAATTTAATTTTTTACATTAAAACCTATTGGATTCACATGTTTTAACTGACGTACAGTGGGCAGCACCTCAGCGTCTGTGCTATACCACTGCTACTGTTGTAAACTAAATAAAAACAATCTGCTTATGCCTGAACTAACCCTAGAACTAGATCATACTGAGTAAAACAGCCGTCTGAGGTTAAAGTTTAACTCATTCGGCCTCTAAACAGTGTGTGTTGTACACAAACCGAATAATTGATAATAAGAATAGTTATAGTTAGCCCTACGTTCTGGGACAAGTTGCTCAGCGCCTGCCCTGGAATACCAGGCAGGCGCAGATTTTCTCCATTAGCGTCCCCATGTTAGCGTTAAGGATGGAATAGGGCCCTTTGTCAGGTGTTCAGAACCCAGTTGTTACTTCTGTTTTTATTTAGTACTGTCTTTAACGAATGCGCTACTGAGCCATTTCACCCCTGTGTGCCGAGCTGATATTGATCCCATTTTGTGCTCATTATGTTTAAACGTGGTTTGAACTCATGTTTTATTTTAGGACCCAAGCTAATTATATATCCTTGTTTCAGCAGATTCAAAATGTATCTTTACTATGTGTATATGTTACGGTTAAAGCCCGAAGAGTGGTTAATCTTAAAATTACCTGGGTAATCCTGTCAATACCCCAAACCACTGAGTAAAGCTGCAAAAAAAAATGAAAAATTCGGACTTTACCTGGGTAATTTTAGGACTAACCAACTGCCCTTGGGTAACCGTCTGGAAGAGCTAAAAAAATTTGCACTTTACCCGGATGATCTGCAAACTATCCAACCCCGTTTAGTTAAAATTTTATTTTGTTATCGTTCAAAGTCTGAAGCGTCACCCGAGTAATCTGAGAACTATACACCGCTTCACTTGGGTAATGTGCAGAGCATCCAACCCCGATGGGGAAAAAGGAGTTTTGCTATTATCTATGGATATTATCAACGAAAAATGGCAAAAGACAAACATTAAAATCTATTAAGGATATAATGCATATACAGAGTAACAGGATTTGTTTCTTATATGAATGTTAAAAAGTTCCATGATCTTTATTAGGTGTCATTTGTGCTTATATATCATTTATAAAACATAATAACCATTAGGTTACTCATTATATAACATCTTTATCTTCATAAATTAATTTTCAGTCAATTAACCGTCATGTTACTCTGTGCGTTATTTAGTGTGGTTTGTGACTGTGGATACAATTTGGTTAAAAATAACAAAAAACACAATTTTGTTATCAGTCAGATAACAGTTTGCAGCTTTATCCGGGTAATCCTCAGAATTCAGTCAACTGTAACCTGCTGAAAACCAAAGAAAAGTGGAGTACCCAGAGGCGTTTGAATACTTTGCAGTTTACCCGGGTTAAAGTCTGATGTTTCATTGCACATCGCGCTTTATCCAACAACACTAGGGTAATATGCGTTTTACCCGGGTAAAGCACAGCGGAGAACCCAGAGGCCCCTGGATACTTTGCAGATTACCCGGGTAAAGTCCGAAATTTCATTTCACTTCGGACTTTTGCTAATGACGCCTGGGTAATGCCAGGATTACCCGGATAAAACTAAAATTAACCGCACTTCAGACTTTAACCTCTCTAGCGGTAATCCCGAGTGTGACTCGGGGTTAAATTTCACTACCGCGATCGGCAACCCCGAGCCACACTCGGGCTGTATACTCACCGCATCCAGCGCTCCGACACCGTCTCTGCAGTCACCTCTGTGTGATTGCGGCGTTGGCATGTGACTTGCTTCCTGGTTCCGCTCCTTGTGAGCCACGCGACACAAAGGGTGGGACCAGGCGGCAAATTTGAAAACTGAAAAAAAAGTAAAAATTAGAAAGTATAAAATCCTGACAGGTGCAATGCATTCGACAACCCCCTGGCATACCTGCGCTTGTTCCTGACCGATGCGGTCATAGAAAAAATTGTAACCGAGACAAACCGGTACCAGGAGCAACAGTCTGTTACTCTGCCGCAGAAGTGGTCACGTAGCAGAAAGTGGGAACCAGTGACCAAGGATGAGATCTGGAAATTCCTGGCCCTGATAATTCTCCAGGGAGTCATCGCTAAACCGATGCAGAAGTGGTACTGGACAACCAATATGTTGCTTGCAACGCCTTTCTTTGGCACGGTGATGCCCGAGTACCGGTTCACGCTCGTTATGAAGTACCTGCACTTCGTGAACATCCTTCCCCTAAACTGCCTAAAATTTAGGACGTGTATGAAATGATCGTCACAAATTTCCAGCAGACCTATGTGCCAGAGAGGGACATCAGTATAGATGAAAGTCTAATGGCATACAAGGGACGGCTGAACTGGGTACAGTATATCGCATCTAAGAGGGCACGATTTGGCGTCAAATCCTATATGCTATGTGAATCCTCATCCGGCTACATCTGGAACTCAGTTATGTACACGGGCAAAGGGACGAAATTCGCCGCCAAATACAGCAAGTATGGATTGGCAACATCCTCCGTGATGTCACTCATTGAGCCATTGCTGGATGAAGGCTATTGTGTGACAACGGACAATTTCTACACGTCCTCTGAACTCTGAGTGTCTCCTGCAGCACAAGACAGACGCATATGGGACCGTCCGACCTAACCGGCGCGACATGCCACCAATCTTCAGAAGTAAAAAGCTGAAGACTGGAGACATGGTTGCCTGGCAGAAAGGCAAAATGCTGGCACTGCGTTGGCGTGACAAGAAGGATGTTTGCCTGATGAGCACTGTCCATGACAACTCCACTGTCCTGGTACATACGAGAGGTGGCAAAGACCTTATGAAGCCGCAGGTAGTGGTGGATTACAATTCCACCATGGGCGGTGTTGACCGAGCTGATCAAGCAATGACATTTTACCCTGCGATGCATAAACAGCAGAAGAAGTATTACAAGAAGATATTCAGGCATCTTCTTGAACAGTGCCTGTGGAATGCCTACATTCTGCAGAAAAAGGCAAGTGACCAGACCCTCCTTCATGCGGACTACATTTGGAAGGTTGCTGAATGTATTTTTCTGCGCCATCATACACCGGTGGCTGGCAGTAGACCTGGACGCCATGCTGTTGGCGTTGTCAACCCTGAACGCCTGACTGGTCGTCACTTCGTCGACCACATCCCACCAACAGAGAGGAAGTCTACTAGGATGTGTGTGGTGTGTTGCTCCAAGCGGGATGACAAGGGCAAGAAAATCCAAAAGGAAACCAGGTTCCATTGTCCTGATTGTGACGTTGGACTTTGTGCAGTCCCATGTTTCAAGATATATACCAAGGACGTGTACTGAGGCAATATGCTGTCACTAATATTGCAAACATCTTTTCTGAAAGATTTCAGTGGTTTTGGTTTGATTATTTTATTGAATATTATTTATTTCCATTATTTTGGATAATTATTTGTGGGATAATAAATTATTATTTCGTGTTTCAAACTTTATCTGACTCAGTGTGTTTACATGACCCTTGTTTGTATGTATTTCAGTGAATTATTCCTATGGATTACAGGCCTACTATATAAAACAACACATTTCCTTCCCAAAAAAATTGAAACCCTTTTTGACACAAAATTTTGAAAAAAATCAGACCGCCAGGGAGGTTAACCGTAACATATATACAGTTGCAAGAAAAAGTATGTGAACCCTTTGGGATTACGTGGAGTTTTGCATGAATTGGTCATAAAATGTGCTCTGATCTTCATCTAAGTCACAACAATTTGAAAAACACAGTCTGCTTGAAATAATACAACACAAACATTATCAGGGTTATTCAGAGAGCGTGAAAAGCAGGAGAATGACTGGAGAATGAAGAATTCTAGGTCAAATTAGCCGATTTGGAAAGTGAGATGAAAGGGAGAATTTTTCTGGTTTGGCTATTTTGACCTAGAATTTTTCATTCTCCAGTCATTCTCCAGTCATTCTCCTGCTTTTCACGCTCTCTGAATAACCCTGTATATGTTTTCATGTTTTTATTGAACAGAACATGTAAACAATCACAGTGCAGGGTGGAAAAAGTACGTGAACCCCTAGCCTAATGACTTCTCCAAGAGCTAATTGGAGCCAGGAGTGAGCCAACCTTGAGTCCAATCAGTGTGATATTATTGGATGTGTTGCTGAAAGCTGTCCTGCCCTCTAAAAACACACACCAGTTTTGGGTTTACTGGTTTCAAGAAGCACTGCCTGATGTGAACCATGCCTCGCAGAAAAGAGCTCTCAGAAGACCTACGATCAAGAATTGTTGACTTGCATGAAGCTGGTAAGGGTTACAAAAGTATCTCCAAAAGCCTTGATGTTCATGTGTCCACGGTAAGACAGACTGTCTACAAATGGAGAAAGTTCAGCACTGTTGCTACTCTCCGTAGGCGTGGTCGTCCTGTAAAGATGACTGCAAGAGCACAGCGCAGAATGCTTAATGAGGTAAAGAAGAATACTAGAGTGTCAGCTAAAGACTTACAGAAATCTCTGGCACATGCTAACATTTTTGTTGACACATCTACAATAAGGAAAACATTAAACAAGAATAGAGTACATGGGAGGACACTACGGAGGAAGCCATTGCTGTCCAAAAAGAATATTGCAGCACGTTTGATATTTGCAAAAGAGCACCTGGATGTTCCACAGCACTACTGGCAAAATATTCTGTGGAAAGATGAAACCAAAATTGAGTTGTTTGGAAAAAACACAGAACACTATGTGTGGAGAAAAAATGGCGCAGCACACCAACATCAAAACCTCATCCCCACTGTAAAACATGGCGGAGGGGGCATCATGGTTTGGGGCTGCTTTGCTGCCTCAGGGCCTGGACGGATTGTTGTCATTGATGGAAAAATGAATTCCAGAGTTTATTAAAGACATTTTGCAGGAAAACGTAAGACCATCTGTCCGCCAACTGAAGCTCCGCAGAGGATGGGTGATGCAACAGGACAATGATCCAAAGCATACAAGTAATTCAACAAAATAAAGTACGCCTTCTGGAGTGGCCCAGTCAGAGTCCTGACCTCAACCCGATTGAAATGCTGTGGCATGACCTTAAGAGAGCGATTCACACCAGACATCCCAAGAATATTGCTACACTGAAACAGTTTTTTGAAGAGGAGTGGTCCAAAATTACTCCAGATCGTTGTGCAGGTCTGATCTGCAACTACAGGAAACATTTGGTTGAGGTTACTGCTGCCAAAGGAGGGTCAACCAGTTATTAAGTCCAAAGGTTCACGCACTGTGAATGTTTACATGTTCTGTTCAATAAAAACATGAAAACATATGTTTGTGTTGTATTATTTTAAGCAGACTGTGTTTTTCAAATTGTTGTGACTTAGATGAAGATCAGAGCACATTTTATGACCAATTCATGCAAAACTCCACGTAATCCCAAAGGGTTCACATACTTTTTCTTGCAACTGTATATCTTGTTACATCAGAATTCTATAGCAAAAAATATTTAAAACGTCTAGATTTCCATAGATAATTCAATTATTTGTAGTGTGTAACATTATTTTCCCTCATTTTATGTTCCAAAACTTTGTGGTTATATATTCTAAGGGTTACTCATTTTAAAAAAGAAATCTGAAATGAAGAACCTGTTACTGCATTTTTCTAAGGAAATACACATTTCTAACCAAAATCGAGAAAAAAATATTTTTGTTTATATGTTCAACTTATGATTTTAATACGTACATTTTTAATGTAACATACAGGGTTATTCAGAGAGCGTGAAAAGCAGGAGAATGACTGGATCATGAAAAATTCTAGCAGGGTTATCCAAAGAGATCCGAATTGCTTGAGAAAGGTAACCGAACGCTGAAAATCAGCGTTCGGTTGCCTTTCCTGACCATTCGGCTATCCAGAGAGCAGGCAGTTCGCAAAATCCTGGCGAAGTGCCTGCACATACGGTGCCTGTTCGAGGGCAGTGAAATCCCCATGAAAAAGCCCTGCTTCGGCTATTCAGAGAACACAAACCAGCAGTGAAAGGTTCCCCTAATGCCCTGCCATTCGGTGGTTTAATTCGGCAAATTTATTCAGGAGAATCCCATAGACTTCAATGTTAAAAATATTCCCGTTTTTTCAATATCTAATAAACCGTTCATTATAAAATTCTGCAGCAAAAAGTCTCTTTATTTATAGATTTTTTAGGATACTTTAAGCATTTTTCAGATTTTTTTTTTTTTTTTTAAAAGTCCGATTTCTTTTTTTTTTTTTTTTCAGTTTACTTATTTTTTTTGTAACAGCCCTCTTTATTATCATTCCCTGGACCTCCTGTGAAAATTTCAGACATTTTCGCTCAGTAGTTTCTTTGCAAACAGCTTTTCTTTTTCCCGGATTCATACAAATGGTTTTGCTAATTTATTCACTGCCTCCTCTACGTCACAGCTGCTTCGGCTCTGTGTGATTCGGCTCCTGTTCGGCTTTTTCGAAGGTTAATCCAGATGTTTTTGCTTGTTTTCAGCGTGCATTCGGTTAGTTTTCGTCAGGTTTGCGGCAGCCTTTCCCTGCAATTCGGGGACCCTGTGGTGCTTGCTGAATACACCGCAGGGTCACCGAAATGGGATCGGCAAAAGGAACCGAATTGAAGAGAACGAAAAGTCACCGAACGTGCGGTGACTTTTCGAATCTCTTTGGATAACCCTGATAGTCAAAATAGCCGATTTGGAAAGTGAGATGAATGGGAGAATTTTTCTGGTTTGGCTATTTTGACCTAGAATTTTTCATTCTCCAGTCATTCTCCGGTTTTTCACACTCTCTGAATAACCCTGCTAATGTATTGGTGTACTGTAGGTATTAAAAATAATTAAAAAATCTTCATTGCGGACTTCCGGGAGGCGGACCTATAAGATGGCCGCATCTTAATTGTTCTCTGTCGACAAGGACCACGAACCGGTAATTATAACAATCCCCATTCACCTGCTCGTCAACATTTGGGGTGATCTCAGCTCATGCACCGTCCAGGAGCATATTGATTCCACCCCCTTCATCCCCGGAGGTACTTTTGACGTCAGATTTTTCACATTCTTATCCTGCAATATTCTCTTCTGATCTCCCTGACGAGACTGCCATTCCAAAACATCATTCATCATGGACAAATTTGTTGTATCCTCATCGTCAAGCGACCAAAATCTCAAGGAAGGGGCGCGTCCGCCAGATCCCCGACTTGGTCGATCTCAGGCCCAGGTAGCGCTTCCTCCAGCCCCCACCTGGCTATTACCCCTCTGTCTACTAATACCACCTGAATGGCCGAATTTACCACCATGCTTTCACTTTACTAGACGAAAAACTAGGCTGCCTGTTGGCGTCCATCGACCTGGCACTCTCTCAACTCACCTCCCAAGTCCAACGTTTAACGGAAGTGGAGGAAAGAGTATCTACTTTGGAGGATGGACTTCCCCCCCTTCAGACGACCGCGGAATCTCACGAGTCACTTCTTTCAACCGTACTAGACAAAATTGACGACTTGGAGAACAGAAGCCGCAGAAACAATCTACATATTGTGGGTCTCACAGAAACCGTGACAGGTCCGCAACTCCACAACTTCGTCACTGCCTGGCTCCCCACGACTTTGGGCATCTCCGACGATACGCCACTGACAGTTGAGCGGGTCCACAGATTGGGGCCTGATCTCTCCGTCATTAAACCGCCCTCGCACAGTTATATTTAAATTGCTTGACTTCCCGGACAAAATCCGCATTCTGCAGGCGTATAGAAAGGCTGGCACTTTGGACTATCAAGGAACTACTCTGCGACTTTTTCAAGACTTCTTGGCAGCCAACATCAGATTCACGCTTCAATACCAAGCACGCCTTCGTGTTCACCTTCACGGCCAGGTCACTTTTTATGATACGCCAACTGACGCCGCGACAATTTTGGGGGACGACTCTGGACTCCCGCAACGTCATCGCTCAATGCCACCCCTGTGATCACGGTAATGAATTCACAACTGAACTGGCACCAACGTCGAAACCTACATATGCTTTTTCACAGTCTCTTCTATTTCCCCATCCTTGTTCTTGTTTTTGTTTTTTTCTATGTTTTATAGCTGGTCCCGCCACTCCGAGTGCGGACATCAGACTATTTCTACCTCGATCTTACTGGACCTTATGTTGGTTTGGTATTTTATCTATCTTGTTTTTTTGGTTTCTCCTGTTAGAACATCAGCTAACCAAATTTTCTTCCAAGGCAGACGCTCTATGTTTATATTTAAAATGTTTTGGATCAGTCTCGTACAGTTTCCCCAACAGGTAACGACGTCCTTTACAATACTTCGGGTATGGAGTCCGCTGCTGGGACGGCCCCCACCCCTCTTTCAACTTAGTCTCTGTACAGCATTTTTCCAAACTAAATTTTGGCATCCCCCATGACGTTTTGGAGGTATTTTCATCGTTTCATTTCGGATGCCGAGAATAAGCATTGTTCTATTTCTAATTGCTGTATCGTACGTCGTTCTTTCACTTGTAATTCTGTACTGATCCAGACTGAATAAAAATGTTGAGAAAAAAAAGGAAGGAAAAAAAGACTTCATTGCTTCAGGTGTCCCGCATTTCCCCTTCCACTCCGGACACTTGCTGGAGGGACTGTGGCGCCGGAGTGACTGTGGCGCCAGAGGCACATATTTCCACATGTGGTGGTCCTGCCCCCTGGTTCAGAAGTTCTAGGAGGAGGTCCATACGCTCATAATGGCGGTCCTCGCAGGTAGGTTCTGCTGGATCCCTGGGCCTCCAGTTGTCCAGGCCCTTCCTGGACTTCTCCAGACCTGAAAACTAATTGATAGCTAAACTCACATTGGCAGCCCACAGGGTCTTGGCTGAGGGATGGAACTGCCCACAGTCCCTGCATTCACTCGTATTTACTCTAAACTTCGGGATGTACAACAGATGGACGAACTCACCGCGGTGTCTAAACATACTCTGCCTACTACTATAAGGTCGGTCCCTTTGGCTGAAGCAGATGGGATCCTAGGGTAGGGGCTGGCAGAGTTTGTTGCTCACCATGATTGAAGCTAACGGCTCACTGCCTCAATGCTTACTGTTAGACCTACTCTAACCCTTGACAGGTGTTTCCTTCTTCCCTGCCTTCCCTCTCCCCTCTTTCCCCTCTCCCTTTCTTCTCCTTCCTTCTCTCTTTCCCTTACACTTCTGCCTTCTCTTCACCTTGACTTAATTAAACTGGAAAGGATTGTGCATTTCTGATGTTGACTTGTTTGTGTACTGCTTTCCAATAAAAATACATTTATTTAAAAAAAAATCTTCTTTGCTGATCCATAGATTACTATATGGCCATTTGTTTTTCTTGATGGGTCATTCTAGTACAGAAATCTGTGCCGCTTCTACAGAGTATGCCACTTTAACCCAACTGGCCCATTAAATCATGCATTAGATGAAGTATTTTTGTCATTTATGGTTAATAATTGTACTAGAAAGGGATGCCCATTATCTCCTTTGTTATTTAATTGGTGTTAGACACATTGGCTGAAGTGATTAGAGACCAACCCAAGATTAATGGAATTAAAATTGGAGATCAAGAGTATAAATGAGACTTGTTTGAATATGACATTATGTTGTTTCTGACTAAACTCTATTTTTTTATGGCTGCACTCCCTGTTAAAGAAATCTAGCTTAATATCATAGCTGTTGCCCCTAAATCCTCCTATCTCTTATTTTCTTGGCTGTCTACAAATAAAGGTACTGCACAAATTTGCCACGTTACATCAATTTCCCACAACTATTACCATAAATCCAGAAACATTTCCACTTTGGGATTAAAAACATGGAGTGGGACAGCAGTAAAAATGAACTACAACAAATTATACATACTCCATGGTTTTATTTTTAATCCCAAAATGGAAATGTCTCTGGTGAGGGTATAAGTAAAACCCACCATTTTGTCTCTTAGCTGAAAAGCAGCATGAGAATGTATGGTAGCTTAGAAAAGTAGCTCTTGGTTTAATTAAGTTAGGACTCATCTGACCAGAGTTGCCATGACGTGGCAGGTCAGTTTACAGTTTAAAGGCCATTCAAGTAAACCAAAACCTCTAATTGTGTTTTGCTTCGCATTGGGAACTATAGGGGTAAGCACAGATGACACCTTTTTTTCTTGTTATGTTTTATACATGCAGGATATGATCTACTCTTGCACTGATTTGTTGCGTACATTTAACACCAGTGCTGAGGATAAAACATATGATTCCTCAACTACTTAACTTAAAAAGACCATCTCTATGAAAACGGGGCATTACATACAGCCACCAGAATACCCCTTTAAGAAAAATCTATTCATGTTCCAGGGTTCATCAAGAAAACATTTTATAGGCACACCCTATTCCTGTAATAGACTTGTTCGCTTTTGAAAGAACATTTAACGAGATATTTCTCAATAACCAGAAGAGCAGCCAGCTTGTAGCACATTAGCAGTTTGTAAAGTCTTATTGTCTGCCTTATTGGGAACAGAGGCGGCTAGTGTTTCATAATTGAATGACAACGCTTATAAAATCACTACTGTGTCAGCTGGAAGAGGTCCATTCAAAACACTGACTGTTCAGAGTGCTTCATGTGGTTTGCAATGGGTGGGAAAACGTAATTTCAACTCAGCTTTTGTTTTTCAAATACACCTTTATATATGTTTGCGGTTGTGGGTGGTACCATTTTAAGGTCGCCAAGGTACTTCTCCAAGGGTTCGGCAGTCTCAATTGCTTCATTTCATTAAGGGAATTTAGAATAAATTTTCCATTCTCTATAAAACAATCCCTTATTCATCCTTTGAAATTATTAATATTCCTTCAGAATCCTTATTTTCCATTTATTTATTTAATTTAGATTTTTGAATAATTTTTTTCTTCTGCTTTACAAATTTTTACCATTTTATTTGGTACGGTATTGTAGATACTCGAGTATATCGCGACCTGAATATAACGCAATGGATAAAGATTTGTTATGGGAATTACAGAATACTCAAGACTCGAATATAACACGAGAAGCAAAATTATACAAGTATACTATACTGGTAAACAATTAAAATCCTTAGAGGTTCTCGTAACACAGTCAGGCCCCCCCTCAGGCCAGGGTGCTCTGTTCTTGAATGATTGCAGTTGTTACGAAGTATGAAGCAGCCGGCCACACGTCTTCTTTACTTGCGTTATGATGGCCGGCGGAGCGAGGTTACCAACACAGTGAATCATTCACCGATAACCAGCATGCCGGGAGGTGTCGTTTTCTGACCTCAGCCTCCAGCAGGCTGGCTCATCCATTGTGTCGTCCGCCGATAGCCAGCCGCCGCCGAACGAGCTCCTGCCGTCACTGCAGAGGCGCCTCGCGATTCTCCTCACATTCAGAATGTGAGGAGAATCGCACAGCGTGTCTGCAGTGACGTCAGGACGGGACAATAACAGGGTGAGACTGACTATTGGCGGACGACGTGGTGGATGAGCTTGCCTGCTGGAGCCCTAGGTCACAAAATGACACCTCCCGTCGTACTACACAAAGCGAGGGTGTATGCTCGGTTTTAAGCAAATCTTAAACGATTGGCTTAATCTGAGCATGCCATCCGGGAGTTCTTGAAGTGTTTGTGGTCGTCAGAGAGCTCGCATTCACTTTGGAGACTTGGGATCCCTGAGGAAGTAAAGTTTTTTTTACACGTGATACAGATATCTCGAGTATAACGCGACCCCTCCAATTTTAAGGTACATTTTTGTCACCAAAATGTAGCAGTATACTCGAGTATCTATGTCCTGAATTGTGATTCCTCTCTTCTTATTTATAGACTGCATTAGGGCTGAAACTAGGAATCGATTAATCAGCAACTTATCGATAATTAGAATAGTTAACTATTTTCATAATCGATTTATCGGCTAGTCGACTAATTAGTCTGTGTTCAGCATTAGAGTCAGATTCAGTTAAACATTATTATCCTCAGATTCTAATTCAGAGCTGATTAGAGAAGACGTGCTGCTTCTTTACTCTGTATGATTTTGTTCTAGGGTTATGTCAGACCTAACCATTTTGTTTTATTTAGTTTACAACAGTAACAGAACCAGCACACAGACTGTGGGGTATTGCCACTGGGTGGAGGAGCTGTACTACCTGTGTTTTATCTTTATTTGGAGCTGGAGTCCTGCGCCACCATCCCACCCTACGGTCCAGAACTGCCATCACTCCCATTGCTCCTGGTCCCTTCCTCGCAAACTTCCCCGCAAACTTCGGTCTAGTGCCTTGCACAAACTCACTCCCTCTCATCTCCAGTACCTCCCCCCCTCAGTTTGTTCAGGAAATCATTTTAAAGGGACACACTACACACGCTGACATCATTAGCTTATTAACATGGCCAGGCTGCATGGAGTGTCCCTCACCTACTCCCTCCGCTTTGTGTGCTGACATTATCATGTCTATCTGGGTGCTCTTAGCAATGTTTGTTCAGGGAGAAAGCTTGCATACCGTGTGTGTGAAAAGTACCCAAGTTACATGAGATACATCATTTGTGAAGGTACATACAAAACTTATGTACAATACACAAATTGCAAAACAAAAAAATATATTTTTTTATTATCTGATGAATTGATTAATCAAAAAATAACTGGGCAACTAACCCCTTCACTGCTGAGCCATTTCACGTCTTAAAACAAACATATTTTGTTTTATTTTTTTCTTTACTTTAAACATGGTCATGTTTGGTATCATTGGAGAGGCCATGCTCTGGCCTTTCTAATGATACCAAACATGACCCTGCTAGCTGCCAACAGTTGGGAGATATTGGGGTTCAAAGGAACCTCCTATCTTTCCTTAGGAGTCAATGAGGATGTTCCCCACACGTCCTCAGCAGTGAAAGGGCTAATCGATTATGAACATAATCGTTAGTTGCAAAACTTGAATATGTTAAAAAAAATTATTGTTAGTTGCAGTTCTAATTACCATGCCATTAGTACAATATAAGACACTAAAGAGCAGGCGAGTTCTTTGAATAGAATATTGACTTCTGGTTCAGATTTGTGTCCGAAATTTGAAAAGCATGGTTAAAAATCCAGTTACTGCAGAAGTCCAGTTTTTTACATTTTTTTTTAATGATGTACCGATAAGTTTCCCTTATTTGAAATGCTTGGGATAATTTTTTCAGAGTTAGGAATATTTTCATACCATATAATAATAGGTCCAAGCAAAAAAATGTTTCATATACACCTAAGGCTAGGGTCAGACGAGCGCAGTGCGAACGTGCGTGCAGGCGCACTTAATCACGGCTGTAGTAGCAGCAAGTGCCAGGCAATGATGGCCAATATACGAAGTACGGTCGCACAAAAGTCCGGCTGCGCAACGCAAGTGGAAAACGAACGCATTTTGTCGAGAACGTAAAACCTCTAGTACGGTTGTACAGAGTGCGCTGCGTCTGCTAGAGGCGTGTGTGCGTGAATTGGAGACGTCAGACACTGCTAATGTCTGGCCAACATAACGTCCAGATGCACAAAGTGTTTTATTGATGATCCGTACAAAATCACGGATGCAAATGCGCATCGTATGACCGCTATCGCGTACTCCGTGAAAAAATGCGTCCATTCGTTCGAACGCACTTTTTCACAGACAACGCGAAAATGCGTTCGTCTGACCCTAGCCTTATTCCTACAATATTTCTAATAATTTTGTCTCTTGTCACATGCGGTCAGCTGTGGAATTTTTTACATGTACAACATGCGAATAAACACAAGCTCCACATTATATTGAAACATTAAATTCTTATTCTTTTTTTTCCTTTAAACTGTTTAGTACCATTTTTAATCTATTTCATTAACATTTTGAGTTTTATTCACAGACATTGTTCTGACTTGATATTGATATGTCGCTGTAGGATTTTTATATTTGCTTTTTTATACTCTGATGATGTTCTATCACAGTTGAATTGTAACAATTGAGTTATATTACTATTTTTTGTATATGTATGTAAATACAGTATGTATTCAAAGTTTTTTTTCTTTCAACAATCTGAT
Organism: Leptobrachium leishanense; assembly: GCA_009667805.1. Classification (NCBI taxonomy): domain Eukaryota; kingdom Metazoa; phylum Chordata; class Amphibia; order Anura; family Megophryidae; genus Leptobrachium; species Leptobrachium leishanense. Next base: position 282,031,599 of record CM019066.1, read on the forward strand.
TTATTATTTATTAATCTTGCCTTTGCATCCTGTGAATACTCATCCTTTTCACAAACCTAATCTTGAATTATGGGATATCAATTGGTTTTAATGGTTTGTATTAATTTTTAACTTTTTTCTTTACAGGAATGAAGTTTAAAAAAAATAAAACTTAAGCCCACTGGTTTTAGACTGTCACATTACCTTCCCCTCTTATTTATATCAGGAATCAAGATGTTGTAATGTGGAAAATATCTTCACTAGAGACAACCAGAAAATGCGTTCATAGTTTGATATTTACATAATCTGCTTTTGATGCGGTTGCCTTTTTGTGGAGGGTTGGAAGCATTTACAGACTTTCGTTTGAAGGCAGGAGCCAAATGTGGCATTTACCCTCCTGCACATTAAAGGAGACCAAACGAATGTTATTGTATGCAATGATGTCATCCGACCAATGATTTATTTTCATTTTGAAGTGTAAAAGCTTTCTTATGATTGGAGATATAACTTACTTCTTCCCATTCCTTGCTTCCCCATCTTTTTCTTTCTATTTGATTTGTCTACTTGGCGTTCATTAAGTACTTGTTTTATTTTTATCTCACGTAATCCAATACAGTGATTGTTGCAAAGTCTGGCACTTTCACTGCTGGTGGCTTATTCTTTCTTTGGGGAGAAATGAGTTGTGCACGTTCAGTACGAGAACATCAATAGCCTGTATGTAGCACACTCGCAGCCTCTGTCTCTACGTCGACTTTCTTTCTGAGTTGCTTTGAGTACCCGCACAACACTGAGCAACTTCAGTCATGTAATATTTAGTCATTATTATCATTTATATAGCACCCACAGTTTCTGCAGCGCATTACATACACAAAAGAATCAGGAAAATTCACAAATTTCGGAACAAAAGATGAGGTGTAGAGGGCCCTACTCATTTGAGGTTACAGTCTAGAGGAGTTGGAGTGGAGGAGAAAAAAGAGGAGTTACCATCTTGGAAGTAGGGAATTGTAATGCTAGGATTCGTATCAGAAATTGTGATGGGTATGGAGGCAAAGAAAAATATAATGTGGGGAAGTTAATGAGGAGAGGGATTAATCAGGAATGTGATACGCTAACCTGAAATGATGGGTTTTGAGGGATTTCTTGAAGGACCAAAGATATGGGGAGATTCTGATAGGGTGCTCTTGAGAAGTCTTGGAGGAAAGAGTTGGTGGCTGTGGGGGGAAACAGAGGACATTCCCAAGGATATGGAGTTCCTGATTTCTCAGTTAACTTTATAGGCTGGTGCATCATTACTGATCGCAATAAATGGCACTGGTTATTTGTTGTGTGTGCTGCCCAAATGACTGTAGTTGATATAAAAATATACAAGAATAAAGCATACAGTTTCAAATACTAAAAGAGAACCTATCTAGTGTATATTTCCCATCAGCCTTAATAAATCAAGCCTGCTAAAAGAAGTATGTTAGCATTTTAAACTATTTAGTGTTAAAATGACAAGAAGTTAATCTTGTTTTTCTGCAGCCCTTAGGATACTGCAGACTCTGCTACCTGCGTCTTATCTTCCTCGGTACTGAAGTGCAGATAGACAGGATAAGGGCTGCTGACAGTGTTCAAGGCGGAGGTAACCCGGCCACTTTGAAGACCTGCCATAGCAGCCAGAGACTGGGTGAAGGAGATATGAGCTCCTGTTTCAATGAACTCTTGAAAGATCTAGTGGTCATGGTGGCTTGGGTGTATAACCTAATTCTCCGGAGTTTCCCCTTTTAGTGAATAGACCTGTGTATCTTTTTTTTTATTTCATTTTATCTTTGGATTGTTTCAGGGAACCTTGACTGCTGCCTATTCCACATGCTTAACACTCTGGATCAGCATGCTTCAAATAGGATTCAGCCTATTTTATATTACGCTTTTCACAAATTCTGAAGACCTAACAATATGTAATTAAAAAAATAATGTAATTTTGTTATTTTCTAGTCTGAAACACATGATCATTTCGACTGCAACGTTTGCTTTTGATTTCTGTTTTCTGGCAGTTGCTTGGAGGTTTGTTACTTTTTAAGGAAGTGGTTTTGGTGACATTGCCACTTGCTTAGTGATACATTACTTTTTACTGCATTGATCGATCAGCAAGTTTTTTTTTTACTCTTTTCATTATATTTCTTTATGCCTTAAGCCGGGGTCAGACGAGCGCACTATGTGCCCGTACCGATGTGCCTCCCAGCACGAATTGCACGCGCTACAAGCGGACATGTTGAAAGCCTCCCTGTCGAAACGCTAGACGTGCATTCGACGGGGCTGCAAAGCGCGATCCTCCATAGGAGGATCGAACCTTGCAGCACTGAGCGCACTAAATGCGCTCAGCGAGGTGGCAAAACGGGCGTCAGAGTGGAAGGACGTCTACTCTCACGGACGTTCCTTCCACTCTCAAAGACGCCCGTCTGACCCTGGCCTTAACAGTTTGCACACACTGTGTGTATCTGCTTGTTTATTGTTGCATTACAGAAACAAATCCTGCCTGAGCCCCGCGGTAAGACAGCAGATTGTGCAGCAAACGCTTATGCCGGCTACTGAATACAGAGATGAAGTGTATGCAGCTGCCCTGCAAACACACCTTCATAAACTTACTACAGTGTACAACTCATTCTGCCACTTTGTGCTACAATGTAACTACATGACCCACCATTGTGACATGTTAAAAGTGCTAAACTGGCCGTCACTGGAATCTAGATGCACCCTTCACCTTTCCAACCTGGTGTTTAAGAGCTTTGCTGGGAAGCTACCACCCTACCTGAATAGACTGCTTTCCCCAGCAGTTCCCTCACCCTATAACCTCCGATCCAGGACCAGCACCTTACTTGCAATACCGCAATACAAAAAGAAAGTGGCTCGATCCTCATTTTCCTACAGAGCACCACAATTATGGAATAACCTCCCAGACACCATCAAATCTTCCCCCTGTGTAAAGTCACTTAAGAGCTCCCTATTAACATACCTCAATACAGAATGCACCTGTAAACATGTAACATAGTGAATATATTCATTTTCTGTTAATCTGTGTATTTGTGCTTTTTTTTTATCTTGCATTTTTATTACTTTGTATTTCTGTAACAGTTTAATGTTCTTGAACCCAGGACATACTTGAAAACGAGAGAAATCTCAATGTATCCTTCCTGGTAAAATACTTTATAAATAAATAAATAAATTAGGTGCAGTATTTCTTTAGAGACCTTTTCATATGTTCACTTGTAGCCCTTCTTTTATATTTTTTCACTAACCTATAATGATTATTATTATCATTATTATTAGTTGCCTCTTAACTTTAGTCATTATTATCATTTATCAATTTTGAAGTTTTGAAGAAATTTTAAAAGTGATAATTGTGCATATAGAAATCACCAGGGTATCATTGGATAATATATTCGCATAAGCAGCATAATTAACAAAACCATTTAATTGCAATACAATTATAATAAAATACCTGACTTCTATTTCCCTATTCTATTAAATGCCAAAATAGCAGTAGTAGGTGTATTTTGTGTTTGACCCATTTCATTGCATTTATTCACTATTTTTTAACACTATTCACAAATTAACAATATTTTTTCTCATGTGACCAAGACCCTGACACGATCAAAATCATTAATTTATTCATGCTGTTTCGATGTGTATCTAACTGCAAGTCCCATTCATTTATGTGAAATAACTGAAAACAATGTAATTTTGAAAATATTTCTCTCGAAAAAAATATGATTTAGGCTAAATAGTCTGTGGAGAAAAGGGCCAGTAAAATGTACATATACAGTTGTGTTCAAAATTATTCAACCCCCAATGCTGTAAAGGGTTTTAGGGAATTTAGTGTACATTTGTAATTGTATTCAGAATGAAATCCTACAAGGACTTTTTAAAGAACCATATGCAACTAAAATGACATCAATTGGTTTTGTAATACAGTAGTAAATGTTTCTTTTGTGAATTCTTCATGACACAATTATTCAACCCCTTAAAGACTACCACTCTGAAGAACAGAGGTTCATTCAAGTGTTTTCAATCAGGTATTGAAAACACCTGTGGATGTCACGGAGCAGCAATAAAGCATAATAAGCACCAATTGGGCAGCTTTAAAATGAATGTGATACTCAGCTCCTTCTAGACATTTACTGGTGTGGTTACAAACATGGTGAAGTCAAGAGAATGGTCCAGGAAGACAAGAGAAGAGGTGATTACTCTTCACAGGAAGGGCAATGGCTATAAGAAGATTGCAAAGATGTTAAACATACCAAGAGAGACCATAGGAAGCATCATTCGCAAATTCAAGGCAAAGGGCACTGTTGAAACGCTACCTGGTCGTGGCAGAAAGAAGATGCTGACTTTGACTGCTGTGCGCTACCTGAAGCGTAGAGTGGAGAAAAGTCCCCGTGTGACTGCTGAGGAACTGAGAAAAGATTTGTCAGATGTGGGTACTGAAGTTTCAGCTCAGACAATATGGCGCACACTGCGTAATGAAGGCCTCCATGCCAGAACTCCCAGGCGCACCCCCTTGCTGTCTCCAAAGAATAAGAAGAGTCGACTGCAGTATGCCAAAAGTCATGTGGACAAACCACAGAAGTTTTGGGATAGTGTTCTGTGGACTGATGAAACAAAATTAGAACTGTTTGGGCCCATGGATCAATGCTATGTTTGGAGGAGGAAGAACAAGGCCTATGAAGAAAAGAACACCTTGCCTACTGTGAAGCATGGCGGGGGGTCAATCATGCTTTGGGGCTGTTTTGCTTCTGCAGGTACAGGGAAGCTTCAGCGTGTGCAAGGTACCATGAATTCTCTTCAGTACCAGGAGATATTGGATGACAATGTGATGCAGTCCGTCACAAACCTGAGGCTTGGGAGACGTTGGACCTTTCAACAGGACAATGATCCCAAGCATACCTCCAAGTCCACTAGAGCATGGTTGCAGATTAAAGGCTGGAACATTTTGGAGTGGCCATCGCAGTCACCTGACTTAAATCCGATTGAGAACCTCTGGTGGGACTTAAAGAAAGCAGTTGCAGTGCGCAAGCCTAAGAATGTGACTGAACTGGAGGCTTTTGCCCATGACGAATGGGCAAAGATACCCGTAGATCGCTGCAAGACACTTGTGTCAAGCTATGCTTCATGTTTAAAAGCTGTTATAACTGTAAAAGGATGTTGTACTAAGTTCTAAGATTGAATGTCACTTGGGGGTTGAATAAAACTGATAATGATGTGAGCACAGAAAAGACATTTGTGGTTATTTCATTATAAATGTTATTTTATATTTGTCTGACCTACACGTGCCTCTTTGATTTAATTGTAAGCAAGATGACTGAATGATCAAAATCAATGTCAAACTGGCCAAAACACTCAACTTCAGTGGGGGTTGAATAATTTTGAACACAACTGTATACCAGAACCTCTCCTCCTTTTTTTTGAGAAAGGATTTTACCAGGAAGGATACATTGAGATTTCTCTCGTTTTCAAGTATGTCTTGGGTGGCGAGTATGTACCGTTAGGTGTCTTGCCCAAGGACACTTACTGGAGAGGTGCTCTTGCTGGGATCGAACCCATGTCTCCACAGGCTCTCTCCACGCAGAGCAGTGATGTTACCTCTACTCCACTCAGCCGGTACACTTAAGCAATGTAAATATTTTTACAGGTCAAGAGTTGCTTTAAAAAAAATATTAAAATATATAATTAGTGGTCTTTTTTCCCTCTCCTAATCTGAAACAATCCAATCATATTGTTCTATAATATTACATAAAGGATGATCACATTGATGGGTTGATATCAGCCATTTTTAACCTCTTTATGACTTATGGAGAGCTGCCCTCTTGGGGCAGTATTGCAAAGCTGGTGCTAACTTAGCCAGAGCTGTTGTAAACTTAACCGCTCCATAGACTATAGTGGTTCTGGTAAGTTTACAACAGCTCTGTTTAAGTTACCACCAGCTTTGTAATACTGCCCTTGGTTTGTGGGCTTTAGAAATAAGGAATTGTCAATGGATCAATAATATTGATGGCTGTTAGTGCCTATTGCTTTATCTATAGTTTCCATTTCATTATTGCAATTGTTCAAACATTTCGCACAGAGTTAATGTTTAAAAAATGTTCAAGATTTTTATATTGCCTGTGCAGATTCATTAAAAATGTTTATTTAATTCTAGATAAATTTGACCCGTTTTGGGCTATAAATCGAAAACTTATGGAATACCTCTCAGAAGAGGGCGGATTTCGGTACATACCTTTCCGAATATATAAGGTAAGGATGCTCACAGTCAACAATTGTTGTTATCGCGTTTTTCTACCCAATCCTTGATTTCTTCACGCGTTTCATTAAATGATAGATCTGAGAGATTGGAAACCTGAGGCATAGGACGATACGCACATTGACATATTAGAGGAAAGGGAGCAAGATTGACATTAAAATTATGTAGGACACTCTCTATTTTATTGGAGAGCATAATGAACTGAACCCTTTCACAACCAAAAATATGTATACTTGTTTTTTCATTGCTATGCAATACAAAATGGTAACTAGAATATAAAGTCCCATGTGCATACCTTTTTAATATAAGTTTAGTGCGTTCCTGGGGTGAGAAATTTAAATTCTATGTGAGATCTCACTCCTGTCACCCTGTATCAATGTAGCTACCATGAGCAGCCCCTACCCTCACTATAACAAAATGTTCAACAACTTTACTGCTGCATTACAACAGCCATGGAGAGGGCAGAATACAGAGAGAGCTCTGGGATCGCTCTCTGTTGTACAGGTATAAGAGTGAGGTTGTTTTAGTTGCTGAAAATCCCTGTATTGTAAAGATACAGGGTGTTAATATAACTTTTCTATGCAGACATCATGCCACATACAGATGCTATTTTGCATATTGGTAATTTTTGGAAGCTGCCTGTCTAATAATCTCATTATAATCACAAAAAATCCCCATAAGCAGGATATCTGACTATTTTTATTATCTATCAAATTTGCGATATTTTTCAAATGGAAGTGTTATGCCTACGTACAAATATATGTTCGTATTCTAGTGCTATTTTTTGGAGCTCAATTGCTAAGAATCTCATAATAATCTTTACAAATACCCATAAGAAGGGAATCTGACCATTTTTTGCAATTTATCACATTTACTGTGGTTATACTCAAAGACCATTTCTGCCTGTATGCTAAATACGCAGGCCCCTTTTGGAATAGTACAAGATAAAAGACACCATCTAGACCAGTTTAGATGCCTTCATCCCAGTGATATTTCTGTAAAGGATAAATAAATACATAAAAATGAGCAAGTTTACATTATTTACAATCGTCTATCTGTCTCTGGATAACACTTTTTTTTAATCAATAATTGCTATTATACCCTATACTTAATAGTTAGCAACACACCCCACACACTTCAGTTTTATGCTGTTGTTTAAAGAACAAGGGATCTATCACCTTCATGAAGCTAAAGCTAGTGCTCACGTTAGCGCTAGCTTAAAGGAGGTGACCGTGCCCCGCACAGATTACCTCAGATTCACTAACGGGTTAAAAAACCATTAGCGAGTTGGTAATAGTAGTTTATACCGTGAGCTTACTGTACTTTGCGTTCCCTATACTTAACATGGAACGCAAAGTGCAAGCCAAGATTAACTAGCGTTAGGATCACATGGTCCTAACGCTAGTTACTAAGAGCTGTTGCTAACGAAAAAAATTGACACCAGCTCTGAGCTGCAGCTATCAGCAGCAGCTGAGAAGCCCCTATAAACCAAAACAAATACTCACCTCTCATCCTGCGGCGAGAACGGCAGCCCGATCCACCACTTCTGGCCGCCAGGAGCACAGTAAGACTGGAGGAAATAAGCTCCCAGTCTCCCTCCGCGTTCACTCCGCCGACCAGCAGGATCTCGCGGGAGGCAGAATCCTGCCCGTCATGTGACCCGGCAGCAGAGGCCTCCATGGAGTCCACTACGGGGCAGGCTACTGGATTAAGCACCTGCCCCGTAATCCGCTGGTGAAACCGGGACGCAAAGGGGAAATTATCAATCGCTGAATTTTCCCCTTAGCGTCCTGGTTTTAGCTCAGAGCACATGATAGTGCCCCAAGTGCTCGGTAGTGCAAGATTAAGGATTTTTTTTTTATATGTGGTAAAGCTACCTAGATACAGTAGAAGTGATTCTCGTAGTAGATTATCTGATGAGCACATGCATGGAAAGCCTTATTACATGTTGAAATAATGATTGGGTAGTAAGTATGATTTAATATGCGTGGTTGATAATCTGAGCAATTGCTTTTTCTTAAAGACTACGAATTGTTTCCAAATAAAGAATTTGCTTGAAATTTCTCAAATTTTGATGTTTAATTGCTTATATTATTAAATTATGGAACAGACTTACTGTATGTAGCTCATGTCATAAACTTTGTTCTCCATCTAATTTCAGGTAGTCAATGTTTTCGCAACCATGAACCCATGTTTAGCACAATAATTTTAAATCTGGCAAACAATGCCACCATTGCTGTAGCGTAATAAATTCACTTTCTTCATGATACAGCCTTTAAAGCAATGGCACGTTCAGCATAAAATACTCACATTTCCTTCCATTTCTCCTCCAGTGCTACCAAAATGCAGAGGTTCCTGGAGCTACTTATGTAAATTGTGTAAATTGCGTATCTTTCACACTTAAGTTACATAATCAGTTCTGCAAGCAGGTTGGCATCGATCCCTACAAGCAGCTGCCTAGCCTTGCAAGCGCTTCGTTCAACGAGCGCTTGTGCAGACTGATGGCTCGCCAAGTGCTCAATCCTGCAAACTCTTGTGGAGACAGGAATAATCAGCAGCACACAAAGCATGCCGACATCATTGGTCCCCAGCAGACAGAATTTTCAGCATCCCGTCTGCTGAGTAATAGCTGTGTGAGTGGTGGAAGACATCCGCTAGACATTACTGAATCAGTCAAACGGGGCTGGAGGGGGGAGCAGGGACACACTACACAGCCTGACCTCTTTAATAGCCTAAAGTGGCCAGGGCATGTAGAGTGTTTCTTCAGTATAAACATGGAGATTTACCCCTAGAAGATGGGATGCTTTTCAATCGCCCTGATGAAGTGTCTGATAAATTGTCATGGCTAAGAAAATAATTTTTTTATATTATTATATTCAAGCTCAACAGGTACACTACAAATGGGTGTTTGTGTGACCTTATAGATAGGTAGATTTTAAACATGCGTTTATTAGACCTGCATTTACTCATAGTGAAAGTAATGATTAATTGGGAACGGAAATCACAGCTAGAAGAGTGTGAGCAGTGTATGGCAGCTGGCTAGCTGGGGTTTTTGTCTGAAATCTTGCATTATTCTTCTCGTTTGTGTTAAATATTGTAATTAGTGCTATATTCATTGCCATAAGAGTTAATTTTGTGCTCTATTAAGCAGTCTAAAATTTACAATAATAACATCTATAGGGCCAGAAAGATGTGGATTCTCCTGTTACCTGCATTATGTGAAGATGTGTTTAAATCTGTTACCATTCATATCATTATGTGGATATTGCATGGCGTTCTGGAAGGGGCATCTCCAGGGCCGTGTTTCTGTTCTATAAACCACCTCCTCAGTACTTCTTTGCAACCATTTAATGCTCTTTATAGGACCAGCAGCTTTACAGTCCCCCTGCTCTATTTTGTGTCATGTCCACTTATGTTCCTTAGATTGTGAGCTCACAGGTCAACTGGCAGAGCAATTCAGGGGTATAGGCTTCAGTCCTTGTGGCACCATTAAAAAAAACGTGATCAAATGAGATGTCACAACCTCTATTTCCTTGTCTCGGACAAGTGCTGACACATTTATACACCTCTATTTGTTTTGTGATACAAGTATTTATTTGGAGACCATCATTTCTGTTTCTGCCTCTGGTTTTGAGGTTCATTACTTATATCTGAGACTGCTTCAGTGTAAATGGACATTTGGCATCAGCAACTTGCTTAACATGTTGGCTCTGATCGGCCAATGCTTGGACAGACGGCCCACCATTTAATAAATTCAGATTCCTCAATTTTCCTTTTATGAATGGATTTATTAAACGGTAGAGCATCGGCAGAGCATCGGCAACAGGTTCTGCGTGGCCTACCTAATCGGTAGACTCTGCCTATGTTCAGATGGATGGTCTGCCATTTAAATAAAAAAAAGAAAGAAGAAGCAGATTCCTTGATTTTTGTAAAAGGAAAATCGAATTCAACTTTAAACTCAAGTTAATCGTGAATATTGAAAGAAAAAGTCATCCAGGCCTGCATAATATACCCCTAGTTAGCATCAATACATTTAGAATATACTAAAAGATATAATCGTGGCTGAACGCAGCGTATCCCAGAGTTTATGGTTGGGAAAAGACACCACCGATGGCGCGCCCCCAATCCACGGGCCCCTGAGCTCATCAAGGGGGGCTATAATGCCCGGATGGCGGCCCTGCATGCACAGCGGTTGCCGTGGTGAGGCTGGGGGCCAGACACTGCCCACTGCTGGGAGCTGACCGGCCCAGAGCACCACACCCAGGCATTTACCCTACGTCGGGGAGGAGCTGGCTCGTTAGTGAGCCGACAGGCAGGCAGTGTTTGCCTGGCTGTGCAGCTGTGACATCATTGTGTTTGCCACGGCTGTGAGTAGCAGAGGGCCCTCAATGAATAGAATCATAGATTGCTGTTCACTTCCCTCCTCTCCTTGCTAGCAGCAGGTGATACACTAATGGAGGGTTGCTCTGCCGGTAGGTGCCGCTACGATGTCCCGGCGCTTACCGGCTGAAAAAAACCCCTGTATATAATATATATATATATATATGTTAGGGATGCACCGATACCACTTTTTTTAAGACCGAGTACGAGTACCGATACTTTTTAAAAGTACTCACCGATACCGAGTACCGATACTTTTATTTAATGTCATGTGATGCTTTCCAATAGGAACAGACCTCATATAAAAATTTATGAGATTTGCCCCCAGGTCTCATGGATTTACCCCCAGGTCTCATGGATTTACCCCCAGGTCTCATGGATTTGCCCCCAGGTCTCATGGATTTGCCCCCAGGTCTCATGGATTTGCCCCCAGCTCGAACGCTGGGGAAGCTGGCCGTGTGCATGTAAAGCACGCGGCCAGCGTTCCCCTCCTGCGCGCCGCGATACTCACCCATCCTGAAGGTCCGGTCGCTGGGCAGTGATGCGATCACGTGGCCGCCGGGCGCATCTGTGACGCTGCCTCCAGCCGAGAGGCAGCGTCACAGGTGCGCCCAGTGGCCGCGGGAACGCATCACTGCCCAGCGACCGGACCTTCAGGATGGGTGAGTATCGCGGCACGCCGGAGGGGAACGCTGGCCGCGTGCTTTTCATGCACGCGGCCAGCTTCCCCAGCTCCGCGGATACCGGCAAGCCGGCCCAGCGCCGGCTTCCGGTATCTGCGGGATGTATCGGGCCGTTTGCACGAGTAACAAGTACTCTTGCAAGTGGCAATATCGGCCCCGATACCGATACTAGTATCGGTATCTGTGCATCCCTAATATATATATAATAAATTGGTGACGTTAAATAACCTCTCTTACAATTTTTTGAAAATTTGTATTAGGCCTCAGTTTATTACCTCTCGAGCAACTTAGTGTAATTAATGAAAGGTGGGGAAAACATTTCTAAGAATATAGTATTGATTTGGTGCAGAAGCTTGGGTTGCATTTGCTTTGCATGCCCAGGTGGCAGCATGCTACTTTCTCAGTTTTGATGTTCTTGTGGATATAAAGGTTTCAAGAACAATAAAGGGTTCGGATTACGAGCATCATTGCTTTTTCTGTGGCCACCAGGTTTCACTATTTACATTTTCTAGGGTTTTTACTGTAGCCGGACAGGTGCGCAATGTACATAGTCTTACCCAGATGTAAAGCAGCAAATGTACATCTAGGAAGTAAGGCAAATCTGCAAGGTACATAATGCCTTAACCCCTTAAGGACGGGAGTAATTTTACAACTTCGGCGCTGTTTCGGAAGTAGAAGTTTGCTGATCTCATTTTGACCGTTTTTAAGTCACGTATTATTATACCACCCAGACAAATTATATATCGTTCTTTCCGGCAGACTCGGCAGATTAATAATATATCATTAGTATATGTATATGTCATGCCCTGCCAAAATGCTATAACAAAAAATGTAAAAAAAAGTAAATAAATGTGAATTTTCAAAAAAAATTCAATCTTCCACAGTGTCTAAAGTGTTTTGTTTTTTAAATTTTATTATCCGAGGCTCTGCGGTCATATGTTGTGGGGTAGATTTGTTAAAAAAAATTAGAACGGGAACCCATTTTTTTTTTTTGGGGGGAGAAATTGCGTGCCCCAAAAAAATCGTTAGTGAAGCATCATTGTTCACATTATAATTGAAATATGAACAATAGTGCTGCATTAAAAAAAAAACACGTATTTATTTTTTTATTATTTAATTTATTATATTTTTATTTTTACTTTTTTTAAACTTTTATTTTACATATAACATGGTCATGTTTGATATCATTGGAAAGGCCATTCTCTGGCCTTTCCAGAAATATCATACATGGCCCCCTAGCTGCCACCGATCAGGAGATAAAGGGGTTCAAAGAGCCCCTTATCTCCTCTAAGAGCTAGGGGGTTCCCCGGATAACTGACATCATCGCGCATGGCGCGATGAGTCAGTTGAGCGGGGGGTGACCCAGAGGTGGGGGCTGCCATCCGAGATGGCGGCCCCCACCGGATATAGGCCGCGATCGGGCACAAATTAGTGACCGGTCGCGACCTGGCAACTAAGGGGTTAATCCCCCATACATCGCTGGAAAGGTCAGGCTGTGACCCTTCCAGCGATGCTGGCCACAGCCGCCTGGTCCCCGGCGATGGGGAGATAGAGGGATCCAAAGGATCCCCCCTCCCCTTCAGGCGCTTCCCCTGCGCCGGCGGGGGGACGGGGATGCCTGAAACTGACATCATCGCGCCCCCGGCTTGATGACGTGAGTGCGCCGGAGGAGGAAACGCTGCCGATCTGACTTCCGTGGGAATCAGAGCAGCGAGGGAGCCGCCAGAGGAGGTGAGTATCTCCCGGGGGGCCTGAAAACGCTGAGGACGTACATTTACATACTGCGGCGCCAAAGCCCGCCTAATGCAGGGTGTAAATGTACGTCCTGCGGCGTTAAGGGGTTAATGTTGCCACAGAGTCACAAAATACGCAAAAATGTGATCTGCTGATGGAAGCCCAGCATGAATCCCATGCAACATGAGATCTTTTCAGACAGCTGCTAGTCTCACAAAATATACTCTTAGGTTCTTTGTAGATCATTTAAATCGCTGAACTGAAGGAAGAGGGACTTGGTCATATCTTTTGTCCTTACTGTGTCAGGGTCAACACCACACACCTAGTGTAAATGTCTGCAGAAACCACAGAACCCAGGTGTAGTGTTCTGGATAATACGAGACGTCTTGAGTTTTCATTAATAGGTTTATTAACAACTAAGCATATGGGTTCTCTATATCTGCAACTGGCTGCGTCTCTAGTCAGTCTCAACTGGGAGCCAAAATGGATGACCGTCAACAGCCAACCGCCAAAAGAAACTCCCAACTTCCCCCCTATTGGCAGCCAGCACACCACACCTCCTCCCTTTTCTTAAAAAAATGAAACAAATATGTCCAGTACAAGTCTTTGTATCTTCCAGACCCTCCGGACGTCCGTTCTGTAATCTGTGCTTTCGGGTCACATAGCATCTGTGGTACCGCATGCTTTTACTCCTCTGGTGGAAATACCTCAATGGGTCTGAAGCTTGCCAGCGTTCTGGAGGATGCCGGACTCTTTGATTCTGAGCTAAACTGACATTTCCAGTCAGATCACGTGAAGTGCAATCTGCTTCACTGAGACGACCACCTTCTATTTCTTCCCTAGGAACGGCACAATCCTCTTTTTCTTCTTGTGAAATCACATCTCCATTATCATACCAGACCCCCATCCATATATCCGTGTCCTTGGACTCTTCAGCCTGGTCATTCAATGGTTTGTCCAAAACAGGTCTGGCCCGTAGCTGGGCTGAATGTCTTTTGGTGTGCAGACCACTGGCCATGCTAACCTCATAGATGAGGAATCCCAAAACCTTGGAAATCACTGCCAGAGACCAACGGTTTGTCCCTCTATACATCTTTATCCAGACTGGATCCCCTATATTGTATCTGCGTGAAGTCTTTCCGTGCTTGATCTTTTCCTGCTGTTTCTGTTCATGACTTTGTTCCTGTGAGATGTCCATTTGACCCTCCTTGTCCGGTTGCAATAAGTCTAACTTCGTCCTGAGTGGTCTGCCAAATATCAAAACTGCTGGTAGCTGGCCGGTGGTTGGGTGAGTTGTGTTTCTGTACTGCAACAAGAATTCTTGGAGTTGTTGAGGTAAGTTTTTGCGTTTTGTCACAGTACTCATTAAAAATCCTTATAGAGTCTGGACAAATCTTTCAGCTAGACCATTGGTAGCCGGATGATAAGGAGCTGTATGAAGATGTTGGATATTAGGATTCTTAATGAAACTTTGAAATTTCTGAGCTAATAACTGTGGCCCATTATCAGATAATAGTATCTTAGGCAATTCGAATGTCGCAAACAGCTTCTCCAGGGCATCAATGGTGGCATCAGTTGTAGTCTGAGGCAGTAATATCACTTCAGGCCACTTAGAATGTGCATCCACCACTACTAAGATCATCTGTCCATTCACTGGTCCTGCAAAGTCATTATGAATTCTCTCCCATGGGTTAAGAGGCCAAAACCAGGGCTGTACTGCACCCCTAGGATAGCATCTCTGAGCTAAGGCACATCCTAAACAGGCAGGGGTGGTGTGCTGGCTTCCAATGGGGGGGAGTTAGGTGTTTCTTTTGGCAGTTGGCTGTTGACAGTTGGTCATCCATTTTGGCTCCCAGTTGAGACTGACTGGAGACGCAGCCAGTTGCAGATATAGAGAACCCGTATGTTTAGTTGTTAATAAACCTACTAATGAAAACCCAAGACGTCTCGTATTATCCAGAACAATACAGTGGCGGCGAGGCTGTTGGATCTGCATGATGGCACTGATTGGCACTCTGCATTATTTTAATCCAGACACTGACTCTTGGGTGGAAAGGTTTGCATTGTATCTCTCTGCTAATGGCGTTTTGGAGTCGAAACAGGTAGCCGTGTTCCTCACAGCGATTGGAGCGAAGGTGTACGACACACTCAGAGATCTTCTGTACCCAGAAAAATCTGTGAGCAGGCCGTTAGTTGTTTTAGTTGCTTTACTGCGGGCCCACTATCAGCCACAGCCAATTGAAATCGCTGAGAGATCTAAGTTTTTTAAAAGGCATCAGGAGGCTGGAGAAAGCTTCTCCTCCTTTGTTGCAGCTCTCAGGAAGCTAGCGAGTAGCCGTCAGTTTGGGGAGTATTTAGTCACAGCCCTCGGAGACCAGTTTGTGATGGGGTTAAATTGTAAAGCTATGATTAAGAGACTTCTTACCGAGAAAGCGCTGACCTTACACAAAGCTATGGATATCGCTACCATTATGGAACAAGTTACGAAAGAAGCTGATGTTTTGCATAGGAAACAAAAGACTGAACAAGAGGCGGATAAAATCCATGCAGATACTAGGGAGCGGTACAAGTGGGATAAACAGTGCATTTTCCTGTCGTCAAAGGATAACCAAACTGTCAACAGCCTACCGCCAAAAGAAACACCCAACTTCCACCCATTGGCAGCCAGCGCACCACACCAGGACTATAAATTATCATACAGTATCTCACAGAAGTGAGTACACCCCTCAGATTTTTGTTTAACCACTTAGGGACCGCTGACGTACTATGTACGTCCTGCCCACGGGTCTCCCTTAGACCCGCGGACGTACATAGTACGTCAGCGGCGCCTAACCTCCCTCCCGCCCGATACTTACCTCCCTCGCTGGATCCCTCGCAGATCTGGCAGGGAGGAAGCCTGCCCCCGTGATCTAGATGGGCCGGCGAGCTCGAAGACGTCACCACGCTGTGTGGTGACGTCATCAGCAGGTGTCCCCATTGAAATCAATGGAGGGGAGTGGCGGCTCCTTCGGAGCCCTCTATCTCCCTAACCATTGAAGATAGAGAGATGCAAGTTGCACCGCTGGAAAGGGTGGAGTCATTAACGGTTTCGCTACCAGACCGCGATTCAAACCTGGAGGGGGCTGACATCTTGGATTTCAGCCAAGCATCCAGGTCACCCCCACCCACTGACATCCTCAGTATATGTGTGAGTATGTCAGTGGGCTAGTTAACCCCCTAGCTGCCATGTGGAGATAGGGGGATCCTTTGGATCCCTTTATCTCCCGGCCTGATCATGGCCTTTTCAATGATACCAAACATGACCAGGTTTGGTGTAAAAATAAAACTTTAAAAAATAAAAAAGTAAAAAAAAATTGTATTTTTTTCTAAAAAAAAATTGTCGGGGGGTTTAGTTAAATAGTACCTAGGCTGTCATCTAAAAATAATTAGCATAAAACAGTCAGAATGAGCTCAGCGCACATAGGTGAACTGGCTCAGCAGTGAAGGGGTTAAAAAGCAAAAACATGTAAAAATTGGGTATTTCTATTCGGACAAAATTTTGAAAGTATTTAGCCAGGGTCTTTTTTTGGTGGTTGTAGATTTTGGGGATTAAATTACGAAAAAGTGTGTTTTTACCATTTTTTCATCATATTTCATATTTATTCTTATAGTAAATTACTTGATATGATATGGGAATAATGGTATTTTTAGAAAGTCCATTTAATGGCGGGAAAAACGGTGTATAACATGTGTGGGTTGAATAAACGAGTAAGAGGAAAATTTGACCTAAACACTAACAGCGCAGAAACGTAAAAACAGCAGCGGTCACTAAAGGACGGATTTGTGTAAAACCTCCAGGTCACTAAGGGGTTAAGGTCTCTAACATCCTCCAACTCTGTGATGTCGTCATGGAGGAGTGGAAGAGGACTCCAGTGACAACCTGTGAAGCTCCGGTGAACTCCATACCCAAGAGAGTTAAGGCAGTGCTGTAAAATAATGGCGGCCACACAAACTATTGACACTTTGGGCCCAATTTGGACATTTTCACTTAGAGGTGTACTCACTTTTGCTGTGAGCTGTCACTTTGGCTGTGTTGAGTTATTTTGAGGGGACAGCAAATTTACATTCTTAGACAAGCTGTAACTCACTACTTTACATTGTAACAAAGTGTAATTTCTTCAGCTTTGTCACATGAAAAGATATAATAAAATATTTACAAAACTGTGAGGAGTGTACTCACTTCTGTGAGATACTGTATCTGTTCTTTGAAATAACTGTTTTTTTTCTTATTCTCCTATTATTTCTGTAATTCAGCGTGACTCATCCAGAAGCCTGGTAGCCATGGGCTCTTTGCTTATTACCTCTATTACCTAAATTTCTGTGTTATTCTTAACAAAACTATATAGAAAAATATGCCTGGTTTCTGTTTTCTTATTCATCTGCTACAGTATGTTCGATTCAAACTTGTATTAAATACAGCTAGCTTTTAAAGAGTTGTCAAAATGACACCTGGCACTTTTCAGTTCTGTCCATAACACAAGGGAGGGCATTTCTATTCAACAAAACAGAACGAGATGTGATAGTATAATATACTCCTATTACTGTGTGTGGCTGAAGCGGGACGCTGGGGAAGAAAATTTAATTCCTTCTTTTTTTTCTTTCTTGTCCTTTCTACACATATAACACAACTGTGAATGAATTTTTCCATATTGATTTTCTTTTCCTTTTTTGCTGACATTTTAAAATTATACCCACATGTGTGTTCAGAAGACAATCTTTAAATCTAGAATATTTTATACATTGTGTCACAGCCAGCCCAGCCCGTTACAGCTATGACACCATCGTGAATCAGTCTAGTAGATTCCCTTTTTCTGCTGACTATTTAAAAATTATATTGCAAAATAAATAAGCAGAATTTATTTATTTAATGGAATGTGTAGTATCTTCAGACAATGTGTGTGTGTGTATATATATATATATCACTTATAACAGTCAGGTGTAGAAGCTTACTGTACACCTGACGAAAGGAGGATCACTCTCGAAAGCTTGTATTTTAAGGCTGGGGTCAGACGAGCGTGATTTCTACGGACTGTACGTCCGTGCAGTACGGACATCGTCAGTACGGATGACGCAGTAGTGGTCACACAGTCCGTTTTTTCACTGAAGTTGTTTTTTGACGGATGTAGGAGGGGAAAATAAATTACAATGAAAAAACATTCTGTCCGTCAAAAATGCTGGACGTATAAATGCAGTCCGTCTGACCATGCTCCATCACTCACACACAAAGCTATGCAGACGTTGTGGACGTGGCGCACTCCGCACGTCCGTTCTAGCAGTATTACGTTCTTGCCTAACCTGCGTCCGTTTGCCGCGGCCGTTGTGCGTCCGCAGTTCAGTGCGGACGTACTTCATGTGTCAGGCTCCAATGGACTTACTTTCATGCTATCACGGACGTACTTTTAGGCGCAATCACGGACGTGAACACTACGCTCGTCTGACACCAGCCTAAATGTAACGTTAGTCCAATAAAAAAGGTATCACTACAGACTGCTATACTCATGATTTTGGCATCTGGACTAACACGGCCTACCTAATCTATATATATATATATTGTGTATCTGTTTTGTAGATTTATAAAGATGGCGTATGCTCTTTTTTTTTCTTTATTACCCAAAGGATAAAATCCTTACTCTTACCTCACCAAAGCCATTAAAAAGCATAAGTAAACTGTTTACGTATTGTCGACAATGCATGCAACCCGATAAATATACTATATGTTCAGGATATGCTGATGCGGATGTATTCGTAGTGCTTTGGGAAGTTAAAAAGTGGTGAGTTGTATTGGAAAGTACCTAAAAGAGAATCAGATTTGAGACGTCTGAAAATAAATTATGTACAGATAGCGGAACAGAACAATAGGGGGAAAATAGGATATGACATCATAGTCTAGGAATACTCAAAGTATGTCGGAAGTGTCTGCGAATGTGCACTAATCCGGGAGTACAGGAGATGATTAGCGGCGCAATGCCGAACACATGGTGCTGTTTATTCACGTCTGTCAAAGATTTACTCATGCACCCCTTCCATAGACTGCCCTTAACCCTTTCGCTGCTGAGCCATTTCACCCCTGTGTGCTGAGCTCGTTTGACCATTTTTTGCTCATCAGGTTTAAATGTGATTTGAAGTCCTGTTTTGCTGTGGAACCCAGGCTAATCATATACTGTTTTTTTTCAGGGGACTCCATAGATTCAAATCATGTTATTACTGTGTGTGTTTTTCATGTCACATCAGAACGCTATAACAAAAAATCTCATAAAAGGGTCAATTTCTATTTAGATTTCGATCATTTAGGCTAGGGTCAGACTAACGCATTTTTCACGTTGTCCGTGAAAAAGTGCGTTCGAACGAATGGACGTATTTTTTCACGGAATACGCGATAGCGGTCATACGATGCGCAGTTTCATCCGTGATTTTGTACGGATCATCAATAAAACACTTTGTGCATCTGGACGTTATGTTGGCCGGACATTAGTAGCGTCTGACATCTCCAATTCACGCACACACGCCGCTAGCGGACGCAGCGCACTCTGTACGTCAGTACTAGTGGTTTCACGTTCTCGAAAAAATGCGTTTGTTTGCCGCTTGCGTTGCGCAGCCGGACTTTTGTGCGACCGTACTTCGTATATTGGCCGTCATTGCCCGTCATCTGCTGCTACTACGGCCGTGATTATGTGCGGCTGCACGCGCGTTCGCACTGCCTCAATCTGAACCTAGCCTTACAGTGTGTAAAATAATTTTTCACGTTTTATCATCCAAATCTTTCAGTTATATATTCTATAGGTTACTCTCTTTTTTTAAAAGAATCAGAACCAGAGAACCTGTTTCCGCATTTCCCTAAGGAAATATACAATTGCACTCAGTGGCGTAGTGTGGGTTGTCAGCACCCGGGGCAAGGAAAGAATTGTGCGCCCCCCCCCCAACCTGTGGACACGGTAACACACCCCGATTCCCTTCCACCAGTAGAGTATTGACCCCCTTACCCCACAAGCACATGTATTGTATGTTAACAAAATACTGATATACAGTTGTGTTCCAAATTATTCAACCCCCAGTGAAATTGAGTGTTTTGGCCAGTTTGACATTGATTTTGATCATTCAGTCATCTTGCTTACAATTAAATCAAAGAGGCACGTGTAGCACTGGTGTATTTTGGCCTAGGCCGACTAGGCCCAGGCCTAGGGCGGCACTTTCCAGGGGGCGGCGGCCCGCACTGGGTGGCCCCACCCCTAATTTTTTTTTTTTTTTTACTTTTGCAAAGTATTTTGCCAGGGAGGATACATTGAGATTTCACTAATTTACACTTTCAATTTCACTTTCCAGGGGGCAGCAAAAAACCTCACCACTAAATGGGTTACTCACAGAGCACCGAAATGACGCCAATGTTTTGGTGTTCTGTAGTTCCCTGCACTTAGGAGAATAAAATTTCCCCACCCTGCAGTGAATTCACCATTCACCACAGGGTCCCCAAAGTGCATGGTGTCGGCCGCTGAATGCTGCCACCGCAAACCCGTGGCCTGCTGTTTTCAAAAGAACTACTGAACGAAAATGTCTGGAA
Source organism: Leptobrachium leishanense (assembly GCA_009667805.1). Lineage (NCBI taxonomy): Eukaryota > Metazoa > Chordata > Amphibia > Anura > Megophryidae > Leptobrachium > Leptobrachium leishanense. The sequence continues at coordinate 282,052,246 of CM019066.1, forward strand.
TTTACATATAAGATCCTATGATTGATAATAAAAAGTTCTGTTACAGAAAAAAGAAAAACTGCTATTAAAAAAAGGGGGGGGGAATTTTGCCAAAAAAATCTGAAAAATGACTAACAGGTACTAAAAAAAAATCAATAAGTAAAGACTTTTTACTGCAGATTAAAATAATAAATGATTTATTAGATATTGCATAAAAACGGGAATATTTTTAACATTGAAACCTATGGGGTTCGCCTGAATAATCCTGCTGATTGAAACCACCGAACATCAGGGCATTTCACTGCCATTTCTCTGAGTCTCAGTACCACATGACTGGCTGAACCTCGTGAAACGCACGCGCGCAGCTGCCCGCCCTTTCGTTAACACAGAGACTCTATTCTGGACTGAACACCCACCGGGAAGGGAATCAAAGCTACAGTGCACCCTCTGGCAGTGGCACCCCACTGCTGACAAGATGGCTCCACAGCATAATTGCTGTGTGCTCATATACACTCGGTTTGCTGGGAGTTTTACTGCAGTGGATTCTGATGCACTCATACACATCGCACATTGCATTGCTGGGAGTTTTATTGCTGTGGATTCTGATACGCTGACACACACCACACATTGCATTGCTGTGAGTTTTATTGCTGTGAATTCTGATGCACACATACACACCGCACATTGCATTGCTGGGAGTTTTATTGCTGTGGATTCTGATACGCTGACACACACCAAACATTGCATTGCTGGGAGTTTTATTGCTGTGGATTCTGATACGCTGACACACACCAAACATTGCATTGCTGGGAGTTTTATTGCTGTGGATTCTGTGATACACACTGCATATTACTGTGAGTTTTATTGCCCTGGAGCTCTGGGATACGCTCATACACACTGCACATTACTGTGAGTTTTATTGCTGTGCAGTTCTGTGATATGCTCATACACACTGCACATTTCTGTGGGTTTTATTGCTGTGCAGCTCTGATATGCTCATACACAGTGCCCATTTCTGTGGGTTTTATTGCTGTGCAGCTCTGTGATATGCTCATACTGTATGCAGTGCACGTTTCTGTGGATTTTATTGTTCAACCAATTAGAGCGGCTGTGATCCAGTATACTTGACATGCGTGGCTGTTCTTTATAAAAATGCTTGAATTTAAACATTTCATAATTTTCTTTATCTCAATAGATACATTTGAAATGGTATACAAAATATACAAGTAGGCACTTGGAATCCACTTTTACTATAAAGAGAGGAAAAGGCGGAGCTCTAAGAGGAAAAGGTGGAGCTTAAAGAGGAAGGGTGGGGATTAACTAGGAAGAGGTGTGCCCTTGACAGGAAGGGGTGTGTCAAATTTAAATTAGGGGGTGCACGAGTTTAGTCAGGCCTAGGGCAGCACAAAACCTAAATACACTACTGACGTGTAGGTCAGACAAATATAACATAACATTTATAATGAAATAACCACAAATGTCTTTTCTGTGCTCACATCATTATCAGTTTTATTCAACCCCCAAGTGACATTCAATCTTAGTACTTAGTACAACATCCTTTTACAGTTATAACAGCTTTTAAACGTGAAGCATAGCTTGACACAAGTGTCTTGCAGCGATCTACGGGTATCTTCGCCCATTCGTCATGGGCAAAAGCCTCCAGTTCAGTCACATTCTTAGGCTTGCGCACTGCAACTGCTTTCTTTAAGTCCCACCAGAGGTTCTCAATCGGATTTAAGTCAGGTGACTGCGATGGCCACTCCAAAATGTTCCAGCCTTTAATCTGCAACCATGCTCTAGTGGACTTGGAGGTATGCTTGGGATCATTGTCCTGTTGAAAGGTCCAACGTCTCCCAAGCCTCAGGTTTGTGACGGACTGCATCACATTGTCATCCAATAGCTCCTGGTACTGAAGAGAATTCATGGTACCTTGCACATGCTGAAGCTTCCCTGTACCTGCAGAAGCAAAACAGCACCAAAGCATGATTGACCCCCCGCCATGCTTCACAGTAGGCAAGGTGTTTTTTCTTCATAGGCCTTGTTCTTCCTCCTCCAAACATAGCGTTGATCCATGGGCCCAAACAGTTCTAATTTTGTTTCATCAGTCCACAGAACACTATCCCAAAACTTCTGTGGTTTGTCCACATGACTTTTGGCATACTGCAGTCAACTCTTCTTATTCTTTGGAGACAGCAAGGGGGTGCGCCTGGGAGTTCTGGCATGGAGGCCTTCATTACGCAGTGTGCGCCATATTGTCTGAGCTGAAACTTCAGTACCCACATCTGACAAATCTTTTCTCCGTTCCTCAGCAGTCACACGGGGACTTTTCTCCACTCTACGCTTCAGGTAGCGCACAGCAGTCGAAGTCAGCATCTTGTTTCTGCCACGACCAGGTAGCGTTTCAACAGTGTCCTTTGCCTTGAATTTGCGAATGATGCTTCCTATGGTCTCTCTTGGTATGTTTAACATCTTTGCAATCTTCTTATAGCCATTGCCCTTCCTGTGAAGAGTAATCACCTCTTCTCTTGTCTTCCTGGACCATTCTCTTGACTTCACCATGTTTGTAACCACACCAGTAAAGTCTAGAAGGAGCTGAGTATCACAGTCATTTTAAAGCTGCCTAATTGGTGCTTATTATGCTTTATTGCTGCTCCGTGACATCCACAGGTGTTTTCAATACCTGATTGAAAACACTTGAATGAACCTCTGTTCTTCAGTGTGGTAGTCTTTAAGGGGTTGAATAATTGTGTCAATGAAGAATTCACAAAAGAAACATTTACTACTGTATTACAAAACCAATTGATGTCATTTTAGTTGCATATGGTTCTTTAAAAAGTCCTTGTAGGATTTCATTCTGAATACAATTACAAATGTACACTAAATTCCCTAAAACCCTTTACAGCATTGGGGGTTGAATAATTTTGAACACAACTGTAATAAAAAAATGAAACACACATGCCCCCCCCCCACGCTACGCCACTGCTACCAGTCACCCTGTCCCAGTATACCCTAGCATAGTTCCACTCTCCCAGTACCTCCAGTCACTCTCTCACTGTGTGTTGGTCATGCTGCTATGGTGTCCCACAGTGTCACCTACCTGCGTGGAGTTGCTGGTGGCCCGGGGGGCAGCTGTCCAAAGGGCTTAGTGGAGACCGGATTTTAAATGAGCTGCAGGGCAGACGCCTCCCTCCGTCCTTCCTGTTCAGCAGGGCTGCCAGCGGCGGGGGGCTGGCACAGGGCTTCAAGGGGGACTGACAAGCGTGGAACAGGGTGTTCTGTCGAATAATGCTGCGCTGCTTCACATGACCCATTTCAGCATTGAGGAGTAAAGACCGGACCAGCACCAGGTCCTGGTGCTCCCTTCCAGACGCTGAGTGCCAAGTCACCGCCGGTGCCACAAAACTGGCAGCTGCCCGTGCAAGGGCCTCTCACGGACACCAGTGTCCGTGAGCGGACACCTTGCTGATCCCTGCTGGGAAATGTTCAAATTTCTTTAGAAATTTTGTGCCCCTAAGAAAATTGCACCAGGGGCGACCACCCCTGAAGCTACCCCACGTTACGCCACTGATTGCACCTGTAGCCGGAAATGAGAATGTGATGGCAGCGGCAATTAAAGCGGACAATGCTTAGAGCAAGAAAAAGGATATATATTTTTTACTCATTACATAGTCTTTTTTTTTTTATCAGACCTTGTCTTGCTTGAGGGGTGTATAGAATAGAGATACAGGAGACTGAAGGGCCACTGCCTCCTCTGCTAAAATTTCTCCTGCCCTTAGAGTTAAGGAGGTAATCATCATGTTAGCAGTCCTTCAGAATTTTCCTGGATATCCCAGACTGTCTGTAGGACGACCCAAGGGGAAAGAAGACTCCAGCCATTACAGGAGTGAAGGAGAGATAAGTGGGCCCTATGACGTCACCTTAACATGATCTGTACCACAGAGGGAGTTTTGATCATATGAGGGCGTGTTCTCAACAGAAAATGGGTTAAAACTATACTTATGTCTATACTTAGGCAATTGATCACTGAGGGGCTCGATTTATTTTGGCATGATAGCCGAAAATGACACCTTTTTCTGCTGCATTTTGGCAATTGTTTTGTTTGGCAGGTTCAAATTCTGGTATATTGGTGTTTTGATTCCCAGTAAACAGTTGGCTCAAATATTTAGTCTCGTGGCTATACTTTTTAATGGAAATATCTGCTTTCGTGATTCAATTTGAGTTATTCGGTAGGTTGATCCACAACAAAATATTGAGTGCTGGAAGTTGTCAACTGGTTTTTCAGTCAGGGAATGTGGAAAATCCCTCAGAAATCACACTAAATACACTCCAAATTATTTTAAGTGTTGATTTATGAATTAGGCTAGGGTCAGACTGAGGCAGTGCGAACGCGCGTGCAGGCGCACTTAATCACGGCCGCACTAGCAGCAGATGCCGGGCAATGACGGCCAATATACGAAGTACGGTCGCACAAAAGTCCGGCTGCGCAACGCAAGTGGAAAATGAACGCATTTTTTCGAGAACGTGAAACCGCAGGTACTGACGTACAGAGTGCGCTGCGTCCGCTAGCGGCGTGTGTGCGTGAATTGGAGACATCAGACGCTGCTAATGTCCGGCCAACATAACGTCCAGACACAAAAAGTGTTTTATTGATGATCCGTACAAAAGCACGGACGAAAATGCGCATAGTATGACCACTATCACGTATTCTGTGAAAAAATGCGTCCATTCGTTCGAACGCACTTTTTCACAGACAACATAAAAATGCGTTCGTCTGACCCTAGCCTGAAACCCTAAGTAACACTTTTTGGGCTTGTGTTATTTTTAGGATTAGGGTTGCTAACAATGATTAAGTAGATAGACTATCGCGTAAAAAAAGAAAAAGCCAGGTTTTCGGCTTTTTGTTACCTGCCTGAAATGTTTCAACAAGTGGCCAATTGAATAAATTTGGTTGCAGGCAATTATTATTATTTTTTTCCTTTTAAAAAAAAAAAAATCATCCGAATCCTGCCGATATTTTTTTCAACGTAGCTGTCGATAGAATTAAACCGTGCTGTAATGCATATGTCATCAATGCATCATGGCACTAAGCCAAGGCTGGAATTTATTAGTTATTCTTTTTCACAGATGCTGCCCACCATGTAACGTTTATGTGCTTATTACTATTGAACATAAGAATATCTTTTAAACCATCAGCCTTGGTAGTGTGGACACCTTATATAATAGATGGTGAGAGGAATATTCATGTACAGCGCAGAGGCTGCAACTCCCAAGATTCACCTGCATTTCACAAAAAATCTGCAGTGAGAAGCTTCTATGGGTTGCAATAGCGACAATCTCTTATGCCCCCTGTCTTCTCTGTTCCTTTGCTTTCTGCATGAATCACCCCATATCATCTATGGCCCAGTGGCCGTCCCTTTCTCTCCCTCTATCTCTTCCTGCCCCAAATTAGCTTTTTCCTATTCGATGTGAAGGATGATCTTCTTTTCAGTTCTTTACAAATTCCACTCATCTGAGGGTTATCTCAACATCTCCTGCTAGCACACAGTTGTCTAATGTGCCGGTTACTAGAATTATTCTTCTTGAAACTGTGACACTCACCCCATCATTGAGGAGAGGTTTATAAAAGTGCCACAATATAACATGAGACAAATCTGCACTGAATTCTCCCCTCTCCTTTGCTGGACTGACAGTCTGCTGAAGAAGGTAACAGGGCTGTCACTGAATTTACTGACAGCCACCCTCTGAGCAGACGGACCTCTCCACTTCAGAAGACTGTCGTAGCACGCAGGGAGAACCAGGCTTGGTTGCACTCAGCTCACGATGACCCGTTAATTCGGTCATGGTGGTTAGACTGTCTCTTTAAATCCAGAAACGGCACCCTTTCAATCAGTGAAATGAGAATTCAGAATTTTGCAGTGTGTCATCTTCAAAGCTACCAATAGATGGCACTTTCAACATTTGTTGTGCATGTTACTGAACTGATACAAAGGAGCATGAAATGCCACAAAAAACCTCCCTTTGATGATGGAACGCACCAATATTAAAACATCCAACGAGGAAAATAAGTATTTGAATGTTCTTTGCTCCTTAATGTTCTGTATAATGAAATCAATGTTATTGTTTATTGAAGTATCGTTATTTCATGATCGCAGATGCATACAAAGGTTAAAACCGTTTGTTATTTTTATTTCCACAGCGATTGATGAGAGCTTGTGACATAAATGACTTTGTCCCTACTTCCCATATATTCATCCTGTTGAAAGTCTATCTGCGGACTTCCTCTCCAGAAATAGACTTCTTCCTCTCTTGTACCTATTTTTAGTACTGCTGACAAGAGGCTGTGTCTGGTGACTTTTCTTTTGGTCTTTTTTAACAATTGTTATTATTTTGATGGGACTGGCACTAAAGAATACATGTGCAGTGTTTGCAGATGTTCCCCTTTGTCATCCTCTGCACCAGGTTGGTGGTAAGCTAGCCAACAACAAAGATAAGAGATTTAACAGAAGACTAAAGAGGCAGCTATCACTTCACAGCTAGGAAAGCACTAGTGATAAAAAGGGCATCACTGGCATCACACAGAAGCAGAATTTTGCTGCTCTTTTCTTTGTTGTCTCCAGAAGCAAGACACAAGGGGAAAAGTTCTCTTCTGTGTTACAGGGTAGACCATTTTTACTGGACCCGGGATCAATAGCAGGTGTTCAGTGTCTAGTAAGTCTTTGTCCTTTGGATATAGTCACAATTCAGTGATCCTTAAACTTAAATCCGTTACCGGCTGGGTGGAGTAGAGGTAACATCACTGCTCTATAATCGTGGAGGCACAGGTTCTAATCTACGCAAAGCATCTCTCCAGTAACTGTCCTTGGGCAAGACACATAACGGTCAGGGCCGGCCCAAGACATTGTGCTGCCTGGAGCGAAGGATGAAATGCTGCCCCCCCCAAAAAAAAAACACGCAGCGTGTATGAGCGTATCACAGTGCGCCACAGAAATAAAATTCAAACACTCATACACCCCGTACATTAGAATTTTCTTGCTGTGGAGCTCTGTGATACAGTAATGTGAGGTGTATATAACTGAGCCCAGCGTCACATACCCAGCAGTGCCCAGCGTCACATACCCAGCAGTGCCCAGTGTCACATACCCAGCAGTGCCCAGCTTCACATACCCAGCAGTGCCCAGTGTCCCATACCCAGCAGTGCCAAGCGTCACATACCCAGCAGAGCCCAGCATCACATACCCAGCAGTGCCCACACATGGGTATATTGCCCCAGCTCACACATGGATATATTTGCCCCCAAGCTCACACATGGATATACTTGCCCCCAGGCTCACACATGGATATACTTGCCCCCAGACTCACACATGGATATATTTGCCCCCAGGCTCACTCATGGATATATTTGCCCCCAGGCTCACACATGGATATATTTGCCCCCAGGCTCACACATGGATATATTTGCCCCCAGACTCACACATGGAAATATTTGCCCCCAGACTCACACATGGATATATTTGCCCCCAGACTCACACATGGAAATATTTGCCCCCAGACTTACACATGGATATATTTGCCCCCAGACTCACACATGGAAATATTTGCACCCAGACTCACACATGGATATATTTGCCCCCGGACTCACACATGGATATATTTACCCCCAGACTCACACATGGAAATATTTGCCCCCAGACTCACTCATGGATATATTTGCCCCCAGGCTCCGACGGGCAGATCGTGCGGCCACCGCATTCCTTCCTTCAACGAGCGGCAGCCTCATGAGTATCTGCCGCTCGCCTGGGATCCACCTTCCAGCCTGGCGCGATCTCGCGAGATCATGTAATCTCGATCGCGGCAGGCTGGCAGATGGATCTCAGGCGAGCGGCAGATACTCATGCGGCTGCCGCTCGTTGAAGGAACGAACGCGGCGGCCGCACGATCTGCCACCACAAAAAAAATTGTGCGGAGCGCAGCAGCGGTGCCGGGGGCTGAAATTTGCTGCCCCCGAATTTCTGCCGCTGCTCCGCTCTACACCATTGTCGGGCCGGCCCTGATAATGGTACATACTCGCCACCCAGGACATACTTGAAAAAGAGAGAAATCTCAATCTATTCTTCCTGGTAAAATACTTTATTTAAAAAAAAAAAATAGGAGATGAAACAGGTGGCATTCTGCACAGTGTCACTTTATAGGGCCCAGTTGCGCCACACATTATGCTTGCTGTAAAAAAATGACATAATCCTGAAGAATTTGGTATTCTCTGTCAAGACAGTGGTTTGAGGACCGATAAGATACATTGCATAGTATAAACCTGTCACCTTGTGTAGTTCTCTTTGTAAAAGGATGTAGAGTTTAAAACTGGAACAGATTTTGTTTTCGTTCTCTGTACACAATCATGTCTTACAGAAAATCCTGAAAATGCTTTGTATCCGTGGCTGAAAGCGAGAAACTAAATAATATTAGGTGTTCGTTCCAGCTATTCGTATACCATAGAATTGGTCCATATCTCAATGGAGCAGATCATTTAGAAATGTCCATCACAAATCCTCATTTCAAAAGCATCTGGTTTCAACTTTTTCTGTCACTTGTTCACCCAAACCTCAAGTCTTGCTTTTACCAGTAATGACAAATGTTAGGCACAATGCTCAAAAAATGTTTCATTGAATTTATTTTAAGTCAAAAAGAACCCAACATGACTGACTCAAATTTCTATTAGATAGATACCAAATCTTTAAATGTAATTTTCTTTACACCACAGCTCATAATGAGTTTACTAACTTACATGTTAATGGTAGATTAAGCTGCTGATATTCACTTCTGTATCCGTCAAATAAGGCTAGGGTCAGACGAGCGTGATTTCTACAGACTGTACGTTCGTGCACACGGACGTACGTCAGTACGGAAGACACAGTAATGGCCACACAGTCCGTTTTTTTCACTGACGTTTATTTTTTGACGGATGTAGGAGGGAAAATAAATTAAAAAGCAAACCCATTTTGTCCGTGAAAAATGCTGGACGTATAAATGCAGTCCGTCTGACCACGTTCCATCACTCACACACAAAGCTATGCAGACGTTGCGGACGCAGTGCACTTTGTGCGGTTGTACGTTCTTGCCTGCCTTGCGTCCGTGGGCCGCGGCCGTTGTGCGTCCGCAGTTCAGTGCGGACGTACTTCATGTAACGGGCTCCGATGGGCTTCCTGTCATGCTATCACAGACGTACTTTTAGGCGCAATCACGGACGTGAACACTACACTCGTCTGACAGCAGCCTAAAATGGAGCATGAGATATCCATGGCCTAGGTAATCCATGGGCTTCTAGAATTTTTTATATGACTCCTAAATTTCTGGCTTATTCTACACAAATTCATTTCTAAAATGTTGCCTGTCTACTACAATATTTTGTTTGGTCCTTGATTTTCGTACAGGCTCTTGATTTCAAGGGATGCATTAAGCTATATTTGGGGTGCGTCGCAGCGGTAGAACACTTAGCACATTATTACTAATTAAGTTAATTTAATCATGGTAGCAAGAAGGTCCCATTCAAGCATCCTTGGCTAAAATCAAGTTTATATTTGCTATTCTGGAGTCACTTTTGTAACATTGTATCTAGATGTAAGCCATTTGCAGAAGCACAAAAAAGAGACAAAAAAAACTAAAACCCATCAAAGGTTGATTTTTTTTTTCTTTTTTAGCAGAACTCTCCGCAAACACACTTTCATTTTACACTTGTTCTTCTCTATGCGTTTCCCTCCACCGTGTAACAAAGAAATCTAGGTCACCGTTGAGGTGTACCGTAAAGCTTCGCAAAATTGTTTTAGGTGGCTAAATCTTCATCCTGTCTTAAGGTTTTGTTAGGACAATTTCAAAAGAATTTGCATGTGACTATGCAATGCGTATGGTTTACCACACCGAAAATTAAATATGCAAACGCGAGTGGGGTGGAATAATCATTAACAATGTGTTGTGTAAATGTCATTGGAATTTTGAGTGATTTTGACACATTGTCGGTTCATTCTTGCAGACAGAAACAAAACTTGGTAGAAACTGAAATCATAAAGAATCTATGTCTATTGTTTCATTTATAATTTTTGTTAATTGTTTATTTTAGCATTAGTACTCAGAGGTGTGGAATTTTTTTTAAAAAAAAATCTACTTGTCCAATGGACTAAAGGGTAGCCAGATCTACTTGTCCCTCATGACAATCTACAGGTCCAGATAAGAAATATAATTTCAACAAAATAGCATTAGGTCTTTATTCTTAACTACAAAGAGAAGAAACACATTAATGCGATCAACAAACATATGTATTTAGTTTAGATACAACACTTATTGCATTGCAATTTTCTCACACTCCTACAACCCACAGATTACAGATCACAGTAATGTGCGTTGTGAATGAGCGTATCACACAGTAATAAATTCCCAGTAATGTGCAGCGTGTATGAGCATATCACACAGCTCCACGGCAATAAAACTCAAAAACAATCATGCTGTTTATTTGAATAACATTAAATTATTTATTAAATGCAGTGTATTATTCAAATTTAATTAAAATTATAATATTTAAATAACATATTAAAATATAAATAAACATATTAAAATATTTTAAATATACCAATTAATGCAGTGGCATTGTTAAAGAGGGAATGCTGCATTTAGAACAAAAAAGGAATATATATAATTTTATTTTTTTATCTTTCCAAACCATGTGGTCAGAATCTGGCCTTTCCAACGATACCTCAATTGTCGTTGTAGGACATATATGGAACCAGAGATACAGTGGTCCAAAGGACCTCATCATCTCCTGTGGGATTCCCCTGCCAATCAGGAGGGGAATCTCCGTTTGTGACATCATCGCGCACATGACGCCCGTGGAGTCCTCTGCGATGGGGAGGGGATCCCCAGGACGCTCCACACACTTCCAGACAGTGCAGGGCACTATAGGATACCGGAAGGACTTGGTGCTCAGCGCACATGTGTGCTGAGCAGCCAAAACTCCGGTATCCACTCGGACCCTGCTCTGCTTGCTCGAAGCAGGGCTAAATGGGGCGGAAGAAACCTCCTGCCCGGCCCCCAAAACTGCCAGTCCCGGGAGTCGGGAGGTAGGATTTGCCCTTCCCTGGTACTAGGTAGGCTGAGAAATACATACAGTGGTCCTTGAGATCTTTCTCTGGCCCAAAATGACACTTTCAATTGAAGCATATGGCGCATATTTTTTGCACCCCAATAGTCACTTGATTAAAGCACCAAAGTTATTGTAAATTACATAAGATGTCATCTTTAAAATCACAATTCCACTCCTTCGTACAGAAAGTATCACTTCTCGTAACAACCAAGTCACATCTTATCCCTTATTAAATATTACATATATGTGTGTATATATGTAGAGGAGCCCAAAAGTAATGTACAGTGGTACCTCGGTTCACGAACTTAATTGTTTCCATGCCTCTGGTCGCGAACCGAATTGGTCGTGAACCGAATCACATTTTCCCATAGGCTTCAATGTAAATCAGGTTAATCCGTTCTGAACCATATGGGGGAAAAAAATGTAACCACAAAAATATGCTTTGAAACCTTCTTGTTACCATTCTTGCTCTGCACTTTCTTGTTACCCTCTTTATTGGGCTGCACTTTCTTTTTACCACCATTCTTGCTCTGCACATCCTTGTCACATTCAATAACGCTCTGCACATCCTCGTCACCTTCAATAACGCTCTGCACATCCTCGTCCCCTTCAATAACGCTCTGCACATCCTTGTCACCTTCAATAACGCTCTGCACATCCTCGTCACCTTCAATAACGCTCTGCGCATCCTCATCACCTTCAATAATGCTCTGCGCATCCTCGTCACATTAAATAATGCTCTGCACATCCCCGTCACCTTCAATAACGCTCTGCGCATCCCCGTCACCTTCAATAACGCTCTGCACATCCTCGTCACCTTCAATAACCCTCTGCACATCATTGTCACCTTCAATAACGCTCTGCATATCCTCGTCACCTTCAATAACGCTCTGCACATTCTCGTCACCTTCAATAACGCTCTGCACATTCTCGTCACCTTCAATAACGCTCTGCACATCCTCGTCACCTTTATTAACGCTCTGCACATCCTCGTCACCTTCAATAACGCTCTGCACATTCTCGTCACCTTCAATAACGCTCTGCACATCCTCGTCACCTTCAATAACCCTCTGCACATCCTCGTCACCTTCAGTAACGCTCTGCACATCTATGTCACCTTCATTAACGCTCTGCACATCCTCGTCACCTTCATTAACGCTCTGCACATTCTTCTCACCTTCATTAACGCTCTGCACATTCTTCTCACCTTCATTAACGCTCTGCACGTTCTTGTCACCTCTCTGCGCTTTCTTTTTCCCACCACGCTTGTTCTACACTTTCTTGGGAGCCATGCTGGATTTAATACAGTAATACTGACCAGTACTGTTCTACAAAGCACACAAAAAAAGCTTCACAGTAGCCCTGTCTGCGACCGCGATCCGTGTTCGTAACCCGAGGCGGAGTTCGTGAACGGAGGTAAAATGTTGACAAACTTCCTGTCGCGAACCGAATTGTTCGTGAACAGGGGCGTTCGTGAACCGAGGTACCACTGTATTCACACTTCAACAGTTGTTATCTATACCCTTTTTTAAAACCCATATTAAATATTGGCAGCAATGTGTAGTATTAATTTTCCTTTAACTCCCCTGACGGTTTTCCCGAGTGTGGCTCGGGGTTAACTTTTTGTACCGAAAGCGGTATCTCCGAGCCACACTCAGGCTGGATATTTACATGTCCTGCGCTCCCTCGCTGATCCCCGCAGTCTCCTCCAGCCGCTCGCAAAGTGACACTGCCTGGATCTCTTCTTGCGAGGAGTGAACCAGGAAGTGTGACATCGCGATGGGCTGCAGTGTGACTGCGAGGACAGCGAGGGAGCGCAGGGACATGTAAGTATCGGCCCGAGTGAGGCTCGAGGATACCGCTCTCAGTATTCAAAGTTAACCCCCGAGCCACACTTATACCGCTAGGGGGCCAGATTAATTGGACCGATTCTGACATCTAAAATGTCAGAGTTGGACCACGAGGGAGGTTAAAGATATTTCAGTAGTCGCATCATTGTTGGTCTCATCGTGTGACCGTCAGGAGAGAGTCAAAGAAAATGGCGGAGGCGCGTTTGACTTTCAAACAATGCAAGACCATTTTGAAGTGGTATTGTAAATTTGAAAATGTGGGTGAAATTCAATGACAATGGCGACATAAGTTTGAAACAGAACCACCGACGCGACTAACAATCGCACGAATTTGTGATAAATTTGTAACCGATGGCAATGTGTGTGATGCGCACAAGCAAGGATCAGGGAGGCTTCGCACTCCAAGTCCTGCTTCCTCAAACACGGTGTTGCAACAGTTTACAAGCTTGCGCAAAAGTCAACGTAGTCTGAAGAGAGCACGTTGGAAATTTTACATCCTGAGGCTGTTACATGCCATGATTGAAGATGACCCTGATCAGAGAATAGAGTACTGTGAGTGGTTTTGACAAATGGTACTTGAAGATGACTTTGTGCAGAAAATGGCGTGGACTGATGAAGCGCAGTTTAAACTAAATGTTACACTAAATCGTCATAATTGTAGTTATTGGGCACCAGAAAGTCCTCACATTCATGTGGACAAAGCAGTCAATTTACCGGGGCTCCATGTCTGGTATGGGCTGTCATCCAAGGGTTTAATTGGACCATTCTTTTTTGAAGACACGGTCACTGGTTCAGTGTACCTCGACATGCTTCGCGCATCCATTTTAGGGGTTATTTGTGCGCCTTATGCGAATGAGCATTTTTACTTCCAGCAAGAAGGTGCACCACCTCACTACCACCGAGACGTAAGAGCCTATCTCGATGACATTCTACCAGGACGTTGGATTGGACGCAGAGAAGCTGTTGATTTCCCTCCACATTTCCCAGACTTAACACCCCTCGATTTCTATCTGTGGGGGACGCTAAAGAATGTAGTATACTGTAGAAAACCACCTTCACTGGCTGCACTACGGGTAGAAATTGAAATATATGTAGAGCAATCCCTGTTGACACTCAAGTCAATGTTGTAACTTACAGCTACCCTCTATGTTTATATAAATCTTGTTAAAACACATCTAGAAAATCCCCCTATCTGATACATAACACAGTGACATATGTGTTTTATCAAATCTTGGATATAATGATTATTCTGCTTTTATTTGAGGAAACCCACGGCAATGTATCCCCCTGTTAAAGGACTTTATATACTGGGACTTTGTATATCCTCCGGTTTGGTGTCGCTGGAAGCCGCTGGCAACCCGAGGGAGTACTCTTTACTTCCGGTTGTACTAGCGTGATCATTGTCAGACAGGCGCCGAAAGGAGAATGATGATCCGATACATCATTCCGGTTTAAGGACTTCCGGCCATGTGAGAGTTGCGCTCCAACGTTGAAATGCATGCCGATTAGCAAAAACCGGAAGTGTAGGAATCCCACGGCGCCAATAGGAGATATAAAGCAGCAAGGAGAAATAAGGAGGAGAGACTTTTCTTTTTATTTCTATATCCCTGATGAAGTCTATTATTTAGATGAAATGCGTTGGATATCTGCTTTTTACCTTTAGATTTATTTTACCCAACAAATCTGCTTTAATACCGAAGAGCTTCCTTGGTGTTCTTGCGGCGGCAAGAGTCACCTGGGGTTCCAGGATCACGCAGCCGTGGGGTAACAAACGCCTTAAAGATTGTACATCTTGTGAGTGCGATTCAAAGGGGCATTCTATGTTATATTTGTGACTTTTTGCACTATGTGTGTTTTTATGTCATTACCTTTATAGATTCCTATATCATTTTATTGTATGCTGTCTCTAGACGTCTAGTGAAGAGTCGCCTGGGAATCTAAAGGTTGTCAATATTTGTCTTCCTTAATTGTCACACCACGATTTGTTTTCATAGATCAACGAGGTCTGGAGGGACAATATACCTGATATCTCAGCATTTCTTTTCCTTGGAGTTTGAGTAGATCTAGATTTTCATATAAAACATAATTTTGGTGCATAGACACAGCCCTTTTTGATGCTCTCGGTGTTTGTCGGCACATAAAGTCAATCGCTCCACTCGCACTCATTCATTCTTTTACAGTGCGTCTCCGATAGCACTATACCGGTGAACATATGTAAACTATATTTAAAATGCGAAACATACACTGAACGCAGAGGAAAGCGCATGCATTCCTGGCATGTGCCAAATACTTTTTTTTTTTTGTTCTTTTGTTTGTGAATCTGATCTATTAAATTTTCTTTAGACTTAGACAAGGGAGGTGGTGGCAGTTAAAAAAAAAAAAAAAGGTGTGCGCTTGCTAAAGAACACAATGCATTACTCATACCTTTTCTTTTACATTTAACTTTCACCCCAGCTGCTACACATATTAACTTTCTATTCTTCAGACGTATTGAAGCATTCAATTCAGAAAAAAATAGTGAGCTTTTCCCATTAAAGAGACGCTAGGTGGAGGTTATTGCTCATTTTTATTGTTAAAATGTAGATTTATTAAATAAAAGAAAAAAAGACCATCTTCATTTTATATAGTTTTCTTGCTTTTACCTTTATCATCAAAAATCTAAATGGATTAGGTCAGGGTTGGGCAAAATGTGGATTTTTTTTTTTTTTACAATTGCAACTCCTATAGAATATATTCAGAAAGCACAGAAATTGTGTGCAATTTCAGTCCCAAAGCATTTTGCCATACTTTGCAGAAACTGGAGTCACCGAAGCAGTTATCGGACGTTGGCGAAAGCCAATGAATTGTGCTGATAACGGCCAAATTGGCATCGGCCAATTCCACCGAACTGGGGGGAAAACACAAAGTCTCATATTCTCCTTATAGGAGCTTAAATCAATAAAAATGTAGTACAAATGTGTCTAAAATAATGAAAAAAAAGGCCCTTTAATAATAAAAAGGTCTGTTACAAAATAAAAAAAGTCTTTTAAAAAAACAAAAATGTCTTCCAAAAAAAAGTTTTTTAAAAAAGAAATGAAAGGATTTTTGCAAAAAATATATCTAGAATAGGGATCGACCGATTATCGGATCTACCGATATTTTGGGCCGATTTTGGGGGTTTTCGAATTTATCGGTATCGGTGTTCAAGTCCCCGATATTACCGATTTCTACTTGCCGCTCCCCAGCGCGCTCGGTCACTGCGGCGCATGCGATGTTCTTGTTCCTTTGCAATAGAAGCTGACCAATGAGGAGCTACGCCGCCCACCACATGGTCCTCGTGTCAGCATATCTGGAAACCCTGCCCCTGCATGCAGATCTCGGAGAGAGCAGGGTAAGACCCGGTCACCGGCCTGAAAAAAAGTTTACTGGCTGTCTGTTTCTTTTTAAGTAAGTATTACAACCAGGGTGTGCTGCTGAGTGCTCTGCTCCCTTCACTAGCCCCACACAGTCACTGTCTGTCACGCACTAACGAACCCCACTAGCTGCAGCAGCTCCCCCTCCTTCCTCAGCTCCATCCATCTTTAAAGCCCCGTTGCTCCGTCCATTGACTCCATCCATCATAAGCAGTTACGGCCCGGGACACAGGACTGCAACCCAGAGCTCAGCCTGACCTGAAGCCCCCTTAAACACAGCCCTGCCTGAAGTTCAACCTGCAGCAGGTGAATAGAAAATGGCCCACAGCTAGTCTGCAGTGCACACACACAGCTGTGGGCCATTTTTTATTCACCTGTTGCAGGTTGAACTTCAGGCAGGGCTGTGTTTAAGGGGGCTTCAGGTCAGGCTGAGCTCTGGGTTGCAGTGCTGTGTCCCGGGCCGTAACTGCTTATGATGGATGGAGTCAATGGACGGAGCAACGGGGCTTTAAAGATGGAGCTGAGGAAGGAGGGGGAGCTGCTGCAGCTAGTGGGGTTGGTTAGTGCGTGACAGACAGTGACTGCGTGGGGCTAGTGAAGGGAGCAGAGCACTCAGCAGCACACCCTGGTTGTAATACTTACTTAAAAAGAAACAGACAGCCAGCTAGCGATACATGCGATATACAACACACACAGCCCCTTGCACGCTAGCGATACATGCGATATACAACACACACAGCCCCTTGCACACAAATCTGTAAAGATAAAGAAGTCATTTTTCCACGGTGTGCGCTGAGCTAATTTTACCGTTTGCGCTCATGTTTAAAAGCGATTTGAAGTCACGTTTAATTATAACACCCAGACAAATTAAATTATATATCCTTTTAAATTGTGTGCGTTTTCAAAAATTTAAGCGCACAGAATATCGGCCCCTGATATCGGTTATCGGCCTGAGAGACGGCCGATAATCGGTATCGGCCTGGAAAAAACCATATCGGTCTATCCCTAATCTAGAATAATTGATCTTTTAATTTTTTTTATATATTCCATTTATTAAATTGAAACCTGTTTAACCACTTCGATGCTGAGGACGCGCTCAGCGCGTCCTCAGCATTCCCGCTGGTATGCGGAGGACGCGCTGAGCGCGTCCTCCCATTGGGGTCAGCGTTCGGCCGGTTCCGGCCGATCGCTGGCCCCTCCGGTGCGGGCTGACATCCTGGATGTCAGCCCGGCATCCGGAACAGCAGCCGCCGGAATTTGGTGTCATCGCGGCAGCGCGATGACACCAAATTCAGGCGCCCCCCCCGCATGTGCGGAGGAGGCGCCTGAAAGGGAGGGGGGGAGGTCCTTCGGACCTCTCTCCCTCCCGATCGGCGGCTCTGCGGGGGTTAACCCAGGCATCATTTGGAAGGGCACAGCCTGCCCTTCCAAATGATGCCTGGCATTAACCCCTGGGGAGCTGGATCGCGAATCGGCGCTGAAAAGCGCCGGTTCGCGATCCTTTCCCGGAGCTGGCCGACATCTTGGATGTCGGCCAAGCCTCCGGGAACTCCCCCTGAGGACTGGCGTCATCGTGCGTAACACGATGACGCCAGTCCTAGAGTTAACCCTTAACTGCCACCAACGGTGGAGATAGGGAGTTCCAATGAACTCCCTATCTCCCGATCCGTGGCAGTTAGGGGCTAAATTTTGGTATGGTTGGATAGGCCAGAGCATGGCCGTTCCAACGATACCAAACATGAAAGTGAAAAAAGTTGTAAAAGAAAAAAAAAATGAAAAATAAAAAAAAAAAAAATTATAAAAAAAAAAAAGCAGTTTTTTTTTTTTTGGTTTGTTAGTGTAGCAATATTGTTCCCATTTCAATTATAATGTGAACAGTGATGCTGCACTAACGATTTTTGTATGCGGTGCGTTTGTTAAAAATAGTGAAATTTTCCCCAAAAAAAAATGTAACGAGACCCCATCTCTAATTTTTTTAACAAGCGCACCCCATACAAAATATAACCGCAATTGCTCGCATGTTAAAATGTGAAAAAAAACACTTTACACATTGTAAATTATTGAAAATACATATTTTATTGCATTTTTTGTTATAATATACAGACATGACATAACGTATACATATAATAATGACATATTATGAATCTACCGAGTCTGACGGAAAGAACGATATATAATATGTCTGGGTCATATACTAAAATAAGCCTTCAAAACACGTTTAAACATGATGCGCAAAACAGGTAAAAATGACCTCAGCACAGGGGCGGGAAAAGCCTCAGCAGCGAAAGGGTTAAACCTGTCAAACTGAAACATCGAAAATCAGGCTTATCATCTCAATTTCGGTGCAATTCGACGTTCTGTGAATAGATACGATAGTCTTCTATGGGACAAATTGTACTGTATTTTGTGTCAGTTCGCCTGTATTTGGCGAATTGACCGCTTTGTGAATAGATGAATTGCCCGAAGATGAAATTCACTGTTCGGTGTAATTTCGGGCCCAATTCTGAGGTTAGTGAATAACACCATATGTGCCCTATTACATTTTTCGTGCAAAAATGCAGGGTAAACGCGTGAATTTTTGCGTGAAGCGTAAAACGTTAACGCACGTAAATCAACGCTGGTATTACAACCCTCGCGCATTATTTCATCCGTCAAAAAATAATGTGCGTAAAACGGACACGCAAAAACGCGTGCGCAGTAACGTTGTGCGCAGGAATCAGTGTACGGGGGTTTTTTTCACGCGATTCAACAAATCAGAATTAAGAACCACAATTGTCAAAGTCAATCTGCGCATATATTCTGTATATATATAAAAAAAAAAAGCACGCACAACTTCTCAAATTTATTACTTTGTTATGAGTAGAATGTGTAGCTATACTTTGCTGCGTATTTTTTTTTGGGCTGGTGTATTTGGTTTCGGCCACGTTGATAGAATTTGCCTTTAACACCAGCTTTCAGGAGTTGCTAAAATTATGCACACAAAGGCTGTGCATTAAAAACTGCGCATAGATTGTAATACCATCCACGTACCAGCGCACAAACGCATTTGCACTCACAATGTTAAGTATAGGACGTGCGCAGTAAAGTACGCTCGCGCAACGTTCGCGCAGGTTCACCCGCGGTAGACCTATACTCGCGTTTGTTGCACTGATATTGTAATACGACGTTCAGCGCAAAGGGTTTTGCCCCTCGTATTAATGCGTTTTTGGGCACGCGTTAACATTTGCGTGAAGAATGTAATAGGGCCCTATGTGTTTTGTTGTCTTACGATTGGAATGGCATAATGGAAGCGGAAGTTTCTAATTAAAGCCAAAAGCTTTTGGAATTTTTTTTCCTTTTTTATTTTTTTTAATTTCAAAAAATCATTGGTGCTTGTCTCTTTTTTTTCTTTTTAATCTATTACTTTCCACAACTTTTAAAGATAAACAGAAATGGAAGTCACATTGAAAGAATAAAACGTTTTTCACGGGGTGGTCTTGGCATGATGGGGGTTCACTTATTTTAATGGGTAATGCTTCCTGAAATATGAACTGAGCATACACCTGTGTATTCAATTAATCTCCATGGCGACTAATATCTGATCAGAAGTGGGCGATAAAGTTATTTTATTTTATTTTTTAACAGTTTTTTACCTGCTTTTACACAGCAATTTTAAATACTACACCGTTATGTTTCTCCCACATTGAGGGGCTTATTCACTAAACAGCAGTGTTTTCCATAGTTGCAAACAACGGGGGCAAACTGTTTTAATTTTTCATTTTGTAACGGCTGTCTACTTTGTACATGAATGCCAAACACGGACGCTTATGGAAAAACTACCCATGTGTTTTACAACTGACTGACTTACTGAAAATCACCACTTCTATACCATTTGTTTTCATATATGATTTTTTGTTAGATTGTCATTCAGAAGCCTCTTATCTGGAATTATATATTTATATTACACACCCCATTCCGATAAATGCTTGCAAAAAGGAGGATGAGTCACAACAAACAGCACATCGCGGCCGATGACATCAGAGAGACCCTCTGAGGCTAATTCAATGCAAGGATGTGAGGACGAGATGAGCTGTTTCCCAAGATTTAAGAGTAAAATTGTCGCTAAAGTTTATGAGAAGTACAGTCCAATAATTCTGTCTAGACACAGCACTTCTCTGATAGTTCAAACAAAAGGGTTAGTGGGGGATACGACAAATGTCAAAACAGATGTAAGGAAAGCCAAAATAGCTATCTTTTACCAAACCCAAATTAGGACCTACTGATCTTCAAGCAATTCCACCTTCTGCCAAATGACAATATTTAGTCAAATAACAGACCTCTTTTAATTTGAGATTTCCGTTGCAAGTGGCTAGTATGTGCATTTCTTAAAAATATGTTTTTATATATATATATATATATATATATTTGATAGGCCGTGTTAGTCCAGATACTTGGGATTTATATATATACTCTATACATACCTACATTTTATATACTATATTTAAATATGAAAAAAATATAATCAATACCAAAAAGCAGATTTTTTTTAATGTGACATTTTATGGAAGAAGTCTGACCTCTGAGCATTCCAATTTCAGAATTTAACTCAGACTTTATACATTAGGAATTCGTACAAAATTATAGGGGAGAATTCCAAAAGGGACCACTAAATGTGTAAAAATCGTTGAATGTTTTTCCTGTGTTCTGTACTCTTAAAACTTGAGCTAAAAACCATTTTATATATTTAAAAAATAAATTGAGAGCTCTATATGATTTATCCAAAGATACAGATTTTTATTGAATATGCTGATTTATTATATAACGTGTATAGTCTGTGGTTTAAGTAGCAAGATACAGATCTGTATTTCTGAAAGATTGTTCTATACCTCTCACGTTACGATAAAATCAATGGTTTATACATTTCCTGGTTAAAGATTTCTCTTTACTTTTTCCCTTAGACAGTAATTTTGTTAGTTAAATAATTTTTATATTTTTTTACTATAGAAATGGTTAAGATTTTAAATGTTCTCACAATCAACTACTTCAGTTATTTTCGACAAATGTGGGACAGTGTTCTGAAAGTGGAGCAGTCGCCACAGCATTTAGTGGAATGTTCCTTTTAATTGCCCTACTTTTTAGAACGTTGCCCCAGAATTGTTCTTTTTCTAATTATTATTCCAATTTTCATTTTAAATCCAGAATTAATTTACGAGAAATTTTATAATACATTTTAAATAAAAATGATTTGCTCGGGTGATCTCTCACACACACATACATTTTACATTACTTATTTGTATTTATTTTAGAAACTGATATGGAGTCAATTAAACTGAAAGTATTTAATTACAATAACTATAGTTAAGACCATAAAAAAAAATCGCCAAATTTTTGATTACTTTAGACTATATATTGAAGAATATCTCACTTGTCTTCTTTAAAGTGACTCCAACATGTTCAGTCAATTTATTTTTTTCAATGTCCAGAAGAGGCCACTATTGGAGCAAGTACTTGGCTCTGCCATGGTTTCACAATGCATAGGCTCGATGAATGATGCTGCTTGTCGCCTTAGTCATACTGGGTCATTGTGTTACTGCAAAGATATAAACCAACGCTTTTCTTTTTGAAGAATTCCGCTAAATTCAGTGTAGAAAAAATATAGTTATAACTTTACATATTTGAGGATATTTTGGTCATAATTACAGTCTTGCCAGTATTCTGTTTCTCAAAGAACACAACTGCTTTGTTCTATTCAAAGAAGTGAGATACATGTTTCAAAGAATATTTGTTGTTAAAAATAATATACCAATTTATTTTTTGGTATAGATTTTGTATTGTAAATGTCATCTTATTTTACTTATAACGTACAGTACAATGCTCGCGTGACAAATCCAGGTGCCATGTAGCCACAGATTCCTAGAATTTTGCCGCTACCACCTTGTCTATTTATGGGGTTTTTCAATGTAGTTCCATTTTTCAGCCCTTATCTTGTTTCTAAAACATGTATATCTCAGAGTTTGATTTATAGATTTTTCTAGTTCTGGTATAGTAATCAATGAAAAGAAATCCTTCCAGCAGATTGGAAAAGGATAATACATTAGGACAGTTCCATTTAAATATTTTATTTGTATGCTTTTAATATGTATATGTTACATATTGATTACTAATTACTTTCAGCTGTTTCTTATTCATTTTCTGCTCACATTGGCGTTTTCAAGTCAACAGGCGACAGGAAGTTGTTTCAGACCTTTGCATGTTCATTATAAAATGTATAATAAAATAATTTTTTAATGTAGACTCAAATTCTACTAAAAACACCGTCATGCTAATGTTCTTTTGTAAATTCTTTGTAGTTGTTTTCACAGATAAATTTCAGACTTTGTTAAAGCATGCAAAGATTATAAAAAAGTTTTGCATGATTGGTTTGGTTCTAGGGGCTTGATATTGGCCTTCTCTAGTTTGCTGTTATTATAGTGTTTCTTTGTTTTTAAGGTGTTTGTGATAGCAGACTTCTTTTTTAATCACCTTGCATATCAATAATAAAGGAGGCTAATTTAAAAGGCATTGTTGTAGGTGTTATATAATGCACTCTCTCCTTTGCCCGTGTAGCATAATCCAGTAAATCCATCACATCCTGCCAGTGAGTCACCTTTGTGGTAACCCTATAGTTATATCCTCCACGTTTCTCCTCCTTCATCACTGAAGGGTTTCGGTTACAGACTGGAGATTTAAAACCGCTCCCCCATTATCATTTCATTGGCCCCTCGTCGGACCCATTGTTCAGAGAAGCAAGCCTGACACTATGATCTGAGACGTGGCGCTGAAATTAATGACATTTTCCGAATGCGATAGGCTCTAGAAATGTAACGGAGTGAATGCAAGTTGAGTAGAACCTCATGCAATATGTGTACAGACTAGATTTTTTTTGTTTCTATTTTCATATCGAAAATTTATATATAATTATATAAGTAAAATTGTCTTTATTTTTCATCTTTTTTTTATTAGTGTAAATTAACTTGGGTCATTTTGTTATTTATTATGTGATTCTTGGTTGGCTTTTCCTTTAGGCTGGGTTCACACCACAGCGTAGCGCAGCGTCGCGCAATGCGCGCGGTTTTTTACGCGCGTTCGCACATACAAAAAACGCGCGAACGTGCGTTGCAGCGCGTTCGCGGCTATGATATGGCCGCGAACGCGCGGCTATATGCCGAAAAGAAGCTCCCGGACTTCTTTTTGCGTCGGCCGTTTTAAAGCGCGTTCCTGCGCGCTTTAAAACGCTTAGGTGTGACATGCCCACATAGGCAATCATGGGATTTCATGTTTAAGCGTTTTACACCGCGCAGGAGCGCGCTGTAAAACGCTTAGGTGTGAATCCAGCCTTATATTGCCACCTTTTGATGGTAAACCAAATATCACAGTGTTTATGGATAAGCAAGAAGAAGATGGCACGCAGCTGCTGATATGGTCAACAATTTATCATATCTGCATCTAGCAGGAGCCGGCAATGTGGATTCTCACAAGTCTATTCTTTAGTACCCATTGCATGAAACATAATGATGGTTCACTCCATTGCAAGACATCCTGAATTAAATGTGGCCCCTATCAATGGACACATGGGCATGGCTGCAATATGTAATAGGGGTTTGGGGGTGGATTTGTATCAGAGCTGTTGAGTCATAAGAGGCCTGGAAACCATTCTGTCATATTGATTACATTTTAGCCTGGTGGCCCATTGCATGATCACAAGGTCTTTGGTCCCATCTACCTCTCTGCTGTGTTGTATTAGTGTAGGCGGGCAAAAACAGGTATATTTTGGTAGGCAATATTGTATACTATTACATACTTATTATTATTTATATGCAATAATATAAAAAAACAGGACTCCCTTTTCTTTTCTTTTCTATTTAATTCTAGCTCTGAACAAAACTTAAACTTTCGGAATAATATCAACACAAAATATAAACATATATCTTGCACTCAACAGACTTCAGACAAATATTCTATTGTAACACACACTAAAATTAGCTAAGCATAGTACGCTGCACAGATACACAAAGAGTTATTCTTTCCAGCTATCAGAGAGCAAAGAAAAACAAACTGCTCCCTCCTTCTCCCCCTCTCTCTTGCAAACAGTCTGTCAGAAAAGGAGGGGGCCTATACACCAGGGACGACGCTCAATCTCAACTTTTAATTGAACAGTTTAATAATCAATTAAAAACACAATCGGACAAAATCAGTCTGAACCACACACACAAACTATACAGCACTGCAACTATCTCACTCCGTAAAATATTAATTAATTTATATATGCTCCCATCGGGCATCTCAATCTTTTCTGGTGGAGCCTCTCTATCTCCTCTACCCGATGCACCCTGCTCTTCTTCCTCAGCCATACGGGACGGAGCGGAGGGAGCTGACCAAGAAACAGCTGCCCGCGCCCCCCTCTCTCTCTCTCTATTATTTTGGGGGTCCTGTTTCTTATTTCTCCCCGCTATCATTTATAAAATGACTCTTGTTTTTAATACAATATCTCCATATATCTATATACAGGTATTGTTCAGGATATCTGTACTGCTCTATAACTTGGGAATATACCTTCTGTACCAACTCCGGGTCCATTGACCCCTGCTCTGGCCATCTTGGGACTAATGACGGCCACACAACTGTACACATTACATTTAATTTCTCTTTTGTCAATTCTACACCATAATCATGCGTTTTATATAATGCTTCAAAATTCCGCACCATATATTCTAGGGGCGTCTCACCCTCCTTCACCTTCTTGGGCTTAGATGACCCGTTACCCATTATTACTCTTGAAAACAGTACTCTTTGCAATACAGATATATTATTTCAACAACAGTTAAAATCTACAGTCTGATACTTCAGTCAACAATTCCTCCGCAACACATACCGTATCAGATTCTTTCATCACAGAACAAAACATAGGCACTTCTACTCTTTCTACTAGCCAAGGGTACTTATCCCCTTCTTTGTGGCTCCTTATACCCCGTAATTTGAACTCTAACTCTTGACTGCTTGTGGCTATGTGCACCCCGTTCCTTGTCTATACTTCCGCCTGCAATTCCAATCTGCCTTATGGATAATCTACCCACTCAGCACCACTATCTCTGCAGCTACCGCTGGCTTCACTATAAGCCCTTTTCACTACACGGCGTACACACTAGGCACTGACTCAGGCTCGTAGCCCAGTCACAGAAAATCCCTCCTCCTTTCCCTTTTACCCACGTGGCGAAGCTCTATTTACAAACACTGAACTATGCAACTCCACGCAGCTACCTTCTCCCTCTCTTACAGAACTACCCTTTGATTGGCATTCAATTCCCCCGAATCCAGACACCCGCTAGCCACTCTGGCTCCTTCAATGTCAGCGCTATCAGCGGCGGGCTAGATATGCCAATAGGATGGTGGCCATCGCATCCTCTTATCCGTCTATCTCAGTCGGACGTTTCCCTTAGATACCGGTATTTCCTTTAGACATACAAAACATAGAAGACACGTTACCTATCGCCGGCGCTGCTCGCTGTTTCCTCGGACTCGGGTGTCTGTCCCAGCTTCCCGGGTCGGGGGGTCCGTTTGGGACGAGATGAGGTCCACTGTACAGGAAATCCTGCTTGGCGCCTGCAGATGTCAGCTCACCTTCAACGGACGCCCCCAACCATCGGGATTCTGGCACTGCTGCAGTCAAGCGCCGCACTGTGTTCAGCAGCCGTTGCCTGTGTCTTGGCAAAAGGCCCGTTATCCCGGCTATCGAGTCCCCAGAAATGTAGGCGGGCAAAAACAGGTTCACTTTCAGAACGGCGCCGGACCAGACACAAGCAAGGATTGTCCAAACACGAGTCTCTTCAGGAAAGGCAAGAGTTTATTGTGTCGTCACACAAGTGCTCACACAGGATTGAATCGCTTAGAGTGAGCCCCGATTACACACAGACATGAGGTTTTATGCCCCAAATACATAATTAGGTACATTCCCATTAGCCCACCTCCCTATGACACTCTATTCCACCCCACGTGGGTTAATACCTCCCATCATTAATTCGAACACAAAGAACATTCCACATATAACTATAAATTGATACACTTCTCGTTAGTTTGACAGTCTGTGATTTGTTTGTGCTGTCTTTCTCCAGGCAGTGCCTCCCTCCCTATCGGCTATATTTATTCAGATGGCCTGGGGCCCGGTCTTCTATACTCCTTCGTCTTTCCGAGGGCCCCAACGACCTTGGAATATCTACTTCTCCGTGCCAGAAACAGCAAAGATCTTTCATAAGGCTTTAATTGCTTTTCTGCTAATCTAAACGCATTCCTAAATTTCTACGTATACCTCATTCTAGTTTCAGCTACAAACCTGTCTAGTTATATACAAGTGAACCAATATTCTGAACAAGATGGCTGCCTGGCTCATAGTAACAACCATCCTCCAGCCTGATTCTCCTTCATTAGCAACTACTTTAGAAACTCTTTATGACAACTGATGACCTCAAATGTTATAATAAAACCATGTAGAGAAGAGGGACAGGCACCACAGAGTACCTACCCAAAATTCGGCTGATTGAAATTTCGATCTATTTACCATTCAAATAGGGCCAGACGATATCTTTATCATAACACGAATTAATCGAAGTTGACATTGATTTTAGTCTTGCGAAAATCGAGGACTCTGGGGGCGTTATTACATACTTGGTGCTAACTTAACCAGAGCAGTTGTAAACTTATAACCTCCATAGGCTATAATGGCTCTGGGAAGTTTACAACAGCTCTGGTTAAATTAGCGCCAACTATGTAATATGGCCCTGGATTTGTTAAAAGGACACTTTACTCATCCTGACTACTTGATTGATTAAAAATGGTCAGGATGTGAAGAGTCCCCCCTCTTCACTCCCACCCAGCCACACCAGCAGCAGGGATTTATTAATTTCCTGGCTGCCAGTAACCAGATCGGTCACCAGTGATGTTGGCATACAGAGAGCGTGCCAAATGTCACTCTAAAACCAAATGGGTTGTAATCTGTCTTGGAGAGACTGCCCACGGATCGGATCTGCGCTTGCACGCAGCTCCAATCCATCATTCTGTGCAGGCTCTACGGAACTTGTGTGCATAAAATCCGCAAGTCCCGTTGCGGTGCACAATTTGTGTTTCCTATGCTATCCAAGTTGCATTGGAGCGCAAATTGCATGGAAGAGCTTCGGAGACTTTTGGGTTCGTGAGTCCTTGAAGTTGTAGAGAAGGAGCAGTTCGTAGCTAGGAACATTGGGCGAGTAAAAAATCCAACATAAAAAAAAAATTGGGCACAGTCTGTCAGCAGCCTCTGCCCAATTACTTAAGAGCAATAAAAGGGAACACTTTTTTTTAATAGAGTATCACGTTAAATGACAGAATGTCCATCCGAATATAGGCAAAGCAGAGCAGGCAGGTCCCACAAATGTCAGATGAACCTGTCAGGTCTGTTATGCCGATGCTCGTTCAGACGCAAATCCAGATTGCTCATTTTTCGCAAAAGTAAAATCGAGGTTGACCTTGATTAGTTCGTGCTAAGTCAAGGATATCACCCAGCCTTACATTCAATTTACGACTGAAAGAGGACGAACCGCTTTTTTTATGTTCTTGAGAGGGCCCTCCATCTCTCAGAAGTCAGCTACCCATCATTCACAGTGTTTGTTCTCACCAACATCTATGTATGTCTGTGAGTAAACCAGACTTTGCAGACGTGTGTGTATAATGTGTGTGTGATCATCTACGTGTAAGGCTTACTAATTTATTAGCTTCTTGTAATATACATGAGTGTGTGATGGTAAAACCGTAATAAACCGCTTACTTGTGATTCATTGTTAAAAGCACATTAACTGGGACCTACAACATAAAAGATCTTTTTGTTGTGGTATGTAAATATTTCAGGTATAGTTCATAGGTTTAGGTTAATAGTTGTGAGAGTATCCTTGAAGTCATTTCAGAATTAGATGTGTTTTTTTCCCTCTATACCTGCAACTCTGTTGAAATATTTGTCTGCGTTAAAAACCCCCCTCATACTGAATGGTCACCAAATGACTCACCAAACTATATTTGGTCATTTCCTCGCTTTAAAGACATCTGACTGACAATCGTTATGGTGGTTTACAGTAACTGCACTCTTTATGACATTTCTAAAGTCATATATCATGTGGGAATTCTAGACATGCCTGGTTCAACGGAAGCCTGGAATGTGAGATTGCTTTCGTTTAAGGCATTTTCATAACTTTCACTGCTTTTATCGACATGCCGTGTCCCCTCTTCTCACTTTCCATTAGAAGACAGAATCTTTAGGTTCTGCCACATTACACAAAATAACATTACAGATGTACACTGACTAGACCCATCTCGTTTCATATGACGACAGATGAAGGCTGCTTTGTTGGAATGTTTATGTCCTGGCAAGAAAACCCAACGTTTAAAATTCAGCTTGGCGTGCAATGTTATTTCAGTCCAACAAATTGATTTGTAGCTTTTATAAGTTGATCACTTTTTAACTTAAATTGAGCACATGCTATGCAGAGTTGCAGTGATCATCTTGATGAAAGGCTTTGCCAATGCGATGTTAGTAGTCCTTTGGGTGCTGGAAAAACATTTACTGAAAAAGGTGTAGAGCAGTGTTTCCCAAACCTGTCCTCAGGACCCGCTGACAGGCCAGGTTTGCTAGATATCTGAAGCACAGCACAGGTGATATGATTTGCTGCTCATTGATTGCAGGATTCAGTCTGCAGTTCTCCACTATGATCTTCAAAATCCTGGCCTGGTTGAGGGTCCCGAGAACAGGTTTGGGAAACACTGGTGTAGAGGGATCAATAGCTTAGGGGCCTAAATAAGGAAGGTTACTGAGTGCATTATACCCAATTTTTGAAGTATTTGTAGATGATTGTTCTTGAAACATTTTAAATTGAGTTTCAAAGTTCTACTAGTTCGTTCACGCCCTGCGCCATAAATATAGCAAATGCGTGTATATATGGTTGGAGTCTTGTTGGTCCTGTGTTATAAGGCATCATATCTCGACTAACACCAACTACTAAACCTCCCTCCAGTATTAGAAGTCCATTCTTTGGTTTGTGTAGGAGAATTAAGACCATGCACACTTGACTATTCTCTTATATCCAGGAGTCCACAACTATGATCTCTGTTTTCAGTGCAGTGCAATCATTGTCGGAGTAGCCATGAAGATATACTATATGTAGTTGTATGTTACGACAGCTTACATCAGGAAAGGCTAGGAGATTGCAAAAGCAGTTTTCTGCTGATCAACTTTTTGTTACCATTAAAATGCAGAGGGGATCACATCACTTTTTTCACCTACCTGGTGCATCATTCTTTTGAAAGGTCGTCAACTCAAACAACTGTTTTTGCAAAGCCTTTGTTTTCTTGTAGAAAATTGTTTGCTGATCTGTGAGGCTGCAGGCGTTCCATACTGTTTTTAAGGCCCTTGTTGTTACTGTTCAGGTGTGTTGACAGCCAAGACGTACTGTCACAAAGCTGTCTGCATGTCATGTTCTTAAAATTTAACAGGCTTGGGCATTAAAGCTAGGCTCGTATCCTTACTATTTCAGGAATCAGAGCACACATAGTCTCTGTATCTTTAGTTCTTAGTATCACACACAACTTATTAGCCACTCCCTAGCACCACACACCTAACTATCCACACTCACAACAGTATTTTATCATACACAAAGCACTAAAGCAATGCACTCTTACACACACACACACACTACTCAGACATTTAAATATTAATTTCCACTGGTACCCATACAGAAACAGAAGCACACTTGTCAAACATGCGGCCACACAGAGAAGCAAAACATTTACATATAAAACATCTAAAAACACATAGATTACAGGATCAGAAACAACATGGGTTTACCTCAGGGAGATCATGCCAAACTAATCTTATTGATTTTTTTGATTGGGTAACAAAAATAATAGACACAGGTGGTGCAGTAGACATTGCTTATTTAGATTTCAGTAAGGCTTTTGATACTGTTCCGCATAGAAGGCTTATCAATAAATTGCAATCTTTGAGCTTGGATTCCAATATTGTTGAATGGATTAGGCAGTGGCTGAGTGACAGACAACAGAGGGTTGTGGTAAATGGAGTTTATTCGGCGCAAGGT
Source organism: Leptobrachium leishanense (assembly GCA_009667805.1). Lineage (NCBI taxonomy): Eukaryota > Metazoa > Chordata > Amphibia > Anura > Megophryidae > Leptobrachium > Leptobrachium leishanense. Next base: position 282,082,721 of record CM019066.1, read on the forward strand.
CTTGTTACCAGTGGGGTACCTCAGGGGTCAGTACTTGGACCCATTCTCTTTAATATTTTTATTAGTGATATTGCAGAAGGTATTAATGGAAAAGTATGTCTTTTTGCTGATGACACAAAGATTTGCAACAGGGTTGACGTTCCTGGAGGGATCAGCCAAATGACAAATGATTTAGGTAAGCTAAAAAATTGGTCGGAGTTGTGGCAATTGAGTTTTAATGTGGATAAGTGCAAGATAATGCACCTGGGACGTAAAAACCCAAGGGCTGAATATAGAATATTTGATACAGTCCTAACCTCAACATCTGAGGAAAGGGATTTAGGGGTTATTATTTCAGAGGATCTAAGGGTAAGTAGTCAATGTAATAGAGCAGCAGGAAATGCTAGCAGAATGCTTGGTTGTGTAGGGAGAGGTATTAGCAGTAGGAAAAGGGAAGTGCTCATGCCACTGTACAGAGCACTGGTGAGACCTCACTTGGAGTACTGTGTGCAGTACTGGAGACCGTATCTCCAGAAGGATATAGACATCTTGGAGAGAGTTCAGAGAAGGGCTACTAAAATGGTGTACGGCTTGAAGGAGAAAAGTTACCAAGAAAGGCTTAATGATCTTAACATGTACAGCTTGGAAAAAAGACGAGACAGAGGAGATATGATAGAAACATTTAAATACGTAAAGGGAATCCACAAGGTAGAGGAAGGGAGTATATTTAAAAGGAAACAAAATAGCAAAACAAGAGGACATAGTCTTAGATTAGAGGGGCAAAGGTTTAAAAGTAACATCAGGAAGCATTATTTTACTGAGCGGGTGGTGGATACATGGAACAGTCTTCCAGTAGAAGTGGTAGAGGCCAAAACAGTAATTGAATTTAAGCAAGCATGGGATAGGCATAAGGCTATCCTAAACAAAAGATAAATCCAGGTAAAGTATCCATGTAATTGGGCAGACTAGATGGGCCGAAAGGTTCTTATCTGCCGACATTTTTTCTATGTTTCTATGTTTCTAATACATCAGTAGCCAGTAAGAATCACTGTGTCGCGTGTTATAGCAATGTTGTTCAATGAGTAAAGACAGCTTCTGCGCTGCCCCGTATTCCAATTCACAACACCGAGAAGATGAGATTTCACATTGCATCTACCCAACACTCTCCATCAGGAATCTGTTCTAGAGTGGGAACACACAATGAAATCAAAGATTTATGGCTTGGTACTGTAGCTCTGAGTGAGCTGTTTCACATATAATGCTAAAGTTATATTTGCAGGTGAGAGTAAATGCAGGACTGTGTGTGATCAAGTTAAATGGGTCAGTTTTCAAGGAGTCCTCTATGCTTGTCACACTGCACCATGAATGCTGAAAAATTTATGGACACATTCACAGGAGCCTGTCAAACCTGCCAGCTTTTCACTGCCGATACTCAGATGGCCACTCCGTCAATTAAAATATCCAGGGCACTATCGCATGCCCTGAGCTTAAACCGGGTCGCTAAGTGGAAAAAATTGCGTTCTGTAACTTCCCCTTAGCGCCTCGGTTTTCCCAGGAGATCGTGGGGCAGGTGCCGAGTCAGGCAGCCTGCCACTTAGCGATCACTGACCTTTTGGATGCTGGGGGCAGCACTACAGTGCTGTCCCCAGCATCTTATCCATGGCGTTCATAGGACTCCATGGAGGATCGTGCTGCCGGGTCACATGACCGACAGGATCTCGCTTCTTGCAAGAACCTGCAGGTTGGCGGAATGATTGCAGATGGAGACGGGACTTTTTTCCCCAGTCTCCCTCTGCTTCCGGAGGCCAAAAGCAGCGGATCGGGCCGCCGTTCTCGCCGCATGATGAAAGCTGAGTAGTTGGTTTTTTTTGGGGGGGTTTGAGCTGCAGGTAACGGATTCTGCAGCAGCGCAAACTATTACCTACACCTCTGAGCTGGTGGTAACTCTTTTAATTAACACCCGCTCTTAGGCTAATGTCAGACGAACGCAGTCTGAGCGCACTCTGCGTGTGTGCCTAACGGACGACGTACTGACGGAAGATACTGTAGACACCACACGGTCCGGTTTTTTTGACAGATGTAGAAAAAAAGGGAGATTTGGCAAACAAAATTACTTTAAATTAAAAGACCGGTACAGTCAGCCAGACCAAAAAAACTTCTGAGCGTCCACGTGATGGACGTCACAAATGCGCTGCATCTGACGTCTTGTCGTCAGGCACACAGGCCGCTACGCGGACGTGACTCACTCTGGGCGCCGTCGTCGCACTTTTACGTCGAGGCCTAAATGGCGTCCACTGACACCTGCGTGGTGCGTGCGCACCACACTTTGTGTGTTGGTCTCTATTGATCACAAATGAATGCTGCGACGGACGTTAAACTGTGTGGTGACACGGAGGTGATGACTGCGTTCGTCTGACGCTAGCCTTAGTAACTAGTGTTAGGACCAAATGATCCTAATGCTAGTTAATCTGTGCTTTCACTTTGCTCTTCCCATGTTAGGTATAGGGAGCGCAAAGTACAGTAAACTCGTGCAACGAATCGCTAGTTAGGTTTTTTTTTAACCCGTTAGCGATTCAAATGCGATGTGGATGCATTGCTATGACCTCCTTTAAGCTAGCGCTGACGCTAGTGTTAGCTTGAAGGAGGTGATAGAGCCCCCTGAGTCCTCAACTTTTGGAAAAAGTAAAATCAACATCAAACTCTAAATCAATTTAATCGTGGTAAATAGAGGAAATCACCCAGCCCTACTCTGCCCTATTCTTCTAGTTACCCACTGTGCCTTTGCTATGTTTCTCTCGGCCTTATTGCAACTCTTCGTCATCCTTCTCACTCCATTGTACTATGTCCCAATTTTTCTAATTCCCATAGTACCTCTGCCCAGTCTTTCTCACTCTCATTATACCTTTGCCCATGATCTTTCCCTTCTATTCTCCCAGTGCCCAATCCTTCTCGCCCCCCATTTTGCCTGTGCCCGATCAGTCTTACATCCATTGTTCCTCTGACTCCTAACTTTCATCCCCTTGATCTATACCCTATTCTTCTCGGCTCCATTTTCCACAGAGACTGGCATGAGCCTGTATGATAATCTATCATGATGCATTGTACAGCAAACAGGCTCTTTCCCGAATAATTTATACATGGAAGTTTGAGGTGTGTTCCCTCAAAGGGAAAAGTTAGCTTTTCAGTATTTTTATGAGGGAAATCTAGACATCCTGGCTGGGAGAGAGAGGAGAGAAAGTAGCTTTGGGAATCTGACAGCTGTGAACTAAAAGGGAGCAATGTTAATGCGTAATAAATACTAAGAAAAGTGTATTTTGAGTACTTCTGGCTTTTTTGTAGCTCGTATCTGTCTTCTTCTGGCAGCCTGCCCTGTTTTTATCGCAGCACGCATAAATAATTGTTTTATAACTACAGCTGGGAGCTGGCTGCTGACAGATAAAGCCTTGATTTCTAGGCCAGCGATCCGTCTGGGTCCCGCACTGGAGATTACATATTATGCTTATCAGAAGAGAAATGAATTTGAGCACAAATTAACTGACAATAGTTTCACTTTTTTTTTTGGCATCTGGTGAAGACAGAAGCTTCTGAACTTTTGTCTTTTTAATTCTTCCTTTCAATATTTGTCGGTTTTCACACAGATTGATTACTATAAGCATAAAGGAAGTACTGAAAGCGTCAGTCCGGCACGTAAATACAGTATCACAGTTTCCTTTGAGAGATCTAACCAGCAAAGTTTTAGAGAACTGAATTACTGCACACAAGAAAAGCTTGCAGCTAGGACAAAAATATGTTTCTTTAAATCGATTTCAGTTTTGAATTTAAGAAATTGCCTTTCATGCACAAGCGCAAAATTAAAGAGGATTTACTTTGGCCATAACCCTTTTTACCCCTGAGGGTCCTGATCCTGGTGCATTGAAGGGGTTCCGTTTAATGGCGCCTGGTGAACTCTGAACCAGGGGGGGGGGTGGGTTGACCTGCTCATTTAACAATGCCCCACCAATATTTTGTTAATCTTTTGGACACAGGAGCTGCACTGCAGAAAGAGAGTTACATATGCAGTTACAAGTATTTATGAAGTGCCAACAAATTCCTTAGCGCTGTACAATGGGAGAAACAGAATAACAGATATACATACACGTTACACACACGGAACAGAAGGAGGTAGGACCCTGCTCGAGAGCTTACAATCGAAGTCAATTACATTATAATGTTAAAAACCAAAGTAATAACTCCATGTAAGAATATAAGAATATTTTTAATCACATGCCATTACACACACCAACACACAGCCATCACACACAACACATACTAAACTCTTTATTACTGTGGGCTCTGCATAATTAATATTACTATGAGTTTCATGGATAGTGGGACTAGGGTTGAAACAACTAATCGATTAATCGACAACTAATTGATAATGGAAATATTTGACAACTATTTTAATCATCGATTAATCGTTGTCGATTAATCGTCCTGTGTACAGCACACACTGTTTAGAGTCAGACTAAGTTAAACGTAAATAACCTCAGATTCGGAGCTGATTGGTGAAGACGCGCCGCTGCTTTACTAGGTATGATTTAGTTCTAGGGTTATGTCAGACACAACCAGTTTGTTTTTATTACGTTTACAGCAGTAGCAGAACTATAACACAAATAATAGGATACTGCCACTGGGTGAAGGAGCTGTATGCCTGTACTTTATCCTTACTTGAAGCTGTGCCACCACCCCACCCTCCCTGCCACACCCTCTTTGGTCGGAAACTGCCTTCCCTCCATTTGGTCTGGTTCCTTTCCCCTAACTCACTCCCAAACTCAGATCCGGGTTTTGCCCAAACCCACTCCCTCTCACACTCAGGTCAAGTCACTTGAGCAAAGTCACTCCCTTCCACCTCCAGTCCCTCCTCCCACTCAGTTTGTTCAAGAAATTATTTAAAAGGGACACTCTACGCACCCTGACCACTTTTAGCTTATTAAACCATCATCATCATCATTAAAGCAGCATCAACCCATCCCTCTGACCAAGCACACGCATACCTTGTATGTACGTACGAAAGTTACGTACACAACGCAAATTGCTTATGAAAAAAGGGGGAGCGGTTGTGGTTATTTATTTTTTTACATAAAATTCCTTTTAAGTAAACAATTTTTTTCCTATTTTTTTTATTTTATTTCTTTTATCCGATGAATCGATTAGTTGACTGATTATTATTTTGATTAATTGATTATGAGAATAATCGTTAGTTGCTTCCCTAAATGGGACTTTGTGGTACAGTGCACTGTATATTAAGATACACTCTTACACATCACACATTACTGTGAGTTTTATTGTTGTAGAGCACGCTGACCTCAACAGCCCCAATACATACAGAGACCCCACAAGCATTGAAAGTTATCTTCTCGCTCACCTTACACACACACACACTGCTGCTGCTCACCGTTCGGGTGAGGGGGGGTACTTTGCTCTCTTTGGGTTGTGGCATGGATGGAGGAGAAAGAACACAGCTAGGATTCAGTTCTGTCCAGAGCTGACAGCACACAGCAGAGCTCACCCGACAGCCCTGATTCAGTTCACCATCATAGAAGTCAGCAGCGGCTGGCTTCTCCCCACTCTGGCTGCCCCCTTGCACAGACGTTGCTCCTCTCTGTGCAGGGGGAGAGGGAGCACTCTGCTACCGATGCTAGTGAAAGACAGGCAGATAAAGGGGAAAAAAATCACAGCACAAAAGCTGTTTCTGTCATTTCACAACATAACTGCTGACTGAAAGCAGTTTTTCCTAAAACTCTCTGCCTGTCTCTAGCAGATGGGACCTCTGTATGGAGGGGGCAGACAAGTGGCAGGAGAAAGAAGCAGGGAAGTGCTAGGGGACTGAAGTGGAAGGGGAAATACTGTATATAATAATGTATTGTAATGTATTTGAAGCTAGGGTCCGAATAGGCCCCGCAGGCAGGACAGAGGTCAAAAACGTCCATGTGATATACAATGCTGGCATTATCTAGATGAAAAAACAAACCTACACCTTATCTTGCTTACCTATACCCCTCCCCCAGGAAATCAAAATATTATTATTATACTTTATTTATATAACGCCAGCATATTCCGCAGCGCTTAACAATGAGCACAATATAGACAGGGTTCGAATACATTGAGAATATACGAAAGTTACGTACACTATGCAAATTGCTTTTGAAAAAGGTGGGTTGAGTTTTACATACAGGGTAATTCAAAGAGATTCGAAAAGTCACCGCACGTTCGGTGACTTTTCATTCTCTTCAATTCGGTGAGAATCGGCGTTCCCATTTCGGCGACCCTGCAGTGTATTCAGCAAGCACCACAGGGCTGTCGAAGTGCAGGGAAAAGCTGCCGAAAACCCGGCGAATGCATACCGAAAACCCGCAAAAACATCTGGATTAACCTGCCGAAGACACCGGAAAAACCCGAGCAGGAGCCAATCACACGCAGCGCAACCGCCGGAAAAAGCCAACACCGCAGACGAAGGCAGTGAATAGCTTAGCAAAACCGTTTGCTTGACTGTTTGAAAAGTGAAACGCTGTTTGCAAAGATACTACTGAGCGAAAATGTCTGAAATTTACTTATGAGGTCCAGGGAATGATAATAAAAAGGGCTGTTACAGAAAAAATAAGTAAACTTAAAAAAAATAAAATAAAATTATCCAGAAAAATGCTTAAAATATCCTAAAAAAAATCTATAACTAGACTCTTTACTGCAGAATTTTATAATGGACGTTTTATTAGATATTGAATTAAAACGGGAATATTTTTAACATTGAAGCCTATGGAATTCGCCTGAATAAACCTGCCGAATTAAACCACCGAATGGCAGAGCATTTCGGGAACCTTTCACTGCTGGTTTGTGTTCTCTGAATAGCCGAAGCAGTGCTTTTTCATGGGGATTCACTGCCCCCGAACAGGCACCGTACAGGCACAGTATGTGCAGGCAATTCGCCAGGATTTGGCGAATTGCCTGCTCTCCGGATAGCCGAATGGCCAAGAAAGGTAACCGAACGCTGATTTTCAGCGTTCGGTTACCTTTCTCCCGAAATTCTGAGCTCTTTGAATAACCCTGATAGTGTTCCCTTTAAGTAAACAAAAGAAAGCGCATTTTGGTTTTCTTGCAATGAATCAGTTTATCGAAAAAATAATCGGCCAACTAATAGATTATGAAATGAATCGTTAATCACAGCCCTAATTGAGTGATCTTTTTTTTTTTTGTGCGAAAAAGGCACTTTCTAATTTAGGTAAGGAGGGCACACATTGTGGTAAAATTATTGCCTATTAAGCTCTTTCTTTGAATCTGATCATAGTTTGTCGTCACGGCATGAGATTTTTAACCGCCTGCCTTCACACACATTCAGAGATTAGTTTTCAAAAAACATAAATAAAAGTAATACCTATTAACTACTAAAAACAGTAAGTCGGCTGCAGCGTTTCTCTACCTACAGTGAATGTACTTTGGCAATTCTAAAATGGCATAAGCCATTGAACTCTTATTGAAACAATGGTCAAAACACCAGCAAAAACAAAAAGCTTATCAACTTCAAACAACTGCCTGAAACAACGGAGAAAAGTACGTTAGACAACTTTAGTGGAAATAATGGTGAAATGTCAGTGACACTTCCCAACATAGCCAATTCACAGTAGTTGACCTCTTTAGTTTATCAGAGATTTATGATGTTAATTCACCATTGATTGACTAAAATAATGGTGGTCGTTGACTAGACCATTGATTTGATCCTGAAATTGTTGCAATTCCACAAACCATGCTGTGTCCTCCGTAAACTCAGGTCAGACCATCAGGTGGCCCAGTCAATCAAGATGCACCCTTAATCTTCTTCGCTGGTATTACTCTATAGACGTAGGCACATAGAGGTTGTTCTGGGACTAGTAATTCAGCTCTGAGTGTTAAATAATTTCTCCTAGATTCCTTTGGTGTACATCCTTCAAGATTAGTACAAGTATGTGTACAGGCAGAGAGAAGTATGACATCCTCCTGTGACATTTCTGAATGAGGTGTGTGCTTTTAGCTGTAGTGAGTTCATTCATATTGCTGGACTTCTATAACGTTTATGGATGGGTAGGTCTTAAACCTGGGGAGCTACCAACCTTGCCATCTTTTAAGGGAAGTGTTTTCTCCCAGATTTTAGTTGAAGTCACAGATGCTTGCTATCCCATGAAGGCTTTTAGAAGTTGTCCTCCGAATACAGTGTTATTCCAACAGTAATATCTCCAAAATGACTGATTTCAATACTCCGTAAAAATTTAGAACATGGGTCTCAAACTGTGTCCACATAGCTGTTGATTACCTGCAATTCCCAGAATCAATTGAATGCAGTAGATGATCAAAGACAGTAGATTTCCTCCTGTTATCTGTCTACACGCGCACGGCTAACTCTCGCCTCCAAGACTTCTCAAGGGCAGCACCGGTCCTGTGGAATGACTTGCCTTTCCCCTAATTCTCAGGCCTTCAAGAAATCCCTCAAAACCCATCTCTTTAGATTAGCGTACCGCATCACTGATGCAACTCATCCCTCTGCTCATCTACTGACACATAATTGAAGCTGCGTCTATGGCCCCACCATTCCCAAACCACTGGCACTCATGATCCTGCTATCTAGTAAAATTCCTCTTGTCTTCCTCAACCCCAATCCCTCTAGATTGTAAACTTTTATGAGCAGGGCCCTCTACACCTTTTGTTTCTATCATATGTCCATTTATCTCGTTCCCTTTGGTTATTGTAAAGCGCTGCGAAAACTGTTGGTGCTAAATAAATGATAATAACAATGGTCAAAGATGGGAGCTGTAGTTCAGAAACATCTGGGGGTAGAGTTTGAGATCCCTGGTACAGGAGATTCCCCTCACCTCAGACCAGCCATGTGCAAGAACTTTAATGGCAGGCACTAGGTCCTACAATGGGGTGACTACCAGGAAAGTTTAATTGTTCATGGTATTATTTTTTACGATGGCCGTCTATCCACAGCTGCAAAGTATCTGAATATATCCCTAGAATCGAATCTGAAACGTCTTAGACCTCTACGGTGTGTGTTCTACGATATATTCTGGCACAGAAAGACTTCTAAGACTTCTTTGAATGGTAATGGATTCATTTTGGAAATCATTTCTGCTGTTCTGCATGTGTTTAATTTCAAAAACATGACTTTTCAAAAAGCAATAATGCTGGAGAAGAGTTAACAATGTTTCATCTTCATTTCATCAGGAAAAAAAATAAAAGAAAATCCCCACTGCCCTGTAGCGCTGATAATAAAAGCAACCATATGTCTGCATTGTAGATAGTTATGTCTTCAATTTTACGAGGACTGGATAATGCAGCGTACTTAATTTCTTCATTTATTAATACAAGTTCATTTCTTTCAGGAATTCCTTTTTATTTTTCTTGCTTGAGGAAAAGGAATGATATATGACTTGCAGGAAGGAACATACTGAGGTCTGGTGTGCACTTGTGAACAATAAATTCAATGTCTTTTGCTTGAAAACACTTAAAATAAAGTTGTCTGTTTGGGTGTAATAATGAAAGGCACAGTCCATTCTTGGAACAAAGATGTTTGTTGAGTCTTAAGAGTTTTGGAGTTTAACGTTTCCAGCTATGATTCAACTTGGGAGGAACTGTGCTAAACCTCATGTACGGGGGGGGGGGTGGAAATTAAAAGGATGGAGGGAGATGGAAGTGAAAAGGGGGGTGGACATGATAAAGGGGAGATGGGTGTGAAAAAGGGGGGTGGACATGATAAAGGGGAGATAGGTGTGTAAAAGGGGGAGTGGACATGATAAAGGGGAGATGGGTGTGAAAAACGGGGTGTGGACATGAAAACGGAAGGGGGGGTGGGCATGAAAATGGAAGGGAACATGAAAAAGGAGGGTGGATGGACATGAAAAGGGAGGGGGACATGAAAAAGGAGGGGGATGGTCATGAAAAAGGAGGGGGAAATGGACTTGGAAGGGGGGTATTTACATGGAAAGAAAGGAGGGCGAGAAAATGGACATGAGAAGGGGACAAAGAGGATGAAGGGGTAAAGCGGTAGACCCTGGAAATCAGGGAAAGAAGGTGCACGGAAGGGAGGATAGAGTGTGAGTATTAATAATCTGTGCGTATGTTGTGTGTATCTGTGAGTGCATAAGTTTAAATTTGTGAGCCTAAAACCATGGGCACATTGGGCAGTAATCGTGATGCATCACAGAATCTAATCGTTGACAGGATAATCGTAATCGAATTGTGAGACCAGTGAAGATGCGCACCCCTATTGCTCATAGCAGCGTTCATTCAGGGAGAATTCAGACATGGACTTGAGCTGTGCAGGCAGCATCAATCCATCACTCTGACCAGGTGCTCCCATACCTTGTGTGCGAAAAGTTTGCAAGTTACGTGATACTCGCGAAAGTTATGTACACAACGCAAAATTAGCAAGAAAAGAGGGAGGGGTTGATTTTACATACAGGGTTATTCAGAGAGAGGTGAAAAGCAGGAGAATGGCTGGAGAATGGAAATTTCTAGGTCAAAATAGCCAATTTGGAAAGTGAGAGAAATGGGAGAATTTTTCTGGTTTGGCTATTTTGACCTCAAATTTTCCATTCTCCAGTCACTCTCGTGCTTTTCACCTATCTCTGAATAACCCTGATAGTGTTCCTTTTAACAAAAAATATTATTCTTATCCGATGAATCGATTAACCTCCCTGGCGGTCTATTTATTGTGAAAATTCTTTGCTGAAAGCGGTCAGTTGGTTTTTTTTGCCCCCCTAGTGGCATCCCAAGTGTGGCTCAGGGTTAAATTCCTATGTTGGAAGCGGTAGCCCCGAGCAACACTTGGGATGCCGCTGGATACATCACCTCTCCGTGCGCTTCATCGATGTCCCCAGCTGTCTCCTCTGGCGACCGCGACCTCATTACTTCCTGGTTTCCTCCTCGTGAGAAGGAATCCAGGAAGTGAAATGCCGCCGGAGGAGACTGCAGAGATCATCGAGGGAGCGCACGGAGAGGTACTGTATACAGCCCGAGTGTGTCTCGGGGTTACCGCTCTCAGCGGTGAAATTTAACCCCAAGACACACTCGGCAACACCGCCAGGGAGGTTAATTGGCCAACTAATCGATTATGAAAATAATTGTTTGTTTCAGTCCTAATCGATACAATATCTTATGCCTATATGAGATATTGCAGGCACATGGGTACAGCGCCATTAACTACCATGTACGTCCGCCGAGGGAGTTGCTGTAAAGAGGCCATTGCACTGCCCTGCGCAGCTGGCCTTTGCTCATCATTCAGCGTGCCAGCATGCAATATGGTGATAGTAGAACCGTTCTGTAGGACGGTTCCACTCACAGCTGCCACTCACTCATGGTGACATGCCAGTAGAAGGGAAATACACAGATTTTTCCTATGTATAGTAAAAGAAGAAAAAAGTTAACGTATATGGGGAATGATTCCCAATCAAATGAGCCCAATAAATCTCCTAACAGGCGCTCTTTAAGCATGCCAGTCTCAAGTGTGAGATGATGTACTTCGCTACTAAGTCCAATTAGACAGGACTTGGGGGAAAATGGATAACCATTATCAAAGTGGCGTCATGGTGGCTGTGTCTACTGATTTTGTGGGTTACTGTTTAATACGTAATGCAGTGTTTCATTTAGCTCAATTTGTCCTGCTGGTTGTTTTAATTGGAGACTTGTTTTAGAAAGGTTCTATATACGCAATACCTTGTTATTCTGTTCGAACCAGGTTGATTATTCAAGTGTGACCTTTCACATATCAAGTATTATGCAAGTGTTTGCTCTTGCAAGCGTCTGTAAAGACACGTTGATGTCAACACTCACAGCTCATCTGAGCAGGGCCCTCTATCCTTTGTTTCTGGTTCCTATATTTATAATTTTTGTATCATTACCGATTGGTTATTGAATAGCTCCGTAGAAATATTTGACACTATGTAAATGATGACGATAATAATAAATGGTAATAATACGTTTAAAAACAGGTTAGTATGAGTTATAGGTAGTTTTTTTTATGCTTGATGCTATAGTATGATGTCTGGAGATCGTTATATACTCTTTATGGGCACACTGAATAAAACTATTGTTTAATTGATTTTACTTTCCTGCTATGCTAATCAATCCAATCCAGAAAAAGCTCCTGGTCCAGGACTCCTATGTACTAAAAGAATTGGGGTATCCCCAACGTGATGTATCCTGCCTTGACATCCTACATGAGTGGCAATTACGATTATGGCTTTTTTTCGACCAAGCAGATCACTCCTTTACTTTGTTGTCTAGATGGCAGGCAGTGGTTTAAATCAATGTGGCAATCACATTATGTAATATAAACAAAATTCCGTAGGGTAACCTTTCCAGCAGTGGGCTTCCAAAACTGATTTTTCATTTGCAGTCTAGGGTAGGGGTTTGAAACCTGAAATGAGGCTTTCTCTGCTTTAACCCTCTCCTTCCCACTTTTATATTGGCAATACCCTTTTGAAATTGCCTTGAAGTGTTGACAGGTTTCATTTGCACAAACTCATAACTGCCATGTGATCACCATAAAAGATGTGGTCTTATACTCCTGGGCAGTATTACTTACTACCCGCTAAAATGGGGACGCTAAGGAGAAAAACCTGCGCCTCCAGGTTTCTCCTTAGCGTCCCAGTTTTAGCTCCATATTACGGAGCAGGCGCTAATTCAGCAGCCTGCCCCGTAACGCAGCGCTAAGCCTCAGGATACTCAAGGCCAGTGCTAAGCGCAGTCACACGCATCCCCTCCATGGAGTCCATAGGACTCCTTGGAGGCGTCGACTGCCGGTCACATGACCTGCAGAATCTCACCTCTCGCGAGATCCTGCAGATCAATGGAGTGATTCACGGAGGGAGACTGGGGGCTTACCCCCCCCCAGTCTCACACTGCAGCCAGGAGAGGTGGATCAGGCCGCCGTTCTCGCCACGGGATGAGAGGTGAGTATCTGATTTTTGGGGGATTTGAAGCTGGTAATAACTGATTCTGCAGAAGCGTAATCAGTTAGCACCAGCTCCTAGCTGTGGTTAACGTTTGAGTTAAGCACAGCAGGACGTAATTAGCGTTAGGACTTTGTAATCCTAATGCTAATTAACTCTTTGCGCTCCCCATGTGGATCGCAAAGTACAGTAAACTTGCGCTGAAAAGCAATCATAGGGATCGCAAAGTACAGTAAGCTTGCGCTGAAAAGGGCAATCTCCGAATCACGAAAGGGTTTTTTAACCCGTTAGCATTCGGACGTAATAGGGTCTGCCCGCTCTAAGGCCACTTAACCTAACAGTAACGCTCACACGGTGGAGCGCTAACCTTCCCATGAAGTATGTAATAGGGCCCCCTGTCATTATCTGAAAATAAGCACTGGTAGCTCATTAACATAGCTGTGACATTTTAAACCCCTCCACAATCTAAACCAGGGGTGCTTAACCATGTCTTTACAGATGATTTGAGGCTACATTTCCCACAAGGATCTGTCGACCTAATGAGCAGTAGAAGAGCATGGGAGTTTCAAAACATTGGGAGGGCCATGGTAGAGCACCCTGTTCTAACCCATAATATCTGCTCTCAAGGAAGCCTTAATATGTTATGTTTTGCTTGTTTTGAAAACATGAGTGGAGACATGCTAGATTTTTGTTTGGGAGGTTTTTCTTGCTCTCTAAGCATTGCACGTGACTTTTTATTTATCTCAGCCCTTGTCCTTCTCTTGTCTTGGTTATTTGACATACAGAGGCGTGATTAAGTGATTATCTTATTATCCAGGTGGAGTACCCATAAATAGTAAAGAGCCGCCTTCCCCACCTCTCAGACCTTTGTCTGTGCAGCTGCACAATAGAACTTTCCCAACTTTCACATATTTACTAATAGGTCTCGCGTTCCATAATTATCACTGGAGATTTTGGCTCGATGTTGTTAATAATTCAGGTGACTTGGCTGCATCAGCAAGCCGTGACTTGCATAGATAAACGCTCTATCCTCCAGTTAAATGAGAACAAAATTCACTTTGACATAGGGCCTGAAAAAAAAAAAATCACCATCTCATTGATTAAAATTAGGGGTTTTGTCTTCACTTTTTATATTTTTTATTACTGTGAACTGTCAAAAGATTTGGGCTGTATTCCCTAGTTGACGGTAAGCAGGATAATGTGCGCCTGCAGGTTTTCCCTTACCACCTCCATCTTAACGTCGTATTGTGGGAAAGGTGCTTTCTCAGCACCTCACCCCAAAATGCAGTGCTAACCTCCCTGATACCCGCAGTAGCGCTTCTGTGCCACCGTGAGTATAAACTCCTGAAGCCCATAGGACTCCAAGGAGGCCTGCGTTTCTGGTCTGCGAAATTGCGTAGCGCTGCAGTGTGATCGCGGAGGGAGACTAGGAACTATTTGTTCCCAGTCTCACTCTGCTCCTGGCGAGAAGAAGCAGTGGATCCAGCCATCCTTTTTCACCCCCACTGGACAAGAGATTAGTATGGTATTTTTAGGGGGGGTTTATGGAACATTTCAAGTGATTTAGCATTGCAGAAACATTTGACACCAGCTTTTAGAAGTTGTTAAAAATTAAAATTTCACATCCCAACAGTAAATTGTGCCTGCACTTTGTAATACCTTACTTGTCGCAATGCTAAAAAATTGTTGCGCTCTGCATGTTAGGTATACAGTGAGGAAAAAAATTGTATTTGATCCCCTGCTGATTTTGTACATTTGCCCACTGACAATTGATCAGTCTATAATCAATCTAAGAGAGTGCTCCTAATCTCTGCTCATTAACTGTATAAAAGACACTGGGAGCCAGAAATCGTGCTGATTGATAGGGGATCAAATACTTATTTCACTCATTAGAATGCAAATCAATTTATAACTTTTTTGAAATGTGTTTTTGCTGTTATTCTGTCTCTCACTGTTAAAATAAACCTAACATTAAAGTTATAGACTGATCAAATAATTTTTCCCTCACTGTAGGAGAAGCAAAGTACAGTAAACTCTCGCAAGATGCGAGGAGCAAAACCTTTTAATCCCAGTTAATGTCAAGATCAGAATTATCAATGCCAGTCGTTAAAGTTACTAATGCTAACAATTACATGTTGATATGCAACTTTAGCACCAACTATGGAATAGAGCCCTTTGTTGCTCTAATCTGTCCATTCAAGCCATTTGTGTTGTAAATGTCTGAAGTACTTTTGCAAGACAACAATTGGTAAACGCTTTGGGGACCCACCAACCATAAAAATGGAGAATACAGTCCTGGGTGCTGAGGTTCAAATAAATATAGGGAAAATGTTTCAGTTTCTTGTCAACAATTATTTATTTTCTAGATTAATGTTTTGACTCTGGATCTTCATCTTGAGAAAGAAAATCCCTGAGGAACACCTGCTTTTGCATCCCTATATCTCTAGGATCGAGACCCTGATCTCTGCTTTTTTTGAGAATCGTCTTTATCAAGCTGATCTTAAACCTGAGTCCAATTCATGCAGGGCATCAAGGCTCCGAGCTTGAATCCTGAAGCCTCTGCACTGATTTGTGGTGTCATCCCTTCTTGCTTACGGGCTGTGAGGGAGGCTGGAAGGAAACTGTAACTCAATGCAGAGGTTCTAGGATTCCCTTTCACTACTTCGTTGTCGGTCGGGCTGGGGGGCCTGTGGTATCAATTTGGGACTTGGTATCAGATGATCCTGAATACTGCAACCTGGATCAGATCAGTGGCCTAAAAAGCATTCTATAGACGTTTTTGTACATTTAGAAGGTATTCAGGCCCCTCAATTTGTTTTCACATTTTTTTTATGTTGCTGCCTTATGCTGAAATCGGTTGATTTAATTTGCCAGAGGTAGGCTTAAATCAAAGTGCATAAGCATCTCAAAGATGATCCAGAGAAATGAGATGCATCTGAACTAAATTTCAATTGTCATTCCACTTTCTGTTGTTTGAATTTCCCTCTCTCGATGGCACAAGTTTATTGTTATTGTAACAACAGTAAACTATGGTGGTTAGTGGAAAACTTGCCATAGTGTGCATGAGGCTGGGTGGGATTGTTGTTCCACCGCAGCTAGAGGCCCACATGCATCCATTGCAGCCTCCCTGCTTGCCCTATTACCAGTCCAGAGATGTAGCTTACGTATTTATATTAAGAAAAAAGAAAATGCTTTATTTATACTTTGAAAATATTAGAAAGACGTCGGATTTAAAAAAAAAACCTGAAACCTCTGACATTTTCCCCAACTATCTACAGAAGTGGTGCTGTCATTTCTTGCGTTCCCATTCACTAACCAAGCGAAGGATTCAGATGCCATTTGTCATTGTACATGTGAAAACAAAACCTTTTGTACTCGTCAGCGTTACAGTTTATTATTCTTTTCTGTTTCACAAATTCTTTCTTTCTTTTATACCAGGCAAACAGTGACCGCCCATTTATCCAAAAATTATTTCGTCCAGTCGCCCTAGATGGCAAAGCGCATACACTGGGGGATATTATAAAAGATATTTGTCCGGAAGCGCATCCGACAGACGGTATGTCTTTCAATCTCATTTAAACGACTTATGCCTACATTGTATTGAATTTTTTGGAGTCAAATCATCCAATTTTTCTAACTGACCCTGTAGATGTTATGCATATTTGTAGGACAAACGAATGAGAAGAAACAATAAAAGGTTATTGGGCTGAGCAGGCCACAGGTGGCGTTGTTATGAGATCCACAGGTTGCCTTCTGAATACAGATGTGGAAGCTTCTCTATCATCTGGATAGACTTTTAAGCTTAAACACATTTTTTTATATTTTGACACTTCATTCAGGATTAAATGTGTTTGGCTTTGTAGAAATCTAATATGCATGCAATTCAGTTGATGACATCACACATATGCCTCAATCACTTGGTTACATCATAAAGGCTCTATCAATGCATAAGCACTGAGACAGGAATAAGCGAGGTCCTTTTGAAGTTAATTGTCAGCTTAATGATCAGCTGGAGTTAAAAGATGGGGGAGGGTCATCATTTTAGGAATGAGTGTATCAATTCTGCAATCAAATCAGATTTTTTTTTCCCAAGAAGCAAGCCTTTCTGGGCTAGTTTACCCTTTCCCCCACGGTTAAAATATCAGATCCCGATCAGAAGAAAATTATTGGTTTGTATTGTAGAAAAAAAAAAAAATTCTGGTTATTATGGGGTACTGAGTGTAGATTGATGGAAAATAAAATAATTTAAGCAATGTTAGTATCCGCCTGAAAGAGAAGAAATATTTCAAAAGATGGGTGTGAATACTTTCTGGATGCAATGTATTTATTGCAAATATTTTTGTAATGGTTGTCTACTTATGTAATGAAGGCAAGAATTTATTGAACAAATGTTCAACCCTACGTAACCTTATGCTCTCCTTTAGGAAAGCGTGAGATTCTGTTATATGTATGTTTTTCCTTATAAATATTTCATATACCTTTTTAATAATTATAATTTAGCTCAACATCATTATGATTTAAGGTATTTTTAATTTAGTTTAATACAATTTAGCTATTTATATCTCAATAGATTTTTTTTATTAGTTATTCATGTTTAGTATTTTTAGTTTACCTATTTGTCAATTTAATTAGCCCCTTAAGGACGGGAGCAATTTTACAACTTCGCCGCTGTTTCGGAAGTAGAAGTTTGCTGAGCTCATTTTGACTGTTTCTAAACGCGGTTTTAAGTCACGTATTATTATACCACCCAGACAAATTAACCCCTTAGTGACCGGGCGGTTTTACACAAATCCGTCCTTTAGTGACCGCTGCTGTTTTTACGTTTCTGCGCTGTTAGTGTTTAGGTCAAATTTTCCTCTTACTCGTTTATTCAACCCACACATATTATACACCGTTTTTCCCGCCATTAAATGGACTTTATAGAAATACCATTATTTTCATCATATCGAATAATTTACTATAAAAAAATATGAAATATGATGACAAAATGGTAAAAACACACTTTTTGTAATTTCTAAAAATCTACAACCACCAAAAAAGACCCCGGCTAAATAGTTTCAAAATTTTGTCCCGAGAATAGAAATACCCAATTTTTACATGTTTTTGCTTTTTAACCCCTTCACTGCTGAGCCAGTTCACCTATGTGCGCTGAGCTCATTCTGACTGTTTTATGCTAATTATTTTTAAATGACAGCCTAGGTACTATTTAATTAAACCACCCCCCCCCCCCGACAAAAAAAATTAAAAAAATAAAATAAAATTATTTATTTTTTAAAATTTTATTTTTACACCAAACCTGGTCATCAAATATGGCCCTCTAGCTGCCACGGATCGGGAGATAGGGGGATCCTTTGGATCCCTTTATCTCCACATGGCAGCTAGGGGGTTAACTGGCCCACTGACATACTCACACATATGGTGAGGATGTCATGCTGGCCACAGCCTCCTAGTCCCCGGCGATGGGGAGATAGAGGGATCCAAAGGACCCCCCCCCCCCTCCCCTTCAGGCGCTTCCCCTGCTCCGGCGGGGGGGGGGAGCCTGAAACTGACATCAGTGCGCGATGACGTCAGTGCGCCGGGAGGAGTAAAGCCTGCCGATCTGACTCCGCGGGAGTCAGAGCAGCGAGGGAGCCGCCGGAAGGGGGGCTGCAGACGCCGTGGACGTACCATTACGTCCTGCGGCGTTAAAGCCCACCTAATGCAGGACGTAATGGTACGTCCTGCGGCGTTAAGGTGTTAATACTGTGCCAACTTAGTTATATATGCATATATTGATAAAAATGTACATATGTAGCATGTCTGTGCTTTGAAATATTATTCTTAGACATTGGGATTATGTGCTAATTAAGCTTTTGTGACCTCATCACATGATCTGGTAAGTCATTTATGATACTTGTAATACTTAATCCGAGAGCAAGTAAGATAATAGATTTAAAATAAAGTCTACTTGAATTCTGTACCATATTTTAAAGAAATAGTTTGAATATAACGTCACTGCACTGCGTGGAGAGAGCCTGTGGAGAAACGGGTTCGATCCCAGCAAGAGCACCTCTCCAGTGAGTGTCCTTGGGCAAGACACCTAACGGTACATACTCACCACCCAGGACATACTTGAAAACAAGAGAAATCTCAATGTATCTTTCCTGGTAAAATCCTTTCTCAAAAATAAAAAGATATTTTGCTAGATAATGCTTTTATCTACGTTATACATCGGCTTATTCAGAAACTCAAAAATAAATCGAATACATTTGCTGCTTTCATTATTTTACACTGATTTTCCTGCTTACTCAGCTGCTTAGATTTAGCAACTGATTGCAATAGAGACATGCAAACATCTTGTTTCTAGACGATGTTATCCGTGGTGACTGACCTTGACGCCTCCAGATATTTAAGACTAGCATGTTCCATGATGCTGAGCTAGACTTAAGGCTGGCATAGCATCATGGGAAAAACGGCATAAAAATAAACGTGGGGGGTTATCCATTGACCCAGGATGGCTTTCTTTGCGGCTGCGGACAGAGAACACCCAAGAGTATTTTCTGAGCCCCGGACAAAGGCAGGCTTCATGGTCGGAAAGACAAAAAACTTTTTAAAAGCTACTAAAACGGTACACATAGGGCATTTTTCCTAATTCTGAAACATCTGAGGTCCCAAAGTTAGCGATAAGGCTTAATTTAGATAAATTAAGCATAAAAGTGCTTTGAAGACAGCCTAAAGTGATAAACTGCGGAGGTGCAACGTCACAGAGGAGCCCCTATAGTTTTAAATGGTTCAGCATCCCAGCAGCTGATAAGGGGACTTGTAGACCTGTGAACATCTGGTAGACCAGAGTCCTCCGAAGACTGGTTTTGAAGTGTACATATGTTTACATTGTCAATAGCGTTCGCTTCTCAGTACGACGTGTTCACTTTTTGTGGTGGGTATAATGATTGTTTGGGGGACAGAGACACCTGCTGCAGGTCTATGATGAGGGAAACCACAGATGCTTAACACATCTGAGACTTTGCCAGATTGAGGAATCCTGCAGAAGAAAGCGCAGCGGTGGCGGATCAACTGAGGCTTTTTATTTTAGTCAATAATTGACAGGCTCTAGAGGTGGAGCTACAAACCTCAGACAGGTAACCTGCAGATTCACGTGTATGAAAAAAGCAGCTATTATAGTCTCCTCTTTGAAGATTTAAAACAGGGAAGATTTCCCCCGCTTGGCAGATGAAAGAAGTCTTTTATTATCCTCTCTGTTTGAAGATCTGAATATTATCACCTCCTTTAATTTTTGGCAGATAGCATCCCTTTATTTTTAATCTGTTTTTCTTTCTATTCTCTTCTTTCTTTCTTTTTCATTTGATGTATCTTTTTTTAACAAAGTGTATTTTTGAGACATTTTTTGGTCCTTCAATTTTTAAATGTCTGTTTCATGTCTCGAAGTTTTAGTAGAAATTTTGCTACATCTTTGTATTTTTATATTGTGTCATCATAGTAAATTAACCTCCCAGGATTACTCCTAGAGCAAACTGAGTGATATACTAAGCAGAAAGGCGCAGTATTGTTTTATTTTATTTCATTGTCCAAATTATGGAGAAGAAATGTAGACTTTTAAGCAAATTAAATTGATTATATCTCATTTTTAATTTGTCACTAAAAACGTGTCCTTTTCAGTAGTTTTACTCCCTTAAAATATTATGCAGTTTCATTGGGTGGAGGGGCAAGTAATAATACAGTAAACTAGAGATACCTGCTACTAGAATATCAATTTAGTGTCCTACAATAATTCCTACAATAATGTACAAGATGTCAATATAATAAATTGATCTCTTGTATGTCTACTCACAGGGATTATGCCACAGAAAGTAAGAAAACTGTGTTTTTTTTTTAGGGATAGACCGATATGTTTTTTTCCAGGCCGATACCGATTATCGGCCGTCTCTCTGGCCGATAACCGATATCAGGGGCCGATATTCTGTGCACTTAAATTTTTGAAAACGAACACAATTTCACACAAATCTGGTATAAACTGAACATGTTTATTCATATTTTAAACATTAAATTAGGGGGTCGACCGACCCTGCATGCAGATCTCGGAGAGAGCAGGGTAAGACCCGGTCACCGGCCTGAAAAAAAAAGGTTTACTGTATGTTTAACTGTAGATCACTAGCTGGCTGTCTGTTCCTTTTTAAGTAATTACAACCAGGGTGTGCTGCCGAGTGCTCTGCTCCCTTCACTAGCCCCACGCAGTCACGCACTAATCAACCCCACTAGCTGCAGCAGCTCCCCCTCCTTCCTCAGCTCCATCTTTAAAGCCCCCGTTGCTCCGTCCACTGAATCCATCCATAATGAGCAGTTACGGCCCGGGACACAGCACTGCAACCCAGAGCTCAGCCTGACCTGAAGCCCCCTTAAACACAGCCCTACCTGAAGTTCAACCTGCAGCAGGTGAAAAAAAAATGGCCCACAGCTGCGTGTGTGCACTGCAGACTGAAGTGCACACACACAATCGGTCGACCCCTAGTTTTTTTGCTACTTGTAGATGTAGCACACGTTTCCATTTTTTTATTTTTTTTTGAGAAAGTATTTTACCAGGAAGGATACATTGAGATTTCTCTCGTTTTCAAGTATGTCCTGGGTGGCGAGTATGTACCGTTAAATCAAGACTTCGTGCTCTACTTTTTCCCTTTGCAGAAGCCTGGTCCTTCTTTCACTAGAAATCAGGTACCAGTTTTCTGCCTCTTCCGCATTGTTCTTTATTTCTTTTATATCTTGCGAAAACTCTTTGTTTCACACTATAGACTTAATGCTGGCTACATCCCGATATATAAGCCCAGGATCATTACTTCTCCCCTTGTATTTTAGATGTACTTTTCTGTACTTCCCCAGTAGCCCTTCTGCTTATTTACTGTTAATTATGTCACTAATGATGGCCAAATGACTTGCAAGTTCAGGTTAGCTGACTCTTCCACACAACTATCAATCAAATCATGCTGCAGGGGCTAAGGCCCGCGTCAATAGAGAACAACATACGAAGCACATGTGCACTTTTTCACGTGTTCGCAACGCATGTTGCAACGGACACCAAAATGGCATCAACGTGAAAAAGCTAGACGGACGTAGAGAAACAACTGCATACAGTTTTTTGTTTTTTCTTGTTCTCAACATCAGTCAAAATTAACTGATACAATGTAACCGTTACTGTGCGCAGTCAGTGTGCTTGTCTGACCCAGTCTTGCTCAGACCACTGTGCCAGCCAGTGAGGTGAGGTGTGTTTGGCCAGAACAGACGGCTTATAGCTGGGTACCAAAAAAAAGAAGAAAAGAACTGGTCACATCAGGTCAGGCATTAAAAAAGAGCAACTTTGTTGGAATACTGTGAAACGTTTCAGTCCTACCACTTGTCCGTTCCCGAGTCCCACCCCTCTTTTTTTTGTGGATGTGCCTGGCTGATTGCCCTGGACCATCAAGCACCCTGGCTGGGTTTGATATTTGCATGTACCTCTCATTACTTGCCTACCACACGATATCAGTTGTGGAGTCCAGTGTTAACGTCTCTACTCTTCAACCGTGGAAGCAAGTCAAAATACCATTCAGAACATCCCTCCAATACAACTGTGGAGCAGTCTCGACTTTACAGGAAGCATGTTCAGCCTAACCACCAGGTTGCTGCTCTACAATTATGGAAAGACAACCCGATCCCACTCAGAAAAAGGCACCGATGAGTGTCTTTGGGCAAAACACCTAATGATACGAATGCGCCTACCTCACAAAAATACTTGTACATCTCATATAGATTGTAAGTTCCCTTGGGAACAGGGTCCCCCTGAATCAGGTCATCATCCATGTGTGGTATTCTAATGTATCAATCTGATCAAAGCGATGCAGAGTTTGTGGTGCTATATAAATAAATGATAATAATAATCTGAGTCACTACAAAGGAGCTCACGGCCCAGAACTGGCTGGTTGGTAAGTGACTTATTTGGTCTAGTTTGTCGCCAGCATTATGTGAAGCCATCAATTTAAATTGCATTTCGGGATATATCACCATTATTGCCATTTGGAATATATCAACATTATTCACAAACAGTGGGTAATTGGCATAAAGGAAATAAATGCTTCATCAAGCTTTCCAGCGATGCTTACAGCTCTCCATTGTTCAATTCAGAATTCTAACTGACAGATGGGAATTCATGTTTTTCATTTAATCCTGCAAAAACATTTTTTTTTCTGTATATTGTGCTAAGCACTGCAGTGTAACATTTGATTCAGTATAATAGGCATGCATTATTTGGCAAGTTTTTTTCCCAAGGTTTGAAGAGAATCCTGATATAATTGGTAGAAGATATTTAGAATGCAATGGTTCACTACAAGAATATACCTATAAAGTAAAGTTGGGATGCAATTTATTTAAACACACACGTTTTTTTAAACCTCCTTTATTGGTACATTCACTTTATATATTGAGACATACAGTTCTATATTAAGTGAAAGGGACACTAGTCACTGACCATAATTACTTTATTAATTAGTCATAATAAGCTAATTGGTCACCCCCTCCCATCATTGGGCTGTTCCTAGGGGCTAATGATAGCCTTCCAGTGCTATGATCAACAATGCAAAATTTTTGAAAGCCTGATTGTCTTTTGTTTCGCAATGTACTTGCCAACTGGTTAGCTTTGTATGCGCTGGTAGCACATGCACTACCGTAATCATTTAAGAACAAAACCATTATATATCATCTAACCCAGTTCTCAACCGTGTCTTCAAGTTCCCCCTAACAGGCCAGATTTTAAGGATCACCTTGGGGAAAAGCAGACTGAATCCTGCAATCACTGAGCAGCAAATCATATCACCTGTGCTGTGCTTTAGATATCTGCAAACACGGCCTGTTAGGGGTACTTGAGGACAGGGTTGAGAACCACTGATCTAACCTATGTAACTTGTATTCAGTTTGTTTGCAAGTTACTACAGCTCCTTATACCCAGTAATCTTCATTAAAATGTGAAAAGTACAGAGAAAATACATACAGTGCAATTCTAGGAAATGGATCGTATATCATCCAGCAAAACACAAAATTAGGATCTATTAACAGTGTCTGTTCAGCATTCAAGAATTTTATCATCTGTGCTAAACATCTTTCATGGTGCATGCAACTATTTACTGGATAAGATTAAAAATATAACCGCTACAAAAGTATAAGCAGGTTTTGTGATGAGTAGAAAAGAAATTTATTCTAAATATTTCTGGAATTCTCACAAAGAGTCTGATGTCGTCAGCTCCAGCCAGAGGCAACCTCAGGTGAGGTCTAGGCTATATAAAATCCCTTTTTGTTAGCTGGCTCGCAGTTTAATGGTAAGCGACTCAGGCAGGGTCAATTTCTTCAAAGAATTTTCAAACTTGCACATTCTCTCAAATTCCTTCTGATACTATATTCCAGATACAAAAGGGAACATTGTTCCTCCTGTCTTTTAATTACAACATCAGAAGGACTGGGGTGGTGCAATCATGGCGCTTCCTTTGAAGAAGGGCAATGTGAGCGGAGGGGCACGGAAATTGTAACACTTCATGATTTGAAAATGAAAAAAACAAAATAGGTATAAAAATATACAACAAAAGTGAGCAATTTGTAAAATGTTAACATTCATGGTATACTAAAATAGAGGGGGGAAAACAAACTTTTTGAAACAAACATTATTTACAGGTTCAGGCAACAGGACAATATGTGCAATGTACAATCTAAGAGAAAACCAAAAACAGCCTCTACCCCTCACCAATTGCATGATAAACAGGAAAAGAAAAAATTAAGTAGCACGGGCAGGAGTGGAGGACCTTAACCTTAGTCAGCGACAGAGTCCAAAAAAATCTGAGATTGGGAGGGTGGTAGTAATGGTGGACCTGACAGGGAGTGCTTCATGTACTAACATGTAAATTCAAAGTCAGCTCTTAGTTTGGAGATGATGGTCTCCGGCAAATATGACATGAATGTCTTCCATACATCAAAAAACTTCTGAACTTTGTCTTCCTTATTGAGAATAATCTCTCCCCAATCATATTGAAAAACGGTATAGAAACGAGAGTAAAACATTGAGAACGTGGGGGGGACCATCCATCGGCCGCAAAAAGAACACCCAAGAGTATTTTCTGGGCCCCAGACAAGGGGCAGGCTTCATGGTCGGAAAGACAAAAAAACGTTTTAAAAGCTTCTAAAACTGTAAACATACGGAATTTTTCCTAACTTTAACTAGTTTCCAAACACACTTAAAAGCAACATTGTCAGATGTGATGCACCCGATTCCTTATTTCCGCTCTCAGGAAAGGCTGGCTTCTCCAGAGAATGGACTGAACTCTCCTAAGCATGACCCACGGGTTTTGTGGGCTATTTACACCATCAACTGACCACTATCTTATCTCCTATTACTGTTAGGGTGTGAAAGTGTATTTGGTTTGTACCATGTAATGCTTTTCTCCTTGTTTCCCTTCTCGCTTACTCCCCTGTTTTCATCTGTACTCCCTTCCTACTGATCATTTATTTGAATAATGAATAACTATTACATGTGTTAAAAAAAGAAAAAAGGAGTCAAGTCGTGGCCAGGGAATGATTATTCCCATTACAAAAATATTTGGAGGCACATTCCAACATTAGAAGAATGGACATAGTCTCTGGTTTCCTTAAACGTCCTAACCTATGAATGAGATCTCTGGATTAAACCTAGTGTTCCTGTTTTTACTCACACAAGAGCTCACAATCATTCACTTTTAGCTAAACCATAACACACAACTGTGTTAAACACCACAAAGATTAGAAAG
The DNA here is from genome assembly GCA_009667805.1 of Leptobrachium leishanense. Classification (NCBI taxonomy): domain Eukaryota; kingdom Metazoa; phylum Chordata; class Amphibia; order Anura; family Megophryidae; genus Leptobrachium; species Leptobrachium leishanense. Next base: position 282,108,450 of record CM019066.1, read on the forward strand.
CTTATATCCATAATCCTGTGTGTTCTTCGTGTAAACGATTTACCCATTAATATGTACCTGACAAGCAACATTTAACCAGATACATCCAACCTCTTTCATTTCTTTCAAATGCCAACCCCAAAAGATCTGATCTCTCTCATGACAGACTTATTAAACAAGTGAGTGGGCAACATTTAGATCCCCCTTGAAGAATCCTCATGACTTTATCTTCTTCTCCAGTAGTGGAATGTCCCTTGGCTCCATTTCAGGATTGAAAAGTCAGAGTGACTTTTCGTTTACTCAATTTATAGAAAATATAAAAGTAGCGTACGGTACGTAAAAAAAAAAGCATAAATGACATTGAACAAGATGTGCTGAAAAGAAAGTACTTTTTTTTATTTTTAACAAAATTCTTAAAAATGGGCAAAAAAAATTCGAAGTTAAGAATCATGACGTGCTGAAACGTTGCCATTAAAATGGAACGTGGAGTTCCCGTTCCCTTTATTTGTCCATATGCTGTTGGAGATTGCCTCTTCAAGGTTTAGTTGGCACCCATCTGTCATATTTTCCCATGACTGACTGGGCAAGACAGTGTCGCAGTTTGCATCAAGGTGTGCGTGTGTGCCAAAAGGTCTGGGCTGTGCATAAACGGGCTCTGCATTAGTGCTTATGTATGGGATTCAAAAGCCATGATGGTCATGATGATTTAAGCACCGCGAGTGCCATTAGAGGAACATGAGAGATCCCGGACTTATAAATCCCCAACACGGACTCGCCCCCATCCCACTTCACATTATCCCTTACCCCTGATAATGTCCATGGACTTGCCCATTCCCCCCCATATATGTCCCACTACCCACCTCCACCCCATATAACGATTTGATTTGGTACATTTTCCCTTCGTCCAACCAACCAGCGTGTGACAACCTATGGCTGTCGGGTGATTTGAAGCACTTTAAGAAAGCCTGATGTGTCACATGGTTGAAACGTGATTCAGCAGGTCTAAATAGTTTTTTATTTTTACATAATTACAGGTTTTACCATTGTAGATTAATAACCTCCACTTTCAGCTTGTTTCACGCAACCTTCTCTCTGTAGGTTCATCTTGGGTATGTCTTCCTCCTTCTCAACACTGAACACAGTGATGGAAAGTTCACCCACTTGAAGGTTACTGAATAATAAGACTAAGTCCTTCTGCCAGAAAATTTGTAAATAGTTTCAGTTGCTTACATGCTTATTTTACCTGGCTGGATTTGTTAATGCTCGAGTTAAAAATACATTCTAATAATCTGTTAATAATACAATGTAAGAAAACAATACATTTACTGAGACCGCTAACGAAATTGATGGGGAGGATGGCAGATCAATGATTTATTTTCTTAATACGTAAACCGATCTAATCCTGTCATTGACTGTTCCCTAAGATTTATCTATTTCAAGTAGGAGGTGCTACTACGGTGTGGGCTGTCAGGATGTTTTTCACTATAGATATATTCGAACGTAGTAGTATGCAAAATGTTGCTTTTCCAGTAATGTATTGTGAGTCAGCATTTGCTAGAAACAATGTGACCGCAGCAAGCCCAGAAGAGAAATTATTATTCATATTGTATGTAAATATAAAGTCAGTGTTCGCTTATACCAGGGGTCAGCAACCTTGGCTCCCTAATGTTTTGGGAACTACATTTCCCACGTGGCTCAGTCAGCCTAATGGGTGACTGAGCATCATGGGAGATGTAGTTCCCAAAACATCAGGGAGCCAAGGTTGCTGACCCCTGGCTTATACCATGTAGCGTTCGTTGCTCTGAGTCCCATCAAAGTTCATGGTAATTTAGGATACAACAGAAGGAATACCTGAGATATTTGCAGTCATACTGTTTTTTACCAGCCAGTGCCCAGAATTTGTCAACTCTTGGGCACACTCCTGCTCTGAAGCCAGTTGGATCTATCACCTCCTTTAAGCAAACACTAGCATCAGCTTAAAGGAGGTCATCGCGCTGATCTCACATCACCTTTGAATCGCTAACGGGTTAAAAAACCCATTAGCGCTTGTTAATTAGCGAGTTTGCTGTACTCTGCGCTCCCCATGTTAGGTATAGGGAGCGCAAAGTGAAATCACAGGTTATCTAGTGTTGGGATCATTTGGTCCTAACGCTAGTTACGAAGAGTGGGCGCTAACTAAAACACTTACCACCAGCTCAGAGATGTAGGTAACAGATTGCGCTGTTGCAGAATCCGTTACCTACAGCTCAAAACCCTCCCCCAAAACAAACATTCACCTCTTATCCCACATCGAGAACGGTGTCACGTTCCTATGCATCTGGCCGCCAGGAGCAGAGGGAGGCTGGGGAAGAAAGTCCCCTGTCTCCCTCCGCGATCACGTGAGAGGCGAGATCCTGCCGGTCATGTGACCCAGCAGCACGATCCTCCATGGCGTCCTATGGACGCCATAGAGGGGATGATAGGGACGGCGCTGTAGCATTGCCCCAGCATCCGCGAGCTTAGTGATCACTATGTGGCAGGCTGCCGGATTCGGCACCTGCCCTGCGATCTGCTGGGGAAACCGGGACACTAAGGGGGAGTTAGCGAACGCTAACTTTTCTCCTTAGCATCCTGGTTTTAGCTCAGGGCAGCTGATAGTGCCCAGTGTGTTTTATTCTTAGGAGGACACTCTACTGAAATTCTACCTCCCCCCTTTTGCCTTTAAATAATTGGGCAGATGTTGCTGACAACAGCTGCCCAATTATTATTTTATTTTTTAGTTTAAGTGAAAATACTTTCCTATTCTCCCACAGCCCCAGCCTGTTCATCCTCTTCAGCTCAAGGCTTCAGAAAAGTGTAAGTCCCTACTGCTTCTAACAAAGTTACGTACACTGCCCTCAGTTCATAGAAAGAGGAAATCCCAACAGCCCTCAGTTCATAGAAAGAGGAAATCCCAACACTCCTCAGTTCATAGAGGAAATCCCAACAGCCCTCAGTTCATAGAAAGAGACAATCCCAACAGCCCTCAGTTCATAGAAAGAGGAAATCCCAACAGTCCTCAGTTCATAGAAAGAGGAAATCCCAACAGCCCTCAGTTCATAGAAAGAGGAAATCCCAACAGCCCTCAGTTCATAGAAAGAGACAATCCCAACAGCCCTCAGTTCATAGAAAGAGGAAATCCCAACACTCCTCAGTTCATAGAAAGAGGAAATCCCAACACTCCTCAGTTCATAGAAAGAGGAAATACCAACACTCCTCAGTTCATAGAAAGAGGAAATCCCAACAGCCCTCAGTTCATAGAAAGAGAATCCCAACAGCCCTCAGTTCATAGAAAGAGGAATCCAACACTCCTCAGTTCATAGAAAGAGGAAATCCCAACAGCCCTCAGTTCATAGAAAGAGGAAATCCCAACAGCCCTCAGTTCATAGAAAGAGGAAATCCCAACAGCCCTCAGTTCATAGAAAGAGGAAATTCCAACAGCCCTCAGTTCATAGAAAGTGGAAATCCCAACACTCCTCAGTTCATAGAAAGAGGAAATTCCAACAGTTCATAGAAAGAGGAAATCCCAACAGCCCTCAGTTCATAGAAAGAAGAAATCCCAACAGCCCTCATCATAGAAAGAGGAAATCCCAACAGCCCTCAGTTCATAGAAAACGGAAATCCCAACAGCCCTCATCATGACACAAACAGGGTTATCCAAAGAGATCCGAATTGCTTGAGAAAGGTAACCGAACGCTGAAAATCAGCGTTCGGTTACCTTTCCTGGCCATTCGGCTATCCAGAGAGCAGGCAATTCGCCAAATCCTGGCGAATTGCCTGAACATACGGTGCCTGTTCGGTGCCTGTTCGAGGGCAGTGAAATCCCCATAGAGAAGCACTGCTTCGGCTATTCAGAGAACACAAACCAGCAGTGAAAGGTTCCCCTAATGCCCTGCCATTCGGTGGTTTAATTCGGCAAATTTATTCAGGAGAATCCCATAGGCTTCAATGTTAAAAATATTCCCGTTTTAATTCAATATCTAATAAACCGTTCATTATAAAATTCTGCAGCAAAGAGTCTCTTTATTTATAGATTTTTTAGGATACTTTAAGCATTTTTCAGATTTTTTTTTTTTTTTTTTTAAAAGTCCGATTTTTTTTTTGATTTTTTTTTTCGATTTTTTTTTCAGTTTACTTATTTTTTTTGTAACAGCCCTCTTTATTATCATTCCCTGGACCTCCTGTGAAAATTTCAGACATTTTCGCTCAGTAGTTTCTTTGCAAACAGCGTTTCTTTTTCCCAGATTCATACAAATGGTTTTTCTAATTTATTCACTGCCTCCTCTACGTCACAGCTGCTTCGGCTCTGTGTGATTCGGCTCATGTTCGGCTCCTGTTCGGCTTCTTCAAAGGTTAATCCAGATGTTTTTGCTTGTTTTCAGCATGCATTCGGTTAGTTTTCGTCAGGTTTGCGGCAGCTTTTCCCTGCAATTCGGGGACCCTGTGGTGCTTGCTGAATACACCGCAGGGTCACCGAAATGCAATCGGCAAAAGGAACCGAATTGAAGAGAACGAAAAGTCACCGAACGTGCGGTGACTTTTCGAATCTCTTTGGATAACCCTGTATGATTTGCAACAGGGTTGACATTCCTGGAGGGATCAGCCAAATGACAAATGATTTAGGTAAACTAAAAAAATGGTCTGAGCTGTGGCAATTGAGTTTTAATGTGGATAAGTGCAAGATAATGCACCTGGGACGTAAAAACCCAAGGGTTGAATATAGAATATTTGATACAGTCCTAACCTCAACATCTGAGGAAAGGGATTTAGGGGTCATTATTTCAGAGGATCTAAGGGTAAGTAGTCAATGTAATAGAGCAGCAGGAAATGCTAGCAGAATGCTTGGTTGTGTAGGGAGAGGTATTAGCAGTAGGAAAAGGGAAGTGCTCATGCCACTGTACAGAGCACTGGTGAGACCTCACTTGGAGTACTGTGTGCAGTACTGGAGACCGTATCTCCAGAAGGATATAGACATCTTAGAGAGAGTTCAGAGAAGGGCTACTAAAATGGTGTACGGCTTGAAGGAGAAAAGTTACCAGGAAAGGCTTAATGATCTTAACATGTACAGCTTGGAAAAAAGACGAGACAGAGGAGATATGATAGAAACATTTAAATACGTAAAGGGAATCCACAAGGTAGAGGAAGGGAGTATATTTAAAAGGAAACAAAATAGCAAAACAAGAGGACATAGTCTTAGATTAGAGGGGCAAAGGTTTAAAAGTAACATCAGGAAGCATTATTTTACTGAGCGGGTGGCAGGGGCGGATCCAGGGGGGGCAACGGGGCAATTGCCCCCCCCCCGAGATTTGAGCCGGGGACCCAGATGCCGCCGGGCAGCGCAGGAGCGCCTGCCCGGTCCTGAAGAGTGCGTCCTTGTAAAGGGGATGCGGCTGCGTGCAGGCGCAGCCGGTCACGTGGTCCGGCTAATCAGGTGGTACTGAGTCTCTGTACCACCTGACTGGCCGGACCGCGTGACCTGCGCACGCACGCAGCCGCCTCCCCTTCAAGGACGCACTCTTCAGGACCGGGCAGGCGCTCCTGCGCTGCCCGGCGGCATCTGGGTCCCCTGAACACCGGAGCTTGAGGCCTGGAGCAATATCCAGGTGAGAGCTGGGCAAATCCATGAGCTGGGGGTAAATCCATGAGCTGGGCAAATCCATGAGCTGGGGGTAAATCCATGAGCTGGGGGTAAATCCATGAGCTGGGGGTAAATCCATGAGCTGGGGGTAAATCCATGAGCAGGGGGCAAATCCATGAGCAGGGGGCAAATCCATGAGCAGGGGGCAAATCCATGAGTTGGGGGCAAATCCATGAGCAGGGGGCAAATCCATGAGCAGGGGGCAAATCCATGAGCAGGGGGCAAATCCATGAGCTGGGCAAATCCATGACCTGGGGGCAAATCCATGACCTGGGGGTAAATCCATGAGCTGGGCAAATCCATGAGCTGGGGGCAAATCCATGAGCTGGGGCAAATCCATGAGCTGGGGGTAAATCCATGAGCTGGGGGTAAATCCATGAGCAGGGGGCAAATCCATGAGCTGGGGGTAAATCCATGAGCTGGGGGTAAATCCATGAGCAGGGGGCAAATCCATGAGCTGGGGGTAAATCCATGAGCAGGGGGCAAATCCATGAGCAGGGGGCAAATCCATGACCTGGGGGCAAATCCATGAGCTGGGGGCAAATCCATGAGCTGGGGGCAAATCCATGAGCAGGGGGCAAATCCATGAGCTGGGGGCAAATCCATGAGCTGGGGGCAAATCCATGAGCAGGGGGCAAATCCATGAGCTGGGCAAATCCATGACCTGGGGGCAAATCCATGACCTGGGGGCAAATCCATGAGCTGGGCAAATCCATGAGCTGGGGGTAAATCCATGAGCAGGGGGCAAATCCATGAGCTGGGGCAAATCCATGAGCTGGGGGTAAATCCATGAGCTGGGGGTAAATCCATGAGCTGGGGGCAAATCCATGAGCTGGGGGCAAATCCATGAGCAGGGGGCAAATCCATGAGCAGGGGGCAAATCCATGACCTGGGGGCAAATCCATGACCTGGGGGCAAATCCATGAGCTGGGGGCAAATCCATGAGCAGGGGGCAAATCCATGAGTTGGGGGCAAATCCATGAGCAGGGGGCAAATCCATGAGCAGGGGGCAAATCCATGAGCTGGGCAAATCCATGACCTGGGGGCAAATCCATGAGCTGGGCAAATCCATGAGCTGGTGGCAAATCCATGAGCTGGGGGCAAATCCATGACCTGGGGGCAAATCCATGACCTGGGCAAATCCATGACCTGGGGGCAAATCCATGACCTGGGGGCAAATCCATGAGCTGGGCAAATCCATGAGCTGGGGGCAAATCCATGAGCTGGGCAAATCCATGACCTGGGGCAAATCCATGACCTGGGCAAATCCATGAGCTGGGGGTAAATCCATGAGCTGGGGCAAATCCATGAGCTGGGGGCAAATCCATGTGTGAGCTGGGGGCTCTCTGCTCCTCTAGATTGTAAACTCCTGGGTGCCCTCTGCTCCTCTAGATTGTAAACTCCTGGGTGCCCTCTGCTCCTCTAGATTGTAAGCTCCTGGGTGCCCTCTGCTCCTCTAGATTGTAAACTCCTGGGTGCCCTCTGCTCCTCTAGATTGTAAGCTCCTGGGTGCCCTCTGCTTTTCTAGATTGTAAACTCCTGTGAGCCGGGCCCTCTGCTCCTCTAGATTGTAAACTCCTATGAGCCGGGCCCTCTGCTCCTCTAGATTGTAAGCTCCTGTGAGCCGGGCCCTCTGTAAATTCTCGTGAGTCGGACTCTCTGCTAAAACACCTTATTTTCTGTCAGTGCCCCTCCCGAGACTAGTCTCTGGATCCGCCCCTGGCGGGTGGTGGATACATGGAACAGCCTTCCAGTAGAAGTGGTAGAGGCCAAAACAGTAATTGAATTTAAGCAAGCATGGGATAGGCATAAAGCTATCCTAAAGAAAAGATAAATCCAGGTAAAGTATCCATGTAATTGGGCAGACTAGATGGGCCGAAAGGTTCTTATCTGCCGACATTTTTCTATGTTTCTATCATAGAAAGAGGAAATCCCAACAGCTCTCAGTTCATAGAGGAAATCCCAACAGCCCTCAGTTCATAGAAAGAGGAAATCCCAACACTCCTCGCAAGCAGTTCAATCAAGCAAGTTTTATTTAGACACACATTGTGGCAATGTTTTGGCCAAATAAATTGCGTTTTTCAAGTCCAATAACTCGGTTTTTTTATGTGTTTATTATGGAATAATCAATTGCATTGATATACAATAATAAAGTCATGGTTTACAAAGAACTTATCAGCACTTAGTATTCTTTAAAAGTTACGATCATGAGTGACAAAAGGAAGAGAGGAGGAAATTGGGGGATAAAGCAGGAGAGCAAAAAAGGAAGGGAAAATCCTGGCCGGTCACTGTAACAAAAACCCCCCAAATGGAACAAATTCAAACCAAAACGTTTTTAAAGTCATAGTTGGCCTAGGGAGAAAGCCGGACACACCATCGAAGCGCTACATTATCTGGTCCACAATACCCAGGTAGCAGAATGTTTGTAAGTTGATTCCTGAAAAAACATAACTGATGCTATTGGTAATCAGATAGAAGCCACCGACGTCATCCATCAGTGGGCTTCACCTTCCTTCATGTCTTGTTTGACTGTAAGTGCTCTCAGTGTTCAACTAGAAGCCCTGTAACCATTGTATAACTTGCTCAGCTTTCTAACTATACACTGTTTCATGTGTGTTATCCCATAGAGTTCCAATTTACTAGCTCCTCTTGAATTGCAGGACCTTGTAGAGCTGGTAGCCTTCTCATAAAATATGGCGGACTTGCTATACATGTTGTACAGAGCTTTAGGTGCACCACTACATATTCAAAATCCATGTAGATCACTAAGAAATTGGCATGTACATATTGCTTTCTTGACTTGTGCATGTTGTAGCATGCAAATGTTTTGTCTTGGTAAGTTGTGGTTGAGAGCAGCCCCCGCAGACAAAGGCTAACGAGAGCAATAGGAGACAAAACACAATATTTATTGCTCATTAAATTTCTCTTCCCACAAAAATTTATATGCAGTTCTTCTCAGAATGAATGGGAATTAAGTTCTTTCTTGTAGAAATCTTTCTCCTGAGGCTAGGGTCAGACGAACGCATTCTGTGCGAACTGTGTGCACAACGGACGTATGTTCTGATTGACGACAAGGTAGTGGCCACACGGTCTGTTTTTGTGACTGACTGTTTTTTTGACTGATGTAGATGGGAAATAAAATTAATATGTAAAATGAAAAAATTGATACATGATATGAAAAACCATTTTGTCCGTCAAATGCTGGACGTCAAAAATGCAGTCCGTCTGACTACATTCCATCACTCACACAGAAAGCTATGCGGATGTGTCGCACTCCGCACGTCCGTTCTAGCGGTTTTACGTTCTTGCCTAACTTTCGTCCATTTGCCGCGTCCGTTGTGTGTGGGTCTGTATTAATCATAATTATATGCTACCACGGACGTTAAAATGTGTGGCAACACGGACGTGAACACTGCGCTCGTCTGACCCGAGCCTAAATTACTTTGTATTATAGTTGAGGTGTAATTGCAGGTTGAATGTACACATCGCTGGCAGTATTTAGGCCCCGTTCACAGTGTGCGATTTATCGCTACGTCGCAGCAAAATCCAAGCGACGACGCGCTGTGTAGCTTCTCCAATGCATTTCAATGGAGCTGTTCACATCCTGCCTCGCGACGTGGTAGCATGTCGCTGGTACATGAGCCTTTTTTTTTTGCGATTTGCTATCTGCGATTTTGCGATTTGTATTGGTGGTGCTTTGCAAAAATCGCACAAAACCGCGACATCGCGCGACATTATCGCACTATGTCGCAAATATGAAAATCGCACTGAAAATCGGGCGATTTTCAAATCGCACAGTGTGAACGGGGCCTTAGGGTCTCCTCTCTGGTGTCAAGCAGTAGCTCAGCTCCATCTCTGATAGCACATTGCACTCTGTAATGTGGCCATCATAGCATCATTTGACATTTTCTTTACAATGGAAACATGTGTATGTCACGTGTTTACTTCCTTTAAAAGTTTAAATAACACACATTTCCATGAAAGTTTTCTACAGAAAGGAAATCAGAGCACTGTTATTATTTTTATTTGTGCTTTGTATATTATCCATCTTGTGTATATTTATATCCATCCCATTTTGCCATATGTATAGATGTTGGCCAAGAATGGAGAAAATTCCTCTGAAACCATAAGCATTAGCTAGTGGGCCTTTAAAGGGACACTAGCACTGAAAATTAAATGTTGTCATTTTGTTTATGTTGCTGATTTTTACATGTACTTTGTTTTTTTCTTGTATGTTAAGAAAATATTTTACTCTATCAGGGTTATTCAAAGTGATCCGAATTGTGGTCGAAAGGTAACCGAACAGTGAAATCCAGCGTATGGTTAACTTTCCTGGCCATTCGGCTATCCAGAGAGCAGGCAGTTCGCCAAATGATGGCGAATTGCCTGCACATAAGGTGCATGTTCGTTGCCTGATCGAGGGCAGTGAAATCCCCATAGAGAAGCAATGCTTCGTCTATTCAGAGAACAAAAACCAGCAGTGAAAAGTTGCCGATTTGCGCTGATGTTCGGTGTTTCGTTCGACAGGTTTATTCAGGCGAATCCCATAGGCTTCAATGTTAAAAATATTCCCGTTTCAATGCAATATCTAATAATCCGTTAATTATTATATTATGCCGTAAAAAGTCTCTTTATGAATAGATTTTTTTAGGATTTTTTTGGGGGGGGTTTTTGCGAATAATTTTTTTCCGTTTTTTTTTTTTTCGTTTCTGTAACCTCCCTTTTTATTATCATTCATTGGATCTAATATGTAAATTTCAGACATTTTCGTTCTGTAGTTTCTTTGTAAACAGCGTTTCACTTTTCAAACATTCAAGCGTACTGTTTTTGTTTTTTTTCACTCCATTCGTCTGCGGTGTCGGCTTTTTCCGTCGGCTGCTCTCCTCTGTGATCGGCGACTGCTCTGGTTTCTCTGGCGTGCTCAGCGGGGTTTATCCAGATGTTTTTGCAGGTTTCGGTGTACGTTCGCCGGGTTTTGCGGTGAGTGTTTGGCGGGTTTGCGGCTGCTTTTCCCTGCATTACGACGGCCCTGTGGTGCTTGCTGAATACACTGCAGGGTCACCAAAATGGGATCGCCGAATTGCACCGAATGGAAGAGAACGAAAAGTCACCGAACGTGCGGTGACTTTTCGATTCTCTTTGAATAAACCTGTATATGTGTCACTCGATGCCTCCATTGTGTGATATTTTGTGTTGTAAAAGCCCCCCCCCCATGGTATCTTTACATCACTTGGTCCTCACTGTTTGGCTTTGGCCATAGAATAGAATACTAGGTGGATCACCGACTCAAATCATTGTTTTATGTGGGGTGTATTCAAAGGACATCCCCAGGGGGTATCTGCCATCTCTTATCTCAGGTAGTCTGGAGAGCACAATAGACCTCCTGCAGCCTTATCTAAACATTCTCTCTTCCACCTCATTGACTGTTAAAAACTGTGTAGATTAGATAAACTACAGCCACAAAATAAAATGTTTGCACAGACTTTGGTAAATGTTGCATCCGGGGAAAAAAATCCACAAAATGGAAACGAGTTAAAAAAGAGCTAGCTTAATTTTTACATGCAATTACGCCAAACAGAGAGAATTAAAACTACATCATGTGTTTTCTAAGGTGTTTTTGTTTGTAAAGCACAAGTAATCTAGTTAAGGCTAGGGTCAGACGAACACATTTTTTGCGTCGTCTGTGAAAAAGTGCGTTCGAACGAATGGACGTATTTTTTCACGGAATACGCGATAGCGGGCATGCAATGCGCATTTTCGTCCGTGATTTTTTACGGATCATCAATAAAACACTTTTTGCGTCTGGACGTTATGTTGGACGGACATTAGCAGCGTCTGACGTCTCCTAATCACGCAAACATGCCGCTAGCGGACGCAGCGCACTCTGTACGTCAGTACTAGTGGTTTGACGTTCTCGAAAAAATGCATTCGTTTGCCATCTGCGTTGCACGGACGGACGTTCGTGCGGCCATTCTTCATATGTTGCCCAGCATTGGACGTCATTTGCTGCTAGCACGGCCGTGATTAAGTGCGGCTAAACACACGTTAAAACTGCGTTCGTCTGACCCCAACCTAAAGCTTATGTAACTGGTCGTGTCCCTTTAAGTGTAATGCCTCCACACATTAATGTTAACTGCCCCTCTGCTATTCCACCGAGCCATAAACTCCTTTTGCTTTTCAGCTGCTGCAGCTCCCTGTGTGGTCTACTTTGAATAGGAAATTAAAAACGTATTGTAGTATCCTTATTGGTAGAACTCTGTAGAAACAATTGGCCACTCACATGGACATGAGACCCTTAGACACTCTAGGAAAGCTTCAATGTGAGTTTTCCGGATTGGGAAACCTAAAAACAATAGTGCCAGCAACTGCGAATCTAAATTAAAATAATGAATTTATTGCATTCATAAATAAAATGGTTAAATGAAGCATATTGGTAAAAATACTGTGTGTCACTCAGTCCTTGGTAGAGAGCAGCGTTCTGTTGGGCCATCTTCCATCTGAGGTAGCAAGAGGTGTTGTTAAGTCCTTTAATATAGTGATAAATCCTTTCATGGAGTTTTATCAGCAACACCGACTTCCTCAGGAGTAAGTTCAAGCTGACCTGCATTGTGCTGTCTCAAAATACGATCCAGTGTCTGAGAGTTGTTGTTCCATCTGTGAAGTGTCCTAGATCAGTACTGTTGCCGCGGTGACGTGCAAGCCGAAGTGCACAGTTGCGTACACTTTTCATGTTATTCCCTCTGCTTGGTCTCCAAGAATCATGGCAGACGTAATGACGAGCAAATTAAAGGCAAAGTTCTATATTGTCTCTAAAATATCTATTCAGGCTTGCTGTGAAGTCATAATTAGATAACCATCCACTGGAATCCAATGATCTGCAAAATTCTCTTATTATTTAAAACTTAATTTGTATGTTTACCAATGCAATATTTAATTTTATACTGAATAATGGAGTATAAATAATGAATTTTAATGAGGAAATGGAAATTATAGATAATGGTGGGTCACTTAGTAGAAACACACATAAATACTTATGAGAAAAGACATCCCCAGAAATGAGAGGTACTTAATGAAAATGCAGTAAGGGTAGACAGAAAGGAAGGGGGGTGAATAAAATTGAAATGATGATAGTAAAGTGAAAAAATAAATATGATATTACAATTTTAATAAATGTAATAAGCAAAATAATGATTAAAATGGATACAAAAATGATAAAATACGAACGAATAAAACGGATATGTTTATTAATGAAAATTCAATTAAAATAAGAATAAAAATATATTTAAAAAATGTGTTTCTTTCCTATGTGGGGGTATATCAGAAAACATTGAAAGTACAGCTAAGGATCCCAGCAGGACATGAAAAGCTCACACTTGTGAGTGGCTAGTTACACCGGCCGAGTTAAATTTCTTGGAAAAATATACTATCAGGGTTATTCAGAGAAAGGTGAAACTCGGGAGAACGTTTGGAGAAGTGAAAATTCTAGGTCAAAATAGCCCTGGAGTGCCAGGTTCCTTCATCTATATGACTAGATTATGTGCTACTGTTGAAATGGATAAGCAGATATACACATTAGAGAAATGGTTGTGAATCACAAACTCATGACTGCCCAAGAAAAGCCAACACTAACGGGTGGCCGGGTGAGTCATTTGCTCATGGATGTCTTAGGGAAATTTGTCATCCCATGTCTTCGGATTTCGAGACTCTTCAGCATAGGAACAATTCCTCTGTTTAAGGAAAATTATCCCAGCTTCTTGTCATAGCTATTAAAACAATTTATATCGGACAATATTTAGAAATCGAGGACATCCTGTGACCATTGTTTCTCAATGTAACCATATTATCAAAAGTGTTGGCTAAATTTTGTCCAGATATCATATGAAATCCTGACAGCTGGCTGGAAGGAAGGGTTTATTATTGCTCAAGTTTTATTTTCTTCTTTGTACATCAAATAAAAAGCTTGAATCAGCTTTTAAGATAACATCTTATAGAGATACAGGTCATAAATATTAATATTTAATAGTGTTTGATTGGTGGTAACCGCATCCCATGTGAAGGCTGCGCTATTCAACTCTCAGGAAAGAATGTTGAAAAATTAGTTCCCAATTTAATGAAATTGGTTTACTCTATAAACCTTTTTCCACCCCTCCACTCCCATTTCCAAACATTAGGAAAGTCTGGGTAATGTACAAGCCATGACACGGCATAATCCCGACATTTATCTCTTATAACGCATGTACGCAAACAAGGAAATGATTAAATGATCTAGCAAAGTATATTGCATTAGTGGAAAGGCAGGCACGAGGAAGCGAAAGCAAACAGGTATTTTTCTTTTCGACCGAATTTCCCTGTGTGATCTCCAATAAAGTGATTTAAGGAAAAATTCCTTCAGCCTTGCCACCTTCAAAAAACATTATTCGGAGTCTCTGTAGTATAGCAAGATAATAATTAAAAACTCAATATATGATTCGATATTTCTTGAATACATGTATGATTCCTTAAGATCACCAGCTCACAAATTCCCACTGAAAGGCTGTCATCGCAGCACGTGAACCATGTATATCTTAATAAAAACGGATGGGTGACGCAAGGCATTTGTTTGCATTGATTTGGCACAGTGTCAAAGGATGTGGGAAGAGAAAGCAGACAAAATAAGTGACATGTAAGAGTTCAGCAGGTTTTTGACCAGATAAAGCCGTAACTTCATGCCAAGACTCAACAACACACAGTGATATGAAACATCCTACTATTACAGAGGTCGATCTAAATAGTCGATCTCCTGCTGATGTGGAGTTAGATCAGTTGTTTGGTACAGACATTAGAAGAATTATAGTCCTATAGCATGGGGGTGGGGGTCTGCGTCTGGCCATGCTGGGAAAGGAGGTATTGTAAAGAAAAAATATTGTTATAAATAAACAGGGTTATTCAGAGAGCGTGAAAAGCAGGAGAATGACTGGGGAATGAAAAATTCTAGGTCGAAATAGATGAAAGGGAGAATTTTTCTGGTTTAACTATTTTGACCTAGAAGTTTTCATTCTCCAGTCATTCTCCTGCTTTTCACACTCTCTGAATAACCCTGATAATGAAATTTGAGAAAATCTGAGTGAAGTCCGACACCACCCTCCCCCACCCCGTCCACTTGGAGAAAATAAAGCCGTTGTCTTCTGTGCAATAATAGTCATTTTCCCCTAAAAGACAGGATGTTGTTGAAGAAACTATTTTCGATTATCAAAAGACCTTTTTTTTTTAATGTACATTTTTTTTTTAAAAAGAGTGTAGTATATATTGCCAAGCATGCAAACAGCTATTTTGCTGTAAAGGAGCCTGGAAACCTGGCTGCCCTTTTGCGCCACGTTGTAATCTGGTATTGGAAAGCATTGACATCTGTCCCTCTGTAAACCTCACAATATTGATGTCTCAAATGCCCATTTCCAACTCTTCATACAGAAAGGTATGAAGTGGGGGACCAGACAACTCCTCTCTTTTTTTACTATGTGAGATGATTTTTTTCCATTTTAATGCTTGATTTACACTGCAGGTATTTCTACTTTTATTGCGCTTCACCCCTATTGCTCTTTTTACAAATTTAAGGTTTGTAGTAATCCTGCAATGAGCCCGTCTATCGGCGCCATTTTTCATACAGATTGTGCTCACTTTGTGTCTCTGTGTCACATTTTAGTAATTTTCTCAATATTTTACCAGAAAAAAGATTATGATCCGCTGAAGGCTCAGTTAATGGCTGTAATTATTTTTTTCCAGCAATGAGGAATTTGTTAAAGTATGTGTATTGCACTTTTACATTATTATTATTATTATTATTGTCATCATTTATATAGCAGATATACAAGAACAGATAGAGTGATACTATCTTACAAAAATGCTGACCTCACCCCGGCGTCTCCTCCTAATGACGTCACAAGTAGTAAATATAATTTATATAAAGAGAGGCGGATCTGCAATGAAAATAAAAACGTAATGGTGCTGTAAATTAACAACCATATACAAAATAGGCCCCATAGGACCTCACTCACTGAATAGTCGAGGATATAGGGCACATCAAATGTGTATCCAGCGAACCGTTCAGGTAGCCAGGTATCCCAAGACCATAGGGTTCCGGAAGGATCACCAAAAATCTGCGTTTTCCGTAAAATAAGATTTATTCGCACATTCCATCGTGTTTCATCCTATAAGGACTTCATCAAGGAATGAAATACATTAAAAACAGAAGGCATATATACACAGTAAATTTTTGCGGGCTAATACAGCAATTAACCTATCCGCGCATATCTGAAAACTTGCAGAACCAAACGTCCAATCAGAAGGCGATGTGTGCGGTTGGGTCCAATCCGGAAGTAGCCCTCTAGGCTTGTGTATCCGTCGGCTTTTGGGTCTTCATTTGTCCTTCTGAACGTCATTTCCTGTACTCTGACTCACGCAAAAAAGCTCCGGACTTCCGGTAGTCTCAAATGTCCGGGACCAATCGCCATCTTGGTGGAGGAAAGCACTCGCCTCGTAGGGACATGAAAAACACGCTGTGCCATGCAGAAAATTTGCCTCTTAGCTCAGAAAGTGAAACGTACAAACAAAACAGAAATATACAGAATTAAATTAAGAATGATATTAAGAACAAAGTGCAACGTAATGTTAAAACAAGACACTATATAAATGTTAAAATGGGCTAACCTTCAGATCTAATCAAACGCAGTTCTTAAGATCCAGGTCCACATTTAACACCCCATTCCTCCAAGTGCCCAACCTATGGATCCACTCGGTTTCTTTCCTTGCTAAAATTCCCAGATCATCCCCTCCCCTCCAATTGCGATCTATAACATCTATACCAATACATCTGAAATCTTTAAAATTAAAAGGACAGTTATTACAGTGTACTGGAACACTGTGATCCAGTTTTTTTCTCCTTATATTGCCCAGAATAATGGAACATCTGGGAAATATAAGGAGAAAAAAACTGGATCACAGTGTTCCAGTACACTGCAGTAACTGTCCTTTTAATTTTAAAGATTTCAGATGTATTGGTATAGATGTTATAGAACGCAATTGGAGGGGAGGGGATGATCTGAGAACTTTAGCAAGGAAAGAAACCGAGTGGATCCATAGGTTGGGCACTTGGAGGAATGGGGTGTTAAATGTGGACCTGGATCTTAAGAACTGCATTTGATTTATTTATTTATTTATTTATAAAGGATTTTACCAGGAAGGATACATTGAGATTTCTCTCGTTTTCAAGTATGTCCTGGGTTCAAGAACATTGAATTGTTACAGAAATACAAAGTTACAGTTACAAGTACTTATACAGCGCCAACAAATTCCATAACGCTTTACAATGGGGAAGCACAAACAGCAGACTTACATGATACAAGAGGAAATAAAACCCTGGTCGTCGGATAACAACTGTCCAGGTTATACATCACTTTAAACCAAAAGCTCATTTGATTAGATCTGAAGGTTAGCCCATTTTAACATTTATATATTGTCTTGTTTTAACATTACGTTGCACTTTGTTTTTAATATCATTCTTAATTTAATTCTGTATATTTCTGTTTTGTTTGTACATTTCACTTTCTGAGCTAAGAGACAAATTCTCCGCATGGCACAGCGGGTTTTTCATGTCCCTACGAGGCGAGTGCTTTCCTCCACCAAGATGGCGATTGGTCCCGGACATTTGAGACTACCGGAAGTCCGGAGCTTTTTTGCGTCAGTCGGAGTACAGGAAATGACGTTCAGAAGGGCAAATGAAGACCCAAAAGCCGACGGATACACGAGCCTAGAGGGCTACTTCCGGATTGGACCCAACCGCACACATCGCCTTCTGATTGGACGTTTTGTTTTGCAAGTTTTCAGATATGCGCGGATATGTTAATTGCTGTATTAGCCCGCAAAAATTTTATGTGTATATATGCCTTCTGTTTTTAATGTATTTCAATCCCTGATGATGTCCTTATAGGACGAAACGCGTTTGAATGTGCGAATAAATCTTATTTTACTGAAAACGCAGATTTTTGGTGATCCTTCCGAAACCCTATGGTCTTGAGATACCTGGTTACCTGAACGGTTCGCTGGATACACAGTTGATGTGCCCTATATACTCGACTATTCAGTGAGTGAGGTTCTATGGGGCCTATTTTGTACATGGTTGTTAATTTACTGCACCATTACGTTGTCATTTTCATTGCAGAACCGCCTCTCTTTATATATATTATCATTTATATAGCGCCAACAGATTCCGCAGCGCTAGACAATAACCAAATAGAACGAAATACATAAAAAACGGACATAGGATGGAAACCAGAGGTGTAGAGGGCCCTGCTCATAGGATCTTACAGTCTAGAGGGATTGGGGTTGAGGAAGACAAGAGGAATTGCACTAGATAGCAGGATCATTAGTGCCAGTGCTTTGGGAATAGTGGGGCAATAGAAGCATAATGTTGTTGCACACTTTATGGACTACAATGCTCTGTAAACTTTTTTGCTTACTGGGAAACCAAAAAATTAGTTTGACTTGCTTTATAGCTATTCTTACTTTATTGCGGTGTTCTGGACCCTAATCCACAATATCTCTGAGATAGAGCTGGGTGATTCCCTTTATTTTGCACAATTAAATCAAGGTTGCGGCCAACTTCGATTTTACTTTTTAGAAAAAATAAAAGGATCCGTATTTTTTTGATTGATTAGAGTATTCATCCAAACATCGGCAGAGCTGTCAGGTTTTTCGTGTGTCTGCTGAACCTGTCAGCTCTGCTCAATTTTCAGGAAAAGTAAACTTGGGGTTGATGTCAACCTACGTTTAAGCACAAAATTTGAGGGAAATGCCAAGTGTTACTTTACGGTAAAAATAACATAACAAAGGCTTGTTATTTTGTTTTTACCTTTTATTAAAGTTTTTCTATTACTACTGGAGTCTTCATTTGAAAAGGATTCTTTCGAATTGAAGCAAACTTTCTGCTTCATCTCCCCTGTGTCTTTTGGATGTGGTCTATTCGGACGTGGAGAGTGGAGCATAATCGAAAGGGCATTTGGGTGGCCCTATAACACCCAGAAGTACATCACCCAGAACCAGGAGGGTTCCACCCCATGTGAGTGCTATCGTCTATCCACACACATGTATGTGTTTTTTTCTATAGGTTGAACTATGATGTACCTCTCTTATGTTTTTATCTGAGGGAATATAAAGAGGAAGACTGCAAGAGTGAAACACTTGGGACTTTCTATCTATCTCAGGGAGGACATTGATATCGCTACACTATCATCTCTGTTTGTTGTTATTTCTTGATGGTTGAGAGACAAGGACCATTTTGTGTGTATTAGCGATCTCCTACGGCCATCTATCAGCGCTACCAATACCTTTTTTTAATATACTTTAATGGCTTGCATTCCCAAGCCATATCAAACTGCTATAACTCACTGAACCAAAAACGGGCTTTTTAAAATCTATTTCTATAAATAACAGACATGCAGAGGATCCCTAGGTGACAACATTTAAATCCACTTTTTCTAGTCCATATATATATATATATATATATATATATATATATTAGGGCTGGGTCTGATTACAATTTTTGTGTTCGATTAATTATGACGCACATACAGATCCAACTACTTTTAGCTGATCTTCTTGGCCCTGGCACTTGGGTCTTGGGCCATGGGTCTGGGGCCTGGCCCTTGGGTCCTGGGTCTTGTCTGGGGTCTGGGCCCTGCTGGAGTTTGGCTAGGTCTGAGGCTGGACTGAGACAGGCAGCACCATACTCACCGCTCCTCCGCTGCCTTCTTGTCTGCCGTCTTCTTCCTGCGCTAGTTGCTGTGTGTGACACGTGCGTCACACACGTGACTGGAGGGTGGTGCCAAAGCAGAGTGCTTTGCATGCTGCAGGAGGGCCGCCCAGGACCCCAGGAAGCCAGTACAGCGCTAAATTCGGACTCCTAGAGTCCGATACCGGAGCTGATGGCCCCCCCCCGATCAAAATTAATTTAATCGATTAATTAATCGTTAATTTCCCAAGCCCTAATATTATATATATATATATATATATATATATATATTAGGGCTGGGTCTGATTACAATTTTTGTGTTCGATTAATTATGACGCACATACAGATCCAACTACTTTTAGCTGATCTTCTTGGCCCTGGCACTTGGGTCTTGGGCCATGGGTCTGGGGCCTGGCCCTTGGGTCCTGGGTCTTGTCTGGGGTCTGGGCCCTGCTGGAGTTTGGCTAGGTCTGAGGCTGGACTGAGACAGGCAGCACCATACTCACCGCTCCTCCGCTGCCTTCTTGTCTGCCGTCTTCTTCCTGCGCTAGTTGCTGTGTGTGACACGTGCGTCACACACGTGACTGGAGGGTGGTGCCAAAGCAGAGTGCTTTGCATGCTGCAGGAGGGCCGCCCAGGACCCCAGGAAGCCAGTACAGCGCTAAATTCGGACTCCTAGAGTCCGATACCGGAGCTGATGGCCCCCCCCCGATCAAAATTAATTTAATCGATTAATTAATCGTTAATTTCCCAAGCCCTAATATTTATATATATATATACATATATATATAATACTTTGGAGTTGAGAGCTTGAGTTAGTTTTGATCTCTGTTACAAAGCAGTGCTCACCTTTGTGAAATCAGAGCCTGAAAGCTTCTCCCCATTTAGAAGTTCAACTATTTTTGCTTCTAGTTCATGTTTTTCTTAAGATTAGATCTCATTCACCAGAAAAGTATTTCTGTTTAAGATTAATTTCCCTTTAAAAAATTAAGGTTTTATGTATATCTCTTTGGCGTTGTCGTGACTGCATCGCCCTCTTTGACTTGACCTCGTTCACTAGCAAGGCAGGGCTAGGGAGAAATTTTCCCTGCATGATGTATATTAGCGTTTTATTTTTGTCTGTGATTAATTCAGTTGTGCATATTTTTCTTATTAACATTTCGAGGTTAAAGAATCATTGAGACGTAAGATAAAACCCCAAACAACTGTTTTAATCAGTTGCATTTGTCTACCCACGTTGCCTCCTTACGTTTTGTCTCTAAAACCGACTTCTTGATATCAAGATACTCTTTGGATGACATGGGATATTCCAATATGTATTCGTTTCCTTACACATAATTTATTTAATTAAGGTTTAGTAATCATGTGTTCCACCTCCACACTGCTGTTTCACCGTATCTTGATGTGTCTTAGGACAAAAGCGTCATCATTTAAATTCTGTTCCATTTATCATCTTTTCTGGTAATAGTTACGTTTGTCGGTACCTTTTTAATTTGGTGTTGATTGTTGTGCAAGTGTAACAACTTGTTGTACGTGTAATGCCTTATCATTTTACTGTAGAGTGTCTGGACTTCACTTTAAAAGGATAATCTAGGCTTAACAAGGCTGCTATATTTTGGTGACATGTCATTTTGAAACTTTAAAGCATTCCAGGTGGCACACAACCAAGTGCACTGGTTGGACATATCCTGCAACTAGTATACTGCCAACATTTTCACTAAGGCCGGTGTCAGACGAGCGCACTAGGTGCGCCCGTACTGATGTGCCTACTGGCGTCCGTCGCAGCGTTGTTACGCTGCGACGATGCCGGACACACTCTGCTGCGTGCGCACAAATTGCGTTCGCAACAGCGGCCATGCTGCGTCCGTGCAGCAAGCCTCCCGATCAAGGTACTAGGATACGCGTTGACGGGGCTGCAAAGCGCAATCCTCCATAGGCGGATCGAGCCTTGCAGTGATGAGCGCCCTGACTGCGCTCAGAGAGGTGGCCAGACAGGTGTCGAGTGGAAGGAACGTCCACTCTCACGGACGTTCCTTCCGCTCTTCAAAACGCTCGTCTGACCCCCAGCCTAATTGGGTATGTGCCATCCAGAACCCTAGCTTGTATTTATTTTTAAATGGCTCATTTGACCAAAACTATGCCGCCAATCAAAATAGAGGACCGTTAACAGGCCATGTTTTAAGGATTGCCTTCGGGAAATGCAGACTGAATCCTGCAATCACTGAGCAGCCAATCATATCACCTGTGCTGTGCTTCAGATATCTGACAAACCTGGCCTGCCAGTGCTCCTTGAGGACAGGTTTGTGAAACACTGTCTTCGGCTGGCGGCACACAAGCGCATTTATGCTTTTGTGTGGCCGCACTTCCCTGCATCTGTGCCGTTTTGACAGGGAGGGCCAACCACCGGACGTGAAAAAGCCCTCCCCGTCAAAAAGCTAGACGGACGCTGATGGGGATACAAAGTGCGATCCTCCATAAGAGGATCGCTCTTTGTACACTGAGCGCAGAGTGGAAGGAACGCCCACTCTCACGGACGTTCCTTCCTCTCTCTGAGAAACGCTCGTGTGCCACCAGCCTTAGGCTGATCTGTATATCGATTTTACCAGCCCTGAGTTTTAGTGTATTTAGATGACAGTAGGTGTGCTACAACACACATATTACACAAGGTTTGATTCAAACATAGGAAACATCCTGGTGCAGCAACTTTGCTTTTACTACGACAGGTATGTCTCCCTACTTATTCCTCCCCACCCATACAGTGACCTCATACATAATGTAGAGGTTAACGGTAGGACTGCTCCATTTGTCCTGCAGTTGTCCTTTCACGTTATGTCTGCCGCTTTCTTTTATGACCAAGGACCTCACTCTCTGAATGTTTATTTAAGGTTGCAAAGTGAAAGCAAAGTTTAATGCAAAGTGAAAGCACAGATTAACTAGCGTTAGGATTAATGATGCACCGATACCATTTATTTATTCTGGGTAGGAATTCTGGGTAGGATATGCAAATGACCTCCCGTTTATGCATCCTGAGTCTGTTATTACACAGAACCCTAAAATCAATGCTATGCCATACTATGGCTTTCTAGCAGAGATAAGGTTATGCAACTGGTTAGGGTTCTGTCTAATAACAGACTCAGGAGCTCTGGGATGCAATTCTTTGAATTGCTGTGATGTGCAAGTGGCTTCTGTAATACTAAACACACTTATTATAGTGTGGAGGCTTTTTATTTCACTTTTAGTCCTCCACCACAACATATATACAGTCAGGTCCAGAAATATTGGGACATCGACACAATTCTAACATCTTTGGCTCTATACACCATCACAATGGAGTTGGAATGAAACAAACACAATGTGCTTTAACTGCAGACTGTCAGCTTTAATTTGATGGTATGTACATCCAACTCAGGTGAACGGTGTAGAACTTACAGCAGTTTGCAGATGTGCCTCCCACTTGTTAAGGGACCAAAAGTAATGGGACAATTGGCTTCTCAGCTGTTCCATGGCCAGGTGTGTGATATTCCCTCATTACCCCAATTACAACGTGCAGATAAAAGGCCCAGACATCATTTCAAGTGTGTATTTGCATTTGGAATCTGTTGCTGTCAACTCTCAAGATGAGATGCAAAGAGCTGTCACTATCAGTGAAGCAAGCCATCATTAAGCTGAAGAAACAAAACAAACCCATCAGAGAGATAGCAAGAACATTAGGCGTGGTCAAAACAACTGTTTGGAACATTCTCAAAAAGAAGGAACGCACCGGTGAGCTCAGCAACACCAAAAGACCCGGGAGACCACGGAAAACAACTGTGGTGGATGACCGAAGAATCCTTTCCCTGGTGAAGAAAACACCCTTCACAACAGTTGGCCAGATCAAGAACACTCTCCAGGAGGTAGGTGTATGTGTGTCAAAGTCAACAATCAAGAGAAGACTTCACCAGAGTGAATACAGAGTGTTCACCACAAGATGTAAACCATTAATGAGCCTCAAAAACAGGAAGGCCAGATTAGAGTTTGCCAAACAACACCTAACAAAGCCTTCACAGTTCTGGAACAAGATCCTATGGACAGATGAGACCAAGATCAACTTGTACCAGAGTGATGGGAAGAGAAGAGTATGGAGAAGGAAAGGAACTGCTCATGATCCTAAGCATACCACCTCATCAGTGAAGCATGGTGGTGGTAGTGTCATGACGTGGGCGTGTATGGCTGCCAATAGAACTGGTTCTCTTGTATTTATTGATGATGTGACTGCTGACAAAAGCAGCAGGATGTATTCTGAAGTGTTTCGGGCAATATTATCTGCTCACATTCAGCCAAATGCTGCAGAACTCATTGGACGACGCTTCACAGTGCAGATGGACAATGATCCAAATCACCTGACCACAATCCCATTGAGCATGCATTTCACTTGCTGAAGACAAAACTGAAGGGAAAATGCCCCAAGAACAAGCAGGAACTGAAGACAGTTGCAGTAGAGGCCTGGCAGAGCATCACCAGGGATGAAACCCAGCGTCTGGTGATGTCTATGCGTTCCAGACTTCAGGCTGTGATTCACTGCAAAGGATTTTCAACCAAGTATTAAGAAGGGAAAGTTTGATTTATGATTATTATTCTGTCCCATTACTTTTGGTCCCTTAACAAGTGGGGGGCACATCTGCAAACTGCTGTAAGTCCTACACCGTTCACCTGAGTAAGATGTACATACCCTCAAATTAACCCCTTAAGGGCCGCTGACGTACCCTGTACGTCCTGTTCTCGGGTCTCCCTTAGACCCGCGGACGTACAGGGTACGTCAGCGGCGCCTAATCCCCCTCCCGCCCGATACTCACCTCCCTCGCTGGATCCCACGGCGATCTGGCAGGGAGGAAGCCTGCCCTTCGGAGCCCTCTATCTCCCCATCCATTGAAGCTAGGGAGATGTCGTTTGCACTGCTGGAGAGGGGAGAGTCTCCCCTTTTCAGCGGTGTGTGGCATTAACCCGTTCGCTGCCGAATCGCTTTTCGGCGCTAATTGGCGCCAAAACGCGATTTGAACCTGGAAGGGGGCTGACATCTTGGATGTCAGCCAAGCCTCCAGGTTCCCCCCCCCCACCCACTGACAACCTCACTGAGGATGTCAGTGGGCCAGGTAACCCTCTAGCTGCCATGTAGAGATAAGGGGATCCTAAGGATCCCTTTATCTCCCAATCCATGGCAGCTAGATGGTCATATTTGACATCATTTGAAAGGCCTGATTATGGCCTTTCCAATGATACCAAACATGACCAGGTTTGGTTTTAAAAAAAAAAAAAAATATATATATATATATATTTAATAAAATAAAAAACATTTTTTTTTTTTAAAGTTTTTTTTGTCTGGGGGGGGTTTAATTAAATAGGACCTAGGCTTTCATCTAAAAATAATTAGCACAAAATGGTCAGAATGAGCGCAGCGCACATAGGTGAACTGTCTCAGCAGTGAAGGGGTTAAAAAGCAAACGCATGTAAATATTGGGTATTTCTAGTCTCGGGACAAAATTTTGAACCTATTTAGCCGGGATCTTTTTGGGTGGTTGTAGATTTTGGGGATTAAATTACGAAAGAGTGTGTTTTTACCATTTTTTTCATCAGATTTTATATTTTTTTTATATATTGGATATGATGGAAATAATGGTATTTCTAGAAAGTCCATTTAATGGCGGGAAAAAGGGTGTATAATATGTGTGGGTTGAATAAACGAGTAAGAGGAAAATTTGACCTAAACACTAACAGTGCAGAAACGTAAAAACAGCAGCGGTCACTAAAAGACGGATTTGTGTAAAACCGCCCGGTCACTAAGGGGTTAAAGCTAACAGTCTGCAGTTAAAGCACATTGTGTTTGTTTCATTCCAACTCCATTGTGGTGTATAGAGCCAAAGATGTTAAAATTGGGTCGATGTCCCAATATTTCTGGACCTGACTTTATATATATATATACACATACACATTTCAGAACTCCGTATGTATATACAGTCAGGTCCAGAAATATTGGGACATCGACACAATTCTAACATATTTGGCTCTATCACTGGCGACTGGATACATACCCAAACTCTGGAAGCCTGCAAGGGTGGTACCTATCCATAAAAGTGGAGACAATACTTTGATATCCAACTACCGCCCAATATCACTGCTCCCTGTAATGTCAAAAATTCTGGAAAAATGTGTCTACACTCAATTACGTGATTATTATCAGTATCAGAACTATTTAACCCCAGATCAATCAGGCTTTCGTCCAAACCATTCAACTACAACTGCCCTTTTAAAAGTTTGTAATGATATCCAAGCGGGCATGGAACAAGGAAATCTAACTGGAGCCATCTTCCTTGATTTTGCCAAGGCTTTTGACACAGTAGACCATGGCATCCTATTACAAAAACTTAAAAAACTCTGGTATTGGTGATAGTACGTTAACCTGGTTCCAATCATATGTGTCTGATAGGTCTCAATTTGTGTCCATTTCTGACAGCACTTCCCTTCCCTCCCAGTCACGTGCGGTGTACCCCAAGGCTCGATACTTGGCCCCCTGCTATTCACAATATTCATAAACGATCTGCCCAATGTCTGCAAAGCTTCAACTGTACACATGTACGCAGACGACACTGTAATCTATACCAGCAAACCAAATCTCCCACAGCTGGAGGCAGTGCTGCAAGAACAATTCACAGGGGTAGAAAAGTGGATCGCAAATAACAAACTTTTTCTAAATACTGACAAAACTGTTACAATGCTCTTTGGAACCGCACCTAAACTACACAAATTGCAAACACACCATCTATGTGTTGGGACAAAATCAAATGGCACGCTGACCACAGTCACTTCTCTCAAATACCTAGGTATGTGGTTAGACCCAAATCTATCTTTTGGCCCCCACATCGAAAAACTCTCATCTAAACTCTACCCCAAACTAGGTGCCCTGTACAGAAACAAATCCTGCCTGAGCCCGCGGTAAGAAAGCAGATTGTACAACAAATGCTTATGCCAGCCATTGAATACGGAGATGTAGTGTATGCAGCCGCCCCGCAAACACACCTCCAGAAACTTACTACATTGTATAACTCATTCTGTCGCTTTGTGCTACATTGTAACTACATGACACACCATTGTGACATGTTAAAAGAACTAAACTGGCCATCACTCGACTCTAGACGCACCCTTCACCTTTCCAACCTGGTGTTTAAGAGCTTTTCTGGGAAGCTACCACCCTACCTGAATACAGGGGAGGATCCAGAGGGGGGCAACGGGGCAATTCCCCCCCCCCCCCCGAGAAAATCGCCGCCAGCGTTCTCTTCTCCCTACTGACGAGCGGCCGCTGACACGCAGCCTGGTCGCTCGCCTGGGACGAGAACCACCTGACCACCCGCGAGATCTCGCGAGAACACGACTGCGCGGCTGGTCAGGTGGTTCCCAGCAAGCGGCCAAGCTACAAGTCAGCGGACACTCGCCTGTCGCCTCGTGGGGGGCCGGGGAGAAGAGGAGAACGCCGGCGGAGCCTGGCCTGGACCAGCAAAGAGGCGAGAGCTGGGGTAAAATATACCCATGAAGCTGGGGGCAAAAATACCCATGAAGTGGGGGGGCAAATATACCCATGAAGCGGGGGGGGCAAATATACCCATGGAGCTGGGGGCAAAAATACCCATGAAGTGGGGGGCAAATATACCCATGGAGCTGGGGACAAATGACAAATATACCCATGAAGCGGGGGGAATATATATATATCCTCATTTTCCTACAGAGCACCGCAAATATGGAATAACCTCCCAGACCCCGTCAAATCTTCCCCCAGTCTAAAGTTCCTTAAGACTTCCCTATTAACATACCTCAATACGAAATGCACCTGTAAACATGTAACATAATGACTTTATTTCCTAAATATTTATTTTTCTGTTAATCTGTATATTTGGTCTTGTGTTAATATCTTGCATTTTACTATTTTGTATTTCTGTAACCACTCAATGTTCTTGAACCCAGGACATACTTGAAAACGAGAGAAATCTCAATGTATCCTTCCTGGTAAAATCCTTTATAAATAAATAAATAAATACACCACCACAATGGAGTTGGAATGAAACAAATTTGCTTTAACTGCAGACTGTCAGCTTTAATTTGAGGGTATGTACATCCAACTCTGGTGAACGGTGTAGGACTTACAGCAGTTTGCAGATGTGCCTCCCACTTGTTAAGGGACCAAAGGTAATGGGACATAATAATAATCATAATTCAAACTTTCCCTTCTTAACCCCTTAAGGACCCCTGACGTACCCTGTACGTCCTGTCCACAGGTCTCCCTTAGACCCGCGGACGTACAGGGTACGTCAGCGGCGCCTAATCCCCCTCCCGCCCGATACTCACCTCCCTCGCTGGATCCCTCGGCGATCTGGCAGGGAGGAAGCCTGCCCATGTGATTTACATGGGCAGGCGAGGCTGATGACGTCGCCACGCTGCATGGTGACGTCATCAGCAGGCGTCCCCATGCAATTCAATGGAGGGGAGTGGGGGCTCCTTCGGAGCCCTCTATCTCCCCAACCATTGAAGCTAGGGAGATGCTGTTTACATCGCTGAAAAGGGGAGAGTCTCCCCTTTTCAGCGGTGTATAGCATTAACAGTTTCGCCGCCGGATCACGTTTTGGCGCCAATTGGCGCCAAAACGCGATTCAAACCTGGAGGGGGGCTGACATCTTGGATGTCAGCCAAGCCTCCAGGTCCCCCCCCACCCACTGACAACCTCACCATATGTGTGAGGATGTCAGTGTGCCAGTTAACCATCTAGCTGCCATGTAGAGATAAGGGGATCCTAAGGATCCCTTTATCTCCCGATCCATGGCAGCTAGATGGTCATATTTGACATCATTTGATTATGGCCTTTGCAATGATATCAAACATGAGCAGGTTTGGTTTTAAAACAAAATTAAAAAAAATAAAAAAAATTAAATAAAATAAAAAAATGCTTTTTTTTAAAAAGTTTTTTTTGTCTGGGGGGAGTTTAATTAAATAAGACCTAGGCTGTCATCTAAAAATAATTAGCACAAAATGGTCAGAATGAGCGCAGCGCACATAGGTGAACTGTCTCAGTAGTAAAGAGGTTAAAAAGCAAACGCATGTAAAAATTGGGTATTTCTAGTCTCGGGACAAAATTTTGAACCTATTTAGCTGGGGTCTTTTTGGGTGGTTGTAGATTTTGGGGATTAAATTACGAAAAAGTGTGTTGTTACCATTTTTCCTCATATTTCATATTTTTTTTATAGTAAATTATTCGATATGATGTAAATAATGGTATTTCTAGAAAGTCCATTTAATGGCAGGAAAAAGGGTGTATAATATGTGTGGGTTGAATAAACGAGTAAGAGGAAAATTTGACCTAAACACTAACAGCGCAGAAACGTAAAAACAGCAGCGGTCACTAAAAGACAGATTTGTGTAAAACCGCCCGGTCACTAAGGGGTTAATACTTGGTTGAAAATCCTTTGCAGTCAATCACAGCCTGAAGTCTGGAACGCATAGACCTCACCAGACGCTGGGTTTCATCCCTGGTGATGCTCTGCCAGGCCTCTACTGCAACTGTCTTCAGTTCCTGCTTGTTCTTGGGGCATTTTCCCTTCAGTTTTGTCTTCAGCAAGTGAAATGCATTGTGAAAGAATTCTTCGGTCATCCACCACAGTTGTTTTCCGTGGTCCCCCGGGTCTTTTGGTGTTGCTGAGCTCACCGGTGTGTTTCTTCTTTTTGAGAATTTTCCAAACAGTTGTTTTGGCCACACCTAATGTTCTTGCTATCTCTCTGATGGGTTTGTTTTGTTTCTTCAGCCTAATGATGGCTTGCTTCACTGATAGTGACAGCTCTTTGGATCTCATCTTGAGAGTTGACAGCAACAGATTCCAAATGCAAATAGCACACTTGAAATAAACTCTGGGCCTTTTATCTTCACATTTGTAATTGGGGTAATGAGGGAATATCACACCTCTGGCTATGGAACTGCTGAGAAGCAAATTGTCCCATTACCTTTGGTCCCTTAACAAGTGGGAGGCACATCTGCCAACTGCTGTAAGTCCTACACCGTTCACCTGAGTTAGATGTACATACCCTCAAATTAAAGCTGACAGTCTGCAGTTAAAGCACATTGTGTTTGTTTCATTCCAACTCCATTGTGGTGGTGTATAGAGCCAAAGATGTTAGAATTGTGTCGATGTTTTTTTCAAATCAAATCAAAATAAGCTTTATTTTCAGGACCAAATACATTTTGGCATTGCCAAAGCATATGGGGAGGAGGGGGGTAGTGGGACATATACAGTTGTGTTCAAAATTATTCAACCCCCACTGAAATTTAGTGTTTTGGCAGTTTGACATTGATTTTGATCATTCAGTCATCTTGCTTACAATTAAATCAAAGAGGCACGTGTAGGTCAGACAAATATAACATAACATTTATAATGAAATAACCACAAATGTCTTTTCTGTGCTCACATCATTATCAGTTTTATTCAACCCCCAAGTGACATTCAATCTTAGTACTTAGTACAACATCCTTTTACAGTTATAACAGCTTTTAAACGTGAAGCATAGCTTGACCACAAGTGTCTTGCAGCGATCTACGGGTATCTTCGCCATTCGTCATGGGCAAAAAGCCTCCAGTTCAGTCACATTCTTAGGCTTGCGCACTGCAACTGCTTGCTTTAAGTCCCACCAGAGGTTCTCAATCGGATTTAAGTCAGGTGACTGCGATGGCCACTCCAAAATGTTCCAGCCTTTAATCTGCAACCATGCTCTAGTGGACTTGGAGGTATGCTTGGGATCATTGTCCTGTTGAAAGGTCCAACGTCTCCCAAGCCTCAGGTTTGTGACGGACTGCATCACATTGTCATCCAATATCTCCTGGTACTGAAGAGAATTCATGGTACCTTGCACACGCTGAAGCTTCCCTGTACCTGCAGAAGCAAAACAGCCCCAAAGCATGATTGACCCCCCGCCATGCTACACAGTAGGCAAGGTGTTCTTTTCTTCATAGGCCTTGATCTTCCTCATCCAAACATAGCGTTGATCCATGGGCCCAAACAGTTTTAATTTTGTTTCATCAGTCCAAGAACACTATCCCAAAACTTCTGTGGTTTGTCCACATGACTTTTGGCATACTGCAGTCGACTCTTCTTATTCTTTGGAGACAGCAATGGGGCGCCTGGGAGTTCTGGCATGGAGGCCTTCATTACGCAGTGTGCGCCGTATTGTCTGAGCTGAAACTTCAGTACCCACATCTGACAAATCTTTTCTCAGTTCCTCAGCAGTCACACGGGGACTTTCTCCACTCTACGCTTCAGGTAGCGCACAGCAGGCAAGTCAGCATCTTCTTTCTTCCACGACCAGGTAGCGTTTCAACAGTGCCCTTTGCCTTGAATTTGCGAATGATGCTTCCTATGGTCTCTCTTGGTATGTTTAACATCTTTGCAATCTTCTTATAGCCATTGCCCTTCCTGTGAAGAGTATTCACCTCTTCTCTTGTCTTCCTGGACCATTCTCTTGACTTCACCATGTTTGTAGCCACACCAGTAAATGTCTAGAAGGAGCTGAGTATCACAGTCATTTTAAAGCTGCCTAATTGGTGCTTATTATGCTTTATTGCTGCTCCGTGACATCCACAGGTTTTTTCAATACCTGATTGAAAACACTTGAATGAACCTCTGTTCTTCAGAGTGGTAGTCTTTAAGGGGTTGAATAATTGTGTCAATGAAGAATTCACAAAAGAAACATTTACTACTGTATTACAAAACCAATTGATGTCATTTTATTTGCATATGGTTCTTTAAAAAGTCCTTGTAGGATTTCATTCTGAATACAATTACAAATGTACACTAAATTCCCTAAAACCCTTTACAGCATTGGGGGTTGAATAATTTTGAACACAACTGTATATGGGGGGGAATGGGCAAGTCCATGGACATTATCAGGGGTAAGGGATAATGTGAAGGGGGCTGAGGGCGAGTCCGTGTTGGGGATTTATAAGTCCAGGATCTCTCATGTTCCTCTCAGTCTGTGACATTCTGCGACGTATTGGGCAGATATTTTCACCGCCGGCTCCTCTCCTCCCAGTATGATGTGGAGTTTCCTAGTCTCTTCTATAGAGGTGAAGTCCGGGATGAGAGCGGAGAGTCTCTGGAAGTGAGTTTCCCTCAGTGCTGAGTACTTGGGGCACTGTAGGAGGAAGTGGACCTCATCTTCCAGGGCCTCCTGGTCACAATGCTGGCACAGTCTATTCTCCCTGGGCTTGTAGGTCTGTCTATGCTGCCCTGCTTCAATTTCCAGGCTGTGGGCGCTCAGTCTGTACTGGCTCAGGATCTGTCTGTCCTTTGGGTCTTGTAGTACCTCCAGGTATGGGGCCAGTTTGTATTCCCTCTGTAAGGATTGGTAAATGGTGAGTTTCTTGGAGTTTGCTATATCATGTCTCCATTCTCTGATATAGTTTTCCCTGGAATCGTTAATTAGGGCCTTTTATTTGATATTTTGTCAGGTTGCCTTCATGGGGGCTTTGGATGATCAGGGTGGATATGAGCTGTTGCAGCCCACATGGTTTGGGATGGTCCTTGTTGGCCTGTAGGGCTTTATGGTGGTATGAGTTGAGGCTGCTGATGTTTAGATCCCAGTATGATAGCGCCCTCTTCTGTACTGCAAGAAGTAAGGGGAGTCTGCGATGTATCAATATTTCTGGACCTGACTGTATACACACTGCAGCCCCGGAGTGTGTGTGTATACATACACACATTTCAGAACTCAGTATGTATATACACACACACACACCAGCCCAACACTGACCAGACATGGGGCGCTGTCTGAATGCTCTAACTGCCACACAGTGTAGCGTGTCTACTAGTTGCGTGCGCTACACCAGACGTGCTGTAACCCTCCCTGTTGAAACACTACGATGCATGTTCGACAAGGCTACAAAGCGCGATCCTCCATAGGAGGATCGCGCTTTGTAGTGCTGAGCTCATTAACTGTACTCAGCGAGGTGGCCACATGGGTGTCAGAGTGGAAGGAACGGATGTTCCTTCTGCTCTCGAGACCTGCAGGCGCAGGTTTTCAACCTTAGCGTCCCCGTTTTAGCAGGCACTTTGTAATAGTGACCAGGGTTGGGAAACACTGTTCTAGTACAAAGTAGCTGTAGTTGTGTTCTGTTTAACACAACAAGGTTAAATTGTGTTCTGCAATTTATAGACCAACAGACTTGACTCCTTGTTTTGTCGAGAATTGATGCTTTCCCTGTGCATTATTCTTCAATTTATACTGTATATGGAATGTGAAAACCAGACTGATAATGTCTGCCAGTAAAAAGCAAACCGAATAAGCAGTAACTGGTCGACACTGCCCAGTGCTGCAGGAACATACATGTGACATTTTGGAGAATTTCCCCATCTGCAAGCTTTTTCCAGCTTTTGGTAGCTGGATTCCACTAATAGGTATATATATATATATCATGATTGCAAAACAGAAGAAATAGCAAAATGTTTTGCTTTTGCAAATATTTAAACCGTATCAAACAAATGCAACTCTTGCTTCATCTTCAGAAGTGATACAATAGACCTCTCTCGAAGACATTGAATATATTGTTTGTTAGCTTTTATTACTCATCTGTTTTTAATATGTTTATCCCATAAATATACAATGTCATTCTATCCGCAATAATTTGTTTTCAGAATTGTACTGGCGACATTTAACTTCATTGGACAGTCTTGATTTTTTTTCTTAAAGGTTCTTTTTAATTGTCTGGTTTCCTTATTTGGTAGAAAACACTTAAAATACTTGTTTTTCTTTTCTCTTTCTTGACTTTTTCCCCCTTCTTTACAACGCGCATTGAACAAGAAAACAAGAGCTACAGATGGCCATTAGCTGTAGCCATAAAACGTATTTGCAAGTGGGTTATGGTTATGAACTCATAGTCTTCATGCATTCTCAATTATTCATCCCCGGATCGTCCGTATTAGATCTCATGTAAGAGGGGAGACATTCTGGGATGTTTGGTTAGAAGTGCTTCACATCGGGCAGACAGAGTGACTCAGCTCCAAACTGCAAGGAATGCTTTTTTCATGGAGACATCTCTCACTCAGTATACACTAACTTCATAAATCACGGCCAGCACCAGGAAAAGTTACTTTTGATTTAGCTTTTTGTCCAATTAAACATTCATAGAAAAAACCTTAATGGACAGGACACAAAGCAATAGACTCCCCAAAAAAATGTATAATTCACATTCCTCGGGGCAGACAGCCTGCGTACCAAGGTTAGAAATATGTCTAAACTACTTAAAATGCATTATCTGTAAATCTGTTGTGGTTTGTAATAAGCATTGTCAGACAAGCATACGTTCTATTTTCACCCTTTACAGCCTGTTGGGACAGCAGCTAGACAACCAGAGGAATCTTTGGATAAGG
Source organism: Leptobrachium leishanense (assembly GCA_009667805.1). NCBI lineage: Eukaryota > Metazoa > Chordata > Amphibia > Anura > Megophryidae > Leptobrachium > Leptobrachium leishanense. The sequence goes on from CM019066.1 coordinate 282,142,276, forward strand.
GGAAAAAAAGAGAAAGCTATTTCTGTTTTAAGTCTTACCTTTCTCCTGGAAATCCGTTAAATATACATGTAATGGACACGGTGATGTTTTACTTCTAATAAAACATTATAAAGTTCACAAAGTTGCTGAAGCATTTACTAATTTAAATAATACTAATTTAAATAATATTGAATTTGAAATCGGTTCTTACATCAATGTGTATGTTTTTGTTTAAATAAGGGTTTTGGTGTGAGTTTCTGTGTTTCCCGGCCCGAAGGGCCATTTGTCAACCCCTTCCAGCACTTGATATATTTCCTACTATCAGCATACAGATAGAGGGGAAAAAGCTGAATTGAATCGCTAAAGCCAATACTTCTATTATCAAGTATAGCCCCGAGTGTGGATAATTGAGCCGATATGTTAATGAGAATCGAAATCGGGGTTAAACTGTTAATTAAATATGCTGAGCTGTAAAATGACCTGTTTGCATTCATAAAATGTGGTAAATAGCGGGAACTATGCTCAACTAAATTGAGCTAAAAAAATGTATTTATGTTCTTATTACTCTGGGTTCTGACGATCTGTTAAATACATTTGTGTAACATACTGGAATTTTTTTCTGCTCCACATGCAACATGGTTTCCCACCAACCATGGTGAACCTTTTGTACACAGACTGCTGTCCATTCTTAGGACCTTATTAGCCTTTCTCTCCAACTTTATTTACCAGCATTATTGCATCATACGTTACTGCCTCCTTCCTCGTGCTACTGCTTCTCTTGATTTCCTGCTCCCTCTCTTTCAATTCCCATAATTATTTTAAATTTTTGTTGACTCTCTCCACAATTTCCCCAACCCCTTCCATAAATTCATCACTTTAATTTTTGTCTTGATGTCTCAAATCCTCTATATATCTATATATGGTTAAATTCCCATATCTTTCTGTTCTTTTTTATCTTTTGATAAAATCTTGATTTTATAAAAATCTGTGTACAACAGTCTGTGTACAAAGGTTTCACCATGGCTGGTGGGAAATCTTAATCTCCATTCTTGATATATGTCAACCCAACCCTAAGGTGTCTGTGTCTCTCAGCTCTTTTCCTCTTCCACCCACAGAGTCAGCATCTTAAAATACATTGATTGAACTTTCCTCTACACTTCCCCAACTCTGTGTAGAAATTGGCATACGATTGGTGACTCTGTGTAGACCGCTTGAGAAGCCATCACTACGCCTTCATTCCGTGCCATAGTTATAAACCTCTTGAGTCCCGACACACTGTCTATCTAGTGGATCAGATACCATAACCCTCCTAACAGGCATCTCTTTTCTGACATTTAGATGTCTGTTCTTGAACATATAATAATGTAATTTGTTCCTTTTACATAAAAATATTCTGTCCATATTAGATTTTAAAACTACTGCATATGGTTTCCTATCTGTTTCCGGATCATGAGCCGAGGGCCCACTGAAGTCTAATCAGTGCTGACACTAACAGCATTCTGCCAGGATCCCCTCCTGGCCACGTCCCAACACTTTTGCGTGTGTATCTGAGGTCTGGTAGATGTGTGTGTGTGTCTGTGGTATCTGTATCTGAGGTCTGGTAGGTAGGTGTGTGGCTGAGGTGTGGCTGTATCTGAGGTCTGGAAGATGTTGGTGGGTGGGTGTGTCTGTATCAGACGTCTGGTAGGTGTGTGTTTGTGTGTCTGAGGTGTGTGTCTACTCTATGGTGTATGCAGGCCTGTGCAGTAGATGAACGGGGTGTCTGGCCATACCTTCCAAGGCTTTAGGCAAGATCTTAAATTATTTATTAGAGAACTGTCACATAACATTAAATAAAAGTATTGGTAATCAGTATCGGCGAGTACCTGAAAAAAGTATCAGTACTTTCTCTTAAAAATTGGTATTGGTGCATCTCTACATTATTATAAACATTTCAGGTAAGGAATACTAAACCTGTACAAACAAGCAAAATAATTGGAAAACTATTTTTTTTTCCCTTTTTAAAAGCAAAATGTGGTTTAAGATACTGAAAAGTCCCGTCACAATTGCTCATAGAGCACCATCAACTGGCACAGGTGCAATCATGGCTAATACTGTTACTTCTCAGATAAGAACAGAAGAGCCAACCTGCTGGAGACAGACCATGGCATTGAATGCAAAAATTAAACTGCTATAAATCTCGAAGCTTTCTTTGCTTTTTCGCTTTCTGTACCGTAATTGTTCTTAGGGGTATCGGGGACATCCTCCCATTTCTGGGCAGTAGAGAGGGGAAGAAAATCCCCTATAAGTAATTAGTGATAAATTTGTATGAAACAATCTCCGGCCCCACGTACTTCTATAGACAACGGCATTGGCCAGAACTTTTCAGACAAGACCTCTTAAGTTCTTTGATTTATTGAGCATCTGTCAATTTGAGTGGCTAAACATGCACGGTCAATATATTTTGCTTGTATATTTCCGCATCAGTATAAACACAGGTAGTATGTTATTTCTATTGTGTTATACCGTAAAGCTTTATTATCACTTGAGTCTCATAGTATATATCAAGTCTTAACTATTACATTTTGTTTTTTGTTTGTAACTAGATGGTGAGAAGAAGTATCAGGTTGTGATCCACGGCATAGAACCAATGATGGAGACTCCATTACAGTGGCTGAGTGAACACCTCAGCTACCCTGACAATTTCCTACACATAAGTATCATTCCTCAACCCGCAGACTGAAAATCTCAAGGGGCTTTAAGAGTAACAGAGAGACAGACATCGGTTGACAGGCTGTTACATAAGTCTGTTGTCGTGTCCTCGTTGGGGTGCTACACAAACCCAAAGAACTAGAAGACCATGGGACTAAGTCCATTTCACTTTTCTGTTTCGTCACAACATGAGCTTGGGTGTACCTGGAGGTCATCTGAAGGCCACCTGGAAAATCAGTGACAATGTGCCTCTCAGTTCCTATCGTGCACTAGCAGATTTGCGAAGATGTGCGATATTTTCACTTTTTTTTCCCCTTTGTTACGCAAACCTGAACTTTAAATTCAAGTCTGAAAATGGCACACATGGGTGCCTAGATGCTTCCACCGATGTACTTTGTAAAGATCTTTAGTGATGACTGGGTTCTTGTTTACATTATACAGGCTCTTACATGAAAAGTTCTAGCAGCGCAGAGTAGGGACAAAGATTATACCTTGAATGGAATCTTGTGTTGGTAGTAGCCTTGTAGCTACACAACTGGGTGTATATGTAGGAGATATACACAAGGAACTTACCTGATTTAAATCTTCGTCTAACAGGTTTTACCTTGAAAGTAAAAATGATCAGTGGCGGGTCTTAATTTTTGGAAAAGGGTCAACAATTTAATGGGAATTCTCTCTGCCTGTGAATTTAAGGATTGTGTTCATTCTGCATTTGATCTCTGCACTGAGCAGAACACATTTATTTTTGATAATACTATTCCCCCCATTCTTTGGTGAAATTTGCAAACTTTTACCTTTAAGAAAGAAATGTTTCTTGTACTTCAATCAGCTAGTAAAACCTGCCTAATTAAATAACCATGTACAGCTCTGAATTCTGGTCTTTCTTCCTTTTTTAATGCTTTCTTCTGTTGTAAATCACACACACACATAAGAACACGGAGAAAGGATTCTGGGAATTAATATTAATCCGCCTGCTGGTTTTCAATTCAACATTAAGGGCATTATTTCCTTCTTTGCGCTAAAATGGGGATACTACCAGGGAAAATCTGTGCCTGCAGATTTCCCCGTAATGTCCCCATTTCAGCAAGATATTCCAGGGCAGACACTAGCTGAGCACCTCAACCTGAAACACAGCGCTACCCTGGGTTACTCACGGTAGCTCTTCCACACCACCGTGAGTATCCCCTCCTGTAGGCCATAGGACTCCATGATAACTTGCTCTTTCGGGCTGTGAGATTGCAAAGTGATCGCGGAGGAAGACTGGGAACTATTTGCTCCCAGTCTCACTTTGCTCGTGGCGAAGTGGTGGATCGAACCACCGTTCTCACCGCGGGATGAGCGGCGAGTATCGGATTTATTCGGTGGGTTGTAGGGGTGCTAAATGATTTTGTATTTGCAGAATCAGTTAGCACCAGCTTTTAGGAGTAGCTAAAATTTTACCTTGCGCGTACCGACGGTGATTCGCGCTAGCATTTTGTACTACCTCCCTTATTGAAAATGTAATTAAATATTGCACTCCCCATGTTATATATAATATATAATGCGCAAAGTACAGTAAGCTTGCGGAAACTAGCGCAAAAACTGATGCGCTAAGTGATTTCTTACAGGTTTAGAGTCAGGATGGTAATATGGGGGCATGCGTTAAAGTCACTTATCCTAGCGCTAATGTTAGCATTCACTAGGGATTAGTGCCTGAAGGTTCTCCACATGTCTAGTTCAGTGATAAATTGTGTTTAATCCAAGTCTCAACAGACGGACATGTCAAAGCTTCAATACCTTAGTACCTTTTGTCAAACCTTGGTTCCAAGTAGTGCAAACACTTCTTTAAAAAGCAGTCATTGAAGCATGTGATATGTGAAGACATCTCCCAAGTTTCCTATGTTGATAGATATCTATTAAAAGTAATAGTAACAGTGTGTGAAACAGATGGTAAGCGGCACGCAATACGTTTACACCACCAGGACCCCAATGCTGCACCAGAAAGCAGTGGTTTTCCCTTAACACAAGAGACATATATGTATCTGGTAAGCGTAAAAATTAATGCTTTTGGGGTTCAGATGACTTGCAGATCCGCAATCCATAATATGGTTATAGAAAGAAGAAAATGAAAACATAATGGTGCAGTCTGACATAAACACTATTGGCAAATAATGATACAAATGTTACACTCACAAATATAGAGCCGCAGCACTGGCTCTGAGTGGTGCTTTTGGGTTGTTTTCTTCTTCCTTATTAACAGGTGACCCCCACCTTATTGCAACGATGTTCTCAGATTGCAGTATATAGATAAAAATATACAAAGAAGGGGAGAGCAAGAAAGCACTCTCCTAGTGTAAATCTGGGTTATTCAATTGCATGACTTTTTTGCTGAATTGAGACTTAATCTTGGTGGAGCTACCATAGCTCGAAGAGGAACGCCTATGTATTTTCTTCTATTTGGAAAAGTCCAATGAAAACCACTCAGGATCCCAGGACGTGGTCTTTAAAAATTATTTATTAAAACATAAAGTAAAATAAACAAGCAAACAGGTCTCCCAGGACGCGTTTCGCCACTCCAGGCAGCTTCATCAACTGGTATGATCTCTAGTGAGCCTGTATGGTATTATATATAATTGAGCACAGATGTCCCAATTGTGTCCCGTGGCGTGCATTCCACGATTCCTATTCAATCCCGATCGGTGATTAGTGTGCGCCGCCATTCTGCGCATGCGCAGACAGTTCTTCTGCGTTCCACGGTGGTTGGTGATGTTATACGTATATATATATATGTTATGTATTCACAGGATCAACTCACCCACCGTGTCCCACCATGGCTGCCTATAAAGGGCTAGAGCTGCTGGGGAGCTCCAGGGTGAGTTGATCCTGTAAATGCAGATTCAGTCAAGATAGATAGGACCTGTCAACGATTGGGTACATTGGCGACTGTGACAGGCTTAAGCAAAGTATGATCATATTTTGTGAACTGAATCCCCATTATTTATTCAGTCAGGCGTTGGAACATTTTAAAACTGTGCTTTTTTGCTATAGAATAAGATGGAAGAATGTGGTCATTGATATGGAGTGCTCTTTTCTGGTATTTTATTTATATATATATCCTCCTATAATAAATGGAGCTAAAGAGGCTTTATATGTCTTCAAATTGCTGGTAAGTCTCTTTTACTTAAAGGCCATTTGACCAAGAAATAAAGACCGTGGACTTAACCTGTGCAAAAAGCATACATCATGGTGCAGGTGCTTGTAGTATCCCATTACAACAAATTCAAAACCAAGCTTTATTGACTGTTAGTAATGAACTATGAAAGGCACATTAATGTGTATTTATTAGGGATGCACCGATACCACTTTTTTAAGACCGAGTACGAGTACCGATACTTTTTTAAAGTACTCACCGATACCGAGTACCGATACTTTTATTTAATGTCATGTGACGCTTTCCAATAGGAACAGACCTCATATAAAAATTTATATGAGATTGACCACAGCTCACATGGATTTGCCCCAGGTCTCATGGATTTGCCCCCAGGTCTCATGGATTTGCCCCCAGCTCACATGGATTTGCCCCCAGCTCACATGGGTTTGCCCCTAGCTCACATGGGTTTGCCCCCAGCTCACATGGATTTGCCCCCAGCACTCATGGATTTGCCCCCAGCTCTGATGATGATTTGCCCCCAGCTCTGATGGATTTGCCCCCAGCTCTGATGGATTTGCCCCCAGCACTCATGGATTTGCCCCCAGCTCTGATAGATATGCCCCAGCTCTGATGGATATGTCCCCCAGGTCTCATGGATTTGCCCCCAGGTCTCATGGATTTACCCCCAGGTCTCATGGATTTACCCCCAGCTCACATGGATTTGCCCCCAGCTCACATGGATTTGCCCCCAGGTCTCATGGATTTGCCCCCAGGTCTCATGGATTTACCCCCAGGTCGCATGGATTTACCCCCAGGTCTCATGGATTTACCCCCAGCTCACATGGATTTGCCCCCAGCTCTGATGGATATGCCCCAGGTCTCCTGGATTTACCCCCAGGTCTCATGGATTTGCCCCCAGGTCTCATGGATTTACCCCCAGGTCTCATGGATTTACCCCCAGGTCTCATGGATTTACCCCCAGGTCTCATGGATTTGCCCCCAGGTCTCATGGATTTGCCCCCAGGTCTCATGGATTTACCCCCAGGTCTCATGGATTTGCCCCCAGCTCACATGGATTTGCCCCCAGCTCTGATGGATATGCCCCAGGTCTCATGGATTACCCCCAGGTCTCATGGATTTGCCCCCAGGTCTCATGGATTTACCCCCAGGTCTCATGGATTTACCCCAGGTCTCATGGATTTGCCCCCAGGTCTCATGGATTTGCCCCCAGGTCTCATGGATTTACCCCCAGGTCTCATGGATTTGCCCCCAGGTCTCATGGATTTATCCCCAGGTCTCATGGATTTGCCCCCAGGTCTCATGGATTTACCCCCAGGTCTCATGGATTTACCCCCAGGTCTCATGGATTTGCCCCCAGTCTCATGGATTTGCCCCCAGCTCGAACGCTGGGGAAGCTGGCCGCGTGCATGTAAAGCACGCGGCCAGCGTTCCCCTCCGGCGTGCCGCGATACTCACCCATCCTGATGATCCGGTCGCTGGGCAGTGATGCGATCACGTGGCCGCCGGGCGCATCTGTGACGCGGCCTCCAGCCGAGAGGCAGCGTCACAGGAGCACCCAGTGGCCGCGGGAACGCATCACTGCCCAGCGACCGGACCTTTAGGACGGGTGAGTATCGCGGCGCGCCGGAGGGGAACGCTGGCCGCGTGCTTTTCATGCACGCGGCCAGCTTCCCCAGCCCCGCGGATACCGGCAAGCCGGCCCAGCGCTGGCTTCCAGTATCGGCGGGATGTATCGGGCCGTTTGCACGAGTAACAAGTACTCGTGCAAACGGCAATATCGGCCCCGATACCGATACTAGTATCGGTATCGGTGCATCCCTAGTATTTATGTATTTTTTTTTCTTAAAAATAGTATGGTATGAAGAGTTTCTCACTTGAATAGTCTTCTAATTTTCAAATTTGGGCTATTTTTTTTTCCAATTCTTCTGACAGCACAGTATCCTGATGCCCCAGAACTGCTCAGTATCGCGCTGTCCAGTCTAGAACTGGAGTGACAGTTACAGATGCTGCTTGTATTATTACCCAGGTTCACCAGATAAAACATGGTTTGAACCATTCTCAAACGGGCTCATAAGTATTATATACTTCGAAAATATTTTAGGAAGGCAAGGTACGGATCATATGGTAATACATGTGCGCAGTCCAATATTAAATTTTGTTATGATTATGAGTTACCTGCTATTTTGCAGCATTTTGAGTATTTAAAGGCCCTCCTGTAAAGAAAAATGTTGTATGCCTGTATTTCAGATTTTTGAATTAAAGTCGAATGAGATAATTAGAAAAGTTTTTCTTGTATGTGTGTATGTAAGTCATCTCGGCAGCTTAGCAGAAGTAGCCTGCTATTAGTCAATTACATATCTTCTTTTTTTTCAGCCATTTGCTTTTAATCCTTTTGGCTTCTAATTTAGGGGAGAGGTGAGTGTGTAATCTCAAAACTGACAGGTCCGGTACCATTCAATGTAAACACTTCTTATAATGCCTTGGAATTAGATGGATGCGGACAGCGATGCTGCTAATTAGTTCCATAGCTGTGACACATTGAATGCAGCCTGTGGTCTTTCACAGTAAATAATAATCATTTCTTAAAAACTTTAATTCCTTAAAATGAATTAAAATAATCCAGTATAGATTTTTTTTTTTTTTACGGCCTATGATAATAAACTGTTAGGGCTAGTTTATGTCTAACTTGTACAAAAAATCTTGTTCTTCTAAACTGGAGGGTTTTTTTGTAATTTTTTAGCATACATTTTTCAGTCAGCTCTCTACTTAAAATAGATGAACAGGACTGAAGAAAAAATCCAGCTTAGCGTTTTTCTTTACAGTTGTGAAAGAGGAAATGCAAGTCTCCATCCATACAAGAAAAAACAAATCTTTATTGTGAGTCTGTTATTTTTGTTATAGATTATAATGGATTACAACTTTAATAAAAAATGTAGGTTTAGATTTGATTTAAAAGCTTATAAATAACAATTTAGCAACAGTATACTCCTTTTCTGCAGCAGTTTACAGTATCAAATGATAAAGTAGAAGGCAAAACTAAAACATAACCACTTACATTCTACAGCTGGGGTCAGCAAACTTGGTCCCTGAAATGTCTCGGAATTTCCCATTATGCTCAAGTGCATTTTAGGCTTGCTGAGCATCAGGGCAAGGAGAGACAACTTCGATGACCCTGACCTAAAGTATAATAGCTTTATGTCTATTTCCTTAAGTCATGTTTAGATGTCTCTGAATATCAATCATGGATCCATAGGGAACAATCCGGTAATTAGTACCCCGACCTTACAAAACTGATTAAACTAAGCATTCACTGGACGAACTGTGACCATGCCACTAGAAAAAGGTATTTTTTTTATTGTAAATTTATGATACATGGTGGGCCCTGTTACACTCTCCACGCAAACGTTTGTGCGTGCACATTAACGCGAGGGGCAAAACTCTTTGCGCTGAACGCCATATTACAATGTCAGTGCAACAAACGCACGTAATCATCTGCCGCGGGTGAACCTGCGCAAACGCTGCACGAGCGTACTATACTGCGCGCGTCCTATACTTAACATTTTGAGCGCAAATGCGTTTGTGTGCTGGTACGCGGATGGTATTACAATCTATGCGCAGTTTGTAACGCACAGCCTTTGTGCGTATAATTTTAGCAACTCTTAAAAGCTGGTGTTAATGGCAAATTCTATCAACCTGGCCGAAACCAAATACACCAGCCCAAAAACAAAATACGCAGCAAAGTATAGTTACACATTCTACACATACCAAACCAATAAATTTGAGAAGTTGTATGTGTTTTTTTATTGATGCAGCATATATGCACAGATTGACTTTGACAGGCGCAAAAACTTAACATGAGACAATTGTGGTTCTTAATTCTGATTGGCTGAATCACGTGCATAAAACAGTTCGCACACTGATTTCTGCTCGCAACATTTTATGCGCGTTATTTTTTGACGGATGAAAAAATGCGCGAGGATTGTAATACCAGCGTTGTTTTACGTGCATTAACGCTTCGCACAAAAATTGACGCGTTGCGCGTGCGTTTTTGTGTGAACAATGTAATAGTGCCTGGTGTATGTCCAGATTAAGTATGCCTTTTAAACCAATAGCGATAGTCGCAGATTGAATGAGGGATTTAGTTTGATGAACTACTATGGACCAAGTAAGATGAAGCTACATTAAATTCATTACTCACCGAACTCCCCCCCCCCCGCCCTAGTACTCTATGGTAATAACCTTTTTTTGTCCACAGTAGTTTCTGCAGATGTTGTTCCTCATGCAGTAGTTCTCAACATAGTTTTCCATCGTAGTTTTTTCTAAAGTTATTTGGCGTAGATTTCACTATAGTTTCCACCATAGTGTCAGTTGAATTTGTCTAGTATTGTTTTTACCTTTACCATTGTTTTCACTGTCGTATCTATGAGACTTTGATGTAGATCACCACTTTAAAATCACAAAAATATATTCACCATTGTTGAGAACAACAGTAGAACAATGCTAAGTGGTGAATAGTCATAGTTTACTCATGATACGAAAGAATAATGACGGTACCATTGTTCAACCTTGCTTGCATCAACTTCCCCTGATGTTGCTCCTCTGGATAGACAACGTTCACCTTAGTTGCAATAACGGTTGTTTGCAACTTAAGTAAACTTTTCTGCCATAATGGTAGCAAGTGAATAATCCATTTAAAGTTTTAATATACACTACTATTTCTAAATTTGCCAATATTACCTGCATTCTTTATTTTATTTGTACCGTTGATTGATTTTCTGCAGGGTGGAGAGACTGTAGTAAGTGACCAATCCACCAACATGATTAGACACTAGTGCAAAACATTTGAATAAAGGAGACTGGCAAGTTGGTTGAGAAAAAGCTGCGTCACTGAGTCAGTGCTCACAGCATAAGTGAAAGTTGCCATGGGTAGCATCATTAAAGCAAATTGGTAAACACCAGATTGCCGCATTTCCACCCAGACCTTGCCCCTTCAAGTATTTGAAGAATGAGATATTGTATGTAATGAAGTGACGACAACTGTTCATAAGTTATAAACATTGTGTCCACAGACATCACTGCTGTCGGCTTGCTGACTATTTCTCCGATATGATTACTAAACTTAGACAAGAAGTTTGTTCACTGCCCACCTCCATTAACCATTCAACACCATTGACTCCCAGCCCCTTCTTCTATTATATCTTCTTTTTCTCGGTCTCAGAGGAGGACATCTCAAAAGTTCTCATGTCCTCCTGCCGACCACCTGTCCGCTTGACCCCATCCCCTCTCACCTTACTCGGTCTGTTCTACCAGTCTTTGTCCCTGCTTTGACTTATATTTTCAACCTCTCCTTTGTATTCTTCTGCATTCTCCTCTGCATTCAAACGTGCCTTGATCACCCCCATTCTAAAGAAGCCATATCTTGATTCCACCTCCCTTTCAAACTACCGTCCCATCTCTTTTGCTCCCCTTTGGCTCCAAAATCTTAGAACGCCTGGTCTATATCCAGCTCAACAGTTTTCTTGCTGCCAACTCTCTACTTGGCCCGCACCAGTCCGGCTTTCACTCCCAGCACTCCACAGAGACTCTGACCAAGGTGACTAATGATTTAGTTGCAGCTAAAACCAAAGGTCAATTCTCCCTGCTTATTCTTCTTGACCTTTCCGCTGCTTTTGACACTATTGATCTCCCTCTCCTGCTCCTCACGCTGCGTCAACTTGGCCTCAGTGACACAGCTCTTTCCTGGTTCTCTTCCTATCTCTCCGCTTACTTCAGTGTCTCCTTCGCTCTTCACCACCTCTTTCTCTCACGGTTGGGGTTCCTCAAGGTTTTTCTGGGCCCCTTCTCTTTTCAATCTATACTGCCTCTCTGGGCAACCTCATTTCTTCCCATGTACTCCAATATCATCTCTATGCTGACGACACCCAAATCTACCTTTCCTCCCCCAATCTCTCTCCTCCTGTGTTGGACCGGGACCATGTCACAGCCTGCCTATCGGCTGTCTCTGACTGGATGACCTCCTGTTTCCTAAAGCTCAACCTCTCTAAAACTGAACTTCTCATCTTCCCTCCCTCTAAATCCTCCATTCTTGCACCCATTTTCCTTCAGGTGAATGGTGCCACCATTACTTCTACCTCTCAGGCTCATTGCCTAGGGTACTCTTGGACTCCGATCTAACCTTTACTCCTCACATTCAGCCACTAACCAAATCCTGCTACTTCCACCTATAAAACATTGCACGCATCCAACCCTTTCTTAATCAGGACTCTACTAAAATGCTCATCCAAGCTCTTATTATCTCCCACCTTGAGTACTGTAACATCCTCCTCTCTGGTCTTAAAAGATCCCAGATTCTCATCCTGCAGTCTTTTGTGAATGTCTGTGCCATACTCCTACACCTCACATCGCGCACCTCTCACACCTCACCCCTTTGTCAATCTCTACACTGGCTCCCAGTTTCCTTTAAAATCCATTTCAAAATACTGGTCCTCGTGTACAAAGCTCTCCATAAACACGCCCATGCCTACATCTCCTCCCTTATTAGCAGGTACATTGCGTCCCGACCACTTTGCTCGGTCATTGATCTGACGCGATCAGTTCCTCGTACCGGCACCCCCAACTCCCGCCTTCAAGATTTCTCCCGAGCTGCCCTGTTGCTATGGAACTCCCTCCCCCGCAACATCAGACACTCCCTGTCTCTCCAGTCCTTCAAGAAGTCTGTGAAAACACATTACTTTAGAGAAGCCTATCAGCTCACTCCATAATCCCCCATTGTTCATTTCGTGGTCCTTCTTCCCACACAGCCCACATGCGCCCTGCTACATCTTGCACTCTTCACCCTCACCTAACGTGTCACCCCCTTCATAGATTGTAAGCTATCGAGCAGGGTCCTCTCTCCTACTGTTCTGTGTGTGTTATGTGTATGTATATTTGTTATTCTGTCTCTCCCTTTGTACAGCGCTACGGAACTTGCTGGTGTTTTATAAATGCTTGTAACTCTGTGTATTCGTTTTTGTTCTTGAAGTCTTTATTGAAAATAGATGAAGAATTGTATCGCACTGAATGAGGATTCCACTGAAAATTTAATATTTCTGTTCTTTGGCAGGTTTAGACCTTCTTGAACTTCCATTGTATGTAGGTGGATTAGTCCATAGCCTTCAATGAAAAAGGGAGTATAACAGAATGACTGTGAAGATCATCCCAAAATGATTTTCTATGAAACAATCTAATAATGGCAACTTATTTTGAGGTTGTACTGTTCGTTTAACCATTGTATACAAATGAGAGGTGTATATACAGTGAGGGAAAAAATTATTTGGTCCCCTGCTGGGTTTGTACGTTTGCCCACTGACAAAGAAATGATCAGTCTATAATTTTAACCCTTTCGCTGCTGAGGCTTTTCCCGCCCCTGTGCTGAGGTCATTTTTACCGGTTTTGCGCATCATGTTTAAACGTGTTTTGAAGGCTTATTTTAGTATATGACCCAGACATATTATATATCGTTCTTTCCGTCAGACTCGGTAGATTCATAATATGTCATTATTATATGTATACGTTATGTCATGTCTGTATATTATAACAAAAAATGCAATAAAATATGTATTTTCAATAATTTACAATGTGTAAAGTGTTTTTTTTCACATTTTAACATGCGAGCAATTGCGGTTATATTTTGTATGGGGTGCGCTTGTTAAAAAAATTAGAGATGGGGTCTCGTTACATTTTTTTTGGGGGAAAATTACACTATTTTTAACAAACGCACCGCATACAAAAATCGTTAGTGCAGCATCATTGTTCACATTATAATTGAAATGGGAACAATATTGCTGCATTAACAAACCAAAAAAAATAAAAAAAAAGTGTTTATTTTTTTTTATAATTTTTTTTTTTAATCTTTTTTTATTTTTATTTTTCATTTTTTTTTTTTTTTTACAACTTTTTTCACTGTAGTGTTTGGTATCGTTGGAACGGCCATGCTCTGGCCAATCCAACCATACCAAAATTTAACCCCTAACTGCCACGGATCGGGAGATAGGGAGTTCATTGGAACTCCCTATCTCCACCGTTGGTGGCAGTTAAGGGTTAACTCTAGGACTGGCGTCATCGTGCTACGCACGATGACGCCAGTCCTCAGGGGGAGTTCCCAGAGGCTTGGCCGACATCCAAGATGTCGGCCAGCTCCGGGAAAGGATCGCGAACCGGCGCTTTTCAGCGCCGATTCGCGATCCAGCTCCCCAGGGGTTAATGCCAGGCATCATTTGGAAGGGCAGGCTGTGCCCTTCCAAATGATGCCTGGGTTAACCCCCGCAGAGTCGCCGATCGGGAGGGAGAGAGGTCCGAAGGACCTCCCCCCCTCCCTTTCAGGCGCCTCCTCCGCACATGCGGGGGGGGCGCCTGAATTTGGTGTCATCGCGCTGCCGCGATGACACCAAATTCCGGCGGCTGCTGTTCCGGATGCCGGGCTGACATCCAGGATGTCAGCCCGCACCGGAGGGGCCAGCGATCGGCCGGAACCCGGCCGAACGCTGACCCCAATGGGAGGACGCGCTCAGCGCGTCCTCCGCACAGCAGCGGGAATGCTGAGGACGCGCTGAGCGCGTCCTCAGCATCCAAGTGGTTAATGGCATTTTAACAGTGAGAGACAGAATAACAACAAAATAATCAGGGTTATTCAGAGAGCGTGAAAAGCAGGAGAATGACTGGAGAATTATTGGAGAATGAAAAAGTCTAGGTCAAAATAGCCGATTTGGAAAGTGAGATGAAAGGGAGAAATTTTCTGGTTTGGCTATTTTGACCTAGAATTTTTCATTCTCCAATCATTCTCCAGTCATTCTCCTGCTTTTCACGCTCTCTGAATAACCCTGAATGAATTTCAAAAAAGTTATAAATTGACTTGCATTTTAGTGAGTGAAATAAGTATTTGATCCCTTATCAATCAGCAAGATTTCTGGCTCCCAGGTCTCCTTTTATACAGGTAACGAGCTGAGATTAGGAGCACTCTTTTAAAGGGAATGCTCCTAACCTCCGCTTGTTATCTGTATAAAAGAAACCTGTCCACAGAAGAAATCAGATTCCAAACTCTCCACCATGGCCAAGACCAAAGAGCTGTCCAAGGATGTCAGGGACAAGATTGTAGACCTACACAAGGCTGGAATGGGCTACGAGACCATCGCCAAGCAGCTTGGTGAGAACAGTTGGTGCAATCTCCCACGGTCTGGGGCTCCATGCAAGATCTTACCTTGTGGAGTTTCAATGATCATGAGAACGGTGAGGAATCATCCCAGAACTACACGGCAGGATCTTGTCAATGATCTCAAGGCAGCTGGGACCATAGTCAACAAGAAAACTATTGGTAACACACTACGTTGTGAAAGACTGAAATCCTTCAGCGCCCGCAAGGTCCCCTGCTCTGGAAAGCACATGTACAGAGTACAGGAAGACCTATTCCCCACAGGGGCAGCTGCAACCACCAGATGTATCCAGCCCAGCAACATGTATAAAACAGAACAAGAAAAAGGTGTCATCTGCGCTTATTCCTATAACACTGAAACAAAACACAATTAGAGGCTTTGGTTTACTGCAATGGCCATTGAGTGTAAGCTCACCTGCCAATGTCAATTCACCTCTAGTGAAGGTGAGTCCTAACCAATGAAACCACAGGCTGCTGTGTTGCGATCCTCAAATGCTCATGCTGCTATTTCAGTCATGAAGAAAACTGGTGGGCTTTCATTTATATCCTCCCAGAAACAAATTCACCATGGGATCAAAAACCAAAGCCACGGAACGGAATATGCTGCAAAGATGAACTGGCTGGAGGTACAATCAAATTTACATAGTACAGGAAGAGCGGACTAGGGAAGCAACAGTGTGGAACACCTTGTCTGTCCTGTGTCTGCATGCGGTGGCTGTACACCACTGCCTTGTGCCACATCCTGACTTGCCTTTTGCTAGGAGGGAAAGCAACACAGCAGGAGGTTTATGAGTGGCCCCAAGATACATCTCTGGGTATCAGGAAGACACTTTAGTGCTCTTTAACATGGTCGCAAGCCTGTGTAGGCCAGTGCAGCAAACGTCTGAGTGTGAATGTATTTTACAGCTCCCTGCCCTGCCTTAGGGTAGTGCCGGCCCTGTTCAGAAAGTTTACAAAGAGAAAAGGTCTTGGTCAGTGACTTACTGCATTACCAAAACATTTCACTTTAAAGAGTGTGATGAAAATCTCACCCAGGAATCGTACTATGAGGAACAAGAACCATATATACATCATGAGAAGTGAAAATGGAAACATGTCGGGCTGAACCTTTTCTTAACTGAGAATGGGCAGAGCCCAATATGTTTCTGTTTTCAGTTCCTTCAGTAAATGTTAAATCAGCTAGCAATGTTTCTGAGTGATTTATTTCTGGGGTTTTTGCACCAGAGAAGGTTTCCTTTTTACAAATAAATGGAATATGTATTTTCATATATGTGCAAGATATCAGAACCGTCAGATTATTCACGCAGGCAGTAAATTCAGTCTACACATAGGTTTGCTGCGAAAACCTAGTCAAGGATTTTTTTTGCTTTACATTTTATATAATGAAATTTGAAACCACAAATGAAAGTTTAATAGTAAAATCATCCTTCTCTTTTGCAAAATATTGCTATCTGTCACTGGTTTTACCATGGAAATGAAAGTGGTTTATGTGAATGCACTGGGCTGTGCTGCAGGACTACCCTTTCAGAAGGGTGTGCCAGGGGACCCAGTGCCCATGTAAATCAGTTCTAAAGTGAACAAGCACCTTGTATGGGGATTATTTTATTTTATTTTGCACTTGGTGGTTCATTAGGTCAGCACTGTGAGAGGTGGAGGCTGAATTTCTCTGGCAAACACCTGTCAGAGCACTGATATCCTGGACCATCAAAAAAATAGGGCAGGATGGGGGCTATGTGAACACTATGCCTAGGGGCTCTGTGAAGTGAAAGGTGGCCCTACACTGCCATCTTTCCCTGGTTATAATACTTTTTAGCACATACCGCCATTGATAGTCCTGCAGCCAGAAACCATTTGTTGATGAGAGGATGAGCAGAATTGCTAAAAGTCGGTGAGATGTGTACGTTTGGTGCTGCCCAGGCGTTCCAAATTCTGCTGCTCCTCCCAATATCAAATCAATATGAACAAAAACATTTATTATAGTTTAGAGACTTGTTGCTGGAAGTTTTATTGCATTGCAGCTCAGTTGCACACCTGAGATTTATAGGGTCTCTAAAAGAAAGGACATTAATGAACAAAAATGGTCATTTCTCCAATCTACCACCCTATGCCGAGGAATAGTTGGCCTATTCGAGCATGCACTTCTGCTACAATATACCTATAGAAGCAACTCTGAAGGTATGATGTTCCAAGTTACCGGCTTGGAACCAGATACCAGCTCACACCATTTTTGTTTTCGCTTAAGGTCTCCTTGTTACTGGCAACAGTGGAACAAGGTTCTATGTCTTTAAAAGTTGCAAAAAGCAGTTGCCGCTAATGGTCTTGGTACCTGGCTGCAATCACTACACTTATGGTGGTAATGGGCAAGTGCTAATGATTTACTTCCAATGCTATTTTGGTAGGGTAACACTAAAGGTTTACCACTCCACAAAATTTGTGTACCTTTTCAAATCAGAGTTTAATGCACTGAAATTTCAGGTAAAAAGGATTTGGCTCTACCTTTTACCAATTTAAATACCAAATTTTTTAGGATTTTGATAACTATTCTACACATAACGCTTTACCACTGGACCACCAGGGAGACATGCCCCCCCTCTCAAACCTCTGCCCAACAGTGATTTGGCCCCATCCCTGCACAAAGGTAAGCAGGAGAGGGGGAAATAATTTATTATATGTATAATTTATTGTTAAATAATTTAATACATTTTTAAAATGCATATAGAAAAGTTTATATAATTAATAATCTGTTATATATATTTTAATATACTTAATGTATAATATAATATGTTTATTTTAATAGAGTATTTATAGAATTTATTTTAATATATAAATATTTACATTAGTCACGGAATGAGTACCGTTACACTGGCGGATAACAGCGGAGTCTGGGGGGCAGAGTGGCCCCCTGCCGGTGCGTCTGAAGTAGCCATACTACCGGGACCGCTCCTGTTCTCCGCCCCCCCTTCTTCCCCCCCTCCTTCTTTCCCCCCTTGTTTTGTTTTGTTTTGTTTTGTACTGCTTTGTTTTGTTTTGGTTTGTTTCTTGTCGTCTCTGTATGTTTGTATGTCGGTGTTTCTGTTTTATCTCTTGTATTCTCTGTCTGTTTGTATGTCGGTGTTTCTGTTTTATATCTTGTATTCTCTGTCTGTTTGTATGTCGGTGTTTCTGTTTTATATCTTGTATTCTCTGTGTGTTTGTATGTCGGTGTTTCTGTTTTATATCTTGTATTCTCTGTCTGTATGTCGGTGTTTCTGTTTTATATCTTGTATTCTCTGTCTGTTTGTATGTCGGTGTTTCTGTTTTATATCTTGTATTCTCTGTGTGTTTGTATGTCGGTGTTTCTGTTTTATATCTTGTATTCTCTGTCTGTTTGTATGTCGGTGTTTCTGTTTTATATCTTGTATTCTCTGTCTGTTTGTATGTCGGTGTTTCTGTTTTATATCTTGTATTCTCTGTGTGTTTGTATGTCAGTGTTTCTGTTTTATATCTTGTATTCTCTGTCTGTTTGTATGTCGGTGTTTCTGTTTTATATCTTGTATTCTCTGTGTGTTTGTATGTCGGTGTTTCTGTTTTATATCTTGTATTCTCTGTGTGTTTGTATGTCGGTGTTTCTGTTTTATATCTTGTATTCTCTGTGTGTTTGTATGTCGGTGTTTCTGTTTTATATCTTGTATTCTCTGTCTGTTTGTATGTCGGTGTTTCTGTTTTATATCTTGTATTCTCTGTGTGTTTGTATGTCGGTGTTTCTGTTTTATATCTTGTATTCTCTGTGTGTTTGTATGTCGGTGTTTCTGTTTTATATCTTGTATTCTCTGTGTGTTTGTATGTCGGTGTTTCTGTTTTATATCTTGTATTCTCTGTCTGTTTGTATGTCGTGTTTCTTTTCTATTTGTACTAGCATACTAGAACCCCAACGGTACGGAAGACAACACTAAAGACCTTGGTAATTCCTGTCAGAGGCTAGTCAGCTCTGATATGGCAGTCATGTGCAGTTACTTCTCCTAACATTCGAATATTGGTCGGGTGAGGTTTTTTAAATAATAACATCAAAATGGCTGAACCTTACCATGTCATGAAACCTGTTGTCTATGTCGGAGGAACTGTACTTTAATGTGACATATGTACTGTTGCGGAGTATGTCTATATGCGTTCCTCTATGTTAATAAAAAACTTTGATTACAAAAAAAATATATATATTTACATTAGTTCTAGTTTAATTACTTCAATTATATTTTCAATTAAAATACACCTTAATTATTTTTAGTTTCATTGCTGTGGAGCTCTGATACACTCATACACACCGCACATTACTGGGAGTTTTATTGCTGTGGAGCTCTGTGATACGCGCCTACACACCGCACATTACTGGGAGTTTTATTGCTGTGTGCCCGTATAGGTGTATAATATGGATGGGTAGTTCTATATACAGTGGTTTTGGGTATAGGGGTGCATATCAAGGCTGTATAAATATGTGTGTGACAGTAGATGAAAGTGGGATGCACAACTTAAAATGCCCAGGCTTATTTTTTGTTCAAGTCTGGGCCTGGCTGGTGCTGACCGATTCCGTTAGCACCAGCTCCTAGCTGTGGATGACTTTTGAGTTATCCACAGTGGGATGTAATTAACGATAGGACTTTGTAATCCTAACGCTAATTAACAGTTTGTGCTCCCCATGTTAAGCATAGGGAGCGCAAAGTACAGTAACCTCGCGCTGAAAAGCGCAAGATCCGAATCGCTAACGTTTTTTTTTACCCATTAGCGTTTGGATTGTAATATGGGCTGAAAATGCTAGGGCCACCAAAGCTAACGTTAACGCTCACACAGCTGAGCGCTAACATTAGCATTAATGTAATAGGGTCCAGACTTTTTTATTTCAATTATGATTTTTCTTTTCTATAAACGTGTTACAGAGTAACAAAATCCCATTGAAATTCCTTTATAAATGGGTTTAAGTAGAAAAGTCAGCCTTAAAAATCTTTGAAAGGATGCTTAATGATGGGCTTGCACTTTGGTAGAACAGGAGGCTGAGAATTAGTACTCTTTATTGTTTAAATGCAAAAGATAGCTGGAATATGGGTGTATTTATTGAGGAAAGCACGGATAACCAAAACAGCACCATGTTTTTTTATGAAAAAAGGATATTTTTTGAGAATATTAAGAAAAATTGGTTACCACTAGAAAGGGCGTTAGCATTTCCCAGATATGCTATATAAACATATATACTTATTTGACTTGACGATAGAAATAGCAAAAATGAGAGAGAGATAAGGAGACAGGAGGTCATCTTGTATGTCAGCAGTGATGACCTTTATGAAAGGGTAATTTAATGAGAGCGGAGGTGCTGAGAGCGAAAAATAGCGTCTGAAGACTGAATATTGGTTTTGATCTTACTCATTCTTGTCTGCCTTTCTTTTTCAAGATCTATAAAATTGTGTTCAATTGAGGTGGGCAACAACATTTGCCTACCTCAGGTTAAAAAATGTCTACACGTATCCTTCAGGGCAAAACTATTTAAGAAATATGTTACATCTACCAACAATTAGACACACTGGACTGAATTTTAAGTAAGGTGGAAACCAGAGTCAATAAAGTCTATGGAGATGATAAGTAGAACAGGTCTGACAGGTGTCAGAGTACTTTGTGTCCTAAATCCTTTAATATTGCTAAATAAATATCTGCATTAAGATCACAAAGTCACACTCAGACCCCCTAAGGCTCAAGTCAAACGAACGCAGTCTGAGTGCGCTCTGCTTGCGTGCATAACGGATGGACGTACTGACAGAAGATACTGTAGACACCACACGTTTTTTTTTTTTTTTACAGATGTAGAAAAAAAAGGGAAATATGGAAAACAAGATTAATTAAAATTAAATGACAGGTACAGTCAGCCAGACCAAAAAAAACTCTGAGCGTCAACGTGATGGACGTCGAAAATGCGCTGCGTCTGATGTTGCGTCATCACGCACACAGGCCGCTACGCAGACATGGTGCACTCTGAGCGTCCATCGTAGCTCTTTTATGTCGAGGCCTAAATGGCGTCCATGGCCACTTGCGTGGTGCGTGCGCACTTCGGTGCGCACGGACTTTGTGTGTTGGTCTCTATTGGTCACAAATCAATGCTATGATGGACGTTAAACTGTGCGGTGACACAGACGTGATGATTGCGTTCGTCTGACGCTAGCCTAAAACCTCAGTACAGTGGTGGTGAACATTGGCAATGAGATGTTTTGAGACTACTTCTCGTATGATGCTCAGCAGCTTAAAGACTGATAGGTCCATAGGTGTCTCACTCTCTACAGGGGGAAAAGGGGCAATTGCCCCCCCTAGGTTATTCCTTGCCCCCCATGTGCCCCCCCCCCACCAAAAATCAGCATCCAGCTTCCCACACTTTTCGGACCAAGGTATCTCCTTTCCTGTGCATCGTATATGGACGTTCTAGGTGTCATTGGAAAGGGCAGATTCTGGTCTTTCCAATGATACCCAATATTCCATATTCACCATATTCAACCATATTCACTGTAAAGTAAAAGTCATAAAACATTAAATAAAAACGTGCACTTAAACGTAAACATTTTCACAGGGTTGTAATGGCTCAGCAGTGAATTGGTTAATGTTCAGACTATACATTACATTGTGTATAACGTTAGTTTTTGCCTTGGTTTTAGTTGTATAGTAAGGGTTAATGGGTAGGCTTCATCCCTCACAGTATACATTTTATTTTTTCCTTGATTAATGGCATTTTAGGGGTTAATGGATAGCTACATACCTCACAGTATATTCATTTCATGTTTTCCCTTGATCAATTGCATATTAGGGGTTAAGGGGTAGGCTAAATGCCACATTGTTTATTATTTTTATTGTATTTCCCTGGGTTTTTAGCATTTTAGGGGTTATTATGGAAGTTAGAATCTAAAGGGTCTAATCATCTTTACATCCTCTGCTTTTCGTCACATTTTGGGGAATTTATTTTGCCAAAAATAAGGTGAATTCCCTATTTAGCGAATGGTCACTGTAATTTGTTAAAAGTGGAGTCACTGAAGCAGCAATCAGACATTCAGCGAAAACTGCCGAATTGCAGCAAATAAAATATTGAATTTAAGTATCAGGTTAGTACAAAAAGGTATCATTACATCAGATTACTCTGGGATTCTGCAATCTTATTTATATATACTTATTTAGGGCACTATTACCTGGTGTGAGTTAACCCTTGCGTCCGCATGGTTTTGCGTTAGCGCCAGGTTAATTGAGTCTAGCGCCTGACCAACAGATCGTTTGCCTCCCGCTACAATCAGGAAAAATCACTTAGCGCATTGCTATTAGCGATTTGTATCGCGAGCTTACTGTACTTTCCGCGTCCTTTACTTAACATGGGGATCGCTAGAGATCTCTAGCGCTTTTGCAGCTAAGGCTAGGGTCAGACGAACGTATTTTTCACATTGTCCGTGAAAAAGTGCGTTCGAACGAATGGACGTATTTTTTCACGGAATACGCGATAGCGGTCATACGATGCGCATTTTCGTCCGTGATTTTGTACGGATCATCAATAAAACCCTTTTGCGTCTGGACATTATGTTGGCCGGACGTGTGCATCGTCTGACGTCTCCCAATCACGCAAACACGCCGCTATGCGGCCGCAGCGCACTCTGTACGTCAGTAGTAGCGGTTTGACGTTCTCGAAAAAATGCGTTCGTTTGCCACTTGCGTTGCACGGACGAACTTTCGTGCGGCCGTTCGTCGTATGTTCCCCGGCATTGGACGTCATTTGCTGCTAGCACGGCCGTGATTTCGTGCGGCTAAACGCACGTTAAAACTGCTTTCGTCTGACCTTAGCCTAACAGAACACTTGGAGCCAGCGCTAATTTTTTGAGGGGCGCTAATTGCAACATTTTACCTACTGCTCAACCCTGGTGCTAAATCCAAAAAAACAGAACCTTGCCCAAAATTAACAGGCAATTGAAAGGAATGCAGAACAGGTGTTCTCTTGGCCCCATACACCATAGTAATGGATCTGGTCAGCAATGTTGTTGCTGTTGCAGTCGGCTCTAATATAAATGTATCCTTTATCCACATATATCCTGATTCTAAAATATTGCCTAATTTTAAACATTTTATGCTGGGGGTTATTTATAGTATGTAAGCGGTTGATTATTAGGGTGACGGTAATAAACTGGACCATGTTTATAGGGACACATGAATAAGTCTTGCCCTGAAACATGTATTATTTATTTGCTGCAGCAGGGAAATTTGTGTCGCTCACCTGGCCTTCCTTTTGGATCTATTAAATGCAGTGTAATGATTCTACATGCTGTTGGGTGGCATTTATCATGCAATGCCCATCAGCCTTAATATATGCGTGCATCAAAACATGGATGATACGACCACCGTGGAGGATTTTAATAATGCAGGGGTGTGAGGTTATTCACTGGATGTGTTCATAGTCAAGCTTGTGAGGGCGGGGGATAGGTATGGCCCGGCACTCTGCACTGGAAAAAAAAACAGTTCTATCCTGTACACAGCCGCATTAGTTTTCCTAGTGTGCGCTAAACGACCTTGTTCATGGACTACCGTGGACAAGGTGATCTGTTAATAAGTCGTCAGACAATACGTTTTAGCGACTCGCGCTAAATTTTTCCTTTAGTGATGGTGTTTTACCTCACACCAGGTGATAGTTTTATTCAGTGGTATGATTTAGTGGTGAAAATTATTAGTGCCCCCCCAGTTTTGACTGCGGTATCCTATGTGCCCCCCTAAATATTGTTCCTAGAGTCGCCACTGGATAGGACATATACAGTCAGGTCCAGAAATAGTAGGACATCGACACAATTCTAAACATCTTTGGCTCTATACACCACCACAATGGAGTTGGAATGAAACAAACACAATGTGCTTTAACTGCAGACTGTCGGCTTTAATTTGAGGGTATGTACATCTAACTCAGGTGAACGGTGTAGGACTTACAGCAGTTTGCAGATGTGCCTCCCACTTGTTAAGGGACCAAAGGTAATGGGACAGAATAATAATCATAAATCAAACTTTCCCTTCTTAATACTTGGTTGCAAATCCTTTGCAGTCAATCACAGCCTGAAGTCTGGAGCGCATAGACATCACCAGACGCTGGGTTTCATCCCTGGTGATGCTCTGCCAGGCCTCTACTGCGACTGTCTTCAGTTCCTCCTTGTTCTTGGGGCATTTTCCCTTCAGTTTTGTCTTCAGCAAGTGAAGGGAATTGCATAACATTCCACTTCTGTCCCTTCAAAAACTCTTTGGTTGCTTTTACAGTATCCTTTGCATGCACAGGATGCATTGTCCATCTGCACTGTGAAGCTCCGTCCAATGAGTTCTGCAGCATTTGGCTGAATGTGAGCAGATAATATTGCCCGAAACACTTCAGAATTCATCCTGCTGCTTTTGTCAGCAGTCACATCATCAATAAATACAAGAGAACCAGTTCCATTGGCAGCCATACATGCCCACGCTATGACACTACCACCACCATGCTTCACTGATGAGGTGGTATGCTTAGGATCATGAGCAGTTCCTTTCCTCCTCCATACTCTTCTCTTCCCATCACTCTGGTACAAGTTGATCTTGGTCTCATCTGTCCATAGGATCTTGTTCCAGAACTGTGAAGGCTTTGTTAGGTGTTGTTTGGCAAACTCTAATCTGGCCTTCCTGTTTTTGAGGCTCACCAATGGTTTTCATCTTGTGGTGAACCCTCTGTATTCACTCTGGTGAAGTCTTCTCTTGATTGTTGACTTTGACACACATACACCTACCTCCTGGAGAGTGTTCTTGATCTGGCCAACTGTTGTGAAGGGTGTTTTCTTCACCAGGGATTCTTCGGTTATCCACCACAGTTGTTTTCCGTGGTCTCCCGGGTCTTTTGGTGTTGCTGAGCTCACCGGTGCGTTCCTTCTTTTTGAGAATGTTCCAAACAGTTGTTTTGGCCACACCTAATGTTCTTGCTATCTCTCTGATGGGTTTGTTTTGTTTCTTCAGCCTAATGATGGCTTGCTTCACTGATAGTGACAGCTCTTTCGCTCTCATCTTGAGAGTTTACAGCAACAGATTCCAAATGCAAATAGCACACTTGAAAAGAACTCTGGGCCTTTTATCTGCACATTGTAATTGGGGTAATAAGAGAATATCACACACCTGGCCATGGAACAGCTGAGAAGCCAATTGTCCCATTACTTTTGGTCCCTTAACAAGTGGGAGGCACATCTGCAAACTGCTGTAAGTCCTATACCGTTCACATGAGTTGGATGTACATACCCTCAAATTAAAGCTGACAGTCTGCAGTTAAAGCACATTGTGGTGGTGTATAGAGCCAAAGATGTTAGAATTGTGTCGATATCCCAATATTTCTGGACCTGACTGTAGTTCTGAAATACCTGGAGTACTGTGAAAAAAAATTCGGTGCTTTCTCGTTCGGCGCGTTTCAGCGATTTAAGTTCACCGACCCTGCAATGAATTCACTATTTGCCACAGGTTCCCCAAAGTGCACCGAATGTAGAGCCACTGAGGACCACCGCCAAACAACAGAAAAAAAAGGAAGTCTGCTATTCTTTAAAAAGTGTTTAAAACATTAAAAATGCATGAAATTGTGTCGAAATAATGGAAAAGGCCTTATAGAAAATAATAAAACTGTCTGTTACAAAAATAACACCTGTAAAAAAAATTGGAAATCAAAAATTTTGCCCAAAAAAATCCAAAAAATAAAAAGACTGTTGAAAAAGAAAAGAATAAACGGTTGAATAAAAAGAAGTTAAAAGCGATAATATTATTTTACATTAAATCCTGTGGGATTCACTTGTTTAACCACTTCCATGCAGAGGACGCCCTGCCGCATGTACACTTCATTGCGGAGGACGCGCTCAGCGTCCTCCCTTTGCAGCAGCGATCGGCCGGGATTCCGGCCGATAACGGCAGCCCCCCAGGGCGGGCTGACATCCTCGATGTCAGCCCAGCCTCCGGGACCCAGGCGGGCACGATAAGACGTCATTGTGCAGGCGCGATGACGTCTATTACAGGCACCCCCGCCAGTGCGGGGAAGGTGCCTGAAGGGGAGGAGGGAGGTCCTTTGGGCAGGCCACCGGGAAAAGGCAGGCACCGTTTGGAAGGGCACAGCCTGCCCTTCCAAGCTTTGGCTGTCTTTAACCCCTAGGGGGCTGGATTGCGATATGGCACTAACAGGCGCCGTATCCCGGTCCCCTCCCAGAGCTGGCCGACATCTTGGATGCATGGCCTTTCCAATGATAGCAAACATGACCATGTAAATGCCACTGTACAGAGCACTGGTGAGACCTCACTTGGAGTACTGTGTGCAGTACTGGAGACCGTATCTCCAGAAGGATATAGACATCTTAGAGAGAGTTCAGAGAAGGGCTACTAAAATGGTGTACGGCTTGAAGGAGAAAAGTTACCAGGAAAGGCTTAATGATCTTAACATGTACAGCTTGGAAAAAAGACGAGACAGAGGAGATATGATAGAAACATTTAAATACGTAAAGGGAATCCACAAGGTAGAGGAAGGGAGTATATTTAAAAGGAAACAAAATAGCAAAACAAGAGGACATAGTCTTAGATTAGAGGGGCAAAGGTTTAAAAGTAACATCAGGAAGCATTATTTTACTGAGAGGGTGGTGGATACATGGAACAGTCTTCCAGTAGAAGTGGTAGAGGCCAAAACAGTAATTGAATTTAAGCAAGCATGGGATAGGCATAAGGCTATCCTAAACAAAAGATAAATCCAGGTAAAGTATCCATGTAATTGGGCAGACTAGATGGGCCGAAAGGTTCTTATCTGCCGACATTTTTCTATGTTTCAATGTAAAATGTAAAAAAAAAAATTAAAATTTTGTTTTGTTTTTATTTTATTAATGCAGCAATATTGTTCCAATTTCAATTATAATGTTAACAATGATGATGCACTAACGATTTTTTCTATGGGGGGCGTTTGCTAAAAAACACGTAATTTTCACCAAAAAAATGTAACGAGTCTCCATTTCAAATTTTTTTAACAAGCGCACCCCATAGAAAATATAACCGAAAAGGCTTGCATAATAAAATGTGAAAGAAAACACTGTGCATAATGTAGATAATTGAAAATTCCATTTTTATTGCATTTTTTTGTTATAATATTCAGGCAGGACATGATGTATACATATAATAATGATATACTATGAATCTGCCAAGTCTCCCAGAAAGAACGATCTATCATATGTATGGGTTGTATAATAAAATGTGACTTCAAATTGCAATTAAACATGATGAGCGAAACCGGTAAAAATGAGCTCAGCACAGAGGTGTGAAATGGCTCAGCAGCGAAAGGGTTGAACCTATCAAACTGAATTACCGAAAATCAGGGCATTTCACTAACAATTCAGTGCAGTTCGGTGTTCTCTGAATAGATTAACCATTATTTCTCTATGGCACAATTTCGCTGCCGCCAAAGATCGCTGAATTGTGGCGATCTGCAGCGAACTGCACCGTATTTCGCTGTCTGTTCGCCAGCTTTGTGAATAGACGAACTGTCACAAAATTGCACCACAGGGTGAAATTCACCATTCGGTGCACTTCCTTTGGCAAGTTCGGTGCTGTTTGAATAACCCTTTCAGTTTTTTTGTTCCCATTTTCTTGTGTAGCTTATAAATTTTCAGACCTGAAGTTATGCTGCTGGTTTTGTTCAGCCTTTGGCATGAGTAATTCTAGTGGAAACAATCTCAGTCAGTGATATCATTGAGTGTTGCTGTTAGATTGCAATAATGCAAGCCTTATAATAACTCGAAGCTCCTGTGGAAGAAAACCAAGGGCATATTTGAATGGAATGTTCTTCCCATGGAGGAAAGGAATGACGACAAGAGAGATAAATATTGGTGGTCTAAGTCTAAGTATATATATATTTTTATATATTTAAATTTTTATTTTGCGAACAAGACAGCTGTACAGCAGATATAGACAATAGCCAGCAAGGGTCATCAAGGGTAACAGAAATAAAAAGAGGGGGACACTCAAACCAACATGGGATAACAGTACCAGGGAGGTGCGTGCATCAGCAACCAATCAGCAGGCGGGGTACCTGGGCAGGCCCATTAAAAGGGGAGAAGTTGGGGGACCGCCCAGGTAGCAATGGCATTCCCAGCTCTCTCCAGGTCCCCTCGGGGAACTGGAGGCCATGGAAAAGGCCATATGGCCGGGCGTCCTGGGCCCAGAGGAAACTGTCAGGGCCATGGTTCCCACTCCAATGGCTCGCCCACCACAGCCCAACGTCCCACACACCTTAACCCCTTGGCTGCGGTGGACGTGTGGGGAACATCCTCATTGACTCCAGCTATATGCGGAGGAAGTTCCCCACACGTCATCCGCTTGGCGGGAGCCCGGAGAGATACTCACCTCTCTCCTCCGGGGTCCCGTGGTGTTCTGACTTCTAGGAAGTCAGACACGTCTTTTAAGGGCCGCCTCACGTAAATAATGTCTTCGCGCCATGCGCGATGATGTCATCGACCCCCCCGGGAGATCGCATGAAAGGGAGGGGAGATCCTTTCGGATCCCTCTCCCTCCCGATTGGGAGGTCACAGCCACACAAACCAGCCCACACTCTGGGACCCTGTGGGGACAATAGATGTCATCGCGCGATGACATCTATTACAGGCGCCCCCCCCCCCCGCGAGTGCGGGGAAGGTGTCTGAAAGGGAGGGGGAGATCCTTTGGACCTCTCTCCCTCCCCTTCCGTAAGGGGCAGCAGTAAAAGCCAGGCACCGTTTGGAAGGGCACAGCCTGGGCACCAAACGGTGGCTGGCTGTAACCCCTTGGGGGCCGGATCACGATTCAGCGCCAACAGGCGACAGATCGCGATACTCTCCTGGAGCTGGCCGACATCTTGGATGTCGGCCAAGCTTCTGGGATCTCCCTCTTACGACAGGCGGCATCGTGCATAGCGCGATGATGTCAGTTCTGGAGTTAACCCCTAGCTGCCACCAATGGTGGAGATAGGGGGTTGCCATGAACCCCCTATCTCCCAATCCGTGGCAGCTAGGGGTTAATGTTTGGTATCATTGGATCGGCCAGAGCATGGCCTTACCAACGATACCAAACATGGCCATGTTAAATGTTAACAAAAAATAAAAATGAAAATAAAATAATATTTTAAAAAAATTAATTAAAAAAAATAAAAAAATAAATTTTTAATGCAGAAATATTGTTCCCAATTCAATTATAATGTGAACAATGATGCTGCACTAACGATTTTTGTATGGGGTGCGTTTGTTAAAAATCACGTAATTCCCCCCCCCCCCGAAAAAATGTAACAAGTCCCCCATTTCAAATTTTTTTAACAAGTGCAACTCATACAAAATATAACCGCAAACGCTCGCATGTTAAAATGTGAAAAAAAAACACTTTACACGTTGTAAATTATAGAAAATTCTAATTTTATTGCATTTTTTGTTATAATATGCAGACAGGACATGACGTATACATATAATAATGATATATTATGAATCTGCCGAGTCTGTCGGAAAGAACGATATATAATATGTCTGGGTGGTATAATAAAACGTGGCTTCAAAACGCGTTTAAACATGATTAGCTAAAATTGTAAAAATTAGCTCAGCACAGAGGCGTGAAATGGCTCAGCAGCAAAAGGGTTAATGGGTTTATATTACTAGCTCTATTGTGCGTGAGCCACTATGTTATGCAATGTTTGGGAGCCACACACCTCTATGGGTTTCATCTTTTGTTGTCCGTAGGTCTGGCCTGTTCTCAAGCTACAGAGTGAACTATGGAAACACTGAGAAAATGTACATTTGCCTGAATGTTGGTATAAAGTAGAAATGTATTTATGCCAGTTAAATATGCTGAATTTTTTTAATACAAAATTGGAAAATCACTACTTATCTCAAAACATAAAGCAAAAACAAAAACAAAACATAAAGCAAAAACAAGCTCTGATTGGTTAAAGTCGGTGCAAGACTTTAACCAATCAGAGCTTGGTTAAAGCTCATCTTCATGCTGAGCTTTGATTGGGCAAAGTCCTGCACCTGACCTGGACTTTGCCCAATCAGGGCTCAATATTGAATTAGAGCCCTGATTGGGCAAAATCCAGGTCAGGCGCAGGACTTTGCCCAATCAGATCATTCAGCATGAAGACATGGGGCAGAGAGGAGCCGCGGCCAGACGGACCGGAGGAGCCGACGGACCAGGGAACAGGAGGCCGGGACAGCTGCAGGACAGGTGAGATACGGGGGCCGAGGGCTGCAGCCACAGGTCTCCTAAATGTACCGGCAGCCACCGGTACATTTAGGAGACCTGTGGACGCATTTTTTTTTATTATGAAATGTCCGCAGTCGAACAAACCGCGAACATCCCATAATGTTCGGCGTTCGCCGAACACTCGAACGGTCGATGTTCGATTCAAACCCACGTTCGAATCGAACCGAACGCTCATCCCTATTCACCACTTCCTCACTTTCTGTAAAACAGACGCAGTCTCATACTCCGGCCACCGTGCCAGTGAGACCCGCTGCACATCAGCCTCACCTTAAGACATGGTGCGCGCTCAATCTCAGCTGCTGCATTGCTGTACTCAATCGCTCTACAGCATCTCCAGTTTCTGTAGAGCGATTAGTTGAATTGCTGCAATTCCACTTTGCCCACTTTTTATTTGTTGATATTTTATCCCAATATCCTGTAAATATACTCAAGGTTTATTTGCCAATATATGATATCATCTACAGGTCAGAGAAAACGTTCAAAAATAAAATTGAAATCGTATTTAGCTGGCTATGGTAGGCAAAACTTATGGTTTACATATTATGTTTGTGAGTGTTTGCATAATTTAAATGGATGAAGTTCAGGGCCAATTTTTTGTTCCAGTCCAGCCCTGGCTATCAATGTAATGCTTGATAAAGGTTCCAAGAGGAAACGTAACGTTACACCTTGCTTCGATAACCAGCTCTCGTTTTATTGCACCACAGATTGGTCTGCTTGATGCTCTAAGCATTTGTACACTGAGGCAGCTTTTGAAGCAGGCTACACAAGAGAACTGCTTATGAACAGCACCAAAAAGAACTAACTATAGAGAAAAAAATATATAATTTTCTCGCCTGACTCTGTACAGTGTGGATCTGGACACTTTCAAGTTCTAAGTATTACCCGAGGCTTTAGTTAAATAGAAATGTGCACATTCTAAGCTAAGGACAGACCCTTATTAATAACTACAATATTAATGCGTGTGTTCTTCAAAACGGCATTGAGCAGAGGTCTCCCGCTGCGTTGGAAATTCCCACATTGTAGCTGATGTTTTGCCTGAAAGGAAAAAAAAATTATCTTAAATCTTCCCTTTAAATGTTTTATTTCAAGTATTGCCAAAGCAGCTGAAAATAATTAGTAATTAAAAGGAAACACTGACATGGAGCTTCCCACGCCTGGAAGAGATGTGCGAGTGAAAGCGACGCATCTGGACCACAATTGTTTTGACATAATTCAGTACATTTTAAAACTATCTGGAGTGTTCCCTCTAATGTAAAACCACACATAGAAGATAACTTGGATATACAGTTTCATGTCCTAACTAAAGGGACCTGGGAGATTTAAAGGGGCAGGAACAATTAAAAACAGGTATTTTATTCCAGAATAACTTTTTTTTTGCCATCATCATGAAAAATGCATCCACTGTCAAAGTAGTCAGCACAGCCAAATTCACCTGATTTATAAGGTATAGCATGACAGCAACAATAAGCCATAAATTTGCCTTGGAATGCTTGTTAAAGTGTCTGTTGTTACATTGTAACATTTAACAGCCGTTCCAGCTTGTTCCATTCCCTACTGGCTGTTACCCCATGCATTACAAATAACTAAAAGAGAATACATATCATACAAAAAGTAAATAGAATAAAGAAATGTACAAGGAATAGTTTAGTGATGTCTTGGAGATGGGGGGGGGGTGTCCATGTAGAATATGTTACGTGAACCATGTAAGGAGGGGCGTATGGAAAGTGGCGGAAACAGGTTTGCAGGATATTAAAGTTATGCAGGGCAGACACCAAGCCGGGGCAAGATAAATATACAACACTACCCGCCAATTGGTGTCTGTGATGCCATGTGAATGCTTGCTTCTCCAGTGATTGATAGCGCCTGTAAGGATCAGCCAGAGTCCAGTATAGGTAGATGGATGTCAAGATATAAGCGGTATGGTTATGGCAAGCAGGAGTCTGTAGGCTGGCGGCATCAGTGCGTGGTCTTAACTCAGGCAAAGGGGCAGATGGCAAGCAGAGAAGTCAGTATTAGCAATCAGGGTCGTAGCCAAGGGGATCTGTCAGAAAGTAACATCACTGCTCTATAACCTTGGAGACACAGGTTCGATCCCGGCAAGAGCACCTCTCCAGTAAGTGTCCTTGGACAAGACCCCTAACGGTACACTCGCCACCCAGGACATACTCAAAAAATAATAATAAAAAATTCAAGGAGTAGGTAGTAATAACAGCTCAGATAGAACAAAATAATCGAGCAACTCACCCATCAGGCGTTTTCTTATAGGGAAGCTCTGTCACGTGATCGAAGGCATGTGACGTCATCTCGGTGCACCGACGCTGGGCTGACGCTGGCCGAGCCTTCATAGGGAGGAGCCTCCTTTCGGCGCGTGCACGCCTCACTGTTGTCTCGCCAGCATGTGGGAAGCCTGTGCAGCACACAGAGGCCAATGAAGCCGAGTGGTACCGGGGATCCAGGACGTCCGGCTGTTGAAGGGCCCGGATGACCGTGGCGTGCAATACCCACGGGTAAGGGGTAAACCTGACAAACCATGATGTGGTGTCCAAAGAACATTTGATTATTTTTTTCCCCTATAAGAAAACGCCTGATGGGTGAGTTGCTCGATTATTTTGTTCTATCTGAGCTGTTATTTCTACCTACTCCTTGAATTTTTTATTATTTTTTTTTGAGTATGTCCTGGGTGGCGAGTATGTACCGTTAGGGGTCTTGCCCAAGGACACTTACTGGAGAGGTGCTCTTGCCTGGATCGAACCTGTGTCTCCACGGTTATAGAGCAGTGATGTTACTTTGAAGTTACTTTCCTTGAAAAAAAAATTTTTTGAGAAAGGATTTTACCAGGAAGGATACATTGAGATTTCTCTCGTTTTCAAGTATGTCCTGGGTGGCGAGTATGTACCGTTAGGTGTCTTGCCCAAGGACACTTACTGGAGAGGTGCTCTTGCCGGGATCGAACCTTTGATTAATTGTTGGAAAGATTGGACTAGTGCTTGAAGATAAAACTTCCAATATAAGCTTTTACCTTTAAGATATTTGTCATGGAGCCAGGAGGTTTAATACTTCCATCCTAAAAGTGAAATATGTATTTTCTTTATAACGTATTGGTGGAGGTATGGTCAGTTGCTTGCAAATTTGGTGTATGGTCTTGTAGGCAACAGTGGCTATAATATTTAGAAGTCTATTATGGGTGTTAATATGCAGAGACAATATGCTAAAAGGACAAAATTTAGTGGTGTTAAGGAAAAAGTGGAAAAGGGTGGGATATGAAGTCCTTAATTGTCTGCTAAAAGGACTGGGTTTCAGGGCACGTCCTGAGCAAGTCCTCTTTTTAATTGCTTTTAGTATTTTTTGATGCGCTAAATTCATTCTTTGGCTCACTCGTGTGTTCCATAGGATGTTTCCCCACAAACCATTATTTATTTATAAAATATTTTACCAGGAAGGATACATTGAGATTTCTCTTGTTTTCAAGTACGTCCTGGGTTCAAGAAACATTGAATTTTTACATTTGTTACAGAAATACAAAGTAATAAATGCAAGATATTAAAAACAAAACACAAATATACAGATTAACACAGAAAATAAATATGTAGGAAATATGCTCATTATGCTGCATGTTTGCAGGTGCATTCTGTATTGAGGTATGTTAATAGGGAGCTCTTAAGTGACTTAAGACTGGGGGAAGATTTGATGATGTCTGGGAGGTTAGTCCATAATTGCGGTGCTCTGTAGGAAAAAGACGGTCGAGCCACTGTCTTTTTGTATTGTGGTATTGCAAGTAAGGTGCTGGTCCTGGATCGGAGGTTATAGGATGAGGGAACTGCTGGGGGAAGCAGTCTATTCAGGTATGGTGGTAGCTTCCCAGAAAAGCTCTTAAACACCAGGTTGGAAAGGTGAAGGGTGCGTCTAGATGCCAGCGATGGCCAGTTTAGCTCTTTTAACATGTCACAATGGTGGGTCATGTAGTTACATTGTAGCACAAAGAGGCAGAATGAGTTATACACTCTAGTAAGTTTATGAAGGTGCGTTTGCGGGGCAGCTGCATACACAACATCTCCATATTCAAAAGCCGGCATAAGCATTTGCTGTACAATCTACTTTCTTACTGCGGGGCTCAGGCAGGATCTGTTTCTGTACAGGGCACCTAGTTTAGGGTAAAGTTTAGTAGTTTGTAGTTTGTAGTTTTGGTGCTGTTCCAAAGAGCATCGTTACAGTTTTGTCAGTATTTAGAAAATGTTTGTTATCTGCAATCCACTTTTCTACCTCTGAATTGTTCTTGCAGCATGGCCTCCAGCTGCGGGAGATTTGGTTTGCTGGTATAGATTACGTTGTCGTCTGCGTACATGTGTACAGTTGAGGCTTTGCAGACGTTGGGCAGATCGTTTATGAATATTGTGAATAGCAGGGGGCCGAGTATCGAGCCTTATGGCTTGCAAAAAACAAATTTCAGACACGCTTCAAACTATTTCGTGGTTGTAACTGTGCGTGTGCTGTCATTTTATCATATATATATATACATATGCATATATAAAATTGTCTGTATATATGTACATAATATATAGTATATATTTATCTTTAGTGTATTCCTGTATTTATGTAACATGGACCAAATTTGTAGGCTGTCCAGAAAGGAGTATCAAATAGAAACATCATACAACAAAATGTATCTGTATATATTCAAGTGTGTTCTACCCATCTTCTCTTTTGGTGTATTCAAGTTGGTTGAGGCCTGTTTAAAAATATTAACAAGATTTAAGATTAAATTAGTATATAGATAAATTACATTTAAAGTACAATTTAACACTTCAAGAATATTCATTTAATTGTACCTGGTCTTGAGACCTGGATCCCAATCCTAGTTGCTGAGTGGTTTCTTTTATCATTCCCTGCTACAAATGTTTACTACTAATTAATACAATCTTCCCATCCCATGATCAGGGGGTCTGCCTCCTGTATCAGTTTCTGTATTATAGGTACAAACAAGCTTTCCTCTGGAAAACTAATGACTAACTGACGGTTACCATTTAAATGTCTTTTAGGGTCATATTTAGAGTTAGATTTTATCCCAAACCTAACATTCTACTCAGTTTTGCTTCAGATTCTACACCTTCTTTTGACTCTCGCTGTGCAAAATGAAGCAAAAATGAAACAGAATATTAGGGATAGTAAGGTTGGGACTAAATCTAATCCTAAATGTACCCCTAAAAAAGTTCAAATAGTAACTTAACCCTTATCCCTAATTCTAACTTTCACTCTAACTTCTAACCCAAATTTTTATCCCTAATTTAATTTCTAACCATAGTCATAATTTCTCACATTAAACCTCTCCCTTATTTCTAACCCTACAACTGATGAGGCGAATTCGGCCTTGGCTGAATCTCACTCAAATTGGAAACGCATCCAATTTGGCCACGCTGAAAAAAATGCTTCTTTTCCGTAGGATACCCTGGCTCTGACTAGATTCTTTCCCTAATTCCTACACATAAATTGTATCGTCATTACATATCGTGAATTATGTTTGATCTTCTTTAATAAGAAGGCAGAAGGATGTGAATTATGAGTTATTTATATATATATATATAAAATCTGAGTAAAAAATCTTGACGACTTTATAGTACATGTATAGTTGGGAAAGCGAGGATTTGGTCTTTTTTGTAAAAAGCAGCTTAGAATTCTGTGTGGGGGGGAGGTTGAGTTCTTCATTCGGCTGCCATGTAATTTATTAGAAAGGTTGAAGATAATATGCCCTGTTACTGGTATATGGGTATAAAATTGCATGTTATGATGAACCACACAGCCCTGAAATCTGAAGTTGCTTGAAAGATCAGTGGTTTTCTGCAGGTCACACGCATCCTTTTTTATTGCTCGTGTCTTTTTTTCCCCCTTTCCTTATTTTCTAAGTGGAATAATTACTAACCTTTCCACTTGCCAAATAGAGAGCTGGAAATTGTAACCTGACAGCTTCTCCGTTTGTATTACATTGTGGTTTTGTTGTTCTAAACAGTAAAAGTCTGCATTTCCTGCTGTCCTTAAAAAAGGTCTAACATCTTCAAGAAACTCTGGGTGGTACAGTTAAGACACAAAGAGTTATTTATAAAGAGCGATTCTAGGACAAGGATCTTAAAGTATTGTAATCACGCTGGAAAATAATGGGATTTTCCCGATGATGGTTCTGCGTTTAGAATTCAGGACATAATTGTCACGGGCATGGTGCACGATGGCAGGTCGAGCCCAGGCGCAGGGGACACATGGCAGA
Organism: Leptobrachium leishanense; assembly: GCA_009667805.1. Taxonomy (NCBI): domain Eukaryota; kingdom Metazoa; phylum Chordata; class Amphibia; order Anura; family Megophryidae; genus Leptobrachium; species Leptobrachium leishanense. The sequence goes on from CM019066.1 coordinate 282,178,807, forward strand.
ATAGGTAAGTAGATGGAAGCAGGGGTTTATTTACAAAGGATCACACCGTACAATGACAGCAAGGTCAGATTGAAACTCACACAAAGGGTAAACAGTGATGGCAGGGTTCACAATGTTCACACAGGAACGCAAGGCAGGAACATATATTCATAATGTTCTTCCAGAGCATTCAGGTTACTCATACACAGTATATGTCAAGGCAGGAGGTTGACTCCCTTAAATGTGAAGGCTATGAGTAAACAATGCTGGATAAGAAGCACCTGAGGCTCCCCTCTGGCATGGCGGTAGGAAAATAGGGGCTTTAAACCTAACTGTAAAGGTGCTGGCACTGGCAGAGATCATATCACAAAGACAAGGAGGAAAGGCACTCTCAACCCACTCCCAACTTCAGCAGATTTATTGAATTGTGTCAAAAGAAACGGAATCTGGGCACTCCAACAGAGGTGTAAGTGCAGCATTTATTGGATGAATATTGGTGGCAGTTCCAGCTTTTGGCCAAAAATGGTGGCCTTTGGGGTTTGACAAAGGCCATTCTTGGCCGAAACTTTGTCAATGCCACCAATGTTCATACAAAAGTAAAACTGCACTTACACCGATGTGAGTGTACAGATTCCCTATCATTTGACAGGTATCATGTGTCATGTGCATGGCGGGGATTGGAACCCAGGATGCAGTACCTGAAGACATAAGGGCTGAAGGGGCAATCCAGGGACAGGTCAAAAGAGCAATTTAAGGTCAGGGCTGGCAGAGTTCAAGCAAGGTCGGTAAAGACAATTCAAGGTCGAGCCGGGAGATCAATAGGTAATAGGCACAAGGGAGAGGTGCATAGAACATCTGAGCATCTCTCCTCTGGAGTGTGGGATTTAAACAGGGGCGCCCAAGAATGTCCCTCCTGAGTCAGATTCCACTCACCCTGCTAAACCCACCAATGTTGGGGGATAGAGTCTACGGCGTCAACATCCACTATGTTACGGAGGCTGTGACTCCACCCCTCCCCATGATGTGCACTCTCCACCCAGATGTGACGCAGGATCTAGGCTGATGGTTCCCAACTGCGGTCCTCAAGTATTCCTAACAGGCCAGGTTTTCCAGATAGCTAAAGCACAGCACAGGTGATATAATTTGCTGCTCAGTGATTGCAGGATTCAGTCTGCTTTTCCCCAAGGTAATCCTTAAAACCTGGCCTGTTAGGGGTACTTGAGGACCGCGGTTGGGAACCACTGAACTAGGCTAAAGTCCCATCGAATTTCTTTCTTTTTCATATTACATGAACAGCCTTTTCTCTTAAGTTTTTAGCCTTATTTTAGGTAAATAATTTTGGTATTTCTTGTTTGTAACATATTCAGTAAGGCGGATAGCACCATGCACATCTACCAGGTCACGAACCATGAACATTAGAGTGCATGACAATGGATGCGGCTTTTTAAAATGTATTTATTTAATTGATCTTTACTTTCTGCAGAGAAGAAGCATTGCCAACAACATTGCCACATCATTATTGAAGCCAGAAATCAGTGTATTTCTATTACTAAAATAGTAAAGAGTGTGTATTTTATTTTAATCAAGATACAAAATTGAAGAAAAATTTTTCAGAAATGTATCAGTGATATATAGGCCAGATGGAAGCATATTGTGATTTGTCTAAAAAAGTATTTAGACACAAAATACAGCTTTATATGTTGTTTCAACAAATAAAATAGCAAAATACAACATTAATTATGGTCTGTGGCTCATATGCAAAGAACCTGTGTGTGTCATGCCAATTGTGAAGGATTATGCTGTTGCCGATAAACACAAGAATACTCTAGTGAATCAGAAACAGTCGATCAAAGCAAAGTAATAGGATAATCCTAAAACTTACAAAACAAGTCTTGAAAAACAAGTAAAAAAACAAGGAAGCAAATTAGAATGGTATTAAGCAGATCAATATGTTGGGAATGCACCTTCATTGATGTATTTGTATGTTTACAGGAAAACAGTCACTCTGATCCTGTCATCATAAGCTTTTGTGCAATGAAAATGCTCTATGACAAACACCTGTCATCATAAAGAAAGTATGCAGCAAGTAAAAAATGGAAGAACTCTAGTCTGTCTTATTCCACCCATCCCCAAAATGTGCATTGTGGCTCGCCTATTGCAGCTGCTTACTATGACTTAATGCTTCTTTAGTTGTTTCTTATACAAAGTTAAAGGTCCCAAGAAATAACATGATTGCTGGTTACTCTTGTCTCAAGCCATTATTTAAGAAAAAAAAAATACTAGCTATAATTACCAGGTGTTAAGTGATTTTTGCACTTGGCCGGGAATGGTCAGTAGAAGCGATAGGTTTTAGATTGCTGCCAAGCAGATATGATTTTCAGTTATAACTTGTGGGAGGAAACAGCCAAGAGCATAATGCCCAGTACTTCCTATTTGGAGAAAACATGGCGCCGAAACGATCCCTCTTCTGGGCTTTGAATGGCCCGCATAGGGACTCGCTGTCACTGCTGGGGTGCCTGTAGGCCAGCAGCACTGACCTTGCTGCTCGCTGGCTGGCTGCCGGCTGATGACGCTGCAACCAGAGGGGGCGCAGCTTGATGATGCGAAGCCCGCCAGATTCAAAACCTGGGAAGCTCCTTTGCCTCATTGCCCTGTTGTGGTTCCTACCAGATAGCATGGTCTTTTTTTCTATATTACTGATTACTTATGTATTGACTCTTGCATGTCCTGTTTCTCTGTGTATTGACTCTGGATTTGTCCTGCCTACTCTCTTGACCTTAACCCTTATTATTCCTGTTTTACCGTGTATCGCCCTTGGCTCTGTTTACTGACTATTCTCTTGGCTGTAATAAATAATTGTTTAACCCTATGTACCGAACCTAGGCCTGTCTGACTACCTGTACTGGTCTCTAACTCTGGGTTGTTCTTGGCCCTCTCTTTTCTGTGTGTTTGTCCCGTACTTAGTTTATTCAGGCTATTCTATAGACTGGCAGTTTAGGTTGTGCAGTGTTTGTGGGAAGGGATTGGGGATATACATTACACTCTCCCACTATAGGTCGGTTTCAAGGTGGATTAAGCCAAACCGTTGATATGATAGCAAACAAATCACAAATATCTGTGCTCACAGACTATGGATGATAGACTTTGGCACAATACAGGCGGTAGTCATTAAGCAGGAGGCTCGGCTAACCAAAATCCTGTAATTGGCTACCCATAACATGAATAATAGCCTATTGGGGGACTTAAAACACAGATGTAACATTTCCATATGTACTCCTAATGAAGCTGTCATTCTGAGCACTGAAACATAATTGCATTCTACGAAGATATGAAGAAGTAAGTAGAAGTATAGATCAGGGGGACGCAGTGGATGTAATTTACTTGGATTTTGCCAAAGCTTTCAACCCAGTTCCACACAAGAGGTTACTATTTAATTAAGGAAAATTGGTCTAGACGAAAATTCAGGATCTTGGACAGAACACTGGCTAAAAGATAGGGTACAGAGAGTGGTCATAAATGGTAAATTTTCAAGATGGACATCAGTGGTAGGTGGTGTCCCTCAGGGGTCTGTTATGGGACCATATATATTCAATTTATTTATAAATGACCTTGAAAGAGGCATCAAGAGTCATGTGACAGTGTTTGCAGATGACACAAAACTAGGAAAAGTAATGCAATGTGAGCAGGATGTTACTTTGCTGGAGAATGATATTTAAATGGGGAAGACATACAGCAGTACCAGTATTTTCTTGCTCCAGATGAAGCCGACGTGCAGCTGGTGAAACATATGTTGAGCTAATGTCCAACTTTTTATTTTAAAGTTGTCTATGTTGTGTCAGCATCGCTAGGGTCAGGACAGAATTTATGAGCATGAGCTCGATCAGCATTAGGGCAAGTTTGGGTTGTTCAATCAATTGTGGTGCACTTGAGTGAGCTTAATGGGTTTTTTTTGCATTATTTTCCCTATGTGGACTGTATTATTACACAGTATTAGTGCCTTTTAGTGCTTTCCATTCAGCCCATTACTCAGCCTATTTATGCTTGGTTAGTTGTCCAATTTACCCTACGATGCTGTGTGTGTATATGTATTTTAAAGTTTGGGATCTGAGAGTGTTTTTCGGTTAATAAAGTTCATTAAGTTCTAGCCACTCCCTGATCATCAGTTGAAGGCCCCTGTTGCCTGTTATACTGGTTATTTTCTTTTGTTTTTGTATATATAATAATAAAGGTTTAATCCTGTTGATGGGAGTGTTGTCCACCTTTTGCTACGTGGACAGGTGATTGTTTTCTAGGTGGGACCATTTTCTCACCTTTGTTGTTATATTTGTATAAGCTTCTTGATCCAAGAAGAAATCTGACTGCCATTCTAGGGTCAAGAAGGAATATTTTCCCCAGTGTGTTGCATATTGACGAGCGCTTCAGACTGGGTGTTTTGCCTTCTTTTGAATCAACAGCAGTAGATGATGTGTGAAAGACTGAACCCGATGGACGCATGTCTTTTTTCAGCCTATGTAACTATGTAACATGCGTTGAGCATGTTTCACTGCAATAGGGATCTGTGTGTCTTGCTCTACATTCTAATATTTATGTTTTGCTGTAAATCTCCCACTTTCACCTGAGCAACTGCTTTGGCCTCTGATTTTATAAAGGACAGGGAAAGTACAGAAATCAAACCAAATAAGGGGAATGGAAATTCTCTGTGTTGCCAGTTACAACTGGGCATTGGGCTCAACTCAAATATACACATATTTCTCTTTCTCCGTTCTAATTCTAAACTGGCAATTCTGTTGAAAGACAGAATGTGCACTGTCAATTGCACCTATCAGGAATGTTTTTTGGTTAACATTTTTAATTGCTATCCCATATGGCAAAATTACATCAGCATTAAATTATCAAGCAAGATCAAAGACTCACCGCTACTCTAATGCTTCCAAGTTATTATAAATGATATTAGCTATATGTTTGGTTTTAAAATACGTATTAGTAAATTGTATGCTTGTACAATCTTGCAAAAGGAATGGGGTCTTAGGAACCACCCTTGTCTGTTTGGTAGTAGAGATGTGCAGTGCATGCTGTTTTTTTTTTTCATTTCAAGTTATTTTTTGGATGTTTTTTTTTCGTTTCGGGTCATTTCGGACAGGTTTGTGTTTCGTTTCGGTCCGTTCCGTTTTGGAATTTCAGATCGATTCAACATTCTGTTTTAATGGTTTATTTAGTTTTTTTCGTTTTTGTGAGTTATGTATTTTGGATTGATTTGTATTTCGTTTTTATGAGTTATTTAGTTTTTTATTGGTTATTTCAGAATTGGAAACAAATTACTAGCAATAAAATGAAACTCTAAAATGAAATTTGTTTTAGGATTTTTTGGGCATTTTTGGGATTTTTTTGGGTTAAGCTTTAGGTTTCCTAACTTGTTTTAAAGAAACAAGGCTTTTTTCCAGCATAGTTTTCTATGTAAAAAAAAATTGCGTTATTATTAAATATTTATTAAACTGTTTATTATTTTCAATTGCAGCAATAAGCCATTTTGTTTATTTATTTTTTAGGATTTTTCAGGAATTTTTGGGTTGAACGTTAGGTTTCCTAACTTGTTTTAAAGAAACAAGGCTTTTTTCCAGCATAGTTTTCTATGTAAAAAAAAATTGCGTTATTATTAAATATTTATTAAACCGTTTATTATTTTCAATTGCAGCAATAAGCCATTTTGTTTATTTATTTTTTAGTATTTTTCAGGAATTTTTGGGTTGAACGTTAGGTTTCCTAACTTATTTTAAATGTAATAACAAGGTGTGTTTTTTTCTTTGTTGAACGCATGCAGTTGTATTATTTTATTACAGTCCGCCTGCGTTCAGCAACGAATTGCATAAATTGTGGAAGAACCATGGACAGTTCCGAGCCTTACCCATGGTCCTGAAAGTGAAATATAGTAAGATAACAAGTTTCACTTACAGGACTCCTTGGTATTACAAAGTCCTAATGCTAATTACCCCTCCGGTGCGCTAACTGAATTTTTAGCATCACCTAAAAGCTGGTGCTTACCTGATTCCGCTTTTGCAGAATCATTTAGCACCCCCGAACCCCCCAATGAATCCGATACTCACCTATCTTCCCACAGCGAGGACAGTGGCCCGATCTGCTGGTTCTGGCCGCCGGGAGCAGAGTGAGACTGAGAACAAAGAGTCCCCAGTCTCGCTCCAATATCACTCTGTGACTCTTCGCTATCTCGTGAGAGCAAGATCGTGCATGGCTCGCGCTCCAGCAGCGCAACCTTCCATGGAGTCCTATGGAGGCTAGCGCTGCATTCCGGGTCAGACTGCTGAATTAGCGCCCGGCCCCAGAATATGGTGCTGCAATGGGGACACTAAGGGGGAAACCTGCAGGCACAGGTTTTTCCTGTTAGCGTCCCAATTTTAGTGCCTAGCTGAAAATAAGTGCCCTTTGTGTCCAAGCATTGACTACAACGAAAAGGTGTAATGAAAAAAAACTTACAAAGTGACAGGTAATGAAAGAGCAGAGAGATGGACGCTCCTCACAAGACTAACTTCTAACACTGTTTTTGTCTATTCACGATGAGTATATTACACATTTGTTATTGCTTTTAAATATAGAAAGGTATGTCTCTCTTACGTAACGAGGATTAAATATATAGTGAAACTCATTTGGGTTGAGCTGAAACTCTGCAATGACATGATTCAGTGGATATCATTATATTATGACATCACCAAACATTTCTCTTTCTTTTTTTGGCATGGTGATACCAAGCTCAGTAGAAGCCAATCATGTTACCAGAAAGTAAGATTGCTCCAAATTGCTCACTGCTTGTTTTATGTAAAAATTATAAGGCTATTTTTAACAACTTTGATGGTAATATATAAATGGCGTTCTTATGAAATCAAATGGCTTATATATTATGCAAACAAAACGTATGAGCATTTTCAATGAACCTGTTTTTCTGCAGTCAAGGTAAGACATTACCACTTCAAGTAATGTTACCAATATGTAAAGCTTCATTAGCAATAGCAATCCCCCCCCCCAAATAAAACACACTATGAGAAACACTCCTTTACAAGGGATTCAAATTTCATGAATTACTATCTGGACTGTGTTTTGGATTAACAAATGGGGATATTGGTGGGCAAATATAAATTTAACGTGCTATGGTGCATGAATACAACATATTTTGGATCAACATTGATTTAGACCCTCAAGGTCAAAGTGAAGTGATCTAATGTATATTCCCTCCATGAAAACTTGTAGTCAGTTAACGATTCCCTACAGAATATACTCTTGCCCATTTACAGCATGATATAATTATGGCATTGATCTCCATACTTTCATTGCACCATGGTTAGAGTGTTTTAGTGCCTATGACAGGAACTCGGATTCCACATCACTAACATCAAGCTACAGCTCACTCCTCACTCGTCGGGATAAATTACATGGTCAACGTTAACGTTAGCATTCGGATGAGTATCTGTTAATGCTAGGATAAGTGACTTAAACGCATGCCCCCCATATTACATTCCTATCGCTAAACCAGTGAAAAATCCATTGGCAAGCACAATCAGTAATTAGCGTTAGGATAAGTAAGGTATTACAAAGTCCTAAAGCTAATTACCGCAGCGATGGGCTAAACAAAATTTTAACGACACCTAAAAGCTGGTGCTAACTGATTCCGCTTTTGCGAAAATATTTAACACCCCCTAAAAACCCTCCCAATAAATCAGATACTCAACTCTCATCCCGCGTCGAACGGTAGGCCGATCCGCCACTTCTTGGCGCTGGGAGTAGAGTGAGACTGGGAACATATATTTCTCAGTCACCCTCCGCGGTCACTCTGCAGCACTGCGCAATCTCGCAGCCTGTATGCGCAAACCTCCATGGAGTCCTAAGGACTCCAGGAGCTGATACTTGTGGCGGCATGGAAGCTCTACTACGAGTATCACCGCAGGCGCAGATTTTCCCCTTTAGTGTCCCCATTTTAGCGTTAGGTAGGGAATAGGGCCCCTCATCTTATGCTGTGTGTTGGCCTCCGGGCCGAGGAAGACACCAGTGGTCCCAAATAATGTACACTGACTAAACTATATTTCACACCTGAACATGTATGGACAACCAACTGTAACCAGTCACCAGCTGAACATGTGACAACAACCAACTGTCATCATGTCAGGGATTTGGGATGGTACCAGAGTGGCACCGGGGGAGAGAGTAGTATGAGCCCCGCGTGCAGTGGTCTGCACAGATAAGCAGAGGATCGGGGTAGTGGAGGGTGGATGGACACGCAGACTAACCAGGTAGATTGCAATGGATAATGTGGATAATGATTGCAGTTGCAGGAACCATAAATGGGGAATCAGGATCAGGAATCAGAATAGCAGCAATAGCAAGGGTGTTCACTCTTGGTGAGCCTGAGCTGTATGAACCAGCAATGGGTGAGTGAGGGGCAGAGCCCTTTATTTTGTGAATCACGTGTGTTTGGTGCATTAACTCATACAATGCTGAATGCTGGTTGCTGGTTGCAGGGCAGGAACAAGATGGAAGTGAACCACCATGGGGAGTTTCAGAATGGCTACAGCCAGGGATCCTGACAATACCCTCCCCTTCACGGGCACACTGTGGGTGACCAAGAACTGGTTGTGGACCTCAGTGGGCAGGAGACTGGCATCAGCTGGCATCAGTGGACAGGTTGCAGCGTCCATTCTCCTGATACAGGGTCCAGGCCAGGTAAAACAAAAGTTCCCTGCACAGTGCAACCGCCCCGGTCTTCAGGTGGGGGTTCCAGATGGATACAAGTGTCATGACCTTGTAGGAGCCTGGCAACAGAGGGACACTGGTAGGAGGCAGGGTCACCAGGGAACTCCGTGCCAACATAGGCAGATGGTATCAGGGCGGATGTAGCCTGTGGAAAGTCCTGGGTCATATCAACGGGGAGGTCTGTAACACCAGCCTGGGGACGGTTCTTCCTCTGTTGTCTCTGTGCTCTGGATTTAGATTTCTTACAGCCAGCAGACATGTCAGGAGTGAGGGTGCCCACGTACCTGGATGGCACCAAGGTGGGTACATCGTAGGTGCCCTGCACCGTATAAGGGGCTGGATCCTCAGGTAAGGACTCTGGAGCAGTAGGAATGTCCCTTGCCCGTCTGGCATTGACGACAGAGGGCAAGAGATAGGAGGCAGAGTCACCATTGAATCTGGTGCACACATAAGAAGATGGCATCGTGGTAGGTGTCTCCTCTTCTTCCTCTTCCTCTTTGCCATAGTCCCCCTCTGATATAGGTCCATCGCTGGATGAAGAACAGGAGCCTCACCATGCCTTCATATGGGGTGAGGTGGTGGCAGCCTCCAACCCTTCCTCCTTGGTAGGAAAATTGTCCCAGGTGGTACCCCTTGGTACCTGCTCTAGGTCCAAATAATCAGAGGCGAGGCAGCCAAACGGCAAAAAATCATGCAGGGAGTCATAACCAGCACCGTCCACTTCACAGATGGCTGGGTCTTGTTGACTAAGAGTGGTGAGAGACGCGGTTGCACCGGGAATCCGCATACACATAAGTTCCATAGGGAGCGGAGGTTCCACAGGAGTGTTGTCAAAGTCCATAGGAAGAACTAAAACCTGATTCCGCGGGCATGGTGGTCTCTATCTCCATAGGACCCGACCCTCTGACTCGTCTTCAGAGATGTATTCCAGTGACATGTTTCTTCTGGGTTCAACTGGCACAGATCGTCTGGGGACAGGTGTAGGTACATGAGTTTTTCAGGGTGCAGGTTTAGGTGCTGAGGGTTCTCTGGGTGCAGGCTTAGGCGCACGCACTCGTACAGCAGGTCTTTCTGGAGCAGGCGTAGACACAGTGGCTGTAGCAGGCCTGGAAGCCTGGGGCTGCTTCAGAGATCTACGCACCTGAGCGTGCTTGGGAGTTGCAGCAACCTTAGAAACTGGTATCGGTGTTGGTTTGACAACCGCAGATCTGTTTTTTTTTTCTGGGCAATTAGATATCCAATGCGATCCTTTCCCGCAGTACAGGCAGAGATTGTCCGCCAGTCTCCTGGCACGTTCTTCGGGGGACAGTGGTTCTCTGTGCTTGTTAGCTGCAGGAGTGCACTCCTTAGTCGAGGAGCCCCACATCTCCTGCAGCAATTTCACCAGGGACTCAGTCAGGTTTTTAAATAATTCCTGGAAGGTCGTCTTCAATAACTCCACCATTAAGTGCAGCACTGCGGACTCATTAGTATTGGGCTGGTTCATTCTGTCAGGGATTTGGGATGGTACCAGAGTGGCACCGGGGGAGAGAGGAGTATGAGCCCCGCGTGCAGTGGTCTGCACAGATAAGCAGAGGATCAGGGTAGTGGAGGGTGGATGGACACGCAGACTAACCAGGTAGATTGCAGAGGATAATGTGGATAATGATTGCAGTTGCAGGAACCAGAAATGGGGAATCAGGATCAGGAATCAGAATAGCAGCAATAGCAAGGGTGTTCTGTTCACTCTTGGTGAGCCTGAGCTGTATGAACCAGCAATGGGTGAGTGAGGGGCAGAGCCCTTTATTTTGTGAGTCACGTGTGTTTGGTGCATTAACTCATACAATGCTGGATGCTGGTTGCAGGGCAGGAACAAGATGGAAGTGAACCACCAGGGGGAGTTTTAGAATGGCTACAGCCAGGGATCCTGACACATCACTTCATAAACATGTCACAACAACCAATGGTAGATACAACTAAAACTATGACAACGATCAACTGTCGCCAGCAATCGAACATGTAATACAAGCAACTGTCACCACCAACTACCCATAATGGCAACCAACTGTTACCAGTTAATGACAACCAACTGTAGCCGCTAACTGAATATGTAACTAAACATGTACTAATTCCACTGCGCATGAAGCACCACCTGTAACCATCTGGACACTGTATGTCACAGTTCCCTATGAAGAATATAACCTCATGAAAATGTATATCCACTAAATCACATCCAGGACCAGAATTCCAATTAGAGCAGTAAAGATTGCTCAAGGCTTGGTTTTAACAGCATTTACTATTTTCTATTTCTATTTACCACTCCACCTTATGTTCTAAATTGAAAAATATTTTATAAGGGATGATAAATATACCTTCTTACATTTATTCATTGTAATTCTAAGAAATGGGTATTCCAGGTTCACAGGCCCATGATAGAATTTCAAAAAAACACTTCTATACTATTTTGGCAAATACAAGTTCATGTTAGGAATAATAAATCTTATTTTAAGCTGTATATTTTATTGGTCAATAAATGTTTCAAGCACAAGTTATGAGCCACTCATTTATAGTACGATCTAATATGCATACACCTCAAAACCTGATAAACAGGATTATTGCATTTAGGAATACTGTACATTTTATTTGTAACTGTAACAATGACATGTGTAATTTAATAGTAGAACAATAATGGGTCAGATGCATTGCCTACATTGCTTTGTGCATAGTAATTTAGTAAGAATTTAGAAACATGATCAGTGAAAACATGACAGTACCTAGTAATTCTACATACATCGTACAAAGGGCCCTATTACAAAGTTGGTGATAATTTAACCAGAGCTGTTGTAAACTTACCAGAGCCATTTTAGTCTATGGAGTTGTTAAGTTTACGACAGCTTTGGTTAATTAGCACCAGTTTAGGAATATTGCCCAAAGTAAGCAGGTTTTTTTTGTGTCTCAGCAGCAAATATTGCAATTTTTTTAAAAACAAATTGAGAAAGTATTTACCAGGAAGGATACATTGAGATTTCTCTTGTTTTCAAGTATGTCCTGGGTGGCGAGTATGTAACCTAATGGTACATGTCTTGCCCAAGGACACTTACTGGAGAGGTGCTCTTGCTCAGTTGCAGAGCAGTGATGTTACCGCTGCTCCGCCCAGCCGGCACAGTAGCCACAGTAGCACCAACCGATGAAGCTTTTTATGCAAAGCTTGTTTTGGTATACTGTATATTTTATTACTAATAAAATTTGCCTTGTTTTACGCTTATCCCGGGTGGATGCTTGTATTCGCCGAGGAGGTGGCTGAGGCTGATAGGTGATCCGGTGCACCTTCTGAAGTCACCGGCTACCTACTAATCTGGTGTCTGATCGATAAGACACCAGCAAATGTGAGTATAACATTCTTCTCCTTTTTTTGCACTCCATTTTAACAATATTGCTCTATGTGAGTCATTTTATATTTTGAGGGACACGGAGATGGTAACCCTGTAAGGAAACGACACTTCTGAGCCACGGGGTGCGGCATAAGAAACCACTAACAGAAGCGGCAACTCCATTACATCTTCCTTTTATAAAGAGTCACTCCAAAGCAGCGGACTAGGGCTGAAGAATAGTGATACCCTCAACAATTATAAAAAAAATGTCAGAAATCGGAGTAGAGTTAGAGGGGGGAATTAGAAGGAGCTTGGTCTTGGACATGTTGATCTTCAGGTAGCGAGAGGCCATCCAGGAAAAGATGCCAGACAGACAGTTACTGACCTGAGAGAGAATAGAAGGAGATTGGGAGTGGAGAAGTAGATCTGAGTGTCATCTGTGTATAGGTGATACGTGAAGCCATAGTTGGTGATGAGTTTACCCTGTGAGGAGTTATAAATAGAGAAGAGCCCTAGGAATTAGCCTTGAGGTACGCTGACTGACAGAGGCATTGAAGAGGAGGAATTTCCAGCGAGGAATACTGAAAAGGAACTATTGGAGAGGTAAGATGTTAGCTTAGAGAGGGTGGTATCACAGAGATCAAGAGAGAAGAGGGTCTGTCGGAGGACGGGATGGTCGACTGTATCAAAGGCAGCTAAGAGGTCAAGTGGGAATAGTATGGAGTAATGGGTCAACTGGGGGACCCACAATCACCATGGACCTCTCTAGTTTGGCAACCCTCAGATTGATGCCTGCCACCTTTGATCTCACGTCTGTGAATTGGACTCCAAAGGCATCCTGAATGCCCCCGCAAGTGGAACTGTAGGTCATACTTATTTAGCAGCTCGACATTGAGGTGTTTTAGGCGTTGTATCATGACCATGTTTGACAAAGCCTCTGAAGACATGGAAGACAGCACTCTATTTCTGTCTGCTTGTATGGACAAGAATGTTTTGAGTGGGTGTAAAAATGCATCAGAATTGGCTGAATAAGCAAAGGTTCTGCTGTCCATTCTTCTTGCTGTGATATTGGTGCCAGGGAAATAATCCTTAAAATCTGGCATGTTTGGGGTACTTGAGGACCAGGGATGGAACCACTGTTCTAGAACTAAAAATGTGCCACCTAAGTAGTACAGATGTAGGTTGTTCCAACCATTTACTACATAATTTCCAGAACATATAATTCTCTGCATGTAAAAGTCAAATCATTCCTTTGCACATTCTGCAAATAGCAAACTGTTACAGGATATAGTTTTACAGTAGATGCAATAAACTTTGTACACTTTAACCTTCTACACAATAGTTATGGAATATTTGCCTTTACCCCCAATGTATGTCTTGTTACGATACCTATGGAAATAATTCCAGCTCGCCCCACTAAAAATAATATAGTTATAGATGAAATTGTTCTGTAACAACTTATTTTCTTCTACAAACCACAAAAACGAAGGCGTAGGTTCAGTTAGTGTTTTAGCCAGACAATATTTTTTTAGATGGCGCTGAAAACACACAGTTAAACACACCCTGTTTCTTTGGTGGTGGTACAATACCAGCCTATGCTTTGGAATGTCTGGTTGCACAGATCCCGCACTGAAGACTCATCATTCCAAAGCAGGTTCATCTTGTGTAACCACTTTACGATGGTGGTAAGTAGTGGATGATTGAACTCACGCTCTAGGAATGCTCAACCTTGACGCTGAAATGTTTTGACTACTCCAAGACACGATATAAGGGAATCAGAATTAATGCCAAAATTTTATCCAATATCTTGAAAAGAATGTATTTAGCTTTTCATAATGTTTAAAAACAATAATATTGTGTTGGTTTACCAAGTTCTACAACCTAATGTACATTTTCCTGTTTTTAATAGACAAAAGGAACTTTGTAAATGTATACTCCAAGAACATTTTAACCATTATTTGTGTCACGTTATTGAAGCAAAGTCTACATTTCTGTTGTTTTATCCACCTGTCTAAGGATGTATATAGTATAGTAAGCACAGATGTTCCCATGTAAAGAAACAGCAGGAATAGAAAGTAGCATTTCACACATGCTGTCCTTCTTTAATATTTTAAATTGTGTTTCTTAATTTTGGCAGATGATGAGCTGCAGTGTTTTACGCAAATGAATCCCACTGTGGGTGAAGAAGAGATGCCTTGAGCAAAGAGATGGGTATAAGCACTTACAGAATATATGATTTAACCGGAAAATAGCTACGATTAAAGAAAACTACTGGGACCCAAAGGGGCTCAGAGAAGGAAGTAAAGGATACTGTAAGGAAGGGACTAAACCCTGTAACATGTATAACAAGCAAGGGGGATACAGATCCTAATATAAAGTAGAAAATTTATTTAATGAAACCACGAAAAAATATAAATATATAAAATCATGTGTATAGCATATGAGACAGGTGGGTATAATGGATCAGGGAAATAAGGTATAAAATAATTTTCCGGCTCCATTATACCCACCTGTCTCATATGCTATACACGTGAATTTATATATTTATATTTTTTTGTGGTTTCGTTAAATACATTTTCTACTTTATATTAGGATCTGTATCCCCCCTTTCTTGTTAAATAGCTATGATTGTCTGTGATCCAAATGGATTATACTGCAGTGTGTACAATGATAGGTTTTCACCTATTCAATGTATTAAATAATGCTCTGCGATGAAAAATTTGCTTAATTTAAAGGTACCTGTATGCAGCAGGTGATATGATATGCGTGTATTATTATTTTCAGCATTTGTATAGCACCAACATTTGTTGACTACAGGTTTACTATAAGACCCACAGTCCAAGATAGGGGAAAACTAGATAGGTGGCACACATGGTGTGCTCAAACACCTCTTGTGTGACCTGCTCGGTAACCTGCTCCCCCATTAAGAACTACACACTTTTTGGATAATCCAAATATGTCTTTTATGGCTAAGAGCAAGGAGATTGACTCTATCTGTTATCCCATCAGAACAACATCCCCTTTAGTTTGCAGATAGAAAAGTCATGATAAATGAATTCCTTCATTAAAAACAGTGCACGAATAAAAAGACACAAAATTGATGTGAGTGTGGAGCAAAAACACTAGTATAAAACAAATGACATTACCTTAAGTAGCGTAAAAAAACTAATAGAAAAATAAACTAAAAATAATTTTTAATAAAAGCTACCCCTAGCCCTAATATAAAACTACCCCTAATTCTAATATGACGTAACCCTAACCCTAATTCAATGCTGCTCACTTCAATTTCAGGCAACAGATTCTGCTCCATTTTTTAAGACAAGCGAATGAGGATAGTTTTTGTTAGAGTTAAGGGGAATTTTTATCTAAAATAATATTTGCATAGATATTTGTATTTCTCTATTAGTTTTTCTGGAGCTTCATAGGGTTACGCTGCAGGTTCAGGGTTAGTGTCAGCATTAGGGTTTCATTTTAGGGTTAGGGTTAGTTTTTATTAATCTTTCTATGAAAATTATTATTTCTCTTCATTTTTTCAGGCACCTCTTGAGGTAGCGTAAGTTTTCTTATACCATTGTCCTTTACGCACCATGCTCATGTGAGTATCTTAATGCAGAGGAATCCTGTAGCAATCAATGATGTTAATTGTGTTCATTTAACTATTTTTTAACCTGTGATCTTATTTTGCGTCATTCTTAATGTCGCATCATTTTTCTTCACGACTTTTCTATCATCCTAACAGAGTTGCTGTTTTTATGGTATAAAGGTATATACACCTTTATTCTGCTGAGCAGAAATGTATTTTCTATGTGGAAATTAAATTAACTCTATCTCTGCAACTTTTTACAGATCATCTGAGCCTCCTACTTGCTCCATCCTCCCCTTCTCTTTCCTTTGTTATTTCGCTTCCCCTGCCTTTACATTCCCCTGCAGACTTCAATAAGCAATGGGGTTTTGACAATCACCACTTGTAGGTAACACATTAAGAGGCTGATATAGAGATAGAACCAAATGTGGTCTTTTCAAAATCCAGGAGTAAGCTTGTCATGGGACATCTTGTTACATCCTTAGTGGTATTGGACCACTGTCAGAGTTACCATTAGTGGGGTGACAGCCCATGACATTTTCAAAGGCCCAGTAGCTCCATAGGGCCATGGCCTTTGCCAAATCCTATGCAACCTGTGTAAGTGCCACAGATATACGGTTACCTCCATGCCACCCAGAGCTGGCCCACCAACAAATTTCCTGGTGGGCCATGCTGGTTAGGTCCTTTCAGAGCACTCTGACTCCATACTGAGGGAGTAATTAGTATGGTCTGCAACAGCTTGAGGTACAGACTGAACTCTCTTCCACCAAGAAACTCTTTTTATCTCCTTCCTGGACCACTAAGGATTTAGCCCACTCACTGTAACAGTATGGAAGGATGCAGTGTAAGATTCTGTGTGCAGAATTTGATGAAACTGTTATAAATCATTGTGGAGTTCTAAGTTTACTAGACAAACTGGAAACAGAGGGTTTTTTTGAGAAAGTATTTTACCAGGAAGGATACATTGAGATTTCTCCCATTTTCAAGTATGTCCTGGGTGGCGAGTCTGTACCGTTAGGTGTCTTGCCCAAGGACACTTACTGGAGAGGTGCTCTTGCCGGGATTTGAACCTGTGTCTCCATGGTCTCCACGGTTATCGAGCAGTGATGTTACCTATACTCCGCCCAGCCAGTTGGAGAAGATTTTGTTGTTTTGGCAAGATCTTTTTAGTTTTCCAGTTAATTATTGGAGTATAAATTATTATTTGAATATCCCCAGAAGTATTAACTATTATACTATTAGGCTAGGGTCAGACGAAAGCAGTTTTAACGTGCGTTTAGACGCACGAAATCACGGCCGTGCTAGCAGCAAATGACGTCCAATGCCGGGGAACACACGAAGTACGGCCGCACGAAAGGTCGTCCGCGCAACGCAAGTGGCAAACGAACGCATTTTTTCTAGAACGTCAAACCGCTAGTACGGACGTACAGAGTGCGCTGCGTCCGCTAGAGGCGTGTGTGCGTGATTGGGAGACGTCAGACGCTGCTAATGTCCGGCCAACATAACGTCCAGACACAAAAAGTGTTTTATTGATGATCCGTACAAAATCACGGACGAAAAGGCGCATCGTATGACCGCTATCGCGTATTCCGTGAAAAAATGCGTCCATTCGTTCGAACGCACTTTTTCACAGACAACACGAAAATGCGTTCGTCTGACCCTAGCCTTAAATATGAACTATAATTATTAACTATCTGTTACTACAAATACACGGAGCCAATTCAGACTTTCCAAACATTAACACGCAGTTAGTAATCTAGCAATGATACAATCATTCTACTCAAAATCTTCTAAAAGCTGAATAGATTTTATTGCCAAACTAATATCACAATATAAATACAACGTAGTAAATGAAATGTTAATTCACATATTTTCTTTTGGTTTTAGTTGATTTTAGTCTGATTTTGGAAAGTCTATTTGAATCGAAGAAAATCATGAAAAAAGATTTTTGTGACATTGCAAAATAAAAAAAAACTATTTAATCAGACTAATATTTTTGTTTTTTTCCTTGATGCAGAACAAAGTTTATATTCATTATACAACAAAATAAATTACCTTTTAGCGAATCCGCCCATAAAGTACCTGCCAACGCACCGGTACAGCACCGTTTGCTTTTTTGTTTCCCCCTTTAGTTTGACCACGTGACTACTGTTATTTTAATGCATTTGCTTGTTTTTCACACATCGAACCACAGTCTGACACCTTAATAAATATGCATTTTTATTGCACCTTTAGACTACCACAATGACAAGCAGAATCACCCATTTCGTGAGCTGATGCTCCCAACCAACAAACCCTAACACACTCTGCAGCAAAACACTAACAAATGTAAAAAATATATATTTTAAGAGGAATTTAAAAAAATCTGTGCTATATCACTTTTTATTACCAGATTTTTATTTTTGTAACTGAATGGAAATACAGCCTTATGGCCACATTGATTTAATCAGTGAATTGTTCATTGGGGAATTATTGAGGTGAATGCCTTCCAATAAAGTCAATTTCCGCGATTTATGAAAACACAGTAAGCGGCGCAAAGCTTTAATAGACCATTACGCCGAACATACTTGGCAGTCATTGTGTTCAAATGTTTTTAAGTAGCTATTAATGACACAATTTGTGAAGAGAGAGAAACAGTACTATAAATATTTCTTACGACAGCAGTGAGTAATAGTTCAGGAAACTCCCAGTTAATTACCTTTATATGAAATCCAACTGTTTGTCAAGACGTTCCCTCTCTTTGACTGTAATTATTGACAATCAACACCTCTGAGTTCATAAATTACAGGCAACTGACTAGAAAATTTTATTATTTCATATGAATGACTGTGTGCTCATTGAGGTTCCAGGACTAGTCACTTGTCACACATGTCCTTTTCCTTGTCTTTTAATTGTAAAATTGTAGCAGTAGACTTATTTTAAAGGAACTAATTAAACTTTTGGATTACTTAAAAAATCAATCTTGTCAATCTTTCTAAAAGCCTATAGAAACACAGATGGCAGTTTAGGGGTTCTCTGTGTCTGCGCCTTCGCTCACCAAGTCTACTTGCCAACTTTGAGACCCTACTAATTAATCCTGCATTGTAACTATATCAAACGCTGACCTCTCAGATTTATTGATTTGAACGGTTTCTGGGACATGTAGGCAATAAACATTGTGGGGGGGGGGCAAGTTGAGATCCCTGATCTACATACAGGGTTATTCAAAGAGCGCTGACATTCCACTGTAATTTCAGTGCTCTTTCGTTCCCCGCACGTCGAGGAGTCAATTTCGCCGACCCTGTGGTGAATGCTAAATTCACCGCAGGGTCCCAGACGTGCAAGGAAAATCTGCTGAACGCATCTGAAAAACCAGTACAAAACCGCCAAATAGAAAGAAAAACTGCCACTAAACCGCCGAAAGAACATTGGATCGATCCGATAAGCCACCTGAAAAAATACCGAATATACCCGACGATCCGCCGAATGCATCTGAAAAAAGCCAATCATCCGCCGACTAGAGCGCCGACAAGCTGACGAACGGGGTAAAAAAAAACCACCGCAACTTTTAAAACGCGTTTGCAAAAAAACTACTGGACGCAAATGCCTGGAAATAATATATAAGGTCCTATGAATAATAACAAAAATGTCTGTTACAGAAAAAAACAACCGCTATTTTAAAAAAAATCTGAAATAGATTTGCTGAAAAAAACAAGAAAAAGGCCTAAAAAAAATCTTTCAAATAAATAAATAAAGAGACTTTTGATGAAAATTAAAAGAATAAACGGTGTAATAAATGGTTAATAAAAACAGGGAATATTTTTTACATTGAAAGTTAAATCTTTGGTATTCGCCTGATTAAACCTGCTGAATGAAACCACGGAAAATCAGGGCATTTCACTGACAGTTCGGTGCTGTTCGTTGTCTCTGAATAGCTTAACCATTACTTCTCTGTGGGGATTTCACTGCTACTGAATTGCACTGTATTTCACTGGCAATTCGCCAATATTTGGCGAACTGCCTGCTTTTTGAATAGCCGAGTGGCCAAGAAATTGCACTGTACAGGAAATGTCACCCTTCGGTGCAATTTCGGAGTCAATTCAGCTCTCTTTGAATAACCTTGATAGAGTGTTGTTTGTGTGAAACATTTCGGAGGTTATTTAGACAGCACCAATGTTTGCTGATGTTGCTTTCACCGGCAAATATCATAATTGTCACAATAGCAACAAATGCTGATGCTTCAGAAAAGAAAAGCATGGAGAATCTTCACAGTGGAGCTTCTTCTTGGCTGTTTGGTTCTTTCTATTGTGATGTGCTGGCGTTTGTCGCAGTTACCAGTGTAGTGATTTCTGCACTTTATCTTCCTGCAAAAGAGGTAAACTACAGACACATAACGAAATGACAAATAATATTCAGATCCAAATCTGGCAATATCCATAAACTAGCTCCTGCCATATAAGAGCATCACCACAAAGGGGCATCTGGTATGGTACAGACCTTTACACAATTATTACCAACAGCAGATGTCAGAGCTGTACTAAATATTTTATATTCTCTGTCAAGTTGCTCTTTTTATCTTGAATCCATGTCTGCTATCTTTTGCAGTTTTAAGAAGTCCCCTTCGTGAATTTGTGTCCTAAACTGTCTGACATCTCCCCTAGTGTACCAGATTTACCCAGGATAATCGAGGCAATCAGTCAGAAATCCACACAAACGCAAGTCTTGGTTCAAGAAGGTGTTTATTCGGTTAACCAGAACTCAGGTAGGATCTCCGTCCACAACCCCGAGTGAGGTCTTTCAGTTGTACAATAGACTTTGGGCTCTATTACATTCTCCGCGCAGTGCAATTTTTTTGCGCGCAGCGTTAAACATTAACGCGCGTGAATTAACGCATGTATTAAGATCCGGGTGCATTTTTTCATCGGTCAAAAAATAACGCGTGTAAAAAAGACGCGCAAAAATGTTAATGCGCGCAGAAATCGGTGGGCGGACTGTTTTTTCACGCGATTCAGCCAATCTGAATTAAGGACCACCATTGTGTCCCGTTCAGTTTTTGCGCCTGTCAAAATCAATCTGAGTATATATGCTGCAGCAATAATAAAAACACGCACAACCTCTCAATTTTATTGTTTGGGTATGTGTAGAATGTGTAACTATACTGTGCTGTATTTTTTTTTTTCGTGCTAGTGTACTTCGCTTCGGCCAGAACGTTCAGATTTGCAGTTACCACCAGCTTTTAAAAGACGTTAAAATTATGCGCGCAAACGTCGTTCGTAAAAAGTTGCGCATCGATTCTAATACCATCCGCGTACCAGCGCACGAACGCATTTGTGCTCACAATGTTAAGTATGGGATGCGCGCACGAACTTGCATTCGCACAGGGTTCACGCAGGGTCACTCGGGTTAGACGTTAACGCACATCATATGCGTGAACGTCGTAATACGACGTTCAACGTGAATGGGTTTTGCCCCTCGCGTTAATGCGTTTTTGCGCACGTGCACATTTTTGCGCGAAGAGTGTAATAGAGCCTTTTATACATTATAAATTAAAATGGTCAACCCCTTCAATATTCCCCCTCCCACCTTGTCCTGAGACACATTTCAGTTCACACGGAATAATATAATGAACAATTAAAAGTTCAACACAAAATGTCTGGATTATCAAGCCAAGCTCCATCACTTGAAAAACAGTCATCAACCATTTCTGTACATTGGGTCTAGTGAATTTCATGAACACATATTTACACACCTGCGCACAGAAGCAAACTCCTTCCCTGAAATTGTGTCTGTGATTAATCTATAAGGATCGAAGATAGTGCGTCTGGAGAGTGTGCAGGTGGAAATGTCTATTTTCATAAGCAGCACCTACAGACCATGAGAAAGGGAAAAAAAGCCATTCAAGAATATATTGTGTTTTCATGTCTAGTTTGAAGAAGAAGAAAAAACCGACTAGGCAGTGAAGTTGAAAGAAATCGGAATATTTTCGTGACATAAAATACAGAGAGATACCATTAAGGAATTTAACACAAAGTGTTTGTGATTTCAGACAAACTGATGTAGGTGCAGCAGCAAGTGTATTGTTACAATGCGCAGCCCACACACACATCAAAAGTGGATTTAAACAATCCATGCACTGTAAAGTTCTGCCCCAGGAAACATGCTGCTTGCTAGAAGGACATCCAGCACGTACAAAAATTAGAACCACATTCAACAACAGACGTCTTGAATGTTAACAAGTTGCTTTTTATTATTTTAATTTTCTGCCAACGGCAATGCTTTCTTTTATAAATTGCGTTATTTAAAGACACTGACATAAAGCACCAGCGTGCATGTTGTTCATTTATAGGGGTTGTTACATTACTAGCACAGATAATGTAATACAAAACAAAGGGGGAAAAAAAGGGCACTATTCCTCTGTTCACGCTAACATGGGGACGTTAACGGGAAAAATCTGTGCCTGCAGATTTCCCCACAGTGTCCCCATGTTACCGCAATATTCAACACCTCGCCCCAGAATGCAGCCCTAACCGCTGGGATATTCGTAGCCTTTCGGCGCCGCCGCGAGTATCACCTTGGGAAGTCCATAGGACTCCATGGAGGGTTGCGCTCCCAGGCTGCGAGCCCTGTGCGATCATGCACACACGAGATTGTGCAGCGCCGCAGAGTGATTGCAGAGGGAGGCTGAGAACGATTTGTTTCCAGTCTCAGTCTGCACGCGGCCAGAAGAAGCCACGGATTAAGCCACCCTTCTTGCCATGGAATGACAGGTGAGTTTTGCATTTATTGGGGGGGGTTAAGAGGTGCTACATGATTCTGCAAATGCAGAATCATGTAGCGTCAGCTTTTAGAAGGTGCTAACTCTTGGCTCCCCAAATCCCTGCAGTAATTAGAACTAGCACTTTGTAATACCTTACCTATCGAAATGCTAACGGATGTTTGCACTCCTTATGTTAAGTATAGTATGTGTAAAGTAAAGTAAGCTGGCGGAAGCTAGCGCAAAATACGATTCGCTTAAGGATTAATAATGGGGGGGGTAGCATCAGGAATGTAATATGGGGGGCAAGAATTAAACACACTTATCCTGGCATATCGAGGCACTAATGTTAGTGTCAACTAGGGTATACAGCCCCAAGAGTCTTGTAAATCACTGATATACCCACTCCCCTTAAGTACATGTGTACAAAACACCAGAGATTATGAATGTGTGAATGCAAGAGTTTATTTGTGTTTGATGTCAGTTATTTTGTATTTGTGTGTGCTACAACTATGAATTAACACAGAGGCACGTGTGTATTTGTATGTAGTGTTAGAATGCAGAAATATATCTGTGTGTCGTGCCATTTTATGTGGAGTTGTTTCTTGTCACGTAGTTCTCCTTCTATTGAGTTGTGTCTGTTTCTCTGTATGTGGGACATTGTAAATCTTGTGTGGCTCTTTCCATCTCCCTTTGTGTCTTTAATTTTCACCAAATGTCTCTGTTTCATCTACCCCCAAGGGTGATCCTCCCCTTCTCCCCCCCCCATTGTTTTTCTCTACAACCTTAAATACCCTGGTCCATCTTCCGTCTTCCCATGTGTTTCCTCTATTTCCATTATCTCAATGGCTTCCACTATTTTTCACCACCTCCGCTGTATCTCTTCCGACCTAGGCTAATGTCAGATGAGCGCATACTGAGCGCACTGTGCGTGCGTGCACAACAGACAGACGTACTGACGGAAGATACTGCAGACACCACACGATCCGTTTTTCTTGACGGATGTAGGAAAAAAAGGGAACTATGAGAAACAAAATTAATATGAAAAGCCATCTTTAAGACCTCATTGGTCAGAAGCATTGCTTATCTGAGAAGACAGGACTGCTTTTTCGCCAGCTAGGTCCGCGTTCCGGGCCTGCACCATCACGACCTGGGAGCAGAGCCCCTCCACCTCAGTGTGGAAACTTCTGTAGACCAAAGTTTTTTTTAATTTCAGCAATAAAGCGTCGATAGTCTCCCATCGTGGTGGGGCATCCATCATCAGAGGCAGCAACAGGGTCCAGGGTGTGAAGAGCAGATTTCCTTGACATTTCAGCAATGGCTGCCCTTTTTGAATAATACCAATCTGATCTGTATATGTCAGGCTTCTCTGTAATAGCATCATCAAGCTAAAACTTTATGAAACCTGAGCGGGGACCCACCGTAGGACAAGACACTATTGCCGTTGCCTGTTCTCAGTACTCACTTGTTTTTGTTCAATATTTATGTGTATATGTTACGGTTAAAGTCAGAAGTGCGGTTAATTTTAAGATTACCTGGGTAATCCTGACATTACCCAGGCATCATTAGCAAAAATCCGAAGTGAAATGAAACATCGGACTTTATCTGGGTAAACCGCAAAGTATCCAAAAGCCTCTGGGTTCTCCACTTTTCTTGGGTTTTCAGCAGGTTACAGTTGACTGAATTCCGAGGATTGACCCGGGTAAAGCTGCAAACTATTATCTGACTGATAACAAAATTGTGTTTTTTGCTATTTTTAACCAAATTGTATCCACAGTGACAAACCACACTAACAGGGTTATCCAAAGAGATCCGAATTGCTTGACAAAGGTAACCCAATGCTGAAAATCAGCGTTCGGTTACCTTTCCTGACCATTCGGCTATCCAGAGAGCAGGCAATTCGCCAAATCCTGGCGAATTGCCTGCACATACGGTGCCTGTTCGGTGCTTGTTCGAGGGCAGTGAAATCCCCATAAAAAAGCACTGCTTCGGCTATTCAGAGAACACAAACCAGCAGTGAAAGGTTCCCGAAATGCCCTGACATTCGGTGGTTTAATTCGGCAAGTTAATTCAGGAGAATCCCATAGGCTTCAATGTTAAAAATATTCCCGTTTTAATTCAATATCTAATAAACCGTTCATTATAAAATTCTGCAGCAAAAAGTCTCTTTATTTATAGATTTTTTAGGATACTTTAAGCATTTTTTTTTTTAAAAGTCCGATTTTGTTTTATTTATTTTTTTCAGTTTACTTATTTTTTTGTAACAGCCCTCTTTATTATCATTCCCTGGACCTCATATGTAAATTTCAGACATTTTCGCTCAGTAGTTTCTTTGCAAACAGCGTTTCATTTTCCCAGATTCATACAAATGGTTTTGCTAATTTATTCACTGCCTCCTCTACATCACAGCTGCTTTGGCTCTGTGTGATTCGGCTCCTGTTCGGCTTCTTCAAAGGTTAATCCAGATGTTTTTGCTTGTTTTCATCGTGCATTCGGTTAGTTTTCGTCAGGTTTGCGCGGCCTTTCCCTGCAATTCGGGGACCCTGTGCTGTTTGCTGAATACACCGCAGGGTCACCGAAATGGGATCGGCAAAAGGAACCGAATTGAAGAGAACGAAAAGTCACCGAACGTGCGGTGACTTTTCGAATCTCTTTGGATAACCCTGTGTATAACCATCATGTTACTCTGTGCGTTAATTGTCTAAAAATTTATTTATGAAGATAAAGATATTATATAAAGAGTAACCTGATGGTTATTATGTTTTATAAATAATATATAAGCACATATGACACATAATAAAGATCATGTAACTCTTTCACATTCATATAAGAAACATATCCTGTTCTGTTGTATATTCATTATATCCTTAATACATTTTAATGATTGTCTTTTTGCCATTTTCGCTGATAATATCCATAGATAATAGAAAAATTCACTTTTACCCAAGCGGGGTTGGATGCTCCGCAGATTACCCAGGTGAAGCTGTGGATAGTCCTCAGATTACCCGGGTAAAGCTTCAGACTTTTATCTGAACGTTAACAAAATTCGGTTTTAACCAAACGGGGTTGGATAGTTTACAGATTATCCGGGTAAAGTGCAGATTTTTCAGATCTTCCAGACTGTTACCAAAGGGCGGTTGGTTAGTCCAAAGATTACCCGGGTAAAGTCTGAATTTTTCTTTTTTTGCAGCTTTACCCAGCGGTTTTGGGTAATGTCAGGATTACCCGGGTAATTTTAAGATTAACCGCACTTCGGGCTTTAACCGTAACATATACATTTCAAAATAATTGCCACTGATCCAGTATTTAAATATTTCATTCAGTTCCTTTTGAGGGTGGAAGCTGAAATGCACACTCCATCAGGCAATTCCTGTTTTATGTGAAACACCCTGAGAAACAAAGGTTTGTGAGGGTCCTGAGAACAAGCAATGGCACCAGTGGCCTGCTTTACAGTGGAGCCCACTCAGGTCTCACAAGGCTTTAGCTCGATTGTGCCATTACAGGGACTACTGCTCCATATGCAAATCAGACTGCAATCACCCAGAAAGGGTGGCCAGTACTGAAACGCCAAGGAAGTCATCCCTGTACGAGAGGTGCAGCAACCCCCGACGATCATTTCGGCCTTGTTAGGCCTCGTCAGGATGGTATAGCTGACATCCACTAGGTACATCGAGCAAGGGGTCCACGTCTGGATTAACCTGTAGACTTAAAGTGAGAAATAAAGGTTTGTGAGGGTCCTGAGAACAAGCAATGGCACCAGTGGCCTGCTTTACCTGTGGGCGCCCGCTCAAGTCTCACAAAGTTTTAGCTTGATTGTGTCATTAAAGGGACAACTGCTCCATATGCAAATCAGACTGCTACACCCAGAAAGTGAGAAACAAAGGTTTGTGAGGGTCCCTTCTCACTATGTGAAATACCCTATCAAACTAGCTCATGGTTTTTTGTCCAATATAATATCCTGTTAATTCTTCTTGAATATGTGTGTTCTGTGGAGAAATGGTATAAAATATAATTTCAAAATAAAATAACACGTGTTTCCCCTCAGTTATTAGTTATTATAACTAGCTTATTATAGCTGGAAGTGTTCCTAAGGTCTCACTAAATATTTATCTGGTCCTGGGCCTCAAGGAAATGGTTCTGGATTAATACAAATTATTTCATTATCGGGGATCATCATCATTTTGTGTGTGTGTTGAGGGGGATAATTAAATTTTTATTGCCAGTGAGAAAGAATTGAGCTGTTTCTCCTGTGTTACAGTTTCTGTTCTCTTATACAGAAGTGTCCTCCTTACAACACTTCATTCTCCTTCGTAAAATTAGCTTGAAAAACAGGTTGGAATGTTAATGCCCACTTTTAATTACTCTTTGTAATGATTCAGTGCCACAATTATAATAATGAATGATGTGTTCTAACTCTCATAAAAATGAAAGTAGTATGGTAGGCATATATATAGCTATTCACTAGAAATGCAATAGAATATAAAACCTGTAATCAAGCAGAGCAGAGGAAGGGAATGTTTTATATTTCAGTTACATATGTTCAACTATGCCCATTGTTTCCTTTGGTGATTTTAGGGTAAGTGCTATATAGTGCTAGGCTTCTCCCCTTTCCTTGATATTGCACCTTATTCCAAACTTCATTTAGGCAAGGGTAGGGACATGGACTGTCACAATTTAAAGTGATCACTTTAAGAATAAATGCTTCAATCAACAAAAAACTACCCGACTAAAAAAAAGATATTGTATTTGTGTCTTTAGAGTAAACTCACTGTGAAATGTGGACTTGGGCTGTGCTTCTACCATACAAACCTTTATTCATTTCATGATCATAATAAAGCCCCAGGAAGACTGGGGGACCAATTACAGTTGTGTTCAAAATTATTCAACCCCCAATGCTGTAAAGGGTTTTAGGGAATTTAGTGTACATTTGTAATTGTATTCAGAATGAAATCCTACAAGGACTTTTTAAAGAACCATATGCAACTAAAATGACATCAATTGGTTTTGTAATACAGTAGTAAATGTTTCTTTTGTGTGATTCTTCATTGACACAATTATTCAACTCCTTAAAGACTACCACTCTGAAGACAGATGTTCATTCAAGTGTTTCAATCAGGTATTGAAAACACCTGTGGATGTCATGGAGCAGCAATAAAGCATAATAAGCACCAATTAGGCAGCTTTAAAATGACTGTGATACGCAGCTCCTTCTAGACATTTACTGGTGTGGTTACAAACATGGTGAAGTCAAGAGAATGGTCCAAGAAGACAAGAGAAGAGATGATTACTATTCACAGGAAGGGCAATGGCTATAAGAAGATTGCAAAGATGTTAAACATACCAGAGAAACCATAGGAAGCATCATTTGCAAATTCAAGGCAAAGGGCACTGTTGAAACGCTACCTAGTCGTGGCAGAAAGAAGATGCTGACTTCGACTGCTGTGCGCTACCTGAAGTGTAGAGTGGAGAAAAGTCCCCGTGTGACTGCTGAGGAACTGAGAAAAGATTGTCAGATGTGGGTACTGAAGTTTCAGCTCAAACAATACAGCGCACACTGCGTAATGAAGGCCTCCATGCCAGAACTCCCAGGCGCACCCCCTTGCTGTCTCCAAAGAATAAGAAGAGTCGACTGCAGTATGCCAAAAGTCATGTGACAAACCACAGAAGTTTTGGGATAGTGTTCTGTGGACTGATGAAACAAAATTAGAACGGTTTGGGCCCATGGATCAATGCTATGTTGGAGGAGGAAGAACAAGGCCTATGAAGAAAAGAACACCTTGCCTACTGTGAAGCATGGCGGGGGGTCAATCATGCTTTGGGGCTGTTTTGCTTCTGCAGGTACAGGGAAGCTTCAGCGTGTGCAAGGTACCATGAATCTCTTCAGTACCAGGAGATATTGGATGACAATGTGATGCAGTCCGTCACAAACCTGAGGCTTGGGAGACGTTGGACCTTTCAACAGGACAATGATCCAAGCATACCTCCAAGTCCACTAGAGCATGGTTGCAGATTAAAGGCTGGAACATTTTGGAGTGGCCCGCAGTCACCTGACTTAAATCCGATTGAGAAACTATGGTGGACTTAAAGAAAGCAGTTGCAGTGCGCAAGCCTAAGAATGTGACTGAACTGGAGGCTTTTGCCCATGACGAATGGGCGAAGATACCCGTAGATCGCTGCAAGACACTTGTGTCAAGCTATGCTTCACGTTTAAAAGCTGTTATAACTGTAAAAGGATGTTGTACTAAGTACTAAGATTGAATGTCACTTGGGGGTTGAATAAAACTGATAATGATGTGAGCACAGAAAAGACATTTGTGGTTATTTCATTATAAATGTTATGTTATATTTGTCTGACCTACACGTGCCTCTTTGATTTAATTGTAAGCAAGATGACTGAATGATCAAAATCAATGTCAAACTGGTCAAAACACTCAATTTCAGTAGGGGTTGAATAATTTTGAACACAACTGTACATACTTGACGCTAATGTCACGCTAATCTCAGTTATAAGTTCATTCGCCACTCTTATAGAGCTGCCTTAGCCAAAGAAACCTACTTTTCCTCTTTTATATATATTCACTTTCCTCAAACCCTAAAAATCTGTTCTCAACCTTTTATTCTCTCCTCTACCTGCCTGGTATCTCTTCCTGGATGGCCTCTCGCTACTTGAAGATCAATATGTTTAAGACAGATCCTTATAAATCTGCTCCGATTTCTGACTTTCCTATAACTGTTGACAGTATCACTATCCCGCCTTCAACCCAAGTCCACTGTCTCGAAGTGACTCTTGACTTCAGTCTTTTCTTCAGCCTCACATCCAATCGCTCTCCTCATCTTGCCACAATATCGCCAAAATTTGTCCTTTCTGACTGCTGACACCACCAAGCAACTTATCCACTCTCTTCGATTTTCCCGATTAGACTACTGCCATAACCTTCTGACTGGCTTTCCTCTCTCCTACCTCTCCCCCTTGCAGTCCATCCTAAATGCATCAACCAGGCTTATCCGCCTCACCCGTCGCTCAGTCTCAGCTGTCTCTCTCTGTGAGTCCCTTCACTGGCTCCAAATCCACAGCAGAATTAGATTCAAATTACTCACCCTGAACAACAAAGCCCCCACGAACTCTGATCCCCACTACCTGTCTTCACTACTCACCAAATACACCCCAAACCGCCCCCTAAGATCCAAAAATGACCTGCTTCTGGCAACTTCATCATTACCTCTTCACACACAAGGCTGCAGGACTTTTTCTTGTGCAGTGCCTACCCTATGAAATGCACTTCCTCACAATATCAAACTCTCTGCCAATCTGGCTTCTTTTAAACTTCTGTTTAGGGAAGCCTACCACCTAACTCAGTAACAAAACATCCAACTGACCCAATAATCAATCTCATCTCTCTATATTAACATCATTCTAATCACTGCACTCCTCACCTCCTGTTTCTCACCCCTTCACCCATCTAGATTTGTAAGTTTCCATGGGAATAGGGCCCTCAATTCCTCCTGTATCTGTTGTTGAAATATTGACTTGCCTTTTCGGTGTATCGTCTTTAATCATTGTACATTTTGTACAGCGCTGCGGAATGTGTTGGCGCTTACTAAATATATAAAATAATAATAGGGCATTCCCATTATAATTGTAGTACATGTAATATATTTAGGGTGATTTAATAAGGAATAATATGATTGGAAGTTAAGAACTTCTCAGTGAGAGGGCCGAAAGGGAGCTCCATTCCCTTTCAGAAAATAGTAGAGTAACCTCGTAAGCACACATTCCCACCCTGGGTGGTTGGCCTTGTACCTCAGACTATCAGGGTTATTCAAAGAGATTCGAAAAGTCACCGCACGTTCGGTGACTTTTCATTCTCTTCAATTCGGTTCCTTTTGCCGATCCTATTTCGGTGACCCTGCGGTGTATTCAGCAAGCACCACAGGGTCCCCGAATTGCAGGGAAAAGCTGCCGCAAACCCGACGAAAACGAACCGCAAAACCCAGCGAATGCACGCCGAAAACCCTCAAAAACATCTGGATTAACCTGCCGAAAACCACAGAAAAACCCGAGCAGGAGCCGATCGCAGCCTTCGAAACAGCAGAAGAGGCAGTGAATAAATTAGCAAAACAGTTTGTATGAATGTGTGAAAGTGAAACGCTGTTTGCAAAGAAACTACTGAGCAAAAATGTCTGAAATTTACATATGAGGTTCAGGGAATGATAATAAAGAGGGCTCTTACAGAAAAAAGAAGAAAACGTAAAAAAAAAAAAAAATCGGACTTTTAAAAAAAATTAAAAATTCAGGAAAATACTTAAAATATCCTAAAAAATCTATAGATAAAGAGACTCTTTACTGCAGAATTTTATAATGAACGGTTTATTAGATATTGAATTAAAACGGGAATTTTTTTTTTGTAATTCTTTATTTTAGAATAGTTGCATATTCAAACAGAAAGCCAGAAAACTGAAATGGCCACCTAAAGCCATAATACAACAATGGGGAACATAATGAAGAAGGGGCGGGGGGATAGTAACTCATCAGGAGGGCGGCGAAATCCGGTAGAGAGCACTGAGGAATCACAAATAAACAAAAAAAAAAGGGGGGGGAAATGA
Organism: Leptobrachium leishanense; assembly: GCA_009667805.1. Taxonomy (NCBI): domain Eukaryota; kingdom Metazoa; phylum Chordata; class Amphibia; order Anura; family Megophryidae; genus Leptobrachium; species Leptobrachium leishanense. The sequence continues at coordinate 282,209,810 of CM019066.1, forward strand.
AGATGGAGAGAGACTGCCTTTTAAGTGTGGCATTCCCGGCTCACCTCGACGACCGTGAGGACATCGAGGGCCATGGAAGAGGCCACGTGGCCGGGGGACCTGGGGCCAAGAGGACAGACAGAGCCTAGGTAGTTGCCCTCTCAGCTCGCCCAGGTTTACTGCCAATGTCCATCACCAAAAAAAAAAAAAAAAGAGGGGGAAGGGTCCCAGTGCTCCGGTAGATAAACATCAGTAAGCCCTAAAAGTCATCAGGTAGGAACATAGAGTCAATCAGATGGTTAAATAGAAAAAGGGAGGGGGGAACTTGCAAGAAATAAGCGAAGAGTATAATGAACATGAGGGGGGGAATACATTCAGCCAGGTTCCGTCATTAGGACCAGTGGACCTGGCGGCTCCAGTCCAATTCCTGCAGAAATCAGTACTGCTCGTGCCTCTGCTACGGAAGTCACTGCATGTGTCTTGCCATCGTGATTAATAATGAGTGATCCCGAAGATCCCCATCTGTAGCGTATCCCACGAGTGCGCAGCAGAGAAGTGACCTCCTTGAAACTTCGCCTGGCCACCAGCGCCAGAAAGAGCAAATCCCAGAAAAAAGTAAGGCAGCTGGAGGCATGGGTGACCCGGAACGAGGGACCAGCCGCAGATAGGACCCGAGAGTGAACATCTGTGTTCCTGACGACCAGTAGAACATCGCGGGTGCCTCCGCCGGGGCTGCTGCAGATTTCCTCAGTCGTATCGTCTACAAGACCAGCGGAGCGGAGGCATCCCCATCCAGCTGCAAGAGAGAGGTCACTAATTCCCCTACATACTTGAGGAGCTCATCCCCTCGTATCTCCTCGGGGACTCTCCGCAGCCTGAGGTTCCTGCTCCGGTGTCGAGTCTCCAGAGCCAGCACAGCAGAACTAAGGTGAGTAACTTGTGCCTGGAGATCTTTCACCGTGGCCGCAGTAGCTACCTGCGCTGCCGCTGTTTCCTGTGTCCGAGTCTGAATGTCGGCTAGCTGCGTCTGCAAGGGCTCCAAGACAGCTCTCACCTCCTTCAGGTCATGTCGCCAGAGTGCACGAAAGTCCTCCATCACTCGCTGCAGGTCTGCGGAGGTGAGTAACGGTGCCGCGGGCAAAGCATCAGGGACACTCACAGGTGGGGTCCGGTCAGCAGTGATCTTTTCGTATGATGACTGCGAGACCAAAGCAACCATAGGGCCTCCAGCCCCTCCTGTCCGTCCAGCTCCCAGAGAAGTCCGGATGTCTGGTAGGGCAGAGCCTCCAGCCGCTCCGGGATCCCTCAGTTTCTTGCCCATGAACGTCGAGTGTAAGGTTCGTAAATGCACAAACACAGGCCGCAAGATGGCCGCCGCGTGCTGTGGGCCGCAGATGGGGGAGACTGAAAGTGGGCCTCACGGAGCCGGGGTCCCCTCCACTCCAATATTTCAAAAGGATCCCTGGACAATCAGTGACAACTCAGAGGAGAGCGTGCCAAAAACGGGGTACAAAAACAGCCGCTGGATAGCAAAATCCAGCGTCTCAGTGCGGAGCTCAGCTAAAAGGCAGCCACTCTCCTCGAGGTCAGGACACGCCCCCCCAAAACGGGAATATTTTTAACATTGAAGCCTATGGGATTCTCCTAAATAAATTTGCCGAATTAAACCACCAAATAGCAGGGCATTTCGGGAACCTTTCACTGCTGGTTTGTGTTCTCTGAATAGCTGAAGCAGTGCTTTTCATGGGGTTTTCACTGCCCTCGAACAGGCACCGAACAGGCACCGTATGTTCAGGCAATTCGCCAGGATTTGGCGAATTGCCTGCTGAAACTCCTCTTCCACTTGAACAGCCACAGCAATGTCTTAACTGCCTCTGGTCTCCTTATTCTGTATCAACTTTGACTTTTCCTTTGGCTTCTCAATTCTGAGGAAAATCAGGGAAATGTCCCATAATGACTCATTGTGGACTTTCCTCTGTAAGAGGCCAATGCACAGTCTTTCTGGTTACACAACAAAGTTGACATCCCAAGATGGCTGCCAACTTTGGGCTCATCGGTTGTTGAGTTTTGCTAGCAGTGTCACATATCGTCTCACTTGAACCCAACACTCTTTGCATATGATACACAGTAAACACATTGTATCCTGTCTCCGTTCGCACAAGTTGAGATTTTTGCAATCATTATGATTTCCGAAGCTTGTTGGGTTGTCGCACAGAACGTGATTTTGTCAATGACATATATTCATGACCATGCAAGAACTTGTATGAACACCATCAATGAGCATTAAAGATCCATCCAAACATCTTGTAGCAACAATTAAGCATAATCCTTAAGGAAAAATAATGAATTCCTCACGTTGGATATGGGCATAAAACACGCTAACATTCTTAATCCTTGTCATCAGTCGTGAAGCCACTGGTCGTAGTTTTGCTTTTTACGGAAACGTTATGCAAAAAGAAGTAAACATTTTGATTTGTCAAACAACCTCATAGCATGAGATATTTTATTGATTTATGATTGGATAATGTTGGAATTTTTTCTATCTGTTCACTATATTATATAACTGATACAACGTACAATATGTACACTTGTCAACAATCATGTGCAGGTTAATGCAGTTGAACAAGTTTGCTGCGTGATCTTAGACATCCATGACTACATTTTTTAAAAATGTTATTAAACGGAGACGTGACTAGTGATGCTCACAGCTTGAAATAATAATAAACCAATACATTTTTTATTACTGATACCACAAACATGCAGTTCTGCTCGGTGTTATATCATGTTAGCACGTACACAATAAACAAATGTGGTCATAAGACTGGTAATGACGTGTTTTGTTTTTTGTTATTTTTTACAGAGGTTTACTAGGTGCATGAATTTGAGTTATACATGCATAACTGTCATTAAAATATGTACATTCCACAGTCACTGAGCTGCCATGATTATATGAAGAATATTAGAAATTGCGTCATGTAGTCATATTGGACAAGTTGCTGCCGACCAGTGTTTATGGTTGAGTAGAAAAACAATGCAAAATATCATTATCATAGTGTATAATAGCAAATGTTGTGATAATTTATGTGATGCCATTTCCTTTGATATAATTCCCTCTGATGTTACTAAAATTAGCACAGATCACAAAAAAAACATATTTGAGCAAGAGGCCTGTTTCATCATTTTCAGGATCTAGTGAAAAAATGTTTCACTGCACCTAAAAACACATTTACTCCAATTAACTATGGGGTTATTCAGAGAGCACTGAAACGTCAATGACATTTCGATGCCCTCTCGTTCCCTGCACTTCGGGAATCAAAGTTCCCCACCGTGTGGTGAATTCAGCATTCACCGCAGGGTCCCCGGAGTGCAGGGAAAACCCACCGCAGACCCGCCGAAAGCTTGCCGGAACCGCCACAAAAAAACACACTGGACACGTTGGAAAAAGTCGACGAGCCGCCGATCACAGCGCAGATCAGCTGCCGGAAAAAGCAGACAAGCTGACGAACGGGGTAAAAAAACAAACAATATGATTGAAACTATCAAAATTTAAACTTTATTTGCAAAAAAAATTAATGAATGAAAATGCCTGGAATTTACATATAAAATCCTATGAATGATAATAAAAAGGTCTGTTAAAGAAAAATGAAAAAAATGCTTTAAAACAAAAACAGAAAAAAAATTCCGAAACCCCCAAAAACGTCCGAAAGATCCTAAAAAAATCAATAAATAAAGAGACTTTTTGCTGCAGATTAAAATAGTAAATGGTTTATTAGATATTGAGTAAAAACGGGAATATTTTTAACATTGAAGCCTATGGGATTCGCCGGAATGAACCTGCCGAATGAAAACACCGAACAGCAGGGCACTTCGGCAACTTTTCACTGCTGTTTGGTGTTCTCTGAATAGATTAACCTTTGCTTATCTATGGGGTATTTCACTGCCTTCGAACAGGCATCTTACTTGCCGGCAGTTCGCCAAAATTTGACGAACTGCCTGCTCTCTGAATAGCCGAAAGGCCACGAAATATCACTGTATGGGGAAATTCCATGTTCGGTGGCATTTCGGGGCCAGATCGTCTCTCTCTGAATAACCCCTTATGTGTTTATACTGAATATAGTCTGAGGTTTTAGTTAGCAATGCAGTTCTTTAAGTTAATATGTTCATACAGATGCCAGGACTGTCATGCCCCATGATTCAGGGTTTATTTGTATATTTTAATGTTATGTGTTGAATCTGCCTTTTGCTGCTTACAGTTATTATTTAACCCCTTAGTGACAGGGCGGTTTTACACAAATCCGTCTTTTAGTGACCGCTGCTGTTTTTACGTTTCTGCGCTGTTAGTGTTTAGGTCAAATTTTCCTCTTACTCATTTATTCAACCCACACATATTATACACCCTTTTTCCCGCCATTAAATGGACTTTCCAGAAATACCATTATTTCCATCATATCGAATAATTTACTATAAAAAAATATGAAATATGAGGAAAAAATGGTAAAAACACACTTTTCGTAATTTAAAGAAATACCCAATTTTTACATGCGTTTGCTTTTTAACCCCTCCACTGCTGAGACAGTTCACCTATGTGCGCTGCGCTCATTCTGACCATTTTGTGCTAATTATTTTTAGATGACAGCCTAGGTCCTATTTAATTAAACCCCCCCCCAGACAAAAAAACTTTTAAAAAAAACCCATTTTTTTATTTTATTTAGTTTTTTTATTATTATTTTTTTATTTATTTTTTAAACCAAACCTGGTCATGTTTGGTATCATTGGAAAGGCAGTCAGGCCTTTCAGGCCTTTCAAATGATGTCAAATATGACCATCTAGATGCCATGGATCAGGAGATATGGGGATCCTTAGGATCCCCTTATCTCTACATGGCAGCTAGATGGTTAACTGGGCCACTGACATCCTCACACATATGGTGAGGTTGTCAGTGGGTGGGGGGGACCTGGAGGCTTGGCTGACATCCAAGATGTCAGCCCCCCTCCAGGTTCGAATCGTGTTTTGGCACCAATTGGTGCCGAAACGTGATACGGTGGCGAAACAGTTAATGCTATACACCACTGTAAAGGGAAGACTCTCCCCTTTTCAGTGGTGTAAAAAGCATCTCCCTACCTGCAATGGTTGGGGAGATAGAGGGCTCCGAAGGAGCCCCCCCTCCCCTCCATTGCTTTGCATGGGGACGCCTGCTGATGATGTCACCACGCAGCGTGGCGACGTCATCAGCCTCGCCTGCCCATGTAAATCACATGGGCAGGCTTCCTCCCTGCCAGATTGCCGAGGGATCCAGCGAGGGAGGTGAGTATCGGGCAGGAGGGGGATTAGGTGCTGCTGACGTACCCTGTACGTCCGCGGGTCGAAGGGAGACCCGAGGACAGGACGTACAGGGTACGTCAGCGGTCCTTAAGGGGTTAATAGCTATTTTGTTCCTGCTGGGTTTCCTTAGCCTTGCTCATCCAGCTAGCTCCACCCCTTTATGCTCAGTCTAGTTCTGAGGTACTTACTGGTCACCTAGCAGACATCTTTGCTCAATGCTGGACAGAACTAATGTCTTTTCACCTGCATCGCTGTACACTATTACAAAGATTATCAGTCTGATCATTAAAGTTTTCAACTGGATTCATCTTTCTACGTGTCAGTTTTGCTGAGTTGACACTGTCTGCTGAACTTTCATCGTGTGAGTACTGTTCAATACAGACTTAGTTAGTCTCAAGCGCCCACACCTCACAGCTTTGCTAGGGAGGCAGAATAAGGACAGAAGGTTTCACCGACACCTGTTTAGTGGAGACAGGGCTAACATTAAATTTTAAATTTCAGCAGAAAGCAGGAGATATTTTACAGTTTTGGCACTTCATTGTGTCTTTATAGAAACTTTCTCTATAAATGTAGTAGAAAAAGAACACTGGCCCAGTTAATCTAATCAGATTTTTGCCTTATAATCTATACTGTACAGTACACTGTATATATTGAATATTTCCCTCATACTAAATAGCAGATTGGAGTTCGAAATGAACAAATTAGTTCTATATTTCAGATAGATTTAGGAATTAAGAAAGGGAACAGAATGCTGTTTGTTTAATAAATTACTGTCAGTACTCACTGATGGGAAAAAGTAGTATCTGAAATGTATTTTTTTTTTTATATTATTAGTATCTTATACCTGTAAGTGAAGCAATCAGTAGGTCCTAAGTATGGCGATTGAGTATTCCGAAGAATATTTTGCTAAATTTGCCGTCCTCAGGTGTAATTCCTTGTTTATTTTGCTTCTTGTTTTTGCAGAAAGTTTGGTTTGGGTGGTTTCAATCAAATTAATTCCTTTTTTTAATAATATAAATTTTTATTGTTTTTGTCAAAATTAAAGTACATCAAGATTAACACAATGTGCAGCATTTGCTGTAAATAGTGATACAGAAGTAAAAATAAACAAGATACTTTCTTCTTTATCTATTCTTACATTATCTTGATGTTTAAAAATATGCAACCTATCATTTTACATGTATGAAGCAGTTTTTAAGAAAAAGAAAAACAGAAAACAAGAAAAAAAAAAAAAAAAAAGGGGGGGGAAACAAGGAAAAGAAATGTTCGTATACAGTAACAAGTGTTCCGGTTATGATCTATAATGGTTACAAGGTCCGGAAGGTGGAGTGCAATGAGTACAGGAAGGAAGAAAACACAGTTGGGTCATGGGGTAAAGGTTTAAATCCTAAGGCGTCCTATCTATGTGTAGTCGAGTCACCTGGTATTGGTGAGTTTCGTGGTCGTTTAATAAGATAGTCCGTCCACCAATACCAGGTTGCATGATATTTAGCATAGTTGTTATCTATAGAAAAATACATCTCCTCCATCTCTCGTATATTGTCTACTGCCGAAATCCACTCTGAAACCGTCGGAGTATGTGTGGATCGCCAGTGCCTGGGAATCAATAATTTTGCCATATTAAACAGATGGATAGCTAGTGACTTTCTATATGTGATAGGGGAGAGGGGGACTAGGTGAAACAAGGCTACTTGTGGGGAAGGTAACAGATCCAATCCCGTGATTTCGTTGATCTCTGCGAAAATGGACGTCCAATAGGTTTGAATACGAGAGCATTCCCACCAAATATGTAAATAGGTTCCCTGCGCTTTCATACATCGCCAACACTGTGCATCAGAATTTGGATACATTTTATGTAATCTCGAAGGAGTGAGGTACCACCTAGACAGGAATTTATAATGGGATTGTTGTACGTATAGACTACGTGATGAGTGAGCAGCTATTTGAAATATCATGTCCCATTTGTCTTCTGGAATCAGGTCACCCATTTCCCTGCTCCATCTCGTTGCGTATAAAGGAATGAGGGGGGCTGAGGCATCTAGGAGTGTACCGTACATGGTGGACAGCATGTGTGGCTGATGAGGGTCACTAGTGCAAAGTGTCTCAAAGGGAGATTCATCCTGCCTGAGAGAGGACGGGTGGCCCAGCGATGCTATAAAGTGTCGGAGCTGGTAATATCTGTAGTCTGATATCGGAGTTAAATTTTCATCTGGGAGCAACAATAGTTTTGGTATTGGTTCAGAATTCAGTAAACATTTACGAAGGGGTATGTACGGTCCCTCCACTAGTGTAGTCAGGAAATTGTTGGACATACCGGCTGGAAAAAGTGGGTTAAAAGTAAGAGGTAAAAACGGTGATGGATGTGTCGAAAGTTGCAATGATTTTCGTAGTGATCGCCATTTTAAAAGGGTTGGAGAAATAAGAGGGTGTGAAGAACGGAGTAATTTTGTTAGGGGCGCCGTCTGCCATGTCAACGAAGCTATCGGGGTTAGAATTGTTTTTTGTTCTATCGGGACCCACAACTTGTGTGGGGGGGACATGCACCAGTCACTTAACCTAAGAAATAGGGCCGCCGAATAATATAATTCCATATGCGGAAGGCCTAAACCCCCTCTATTCCTGTGTCTCGTCATGTCTCTATATGAAACTCTGGGGTGTATCCCATTCCAAACATAGTCGAGAAATGCTGATTTCAGCCGGGCAAAAAATTGTGGTGGGATTCCTACAGGGATTGATTGAAAGAGGTACAGGAATCTGGGGAGTATGTTCATCTTTAAAACGTTAATCCTCCCTAGCCAAGAAATATGAGGTAGACTCCATTTTTTAAGGTCTTGTTGTACTACTGTCAGGAGAGGTTCGTAGTTAAACTTATATAAGTGGTCCAAGTTTTTAGTCAGCGTCACTCCCAGGTATTTAATTGAATGTTGTACCCATCGAAATGGAAAACATCTCTCCAGCTCCTTCCGTGTCACTGGTGATATGCCTATCCCCATGACCTCGCATTTCGCCTGGTTAATCCGAAAGTTAGACAGTTGTCCATAGGCGTCTAGTTCGGTCATAAGATGCGTAAGGGAGCGGTTAGGATTTGTGAGAGACAGTAATATATCATCAGCAAAGGCAGCAACTTTATAGTGATGGAGGGGGAGTGCGTGTCCAGTAATATTAGGGTGATCTCTAATTTTTTGCAGTAGTGGTTCCAGAGTGAGAATGAAGAGGAGTGGAGACAAAGGGCAACCCTGTCGAGTCCCGTTTCGTATTTGGAAATCTCGGGAATATGTACCATTAACCCGTAAAGAGGCGCTCGGGACGTTATAAAGGGAGTGGATCCAGTGTAACCATTGTGGGCCAAATCCCAGTGCCGATAGGGTTTCAAATAAAAAGGTCCAGTCTACCCGATCAAACGCCTTTTCCGCGTCGATCGATAAGAAGATGGTGGGGTCAGAGGAGGTGTGCGCTAGATGCATTAAGTCGATCGCTCTGATTGTATTGTCACGGGCTTCTCTGGAGGGAACAAAACCTGTTTGGTCAGGGTGTCAGACTCGTGACGTAGGGGTTGAGACGATTCGCCATCATTTTGGCCATTAATTTTAGGTCTGCATTCAGAAGGGAGATGGGACGGTAGTTTTGTACCTTGGTGTGGTCTTTGTCTGGTTTAGGGATAAGTGCAATATGGGCTCTTAGTGTTGCGGAATCTAATTTGGTGTCTTGGTTTAACACATTAAGCATTTTTATGAAGTGAGGGCCCAGGCTAGTTTGAAAAGTTTTATAATATGCAACGATGAATCCGTCTGGGCCTGGGCTTTTCCCAGAAGCTGTAGATTGTATCGCTATTGAGAGTTCCTCTAGGGTAAATGGGGCGTCAAGGGATTGCGAAATGTCTGGTGTGAGAAAGGAGTGTAGAGATTCCTTTAAGTATGCCTGGACAGCCTCTTTGTCAGGGGGTGTGTTTCGTAAGTGATAGAGGGTCGAGAAATATTTATAAAAGGCTTCTGTGATGTCATTATTTAAGTGGAGATCAGTTCCCGAGTCGGATTGGACTTTGGGGATAAATGTGGTTTGTTGTTTGTGTTTTAATGCATTTGCCAGCAATTTTCCACATCTATTTCCTTGGGAGTAAAACAATTGTTTAGTGTGACGCAATGATTTAAATGCCTGGTCAGATAAGATGGTGTTTAATTCAGCTCGGTGGATCGTGAGTTCCTTAAACACCGAGATGGAGCGTGATGCTTTGTGTTCCGTCTCGAGTTCATGGATGCGAGTAAGTAAAGTGGTAATGTGTGCTCTATGTGTCTTCTTACGTTGTGCTCCGATTTGGATTAATTTACCTCGAACGACACATTTGTGAGCTTCCCATATTATAGGCAAGGACACGTCTGATGTGGAGTTCTCAGCAAAATAGAGTTCCACGTTCTCCTGTATATCTTGTCTAATCACTACGTCGCGTAAGAGTGATTCGTTCAATCGCCATGAGCATTGAAGAGGAGGGGTGTTAAGGACCTCAATGGCGCATGCTACAGGTGCGTGGTCAGACCACGTTATTGGGGCTATGGAGGCTGAACGCAATGCATGTAATTGGTGGTGAGTTATTAAAAATGTATCAAGCCTGGAGTAGGTTTTTGCCGCGTGGGAGTAAAACGTAAAGTCCTTCACAGATGGATTCAGCACCCTCCATCCATCTATCAACCGATGTTGGTGGAGGAGTTGCAGAAATTGACGACGGAGGGAGGGCTCTGGTTTAGGGGTCGGTGTTACACTCTCTAAGTGTGTGTCGAGGGGGACATTAAAGTCACCACCGCATACTAACAGGCCTTCCTTAAAATCAGAGAGTTGAGACAAAATTGATCGAAGTGCCCTGCATTGACCCGTGTTAGGTAAGTATATGTTAGCCAGCGTGATCTTGCGGGAGCCTATGAGACCTTTAATAAATAGAAATCTACCTTGAGGATCAGTTTGTTGATGATTGCATACAAATGGAACTTGACGGGCCACTAATATGGCTACTCCCCGAGTTTTAGACGTGACATAATTACTAAAGTAAGATTGTGGGTAATATCGGGACGTAAGAGACGGTGCTGCATCAGCACGGAAGTGCGTCTCCTGTAAAAACACTATTTCCCCATGTTGCCGGTGAAAATCTATAAGAGCCATGCGCCGTTTCTGAGGGGAATTAAGGCCCTTAACATTTAAAGTAAGGAAATTTATCGGGGCCATATTTTAGTATAAGTGTGCCGAGAGCACCACTGATAAACCTCAATGCGGTGGTGACGTTTCAGGGGTAATGCCCATGACCTGCATACAATATGGAAGTGTGAAAAACCATTAAGTAACATACTATTCATACAAAGCGTACTGTGCATACGAACAAACAAACAGAAAAATAAACCTGAGGATGAAAAAACTCGGAGACGGTGTAGAGCCTGCGAATGGGAACACCATCGTCCAGGCCCTGGGGTGTGCCTCTCCTCCCCTGGAGGAGGGGGACAAAAAAGCCACCGCATCTGGTGGGGTATGTGGTCAACCCCCGGTAGGTGTCAGGGGTGAGGCGCCGAGATCGGCCAGGGTAAATGTTTAGATCTGTTATTGCTTAAAAAGTAGGGAGATCCATTTGGTCGGGGGTCCATAAGGAAATAAAGTATAGCAATCTGTAGGATATAGACAGTCATGGACGTGTAATTTCTCATGGAAAGGGTGAAAGATAGATGTTGGCGTTGAGAGGGGTAGCAGCATGGAGCCACACGTGCCGTTTTCATCCCGGGTCTTGTTGGGAGTTTGACTGCTGCGAACGGGAAACACCACGGCCACGTTTAGAAGGTGTCTGCCATCTGGGGCGTTGCGGCTGGGTCTGATGTTGGACCAGGTCTAGGGTCTGCCCGCCGTACCAGTCCGGAATATCCAGGCTATCAATGCCAAGAGCCGTTAACAGTGGTGGAAGGTCGGTGGCACTGGTGATCCCATAATGCACCCCGTCCAGAGTTACTTGAAGGGAGAATGGGTACACCCATCTGTATTTAACTTGACGGTCCCGTAGAACTTCAGTGAGTGGCCTCAGTAGGCGGCGTGCCTGAAGCGTGTGCCAGGAAAGATCAGGGTACAGTTGTAAGACATTCCCCAAGGGGTCTTTGATATCTTGACGACGCGCGGCTTGTAAAATATCTTCTTTTTGGCGGTAATAGTGAAGCCGGCATATAACATCTCTTGGCGTCATGTTCGGTGTACCTTTTGGTTTCAAGGAGCGATGTGCTCTATCAAAGTGAATTGGGGTGTCAATCGGTCTGCGTAAGAGGGAATTAAATATAGGCCTCAGAATCTCGGTGAGCATTTCCTTCCCATCCTGCGACTCTGGGAGACCTCTTAACCTCAAGTTATTCCGGCGTCCCCGGTTGTCTTGATCATCTAGCGCACGGTGAAAACGCTGCAAATATAAAGTGTGAGAATTCAGACCTGTTTCCAAGCGAGTCAATCTGTCTTCCGTGGTTTCTCTGTCTCCTTCCAAGTCCTGGACCCGGGCTCCAACATGGCGGACATCCGCTACCACAGCGTCCAAACGAGCAGCGAAAGAGGATTCCAGCTTTGCCAGGAGGCTTTCAAGATCTTCTTTAGTGGGCAGGGAGCGGAGTAGGTCCCTAACCGATAGGTCTGCATCTTCCGACGGAGTGGGGCTGCCAGCCGTTGATGAGTCCCGCGATGGTGCAGGGGCCGGCGCCATCTTGGATTTATGTGAGGTTACACCGGAGGTTGGGGATTCCTCGAAAAATCTGGCGATGGTGGCCGTTTTGGCTGAGATAGGAGCAGCCTTGGTGCGGAGGGGTGTCTGGGAGCGTTTTCTATGGGTCATAGTGTACCCTTATGAGCAGGATCTCCCTTCTGTAGCCCTGTTAGCGCCGGAGCTCCTCTAACATGCGGCCATTTCACCTGGCGGTCAAGCCACGCCCCAATTAATTCCTTTTTAATTAGGTTCCTTTTAAGCAAAGATAAAAAAAATAAGAAGTAATAATTTGCATGTTTATTGCTATATTTCAATCTCTTAAATTTTCACTGTTACAACTGTTTTAAAGAGCAAAATGAGAAGAATATTTTTACAATTTTAATTATTACAATCATTTTTTTCTGTAATGCAGATGGTGGGTGTTAATGATCTCTCTTAGTTCTTTGCTCTGTATCCGTAAAAATATTATTTGCCTCAAATAAGCCATCAAGCTCCTCTCTACGAGTCCATATGGAAGAGGATGCTGTATGACTTAACGTTCTTCTAATTCATACAAACATCTGCCTGGGAACTTGGTAGAAAGCCGGCTTGAAGGCATGGAGCTGAGTAAGTTAAAGTCTGTTCAGCCAAGTAATACGTTTTAAGCCTAATTTTTTCAATCAAGTGCAGTAATAATGTAACAAAGTAGACTTGGAATGGAGACTAACATCGTAAATCCAAAGTCTTGGCACTGAACACCACTTGTTGCCGGATCATTATATCCTGCAAACTTCACAAAACATTTCCTAAAAATGTATTGCATTAAGGCACGATGCACATTTTATGTGTGTTGGTCTCACCAGGGTTTGTGAAGCTACCAGCTGTTGTAACCTAAAACACATTAGGCACAACTCCAAAGAGGAAACTGCTCATTGTTACCATAGATCCAAACTGTTTAAATTAAAAGCTGTGACTAATTGATTAAACATTTGGAAAACAAAAAAACCCCATATAGAGTGGGACCTCTTCCTCTGCTGTTGATGGTGATAAGAAGACCGTTTAACTTTAATGATTTGCACAGCTCAGTTTGAATTGTAGTATTCAGTGCATATCAGGGCATGCAGTGATTCTCTAATCTTCAACTACTCATAAAAAAAACCTGATAATAATTGATATTGGTTAAAAAAATATATACATATAGCCCCCTCTCCTGCCTACTTTTCTTGCAGGAAAGAGGCTATATTGCTAGGGGTCCAATGGGAGAACCTGCATGTCTCAGTCAGTACTGATGGAGGGGCAGCTGCCAGCCTCCTGCAGGCAGCCTTGATGCATCCCTAGTGGTCCTGTGGTGGAATAATGTGGTTTGTACCTCCATCAAGCATAGACCACGAGCTGACAGTTGAGGCTCTGCGCCACATGACTGCACGTCCATGTAATATAACATCTCTTTTTCTTTTATTAAAAAACCTTCCAAAAACAAGGAAAACAGCTTCAAAAGCGATTTTTTTTCCCATATGTCAGAAAGTAAGGTTTAACATGTTACAACGTCATTCTAGGCGTTTCGTCCAAATCCCAGTAATCTATTAAAAGCCACATTCCGCAGCGCTGTACAATGGGTATAGACAAGACAATTCTACAATACACCAAGGAGTCAAGTCAGTATTCCACCAACAGATACAGGAGTAGATGCGAGCCCTATTCCCATTGGTACTTACAATCTAGATGGGTGAGGGGGTGAGAAACAGGAGGGAGGACTGCAGTGATGGGATGTTGATTCAGAGAGAGATTCGAACAGTTATTGGGTAGGCTGGATGTTTTGTTCCAGGGTTAGGTGGTAACCTACCCTAAACAGAAGTCTTTAGGGAGCATTTAAATGGAGCTAAATTGGGGACAGACTGATTTTGCAAGGAAGTGCATTCCAGGGGGTCAGCTCTGCACGAGAAAAGTCCTGCAGTCTGGCATGTGAAGAGGTAATAATGGAGGATGCCAGGAGCAGGTCATTGTTGGATCTTAAGGGGCGGGCCCAGGGCCGGATTTCCCATTAGACACTGTAGGCACATGCCTACAGACGCCTTTGTTAGAGGGGCGCATGCTGTCTGATTTCTTTCTCTTTTTTTCCCTGTTTTTTTTTTCCCGTCTGTTTTTTTTGTATATATGTACCGTGATCTGACCTGCGACTGTGCGCCCTCCTTGCGGGGGGGGGGGGGGCATATACTGTGCATTTGCAGGGCTTAAATTCTTAGGTATTTTGATTGTTGTGCAGGGCTAGCGGCGCCTGCAGTCCCTCCCACATTCTTAACACAAGGCTAGGGAATGGCACACTGCTTTAGCACTGCCCCCTCCAGAGTCTGAGAGTCTCCGCCCGCCACCCACGTGACGATCATATGCAGGAGACCAAGGGCTCGGCCGATGTGGAAGGGGTCAGCAGAGGCACTGCCAGCCTGTCGTCACTGGACAGACCGGGAAGGGTTTTCAGCAGCACTTCCTGTCTGCTGACTGAGACCCGCCTGATCTGACTGCTGTCTGGGCTGGCCTGAGAGATCACCTGGATACTCACTGCTGCGGCTGCCTGCTGGTCGGCGTCACTGACTGTCTACAGTGGAAGTTGAGATTTACTACGTTGTGTAACTTGCAGGGGGGTGAGGGGGTCTGCATATTTGAGGATGGGGGTGAGGGGGGTCTGCATATTTGAGGATGGGGGTGAGGGTGCCTGCATATTTGAGGATGGGGTGAGGGTCCTGCATATTTGAGGATGGGGGTGAGGGGGGTCTACATATTTAAGGATGGGGGTGAGGGGCCTGCATATTTGTGGATGGGGGTGAGGGGCCTGCATATTTGAGGATGGAGGGGTGAGGGGGGTCTGCATATTTGAGGATGGGGAGGGGGCCTGCATATTTGAGAATGGGGGGATGAGGGGCCTGCATATTTGAGAATGGGATGGGGTGAGGAGCTTGCTGGGGGAGGGAAAGACTTGAGGAGTGAGGGTCGTTAGGGGGGTGTAAAATGGGATGGGTTGGGGGGTATGTGAGGGACCCTCGGGGGTGTAAAATAAATATGAGGGGGTGTAAATACATGACGCACAATACAGTGTAGTGCCCGGCTGCGAGGTGAACTCATGGCTCGCGTGCCAGCACAGAGAGCCATGTGTGCCATAGGTTCGCCATCGCTGAGTTAGTTAGGCTGACGTTCAGAGAGAAAAAAAAGAAGCTGTATAGTTTTAGTTAGTTATAACTGACAGTAAGAGAGAGGGAAAAAAGCTGTATGCGGGAGAGTTTCCACGTTCCTTGTAGCTTTTGAAACCCTCCAACATGACGTGATGCTTAGCAGACAAAGCGTACATACTGCTCATATTGCAAGACCTCGCTCGTTTATCAAGTTAAAATATATAAAAAATTATGGCTCGCAATCCAAGGTTTTACTGCCCTGGTTATTAATATGATTTATGGTGTTTTTAATTGTATTATAGAGATATGTATTCTGCTTATTAGGTGTTTGCTGAAATTGGTATTAAAAATATTCTCTAATAATAAGGGATACAAAGAACAAACAGAAGGTGGCCCTGCATTGTACATTGTATCAGGCCCAACAAACAGTAGAGCTGCCCCTGCTCTTTTTCTGAAACAGAAACTGATAGAAAGGAATAATTTTGATCCATTTGGAAATGAAGCTTAACAACTGCTTTACTGAAAAGCTATAAATTATCAGATAATCTTAGCGAGGCCTTTACGTTCCATATTAGAATGCTCTACTCTGTATGTGGATTGGCTGAAATCTGCTGCCTGGGGGGGGCGTGGCCTGGCAGCTGATGGAGAAGGCTGTGTGAAGCACGAGCTCCTCCGCAGATTCCCCCACCAGAACGTTTTAGGCATCCAGCGGACCCCGAAATGGGCAAATTAAGTAAGGCAACAGGTGTCCAGAGGCAAGGGGGAAAAATCGCGGCGCTCCAGCGAATATTTATTATTATTTTTCTCTTTTCTTTTCTTTGCAGGGGGGGAGTGGAATCTGGATTAGGATTTTATCCGAACTGTCTTGAACACGGACTTTTTCTCTCCCTCCCCCCCGAAGATGGGGCCCAAGATGCACAACCCAAATGGCATGACCAGATATATTCGTAGTGGCTGCTATGGGTGTTGAATGCGGTCATCCACTCGTCTCCCTCCTTTATGCATACCAGGTTGTATGTACCCCTAAGATCCAATTTAGAAAACACCGTGGAACCTCTAAGACGGTCAAAGAGGTCAGAGATTAGAGGAATAGGGTAGGCATTCTTGATGGTGATACGATTCAACCCTCTATAATCTATGCACGGACGGAGGTCACCCTCTTTTTTGGCTACAAAGAAGAACCCTGCCCCAGCTGGGGAAGAAGATCTTTGTATGAAACCCTTCTCCAGTGATTCCTGGATATATTCCTCCATGATACTATGTTCCTTTGGGGACAGTGGATAAATTCTCCCTTTAGGGGGAATGGTACCTGGGTATAACTTGATAGCACAGTCATACGGACGGTGCGGGGGTAGCTTATCGGCCTCTTTTTTGTCAAACACTTGTTTAACAGACAGATATTGCTCCGGAACAGTAGAAGACAAAGGTTTTGCAGTAGGAGTATTGAGTAACCTGATAGGTAACATAGAGGGAAAACAAGAGGAGGAACAGGTGGAACCCCATGCGACGACCTTTCCCTTTACCAGACAAATGATTTATCATAAATCCCACACGGGCACGATCTGAAACATACATTCTAGGGTTTAGTTCAAAATGAATGCTGACCTGAGTCAAAAAGCCACGACACCCAGTCTGTTCCCCACCAAAACGAATAGGAGAAGTCATGGATACATGGGAGGCAGGTAAAGCAACCTCAGGTGTGTGGGATTGCAGGACCGGGGCAGAGGTCGCCACCTGTGGTTCAGGCTGCAAATAGGCAGTACGGACAAGAATGGTTTGTATAGCCTGAGCAAAGGCATCCATGCGGTGGTCTAATTCATCGACACGAGAGGCACATGTAGCGAGCTGCTGACCTACGTCTGCAGGGTCCATGGCCCTAGCGTAATGTCAGGATCGGGTAACCCCGCTTGCAGACTGTAAGCCAACAGACCCTGACCAACCGGTCCTTAGAAATGGCCGGGTTATGGTCAGTAATACTGAGAATGATGAACACAAATAAAGTGGTGGAGTGCAAAGAAAAACAACCTGCGGAATAAAGTAACCCACAATGCTCTAGCTAGCCGGTCCTTAATAATGGCCGGGTTAAGCAGGGCAAACCAACAAAACACACATAGGCAGGGGTTAAGGAAATAGAGGTCCGTTATACTATGCCAGAAATCAGGGCGCCAGAATACAGGGAAGTCGAGACAAGCCGGGATCATATAAACCAGGAAATCAGTCAGAATAGGAATCAAGAAATAACAACAAGGCACTAGGAGTAACAGGAACCACGCTAGGGCAACTTGCTAGGAGAAAGGAAGCCCTTTAAATAGAGCCACAGCACTACCTATTGGTGCTCAGAAGAGACGCCCTGCTCTGCTATAGGATAGCTTGTCATGTGCTGCGATTGGTTGTCCTTCCTGCATGTTGCATCTGATTCGCGGGCAGCACCATTGTCTGTCCTGTAGTACACAGTACCCTGGAATAAGGCTTTCTGGATATCAGCTGCTGTGACGGCCGCAACATTTCCCCGGACATGGGGCGAAGGTGCAACATTTCCCCGGACATGGGGCGAAGGTGCAACATTTCCCTGGACATGGGGCGAAGGTGCAACATTTCCCCGGACATGGGGTGAAGGTGCAACATTTCCCCAGACATGGGGCGAAGGTGCAACATTTCCCTGAACATGGGGCGAAGGTGCAACATTTCCCTGGACATGGGCCACCGTGACAGGGTGTAATGCAGTGTCTGATGCAGTGTCATCGCTCTGTACCCTCTGAATTGGAATCAACATAGCTAGATAGCACATCCCCGCAGTTGTAGGTGGTACTCACGTGTAACACACACTCCCACAACACCTGGTAGCCTCCCGCCAATATGAATGGGGATAACTGTAGTGTTCCCTTGCGAACCTCAATCATCATTCTTATCAAACATGTCACAAGATCTCTTGCGTTCTGTTTGTCTGTTGTCACATTAGCTATTGTCAGTTGCTGTTCCGGCCTAACCACAAACATTCCTGTCCCTGCTCCTGACAGAATTGTGTGTGCTATAAAATTGAACCTACTAGACTGGCAAGGATTTTCACTCATACTCAGATTATTTGTCCCTATCTGGAAACACCATTCTGGCGTGTACACAGGACCTGTTATTGGATAATTTGGCATTGTCTCATCCGGCTTTATCTGGGGGTCAGAGATAGTATGAATCGCAATATTTCCAATTGCAAATGTACTTAAATTCATAGGAATTGCAGCAAACAGGATATAAATTGTCTTTGGGTGCAATCTGCTGCACACCCAACACGCTTTTTGTCCAGATTTCTTTGCATAAGTGTATTTAAATTTCACCAGCAGGTGACCTCTTGGCGTGGTCATAGACCCCAGGTCACGCTTTTGTCTCCACATGGTGCGATTTTCCATAATTGGGTGAGTATCATTCCAGATATGGGAGATATCCACTCTCCCAGTCGTCTCTGGGTAATCTGGACAGGTCCCACGTGATATGCCATAAATAAGGTTGGCGAGGTAAAGTATCAGCACCAGGAATGCTCCCAGTGTCAGAATCGCTTGGAGAATTCTCTTCACAGTCACATAAACCCTATCTGTCCCCCTTGGTATCTCAAGAGTGAAGGTCATTTCAGGTTGGGCTGGGGAAAAAGGAGGTCCCCGAAAAATAACCCTTGGAGTTTTCCTCTAGGTATCCCCATTCTCCCTCACTGGCGGGTGGTTATTATGGCCCTCAAAACACCCACTTGTTCAGTCTTTAGATGCTTGGAACTGCAGTCTTGGTCAGTTTCAGCCTTAGTGGATTGGTCTCGCTGGGGGTGACGCTCCACTCGGGTTCAGGGTTGGCTGCAGCTGCTTTCAGTCTTAAGTGATGTATCCACGGAACCACCTCGGCCACCTTCACTGCTGTGGGAGTGGATAACAGGACAAGGGAAGGACCCCTCCATGGCCTAGTGGGTCATTTTTCCACTCCTTCACCTAAACCGAGTCACCTGGACAATACTTATGCAATGGGGGATACAAGAAATGAGGTAGATTATCTCCCACCCAGGTGTTCAACTTTTGCATTGATTGACCCAACAATAACACTTGTTCATTCAGTTTAGTTTCACCCAATGCCCGAAGGTCCCCCCTTAAACCATAAATCAGAGGGGTAGGTCATCCGAACATGAGTTCGTACGGACTTAGCTTCAATTGGGGGGTTGGCCTGCATCTAATATGCAATAAAACTATCGGCAGCACCTCCAACCAGCCCAGTGTCGTTTCTTGGCACAATTTTGACATCAAAGTCTTTAATGTTCTGTTCATGCGTTCAACTTTTCCTGAACTTTGGGGCCTGTAGGCTGTGTGTAGCTTCCAGGTTATGCCCAGCAGGCGAGCAAGCTGTTGCGAACAGTTCTGTACAAAGGCTGGGCCATTATCTGACCCTATTTCGAGTGGAAGTCCATAACGCGGTATAATTTCTCTCATCACGCTTCTCACTACTTCTGTTGTCTTTTCCGTCCTGGTTGGGAAGGCCTCAACCCACCCTGTCAGAGTGCACACCATCACAAGGAGATACTTGTATCCTTTGCAGGGTGGTAGCACCGTGAAATCTATCTGCAATGATGCCATTCGGGACAGTCCGATGGGCTGCTTTCCTGGAGGCTGTGATGGACCTGTTCTTTAGATTATTCTTGGCACATGTTACACATTGCTGGGCCACTGCCTTGCAGATCACTGACAATCCCGGAACATAGAATTGTGCCTCCAATTGCTGTTCCATCATTTCTCTTCCTCCGTGAATGCTGGTGTGTAGCGCTCTCACGATTTCATGTGCCAATGTTGCAGGCAGGACCACTTGGTTACTTGCCAACTGGAACCATCCGTCTTCTCCATATTTTCCTGGTTCTTCTTCTTTCTTCTCTTTCTCTGAGTACACAGGTGTCCACTCGCTCAAAGGCGCTGGTATCAACGGAGCTATCATTGATGGTGGGGCCTTGTATCTTTCGAGTTCCTCCTGTCTTCCCCACATGAATTCTTCTTTTGGGTGGTAATGTAGCCAGGCAAAGTACAGTAGGTCTTGTCTCTTTTGTTCATCTTTCACCGCTGGCACGAAGAAGTTCATTGCACTTTTCCTCATTCTTGGCAGATTATGTTCAATAAGGATTTCCTTGAGGAGAAACTTCACCAGTGGTGCCTGATATTCCTCAACTCCTAATTCTCCCAGGCTCAGCAGGACACAAGTGATTCTCAGATTATTGTGAGTGTCGGTTGTGAGATTGTTGAACCGCTCGGCGAAATTTTCTGCTCGTTCAACTTCAGTTCTTCTCCTGTCTTCCCCCTCCTCCCCCACTAATTTTACGCCGAAGAACTTCAGCATCATCTTGTATGCTCGTCGGAGTCTTTGCTGAATTTCTGAGGTTTTACACATCAATTTCTTTTCTTGGGGGTTCAGAGGTTTGGAGTAGAAATTTCGGCCTTGTTCCAGAGTCGGGAAGAGCCACTGAATATAATCATGGTTATCTTCAAGCAATTCAAAGTCATAAATCCATCTTTGTAGAATAATTTTGATGAATTCACCATTAGGTTCAAACTTTTTCCAATTCATATAGAATTCGTAGTTTGGCATTAAAACTTGGGCATCTTGCTTGCAGAGGAGAATCCTAGAGACTTTATAGTGTTGTACTGGTGGTTTTGCCGCATATTTCGCAGCTTGGTCTGCTCGCCTATTTCCCTTGGGTATTTCGGTATCACCTTTTTGGTGACCCCGGCAGTGCATGATACTGACAGCACTTGGTCTCCACACAGCATCCAGAAGAGCAGAGATCTCAGCAGCATATTTGATTTGTTTTTGCCGAAGCGGAGAGCAGGCCTCGCTCCTTGTAGAGTGCATCGTGTGCATGGACAGTCATGAAGGCATACTTGGAGTCAGTGTAGATATTCACTCTCTTGCCCTCGGAGATCTGCAGAGCTCTTGTCAGCGCTAGTATTTCTGCCAGTTGTGCTGACGTGTGGCCTGGTAAGGGGTTAGCGTCTAGTACTCCATCTTTTGTGACAATTGCATAGCTTGAGACTTTCTTTCCTTCATCCATATAGCTGCTACCATCAGTAAAGAGTTGCAGGTCGTATTTGTCTAGGGGTATGTCTTTCAAATCTGGTCTGCTACTGAAAACTTCTTCCATGACTTGGAGGCATTCATGATCTGGATCTTCCTCACAGTCAGGTAGTAACATAGCAGGATTCAAGGTAGCGATGAGGTCCAGATGAACCCGTGGATTCTCACACATCATAGCTTGATACTTTGTCATCCGGCTATTGCTGAACCAGTAACTTCCTTTAACATCAAGCAAGGCCTTGACTGCATGTGGCACCTTGACATGTAGAACCTGCCCCTGGGTCAACTTGTCAGCTTCAGAGATCAGCATTGCTGTAGCTGCCACGGTTTTCAGGCAAGGGGGTAGGCCACAGGCCATAGGGTCAAGTTGCTTGGAGAGATAGGCCACATGCCTTGGCCATGAACCAAAGTTCTGGAGCAGCACTCCTGTTGCTCTCTGGTTGTGTTCATGCACATACAGCTGGAATGGTTTGCTATGATCTGGCAGACCCAATGCCGGTGCTTCCATCAGGAGGGTCTTTAATTTCAGAAAGGCAGCCGCCTGCTCTTCTTCCCAAAGGAATGGATCATGCTCTCCCCCCTTGGTAGCTTGATGGAGGGGTTTGGCAATCTCAGCAAAGTTGGGGATCCATAGTCGGCAGAAGCCTGCAGCTCCTAGGAATTCACGGACTTGCCTTCGCGTCTTTGGCTGGGGTATACGGCAGGCTGCTTCCTTTTGTTCAGCTCCCAGTGCACGCTTTATACCTGTTAATTGAAAACATAGATATTTTACACTTTGTTTACATATTTGTGCTTTCTTTCTGGAGACTTTATATCCTGCTTGACACAGCAGATGTAACAGTGCTTTTGTGGCAGAGAGACAGTCTTTTTCTGTGGGGGAAGCAAGTAATAAATCATCAACATATTGCAATAGGACAACTTTGTCTGACTGAGCATTGAAGGACAGGATGTCCTGGCTGAGCGCGCACCCAAAAATTGTGGGCGAGTTCTTGAAACCTTGCGGTAGGCGTGTCCATGTCATCTGATTATGAACTCCGGTCTTGGATTCTTCCCACTGAAATGCAAAAAAGGGCTTGCTCGCGGGAGCAAGGCGGATGCAAAAGAAAGCGTCTTTTAAATCAAGCACTGTGTAATATTTTGTATCTCCAGGGATTAATGCCAATAAATTGTATGGATTGGGGACAACGGGGTGTCACCGTAGCTTCGTTAACTTAATCTTGGACTGGACGGTATTCCTGAGTCCCTTCCTTTTGTACAGGCAATAACGGTGTATTCCAGGGTGACACACAAAATTTCAATATCCCGTGATCTTTTAGTCTCTGTAAATGTGTCAGAATATTTTGTTTTGCTTTCTGTGGGATGTGGTACTGTCTTAGAGCCACAGGCGTTGCACCAGGTTTCAGATCTACATAAACTGGGGGAATATTCACAGCTAACCCAGGCGGGTTATCTTCCGCCCATACTCCAGGAACGCCCAGTAGTAGTGTGTATGGGTCTGGTGCGACCGGCGTAGTTGGTGCCATCCGCCATTCTTCTTCTCTGGGCATAACTACTGCAATTTTTACAGGTTGGGTATCCTGGCTGGCTGGGCTGTGCTGTCGAGTAGAGCTGCCACTCTCAGGCAGGTCTAGTCTAGCCTGACCCCCGGGGAGGAACGTAATTTGGGCTTGCAATTTGCAAAGAATATCCTGCTCCAGGAGTTGGATAGGACATTCGGGCATATACAGAAATTGGTGTTCTACATTGTGCCCACCCAGACTGCATTTGTGTGATGCGAGAAAAGGATATTTAGCAGATGCCCCATTGCTCCCATTATATCAGCCTCATTACCCATTGGTGGTGCAATTGGCTGTGTTACAACAGAATATTCAGCACCAGTGTCAACCATAAAAATTTCATCTTTGTCTCCCACTCTTACTGTGACCGTGGGCTCATGATTACCGAGTGGGATGGGCCCAGGTCTGTGTCAATATGTACCTTTCCCTTCAAATGACGTTCCCGCCAAACCCACGAACCCTGAAGCGTCAGCATCATTTCGCTCATATCTGCCGTTTGTCACCTGGCCATTCCGCGCCCCTGCATCTCCGTGACCATTCTGTCCCCCCATCTTCTCTAAACGTAGGGGGCAGCCCTTCGTCCAGTGACCTTAACCTTTACAATATAGGCACTGATTGTACCCCACTGATACCCTGGGGGCACCCCTACCTCTGCCTCCCCGACCTCTACCTCTATCTCCATCATGGCCACCTCTCCCATTTCCCATGTAGGCAACTACTGCAGGCTGCCCCTTCTGTTTCCGTATCTCCTCCTGCTTATCTTCTAAATCTCTATTATGATATACCTTGTTAGCGATCTCTACTAACTCACTGATTCCCTTGCCTAAAAATCCGTCCATCCTCTGTATTTTATTGCGTATATCCCTCTGCGCTTGGCTCACAAAGGAGGAGTTAATTAGCCGTTGATTCTCCGTTGCCTCTGGATCTATCGGGCTATACATTCTGAATGCATCTAGCAATCTTTCTAGAAACGCATTTGACACCCATTAATACTGCCGCTCGGTACGTCTGCAAATGAGCTATGCCCACCTCAGTATTGTATGGCCATTTGGGATCAGTTTTGGGATAATGCTCCTCAGCCCATGCCTCTGGATTGGGTTTACTGTCATCAACTGCCTGGACTAGAAGGAGTTTTCGGGCAGTGTTATTTATGCGGGTCCTTTCCTCTGTAGTGAACATAGTCAGCAGCAACTGCTGGCAATCAGCCCAAGTGGGGTTATGTGTAAGCATAACAGATTCTACCATGCTGGCTACTGCTGCAGGGTTTGCAGAGTATAGTGGTGTATGTGTCTTCCAATTAAATAAATCAGTAGTTGTAAATGGGACATATGTGAATATTGTTGGCCCAGGTTCCCCATTCTCTCTAAGGGGACCCGGCACCTCCCGCAAGGGGAGTTGCAATTTACTGGGGTTGTGCTGATATATTTCCCGGGGCTTATATATATTGTTATCAGCACGGGTGGTTGCCCTGGATTTTTTATCCCCCCTCCCTCATTCAGGGGAGTTACTAAATGGTACACCGCTCCGTCAGGCATCTCGATTTTATCTGCAGGGTGTACCTCATCTTCCTCATTTGCAGCCCCCACCATCCCCCCACCTCCAGCCGGGGCCAAGGGCGCAGGTGAAGAGCTAGCAGCAGCGTGCCCCCCTCGCCCCGCCTGTGCAACCGCAGCACCCAAAGCCTGCCGGAGTCGCTCCATAGCAGGACAGGTAGGGCGGCGGAAGGGAATCAGATTCGTCAGCGTGTCCCATCAGCACCGGTTTACATCCTTCCTTATCTGCTGGGGACGTCTCCTTTCTATTTTTCCCCGCTACCATAACAAAAAGGCTTTTATCTCTCACACAGTACCTCCATATGTCTATATACGGGTACTGATCTGGATGACCATATCTTCCGGTGATATGGGAGTGCATTTTCTGTATTATTACCAGATCCATGGATCCCTGTTCTGGCCATTCAGGGACTAACATTGGCCAGACTATGGTGCACAGGAGTTTCAACTTCTCCTTACTCAATTCTACAACATAGTGGTGTGTCTCGTATAACGCTTTAAAATTGTGCACCATATAATCTAGGGGTGTTTCACCATCCTTAGCCCTCTTGGGTTTTGATGACCCGTTACCCATATTTACTCTTTTTAACAGTAACTTCTTCACAATGTAAATATCACTTTTAGCAACAGCAATTAAAATCGACGGTCTGGTATTTCAAGCAACAGTACAATCGTAACGTATTCGCTTCCTCCTTAGGTAGCCAACTGCAGTCTTCAAAAAATAAAAACGGGGATTATCTGCAATAAAAACAAACAAACATAGGGTAAAACCCCTTTACACCTGAGTGCTATATCCACGCTAACTTTGCACTCACAAACAGCAATTCAATCAGGCATGTAAGTGACCAATAAAAATCCAGTTTCTCCTTTAGATTATTTTCATTTTCTCATGTACCAATTCATCATAATGGGAGAGAAAAAAAATGCAATAGTGAAAGACCACAGCAACAATTTAAAACAATCCTCATTTATTGCACGTACATCATTAAAAATTTAAAATCGCATATAAAAAGTCACCTGGTTCCAGAGGTACACATCAGGTCCAAAACCCAAGTTCCACGGTTCCAGGGTCCACCACTCGACGCGTCTTGTCCTTATGACTTCCTCAAGAGTCTTTCTATTGCCAAGGGCACTATGCCCCACTAGGCACCTTATACCCGTGCAGTCGCCTTTTAGCTCCTGACTTCTAACTCTATTCTGCTTTTAGCTATGTGCATCCTGTTCCTTATCAACACGTCTGCTATTCCAATTTGCCAAGGGCACTATGCCCTACCAAGCACCACTTCTCTGCAGCTAGTTACTGGCCCAAAAAGCTCCAAGATTTTCTTACTGGCCCCTTAATCAACTCAAGAGACACAACAGCACTGACACGGGCTCTCAGCCCAGTCACAGAAATCCCTCCTCCTTTCTCCTGCCCACATGCAGCAGCTCTCAATTCCAAATATCAACACTGTACCACGTGGCCACACTCTTCTACTCAATACCTTAATTTACATATACATCTATCTCTAAGATAGGTCAGTATCCGATCCCCCGGGTCCAGACACGTGCTAGCCAGTAGTCATGAGGTGTGGCTCACTGGCTCCCGTGCTTTCGGCAGCAGGTCCGGTATACCGACGGGGACCGTGTACGGGGGTCCCCTTACCCAACTATGGCCGGGCGTCTGAGTCTAACTCTTTGGTTTCCAAAACCAAAGTGGTACCTTACCTATCGCCGCGCTGCTCGCTGTTTCCTCGGACTCTGTGGTGTCTCAGCTTCCCAGGTCGGGGGTCTGTTTGGGACGAGTCGAGGTCCACTGAACAGTAAATCCTGCTTGGCACCTGCAGATGTCAGCTCACCTTCAACAGACAACAGTCAACAGACAACAGTCAACAGACAACAGTCAACCCCTATGGTGTCCAGCAGCCGTTGCCCAACCGGAAGCAGTTGGATCCTGGACAAGCCCCCAAAAATGTTACTGGAATCCACCTGGCTCTTTCGGGAGAAGACCGGGCTGGCGCGGACAAAGACTGACTGGACACGAGTCTCTTCAGGAAAGGCAAACATTATTGTGACGTCACCACTCAGCAAGGATTGAATCGCAAAGACTGAGTCCCTCTTACATACAAACATAGTGATTTATACCTTGAATAGATAATCAGGTACATCCCAATTAGCCCACCCCATGGTGACACTATCCCACCCCACGTGGGTCTGTACCTCCCCTCACTGAATACAAAGACATTCCACAACTTGGACGTGCTCTATTAACCCATTTAAGGTTTTCCTCTCGTTGCATGCCTGAGCAGGACGCTGTAACGTTGGGGGCTTCCAGCCTCTCCAGTGTGCTTTAAGGCAGTATGTCTGATGCTGCTCACTGACCAACACCCGGTTTAAATAGAGACAGGCAGGGAGGTGGCTGCATGAGGCGTGGCTTGAGAGGGGGGGTGCGGTCTGGTGAAGGTCTTTAAAAACCCACAGTTCCTTCTCAGCAGTGCCAGATCGTGGTTATCCATACCTGAGCTCCCTGTACCTGTATTCTCTCGTGATTTAACCTGTTATTGACCTCTGCTTGTTTTCTGACCATTCTGCCTTCCGTTGCCCTAGACTATTTTCCTTGTACTACGCTACTGCACTGATATCGACCCG
The DNA here is from genome assembly GCA_009667805.1 of Leptobrachium leishanense. Lineage (NCBI taxonomy): Eukaryota > Metazoa > Chordata > Amphibia > Anura > Megophryidae > Leptobrachium > Leptobrachium leishanense. Next base: position 282,236,781 of record CM019066.1, read on the forward strand.
GCTATTCCATTCGACTATTCTATACTCTGTATTCCTGATTCTGGCTCGTCTGACTACCCCTGTGTTGCTGACCTGGTTTTGTATTACGACATTGTCTTTGATTAACCCTTTCTACCTAGCTAGTATACTTATACCTGGCCAATTTTTAAGGACCAGACAGTTAGAGATTGTTCAACGGCTACTCTGTTGGTAGCTTTTTGGCTCTGTGGAGTGTTGGGCTTTAAGGGCTGCGTGGTGGGATCCGGGAACCGTGACATTACAATCTGGCCAAAATGGATCCCGCAGACTTAACACAACATTTGAGTAACTTTGTATCCAGATAGGACGAGCAGGACCATAGGATGAATCAGTTTGCTCTCGCCTTACAAACTATCCTGACTCATACGGCTCACCTGGAACCAGCTGGGGTTGCACCTCCGCCTGCTATACCTGTGTCCCCTGTCGTTCAGACATCCCAGGTACACATGACTGCTCCTAGGAGGTTTGACGGTACTCCCTCGGAGTGCCGGGGATTTTTGGTCCATGTGGATATTCATTTTAAATTAAATCCACAAATGTTTATCACTGACATAGCCAAAGTGGGGTTCATTATTAACCATCTGTCTGGCAGAGTGTTGACATGGGCGAATCCTTTATGGGAGGCAGAGAAGCCTATCATACGGAACTATAAAGAATTCATAGCTGAGTTAAAACGTACGTTTAATCCTACCAGAAAGGCCAAGGTAGCTGGCAAATCCTTGTTCTGCATACGTCAAGGGAACAGGACTGTGTCTGATTATGCCATAGAATTTAAAACGTTGGTTTCTCACGTGAACTGGACTGATGAGGCTCTGGTTCTGGCTTTTATGGAGGGGTTATCAGAGTCATTGATGCATGAATTGGCTCCTCATAAATTACCTGAGGTATTGAGTGAACGCATTGATTATTGTATAGATCTGGATGATCAGATAAGGGACAGAAGAACTCCAAGAGAGAAACCTAAGAGACCGTTACCAAGGTTGGAACCTGTCTTTCAGGCACCACCCAGAGAGTTATCTCCTCCCTCTGAGCCTATGCAACTAGGCCATACTAGGCTTACAGAGGAAGAGAGAACAAGGCGTCTTCGTGAGGGATTGTGCCTGTATTGTGGTTTGAAAGGACATTTACGACTTCAATGTCCCACTCGCCCTAGAATGCATGATAAGTCGGAAAACTACCGCACCTAAGGCAGCTGAGGAGACAGGCCTTGGGTGTGACGTGCATGTCTCCTGTCAAAGACACTAAACTTTTGTTACCAGTATCCGTGGCTTGGGAGACCAAGACCACGCATACTACCGCTTTTGTTGATTCTGGGGCTGCTGGTAATTTTATCGATGTTGAATACGCTTCTTCCATTTCTCTCCCTCTGGTTGTAAGAGAGACACCCTTAGCCGTCGAAGCCATAGACGGTAGGCCGTTATCCTGCCCTAGGATTACTAACGATACGGTTACCGTGGTTCTTACCACTGGTCTCTTACATAAAGAAGAGATCATATTTCAGGTTATCCGTTCACCTTCCAATCCTTTTGTGCTTGGTTTCCTTTGGTTGGTGGAACATAATCCTGTTATTGATTGGGCTAAGGGAGAGATACTATCTTGGAGTCCTACTTGTTTTGGGACTTGTTTAATACCCATTCAACATATTGGTGCCCTGAACACACCTACAACTCCCCCATTGTCTACAGAGGTTCCTGACCAGTATGCCGACCTCAGAGCTGTATTTGATAAAAGAGAGGCAGAGAAACTACCTCCACATAGACCGTATGATTGCGCCATAGATATTCATCCAGGTACCATGCCTCCTCGAGGCAAAGTATATCCTCTATCCATAAAAGAGAACCAAATCATGGAGGAGTACATAAAAGAGAATTTGGAGAGAGGTTTTATCAGACGTTCCTCTTCTCCAGCAGGGGCTGGGTTCTTTTTTGTGTCTAAAAAAGAGGGAGATTTACACCCGTGTATTGATTATAGGGGGCTTAACAAGATCACCATCAAGAATGTGTACCCTATCCCTCTTATATCAGAACTGTTCGACAGGTTAAGGGGATCAGCAGTATACACAAAACTCGATTTAAGAGGGGCTTACAACCTGATACGTATAAAAGAAGGGCATGAGTGGAAAACAGCATTTAACACCAGGAGTGGGCATTATGAATATCTGGTCATGCCTTTCGGTCTTTGTAATGCTCCAGCTGTATCCAAGATTTTATTAATGATGTGCTCAGAGATTTTTTGCAATCCTTTGTTATAGTATACCTAGACAATATACTGATTTACTCTCCCGATCTGAAAACCCACCATGAACCTGTCAGACAGGTATTAGCAAAATTACTAGACAACGGTCTTTATTGCAAACTGGAGAAGTGTTTATTCAACATTACCACTGTAAAATTTCTTGGGTACATTATCACTCCAGAAGGTTTTGAGATGGATCCTTCCAAACTCACGGCCATCTCAGAATGGCCTCTCCCTCAAGGCCTCAAAGCCATACAGAGGTTTTTGTGGTTTTCCAACTATTATAGGAGATTTATCAAGAATTATTCCACTGTAGCCTCTCCTATCATTAATATGACACGTAAAGGTCTGAAGAATCAGGTCTGGTCTTCACAATCCAAACAGGCATTCAAAGCTCTTAAGCAGGCTTTCACTTCCGCTCCCATGTTACGGCATCCTGATCCCAGAATTCCATTTGTCCTTGAGGTTGATGCTTCCGAGATAGGCATTGGGGCTGTCCTATCTCAAAGAGAGTCTCCAGGGAAGCCTCTACATCCTTGTGGGTTCTTTTCAAGAAAATTATCACCAGCAGAATGCAATTATGATATCGGTAACAGAGAATTGCTTGCTATTGTGTCTGCCCTGTCAGAGTGGAGACATTTGTTGGAGGGTACTCTTGACCCTTTGTTGATAATCACTGATCATAAGAACCTTACGTACATCGGGGATGCTAAACGTTTGAACTCGAGACAGGCCAGGTGGTCATTACTACTGTCTCGGTTTAATTTTGTGTTGACTTACAGACCAGGTGACCGCAATGTTAAGGCTGATGCCTTATCTCGTCAATAGGACCCGTATGAATCAAATACACAAGACCACAATCCTATAGTTCCTCCTGAACGTATTGTGGCTTCCATGGTCTTGTCAGTTTCCTCGCCTTTCCTGGAATGCCTCCAAGCAGCTGAAATGGGGGCTCCACCTAACAAGCCTCCAGATATGTTGTTTGTGCCTGAAAAGGAAAGACAAGAATTACTCATAATGTTTCATGATTCTAAACCAGCAGGTCATCCTGGTTTTACTAAGACTCTTACCAGTATCTCCAGACAGTTCTGGTGGCCCAACATGCGACAGGACTTACGTCTGTTTGTTTTGGCTTGTCAAGTCTGTGCAAGAAGCAAAACCAGTAAAACCTTGCCTGTCGGTCTATTGCAGCCTTTACCTACGCCTAAGAGGCCTTGGTCTCATCTATCTATGGATTTTATTGTGGACTTGCCGAAGTCCAAGGGTCATACTGTGGTTCTGACAGTTGTAGACCGCTTCTCCAAAATGGCTCATTTTGTTCCTTTACTTAAGCTTCCTACAGCCAAAGAACTGGCGGTCTTTGCTAGAGAGATTGTACGAATACATGGGGTTCGTCTGAAATAGTCTCTGACAGAGGAGCTCAGTTCGTCTCTCGTTTCTGGAGGGATTTCTGTGATGAGATGGGGGTGCGATTGGCCTTCTCTTCAGCATACCATCCACAAACCAATGGGGCAGCAGAGAGGGCAAATCAGGGTCTCGAGCAGTACATACGTTGCAGTACATACACAACAACAAGACAATTGGTCGGAGTTGTTGCCCTGGGCTGAGTATGCACGCAATAACGCCGTTAATGAGACTACTGGCCACTCTCCTTTTTCTGCCATCTATGGTTTTTTCCCTCCGGCTCTACCACTTCAGTTTGCTGAACAGGCTCTCGATGAACATCTCACACAACTACAAGAGATTTGGAGACAGATTCGCGAAAACATGGAGCTCAATGTTGCTGTCCAGAAACGCAAGGCTGACAGGCATAGGTTACAAGCTCCTTCCTATAACGTGGGGGATAGAGTTTGGTTGTCCACTAGGAATGTGAAGTTGCGGGTGCCTTCTATGAAAATGGCACCTCGGTTTATAGGTCCATACAAGATCATTCGCCGCGTTAACCCTGTGGCTTATGCTCTTGCCCTTCCTAAACATCTTCCCTTGCACAACGTCTTCCACACCTCTCTACTGAAGCCTTTGTTGTGTAACAGGTACACGTTCCTCCTCCTCCACCTGTTCAGGTCGATGGGGAGACAGAGTACGAGGTTAGGAAAGTTCTGGATTCTAGGCTGTTCAGGGGTGCTCTGCAGTACTTGGTCGATTGGGTGGGTTATGGTCCGGAGGACCGGTCTAGGATTCTGGCTTCCAACATGTCTGCCTCTAGGTTGGTCAGGGTGTTCCATGCCTCGCACCCCGATCGCCCTGGTGGTCGTCCTGCCACTTGTCCTGTTGGTCGTCCGGTGGCCTCCCGTGGAGACTGTAACGTTGGGGGCTTCCAGCCTCTCCAGTGTGCTTGAAGGCAGTATGTCTGATGCTGCTCGCTGACCAACACCCGGTTTAAATCGAGACAGGCAGGGAGGTGGCTGCATGAGGCACGGCTTGAGAGGGGGGCACGGTCTGGTGAAGGTCTTTAAAAACCCACAGTTCCTTCTCAGCAGTGCCAGATCGTGGTTATCCATACCTGAGCTCCCTGTACCTGTATTCTCTCGTGATTTAACCTGTTATTGACCTCTGCTTGTTTTCTGACCATTCTGCCTTCCGTTGCCCTAGACTATTTTCCTTGTACTACGCTACTGCACTGATATCGACCCGGCTATTCCATTTGACTATTCTATACTCTGTATTCCTGATTCTGGCTCATCTGACTACCCCCATGTTGCTGACCTGGTTTTGTATTACGACATTGTCTTTGATTAACCCTTTCTGTCTAGCTAGTATACTTATACCTGGCCAATTTTTATGGACCAGACAGTTAGGGATTGTTCTACGGCTACTCTATTGGTAGCTTTTTGGCTCTGTGGAGTGTTGGGCTTTAAGGACTGCGTGGTGGGATCCGGGAACCGTGACAGACGCATCTATATTTCATAGAGAACAATACTATTACAGCACAATCTGTTTGGGCTATGACTGATTGCCCATAACCGTTCAGTAACATTGTAGCATGTTTAATGTTGAGATGGATTTTTAATCTCATGATCCCCTTTATGTATTATATGAATTTTCTTGCTGAGGAATACACTTTTGGCTGGGAGATTGCTACTGCTTGCACTCTATTGTGATTTCTCGATCAGTGCATGCAAATTGTAGCTACCAGGTTATATTTACCGGCTGTATTCCGTGACGTGGACCATTTATGTTTGCACCTCATCGTGACGCTTTTGAGTGGTGCATGCTAATAACAACAACCAATTTGGTGGCATATGTCTTTAAGCATTTAAGTATACTCCAACGTATGCACATTTTTTTCTTTTCTTTTTCGGAGGAATACACTTTTGGCTGGGTGATTGCTACTGCCTGCACTTTATTGTGATTTCTCAATCAGTGCATGCAAATTGTAGCTACCAGGCTCACTCCTTGTCTCTGTATTAACCAGTTGTATTCTGTGACGTGGACCACTTATGTTTGCACCTCATCGTGACGCTTTTGAGTGGTGCATGCTAACTACAATAACCAATATGGTGGCACATGTCTTTAAGCATTTAAGTATACTCTAACGTGTGCATACTTTTCTGAGAGTGTCCTTAGGCATCTCTTGCTTATTATTCTTTTCAGGTGGTGGTTCTCAGTTTTTGACATACAATTGTTGTCACAGAGACCTCACCCTGCATTAGATGCCTTTTGTGATTGGTCACTGACCTTGAGTTATGGTCTCTAATTTATCACCTTTTTTGTGTGTTTTTTACACATTTTGTAGGTGTGTACGTTTTTTATCAGAAGTCCAATAAAGGTTTAGAATTTTAATCTTTTGTTCCCACCTTCCTTTTGGGTTCTTTGGAATCCAATTCCTCATTCCAAAACTGCCAAAAAATTGGCAGCTTTCACAGTATTTTGACAATCAGATAGTTTACAACCCTCCTAGATCCTGTTTGTGTCTATTTTCTTAAAACGTGTTTATTGTATACTTTAGATAAGGCCCCATCTGGTCTCACATCACTCTTTGTTCAGGCCTCTACCTCCCTGATCTTGTTGTAACTATTTTTCCATCCTGTCACTTCGTGCCAGCGTATGTCAGGATCTTGTTAATTTAATTGCTTGGCCTGTTAGTTCAAGACATTCCAAGGAATCTGTGTAAATTAGTCTTAATTGAGCTAATATTTGCTATTTACATTCACGTGAACCAGAGTTCTGAACAAGATGGCCGTCTGGGACAAGATGGCGGCCTGATCCTATCCTGAGTCCCTTACACTTGTAGTCAAATGATGATAAGTTTGTCCGCCTATCTCATCGTATTTATTGCCCTTTTATTAATATATATATAGGTTGCGGGTTGGGTGAGTAGATTCATCTCGTGGCTCGGTCGTGTAAATGTGATTAAAATGAATATTATGCCCCGTCTACTTTATATTTTACAAACTGTACCTATTCAACTGCCGGCACGATTCTTCTCCCTTTTCCGTACTCTGGTACTGAAAATTGTTTGGCCCAAGAGTAGACCTTGCGTAAGTTTTGAGACCCTGTGCCGTTCTAAGCAACAGGGAGGATTAGCATTACCTAATGCTAAACTATATGCTTACGCCATGCATTTGACCCATCTCTTGGACTGGTCCTCAGCGACCCCGAATAAACTTTGGCTAGATTTAGAAGAGAAATTGATGGGGCTTCCCCTGTGGTCAGTCCTGTGGATCTGACCACGAGACTTTCCAGACCATCCTTTACCCTGGAGCCTCCAGCTTGAGACCTTGCGGATCTGGAGAAAGGTCCGATCTTCACATGCCTTGATCTCGTCTGTGTCTACGCTTCTCCCACTTAGACACAACCCAGGGTTTACTCCGGGTGTCTGCACTGGTCTGATGGACAGATTTGATCTACCTGACCAACTCACGGTCTTTGACTATCTGAGGGAGGGACATCCGCCCCCGATTACGGCACCTGAAATGCACCCACCCCTCACGTTCCTCAAACGATTTAACTATGCCCAGATCAATTCTTTCCTCAAATCTCTGAAAGCAGGCTTCAGCCTCACACGTTCTCTTACGCCTTTTAAGAAATTAGACTGGGATTACCATTACTTAAGAGCATATCGACTTTCTACAATATGTTGCTAACTTCCAACGACGATCCCCCCACATTTCTGAGTAAATGGCAGACGTTGCTATCAGACTCATGCGGGACTGATGCTTGGATCATGACTTACACATTAATACATAAAAGTTCACCTGTGTTGAGATGTGCAGAGAATGCATATAAGGTGCTTTCCTTCTGGTATTGGACTCCGGATCGGATACACCGCATGATACCTACTTGCTGGAGATGCTTACTGTCGACGGGCACATATCTCCATGTTTGGTGGGAGTGTCCAATCCTTACCCCCTTTTGGAAGATGGTTCATGATGCTGTTGTCCATATATCTGGACTAGATATCCAATTTACACCGGCTACTTACCGCCTTTTACAGTTCCAAACATCGATCTCTTCCATGCGTAAATCGGTGGCGATGAGACTTACAATGGCGGCCATACTTTTGATACCGTTATTTTGGGGATCGAAAAGATCCTATCTCGCCGAGTTTGGATTGAGAGAGTTGAGTCATTACGGGCAGTGGATCGTCTGGTAGCGTTGGAAAGGGATCAAATTGAAACGTTTACGTGATTGTGGTTCTACTGGGATGACGTTGTCTCAAGCGGTTTACGGATTACAATCTCACCTACTACGTAGGTACACATACCGGTGAGATACATCCAAGAAAGTTGTGGATCGTTCGGTAGATCCGTGGCCGATCTCCTCGGGGTCCTGTGGCCGGTCCTGGTCCGACATGTCATAGTCTCCTCATCTCCCTCCCCCTTCCCTCTCCTCTCTTTTTTATACCCGACCAGCATTGATGCCTTATATCATCAGCTTGTATGTACTTACTCCGGAAACTGCAATTCAATTGACCTGTTTGTGCTACATCTCTTAACAATACCGTTCTTATGTTAGACATATATTGTCATTTATTGTTTGTAGATATTGGAATGTATATTTTCCTTTCTGATTAATAAAATGTTATTACACGAAAAAATATATTATTACACTAGTAATAATCCCCCCTCAACTCCTACCAAAGGCTTAAAGAAATACATAACAGTAGGCAGGGATTTCATTTATTTTTATATTAACATATTTCTGCAATCCTACTTTACTCAAACCTACATCTGTGACCATCTCTTAGCAATATTCCCCCAGCCTGTGCCCATTTTGCTTCACTGTATTCCCCCAGCCGGTGCCCATCTCTCTTCTCTGTATTACCACCAGCCTGTGCCCATCTCTCTTCCCTGTATTCCCCCCCAGCCTGTGCCCATATCTCTGCTGTGCACATCCCCCTAGTTTGTCCCCGTATCTCCTCCTTGCATCCTCCCTCCCAAACTATGCTCGTCTCTGTCTCTCACTTTTCCAGCCAGTTTCCAATGAATGCCAATCACTATTTTTAAGTCAGTGTGTGTGTCTCGGTGATACCAGTATGTATTGGTTGATTGTGAGTGATAGGCGTGTGATTATTAACAGCAATCACTCCTATTAGTAACAGCACTGTACATGCTGGGATTGCAGTAAATGTCAAGCACTGTCAGTCACATTCACAGTGATCCCAGCATGTGCAGGCTGCCTGAAAGTGATAGGAGTTTGATTGCTGACAGCAATCAAAAACTCCTATCAGTAAAAGTACTATATATGCTGGAATATCAGTGATATGAATGGCAAGTCAATATTATTATAAATATAAAAAGTATCCCCTTTTAGCAATTATCTACAGCTAAGCTGCAAAATTTGTTTTACACCCTAAGGGGTTCATTTTTTTTAAATTAACTCCCTGATGACTGGTTACGTACAAAATTCGCCGCTGTCACTAAGGTTTTTGTTGTATGTTACCTAGACTCTATGTACAACATTTGCCAAATCATTAGTTTGCTGTATTGGGTCCAGAATTGGCAAAATATTACAATATTTCCTAACGAGTGAATAACAGAATATTATGAACAGTGATAATCTCTACCTCTTTTCCAACAGTTTCCCCAATTGTTTTCAGAATTCAAAGCCACAAACTGTTCTGTTAGTGTAAAATTTTAGTCTGAAGTGTATATTTGTAACACTCAGTTTGTGGTTTATATCTTAACTATCCAAAAAATGGTATTGATTTTTTAAAAATTTTTGTCCGATTAATCGAAGAAATAATCGGCCAACTAATCGATTAAGAAAATAATCGTTAGTTGCAGCCCTACTTCTATCACTTATCACTCACAAATAAGGATTATTGGCAAAGCACACAAAAATAATAATTATTATTCATAGATCCCTGCTATTTATAGATTTGAAATCGTGCACGCATCGACTTGTATGCCTTTGCTTGTTGCAAAGCCACCGGTACACTCTCTCTGTAAACAAGTCATTACAAGCTCCCATATTCTTGTCGAAACATGCTTGATTGTGTCGCAGCGGTGTATTTAGGTTTTGTGCTGCCCTAGGCCTGACTAAACTCGTGCACCCCCTAATTTAAATTTGAGGCACCCCTTCCTGTCAAGGGCACACCTCTTCCTGGTTAATCCCCACCCTTCCTCTTTAAGCTCCACCTTTTCCTCTTAGAGCTCCGCCTTTTCCTCTCTTTATATTAAAAGTGGATACCAAGTGCCTACTTGTATATTTTGTATACCATATCAAATGTATCTATTGAGATAAATAAAATTATGAAATGTTTAAATTCAAGCATTTTTACAAAGAACAGCCACGCATGTAAAGTATACTAGATCACAGCCGCTCTAATTGGTTGAACAATAAAATCCACAAAAACGTGCACTGCATATGAGCGTATCACAGAGCTACACAGCAATAAAACCCACAGAAATGTGCACTGTGTATGAGCATATCACAGAACTGCACAGCAATAAAACTCACAGTAATGTGCAGTGTGTATGAGTGTATCCCAGAGCTCCAAGGCAATAAAACTCACAGTACTATGCAGTGTGTATCACAGAATCCACAGCAATAAAACTCCCAGCAATGCAATCTTTGGTGTATGTCAGCGTATCAGAATCCACAGCAATAAAAATTCAAGCAATTCAATGTGCAGTGTGTATGAGTGTATTAGAATCCACAGCAATAAAACTCCCAGTAATGCAATGTGCGGGTCAGCGTATCAGAATCCACAGCAATAAAACTCCCAGCAATGCAATGTGCGGTGTGTATGAGTGCATCAGAATCCACTGCAATAAAACTCCCAGCAATGCAATGTGTGGTGTGTGTCAGCGTATCAGAATCCACGGCAATAAAACTCCCAGCAATGCAATGTGTGGTGTGTATGAGTGCATCAGAATCCACTGCAATAAAACTCCCAGCAAACTGAGTGTATATGAGCACACAGCAATTATTTATTCTACATTTACCGGCCTCCGTCCGCGGTAGGGCTGTGGGCAGAGTCAGCAGGGACTGTGTACAGACTCAGCAGGAGGTCCCTCCAGGCCACGTTAGGATCGCGGCTGTGCCTGTGCATGGAGCCATCTTGTCAGCAGTGGGGTGCCACTGCCAGAGGGTGCACCGTGGCTTTGATTCCCTTCCTGGTGGGTGTTCAGTCCAGAATAGAGTGACAGTCCATGTTAACGAAAGGGTGGGCAGCTGCGTGCGTGTCACGTGGTTCAGCCAGTCAGGTGGTACTGAGACTCAGTACCACCTGACTGGCTGGACCAAGTGTGACCTGCACGCACGCAGCCTCACCAGGAGCCAGGCAGCTCATTGACAAATTTCTATCACTGCAGTGCTGGTTAAGGAAAGGTCCACTTTAAACAGCAGTAAGCAGACAGGGCTTCATATTCTGCTGATACCCCCCCCCTTTACCTGCCGTTTACTGTCATCTTCTCTCTCTGGACACAAATCACATCCCCCTCCTAGAGCTGCTGCGGGGCAGGGGAGGAGCTATGGAGGGAGGAGGGGGATTTTTATTCTATTCGATTTTATTCCGTATGCAAACGCCATGCTCCGCTGCTCGTTGTTTGAGAACACAGCTCAAAGCTGACACACAGTGGCACCTCCTAGTACCCCCTAATGACACCCCAATAATCACTGGTACCTGGGGCGGCCCACCCTCCGCCACTCCTCTAAGTACACCACTGCTCTGGTGATATGCTTACACACAAGTTTGGCGAACTGCCAGGAAGTATGGTGCTGTTTGAAGGCAGTGCAAATCCCCATAGAGAAGTAATTGTTAATCTATTCAGAGAACACCAAACAGTAGAGAATTGTCAGTGAAATACCCTAATGTTCGGTGGTTTCAATCAGCAGGTTCAGGTATTCAGGCGAACCTCATAGGTTTCAATGTTAAAAATATTCCCATTTTTATGTAATATCTAATAAACCACTTATTATTTTAATCTGCAGTAAAAAGTCTTTATTTATTGATTTTTTTTTTAGTACCATTTAGTAATTTTTCAGAATTTGTTTGGCAAAATTCCCCCCCCTTTTTTTAATATCGGTTCTTCTTTTTCTGTAACAGAACTTTTTATTATCAATCATAGGATCTTATATGTAAATTCCAGACATTTTCGTTCAGTAGTTCTTTTGAAAACAGCAGGCCATGGGTTTGCGGTGGCAGCATACAGCGGCCGACTCCATGCACTTTGGGGACCCTGCGGTGAATGGTGAATTCACTGCAGGGTGGGGAAATTTTATTCCCCGAAGTGCAGGGAACTACAGAACATGAAAATGTTGGCGTCATTTCGGTGCTCTGTGAGTAACCCAATTAGTGGTGAGGTTTTTTGTTGCCCCCTGGAAAGTGAAAGCCTAGGCGTTGCCTACCCAGGACATACTTGAAAATGAGTGACATCTCAATGTTTCCTTCCTGGTAAAATAGTTTGCAAAAGTTAAAAAAAAAAAAAAAAAAGGGGTGGGGCCACCCAGCGGGCCGCGGGCCCCTGGAGAGTGCCGCCCTAGGCCTAGGCCTTGTTGGCCTAGGCCAAAATACACCAGTGATTGTGTGAATCGCTTAATATTTGTCTTTACTTACCAACTTGTCGCTGATAAGACTAAAACAAATCATAATGCTAAATTAAATTTTTAAATGGTTCTTTATGCAAAGGGTTTTTTGAGAATGGGTGTGATAGTGGCATTCTTGAAAGAAGAGGGGAATGAACCAGAAGAGAGGCATAAATTGAAGATGTAAGAGCAGGAATGAGAGAGGAGGACAGTGAAGACAGTAGGCGTGAAGGGATAGGGTTGAGAGGGCAGGTAGTGAGGCGTGCAGAAGACAGTAAAGAGCAAACTTCATCCTCTGTGGTTGGGGCAAAGAAGCTGAGAGTCGAGATGGGGTTGACTCAGGGACGAGGAGTAATATTATATGCTTGTGCTGGGATATTGTTACAAATTGTGAGTGTTTTCTTTATGAACTAGCGAGATCTTGAGCGCCGAGGTTGGATGGTGGAGGTGGTGCAGGTGAGTAGAATTAGCGAATTAAAAGGATGAGAAGAGTCTTTTAGGTCGTAAGAAAGCGAGGATATAAAAGAGGAGAAGTATGTTTGTCTGGCAAGTTGAAGGGCAGCTGTATAAGAGTGAAGAATGAACTTAGAATTGTTGAAGTCAGCGTCAGAGCAAGATTTCCTCCAGGAACACTCAGCATTGCATGAGCATCTCTGCAAGTAGCGCATCTGCCTGGAGTGCCAGGACTGGAACTGACGACGTGGGATTTTGCCCAGTTGTAAAGGAGCAAGAGAGTCCAGAGCAGAGGGGGAATGAGTGTTCTTATAGAGGGATATGGCAATCAGTGCAGTTTATAGTGGTAGTGTGGGAGATGGGACTTTGGAGAATTGTAGAGGATCCAAAGCCTGGAGATTCCACGAGGTGCGGGAGAGGAAACTGGTTCTGTTGACAGGTTGATGTTAGAGAGCAGATGTTGGTCAGAAATGGGGAACAGCCGATTGGTGAAGTCTGAAATGGTGCAGATGTAAGAAATCACCAAGTCAATAGAGTGTCCATCGTGGTGAGTAGGGGATATGGTGGATTGTGAAAGACCAGATAGGAGAGAAAGTAGTTTAGCAGTAGCAAGGGCATAAGGGTTGTCAATGGCAATATTGAAGTCATTAAGGATTACCGTTGGTATATTAGGAGATAGAACGTGGGATAACCAGGTTGCAAATGTAGATTGTTGTTCAGCTGTTGTGGCAGGTTGCTTTAAGTTACCCTATCCAATACTTTGTATAGCAAGTAATAATTTGTTGCCCGCTGGAAGTAATGTGCATTTCCAAGGTTACTTGTTAGTCATGTCATGGGTCTGTATTTAAAAAATAAATAATTGACTGTCGGCTCTCAAAACCCGATATTGGATAATTTTGCATATGCAAAATTATGTACCACTAAATAAAAATTATTTAATATATATGTTTTCTCTCAATTACTATAATATGGTATAGTATTTAATTTTTTTTCTGCGGTATCAGGACATTTATTCTCCTTTGTACAGATAACACTTGACATCAGGACTGCTTCTTCTGATCCATTTGTATAAGTTTTTCCGTGGGGTTTTACGTGCGCGCTACTCTCATTACTTTTTTTTAGTACAACCTCCAAAAAAGTATCTATATGTTCCCACACTAAAGAGGACAAGAGTGGTCCACTGCCTCCTCTCAACACTTACAGAAGGAAAATAGGAACAACTAGTTTCCAATGTCCTTTATTTGACTCTGCACAGCATAAGGGACCTACCAGTCTAAATGGAGTCCTACAGAATCCGGTAGAGGATACCACCAACTGCAAGCAGCAGTCCTGCCGGTATATATTAGTAGGAAGCCACTAAGGGTTAACGGCTTGTGTTGCAATCACCCACAAGTGTATCTTTATTATCTGCACATCCGAAGTAGTGGTCCATAGTTATTGTGCAGAAACATAGCAAGTACGTGACTTTTATATCTGACTTATTTTTTTTACTTTTGACACAAAACTGAAAGACATAAAACCTAAAACTGGTACAGATGACAAAGATGGCAACTTACAGTGTTATTTGTTTCTCACAATAGCAGCCAACCACTGGAAATGATTTTCACACATAACTGGCCACATTCTACGTGCAATAAAGACAGCTTAAAAAGTGACACACGAAATGTAACAAATTCTCAGCTTTGAAGAATTAATTTGTCATTTGCTATGGTAAACTACTCGCTTTTCCTATAGTGTTTTCCTTTTTTTTATTGTATTTTTTCATAAAAATGCAGCATTGTGAATTCATAACAAAGGGCGGTTGTTAGGAATATTTGGGGTTGCTCAAAATAAAACACTTGTTCTACATCAAATGAATCCATGCAAACTACTAGAAAATGGATAAACAAGGAATCATGCTTTCATATCTTGGTATCCTTTGATGTACATTGGATACAATGAATGAATAGTGTGAAGGAAGGGGAAATGTTAATACATTTGGAAGGTAAGGAGAAATGTGGGCTTTTTGGGGCTATAAGGACCACTGGGGACTAAAGACAAACACGATGGGCAATACAGGGAAAATGGGCATAAGGCAATTAGGGGAAGGCTTCCATGCTAAGGCAACCATGGGGGGTAAGGAGCTGTGTATCAAAGGGTTACTATGTGGGGCGGGAGATTATGTAAAGACGTGGAAATACAGAAGCATGTGACAGCAGTATATTGTGTTTCTTTAATTATTCCCTTCAGTGCCAAACTGTGAGGGATTTGCCTGCCAGGGCAAACCTTGAAAGTTCTCCCACATCTGGGTATACATTGTGTTAGCCACACAGTCGAGGGATAGTTTTTTTCTGAAAACCATTGAAAAGCAAATTTCCCTGAGCGCCTGTTTGCTCTCAATGCTGCAGCATGCCACATGACCGGTTTCCCTGGGCATAATTTATGGCTGTGCACACAGCAGAACACCCCCCGCCATAGCTGCCACTGAACTAAAATCAAAACGGAGGATTTGCAATTGACTGACAGATCTTCTGAAGAGATAGGGATGCTGGATGCTTGGTAAGGTTCAACTTGTCACCCTTTCCTACAGTGCTGTGATTGCTCATGTCAAGTGTCAGCTAAAGAAGTATAGTTTCTTGGGGGAAATGGGGGTATAAATATACTTGTTTATGTATGTGTGTGTGTTTGCACTGCAACTAAGAGATGGGATGGGGGGAATTTTTAAGCCTTTCATAGTCGATATTAAAAGTATCCTTGCTATCTGAGCACCCGCACCCCTCCTCTGAGCCATCCTGGGCTGAGCTGTCAATCACACAGCTTAGATGTTTAATCTCTCCCATGAAAGAGAGGAAGCAAGAAAATGGCTGCCTCAACGAGAAGACCAGGCAGATTAGAAACTACAAAACTCACATAACCTTTTTATTTTAAAACTTCCAATAGAGTTAACTGGTTTAATTAAGCTACAACAATACACATATCAAAAAATCTCTATAAACAGATGGTGGTACACTTTAATCTTTGGTTGGAAATCACCCCACCACTAGTAAAAAAACACATTCCTCATCCTAACTCTCTTGAGTTTATCCAATGGTCCTCAGACCCCATGTTGCAGGTGCATCTTCTCCCCTTAGCCCAGCACTAACTACATCCAAGAGCCAAACTTTTGTTGCATTTCGCTTTATTTTAAAGATCCTATTTAAAAAGTTATTGCAAGACACTCGGTTCCCCCTATCTCAACCTAACTTGAGAAACAATTTTTATTCCTGACAACACAGCTTCTCCCCTGCACTGTCAGGTCCCCTCTACCGCTCTTCTCACTTATGTCTTGTAAAGATCTCATGGTGTTTTTTACTAACTGCCACTGTGGTATCAATGTAATAATTTGACTCAAAAATAATTTGAGCAGTCACAAAATATCATTAAAATTGATCTTGTAGACCTTAGGACCAAATTGTGAAAATGTTTCAAAATGTTTAAAAATAACAAGGACACCTGCACATTACATTTGAGAAAAAAAGTTTTTATTTAGACCAACCAATAGGACATTTCAAAACGTGATATCCAGTCATTTTCTTACTAGACTGTCATTCGGCCTGTAAGTTTACTCCATAATATTGTCACACTGTTTTCTTACTTTTACGGTTTATTATGCCCACAGACTACAGAAATGACCCAGTTATTGTTAACATTTTGTGTAAGTTATAAGGTCAAACGTCTGACAGTGAACATATGTTTCATATGTTTACTGGACAAATGTTGCATTAGAACATTTTAGCAACCTGGCACTTTAAACATGGTGTTTAAAATGTTGTTTTTTTTAATTAAAAAAAGGTATTTCTTTTCACATTAAATTGCTCTCAAAGTGGGACGAGAAAGGTGTGCGCACTCTGAACTGCACCCTGCTTTTGACAATTTATATGCCCACCTACTTTTTTTGTTTTTCATATTTGGTTAAGGATAATGTTCATATTCATTAACAGTTTGTGATTATTCAGTTTTAAATTAATGAAATCGACCACTTGTCCCCCTATGCCACTTAGTGCATATTAAAAAAAAAATTTCAGCCAAGTGGTTCTCCTGTGCTACAGACGCACTGAGCGCGTCCTAGCACAGGAGGCAGCAATTAGCCGGGTTTCCGGCTGATTGCTGCCCCCCCCCCCCCGGTGCAGGCTGACATCTGCATGTCAGCCCGGCACTCCGGGACCCTGGAGGGGAGATAGATGTCATTGTGGCGGCGCGAAGACATCTATTTCAGGTGCCCCCCGCGAGTGAGGAGGAGGTGCCTGAAAGGGTGGGGGGAGGTCCTTCAGACCTCTCTCCCTCCTAATCGCCGGGGTCCTGCAGCTGAAAGCAGGCACGGTTTGTTTAGTGCCCTTTTTTTTCCATAGTGGGCACTAAACAAATCAGAAAGAATCGGGAGACGGCACTCCCATAGCGTAATATTGTATGCAGAAGGGTAATAAAGGCAAGAAGAGCCACACTCACCAATTCAGGAGCCTCACGATGATGGGCTCAATCAGTGTAGCATTGGGCACTCTTAAGGTGGAGACCCAGACCTCTTTATCTCTGCAACATGCAATGTGTATGGAGTTGAGAAAATAGGAAAAAGTGTCTGATAAAGGGTTAAAAATAAGTGGATTTTATTAAGATAATGAACAATAGTAAAAAGCGGACATATGATCTACCGAGATGCGTTTCGGCATACTAAAGCCTTCCTCAGTCAGTATAAATGTTCACTAATGTCCATAGGTATTGCAAATGACAAAAAATTATCATCATCGTGAGGCTCCTGAATTGGTGAGTGTGACTCTTTTTGCCTTTATTACCCTTCTGCATACAATATTACGCTATGGGAGTGCCGTCTCCTGATTCTTTCTGATTTGTTTAGTGCCCACTACCGACAAAAGAGGGGGAGCGCCACCCTGTATATGCCCAGAGGCTTTTATTCCTAGAGCCGGGACCTTTGTAGGCTCTTATAAATGTGAGTGGTCTATATTATTATGACAGTATTTTGACCAATTCCGTTTATTCCGTTACTAAAGGGGTTACTCACAGAGCACCGAAATGACGCCAGCATTTTGGAGTTCTGTTGTTCCCTGCACTTCGGGGAATCAAATTTCCCACCCTGCAGTGAATTCACCATTCACCGCAGGGTCCCCGAAATGCAGGGAGTCGGCCGCTGAATGCCGCTGCCACAAACCCGTGGCCTGCGGTTGTAAAAAAAAAAACTACTGAACAAAAATGTCTGGAATTTACATATAAGGTTCTATGATTGATAATATAGGTCTGTTACAGAAAAAAGAAAAACCGCTATTAAAAAAAAGGAAAAAAATTGCTGAAAAAATTCAGAAAATTGACAAAAAAAATCAATAAACAGAGACTTTTTACTGCAGATTAAAATAATAAATGGTTGATTAGATATTGCATAAAAATGAGAATATTTTTAACATTGAAACCTATGGGGTTCGCCTGAATAAACCTGCTGAATGTAATCACCGAACATCAGGGCATTTCACTGACATTTCTCTGAATAGATTAACCATTACTTCTCTATGGGGATTTGTACTGCCTTCGAACAGCACCGTACTTGCTGGCAGTTCGCCAAAATTTGTGTGTGAGTATATCACAGAGCTCCAGTGGCGTACTTAGGGGAGAGGAGGGCCGCCCCAGGTACCAGTGATTATTGGGGTGTCATTAGGGGGTACTAGGAGCTACCACTGTCACTGTGTGTCAGCTTTGAGTGCTGTTCTCAAACAACGAGCAGTGGAGCAGGACATTTGCATTAGGAGAATAAAAATTCCCCTCTCCTCCCTCCATAGCTCCTCCTCTGCCCCGCAACAGCTCTAGGAGAGGGGAGGGGATGTGATTTGCATGCAGAGAGAGATGATGACAGTAAACAGCAGGTACGGGGGGGGGGTATCAGCAGAATATGAAGCCCTGTCTGATTACTGCTGTTTAAAGTGGACCTTTCCTTAACCAGCACTGCAGTGATCAGAAATTTGTCACTGAGCTGCCTGGCTCTGGGTGAGGTCCTACATAGAGGGGGTCCGGGCTGCATTCACTGCATCACCAGGGAATAGGCAGCCAAGGGTAAACAGGGACAGGGAAGAGGGAGTCTTAAAAAAATGGAATAGTAAAGAAAAATGACCATAGCAGCATCTCATACCTGCAAAACACACACCCATTTGCTGCTCAGCAACTCCAATCCACAAAACCAGCCACCCAGCACACACACAACTCCAATCCACAAAACCAGCCATGCATCACACAAACCAGCCACCCACACACACACTCTCCCATTACACAAAACCAGCCACCCAGCGCACACACAGCTCCCATCACACAAAACCAACCATCCACACACAACTCCTATCACACAAAACCAGCCACCCCCCCACACACACACAACTTCCATCAATAAAACCAGCCACATGTGTACTTTTGTTCATAGCATGAGAATGGATATGTTGTGAGTTTGCAAAATCACTTAAAAATAAAAATTATTCAAAAAGAATCTACACTCGCCTCTTATTGCACAGCACAGAGGACACATGATCCATCATCGGCAGATTCATAATATATCATTATTTTATGTATACGTCATGTCCTGCCAGAATGCTGTAACTAAAAATATTTTTGAAAAACCTTAAAAAAAGTGTGTGTATTTTTTTTTACATTTTAAAGTGTGTGTGGGGGGGGGGTGCCAAATATAGGATCCGATAGGATCCGCCCTGGGTGCCAAATGTTCTAGGTACGCCCTTGCACGCACAATGCACATGGCAAACGGATGCAAGTTAGGCAAGAACGTAAAACCGCTAGACAGACGCTCAGAGTGCGCCACATCCACGTAGCGTTCTGTGTGAGTGATGAGATGTCAGACACAGCGCATTTGCAACGTCCAGCACCTTGACGCACAAAATGGCTTGTCATGTCCTTTTTCAAATAAATTTTATTTCCCATAGTTCCTTTTTTTCTATGTCCGTCAAAAAAAAAAAAAAGGACCGTGTGGTGTCTACAGTATCTTCCGTCAGTACGTCTGTCCGTTATGCACGCACGCAGAGTGCGTTCAGACTGCGTCCATCTGACAGCCTTATTCCCAAAATTATCTGTCGATTTGATGGTCTCACAATACCTATGAGCTGTGAGGGAGACCATAAAGTCATTATATTCTGGAACCCCAAGTTCATATGCAAGAAGTGAATGTCACGCAGGATATGATTGAAGTCAGATAGCTTAATTTATCCTCCTTTGAAAGCACAAAGTCCTTCATATTTTTCTTCACTTTGAGAAAGTAACAGCAAAGAAAAATGTGTCTTGTGGATAGAGAGAGCTTCTCTTGGGTCTGCTTTGGAATGGGAGGATGATGGATAAAGGAGCTTCTCTCTTGCCTGTAGTATGCTTTGGTATGGGAAGAAGGTGGCTAGTGAGAGCTTCTCTTAAGTATGCTTTGTTATGGGAGAAAGGTGGGTAGAGATCTTCTTTGGTGTACTCTCTAGTGAATAGAGCGCTTCTCTGTAGTGGTGCTTTGTAATAGGAGGAAGGTAAAACAGAATGCATCCTCCCAGTATAAACAGGATGCTACTCACAAACCTCCATGGTTAGAATGAAGGAAGAGAAGCTTTGCTGCACAGGAAATGGAACTGGGCCAAACTAACTATGCGAGTTAGACAGGGAGAGTGGACTAATCCATTCTTAAGTAAAAGCATAGGGGGAAACGAAGACGAAATCTGGTTCCATGATACTTTTGAAAAGTTTCAGGCCATTTGGAAATCTCAAAAGAATACGTGACTGATATTCGGCGTATATTGCGCTCTAGCCTAATATGTCCCTAAAATGATGGTTCTTAGATTAGGAATATAGGTTATTGGTGTAGTTACTATGTGATCATTTATTTTAATTCCATAATTTTTCTTTGTTAAATTAATTGCCCTTGTTTTATTTATATATTGTATTGACATCATTTATTAAATAGATGTTAAAAAAAAAAAAACTTTATTGAAGAGTTTAAAGAAAAAAAATTACCTATGCATTTATCAATGTTTATACTGACTTTTCAGGTTAGGTCCTCAGGGTTTCTCGAAACGTTTGATTTGGTAATGATCACAGGACCTCAGGAATGTTTGGTGACATAACGGGTGGATTATGCGGGCAGTCCAACAGAAGAAATGCAAGCTTTAAACTCAATAAATAAAAAACGTGATTAAAAATAAAGTTTATTCATGTTATGGAGCACCCAAAAATTGTGTTTTGTTCATTTGCTAGTGAGGTTTTCTTCATCTTTCTATACAATGAATCTAAATTTGGCTTTTCTTCACATTTTAAAATTCAGACCTTGTGTAATTTTATTTTTGTGTCTTCTGGTTTAGTTTTCTGTCACTTACTCCTCTTGACTAGGGCTTTCTATTACCTCTTTTTACTAAACCATTTCTTCACCTCCTTAGCTTATCCCACCATTTCTTTTTCATTTCACTCCCCTGCTTATTAAACCTTCAATCGCTGTATCTATTATTTGGTTAATGGGAGATCGGACCCACATTCAGTAAACCAAGCCGCATAAAATTCTGATCACAACTACGATTTTTCTTCTGGCTCCCAGAATAAAAAAATAAAAAAAAATAAAAACCGATAGGGAGGATAAACAAATTTTAAAAGGAAGACAACGGAGACAGATATATAAAGAAATGCATTTTTAGATTTAATTTACATCTTTGACAATTTGCACATAAATAACAATGTAAACCAAAATGTAAACATAAGAATTTTGTTGTTCTAGCAAAGTGTAAAGCCTGTTAAACTTTGGTCAGATTTTTCTTCAGAAAACAAAAAAACACAAAAATTACAAGAAACCACATTTGCTACATTCACATGTAATTATATCCTACTGAAACACGCAACACTTTAAAGTGTGGTACATTAAAAAGTCTTTGAAGTTAAAAAAAAACACTACTGGCAACAAGGAAGGGAAGCAGGTGTCCAGTGACAGTAGTGATACTTTGGTATATATTACATTAATACTTTAGCACTTGCTACAGAGGTTCAGATCACACACATGAACACAAACCATGTAAAATATGGATTTTTGGTAGTTTTGGTACCTTTCCTGGTCATTTCAGCACTGGTTGAATGCATGCCATGGTGATCCCTTTGTATTTGCTACCAGCAATGTTTGAGAAGGTCTGCTTTGCTACATTTGGTTGCCAACACTATGGGCTAAGTTACATAGTGAACGCCAACGGTAGCGTTCGGATTAGTTGTTAACGCTAGGATAAGTGACTTTAATGCATGCCACCCATATTACATTCCTGACGCTAATCCCGTGAATAATCTGTTAGCGCCTCAGTGATTGCACTTGCGAGTTTACTGTACTTTGCAAATGCTATACTTAACATGGGATAAGTAAGGTATTACAAAGTCCTAGCGCTCATTACCGCAGCGATAGGCTAAAC
This sequence comes from Leptobrachium leishanense, assembly GCA_009667805.1. Taxonomy (NCBI): domain Eukaryota; kingdom Metazoa; phylum Chordata; class Amphibia; order Anura; family Megophryidae; genus Leptobrachium; species Leptobrachium leishanense. The sequence goes on from CM019066.1 coordinate 282,258,887, forward strand.
AAACTTTTAGCACTTCCAAAAGCTTGTGCAGATTCAGCTTCTGCAAAATCATTTAGCACCCCTAACCCCCCATGCAATAAATCCGATACTCCCCTCTTACTCTGCGGAGAGAACGGTGGCCCGATCTGCCACTTGTCCCCAGGAACAGAATGAGACTGGGGACATGTAGTCCCCAGTCTCTCTCTGCAATCACTCCATGGCGCTGAGCAATCTCGTAAAAAATTAGATTGTGCAGAGCTCGCGGCCCAGCAGCACAACCCTCCATGGAGTCCTATGGACTCGAGGTGATACTCGCGGTGGCACGGAAACGCTACCGGGAGTATCACTGAGGTTAGTGTTGTGTTCCAGGTGAAGGTACTGAGGCGACTGCCCCAAAATCCAATGCTAATAACGGAGACACTATGGGGAAATCTGCAAGCGCAACGCTGTAACAGATGCTGTAACGCTAAAATGGGATCGCTAACCTTGTAATTTGGCCCTATATCTTTGGGGTTAGACAGCAAAGCGACGGCTTAAAGCATTAGGGCAGTTGTACACTGCTCATTTTTGGTTTCACTTCTGAAAGTATAAAGCATTTGGGAAACTAGCCTTATTTGTTTCTGCTCCACTGGACACAAGCAATGAGGTAAATCGAACAACTTTGCAATGCCCTTTAAAGTTTTAAATTACAACAAAAAAATGTACAAAAAGAAAAAACAAAAAACACACGCACACTAAATACTGAAGGAAATGACTCACAGGATAAAATAAAATGCAACAGTCACAATATACAATACCCGTGTCTACTACTGGACAAGGGGCGTAAAGCCATTTGTACAGAAAGGAGTGGTGTAAAAAAAAAACAAAAAAAAAAACACAAAACAGGAACCAGACAAAAAAAATAAATAAAAAAAAAACCCCCAGCACACATTACCTTGCAACAGCCTTTTACTCAACAGTAACTTTCCTTTAATATTATCATTAAAGTCTGAAGGCAATTCTCTTATTTTAGAGTTTTAAGCTGTGTTTTAGGTCATACTTTAATGCATTTTTGGTATACTCTTCCTTCCCATGATTTATGTAGATGCTGTATTTGGTTATTTGGCGCTTTTTGCATGGCAAAACAAAAAGCGCCATTACTTCCTCTTCCAGGGCAATTCTTTTCTTCCAGTTTCATTCCTTAGCAGAGGAACATCTAGTAAATCAAACCACTGGAAACGGAGTTACAAAATAAGAAATAGACGTACTAAATATGTAAATAATAATAAAAAAAAAGGAGTCCAGCTTTGGCAACAATAGATTGATCATCAGTATGGATTTCTAACTTTTTTTCCTTTCCTCTGAACATTTCTAAAATGGATATCCAAAGGAAAGGAAAAAAATGCCAGGAATATCTACATTGAATGGCCACATGTAAATTATGTACATAAATATACTTGCATCTAGAGATATTCAAATTACAATGATTTTTTTTTCTCCTCCTGTCATTGTAAACATTCGATAATTATTGCTTTTAGAATGATACATTGCATAATAAATTATGTACTTTCAATGAAAAATAATTATGAATAAATGATTGTCTTAATAAAAATAACAATAATAATAATTGAATCGGGAGACACCGGTCCCTGCTTTGTCTTATGCCCTGAGAACACACGAGTTGTTTCTTGAAGAATGGGTTCATCATAGAGAATTCTACATTTCAAAGGTCTATGCGGCAGTGCAATACGTAAAATTTATATGTACAAACTGCGCCGTGATCCTTGACGTCCAAAGAGTAACACTTGTTCCTTCTGTCAGTTATGCGTCCGTTTGTTCAATGGATTCCTGTTTAACCTTGACCGGCAGCATGAAGCTGCCACCTTTGACGATTTTATCGGACTGTTCGTAAAAGTTTCGACTAGATACATGCAGACCATTTCCTGTACTCCTCGACATAGTTGCTCCTTCGAGAAGAGACATCATTTCTTTCTCCAAGGTGAACATGTCAATGTCTTCCATGTCATCCAGTCTGTCCGCAGTGTCACTGATATCGAATTTCTCAATCTCTTCATTGAGGCGACTGAGATTATCCCTTGTTAGGCCAGATCTTGTCGATAAGGGACACGTGAATTTCATGTGCAAATTGAGGCTGCATACGTGGATGTAATTCTTGTGACAATGCATGCACTTATGAGGACGTTCTCGTGTATGAAGGCGTTTGTGAAGCTTGAGATGAACAAACTGAGTGAACTTCGCAGGGCACAGCTTGCACTGGTAGGGTTTCTCCCCAGAATGAAGCCGCAAATGGGTTTTTAAGTTGCTTGTGCTGCTAAACCGCTTATGACATACCTATATGGAAGAAGGGCCAAGAAAAATACACCTTTTAGTATACAAGCATGTAGTCATACACACATCATAAATAGTAAACTCTCCATCCTCATCACTAGTATTTCTGTAAAACGCGTGCACCTTTGTGTAGGGATTCTTGTCCAAATATCAGCATTATTTGGGTAAAACTGGTTCACACTGGCCACAGCATCACAATATCTTTGTTGCTTCATTATAACTTTCTGGTTTGTGTGATAAACACTAACTTTTGTCTATGTATTTAGAAATTAGACTTGCAAAAGCTCTCTTCTACAATGAATGGTTCTGTGAATTGACCCATTGGTGTCAGACCTACGTATCTACTTTTAGTCATAGAAATTTTGGTCCAAGTTTAAATTAAATAATAAAATTTAAATATTACAAAAGTTTGTGTTGATAGCCTTCAGGTAGATGCTGTCAGGATCCTTGCCTGCCGAGTCTCATATCTCCAATAAATCACCTGGATTTCCCCGTACCTGCCTACTTGTGTTGGGTTTCCCCTGCAATTTGGACTCTTAGATGCATGTGAATTTGCAAAGCAGGCAGGCCCACCATCAACCCAATATAACTTTACAGAACTTAGAACCACAAATATGGCAGGCAGCAATTCTGCCCTTATTAAAATATACTGAACGTCCACAATAGAGCCGAAAATGTAGAACCAGTAATAGAATTCAACAGCCATCAGTCATTCTAGTACAAAAGTCATACAGGATAAAAAAAAAAGTAAGCCAGTGTTCAACTTTATGTCACGCACCTGACATTCATGAGGCTTTTCCCCAGTGTGTACTAAAAAGTGCTTCTGTAGATGTGCCAGTTGTGTGAATCCTTTGTTGCAGGTCTGGCATTTGAAAGGTCTTTCACCACTGTGTACCCGAAGGTGTACCTATCAGAAGAAAAAGAAAACATGAAGTATAAGCATATTTTCCATAAATACCAAGAAGTAAAATATAAGTCAGACGCTAAATGAGCGAAGCAAACTCAGAGATCTTTACCTTCAGGTTTGAGAGTTGTCCAAACGTCTTTGAGCAAACATTACACTCATACTTAATTTTGCCGTTCTGTTTTTTCAGTGGGTATGGAAGGGTCTTATAACCAGTCATAGATCGCTTGCTCTTTATGAGATTGATGGCTTCATCACAATTTGTGGTCATCATCAAGGCTGAGGTAGGTTTTGGTTGCATCACGTGCTCAGTCGCTGCTGTGCCAGCGGAAGGTGATCCACTTGTAGGGCTAACCTGCTTGTCCCTCATGCTAGCAGCCGCGCCTGTGATTGAGAAGGCACTATTGGGTGCAGGAATAAGAAAGTCTCGTGGCTGTTCAGGTTGAATAAGTCTACGACTGCCTTCATGAAGCATGGATCCTGGGATTGCAGTCTGATGAAGCATGTGGGGAGAAAGGTTTCCACCACCAAGTAGATGGCTGTAAACAGGGTACATTCTTGGAAGAAAATTTAAGTTATTCATCGGATTATTAATGTTTAATGTATTTAGGCCATTGCAACCAATGCCATAAGGTGGAAACAAGAGCTTAGGGTATGAAGAGTTATAGGGTGGTAAAAGAGGTTGTGGGAGATGACTGGATGGGGGTGCGTAGCCAGAGAGTGTTCCAATGGTATCAGTGAAATATGGTCTGTTCAAAAAAGGGTACTCTCTGTGTTCCTGTGACAATTGAGGAGGTGAAACAGAAGAAACCGGGCTGCTTTGAGGACTGGAACTTTTGTAGCTTTGGTCTGGACTGCCTCTTGAGGAAGGACTTGGTGTTGTAGACGGCTGAATTGTAGAGTGCGTGTAGTAGTGGTTTCTCTCATTCATGTACCCTATGGAAGGCTTTATGTAGTTCTCATGTAAAGGTGTCTGGAATGGATAAACAACACATGGAATTAAGGGTTTTCCTGGGCTACAGTTTTTCCGTAACTCCGTTGTATCTTTTTCTGGAGATACTGCAACAATGCTGTTCATAGAGAAATCTTTGGATTTTGGTTGATTTGGTGTGTTCTTCAGTATCTCCTCCACACTGTGCTCTTTTTTGGGTGTACTCTTTTTGATGGTCACTTTTTCAGTTGTTTGGTCTTCAGTAATAGAAAGACTATGTTCTGTAATAAAAATTAAAAACAGACTTTTAGATTAAAATGAATCAAAAACCTTCAATCATGACATTTAGACTTATGCCCACTTGAACATAAATACCCCAACATTATATTCCACACAACATTAACACGTGTACAACTGAATATAAACAACTAAACCGTGCTAGAAGTATTTAGTATTTTCGTAGAACATTATTCTACTAGTTCACGAAGGAGGATTTAAAAAAATAAAGCACAATGATGCTCAGTTAAAAAAATACCGTAAATAAAATCAGAAATGAGTGACACCAGGAAGGTGTGGATTTTGGGAATTGATTGAGCACATTCAGTGGAGGACTGGGACCCTAGCTAAAAATAAACAGCTTGTATGGATCAATTATTCATTGGGACATGACGAGCAAGAAGTTCAAGTTTTTTTAAATAAAAAAAAAGAACAAAAACCAAAAGGGTAGAGAGAGAATAAAAAGACTAGGATTTTGGAAATCAGGTAGAATGAGTCCGTAGAACAAGTGTCCGCAAATTTGGCCCTTCAGATGCTTTGGAACTACAATTGCCATGTGGCGAAGCCAATTGAATGATATACTGAGAATCATGGGAGGCATAATTCCAAATCATCTGGAGGCAGGGGCGTACTTCGGGTGGGTGGGGGGGCGGTCTGCCCCGGGTACCAGGGGGTGCCACAGGGCCATGGTTGCTGTCCCCTGCCATTTAAAGAAAAATGGAAAGAAAATGTATGCTTCTAGTTATAGTTTGAAATTCATTCAACTAATACGGAAGGGAAAAATATTGATTATATATATATATATATAATTTTATGACAAAAGTATATAACAAAAATATGCAAGTGAAATTCATCTCCAAATGGTTAAACTTAAAAATCCATAACATGTTTCCCTGAAGATGAATAATATCTGAAAGCGAACAGTTCAAAGGGTTAATATTAATGTGGGGGGACAGGAACAAATTCTATGGTCCTTTGGATGACTTGGTGCTACATCCAGTGACAATAGAATGTTCAAATAGCTGGTGAAAGTTAAGAAAAAAACAAAACCCCAAAGACCATGAAACAGACGAGAGATATACGTCTGGGAGAGTAAGAGCTGTAATCAGGTTGTGCACCAAGAAAGGAAATGCAGTAACGATTCTCGCGCTCTTGCCTCTAATGGTTAGCTTAAAAGAAAAAAGGAAAGAATGAGCACAGATCTTGGTTAATGTGGTGTCTGTTGTCGTGTGAACAATTTTTTTTATCTTGCCATCAAGAAAGGGCATTTTTTTTAATTTAAGGATCTGCTGTTGTAAACCAGACTATTCTTTAGAACTACCATCTTGTCAAGAAGGCCGATTACCGAAAGCAAAACTAGATTTCCTATAAAAAGAAACCACACCACGTTGCACAATGTCAGAGAGGTTCATCAGCCAAAACCTGTTATGAGGGAAGTTAATACACCCATTTAATTGCAGGCTTTACTATTAGATCATTGAGGCAGTGCAGACATTCTCGGCATTCCTCGTGATATTGGTACATTGTAATCTACTTACGGAGATTCGTCAGGACATCGTTGCTCATAGGATAGTTAAGTCTCTTTGCAAAGTCCCGGGAGTACCACACGCGAAGCTCGTCGTTGGCTGGGATGGGCATAATGGTATAGAAATAAACCTCCATGCCGTTTTGACAGGCGGCCAAGTTTTGCTTGTGCACGGAATGTGCTGGATTGACGTAACGCATCCAGTTGCTTTTGTCTTCATTTTTTCCGTCTATGTAGTGGTGAAGTTCCCCATTTGAATAGATCTGCAGGAGAACGAAAGACGGAAAACATATAGATTATACTATTTGGATGGAGGGACTTATTAGCAGAATCAATCACCAGAATAGAAAATTGTACATAAATTGCAAAACCCATTAAAAAATTCCCATTTAATTTCCGCCTGCCCAGTAACTATCACGTCAGTGGGTGCTGGAAATAGGATTGGTCTAATTTTTAAAATCAGAACTCGTAAAGTGAAAATATGAACAATTTATTTACAATATTTACTATTGAATTCTGAATGTCTATTTAGTATTAAAATGTAATATCCCCCCATGGGAAAAATTCCATTACAAAAAGGTGTAATGGGTAGCAATTATATCATTTTTAATTATTTTATTTTTTTATATACAACTGAGGGAGGAGTAAATGAGTCTTCAAAATGTTCCACCTAAATGTTTCCTTGTCTATCCCAATTCTCGGTTCCACTCCCCATTGTCTCCTACTGTAGAACGTAAGGCAACTGTGAATCATACGAAGTATACTTGGATTGCCGTCATATAGAAGAACAACGGGTGGAGCGAAAGGTGAAGTCACCTGCCAAGCTGGAGAAAGGCCAACAGAGTCATTCATTCCGAGCCAAGACAAATCACTTTTCCTCCTCAAGACAAGCTCCAGCTTGTACAAATACACACAGATCCATCTTGAGGCACATACGCCTATTACATAAATGTGGATCTAAATAGAATACAATGAATAACCCTGGAAATAGAGATTTCTAGTCTATCTACGTACATGGCCACTCCTATACTCATATTACCATATACTTTCTTGTTGGCACTTTGCCGATCAAAACAGAATAACCCTCTGTCAGAATGCATCATTTATCCCCTTAAAAAGGGAAAACGAATATGCTACGGCACTTAGATGCTTAAACCTTGGTGTTGGGGATCTACGTAAAATAATTGCCTGCTTGTGAAAAGAGGGAAGGTGCCAATCATACCATACGGAGGCGTTAAGAAAAAGCAATCACTTTCTATTTATAGCAGCTTCCTGTAAATTTAAGAAACAGGGGAAACACAAGTGTCTCCGTCAATGCTTTGTGTATACTGTAGTGTCATTCCTGCTAGAGATAAGGTTGCAGAGTGGTGTCAGCTCATGAGGAGCGCCGCGGCTGTGCGCGATTGTGTGGGTTTTGCTCACGTCCCGAGACTTTCAGGAATACCAGCTGTGCATCACAGCTTTAGATCAGAAACGGCAAGCAGTCGAAAATGAATGTCGGCGTGCGGCTTAACCCCTCAGCTGCCAGAGGAGCTGCGAACATTTGCAACTCTGAAGGGTTAACGAGGACGACAGTTCGGTTTCTGTGTTTGGGGGGGGGGCTGGGAGAGATCACATGTCTACAAAGAAAGAAACTACCAAGTCGTGAGATTTCCACGTACTTCAAACGCTCCGAAAATGTGCTGACTCACTGTACGCTTACAAGAAATAATGTCATTTAAAGGATTTACTCAACCCCACACATCCTCTCGCTACATGACCAAGACGCAAGGATCGACTTGCTTTTTTTTTTTCCCTCTTCATTTTTAACCAGACGTGCACATCGTTAGATTGCTGGCAGTGCTGGGAACTGTGACAACACGATTTGCCGCAATTTCCTTCACTCGAACATTACGTTCAATACAGCGAGACTGGTTCCTCTTACGTGGTACATTGTCGATGAATACCAAGACAGGGCAAAGACATTTCGAAAGGTGAACAGAGAAAAATAAATAAAAAAACCCAGAGAGGGTTCTGACACTGTCAGTGTACCTGCTAGTTTTGTCATAAACTGGTATCTGTGATAAACACTTCAGCCAGTGATGGGAAATTAGAAAACAAGAAGTGGAAAGAAGAATCAACACGAAAACCAAAACACAAGAGAGCAAACACTAACACTACAAATGACAGTAAATAAATACTCACCCTCCAAAAGTATTTTCGGTCTGCCTCCTCGGGAACAGACTCTGATGTGTAGCTGTCACCAATATATGGACCGAACCTGGTTCCTTTCGGTATGTATTCTTTGCTGCTAACGCCAATCACCTTCAGAAAAAAAATTAATTGGAGGAAAAAATTAAATAAATGTTTAAGTGCAATTCGTTAGAGAAAAAAAAGTAAGTACAAATCGGATATTATCGGCACAGAACTGCAAAGATTCTATAGTGTTTTTAATAAAGAAAAAAGAGAAAAAAACACGAAGTACCAGCACTCGTGACTCTGTTGACGGGTTTTGCTATAAACCAGTCGGCTGAAATGTTGCTGGTGTTGAGAGAGCTAGTGTGAAAAAGCACCCAATAAAAAAGACACGTGAACAGAGCCCACGAGTGCTGGTACTTCTTGGTCGTCGTGCTGGATGTGGCATTATCTTACTATCAAGTGCACCATGGAGCAGATCTACCCCTAATTGAGTGCTGTCAAAATCCCATTTTCTTTATTGGCTTTATTAGTCCGTCCAGTAATTCTGACAGTCAGAAGAAATACCTCCTGATGAAAGCTACAGTATGGCGGCTCATGCAAGGTCCAAAATAAGTATATACGTGCGACGGTGTGCCCAGGCTCACCCAAATGTTGGGTGAGGACGGCCTCTTCCGCCACCTACATTGACATCTTATATGTCCCTTATCTGGTTCATGATGAACAGCATAAAAAAAAAACAACTGTATCTCTGATTACAGGCTGTTTGTTGGTAATGAAAAATTTGCATTTTGTGCAAAATCTTCTAAACATAAGTTTTCAATTAATAAAGGTTCCATGGGTGCACACCCCAACGTTCCGTTCTGCGCACGCCGTGAGTATATTCATCGCCTCTCGGAGCCGAGCGCACAGGGGTTTCGTGTAATGAAGCTGCTGTAGCCTTTGGCAAGCAGTGCGCATTACGGATTTATGAATATTGTTATTCTTTGATGTACAATGATGCTCACCAGACTATCTCACAATGTTCTTAGTGAAACCGAACTAAATCACGCAAAACAAAAACAAAAGTCAAGTATTTTGTCAAACGACTAATCCCCTTCTCAGACGCCAGTATTTCCAGTCCGGTGGCAATGGAGAGGAGCAGTACGAGAACGATTAACTTCAGCAAGTTCAATGAAAGTACTTTACAGGTTATCAGATTAGATCAAAAGCCAAGATGGCCAATAGAGGGCGCTACAGACAGGCAAATTCTATACAACAAGTACAAGAACAAGTACAAGAACACAAACAGGCCGAACTAATGGCCAAGAATGGTTTCGAATTCATAGTGTGGGAACACGCCAAGGTTTAGGTCATATCTGACTCTCGCTTAATTTCTGAGAATTGTTCAAGAATCCGCGTGTTTATGGAAATAAATAGAAGTGCACAGAAATGAAGTAAAGAAAACCTCACACATAAATATACTTTAAGGGAAGTGACAAAGCTAGAATTATAGGGGGGGGGGCTGTTATCCTCTAGCCATGACTCTCCGGTTTCGAATTCTACATTTATTTTCCCCTACATCATTCATGCACATTTTACAGACCAGATATTCTCATCTGAACATACTCTTACTTGAAAGAGTCAAGAAAGACGACAAGGGGAAGAAAATATATCTATAAAAGTTGTGACACAGCAGGTTACAATGACGATTTTAGCTCCCAGATCTACAAACACTCATAACTCAACCTCACAAAATGACACACCGGATATGGTGATGGTGAAGGGCTCTGTAGGATGCAAAACATCTAATGTCCGTATAATTAGCAGTAGTAAAAACACACTTTTTTTGCATTTTTATTAATTACCACCAGAAAAGATATCACAGCGGACAGACAAATCACTATCCCAGCATCTGCTGGGGCATCACTGTAAGAACCCACACATCAAAAATAAAAAACCATACAGATTAGCAAGCCCAGTTTATTAGCCGACTACTGTTACCCTTCATGATTTAGAAATTAGGGGAATTCAATAATTTAAGGGTGGTCACTAAAGCATAAACCCCATCCATACAACAAATTCTCATTCCCGAACACACACGGGCTTTGAGGATAATTTGTGACAGTGGTGGGACCTCCCCAGTTCCTACCATTTCTGGTGCAAGCAGAGATCCAATGCATTTTCTTTATTCTGCTTATAAAGAAGATCTGAAAATTTGTGGAAATGCAGTATTACACTACAAATCCACCTAGGGATAAAGTGGCCATTGGACCTGACCAGAGGGTCCTAATGATTCATTGCAGGGGCAAGGCCTTTAGAATAAACACTTCAGCAGAGGCGGCAGAGTGCTTTTAGCAAATTCATGCTTAATCTGGCTTTTCAGAACCTACTCCATTTCTTTACATGCAGCGCTGACCTTTGCCAAGATTTAATAATCAATCTCTGCCACTTGTGCTGGGTCGCACAATACTGCCTGACAACCAGTGGCATCAGAGACAAGAAACAGTAACCTACCTTCACTGAACTAGAAGAATTTACGAAAGGGGGGGCATGGCAGGACAGTGTCCCATCAATACGGAACTATGAAAGATTTCTAAGACATATATTGAATATTTGTAACGTACTTTTAAAATACTTTATTAGGCAAGATTTGAAGACCACACTCTAGAAGACTAAACGTAGACTATGGACATGGGGGCCTCTACAGCAACACAGCATTTAAATAATACGTTTGGGCAGTCTAGCTTTACTCACTGATCTACAGAGTCAAGAACAGGACACACGGGCTGATCTGCAGACATCCTAATCTTGGGCTTGATACATTTATTTACAATTTAGTAGCATGCAAGAAAACATTTTAGGGCCAACCATACTTTGGCAGAAAGATAAACATAAATCTCCAAATATTTAATAGCCAAATGTGATATTCTACAAACCTGTGGCTACCTGAGATGTGCTTAGCCTCTTCCTAAACCTCATATGGATGTGCCCAAAAGGTTGTGGAAAACATTCAAGGCAATGCATGGGTTTAGCAACAGGGGGGATGCAGGAACAAGACTCCCCAGCGGTTTTGATAACCTTGTGCACATTGGATTCCTGGGATTGAGGATTCATTATATAGATGGAGTTTATGCTTTAAGTTTACCACTCTAATGTTACGGAGTCCCAATATAGAGTCCATGAAGGCTAAAGGTAATGGTCTAACACAAAGTACATGGAGATCAGCATCAGAGCTATATGTATATTTGTGTTTGTTTTTTTTTTTAGATCTTGCATTTTATTACTTTGTATTTCTGTAACGACTAAAAATTCAATGTTCTTGAACCCAGGACATACGAGAGAAATCTCAATGTATCTTTCCGGGTAAAATACTGTATAAATAAATTACTTAAGGACATTTCAGGTCATCTACTCTCTTAGGCTTTTTGTGTATGAAATGGGGCAAAAAGCCACCAAGCCGGAAGTCTGAGGAATTCAGTAGCACAAAGGGTAGCCTGAGATCAACTTGCAGTTGACTGTCTAGGTAATACACCTTGCAATAACTGCCATATAAAAATGTAAACAGCTTGTGGCTCATCCAGGCGCAAATCACAGCCCTTATAAAAACAAAAATGTAAAAAATTCACCCACGTAAGCTCCTAATTGTCTGGTTGGACAGAAAAAGAAAAAAACAAAGTAGAAGCCAAGTCACGCAGGAAGATCAAGTGACAATGGTTAGTGTTTTACAACAGAATGGGTCCTAAATGTGTATGTGTAATATATTATATACACACACTCTGTCAAATACAATACAAAAGCTCCCTAAATATGGAATATTGTGTTATGTTTACATGAAGGAATACTTTTGTAGGTTTTTGTGCAACTTAGGGTGCAAAGGGAGCTTTAAAAGTAGAAAATACAAGTCAGATAAAATAACATTTTAATTAAATTTAAATAAAAAAAATGTGTATTAATAAAATACAGGTTGAGTCAGGATTATTAAACGCGAGCCTACCCTGTTTGATGAATACCAGAAAAAGTGAGGTTAAAATAAAAAGAAGCAAAAACCAGCAACTAAAACTGGGGGGGGGGGGGAAACATTGGTCTTTTAAAAAAACAAAAAAAACACCTTCAATAAAATAAAAAAAAGTTTTTGTAAGACTCAACTTTTTTATCCATATAAAACAATAATATCCAATTTCACACCCATAAATCCAGGCAAACTGGATTTAGCGATTTCTAATTTTTCATCTCCAAAATGCTACTAATGAAGGGGGGGGGGTGTTAAAACCCCTTAATCTACCCACCTTCTTGTCGGCTGGGTCAAAGTTGAAGAAGAGATTCCTGGGCAGTGAAGTCTGTGCCTGCATGAGCTGTGTCCCTTCCATGGTGCTGTCCCATGGGTGATCCTTCACAATGTAGGTACACTTTTCTTCAAACTCAGCCTCAGTCCAGAGTGTCATATCCGCTCCCTCCATGTCCATTTTCATGGTTTAATAGGTTACCTCCAGTTACACAGTACAAAAATAAAAAATAATGGAAATGCTGTTTGTGATGTGGCAGCCTGGAGAAGAAAAAAAAAAGGGGGGGGGGTTAATATATAGATATAAAAAAAAAAACACAAACAACTCAACATCCATTGGTTTCTTCCACTTCAGAACGTTTAGAACTTTGCTGATACTATGTTGCATAAACAAAACAAAGAAACAAAAACAATGAACCCAATGCGTTCTAAAAGTCAGAAGATCTTGTGTGTGTTTTAAAACAAAGTATGTAAAACATTACCAAGATCTGAATGACCTACCTGAAGGGTCTCTATGCCTTAGAAGATACTGAGAGTGTCCCTTGCATGTCCTGAGCTCTCTCCAAGCATGTCTGGAGTGTGCACTACTCTGACACTTTCCAAGCCAAGCAGCACTTCCAAGGGGGACAAACAAGGAAAGGAAGAGGAAGAAGCTGCTGTCTGCTTCTGAATGAAGCTAAAAATGGAATTTGCATGTTACAAGGAGCGGAACTCAGCCCGGCTCTTCCGAATGGGGAAGCCTGAACTTTCCCACCAGCTTCCAACTCACAAACAACTTTCAAAAAACAACCTAAGCCCTCTCTGACGTCTTCTTTTTCATCCTGCCCAGGGCAGAGTAACAAAAAAAGAGGCCTCTACATCCTGCCAGCATCCCTTGTAGCAACAATATCTCAGCTGATGGGATGGGGAGGGGGGGTTCCTTTCCTTAACTCCTTCAGGAGAAGGCAGAGCCACACAGGAACCAGGGAGACAACTTGCATACCACCAGGAGCAGTGTGCACATCTCCCAGCTCTGGTACACATGGGGCTGTTATCTAGAGCCCCCAGAACATCAGAGCAGCATACTGACAGTGCCATGGAATAAGAACTTTTATGGAAAAGTTACAAAAAGAGAAAAGATGACACAATATTGTATCAATGCAACATATAATGTGTTGTCTATAGAGAGATCTGTGAAAGAGATCCAGAAGTGTGTATAGAGTTATCTAACTGTACACAAACACAATATTGTATCCCTCTTACTTAGACCTCTGGATACAAATATGTATACAGACAATTGTATCTCACATATATATTTCAATACACACACACACAATAGTGTATTACTTTATAAATACACACACACACACACTATTGTATCCCTCTGGATACAAATATGTATACAGACAATTGTATCTCGTATATATTTCAATACACACACACACACAATATTATTGTATAAACACACACACACAATATTGTATCCCTCTTACTTAGACCTCTGGATACATATATGTATACAGACAATTGTATCTCACATATATATTTCAATATACACACACAAAAGTGTATTAATGTACACACACAGTGTATTACTGTATACACACACTATTGTTGGTCTTAAATATATTGCTCTACACAGTGTATTAATATACACACAATATTGTATGTCTTGCACACATTGCTCTATACACACACAATATTGTATGTCTTCCATATATTACATGTTACAGAAAGATATTCTTCTAAGACACATAATACTCCATTCGTCCAGTGCAGTATGAGATAACAAATGATAGAAAACCTATATAAACCACAAAACATGAAAGCAGGCCCCCACAGACACTGAGTAAGAAGAAGCAAAAGAAAAAAGAAACCCAAGACACCACAAGTGGGCTTTGAAGTGTAAAAGCATCCTTTCCGAGAAAGAAAAAAGAACAAGCCCTGAATAAAACGAGGTTACTTACTGTCATAATAAAAAGGAGCATTTAAAAAGTGAGAGAAAAAAAACCACACCAAGGATAATAAAGTCCTCACCCAGGCACTATGCACACACTGCTCACAGGAGAGATCCAGCATTGGAGCCAGTGTGTCCCCAGGCAGAGAGGCTGAGCATTTCCACGGAGGGGTTGTCAGAGCGCAGAGCAGAGCATACTGCAAGACAGGTGCAGCTCTCTCACTGCGGATCTCACTGTGTGCAGCAGCCAGCACTGAGCACACTGACAGACTGACTGGACTTCCCTTCCTGTTTCAGATTGCCTCACTGCTACCACAAGGGGAGGAGCTGCGACACATACCTGGAAGGCAAGCCCATGGCACAGCAAGGAGCAAACCATCAATTCACAGAGCTGTGTACAGCCAGGCAAAACCACACTAACAGCTACATGTCAGATATTATACAAGAGTGATATTATGGGAATGAGCACTAGATACAGTCAGACATGCACATAGAATGATCATTATATAAAAAAGAATAAACAATATTCCAATGACTACTCTAAGGAAGTAGGATTATATATGTTTGCCTCCTCTGTCTGGTCCTTCCCAGAATAATCACCCCCTCATCTCCCTATGACTGATGCTTATGGATCCCATCCACCCCCCTACAGACAGCTCACCCTGCCTGGGGTTAAATGATACAAGAGGTCTGGCTGGAGGTAATGAGGTGAGGCTGACTCAACATTTACACATGAGACAATATAATCAAACAGAAGGTGGCTCCAGTCACACAGAGAAAAAAAAGAGAAGAGGGAAACACTGACATGTGAAACGTGTGCCTAAAGCAAGAGAGAAACTGGGTGTTATGCAAAATAAAAGGAAAGTGAGAAAAAGAAACTAGAAACAAAGCAGAGGGGATTAAAAGCCCCCAAATTAACCATAGAAGAGGGAATCTGTGTAATAAAAAACCTAAAACGTGTGTGGGGGGGGGGGGGTAAAAAATAAACTCACATTAAGTACAATAAATATAATAATTACACTTTATTCTGGGATGTGCAGAAGCAAAATACAGTTTATATGCTAAAGGAAATGTTGGGGGGCTATACAACCCCAATTCTTTAAGGAAAGCAGACTGTGACTTAGTATTTTGGGGTCTCCTGCATGGGCACAGCTTGGACTACTAAGAGGGACTACAGAAAAGACAGTTTGTTGCTTGTTAAATTTATTCCTGTAGGAAACCACAGGGAGCTTTAAAAATAAATTATGGGGAAAATAACCACATTCCATAATTGATATCCACCTGAAATATATATATATATATTTACACTCCCCAGTGTTCTGAATGTATGTTTATAGTTCACACCATGAAATGTGTTAAAAGATATGAGATTTGTCACCCCTCCCACCCTTTCAATTAATAGTTGTCACCTTATCTATCGTTATGTTGCAATGTTTACTGTGTCAAGATCCAGAGGAGCAAAAAAAACCCTGAAGGGCAGAGGGGGTTGGGAGGGGAGGCACTATGGACTCAAACACTATGCCCTTCCTTATCACTTTTACTATCAGGCATTCTATTGTTTTCCAATGGGTCTGGTTGCTGAAGGTGGGGAGTGGAGTTAATGTTCACTAGGCATCTCTCAATCTGACCAAGGAATAGATCTGCTGAAAGAAGAGCAACTCTGACTCCCTCCATTAAATGGAATCAAAGTGGAGAGTAGCAAGAGTGGGACACACAGGCAAGGGGTGGGGGGGGGGTAATCATCTCCCCCCTCCACCAATCCCCCAAGCAACTCTTCTTGAAGAAAGACATTGTTCTTAGAAGAGATAATCCTACAATGGAGAGTCCATTAGGGGTATTAGGAGCTTGGCAGAAGCTGTGATCTGCAAGAAGGGCCAGTTGTGGACAATAGACAATTAAAGCTGATAAATCTGCACTTCTTGTTGCTGGTCTAATTCCTCATAATTGTATGCTGCTTGTCCTGCCTCTTGCAGCAAGGGATCATGCATGTTTCCTATAATCTCTCTGAGTACCTGACCTACTTCCTGACATGGTCTTTTCAGGACCTGTATCCTTACCCATCTGGACCTTTGCCTAAAGCTTCTGTCTCCATCCAGTAGCACTCTCCTCACCCCTCCCAAAAAATGCTCACCCACCATGCACAAGACAGAATAACCCTGGGCAGCAGACCACCACAAGACCCCCATCCAGATCAATATTCAGGAGTACCAGACAAAACTGTACACTAATCTGCAATAACAGCTAATCATGCTTAATTTGGCTCAGTGATTAAAATGGACTTTTCATTAAGCACAATGAGCCAGGCTGGCACCAACTCACACCATGCAAGACAGACCTTGACCCTGGCTTCTCATCAAGAGCTGGTACCAACACCCAGAGGTAGAGGGGGTGGCAGAGGGACTTAACAGCAAACATAAGAACATATTAACATCTTGCCTCAAAGAAACAAAATCCAGTGATATATAAATCATAGATATAAAACCAGTCAACACAAAGAAAGAAAACCTGAATGCATTAAAGGACTGTCAGTGAAAATGTGACCTCAATTTATCACATCAGTGCTGAATACTCAATATATTTTACTGCAAAAATACATATAGGAAAGAAACAAAATAGTCAGGATTGTAGGATTAAGAACACAGTTAAATATATCTATTTAACCACACGTTTTATTTTAGACGGTGGGAAATGATAACAAAACATACAGGGTTATTCAGAGAGAGGTGAAAAGCAGGAGAATGACTGGAGAATAGAAAATTCTAGGTCAAAATCGAGGATTTGGAAAGGGAGATAAATGGGAGAATTTTTTCTGGTTTGGCTATTTTGACCTAGAATTTTCCATTCTCCAGTCATTCTCCTGCTTTTCACCTCTCTCTGAATAACCCTGTCAATATAACATGGGGAGTCCTATTTTACACAGCACAGAATATACTGTATGCATCCACATATAGTAAACAGGTTTCACAAAAAGCACATCAATCTCTGCCATGCAGGATTTCTTTCTCTCTTCAGACTGTTAACATTGTATTACAGATAACTCACTTTTTTGTGATAAAACAGAAACAAGCAGCACCCAACAGGAGCTTAACTGATAAACCAGTGTCAAAGGGAAACCATTTGTCAAATAAGAAAGAGCCAAGTTGTAATTTGTGTTTAACCCCAGAAAAAAAAGGGGAAAAAAAACCACACAAAAAACATAGATCTGGTACAGTTTAAAAAAATACCCGACAATTGTCAATAGAACAACTCATCAGCAACACCATATAAACAAAGCAGAACAATAGGGGGATTTACACCACTGTCACTTTTAGGTAGCAAAAACACCACTGATTTACTCAATTAGGAGTCAATTTAGAGCTGGAGGTCCTTAGTCTCATGTCATCTTATACACACATTTATGGGCATATAATAAACTATAAATGGACATACACTAGAGAACACCAAAAAAATACAAGTGGAACAACTAGTACCAAGGTATAAGTAGCAAGAAGAAAAATATACACATTATATAGATTACTGTATACACAAAGTCAACAGCTCTAATATATATACACCTGTATATGTATCTATAATGAATTATATATATATATATATACACACAATATCATAGATATACTAAAAGAAGTGCATACATATTCATGTTCTATAAGTGGCACACACACACAGTATCATAGATATAATAAAAAGAAGTGCATACATATTCATGTTCTATAATTAGTGGTACACACAGTATCATAGCTATAATAAAAAGAAGTGCATACATATTCATGTTCTATAATTAGTGGTACACACACACATCTATAATTCTAATATAAACAGAGAGTTGTGCAATTATGATGTATAAAGACTGAGATGTGTATGTATTAGGTGCGTTTGTGTATATATATATACACACACACACCTCTAATTAGAGAATATGCATTTATACACAAACTGTATGCACTATATATGTATTAGATTAATAAATAAATGTATATATTAGATCTGTTGTGTGAGATACAGGACATACATGAAAACGAGAGAAATGTCAATGTATCCTTCCTGGTAAAAAAATACTTTATAAATATATGCAAAGGGGGGGATTTACAGATGCAGATAAATTTACTATATCATTAGAGAAAAGTATATATTCTATACGTATATATATATAATCAACAAAACTCACCACATCCATCATTTTAGAAAATTGTGTAAATATACAGTAAACCTCTGTTTATACTTCTATAAACATACAAACATAAAGTACATATAAATATGTTCATGTTTTCTATTTCCACTCAAACATATTTATGTACAGTATATTAATCTGAAACAGTTTCAAAGTAAATAATAAATATAAAGCTGTACCTGGAGGTTTTCCCATACAACAGATAACCAGTCTGTAGAAGATGTATGCCCCAGTTAGTCCATGTGTGAGCCCTGCTGTTCACATACACACACTCTCACTGGTCCTTTAAATCTAACCTTGTCTCAGACTGTACTAAGGATTTTAAAGTTTGCCTCCTTCTCCCTCCCTTATCAACTCCTCCCCATTTAGTAATTAGGCTTAACAGGAGCAATTAACAAAACAAACTTTAGTCCAGCCTGACAGATAATTCTCATTGCCAAATTGTTTTAAGATGTGCAACAGCTGAGTGGAGGAAGAAGAGGAAGAAGAAGAAGAAGAAGAAAAAAGAAAATCAGGAGGAAGGAGGAGGGGGTAAAGCACTTTATACAATAGCAAACCTACTTTATGAATTTGCCTCCAAAGCCACATGACTTGTTTGTTTAAAAGTGAGTGATCAGTGGCTTTCCAAGGGAAATGGCAAACAAATGATTAGCACTGCCAAGTGGCTCTGCTATCAATTGAAAGCCTGCATTGCACATGTGACTTGATATCAGTGTGCTGCACATCTAGATGGAGATTACAGTTTACTGTAAATGACCTCTAAACCCATCAAGCAAAATTAAGTACACAAATTTTAATAAGAAAACACAACATATAATACACATAAAATCTATTTGTTTGCCCATAGAGTCGGGGGGCTCTATTTTGACTATATGCTTTTTATGCTAAGCTGCTGGAGGTCATCAACCAACCCCACTCTGCCAAAACAAGAATATATTTAAAAAAAAGTACTAAAAGAAAATACACACCAGTGGGTATAAAAACAAATCACTGTCACATGGCCATTTGCATAAACTAGTTGGACTGTTATCATTTTTGTGAATATTTGTCATTAAAAATAAATGAATTAAAAAAATGGGAGAGATTTTCTGTACATAGAATTCTTGTTTTATGTAATCAAATATTTACCCAAAAATTCTCCTTGCGTTAAATCCCATATACCCACGCTAAAAAGAAATACTGAGGTTTTTAGTTTACTTAAATGGCCATTAGAGTGTATGCTCACTTGCCAACATCCGGCAGGATATACTTCTAACCCGTAAAAGTTTTTTATTTTTTTAAAGTAGTAATAAGATACCATAAATTCTGAATGAGTAAGCTTGTAATTTATTTTCCCGAGTCAAAAATGGAGAAAATAAAAAGGTTTTAAACCACGGAAAGCATTTCTTAAAAAAAAAATTTTTTGACCACAAAAATATGTCTCGTTTCCTCCCTAATTAAGAGAATACCACCCTGCAAATACACGAACGCACGGAAAAAGCATGATCTATATCAAAGACTGCTACATGTTACTGATCGCATATATACATCATTATATTATAAACAAACAATATAAGGGGAAAATAAGTTCCTGTATTTGCTGCAAATCATCAGCCTCCCTAGACTTGCACAACAGGATCTTCCAAGACCAAAGTGGTTGACAGGTCTCAACCAATCCCAGTTGTAACATTTTTGAATTCCCTGTCAGTTTTCGGAGAAGGTGGGTGGGTCTATGGCAAACGCAAACTATTATGATCTTAAAATCTTTTTTGGCAGAGGCAGTTTTAGTTTGTCAAAAGATGCAGTCACATGACGGAATATCAATCAGTTGACCTACATGTAATTCATGCACGGACCCACCTGTATACCCCTAAACACGCTATTTAAATACACCGCTTCACATTCTTATGCATCGAAGTGCATTTATTTCACAAATGAGATTTTAGCATTAGTGAGAGGACCCTTTTATTAC
The DNA here is from genome assembly GCA_009667805.1 of Leptobrachium leishanense. NCBI lineage: Eukaryota > Metazoa > Chordata > Amphibia > Anura > Megophryidae > Leptobrachium > Leptobrachium leishanense. The sequence goes on from CM019066.1 coordinate 282,279,324, forward strand.
ACAAAAGATGCAGAAATTCTTTCAACTAAGGCTCATAAAGACTTTAGGGCTTGGTCATTATCGTATGAGAAGCTTATTTTTGTAAGCACAGGGGCATCAAACGTATCACCGTGGAGATTCTGACATCGTGAATGAGTGGCAGAATCGCTGGTATGTGTTACAGTTGATAGTCACCAAGATAATTTTAGATTTGGAAAGCGACCTAGCTACTGATCTTTATGTTGTACTAGCCAAATGGCTGGCAGATGCATACCTTTGCATATACAATAAAAATTCTTTCCAGACATCAGGGTCTGGCTCTCACGGAAACACTCGAATGCTTGACCCTCACCCGGCATCCTCTCTGATATCTACTGGCATGCTCCATTTCCAGATTAAAGAGAATCTATTGTGCAATGTTAACATCCAAACCTTCATTGAATCCATCTTCTCTCTCAAGGCTGGTGCAGAAAGTCTTCTAAATAGATTTTCCTGCATCCATAAGACTACTGGCAAGTTTGGCTAAGCTTTGATTAAAGGCCCTTGTGTAGTCCATCAGATGTCAAGTGTAATGGGGGACAATAGTCAACACAGGTCTGCCACTTTTAGCATGAAGAATGGGAGTTCTGATATGGCCATCCTATAGTTTTCGTTGGGTTCCCATCATAAGTTTCCATGTCAAAGTTAATAGGATAGTTCTAACTACCATGCTGACTCTAGCATTATTCAGCAGAGCCTACAGAGAAGATGTAAAACTCACAAAACTGAATACCGCAGTCAAACTCCTTGCTTCTGTGTTGCATCTTCGTTGAGTGTAGGTCGCAGTTCTTTACAAAGTGTCAATCTTCCTGACCCATAGAGAGAGCAAAGACAAGGTTTGTGAGGATCCTGAAAATGTGCAACAACACTAGTGGCCTGCCCTATGGTATGTCCCCCGTTCAGGACTCTCAACCTTTTATCTCAATGGTACCATTAAAGAGACAGCTAAATCATATGCAAATCAGACTGCCATCACTCAAAGGGTTGCTAGTTCTGAAATATCAAGGCAATCCTCTCTATACAAGAGACACAACAATCCCCAAAGTTCGTTTTAGCCTTGTATCACCTCGTATACCTTTCTAGGCACCTCGAGCAAGAGGTCCACATCTTGATTACCCTGTATACTTAGAGCAACAACAAGGTTTGTAACCCATAATTCACTGCCCAACACAGGTGAAAGGCCCATTTGAGTCATGTTAAAATAGGAGGCAACGTATTTGCAGAGTCATTTCACAGCTTCTTCTGAGCTCACTTGCAAATTAGAGGTACATAGAAAATTCTCTGCATTTGTAGAGGTTTTCAGTTGGAAAGATGGAAGATTAAGGAGAAACATCTCACCTGCAAAGTGGTTGGGCTGCAGGCTGTTTTCATAGTCTGGTTCCCATGAGAAGGGCATGTTAATGCTAAATTTTGGGCAACTCAGCTCTTCCATATTGTAGCAGAAGACTGATGAGTCTTGTTCCTGTTTCAGGATGACAATGCACGGTATACAACGCAAAGTCCAAACAGAAGTGGTTTGTCATTATGTGCGTTCAAGACTGTAACTACAGCAAATTCGTTAAAACAGAATTGGAACAATGGTAGATCTATGTTGCCCAACATCAGCGTCTGACTGCACTAGTGATATTTTAGCTGTGACGTGTATAGGAACAAGATCTCCACATCAAAATATTTCAACAAAATGTCTAGATATTTGTCGTGGAGGCTGCTGATACAGACAACATTGAAACAAAAAGAATGAGATGTGCGTCCCAACTTTATCCGTGTAGTGCTACATAGTTTAGATCCATGTCTGGAGAAATAAGAAACACATACATTTGGTAATAAAAGGAACGGAAGAACGGGAAATGAAGTCCATGTTCTACAAGACAGTACCTAGAACAGGACATGAGAGAAATTTGATTGAAATGCTATAGTATCATTATTGATACAGGAAGTTGTTTTTTTTTGGAGAAAGTATTTTACCAGGAAGGATACATTGAGATTTCTCTAGTTTTCAAGTATGTCCTGGGTGGTGAGTATGTACCGTTAGGTGTCTTGCCCAAGGACACTTACTGGAGAGGTGCTCTTGCCCAGATTCGAACCTGTGTCTCCACAGCTATAGAGCAGTGATACTACCTCTACTCCACCCAGCCTGAGTAATGGTGAAAAAGTTGGTTTCTCTCATCTGCTGTCAGCTCCAGTTTAAATTTAATAGATTACATTTATACTAAAACTTGAATAAAGGCTAAAGTTATGATAACTAAAACTATGGTGAAACTCACATTATTTTCATCCATTGGAAAACTAGACATAAATGTAAGGGAGGGACTATTTGGGAAGAGATCCAATCAGAACTAGTCTCACGTAAGAGAGAATTGATGAATTTTTAGATTCAGATAACGGTATTGACAACTGCAGTTTCTTAAATGTTTTTAAGTTGTACCTCTGCTTGAAAGAATGAAGCAAGTTATGTGCAAGCTGTTATAATCAATGCTTGTCTAATTACAGAGATTTTGTGAAAAAGCAAGATAGGTCATGTTTCTTTACGAGACCTGCAGGTCTATTCAAAGAATGGTGAAACTCAAGAGAATGACTGGAGAAGTGAAAATTCTAGGTCACAACAGTCAAACCAAAAAAAGTTCTCCCATTTATCTCACTTTCCAAATGGGCTATTTGGTCTTTTGGAATGTTCTCTTCTCCTGCCAATTCTCCTGATTTTCACCTTTCTTTGAATAAACCTGATGGTTTTATTTATAGGTTAAATATAGACATGTTACATATGTTCAAACATTCATACCATATATGATAACAGGTTAATAGATATTTACTCCATGGAGTACATGAGTGCAGAAATACTAGAGAAATGTATTACACATTAACTCCATTCGCTTTTACCTGACTAAATTTCCTGTTTAAGCTGACTAAAATGTTGTCATTTAGGCTAAGGTTTTAGAAAGCAGTTTTAACGTGCGTTTAGCCGCACGAAATCACGGCCGTGCTAGCAGCAAATGACGTCCAATGCCGGGGAACATACGACGAACGGCCGCACGAAAGTTCGTCCGCGCAACGCAAGTGGCAAACGAACGCATTTTCTCGAGAACGTCAAACCGCTACTACTGATGTACAGAGTGCGCTGCGGCCGCATAGCGGCGTGTTTGCGTGATTGGGAGACGTCAGACGCTGCACAAATCCGGCCAACATAACGTCCAGACGCAAAATGGGTTTTATTGATGATCCGTACAAAATCACGGACGAAAATGCACATCGTATGACCGCTATCGCGTATTCTGTGAAAAATACGTCCATTCGTTCGAACGCACTTTTTCACGGACAACGTGAAAAATGCGTTCGTCTGACCCTAGCCTTAGTCAACTTAGGCTAGGGTCAGACGAACGCATTTTTCACGTTGTCCGTGAAAAAGTGCGTTCGAACAAATGGACGTATTTTTTCACGGAATACGCGATAGCGGTCATACGATGCGCATTTTCGTCCGTGATTTTGTACAGATCATCAATAAAACACTTTTTGCGTCTGGACGTTATGTTGGCCGGACATGTGCAGCGTCTGACGTCTCCCAATCACGCAAACACGCCGCTATGCGGCCGCAGCGCACTCTGTACGTCAGTAGTAGCGGTTTGACGTTCTCGAAAAAATGCGTTCGTTTGCCACTTGTGTTGCGCGGACGAACTTTCATGCGGCCATTCGTCGTATGTTCCCCGGCATTTGACGTCATTTGCTGCTAGCACGGCCGTCATTTTGTGCGGCTAAACGCACATTAAAACTGCTTTCGTCTGACCTTAGCCTAAAACTAGACTAAAATACGATCAGAATTAAATGGCATTTTAGTCAGAAGACTAACAAATACTAAATTAAAATTTGCTGTCAAAATTAGCATTGGCCAAATCGCCAAGTTTTATTCTGTGGTATATGGATACATGGTGAAAGATGGTCTATTTTACCCCTCGGTTACACGAAAATATACATTTATTTTCCTAAAGGATGAGCCCAAATGGATTCATAGTTTAGAATTTTGTACCAATCAGCAAGGGCATTGACTATTTTTTTTTTAAAAAGTCCGGCTTTAAGTGATAATCTATGTAATTTATCCACACAACAGATATAGATTATATGATTATATATATATTTACTGGAGTGGCTGTAACCTGTTGCATAAACCTGATCTCTGCTAAATAAGCCATCTACTATGACATGGCATTGATTTGGAGGGTTCTGTGTTAAAGCAGACCCAGGATGCAAAAGAGAAAATGCTGACGTCATTTGAATGTCTTACCCAGAGTTCCTTGCTGCATATGGGGAATGTGACACATGAGCTCTTTGATGCAGTTCTTTTAATTGCTGGGATGTGTAAATGACTTCTGCGATAATAAACTTTATTATACAGTATATATATATATATATAATTGTTAAATCCTTCCCAATTAAAACCATTGCTATGGTTTAAATCCCCCAGAAATGGAGTTTTGAAGCCTCAATGTTTACCCTGGTTTTTAAAATGCTTATTTAGCTGCTTCCCATACCTTTCACCATATTTCCCAGTTTGCCTGAATGCATCTCAAACTCCTCTTCCACTCGAAAACCAAACGAGTGACATTTTGACACTGTTGTACCACCTGTTGGCATTCCTGCCATAGCTTGCGACATCAGTTTATGTGTACTAAAAGTCCTGATACCACACAGGCACGAGGCATAGCGTGAAATTTAACAATTCTATAGAGAAGAAACTACCTTAACAAAACAGGGATTATGTTGTTGTTTTCACCCTCAGGATATTATTTACATCTCGTGCTGTCGTTTGAAGTCAAGATCATAGTATTCAACATTGATTTCATTTCTACTTTGAGGAGCACAAGTTTTAATTAAAGTAATTATTAAATGCAGTCGTCTACCATATGGCTCTATTGTCATTCGTTTCACTTTTGGAAATCATAATTATAGAAGACTACAATCACCATTCTTCAGAAAAATCTAAATGCCGTTTTAGAGCCTGTACCTATTATCCGTTTCGAAATTTTGCCCAGGATTTGTTTTGTGAAAACTCATACATTTTTTAACTTGCTGTGGATGAATTTGTATTAACGCCAACGTGTGTTTTCTTTTTACCAATTGAATATTTGTTCTTGAATTAAATTCACTCAAAACTCTAGGAACTGTGAATCTTGGATGGAGTTTATAGGAGATAGTAATTAGTAAAGAAAGTCCTTCTCAGAACGTCTGTCTGACATGAGGCCGGCAAATTGCCACAGATGTGTGAATGTTCCATTGATGTCTAAGTGTCACTTGAAGTAAAGTTCTAAAGATGAAGCGAAGAGCAGGAACCAACATACTACTAAAGGCTAAACGTGAACTTGGATCCCTCCAGTTTGGATACCATTTTAGAGTTGTCTACATGGATATCTACAGGCACGGAAGAGGGCAAGGTCAAACAAAGTCAGAGGTGCGCAATGTAGCTCCAGAACTGGAGAAAGCTATTAAAGCGACTGTCATGCCTTAAACAAGTTTGACTCGTTTGATAAGGGAATCATTTCCCTTACACGTGTTGGCATTTTTTAACTGACAAGTTCTCTCATCGCAGACCTATGTAATAGTTCTATCATTTGTAACACCATAGGGTGATATGGTGTCAAACGCACCTCTATCACCAAGCATTTAAATATCAGTGGTTTCCAGGTCAGGGGCAAACATAACCAATGCTTGGGTATACTTGGAAACTCTATAGTGATTCTTGTAAGTTTAACAGAGTTGTGTTTAAGTTCATGCTTAACTCTGAATATAGTCTGTTATTTTGACATGTGAGAATTAGGTCACTTACTGTATAGTCTCTGTGGGTTAAACATTCAACATGGCATTCCCAGGTGCCCCGTAAAAAGGGGACTTCAATAGAATATTGTAGTAGATACCTACGTAACCTTAAAATACCTGTAATGCCTTTTATCCCAATCAATTGCCCCCTCAAAACAACAAAACAAAAAAAAACAACATCACAGAATATCAACTTCTCAACATGGTATGAGTGTCGTCTTTGATATCATTGCGCCCGTGTAAATATTGTCTTACTTATGTAATTGCATCCATTTCACTTAATGCCAGCTTTGAAAAAAGAGGTTTGTGAGGGTCCTGCGAACAAGCAACAGCACTAGTGGCCTGCTCTATGATGGGCCCCGCTCAGATCTCACAAGGTTTTAGCTTTCTTGTGCCATTACAGGGACAACTGCTCCATATGCAATTCATACTGCTATCACCCAGAAAGGGTGGGCAGTATTGAAATGCTTAGGACGCCATCCCTGCACAAGAGATGCAGCAACCCCTGATTATTATTTCGACCTTGTTAGCCGGGTATAGGTGACACTCCTCTAGGCACCTCAAGCAAGGGGTCCACGTCTGGAATGCCCTGTATACTTATAGGGAACAAATAGGAAGTTTAAGAGGGACCTGAAAACAAGCAAAAGCACTAGTCGCCTGCTCTATGGTGAAGCTCCGCTCAGGTCTCAAGGTTTTAGCTCAATTGTTATTACAGACTTTGAAAGAAATAGCTTTAGTTAAGAAATTTTTAATTTATTCGGTCCCAAATGGTGAATATGCAGCCAAAAGACTGGCGGATCCAGGGAAGGGGCAGGGAGGAATGTGCACAGCAATGACACTCCCAGCAATGCGCCTCTAGACTAAAATACATGTTGATGTAAATCAGATACATTGGTTTTGTTCTAAGTTACATTTTTATTGACATTAATTGGCTGTCATGCCACCTAAAAAGTCTGGGAAAAGGCAATTTTCTGAGCCTTCTCCAATAACCACCCTAAATGGTATGTTTGTATACTGTATACCCATGTGTATATTTGTGTCTCCTATCATGTTATATGGCTATGTAAGAATGGGTGTCTCAGATGGTGGCCTGTTACTACTGGGGGTGCTTGATGCTCAGTGACAGGCAGAGCATGTGCCAGAATGCAGAATATTGCTGTGCGGGGTCTGTCAGGTGTCATCTGAGCAACAGAATGACAGACCCTGTGCTGCAATGTTCTGTGAGAGTGAATACGAAGAGTGGAAACTGATCCAGCACCCACTCAACTTCTCACTGACCATCAGCTCTTGGTTGAGTAGGCCTCTCGAAGCATGTGTCCGGATCCACCCCTGAGCAAGACAAACATAACAAGTTGAAATATTAATACTTCACCCAGAATAAAATGCTGGCCTGTATTTTTCAGAAATAATATCCAATTTATAGGATGAATATGTATTATTTGAAATGAGTCGATAAATCAGAAGTGCTTTGGTTTGATTGACGTCAGTTACTCAAGATCCATGTAAATTGTAAACGTCATTCATTCAGATCACATTGAAGCTTGGGTAGAGGATAATGAGTGATACAAGTGAAAATAGACTGCACAAAAGACCTACACACGTCCCATCCTCCCCTCATTTAGCCATACAAGCGTGTACACACAGATGCAGTTGAACGCACACTCCAGCACATGGTCATTAGGCAGTTTCAATTAAAGAAACACCTCTGTTAGTCATTTCAATTAAGTGAACGCACCACTCGACACAAGCCAAGGCAGCCCATATGTTGTGATCCAAATCAGCCGAATATTAAAGCCCCTTTAATTGATTTATCTAAAGAACATTCAGCGGATTCAAGATGGCTGTGAGCCAGGAAATCCCAGGAGAACGCGACAGAAAGCCCAAACTAGTTTTTCTAAACCTGTCGCCCCTCATTTTTAATCTAGAGAACCAAGAAAACCTAAATTAAATTGCTCAAGCAATTTTCTCATCAAAAAAGGGAAATCCAGTTATTTTAAAATCAAGCAGTCGCAACAACAACCTGCAAATATACATTGGTGTTTTCTCAAAACATCAAGGGCCCTATTCCATTCTTCGTGCAAATTCGTGCGCGCAGCGTTAAGCGTTATCGCACTAAAAATTAACGGTGGTATTACGATCCGAACGCATTTTCTCATCCGTCAAAAAATAACGTTCGGAAAAATGACGCGCAAAACGAAGAGTAATACGCGCACAGTAACGTAGCGCACGTAAATCAGTGTGTGGACTGTTTTTTTCACGGGATTCAGACAATCAGAATTAAGAACCTTAATTTACCTCAATTTACCTTAATTGACTCACTTAAATAAATCTGAGTATATATGCTGCATCAATAATAAAAACATGCACGAATTCACAATTTTTTTTGGGGTATGTGTAGAATGTGTAACTATACTGTGCTGTATTTTTTTTTTGTTTGCGCCGGTGTTTTTCATTTCGGCCAGAACGTTCCGATTTGTAGTTACCACCAGCTTTTCAAAGACGTTAAAATTATGCGCGCAAACGTTGCTCGTAAAAAGATGCGCATCGATTGTAATACCAGCCGGGTACCAGCGCACGAACGCATTTGCGCTCACAATGTTAAGTATAGGACGCGCACAGTTCATCACGCTCGCGCAGGTCCATCCGCGTTAAACGATAACGTGCATCGTTTGCACGAACGTTGTAATACGACGTTCTGCGCAAAGGGTTTTGCCCCTCGCGTTAATGCGTTTTTGCGCACGCGCACTTTTTTGCGCGAACAGTATAATAGGGCCCCAAGTGGCCGAAATGGCAGAAAGTTAAAAAAAAACGTATGGGAAATCTCCCACCCCGTGCTCATGTCGCTGTTACACCACATGTTTTATTTTTTCTTTAACGTTAGCCTAGCAGCACTGCTTGAAGGACACAAATCAAGAGCCATGTGCAGTCTTGAGAAAAGCCCTTCTTATCCCAGCTGTAGTTTGAGAGCCGCTGTGCTATGGAGAGCATAACACACACAAGAGTGCATTTTTTTCCCAGCAGAAATATTTAGCTTGGCTGCCAGCCAGAGAATGCTGGAAGAATAGACTGAATTAGGGGATTTACCTTCCACGTGCTTGGCACGCGTCATTAGAGACTCTTAGCAACTCTCTGACTGTGCTCGGTCTCTCTGACTGCCCGCCAAAGCAGTATTACACAGGTGGCACAATGCAAAGAACTGTGCCACCCTTAGACAGACCACTATTATACATCATTTACGATCCATGATACAGATGGAGCATATATTGTACCTACTTATGACAGGATTTTTTTCTGTAAATATTTGATAAAGGCTCAACAGTCGAAAGTTAGAATTTGTATTTGGATATTTTTAAAATTTTATTTAATAAGGTTTTTTAAGTCCCCACGTGCGTCCAGTTTCCAATTTTGAAATAGATATACAATATACAGGGCACTCCTACTGGCTGGAAGAAGTCGAGGTAGTATCACTGCTCTATAACTGTGGAGACACAGGTTCGATCCCGGCAATAGCACCTCTCCGGTAAGTTTCCTTGGGCAAGACGCCTAACGGTACATACTCGCCACCCAGGACATACATGAAAATGAGAGAAATTTGAATGTATCCTTCCTGGTAAAATCCTTTCTAAATATATATATATATATATTATAAAGATCTGCAGAAAGGCCCAGGAGATGGTTTATACACTTAACCTCCCTGGCGGTCTATTGATTCAGAAAACTCTTTGCAGAAAAAGGTCAATTGTGGTCCCCCCCAGCGACATCCCGAGTGTGGCTCGGGGTTAAATTCCTATGTCGGCAAACGCTCGGGATGCCGCTGGATACATTACCTCTCCCTGGGCTCCCTCGAAGTCCCCAGCTGCCTCCTCAGGCGACTGCGACCTCATTACTTCCTGGTTTCCTCCTCGCGAGAAGGAATCCAGGAAGTATGTGGTCGCGATCGCTGGAGGAGACTGCAGAGAGTGATGTATACAGCCGCCCGAGTGTGTCTCGGGGTTACCACTCTCAGCGGTGAAATTTAACCCCGAGACACACTTGGGAAAACCGTCAGGGAGGTTAAGTGGGTTCATCTCATAAAGAGCAGCTTGCTTGGCATTAAAAAAAATAAATATATATATATAAAAATTCTTAGAGGTCATGCCAATATGATGAACGTTAGCAGTAATCACAACCACTTCATTAAGTGAAGAAATAATGATTTGGCCAATAGGCAGTGTGCCAACCAGCTGCCTCCTCTTTATGCCTCACATTGCACCAAAGAGATCCATTGAATGCATCACGATTCTTTTGGTTCCCCCCACCTCTCCGGTTGCTACCACATAACAAGATTTTGGCATCTGTGCACAGGACCTGCTGACATTAAAGTGTGTAGTCACCACATGGGCACATTTCGTTGGAGGCAAACCACAGTTTTCTTTCAGAAAACTTGTGCATGTTAGCCTTGTATGAACCATAGCAGGCAGTGGATGACATCTGAGCATCAGATGTCTATTAGGGGAACATCACAATAATGTAAAATATATCTAAATATCATTTATGTGAAAACTCGTTCCACAGGTATCATGAAATGTCTGCTGGAATATACTACAGAGTTATGAAGCGAGTATAGGTTTATTTTATACAATTTGAGAATTTTAGGCCTTAAAATTGTATAGGCGATGAGATGATTGTTAGGATATGTGTTGTGCACAATTTCTTAGTCAAAATATTTTTAAATTATCTGTTAAAACTAAATGAGTTTGTGATGGAGATTGATAGATCAATGGAAACATTGTGAAAAGATTTTACCAGGAAGGATACATTGAGATTTCTCTCGTTTTCAAGTATGTCCTGGGTGGCGAGTATGTACCATTGGGTGTCTTGCCCAAGGACACTTACTGGAGAGGTTGCTCGCTGGGATCGAACCCATGACCCCACAGGCTCTCTCCATGCAGAGCAGTGATGTTACCTCTACTCCACCCAGTCGGTGGGTGCTGTGTTGCTGCTCAGCGCTAAATCTATTTGCTCATCCTTTTTCTTTAATGAGCCGGCCCTGTTCACACGCGATTAGGATAAGACATTTATACTCAATTAAGTAAAGGGGAACATTCACCTAGCTGGGCGGTTTTGCAACAGTTTTACTTCTGTGGCAACAATAGCAAACCTATGGTTTGTGAATTCATAATTACGAAACGTCTGGGATGGACAAACTGCCATTGTAGGAACTTCCTTCCATACGGACTTACTCAAGATGGTGCCGAGTTTAAAGACTTTCAGTTTTTCTTTCTAAACCAATACTGGGGATTTTTTTTTTAATAAAAACTCTTGTTTTGAAAGCTTCCATTTGTGTTTATAATGGTTGGGTTATTTTGTTTTAAAATTACAAGTTTTTCAATTAAAAACGCCTAATAGAATGATTGTGGGTTTGTTGTATCAGCTGGATAGATAACGTCACTGCTTTACAACTGTGGAGATGCAGGTTTGGACCTCAGTCAGAGAACCCGTCTAAGTTCCAGCAGGAGTCCTTTGGCAAGAGACCCAATGATATAGACTTCCCTACTACATTACATGAGCTGCGCAGTGTACCTGCAACGCCTTTGCTCTTAAAGTGGAGAAGATGGTCTGAATCCCAGTCAGAACACCCGACCAGCTAGTCTCTACTCTAAGTTTCTGCCTTACAATTGTGAAGAATAAGGTTTACCTTCCCCACTATGGAAAGCAGGTTTGTATCCTGGTTAGAACAAATCACTAACAAAAGGGTCTCTTTAAAATCCACTGGAATTCCATACAATTTTGGCAATTCCATTTTGCCAAAAATACAATGAATTCACCATTTAACAAATGGTTACCAGATTTTACTGAAATTGGAGTCGCCAAAGCAGTTATCGGATGTTGGCGAAACCGATAGGGAGAAAAACCAAACAGACAAAAAAAAAAAAACACCGCCACACTAATGACCGGCTGGGTGGAGTAGAGGTAACATCACTGCTCTATAACCATGGAGAGAGACTGTGGAGACAAAGGTTCGATCCCATCAAGAGCACCTCTCCAGTAAGTGTCCTTGGGCAAGACACCCAACGGTACATACTCGCCACCCAGGACATACTTGAAAACGAGAAAAATCTCAATGTTATTTATGTTATGTTATGTTTAAAAAAGTAAATAAATAAAATAGGAATATAAATCAATAAAATAGATCCAAATAATAAAAAAGTACTTAAAAAAAATAACGATGGTTTGCAAGCAAATAAAAGTCTTTTAAAAAACAGAAATGTCATCTAAATGTTTCTTGAAAAAATTTCTAAAAAAATATTTTTTTTCAAAAAGTGAAAATAAACAATCTAAAAAAATAAATAAAAAATTTGCTAAAAAATATATTACTTTAAATTGAAACCTGAAACCCAGTGAAACACCGAAATTAATGGCATGTCGAATTTCAATGCAGTTCGGAGTTCTGTGAATAGAAGACCTGATTAGTCTTTAATGTGGCAATTTCAGTGCCACCAAACTGCGCCATACTTTGCCTTCAATTCGCCAGTATGGGACAAATTGACAGTTTAGTGAATAGACGGATTGGGCAGAAATTGACAGAAATTATCCGTCCGTGCAATTCGGGAGTTAGATTATAACCTCTCAAGTGTGTTTGCAAGACATCTAAAGATACTTGCCTGCGACATAATACTGTACTACTGTGGTCAAGTGGATTCAACCCAACAACCATGAAAAGCAGAGTTTCATCCTGGTCAGAACAACTCTTCAGCAAGACACACAATAATATGTATACAGCCATCTCCCTTATAGATTGTAAGTAGCCATGGAAACAATGTTTTGTGTCATCCTTGTTAAGCCACATATTTCTTATCCAAGCAAGCTTTTACTTTTTATCTTGTAAAGTCATTATATGCATTTTACAGAGGAAATAAAAAATAGAAAATTAATGGACAATGAGAGATACTATGAAAAAGTAGCAGAAGGCAAAACCTGGCCGTAGTATATTGTTTGTGGCTATTCATCTATAAAACAGAAGAAGTGGTTTAATTAGATGTATTAGTTGCCTACCCATGCCATGGATTATCTTTCTGCCCTCCCATTTAGAAGACAGCTGGCATTTGTGACTGGCATCCATATGGCACCACAGATAAATGCTGTTAAAATACTGAGCAAACCTTGTTGCTTGGCATGCTGACTGCCAGGGAACGTCCATTAAGCCGATGGAAGAAGCTTGTAATAGCCATAACAATATTTAGAGACCTCACACGATGGAGAGAGGACGAGTTCCATTTCAATACATAAGTATTGCGATTCAACCACCCCCCCACAAAGAACAAGCACCCTCCTCCTACCACTTCAGTAAAGTGTGTTAAATTAGGATGCAACGCTTAAAATGTAATCCTATTTGCAAGAGTTCATACATATTAATTAGCCTTTTATTTACTACTTGTCATTTTTAAAAATAATTAATTAAAGGTATTGGTATGAAATATTTTTTTTATAACACCAACATAATCTACAGCGTGGTACAGTGGGCAAGACAAACACAAATATGACCCAGAAAAAAAAAGAGGTAAGGAGAACTATGCCCATGCAAGCATATAATCCATGAGCGAAATCAATCGAAAATTAATTAGCGTATAATTGACATTAAACATTCTATAGCCAAGAATTTTGACAGGGATGAATAAATAAATAAGTGTAAGGATAGTAAATGACAGCAAAAAGTAAAGAGAACAAAACCAAAAGACTTGTAGCTATGTTATTTATTTTATATAGCCGTACTTATTTTAAGTTCGCCATGCCAGGAAAAAAAAAAAAAAAGAAAGCCGAAATAAACCGAAAGCAGGTTAATAGGCAAACAACCTCTCCAACACACTAATGGCTATGCGACATCTCAGGCCTGGTGACCAACAGGTAGCTCTGAAAGTCTTTGCCATATAAAAGTAGACTATCTAGGGTTCTCTGCATTAAAACATAACATATTATTCTAACCTATAAAAAGAATTTATAAAACATGCTTAAAGTTTTAGGGCTCTATTACATTCTCCGCACAAATTTGTCTGCGCAGCGCAAATTTTTTTTGCGCGCAGCGTTAAACGTTAACACGCGTAAATTAACGCTGGTATTACGATCCGAGTGCATTTTGTAAGCCGTCAAAAAATATTGCCGTAAGAAAAAAAAGACGCGCGCAAATTAACGCTGCACGCACGAATCTGTGGGCAGACTGTTTTTTCACGCGATTCAGCCAATCAGAATTAAGAACCACAATTGTCTCCCGTTCAGTGTTTGCGCCTGCCAAAATCAATCTGAGCATATATGCTGCAGCAATAATAAAACCATGCACAACCTCTCCATTTTTTTGTTTGGGTATGTGTAGAATGTGTATGTGTACAATACTGTGCTGTATTTTTTTTTTCATGCTGGTGTTTTTCGTTTTGGCCAGAACGTTCCGATTTGCAGTTACCACCAGCTTTTCGAAAACATTAAAATTATGCGCACAAACGTCGTTCGTAAAAAGATGCGCATCGATTGTAATACCACACGCGTACCAGCGAACCAACGCATTTGCGCTCACAATGTTAAGTATAGTCCGCGCACAGTTCATCTCGCTAACGCAGGTCCATCCGTGTTAAACGATAACGGGTATTGTTTTCGCGAACGTTGTAATACTACGTTTTGCGCAAAGGGTTTTGCCCCTCGCGTTAATGCGTTTTTGCACACGCGCACTTTTTTGCACGAAGAATGGAATAGGGCCCTTAGTCTATAGCATCTTCAGCCTATATCTTGAATTGTTCCTGTGCTGCTTGAATATTGTGCAATTCATAGAAAAAATAAATAAAATCCAGTTTAGGGTACAGTAGTAGTTTGGGGATCCCCAAATTTGAAAAATAAAAATAGTTTACAGACCATTCGTCAAATAAAATAAATAATAAAACATTTTATCGGTCTTCTAATCTCCTTTGATGACTAAAGTTAAAAGAATACTCCAGCCACCTCCTGCTCCTCAGTTGATAGTATCAAGATATAGCTTTTGACCAGCCCGGATGATGAATTAAATGTATGACAGTTATGACAGGTGAGGAGCGCTTGGTTGGGGCTTACCCAGCAGGGATAATACAAAGCCCCCATTTAAAAACAAAAACCCATTACCCGATGCCAAGGCCATTAATGACAAAGCACTGAATCGCTCTTTATTTGCCTGGCTAAATGAGGAGCTGGCCGATACCACAGACAAAGGCTTTGTTAGCATGGAGGCCGTTTATAAAACCAAGCTTCGCAAGCCACTAATTTATAAAGCCCGCTTGCTTGGCGTTTGACATGCATGTGTCAGACTTCGTCGAACAGAGGGGTTTCCATAAAAACAGAAGATAGAATGCAAATTTACAGATGGGAAATAATAACCTGTAACTCCGGAATAAATAAATGTGTATGGGACGCAGCTAAGCCACAAGTAAAGACCCCTGCCATAAATCCAAGGAATTTTGAAGTCAATCCATTAGGATTACTATGAAGACCTTTTTGGATTTTTGAAATGGTGGCCTGAAACACAGAGGTTATAACTCCTTCAATCCGCTTTCATTCCCATCTCCTATTGACTATATCGAACAGGAATGAGTTGATAGGACTTGACAATTTAGGCTAGGGTCAAACGAACGCCTTATTCGCAGCGACAGTCAAAAAGTGCGTCCGAACGCATTGACGTAATTTTTCACGGAATGCGCGAAAACGGTCATACGATGCGCATTTTCGTGCCTGTTTTTTTACGGATCGTCAATGAACCACTGTTTGCGTCTGGACGTTGTGTAGGCTGGACATTAGCAGCGTCTGACATCTCCTAATCACGCAAACACGCCGCTAGCGGACGCAGCGCACTCTGTACGTCAATACTAGCGGTTCTGCGTTCTCCAAAAAAATGTGTTCGTTTTGCCGCTTGTGTTGCGCGGCCCGACTTTCGTGCGGCCGTACTTCGTATATTGGCCGTCATTGCCCATCATTTGCTGCTACTGCGGCCGTGATTAAGTGCGCCTAAACGCACTTTAAAAATGCGTTAGTCTGACCCCAGCCTTAGATTTTTGTATTATAGTAACAGAAAAGGTCAACAGTGTTAAACATACTTGGTAATTGTTCACAATAAGAGCTTTCTAGACATTCTTGATTGGTGTTTAACATCATCTCGAAAAGTAACTCTAGGGCCACTGTTACATTCCATTTGGTTTTGCGCGCACACAGATGCGCATTTGCGCGAGGGGCAAAACCCTTTGCGCTGAACGTCGTATTACAACGTTCGCGCAAATGATGAGCGTTATCGTTTAACGCGGATGGACCTGTGGAGCGTGATCAACTGTGCGCGTCCTATACTTAACATTGTGAGCGCAAACGCGTTTGTGTGCTGGTACGCGGATGGTATTACAATCGATGCGCATCTTTTTACGAACGACGTTTGCGCGCAGAATTTTAACGTCTTTGAAAAGCTGGTGGTAACTGCAAATCGGAACGTGTTGGCCGAAACGAAAAACACGTGGTGAAAAACACCAGCACCAAAAAAAGATTACAGCACAGTATAGTTACACATTCTACACATACCCAAACAAAAAAATTGTGAATTCGCGTGTGTTTTTTTATTGCTGCAGCATATATACTCAGATTTACTTTGACAGGTGCAAAAACTTAAGTGAGTCAATTAAGGTAAATTGATGTCAATTAAGGTTCTTAATTCTGATTAACCATTATTGAAAAAAACAGTCTGCGCACTGATTTACGTGTGCTACGTTACTGAGCGCGTATTACTCTTCGTTTTGCGCGTCGTTTTTACAAACGTTATTTTCAGACGAATGAGAAAATGCATTCGGATCGGAATACCACCGTTAATTTTTGCGCAATAATGCCGGACGATGCGCGCAAAAAAATTTGCGCTGCGCGAACGAAATTGCGCGAAGAATGTAATAGGGGCCTAGGTGGGTTTATTCCAACACAAATTTAGAAAAATATGTTTTGTGCAAATTTTATATTTTTCAAAAAATGTTCTCTCTAGATTGTAAGCTCCTATGAGCAGGGCCCTCTACACCTCTTGTTCCCATCCTATGTCCGTTTATCTGTATCTCATTCCCTTTGGTTATTGTAAAGCGCTGCGGAAACTGATGGCGCTATACAAATGAAGACAATAATAATAATGTATACACACACACAGAACATTTGCAAATTGTGTGTGTCAACAGTATTGTGATTTTTTTTCAAAATTTGAAATATTTAATGAAAATAAAATCTTTATTTCAACCTGTACATGGAAACGGAAACGCTCGTTTTTTGTTTTATTTTTTTAACGCATCCAGAAAAAAAAAAATAATAAGATAAACATATCACCTCTTTCTCAAGAAAAACACCCACAAGGGCTTGTAGGAGTCAGGTAGAGTCTTAATTAAAATCATTTGCCACGTGTGGTCTTTCTGCTTTTAGGATAAATCCTTGAAGAGACCAGGCCGAGGAGAGTTGGCCCACCACCATGTCGGGGGTGTGATGATCAGGTCTGGCTTATGTCTGTCCACAACTCAGCACGCCTACAGAGAAACATTCTGAAGAAGAGTTCGAAAATATCCAGGAAAACGCCTTTCAGTACCTTATCTAAGTGACACAACACTTAACTTTCACCACCTGGGTCTAGCCTTGGAGAGGAAACAGTTGTGCTTAATTATTGTCTCCTTACCGATCCTAGACAACTACCGTTTAATCATACGTCCAACTGATATAGACTGAAAAAAACAAAACAAAAAACCCCCCAAACTATTTTTAGTGAGGACATGATTTTCCTTTCATCTGTGAATAATGTACTTCCTTCTGGTCTCTGCTACACCACAAGCCAGTCCTAGACAGATGCTGGATATTAGGTAAAATTAGAGACTGGGCATCATACCCCATGTCAGGACCTTTGATGTTTGAACTTAACTCACTGGAAGCCATTTTTAATTAAAGATATCCTATGTTTCTTCTCGGTCTTTCACTCTTAGCTTAATTACAATTTCAGTAAAGTTGCACTAATGTTTCCGGAACGCTTCTTATACATTGTGTAGATCAGAAGTCCCCCCCCCTCTTCCCTCATATTTTCTGACGAAATGAAGGAGCCTCGTAACAGCTAAAATATGAAAAAGGGCTGAATTAAGAAAATAAAATTCTGCACATTCAAAATACAGAACTGAGCAAAATCTTTTCCATCAAAGTTAGAATATACCCCTTAAACACTATCAGAGTTATTCAGAGAAAGGTGAAAACCAGGAGAACTGCCAGGAGAAGAGAACAATGTAGACCAAATAGCCGATTTGGAAAGTGAGATAAATGGGAGAATTTTTCTGGTTTGGCTATTTTGACCTAGAATTTTCACTTCTCCTGAGTTTCACCTTTCTTCGAATAGACATGTATGTGAGCCGAGTGCATGGGGGTTGCTTTTCCCCACAATGGGCTCAGGGTCTGTGGCACACCCACCAGCACCTCAACACCATCCTATCCTGTGCCATTGTGTAAAATTGCTGACTTAACTACCTAGAACAGAATATTCCTACAAACGTCGTCTGAAGATACTGAAATTAGCGGACCACTCCAAAAAAAAAAAAACAACCATGAAGTAATTTTGGTTTTATAAGAACATCAAAGCAGGCCTGTCACTTCCTTTATTTTAGGAAATTCAAAGATTAACAAAAAGAGATAGCAGTTTTGTGTTTTTAATAAATCTAGCATAGGAAGTAAAACAGAACATCCTCATCCCCGGATATAGCAACATTCAATTTGTTTGGACCATTGAAGTAAATCTGACAGAGAAAATGGACACGCGAGCATGAAAACAATGGAATAAATTGCCACAAAAGATTTTTTAAGTCATTATTACAAGAATAAAGAGAACAAAAAACACAGGGCCCTATTATATTCTTGACGCAAAAACGCACGCACAACGTATGAATTTTTGCGCGAAGCGTTAAACATTAACGCGCGTAAATCAACGCTGGTATTACAATCCTCGCACATTTTTTGATCCGTCAAAAAATAACGCGTGTAAAACGGACACGCACAAACGCGTGCGCAGCAACGCAACGTTGCGGGCAGAAATCAGAATTAAGAACCACAATTGTCTCACGTTAAGTTTTTGCGCCTGTCAAAGTCAATCTGTGCAGATATGCTGCATCAATAAAAAAAAACACGCACAACTTCTCAAATTTATTGGTTTGTATGAGTAGAATGTGTAACTATACTTTGCTGCTTTTTTTTTTTTTGGGCTGGTGTATTTGGTTTCGGAAAGGTTGATAGAAATTGCCATTAACACCAGCTTTTAGGAGTTGCTAAAATTATACGCGCAAAGGCTGTGCGTTACAAACTGCGCATAGATTGTAATACCATCCGCGTACCAGCGCACAAACGCATTTGCGCTCACAATGTTAAGTATAGGACGCGCGAAGTACAGTAAGCTCGCGCAGCATTCGCGCAGGCTCACCCGCGGTAGATGTATACGTGCGTTTGTTGCGCTGACATTGTAATACGACGTTCGGCGCAAAGGGTTTTGCCCCTCGCGTTAATGCATTTTTCGCGAAGAATGTAATAGGGCCCACAATGTTTAAAATTTAAGGGTGAAACCATGGTTTTATTAAATATAATACATGGATATATGATCTTATTTGCTGGAATATTTTCAAAAAGTAGCACATTGAATTTGCATATTAAGAACTAAACATTAAGATCTCAGATTTGATTATAGACATCTTAGGTGTGGCGTTGGCTCGATTCGACCCGTATCTGACCCCGTAGTGCAGCTCTTAGCGGGAGTGCGCAGCGGTCACAGCCAGGAAGTACTTTTCTGAAACCTTGCCCTTTCAAAACAGTAAAAGGAGAAGAAACAGTTCAGGCCAAGTAGAAGCCATTCGTCCATATCTGCCACTCCTGAGGACATATCACTTCCATCCTTTTGGAAACCATTCATCTTCATTTGTGTTCTGCTCCTGTTATTTCCTCTTACTTTGGAAAGGCAGACAGTGGTAGCCATTATCCTCCCCGTTACCTTTCTGTGCTCTGCCTAAATGATTCCGAGTGCAGACAGAACCATACATCACTGTCATCCAACACATAATTGTCCAGATCAGAAGTTTTATTGGGCTTGAAAGTGAGTCGGAAGGATTTGGTGAAGGGTTTTAATACACCATGAAGTCGAGTTCTGTCCCCTGTACGAGAGATGACTTGCATGGGTGGTCAAGATCTAAAAACATTTCTCTTAAAGGCATTATGCCGAGTCCTCAACAAAAAACTAATTTACTACACAAATTTAAAAACCTTGATTTGGGGTTGCAAAATCTATACAACTGCAGTTAGGATCTGCACTACTGATGTATGTTGGTGTCTGCAAAACTGGAGATAACTCAGATCCAAGAGATATTTTCTATTAGAAGCCCCCTTGTTTCCTTTAAGGCTGGGGTCAGACGAACGCAGTGCGAATGTTCGTTTAGCCGCACTTTATTACGGCGTGGTAGCAGCAAATGACGTCCAACGCAGGCCCACACACGAAGTACGGCCGCACGAAAGTTCGGCCGCGCAACGCAAGCGGCAAACGAACACATTTTTGCCAGAACGTTGAACCGCTAGTACTGACGTACAGAGTGCGCTGCGTCCACATAGCGGCTTGTGTGCATGACTAGGAGACGTCAGACGCTGCTCATGTCCGGCCAACATAGCGTCCAGACACCCAAAGTATCCTGGTTTGGATCCGTAAAAAATCACGGCCGAAATTGCGCATCGTATGACCGCTATCGCGTCTTCCGTGAAAAAATGCATTCGGACGCATCAACGTACTTTTTGACGGTAGACGTGAAAAATGCGTTTGTCCGACCCTAGCCTAAAGGGACCCTACCACTTACATAAGCTGTAACTAGATTACTTGTGCATTACAAACAAAAGCACATTATAAAACACATGCTGCTGTTGGTTTTTTCTTAGTTTGCAGTAAATTGTATTTAAAAAGGAAAATTAGAATTAGTTTTTTTATCTCCTTTTATTTTTTAGGATTTATCCCATGATTCAACATTTACCAAAATCTGTTCAAAAGATTTTTATACTGCTCTTGTTTATTCAATCTACATTATTAGACAGTTAATAAGGTGGAAGAGGGAATAAGGTGGCAGGAACAGGGCCGGATGGGGCCATGGCTCCAGGTGGCCATTTGCCAGGGGTGGCATTTGCTGCTCTGTCAAAGGCCTTGGCTATGCGGGGTATGTGTGGGCTCTATGATATATATAAAAACAATAATATAGTCCATTCCATAAATTGAGTTGCCAGTGGGTAGTGCAATTCTTGGCACCAATTCAGAGTTCGAAGACAGACTCTTGTCTGTCAGTGTGTAGGAGTTTGAGTTCTATCGCTGTGGGTCTCTATGATATTCTTCTCATACACAATACTGTGAGTTTTATTGTTGTAGACTCTGTTATGCTCATACACACCGCATGTTTTTTTTGGGGGGGAGCAGCAAAAGTGTTTTGGGCCGACCCTGGGCAGAGGCTATTGTTCTTGAGGCGGAGATAAGAGAGGGCAGCTGAATAAGATAAAACAGGGAGCTTAAAAGACTTCTAGTCTACCCACTGGTGATGTCCTTTGAATACATCCCACATAATGCAATGATTTGAGTCAGTGATCGACCCATATACTCCATTCTATGGCCGTTGACACAGAGCGTGGAGCAAGTCATGTAAAGATACTGTTGGGGGGCAGTTTACAACACAAAAGATAACAAAAATGGAGGCACACATGAAGAGACACAGAAAGAGTAAAATATTTCTTAACTAAACATACAAGAGAAAAACAAAGCACATGTAATATATCAGCAACATAAATAAAATAAGGACATTTCATTTTTGGTGGTAGTGGCACTTTAAGGACATCAAAGCATCTACAGGCAGACTTTTTAAAGTGTAAAATATGAGATTCATTAATTCTACCTTCCAGTGATTAGGTTCCTATTCACCACAAAAAAATGAAAAAAAGTTTAAAGCCTCAGGAAACCCTTTGCTTAAAAACAATAATATAGTCGATTCCATAAATTGAGTTGCCAGTGAGTAGTGCAATTCTTGGCACCAATTCAGAGTTCGAAGACAGACTCTTGCCTGTCACTAACCAATGTAAACGCCAGCAGCTCCAGGCATTGCTCAAGTCTGATGCCCCACTCGCTAAATTAAGTTTAAATTCAGAAATGAACCCAATAACCTTTAATTCAATGAATACTCGCATAGCTCTCTTGACATACCAGGTTATGAAGAAGGTAGTTGTGTATTTGGGTGGACGCCATAAGCATAATCAATATTCCATACCGTGTGAATTCTTGGGTGACAGTCGATTATTATTATAGTGACTCTTTTTGACAACATGAAACATTTAGAAAAATTTAATTTATTCTCTTTTTATTTACAAAAAGATCACAAAATCTAGTACCCACTGTATGGTATATGTATACCATACAGCTTTATCGGTCTTCCAAATGGCAGGAATTCTCACTGGAAAGTTATCACAGCTTGCTGATCATGTGTAAACAGTTTTAGGTCAGGAATGCACAACTCAGTGCATTCTCAACCAGCCAACAGCTCCCATCCCACCCATAAGTGCCCCATAGAGATGTGCATTCGTTTCGGAACAATTCAGAATTTGGAATGAAATTTGATAATTCGTATTCGGAAGTACTTCCGAATAACGAATCGATACGATACAAATTCGAAACGAAACGGTATATAACGAATTTATTTTGTTTTACACTGTGTCATCATCATAAACGTAAATTTGAATAATTGATATCAACTATTGAATTTGAAATGAACTATCAAATTAATATCAACTATTGAGTTGATCTTAACTTACAATACAAGTAATCATCAGCAAAGGACTTCATGAAACAAATTAATTTTGTTTCACTGTTTAATTTGACTCAAATACTAAATCTGTGACACAGCTTAAAATTTAACCCTAGCTTTTCTTTTAAGAGCAAAATTTGATTAATTGGGGTTTAATTTAGTGATCCAAAATTCGAATTGATATCAATTATCGAATTGATATATGAAATTCGAATCGATTCGAAATTTCAAATCGATTCAAAATTTCAAATCGATCCGAAACGAAACTAGTTACGAAATTCTGAAAACAAAATAATTTAAAAAAGTAATGAAACGAAACTAAACAAAACTAATTTTTCAGCCATGCACATCCCTAGTCCCCCACCCACTGCAAGAGCTACAGACCAGGGTTGGAATGAAAGGCAAGAATAATGGTTGCACTATAGGTTAAACAGAAGGTAGGGGGATAAGATTTAAAATCGCTCTTCCGCCTCCCATTTTAACCCATTTTTAAGTGTAATGAGTTGCAGTTCTACAATAGCTTTGGGTCTACCTTTTGGTCAACACTGGTATATGCACTACATGAGTCAAAGCCCGGGTTCTCAAATGGAAAAGGTTGCAACACTAAAACTGAGAAGTTAAGGGCTGTCTAGAAGTTTTAAAAAGTATATCATTTTTTTTTTCTTCCAGAAATAGAAGAACAGTGACATTTTCCTATATGAATCACATTTAACTTAGTAACCAAATATGTTAATCCTAGATAGCGCAGTGACATTTTGTAGCCATAAATATGCTGAGCTCCGATTTAAAAAAGCAAACAGCATTTGATAAAACGCTGCATTACGTAGCCTTATGTAAACAGTTCCTTGGAGATCAACATATTGTTTCTAGAGGAGCAAAAAACATTTGTGAGCTCCATCAGTTCGGAGTAGAAAAAAGGATCAAGCAGTCTTTTCAATGAAGAACACGCCGTGCCCCGAATCTCTGGACCATCCCTGAGCAATTTCTCACACTTCTAATACACGTCTTTTTTATGCAAACCAGATGTGTGCCTTTAGGGACAAGAATCCTCTTTTATTCTTGTACTGAGAAAGTTCTCTTTAATTAAAACAGGAAATGCAGATCTCCACATCTAGTTCCAAAGCTGGAAGCACGGATCGCAAACAGCTGGCTGCAATTTTAGATTTTAATGCTAGCTGTCCTAGACTGAAAATGGAAAAGTGAAGCACTTCCACACTTTAAAGCAATGACAGCGGATTACACAACTGTAAATGTACCGTGCTATGCCGAACGTACACTGCCAGTCAGAAACATTGGTGTTGAATGTATAGGATATTGCACATTTGAGAGATTTCCGAAGAATCCCAAAATCTAAGTTCATTCTTTTGTAGAGTGAGATGTACCCATAGCACATTGTATGAGCTGGAAACACTAGTCTTGGCAGGATCAGTTTCATAGGATGTGTGCCCATGGATCATCTATTAACTGCCAACTTGTGTGGTTAGGTAGGGGGTCAGCAACCCTGCCCCCCACCATTATTTTGGAACTACATCTCCCACGATGCTCAGCTACTCATTGGGTTTGCAGAGCCTCAAATGTAGTTCCAAAACATCTGGAGTGTCAAGGTTGCAGACTTCTGGCTTTAGCATACACTTCTGCTTAACGATATTCAAGTATTTGCAGTAAATTTTCATACCTTTTATCATAAACCAGAAAAAGAACCTAAATTGGGGACAGGCAGGATTAATTCACCTTATAATTGCAAAAAATATAGCAAGTGGCAGAAACCCCCCCCCCAAACAACGGCAAATGACATAGGACATTCGGAAAAAAAGCAAAAACAAAAGCATTGAGCTGGCACTCAATGGGTCCAAGAGTGTCTTTAAACTTATGGAGTCAAGGCTGATAAAAGGCCTGCAAAGTTCAAGTTTGATAAAAGCCTGTTGGGCTGAAAAGTTGCTGTAATAAAATAAAAAATCTTGGCCCCTATTACATTCCTCGCGCAGCGCATTTGCACAAGGAAAAAAACATTAGCGCATAACATCATATTACGACGTTCGCGCAAACGATGCGCGTTAACGTCCAACGCGAGTGACCCTGCGCGAACCCAGCGCGAGCGCAAGTTCCTGTGTGCATCCTATACTTAAAATAGTGAGCGCAATGCGTTAGTACGCATATGCGCGCATGGTATTACAATCTTAGAGCAAAATGTAACGCACGACGTTTGCACGCATCATGTTAACGTCTTTGAAAACCTGGTGTTAATTTACAATCTGAACGTTCTGGCCGAAACGAAATGAACCTGCACAAAAAAAAAAATACAGCACAGTATAGTTACACATTCTACACATACCCAAACAATAAAATTATTAAATTGTTTAATTTTTTATTTTTGTTGCAGCACATATACGCAGATTGACTTTGACAGGCGCAACAACCGAAACCTAGCAAATGGTGGTTCTTAATTCTGATTGGCTGAATCCCGTGAAAAAACAGTCTGCCCACCGATTCCTGCACGCAACGGTCATTTGCGCCCGGCTTTGCGCGTCAGATTTGCACTCGAAAAAAGTTTAAGGCTGGAAAAATGCGCTCGGATCGTAATACCGCGTTAATTTGTGCGCGCTAACGATTTTTTGCATGCGCAAAAAAAATTGTGCTGCGCAAGCACATTTGCGCGAAGAGTGTAATAGGGGCCCTTGTCTTTTAAATGTAATGTTAGTCCAATAAAAAAGGTATCACTACATACTGCTATACTTCTGCTGTCATGCTTCCCACTCTCTTGATCTCAAGCCTGCTTCTGACGCATTATGACCACAGAGATTATTTTTACATTCTGTTACCAATTTTTGTTAGTTACATTGCTATTAATCTGATTATGAACACAACGGCCAGATCTCCCGCTTATGGATATTTTTATTATCTTTATCACATTTATTGTATTTGACACAATGGCCATTGCTGTCTGTATGCTAATAACACAGACCGTGAAATTGTGTAAAATAAGGGACACCATCTAGGTGTCACAAAGATATAGAATATATATCTAATCCCTACATGCAGACAATCTTCCTACACTACCGGTCTTTAGATAGACAACACAAAGGAAACCAGAAAACCAGAATGAATGTGCTCAGACAGAGCCAATGGATAAAGTCAAATCGGGTAGTCAGACAATGTCAAGGGTCAATACCAAATCAGGTAGTCAGACAGTGCCAGGGGTTAATACCAAATTGGGTAGTCAGAGAGTGCCAAGGGTCAATACCAAATCAGGTAGTCAGAGAGTGCCAAGGATCAATACCAAATCAGGTAGTCAGACAGTGCCAGGGGTTAATACCAAATCGGGTAGTCAGAGAGTGCCAAGGGTCAATACCAAATCGGGTAGTCAGAGAGTGCCAAGGGTCAATACCAAATCGGGTAGTCAGAGAGTGCCAAGGGTCAATACCAAATCGGGAAGTCAGACAGAACCAGGGTCATACACAGGATAACTTAAAAAAATCTGTATAACGAGACACTCAGGAGGATGAACTAACACAGGGCAAAGGGTTAGATTCACTTGCCTGCTGTCATCACACCGTGCCCTGCTTGCACCATCGTCCCGCAGTCGTGATCGCCGGCTACTTCACAAGGCAGCCGGCCAGCAAGCAGCGAGGACTGTGCCCCCGGGACATAGGGGACCCCGGAGGAGATGCGACACTAGAATCTACAACTTTTCATTCCAGCTATAATTTTTATATCAAATGAACGAATAAAAAGGAAAATTTACGAGAATAAACAGATTATAAATTTGCATCTATCCATTTCAGTACAATCTAAACACACAATTATTTTATCCTACATATAACTGTCAACTATGCAACCAATCGTTCAAAAATGTGTTATGGGAATATTCATTTTTCAACAAAAAGTGCTTGGAATTCCAGGGGTTAATCACAGCCTCTTTTGCCTGTAAATCCCTGCACCTCATGAAATATGCTCAGTCCCAAGTAATAAAAAAAAATAAAAAAAACTGGAATCTCTAGAGTGGCTGAGCCAGCGTTCTGGTTTTATGACAAGTCACTGCTTAAGCAGCAAATGTGGGCAATTCATATACAATGTTGTTGGTTGCTTTTCGTACTTATTCGGTTTGCATATTCTTAATTTGTTACAAACATAAAGTATTGATATGTGCGTGGCAGCAGCCTGGAGCTTTCCTTTAAATAAACAGCTCGCACTTAAGGCAGCAGATTAGTAAGTAGCATCTCATAGGCGAGCTGCCCTCTGGTCACTAGTTTCAAACATTTGCTTCCACAGCTATAAAAGTCTACCATAAATAACCGGAGTTAAGGTAGCAGGTCAAACTACAAAGGGAATCCTATCCTCATGACTAAATCATGGCACCCAAGATTAGAGCTTATGCTTGTTGAAGCGTTTTATAAAAATCTATGCGCTGCAGCTGCCAAATAGCATAAAGGTATCTGAATGTAAAAACCGTATTGTATTACGTTATCTTTTCGGATGCTTAACCCCCCTGACGGTATTCCTGAGTATGGCTCAGGGTTAACTTTCATTGCTGAAAGCGGTAACCCCGAGCCACACTCGGGCTGTATACAAACCTGTGCTGCGCTCCCTTGCTGACCTACGCGATCGCATTCTCCTCCGGCGATCGCAGCGTTTTGCTTCCTGGTTCCCTTCACTCAATTCTGTAGTTTGCTGTTGGTGAAAGGACGATAAACTATGCGTTTCCCTAAAGCCGTAGTTCCCAACCGCGGTCCTCAAGTACCCCTAACAGGCCAGGTTTTAAGGATTACCTTGGGAAAATGCAGACTGAATCCTGCAATCACCTGTGCTGTGCTTCAGCTATCTGGAAAACCTGACCTGTTGAGGACCGTGGTTGGGAACCACTGCCCTAAAGGGAAATTGAAAACAACAGAAGATGCATTTATGAAGTTTTTCTTGCTGCTGTTTCAACATATTCTTGGGATCTCCAAACTATATAAGGGGTTATTCAAAAAACACTGAAATTTTGGTGCTTTCTAGTTCGGCGATTCATTTCGCCACCCTGCAGTTAATTCTCTATTCAACGCAGGGTCCCTGAAGTGCGGCAAAGAGTCACCGAACGCCGCTGAACTGCAGAACGAAAACAAAAAACACACACACACCACCACGGAACTCTGCTATTCTTTACAAGTTGTTTAAACCAATAAAAATGCAGGAGAAAAAAAAAACATTACAGAATAAAAAATAAAAAAAATTGGGAATAAAAATCTTGTGTAAAAAAACATACAAAAAAGGTGTTCTGCAAAATAAAAAGGCTTTTTGCTGAAAATGGAAAGAATAAACGGTTGAGTAAAAATAATGTTTTTTTACATTGAATCCTATGGGAGTCGAATTTTTAAACCTGTCAAACTAAATCACTAAAAATCAGGGTATTTCAAAGACACTTCGGCGTTCTCTAAATAGATTAATCATTACTTCTCTATGGGACAACTCACTGCCGCCGAAGATCGCCGATCTGCACCTTATTTCACTGTCAATTCGCCAGTATTTGAAAAATTTACAGCATCTTGACTAGATGAACTGCCACGAAATTGCATCATACGGTGAAATTCATCGTTTGGTGCAATTTTGTGGCAAGTTCACCCCTTACGAAATAACGTCGGGGGTTGCTGCACCTCTCGTGCAGGGATGACGTCCTTGGCAATCAGTACTGGCCACCCTTTTGGGTGAGAGCAGGCTGAGTTGCATATGGAGCATTCGTCCCTGTAATGGCACAAACAAGCTAAAACCCTGTGAGACCTGAGCGGGCACCCACCGTAGAGCAGGCCACTAGTGCTGTTGCTCGTTCACAGGACCCTCACAAACCCCCCCACAAACCCCCCCTTTTCCTTATGAAATAACCCCTATTGTGTTTGCAACACCAGTATACTTCGGAAGATGGTGAATAACCCTGTTAGCATTAGGACTTGTGCACAGCAGTTTTTGTCCCGTTTTTGTTTTTCATTTCGGGTGATTTCGGGCTATGTTAAGCCTTTCCCTGCGGAAAACGTGTGGGGAATGTCCTCATTGACTCCCGCTGTATGCGGAGGTCGTTCCCCACACGTCTTCCGCCTGGCGGGAGCCAGAAAGATACTCACTTCTCTGGTTCAGGGTCCCGCGGCATTCTAATTTCCTAGAAGCCAGATGATTTTATAGACCCCCCCTGCAATAATGATGTCATTGCATCCGACGCAATGACGTCATTTTCAGGCGAACCCCAGCAAAGCCGGGAGAGCACCTGAAGGGAGGGGGGATCCTTTCGGATCCCTCTCCCTCCTGATCGGGAGGGTCTACAAGATAAAGACAGGCATCGCTTGTGTCGCCCTTTCAAGCGATGCCTGTCTTTAACCCCTGAAGCGCCAGACCGCGATCTGGCGCCATTTGGCACCGGTTCGCGGCCTAGCTCTGGTGGGGGCCGCCATCTTGGATGGCGGCTCCACCTCCTGGTTCCCCCTCGGCACCTCATGTCATCGCGCATGGCGTGATGATGTCAGTTAGCCAGGGAACCCCTAGCTGCCCGGGGCCCCTGGTAGAGATAGTGGGTCATGCATGGTATCATTGAAAGGCCAGAGCATGGCCTTTCAAATGATACTTTTAACATGATCATGTTTGGTAAGAGAAAATTTATAAAAATAAAATTTAAAAATAAAAACCGTGTTTTTTTGTGTGTGTTATTTTTATTAATGAAGCAATATTGTTCCCATTTCAATTATGATGTGAACAATGGTGCTGCACTAATGATGTTTTTCTATGGGGTGCGTTTGCTAAAAATCACATAATTCCCCTCAAAATATTTAATGAGTCCCCATTTGTAATTTTTTAACACGCGCACCCCATAGAAAATATAAACGCAAAGGCTCAGATGATAAAATGTGAAAAAAACACTTTACATGCTGTAGATGATTAAAAATTCTAATTTTATTGCATTTCCTGTTATAATATATATATTAATATATTATAATATACAGGCAGGACATGACGTATACATATAATAATGATATATTATGAATCTGAGGAGTCTGCCGGAAAGAACGATATATAATATGTCTGGGTCATATAATAAAAATGAGCTCAGCACACAGATGTGAAATGGCTCAGCAGTGAAGGGGTTAAACATTTTTTTCCGTTTCTGGTCGTCCGATATATTTCACAGTGATTAGTTATTTCAGACCGATCCGAAATATCAGATCGTGTGATATCGTTTTTCGGATCACTTCAGTTTTCGGATCCGATAATTTCGGATTGGATCCAATTCATTTATTGGATTGGATCAGATTCATCTATGGGATCTGATTCATTTGGATCAATCCCAGTTTTTATTACTTTGAAATCATTTTGTTCCATTTTTTTTTCACTTTTGTGTCGTTCTCATTCCATTTAGGAACATTTTGTTCCGTTTTGGGTAATTTTTGTTACATTTTTCTCATTTTGAATCATTCTCGTTCTGTTTGATATCGTTTCGAATAATTTTTGAATCGTTTGATAACGTGTTGGATCATTTTCGAATCGCTTGATATCATTTCGGATCATTTTTGAATCGGTTAGAAACATAGAAACATAGAAAAATGTCGGCAGATAAGAACCTTTCGGCCCATCTAGTCTGCCCAATTACATGGATACTTTACTTGGATTTATCTTTTGTTTAGGATAGCCTTATGCCTATCCCATGCCTGCTTAAATTCAATTACTGTTTTGGCCTCTACCACTTCAACTGGAAGACTGTTCCATGTATCCACCACCCTCTCAGTAAAATAATGCTTCCTGATGTTACTTTTAAACCTTTGCCCCTCTAATCTAAGACTATGTCCTCTTGTTTTGCTACTTTATTTCCGTTTAAATATACTCCCTTCCTCTACCTTGTGGATTCCCTTTACGTATTTAAATGTTTCTATCATATCTCCTCTGTCTCGTCTTTTTTCCAAGCTGTACATGTTAAGATCATTAAGCCTTTCCTGGTAACTCTTCTCCTTCAAGCCGTACACCATTTTAGTAGCCCTTCTCTGAACTCTCTCTAAGATGTCTATATCCTTCTGGAGATACGGTCTCCAGTACTGCACACAGTACTCCAAGTGAGGTCTCACCAGTGCTCTGTACAGTGGCATGAGCACTTCCCTTTTCCTACTGCTAATACCTCTCCCTATACAACCAAGCATTCTGCTAGCATTTCCTGCTGCTCTATTACATTGACTACTTACCCTTAGATCCTCTGAAATAATGACCCCTAAATCCCTTTCCTCAGATGTTGAGGTTAGGACTGTATCAAATATTCTATATTCAGCCCTTGGGTTTTTACGTCCCAGGTGCATTATCTTGCACTTATCCACATTAAAACTCAATTGGTTGATATTGTTTTGGATTGTTTTCGAATCGTAATTTCAGCCGATTCGAAATATCGGACGGACGATATTACGTTTTAGGAAACAAAAAAAATAATCTAAATACAAATCTCGGCCGAAAACGAAATTTTGATGATACAAAATGCACATGTCTAGTTAGCGTCTCAAAGCGAATATTTCCTGAATCACATCATATGATTGACCATATATATTGACCAGATTGACCATATATATTCCAGGACAGGTATACTACATGCCTATAAAAATTTATGCTGCAGGAAGGAGATAGTATATGTAATAAGGCAATCTGAGATTTTTGGTTTCTTACCTGCAGAATATGAGTTCCACATACTGTAGGGACGCATTTCTCTGCAGAATGTCACATGAATAAACAGGAAATGTGAGGAACATCAAAACACTGTGACAACATACCAGACCCTCCAAAACCATGGGATATTCCGAGTGCTATCTTTATACAATAAAACTTTATTATATGGATCTTTTAAGCAGGATTCACATATTTATCTGAGCATTTTACATTGAATAATATTATCAGGTCTATTCCTGAAAGCTGAAACTCGGGAGAAGTGAAAATTCTAGGCCAAAATAGACAAAAATGAAAAATTCTCCCATTTATCAATTCAGCTATTTGGCCTAGATCAGGGGTCAGCAAACTTGGCTCTACCGATGTTTTAGAACTACATCTCCCATGATGCTCAGTCTCCCATTAGGCTGACTGAGCCACATGGTAAATGTAGTTCCCAAAACATCAGGGAGCCAAGTTTGATGACCCCTGGCCTAGATTGTTCACTTCTGCCAAATTTCCTGAGTTTCACCTTTCGTGAATAGACCTGTAAGTCTACATACATTCAGTAGAGGTGCATTAGAGCCACCTATCAGAGAGAGAGTCAGCTCTTGGGTGCATTATACTGGAGCAGTGTTTTACTGTTCTGAAGAGTGAGTTTTACAATCCCTTGATATTAACCCTTCAGAATGTGTTTTAAAAAGCAAATTGAAGATTTTGTGTATATTGTGCGTTTTTCATGCGCTGCCCATCAACATGACACAGTCCAGGAAACCATTTGTCACATAATTTCTTTGCTCTGCCATAGGGCTACTAGGAGCAACCATATGATTTCATGCAGAGAGAGAGAGCGACTTCACTGAACACAAGCTGCCCTGTAATATGTTTAAATTCATATGTTTAAAGAATGCAATAAGTTACATTAGACTGTTCATTTGAGAGTCCCGTGGCTTCAGTATATGAATGCTATATGCTGCAGGGCAGTATTCTTCATGCAATGCCCACCAACATGAATCACCTCTACGGCTGGTGTCATTTTTAAGAGCGGAAGGAACGCCCGTGAGAGTGGACATTCCTTCCACTCTGACGCCCGTCTGGCAACCTCGCTGAACGCAGTTAGTGCGCTCAGCGCTGCAAGGCTTGATCCTCCTATGAAGGATCGTGCTTTGCAGCCCTGTCGAACGCACGTCGTAACGCTTCGACGGGGAGGCTTTCTGAACGGACGCAGCACGCCTGCCGTAGTGCGCGCAAATCGTGTGCGCGCTGCAGCGTGTGGCTGGCCCCGACAAAGTGTCACAATGCTGCGACGGATGCCGGGAGGCACGTCAGTACAGATGCACATGGTGCGTTCTTCTTGCATGGCCCTAAGGCCGGGGGCACACTAGACGTTTGCCGTCAGATTGCCGTCAGCACTAACGCGCGTTAAAAAAAACCAGCGTCGCACTCGACGCTCGTCCACCCCCCCTTGCGTGATCTTCCATAGGAGGATAGCGGACCCCCGTCGACGTGAATCCAAACGCATCATCACTGGCGATCCGCTAGGATTCACGTCGACGGGGCTCCGCTATCCTCCTATGGAAGATCACGCAAGGGGGGGTGGACGAGCGTCGAGTGCGACGCTGGTTTTTTTAACACGCGTTAGTGCTGACGGCAATCTGACGGCAAACGTCTAGTGTGCCCCCGGCCTAAGTGTCCTGGAAAATATGGAGGATCTGGAATCCCTATTGACATACCTGGTTTACTGAGACAAAGACAGCTACTGATCTATGATAACCCCATGTGACCCCCCCCCCCATTAAAACTGTTTAACTAGAACTAATTGATCGTTCCTAAAGAACAATTAGTGGGTTTATTAATCTTACTATGACAGGTGTGAAAATCCGTTTGTTTTCTAACCCAAGCACCTCTATGCGAATCTGATCAACTCCCAGTTTGGATGGGACTGAGAGACGATAGGTAAAAACACATTCGTGACAGACTTTTTTCTCTAATCTAGTTTGTGAGTGGAAATAAATAAAATTACACAATGATTGAGGAAGGATTTAACCATTTTTACAGATGGAACGAGGGCACGAGGGCCTGTGATTTAACGATAACAGTACGTGACAAATGATAAATAGCCTGCTTACAATTCCAGCTTGCCTTCGTGCTTCACAATCTTTTTCAATACATGATCCGTGAACGCCAAAATGGCAAGATGGGAATGTGACCACAAAAATAAAAATAGGTTTTTAAAGGTTTCTGAATACATAAGCAAAATGTATTTACGAGTACAGTCTAACAACATTTTGTTTTTTTGTAGTTTTTTTAACCCCAGTAATCATTTTTGGTGGGTTACAGTGAAGTACAGCGTTACTAGCAAAACTGAGAAGAATGCCGCAATCGACAACGGGGAAAAAATGCAATGAAAGTAAATATACAGGGTTATTCAGAGAAAGGTGAAAATCAGGAGAATTGGCAGGAGAAGAGAACAATCTAGACCAAATAGCCGATTTGGAAAGTGAGATAAATGGGAGAATTTTTCTGGTTTGGCTATTTTGACCTAGAATTTTCACTTCTCCAATCATTCTCCTGAGTTTCACCTTCCTTTGAATAGACCTGATAGTGATAGAAATCTAAGAAATCATACAACTTTCTCTTGTATGTTCCTGTTATTTCCAACTTTTCTTTGCGACCAGTGTTGCTAGCAGACAAAGACGATGTTAGGGAGTTGAATACTTACAGGGTTATTCACTAACCACCATACTATTGCTGCTAAGGCTGGGGTCAGACGAGCGCAGTGTACACGTCTGTGTTGCCGCACATTTTGACGTCCGTGGTAGCATACAATTATGATCAATAAAGACCCACGCACGAAGTACGTCCGCACAGAAGTGTGGACGCACAACGGACGCGGCAAACGGACGCAAGTTAGGCAAGAAAGTAAAACCGCTAGAACGGACGTGAGGAGTGTGAAACGTCCGCAACGTCCGCATAGCTTTGTGCGTGAGTGATGGAACGTCAGACGGACTGCATTTTTGACGTCCAGCATTTTTGATGGACAAAATGTTTTTTCATATCAATTTTATTTCCCATCTACATCAGTCAAAAAAAACCTCAGTCACAAAAACGGACCGTGTGACCACTACCTTGTCGTCAGTCAGAAAGTACGTCTGTTGTGCACGGACGCACAGTCCGCATTCGTCTGACCCTAGCCTAAGACGATAACCTTAGCCATTCCGAGAAGGAAATTCAATAAGTGACATGAGAAGATTCATTGGTAAAGCTTCCCCTTCCACACTTTCAATTTCCCTCTTGTGTATCGCTACAACAATGGTGCATAAAAGTGTAAGTTTATAGGGGTTATTCAGCTTTCTTGTCTGGCGCACTTCATTATTCACCGCAGGGTCCCCAAACTTGGAGCCACTGAACACCGCCAAAGACCGCCGATCAGACTGCGGAACGCCGCCGAACTGCAGAAGAAAAAACCGGAACTCTGCTATTCTTCTAAAAGGTATTTAAACCAATAAAAAATAAATGAAAATGTGTGGGAATAATAAAAATGGTCCTACAAAAAAATAATAAATTGGTCTGTTAGAGAATAAGAATAAAAACCCTTAAAAAATTGGGAATCAGACTTGACTTAAAAAATACAAAAAAACCCATCAAAATGTTCCAAAAATTAAATAAATAAATAAGACTGTTTGCTGAAAATGAAAAGAATAAACGGTTGAATATAAAAATGTAAACAATAATATTTTTTACATTGAATCCTATGGGATTCGGCTGTTTAAACCTGTCAAACAAAATCAACGAAAATCAGGGCATTTCACTGACACTTTAGTGCAGTTTGGCGTTCTCTGAATAGAATAACCATTACTTGGGACAATTTCGCTGCCGCCAAATTGCGGCGAGCTGCACCGTATTTCGCTGTCAATTCGCCAGTATTTGGAGAATTGCCAGCTTTCTGAATAGATGAACTGGCACGAATTTGCACCGTAAGGTGAAATTCACCATTCGGTACAATTCGGTGGCAAGTTCGCCGCTTGAACAACCCTTTATATGATCAAATATGGTTTCTCAGTATTGAGAAGGAGAAGGCCGTGAAACGAATACTTAATTTGAAGAAATAGATACAATATAACCAGTTAATTATTAATCCCTCTAGAACTGACACTCGCCATTTTAGCCTAGAGTCAGTGTATGAAAATTGCTGCGTTTGAGCATGTAGGACCCCTATAGTGTAGGTAGGAAATCGTTTCCATAATTATGGTTGGATCCCACATGATCTGCTTCCATTTCCCCTCTGTGAAGTATGAGTTCTAAATGGGCAGCATCTTCCTTCTGCTTCCTCCATGCATGGAGTCATATGTACAGAAAAATAAGGCAGATATGATAGCCCTATATTTCACTTATGCATGCTGCTACCCTGCGTTATGTGGAATTCATATACTGCAGGAGGAAGGCTAGGGTCAGCCGAGCGTGATTTCTACGGACTGTACATCCGTGCAGTACGGATGTACGTTAGTACGGAAGACGCAGTAGTGGCCACACAGTCCGTTTTTTTCACTGACATATATTTTGACGGATGTAGGAGGGAAAATAAATTAAAAAGCAAAACCATTTTATCCGTGAAAAATGCTGGACGTATAAATGCAATCCGTATGACCACGTTCCATCACTCACACACAAAGCTATGCAGACGTTGCGGACGCAGCGCACTTTGTGCGACCCTTCTAGGGGTTGTACGTTCTTGCCTGCCTTGCGTCCGTGGGCCGCGGCCGTTGTGCGCCCGCAGTTCAGTGCGGACGTACTTCGTGTGTCGGGCTCCAATGGGCTTTCTTTCATGCTATCACGGACGTACTTTTAGGCGCCATCACGGACGTGAACACTACGCTCGTCTGACACTAGCCGAAATCAATTCTTTTCAGAATCCATCATGGAAGTTGATCATATAATTCATACAGCTTGTACTTGCTAGAAAGTGTGTGTGCTCTTAGACTTTACAAATAATTTCCAGTATCTTCATCAGGTTTAATCAATATCCCAGTCTGAAGACAATTGGATAACTCCTAAATCTTAGACTGTTGGTGGTCTCCAATGACCAGTTAGATAGTTAGACCAGTTAGTCTATGGACACACATGGTCACTCACAAAAGGTTTCTCAAAACAACCGTAAAAACTGTGGCCACCATAAAGCTCTCTACCGCAAACACATTCTACAGGTGCTTGATAGAATAAGGTTATGGGTCGCCTGACAAATAGTATCAGTTTTGTTCCCCATTCTCAGTGCTCTGGATTTATTTGGGAATATCTGCCCACAATAACATATTCAGAAATTACATTTTTTTACAGTAATGCTCATCTTTCGTGGAAACAAGACTAGTGTATGTATCAAACATTTCATTACTGTAACAAGCAAACTGTCTGCAAGTGTACAGAACTCCCACAAAAAAATCTCATAAAGATATTTTGGGGAAAAAGCAATAAAAAGTCACATATTACAGATACCAAGGTATGACTTCTTCTGGAGCGGATTTAGACACCAATCTAGGGAGGAGCAATGTATCAGTTTAATTTATTATGCCCCCGTTTCATTTACTATGCCCACATTTAACTTTTTATGTCCACATTTCAGGTATTATTCCCCCATTTCATTTATTATGCCCCGTTTTCATTTAGTGCCCCATTTCATTCAGGATGCCCTCATTGCATTACTCGCTCTTCAGACTTGTCCTCCAGTCCTCTTCATGGTTCTCAGTCAGCAGCTCCAACAATATGACCAGAATGGCCTTTCAGTGAAGTCAAGGAGTTGCACAGAGGTCAACAGCTCTCATTGTCTGCCACCTTTTGTAAGTGGCAGATGCCTATGTGGCAGCCTTGCCCTGGACCACCAGGAAGGAGCGAGGTGTGCAAAGTCCTGGCCCTGAAGCTCATTGGTGGAGACTACACTTGCCCTGGTTCGCCCCCTGGTTTCACCAATGACTCTCTTGCTATATTCTGAACACGAATATCGACCTGCTTGCTGTCAGGTGTAAAAATCCTGCAATAATGTAGAGCAAAACTTCTTTTGAGCTACATAATAACAATCTGACTAAAATGTATAGATCAACTTTTTCATACATATCTATATATTTGTGTGCATATATCAATAAATGCACATTAACTCTTCCTATGCTAGTTAGCAGCCACAACAACAAAAAGTCGTATGGGCGGATGGCAGCTTGGTGGGAATAAAATGGGTGCTTTTAGTATTAATGTGTGAAACCGTTTCTTTTAACATCTCACTTGTTAATGTTGATTGGTTCTAAAAATGACTTCACTTTGAGATTTACTTTCAGGGTTATTCAGAGAGAGGTGAAAACCAGGAGAATGACTGGAGAAGTGAAAATTCTAGGTTAAAATAGCCAAACCAGAAAAATTCTCCCATTTATTTCACTTTCCAAATCAGCTATTTTGACCAAGAATTTTCACTTCTCCAGTCATTCTTCTGGTTTTCACCTCTCTCTGAATATCCCTGTTTGTCTACTGGTGTACAAGGATGCTGAGACACCCAGCAACAGCATCAACCTGGCTAATCGCTGCTCCCATGGCTACACTTTGCCGTTTATGCCAATTGATGGAATTCTTCCATCATGGATCCTTATCTGTAAGACATCTGTGACAGAATAATTCCGAAATGAACCAGGGACTGATTAATATATGTGCATCCCTTACCGTGCAAAAGAATTAAAAAGAAGGGGGAAAAACCAAAGGTATAAGAAAGTGAAAAATCAAACTCCAAATCACTGTGATTGCAGTAAATTCACACATAAAAAATGTATGCACCAGTCCAAAGGTTGTTCACCTGCCCTCTGAGTAAACATGGACAGGAACCTAGTTAATAAACACCCTATGTACCCCTCCAATTACAGCAATAAACTCTTCAATTGCTAGAATGTCCACAGTTTGTGCTGAGGACATCTCTACGAGCTGTTTAGCTAGCAAACCATTACATCATTTAACAAACAGCAACAGCCAAGCTGGAGGACTCATGACCCTCTGAAATCTAATAAGCGGAATCTGCCCGGTTTAACTTTACAACGAGCAAAAATCAACTAGTAATGTGATTGTTCTGACTGCAGTGACCTCGATGCCCCCACACTATTTTTAATTCCTAAAATATCTAACAGTGTTATTCAAAGAGAATCGAAAAGTCACCGCATATTTGGTGACTTTTCGTTCTCTTCAATTCGATGCGATTTGGCGATCCCATTTCGGCGACCCTGCGCTGTATTCAGCAAGCACCACAGGGCCGTCGTAGTGCAGGGAAAAGCCGCCGCAAACCCGACGAACCCTCACCACAAAACCCGGCGAAGTCACACCGAAACCAGCAAAAACATCTGGATTAACTCCGCCGAACACGCTGGAGAAACCCGAGCAGGAGCCGATCACAGCGCAGAGCAGCCGCCGGAAACACCCGACACCGCAGACGAATGGAGTGAAAAAAAAAAAAAAACAGTACGCTTGAATGTTTGAAAAGTGAAACGCTGTTTGCAAAGAAACTACAGAATGAAAATGTCTGAAATTTACATATAAGATCCAATGAATGATAATAAAAAGGGCGGTTACAGAAAAAAGAAAAAAACGATTTAAAAAGAAACAGAATTTGTTTTCGCAAAAAAATCCCGACAATGCCTAAAAGATCCTAAAGAATCTACAAATAAAGAGACTTTTACTGCAGAATATTATAATAAACAGTTTATTAGATATTGAACTAAAACGGGAATATTTTTTTTTTTGTATTCAAAATTTTTATTAAAAGGGTGCGTCAGTACATGTATCGAGTTGAAGTACAGACTTGTCAGAAAATGGTAGTTAAATAAAAAAACAAAACTGTCAGTGATGCGGTATAGGTACACAAAGAGAACATCAAATAAGCAGGTCCATACGTATGAGCTACAGTTAGACCCATAAATTGGTGCAGTCCAGCCACAAGTGATCCGCAGACAATCCAGATCCTCTTGTCGTTTATATGAGGCGTGCATAGGGTACTATAGTGGATGATCTCGTATGAAGTGTGGGACATTGTAAGCAAGGATAGAAGGAGAAGAGATAGTTCAGAGGAGAAGAGTGGGAGAGGTGTGAGGGAAGGGGGGGTACGAAAAAGAGAGAGAGGGAGAGAGAGAGAAGGGAGAGAGAAGAGAAAAAGAGAAAGAGAGAGAGAGGAGAAAAGAGAAGAGAAGAAAAAAAAAAACGGGGGGAGGGGGGAGGGGGAGGGATGAGGAGTGAGGGCGGAGGGAAACACCACGATGGAGTCCAGCGTGCCACCAGCGGGACCGTTCCGTCTCCCCCCACCGCCACCGGAGGGGAGGATGTACCAGCGTCCGACCCAGAGCCACCTAAGTGCGCGCTTCTCGTGTCGCCTCAACCGCCGGAGACCCATCCCCGTGATAGTAAGGGCCCATAGTGGTCAGCCGACCGAGATATCAGTGTAGGCCGGAGCCATCGGGTCTCGGTGTGTCTATGGTCCCCTATCCTGTGCAGTCGTCGGTGGGAGCTCAAGCTCCAATCGTCGGCGAAGTGCGGCTGAGGAAACAAATTCCTCCCAATAGTACCAAGTTTGGTAGAACGCTTGCGTGAAAACGGTAATATTTTTAACATTGACGCCTATGGGATTCGCCTGAATAAACCTGTCGAATTAAACCACCGCACTGCAGGGCATTTCGTCAACTTTTCGCTGCTGGTTTTTGTTCTCTGAATAGACAAGCATTGCTTCTCTATGGGGATTTCACTGTCCTCGAACAGGCAGAGTATGTGCAGGCAATTCGCCAACATTTGGCAAACTGCCTGCTCTCTGAATAGCCGAATGGCCAGGAAAGGTAACCGTACGCTGAATTTCAGCGTTCGGTTACCTTTCGGCCACAATTCGGAACTCTTTGAATAACCCTGTATATGATTCATGTTTGAATAAAGATAATTAGACTTGTGCACCGATTTTTTTTCGGTTCGATTCGGTTCGTTTGGATTTTGTAAATTTTCGTTTTGGCTCGTTTCGGCCGATTTCCGTTTCGGTTCGTTTCGACTTTTTTTTCGTGATTTCAGAAATTTTCGTGTTTTTCGGAACGTCTGTTCTCCTCGTTTCAAAGTGTCTATTCGTTTTGACGTAAACTAATGTTTTTTCAGATACGATAATTCTACCGATACAATAATTCTGCCGATACGATAATTCTGCCAATGAGATTTCTCATGTTTTACAAGAAGGATACATTGAGATTTCTCTGGTTTCCCAGGAAGGATACATTGAGATTTCTCATGTTTTACAAGAAGGATACATTGAGATTTCTCTGGTTTCCTGGGAAGGATACATTGAGATTTCTCATGTTTTATAAGAAGGGTACATTGAGATTTCTCTGGTTTCCTGGGAAGGATACATTGAGATTTCTCATGTTTTACAAGAAGGGTACATTGAGATTTCTCATGTTTTATAAGAAGGATACATTGAGATTTCTCATGTTTTACAAGAAGGATACATTGAGATGGGAATGATACAAAATTACAGAATCAGCGGTATAACCGAAAAATACGATGTCCAAAATTACTGAAATGGAACCGAAATCAGGAATGGAACGAAAATGAATTTCGATTTTACACATTTCTAGTCCATTCGAAAATTCCAAAAAGTTTTCGTTTCGGCTCGGAAATTTGCTCAGATCTGTCGTTTTCGGATCCGCAAATTTTCGGAAAAACGTCCAAATCTGAATGCACGAATCGGGACATTTCGTGAAAATTCTGAAATTCCGAAACCCGAAACGCACATCCCTAAAGATAATTTTACCTTTATCCTGAAGATTTGAAAGATCTGCTAAGATTGACAGCTTCACCATCTACAGCAAAATCCCGCCCCCCTCCAGATGTTGATGCCTACAATTCCCAGAATTCCATCAATGCAAGAGGTGGCCAGGGAATCATGGGAGTTGTAGTTCAGAAACACCTGGGGGGGGGGGGCTGGAGTTTGACAGTCCTGGTCTATAGGATGCTGCTGCAAAATCAGCCAGTCCTGGTGTGTCCATGTCTTTTAATAATAAGATTTGTGTTTGACATCGCTGTTCCTTTTAGTAGCGTCCACTCCACCTGAAATCTGAATCGAGACATATTAGGGTCCCCATTTATCCATTGCCACATTCTTTGGCAATAGGGATGGGGATTTAGGTTGGGGTCAGATGAGCGCACTACGTGCGCCTGTACTGACGTGCCTCCTGGCTTCCGTCACAGCATTGTGACGCTTCGACGTGGCCCGCCACACGCTGTAGCGCGTGCACGAATTGCGCGAGCTACAGCAGCCGCGCTGTGGAAGTTTTGAAAGCCTCCCCAATCAAAGCGCCACGACGCGCGTTCGACGGGGCTGGAAAGCACGATCCTTCATAGGAGGATTGAGACATTCCTTCCGCTCTTCAAAACGGTCGTCTGACTGAGGGCTTAAATGGAGACATGTTGAGGGAAACTCAAGGGTGAGGCATAAAACGATCTGCTCGGCCTTCATTTGACTGTCTGGGCTGAAGACGTGTGGAGACTTTGAAGCTGGGGTCACCTTCACTGACTGCACAGTGGTTTACAGTTTTCATGATGGCAACATTGAGTATGATTTTATGAGAAAAACATCATGCATATAGCTAGCGCTAGCTGTGTTATTGCAGCAATAAAAGGAAACACTGTAGAATGAGAGCAGGGGTCGACAATCTTGACCCTCCAGATGTTTTGGAACTACAACTCCCAAGATTATCAACCACTCACTAGGTTGGTTGCGCATCATGGGAAATGTAGTTCCAAAACATCTGGAGGGCCAAGGTTGCTGACCCTGATCTAGCGGGAGACGTGGGATAGCCATATACAGTAGTTCTTATATTTTTTGTCTTTTTGTTTAATTTAAAAATGATGTCAAGCTTTGCAGAAACCATGAGTTTTTATTATTTTAAACAGACATTCTGCTTAAAGGATCATTCTGGGGTTCTGTTAATGTAAGCTTTAATGAGATCAGTCTGGTATAATAAGCATTTTAGCAATCAAAACAATGTACTATTTCCTTATTTTCTGTCTACAAGCACTAAGGCTGGGGTCAGACCAGCGCACTTTTAACGTGCGTTCTGGCGCACATAATTACGGCCGCACTAGCAGC
Source organism: Leptobrachium leishanense (assembly GCA_009667805.1). Classification (NCBI taxonomy): domain Eukaryota; kingdom Metazoa; phylum Chordata; class Amphibia; order Anura; family Megophryidae; genus Leptobrachium; species Leptobrachium leishanense. Next base: position 282,321,744 of record CM019066.1, read on the forward strand.
AAATGACGGGCAATGACGGCCAATATACGAAGTACGGTCGCACGAAAGTCCGGCCGCGCAACGCAAGTGGACGAATGCATTTTTTCGAGAACGCTGAACCGCTAGTACGGACGTACAGAGTGCGCTGCTGCGGCATAGCGGCGTGTTTGCGTGATTTGGAGACATCAGACCCTGCTCGTGTCCGGCCAACATAACGTCCAGACACCCAAAGTTTCCTGGTTTGGATCCGTAAAAAATCACGCACGAAAATGCGCATCGTATGACCGTTTTCGCGAATTCCGTGAAAAAATACGTCAATTCGTTCGGACGCACTTTTTTACGTTCGCGTGTAAAAATGCTTTCGTCTGACCCTAGCCTTAATCCTATTTCTTCGGCAACCATCAGTGCCCAAAGGACCTTGGCCACTTTCATCCTGGTTCATAGCAGGGAGAGTTCTCCTGTGTTCTGAGGAAAAGGGCAGAAGGACTGAGATAAAGTTATAGAGGGATAAATTAAGGGAGATGGTAGCAGAAAACAAGCAGTAAGCTGCTCTTTTATTTAAATAATACATTTATTATCTGTATCTACTAGAACAAAAAACGTACGACACTCAACGTTCACAGTGTAAGCATTTCTAGCAGGTCTATTCAAAGAAAGCTGAAAATCAGGAGAATTAGCAGGAGAAGAGAACAATCTAGACCAAATAGCCGATTTGGAAAGTGAGATAAATGGGAGAATTTTTCTGATTTGGCTATTTTGATCTACAATTTTCACTTCTCCAGTCATTCTCCTGAGTTTAACTTTTCTTTGAATACACCTGATAGTCTCTTCAAACTAAACCATCCAACTAAATACAATGCTGCCTAACCTATTGTTATATATCAGTGATGTTGTAATGCATTTTGTACTTATTTTGCTGTGCTGCCATGCTTTAACCCAGGAATCTCAAACTCTGCCCCCCCAGATGTTTCTGAACTACAACTCCCATGATTCTCTGGCTATTGATTGCATTCAAAGAATTCTGGGAATTGTAGGCAAGAAACTTCTTGGGGGCAAAGTTTGAGATCCCTGCTTTAACCTCTTAAAGCCACATTTTTACACCCCCCCCCCCCACAATGCTTATTTAGCACTGGTAGCTGTTTACAGCCTAGCTGGCATTAAATGACGGGGAAATTGTATTATAATGTTATCGCAGACTTTCAGGTCTATTCAAAGAAAGGTGAAACTCAGGAGAATGACCGGAGAAGTGAAAATTATAGGTCAAAATAGCCAAACCAGAAAAATTCTCCCATTTATCTCACTTTCCAAATCGGCTATTTGGTCTAGATTGTTCATTCTCCTGCCAATTCTCCTGATTTTCACCTTCTTTAATGAATAGACCTGTATATTTTTATGATGGAAATATCCAATGATTTGACCTTAATGGGTTAAACATTCATCTTTCCTACAGAGAGGACACTGGAGATATAATTAAGTTTGGTTTGGAATCTTCTCCATTTGCAAACCATTAAATATAAGCACATTATTACTGTCCCCTAGACGGCCAAGATGAACCCAGAACACAATAAGCACTTGTAGACACGGAAAAGGAAGGATGAGGGGCAGAGGAAACACTTTATAGACATTGTGTGGGATCAAAGAACCTTAATATAGAATCACTTTACATTAAACATAGGCATATTTTATTTTCAGACCACAACAAACGATAGTGGGATTTATTTTTGTTTTTTGCTTTTTTTGTGTGTGAGCAAAATAGGTTTGCAACCACTGGTACTCCAACACATACAATTAAGATTAATTTATGAAGCGCCAGCACTTCTATATCAGTAAAATAAATCATGATTAAACATTTAAAGGAAACCCTTTCAGGGAATCATAGATCAGACAAAAAAATACATTTTTTAAAGTCCTATGTTTAATCTATTGCTTTTTCTGGAAACCACATGGCTGATTTTTCATACTAAAGCTTTCACAGCTTTCATAATAATACATATTATAAGATATTAAAAGGAAATGCTAAAGCTTTGTTATCTTTTGTGCATTTTATTTGTAATTGATACATATAATTAAATAACTCTTGCTACTTCCACCTAAAAAAACATTGCACGCATCCATCCCTTTCTTAATCCGGACTCTGCTAAAATGCTCATCCAAGCTCTTATTATATCCCGCTTTGACTACTGTAACCTCCTTCTCTCTGGCTTTAAGAGATCCCAGATTATCCCTCTGCAGTCTGTAATGAATGCCTGTGCCAGACTCATAAACCTCACCTCCCGCATCTCTCACACCTCACCTCCCGCACCTCTCACACCTCACCCCTCTGGCAATCTCTACACTGGCTGGTTGTTTTCTTTACAATCAGTTTCAAAATACTGGTGCTCCCATACAAAGCTCTCCATAAACGCGGCCCTGCCTACATCTCCTCCCTTATTAACAAGTACATCCTGTCCCGACCACTTCGCTCGACCAATGATCTGATACTATCAGTTCCTCGTACCCGCACTCCCGCCTTCAAGACGTATTCCGAGCTGCCCCCTTTCTATGGAACTCCCTCCCCCGCAACATTAGACTCTCTCCATCTCTCCAGTCCTGAAAACACATTACTTTAGAGAAGCCTATCGGTTCACACCAAAGTCCCCCACTGTCATTTCCTCCTCTTCCCATTCAGCCCTCCTGCAACCCATCACTCCACCTACCCTATTCACCCTCACCTAATGGGTCACCCCTCTCCTCTTAGATTGTGAGCTCTCAAGCAGGGTCCCTCCTTCTGTTCTGGGTGTAATGTGTATATGTATTTGTTATTCTGTCTCTCCTATTGTACAGCACTAAGGAATTTGTTGGCACTTTATAAATACTTGTAACTGTAACTCTATCTATATCCAGGGTGAACCACATTGGATGAATTTGCCTTGGTCTGAACCAGAAGTACTCATGCAAAGATCATGCACAGTTGGAAAACTGATCAGATCCATCAATGGTGTAGGTATTGGGGGTTGGACATATCCACCAAGATTTCTTCAAAGACCTGTACACTGTGTGTGTGTGTGTGTGTGTCTAGGATTTAGGATTTGTTGTATGGATGGCGATTATGCTTTAGTTTACGCTGTAAAGCAGGGATCTCAAACTGCAGCCTATCCCAGATGTTTCTGAACTACAACTCCCATCTATTCTCTGCACATCTATGGCATCCAAAGAATTATGGGATTTGTAGGCAATAAACATTTGTTGGGCTGAAGTTTGAGATCCCTAGATTTGAGATCCTCTCTATTTATATGTCATGAAGTATAAGGGCAGTGTCTAATAAATTGAGTTTGCTAATCTGTCGTGGTTTAGCTACATTATAGGGTTATTCAGAAAGCACTGAAATTTCAGTGCTTTCTCGTTCGGCGCACTTCGATTCCAGTTCGCTGACCCTGCGGTGAATTCACTATTCACCGCAGGGTCCCTGAAGTGTGCCAAACGCGGAGCCGCCGAAGACCAGATCCGAACGCTACGGAAGACCGACAATCAGATTGACAAAGACCAATGAATGCCACCGAACTGTAGAAAACCCCCCCAAAAAATGGAACTCTGCTATTCTTCTAAAAGGTGTTTAAACCAATAAAAATGCATGAAAGTGTGTGGCAATAATAAAAAAGTTCCTATAAAAAATAAAACGGTCTGCTACAGAATTAAAAAAAAACAGCTTAAAAAAAAATTGGAAATCAAGAATTTCACCTAAAAAAAAATACATCAACATGTTCCAAAAAATAAATAAATAAATGTTTTGCTGAAAATGACAAGAATAAACGTTTGAATAAAAAAAAAAACTGATAATTTTTTTTTACATTTTATCCTGTTTAAACCTGTCGAACTGAATCACCAAAAATCAGGGCATTTCACTGACACTTCGGTGCAGTTCGGTGTTCTCTGAATAGATTAACCATTACTTCTCCATGGGACAATTTTGCCGCCGCCGGAGTTTGCCAAATTAAGGCAATCTGCGGCGAACTGCACCGTATTTCGCTAACAATTTGCCAATATTTGGCAAATTGACTGCTTTTTGAATGGACAAACTGCCACGAAATTGCACTGTTTGGTAGGACCTGTTTGGTAATGGCAGGGGAAGATTTATTGTTCTTTTAATTTCTTTATTGGAGTTGCCAAAATCTACCTAGACTGCAACAATGCTAAACAACAGCGTTTAGTGGGTAATGCTGCATCTGTAATATACACTATATTGCCAAAAGTATTCGCTCACCCATCCAAATAATCAGAATACGGTGTTCCAATCACTTCCATGGCCACAGGTGTATAAAATTAAGCACCTAGGCATGTAGACTGTTTTTACAAACATTTGTGAAAGAATGGGTCGCTCTCAGGAGCTCAGTGAATTCCAGGGTGGAACTGTGATAGGATGCCACATGTGCAACGAATCCAGTCGTGAAATTTCCTCGCTCCTAAATATTCCAGAATCAACTGTCAGCTGTATTATAAGAACGTGGAAGTGTTTGGGAAATGACAGCAACTCAGCCACGAAGTGGTAGGCCACGTAAACTGACGGAGCGGGGTCAGCGGATGCTGGGGCGCATAGTGCGAAGAGGTCGCCAACTTTCTGCAGAGTGAATCGCTACAGACCTCCTAACTCCATGTGGCCTTCAGATTAGCTCAAGAACAGTGTGCAGAGAGCTTCATGGAATGGGTTTCCATGGCCTAGCAGCTGCATCCAAGCCATACATCACCAAGTGCAATGCAAAGCGTCGGATGCAGTGGTGTAAAGCACGCCGCCACTGGACTCTAGAGCAGTGGAGACGCGTTCTCTGGAGTGACAAATCACGTTTCTCCATCTGGCAATCTGATGGACGAGTCTGGGTTTGGCGGTTGCCAGGAGAACGGTACTTGTCTGACTGCATTGTGCCAAGTGTAAAGTTTGGTGGAGGGGGATTATGGTGTGGGGTTGTTTTTCAGGAGCTGGGCTTGGCCCCTTAGTTCCAGTGAAAGGAACTCTGAATGCTTCAGCATACCAAGACATTTTGGACAATTCCATGCTCCCAACTTTGTGGGAACAGTTTGGAGCTGACCCCTTCCTCTTCCAACATGACTGTGCACCAGTGCACAAAGCAAGGTCCATAAAGACATGGATGAAAGAGTCTGGTGTGGATGAACTTGACTGACCTGCACAGAGTCCTGACTTCAACCCGATAGAACACCTTTGGGATGAATTAGAGCGGAGACTGAGAGCCAGGCCTTCTCGTCCAACATCAGTGTGTGACCTCACAAATGCGCTTCTGGAAGAATGGTCAAAAATTCCCATAAACACACTCCTAAACCTTGTGGACATCCTTCCCAGAAGAGTTGAAGCTGTTATAGCTGCAAAGGGTGGACCGACGTCATATTGAACCCTATGGATTAGGAATGGGATGTCACTTAAGTTCATATGCGAGTCAAGGTAGGTGAGCGAATACTTTTGGCAATATAGTGTATATATATATATATAGAGATAGAGGAATAGCGGCACTCTCGGTCTTTCCAAATGTAACAATTTTTTGTGGAAATTCAACCCACTAACCGCGGACTTTCATCAGGATACAAAAATACAATGAAGAACATACATATACATAATAAAAACACTACTCACCAATTAGTGTGTCAAACTACCCATGCTGCACAAACGCCGTCTAAGGCTGGGGTCAGAACAGCATTTTTAACGTGCGTTCTGGCGCACATAACCACGGCCGCACTAGCAGCAAATGACGGGCAATGACAGCCAATATACGAAGTACGGTCGCACGAAAGTCCGGCCGCGCAACGCAAGTGGAAAATGAACGTATTTTTTCGAGAACGCAGAACCGCTAGTACTGACGTACAGAGTGCGCTGCGCCCGCTAGCGGTGTGTGTGTGTGATTTGGAGACGTCAGACCCTGCTCGTGTCCGGCCAACATAACGTCCAGACGCAAAAAGTTTCCTGGTTTGGATTCGTAAAACATCACGCACGAAAATGCGCATCGTATGACCGTTTTCGCATATTCCGTGAAAAAATACATCAATGCGTTCGGACGCACTATTTTACGTTCGCGTGTAAAAATACTTTCGTTTGACCCTAGCCTAAGGCTAAGGTCAGACGAAAGCATTTTTAACGTACGTTTAGCCGCACGAAATCACGGCCGTGCTAGCAGCAAATGACGTCCAATGCCAGGGAACATACGACGAACGGCCGCACGAAAGTTCGTCCGTGCAACACAAATGGCAAACGAACGCATTTTTTCGAGAACGTCAAACCGCTACTACTGACGTACAGAGAGCGCTGCGGCCGCATAGCGGCGTGTTTGCGTGATTGGGAGACGTCAGACGCTGCACACGTCCGGCCAACATAACGTCCAGACGCAAAAGGGTTTTATTGATGATCCGTACAAAATCACGGACGAAAATGCGCATCGTATGACCGCTATCGCGTATTCCGTGAAAAAATACGTCCATTCGTTCGAACGCACTTTTTCACGGACAACGTGAAAAATGCGTTCGTCTGACCCTAGCCTCAATCAGATGACGTCAGCAAACCAGCAACCCAAAGTGACCCGCCCATCACCATGGCAACCGAATGCCGTCCTGAGCAAGAAACACTAGAGATAAAGAGTTCGCAAGCAAATTCTCAATGCATGTCAAAAAACATAACCAACATGTCTGTATTCCATACCATTAACTCAAGAGAAAAGTCTCACGCACCTGCACAACTACCCTCCTCCAAATGCATCCCCATAGTCCCAAGAAAAAATAAATAAAATAATAAAAACACACAGACATAGATGAATCAGTGAAAGCGCCTGATGCCCAGTATTCAAATATACAGAGTAAGGGGTTGATGAAAATACTATTCCATATGTCCATGATATACAGCTGACAAAGCACTCATTATGAGCCCCAAGGATCATAAGCAACAAGATACTGATAGTAACCAGGACATACTTGAAAACGAGAGAAATCTCAATGTATCCTTCCTGGTAAAATACTTTGCAAATAAATAAATAAATAACCAGTCGTATTTCTGTGGTTTTAAATTAGAGGTGTTGCTAGTATAAATGTCACGTTAAAACTATTCGGCTCCACAATGACTCTCCTATTAAGGATCGATAAAGATAGGGGAGTTTTCTTGCATCAAAAACTAGATGCAGTAAACAAGGAGTGAGTTGTATGGGTAATATCAATAGCTTTCTGCTATTCCGTTACAGTGCTTTGTGTTGTACTGTCTGCAACTTAGAGTAAATATCAGTAAATGAGGAGATCAACCAACAAGGCCTAGCCGGAGCCCAAGGCAATGGAGCTTGGATTCATTCGGCAAAGCCAAAGCATTCTATACCCTGAAGCTCCGGGGGATTCACTGAGTACAGAGCTCAAACCATGCAACAACGTGAATGGGGAATGCACTCATCAGAATCCCCCATTATGATGTTACAGTTCGAGTAGGTGGTCTTCATTTGCTTTGCATTCCTGAAATATTGTCTAATTAATTGCCTGTAAGTCACTTGGGGGTTTGGGGGGGGGGTAGAAGAGAGTCTTTTAAAGATTAGTTTCGCCGTGTCCTGACTAATAAGCTATAGTTGTTACAGTAGATACTTGGAAGGTTCCTGATGTGGTAATTACACACATTACCAGGGTTATTCAGAGAGAGGTGAAAACCAGGAGAATGACTGGAGAAGTGAAAATTCTAGGTTAAAATAGCCAAACCAGAAAAATTCTCCCATTTATCTCACTTTCCAAATCGGCTACTTTGACCTAGAATCTTCACTTCTCCAGTCATTCTCCTGGTTTTCACCTCTCTCTGAATACCTGTAGATTTTGATCTTTTTTTTAGACATAAATTAAAAGCATTGAACAAATAGAAACAAACAATTGTTCACTAATTGCGTATATGAAACTAAGAGGTGATGTAGGGTTACAATAAGATTTTGGCTAACATTTTTGGGTATCAAGGGTTGACAGCTCTATTAACTATGGTGGTTACTGGAAACTATCAATGTGGAGAAGTATAGTGTCACATTTTGTAAAGTACATTCCATATATTATAATTTTTATTGATTTTATTATTTATTTAACAAAGAATACTCAAAGGTGAAAGGATGGTGACTAGGAAGTATATGAAAATCAATCACAAAGAATATCATTCTGATCAATTTCCATACCCATTCGTACAGTGTCTAACACTGCTTATGGTATAATCCATAGTTTTAAATAAAATGGAACTTCTATATGATGAAAGTGTTGTGGCAATATATATATAATTATTATAATAAAGTAATTTGTTGCAGAGGACATTTATACAGCAGCAATTCAGAGAACCGCTTACAGAGCTCATGTGCTACATTCCCCATATGCAGCAATGAACTCTGGGTAGGATATGCAAACAAAGTCCACAGCTAATCAATTTTTTGGCATCTAGGGTCCGCCTTGTTGAATGCCATGACTTATCAAATGGCTTTTTTGTTTAGCAAAGACGAGGTTATGCAACCAGACACAATCACTCCTGTACAGCTTGTTTTTTTTTTTTTTAGGTGCGCCGGTCCTGGAGGTACTGCAACACCAGGTCAATGCATGGAGTGGATAGAGCAATCACCTATTTTCAGGCTCATTTGCCCTCATCAGCAGGAGATAGGATGTAACTGGTTGCTATTGATGCTTAACCCCTAAGGTAAATCAATAAGCATTTGAGTTGTGGTGGAGGGCAAAACAGTGAGATTAAGGCTAGGGTCAGACGAAAGCATTTTTCCCCGCGAACGTGAAAAAGCGCGTCTGAACGCATTGACGTATTTTTTCACGGAATGCGCAAAAACGGTCAGACGACGCGTATTTTCGGGCGTGATTTTGTACGGATCGTCAATAAAACTCTTTTTGCGTCTGGACGTTATGTTGGCTGGACATTAGCAGCGTCTGACGTCTCCCAATCACGCAAACACGCCGCTATGCCGCAGCTGCGCACTCAGTACGTCAGTACTAGCAGTTCAGCGTTCTCAAAACAAATGTGTTCAAATTCCACTTGCGTTGCACGGCCGGACTTTTGTGCGGCCGTACATCGTATATTGGCCGTCATTGCCCGTCATCTGCTGCTAGTGCGGCCGTAATTATGTGCGCCAGAACGCACGTTAAAAGTGTGCTGGTCTGACCCCAGCCTAAAAGCCTCCACACTGCAAATAATAAAATTTACAGGGTTATTCAGAGAGAGTTGAAAACCAGGAGAATGACTGGAGAACTGAAAATTCTAGGTCAAAATAGCCAATTTGGAACATGAGCTAAATGGGAGAATTTTTCTGGTTTGGCTATTTTATCCTACAGGGTTATTCAAAGAGCTCTGAATTGTGGCAGAAAAGGTAACCGAACGCTGAAATTTAGGGTACGGTTACCTTTCCTGGCCATTCGGCTATTCAGAGAGCAGGCAGTTCGCCAAATGTTGGCGAATTGCCTGTACATACGGTGCCTGTTCGTTGCCTGTTCGAAGGCAGTGAAATCCCCATAGAGAAGCAATGCATCGTCTATTCAGAGAACCAAAACCAACAGTGAAAAGTTGCCGAAATGCCCTGCTATTCGGTGGTTTCATTCGACAGGTTTATTCAGGCAAATCCCATAGGCTTCAATGTTAAAAATATTCCCGTTTTAATCCAATATCTAATAAACTGTTTATTATAATATTCTGCAGTAAAAAGTTTATTTTTTCTTAGATTTTTTTAAGATCTTTTAGGCATTTTTCGGGATTTTTTTAAAGTTTTTTCTTTTTTCTGTAACAGCCCTTTTTATTATCATTCATTGGATCTTATACGTAAATTTCAGACATTTTCATTCTGTAGTTTCTTTGCAAACAGCGCTTCACTTTTCAAACATTCAAGGGTACTGTTTGCTTTTTTCTTTCACTCCATTTTCCAGCGGCTGCTCTGCGCTGCTCGGGTTTCTCCGGCGTGTTCGGCGGGGTTAATCAAGATGTTTTTGCGGGTTTCGGCGAGCCTTCACCGGGTTTTGCGGTGAGTGTTCGTCGGGTTTGCAGTGGCTTTTCCCCGCACCACGACGGCCCTGTGGTGCTTGCTGAATACACCGCAGGGTCGCCGAAATGGGATCACCAAATCGCATCGATATGAAGGAAACAAAAGTCACCGAACGTGCTGTGACTTTGCGATTCTCTTTGAATGACCCTGCTAGAATTTTCACTTCTCCAGTCAGTCTCCTGGTTTTCACCTCTCTCTGAATAACCCTGTTTGAGTTGCAGAGGACATTTACACATCCCAGCAATTCAGAGAATTGCTAACAGAGCTCATGTGTTACATTCTCCATATGCAGCAATGAACTCTGGGTGGGATATGCAAATGAAGCCCACAGCTTCTCACTTTTTTTGCATCTAAGCTCTGTAATAACATAGAACCCTCCTTGTACAATGTCATATTTAATGGCTTTCTTTTATATGTGTTCTCTGAATTGCTGGAAAGTGTAAATTTCCTCTGCAACTATAACCTTTATTATTTGCAGTGTAGAGGCTCTTAATCTCACTTTTTTTGCCCTCCACTATAATTTAAATGCTTATTATTATACAAACATAATATGCATAATTTTGAAAAGTGTTCACGCATCTCTTATATCAGAGGTCAGCAACCTTGGCCCTACAGATCTTTCAGAACTGTATTTCTCCTGATGCTCAGTCAACCTAAAGACTGGCCAAGGATAATGGGATATGAAGTTCCAAAACATCTGGAGGGCCAAGGCTGCTAACCCCTGTTACATGTTGTATGTGGAAGTTACAGTGTGTCATTGCTTTGCCAGGTGACGGCTGCGTCTTTGATATGTCTCAGTCATAAGCTCGGTTATTAACCACTTGGATGCTGAGGACGCGCTCAGCGCGTCCTCAGCATTCCCGCTGGTATGCGGAGGACGCGCTGAGCGCGTCCTCCCATTGGGGTCAGTGTTCGGCCGGGTTCCGGCCGATCGCTGGCCCCCCCGGTGCGGGCTGACATCCTCGATGTCAGCCGCGCATCCGGGACCACAGCCGCCGGAATTAGGTGTCATCGCGGCAGCGCGATGACACCTAATTCAGGCGCCCCCCCCGCATGTGCGGAGGAGGCGCCTGAAAGGGAGGGGGGGAGGTCCTTCAGACCTCTCTCCCTCCCGATCGGCGGCTCTGCGGGGGTTAACCCAGGCATCATTTGGAAGGGCACAGCCTGCCCTTCCAAATGATGCCTGGCATTAACCCCTGGGGAGCTGGATCGCGAATCGGCGCTGAAAAGCGCCGGTTCGCGATCCTTTCCCGGAGCTGGCCGACATCTTGGATGTCGGCCAAGCCTCCGGGAACTCCCCCTGAGGACTGGCGTCATCGTGCGTAGCACGATGACGCCAGTCCTAGACTTAACCCTTAACTGCCACCAACGGTGGAGATAGGGAGTTCCAATGAACTCCCTATCTCCCGATCTGTGGCAGCTAGGGGTTAAATTTTGGTATGGTTGGATCGGCCAGAGCATGGCCGTTCCAACGATACCAAACATGAAAGTGAAAAATGTTGTAAAAAAAAAAAAAATGAAAAATAAAAAAAAAATTAAAAAAAAATTATAAAAAAAAAAATAAACACTTTTTTTTATTTTTTTTTGGTTTGTTAATGCAGCAATATTGTTCCCATTTCAATTATAATGTGAACAATGATGCTGCACTAACGATTTTTTTGTATGCGGTGCGTTTGTTAAAAATAGTGTAATTTTCCCCCAAAAAAAATGTAACGAGACCCCATCTCTAATTTTTTTAACAAGCGCACCCCATACAAAATATAACCGCAATTGCTCGCATGTTAAAATGTGAAAAAAAACACTTTACACATTGTAAATTATTGAAAATACACATTTCATTGCATTTTTTGTTATAATATACAGACATGACATAACGTATACATATAATAATGACATATTATGAATCTACCGAGTCTGACGGAAAGAACGATATATAATATGTCTGGGTCATATACTAAAATAAGCCTTCAAAACACGTTTAAACATGATGAGCAAAACCGGTAAAAATGACCTCAGCACAGGGGCGGGAAAAGCCTCAGCAGCGAAAGGGTTAATAGCATCGTTTATATACAAAATGCACCTGTGAACATGTAACATAGTGACTATATTTCCTACATATTTATTTTCTGTGTTAATCTGTATATTTGTGTTTTGTTTTTAATATCTTGCATTTTATTACTTTGTATTTCTGCAACAAATGTAACATTTCAATGTTCTTGAACCCAGGACGTACTTGAAAACGAGAGAAATCTCTAGCAGGGTTATTCAAAGAGAATCGAAAAGACTTTTCGTTCTCTTCAATTCGGTACGATCTGGCGATCCCATTTCGGTGACCCTGCGGTGTATTCAGCAAGCACCACAGGGCTGCCGAAATGCAGGGAAAAGCCGCCGCAAACCCACCGAAAACTCACCGCAAAACGAGGGCGAACGCACACCGAAACCCACAAAAACATCTGGATTAACCTGGCAAAAATGATGGAAAAACCGGAGCAGGAGCCGATCACACGCAGCGCAGCCGACACCGCAGACGAATGGAGTGAATAAATTAAAAAAACTGTTCGCTTGAATGTTTGAAAAGTGAATCGCTGTTTGCAAACAAACTACTGAGCGAAACGGTCTGAAATTTACATATGAGATCCAATGAATGATAATAAAAAGGGCTCTTACAGAAAAAAGAACAAACGTTTAAAAATTTTTTAAAAAAATCGGCAAACAATTTTTGCCAAAAAATATCGAAAAATGCTTAAAATATCCCAAAAAAATCTAAAAATAAAGAGACTTTTTACTGCAGAATATTATAATCAACGGTTTATTAGATATTGAATTAAAACGGGAATATTTTTAACATTAATGCCTATGGGATTCGCCTGAATAAACCTGCCGAATTACACCACCGAATGGCAGGGCATTTTGGGAACCTTTCACTGCTGGTTTTTGTTCTCTGAATAGCCAAAGCATTGCTTCTCTATGGGGATTTCACTGCCCTCGAACAGGCACCAAACAAGCACCGTATGTGCAGGCAATTCGCCAACATTTGGCAAACTGCCTGCTCTCTGAATAGCTGAATGTCCCAGGAGAGATAACCATACGCGGAATTTCGGCGTTCGGTTACCTTTCTCCAGCAATTCGGATCTCTTTGAATAACCCTGAATGTATCCTTCCTGGTATAATACTTTACAAATAAATAAATAATATATCTCTAAAAGTTTCCGTACGGACTGGAGAATTAAACTAGCGAAATAACAAGCAAAACATAGAAAACAGAAACATGAAACGGCGGGACAGTTTGCAGATGAGCTTACAATGTAGAGGATGAAGCCATCGTCACTGACAGATCAAGACGAAGGAGAAACATCTAAACATTTTATTATGTTTTCTTTTTTAAAAGAAAGAAGTATTTTATTTATAAACAGTGGTAAGAATGCATTCAGTTTTGACCTTAATTTTTTTTTTTTCGGTTTAATCGACCAGTCTCTCTTCTTCATGCCAAGAGATATAATTACTGCGTCTAAACGAGTAGGCGAAATAATGCATCTCATCTTAGTTTTCTTTAAGTACTTATTTGGGCAGTAGAGTATGAAAGTAGAGAGATGGTGCCACGTAGGATTAAGGTCTCTTTTTGTGTTTTCTTTCAGCTTTATCAGTCCTCTAAAGCTGTAGCAGGTAATGTGTTGGTGTGTTTTTAAGTTGACTATTTTGAGAAGATTGGATAGCACATAAGAGGTGGGCTTACAAAGGTGTGGTGAGTGAACTCGTCTTAACAGCTTTTTAACAATGTCCCAAACCCATTTAAATGCCGCCATGAGTGTGGCTTTTTTCCGCTCTGAGTGTATTGCTCACACTTTATGTGGAGTGCGTTAAATACCCTTTCACACGCAGCCTGTCAGTTAGGGAGGGGAGGGCAGGGGGAGGGCGAGAACAACTTAATCCTGCACTGCACTGTATTCACTTTACTGGAGAACATGGTAAAATGGAATGTTAATAAAGAGCTTCAACAACACAATTTTATGGTTATTAATAATATTATTACGCCAAAAAACATATCTGAAAATAAATGAAACATCCTAAGTTACTTGCCTCAAGTTACACAAATATATATGTATCTATCTATACACATACATAAACACACAAACATTTATACATGTATATATATATATATATATATACACACAATATTGCCAAAAGTATTCACTCACCCATCCATATGCGAGTCAAGGCAGGTGAGCGAATACTTTTGGCAAAATAGTGTATATATGTATATATATATATATATATATATATATCCAATGGAAGGAAACCAGCATTCCTTGTATGAAGATTAATACCTGGAAGGGTGCCCTGGCGCCGATATACAACCAAACATTTAAACAATTATTTATTTTATTTATTTATTTATACATATATATTTTAACCCTTTTCCCGCCCCTGTGCTGAGGTCATATTTACCGGTTTTGCTCATCATGTTTAAACGTGTTTTGAAGGCTTATTTTAGTATATGACCCAGACATATTATATATCGTTCTTTCCGTCAGACTCGGCAGATTAATAATATGTCATTATTATATGTATACGTCATGACCTGTCTGTATATTATAACAAAAAATGCAATAAAATATGAATTTTCAATAATTTACAACGTGTAAAGTGTATTTTTTTCACATTTTAACATGCGAGCAATTGCGGTTATATTTTGTATGGGGTGCGCTTGTTAAAAAAATTAGAGATGGGGTCTCGTTACATTTTTTTTGGGGGGAAATTACGAGATTTTTAACAAACGCACCGCATACAAAAATCGTTAGTGCAGCATCATTGTTCACATTATAATTGAAATGGGAACAATATTGCTGCATTAACAAACCAAAAAAAAAAAAACTTGTTTCTTTTTTTTTTATAATTTTTTTTAAATATTTTTTTATTTTTATTTTTAATTTTTTTTTTTTTAAAACTTTTTTCACAGTGGTGTTTGGTATCGTTGGAACGGCCATGCTCTGGCCGATCCAACAGTACCAAACATTAACCCCTAGCTGCCACGGATCGGGAGATAGGGGATTCATTGGAACTCCCTATCTCCACCGTTGGTGGCAACTAGGGGTTAACTCCAGGACTGGCGTCATCGTGCTATGCACGATGACGCCAGTCCTCAGGGGGAGTTCCCGGAGGCTTGGCCGACATCCAAGATGTCGGCCAGCTCCGGGAAAGGATCACGAACCGGCGCTTTTCAGCGCCGATTCGTGATCCGGCTCCCCAGGGGTTAATGAGAGCCACCGTTTGGAAGGGCAGGCTGTGCCCTTCCAAGCGGTGTCTGTCTTAACCCCCTGCTCCCCGGTGTAGCCGCGATGACATCTAATGTCCCCGCCGGGCTCCCGAGTGCTGGGCTGACATCCAAGATGTCAGCCCGCACCGGGGGGGCGCAGCAATCCGCCGGAATCCGGCGGATTGCTGCCTCCTGTGCTCAGACGCGCTGAGTGCGTCCGTAGCACAGGAGAACCACTTGGCTGGACGCGCTGAGCGCGTCCATAGCAGCCAAGTGGTTAAAAGTATTGTATCAGGAAGGATACATTGAGTTTTCTCTCGTTTTCAAGTATGTATCCTCTCTGATGTAAAATATAACTTTCATTTAAGGCTACATTAAAAAATGATACCAATGTTTCGACCTAGCATCGAGTCTTTATCAAGTTAACCTTTAACTGAAAGTTGCTGGGTCGAAACATCTGTATATTTTTTAATGTAGCCATGATTAAAAGTTATTTTTACTCAGCCCCTGAGTACATCTGAATGATTATATATATATATATAATGAATATAATTTATATATATATATATATATATAGCAAATGTGGTTACATAGAATTGAAATGGTGATATACCAATAAAATCATAGATTAC
Organism: Leptobrachium leishanense; assembly: GCA_009667805.1. NCBI lineage: Eukaryota > Metazoa > Chordata > Amphibia > Anura > Megophryidae > Leptobrachium > Leptobrachium leishanense. The sequence goes on from CM019066.1 coordinate 282,337,613, forward strand.
TTGATTTTTCTGGAGGTTTAATATACTATATATATATATATTTTTTTTTTTAAACAGAAAAACATTAAAAAAAAATCTGCTTTGTAACCTGTCCCCAGTCTAATCCCTTCAAGGTCTCAGCTGTTCACTGGCAGATAAAATACAGCAATAATCTATGTTCAGTTTACACTTCTGGGTGTGGAGAGGACAACGGCAAAATCTGACACAAACTGATTCATGTAATTAAGAACATATTTACGATTTTGCGTGGCCTTTAAATGACAAGACTGGAAACTCCAGCAAAGGACAAATAAAAACTAAAACTGGGAAATAAAAAAAAACAAACAAAAACTCTTAAAATGGAAATATGAACGGGATTAATAAATTCTCGATCTTGAATAAAAACATTCCCTAATCATCTGTTTATTTATTCCTCGTGGCACGGAAATCATTGGAAATTGTTTGTCCAAAGGGTTCACGTACTATTAATCTTTTGAATCGATGAGGAGTCTATGGTTTTGTGCGGCCTAGGCCTCGGGCACAGGAAACTGTGATGGTTATGTTAAAATATCATAGATTAAGGTAGCTGGGAGAAAAAAACATTGTCGTGGAAATGTAATATTTCATCTAACGCCACACTTAAGCAATAAACAGGTTGAATTAATTCTTCTATTAAAATTTTACTCAAACGAGACTCTACTGCAATCTGCTCGTGCAACAAAACCTTCCCTCGGGGCTTTTTATTCCAGAGTGTTTTACAAGCAGTTCATAACCTTTATACCCCACATGGCCCGATGGCTTGTGTGTGTTAGTTTTGATTCCGGGGACAAGATTTAACTGAATGTGTTATATGGCAGCAAAGAATCATAGCCTTTTGTGTTTTTGGGTTAGAAAGTGGACAGTAAATCAGTGTTAATTGTGATTTAGTTTTAGTCGTAGTCTTTTGACTAAAATAGCATTTAATTTTAGTAAAATTTTAGTCATCTGAATTGTTTTACTTTCAGTCTAGTTTTAGTCGACTAAAGTCTACTGTAAATTTAGTAGACTAAAATCTAATGGATTTCGTTAAAGCACAATTAATGCATTATTTCAGCATTTCTCATTCTATACTCCTGGAGTAAACATCTATTAAACTGTTATTATTTATGTTATTAAGGCCTGAACATGCAAAACAGGCACAGATATAACTGTTATGTTACAAATAACATATTGATCTTAAAATCCAGTTTCCGTTTTGACAGAAAATTGATTTAGTTTTAGGCTAGGGTCAAACGAAAGCATTTTTACACGCGAACGTAAAAAAGTGCGTCCAAACGCATTGATGTATTTTTTCACGGAATTCGCGAAAACAGTCATACGATGCGCATTTTCGTGCGTGATTTTTTACGGATCCAAACCAGGAAACTTTTTGCGTCTGGACGTTATGTTGGCCGGACACGAGCAGGGTCTGACGTCTCCAAATCACACACACACACTGCTAGCGGACGCAGCGCACTCTGTACGCCCGTACTAGTGGTTCTGCGTTCTCGAAAAAATGCGTTCATTTTCCACTTGCGTTGCGCGGCCAGACTTTCGTGCGACCGTACTTCGTATATTGGCTGTCATTGTCTGTCATTTGCTGCTAGTGCGGCCGTAATTAAGTGCGCCAGAACGCACGTTAAAAGTGCGCTGGTCTGACCCCAGCCTTAGTCGTAGTCTTTTGAGGAAAATGCCATTTAATTTTAGTCACATTTTAGTCATCTGAATTATTTTAATTTTAGTCACCTTTTAGTCAAAACATGTTATAATATTTAGTTGACTAAAACTAGACTAAAATTTTTTATTCGATGAAATTAACACTGCCGTAAATGATTCTTTGTGTCCATAATAAATTAATGTTTACTCTGTGACTACAACCTCTTGGTCTAGATTATTAGAATTATTTGTAGGAAATACAAATATTGGTGTATTGTGCTCAAATGAACAGCCAAAACCAGTTTACAACAGGTTAAAATAAAGAGTAAGAATGCATATGTACTTAGTATGTGTGTATATATATATTTATATATATATATATAGGTTTCTTTTAATGGATCGCCAATAAAGTTTGTTATTTTACTTTAAGACCAAGAGTGCTCCCATGATGTTCATATATATTATTTTTTGGGGATTTGTTGCACCTTGGCAGATTTAATCATTTCTCAAAGTGTTGTGCTTAACCTTTCTGGTTGAATTATATATAAATGAATGACTGCCATTCATCCCTATAATTGAGGGATCTCAAACCCTGTTCCCACCAAACGTTGCTGAACTAGAACTTGCAGATGTGAAGAAAAGCTGTGATAGGCAGACGGATGATAGTCATGTGTTTATGAAAAGGTTTACTATAGGCATTTGGGACAATAACAGTATAGGTATTTAAACGGTGAGTGAGACCAGACAGATTGAACGTGCCTGAAGAGCCAAGTGGCGAAACGCGTGTCACGATGCACGATAGCGAGAGCACTATGTCACAGTTACAAGTATTTATAAAGCGCCAACAAGTTATGTAGCGCTGTACAATGAGAAAGACAGAATAACAAATATACATACACATTGCACACACAGAACAGTAGGACAGAGGACCCTGCTCGAGAGCTTACCATCTGAGAGGAGAGGGGAGACACACTAGGTGAGGGTGAATATGTCGTAATTGATATTTCTGAGTACTTGGATGATTTTCTATATATTTTTTATTAGGATTGTTTTTTGTTTTTAATTCATTTGGGAATAAAGGTTACGTTTTAAAGATGTGCTGTAAATTACGCCCATACATTGAGCTCTTGGATGGGTAGAGTTTGTTAATTGTAATGAGTTCAGGTTTAAGCCTCATTAGTGGACAGTTGTAACAAGGACTTCTATTTAGTGTGTCTTGGGAAACACTGAGAGAGTGTCTAGTTGAACTAGAAACTAATTAACTTCATAGTGATGAAGGGATGTCCTCAATCCCGACTAAATATATGTAAGGGTAAGTAGTCAATGTAATAGAGCAGCAGGAAATGCTAGCAGAATGCTTGGTTGTGTAGGGAGAGGTATTAGCAGTAGGAAAAGGGAAGTGCTCATGCCACTGTACAGAGCACTGGTGAGACCTCACTTGGAGTACTGTGTGCAGTACTGGAGACCGTATCTCCAGAAGGATATAGACATCTTAGAGCGAGTTCAGAGAAGGGCTACTAAAATGGTGTACGGCTTGAAGGAGAAAAGTTACCAAGAAAGGCTTAATGATCTTAACATGTACAGCTTGGAAAAAAGACGAGACAGAGGAGATATGATAGAAATATTTACATACGTAAAGGGAATCCACAAGGTAGAGGAAGGGAATATATTTAAAAGGAAACAAAATAGCAAAACAAGAGGACATAGTCTTAGATTAGAGGGGCAAAGGTTTAAAAGTAACATCAGGAAGCATTATTTTACTGAGAGGGTGGTGGATACATGGAACAGTCTTCCAGTAGAAGTGGTAGAGGCCAAAACAGTAATTGAATTTAAGCAAGCATGGGATAGGCATAAGGCTATCCTAAACAAAAGATAAATCCAGGTTAAGTATCCATGTAATTGGGCAGACTAGATGGGCCGAAAGGTTCTTATCTGCCGACATTTTTCTATGTTTCTATGTTTCTATGTAAGTACCCAACCAATGGACACGGGAATGTTGATATTGGTGTAATTTGTGATATGGATAGGTGACTGATGGGTTGAACGTCTCCTTCCAGCTTTTGATATTAATATCAGTACATGGATGCTAGTTAGTCCCCTTTTTAACATTTAAACAGATACAAGTTACTTTCCATGGGTGTCAATGACTGATGGCATCCAGAGCAGACCATGCGACACGAACCCTGTAAAAGTGAAGATTGTCTGCACATGTATCTCCAAAATAACATACCGAGCAGCTGATATTATTTTCTAAAAATCTGCAGATAGAATTGAATTAAACACAGGTCTGCCTATCTATGTGATCCATTCATCCTTATATTTATATATCAGATCTGGCTCTCAAGCAGCATAGGAAAATGGACATACTAGCCTCAATATTATCCCATTATTATTTGGATCTACCGTGTTTAAATCCCTGGTAACAGTAGATGAAGCCAATCAGATTCAGAGATGACCAGGACATACTCACTCTAGCAGTGGGTTGTGATCTCTTTCTAAAAGTCTCAGTTTTATGGAAAGCATTTTGTTCAGAGATTAATAAAATTATTACTTTGTATTGTCCCGCTGCTACCAATATAGTAGAGTATACCCAAGTAGATGATTTTGAATAGATATAGCAGTACCTATTTTGCAACACAGATGCCACATTTTTCACATTCTGCTATACTGTTGCATCTCGTGGTCACATGTTACGCCAAAAGTGTCTTGCATTGATCGGCACAGAAATTCCTCTCACTCCATATTAACTGCCTTAAACTTGTTGGCTTGATCGATTCTTTGGTGAAAAGGAAACAATTTGTGGCTTAGATCAAGTCATCCTACAACAAGCCGTGAAGTCCGTATTCATGAACACAGGAGATTCCCCACAACTGTCCCTACCAGTAGCAACCCAACGTGGAACCTTTATGAGAAGTGATTGAAGAAGATACCTGCAAGAGAATCTGACCCTTGACCCGTGTGTTATGACTGCTTTGAGCATGATGCAAATCTTCGCCTGCATCATGCAATCTTTTTTTAACAGCTCCAGAGATGCTATGCCAATCATCCAAAGCAGCCATGTCTTGAAACGGGCACCTGTCCAGACAGCAGTCACTTAAACAAGCAAAATAACAGCTGAGCTACTTGGGACAGTTGCCTGTGATCTCAAGACATCTTCAGGCCTAGCATACCCTACTTTTCTTTACATGAAAATAGCCTTTGAGAAATTGGATACCTGCATTTTTCCCTTTTCCTTGGTCAAGACAGCAGTGAAAGGCTTCTTACCATCGCTGTTGTTAAAGTCAAGCATGTCAGTGCCTTACAATGTGGTCTCGGCCTCCGTTTGCCAGGAATAATTGGACTAAAACCTTACTTATAGCATAGGAGTAAAAGCACAGGTTCAACAAATGCAGACGGCAATAGGGTAGGATCATAGCGAAGAAACAATTAAAACATTTGGCCCATATAGCTCCTAAAGGGATTGCTATGTCCAGTCTCTTAAACACCAAAACATTTCCCAAGTAGGACTCTATTAACTGCTTTGCTCAAAAGCGCACGCGCAGCGCTATTTTTTCCCCGCGCAGCGTTACACGTTAACGCGCGTAAATTACCGCTGGTATTAAAATCCGAGCGCATTTTTTCATCCGTTAAAAAATAACGCGTGTAAAAAAGACCCACAAAAATGCGCGCGCATTAACGCTGCGCGCAGAAATCGGTGTGCGGACTGTTTTTTCACGAGATCCAGCCAAACAGAATTAAGGACCACAATTGTCTCCCGTTAAGTTTTTGCGCCTGTCAAAATCAATCTGAGTATATACAGTATGTTGCAGCAATAATAAAAACACGCACAACCTCTCAATATTATTGTTTGGGTATGTGTAGAATGTGTAACTATACGTTGCTGTATTTTTTTTTCGGACTGGTGTATTTGGTTTCGGCCAGGACGTTCAGATTTGCCATTAACACCAGCTTTTAAAAGACGTTAAAATTATGCGCGCAAACGTTGTCCGTTAATATTTGCCCATGAATTGAATTACCATCTGCGTACCAGCGCACAAACGCATTTGCGCTCACAATGTTAAGTATAGGACGCGCAAAGTACATTACGCTCTCGCAGGATTCGCTCAGGTTCACCCACGGTAGACATTAACACGCATTTTTTGCGAGGACATTTTAATACAACGTTCTGCGCAAAGGGTTTTGCCCCCCGCGTTAATGCGTTTTAGCGCACGCGTTACCGTTTGCGCAAGGAATGTAATAGAGCCCGCAGTGTCTGAAAACCCATAAAAATACATCTTCCAACTCCAAACGATTCTCTGTAAACTGAATATCCCTCAATTAATTCATTTTCTCACGCACAAACTGAAACAAACCCCATGTTTTAAAATTTAGCAGGAAGCATACTGGTAAATAAAAAAACGCAACGATCAATCAAGTTACTGATTCACAGAAATTTCAGAAGAAAAGACACAATGGTCTGATGAATAGAATGAATTCGTTCCATTTCTTTATAAATTATTTTAGATTTTAAAAAACATAAAAGATTTTCAGACAAAACGTGAATTTTTTTATTTATTTAAAATCGGTTTAATGCGGTGGTTGAAATTGTTTTCAACTTGCAGCCTGCTTTGGTTGTATCTCTCTGGAATAAAATAGAAAGCCGTGTAAAATTTTATATGAGTTAATATAGGAATAATTCACTGAGTTGTGAATTGGTGAATAAACGTACAGGATTTGCCCGTTTTAGGCCAAAATAAATGAGCTGAAGGGAATGGCAGAGTTAGAAATTCACATTTTAAATTCGCCAATCTCGGGCCTATATTTAGCAGTTTTTCACCCTTTCGCTGCTAAGTAAATCAACAGCTATATTATTATTATTCATTTAATTGTACTACACCGACATATTCTGCAGCTATATTGTTCGTTGTCTGAGGTCACCTTTAACCCTTTCACTGCTGAGGACGTGTGGGGAACGTCCTTATTGACTCCTAAGGAAAGATGGGGTGGAGATAGGGGTTTGTTTGAATCCCCGATATCTCCCGACAGTTTTCAGCTAGCAGGGTCATCTTTGGTATCATTAGAAAGAGCATGGCCTTTCCAATGATACCAAACATGACCATGTTTAAAGTAAAGAAACAAAATAACAACGATAATAATAAAAAAAGAAAAATGTGTTTTTTTTTTTAAAACGTGAAATGGCTCAGCAGTGAAGGGGTTAATACAGGTGGGCAAGGACATAGAAAACACATAAAAACATTAAAAAAAAGATATTCTAAAACAGGTTTATTTTTACGGAATTTCGTGGCTGCTCCTGCAACGTTCTTGCAATTTTCACATGTGACAAAAAAAGAAGCTCCTTTGAAACAGCGCGCAGCTTATCTGTCCTGTCATAGTTGAAGTGCCATGAGAACATGTGTTGCATGCCCTTTTATACTCACTTTTCTGTTAAGAATCTGGAGAGTGCGGTCCCCGACAAGTGCCCTGCACTTCAGAAACACTTAAGAGCTGCTTTCCGTCTTGGCTTGAGCCAGAGAATGACTCTCGGTGTCATCTCGCCTCTTCGGCCATCCTAAAAATGCTCTACGTACAGCACTCGTGTGACAACAAAAGCATCAAAAATATCACGTGATTCGCTCTTTATGATTCCCCGGACAGTGCTTTGGTGGTCAGGGACAGTGATTATGACTGGGGAATGCAAACAGATGAAAAATGTTCAATCTGTTATTTTCAGCTGTCAAAAGGGAGTGTTGGAGGTGTGAACCCACTCTGTAGTAATCACAGCACATTACCTGAATCCACCTGCACCGCTTGACCTCTTGGGCATATAAGATGCTCATTCGCAGCTATTATGCAGCATGGGGGCCATAAAAGTCCATTTCCATTGAAGAAAGAAAAATGGGACTTTCATCATCTTGGAGCTCATTCATCTCTCAGTGTCTGAAAGTACAATTCTAGAGGAAAACCAAAAATACTGAGACTGATTTCTGTCCATTGGACTGGACATGAGGCTAATCAGTCTGATCTGACACATTTTAATTAAATTAATTAAGCCTGCTCTGAGCCAGACCAGATTAACATCCCATAGAGAGTTCATTTATGAAAAGGAATCCTGTCATTGTCAGCGTTAACACAGCTTGTTTTTCCTCCTTGCAGTATTGCTGTTTTTTCTCCTCTCTGTTGGAAAGCAGATAAGGAGATAGACCTACAGGTTCCATATTGACACTATAAACAGGTTTGTATATATTGGAAAAAAATGGGGTCGAAATATCATCATACGACGAGTGAACTTGTACTTTCCGTTAGAGCTGTGTATTAAAAAAAACGACATTATTTTTTTATCAGCAATGCTTTGTTAAAATCAACGATATAAACGTATTTAGTATAAGTGGCATTATAAAACACATATATGATGGGCTATAGTGAAAAACACCCTATCTTCAAGTACCTGTTGAAAAATGAGTACGTTACTTGTGAAATTTTAGTTTAGGTCTTATTCAGATAAATGGACAATTATAGCATTGACATGGAAATTTCATACTTTAGATCAAAATGTCTCGGGGGGGGGGCTATTATAAAAACGATTAATATAAGCACTACCAGAAATACCGCCATCATTTTGTAAACTCTATATTAAACTGTACATTCTATGAAGAAAAAGTGAAAATTATAATTATAGATTAACCTGAGAAATGGAAAAAAATTTGATAAATGTTCAAGTTGCCTACAAGTGATGCACACTTATAGGTAACTATTACATTCTTCGCGCAAACGTTAACGCGTGCGCAAAAACGCATTAACGCGAGGGACAAAACCCTTTGCGCAGAACGTCGTATTACAATGTCTGCTCAAACTATGCGCGTTAACGTCTAACGCGGGTGAACCTGCGCGAACCCTTTGCGAGCGTAATGTACTGTGCGCATACTATACTTAACATTGTGAGCGCAAATGCGTTTGTGCGCTGGTGCGCGCAAGCTATTACAATCTATGCGCAAAATTTAACGCACAGAGTTTGCGCGCATAATTTTAACGTCTTTGGAAAGCTGGTGTTAATGGCAAATCTGAACGTCCTGGCCGAAACCAAATACACCAGCCCAAAAAAAATACAGCAAAGTATAGTTACAGATCCTACGCATACCCAAACAATAACTGGAGAAGATGTGCGTGTTTTTATTATTGCTGCAGCATATATACTCAGATTGATTTTGACAGGCACAAAAACTTAACGAGAGACAATTGTGGTTCTTAATTTTGATTGGCTGAATCGCGTGAAAAAACAGTCTGCACACCGATTTCTGCGCGCAACGGTAATGCGCGCGTGTTTTTGCGCGTCTTTTTTACGCGAGGTATTAATTGACGGATGAAAAAAGGCGCTCGGATTGTAATACCAGCGTTAATTTACACGCGTTAACGTTTAACGCTGCGCACAAAAAAAATAGCGCTGCGCGAGCGTTTTTGCACAAAGAATGTAATAGAGCCCATAGTGTCTAGACTTATCCTCTATATGTAAATTTATCAAGAAATGAGAATGTAATCAATAATTTAAGTTTTTTTAAATAACTTTTCATAAGTAAATTATAATACACTGTAATCATTTCCTGTGTATGTCAGCACAAATATAAATGATGTGAGATGTACTTATGCAGATCCTACAGGTAGGTTATTATGTGGTCTTATGTCCTCATTGTCAGGGTGGCACCCAGAGCTCGCCATGGTGGGACCCCCAGGACGCGACATGGCAGACCCTTCAGGCAATACACAAAGACAGGCTTGGCAAACGTTAAAGGTTATTGTACTGCAGCTGAGTAGTGTATGAAGGAGGCTAGACACAAAGTGAACAAACGAGGCTGTACAAGGCAGAACTTGCAAGGGTTGGTCAAGACTGAAATACTGAAGGCAGGTTGCAGGGCTGGATGTCGGCAGACAGGTTTCAGGGCTTGATACAGGCAGAAATGTTTGGACTGTACAAGGCGAAAGACTCTAGAGGGCAGAGACCACATGGCTGAAGTTGCTGGACTGGAACATAGTGGGTAGCAGCACAGGAACACTGTATGCTAAAGCACAGGATAAAAACTAGCAATGAGTATACTCAAACTCAAAAAGGAAAGGGAGGTAAGAGGAAACTGTAAAGGTGGGATTGAACCCTATGTCACATTGTATCACGAGAACAGATCCTAACAATTATTTTATTAGAACATACTAGTGAATAGAGAGTATAGTGAATGAGTTGACACCAATTGGTGTCAACTCATTCACTATACTCTCTGTCAGGCTCCCCACCGATGACTGCACCAGGCCTGCCATATCAGCAGCATGGCATCAGGCCTGCTGTGTTTACAGTGACCAGGTGCTCCTCATTTACTCCAGGAGCACATTCTCCATATAAGCAGGGCACACCCCTTCCTCCAGTGCTGGTTCATTGCATTCCTTTGCCATTCACCTGCCAGAAGCTACCACTATTGTTTCCTGTGTATCAGACCCTACTTTCCATAGACCTGTTGATCTCTCCTGTCCATTGACACGGCTTACCACAGACCACGCTCCTGGATTCTCCCCTGGACACCTTGTCTTACCACGGTACGAAGACCCCAGTGGTGCCAAGTCTTCTACGGTGCCAAACCCCAGCTCAACCAAGATCCACCACGGTGCCAAGTCTCCCAGCGGTGTCAAGACCCCAGCAGGGCCAAGTCTCCTATGGTGCCAAACCCCAGCAGTGCCAAGATCCACCACGGTGCCAAGAGACCTACCTTCCAGTCCCATCTATCTCGTGTCTTGTGTAAGTGTTTCCCTCTTGTATCAGTGTTCGCTATTTCCCCTGTGTACTGTATCCAGCCCACAGCATCAGCCAGTCCTGTTTCCTGCATTGTCCCTCATTATTCCTGCTGTCTGTATACCTATCTAATAAACACCCAGTTTATGTACCATATCTTGGCTTCCTCCTATATATTACCGCATCCTGGGCTCGTCCCCTCACAGACCCCTGACAGAATGAACAAGCCATTAAATAACGAGCCCGCGGTGATACAAACCATGAAGGAATTATTTCAGACTGCCTTCCAGGAACTGCTAAAACACATGCTGGACTTAATGAACCAAGTGTTGCTGAAAATATGGGACACCTCACCTAAGGTATGCACTCCCACACCAAGACGTTTGCCGGGTCCACTTTCTACTGAGGAGTGCGCCCGCAGGCAAGCCTATGCTGGTATTGTGCCGATCCCTCCCACTGGTTGGCAAATTGCCCAGTGCGACCCCAGAAGCAACCAGTCCCTGTACAGACTACTCCTACACCTTTGCCAAAGCCAGAAACTATATCCAAGGCGTTTCTGAAAAACCTGCTGTGCCAAAACCAGCCCCGATGCCCAAGCCTCCCAAACTGTCTGTACCTGTGCGCAAAGCTACTCCCAGAAAGACTGTGCCCACTGCACACTATAAGACCACCTTTGCAGAACCCCAGTACGTGGATATTCAAGACACTCATTCTGGTGATGAAAAGAAATTAACTTTTTTTCCTTTTGCTGAGCCCAAAGACAGGCCTAGTGAACCTGTGGAGCATATGGTGTTCGAGGACATCGGACCGGCTTTACCAGAGGATCCTGAACCCATGGACATTATGGTGACCCAGAAGGAGACTCCCATCACCACGAGCCAGTGTTTCCTTGCATCTGCAGTGATTCCTGCACCAGTCCCCATGACTGGCAAAGTCAACCATGCCAAAGAGGTAACCCAGCTCCCTCAGGGTTCTCCGGGTCGTTGTGCCGTAGCTACCGTGTCCCCAGACCCGGTTCCCTCCGCACCGCTAAGGAGGTTGAGCATGGAGACGCTGAGGTATCAACTCCCAGCCAGGTGTTGCTGGGTCAGAGCAAGGTACCTGAATTTCACCAAAAGACTGATTCCACACCGTCAAGCTGTGTAACTGCTTCAGATGGAACAGTGGCAAGAAGAGAGGACCTAGAACAGTATGAAGAGGCCAAGATCCTGAGAATGATTGCAGGACAGACTAAGAATTCTGTTATGGCTATAACCGCTGCAGGTCCAGCTTCTCTCCCCCAGACAGTGCTGCCATCACTTTCACTATGCCCACCCATGACTGACTCAGATGAAGAGTGGGTGTTCTTCGACTCTGACATCCAGATATCGCCAACCCAGGAATACCGGTGTCTACCCAAGCCGCAGACCACACGACGGTCCCAAGGGCCCCCAGGTCAACATGCAGGGGGTGTTGGTTCTACCATAGCCAGCACTGTTTCTCACCCTGCTGCAAGCAAAAGAGTGACTTACCGCACCCCTGGTCTCCACCGTGACCCCGAGAAGGACTTCATGCCTCCTAAGTGATTCTTCATCGGATGATCCAGAGTGGGATTCAGAAGAAGATCTGGATAACTTACCGTCGTTGGACGATCTGTTGCTGGCATACGAGCAGCATAAAAGGACTGGGTATATTGGCACTACCATTCCTAAACTCGAAGTGACACACTGCACTGCTGTCCCCAAGTCTGCGATGACATACAGCACTGTTAATCCCTCACCATCTTCTCAAGGCCCCATCTATGTGACGACAGCATTTTCGGTCATGGCAATTGATCCATCAGAGCACTGACAACCATTTAAACCTCCACTTTATTCCTTGACCTCAGATGGAGAAGTTGTAAAAACCACAGACCTCCCAGCTCACGAGCAAGCCTTGGTGGTCGCACGGAGTTCGGCCTTAAGGGGGGATTCTGTCAGGCTCCCCGCCGATGACTGCACCGGGCCTGCCATATCAGCAGCATGGCTCAGGCCTCTGCTGTGTTTACAGTGACCAGGTGCTCCTCATTTACTCCAGGAGCACCTTCTCCATATAAGCAGGGCACACCCCTTCCTCCAGTGCTGGTTCATTGCATTCCTTTGCCATTTACCTGCCAGAAGCTACCACTGTTGTTTCCTGTGTATCAGACCCTACTTTCCATAGACCTGCTGATCTCTCCTGTCCATTGACCCACGTCTTACCACAGACTACGCTCCTGGATTCTCGTGGAGAGTGCTCTTTGTATACTAGCCCATGATCTAGATTGCTGGCCGCGGACACAGACCAACCATAGATTGATTTTCTCTCTACTGAGGTTATACCTCATTAGGATCCCAGCTGACACAGTGGCCGTTCATTTTACCTATGCTCGACTACACCCTATGAGTTTATTTCATGATATGTTTTTTTAAACACTGTGTATGTTGGTTTTTCTAATAAAATAATTGTTAGGATCTGTTCTTGTGATATATAGCATAGGATATACTGCAGGCTTAGATCGCAGGAACACCACAGGCTAGAACGCTGGAAACACTGCAGGCTAAATCACTGGAAACACTGCAAGCTAGGTTATAAAATAGAATCTGGAGGAGCAATACTGACGCCAAACTGTAAATCAGGACAGAGCCCTGTCTAAATGGAGAACAGACCTAATATAGGGAGTGGATCAGTGCTCAGTTGGTCTGCTGGTTGGAGACAATGTAATCTGCATGGAAGTCCTTGACTGCATGTAGAAGAGGGATGGACCAGACAAAGGTAAGATTCGGCCTGGATTAGGGTAAGCAAGGGATATCCAATGTTTCCCATGGGTCTCCAGGCTGGTGGCATGTCACTCATGGGATGTAGCACAATAGAGTGCAATTTAATGGGACACTGAAGTCATCATGAACATTTAATGTATTTTAAATGATTAGGGTAGCTGACTGACCTCTGCTTCTCCCCTATGTCGGGTATCCTGTTGTGCTTAATCATCCCTCTTAAACGGAGGGCTTTCCTTTGCCCGAAAACCTGTCAGTCAGCCTGAGAAGAAGAGCCATTGAGGGTTCAGGTCAGGTCTGTATGTACACTGCTAACCAGTCAAAGCCCCTCAATGCATTTAGATGATTGGATTGGCTGACCTTCAGAGCAATCATCAAGCTCAATGACAGCCTGTTTCAAAGGAAGCAGGACTGTCAAACTTTAAAACATAGGAGAGAAAGGTAGTTTACAGGGGAGTTTTTCTAAGTTATACTGTAAGGCAATGGTTCCCAACCCTGGTCCTCAAGTACGCCTAACAGGCCAGGTTTGCCAGATATCTGAAGCAAAGCACAGGTGATATGATTTGCTGCACAGTGATTGCAGTATTCAGTCTGCATTTCCACAATGGAATCCTTAAGATCTGGCCTATTAGGGGTACCTGAGGACTGGGGTTGGGAACCACTGCTGTAAGGTAAAAACGAGAGGGTGGTGTGGAGTTGGCATGCTGATTATGTTGCCCTTATAATGATCATACTTCATGGTTTGGTCCTAATCTCCATGCGTATGTCATTGTCCACTAGTTAAATTTTTTGTATTTTTTTGGTGTTGGTTAAAACATTATAGGTAACTTTCCTTAAAATCAGGTATCTCCTGGTGTGGCATGTTCTCTATCTCATGTCTTGTGGAACAAACATCGTGTGACTAACCTCCATTCATTATTGTCCTTGTTTTACTGATGCAAAATACAGTGGTTCAATGTGTGTGTAGTTGCATTTGAGCTCATGTAATACCTCCAAATAGCTTGAGTATGGAAAACAGGATGTTTAGGGGTTGGGAATTGAAGACATGATAGTAGTTGTGTATCCACAGGCATTTTCTTTTTCAGATTTGTTGTTGTATGTTGCAGACGTCTGGGAATCTATCCTTCTGAGAAATGCATAAAAGCTCAGTTTGACATAATCTCTTCATCTATCAGTCCTTCAATTTTCCTTGTAAGCATGACTCGGCCCATGGGCATCCCCCTACTTTCCTCACACAACACTTTCCCGGAAAGGCTGAAGAAAAGGAAATAAAATACCCTCTTGTCAGTAAAAATGATAATGAATGTTACGGCAACTTGCCTGAAGCTCTTATGTCCTGAAATGTTTAGTAGGATAAGGCTTAAGACACCCAAGAGAAAGTAAAAAGAAGCAGATGTCAACAACAAATAAGTGAAGTCAGAGGCTGTTACAGAATCTTTTCGAAAGCTTTGCACAGCAGTTCCCCATTTTGATAGCCACATATTTCTGGCTTGGTCAAAAATAATATCCCTTGACGTGAGAAGCTCTTGCTAAAGAACCGTATTCTATAATGAAACACCACAAACGAGTCACATATGTGGCTCGTCTGAGACCAGGTCAACGGCCAATATTCAAAAATAAAAATAATATCCTTATTGATATAATACACAAAATCAGGAAAATAAACCAAAATAGCAAACTTGGGGCAGTACTCGTGTAAATAATCAATAACCCAAAATCGTAAAGCAACAAGCAAAAGAATACAATTAATAAAATCTATAATAAGTGGTGAAATTACGTAAAATATGGCAAAATGGATGGTAATAAAGACATCATATCAAAGAATACTCAATTGGGCAAGTTGTAAGTTAAGGTGAGCACATATATACATATATCCAGCTAAAATTCATATGTAAGCTGTTGAGAATCAGATCCAGTTGACCTGAATTAACCATTGATATAATACTAAACCTTGAGAGACCTGAGCGGGTCCCACTGTAGAGCAGGTCACTATTGCCGTTGTTTGTTCTCAGGACACTCACAAACCCCTTTTCTGCTCACTTTAAGTTTACAGGGTAATCCAGATGTGGACCTCGTGCTCGAGGTGCCTAGAGTGGCATCAGCTATACCCTCCTGACAAGGCCTAACAAGGCCGAAACGATCGTCGGGGGTTACTGCACCTCTCGTGCAGGGATGACGTCCTTTGCATTCAGTATTGGCCACCCTTTCTGGGTGATTGCAGTCTGATTTGCATATGAAGCCGTTATCCCTGTAATGGCACAATCGAGCTAAAGCCTCGTGAGACCTGAGCGGGCCCCACCGTAGAGCAGGCCACTAGTGCCATTGCTTGTTCTCAGGACCCTTGCAAACTCCTTTTTTGCTCATTGATATAATACTGGAACAATAGCTAGTCATCACACAAAAAATAACGCATTTATATAACTCGGCAGTTCAAAAACTGCCTAGAAGTACCAAGTAGCTATATGACAATAATAGTAAATGGATTGCACTGAACCTATCAGGTCACTGTTATACAGAAATATTTATATTCCATTAAACTAAACACACCATAGAGAGCCAGGCAGCTGAAAAAAATAATAGTGCTTGTAATATATTGTTGCCTTCAAGATCTATACCATGCTAATAAAAAGCAACGTAGAGGTACCTAAATAAATAAAATCTTAGCATATATATGGGCTAGATGAAAAAAGGCCAACAGACACATATGACGCTAGCCTGTCGCTATACCTCGACAGTTCAAGACTGCCTACGAGTACAAAACACATAGGGCAATATTACATTCTTAACGACTTTGTCGAGTCATTCTGCATTATTTATCAACTGTTAACTATTTTATTTTCATAGCATAAAGTTATGTTCTCTGGTTAAATGACCAATATCATACTCAGGCACCTATTACTCTTATACAGTATATTAGTGAGGGGTCATCAGAGATGGTTTTCTTTTTCCATAAATAAAACCACATATTTAATCTATTGTCTTCATTTTCTTCAAATAATTCAGACAATAAAAATAGAATATCAAAAAACCTCACAAACGTCAAGAATTGTCCTCTCCAGCTACACAGTCTGCTTTTGAATGATGGTATCACAAGCATTATAAAGATATTGTAATATACTATATATAGTTTTAAGGTGGTATGACAGAGCTGTAGTATAATGAAAGTTCAAATACTAGATTGTAGAAACTAGAAACTATGACAGCCAGAGCTCCAATACTCTACTGTAGTACAGAAAGAGAAGATATGTCAAAATAGATATGACCTCCACATCCCTTCTGGTCTTTCATTACGTGTCCACTGAGGCTGATCTCTGACCAGATCATCAATTCTAAAAATGACATGATGAATTACCAGCTGAATTAGGGATTGCAGCTACAAATTTATATCTACCAAGGCCTTTCTTGATTAAATTCTCAAGACCTGAAAGTAATTTTCTGCAGCAACCCTGTTAATTTAACGCAAGATCAGTATCGGGACAAATGAAGGAGAGGACATTTCCCTGCAAACTATCACACCGTTGATAAGCAGTTTATTTAATTATTTTTGGTCTCCAGGGAATTGGGACAGATGGGAAAAAAAAACACCAAAGGTTGAAATAGAAATCAAATATATGTGATGGTTATAAAAAGAGACTTTCTGTAACCAAGATCACTAGAAAATAGGAATATCTAGAAAGTATATTCTGAAAGACTAAATTTGAACATTTAAAAAAAAGAGAGAAAAGGAAAATTCAACATGTTTAACAAAATAAAATTGAATAAAATAGTTTAAAGGCCCACATGCGTTGGCCATTTGGGAAGTTATTTTGATGTCCCCAGGTGGTCCTTGTCCATTGTAGACCACTTACCGGGCCTGATCACCTACATTAAAATACATATGTGGATTTGTCCCCGAAAATATTTTGGTTGAGATTTATTAGCCAATTTTATTAATATATATTTATTTTACGTGTTTTTTTTATTTAGTGTTTATTGAAGTAGTTTCAGATTATTGCAAAGACAGCAAGTAATGATAAACGCTGAAAAAATGATGTTTCATCAAACAAAAATACATATAAGGCTAATGTCAGACGAACGCAGTCTGAGCGCACGCTACGTTCGTGCACAACGGACGGACGTTCTGATGGAAGATACTGTAGACATCACACAGTCTGTTTTTGTTGACAGATGTAGAATAAAAAAGGGAATTATGGGAAACAAAATTAATATGAAAAATGATAAAAATTTGAAAAGGATATGAAAAGCCATTTTGTGCGTCAAGGTGCTGGACGTCGCAAATGCGCTGCGTCTGACATCTCCTCATCACTCACAAAGAACGCTACACTGCGCGTCCGTGGTACTGGTTTTACGTTCTTGCCTAACTTGCGTCCGTTTGCCACGTGTGTTGTGCGTGCGCAGTTCGGTGCGCACATACTTAGTGTGTGGGTCTCTATTGCTCATGATTCTATGCTACGACGGACGTTAAACTGTGCGGCAACACGGACGTGATCACTGCGTTCGTCTGACACGGGCCTTACAAGATATGGACCATTACGATACAATGTTGAAAATACCAAAGTAAAAACAACCATTCATACATTACTGTATATACAAATAGGTAAACCCTACAATGAGAGGAGCAAAACCAAATTCATGGATAAATGGAATCGTGACATAAAAGGAAAGTTGGGGACAAGGAATGAAAATCAGGAGGCATTGTATTATTGTATTCTTCCAAGGTCTAGTCAGGAAGAGGCAAACGGACAATAAAATTGTGTTAATTGGGATCTTTTTCTCAAGAGGAGTGTGTCCTAGAAAAAACCCCCAGAACGAACTAGACATATGAGGTAACAATTTGAGTGAGCCACAAAATTTATTAACAAAAGACTTCATTCCAAAGCAATTACAGGACATGATCAAAGAATGTGATCCAGTGTACCAAAATTCCAACAATGGCGCCAGCATAACGGAGAAGAGGTGGAATGCATTTTGGCCAATTTAGATGAAGTAAGATACCAATATCAGAATATCTTGCAGTTGACTGTAGATAGGTTACACATATAGTTGTATTTTTCTGTAAATCATAATCAGCCAGGGATTGGACAACCATTTTCTCCAGTTGGAGAATATCATTCCACTTAGTAACAAATGTAGACGTGTGGGGAAAGTGAATGATACAGTAATGTTATGGCATATAGATATGTTCTTGCCTTTAGGATCTGTAGAACGTAGATTGAAAAACAGGGATAACTCCTTATGATGCTTAGGGAAGAGAATTTGGTGAGTTGATAAAAGGTTTTTAATTTGCATGAAAACAAGAGAACATCGCACTGGGGAATCCCCAGGAAATGAACGTCAACCTGTCGCGTTTACTTTGTGGAGTAAAAAGATCCACAATTCTTTATAAACCTTTATTCATCCATGGAGATAGATCTAGTGAAGGAATAAAAATTTCTACCATTTGCAGTGGTTGAAAATATGGATATGGTGGTCACTGCTAAAATGTTTCCATGGGACTAAGCTGTATTTGGAGGTAAATAAAGCCTTGGGAATGGTGGGGTGGTGTCCAAAATAATATTCCTTAGGTATGGTGAGAGGAAGGCATTTTTAATTTGGAGACATGTTAACTGGCAAGTAATAGACTGGCCGATAACATTTGAGACAAGTGAGCAACCTTATAATAACAAGAGATGTTAGGAGTACTTGGACCATTCAATTTGACAGGTAACTAAATTGCAGTAGCTGCCACATCAGGACATAAATTTTTCCATATAGATCTGTTAAAGCCAGTTTGGATCTGTCTTAATAGGAGTGAGGAGCTGAGAAGGGAATTGTTCTAAATAAATAAAGCAATTTGGGAAGGGCCATCATTTTTAGAACAGAAGTTCTGCCAAAGGAAGATATATCCAGGTCAAACAAAGCAAATCTGCTACAATCAATTTCCATACCCAGGAATAATTAGCTTTTTCTACTAACGGAAGATTTTTGAGAATATTAATGCCAAGGTAATAAATGTTTCCAATCAATGGGATGATTCTCGACATAAGTTACTCAAGGGAAATACAATGTTTAGAACTTGGGACTTAGACATGTTGACTTTATGATATGATACAGAACTATATGACTTTAAACATTGAATCAACACAGTGAGGGATAAATCAGGTGATGTTAAGGTTAACAGAATCTCAATAGGCCGGATGTCAGGGACAGAAAAACCATAAATTGTCTGGGTTTGCTGAATTAGAGAAACTGAAGGTTTTGATGCCAGCACGTATAAAAAAGGGGACAGAGGACTACCCTGACAGAAACCATTTGTGATATAAATAGGTGTAGAGATAAAACTTGTTTGAGATGAATAAAGTGCCATGATGACTGAAAGAAATAAGGAAGGGAAAATAAACTTGGATGTTACTGCCTTCAGGAAGCTTCAATGAAGTCTACCGAAAACTTTCTCTGCATCTAAAGCAACTAGAAGGCAAGGCACATCTAGTTTATTCGATGCAACTAACACGTTAAAAATGTCTCATGTATTAACAGTTGATTGACAACTATGAACAAAAGCAGCCTGGTCCTGCGTCCTGATAAAGCAAACTATCAGGTGCTGGTGTATAAGGGATGCAAGGGTATGAACCCAGAATGCAGTGACACACAGACAGACACTTGAGTAAGGTTCAAATAGGGTAGGGGTTTATTAACAACATAAAGGCAAGGTAACAGAATGGTATGGCTGTAGGTGGGGATCCTGAGTTAAGGAGGGGAGCTAGACGGGAAAGAACTGGCCTGAGCAAGGTGTGGAGGAGAGACAGTTTCAAGGTGGACTGGAGAAAGGACAAGACGCAGAGACGCAGAGGCCAACTCACCAGGAGACTTATAGTAGGCTTGAGACAACAGACAGACAGGACAGGAAAGGGCACGGACTGGCTACAGGCAGGAACACAGAAAGCAGAGTGCACGGCTGGAGGCTTGGAGGGAACAGGACTGGAGGCTTGAAGGAATACGGCAGAGGCTGAAGGCGTGAAGGGAATATGGCAGAGGCTTGAAAGGAACATGGCAGAGGCTTGAAGGGAAGTAAATCATGGGGAAATTGTCCTGAATGCAAACATGAGCTGAAGAGCTCAAGTATGTAAGGCAATAATATATATTTTTAAAGGTTTTGTAATAATATGTAGACATGTCATCTGGTCCAGGGGCCAAACGTTCAAATTTTTAATGGCCGTTTCGGTGGACAGGCTAGGAAACTACATGAGTCTCTGATTCTGAAGAAATGGGAAGTGAAATATTAGAAAGGAATGTATTGATGGCATTGTCCAAGGGTTAGTGGGAATCTGGATTGTCAATTAAATTATAGAGGGAATTGTAGTAGAAAGGGAATTGATAAGGTATTAATTTAGGATTGTGTAATTCATTACTCTGTGAAGAGTGATAAGGAAAGAGAATAGCTGTTCTAACTATATGATTCTTTCATTTATCGGCTAGCATCCTATTAGCTTTATTTTTCCCTGTGTAAACGCAGTCTTTAAATTTGTTGGAATTGTTCTTTTCAAATGTAAAGAATTTAATTCTTTGAGATTTACAATTTGGGAGTATAGTAATGATGATGGACTTTTTTTCTATTTTGAAACTCTAATTGAGCTTTCAGAAGGGAAAGTTTCCTTAACTGATCCATTTTCTTTTCTGTTGCTAATTTGATAGAGTAAGCCCTAATTACAGTCTCGTTTGCTGACCAGAGAAGTTTCAGATAGGGATGAGCTGTTCGGTTCGATCTGTTCAGAGTTCGCATCGAACATCGGCCGTTCGAAAGTTTGCAAACTTCGAACTTTTTGGGATGAAAAAAGTTCGAAAAAAAAAATATTTTGAAAAAAGTATAAAAAATGCTTAAAAATACTAAAAAATCTAGAAATAAAGAGACTCTTTACTGCAGAATATTATAAGCAACAGTTTATTAGATATATAATTAAAAACGGGAATATTTGTAATATTGAAGCCTATGGGATAAAACATTCTTGTTACTAAAACATCAGGCAGACACGGCCCTCTAATCAGGCACTGTAGAGGGCAGCCTGCAGGGGCCTCCCAAGGATCCCCTTGAGGAGCATGCGATGACAGAGCTGTGACTGTGCAGGCTAGCCGCCCGGGTGCATGTGGCAGAGACAGGCAGCGCAGGGAGGGAGACACTGCACCTGCGGCCACAGCAGACCCCCCCACAACCAGGATCAAGGGAGCCCCCACTGACCACCAGGCTAAGGTAAGGCGACACATTTCTAAAAAAAATAAAATCCGAGGACATTTTTAAATGTCCCCGGGAACATAAAATAAAACTTTTTTTTTTCTTTCTCTACCTGGCTGAATGTATTTAATTATATATATTAGATACATTCAGCCAGGTAGAGGGGGGTGGCATGTGAGCTGCGTGGGGTCTCAGCCAGGCAGTGGTTTTTTTGTGTGTATATTTTTAGCAAATTTATAGGGGAAGGTAAGGGCAGGTATGATATATATCTATATTCTTATAAATATATATATCCAGACTTGTATTACACATACATTTTGGCAACTAATTGCCCCCCCCCCCATTTGGTTGATCCCTCCAGAAGAAATGTTGAACCCGATAGAGCAGAGAATAATATATATATTCTCTGCTCTGTCGGGTTCAACATTTCTTCTGGAGGGATCAGCCAAATGGGGGGGTGCATTTAGTTGAGATTGTCCACATGCCACCCCCAATGTGCGTATGTGTATATATGGTCTGAGGTCTGTCGGTGGGTGTATATATATATCTGCGTGTTGATATATACGTGTATATAGGTCTGCGTGTTGATATATACGTATATGTCTGTGTGTGGTATCAATGCATCCCTACTCTATACACGGCGCTCCGTGTCCCAATAATATATATGTTCAGGGATTACCTTTTTTATATTTTTATACTATTCCTATTAAATTAACAGTAATTTTTGATGTATTTTATTCAGTAGAAGCTTGTTTTGCCTATATAACATGTGCTTTGTGAAAATAAAACGGTTTTGTGTGTACATTTTAATTTAGTTAGTGGATTCATGTCCAGTGCGGTGAGAAGCAAACGTAATGTAGTGTAGACACGCTGCGAGGCGGAACGGAGTGAAGTCAAGCCTGCAAAATGTTTGCTTCTCTTCGCTACGCTGTGCGTCGCTACACGCTCAGTGTGTCTCAGCCTTTATTCCCGCATCGCTAGCTTACCGAATCAGTTTGTATACTTGTTACTGACCCTGCTTGTTCTGAAGACCCGATCTGTTGCCGACTTTGCCTGCCATTTGACTATTCACTCTGTGTATTCCCTGCCTGTTCTGTTTGCTTCCTGTTGCTACTGGTGTGCGCCAATTCTCACCATATACAGTAGCGCAGTACAAGTGCCTAAACACTGATGACGCGGTTTTGTTATAGCTGCTGATGTAACTGAATAGATCGGGGATCTCTTCTGCATTACCAAAACCTCCACCACTGCACTCTTCCACAATACCACAGAGGGGTTACTTACGGTGTGAAGGCACGTTTTGTTTTTAACTTTTTGTCCTTGTTTCCTGTCCCCCAGGGCACTACCCAGACCCCATACAGCTTTTATGGCAAATATCTGGCATATATGCCCTCTTGGAGGGCACTCTAAAATTCAAACTTTCGAGTCCCTTTGACTTGCATTGAGTTCGGTTCGGGTTCGCGTTCGAACTCGAACTTTTGAAATTGTTCGAGTTCGAATGCGAGCCGAACCCGGGGGTGTTCAGCTCATCCCTAGTTCCAGAGACATATCTGATCAAGTATCATTGGTAAGTAAATAATTGGATAGTTCTTGGAATTCAAAATATACTCATTTAGATTCCATTAAACTTTACCCTCAAAATCAAAGGATTCCATGATTTCTAAAATTACTGGAACATGGTCTGAACATTCAATCTCACCAATAATAAACTATATTGAGAAATTTTCTGCCAACCAAAGACTAAGTCCCGAGTAAGAGCCAGGGGAAAAGAAAGAGTCGTTAAGAGTAAGATTGGGGATACACCATGCATCGTAAAATCCAAACTCTTTACAGGATCTCGTATTAAGGGTGGAGTTCTGAAGTCATTTTCTCAAAATTGATCTAATGAAAGTGATTTGGCGACTATTAGGGGTATAGATAGACACCAAGTTATAAAGGACAGAATTTACTTTGAATTTACTTTCCCTCCCACTGTTTTCAAAGGAACAAGTGGATATGAAACAAATTGAATTGTTCAAGATCCATGAGTTTTCATATAATTTTCTGATCCGCTATCTTCTCCTCGTACCTGCACTCCCAAACAGTCCCCACTACTTCTCACACTGTTATTTAGCGTTGTGTCACTTCAATCCTCTTGGATTGTAAACTCACTGGAGCAGGGCCCTCTTTTGCCCTCTTTCTCTGTGTGTCAAACCTATTTGTTAATTTTTTTGTCCTACGCATTGTATAGAGCTGCATAATATATTTTTGCTTTATAAATAATTGGATTTTCTTTAAATCCGTGAAGTCGACTGATACAATAATGACATTGTTTAACCTTTTAGTTCTAAAATGTAGTAGAAGGTACATCTTCTGTGATTTACAGCTGAGCTTACGGTCCTCCTCAGCGCTGCGGAATATGCTGGCGCTTTATAAATAAAGAATAATAAATAATAATAATAATCTCTCACCTCCATGACTTTTTCTATCTATGGCCCTCATTTATGAAACGCCTCCCTCTCAACATTCAACTCTCCCCATGCCTTCAGTCTTTCAAGAAATCTCTAAGAACTCATTATTTGAGAGAAGCCTATTGACTCATTCCATTATCACCCCAACTTTCCTGATCTATCTCCCAAACAGTCCCCACTACTTCTCACACTGTTATTTAGCGTTGTGTCACTTCAATCCTCTTGGATTGTAAACTCACTGGAGCAGGGCCCTCTTTTGCCCTCTTTCTCTGTGTGTCAAACCTATTTGTTAATTTTTTTGTCCTACGCATTGTATAGAGCTGCAAATAATATATTTGCTTTATAAATAATTGGATTTTCTTTAAATCCGTGAAGTCGACTGATACAATAATGACATTGTTTAACCTTTTAGTTCTAAAATGTAGTAGAAGGTACATCTTCTGTGATTTACAGCTGAGCTTACGGTCCTCCTCTTTTCAGACTGTAACCCGATATCAAACCCCACCCCTTTTGTCAACAATAGAGATAAGGAGCTTGTAATATCCTGAAGGCTGCTGAGTAAAAAGGATTAACTTCTCATATGTAAAAATGCAATATAGAGAGAAATAGATGGATAGATAGATATCACTCATTTTGGATCTACAGTCACAGTTACAAGTTTTTATAAAGTGCTAACAAGTTCCGTAGTGCTGCACAATGAGAGGCAAAATAACAAATATACATATAGGTTCATAGAAACATAGAAAAATGTCGGCAGATAAGAACCTTTCGGCCCATCTAGTCTGCCCAATTACATGGATACTTTACCTGGATTTATCTTTTGTTTAGGATAGCCTTATGCCTATCCCATGCCTGCTTAAATTCAATTACTGTTTTGGCCTCTACCACTTCAACTGGAAGACTGTTCCATGTATCCACCACCCTCTCAGTAAAATAATGCTTCCTGATGTTACTTTTAAACCTTTGCCCCTCTAATCTAAGACTATGTCCTCTTGTTTTGCTACTTTGTTTCCTTTTAAATATACTCCCTTCCTCTACCTTGTGGATTCCCTTTACGTATGTAAATGTTTCTATCATATCTCCTCTGTCTCGTCTTTTTTCCAAGCTGTACATGTTAAGATCATTAAGCCTTTCCTGGTAACTTTTCTCCTTCAAGCTGTACACCATTTTAGTAGCCCTTCTCTGAACTCTCTCTAAGATGTCTATATCCTTCTGGAGATACAGTCAACACACGGATACATGGTTCAACACACAGAACAGTAGGAGAGAGGACCCTCTTACAGTCTAAGAGGAGAGGGGTGACACACTAGGTGAGGGTCAATAGAAAAAATGAAATAGCGGGGTGCATGTAGGCTGGGTGGGAGGATGCAGTAAGAAATTAACACAGGGGGGATTAGGGAGTGAGATGATAGGTGTCTCTAAAGTAATGTAAGTGACTTCTTGAAGGACTGGAGAGATGGGGAGGATCTAAACTTACAAAGACCTAACAGAAGAGAGAAGAAAAACAGAACAATGCTGTCATTCGATAATCAAAGTAATAAATATTATTATTTTTAGCCAATATATAAGAAAAATGTAATTCACCTAGGTTACAGCTGAAAAGGACTCCAATGTAAGTATAAAACAGATCTTGCAATCAAAATGTATTAAGCACTTTTACTGCAACACCAAAAATAGACAATACTTCTAAGACGACTGCATAGACAGAAAGAAGAAAGACCAGGAGTAATGCGAAAGAGTCACTACTATTATGAAATGCCATCTTTTCCCAGGTTTTACAAACAGGAAATGCATTTTACTGAAAACTCTAGTTGTGAAATTTGCTTCTGTACTTTACTGTGATGAGGTGCCCTTTGGCTATCACATGCTCAGAAATACGACTGGCTTCTTTAATTACTGCAGACTGATTACTTCACATTGGTAATCTTGGAGCTCAGTAATTATACAGTGAAATATTACTCACACCAAAGACATGAGAAAAGTCTCGGGCCACGCAATATCAGCTGCTTGGATGGAATCCTTGTTCTACTCCTCATCTATAAAACCAGCTGTGCACGATTTCTTGTGCTCTGCATGTCTACGGCTTGATGCCAATTAGTACATTGTATGATCTGTTATCTCATGTTTACCTTCCAATGAAACGGAACCAGAAGTAAATATGTAGCACCCTGCTAGCCATTTATGACTTCATAAGTGTTTTTCACTTTTTTAGGCAAAGTGCAATTAAAGGGACACAACCACTTACATAATCTGTAATCAGATTACTTGTGCATTACAAACAAAACCACTTTATAAAACACATGCTGCTGGTTTTTTTTTGTTTGAAGTAATTGCATATAAAAAGGAAGAATAAAATTCGTTTTTTTAGCCGTTTCTTTTTTGGTGGATTTTCCATGATGCAACATTTAACAAAATCTGTGCAAAAGGTTTACTTCGTGGCTAATGAGGTGCAGGAAGGAATGTTTATATAAGGCAGCAGGGCATGTATTGTGTTATCTAAGATACCCAAGATAAGAGATGATAGCTGAATGCGATAAGACAGGGAGTTTAAAAGACTTCTAATCTACCCCCCTGGTTATGTCCTTTGAATACATCCCACACAATGAAATTACTTGAGTCAGTGGTCGTCCCATAGACTCCATTCTATGTCCAAAGCACAGAATGAGGAGCAAGTGATACTGCGGGGGCAGTTTACAACACAAAAAGATCATAAAAGGAATGCACCCAGTGACACATATAGAGTTAACTATTTTCTTAACTAAACACATACAAGAGAAAGACAAAGCACATGTAAAATATGTACCGGCTGGGTGGAGTAGAGGTAACATCACTGCTCTGTGTGGAGAGAGCCTGTGGAGTCATGGGTTCGATCCCAGCGAGCAACCTCTCCAGTAAGTGTCCTTGGCAAGACACCTAACGGTACATACTCGCCACCCAGGACATACTTGAAAATGAGAGAAATCTCAATGTATCCTTCCTGGTAAAATACTTTCTCCAAAATATCAGCAACATACAATAAGGACATTTCATTTTTTTAGTGGTAGTGTCCCTTTAATCCTTTCTGAGAACCTTTAGCTACTGGCTACGTAACCTAATTTTTGTCTTCAAAAGGCTCATTTAGAAGAAAAGTTGGTATATTTATATCAACGTAACTATGGGATTTTAAGGTGTTTTGCAATTTGCCTGGCTGGTAATTATGGGAGCTTTCTTTCAAAGCCCCTTTAACCCTTTCACTGCTGAGCATTTAACCCCATGTGCTGAGCTTATTTTGACCATTTTGTGCTCATACGTTTAAACACTATTTGAAGTAAAGTTTTATTGCAGAACCCAGACAAATGATATGTAATTTTTTCAGTGGACTTCGTAGACTCAATATAGGGGTTACTCATAGAGAGCTGAACTTGCCACCGAATTGCACCGAATGGTGAATTTCCTGTAAGGTGCAATATCCTGGCCGTTCAGCTATTCAAAAAGCTGGTGATTCACCAATATTACCGAATTGCCAGTGAAATACAGTGACCTTCAGTGGCAGTGAAATTCTTATGTAACTATGAGGTATGTTGTACCAGGCCGTCCGCTTTCGCACGACAAACCCCATTCAAATGGGAGCAGTTGCAGGCAGCACAATAAATTATTTCGGCAGTGCCACCGTTCAGCCCCCCCTTCCCCAGTCTGCACGGTGGCAGGGAACTGCTGACTAACCTGGGCCAGCTCGTTTCTATCACTGGCAGGGGGGTGGAGAGGAGCTTCCCTGCCTCCTCGCTCTGCTCACACTGGGGTCTGATGCCTGGGTATACATGTGTCTGGGGTCTGATGTCTGGGTATTAATGTTATTTTTGTAACTCTATTCTAAATAAAACCTTTAACAGTGTAATTTAATAAGATAATTTAAGGGGGTGTGTTTAGGGGCAGAGTTAAGGGCTGGGTAGGGGTTAGGAGGAGCAACTGGTGGCGAGTAGCTCTTATGGCCTGGTTAGTAGCTTGGGATTTGAAATTTTGAGGCCTGTGCATAAACATCTGAGCTCATCCGCCTCGTCGTTTTATATTTTCATTTGTATTTGACAAGAAATGGGATATTCAGACGTGTTGGAGTGCTCTGTCTAATTTATTTAATGTAAAATGACAATAAAATAACCATGTATCCCATTAAAATTGGAATTCAATGTTCTAGCAATAGTAGTTAATAAGATTGGGACGAAACATCAATCACAAATCCACAAATCAAAACAAACAGATTAGCAAAACTTCTAAGATTGGGAAGTATTACATCAGATTAAAGGAGAGTGGGCCTAGGGTGTTTTCACTGGTGAAGCCCAAAGAAGTAGGTCCATCCCAAAAACAGGCATCGCAATAAGGGGGAACTCAGCAGTCTATTCAGAAATGTGACTATTTATTAAAGAATCAGCAAAGTTTTAGCTGGTGCAGCAGCCTTTCTCAAGTGTAATAAATAAGTAGTCTCATTTCTGAATGGAGTGCCTGGTTCCCCCGTCTTGCTAAGTATTGTGTAAAGTATATGGTTTCCATGAGCACCCATCAGCTTAAAGATTTGAAGACACAAGTAAAGAGAATATGATTCTTTCTTGGTTCTTTCCCAGGAAAAAGCTCATGTCATTCCATTGGCGCGAAAGAAAGTGTGAGCCCTGCCCAAAAAAGTGGCGTACTTCACTTAAAAAGGGACCGGTCCTCTGAAAATGGAGCTGGGTCTTGCTGCCTCCTGTCACAGTGACACCTGGCGTAAGCCATCGTGGGACACTAGTGCAGGACACAAGAAAACCCTCAGGTGAGGAGACACAGGAACAGCCGTGAATAAATGTTAATTATTAAGCATGAACCCGTTGGCCGTGGACTGCTGAGCAGTGCTTCACGATAACTGCTGCTGAGCTTAGAGCACAGGAGCATGGTGGGCTTGGAACACATGAACACGGTGGGCTTGGAACACAGGAGCATGGCAGGCTTGGGACAGAGGAACATGGTGGGCTTGGAACACAGGAGCACAGCGTGCTTGGAACAGAGCAGCACAGCCCCTTGGAACACAGCAGTACAGCAGACTTAGAACACAGAAGGATTGGAACACAGCAGCACAGGAGGGTTGGAACACAGTAGGGATGAAACACAGCAGCGCAGTGGACTTGGAACACAGCAGCCCAGCTGGCAGTGCGATGGTATGGCACAGGATGGTACAGAACAGCTATGCGGGCATCCTCTGACTGACATACAGGACTGGTACTCACTGCAGATGTAATTGCAGGGTCTGTGGGTAAGCCATAGGCCTCGCTGGGGAGCTGGCAGAAGGTCTGCAGGATTAGCAAGGAAACCAGAGGTTAGAGCAGAAGAAACAACACACACAGGTGACTCAAGAACAGAGCATTGATTTATGGGAGAAATGCTCTTAAGGAAGGAATCGGTCAGTGCTCTGTGAGACAGGGGGAAGTCCTAGACAGAATAGGCTCATATGCAGGGTTCAGGGCTGGAATCGTGACACCTCCCCAAGATAACTGGGAAGATTACTTAATGTTTGGGTCAGTGGAACAGTTACCCCAATTTGGGTCTGGTCCACTTAAAAAAGGAGATATTTGGGAGGCAGGGATTAGATATATTGCAGTAGATATTATGAAGTGAAACTTTTGTTAGATGGAGAAAAACACTTTCATAAAATTAACAACTTAAATTGACATTTAGATGTGTCAGTAATGAGAGAAGTGCTGTTTGGAGGTACTTTATGACCAGTTGACCTACCCATCTCATAAATATGAGATGAGCGCAACCCTCTCTTTAAAAGCAATGGGAGTACCTGGAATAACCGAGACATGATATAACAATTGTGGTTAGAATCTTTGTGAGTAGAGATTTTGAAGTTCCTTGAATATACATACACAATGATGCATTAATTCACACATCAAATTGTAGTTTATTACTCAAATTGTAGTAATGACATCTGGAGGCCGGAGATCTGGCAATTGGTTTTCTTAGTGACTCACATACCTGAATGTTGTGACTAATTTGTGTATGAACACTGACAATTCTGACTGCACGCAATGTGTATTTCCTAAAGTCAAAGGTTATTTATAAAAGTCTCAGATGGCCTCTATGACTTTTCAGACAACAGAAAGTTGATGGCACATTGGTTATTCAGAAGCGCTGTGGCTTTTCTGAAAATAAGCTCGTCAGACACTTTATAATGGTCCAAATAGTATTTACAGTGACTAATCTTGCCTCATCCATTCATATACTCCCTCAACTATGGTCTGAAAGAAGTAAAAACTTCAAAATCATGGTTTCTTTAATCGTGTTGGCCCTAAAAATTGATGTATCCAAATTATCTTTCATATTATGAGCATAATAATCAATCCACTTTCAGCTAAGAGAATAAATGGTGGGTTTATTTTCCAACTACTTTTAATTTATAGACAAAATTGCAGATTTATACATAAACCCACCCTTTTGTCTCTGAGCTGAAAAAGGCCAGAGGCAATGCAGTGGTATTTGTTTCCCACCTGAAAGGTTTGCCTTGGCATTGGCAGGTGGGTTCAAACATTAATAGCCATTTAAATAAACTTATAACCGCTATATGTTTTCTTTAGCAGTGGTATGTGGGATTCACAGTAGAGATGACAAGTTTTTGGTAGTAATTTCTTATGAAGTGGGACTGCTATTTCTATAACAGTGTACACTGCTGCCCAAGAATAGCGATAAAAAAGTGCAGGAATGATTTTATATGTGTAGCGCTGTTTTAGTTCTGTTGCTGTAATTACCCATTTTTGGCCACCAGGGGGAGACAAGCTCAATGTAAACTATACTGGACACATTGGGACTACGTTTTCCAGCATGCTTTGGGGCAGAGACAGGAAGTGGGTGGGGAGAACCGACAGACATCCGCAGCCTCGGTCGGAGGAGAGAAGTGTGCGCCGAGTGGTGAACAGAGCAAGACGCACGTGAGACAGGGAACGATTGTGACCAGACCGGAGAGCAGGTGCTGCCTTGCGGACGCTGGAGATTGGTTTCAGTGACTTGCCAGAGACCTAGTAATCCACCGCTGAGAGGTTTGCACAGACACAGAGCTGCAGATTGGACCCCGAGTTAGGAGACCGTGATGATCCAATGGGAGTGCAGGCGGTAAGCTGAAAATCTTGTTGCAAAGACAGACAAGCAAGAACAGCGGATCCGGTGGCACAGAGTCCCAGCCAAATCGAGCGGAGAGACGTCCTTGGTCGAGCAGCAGAGCAGATTGTCTGGCGGATGGGTGAGAGGCCTTCCAGGCCACAGTAAAGTTAACAAAGCACGCAGGCAGTTTGCTTAAATCTACAGGGCCCCAACGTGACTAGTCGAAGATACACTGAATCCATTCACTGGCCAGTCGAATCTAGTACCCGGGTACCAACACACACATACACGCACACCTTCTTGGGACACAACCTGTACGGGACTTACACTCCGGCAACGAAGGGGTTAAAATTTCCTTTTTACCGCTGCGCGTTTCTCGCATTACGAATTCCTTTAAATATATATATATACCGTGTTTGCTTTATATATGCCAGTTTATTTGAGACCAGTAAACTATATAACTTATAAAATCCACAACAGTGCTGGTGTATATTTATTCCCTAGTGCGGGGAGACTGACCCGAGGTTAAATTCAGCGGCTCCTCCGGGAGTGAGCGCTACATATGATATTAATATTTTAGTAGATTATTTCAGATGACCAATGACACAATTATCCCTTAGCAGATACCCTTTGTGTAGCTAGACCTATTACATTACAAATTACACACCAGACCTGAGCAAAATATAGGGTCCTTAAAATCATTTTGGCTCCATGAGATGATTCCTAGAATTCTGCAATTAAGTTTTAACACATGACATGACAAAATCATATCCTAACTTCAATTTTAAAAGTCTGAGGGCCACATTACATTCTTGACGCTAATGTTAACGCTCACTTGTGTGAGCATTAACGTTTGCTGCGGTGTTTACCGCATATTACGATCAAAATGCAAATGGGCTACGTAACCCTTTTGCGTTTGGTACCTTGCGCTTTTCAGCGCAAAGTTGCTGTACTTTGTGCTCCCTATACTTAACATGGGGAGCGCAAAGTGTTAATCAGCGTTAGGATTACAAAGTCCTAACGCTGATTACTGTCCGGCTCTGGTTAGCAGAAAGTTAACCAGAGCCAGGACTTGGTGTTAACGGGTTCCCCTTCTGCAGAATCCGTTAACACCAGCCTAAAAAAACAAAAAACAGGTCAGATACTCACCTCCTGTCCCACGGCTCCGACTGCCTCTTCTGTCCGGCAGGATCAGGGAAAGACTGGGGGAAAAGGTCCCCCCAGTCTCTCCCTGCGTATCACTACGTGAGGCGAGATCCGGCTGGTCATGTGACCGGCAGGGGGAAACTCAATGGAGTCCTATGGACTCCATCGAGTGGATGCTCGCGGCTGCTCTCAGCACTGCCACGAGCATCCCATCCCATAGCGTGCGCTAACAATGCAGGCAGCATTTTTTGTGCCTGCATTGTAATTTAGCGTAAAACGCGGGCGCAAGGGGGAAAAACTGCGGGCGCAGTTTTTCCTCCCTTGCTCCCGCTTGTAATGTGGCCCTGAGACTCTGTGTTTATTGACTTGCTGTACAAAACCATTCATTGAAGATGATCATGTTCTTTAATAATGATGACAGTGCTATGAGGTCAAAAGAACTAGGATTGATAGGACCTTTTATGAGATCTTCCAGATATCCCTTCAAACCATCAATATTGCTTATCAGAATATATCTGAGACATTTGTCTAATTTATGGTCCTTCGACCTTGCGCAGATGTATCTACATCCTATAGGGATTTATCAAACACACTGTCACACTCTTTTGGTCATTGTTGAATGTCTATCTAGGCACAAGGATGACACCGTTCTAATTGTCTCTGGGGTCCTTATGAATACATTTATCCAGGTAGACTAAATTATTTTCACTCATGCATGTGGGATTTATAGGAGATGCTAATTGTTTTTAAACTGAGCCTTCTATTATACCACCCACTAGGTACCATATGGAAAAACTATTTGAATACACAACTATCTGCAGAGGGTTTTGGAGAATAGGGTGATGATTCTGAATACTAACTGATTAAAAATAAATTGCATAAAACTTCCACTTTGCATTTAATTGTCTATGGACGATAGCTGCAAATATAGCCAATATTTCAAATGATGTTGAATATTTCCATATTTAACGGTATACAATGTACAGACGCTGGCCACCATTTTTTATTTTGGTGGCCAGGGTGAGAGGAATATATCCCCCCCATCACGATTCTCAGCTGTGACAGTTTTGTTAAGTGGAGGCGTTTCCTTCACCTACACTGCTGTCAAATCACAGGGGGATGAATACCCCGTCTGTCAGAACATTAGGGAACTACTGATGTCAGCAAATTTAATGGAATGTGCAGAGTTGTTAGCACTTGCAGAGAGTGTACTTGGCTCCACCTGTAATTGATTGGTACTGCGCATGGACACGGTGCACATGCAACACTGATCCCTCCAGTCAAGAACATGATCCATGTGTAAAGGCACCATTTGTACTTAAACCGCTCCGGGGACTTCCACTCTCTGGAATCCTGGAGTGGAAGCTAGAGGAAGAGGAAAAAAAAAAACGGTGTGTGTGAATAAAGTGAGTCTTTTCAACTAATAAGAATATTTTTTAAATAATAGTATCCCTTTATTACCATTAAAAGTGATCACCATTCAAAATGTGTCCTTTTTTAAAAAATGTAAAACCACTGAAATGTAACCGCCAGTAATGTTATATTCCATTTTTTTGTTTTGATTTACCCTTTGTTCGGCTCATTTATTTTTTTCATTCTTTGCTACTTTAATTGCTGGCTGATGATTATTGATGATGACATGGCAATTAATATATATTATTTCCTTTAATTAAATATTGTAAACAAACTGAATTCAGTTCTTGAAATTTTTTTATATAGGAAAGTAATTTAATTAAACACTATTGAAATAAATTCAATTTCTGCCAAAACTTTATGTAATAGACAAAATAAGTTCATTGTAAATTGAAATTATAAAGTGATTTCAAGGGCTTTTGGTTAAAAAACTAAGGCCCCTATTACATTCCTCGCGCATTTTCGTTTGCACGCGCAAATGCGAGAGTGGCAAAACCCTTTGCGCAGAACGTCATATTACAACGTTCGAGCAAACCATGCGCGTTATCGTTT
Source organism: Leptobrachium leishanense (assembly GCA_009667805.1). Taxonomy (NCBI): domain Eukaryota; kingdom Metazoa; phylum Chordata; class Amphibia; order Anura; family Megophryidae; genus Leptobrachium; species Leptobrachium leishanense. The sequence continues at coordinate 282,371,654 of CM019066.1, forward strand.
AACGTGGATGGACCTGCGCGAGCGTGATGAACTGTGCGCATCCTATACTTCACATTGTAAGCGCAAATTCGTTTGTGCGCTGGTACGCGGATGGTATTTCAATCGATGCGCACCTTTTTACGAACGACGTTTGCGCGCATAATTTTAACGTCTTTGAAAAGCCGGTGGTAACTGCAAATCGGAACGTTTTGGCCGAAACGAAAAACACCAGCACGAAAAATAAAATGCAGCACAGTATAGTTACACATTCTACACATCCCCAAACCAAAAGATTGTGAATTCGTGCATATATTTTTTATTGCTGCAGCATGTATACTCAGATTTACTTTGACAGGCGCAAAAACCTAAGAGAGTCAATTAAGGTAAATTGATGCCAATTAAGGTTCTTAATTCTGATTGGCTGAATCCGGCAAAAAAAACAGTCCGCACACTGATTTATGTGCGCTACGTTACTGCGCGCATATTACTCTTCCTTTTAGCGCGTCGTTTTTACGAACGTTATTTTCTGACGGATGAGAAAATGCGTTTGGATAGGAATACTCCGTTAAGTTTCGCACGATAACGCCGGATGATGCGCAGAAAAAAAATTTGCGCTGCGCAAACGAAATTGCGTGAAGAATGTAATGGGGGCCTAAGTATTTGCTTGTACCGACAGCCACTGGGTATATTTAGAAATTTGCTTTCACAATTTCCTGCTTATCTGTGAGAGCCCTTATTAACTTAGAAAGTAGAACATGAGCAGAGCGGACCTCCCTTAAGCAGGATACATGGGAGCCTCTTCAATCCTTTTACCAGACACAAATACAATCTGCTTTATTATTTCCCTTCTTCTAAAAATACACAGGAGAACTAGTAACAAACAGCTTAGAAGAGGAGAGAGGAGAAGTGAGTCCAATAGGTCACCTTTAGCCACCTATGACATCAGACGGCTGCCCTGATTCTTTCCTTAATACCTTTCGAACTACAAACAATAGCAGTCACTAAGCACCTAACAGTCCAAGATAAGAAAGCCCTAAGAAGATGATAATCGGTGCATTTAGCTGGATTTTAACCAGCGTCTTAATCATTTCTTCTCAGCTACATTCCTTCTAATAAATAAATAAATTAAAAAAAGAATAAAAGTATTAAAGAGCCCTGCGCCTTCTTGAGACTGTAAGGAAGGCGGCCTAAGAAAGGGACAGACTGGGGGATTCAGCAGAGGGGGGTGATCAAGGACGACTCGAGGATTTCATTGGCAATCCCCACCATGCGAAATGAAAACATGTCTTAATTGCCATTAGGGAAATAGGTTAAATACCAGCTGCGTAAGCTGCTAAATACTGGCAAACAGATTAAAGAAAGGAAGACGTTCGGCAGACACACTTCTACTTGTTACGGTGCAGTGTCCTAATTTGTCCTTCTGTCTGGATGACAAATACATTTATTTTGATGATTTGAAGGGAATGCAAGATCTGGAAGACTAGCACGGTGTGTCTCGTTTTGTAAATCCAGAGCACAATGGAACTACGTACTTTATATGTTGGAGCCTAAGTTTATATTTTCCGAGACATTTATATATAGAGTATTTTGCATAATAGCAGGTAAGTAGTGTTTTGCCAAGTTACTACAGGCATAGGTGTCCCTGCAGCGTGTGTTCTGATTTACGAATTAAGTGGTAATTGGCTGTAGAAATTGTATATGGAATATTTTAAAAAGTACTATTAAAATGAATAATTTTAAAAATATATGGTTTTTTTCTACAAACTATATATTCCTATTTTTCTTTTAAGGATTTTTTTTGAGAAAGGATTTTTTACCAGGAAGGATACATTGAGATTTCTTTTGTTTTCAAGTATGTCCTGGGTGGCGAGTATGTACCATTAGGTGTCTTGCCTAAGGACACTTACTGGAGAGGTTGCTTGCTGGGATCAAACCCATGTCTCCACAGGCTCTCTCCATGCAGAGCAGAATATAGAATATTTGATACAGTCCTAACCTCAACATCTGAGGAAAGGGATTTAGGGGTTATTATTTCAGAGGATCTAAAGGTAAGTAGTCAATGTAATAGAGCAGCAGGAAATGCTGGCAGAATGCTTGGTTGTGTAGGGAGAGGTATTAGCAGTAGGAAAAGGGAAGTGCTCATGCCACTGTACAGAGCACTGGTGAGACCTCACTTGGAGTACTGTGTGCAGTACTGGAGACCGTATCTCCAGAAGGATATAGACATCTTAGAGAGAGTTCAGAGAAGGGCTACTAAAATGGTGTACGGCTTGAAGGAGAAAAGTTACCAGGAAAGGCTTAATGATCTTAACATGTACAGCTTGGAAAAAAGACGAGACAGAGGAGATATGATAGAAACATTTAAATACGTAAAGGGAATCCACAAGGTAGAGGAAGGGAGTATATTTAAAAGGAAACAAAGTAGCAAAACAAGAGGACATAGTCTTAGATTAGAGGGGCAAAGGTTTAAAAGTAACATCAGAAAGCATTATTTTACTGAGAGGGTGGTGGATACATGGAACAGCCTTCCAGTTGAAGTGGTAGAGGCCAAAACAGTAATTGAATTTAAGCAGGCATGGGATAGGCATAAGGCTATCCTAAACAAAAGATAAATCCAGGTAAAGTATCCATGTAATTGGGCAGACTAGATGGGCCGAAAGGTTCTTATCTGCCGACATTTTCTATGTTTCTACGTGATGTTACCTCTACTCCAGCCAGCCGGTACCATTATAAATCCGAACTCTTAGCCTTAACATGCCTCTAAAGTGGTTATCCATATTTTTATTTACATTTTTTTTGCCCTTCAGTGACATTGATGTAGTGTTTACCTACATCTTGTGGTGATTCTCCTTCACAGTCAGCAGGGGAAGACACATATGTTTCATGTGTCTAATAATTCCATATACAAATAACCTCTGTATTACTGTGTTAGTTATTTGACTTAGCCACTCAACAACATAGTTTAAAAATGCTATATTTTCAGACAATAAAACATGCGGCATACATATTAGATGTACAAAGAAGTTAAAAATGTCTACAAGGACCACAAAATATTCAGATGGGCTCCACAGCAAATATTAGTATTATAAATTCATTGGAATCCACTAAACAAAGGGTTAAAATAAATGCTGGATAATTTTATATTCTGCCTACACAACTTAAATGGTGGCTCTTTAATAAATATATAAAAGAATCCTTTGGTAAAAATTATACTGTATATAAAAATATGTAAACAATGTGCAACATGTAACTACTAAATCTAAAGTTAAAGGTATGCTGTAACTACCAGAACTACTTAAGCTAATTTAAGTGGTCATGGTGGTAGCAGTCTACGGAGCCCATGGTTTTTTCCAGGCTTCAGGGAAAGCAATTCAAAGCAGAGGTGTCACTTCTGCCCTGAAAAATGGCACTCGGGAGCCGTGCTATAGTGCGCTGACACCGTTTCGGGAGGACAAGCATAAATAAATGTGTTGTTTCCATAACATCTGATTTTCCACTGATTTTCCGTCCAAGGGAAGCCTCCTACTCCCAGCAAAAGATGTCTTCACAATAGAGAACAAGCGTCAGCCAGCCGACTCCTTAGGCTTCACGATGATTCTACTTGGAGAGGTATGTGATTGGCTGGGAGCATACTAGTCGGAACTTCGAGGAGTGGGATGGTTGGGCACCAGAAGAGCAAGAGGGAGACTGTGGCACTGGATGCAAAGAACGTGGCCAGGAGCCAACCATTCTAACAAAGCTTAACACCATGATGATAGATTATGAATTAGAGAAAAGCCAATAAGTGAAAGCCACTGTCTGCCACTTGACAGCCAAGCAAATATCTTCTTGTGTCCTACAAGAAAATGTGTTATAGTTTCTATTCAAACCAAGACTGATATATAGAATAATGTAGGCATATTTTGAACTACTGCTGTTTGGGAACTACATCCTCTATGATGCTCTGCCAGGTATATATAAGGAAAGGGGACTAGAAGGACTGTTAACTACTTAATGAGTAAAAGCGGAATTAGAAGCTGTAAAATACTCAAGAGCCAAGTTTAATTTTGCTCAGCACATGCTCTTTGGTGTATTTTGAATGACCTTTAATAAGTGCTAGGCTGTCCCTTTGAAGTATGACCTCGCAATTGCACATTGGTAAAGGTGGGCAAGTTGAGATGCACAAGAACGGGTTTTTCTCTGATAGCTCGGCTTTCTTTTTCTCCACAGTGTCTGATTTATGGAGTTAATTAATGTTCAAAAGCAGTGGTGTTTTTGGTTAGTCAGGGTGGGTAGACCATCTCCAGTAGAGTTAAACCCATGCCTTCCACAGACTCTAAGCAGGGTTGGCCAGCAAAATAGCATGAAATGCATTCTGTTTAATACATCTTTCCATTTACAACTATCTCAATAAATCTGCTGCCACTCAGTTGTACCAGAGAGGACATTAAAAGACCTCCCATTCCCTTTCCTCTGCAGCGTTTCCCCAGTTCTAAGCAATCTAGGCTGAGTAAACACAGCAGGCCCCCCTAAATCAATTTAATGAGACCCATTTCACTTACAGGGAATCCCAAGTAAAACAAGCCGTGCACATGGGTGGCACAAGCAAACTCCCAAGCAGGAAAGTCCTGAGCAATATTGATATTCACATGAGATAATCAAAGGCTTTCCTTATCTTGGGTTTAATGTATCTGTGTAACTCCGCTTAGAATCTATAAGTTAAACTGCAGCGAAGGTGGAGGTCGCTGGCAAAGAATCTCATACTGAGGTTTTATTACTGTTTGCAGTTACTCAAATGTTACCAATTATGGCTTCAAAACAGGGCAATAAACATGCTGCATAGTCACTAAAAAATTCAGATTCTGTTAGACTTTGATTGCTAAATATTTAGTATGTGGAAAAAATCCTGAGGCAAAGATAAATAAAAGGTTCCATTAGAGTTTAAATAAGAGAGAGTTCCATCGCATAAATATGTACATACATATACACTTATATATTGATTAATTTACATGAGATATTCATTTTTTTTTTAAAAATGATGTCTATGCTTTCCAAGGGGAGGGGTCTTGTAGAACTGGGTCATTCATGTTATAGATCTACATAGAATATGATATGGTGTGAAAACAGGACACAATAATACTATAATTTATAGTAAGGATATTCCTTTGATACTTCTAAATATCAATCAATATATATACTATATTTGCCAAAAGTATTCGCTCACCGATCCAAATAATCAGAATCAGGTGTTCCAATCACTTCCATGGCCACAGGTGTATAAAATCAAGCACCTAGGCATGCAGACTGTTTTTACAAACATTTGTGAAAGAATGGGTCGCTCTCAGGAGCTCAGTGAATTCCAGCGTGGAACTGTGGTAGGATGCCACCTGTGCAACAAATCCAGTCGTGAAATTTCCTCACTCCTAAATATTCCACAGTCAACTGTCAGCTGTATTATAAGAACGTGGAAGTGTTTGGGAACGACAGCAACTCAGCCACGAAGTGGTATACCACGTAAACTGACGGGGTCAGCGGATGCTGAGGCGGATAGTGCGAAGAGGTCGCCAACTTTCTGCTGAGTCAATCGCTACAGACCTCCAAACTTCATGTGGCCTTCAGACTAGCTCAAGAACAGTGCGCAGAGAGCTTCATGGAATAGATTTTCATGGCCGAGCAGCTGCATCCAAGCCATACATCACCAAGTGCAATGCAAAGCGTCGGATGCAATGGTGTAAAGCATGCCGCCACTGGACTAGAGCAGTGGAGACGCGTTCTCTGGAGTGACGAATCGCGCTTCTCCATCTGGCAATCTGATGGACGAGTCTGGGTTTGGCGGTTGCCAGGAGAACGGTACTTGTCTGACTGCATTGTGCCAAGTGTAAAGTTTGGTGGAGGGGGATTATGGTGTGGGGTTGTCTTTCAGGATCTGGGCTTGGCCCCTTAGTTCCAGTGAAAGGAACTCTGAATGCTTCAGCATACCAAGACATTTTGGACAATTTCATGCTCCCAACTTTGTGGGAACAGTTTGGAGCTGACCCCTTCCTCTTCCAACATGACTGTGCACCAGTGCACAAAGCAAGGTCCATAAAGACATGGATGACAGAGTCTGGTGTGGATGAACTTGATTGGCCTGCACAGAGTCCTGACCTCAACCCGATAGAACACCTTTAGGATGAATTCGAGCGGAGACTGAGAGCCAGGCCTTCTCGTCCAACATCAGTGTGTGACCTCACAAATGCGCTTCTGGAAGAATGGTCAAAAATTCCCATAAACACACTCCTAAACTTTGTGGACAGCCTTCCCAGAAGAGTTGAAGCTGTTATAGCTGCAAAGGGTGGACCGACGTCATATTGAACCCTATGGATTAGGAATGGGATGTCACTTAAGTTCATATGCGAGTCAAGGCAGGTGAGCGAAGAATACGTTTGGCAATATAGTGTATATATATTTACTCTATAAATGAGCACATTAACCCCCATGGCACTTCTATAATGTAGAACAGTGTATACAAACAGCGAGCACATCTCACTGCATTTAATCAGCTGATGAATAGTTCTTGGGGGCTGTGGCCCACAGCACTTGAAGCCCTGGTGCCAATAGCCCTCTTCCCTCTCCTTGCCAACCCTCTCTGTATGGTCATAACAACAAAGAGACATATGCTTTCACAATAATTACAATAATTTATAAAACATCCATATATTCCGAAGTGATGTACAATTGGACAGACAAAACAAACATGTGAATAAACAAAAAAAGTATATGTAGAACAATGGGAAAAGAGGACCCTGATCAAGTGCTTAAAATTTTGGCGTTGTGGGGTGACACAGAGGTGTGGGTAGCTTGCAGAGTTTGAGAAGTAATGGGACGCATGGGGACTGTGTGGGAGATAGATCAGGGATAGTACAATGGGGGATTATGGAGTGAGCTGATAGACTTCTCTGAAGTAATGCATTTTAAAAGACATATTGAAAGACTGAAGGGAGAGTCACATGTTATTAGGAAGAGAGTTCCATAAATAGAGGTAACTTGGGAAAATTCCTAAAGGTGAGAGTGCGGATTGTGGGTACAAGGAGAAGATGATAGCAGATCATTGGCAGAGTGAAGGGACCAAGAAGGAACATACTTGCTAAGAAGAGAGGAGATGTAGAGTGCGTTTCTGAAGAGCTAGGTACAGGAAGGCTAGATGTTTTTTATTAACCACTTGGCTGCTATGGACGCGCTCAGCGCGTCCAGCCAAGTGGTTCTCCTGTGCTATGGACGCGCTGAGCGCGTCCATAGCACAGGATGCAGCAATCCGCCAGATTCCGGCAGATTGCTGCGCCCCCCGGTGCGGGCTGACATCTTGGATGTCAGCCCAGCACTCAGGACCCCGGCGGAGCAATTAGATGTCATCGCGGCGGCGCGATGACATCTAATTCAGGCGCCCCCCCGCATGTGCGGAGGAGGCGCCTGAAAGGGAGGGGGGAGGTCCTTCGGACCTCTCTCCCTCCCGATCGCCGGGGGCAGGGGGTTAATCCAGGCACTGTTTGGAAGGGCACAGCCTGCCCTTCCAAACGGTGGCTGTCATTAACCCCTGGGGAGCCAGATCACGAATCGGCGCTGAAAATGTCAGCCAAGCCTCCGGGAACTCCCCCTGAGGGCTGGCGTCATCGTGCTATGCACGATGACGCCAGTCCTGGAGTTAACCCCTAGCTGCCACCAATGGTGGAGATAGGGGGTTCCAATGAACCCCCTATCTCCCGATCCGTGGCAGCTAGGGGTTAATGCTTGATATCGTTGGATCGGCCAGAGCATGGCCTTTCCAACGATATCAAACATGATAATGAAAAAAGTTTTTTAAAAAAAATTAAAATTAAAAATAAAAAAATATATATAGTTAAAAAAAATTCTAAAAAAAAATAAACAAGCTTTTTTTGTTTTGTTAATGCAGCAATATTGTTCCCATTTCAATTATAATGTGAACAATAATGCTGCACTAACAATTTTTGTATGCGGTGCGTTTGTTAAAAATAGCGACATTTTCCCCAAAAAAAATGTAACGGGTCCCCATTTCTAATTTTTTTAACAAGCGCACCCCATAGAAAATATAACCGCAAACGATTGCATGTTAAAATGTGAGAAAAAACACTTTACACATAATAAATTATTGAAAATTCTAATTTTATTGCATTTTTTGTTATAATATACAGACATGACATAACGTATACATATAATAATGACATATTATGAATCTGTGGAGTCTGCCGGAAAGAACGATATATAATATGTCTGGGTCATATATAAAAATATGGCTACAAAACGCGGTTAAACATGATGAGCGAAAGCGGTAAAAATGACCTCAGCACAGAGGTGTGAAAAGCCTCAGCAGCGAAAGGGTTAAATCCTTAAAGAAACAGGGAGCCAGTCTAGAGAATAACAAAAGGGTGAGGTGTGAGAGGTATGGAATGTGAGGTAGTGTCATGGACCTCGCTCCCGGCGCTGCAAGAAGGCCAATACCGGTGCTGCTCCACCATGAAATGCCCCAACAGCCCCCTTCCTGCCATGCCCTGATTGCTTCAGCTCTCCTGCAGGCACCCCAGGTACTCCCTATCAATAGCCCTGGTCTTACTATATTACATGGACATTCAGAGCCGGCACTAGCGTAAGGCGGCACAGGCGGCCGCCTTACTATCTGGCTTCCTGACAGTTTGTGGGGGCGGAATTCCTGACAGTTTGTGGGGGCGAGCGCCGCCATCTTGGTCGGCCGGGGAGACCCGGCGCAGCGCTAGGGGCCGAACCACCCGATCAGCGCAGCGCGTGATCTCGTGAGAACGCGGCTGCGCTGGTCATGTGGTTCCCGCCCGGCGAGCGGCAAAGCTGCATCATGTCAGCGGCCGCTCGCCACCATGAGGAACGCCGGTGGAGCCTGGGGGGCCTGGCAGCAGGTGAGAGCTGGGGGCAGATATATCCATATGTGAGCTGTGGGCAAATATCTCCATATCAGCTGGGGCAATATATACCCATGTAATCTGGGGTAGGCTTGTGCACCGATTTTTTTTCCGTTCGATTCGGTTCGATTTGTTCGGATGTTTAAAATTTTCGATTCAGCTCGTTTCGACCGATTTCTGTTTCGATTCGGTTCGGTTCGGCTAGTTTTTCGTGTACATTTTTATTTCGGAATATCGACCATTTTTCGTGTTTTCGGGTCACTTTGCTTGTTTTTTGTAGCGACTTTTTGTGATTTCGGAAATTTTAGTTTTTTCGGAACGTCTGTTCTCCTCGTTTCAAAGTGTCTAACTCTATTAGTTTTGACGTAAACTACTATGGTTTACTTTTTTTATACTTTATAAATTTTTTTATAATAAATTTTTGGTTTGTTTTTCGGATCCGATAATTCATTCTGTCGATACGATAATTCTGGCGATTCTATCGTGTTTTTTTTTATTAAATAAAGATCCTTTTTTTCTTATGAATAATTGAATATACATTTCACAACTTTATTTAATCATATTAAAATGGTATGAAAGCCAAGGAACAAAAAAAATGAACAAAACGATTTAAAAAACGCTAAACTGACCCGAATGCCACAAGAAACAAGTGATACGCATTTACAAATACAAAATTTACAGAATCAGCGATATAACCGATAATAGCTAAATATACGATGTCCAGAATTACCGAAATGGAACCGAAATCACGAATGGAACCGAAATCATGAATAGAGCAAAAATAAATTTCGATATGACACATTTCAAGTCCATTCGAAAAATCCGAAAAATTTTCGTTTCGGCTCGGAAAAATTTTCGGATCTGTCGGTTTTCGGGTCCGATCCAATTCGGAAATTCGGCCGAATCCGGAGACAGGAATCGGGAAATTTCGTGAAAATTCCGAAATTCCGAAACCCGAAATGCACATCCCTAATCTGGGGGCAAATATATCCATGAGTTGGGGGGCAAATATATCCACATGTGATCTAGGGGCAAATATATCCATGAGTTGGGGGCAAATATAACCACATGTGATCTGGGGGCAAATATATCCATGAGTTGGGGGCAAATATATATATATCCATGAGCTGGGGGCAAATATATCCATGAGCTGGGGGCAAATATATCCATGAGTTGGGGCAAATATACCCATATGAGCTGGGGGCAAATATTTCCATATGAGCTGGGGCAAATATCTCTATATGAGCTGGGGCAATATATACCCATGTAAACTGGGGGCAAATATATCTACATGTGATCTGGGGGCAAATATATCCACATGTGATCTGGGGCAAATATACTTATATGAGCTGGGGGCAAATATACTTATATGAGCAACCCTAGTGTGTGTAATTATATGTGTATATATAGAGATTATCATGGCACCTCTATCCTGATTGGCTTGACATGACACGGATGGGGGGGCACCAAAATGCACCTTCGCCTGACTAGATAAAAATGCTTGCACCGGCCCTGTGGACACTTGTTCATTGATCAGTGTTCTGCCTGTCTGAAAGGTAACTAGGAACTTGCTCTCCGACTCCTTACCTGGATCCAGTATACCAGACCCTTGGCTTTCCCTTCCTGTGCCGCTGCCCACTGTGTTCCAGTACTGCTTCCCTCCTTGTTCAAGTACCGCTGCCCATCGTGTTCCTGCCTACCTTGGTCTTCAGCCCTTTTCCTGTCTTGTCTATCTGGGGTCTTCTGTGAGTTCCTTCTGTTCCTGTGTCTAGTTCCTGTCCTGTCTTGTCCTTGTGTTTTCTGTTTTGTGTTCTCTGATCAGCCCCTTTCCTGTCCTGCCTGTTTCTCCTCCATAGTCAGCCAAATTCCTGCCTCACCCTTACTACTGCTAACATGTTCATTTGCCTAATAAACACCTGTCTAATTGTACAGCATCTCCGCCTCCCGTGTGTGTCACTGCATCCTGGGCTCGTATCCCGCCCCCCCCCATACCCTGGCGTGACAGATTGATGAAATATATGGAACTCAGTTGTCACAGTAGGCTTTATTCATAAAATACAGTAAATTCATCTTAAATTTATAATATACAAACAACAGTAGCTGTTATGAGCAATATTTTGACATTTTAAGAATTTTTGGCATGAAACTTAAGGGGTTATTCACAAAGCACTAAAACTTGATTGAAATTTCTGTCCTTTTCAATTCGGAGATTCCATTTCACTGAAACTATGGCGAATTCACTATTCGCCATAGGGTGATGACCCTACATAGCGGAGTTGCCGATGCCTCATGAAAAATTTGGTGAATGTTGCAGACCACCAAAGACCAGCGACCTGTCCTTAGCGAAATCCACCGTACTAAATTTAAAAAAAAATTTCTCTTAATAGGTGTTTAAACCAATAAAAAATGTATTTAAATGTGTGTCTAAATAAGAAAAAGGTCCTTTAAAAATAATATAAAGGTCTGGTACAGAATGAAAAACACCTTTTAATACAATTGGGAAACAAAAATTTCATCTAAAAAATACAAAATAGTTATTCTAAAAAATATAAAATGACTTTTTGTTGAAAATAAAAAGAATATATGTTTTTTTTTAAAAAAAAATATTCAAAATTATATTACTTTTTTTTACATTGAAACCTATTGGATACGCCTGTTTAAACCTGTCAAACTGAATCACAGAAAATCGGGGTGTTACGCCGACACTTTGGTGCAGATCAAAGTTCTGTGAATAGTTGGACCATTACTTCTCTATTGGACAATTTCCTTTCAGCTGAACTGCGACGAGCTGCACAGTATTTCACCATCAATTCGTACGCATTTGGAGAATTGACAGCTTTGTGAACAGATGAACTGCCCTGAAACTGCTAGATATTTAATAAAACATAAAACCACAAAAAGAAGCCACTCACAAAATTAGTGGCACACAGCATATAAAAGTGTGCAAAAGCGCATATTAAGCCGATTCGTTCGAATAGTCACCACAGCCGGAAAGACGTTGTCCTTAAGATGTAGTCTCTGCAGGAGAGCCTGGCCAGGATACCACTCCGTGCTGAGAAGTCCAGATGCCAGGTGGAACCACAGTCCTTCAGAACAACCAATAGGGGAACCGAAGACCTGGATCCATCCGAAATGAATAGTGGACGATCCGACTCGCGGACGAAAATGAATGATGGACGATCCGGCGGGCGAACGAACGAAATGTCGGAAACAAGCAAGTCAGTTCGACGCGTTTCGTCCTCTGACTTTTTCATGAAGAGTTCATGAATAAGTCAGAGGAGGAAACGCGTCGAACTGACTTGCTTGTTTCCGCCATTTTGTTCGTTCGCCCGCCGGATCGTCCATCATTCATTTTCGTCCGCGAGTCGGATCGTCCACTATTCATTTCGGATGGATCCAGGTCTTCGGTTCCCCTATTGGTTGTTCTGAAGGACTGTGGTTCCACCTGGCATCTGGACTTCTCAGCACGGAGTGGTATCCTGGCCAGGCTCTCCTGCAGAGACTACATCTTAAGGACGTCTTTCCGGCTGTGGTGACTATTCGAACGAATCGGCTTAATATGCGCTTTTGCACACTTTTATATGCTGTGTGCCACTAATTTTGTGAGTGGCTTCTTTTTGTGGTTTTATGTTTTATTAAATATCTGGCAGTATTATGCTATGTTTTGTGTATGCTCTGATTTTAGAGACTCTGCACTTCCTTGAAGATCCTGTATCATTAAATATACCTGACCATCTATAAGGTTGTACTGTACTGCATGTTCTATTTTTCTTATATGTTTATATCTTAGCACGTTGGTGGAGAGTGCTGTGAACTGCAGCTTTTACCTCCTGGGGATACATTTTCACACTCTGATATTGCCCTGAAACTGCACCGCACGGTGAAATCCACCGTTTGGTGCACATTGGTGGCAAATTCGGGCTTAGTGAATAACCCCTTTGGCAAAATCTTTGTGATGTCAGTTCACGTCACTGTTAAGTGAATTAGCTCCTTTGACATTCCAGAGTGCCAAGATTTTCGACCCAATCCCAGTTCTTCCATTGCACTTTTGGCAATGAAACATTTTCATACACTTACCGTAAGAATGGACAAACTTAGGAATCCCGAGCAAATATTTCCCAAGGAGGACACAGTGACAGCAGCACATTGCTAGAAGCCAGCCAAAAGGAAGGGTTAAGATAAGAATAAAGCCAGCCAGACCCATTTGGCCAGGGTCAATAATGTCATCTCTTGAAGAAGAAAAATAAAAGCAAAAGCGCAAACCCTTGGAATACTTTCTTGGTGGTTTCATGTTAAGTGTTTCCAAGTGTCTACAAACTATTAAAAAAAAAAGTAGTTGACTAACCATTTTTATCATTCCAGTACTAAATAGAAGATACTGGTATTCGCCAGCATTTTTTTTTTTTTTGGATAGGTCATACACATGCACACACACAGAAAAAAATACTTTGAAGTTGTAGTTCTAAAGTCACTAAAGGCCAAGAACTTTACAAACTATAAATCTGTTCCGTAAGCCTTGTAAACCTTTCCCATACCAATTGAACTGGATACTCAAATCTCTAAAAATCAAATGTTTCAAAGTAAATCGTCACTAGTCCTTCATTAACCTGAGATTTGACAGGAAACAAAGCACAAATTAAAAAACGAATCAGTTGATGTGGAAAAACTACTAGAAAAAGGTATTTCAATTTGGTGTAATTAATTGATCATTTGCAATTTATTGGCCAATTCTTACATTTTCTGAATAAACCCCGATGAATAAGAAGATGTCACATATATGCATATAGTTTAAATGCAAGCCTAGTGGATTACTTAAAAATGCTAAAGTCCATTACTGAAATAAATGAACTATTAGCATTATAAAGCCATAACTCACCAAGATGTTAATTTCTGGTGATTTTTTTTTTATACTTCCAAAAAACATACAGTACAACTAGTGGAAAGAATTTTTAAATTAATAATTTTCAGTAAATCTTGCATGCAAAAATATATATTTGTTTTAAGGGGTTATTCAAAGAGGTCTTAAATCAGCGAAATGTAACTGGACACTGAAATTCAGCGTACAGTGCCATTTAGTGGCCGTTCGGCTATTCAGAGAGCAGGCAGTTTGCCAAATTTTGGCGAACTGCCTGCAAATACGGTGCCTGTTCAATGGCAGTGAAATCCCCCATAGAGAAGCAATGGTAAATCTATTCAGAGAACACCGAACAGCAGTGAAAAGTTGCCGAAGTGCCCTGCTGTTCGGTGGTGTCATTCGGCAGGTTTATTCAGGCGATTCCCATAGGCTTCAATGTTAAAAATATTCCCGATTTAATTCAATATCTAATAAACTGTTTATTCTTTTAATATTCAGTAAAAAGTCTTCTTATTTATAGATTTTTTAGGATCTATTAGGCATTTTTCAGGATTTTTTCAGCAAAATATTTTTTAAATTTTTTTTTTAAAAGCGTTTTTTCTTTTTTCTGTAACAGACCTTTTTATTATTATTCATAAGATCTTATATGTAAATTTCAGGCAGTTTCCTTCAGTAGTTTTTTTGCAAACAGCATTTCAATTTTGACACGTTCATGCGTATTGTTTTTTTTTTTTTCACCCCGTTCGTCAGCTTGTCGGATTTTTCCAGTGGCTGGTCTGCGATGTGATCGGCGGCTCATCGGCTTTTTCCAACATGTTCGGTGTGTTTTTTTAGGTGGTTTCTGCGGGTTTTCAGTGAGTGTTCACTGCATGTTCGGTGAGTTTTTGGTGGGTATTCGACGGGTGTTCAGCAGGTTTGCAGCGGGTTTTCCCTGCACTCCGTGGACCCTGCTGTGAATGCTGAATACACTGCACGGTGGGGAACTTTCATTCCCAGAAGTGCAGAGAACTGCGGGGAACAAGAAAGCACCGAAATGTCGGCAACATTTCTGTGCTCTCTGAATAACTCCTCGTGTCTCCAATCAGCTATAGACCTTTTGCAATCTTTATTATGCCCGTGTAACAAAAGGAATTCCTCCATGTTTGCATAATTTAGACCTAACTAGCATACACCTGCTTAAATGACATATGAAGTGGTTATTTTTACGCAGGATCAGCGTGCCCACAATATGTGAATATACAGCTTTCCAGCCATTCAAATGTTTGCAGTCAATACATTACTACACCTTCTCCTTTTTAGAACTGGGAGAAGGGAAAAAAAGAAAAAGAAAAAAATCCATGTCGCAATAATTCTCCATGTGCATTTAAAAGTCAAAAGGGCAAAAATCGTGTTATACTCAGATGTGCCTGGAATATTTACTGGCGGACAGCAGAGAATGGCTGACTTTTGTTTATTGCTGCTAAAACCGGATTGTAATATCATACAGTTTTTTTTCTACCTGGAAATTCTTGAACTGGTCGGTATCTGGTACAATGGTATCAGTGACAGAAACACAGATATAAGGCCATGTTAAAAGAAATGCCAAAAAAAGTTATTCTATTCTTAAACTGTGAATAAGTATAATAAATTAAAAATATAAAAATATGTATGCAGAAACAATGTGAAAATCATTAATTGGCCTTTTTGTTTTTATTACAATTTACAATCTTTTTTATGAGTTCGCACTATAATGCATTTTGCAAATAACTAGGAAATTTTAGTTGAGAAATTTTGAACTTCATTTGCATGTCCTACCCAGAATTCATTGCTGTGTGTGGGTATTGTGTGAAAGGAGCTCTGCGGGCAAAGTGAATCTTTGGTTTAATTGGATAAGTTAATGTTTTTCGCGATTACTTATATTGTCTCCTGCAATTTTCATAGTGCAGGATTTTAATCTCACTCTTTTGTCCTCCTTAATTTTAATAATTACGGGAGTTATACTGATCAGGTGTATATTTTATATCAAATACAGTAAGCTTTTTTGCTCACTATAAGGATTCAGACTAATCCAGACATAGAGCCCTTGATAGAGGTGCCTGGAAGGGTGTTGTCTATATCTTAACGGCAAGGAACGATTATTGGGGGATGACTAACCTGAAACAGCACGGGAAAATAGTATCTATACTTAATCTTCAGCCTTTTGGCTAAGATCAAGTGTAGTATCTTGACCTTCGAGAGATTTCTCATTCTGCGAGCCTAGTGGGGTTGAACTTCAAGGAGGGAAGTAGCCTAAGTGGTAGGCAAAACCATACCTTATCCTTAAACCGGGATAAGGGAGAGATTGGTTGCGGAAAAGGTAGCCGAGCAGAGAAGGTATCGATAGACTTGCTGCATCTGTTGTGTAGAGATGACTTCCTTGGCATTTCAGTACTGGCCACCCTTTCTTGGGTGATAGCACCCTGATTTGCATATGGAATAGTCGTCTCTGTAATGGCGCCATCAAGCTAAAACCTTGTGAGACCTGAGTGAGGACCCATTGTAGAGCATGCCACTAGTGCTGTTGTTCACTGTCAGAGCCCTGACAAACCTTGTTTTTGCTCACCATAAGTGTACAGGGTAATCTAGATGTGGACACCTTGCTCAAGGTGCAACGAGGTGTTTCACCATGTACTCAACTATGGTTTCAGATTGGAGTTTACCACTGTCTTATCCTGTGTCCAGGTTCCCATTGTCCTTTGCCACCTCAGATATGGGCAGGGCCTGGACTTCCTTTACAGGGGTGCTCAGTCCTCATCAGAGTGCTTCTGCATTGCAGTTCGTCAGTGGTATTTGACCTGACTGCAGTGCACACCATACCCTGTCTGGATTTTCCTCATTAACCTCCATTGTGTTCCTGGCTTACCACTGTGATATTCCTCATTACCCTCCATCCCTCTAGCCTACCCTCTGTGCCTTCCAATGTTCCTAGGCCATCTGGTTATTTGAACTCTACAAAGGACTTCGACCACCCTTCTGCCAGCCGCCTTCCTCGACCTTGCTTCGGACTGTGACTACTCTAATTGGATTGCCCCTTTTAGGAAACCTTGCCTTGTTCACCCCTTTACCCATATTGTGCCTGTACGTTTGCCCACTGTGTCTCCCAAGAAGTGCTGGTGACCCAACTCCCTCAGGGTTCTCTGGGTCACTCTGTCGCCACTGTCAAGGATACCCCAGACCCGGTTCACTCCATATCTAACCAGGAAGTTGAGCCAGGAGACCCTAAGGTACCCACTGTCAAAGCTGAGGTACCGCATACCACAGTGGCTGCCTACACCGTTGCTGTCCTCCAATGCCATGTTGGTACTCTCACCTGAGCCATCCAGGACCTCCAGCTCAACTGTGCATCTCGCAGTCCCAGAACAGTAATGTCTCTGTTTCTGAGCTAAAACTGGTTCCAGTCATGGTTGCCACCAATACTCCCAGTCCTCATCTCCTGGTGGAAGTACCCAGAACTACCACTGTGACCTCAGATGTTGATTGGGATATCATTGAGTCTGATGCTGGACTGCCAACAGAGACTGCACGGTATAGCCAAGGACTACCTGGTCAACAAAATACCTGGGCACCATCATTTTCAAGCTGTCTGTCCATTCAGCCACCTATATATGGGAAACTATCCCCCACTATGATCTGCTAGATAATTTTATACCCCCAGTTCCTCGTCTGATGTTGAATGCAAATTGGTCCCAGAAGTAACGTAACCATGTCAAACCTGTGCCAACCTTGAGACCAACCGAACTGTCCCGAACAGCAAAGTGTCACCTGAGAAAGGGATGTTATTCAGTGGTGCAATAAACTGCTGAATCATTTCCACCCGTTTCTGTCTATGCCTCAAATGGGACTCTGGTATTGCAAAAAGATCTGGAGACATTTGAAATGAAGGGCTCCTTAGACGGGGGCACTGTCATGGCCCTCACCGCCGGTGCCTTAAAAAAGTCAAATCTGGTGCTGCTCCACAATGAGACTCTGGCAACCCTTTCATGTATGTACTCAAATATGGTTCTAGACCAGAGTTTACGGTTTCACTGTCTTATCCTGTGTCCAGGCTCCCAGGTGTCCATGCTAGGTCTCCATTGTCCTATCCCACCTCAGGCGTGGAATGGGCTTGGTCGTACTTTATAGGTGCACTCCACCCTCATCAGAGTGCTTATGCTTTGAAGTCCTTCAGTAGTATCTGACCTGTCTGCAGTGAACATCGTACCATATCTGGATATTCTTCACTACTCTCCATTGTGTTCCTTACTTCCCACCATGATAATTCTCCCTACCCTCCATTGTGTTCCTGGCTTCCTACCGTGAAATTCCGCACTACCTTCCAATGTGTTCCTGGCTTCCCACCATGATATTCCTCTCTAGCCTCCATTCTTCCAGCCTACCCTCTGTACCTCCCAGTGTTCCTGTGCCACTGTTTATCTGAACTCTGCAAAAGACTTTGGCCATCCTTCTGCCAGCTGCCTGCCTCGGACTCTTGCTTTGGACTGTGACTACTCTAATTGGATTGGCCCTTTTAAGAAACCTCACCTTTTCACCCCATTACCCATATTGTACCTGGACATTTGCCCACTGTTTCTCTTGGTCCTAAGCCCGCCTCCTTGTCCTGTCTATCTCGTTTCGATGAGTTTCCTTTTGTCCTTTTAGTTTCTCTGTGTCTCCTGATTTTGGTTATAGCCAGCCCTCTTCCGGCCCTGTCCCTTTGTCTTTATTTTGGTGTTCTGTGTATCTTCTGTCCAGCCCAGTTCCTGTCCTGTCCACCTATCTGTTCTTCAGTCCCTTTCCTGTTCTGTCTGCCTAGTGCAGGGGTCTGCAACCTTTTTGACATAAAGAGCCACTTGGACCCGTTTCCGAATGGAAAAAAAAACTGGGAGCCGCAAAACCATTGCGACATTTAAAACAAATCTAACACTGCATATATTGTTTCTTACCTTAATGCTATATACAGGATCGTGCAGTCAGCTGTCAATCTGAAGAAAAAAAAGACTTTTTCACTTAACAATGTAAAACCCCAGCTCACACATGGATTTGCCCCAGCTCATGGATTTGCCCCCCAGCTCACACATGGATTTGCCCCAGCTCATGGATTTGCCCCCCAGCTCACACATGGATTTGCCCCAGCTCATGGATTTGCCCCAGCTCACTCATGGATTTGCCCCCAGCTCATGGATTTGCCCCAGCTCACACATGGATTTGCCCCAGCTCATGGATTTGCCCCAGCTCACTCATGGATTTGCCCCAGTTAGCTCATGGATTTGCCCCCAGCTCATGGATTTGCCCCCAGCTCACACATGGATTTGCCCCAGCTCATGGATTTGCCCCCCAGCTCACACATGGATTTGCCCCAGCTCATGGATTTGCCCCCCAGCTCACACATGGATTTGCCCCAGCTCATGGATTTGCCCCAGCTCACACATGGATTTGCCCCAGCTCATGGATTTGCCCCAGCTCACACATGGATTTGCCCCAGCTCATGGATTTGCCCCAGCTCACACATGGATTTCCCCAGCTCATGGATTTGCCCCAGCTCACTCATGGATTTGCCCCAGCTCATGGATTTGCCCCAGCTCACACATGGATTTGCCCCAGCTCACTCATGGATTTGCCCCCAGCTCACACATGGATTTGCCCCAGCTCATAGATTTGCCCCAGCTCACTCATGGATTTGCCCCAGTTAGCTCATGGATTTGCCCCCAGCTCATGGATTTGCCCCCAGCTCACACATGGATTTGCCCCAGCTCATGGATTTGCCCCCCAGCTCACACATGGATTTGCCCCAGCTCATGGATTTGCCCCCCAGCTCACACATGGATTTGCCCCAGCTCATGGATTTGCCCCCAGCTCACACATGGATTTGCCCCAGCTCATGGATTTGCCCCAGCTCACACATGGATTTGCCCCAGCTCATGGATTTGCCCCAGCTCACACATGGATTTGCCCCAGCTCATGGATTTGCCCCAGCTCACTCATGGATTTGCCCCCAGCTCATGGATTTGCCCCAGCTCACACATGGATTTGCCCCAGCTCACTCATGGATTTGCCCCCAGCTCACACATGGATTTGCCCCAGCTCATAGATTTGCCCCAGCTCACTCATGGATTTGCCCCCAGCTCATGGATTTGCCCCAGCTCGCTCATGGATTTGCCCCCAGCTCACACATGGATTTGCCCCAGCTCGCTCATGGATTTGCCCCAGTTAGCTCATGGATTTGCCCCCAGCTCACACATGGATTTGCCCCAGCTCGCTCATGGATTTGCCCCAGTTAGCTCATGGATTTGCCCCAGTTAGCTCATGGATTTGCCCCCCAGCTCATGGATTTGCCCCCAGCCAGCTCATGGATTTGCCCCCAGCTCATGGATTTGCCCCCAGCTCATGGATTTGCCCCAGCTCGCTCATAGATTTTCCCCAGCTAGCTCATGGATTTGCCCCCAGCTCTCACCTGGATACTTGCCCCAGGCAGCTCCGGCGGGGGTTGAGGGGACCCAGATGCCGGGCAGCGCGGGAGCGCCTGCCCGGTCTTGAACAGTCCGTCCTGTGAAGTGGATGCGGCTGTGTGCGTGCGCAGCCGGTCACATGGTCCGGCCAGTCAGGTGGTACAGAGACTCAGTACCACCTGATTAGCCGGACCACGTGACCGGCTGCGCACGCACACAGCCGCACCACTTCACAGGACGGACTGTTCAAGACCGGGCAGGCGCTCCCGCGCTGCCCGGCATCTGGGTCCCCTCAACCCCCGGGCCAGTTTTAGGGGCGCGAATGCGCCCCTAACAAAACTGCGCCTGGGGCCACGGCCCCCCCAGCTCCCCCCACGCTACGCAAAGGGAGGGAGCTGCGGGAGCCGCGGAAAAAGTGAAAGAGAGCCGCATGCGGCTCCGGAGCCGCGGGTTGCCGACACCCGGCCTAGTGTGTTCTCTCTAGTGTATTGTGTACATCTGACCAGCCCTATTCCTGTCTCGCCCAGCCACCTCCTATACTTCCTCATTATTCTGTGTTTCTTTCAGTTTTACTCCTGTTGTTCCTTGTTTAATAAACCATGGTTCGTTATACCCCAGTATATTTTCCTCGCTCCACTCTGTCACCGTACACTGGGCTCAAACCTGCAACCCTGCACACTGAATCCTGACACGATCAAGCTAACACCTTGTGAGACTAGAATGGGATCCCAACGTGGAGAAGGTTACTAGTGCTGTTGTTCGTTCTCAGGACCCTCACAAACCTTGGTTTTACTCAATAAACCTATCTTACATGTTATTCATTCTGCTTTTCAATGACTCATGCAAGATCAAGAGCAAATCATTCATAAAGGTTCTACGTATGATATATGAATATGTACCTAATGCAGAGGACCGTATTCGCATACATAACATTTGCAAATATTTGCCCATGGGCATTAGTCTCTTTAACCTTAAAAGCTTCAGAGATTATAGGAAAATATTGATCACTAATATGCCACAGAATGGCTTTTGTATTGCACAGTAAAGACAATGTTTGTATCACAAACACAATTAATATTGCCACATATACACATTAATCATTTTGTTTCCTGATTCCCTGCTCATCTCGCGTATATAGTATTGGGTCATCTTAGTGTGTCCTTTAGTCAAGCTGTATGTCTGCTCTTGATGTGGAAGTACACTGATATTGACCCATGGAATCTGATGTTAACATGGCAACAATAGATTAGATGTAAAAGTCTTAAACAGAACGATACTGTATTTTAAAGCATTGTTTCCCAGACCAGTCCTCAAGTATCACTAACAGGTTTTCCAGTAATCTGAAGAATAGCACAGGTGATATAATTTGCTGGTTAGTGATTGCAGTATACAGTCTGCATTTCCCAAAAGTAAAATTTGGCCTTTTGATCCCATGGTGGATTTGTTTCTGGGAGGGTATAAATAAAAGCCCACCAGTTTTCCTCATGACTGAAAAGCAGCATGAGCTTATGTGGTTCGCTACATAGCAGCTAGTGGTTTCATTTGTTAGGACTCACCTTCAGTAGGGGTGCCTTGCCATTGGCAGGTGAGTTTACACTACAATGGCCATTGCAGGAAGCCAAAGCCTCTAATTGTGTTTTGTCTCACATGGTGTTATGGGATTAAGCGCACATGATACCTTTTTTCTTGTTATGTTTTATACATGTTGCTAGGCTGGATACATTTGGTGGTTGCAGCCGTCCCAGTGCGGAATAGACGCGACCCCGCTCTTCCTGTACTATGTAAAATCTGGCCTTTTAGGGTAGCCGAGGACAGGGTTTGGGAAACGCTGCTTTAAAGGGTTACTGTAGCCACCATAACCAAAATCACTTAATGGCTTAAGTCTGTGACGGCATTCCAAAAGTGGTGGGCTGTCCTCTCAGAAAGCTGGCAATCGGCTCCCCCTGGGCAGTCTTTTGAGGCTATGATACCCATTTGCAGAGGGTGTTCTATGACTGCCCCGTGCCTCTGAATGCAGTTACAATGACTGGCTGATCAGCACAGCGACAGCGTTTGCTTCATCTTGAATTGTCTTCCAATAGAGCACTGAAGGCAGCACTGGAAAAAATATTCTATTCTCTAAGATACAGTTGGGGCGGAAGGGCAGTGGGATTCAGAAGGGACTGATGAGGTTTTTGCCTCCTCCACACTTCAATTTAGAATGTCATTATAAAACTGTGGTCTTTTTCCTGCTCAGATATCATTTAATAATATGACCTTCAGAGATTAGATGTTGGATATGCACCCCACGTTTAAACACATGGGACACTATTCCGTGCCTCTCCCTAAAATAGTGCCGCTAACGGAGCAAAACCTAGCATCCCCGTTTTAACACCATATTCTGGGGCAGGCGCTGATTCAGCAGTCTGCCCTGGAATACAGCGTTAACCTCTTTGATGCACGCGGCAGCACCAACTCGCCACCACGAGTATCACCTTCTTCTTGCGAGATTGTGCAGGGCCTTGGAATAATTAGTGGAGGGTGACTGGGGACTATTTGTCCCCAGTCTCACTCTGCTCCTGATTATGCAGAAGCGGGATCAGTTAGCACCAGCTTGGATCTGTGGCTAACTTTATAGTTACCGCAGTGGTGCGGTAATTAGCATTAGGACAAGTAAGGTAATACTAAGTCCTAATTCTAATTACTCTTTGTGCTCCCTATGTTAACCATAGGGTCCGTAAAGTACAATAAGCTCGCAGAAGGGAACGCAATCACTGTTGCACTAATGAGTTTTTTAAGCCGTTAGCTTTCGGGATGTAATATGGGGGGCATGCGTTAACCCAGCGCTAATGCTCACATAGCTGGGCACTAGCGTTAAGGAGGTAATAGAGCCCATAAAAGACAAAAACAAATATACTTAAAGAGACACTGTGACCATTCAAAGTAATATGACTGGTTACAGTGTCCTGAGTGTCCTCCCCTGGTCAAAGAGGCTTAATTAAGTCCTCCAAGTGCTGGGATTTGCCTCACCCAGAAGTTGTGATCAGCGAGCGGTGATCAGTGGTCTCGGCTTTATGGAACAGATTCACAAAGCAGAATACTTTCAGGGCTCATCTCCTGCCAATGTCTCTCAACGCGCATGCATTGAGAACCATTGGATTGCCTTGATAACATTTGAGAGTCCAACCTCCCCCCAGTCATCTGCAGCTTGAGAGGAAGCCACAGTATGTTATGTCCGATGCAGAGCCAACGCAGCCTGCCACTGGAATAAAAGTCAATTTTAATAGTACTCTGAGTTTCAAACAGGAGTGGGAGGTGTGGATGGGGTCAGAAGGGTAAGAAGGGGATAACGATTTAAACCCTCCATTTCTTTTAAAAAAGGCTTTTGATTCCAGTTTCATTAGATGTTTTAGGGGTGAACAGCTGCCAGATGTGGCTATCAACAAGTGGGACTTTTCAAGGCTCATCTGTTTTCTGCCACTTCATGAAATGCGTGAAATATTGAAGTACACTTGTATGACATCACACATGTGCTTACTCACTTTTTACTGTGATATGAAAGACACCCTCAATTACCCCTGGAAGTACTTCAAGTTTTGAAAAATGAAAAAAAAATACTTTTTATTATTTTTGTTTATTTTACTAGATGCAAGCAGATTCACAGGAAGAATTATATATATATCACTTGAGACATCTGTGCACTTTTAAAATGTGGTAAATCTGTGAGCAACTGAGCGGTACAAGTCTCAGCTCTCGCCTCAGGTTCTCCAGGGTTGAAAGGGGGTTAAACATAGCCAGTGGGTAATGGGGGTTTAGGAGTTTTGTGACTTAATCTCTGTATGGTGAGAGAAGATGTACATCAATCTGTGTCACAGAAGAGTGATATATGGTTTCAGATCCAAAATCACAACCAAGCACCCTGTCAGCCATTGAATGTGCACCTTAACATGTTTCCAATCAAAGGTCATTCTGGATTGGTTAAGGTGAATGTGAATGTACCCTGAATAAAGACCAACACTGGCAAATTCTTTGGTTCTGAGAAGGTAGAGACTACATTTAACAAGGATTTTTTTTTG
This sequence comes from Leptobrachium leishanense, assembly GCA_009667805.1. Classification (NCBI taxonomy): domain Eukaryota; kingdom Metazoa; phylum Chordata; class Amphibia; order Anura; family Megophryidae; genus Leptobrachium; species Leptobrachium leishanense. The sequence continues at coordinate 282,395,892 of CM019066.1, forward strand.
ATTTTGTCTGCTTTCAAGCCTGCTGGCATCATTTAAGTTATACAGGTTTTTCGTTAACTCCTTCGCTGCTGAGCCATTAACGTCTGTGTGCTGAGCTCATTTTTACCGCTTTTGCTCATCATGTTTAAACGCGATTTGAAGCCACGTTTTATTATATGACCCAGACATATTATATATCGTTCTTTCCGGCAGACTCGGCAGATTCATAATATATCATTATTATATGTATACGTCATGTCCTGCCTGAATATTATAATAAAAATTGCAATAAAATTTGAATTTTTAATCATCTTCTACAGCATGTAAAGTGTTTTTTTCCCACATTTTATAATAGGAACCATTGCGTTTATATTTTCTATGGGGTGCGCTTGTTAAAAATTAGAAACGGGGACTCATTACATATTTTTGGGGAGAGTTACGTGATTTTTAGCAAAGGCACCCCATAGAAAAAAATCATTAGTGCAGCATTATTGTTCACATTATAATTGAAATGGGAACAACATTGCTGCATTAATAAAAACAACACACAAAAAAGCGATTTTTTTTTTAAAAAAAAATATTATTATTTATTATTATTATTATTATTTTTATTTTTTTACTTTTAGCATGGTCAGGTTTGGTATCATTTGAAAGGCCACGCTCAGTTCTTTCAAACGATACCCTACATGACCCCCTAGCTACCACCGTTCGGGAGATATGGGGCTTCAAAGGAGCCCACTATCTCCACCAGGGGTTTTCCCGGGCTAACTGTCATCATTGCGCCAGGTGGCGAGGGGGGACCCTGAGGTGGAGCCGCCATTCAAGATGGTGGGCCCCCACTGCCTGGAGCTAAGCCTCGATCCGGCGGATGGCGGCCCGGTGCCTTAGGGGTTAAAGCCAGGCACCGCTTAAAAGAGGAGACTCTCCCCTTTCAATCGATGCCTGGCTTGTAACGCTCTGACCTCCCGATTGGGAGAGGAATCCAAAAGAATCGCCCTCCCTTTCAGGTGATCCCCCGGCAAAGGGGGGGGCATCGCCAGAAAATGGCATCACTGCGCAATGGCGCAATGACGTCATTTACGTAAGGAGGCACATAAAAGAGGCGTCTGACTTTCTGGATGTCAGAATGCCACGGGACCCTGGAGAGAGAGGTGAGTCTCTCTTCAAGGGCTCCCACAAGCGGATGACTTGTGGGGAACTTCCTCAGCATATAGCGGGAGTCAATGACGATGTTCCCCACACGTCACCTGCAGTGAAAGGGTTAAGGGAAATGAAAATCAAGGAAAATAGAAAGACATACAAGGTTATTCAAAGAGATCCGAATGGCTGCCGAAAGGGAACCGTTCGGTTACCTTTCTTGGCCATTCAGCTATCCAGAGAGCAGGCAATTCGCCAAATGTTGGCGAACTGCCTGCACATTCGGTGCCTGTTCGAGGGCAGTGAAATCCCCATAGAAAAGCAATGCTTTGCTATTTAGAGAGCAAAACCCGGCAGTGAAAAGTTGCCGAATTGCCCTGCCATTCGGTGGCTTCATGCGGCAGATTTATTAAGGCGAATCCCATAGGCTTCAATGTTAAACGTTGATTATAATATTCTGCAGTAAAAAGTCTCTTTATTTATAGATTTTTTGGGATATTTTAAGCATTTTTCGGGATTTGTTTGCCAAAAATTTTTTGCAATTTTTTGATTTTTTCTAAACCTTTTTTCTTTTTTCTGTAACAGCCCTTTTTATTATCATTCATTGGATCTTATATGTAATTTTCAGACATTTTCGCTCAGTAGTCTCTTTGCAAACAGCGTTTGACTTTTCAAACATTCTAGCAAAGTGGGTTTTTTTTTAATCCTTTCGTCTGCGGTGTCGGGTTTTTCCGGCGGCTGCGCTGAGTGTGATCGGCTCCTGCTCGGGTTTTTGTGGCGTTTTCGACGGGATTAATCTTGATGTTTTTGCGGGTTTCGGTGTGCATTCGCCTGGGTTTTGCGGTGAGTTTTCGGCGGGTGTGCGGCGACTTTTCCCTGCATTACGACGGCCGTATGGTGCTTGCTGAATACACCGCAGTGTTGCCTAAATGGGATTGCCAAATCGTTCCGAATTGAAGAGAACGTAAAGTCAACGAACGTGCTGTGACTTTTCGATTCTCTTTGAATAACCCTGTAAAATTATCAAAGCTAAATGGTATGATATGTACTTACAAAGTCAATGTACTACTATTTGTATTCATTTGAGATAAAAAATGAAACTGCTAAATATGGCTGAACTGCATGATTCTTAAAATCTTATGGGCCAAAGATTTAGCTCATAAATTCATATAACCAGTCTGAGAAAATGCCGAAAGAACATGCCGTTCCACGGGGATGTCCACGTCAGGAGAAAACAGGAATGGGTCAATACACAGGGAAGGTGCACCCATTGAGGCATTAAATGGGGGAAAAGGCCAACATAACAATTATGTTGCATTCTGATGATGTCACACACTGATGATATCCTCCATTAATTGAGCCCTGGAAGTATTATGGAAAACCATGTACATTTTCCTCTGGTGTTCTTATTTATCATGTTTATAAAAGATAAACCTCTTATGTTTAAATGTTTAGTTTAATTAATGGTTTACACATTATGTTTTAGAACTGCAGCTGTGATCGGAAAAGGACTTTGTGACATTCACTAATCACAAACATTAGACTGAAGTCCATGTGTGACGAGGATTCATTTTTACAGAAGATCAGTGTATTGATGGGCAGTTCTCAAAACCATTTTATATTATGCATTTGGGTTAGAAATAGCAACGCAAATATAATGTATTCCTGGGGAATTTCTGCCTCAAAATTTTAACTTGCACATGCGATCTTTATCATAACAATTTCCAGCCTTAATCTGAAGTTCGAACAATCCTATAAAACTTATAGAACCCTATAAAACACTATAGGGGTTATTCAGAGAGAGACGACCAGGCCCCGAAAATGTCACTGAACAGGGAATTACCTCGTACGGTGCCTTTTCAAGGCCATTCGACTATTCACACAGCAGGCAGTTTGCCAAATTTTGGCGAACTGCCAGCCAGTACAGTGCCTGTTCGAAGGCAGTGAAATCCCCATAGAGAAGGAATGGTTAATCTATTCAGAGAACACCGAACAGCAGTGAAAAGTTGCCGAAACGCCCTGCTGTTCGGAGCTTTCATTTTGCAGGTTTATTCAGGTGAATCCCATAGGCTTCAATGTTAAAAATATTCCCCTTTTTATCTAATATCTTTTAACCCTTTCACTGCTGAGGCATTTCACCGCTGTGTGCTGAGCTAATTTTTACCGCTTTCGCTCATCATGTTTAAAAGCGGTTTGAAGCAACATTTTATTATATGAACCTGGCATATTATATATCATTCTTTCCGGCAGACTCATAATATATAATTTTTATATGTATACGTCATGTCCTGTCTGTATATTATAACAAAAAAATGCAATAAAATTAGAATTTTTAATCATCTGCAGCGTGTAAAGTGTTTTTTTCACCTTTTATCACATGAACGTTTGCGGTTATATTTTCTATGGGGTGCGCTTGTACAAAAATTAGAAATGGGGACTTATTAAATTTTTTGGGGGGAATTATGTAATTTTTAGCAAACGCACCCCATAGAAAAAAATCATTAGTGCAACATCATTGTTCACATAATAATTGAAATGTGATCAATATTGCTGCATTAATAAAAATAACACACAAAAAAATACATGTTTTTATTTTGTTTTATTATTTTTTTTTAAATTTGTTATTATTATTATTTTTTTTTTTACTTTATACCTGGTCATGTTGGGTATCATTCGAAAGGCCATGCTCAGGCCTTTCGAATGATACCCTTCGTGACCCCCTAGCTGCTGGAGATATCGGGGTTCGAACGAACCCCCTATCTCCACCATGGGATTTCCTTGGGAAATCCCCAGGCAGCTAGGGGTTCCCCAGCTATCTGACGTCATCACGCTATGCGTGAGGACGTCAGGCAGTGAGGGGGGACCCGGGGGTGGAGCCGCCATCCAAGATGGCGGCCCCCACCGGAGCTAGGCCGCACTTCGGCGCCGCAAGGCGCCGAAGTGCGACCCGGTGCCTAAGGGGTTAAAGCCAGGCACCGCTTAAAAGGGGAGACTACCCCCTTTTAAGTGGTGCCTGGCTTTTTTTTGTGGGACCTCCCGATCGGGAGGGAGAGGAATCCGAACGGATCCCCCCTCCCTTCCAGGCGATCTCCCGCCTTTGCCGGGGGGTCGCCTGGAAATGACATCATCGCGCATGGCGCGATGACGTCATTTACGTCGGGAGGAGCTTGACTTCAGCATCTGAGGACGCTGAAGTCAGAACGCTCCAGGACCCCGGACAGAGAGGTAAGTATCTCCGCCGGAGGTCCCGCAAAGCTGAAGACGTGTGGGACACGTCCTCAGCATACAGCGGGAGTAACTGAGGATATGACCCACACGTCGTCAGCAGTGAAGGGGTTAAACAGTTTATTCTTTTAATCTGCAGCAAAAAGTCTTTTAATTAATTTTTTTAAAGATTTTTTTAAGCATTTTTCTTTTTCCTGTTACAGACCTTTTTCTAATTATTCATAGGACCTTATATGTTAATTCCAGACATTTTCGTCCAGTAGTTTTGCTGGTCAGCGCTGTAGTCGACGGCTTGTGGGCTGCGTTTAGCGGCTGTCCGGCAGGTTGGTAGTGGCGGCCAGCAGGTTAGCATCGGGTGCGTTCGGGATTTTATTGGCATTATCGGATTGATCCGAAATTTTGGATCATATCGGCAGCCGTTTCCGACGATTTTTCGGCGATGATAACCCTTTGTGCCAACCAGCAGCTAGCAAAGTCAGGGTTTTAATTTCACACAGCATGATGATAGTATATATTTTACTCTCTATGTTGCGTGAAATCTGTTGATATTACACTGTTACAACTCCATGTCCCTAATGCTGTGAAGTCTTGTGGGTTCAATCTTCTGAAGATGTCACTAAATCAACATCATTCTTCAGGAATTGCACACATTCGGGCAGCTGACCTTCAGGGTTCAGAAGGAGCTGCAGCCACACTGCTGATTGCCATTTATCACCGAGGAACGAATGGACATTTACAATGGCTGAAGATGACAGACCAGTGCCATGAACTCTAAAACACATTGCCTCCTGATTCAGCTATGTTTGCTCAAGTCGAATCTTAGTGAATCCCTTAAAAATTGTGCATCCTGAATTTACGCTGGGTTACCTACTAGGGTGAGGGGTCATGCCTGGAGGCTAGATGAATACACAATAAATACAGAAGGTGTTTTCTATTAGGTGGACACTGACAAAGCTTCCACTCGTAGAGCTTTCCTGTGTAGAATCTGAATAAAAAATAAGGAAATCTACAAAATATGGTCACATAACGTATATATATATAGAGCACATTTTAAGCTGATGTGCATTTTATATATAATATGATATATGATATGTTTATTGAGCAAAAGCGAGGGTCCTGAGATGAGCAACAGCACTAGCGGCCTGCTCTATGGTGGGTCCCGCTCAGGTCTCACAAGGTTTTAGCTCAATGGTGCCATTACAGAGAAGACTATTCCATATGCAAAACAAACTGCAACTGCCATCACCCAGAAAGGACGGCCAGGACTGAAATGCCAAGGAAGTCATCTCTGCACAAGAGATGCAGCAACCCCTGATAATCATTTCAGCCTTATTAGGCCTCGTCAGGAGGGTATAATCTGACACCCCTCTAGGCACCTCGAGCAAATAGTCCACGTCGGGATTACCCTGTATAATTATGATACTTATTTACTATATACACTATATTGACAAAAGTATTCGCTCACCTGCCCAGCTCCTGATTTGGATGGGTGAGCGAATACTTTTGGCAATATAGTGTACTTATTTTTCCACATTTTAGCAACCAAAATTTGATATTTTCTGTAGGATAGTGATACTTTTTTTAAGAAAATCTGAAACAGAGAACTATTGAATAACAGAGAATTTTTTTTATAGACCCAAGCAATTTTATTGGAAATTGAAAATAAATAATTTTTTGTGTTGAAATGAGGCTCTTAGGGCTATATTACAATCTTCGCGCCAAAACCCTTGCGCAAAGCGGGAATTTTTGCGCCAAGCGTTAATGTTTTGCACCCGCAAATCACCGCTGGAATTACAATCCTCGCGCGTCTTACGCGTGCAATACCGCATGCAAACAGGACACAGTCAAATGCTCGTGCAGTACCGTCTCGTGTAAAAACCAGTGTGTGAACACTTTTTTTCTTGCGATTCAGCCAATCAGAATTAAGAACCACAATTATCTCACGTTAAGAAATTGCGCTTGCCACAGTCAATCTGAGCATATGTGCTGCAGCGATAATACATGCACACACAACTTCTCAATTTTATTCGTTTGGTAAGTGTAGAAGGGGCAACTATACTTTGCAGCATTTTTTTTGGGCTGGTGCTTTTGGGTTGGGCCAGGTTGGTCAGATTTCCATTAACACCAGCTTTTTGCAGTTGCTAGAGTTATGCGCGCAATGGCTATGCGTTAATTATCGCAAATAGACTGTAATACCATCCTCGTAGCAGCGCACATTCGCATTTGCGCTCACATGTTAAATATAGGACTCGCGAAGTACAGTAAGCTCGCGCAGGATTCACGCAGGTTCACCCGCGTTAGACGATTGCATGCGGTTGTTGCGCTATGTAATACGGCATTCGGAGCAAAGGGTTTTACCCCTCGCGTTAATGTTTTTTTGCGCTGGCGCAAACGTTTGCGCGAAGATTGTAATTTAGCCCTTATTATTTTATTAACCCGTTACTGACATTTATTAACCTGTTACCGGCGTGAACTCAGGCCGTCCCCCTGCAGCCAATGACGCGTGTCAGCTACATAGGCGGGCCAGAGGGGGGCCCCCTGCAGCAGCCGGGGCATACTAGTACAACCCACCCGGCAGGAAGCGGTTAATAATATGACTATATAAAACACTGTACATGCTCTTGGTAAATGACAAATGACAAGGGGAATTAGTTTGCAAAAACCCAGCCTGACTTAAATAATGTGAATATTAGTTTGTTTTTCTAGGCCAGGGCCGCCCAGTCGTTTCTGAACTACACCTCCCATGATTCTCTGGCCATTTATTGCATTCAAACAATTGTGGGAGTTGTAGGCAATAAAAATCTGGAGGGCCCGGAGTTTGAGATCCCTGTTCTAGACTATTATTGCTATTGTGATGAAAGTGAACAGCTATTAAAATTAAGGTGGAGGATGAAAAGTGATATTAAAATCCTCCATACTGTAAACTACAAGAAACAATGTAAATAATAAATAAGATCCAAAGCCTTGATGATGCAATATTGAGACATGTTAGCAACAACATGTAGTGTGTCGACATGTACCTACCAGAAATCAACAGCCACTTCCAGCAGTTGCTGTCATGGGTTGTGCTCAATTTAACAGACGGTACATTCCCTGAAACTCTCATCAATTTCCATTCATAAATTTAAGTTCTATAAGAAAACCTATGAGTTCAGGTCAATAAGATCACCCTGTAGCACCTTTGAAACATGACAAGGAAACATGTGGAGCTACAATGTCACAATTGCTTGGTTATCTGCATTTCCAGCACAGCTTTCAGGTTGTTTTGAATAAACACATCGTTTCAGAAGTAGATGACTATAAAATATGGATTGATAAACAGATGTGACAGAACAATTGATTTTATTGGTACATACATCAGTGAACATAAACCATATCAATCATGACTCTTTAATTAAATATATAAATACAGATAAAAATATCTTAACATTCTTCTAAAAGGTTGACAGGTAGTATATGTGATATAAAAGATTTTTGTTTGAGACTACTAATCCAGGTAATTTCATTTTCTTTGTGTTAAAATCCATTCTAACACTTCTATAGGAAATAAGTAGTTTGATCTTGATCAAAAATCATTAGATGGCTCTTCGGAGATTTTCTTAATGCATGGCAAGTCAATAGGACTTGTCGACCCGCCCCTTCATCCAATGGCAAAGACTATTACTGCTACATCAAAATAATAATGTAATCCCACGTGCACCACTTCAGATCAGTATCAGCCAGTTTCTGAAAGAGAAAATGATGCTTAAACCAATAACAACTTTAAGCAAGATGGTAGAGTTCTATGAGGTTTGAGCCAGAATAAGTACGGTAATGTTTAAACTTGACCAAGCAGCTTTCTCAGGAGAAGGAGTATTTGGTATTTCTCAAGGGCACAATCTTGAGCAACAAGAAAGAAAAAATATATAGAAAGAAAACAGTAACAAAAATGCAACCCTGCAACCTCTCGCTTATCTGTGCAAACAAAGAACCATTTGGAAACAACTGTTACATGGACAACTGGCAACATTCAGAATGGCGGAGTCCATTGTTTGCGTAACCCTTGTACCACAGAAGAAGTTCAAACTACATTCATACGGGAATACGTTGCATGGAATGTCAGGCACAGAGCAGGTTAAATGAATTTTCATGGGAAGAAACCACTAGAAAGTGGCAAAAGAATGTCTCATCTTCCTTCAGGACTCTCTGGACATTCTCTTTGCTATTTTGGTAACAATCTTTTTACAAGTCTCAGCTGTGAGATGTGTTTGAGCTAAAAACACATCTGTTTAAGGGCACGTTGATTGAAGTAATGATACAAAATAGGACACCTTTCCATTGTTTTCAGAAGCTTGGAAGTTCACGGTACTAGTTGGTATTTAACATGAACGCCATATACAATGGGTTTCCTCTAGTGCTCTCACACTGCTTTAAGATACATAGCTATTAGAGTGTGGGTTTGAAATTTAGTAGATTTTAAGGAGTGATTGTGCCTCCACTTAGTGATACTATTAAAAATGCTGTACCAATTCTGGATTAGGGCCACCATTCACCCTTGGCAGAGGGGGAGGTTTATGGGTGGGATGTAAGAATACTAGTCTAATTAATTAGTGTTGTGAGACTACTGCACACAAAAAATAGCACTGAGGTGCTGCAGGAGTACACCAAACTATTGTAACGCTTGGTATATAATCCTTTATTGCACAAAGAACACACACAAAACAGACAATGAGTTGGACAGGGTCCAAACCATGGCAATATACCTGTAATAAATAGCAAGTCCACTCGCTATATTGATTGTCTGCTTCAGACTAAGCCCTTGTGGGTGAAACGCGTTGAGCTATGTGTGTTTTTGGCTTTTAGCAGTCAGCTTCTTTGTTGTGTATTCCTCACCCCGGCTTGCCTTATATGTTACGCTATCCCTATTTTTTACTTAGGGAGGCCTCTAAGCAGCATGAACTGACGAGGTTTAAGACAGTATTTTTCTGCTCACCTGTTCATTATACCCACCTCCCTTCTATAAGTGAAGCCATTGTGACTATCAATATAGTGGACTGCCTATTTATTACAGGTATATTGCCGTGGTTTGGACTCTGTCCAACTCGTTGTCTGATTTGTGTGTGTTCTTTGTGCAATAAAGAATTATGTACCAAGCGGTACTATGGTTTGGTGTACTCGTGCTGCACCTTGGTGCTATTGTTTTGTTATGTCTAATTTGGGTTAGATGCTTCTTGAGTAGGGATGAGCTGTTTGGTTCGATATGTTCGGAGTTCGCATCGAACATCGGCCGTTCGACAGTTTGCGAACTTCGAACATTTCCGCGTGTTCGATTCGAGTTCGAATTTTTTTTTTGAAAAAAGTATAAGAAATACTTAAAAAATACTAAAAAATCTAGAAATAAAGAGACTCTTTACTGCAGAATATTATAAGCAACGGTTTATTAGATATTGAATTAGAACGGGAATATTTTTAACATTGAAGCCTATGGGATAAAACATTCTTGTTACTAAAACATCAGGCAGACACGGCCCTCTAATCAGGCACTGTAGAGGGCAGCCTGCAGGGGCCTCCCAAGGATCCCCTTGAGGAGCATGCGGCTGCCAGACGACAGAGCTGTGACTGTGCGGGCTAGCCGCCCGGGTGCATGTGGCAGAGACAGGCAGAGCAGGGAGGCAGCCACTGCACCTGCGGCCATGGCAGATCCCCCCAGCCACCACAACCAGGATCCAGGGAGCCCCCACTGACCACCAGGCTAAGGTAAGGTGACACATTTCTAAAAAGAATAAAATCCGAGGACATTTTTAAATGTCCCCGGGAACATAAAATAAAACCTTTTTTTTCTCTACCTGGCTGAATGTATTTAATTATATATATTAGATACATTCAGACAGGTAGAGGGGGTGGCATGTGGGCTGTGCGGGGTCTCAGGCAGTGGTTTGTTTTTTTTGTGTGTATATTTTTAGAAAAATTATAGGGGAATGTAAGGGCAGGTATGATATATATATATATATAGATAAGTTAAGATATATATCTATATTCTTATAAATATATATATCCAGACTTGAATTACACACACATTTTGGCAACTAATTGCCCCCCCCCCATTTGGCTGATCCTTCCAGAAGAAATGTTGAACCCGATAGAGCAGAAAATAATATATATATCCTCTGCTCTGTCGGGTTCAACATTTCTTCTGGAGGGATCAGTCAAATGGGGGGGCGCATTTAGTTGAGATTGTCCACATGCCACCCCCCCATGTGCGTATGTGTATATATGGTCTGAGGTCTGTGGGTGGGTGTATATATATATATATATCTGCATGTTGATATATACGTATATATAGGTTTGCATGTTGATATATACGTATACTGTATGTCTGTGTGTGGTGGTATCAATGCATCCCTACTCTATACACAGCGCTCCATGTCCCTATAATATATATGATCAGGGGTTGCCTTTTTTATATTTTTATATTATTCCTATTAAACTAACAGTAATTTTTGATGTATTTTATTCAGTAGAAACTTTTTTTGCCTATATAACATGTGCTTTGTGAAAATAAAACAGTTTTGTGTGTACATTTTAATTTAGTTAGTGGATTCCTGTCCAGTGTGGTGAGAAGCAAACATAATGCAGTGTAGACACGCTGCGAGGCGGAGCGGAGTGAAGTCAAGCCTGCAAAATGTTTGCTTTGCTTCGCTACGCTGTGCGTCGCTACATGCTCAGTGTGTCTCAGCCTTTATTCCCGCATCGCCAGCTTACCGAATCAGTTTGTATACTTGGTACTGACCCTGCCTGTTCTGAGGACCCGATCTGTTGCCGACTTTGCCTGCCATTTGACTATTCTCTCTGTGTATTCCCTGCCTGTTCTGTTTGCTTCCTGTTGCTACTGCTGTGCGCCGATTCTCACCATATACAGTAGCGCAGTACAAGTGCCTAAACATTGCTGACCCGGTTTTGTTATAGCTGCTGATGTAACTGAATAGATCGGGGATCTCTTCTGCATTACCAAAACCTCCACCACTGCACTCTTCTACAATACCACAGAGGGGTTACGGTGTGAAGGCACTTGCTGCCACCAAAAGGCAAAATATTTGGGTGCACTGACGCCTATATTACCAGAGTCATATCATTTTAATATTTGACCACAGGGTCCAACCCTGCACTCTTCCACAATACCACAGAGGGGTTACGGTGTGACGGCACTGTTGCCGACACTAAAGGCCCAATTTTAAAGCACCTATTGTTACTTTCATCGAAAACCTGCATAAGTTTCACCATAATTTAGCCCAAAAAAATCACTAAACTTGCTCTGCGTGTCCTAAAACGTCTCTTTTCATACAGGCTGCCGCCCCAAGCAGTTGTTTATGAATAGATAAAAAGGAAAACCATTTACCATCATTTGAAACGTCATTTTTTTGTTTTTAAATGTTTCTATACATCCTACAAATCCGTCACTTCACGGGCAGGTTATGGGGACCTCCTAGGCACGATATTTGAAGGAATTTTTAGTTTTTATTTTTAACCCTTATTTCATGGAAAACTCACTGTTCCTTTAAAAGTTTTTTTTTTAAACTTATTTTCCTTGTTTCCTGTCCCCCAGGGCACTATCCGGACCCCCATACACCTTTTATGGCAAATGTCTTGCATATATGCCCTCTTGAAGGGCACTCTAAAATTCGAACTTTCGAGTCCCATTGACTTTCATTGAGTTCGGTTTGTGTTCGAACTCGAACTTTTGAAATTGTTCGAGTTCGAATGCGAACCGAACACGGGGGTGTTCGGCTCATCCCTATTCTTGAGTACACCATCGCCCTTCTATATATATTTTCTTCTTTGTTGTGAGACTACTGGTCTAATTAAAATCACTATTGGTGCAGCAATGATGAACTTATCGTATCACCTGTGCTTTGCTTCACATATACTGCAAACCTGGCCTGTTAGGAGTACTTGAGGACCATAGTTGGGAACCACTGCTGTAGATCAAACAATGACATTGCAAAAAAATATTGGCACTATCAGCTGCCCTGAGCTAAAACCAGGATCGCTAACTTCTCCTTAGCGTCCCAGTTTCCCCAGCAGATTGTGGGGCAGACGCCGAGTCTGGCAGCCTGCCCCTTAGCGATCGCTAAGCACGTGGATGCTGGGCGCAGCACTACAGCCCTGTCCCCAGCATCCCCTCCATGGCATCCATAGGACTCCATGGAGGATCGTGCTGCCAGGTCACATGACCGGCAGGATCTTGCCTCTCGCGAGATCCTGCTGGTCGGTGGGGTGATCACGGAGGGAGATAGGGGACTTTTTTTCCCCAGTTTCCCTCTGCCTCCAGCGGCCAGAAGTAGCGGATCGGGTCGTCTCTCTCGCTATGGAATAAGAGGTGAGAATTTGTTATTTGGGGGGGGGGGTTTTGAGCTGCAGGTAATGGATTCTGCAGCAGTGAAATCCGTTACCCACACCTCTGAGCAGGTGTTAACTTTTTAGGTAGCGCCTGCTCTTAGTAACTAGCTTTAGGACCAAGTGATTCTAATGCTAGTTACTCTGTGCTTGCACTTTGCTCTCCCCATGTTAGGCACAGGGAGCGCAAAGTACAGAAAACTCACGCTACGAATCGCTAATTAAGGAGCGCTAAGGAGCGCTAATGGGTTTTTTAACCCTTTAGCGATTCAAAGGTGTTCTGGCCACAGCGCTATGAATTCCTTTAAGCTAGCGCTAATGCTGACGCTAGTGTTAGCTTGAAGGAGGTGACAGAGCCTAATGTTGGAACACAATCATTAAAAAGATTTTAAGATGTTCATTAATCAGTTCTCACTCTTTCCCCATCAGGTCACGAGGATGTCATTGTAAATGTTCATTAGATTCAAAGCAAAGTATCTTATTTTATTTATTTATTGTAGTTTACTCATATGCTGGGTGATTTATTGCTTTGTAGCTCTGTTATACATCTGCACTCCCTGAATATATTGGGAAGTTACTAAAAGGAGGAACATTAGGAGAAAGGAGGGAAAGGCGGATTTGGGCCAAAAAATAGGGACTGTCTAGCAGAAACAAGAACATTTTGGGAGATATGCACTCAGGTACACACTCATACACAGCTCTATAGAAACACCCAGGCACACACTCATTGACATACGCTCAAAAGTCAAACACAAACATAGCTATATACACTATGCAGTTTTTGTAAGCAGGACAAAGGAGTCATGCTCATGGCCAAGAAATCTCAATGTATCCTTTCTGGTAAAATACTTTATAAATAAATAAATAACACACTCCTATATATATACAGTGGCAAGAAAAAGTATGTGAACCCTTTGGGATTACGTGGAGTTTTGCATGAATTGGTCATAAAATGTGCTCTGATCTGAAGTCACAACAATTTGAAAAACACAGTCTGCTTAAAATAATACAACACAAACATTATATGTGTTCATGTGTTTATTGAACATAACATGTAAACATTCACAGTACAGGGCGGAAAAAGTATGTGAACCCCTAGCCTAATGACATCTCCAAGAGCTAATTGGAGCCAGAAGTGAGCCAACCTTGCGTCCAATCAGTGTGATATTATTGGATGTGTTGCTGAAAGCTGTCCTGCCCTTTTAAAACGCACACCAGTTTTGGGTTTACTGGTTTCAAGAAGCAGCACTGCCTGATTTGAACCATGCCTCGCAGAAAAGAGCTCTCAGAAGACCTACGATCAAGAATTGTTGACTTGCATGAAGCTGGAAAGGGTTACAAAAGTATCTCCAAAAGCCTTGATGTTCATGTGTCCACAGTAAGACAGACTGTCTACAAATGGAGAAAGTTCAGCATTGTTGCTACTCTCCCTAGGCGTGGTCGTCCTGTAAAGATGACTGCAAGAGCACAGCGCAGAATGCTTAATGAGGTAAAGAAGAATCCTAGAGTGTCAGCTAAAGAGTTACAGAAATCTCTGGCACATGCTAACATTTTTGTTGACACATCTACAATAAGGAAAACATTAAACAAGAATGGATTACATGGGAGGACACCACGGAGGAAGCCATTGCTGTCCAAAAAGAATATTGCAGCACGTTTGAAGTTTGCAAAAGAGCACCTGGATGTTCCACAGCACTACTGGCAAAATATTCTGTGGACAGATGAAACCAAAATTGAGTTGTTTGGAAAAAACACACAACACAATGTGTGGAGAAAAAAAGGCACAGCACACCAACATCAAAACCTCATCCCCACTGTAAAACATGGCGGAGGGAGCATCATGGTTTGGGGCTGCTTTGCTGCCTCAGGGCCTGGACGAATTGTTGTCATTGATGGAAAAATGAATTCCCGAGTTTATCAAGACATTTTGCAGGAAAACGTAAGACCATCTGTCCGCCAACTGAAGCTCCGCAGAGGATGGGTGATGCAACAAGACAATGACCCAAAGCATACAAGTAATTCAACAAAAGAATGGCTTCAACAAAGCAAAATACGCCTTCTGGAGTGGCCCAGTCTGAGTCCTGACCTCAACCCGATTGAAATGCTGTGGCATGACCTTAAGAGAGCGATTCACACCAGACATCCCAAGAATATTGCTACACTGAAACAGTTTTGTGAAGAGGAGTGGTCCAAAATTACTCCAGATCGTTGTGCAGGTCTGATCTGCAACTACAGGAAACGTTTGGTTGAGGTTATTGCTGCCAAAAGAGGGTCAATCGGCTATTAAGTCCAAAGGTTCACATACTTTTTCCACCCTGCACTGTGAATGTTTACATGTTCTGTTCAATAAAAACATGAAAACATATAATGTTTGTGTTGTATTATTTTAAGCAGACTGTGTTTTTCAAATTGTTGTGACTTAGATGAAGATCAGAGCACATTTTATGTCCAATTCATGCAAAACTCCACGTAATCCCAAAGGGTTCACATACTTTTTCTTGCCACTGTATATACACCGGTTACTTAGACTGATAAACACACAGGCTTGGACATACAGTACACACATTATAGAGATTTATAAATTTGAGTGTATCCAGGGATTGGTGTTGTCAATGAACTCCAGAGGTTAGAGTCATAGTAGTTAACCCCTTTGCGTCTGAGCCATTTCACTTCCCATCCTTCATTTTTCTAAGGAAATACACAATTTTAAACAAAATTGAGAACCAAAAAGTTTGCTCTTGCATTTTATTCTTACTCCATACATTGCACATAGTCATGTACAATATCATTAGAAAGTCAGACTCTGGTCTTTCCAATGCCACCTAAAGGGTCTATGTAATTATGTGGAACTGGAGATACAGGATTTCAAATTCAAATGCACCCACCCCCCCCCCCCATCCACCAGTGAGCCAAGTTAGAAACTGAAATGGCTCCAAATTAGTAAGACCTTATGCAAAGTTCAAATTTAAGGCCTGTTTTGTTATGCAAGAAATCCAGTGCTTATGCAAATAAATGTTAATTAAGCACAGCTGTTTGTATGAGTATGCAAATGTAAGAAGGCATTTGTGTGGTATGTTATTATGCACATAAATGCAGAAGTGTATTACTATGCAGTTTTGTAAGCAGGACAAAGGAGTCATGCTCATTGCCAAGTTCTTTGTCTCCTAGACCCTCAGGTCCTACAAGGTCTTAGGTCAATGGGGTCATTACAGAGAGGACTATTCCACATGCAAATCAAACAGCTATCACACAGAAAGGATATCTAGTACTGAAATGCCAAAGGGCATCATCTCTGTGTGAGAGGTGCAGCAACCCCCGTTTATCATTTTGGTCTTGTCAAAGCACCTAGAGCACTGGATCCTGAGCAGTCCTACTGTGGAGCAGGCCACTAGTGCTGTTGTTCATTCTCAGAACCCTCACAATCCTTGTTTTTGCTCACTATAAGTATACAAAGTAATCCAGATATGGACACCATCTAGAGTTCCAAACCTTGCATTCCAACAATATTTTTATAAAGGTAAATGAGTAATGCAAAATTTGCAAATTTACTTTATCTTAATATTTAACCTTTCGCAGAAAGAAATTCCTGTGTTCAATTTCTACACTGAGTGGCCAGATTATTATGACCACCTGACTTTTTTAGGCAAATTAGCTATAATTTAGTGCTGAAGTTGCTAGAGAAACATAGAAACATAGAAAAATGTCAGCAGATAAGAACCTTTCGGCCCATCTAGTCTGCCCAATTACATGGATACTTTACCTGGATTTATCTTTTGTTTAGGATAGCCTTATGCCTATCCCATGCCTGCTTAAATTCAATTACTGTTTTGGCCTCTACCACTTCAACTGGAAGGCTGGTCCATGTATCCACCACCCTCTCAGTAAAATAATGCTTCCTGATGTTACTTTTAAACCTTTGCCCCTCTAATCTAAGACTATGTCCTCTTGTTTTGCTACTTTGTTTCCGTTTAAATATACTCCCTTCCTCTACCTTGTGGATTCCCTTTACGTATTTAAATGTTTCTATCATATCACCTCTGTCTCGTCTTTTTTCCAAGCTGTACATGTTAAGATCATTAAGCCTTTCCTGGTAACTCTTCTCCTTCAAGCCGTACACCATTTTAGTAGCCCTTCTCTGAACTCTCTCTAAGATGTCTATATCCTTCTGGAGATACGGTCTCCAGTACTGCACACAGTACTCCAAGTGAGGTCTCACCAGTGCTCTGTACAGTGGCATGAGCACTTCCCTTTTCCTACTGCTAATACCTCTCCCTACACAACCAAGCATTCTGCCAGCATCTCCTGCTGCTCTATTACATTGACTACTTACCCTTAGATCCTCTGAAATAATAACCCCTAAATCCCTTTCCTCAGATGTTGAGGTTAGGACTGTATCAAATATTCTATATTCAGCCCTTGGGTTTTTACGTCCCAGGTGCATTATCTTGCACTTATCCACATTAAAACTCAATTGCCACAGCTCCGACCATTTTCTTAGTTTACCTAAATCATTTGTCATTTGGCTGATCCCTCCAGGAACGTCAACCCTGTTGCAAATCTTTGTGTCATCAGCAAAAAGACATACTTTACTATTAATACCTTCTGCAATATCACTAATAAAAATATTAAAGAAAATGGGTCCAAGTACTGACCCCTGAGGTACCCCACTGGTAACAAGACCTTGCCCCGAATAAACTCCATTTACCACAACCCTCTGTTGCCTGTCACTCAGCCACTGCCTAATCCATTCAACAATATTGGAATCCAAGCTCAAAGATTCCAATTTATTGATAAGCCTTCTATGCGGAACAGTATCAAAAGCCTTACTGAAATCTAAATAAGCAATGTCTACTGCACCACCTGTGTCTATTATTTTTGTTACCCAATCAAAAAAATCAATAAGATTAGTTTGGAATGATCTCCCTGAGGTAAACCCATGTTGTTTCTGATCCTGTAATCTATGTGTTTTTAGATGTTCAACAATCCTTTCCTTTAACATGGTAGAGGGCCAGAACGTTATAAATAGGGAAGCAGGTTGTTTACCACGACAGTAGAAGTGATTTTTTTCTGAAGATATGGGTAAACAACGTGATTTAACACCCTTCGAACATTGGATGATTGTTGACGCTCGGAGCCATGGAGCGAGTATCAGCAAAACAGCACAATTCGTTAAATGTTCAAGAGCAGCTGTTGTTAAAGTGTTTAAAGACAGGACTATCAGCCGAAAATCTGGAACTGAACGTGTGAATTGTGGCCGTCAGCGACTAGTAAATGTTATGGCAGAACGGAGAGTGGCAAGACTGGTACAAGACAACAGAAGGCCAACAATGCATCAAATTACTGCAGATCTTAATCAGGGATCCTCTCAAATGATCTCTGAACGCACCGTTCGCTGTACACTGCATTGTATGGGATATGGAAGCCGAAGGCCTGTTCGAACACCTTTGCTGTCTGCAGTTAACAAGATAAAATGTATCCAATTCGCACAGGAACACAAGGATTGGACAGTCGAACATTAGAAAAAAGTCATGTGGTCCGATGAATCACGTTTCCAGTTGCATCATGCAGATGGCAGAGTGAGAATTGGGTGGAAACAGCATGAAAGCATGCATCCCACATGCATGAGTACAACCCTTCAAGCTGGTTGGGGCAGTGTAATGGTTTGGGGCCCTTTAATTCGTGTGGAACAACGTCTGAATAGCACAACATACCAAAGTATCATTGCTGATCAAGTTCATCCTATCGTGTTGATGGCGTATCCCAATGGAGATGGCTTCTTCTAACCAAGACAATGCGCCATGCCACGGTGCTCGTATTGTGCAGGAGTGGTTTCAAGAACATGAGGGAGAATTTACATTGGTTAGGTGGCCCCCACAATCACCAGATCTCAATCCAAGTGAGCATTTGTGGGACGAAGTTGAGAGCCATCAGGCAGCTGGTTCCACAACCATCAAATCTCACAGAACTGGACAGTGCTATTCATCAGGCATGGTGTTGGATTCCTCACATCACCTTTCAACATCTCGTGGAGTCAATGCCAAGAAGAATTGCCGCAGTATTGAAGGAAAAAGGTGGCCCAACGAAGTACTGATGGGGTGGTCATAATAATCTGTCAACTCTGTGTATATTACCCTATATTCATGAGAAGAAAAAAACCTCCACAAAGAGTGAAGGCAGACAATCAACCCACCCCACAAAAGTTTGCAATTGGGGATGAACACTCCTAGATAGGATTGAACCTGGTAGAAAGACGAAAAACACAAAAATTGAGAGAAAAAACTCTCAAAAGCAAATAGGAGTGCTAATAAAACATAACTTTTAATAATTATAAGATTAAATTACACTAATAGCCCGACAATAAATTAAAAAACATATACACAGACGTGATTGAGAGCTGAGAGGAATGACATAAAATTATTGTATAGCCAGTTGGCAGCCCAGGAATGTGGATTGGCAGAGAAAAAAGGCAGAAAAAAACGGCTTCAAAATTGTAAAGCCAAACGAACACTGCCAGAAGGATACAAATCCATATAAATTGGGTCATCAAAATTGTAAGATGCACGAGGTGTAAATTGCCAACTATATATTGGATTGTTGGAACCTGCAAATTGAGATGAACAGGGAACGATAAATGCCAAAATTAGGAACTGTAATATACAACGTTCATTTAGCTTGGCTACCCTGTATTATAATAAACAGGCGGATATATAATGGTACCGCAATGCCAATGAATGGCAAACACCACAATGTTTTAGAAAAGTGCTGACCATCTGCAGACGTAAAAACGCCAGGTGCACCACATAGCCCAAAGGGCAAAAGATTCGTCAATTTGCCCCAAAGGGCTGAGGAAATCAGTCAATCGCCTCTCAGCAAAGTCAATAAATCACATGACAGTTTAAAAGAAAAAGACTCGACACGTGTTTCGCCGGTGCTCAGACCGGCTTCATCGGGAGTCAGATGAATTGTGATATCGGTGCTAAGTGTGTTGCAGCTGGTTATATACACATTAGAAAGGAAGGTCACATGAACAAACCGGCCAATCATATACTAATTGGAAAATAGGAGACCGGGTAGTGAAAAAGACGCTGTACCGATAGTACATTGAATGGTAAGAGATCCGTTTATTGGTCAGGAGAGAAAACACATGATAGGAGTAGAACCAATAGCTGCAAAGGACAACAAAGAATTATCAGAGGAATGCCTGTTCGACTAACACCCCTTTGGATTGTGTACCTGAATGGAAACTTAATGAGTATAAACCCAAAATAAGTAAAAGAAGGGATAACCCCAGATAATAGTGGACCCAACTTGTGCATCTAATCTATCCAGCAAACATTCATACCGGCATAATTTAAGATGGAAAACGCCTTACCTAGGTGATGGGAAAAATTGATTACAGACCACACAACCTTAGGACTCCAGGCATTGCCAGCATGATATTGAGTTTAGATGAATGCCCCCAAATGATAGCCTCCAAACAATGCTCGTGATAAATAGATATAAAAATTAACAAGTATGATCGAAGAAAACTTATCAAGTATGATTAAAGAAAAAGAGGAAAAAACCTTCATTCAGACCCAATGGAACCAAAAAGTGCACATCTAATATATCCAGCGACATACACACCGGCATAGTTTTAGATTGAAATCACCTTTCCTAGGTGATGGTAAGAATGATTCTAGATCACAAAGACCTTAGGACTCTAGGTATTACCAGCGTGATATTGAGTATAGATGTATGCCCCCAAATGGTAACCTCAAACAATGCTCATGATAAATAAATATGCATATTATCAGGTGTGATTAAATAAATGGGGAAAAGGAGAAACCCTCATTCAGACCCAATGGAGCCAACGTACGCATCTGGTATATCCAGCGACATTCACACCGGCGTAGTTTTAGATCGAAATCGCCTTTCCTAGGTGATGGCAAAACTGATTCAAGACCACAAAACCTTAGAACTTTGGCATTGCCAGCATGGTATTGAATTAGATGTCGTGATACTGGGGTCTCCTGAACCCTTTTAGTAGAATGCACGTGTTCCATGATTCGTCTTTTAAATGGACGTAAAGTCTTTCCCACATATTTTTTTCCACATAAGCATGTAATAAGGTACACAATACCAGTAGAGTTACAATTAAAAAAAGAACAGATTTCAAAATTGGATCCATTGGATGAATCGGTAACACTTTTTGAGGATTTCAAAATATAGGGACATGCCACACAACGACCACATTTATAAGTACCACGTAGGTCCCTAGAGAGCCATGTATTGGTCTTATTAGAGGGAGCTATGGCGAAATGACTGTGAACCAGTCTATCTCTCAGATTACAGCTTCGCCTAGCAGTAATGGATGCCTATTAGTCAATACATCTGTCAATTGAGAATCCAAGGTCAAAAGTGGCCAATAGCGGTCCATGATTCCTTTGATATAATCCCAACCTGCATCAAAGGTCCCTATACATCTTATCAGCTTAGAGTCAGGTTTGGAATGATCTTCCAGCAGATCATTACGAGACATCAGTAGAGCACGTTGGTACGCTCTTTTGAGGCAACGATTAGGATATCCTTTCTCTCTGAAATCACATCTAAGAGCCTGTGACTTAACGATAAAATCCTCATCAGTGGAGCAGATTCTGCGTAAGCGCAGGTACTGCCCCAAAGGAATCCCCCTTTTCAGTGGTTCTGGATGGAAGCTGTTCCAGTGTAACAGGTTATTGGAAGCAGTCTTCTTCCGAAATAAAGAGGTAGATATTTCACCAGTAGGATTTTTTTTGATTTTAACATCCAAAAAATCGATTTCTTCATTTTGAACTTGGGAGGTGAGTTTAAGATTTAAGGGATTATCATTAAGTTTAAACACAAAATCACTGAACTCAGCTTCCGTACCCTTCCAAGTAACGAAAATATCATCGATGTAACGGGACCACATATCGATCTTTGAATGGTCTACAGTCGACATAGCCCCAAAAACATATTGTTCTTCCCATATTCCAAGAAATAGGTTAGCATACGAGGGAGCACAGGAAGAACCCATGGCCGTTCCCCTGATCTGGTGATAATATTGACCATCAAATGTAAAGAAGTTGTGAGTCAAAATAAACTCGAGTGCAGACATCACAAATTCAATAGTTGAGTCTGCCAGGGTTTCATCCCTTTCAAGTATTGTTTTAACATGCAAAAGGCCCAAGTCATGCGGGATGCTTGAATATAAAGATTCAACATCAAGGCAGCATAGTAATACATCCTGTGTGATATTTTTGTCTTTGAGAGTATGTAACACCTGTTTCGTATCTCTAATATATGATGGTAAGGCTACAACATATTTGCGTAAGATTTTATCAATGAAAATACTCATATTCTGAGTGACATTATCATTGCCGGAGACGATTGGACGTCCCGGTGGATCATTCAGTTGTTTGTGAATTTTTGGGATACAGTAAAAAGTAGAAATTGTAGGTTTACATGGAATCAGAAAATCGCGTTCAGTTTTTGAGATAATGGATTTATCAAATGCAGAATTGACCAGTGATCGTAATTGTGCTAGATATATAAGAGTGGGATCACCACACAATTTTTTATAGGTGGACCCATCTTTTAGGATATTCATTACCATTTTTTTGTAATTCATTGTGGTCATCAAGACAATATTGCCCCCTTTGTCAGATTGTTTAATCATTAAATCCTTATCTTTCTCCAAGTCACCAAGTGCATTTCGCTCAGCAATGGTGAGATTGTCATTGTGTGAAAATAAGACCTCCCGTGTATCTAAATTATCAATATCAGTACAAACAAGTCTGCAAAAAAGGTCAACATTTCCAAAATCCCTTAAATTAGGGGTGAAACGACTTTTAGGTCTTAATTTGGTCAGTCCTATTTTTTCATTCATTGATTCATCCATCAAATCCATTAGATCCTGTAATACTGGTAAATCTGTATATTCCAGACCCATATTTTTGGCTTTAACTTCATCTTTAGTTCTATAGAATTTATGTAAAGCTAGCTTACGACCAAATAGGTGAATATCCTTAGTCCACTCAAATTTGTTAACAGGTGGTCGTGGAACATAGGATAGACCTTTACTTAGGACACTGATATGATTTGTATTTAGATGGAAAGCGGATAAATTAACAATCCTTAAAGTTTGCCCAGCTGAAGTCTGCGTATCGATAACATTACAATCATTAACGATGGAATTCGCACATGATACCTTGGGGACCAAGGATTTATCAAAAGAGGGTTGCCCTTCACCATCCGGGTAATACAAAGTGCTAACAGGTGTAACATTCCCAGTAGAGACAGATAATTGAGAATTAAAGGAAATTGGATCAATATTAGCAGTATGACGAGGAGGATGGAAAAAGTTAGAAATAGGCGAATAGATATTATGGTCAGAAGGGATTACTATCTGGCAATCTGAAGATCCAGTTATCGGTACCTTCTGCCCTTGTGCCCTCGATATGCCCATTTCCCTCGATCTCGTAATTTCTCTGGGAGAACATCTTTGTCCAAAAAAGACACTCCCTTTTTGAGAATACTTCTCGGTTGATTACTCTGATCGCTATTACCTTCAACATCGGTATCAGATGATTCACCATCAGCAGATGATACATAGTGATTGACATTGCGTCTATCTTTACCAAATTTATAGATACAATCAGTTCTATAGTCCTCAGAGTCTCTGATAAACTTCCTTTGTTTTCTATCTCTTATATCTTTCTCATATCTATCCATTTGGCCCTTCAATTTAATTTCGATATTAGCATACGTTGTCTCCTCAGTGTCATTTTTAAGCATTTCAACAGTTTCTCTTAATTCACAGTCAACTTTTTTTAGTTCAATATTTTCATATTTGCATACAATCTCCATAAATTTACGAGAACACACTTCTGCTGCTTCCTGCCATTCCTGGCGAAAGCCCTCAGTGGTTATATGTGATGCAGGGTTAACATAGACTCGAAGGCCACGGGGGATCATATTTTTCTTTAAATAATTACTCAAAGACGACACCTCCCAATTAGATCTAATTTGTCTCTTTAGTAGTTTAGAGATCTTTTGACTTGTGACAGAGATATCAGAGTTGCTAGAGACACTCATATTCGGATCATTAGAAAATACATTATCAGCATCTTGACACCAAAAGTTACCACTACCTGCTGATTTAAAAAACCAGCCATCTTGCAACAATTTAAAGAATTAGAGTGATTGCCAATAGAGTACTGAAACTCAAACAGAAATATTCATGAGAAGAAAAAAACCTCCACAAAGAGTGAAGGCAGACAATCAACCCACCCCAAAAGTTTGCAATTGGGGATGAACACTCCTAGATAGGATTGAACCTGGTAGAAAGACGAAAAACACAAAAATTGAGAGAAAAAACTCTCAAAAGCAAATAGGAGTGCTAATAAAACATAACTTTTAATAATTATAAGATTAAATTACACTAATAGCCCGACAATAAATTAAAAAACATATACACAGACGTGATTGAGAGCTGAGAGGAATGACATAAAATTATTGTATAGCCAGTTGGCAGCCCAGGAATGTGGATTGGCAGAGAAAAAAGGCAGAAAAAAACGGCTTCAAAATTGTAAAGCCAAACGAACACTGCCAGAAGGATACAAATCCATATAAATTGGGTCATCAAAATTGTAAGATGCACGAGGTGTAAATTGCCAACTATATATTGCATGCCGGTGTGTATTCGGCTGGATATATTAGATGTGCACTTTTTGGTTCCATTGGGTCTGAATGAAGGTTTTTTCTCTTTTCTTTAATCATACTGATAATTTTTCTTCGATCATACTTGTTAATTTTTATATCTATTTATCACGAGCATTGTTTGGGGGCTATCATTTGGGGGCATTCATCTAACTCAATATCATGCTGGCAATGCTGGAGTCTAAGGTTGTGTGGTCTGTAATCAATTTTTCCCATCACCTAGGTAAGGCGTTTTCCATCTTAAATTATGCCGGTAATGAATGTTTGCTGATAGATTAGATGCACAAGTTGGGTCACTATTATCTGGGGTTATCCCTTCTTTAACTTTATTTTGGGTTTATACTCATTAGTTTCCATTCAGGTCACAATCCAAAGGGGTGTTAGTCGAACAGGCATTCCTCTGATAATTCTTTGTTGTCCTTTGCAGCTATTGGTTCTACCCTATCATGTGTTTTCTCTCCTGACCAATAAACGGATCTCTTACCATTCAATGTACTATCGGTACAGCGTCTTTTTCACTACCCGGTCTCCTATTTTCCAATTAGTATATGATTGGCCGGTTTGTTCATGTGACCTTCCTTTCTAATGTGTATATAACCAGCTGCAACACACTTAGCACCGATATCACAATTCATCTGACTCCCGATGAAGCGGTCTGAGCACCGGCGAAACACGTGTCGAGTCTTTTTCTTTTAAACTGTCATGTGATTTATTGACTTTGCTGAGAGGCGATTGACTGATTTCCTCAGCCCTTTGGGGCAAATTGACGAATCTTTTGCCCTTTGGGCTATGTGGTGCACCTGGCGTTTTTACGTCTGCAGATGGTCAGCACTTTTCTAAAACATTGTGGTGTTTGCCATTCATTGGCATTGCGGTACCATTATATTCCGCCTGTTTATTATAATACAGGGTAGCCAAGCTAAATGAACGTTGTATATTACAGTTCCTAATTTTGGCATTTATCGTTCCCTGTTCATCTCAATTTGCAGGTTCCAACAATCCAATATATAGTTGGCAATTTACACCTCGTGCATCTTACAATTTTGATGACCCAATTTATATGGATTTGTATCCTTCTGGCAGTGTTCGTTTGGCTTTACAATTTTGAAGCCGTTTTTTTCTGCCTTTTTTCTCTGCCAATCCACATTCCTGGGCTGCCAACTGGCTATACAATAATTTTATGTCATTCCTCTCAGCTCTCAATCACGTCTGTGTATATGTTTTTTAATTTATTGTCGGGCTATTAGTGTAATTTAATCTTATAATTATTAAAAGTTATGTTTTATTAGCACTCCTATTTGCTTTTGAGAGTTTTTTCTCTCAATTTTTGTGTTTTTCGTCTTTCTACCAGGTTCAATCCTACCTAGGAGTGTTCATCCCCAATTGCAAACTTTTGTGGGGTGGGTTGATTGTCTGCCTTCACTCTTTGTGGAGGTTTTTTTCTTCTCATGAATATTTCTGTTTGAGTTTCAGTACTCTATTGGCAATCACTCTAATTCTTTAAATTGTTGCAAGATGGCTGGTTTTTTAAATCAGGCAGGTAGTGGTAACTTTTGGTGTCAAGATGCTGATAATGTATTTTCTAATGATCCGAATATGAGTGTCTCTAGCAACTCTGATATCTCTGTCACAAGTCAAAAGATCTCTAAACTACTAAAGAGACAAATTAGATCTAATTGGGAGGTGTCGTCTTTGAGTAATTATTTAAAGAAAAATATGATCCCCCGTGGCCTTCGAGTCTATGTTAACCCTGCATCACATATAACCACTGAGGGCTTTCGCCAGGAATGGCAGGAAGCAGCAGAAGTGTGTTCTCGTAAATTTATGGAGATTGTATGCAAATATGAAAATATTGAACTAAAAAAAGTTGACTGTGAATTAAGAGAAACTGTTGAAATGCTTAAAAATGACACTGAGGAGACAACGTATGCTAATATCGAAATTAAATTGAAGGGCCAAATGGATAGATATGAGAAAGATATAAGAGATAGAAAACAAAGGAAGTTTATCAGAGACTCTGAGGACTATAGAACTGATTGTATCTATAAATTTGGTAAAGATAGACGCAATGTCAATCACTATGTATCATCTGCTGATGGTGAATCATCTGATACCGATGTTGAAGGTAATAGCGATCAGAGTAATCAACCGAGAAGTATTCTCAAAAAGGGAGTGTCTTTTTTGGACAAAGATGTTCTCCCAGAGAAATTACGAGATCGAGGGAAATGGGCATATCGAGGGCACAAGGGCAGAAGGTACCGATAACTGGATCTTCAGATTGCCAGATAGTAATCCCTTCTGACCATAATATCTATTCGCCTATTTCTAACTTTTTCCATCCTCCTCGTCATACTGCTAATATTGATCCAATTTCCTTTAATTCTCAATTATCTGTCTCTACTGGGAATGTTACACCTGTTAGCACTTTGTATTACCCGGATGGTGAAGGGCAACCCTCTTTTGATAAATCCTTGGTCCCCAGGTATCATGTGCGAATTCCATCGTTAATGATTGTAATGTTATCGATACGCAGACTTCAGCTGGGCAAACTTTAAGGATTGTTAATTTATCCGCTTTCCATCTAAATACAAATCATATCAGTGTCCTAAGTAAAGGTCTATCCTATGTTCCACGACCACCTGTTAACAAATTTGAGTGGACTAAGGATATTCACCTATTTGGTCGTAAGCTAGCTTTACATAAATTCTATAGAACTAAAGATGAAGTTAAAGCCAAAAATATGGGTCTGGAATATACAGATTTACCAGTATTACAGGATCTAATGGATTTGATGGATGAATCAATGAATGAAAAAATAGGACTGACCAAATTAAGACCTAAAAGTCGTTTCACCCCTAATTTAAGGGATTTTGGAAATGTTGACCTTTTTTGCAGACTTGTTTGTACTGATATTGATAATTTAGATACACGGGAGGTCTTATTTTCACACAATGACAATCTCACCATTGCTGAGCGAAATGCACTTGGTGACTTGGAGAAAGATAAGGATTTAATGATTAAACAATCTGACAAAGGGGCAATATTGTCTTGATGACCACAATGAATTACAAAAAAATGGTAATGAATATCTTAAAAGATGGGTCCACCTATAAAAAATTGTGTGGTGATCCCACTCTTATATATCTAGCACAATTACGATCACTGGTCAATTCTGCATTTGATAAATCCATTATCTCAAAAACTGAACGCGATTTTCTGATTCCATGTAAACCTACAATTTCTACTTTTTACTGTATCCCAAAAATTCACAAACAACTGAATGATCCACCGGGACGTCCAATCGTCTCCGGCAATGATAATGTCACTCAGAATATGAGT
This sequence comes from Leptobrachium leishanense, assembly GCA_009667805.1. NCBI lineage: Eukaryota > Metazoa > Chordata > Amphibia > Anura > Megophryidae > Leptobrachium > Leptobrachium leishanense. Next base: position 282,423,666 of record CM019066.1, read on the forward strand.
ATTTTCATTGATAAAATCTTACGCAAATATGTTGTAGCCTTACCATCATATATTAGAGATACGAAACAGGTGTTACATACTCTCAAAGACAAAAATATCACACAGGATGTATTACTATGCTGCCTTGATGTTGAATCTTTATATTCAAGCATCCCGCATGACTTGGGCCTTTTGCATGTTAAAACAATACTTGAAAGGGATGAAACCCTGGCAGACTCAACTATTGAATTTGTGATGTCTGCACTCGAGTTTATTTTGACTCACAACTTCTTTACATTTGATGGTCAATATTATCACCAGATCAGGGGAACGGCCATGGGTTCTTCCTGTGCTCCCTCGTATGCTAACCTATTTCTTGGAATATGGGAAGAACAATATGTTTTTGGGGCTATGTCGACTGTAGACCATTCAAAGATCGATATGTGGTCCCGTTACATCGATGATATTTTCGTTACTTGGAAGGGTACGGAAGCTGAGTTCAGTGATTTTGTGTTTAAACTTAATGATAATCCCTTAAATCTTAAACTCACCTCCCAAGTTCAAAATGAAGAAATCGATTTTTTGGATGTTAAAATCAAAAAAAATCCTACTGGTGAAATATCTACCTCTTTATTTCGGAAGAAGACTGCTTCCAATAACCTGTTACACTGGAACAGCTTCCATCCAGAACCACTGAAAAGGGGGATTCCTTTGGGGCAGTACCTGCGCTTACGCAGAATCTGCTCCACTGATGAGGATTTTATCGTTAAGTCACAGGCTCTTAGATGTGATTTCAGAGAGAAAGGATATCCTAATCGTTGCCTCAAAAGAGCGTACCAACGTGCTCTACTGATGTCTCGTAATGATCTGCTGGAAGATCATTCCAAACCTGACTCTAAGCTGATAAGATGTATAGGGACCTTTGATGCAGGTTGGGATTATATCAAAGGAATCATGGACCGCTATTGGCCACTTTTGACCTTGGATTCTCAATTGACAGATGTATTGACTAATAGAGCATCCATTACTGCTAGGCGAAGCTGTAATCTGAGAGATAGACTGGTTCACAGTCATTTCGCCATAGCTCCCTCTAATAAGACCAATACATGGCTCTCTAGGGACCTACGTGGTACTTATAAATGTGGTCGTTGTGTGGCATGTCCCTATATTTTGAAATCCTCAAAAAGTGTTACCGATTCATCCAATGGATCCAATTTTGAAATCTGTTCTTTTTTTAATTGTAACTCTACTGGTATTGTGTACCTTATTACATGCTTATGTGGAAAAAAATATGTGGGAAAGACTTTACGTCCATTTAAAAGACGAATCATGGAACACGTGCATTCTACTAAAAGGGTTCAGGAGACCCCAGTATCACGACATCTAATTCAATACCATGCTGGCAATGCCAAAGTTCTAAGGTTTTGTGGTCTTGAATCAGTTTTGCCATCACCTAGGAAAGGCGATTTCGATCTAAAACTACGCCGGTGTGAATGTCGCTGGATATACCAGATGCGTACGTTGGCTCCATTGGGTCTGAATGAGGGTTTCTCCTTTTCCCCATTTATTTAATCACACCTGATAATATGCATATTTATTTATCATGAGCATTGTTTGAGGTTACCATTTGGGGGCATACATCTATACTCAATATCACGCTGGTAATACCTAGAGTCCTAAGGTCTTTGTGATCTAGAATCATTCTTACCATCACCTAGGAAAGGTGATTTCAATCTAAAACTATGCCGGTGTGTATGTCGCTGGATATATTAGATGTGCACTTTTTGGTTCCATTGGGTCTGAATGAAGGTTTTTTCCTCTTTTTCTTTAATCATACTTGATAAGTTTTCTTCGATCATACTTGTTAATTTTTATATCTATTTATCACGAGCATTGTTTGGAGGCTATCATTTGGGGGCATTCATCTAAACTCAATATCATGCTGGCAATGCCTGGAGTCCTAAGGTTGTGTGGTCTGTAATCAATTTTTCCCATCACCTAGGTAAGGCGTTTTCCATCTAAAATTATGCCGGTATGAATGTTTGCTGGATAGATTAGATGCACAAGTTGGGTCCACTATTATCTGGGGTTATCCCTTCTTTTACTTTATTTTGGGTTATACTCATTAAGTTTCCATTCAGGTACACAATCCAAAGGGGTGTTAGTCGAACAGGCATTCCTCTGATAATTCTTTGTTGTCCTTTGCAGCTATTGGTTCTACTCCTATCATGTGTTTTCTCTCCTGACCAATAAACGGATCTCTTACCATTCAATGTACTATCGGTACAGCGTCTTTTTCACTACCCGGTCTCCTATTTTCCAATTAGTATATGATTGGCCGGTTTGTTCATGTGACCTTCCTTTCTAATGTGTATATAACCAGCTGCAACACACTTAGCACCGATATCACAATTCATCTGACTCCCGATGAAGCCGGTCTGAGCACCGGCGAAACACGTGTCGAGTCTTTTTCTTTTAAACTGTCATGTGATTTATTGACTTTGCTGAGAGGCGATTGACTGATTTCCTCAGCCCTTTGGGGCAAATTGACGAATCTTTTGCCCTTTGGGCTATGTGGTGCACCTGGCGTTTTTACGTCTGCAGATGGTCAGCACTTTTCTAAAACATTGTGGTGTTTGCCATTCATTGGCATTGCGGTACCATTATATATCCGCCTGTTTATTATAATACAGGGTAGCCAAGCTAAATGAACGTTGTATATTACAGTTCCTAATTTTGGCATTTATCGTTCCCTGTTCATCTCAATTTGCAGGTTCCAACAATCCAATATATAGTTGGCAATTTACACCTCGTGCATCTTACAATTTTGATGACCCAATTTATATGGATTTGTATCCTTCTGGCAGTGTTCGTTTGGCTTTACAATTTTGAAGCTTTTTTTCTGCCTTTTTTCTCTGCCAATCCACATTCCTGGGCTGCCAACTGGCTATACAATAATTTTATGTCATTCCTCTCAGCTCTCAATCACGTCTGTGTATATGTTTTTTATTTATTGTCGGGCTATTAGTGTAATTTAATCTTATAATTATTAAAAGTTATGTTTTATTAGCACTCCTATTTGCTTTTGAGAGTTTTTTCTCTCAATTTTTGTGTATTACCCTATATTATTATTTTTTGAGAAAGGATTTTACCAGGAAGTATACATTAAGATTTCTCTTGTTTTCAAGTATGTCCTGGGTGGCAAGTATGTACCGTTAGGTGTCTTGCCAAGGACACTTACTGGAGAGGTTGCTCGCTGGGATCGAACCCATGACTCCACAGGCTCTCTCCATGCAGAGCAGTGACATTACCTCTACTCCACCCAGCCGGTACTTTTAATTATTAATTATTAAGTTTGCACACCATGTTTCAAATACATGATATATTAAAAAAAATGAACAGTGCTCGGTAGTGAAGGAGTTAGAGGGCTTTGGATGGTAAGAATTTCTGTTGAAGTCATTGGAAGCATTAATAAATGTATGACACATTCCAAAGTGCTTCCCATTAGGATTTAACATACAAATGATATCACCTGCATGCTTACAGTGTCTCTTAATAAGTTATCTGTGTATCATGGAAAATTATTGCTAATTTATCACTGTAAACAAAAAGTAGCCGACTCAGAGAAAGGACAATCATAAACACAGAATAAACCCAGGACATACTTGAAAACGAGAGAAATCTCATTGTTACCTTCCTGGTAAAATACTTTATAAATAAAATTGCATTTTGACTCCTGACCTGTTATACAATGCATAAACCCTTTTGCACTTCTTCAAACACAAAGACCATATGGATGGGCTCTGGGTCAGAGGTTCCCAGTGGGAAACCTTGCTTTTTAGATCTAATCTTGTGTTTTGCACTGGTAAGTCACCTTAAAAAACAGAATGCAAAATGCATCTATATCTTTTAGCAGACTACACAAGCACCCTGGGTGGGCAGGCCTTTCTATACAGGAGCATTTTTATTGACTCTTGTAATTATAGGTTACCATTACTCCTGCTGAGTTTCACAGCTTGAAATCCTGCTGGGCTACAAGTGGAAAAAGCCATTTTCCAATTCATACTGCTAGTGCAGTCAAGACTGGATTGTGGTGAGAAGAAGGGAGATAGTCATGCTGAAAAGTAACTCCCTGTCCTTCATTTACGCATGAAATCTGGGAGGATTTATTCAATAAAACCATTAATTCATAACCATATTTTAAAAAAACCAATAGGATCATGGAGGGGAACTAGAATTTTTTTCTAGACTAACCCGCTTTAGCATACTTTTTGCTAATTATATTACAATTCCCTCAGAGGGAGATAAGGGATGTAGGGGGCCACAACCTAATGCTACTGTCTTTCTAATTAGTGGATCAGTCACAAAAGAGCTAATAGTTTATTTGTGTCCCTCCCCCCAGGCCAAAACTTACCAGCCATCCGTTGCCTCTTCATCATGATTGGGTGAAGAAATGTAATAGATAAAACATTATTTCAGCGTTGCAATCAAACATTCTTGGAATTTCTACAGACCGGCATGTTTACCTCAGGCCATGACCCAAATCCAAGCCTAAGGCCAATGAAACACATGGGGCCATATTATGATCTTCACGCTAAAACTGGGACGCTAAGGAGAAAATGCTGCGCCTGCCAGTTTCTCCCTAGCATTCCTGTCTTAGCGTGATATTACGATGCAGGCGCTAAACCAGCAGCCTGCACCGTAACGCGGCGCTAATCCTCGGGATGCTTGAGGCAGCGCTAAGAGCCGCAGCGAGCAACCGCTCCATGGAGTCCATAGGACTCTATTGAGGCTTCACTGATGGTCACATGACCTCTGCAATCTCGCCTCGCGAGATCTGGCAGGTTGGCGGAGTGATTTGCAGAGGGAGACAGGGAGACTGGGGGACTCCCCCCCCAGTCTCTCTCTTCTCCTGGTGGCAAGAAGAAGCAGATCGAGCCGCCGTTCTTGCGGAGAGGCAGTATTTGTTTTTTGGTATTATTTTCAGCTGACACTGACTGATTCTACAGAAGGAAAACAGTTAGCACCAGCTCCTAGCTGTGGGTAACTTTTGAGTTAACCGCAGTGGGATGGTAATTCATTAGGAATTTGTAATCCTAGCGCTAATTAACACTTTGCGCTTCCCATGTTAAGCATAGGGAGCGCAAAGTACAGTAAGCGCGTGCTGAAAAGCGCAAGATCTGAATCACTAACGGGTTTTTAATCCGTTAGCGTTCGGAATGTAATATGGCCGGCCCGCACTAGGGCCACCAAAGCTAACATTAACTCTCACACAGCTGAGCGCTAACATTAGCATTAACAATGTAATACAGCCCATGTTATTTAATATTTATTGCAATCAATAAAGAAGTACAGTCATGTTCTAAAACATACCATACTTCTCCTTGCAGAAAGCATTTCTTAGACGTAAAAAAGTTCAGTAGATTGATCCACATCATCAGGCATGGTGTTGGATTCCTCACATCACCTTTCAACATCTCGTGGAGTCAATGCCAAGAAGAATTGCCGCAGTATTGAAGGAAAAAGGTGGCCCAACGAAGTACTGATGGGGTGGTCATAATAATCTGTCAACTCTGTGTATATTACCCTATATTATTATTTTTTGAGAAAGGATTTTACCAGGAAGGATACATTGAGATTTCTCTCATTTTCAAGTATGTCCTGGGTGGCGAGTATGTACCGTTAGGTGTCTTGCCAAGGACACTTACTGGAGAGGTTGCTCGCTGGGATCGAACCCATGACTCCACAGGCTCTCTCCACCCAGCTGGTACTCCTTCCTCCATTTTTTTACATGACGTACATGTGGTCATCATTCTTTGCAGCAGTGGTTCCCAATTGTGGTCCTCAAGTACCCCTAACAGGCCAGTTTTTAAGGATTACTTTGAGAAAATACAAAGTGAATCCTGCAATCACTGAGCAGCAAATCATATCACCTGTGCTGTGCTTCAGATATCTGGCAAACCTGGCCTGTTATGGGTACTTGAGGACCAGGGTTGCGAACCACTACTTAACAGGGTAGAAAAGGAAACCTCTTTCAATGTGTTATAATCAGTAAAACTCTTATAGTTTTGATTGAATTCCTCTATAGGCAAAATTATTGAATTTCTACATTATCTTTGCTATGTAAACTGCAGTACTATACTTCAGGGCATGACAACTATTGACTGCCTCATCCTCAATTCCGGTTCTGTAATGAATAGGCATCATAACCTTGTAAACAACAGGCTGGGGAGACGAGATGAAAGACACGTTACAACAATGTCCAAAAACCTGTCACGAACACCTGTTGAGTGAGCAGTAGAAGGGCGTGGGCCCAAATTATTGTGCACCGCTGGTTAACAGCTAGTGGCGGCCATAAAAAAATATAGAAAAAAAAAAACCTTTGTGATTTTGGAGGTATTTTTATTATCGTATATATTAATTCCTCTCGCCCCAAAGCAAGGAAGTACCCATGGCAATGAAACACTCTGGTATGTTGCATATTTTTTTGAGACAATAGAATGGTGGAAAGGTGGAGACATTTGTTTTCACAATAAATAAAGTTAGATATGGGTAATCTGTTTTTTATTTCAAATTAAGTATATATGTTCTTTTAAAGAATTCTGCTCTCAAATACCCACTTTCTAAGTCAATGGTTCTCAGTCTGTGGTACGCGTTATCAGAGTAGGTGCAGTTTCGGGCCAGTTCGTCTATTCACTAAGCTGTCAATTCGGCAAGTACAGGCGAATTGATGGTAGAATACAATGCAGTTCGCTAAAGTTCGCCGGTCTAAGGCTAGGGTCAGACGAACGCAGTTTTAACGTGCGTTTAGCCGCACGAAATCACGGCCGTGCTAGCAGCAAATGACGTCCAATGCCGGGGAACACACGAAGTACGGCCACACTAAAGTTCGTCCGCGCAACGCAAGTGGCAAACGAACGCATTTTTTCGAGAACGTCAAACCGCTACTACTGACGTACAGAGTGCGCTGCGGCCGCATAGCGGCGTGTTTGCGTGATTGGGAGAGGTCAGACGCTGCACACGTCCGGCCAACATAACGTGCACAGACCAAACACTTCCTGTCTTGTCTGGGGGTAGCTGCAAGTTGCGTTAGACAATGGCTGGGACTGGCATCGACGTGGAGAGGCTGATCAATGCAGTGGCAGAGCATCCCGAGCTGTGGGACACGGCCTGCGTCAGCTACAAAGACCGGCAGAAGAAGGCCAGTGCATGGGTTACAGTGTCAAGGGTGGTGTACCCAGAGTACGAGACGTGGTCTGATAAAGAGCAGAAGCTTCAGAGTGAGTAAATGATAATTTTATTGCATAGAATTCAATTGCATTGAACTTGAATGTAACGTAAAACAAAATGGCCTAACGAATTATTGTTGTCACTAAGGATGTGCATTTCGGCTTTCGTAATTTCGGAATTTAAACGACATTTTCCCGATTCGTGTTTTCTGATGCGGGCGATTCCCCGATAATTTTTAGATCTGAAAATGTCAGATCCGAAATGTTTCCGAACCGAAACAAAATATTTTACGAATATTCGATTGGACTTGAATTGTGTCAAATCGAAATTTATTGCTTTGAAACGAGAACAGACGTTGCGAAAAAACGAAAAATGTCCGAAATCATGAAAAGTAGATCCAAAAAACGAGCAAAGTGACACGAAAATACGAAAAAAGGTCCATATTCCGATGAAATGTACCCGAAAAACGAGTCGAACCGAATCGAATCGAAACAGGAATCGTTCGAAACGAGCCGAATCGAAAACTTTAAACATCCGAAAAATCAAACCAAAAAAATAATCGGTGCACAAGCCTAGGTGTCACATGTCAAATGATGTCCATCTGCCATGGCACCTGCCCTGCATTGCTAGTGAAATAATTAGACAGAGCATCGCGAAACCTGTTGGTGTGTCTATTCACAGGTATTATGTCATCGTTAGCATACTCATCCAGACCCGTAACTGTGAGGGTATCTTCGAAATTAACCCCATCCCTTGCACGAACATAGTTATGTAGGATGCAGCAGCATTTTACTATATCCACACAGAAATCCACATTTACATCAAGTGGCCGATGAAAAATCCTCCACTTGCTGCTCAGTATGCCAAAGCTACACTCGACATACCGTCTCGCCCGCGACAGCCTGTAATTAAACACCCGCTTCTTCACAGTCAGGTGTGTCCCCGAGTATGGCCGCAGGAGATGTGTGGATAGGCCGAATGCCTCGTCACCCACGAAGGCATAGGGGACTGACACGTCGCTGCCAGGCAAAGGTGCGGGTCTGGGGATGTTCATGTTCCCACCCTCAATCTCATTCCACAGTGTTGAGTTCCGAAACAGTGTGGAGTCCGAGTCCTTGCCGTATGATCCGACATCCACATACACAAAATTATAGTTAGCATCTGCCACCGCCAGTAGGCCAATTGAAAAATAATGTTTATAATTTTGATACAGTGAGCCACTGTGCAGTGGCTTCACAATGCGGACATGTTTGCCGTCCACCGCTCCCAGGCAGTTGGGATAGTTCGCTCTCTCCCAGAATCCTGCTGCAATTGCCAGCCATGTCTTGCCTGTGGGTATTGGCAAACATTGGTCCTTCATGGTTTCCCATATTGTTTGGCAGACCTTGCGGACGATCTCACCAGCTGTCGATCTGCCAATGCGGAAGTTGTAATGCAGATCCTTCAAACTGCATACACTAGCGAGATACCTAGAACATGAAAGAAGCTGTGTTATGATCACATCATATAAACCTAACCTTATGTCACTCTCATCATGTTTTGCAGCACATGAAGCAATCAATAAATGGCGCACGGTGAGGGACAATTATACCCGGGTCCTGAAAAAGGAGGCTGAAGCTGCTCGCTCTGGAGCTGGTGCAAAGAAGAGGCGCAGCTATTTGTATGCAGACCAACTGTCCTTCCTGAGGAAGAGCCAGGAGCCGTGCAAGACCATGAGCAGTATTGACCGGCCATCCACCTCTAGCTCACAAGGGCAAGACCTGCAGCCCGCAGGATCTGGAAGCTGCCAGGTGGAGGTCGAGCAGGGTGGTGTGGAGTCCCAGGTGGAGGATGTGGAGTCTGAACAGGTGCCGGGTACAGCACCCACAGACAGCACCGGTATGGCTCCCAGGGGGAAGAAGCCACCATCAGCTGATGTCGAGCAGGCCATGGTCGCATTCATGGAGGCGCACCATACACATCCATGCTGCATGGTCGCTGATTCCGAGGACATGTCCTTTTTTAATTCCTGCCTCTCCCTGCTCAACATGATGACCCCAGCGCAGAAGGTGGATTATCGCCGCCGAAGCCTGGACCTGATACATGAGATACTGTCCCATCCACAACAGGCACCTGTATATCACGGTGTCGTGCCACAATACCTCCATGGATATTCCCACCACTGCCAGGCGTTGGCTACCCACCCACCCATGTCCCCTGTTGCTGGGCCACCCCCGGAGCCAGAGTACCACCGCATCCATATGCACGGTCCTCATGACCCAGATGCTCCTCGGTATCATACCATGTGAGGTGTATCGTCTGTTCGTTTATGTTTGTCAGAGTTTATTCATGGTGTTCTACTATTTTTATTTTATTACCTTCATTGGACATGCAATAATATGTGTTTAATATGTTATTGTTATCTTCTGTCATATTATTTCGGGAATAAATATTTTATTTGTTTCACATCGTTGTCAGTGTCATTACTCTTTCGTTACGTGTTCTGGAAGGTGATGCATGCGTGTGTGTGGGCATGCATGTGCTAGTGGGCATATAACTACTGACCTACAATAGAGCCTCTGCACACCAAGCACATGTCTGATGACTGGCAGCGATGTCATGAATGCACATGTTTGATAGTACTTACCGCAAAGTGAGGACCAGCATCTCCTCAGGTGGTATGGCAGCCCTCATGTTGGTGTCCCTCTTGGTCAGCGGCTCACGCACCTTCATCAACAGTTCATCAAAAGTGTGGATGGACATCTGCAGGTAGTTGAAGAACTTCACGGGGTCCCTCTCTCGCAGTGGCCTGTACAGTGTCACAAAGTGGCCATGCGTGTGTCTGGCAGTGTTGATTGGATGAACCCATGTTCGCCGTTGTCTTTTCTTCTTCAGGTACAGGTATCCCAGCGCAGCAAAAAGAAACACTTGGACTGCATCCATCTTGGAAAAATGCCACCATTCCTAAAATGCCTTTTTATACCCTTTCCCTTTTATTTGATTCATTCTGCAATTGATTTGGTTGATCATATCTCTCTTCTTCCAGCTCCGTGAAACAAAACGTACGAAAATGCGCATCGTATGACCGCTTTCGCGCATTCCGTGAAAAAATACGTCCGTTCGTTCGACCGCACTTTTCCACGGACGACGCGAAAACTGCGTTCGTCTGACCCTAGCCTTAGGCAGCAACAAAATTGTCCCATAGAGAAATAATGGTTTGTCTATTCCCAGAATGCCGAACTGCACTGAAATGTAGGCAAAATGCCCTGATTTTCGGTGTTTCAGTTCAACAGATTTAAACAGGCAAATCCCATAGGTTACAAAGTAAAAATGTAATTGAATTTTTAACCTTAAAAAAACATTTATTCTTTTCATTTTCAGAACACTTTTTTGAATTTTTTTAGATGAAATTTTTGGATCTCGATTTTTTTTTTGACACACATTTTTTTAAATTCTGTAACAGACTTTTTTATTGTTTTTTTAAAGGACCTTTTAATTATTTAGACACATTTTAATGCATTTTTATTGGTTTAAACACCTATTAGGAGAATATGAGACTTCCTTTTTTTTGTTCTTTTTTTGTAGTTCGGTGGCTCTCACCAAAGCCAATTCTACGCTCTTCGGCACTTTTCGATGCTCTTCAGCGACATTCTCCAACTTTTTCATGAGGCTTTGGCAAGTTTATGTTTGATGCATTACAGTGACCATCTGGTGAATTCACCATACTGTTGGCAAAATGGAATCGCTGAAGTGCACTGTACTGCGTCAAAGAGAAATGCACCGAAATTTCGATAAAATATTGGTGCTTAGTGAATAGACCCTTAAATGTTTTCTCAAAATCTAACAGCCCTCCAGGTCCTAGTATGACATTGTGCTATGAATTATGGCAAATATTGTACATATTTTATGAAAGATGTTATACTATTCATTTCTGTGAAAGAATGGATTGCTGCTGCTTCCAATACCAATAATAATAATAATAATGAAGTAATAAATACTAATATCTATCTATCCATCTATCTATCTCAGGCCCCTGCTTATTGCTAATGGAGCTCTGAAGGGTTGAAAGCAAAAATGGCTGAGCTAGCAGTTGAGGCCTGAATGCAGATCTTATCTGCTTCACACACTGGGTGCCTGCCTTAACCCCTTAAAAACAGGGCATACACAGGTACATTGTGGTTTATCCTGCTTAATGATACACCATGTATATACCATATTTCAGATGGGGGGGTTCTGGGCTTAATAGCAATAGCACACAGGTTTTTTATTCTTTCATATGCTGAAGTTTTGTATTTTTTTTTGTGTCCCACCAACCTGAAATGTCACCAGCTATCTATGTATCTATCTATCTATTCTACCCAGATGGCTTTTGATTAGATTTGGAACTCTCAACAACTAGTTATGCTGATGAGCTTGATTAAATGTAAATCATCTACAGATCAGAGGGAACCCTCTAGAAAAAATGGATCCCAGTCATATTAGTTCTTGCAGGTTTAGTTCCCACAGGTTTCCAGGAACATGCACCTCAATACGTAATAATGAGATCAGTCATTTGTTTAACTCAGGGGTCAGCAACCTTGGCTCCCTCATGTTTGGGGAACTACATTTCCCATGTGGCTCCGTCAGCCTAATGGGTGACTGAGCATCTTGGGAGATGTAGTTCCCAAAACATCAGGGAGCCAAGGTTGCTGACTACTGATTTAACTATTTGGCCAATAATCCAATTTTCGCATCCAAAAAGCAACACTATTACTCTTTAGTTCCTTCGAGGACATTGTAAAATTTGGATGGTCTGATAACAGAATGTTGATGTAACATGGATGTATGAAGATACTTGATTGAATTGTATAAACCAAAAAAGTTAAGGATAGGAAAATTCTTTTGCGATGAAAATGGTCTAGGTGTCTACACTGATTCAAAGGGATTGATATAGTTAGCTGAAGTCATTCTATTTAAATACGGTAGATAATATGTAGACTTACCAGCTGTCTGTATTATTCAGAGATACTTAAATTGAACAGACCTTGAAAGTTCTGTCCGACAGAAAGGGAAATTCATTCATCCTTGGAAAAAGGTCAATTAATAAACTATTGAAATTAATTTGCTACCAAGTTTCCCATTGGTAAAGATGAACACAACCAATTTTTAGATAGGTTTATTGGTTAACAAAACTACAGTAACATTTTGGCAACAAAAAAAAAAGCCTTGGTCAGGTTTCCTAGAATCTCCAATGCTAAAATAAAAACCATTATTTGAGTGGTTCACTTTGTTATCTAACATCAAATCACTTTAGTTGTTCATATGGGAGGCCATGCAAAATACTTCTGTACACATTTGGCTTTTATTACTTTTCCCTGTATTGTCCAGTTGTATTTCCATCACTGCTAAAAAAATCCCTCTGCGAACCAAAGAAAGTTATTCTAAAATACGACTTTAAATCCTCTCAATGGGCATAGTATCTGCCAAAAATGACCTTAGCTTCATAATTACCCATTCGTTCCTAGATTTTGTGCCGTTTTTAACAGCAGATTGCAAGTGTGACAACCATCATACATACTACATTAAATAGGCCTAATGTGCCAAAGGCAGTTAATGTCTTCATTATATGGGGCTTTTCTTTGTCCTGTGGTTAGTCAATATTTGCCAACAGCCGAGGAGAACACTGGAGTTGCACTTCCACTGCTGTTAAGCTCAACCTTTCTTAATGTCATTAGTTTTGCAGTAACATTCATTAGCGCAGACAAAGGAATTGTATATCCCCCTGACAGGCAGGCGGAATGTACTGCTGATAGATTAGGCACAAGGTTCAATATTTGCTTGCTAGTCACTTCTAGATCCAGTTTGCCCATGTCAACGTCCACAACATCCGGAATATTTAAATAGGTTCCATTCACTTTGCTAAAAAAATAGAATAGAAAAAGATAAAGACAAGTGATCCTCCTAACCACACATATCAATATAACTCTAGTGAAAACGCGCTAACAATGCTAAAGTTCAAAGGTCTCAGTGGGTAACCATTGTGACCCCCTTTCCCTTTTTCTTAGTGCCTCGAGGTTTGCTGTAGCAACACCTCCAACACCTTTGATCTTAATTTCAACAGTGGAAATATACAAACACACACTCCCATATTAAATACTCACAGGTGTACATTCCTAAATGCCATGTTGCCCTTCAAACATACCTAACAGCGACAACGCCATCCTTTGACATTCAACAAATAACAACAGGTTAGCACTCTTAGCTTAAATGTCATGGTCACGCAGACACAGAAGCCGAGAAGCATGAAATTGTATCTATATGGAAAACTTGATTGACAATCCAAAAAATTCTTAATAGTATTTTTTTATGATGCAAATATATATACATTTATATATATATATAACGTAGATAGATATTAATTCTAGCAAACACTATTTTGCATCCTATGTTTTAAGGTCAGGGTTTTTGTGAGATGAGGATATTCAACATGATATCTGGAGCTGTAACCTGAACTTCTTTGAGCTTCTGCACCATGTTATGAAGTTATTTTATTGCATGTGTATGAGAGATCTCCAGGTGTCTGGACTGTTGTTGAAACTTTGTCAAAACATAGGTGAGACAGCAACAATCAAGGGTAAAGATACGTTCAGTTTCCCAGTTTAACACAGCACTCACAGGCCATCTGGTCACATATCTGAAAATGCTGAAGACTAAAATAGAAATAAAAGGTAAGTTTGAGTTTTAGAAAAACTGAAAACGAGACAGGAGCCATTCCCAGAAGATATTTTGAATTTGAAGCTGACCAGTCATTGGATGTCTTTACATAATAATTAAAGTGCATTTATTTTTACACACTGTGTACTATTTCACCTGGGATTAAAATCCGAAATGTTTATCGCACCTGGTTTTATTGGACACAGTTTACCTCATCGAACTCCCTACATCAACGTCTTGACCGTGAACTCGCAACTCCAGTTGCTTAGATGGAGGACGGTGGACTCTTGTTGAGGCGCTGGCTGGGTATGGGGTGGCCTTTTTGGGGCATGACCTCATCTCCTCTGATATTGGAGGTGGGTCCCCTGCAGCTGTGGGTGCGCATGCACAACTCCACTTGTGATGGGTGTGGATGTAACTCCCTTTTTTGAATTTTTTTCTCTCTCTCTCTCGCTGTGGCAGGCTAGAGCTGTTGTGGCGCAGTCTGTGACATGACTGTCTCCCTAGGGTTTGTGTACCCTTCCTCACCCTACCCCCTCTCTCCCCAGCTTCTTCCCCCTTTTTTTCTTTCTTTCTTTCTCTCTCCCTTCTCACTTTTACTCTCCTTTTTAATTTTTATTTGCTTCCCACTCTCTTGATTTTCTTTCTCTTTCTCTTTACTGTTTTTGACTCTTTATCTCTCCTTTCTTTCTTACATTTCTGTTTGTTACTGCGGCTACCAGCCCATTCAATAACGCACTGTTCTGCTCCGAACATTTACCTCACCGCAGTTTCAGATTATTTCCTTTTGACTAGCAGTTGCTGGATTAAGATGTTATCCTGAATTAGTTGCAGATGCCCGTTTGTGGACCTTCGTTTATACAGATTATCGCTTCACTGTTCTGTTTATTCGATATAGTATATTGACGCTCTTTATTGTACCGCATTACGACTTATTATGTATGAATCACTTTTCAGTAATAAAAAACTTGGAATACAAAAAAAATAATCCGAAATTCTTTTAAAGTTTACGCTTTACCCAAATACCTTTTCCACCCTTGATTCGCATGTTCCGCATTAGGACATGGAGTCACTTTGTCGAAATGAGGAATTGTTCTTCATCTATACATTACACCATACAAGCAGATAGAAAATGATATAATCTTGGTATAACCCAGTAGTCACGCACTCTGTCCTGAACACCAACAATTCAGACATATTCCACCCACATCCACTGGCATGCACCTACTTGTTAGTAATTGTGATATGATGAGTTAGCTTTTTGGAGTCGAGTGAGTGTGCATGATGTCCATTTCCAAGAGCCACTTTGGGGAATCTCTTAAGTTCTGTGTATCTTCTGAACTTAACGTGTGCCTGCACAGTATGTCGATTTATAATTACCTGATATTTAACGTGTCATTCACAGAGATCACTTTAAACAAATTTATTTAGAGTTTGGGGATTGATAAATTATTGAGCATTTCCACTGGTTAATTGGCAATTAAAGCCAGTCTTCAATCAATAATTCACAAGGTCAAAAAGAAAAGATGGATATGGGGGATACTTCCTACTATGCAAGATGATGTCACTGGCATCATATACAGTCCATAAATATTGG
Source organism: Leptobrachium leishanense (assembly GCA_009667805.1). Lineage (NCBI taxonomy): Eukaryota > Metazoa > Chordata > Amphibia > Anura > Megophryidae > Leptobrachium > Leptobrachium leishanense. Next base: position 282,439,144 of record CM019066.1, read on the forward strand.
GACATCGACACAATTCTAACATCTTTGGCTCTATACACCACCACAATGAAGTTGGAATGAAACAAACACAATGTACTTTAACTGCAGACTGTCAGCTTTAATTTGAGGGTATGTACATCCAACTCAGGTGAACGGTGTAGGACTTACAGCAGTTTGCAGATGTGCCTCACACTTGTTAAGGGACCAAAGATAATGGGATAATTGGCTTCTCAGCTGTTCCATGGCTGCTCCAATGGCAGGACAATAGCCGAGACAGTTGGAGATGGGCTGGGCGCAGTGGATGACCAGGGCGCCTTCCGTGTCTTGCCCTGCTCTTAGCGTACCACATCACTTGCAGAGACCGCCTTCATGACCGTTGACCTATTCTAGTAGGTTCATCCATCCAAATCCGCCGGAATCTGTCTTCACATGCTCGGGATAGACAAGTCCCTATCTCACCGAAGGTCGATGACCCAACGACTACTCTCTATCTGGTTTAGCCAGCCTGTCGAAGCTGTTGCCCGGGGTGTTGCCGCTGTGCATGCTACAGCTACTAGGAGCCACAGGTGAGAGCTGAGCGACAGGTGGGGACCAAAGGTGAACAAGCTGTCCTAAAAGGACATGACCAGCCCTACACCAGAGGTGCTACCCCTCCCTGTACACCCCATACACCCCAATGGGATAATTGGCTTCTCAGCTGTTCCATGGCCAGGTGTGTGCTATTCCCTCATTACCCCAATTACAATGTGCAGATAAAAGGCCCAGAGTTCATTTCAAGTGTGCTATTTGCATTTGGAATCTGTTGCTGTCAACTCTCAAGATGAGATCCAAAGAGCTGTCACTATCAGTGAAGCAAGCCATCATTAGGCTGAAGAAACAAAACAAACCCATCAGAGAGATAGCAAGAACATTAGGTGTGGCCAAACAACTGTTTGGAACATTCTCAAAAAGAAGGAACGCACCGGTGAGCTCAGCAACACCAAAAGACCCGGGAGACCACGGAAAACAACTGTGGTGGAAGAAAACACCCTTCACAACAGTTGGCCAGATCAAGAACACTCTCCGGGAGGTAGATGTATGTGTGTCAAAGTCAACAATCAAGAGAAGACTTCACCAGAGTGAATACAGAGGGTTCACCACAAGACGTAAACCATTGGTGTGCCTCAAAAACAGGAAGGCCAGATTAGAGTTTGCCAAACAACACCTAACAAAGCCTTCACAGTTCTGGAAAAAGATCCTATGGACAGATGAGCCCAAGATCAACTTGTACCAGAGTGATGGGAAGAGAAGAGTATGGAGAAGGAAAGGAACTGCTCATGATCCTAAGCATACCACCTCATCAGTGAAGCATGGTGGTGGTAGTGTCATGGCGTGGGCATGTATGGCTGCCAATGGAACTGGTTCTCTTGTATTTATTGATAATGGCTGACAAAAGCAGCAGGATGAATTCTGAAGTGTTTCGGGCAATATTATCTGCTCACATTCAGCCAAAAGCTGCAGAACTCATTGGACGGCGCTTCACAGTGCAGATGGACAATGACCCAAAGCATACTGCAAAAGCAACCAAAGAGTTTTTGAAGGGACAGAAGTGGAATGTTATGCAATGGCCAAGTCAATCACCTGACCTGAATCCCATTGAGCATGCATTTCACTTGCTGAAGAAAAAACTGAAGGGAAAATGCCCCAAGAACAAGCAGGAACTGAAGACAGTTGCAGTAGAGGCCTGGCAGAGCATCACCAGGGATGAAACCCAGCGTCTGGTGATGTCTATGCGTTCCAGACTTCAGGCTGTGATTGACTGCAAAGGATTTGCAACCAAGTATTAAGAAGGGAAAGTTTGATTTATGATTATTATTCTGTCCCATTACTTTTGGCCCCTTAACAAGTGGGAGTCACATCTGCAAACTGCTGTAAGTCCTACACCGTTCACCTGAGTTGGATGTACATACCCTCAAATTAAAGCTGACAGTCTGCAGTTAAAGCACATTGTGTTTGTTTCATTCCAACTCCATTGTGGTGGTGTATAGAGCCAAAGATGTTAGAATTGTGTCAATGTCCCAATATTTCTGGACCTGACTGTAGCTTGACGAATTATGCTTACCACTTTGTAACTTTGAGCATTCTATAGAATGCTATGATTATGTGGACAGTGACATCTCCTAGTGCATGTGCTTATGAGGAAAACATTGCACGCATCCGTCCCTTTCTTAGTCAAGACTCTACTAAAATGCTCATCCAAGCTCTTATTATCTCCCACCTTTACTGCTGTAACCTCCTTCTCTCTAACCTTAAGCGATCCCTGATTCTCCCTCTACAGTCTGTAATGAACGCCTGTGCCAGACTTATACCTCACCCCTTTGTCAATCTCTACACTAGCTTCCTGTTTCCTTTAGAATCCATTTCAAAATACTGGTGCTCACGTACAAAACTCTCTATAACTGCGCCCCTGCCTACATCTCCCTTATTAGCAGGTATATCCCTTCCCGACCACTTTGCTCTGCCAATGATCTGATGCTATCAGTTCCTTGTACCCGCACCCCCATCTCTCACCTTCAGAACTTCTGCCGAGCTGCTCCCTTTCTATGGAACTCCCTCCTCTGCAACATCAGACTCTCCCCATCTCTCCAGTCCTTCAAGAAGTCTCTGAAAACACATTACTTTAGAGAAGCCTATCCGCTCCCTCCATGATGCCTCAATGTACATTTCTTGCTCCATCTTCCCAATCAGCCCACATGCACCTCACTAATTTACATACTCTAGTCATCCTCACCTAGTGTGTCACCCCTCTCCTCTTAAATTGTAAGCTTTTGAGCAGGGTCCTCCTTCCGACTGTTCTGTGTGTGTAACGTGTATGCATATTTGTCATTCTGTCTCTCCCATTGCACAGCGCTAAGGAATTTGTTGGCACTTTATAAATACTTGTAACTGTAACTGTGTTTATATGAGAGGGGCAGTGAAAATTTTCTGGGCTAAATAAGTCAAATGAGCTTTTCGTCCTCCGGTGTATTTCATTTAAATTTGGCAGAACCTTTTTTGTTGCAAACATACAAAAGTGTCAGGTCTTTTTTACTCTTGATTCTTAAGAGTTCTTTAGAGTAGTCACATTTTAACCCATGATTAAAGGAACAATTGTGGTCAATAATATTAGAGACAACGCTGTAATCCTGATTATATCAATGGTGATCAGAGGAGATTGTAGCAGTGTACATGACATATACCTTTGGAGGTCTCATGGCTATAAACCACCTTATTTCACCTTACTAGCAGCAGGAAGATATTGCTTCTTTTGCTTCTATTAATGTTTGTTTTGGTAAGTTAAGTCGGTTAGGGTACCTTTATTCTTAAACTTTGTATCGACCCAAAAAAGAGTGTAGAGGTATTGATGAATAATGTTGAAGTGGAGAAATTAAGTAGTCTTATTTTAGCCCTTTAGTCGACACATTATTCATAAATTGCAGTGCATATCGAGTAGACATGCCAGTAGTAGGTTTATATATAGCTCTGTTCAATTTGGTGTCCCCAGCGGTCCCTTGATAGGGGATATGTTATTCCAGACTGATGTCCATGCGTGTTATGCAGAGGGTACACCTTGTGCACTCAATAAGCAATCCAAGTCATGAATAATTACCGAAACAAATGTTTGTCTAGCTTTCAAGCTCCTTGAATAAGAGCAAGCGGGAGGTAAGATGCCAATCCTGGAGCAGCTGCCAATGCAGTGGAATCAGTTACACTTCTTGATAATGAATCGTTGGTGATCTGTCACGGAGAAGGACACAATTTTTAGCACGCCATTTACTTAAGTAGTTTAAAAAAAAGTAATTTTGTTTTATTTAAAGTTAAGATTACAAGCAGCAATTTGCCGAGTTGCCCAGGTGTGTGAGCCAGATGCACACATTTCAAGTAAAGTTTTTGTTCTTATTCTTTCCTGATTGTTTTCATTCTCTAAGAGCGTTTGATGTGGATTATTGTTATGGGAGGTTCAACCAAAACCTAATTTTAGATTATAAAGAGAAACTGAAGGAAGTCAAGGAACAACAGTTTTGTGCTTCAATTAAAGAAAAACGATCCCCCTAATATTTATCAGTTATGGTGTGCATTCACAGTGAGCCTAAACATATTTGACTTCACTGGAAGGACTGTATGATCAATTTCCTCTAAGACATCAAGATGTAGGGCTCACATGCACATAATTTCCTTAGATGGAATGTACATTAATACACTGTATACATATATCATGAGAATAGAATTAACTGACGCAACACTTTCACAACCAAAATGCGAATACACAATTTTGGATTGAGATACAATGAAAGATGAACATCAGCATATAAAACCAATTTGCATAACAATTTTGTGCAAGATAGGGAGATAAACAAAAAATTCTGTGAGAGATCTCACGCTTGTCACCGAGTATTGCTGTAAATGAGTTTCAAGAAGCAGCCCCCACCCTCACTGTAAGAACAATTTCAAGACAATTTGTTATTTTAAATGAAGAGGGACACCATCTAGAGTTTAGAACCTCTCACCCCAATAATATTTTTGTAAAGGATAAACATATTCATGAAAAATTAGCAAATTTATGTTTTTTAAACTTTTAACTATCTCAGAACAACAATCTTTATGCAAAACTGTTTTTCCACCCTACATTTGAGTGTCAACTATGCATCCCATGTTTCAAGTAAATGTCATGATAATGCTTTTCCAACATAACGAACATGGTAGTGAAAGGATTAATTTATTACATATGGCAACAAAACAGTATATGATACCTACCTAGGAAAAAAAATAGGAATTTAGTAGTAGTAGAGTATGCTATGATACCACAATGTTGCATTTCCTCTTTACATAATATTATCTAACACACTACTCCAATGCGCCTTCAGGTTTCCATTTAGCTTCCCCAATTTAGCGTGATATTCTGGGCAGGCGCTGTCTCAGCACCTTGCCCCAGAACACAGTGCTACCCGCAGTGATACTCTCTGTAGCGCTACCGCACTGCCACGAGTATCACCATCTGGAGTCGATAGGACACAATGGAGGGTTGTGCTGCTGGGCTGCAAGCCCTGTGCAATCTCGCTTTCGCAAGATCGCGCATCGCTGCGGAGTGATTACGGAGGGAGGCTGGGAACTATTTGTCCACAGTCTCACTCTGCTCCAGGGGATAAGAAGCGATGTATCAGGCCACTGTTCTCGCTTCAGGATGAGAGGTGAGTCTTGGATTTATGGGGGGGGGATTTTAGGGGGTGCTAAATGATTCCCCAAAGTGGAATCAGTTAGCACCAGCTTTTAGGTGTAGCTAAAATTTTGGCTTGCGCATCGCTACAGTAATTATCATTAGCACTTTGCAATACCTTATTTATCTTAACGCTATTTACTGATTGCTCTCCCCAAGATAGGTATAGGATTTGCAAGGTACAGTAAGCTCTTGGAAGCTAGCACAATCACCGATGTGCTAACAAATTTTTCACGGGTCTAGCATTAGGAATGTAATATGGGGTCATGCGTTAAAGTCACTTATCCTAGCGTTAACACTTATTCATTTGAACGCAACTGTTAGCATTCACTATGGAATTTAGCCCATGGTCTTATAAATATCCACCCACCCATGGGAGCCCATGGAGGTTTCCATCTTCTTCCGTTATTTCCATGCCTACATTTTTGCTTACATTTTTAGAATAGCAAACCACTTTTATCCTCATGACTCAACTCCTGGATGGTCAACCTGAGATTTTTCATCTGGAATTCTACTTCATATATGGAAATTTGTTCATGTTTAGATTAAAGGTATTTCTCCTACCCTTATACATAAAGAATACATATTTTAGATGTATTCTGAATTACTTCCCAGATGTACTCTAGGAGTCAGAGATTTTCATATTTAGCACATGATGGTTTATGAAACACAGCAATACACTTGTCATTTGTCAATGGCAAATCTGGAATTTTAGGATTTTTGGCATTTTCAAATCTTGTGGGAAGATATTGGAAGCACACAATACTATGCCAAACGTTCTCCATTTGTACAATGTAATGGTAATGTCTCCACAGCCGTAAACATTTCTTTCTAGACAGATATATTTCAACAACTGTTTTAAGAGATACTCACTCAGGCATGTCTTTTGATCTCTACATGGTATGGCTTTGAACCAGTGTGCTGAAACCTTCAATCTGATAGCAAGGGCCAAAGTCACACAGATTTATACCAGCCAGTGGCCATCATTGCCCATAAACCATAAGAAAGTTTATTTTACTATGATGTAGATAGACTTCACACCTTAGAGCACGTGTTTGATTATCTAGAAGCGAGATCCAACAGCCATCAAACTTTTGTCCCCCCCCAATCTCCTTTCTCTGTGCTATACTCTTAATAAAACATTTTATTAAAAGAGTCTGAGATAAACAGAAGAGGAAAAATGATTTTGGTAGGATTCCAAAGGTTTACAGCTTTATATAAACCATAAAACAGTGTTAAGATAATCTGGAGTCCGTGAATGGATTTCATCCTAAAATTGAGTATTAGGGATGTTTCTGAATGAAGACTAATGTCAACAAACCAGACAACAACAGTTGTCATGGACAAGTAGCAAATAGGAACAATTAACCAAATGACCAGGGATTTACATGGATAGAGTAAGGTATCGGAGTAGACATGGGTGTTGAAAGGAGTTCAGCACATCAGAATTAATATGTTAGGGAAGGGGTGGTCGTCCCCATGTGCTTTGGTCCATATACCATTTGGTGAATACCAGTTATGATGTTACATGAAATTTGTAGAGATGATCCAGGATTCGCTCAATCATTTTGAAATAATTATTTTTTTAATTGTTTATATATTACTTTTGAGCATTTAGTAATTTAAAGCATAATCTTTGGTAGTGTTTGCAAATGGGGGAGTACCGAACCTGGTCAATGGACTTTTACATTTTTTAGCAGTTTTATACAAGAAGCAATGCAAGGTGGTTTAGGAGAATATAAATTCCAAGTAAAATTTACCTATAATAATGGGTTAACATGCTCTAAATTGCACATTCTATCAATAATCACACACTTTATACAGTTTATATCTGTAACTTGATCACGTAATTTGCCATTTTTATTGGGGATAGAGGTGACTAATTCCTTTGGCCGATGCCTACAATGGGGAAACAGTTTTGAATATCTGAGCCAGCTGATTCATGCTTACTGTGCAAATTGTGGACAGAATATTCCCAATCTGTCATATTTCAGTAAATGCCTCAGGAACTAAATAACTTTTTCTGATAGTTGAATACTTATGATTAACTTGAACCCAGGACATACTTGAAAACGAGAGAAATCTCAATGTATCCTTCCTGGTAAAATACTTTATAAATAAATAAATTACCGATGCACGTCTTTAATGTCAGAAATTAACCAGATGTAAAAACAGCCATTCGGCTTCACGAGATAAAATTATCCGAAGAATGTTTATGAGGAAGAGAAGTGAAAGTGTTGTTTACAGAAGTGAAGTAACCGACTATGGTGAGAACGTCTGCATTTAAATTCCTAAGAAATGTAGCATTGTATATCCAGGAACTTGCTCTGATCAGTTAGTATTAGATACGCTTGTGAAAAAGTTAGAAAAATGATCACACCTAATTTCCACATTTTTAATTGTAGCAATGAAACATCTATTTCCCAAAAGCAGATTGACAGTAAATATTAAGTATTAAATAATCACTCACTAATTCTCATTTTAGCCATGGCCGACTTGGTCTATGAAAGACTTTTCAGACATTTTCAAAAATATTCAGATACAATACTCTGGAGTCAGTCCATCTCAAGTGATTATAATTTTCTAAATTAAGTGATACCCTCTATGTGTTGGCATTGCAAAACCAATTTTTTTTTATTTTTACTTGGTTTAACCATGGCAGTCATATTTTTGTCAATGTTGGTTTTAAAGATGTTTATGGAAACCTCAATATCAGGATGTTCCTAGCTCCCGGAACAAAAAACGGACTCTGGAGCACATTAAAAGTTACATGTACATAAATGGTGTATATATATATATATACACACCACGACCTCCTAACTGCTAAAAAAACACGGCCACTATTCTATTCTCATCCTGCTTGACCTCTCGGCTGCTTTTGACACTGTCAACCACCCCCTCCTTCTACAGACTCTCAGCTCTCTTTGTCTCTGTGACACTGCACTCGCTTGGGTTGACTCCTATCTATCCAACAGGTCCTTCTCTGTGTCCTTTGCTGGTAACTCCTCCTCTTTATTGCCTTTATCTGTTGGTGTACCTCAAGGCTCTGTCCTAGGTCCTCTACTCTTTTCTATCTACACCTCCTCCCCGGGCAAAATCATTAACAGCTTTGGCTTCAATTACCACCTCTATGTTGATGATGCTCAGATCTACCACTCTACCCCTGATCTCTCTCTCCTCCTGTCCTTTCCAAAGTCAGCGACTGTTTATCTGGCATTTCCTCCTGGATGGCCTCTCACCACCTAAAGATCAACATGTCTAAGACTAAGCTCCTACTAATTCCTCCTCATAATGCCTCCCAGCCTCCTGACATTTCTATCATGGTGGAGGGTATCACTATTTCCCCATCTAGCCAGGTTTGCTATCTCTGAGTTACACTTGACTCTGCTCTTTCCTTCATCCCCCACATCCAGTCTCTTTCCTCCTCCTGCTGCTACCAACTATGCAATATTTCCAGAATTTTACCATTTTTTACCGCTGACACCACAAAACAACTCATTCACGCCCTTGTAATCTCCCGATTTGACTATTGCAATAATCTCTTAACTGGCCTCCCTCTCTCCCACCTCTCCCCCTACAATCCATTCTGAATGCTTCAAACAGGCTCATCCACCTCACCCGCCGCTCTGTCTCTGCCGCTCCTCTCTGCGAATCCCTTCACTGGCTCCCCATCCACTGCAGAATTAAATTCAAAATCCTTATCCTGACCTACAAAGCTCTCACTAACTCAGCTCCCCACTACCTGTCCTCACTAATCACCAAATACACCCCAGCCCGCTCCCTAAGATCAAACAGTGACCTGTGTCTTGCTTCTCCGTGCATCACCTCCTCCCATGATTGCAGGATTTCTCACGCGCAGCCCCCATCCTCTTGAACGTTCTCCCTCGTACAGTCAGACTTTCCCCTAGTTTCCCTTCCTTCAAACGCTCCCTTAAAACATTCCTATTAAGGGAAGCCTACCACCCAACTCACTGACGCAACCAGTCCATCACTCTCATCTTGCAGTCTATGACTCTCACCTAGCAGTCCTCTCCTCCTGTTTCCATCCCCAACCCTTCTACATTGTGAGTTCCTACGGGAATAGGGCCCCCATCTCCTCCTGTAGTGGTTTGTCAAATGTTGTTCAATGTATTGTAACCCTGTCTATACAGTGCCCATTGTACAGCGCTGCAGAATATACTGCCACTATATAAATAAAGATTAAGAATAATAATAATTCTTGTTCCTTAGGTTTAGGACAAGTCCTAATGTAATGCTGAAGATAGTTAAGTACAGTGTGCATGCAGAAATTTCTGGTTTGAATTTTTTCCTTTTCTAGGGGTGAGAAAATGCAATTTTAAAAAAAATTCCATCACTTTTCGCAGAAGATTATTGCCATTCTGTGCTCATTACCAGAAGAAGCAGAGTTTCAAAACTTAACAACAGTAATACAGCACTATTTAGCTCAGAGTTAAGAGGTCGATTCTGATAAGAGTCAGTCTTTTCATTAATGGGATATACTACACAGTAATACAGTAGGAGCAGGACAGATACTGTTAACGGGACAGTTTAAGTTGCTTTTGTTGGCACCAAGCCAGCTCCAACAGGCTTCCTTGCAAGCAAAACAATCACAGAAAAAGGGGAAATGCCGTGTGCAAATTGTCTACAGTATTTCATCACATGCACACATTTCACTTTCAGAAGGGAAAACACATAATAAAGTCAACTTAAAAGAAAAGTACTCTCTGAACATGATCCAACACAGAGACAAATTCCCACACAAAACTCAAAAATTACGGGACATGGCATGACACAGACACCACTGACAGTTTTGACAACAGTCCTTACAGCAACAGCAAAAAGTTTCCTCTAGTTTCCAGGAAAAATAAACAACAACTGTTAAAGGGACAGTACCACTTACATAAACTGTAACTAGATTACTTGTGCGTTACAAACAAAAGCACCTTATAAAACAGATACTGCTGTTTTTACAAGTAATTGCATATAAAACTGAAAATAAAATTAGATTTTTTTTAATCTCCTGTTTCCGTTTTGTGGATTTTTCCCATGATGCAACATTTACCAAAATCTGTGCAAATGTTTTACTTTACTTCTGTGGTTTATCTAATCTACAGTATTTAACACTTAATGAGATGGAGGAGAGAATACTTATAAGGCTCCTAAAGATGAGATAAGAGGTGGCAACTACATGAGATATGTACATGCAGAAAAAACGGTTTGGCGCCTATTCCCTAACAGGGTGGCTGCGTGGACCAGAAGTATCCAGCCTGCTTCATGTATAAAACATAACAAGAAAAGAGATTGTCATTTGCACTCAGCCCGGTAGTTCCATGGGAAACAAAACACAATCAGAGGCTTTGGTTTACTTCAATGGCCATTAAAGTGTAAGCTCACCTGCCACATCACGGCACCTCTGGTCAGGTGAGTCCTACCTAATGAAACCAAAAGCTGCTTTTTAAGCAACTACTCATATGCTCATGCTGCTTATCAGTCATGAGAGAGACTGGTGGGTTTACATTTATACCCTCACCAGAAACAATTCCACTTTTTGATTAAAAAGAAAAGCACGGAAAGAGGCAGCTGCAAAATGACCTGGCTGCGGATACGACAAACTGTATGTACGTGCAGAAAAAAACAGTTTCACGCCTATTCCCTAACAGGGCGGCTGCACGGACCAGAAGTATCCAGCTTGCTCTATGTATAAAACATAACAAGAAAAAAGATTGTCATTTGCGCTCACCCCTATAGTTCCATGTGAAGCAAAACATAGAGGTTTTGGTTTATGTAACCGGCCTACACCATCGCTGCCCGTTCGTATGGACTCTGCGTTGTGTTTTGTGTGTTGTTGAGCATCAAAGATGAGACCGGCAACTGGATCGCTGGGAACATGCGATTTTAATCTCAAGCAGCTCCCTCGTGATCTGCGATGCTGGGTAATATAGTCACATTGCAATACAATAAAAATAAAATAAATATATACATACAGTCAGGTCCAGAAATATCGGGACATCGACACAATTCTAACATTTTTGGCTCTATACACCACCACAATGGAGTTGGAATGAAACAAACACAATGTGCTTTAACTGCAGACTGTCATCTTTAATTTGAGGGTATGTACATCCAACTCAGGTGAACGGTGTAGGACTTACAGCAGTTTGCAGATGTGCCTCCCACTTGTTAAGGGACCAAAAGTAATGGGACAATTGGCTTCTCAGCTGTTCCATGGCCAGGTGTGTGATATTCCCTCATTACCCCAATTACAATGTGCAGATAAAAGGCACAGAATTCATTTCAAGTGTGTTAAGTTACATTTAGCAAAATGGTATGTTGTATCTTGCAAAATTGTTAAAGGATGCGTTACTACAGCACAGATGGATCAAACAAGTGTAGAATTCTATAAATACATATAAACTAGTGTAGCGCTCACTCCCGGAGGAGCCGCTGAAAATGAACCACGGGTCAGTCTCCCCACACTAGGGAATAAATATACTCCAGCACCGTTGTGGATTTTATAAATTATATCGTTTACTAAAGTAAAAGGCATATAATGAGACACGGTGTTCGTAGATGTATTTACAGTATTTCGTATCGCGGTAAACGCGCAGCGGAAAAAGAAATACGAGGCTTCGTATTTCGGAAAAATGCGCGACCGAACAGAAAAAATACAATGCTTCGTAATTTCGAGAAACGCGTAGCGGAAAGAGAATACAATATTTCGTAATTCGAGAAACGCGCAGCGGAAAACAAAATAGTATGCGAATCTTTACCCCTTTTTGGGATATTAGGGAGTGAGTCCCGCACAGGTTAAGTCCCGGACTGTAAGTGTATGTGTGTGTTATGGTACCCGGGTACTATTCAACTGGCCAGTGAATCTCTTAAACGATGTCTTCGACTAGTCAAGTTGGGGCCCTGTGGGTTTTTAGAAATAAACAGCAGCGTGCTTTCTTGACTTTATAAACCGGCCTTGGAGGCCTCTCACCCATCCGCTCGATCACCAAGGTTCCTCTGACCCAGGACGTCCCTCCGCTCGGTGCCTTGCTGGGATACTGGCTACTGGATCCGTTGTCTGGCTCTCTTTGCTCCGACAGTGACTGGTACAGCTACCGCCTGCTCTCCCATCCAATGGACCTGCGGTACTCCTAACTCGAGGGTCCTCCGCTTCCTTGACAGCAGCTTGGGTAATGCCTGTGGATCACTGGGTCCCCTTCTTGCAAGGCTGGATAACCCCACTTGGAATCCTGATAGGCTGCACTTGCGCTCCGGCCTAGTCACGGTTCCGCTCTGCAGCACTGTGTCCTCTCTCTTTCACTCCCTGGCGCGCTCTGCCAGCTATCTCCACGAGGCTCAGGATGTACCTCGGCGTGTCCCACCCACTTCCTCTGTCCGTTCCCAGAGCATGCCGGGAAATGTAGTCCCAATGTTCAGTGTCTCTTATCGCGCTTGTCTCCCTCCGGTGGCCAAAAATAGGTACTGCCACAGTAAGGTTTTAAACACAGCGCTACACTAGCAAAACGTTTCCACAAGTTTCTACAAAAAAATCATCAAAACCTGGCATTCGTAAATAACATACCGTACACCCAAACAGAATATGGACTTCATAAAAATCCCAAGTGCACAAAATTAGTCTGAAACAGAAAACGTTCAGCTTTACAGTCAACTCCATCACACCAAGTCTATATTTTGCACTTCATTATACATAAATTGCATACATTTAAGTGCAAGGTAAAATCAGCACAGCAGTACACTTGACTATTAAATATGAAGAATTATCACATTATTACACCAGGCCCCTGTGTATGTGTGTGTATTTATAAATACACACACACATTCAAGACCTCAGACGACAGACCCATGTCTGTGTGTGTAAATATATATATATATATATATATACACACTACACACAGTATATACACACACACACATTCAAGACCTCAGACACAGACACCAGACCAGGCCTTATGCAAGGGAATGATCATATTTTGGAACTGAACTAAGTCAGCTGACTATGTTAAAGTGGAGTGCCCTGAATTCAGTCTTGTTGAATGGCTCCAGAAACATCCTTATGATAAATGCATGCTCAGGTTGAGTGCAGTTGATCTGGGTTTGTATACATACATATATATTTTTTTGAGGGGGGTGTATGTGCTAGAGTGTATGTATATTTGCACCGCGTACAAGAAGGCGTAACCAGAATATGTGCTCAGTGTAGCCATATAATTAAATTTTCCCCCAAAGGAATTTCCAATAAGTTGCACAAAAAAAAAAAAAAAAGACCACATGACACACATGGTTTCTTTTTTTCTTTTTGCATTGTCATTATAATTTTGTAGTAGAGAAGGAGCAAAAAGTGAGCATAAACCGATAAACAGCCTAATTTAAAGCAGTGCAGGAGGTGTACGATGGCAGAAATGAAGAGGAAGTAGTTGGTATTATTATGTTATTATGTATTATGCATTGTTTTTATTGCTATTGTTGGCAAAATTAAATAAATCAAATTATTCTCTTAAACGAAAAGGGAAAAAAATGGAATATCGATAGAGATAGACGCTCTAACTCCCAGCATGACACTGTAATTAAACTGAAACATACAGGAACTTTATAATATTGCTTCTCCTATATCCCTATATTTATAATTATATTTTATATATATTATGTTGTATATTTTCTTCATGTCAAACTACATGACCTGTTTCCCCATCATCTTTGAAGATCTTCGCGCATGAACCCCAAAGAGGTATATTACTCTGACCAATTAAAACATGAAGATATGAGTGATTGATTTAGACATCCCATGTATGATGTCTAATAATTCTAAAGCAGTGATATATAATGTGTGTTTTATTATTTAATCTACGGGTGATCTTAGACATGAAAGGACTAAGGTATGATGTGAACCACAACTGAGGATGAGAAAAAAAGGTACTCAAAAACCAAGCAGAATATTAGTCAAAACCAAAGCCGTACTTTTATTTTTGATTTATTTTTACACCGTAAAAACCACATTACATAACATGATGCGGATGTGCTCTAACACAATCAGTGGCAGAATTTGAAGATATGTATATTGAAAAAGACACATGTTAAAATAGGTGTGCGGAAGACTAAAAGGAAGTTATGATTTGAAATGATGTGGGCTGTCTGTGTTTATAGCTCCGTGGGCTGCCTGTGCCAACCTGTGCGATGTTATGGTTTTCATGCTTTCACATCCCCAAAATCTAAAATAAAAACTGACCATCTCAAATGATTAGGATGACTTCTTATTGTGGTATTTCCGGAGTATTCTTAACAAGGGCCAGGCTGGGAACACAAAACAGTCCTAGGGGTAATTGATACCCAGGCTGTCACATCTTGATATGGTCACTTGGTGCTGCATGGTTGTGGTCCTAAGATCCAGTGAGGGGGCATCTGGCCACCCAATGACACCATTTGATGGACAGCCACAAAAAGAAGAAAAGGATTAATTCCCAGCGAGCACCTCTCCAGTAAGTGTCCTTGGGCAAGACACCTAACGGTACATACTCGCCACCCAGGACATACTTGAAAACAAGAGAAATCTCAATGTATCCTTCCTGGTAAAATCCTTTCACAAAAAAGTCACACCAGGTCAGGCATGGAAAAGGAACAAGTTTATTATCCATTTGCCCATTTGATGACCAGTCGAGATCTGAATGTGTCAACTATAGTCATTAACGTTTTACTTTACTTGCTATTATCTAGTTACTGGTAACAATTCTGTCTTAGGTCAGACCTTTTTCAGGTATATACAGCATGCAGTAAGTAAAAACCAGTCACATGATGTAGGCACCCTTTGTGGTAAATCTGGCTATACTTCAGAACATCCCAGGCCTTATTCCACTGCAGGCTTTAACATTTCAGAGTGAGCCGTTAGCTGTAAAGCCTGCTGTACATGTCAGTGGCTTTGCTGCTATTCTAAGTCCAGCCTCAACTCATGTAAGGATCACTATCATTTGTACTTAACCTCTCTCACCAGAACAAATCATTCTCCAGTGTCCTTCCACCTTGTAGGACTACAAATGAATAAGGAAATGCTTACATCTAATTCCCAGAACATACCTGGAAGCTAGTGATAAACTAATACTTTATTCTTTCTTGGCTAAATGTTTTAATTGTGTTATTATTATGTCTTGGTTGGGTTCCTCAGACTTTTCATACATCTCTATTTGCTGAACCTCAGTGTTTAAGGTATAAAGATTCGAGACATTCCATCCCACACCCCTCTTCAGGATAAATTACACAACACTGCTTGCTGTTAAATGCACATGTGAAATGTGACAGTATTCAATCATTTAATAATTAAATTATTATATCACGCAGTTACTGTAATCATTTGAATAAAATCAGAAAAAATAAGTCCCCCATCCAAACAAATTGTAGGAAAAACAAGTACATGTCGTTGGAGTGAACTTTGTTTGCTTTGGTATTTGGTCGTGTTTGGATCCACCTTGTCTAGAGTATAAACCTCAGAAAACAAACAAAACAATCGGCTGAGGAAAATCTTTCAGCAAAGAGCGAAGCTACAAAGCTACATACCATCTCTGATTACACACGAGCACTGATCAGAGGAAACAACCTGACAGACATCACGTGATGAACAGCATGCTCAAGCAAAAGGGGAACAATTGCCTAGTGAGAGGTTTCAACTCGCCATGGTCTAAACAAACTCAATGGTGTTGTGAATAAGAGGATATACCTAGCAAGGCAATATAGTATTAAAATCACTGGTACTGAAAGCTTTACGCATTATTTGGTAGTGGAAGCCAGTGGCGCTTCATACATTGGGTAGTGGTCCCATTGGCGTCACTAGGGTTGGTGTCACCCGGTGCGGTAACTTATGGTGTCACCCCCCCCCCGAGTTTTACGGATTTTTTTTTAACTACTCTAACTCCTAAATCAGTACTCCCATATAACACTGAATGCTCATACACACAGCGCACATTACTGTGAGGTTTATTGCTGTGGAGCTCTCTCATATGCTCACACAAATGTTTGCCAACTCCCAGCAAGTACGTTGCCTGTTCGAAGGCAGTGAAAGCACACATGGATATATATTGCCCCCAGCAGCTCTGGATATATTGCCCCCAGCAGCTCACCCATGGATATATATTGCCCCAGCTCACATATGGATATATTGCCCCAGACCAACTCACACATGGATATATTGCCCCAGACCAGCTCACACATGGATATTGCCCCAGCTCTCATGGATACTGCCCCCAGCTCTCATGGATACTGCCCCCAGCACACATGGATATTGCCCCAGCTCCTCTCATGGATATACTGCCCCAGCTCCTCTCATGCATATAATGCCCCAGCTGCTCTCATTGATAATGCTCCAGCTGCTCTCATGGATTTTGCCCCAGCTCCTCTTATGGATTTTGCCCCAGCTCATGGATATGCCCCAGCTCATGGATATGCCCCAGCTCATGGATATTCCCCAGCTCATGGATATGCCCCAGCACATGGATATTGCCCCAGCTCATGGATATACTGCCCCAGCTCAAGGATATACTGCCCCAGCTGCTCTCATGGATTTTGCCCCAGCTCATGGATATGCCCCAGTTCATGGATAATGCCCCAGCTCATAGATAATGCCCCAGCAGCTCATGGATATTGCCCCAGCTCCTCATGGATTTGCCCCAGCTCCTCATGGATTTGCCCCAGTGGCTCATGGATTTGCCCCAGCTCCTCATGGATATGCCCCAGGCCCCCATGGATATGCCCCAGCTCACCTCATGGATATGCCCCAGCTCACCTCATGGATTTGCCCCAGCTCCTCATGGATTTGCCCCAGCTCCTCATGGATTTGCCCCAGGTCCTCATGGATATGCCCCAGCTCACCTCATGGATATGCCCCAGCACCTCATGGATTTGCCCCAGCACCTCATGGATTTGCCCCAGCTCCTCATGGATTTGCCCCAGCTCCTCATGGATATGCCCCAGGCCCCCATGGATTTGCCCCAGCTCACCTCATGGATTTGCCCCAGCTCACCTCATGGATTTGCCCCAGCTCACCTCCTGGATATGGCCCAGCTCACCTACGCCGCGTGTTCGCTCCCTCTGAGCGTCCGGTGGCGCGCGGCTTGGGCGCTCGTCTGGGGGAGCCACGTGACCAGCCGCGATTGGCTGGTGTCGTGTTTCCCCCAGGCGAGCGCCGAAGCTGCATGCTTCGGACGCTCGCAGGGAGCGAACAGGTGGCAGAGGGTGAGACACCCGCCCTTAGGGTGACGGTGTCACCCTAAGGGCGGGTGTCACCTGGTGCGGGCCGCACCCCCGCCCCCACGTTACGACGCAACTGGTGGTCCACCAATATTCCAAATAATTATAGTGATGATAAATATCTGTTGTCAGTAGAAGAGAGTATTGTGGTAAATAAAGTGGTATGACTATTATTGTATATAAAGTGGAGGAAAGATTCATTGATAATTGTGTTTTAAAGATATTACAGTTTGAGAAAAACAGTTGCATTATAGCGCTATCTTTTGTGTTTACACTCCAACAAGGTTTCTACTTCCTTTCTGATGGCTGTCTAGAGAAGCTTTTGAGAGCGACAAAGGATGTCTACAACTTGGGTCTTTTTTAAAATCTGCCCCAGCTGAGGCCAAATTAGACATGCTCAGTTTGAAGTCAAATTCCAGCATCCTACCATGAATAAAATGTCCCTGGTGCATTTCCAAACCTTTTCGCAGAACACCAGAGATAAGAACATATGATGAAAAAACATCCCAGATTTCTGGGTTATTTGAGGTTTATGATGATTTGGAACTAGGATTAAATGAGAGTTTAGAGTAATTGAACCTAGAATGGAGGATTAGTGGAGGTTTTAGGTGTAACCCATGTCAAGGCCAACATCAGTTTATTATTATTATTATTTTATTTGTTAAGTGGCAACACATTCCGCAGCACTGTACACAGGTACAGTGGGTAACAATTTCGAAATACACCAAAAAGGCAAGTCAATATGTCACTAACAGATACAGGAGGAGGTAAGGACCCTATTCCCATAGGAATTTATAGCCTGCCTCTCAGCTGTCGCTGACTGGATGGCTTCTCATTTTCTAAAGCTCCACCTCTCCAAAACTGAACCTCTTCCCTCCCTCTAATATCTCCATTCTTGCAACCATTTCCCTTCAGATGAATGGTGCCACCATTAATTTTTCCTCTCAGGCTCGTTGCCTGGATGTTCTCTTGGACTCTGATCTATCCTTTACTCCTCACATTCAGTCACTAACCAAATCCTGCTATTTCCACCTAAAAAACATTGCACGCATCCGTCCCTTTCTTAATCAAGACTCTGCTAAAATGCTCATCCAAGCTCTTATTATCTCCTGCCTTGACTACTGTAACCTCCTTCTCTCTGGCCTTAAAAAATCCCTGATTCTCCCTCTGCAGTTTGTAATAAACATCTGTGCCACACTTGTTCACCTCACATACTGCACCTCTCACACCTCACCCCTTTGTCAATCTCTACACTGGCTCCCTGTTTTCTATAGAATCCATTTCAAAATACTGGTGCTCACGTACAAAGTAGACTTGTGCACCGATTTCTTTTTCGGTTCGATTCGGTTCGGTTCGGTTCGTCCGTATTTTGTAAATTTTCGTTTCGGCTCGTTTCGGCCGATTTCTGTTTCGGTTGGTTTCGTTTCGTTTTTCGTATCGACTTTTTCGTGATTTCGGAAATTTTTGTGTTTTTTGGAACGTCTGTTCTCCTCGTTTCAAAGTGTCTATTCGTTTTGACGTAAACTAATGGTTTTTCGGATCCGATATTTCTGTCGATACAATAATTCTGTCGATACGATAATTCTGCCATTGAGATTTCTCATGTTTTACAAGGATACATTGAGATGGGAATGATACAAAATTACAGAATCAGCGATATAACCAAAAAATATGTTGTCCGAAATTACTGAAATGGAACCGAAATCAGGAATGGAGCCGAAATTACGAATGGAACGAAAATGACTTTCGATTTTACACATTTCTAGTCCATTCGAAAATTCCGAACAAATTTTTGTTTCGTTCCGTAAATTTTTCGTTTTCGGAAAATTCGGATCTGAAAATTTTCGTAAAATCGGCTGAATCCGAATGCACGAATCGGGAAATTTCGTGAAAATTCCAAAATTCCGAAACCCGAAACGCACATCCCTAGTACAAAGTTCTGCATAACCGTGCCCCTGCCTACATCTCCTCTCTTATTAGCAGGTATATCCCATCCCAACCACTTCGCTCAGCCAATGATCTGATGCTATCAGTTCCTCGTACCCGCACCCCCAACTCTCGCCTTCAGGGCTTCTCCCGAGCTGCCCCCTTTCTATGGAACTCCCTCCCCTGTAACATTAGACTCTCCCTATCTCTTCAGTCCTTCAAGAAGTCTCTAACTACTACAGGTACTTCAAATTCAGGAGGCATGCAAAGTATTACCCAACAGTGCATGTACCATCTGTACAAGTAATTGGACTCCAACCCACCAGAAAGCAGCAAAGTAAAGTAGAAACTTGTCCCTACACTTATTTATTTGTTTTCAACTAACCTATTTGGACCAGGATGCGACTGAAATTCAATAGTCAATCCAATGCCTCCAGTCAATATAACATATTCAAATCCAGAATTAATTTCAGGGATAAATCTAGTCCTGGACATTGGAAATGTGTTCTCAACTGGTAATGAGTAGGATTTTGATATAAAAATGTTTGATATCGATCAACTTGATACATTTGATCTGTTTTAGATGTGAGAGCTTGTGATTGGCTTGATAAAAATTCATTATTTGTGCTAATCCTTGTCGATAATTATCAGGGAAATTTTGTCATAAGGACTGGAATCAAGCATTGCAGTCCTGTAGGCTGTTTGAATCTTGAGAGACAAGGCAAACTACCTAAGGCCTGTAAACCTGTGCATACCAAGATGTTCAATGGTGAGGCTAAACTCATTCAACTGCAACGACTCTTTGTACATCTAACCTTTAAAAGGGGTTCCTTGCACTATAACAGCCATGATCTATAAGTGTATGTATTGATTATGTGCTATGGGTTACTTTAGTAAGGTAAATAATCACTAGATTAGTTAAATATTAGATAAACAGCAGGTGTATGGTCATACAATATATATGACATTAAAGTGCTATAGGACACCATTGCTAATGTATTGAAGCTCTAAATGATGAAGATACTGGGAATTATATCACAAGGAATGAAATGGCAGTCTGTCTCTTTAGGATGGAATCGAAAACATCAAAATAATATTTTTTGTAATTTCACTTGCTCCCTCAACAAAGTTTGTAGGTAGCAAGCCATCAAACCGTGACCCAGGGTCATACTGTGAAACGTGGAGTCAGTGTGTAGCAAGAGGTCACTGCTAATTCTCCTGAAAGGGAGATAGAAAAGTGTCCTGACTTGTTCTATTAAAGCTGAGTAATATAGGTATCAGGTGTCCCTTTGGTAACAAGTCACCTTATTGTTTTGTAGGCTTCAAAGCAATGTAGACATACCTAGCCTGCACAGATATCCTGCTGTTGAGATGCCTTCAAAGAAACAAAGGTGCAGTACTGTGAATTAACTCCATTTTAGCAGGAACATATGATTTATTTATTTATTTTACCAATTCATAGAGTATTCGTGTTTTCTGCAGTGGAAATGGCCTTTATGAAATCGCAAGATCGTGCAGGGCAACATAGTGATTCGTGGAGGGAGACTGGGGACTATTTGTCCCCAGTCTCACTCTGCTCCTGGCAGCCAGAAGCGGCGGATCAGGCCACCATTTTAGTCGGAGGATGAGAGGTGAGTATACAATTTTTGGGGGATTTAAGCTGGTGCTGAAATAAATATACTCCAACACCGCTGTGAGTTTTTATCATTTAAATAGTTTACTAAAATAATAAGCAGATGTTGAGACACGGTATTCACAGATATTATTACAGTACTTTCGTATTGCGGTAAAACGCGTAGCGGAAAAGAAACGAAACACGAGGCTTCGTATTTCGGAAGAATAAAATATTCGCAACCGAACAGAAAAATATATGCAATTGCCCAATAGTTCGGAAAAACAGAGACACGTAGCGAACCCCAAAATACAATCTCTTCGTATTACGATAAACGCGCAGCGGAAAAAGAGAAAAATATGTATTCAGAACGTAACTTTGACTCCCGTTCCGATTCGTAACAAAATGAGTCCTGCACAGGTTTAAGTCCCGGAATGTAAAAGGTGTGTATGTGTGTGTGGTACCCGGGTACTGTTCAACTGGCCAGTGAATTTACTTAAAGAATGTCTTCGACTAGTCAAGTTGGGGCCCTGTGGACTTTAAAGAGAAAACAGCAGTGTGTTCCTTAATTACATACGGCCTTGGAGGCCTCTCACCCATCCACCGGTTGCTGTAGGCTCCGCTGACCCAGGACGTCTCTCCGCTCGATTTTGACTGGGGATACTAGCGGCCGGATCCGTTGTCTGACTCTCTGTTGCTTGTCCACGACTTGTCCCGCTCACCGCCTGCTCTCCGTATCCGATCAGCTCGCGGCAACTCCTCACTCCAGGTCTTTGGCTTCTTTAATCTGCAGCAATCTCAGGAACTCGGAGGTCTCCTTCTCTTTAGGCCGAATGACCCGATAAGGAACTGACAGGTCTCACTCTTGCTCTGGCCTAGGCCCTCCTGCGATGTCTTGCACTGCGTCTGCTCTCTCTCGTTCCCTCGCGCGCTCTGGCGCGTTCTCCACGAGGTTCGGGAAGTAAGCCTCCTGTGTCCCACCCACTTCCTGTCCTTTTGCAAAGCACGCCGGGAAATGTAGTCCCAATGTCTCGTGTCTCTAATCGCGATTGTCTCCATCTTGTGGCCAAAAATAGGTACTACCGGCAGCAAGATTTAACACAGCGCTACACTTGTATGAATGACACCAAGATGACCAGCAAACCCATGCTCTAACAGAGGTTTTAACCCATTAGCAATCAGAATGTAATATGGGGGGCATGCGTTAAAGTCACTTAACCTAGCGCTTACACTTACATATCTTACCACTAACGTTAAGAATGTAATATGCCCATAGAGAATGATAGTTTGTCTGATTTTATATATATATATATATATATATATATATATATATATTTATTGCCAGGCATAGTGGAGTTCATGTCAAACTATCTTCCTTAAAGGGACACTAGCACTTACATAAACTGTAACTAGAATCCTTGTGCATTACAAGCAAAACTACCTTATAAAACACATGCTGCTGTTTTTTCTTCTTTGTCTGAAGTAATTGCATGTAAAAAGGAAAAATAAAACTAGTTTTTTTATTTCTTGTTTCCATTTTGTGCATTTTTCCCATGAGGCAGCATTTACCAAAATCTAATGGGGAGTTTTACTTTGTGACTATACTCTATTATACACAGTATTTAACAATTAATGAGGTGGAGGAGGGAATGTGTAGGTAAGGCTGTAGTTATCTAGGCTACCTGAGATAAGAGCTGACAGCTTAACCACTTGGCTGCGGCAGTGCTGCGGCCTGCCAAGTGCTTCCCCTGTGCTATGGACGCGCTCAGCGCGTTCATGCACAGGAGGCAGCAATCAGCTGGGATTCCTGGTGGTGCTGGCGCGATGACATCTAATTCAGGCGCCCCCCCCCTGCGAGTGCGGAGGAGGTGCCTAAAAGGGAGGGGGGAGGTCTCTCCCTCCCGATCGCCGGGGGCCAGAGATTAAAGGCAGGCAGCGTTTGGAAGGGCACAGCCTGCCCTTCCAAACGGTGCTTGGCTTTAACCCCTTGGGGGCCGGATCACGATTCAGCGCTGAAAAGTGCGGATCGTGATCCTCTCCCGGATCTCCCTCTGCTTCCGGGATCTCCCCCTGATGACTGGCGTCATCGTGCATAGCCAGGGCCGGATTAATGTAGGGGCGGATGGAGCGGCTGCTCCAGGCCCCTTCCATTAAATAGGCCCACAGCTGCCCCAAGAATAGATAAACTGCTGGCCGATAGACAGGACACACACAGTCACCGCACGGCCGAAAGGCACCTGCCACACACACACTGTGCGGCTGATGTAAATGTGTATTGTGCAGGGGGATTATTGGGAGGAGGAGCCAGTAGGAGTCACTCATCAGCTGAGTGAGACACATCCAGCTGCTCCTCCCCATCCTCCTGCAAGCCTTCCTGTTTCCAGCCATGTGGAAGTGGAGGCGAGGAAACACCGGAGAGCAGGACCAGCAGCCAGGGGGAAAGGTAAGATTCCCCCAGCTGATTCTGGGCAGCGTTTTTTTTTTTACTTTCTGAGCCCCCCATCAGCTCTCCTCTGATCTCTCGGCAGGGAGGAGGAGGGGACAGCATGCGGGGGGGGGCAGCACACAGTGGAGACAGACCGAGAGGGATGAAAGAGAAGGGGTCACAGAGAGAGTGAGGAAAGAGAAAGGGGGTCACAGAGAGAAATGAAAGAAAGGGGGTCACACAGAAATGGGGTCACAGAGAGAAATGAAAGAGAAAGGGGTTACAGAAATTAAAGAGAAAGGGGGTCACAGAGAGAAATGAAAGAGAAAGGGGGTCAGAGAGAGAAATTAAAAAGAAAGGGGTTACAGAAATGAAAGAGAAAGGGGGTCACAGAGAGAAATGAAAGAGAAAGGGGGTCAGAGAGAGAAATTAAAAAGAAAGGGGGTCACAGAGAGAAATGAAAGGGGGTCACACAGAGAGAAATGAAAGAAAGGGGGTCACAGAGAGAAATTAAAGGGGGTCACACAGAGAGAAATGAAAGAAAGGGGGTCACAGAGAAATGAAAAAGAAAGGGGGTCACAGAGAGAGAAATGAAAGAAGGGGTCACACAGAAAAATGAAAGAAAGGCGTCACAGAGAGAGAAATGAAAGAAAGGGGGTCACAGAGAAATGAAAAAGAAAGGGGGTCACAGAGAGAGGGATGAAGAGAAGGGGGTCACACAGAGGAATGAAAAAGAAAGGGGTTCACACAGAGAAATGAAAAATGACTACTAATTCACACTGCACATTGCTATGAGTTTTATTGCTGTGGAGCTCTGTGATATGATTATACACACTTCACATTACTGTGAGTTTTATTGCGGTGGAGCTCTGTGATACAGTAATGTGCGGTGTGTATGAGCGTATCACAGAGCTCCACAGCAATAAAACACACAGTAGGGATGTGCGTTTCGGGGTTTCGGAATTTTGGAATTTTCACGAAATTTCCCGATTCGTGTTTTCGGATGCGGCCGATTTTCCGAAAGTTTTTAGATCCGAAAATGGCAGATCCGAAAAGTTTTCCGAGCCGAAACGAAATATTTTCGGAATTTTCGAATGTACTTGAAATGTGTCAAATCGAAATTTATTGCTTTGAAACGAGGAGAACAGACGTTCCGAAAAAACGAAATTTTCCGAAAATACGAAAAGTCGATGCAAAAAACGAGCTAAGTGACACGAAAATACGAAAAATGGTCGAAATTCCGAAAAAAAATGTACACGGAAAACGAGTCGAGCCGAACCGAATCGAAACAGAAATCGGTCTAAACGAGCCAAATCGAAAAGTTTAAAAATCCGAAAAATCGAATCGAATCGAACCGAAAAAAAAATCGGTGCACAAGCCTAACACACAGTAATGTGAAGTGTGTATAAGCGTATCGCAGAGCTCCACAGCAATAAAACTCAGTAATGTGCAGTGTGTATGAGTGTGAGTATTATTACTGCGAATATCTGTGAGGCGCTCATACACAACGCACATTACTGTGAGTTTTATTGCTGTGGAGCTCTGTGATACGCTTATACACACACTGCACATTACTGTGATATTTTTTTTTCCGTGGAGCTCTGTGATACGCTCATACACACTTCACATTAATGTGAGTTTTATTGCTATGGAGCTCTGTGATATGCTCATACACACCGCACATTCCTGTTTTATTGCTGTGGAGCTCTGTGATATGCTCATACACACCGCACATTACTGTGAGTTTTATTGCTGTGCAGCTCTGTGATACGCTCATCTGTGAATAGATTAACCATTACTTCTCTATAGGACAATTTCTCTGCCAGTGATCGCCTAATTGTGGGAACTGCACCGTATTTCTCTGTCAATTCGGCAGTATTTGGCGATTTGACAGTTTAGTTGGCGATTGTTGCCTCAGTATCTCAAAATAGGCCCAACAAAATCCTCAGCACCAGGCCCATGATACCCTTAATCCGGCCCTGTGCATAGCGCAATGATGTCAGTTTTAGAGTTAACGCCTAACTGCCACCAATGGTGGAGATAGGGGGTTCCAATGAACCATCTATCTCCCGATCCATGGCAAGTAGGGGTTAATATTTGGTATCGTTGGATTGGCCAGAGCATGGCCTTTCCAACGATATCAAACATGACCATGTAGAAGTTAGTAAAAAAAATAAAAAAAATATTAATAATAAAAAAAATAAACAAGTTTTTTTGTTTTTTTGTTAATGCAGCAATGTTGTTCCCATTTCAATTATAATGCGAACAATGATGCTGCACTAACGATTTTTGTATGGGGTGCGTTTGTTAAAAATGGAATAATTTTCCCCCAAAACAAATGTAACGAGACCCAATTTAAACTTTTTTTAACAAGCGCAACCCATAGAAAATATAACCGCAAATGCTTGCATATTAAAATGTGAAAAAAAACACTTTACACGTTATAAATTATTGAAAATTCAAATTTTATTGCATTTTTTGTTATAATATACAGACAGGACATGACGTATACATATAATAATGATATATTATGAATCTGCCGAGTCTGCCGGAAAGAACTATATATAATATGTCTGGGTCATATAATAAAATAAGGCTTCAAAACGCGGTTAAATATGATGAGCGAAACTGGTAAAAATGAGCTCAGCACAGAGGTGTGAAATGCCTCAGCAGCGAAAGGGTTAATGAGATAAAACAGGGCGCTTAAAAGACTTATAATCGACCACCCTGGTGATGTCCTTTGCATATATCCCACACAATATAATGATGTGAGTTAGTGATCTCCATTCTATGGGCATTACAGTGAAATAACAAAATCAGTAACCTGGATCGGCGCAAATACTGCTCTCTGGGGTCCCGGAATCTCGTATGTATAAATATATGATAAAAAGAGAGACAATAATAGTGCAACACTGTTATATACAATGTACTATGAATGTATGTGGTATACACCCCACTTACAAGTATAGAGCCGTACACTGGCTCTAAGTGGTCCAGACATGCGGGTGATTGTCTTCACTTTCTTAGGTGACCCCCACCTTACAGCAAAGTTTTTCCTTTTTCTCTGTCCGAAGTTTAAACAGTAGAAAGGAAAACAGGAAGAGAAATCCTTGTGTAGATCCACAAATTAAGGTCACAATGTTATGTACAGTTGGAATTGTACTCACATTCTGTGGAGCTCACATAGCTCATGGATATATGCCCATAGGTTTTTTTTGGTAGGAGAAAAACCCAGATGAAAAACCACCGATGTTTACAGGAATCAACGAAGCAGGAATCAGGATTGGAGATGAAAAAATAAAATTTATTTAAAATATAATTAAAATCGCTATAATTGTTTATATTACAGTGAAATAGTTTCCTAACCAAGCAATCAAAAGCCAAAAGCACATGTAAGATATCAACTACATTAAATTAACACAATAAGGACATTACATTTTTGGTCACAGTGGCCCTTTAACAGTAACTTCTTGTGGCATGAGGTGTTTATTTCAAAAGTCAAAGCCTTCGATATGGGGTTGATGTGTCTGTGACTGCTCTATAGTAATGTGCGGTGTATGAGCTATCACAGAGCACCACAGCAATAAAACTAACGGTAATGTGCAGTGTGAATGAATGTATCACAGAGTTCCACAGCAATAAAACTCACAGCAATGTGTGGTGTGAGTGTACGAGTGTATCACAGAGCTCCACAGCATTAAAACTCACAGTAATGTGCACTGTGTATGAGTGTATTGCAGAGCTCCATAACAATAAAACTCACAGTAATGTGCGGTGTGTATGAGTATGACAGCCCCTACATATCCCACCACACAGTCAAACATACATATCACATTCACACACGTGATCACATATCCGCACACTGACACATATACACACACACAGTCACATATCCACACACAAACACACACACACACACCGTCTAACACACACACACAGTAACACATCCACATATTTACCCACACACCCCCTGAACAGGGCTAGCTGAGGCCCTGGTGCCTGTCGGGCCTAGTCAGGGCCCAGACGGACACCGACCCTAGTTGAGGCCTCGGCAGCTGCCCAGCTTAGTAGAGGCCTCGGCAGCTGCCCAGCCAAGTTGCCCCTGGCGAAGGGCCACCTGGCGCCATGGCCCCATCTGTCCCCATGGATGAGCTGGCACTGCTATATGAAACTAACAGCCTAAATTACTCTGCATTACTGAGTTGGGTTTCTGGCTGGCAAGCTAGGTTCTGCCCAGCCATGAGGCTGGGGTCATAGAAACTTGTGGCAGATTACATGGATGTGATGAGACCGGACCCGGTACAATAATGCTGTCAAGTAACAGGTGATGACAAGAGGGGGACCTCTGGTTCTCCTATAACAACCTTGAGCCAATGAGTGAGGAGTTAATATGGAGAACGAGTAGAATGTAGCTCAGACACTTACTCCCCATTCAAAAACTTACGTGGCCTATGGGATTAATTAAATAACGGGACCCCCAATTTCCACTGTGTAAAAATGAGCTCCAAAAAGTTAACCCATAAAAAAGAAATTAACCCCTCTCCTTGATCCTTAAGTTATCTCTAATTCCATTGATTAAAGCCCATAAAACTAAACCCAAATTTACAATGTGCCCCTTTATTCGGTCGTCAGAGTCCAGGACATACTTTCAGGCCGGTGCCTTGATATAGAAGGCGACATATAAAGCTAATAAAATTAAACTAAGAATTCTATCCAATAGTATCTCTTGTTAGAATTACCTTGCAACCAATGAGAATGCTCTATCCCGTTGCTCACTCTCAATGGTTTGACATACAGTGAGCATATGTGCCAGAATTAACCAATAATCAGAAAAGAGGTAAAATGATTCTTCTCTGATTGGTTTGATGTAGTGTGGCGATGTTTCCAAGGAAAAAAATCCAGTAGAAGTAAAAATTAGAAAGAAAAAATTAATGGTGTGCTTCACGCTGTATCGGCATATGGTGCAACTATCTCCTCTAAGTTGTTCTTTTCAGGTAGGTGTCTTTAAATAATTGATCTATAGATTGTAGTGCCGGGTTTCCCAGTGTTGGTATTTTGTGGAAGTCACAATTGTCACAAAGTTAGCATTGATTTCAGGGCTGCCTTGGGTGTCTTAGTATATCTTAGGAAGACATACAAAGGTTAATGAAGTGGTGCAAGTAGCACCTAAGCAATGGGATAATACTAATGATCTGTACAGGTAGCTCACACTTTATTTTCTCTATTTGGGTGGAAATGGTGAAAATCAACGGGTGCTGTCGACTCATAATCACATTTGACACATTACTTCCAAATTCTTAATTTATGGTTTTACAGTGTAACAAAAAATATGCAAAGAGCCATCGCATAGAGTCACAGAAAAACACGAGGAAACAATAGGCATAGACAATAAGGGTCATCCAAGGCAACAAATAGGAAACATCACATAAAATCAGACAGAGTACAGCAGCATCAGGTAAGTGACAGAGTCAGCAGAGAAGCAACGGGCAGTGCATGTACGCCAGTAAAGAAACTAAAAAAAGGGGTGTGGGGGAAAAAAGTGGGGGACTGCCCAGGAAGAAGCGGCATTACCGACACACCCCAGCGTGCCCGCAGGGAACCGGAGGTCGCGGAAGACGTCAGAGGGCCAGGTGACCCAGGGGCCAGAGGAAGCAGTCAGAGCCATGGTATCTGCTCCAGTGGCTCACCCACAGCATCCCTTCGTCCCGCACACCTTAAAATAAAAAGAAAATGGGGGGGGTCCAGACACCCCAACCGCCGCACAAAAAGGCAAAAAGCCTCATCCCGGGTAAGTAAACTAGAGTCTGCCAAAAGAATGTCCAAAACAGGAAAGGGGGGATTGGGGGGGGAAATTAAGAGGAAGGATCACCTGCCAAATACTTTTCAAAAATGGGAGACAGAGACAGGAGGGAGGTAGGAGGATCTCAGCCAGTGTCCAGATGTAGGGGGACACTCAAGGCACCCAATTCAGCAAGAGGGGAAACACCGCTGAGCAGGCAACCCACTACCTCGGGGCATCTCCGGACACGGAGGGAGTGACAGGCCATCGCCCTGAGGAGGCAGCGGGCCCACAGCAGCCAGGCAGGAGGGCAGGCGAGTTGAGACGGGCATCACGGCAGAAGAAAGCCATCCACGGAGTTGGTCAAGTAGTGGAGTCACAACAGCAGCGGCAGCAGATCGGCCATGATTCTCCTCAAAGAGCAGGGCCATCTAGCAAGCGCCGTAGAGCCCCGGCGGTGCAAATGAAGATAGGCTGCCAGAGGGTCCAGTTGTACCAAAGCAGTCGACAGACCGCTCATCAGTCTCATCCCGTCTGCCGAAGTAACAGTGCTCGGACACCTCTCCAACTTCTCCACTACCAGTCGTCCAGCACTCATGGTAGCTGACGCCAGGACACAGTCTATCCGTCCTCCTTCCAATCAGCGTATCACTGCTCCCAGAAGTCTGCTAACAGCTTTGCCAACATCCCCTGAGTTATCGGCAGCGAGTCAGAGCCAGGGGACAGCTCAAGGGAGGAAGGCCGCACTGGAGCAGACAGGCCATCAGGATCCACAGCCATCAGGCCCTGGGAATGCAGCGGCAGGTAGCAGGCATCTCTCAGAGGATGGGCGCCCCCCATCAGGGCTGGACTGGGACAAAAAATCAGTCCTGGACTTCATCTAGACCAGCCCACTTTAATTATGCAATCATGCACAAAAATAATATACGAACCAATCGAATCGCTCAACCAGTCACTCTACAGATACCGGAGTTGCTGCAGATTGATTGGGTAAAGCAATGCAGCGGAAATGAGGTTGAGTGTGCACCATGTCTTAAGGTGAGGTGGATGTGTAGCGGGTCTCACAGGCACAGTGGGCCCCAATATGAAATTGTGGCAGACTGTGTCTGTTTTACAAATGGTGAGGAAGTTCTCACCTCACCCATTAAGGGCAGTGCGAGTCATGCGGTGAACCAGCATTCACACTGGCCCACTGAGCCATCGGCCCACTGGGAATCTCCCTGTAGCCCCTATTGCCAGTAAATGCCTGCCCTCCATTCTCCTTGGCACCGTTGCCCACCGTACTGCAGAAACGATTACCGGTGGCCAAGATGGCCACCGGGCAGGTAACAGAGGTCTGGTCCAGGCCTAAAACAGCTATCGGGAGACCTAAATCTGAAAAATCAGTCCCCCACTCCCAGAGGTCAGAATCAGCAGTAAGGGCCTCAAAAGCGACGAAGGGACGGCAGAAATCACCAATAAAGCCGTTAAGCAGAAGTGCTCAGTTATGCGCATCCTCTTGCTTCGGTAGTCAGCTCCACCCCCGACATTTGACGCATTTCTAACTAGTTGGGAGATTATAATATTCCGAGTAGACATTTTTTAAGTGATTAAGTCCAATGAATGCTTTTTATGGTCACATAAGTCAAAATGTACAGGGAAATCATTGATCCAGTTGTGTCTTGGCTGACCCCTCAGCCAAACCTCTGTTCCCATCCACCTCTTCCCATATATAAACTTCTACAGTGATTGGCGAGAGGAAGATCTGTACAAAGAAGACAAACACCAGTGTAATCCACAAAGTATGTGCCTGGTACAGCCTACTCCACGCATTTACAGTATGGGTGACAGGACATTATAGAAATAGTTTATGATGCACATAATATTTTCCAAGCAACAGAAATTTTTTAGACATACAATTGATTTTAAGTCTTGAAAAGGTTAAGACACTTTTTAACTGCTTTATGTTCAATTGTAACATGTTGTAGTAGATGTCCGGAATACTGATGTGATTAATAAATTTAGTCAGTAGGAAACTAGAACTTTCCAATCGAATTGTGATAACCATATTGTCTCTTTAATATGGGAAGTTTCATAACCATGTAGCCTACTGGAGGTCCCATATAATTATGTAGTGCAATTCTTTAATTTGTGATTTTATAGTTATCACAGGAGATGTGACTTTTGGTCTTTGTTGAGTCATTTCACCCCTGTGTGCTGAGCTCATTTTTTTGTTTTTTTTTAAGTAATTTTTTATTATAGTTTATCTTAGTTGACATGTTGGCATAAAGGATGAACACACAGGTTTCAAAACAGGTAACGAGTGCTGAAAAGGACTGGCAGGTCCAGCAAAATGAACATAAATAACAGCAGAACGAACGCGCAGGTTCCTATCAATACACAGCAAACTGAATAATAAAAAGGGGATGAGAAAGAGACAGTAAAAACAGGAGGGGTTTATATAGGCATGGGGGAGCAAAAGCAGCCAACAACTCTATGCGGCAGGAGATAGGAGTGCATGAAATTTCCGAGTCAGGGAGATCAGAGACCAGGAGGACCAAATGGAAACATAGTGTGGCATACGGTCAGACACATCATATGCTGGATCAGGCCTTGCTACAGTCTGCGTTGCAGACACCCCTGCAATCAGGGCCGGATTAACATAGGGGCTGATGGAGCAGCAGCTCCAGGCCCATGCCCCAGAATAGGCCCAGAGAAAGGATAACTGTATCTGCATGGATGGACATTTTGATCCCTATATCTCCAACTCCATAACAGCTACAGGGTCATGTGAGGTATCACTGGAAAGGACAGAGCATGGCCTTTCCAATGATATCAAATATGACTAGATTATATGTAAGCATAAAAATAAAATAGTAAATATTTCTTTATTTTTTCTTACATAGAATTGTTACATCAAAAACCTAAACTGCCGCATTGCAGAGTAGAACACTGGGGGGGGGGCTTTAGACCCCTGCATCACTAATCTTTACACCTCACAAGGTCAAGGTAGGCGGCATTGGACAGTTCAGAGTCTGGCCTTTGCAATAATAACAAACATGACCATGTAAATTTTAAGGCCCATGTCAGAAGAGCACACTGATCACGTCCGTGTTGCCGCACATTTGTACGTCCGTTATGGCATATAATTATGACCATTGGAGCCCCACACACAAAGTACGTCCGTACCGAACTGCGGGCGCACAACGGACGCGGCAAACGGACGCAAGTTAGGAAACAACGTAAATCCGCTAGAATGGATGCACAGAGTGCGCTGCGTCCGCAACATCCGCATAGCTTTGTGTGTAGCTTTTTTGTTTTTTTAAAAGTCAGATTTTTTTTTTTAAGTTTACTTATTTTTTCTGTAACAGTCCTCTTTATTATCATTCCCTGGACCTCATATGTAAATTTCAGACATTTTCGCTCAATAGTTTCTTTGCAAACAGTGTTTCACTTTTCAAACATTCATGCAAACTGTTTTCCTAATTTATTCACTTCACTCTGTCTGCGGTCTCGGCTTTCTCGGCTTTTTCCGGCGGCTTCGCTGCGTGTGATCGGCTCCTGCTCGGATTTTTCCGTGGTTTTTCGGCAGGTTAATCCAGATGTTTTTGAGGGTTTTCCTCCGTGCATTCACTGGGTTTTGCGGTTAGTTTTCGTCGGGTTTGCGGTAGCTTTTCCCTGCAATTCGGGGACCCTGTGGTGTTTGCTGAATACACCGCAGGGTCACCGAAATGGGATTGACAAAAGGAACCGAATTGAAGAGAACGAAAAGTCACCGAACGTGCGGTGACTTTTAGAATCTCTTTGAATAACCCTGCAAGATTTGAAAAATTCATCCCCTCATGATTGGCTGGAGGCCACAGGGTTATTTTAGAGTTCCATTTGTATCCACAGCGGTCATGTTGGAGGAGATAGTGACGATTGTGACAGCTAGGTGATCATTGTTACTACAGTGATCACCTAGCTGTATTACAAAACTATGAAATAAAAAAAATAAAATGGGAGTTGCTTTTTATTAAATGTGGGGTTTGGGTGGCCTCTGGGCAGTTTAGATTTTTTTACTGCCCTTAGAGACTTATTGTGTACTGTGTTTTTACAATTTTTTATTTACTATAATGAGGCACACTGTTGGAAAGGTCAGACTCTGACCTTTCCAGTGGTGCCTCATATATTCTTGGAGCCCTTACCGATGAGGAGACAGAGGGGTCCAAAGGTCCTCACTCTCCTCCTAAGGGCTTTCCCGGTGACCACTGATTAAGATCTCTTCGTGACTCCCATGATCCCACAGTGAGGGCCGACATCCTGGATGTCAGCCATCACTGCTTGCCACCTGGGATCAGAGTCCCATTGCTGCTTCGCTGCGGACAAGTCATCCGCATGGTAGCGGGAATATCAATGACATGCTCAGTGGTTAAACTATTCATGACCTAAAGCGACTTCATAAATCAAAATGTGGAAGTGAACAAGCAATTTATTAAATATTCAATGTGTGCAGCTTTCACGTGATTATGCGCAGCTTCTTCCTTTTTTTCACAAATTATAAAGTGCAAATTATGGGCCCTCTTCCATGGTTGGCACTAAAAGGGACACTGTAAACTAAAAAAAACTGTGCCAGCATATTTTACTTACGGTCTCCCTTTTAGCATGCCTATTCCGAGGTAGGTGCTTTGTTAGTGCCTGGATGCATAAAGAAGTGCAATCACAGCATGATACTGGTATAAACTCTTGAGAAGTTATCTGATCATGAACATTAGGATAGGGGGGCCCTGTATTATGAGTCCATCCGATTCTGATGCATTTGCTATGATTGAGTATTCACTGCAACTTTTGAGTACTAATGTAATGTAAACACCAGAAAGTCACATTTTTATGGGTAATTAAGCCAGTTAATAGACATGGATTTACATATGGTTAAACATACAAGTCTAGCAGGAGTCTATTTAAGCTCCATGCTGCCCTCGGCATTGCAAATTCTGGTACCTATGCAATATAATAAGTATGAACATAATCATGAAACTGGCACAAATTTCCATGACCTGCTAGGACTATTAATGATGATATGAGAAGTAATTTAGAACAACATAAAAGTATCTTATATAGTCGATTTAATTTACTATAGCTTAGAGTGGGGGTGCTCAGCCTTGACCCTCCAGATGTTGGGGAACTACATCTTCCATGATATTCAGCCTCTCATTAAGTAAACACAGCCTTGCAGGAAATGTAGTTCCAAAACATCTGGAGAGTCAAACGTGAGCACCTCTGGTTTAGAGACATCGCGTCAAGTATATTGGACCTCTAAAACAAAGAACATTTAGAAATATAATGCTGTCTCTCCACTCTGCTGCCCTTGACCCAAGCCAAGGATTTTGCAGGAATACACCACTGACAGTGGTTCTTCACATGGGATCTTGCACTCAGAAAAACACCCCTTGTTTTCACGTGAGAAGACAGGTGCTCCTCAGCCTTAACCTTGGTGCTGGCTGGGTGGAGTAGAGGTAACATCACTGCTCCATAACCATGGAGAGAGACCGTGGAGACACAGGTTCGATCCCAGCAGGAGTACCTCTCCAGTAAGTGTCCTTGGGCAAGACACCCAACAGTACAAACTCGCCACCCAGGACATACTTGAAAACAAGAGAAATCTCATTGTATCCTTCCTGGTAAAATCCTTTCTCAAAAAAAAACCTTGATATCGCTTGGTCAGTGATATGAGAGCCTTACATCAAATGTCCAACTCTTGTGGGCTCACATCTAAAAAGCCTCAGCTCATTGGATGTTATTTTAAAGTGGAATTTCTGCGATCCAGAAAACAGTTTGGTCCATGACATACATCCTTGTAACATTGCTTGGTTTCCCCTGTAAGGAGCTACCCTGAAACAAATTCAACACCCTGTATTATTTTCCCAAAGATTCGTGAACTTAGTGGTTTAGTCAGGAAACCACAATATTGTAGAATGAGCTAAAAAAAAGTTCTCTGACACCAAAGCTTAAATGAAGAGCTAGATTGCTGAATAGTAACGTTTTAACAACTGCCTGCATGAAAAAAGGATAGTTGGATATCAAACCAATAAAAATGGTTCAGGAAATTTAAAAACCCTTGAAGTATGTGGGTGCAAAATATATATTATGTGGTTCTAGGTGCTCCTGGACACACAAACACACCTCTCCATATCTGGCCCAAAATCAATAGAATCTTAAATAGATGGCTAAACTAGGAAACAATTGGAAAGGAAACACGTAATTGAATCAGAGTAGAGCCTTAACAGCTTGATTAACATTTAATTTATTCATGTACATGGAGTAATCTGCAATACACATTTTCTTAACCCTGAATGCTAAATTGTTTTGTGACGGCCAGATCTTGCCTTTATGTAGTAATTAGTGTTTTCAAAGCTGGTCAGTGGAATATAAAGAATAGCTCATGGTGAGCAAACAGACCCATTGGAAATTTGTAGTACATTTGCATGATTCTCTGAGCTGGCGATTATCATTTCCTCTAAATACTCTATGGTGTGTTTCCTCTTAGTTGAGGAACATTCCACCATGGATCATGACTCATGGTCATACAATTACCGACTCATTTTTTTCCCAAAATTCTATATCTGATACTCAATAAATCCTCTTTAATATGGACAGTGCAGATGGTTAATGGCCTCTATAGTGTTTTTGACATCTTCCATATCGAAAGATCCCTGGCCACGACATACCAGTATTGATTGAGTCTCCTTGCATGGAGTCTGTATCTACATAATAACACCTACTCAACAGTTGTAAAGGTGGATGTATTCAGGGTTGCCAAAATTTATCACGCTAAAGGCCCTATTCCAAAGTTGGTGCTAACTTAACCAAAGCTGTTGTAAACTTACCAGAGATATTATAGGGCCCTATGTATTACCTACCGCTAAAATGGGGACAGTAACAGGGAAAACCTGTGCCTGCTTCACCAGGCAGGCAAAATTTATACCTCAAATCCCCGTCCAAGTGAGTGGCGGGATTAGAGTGTGTACACCGCTGCCTAACTCACCTAATTAGAGAGCTGGCCTCTTGCTGGCGGCAGCACTTCCCCAAAGAGGCCTCCAGTATCAGAAGGCCTGCTCCCAAGCAGCAGACCGATCGCCAAGGCCGGCGGCCTACCGGGCAAATGCCCGTTATGCCTGATGATCAGTCCAGACTTGGTCTCAACCAGTGAAAAGCAGCCTAGCGTATCCAAGCTTGTCAGCAATCTCTATATCAGGGGACATCTTAATTATTTAAATTCTGGAACATTGATGAAGAATTGTTTTGAAAGTTAAAGCTTTATCCAAAGAACTGCAGCAAAGGATTCCTACAAGGTCTGACACTATGGGCTATATTACAATCTTCACGCAAACGTTTACGCCGGCGCAAAAAAACCATTAACGCAAGGGGTAAAACCATTTGCACCTAATCCCGTATTACATAGTCAGCGCAACAACCGTGCGCAATGGTGAATCTGCGCGAGTTTACTGTACTGCGTGCGTCTTATACCTAACATTGTGAGCGCAAATGCGAATGTGCGCTGGTACGAGGATGGTATTACAATCTATTTGTGGATTACCGCATAGCCTTTTCGCGCATAATTTTAGCAACTGCAAAAAGCTGGTGTTAATGGCAAATCTGACCGACCTGGCGAAACCAAAATACACCAGCCCAGTAAAAAAATGCAGCAAAGTATAGTTGTCCCTTCAACACATACCCAAACAATAAAATGAAGAAGTTGTGTGTGCATGTATTATTGCTGCAGCATATACAGTATGCTCAGATTGACTGTGACAGGCTCAATTTCTTAACGTGAGATAATTGTGGTTATATTAATTCTGATTGGCTGAATCACGAGAAAAAAACTGCTCGCACACTGGTTTTTGCGCAAGACAGGGACTGCGCGAGCATTTGGCCATGTCCTGTTTGCACGCGGTATTGATCGGCGGATGAAAAGACGCACGAAGATTGGAATTCCAGTGGTGGTTTGGGCGTGGAAAAGTTTAACGCTTGGCGCCAAGATTTTCGCTTTGCGCAAGGGTTTTTGCACGAAGATTGTAATATAGCCCTATGTGTGTATATATACATATATAAAACAACAGAAGGTTGCACTCAACCGCAAAATATTCAAAAAACCTGACTGAGGTAATAAATGATGGGGATTCAGTTCACAAAGTATGATCATAATTTGCTTCAGCCTGTCACAGTCGCCAATGTACCCCATCTTTGACAGGACCTATCTAACTTGACCGAATCTGCACTGACAGGATCAACTCACCCTGGAGCTCCCCGGAAGACTGCTTTTTTTTTGCCACAGAAAATGATGGAAGACGGTGGTCAATAATATGGAGTGCTCTTTCTTGGTGTTTTGTGTTTAATGTCTTAGATACATCCACTTAGTTTTGAGGTTGAGTGCAACCTTCTGCTGTTTTGTATTATATATATATACACTATATTGGCAAAAGTATTCGCTCACCCATCCAAATAATCAGAATCAGGTGTTCCAATCACTTCCATGGCCACAGGTATATAAAATTAAGCACCTAGGCATGCAGACTGTTTTTACAAACATTTGTGAAAGATTGGGTCGCTCTCAGGAGCTCAGTGAATTCCAGCGTGGAACTGTGATAGGATGCCACCTGTGCAACAAATCCAGTTGTGAAATTTGTGACAGGTCCTATCTCACTTCACAGGTGCCCCACCATGACAGCCTATATAAGGCCTAGAGCCTGCTGGGGAGCTCCAGGGTGAGTTGATCCTGTAAGTGCAGATTCGGTCAAGTTAGACAGGACCTATCGAAGATGGGGTACATTGGCGACTGTGACAGGCTTAAGCAAATTATGATCATACTTTGTGAACTGAATCCCCATCATTTTACCTCAGTCAGGTTTTTGAATATTTTTAAAACTTTTCTTTTTTTTCCCGCATAAAATGATGGAAGAAGGTGATCAATAATATGGAGTGCTCTTTCTTGTTGTTTTGTATATACATATATATATATAACAAAATATTGTTAGAACATACCTCAAACCGAACGCTCCACTTAGATGGTTTTAAAGTCTTTAAATTATTTTTAAGGGAACAATGATGGAGATTTTGATACAGAACTTGATCATAAATTACTTAAACTTGCGTTATACATATGTGGGTATGAACAGTCGAATGTGTTGGTAGGTAGACAGGCTATTCGTAGATAATGAATTAAAAGCCCCTTAAATCCTTCTTGCTAGTTGTATATGCTAAAACGGTGTGGACTGAATGTCTCCAGTCACATAATAGGGAGTGTATATGCTGAATACCATGAATAGGGTTTATTTCATAGGGTAATCAGTAATTATGCGGGAGTCTGAGCCCCCCCCTCTGTGAGACAAAACAAGCTAAAAATAACGAATTCCTTTAATTACATCACAGTTTATAAAAAGAAGGCATTGTCCCCAGAGGTGACACTTGGTGTTTTAACACTTTCTTCAAAGCTAATTGACATGATAATGCAATTATCTGTGCCTCTATGTGCTGTGTTTGTTTCTGTAATTTGTTGGCAGTAAGTCTAAAAAGTGAATACATCTCACAGGTAGCGTCTGGTTAAACAATAGACACACCTTAAGGTGTGGTGACTGTCTATCAATTTACTTAAATGTGTGAATGGCCAGACACACATATGGTCTGTTGGGTGATGGGATTAATCAGATATACAGATAATAAAGTGGGGGGGGGCGGAATGTGATTTTCATCCTAAACCAATATATAGAATATAGAGCATTTATTTTAATTGTCGCCTTAGTCCAATAAAAAAATTAGCAGTGGGTACTACTATACTCTGGTGATTATATATATAGTTTATTATTGCAGAAGCCATTTGCACATTACAGCAATTCAAAGAACTGCATCACAGAGCTCATGTGCTACATTCCTCATATGCAGCACAGAACTCTGGGTAGGACATGCAAATGACGTCTGCAATTTCTCCTTTTTTTCATCCTGGGACTGCTTTCACACAGAACCCTCCAATGCAATACTAAATGGCTTATTTAGCACAGATCGGGTACATGCAATTGGTCAAAGCAGCCATATATATATATATATATAAAATACGCACGAAGGTTTTTGCACTCACGGTTCACTGCAGGGTTCCACTCTCACCCGGTGCTTCAGCAAAGGCTAAGATTGATGTAAGATGGCAAGGATGCAAGCACTCATAGGATTTTCCAAAATAATCGTCTTTAATGATGTTTGTCCTGATGAAGGCTCTGTGTTGAGCCGAAACGTTGACTTTTGGATTCATTAAAGACGATTATTTTGGAAAATCCTATGAGTGCTTGCATCCTTGCCATCTTATATATATATATATATATATATATATATATAACACTGGACCTGTCAAAGCCTGGTACCTGGTTCTAGATGTAGTGATGGTGATGCAATCACCTAATATTCTTGACAACCTTGGATGTTCCTAGAGATTGACTAACTTTCAAAAGTTTTACTTAAATGATAGTAGCAAAGAATATCATTTTTTTCCATTCTTTACATATATAGACAGATACAAAGTATACATACACAAATCTGGGATGCAATCCATTGAATTGCTGTGATGTGCAATTGGCTTCTGCATTAATAAACATAACTAATTATAGCGGAGGCTTTTTATCTCATTTTTGTCCTCCACCACAACCCTTGTAAGTATATATATATATATCACACACTCAGGTTAGATACATAGCATATTTCAAAGACTGGCCTTAAGTAATTTTATTTGATTGTAATATCGTTTTACTATATCAGTTGTCTATTTAATTGTATTATTAATATTCTTAATACAAAGGTATATCTATTTTTACTATTATTAAAACCGTGGTATATTTATTGTCACATTAAGTGCCATGAAGCAGTGGATGTTAATGGAAGGGAACTGATGGAACAGAAAGTATGTGATGAGATGAGGTTGGGGGTGACCTCAGTGCTAATGTGCAAAAACTAACTAATAATTACAGATAAATGTGCATCCTGGTCCTCTGCATATCACATAATGCTCTGACAGTGGAAAATGCTTCAGTCTCAACTCACTGTTTAGTGAATAAAGCTCTCATGTGATCTTAACCTTTGCTTTAAAGGAACACACATACACTGTCACTAGGGGGTGATTATTGAATACTAATGAAATGATTGCATGATTGGATTCTACAGGGATTCATCAATTTAGAAAAGCAAAAATCTTTTTTTTTTATTTCACATCTTGACTGGTAATGACGACCCAGATCTAAAATTCCCCCTGAACCCCATTAATGAACATGATTCAGTCTCTATCTCTTTACTAAAATACTTAAAATCAATTTAGAAATGCAAAGATTGGTAAATCCCATGTTTCAATATCATTAAATATACTGATTTTAAAACTAGTTCTGAAATATAAACAAGGATCGTGTGTTTGTAAATATATATAATTATATATATGCAGTTATCGCTGGGTTTATGCTTGTGGATATGTGTTCAGTTTTTTCGTTATTAATATAATTTCGCAGAGAAAATTATCAGTTCTGCTCCTCCTTTTGGGAATATTTCGTTACAATAAATATATAAACCAAAAACAATTAACAAATGACTTCGTGTAGAGAATTTTTCTAAAACTATGGAAATGTACAGTAAAGGAAAAACTGGAAAGATCACTCCTACATCAAAAGAAATGGGCTATGCCATTACACCCAATAATCAAAATATTTCTACATATGTATATATATAATGTGTGTGAAAATAAGTATAAATATATATGTACATATTTACACAAACATTACATATATATTTATATACTCACAGCATATATTAAATCACACACACACATATATATATATATTTATTTACACGCACATTATATATACATATATTCACATTATATATACTTATTTACACACATACTAAAGCAGATCATTGACTTTCAGCACTTGGAAATTTTCCTTTTCAGCCCCCCCCCCACACACGTAGAGAGAGGTATCCTGTGTACCCCCTTACCCCTTACATAACACACACATTATACACAGGCACACATTATATACATGCATAAGCTTATTTTTATACACTCACTATTTAAATATATTTTCCCCTCATATACACACACATATGTGTATATTTACAAACATGTATGTAAATTCACTCTTAAACGATTATCATTCCAGCTCTCACAGATGAATAATTTATACACATATAAATGAGGGACTGTAGATTTAAAATCTACATATTAAATCGAAATTCTTCATGCATGGTATTTTAGAATTTTGGTGCATATTAAATAAAAGGGATTGTTTTATATTTTTTATTTATTTATATTCTATATATTTTGTTGTCCAAATTATATACAAAGTGCTTCTAATTTTTCTTATATATATATATATATTCATAATTATCGGACTTTGTCTATCTGCCTATTTATCCGTTTATAGCTATCCATTCTTTGCTTTTTCTCTGCCTATCGGATACATTGTCTTTAAAGATTTATATATATATATATATAGTTAAAATATCACATATGGACTGTTTATAATTCCATTTTGATACTATTTTTTAATTCCCTGCTGTTGAGCAGATCTGACTCATGTTTAAAGAGTATGCAAAGTCAAACAAAAATAAATATATGCAGAATATGCAAAGTTATATAAAAATCCATTCGATGAAGGTGTTAATTATCCAATGTGGCTGCATAGGGGTTAATGATTTAACTATCTTTCACCACAACTATATAATTAATAATATATTGCTTTCACTGCCTGTGGACCAGAAGGGATTTCTAACTTTATTTGGGATGAACTGGAAATAAAACCCACTTGATCCTCCATCCCATCTTGATGGATGCTGTAGGATTTTTCAGTTGTAGCAGCTGAACTGACTGATGCTTTGAAAATCAGGACTGCTTGCACTAGTGGAGCAGGTATTCAGCATTAATGTTAGGTCTATTTTAGTTGTAATCTAGGTGAAAACAATACCTTATTAATAATAAAGCTGGCAGTGCTGGAGGTGTAGTTATACAGGGCTTCTAGAACCCAGGGTGAGATGGGAAGCTTCAATTCTATAGCATGGCAGAGTATCACCTTCACAATCCACAATACCCTCCATGTCCTTAGCATGTATATTGTATGAAGCACAGGATGGAAGGTGTGAGGAACTGGCAATGAGAGATCACCTATTATATTACACAGACCTTGTGGATGAGCAGAAGGCTGGGGATCAGGTGTGGAGAGGTGACACCTGAGAAGACACAGGAGGGCTTTATCAGGTCGAATAGTGTCAAGTCTAAATCATGTGTCAAAGTAAACAGCCATAAAGAACAATGTAATATGGAGACTAATAGATCCACACTTATGTACAGTATGTATTTCTAGACCCACAATCACTACACTGATTGCCATCACATCAGATCCACTGATAGAGATCATCTAACATGGCATCCCTTGGAAAGCCTATTATCACCCAGGCCAATGTGACTGTGTGAACTCATCATCAATTAAAGATTTTCACAAGTGATGCCCACAGCCTGCAGGTGAAAGGTTACCTGATTATCCAAGTCACACACAACAGACTTCTCTTCTCATATATTAATCATGTGAGTCTCTAAAGACTTTGACTCATTGGACTTTTACTAAAATCTCAAGCACAATTTATTAGGTGATGAAAAGCTAAAGCAGATCATAGACTTTCAGCACTTGGAAATTTTCATTTTCAGCCCCCCCCCCACACACGTAGAGAGGTATCCTGTGTACCCCCTTACCCCTTACATAACCCAGCACATCTAGGCATACTGAACCACTTGCTAATATAACATCAGTGCATTAATAAACAAACATCCCCTGGGGATAGAAAAGCACTTCATTTAAAATCATCTATAATCCACATTTGTATCAACAAAGTGAGTATCAACAACTGCAAGGAAGATCATCCAATCAAGAAAGTGTAGAAGAGTATATATAACACCAATCCATATTTATATATACCTTGAGATACATTTTGCACTCATTCATCTGAACACAAATCACTGTTTAGTGAAAGTTTAATGTGTATTTCTGCTGTTTTAGTTTGTATCTTGTTTTGTAAATAGAGTTTTTTAATTGTACCAACAGCTTAAATTAGATAAATAATAATAAAAATGAATATAAGGACCTTCCTCCTTTAACTCTTTTTCATAGGCAAAGCCCCTCTCCACATCACTGAAAAGTGAAATTTCGCTAAGGTGGTGTTCTGTTTTCTTTTTTTCCTTCTGAACACAGGGAGAATGAATGTTAAATAGACGGATACAATATTCAAAATATCAAAATACAAACATAGACATTAATTTAATGCAGAATAGCTTTATGTGATACACTAAAAGCAAAGTGTAAATTTATTTATATATATATATTATGTAGTTATATAAAACTATTATTAACTGGTAAGAGACATAGGAAATATACAGTCAGATAGTGTAAAATAGAGATGTATATAGAGATTAGACAGGCAGACAAACAGGTAATATATGATATAGATAGACAGGCAAAAAGATAGGTAATAAATATGGAAAACATAGATATAGATAGAAGGATAGGCAAAGATATAGGTAACTATATATAGAAAACAGGTAATATATATATAAAACAGATACTAGATATAGATAGAAGAATAGATAGACACAAATATAGGTAACTAACTATATATAGAAAACAGATAGATATGGATAGAAGATAGGTAATATATATAGAAAACAGATATAGATAGATAGGTAATATATATAGAAAACAGATAAATATATATAGATAGGAGGATAGATAGACAGGCAAAAAGATAGGTAATATATATAGAAAACAGATAAATATATATGGATAGAAGGATACAGAAGAATTCCAGATGCACACCAAGACTTCATAGAAGGTATAAAGATTCTTATTCTTATTTACATAGATCGATGTTTCATTTTCTCAAGACTTTTTTTTGATAGGATAGATAGATAGACAGACAGGTAAAACGATAGGTAATATATATATATATATATATATATATCTCAGATAAATAGATATAGTTAGAAGGATAGATAGGCAAAACTATAGGTAATATATATAGAAAACAGATAAAGATAGATAGACAGGCAAAAAGATAGGAAATATATTTAGAAAACAGCTAAATAGATATAGCTAGATAAACAGCAAGCAGTTTTTGGTGTATAGTGATGGCAGGATATCTACATTCCAGCATTGAGTGATGTATTGGGTATTTCTTGTCACATTCATCCACTCTGTGTCCTTCTTCCCCCAGGGCCAGTGATTGTTCTAATCTATATTATTTTCCCATCAGATTAACACTTTCTGTTTGAATAATGCTAGGGGCCTATACCACTGGAATAGCTGTTGTTTTATTTATTTTTTTCGAATCCTTTAAAATGAGGGCTGAGCATAGGAGCACTTTGACAAACGTAAGGCATTGTAATGCAAGAATGTCAAAGAGCCTCCTATCTGATAAGCAGGAGCAGACCCATGGAGTGGGACAAAGACCAAGGTGTGTCCAAGATATGGAGATAGAAAAGAGAAAGGATCTCTGTACCTGACAATAAGTCTCAAATGGACATTCTTTCACTTTTAAAAGCATTTTAAATAGAAACCCCCTCCAATCAGCTTCCTTTTTATGAGCTCTTTTCCCTAAAGTAATGAAGAAATAAAATCAGGAGGAGTTCCAATTCTAAAGGATTTTTTTCAGAAGCTTAAAACTTTGCACATTTTCTT
The DNA here is from genome assembly GCA_009667805.1 of Leptobrachium leishanense. Lineage (NCBI taxonomy): Eukaryota > Metazoa > Chordata > Amphibia > Anura > Megophryidae > Leptobrachium > Leptobrachium leishanense. The sequence goes on from CM019066.1 coordinate 282,484,045, forward strand.
GGATCTTTTGCTGTGACAGAAAAATGTGTAGTTATTATGTCTCCAACAGAAATCAAAGAAAATAAACAATGAAAAGCCATTTAATCTTTATGTTTTTTTATCCAGAATCCTTTTTTCAGAAGCACAAACAGACAAATACATTATATGAAACTATTCATTGGACTGGTGATATAAAGAGATCTATAAAGCATGACATCTGAGCAGCAAGTAACCACATTTACCAGGTATAGGGTAGAGCTAAAATAATAAAAAAAACAATTCTGACATGCACACACTGTCTGCAAAGACAGACACACAGACACACATAGACACAGCAATGTGTTGTTGTTGTTATAATTATTATCAGGGTTATCCAGAGAAAGGTGAAAACCAGGAGAATGACTGGAGAAGGGAAAATTCTAGGTCAAAATAGCCGATTTGGAAAGTGAGATAAATGGGAGAATATTTCTGGTTTGGCTATTTTGACCTAGAATTTTCCATTCTCCAGCCATTCTCCTGCTTTTCACCTCTCTCTGAATAACCCTGACAGTCAGGTTTTTGTCCTTTATTGTTTTCCTTCCCAGTCCCTCTAGAAGATAGATAGATAGATAGATAGATAGATAGATATAGGCATAGATGGAGAGATGGAGATAGATGAGATATGGACATAGATACCTAGATAGAGGGATATATATATATTTATTTATTCATAGGTGGGTAGATATATATCGACAGATGGTAGATACAGGCATGGATGGGTAGATTTAGATACACAGGTAGAGAATAGATACAGAGAAACAGGGGCATGTTTATAGATAGATAATACATATAGAATGATAGATATAGACTTAAGTGGATAGATAAAGATAAATGATATAGACATATGGACAGATTTAGATACAGACATGGGATAAATATAAATACGCAGGAAGATGTTTTTAAATAGATAGTTATAGATGAATAGATATAGATAGACAGATATAGGCATATATGAAATTATTTAGATACACAGAAATAAATAAAGAGGAATATGCTGATAGATATAGATAGATGGTATATAGACAGGTAGATTATAGGTAAATTTATAACACATGATGGATAGATTTTGTTATATGTTGATAGATAAATAGATGATATATATATATATATATATGTAGAAAGATAGATAATAAATAGATTTATCACAAGATGGATAGATTTTGTTTTGTTCTATGTTGCCATTGATGTGTCTATGAGTAATGAATATACAGTTAGCTCCCATGTGCTTCTGGTTAGTCCCCTGCCTGAGCAACATAAACTTTTCCCTTCATACAGCGGAAACAGGAGGGTGAGTAATTTGTTAAACCCCAGCCCCCCCCCTTTCCCCTGAATCTCTGCCAACTTCTCCTTTAGGGTGGTTAAATCCCCATGTTTTCCTAAACACACATCACAGAAAAAGTGTATGTAGATGCTGCAAGAGGGAAGAAGTCCATTAACTCATTAAAGCAGTGCTCCTGTGGTTCCTTCTTCATTAATGCATTGTTAAGGTTATGTAGTATACATATTTCAGTGCAGACCTGTCCATGATCTACCTGTGTAGATGATGAAAAACGGTCTAAAGTAAATCAACCTTAACCTTCTTTTCTTTTCCTCCATGAAACCCAGATCACAAACAGGGTTATTCAGAGAAAGGTGAAAACCAGGAGAATTGGCAGTAGAATAGAATCTAGACTAAATATCCGATTTGGAAAGGGAGATAAATGGGAGAATTTTTCTGGTTTGGCTATTTTGACCTAGAATGTTCACTTTTCCAGTCATTCTCCTGAGTTTCACCTTTCTTTGAACATACCTGATAGCCTATAAAAGGTGGAGAACTTATATATCCCCACAGCAGTCAGTGCACTATGACTACTTGCTCATGTGCAGAGAATTATGGGAGATGTAGTCCTGCAGCAACCGGGGAGGAGGGAGGCGAAAAATAACACTCCTGATATCAAGCTTCCAGTCTGCACATCACACAGACCAGTCTATTCCATACAGCATGTATGATGTACTAGCTCTCTCAGGTGCATGCTTTGCATTATCACAAAGAGCCAATAAATGGAAATAATAGGCCAGAGCAGAGAGAATGCTTAACTACCCCTGAGTTCCTTATTACCCTTCATATTGCATTTTCTTGATGTGTGTCACATTTATCATAGATCTTCATTGCCTTAATAAACACAGACTGAACTGGTATCTTTTTCCTGGAGAGAGAATATGTATTTTTTGCAATTTTTCCTTATAGGAAAAAAAAAAAGGTTTCCATGGCAAGTCCCATTTCTTTGTTTTACATCATTTAAGCTATACAATTAATTTAATTCTATCTATCATAATAGCTCTTTCTGACAAAATACATTTTCAGTATATTTTAAATACTTTTAAACACAAAAAAGTAAATCGAGCAAACCCTGATATTTTTATATTGAATAATATATGTTTATATTATAATCATTTTGAGGGAAACGTAGGCATTTCAGACATTCATAAACTACCTTTCTTCTTAATATCCGTTTTTACATTGGATTAACAACATTTTTCAATGAAGAAAAAACTCATTGTTTTAAACTGACAACTTCTGCATGAAATCATAGAACAGAATTGGTGGACATAGCTTAGAAATATGATAAAATCCTGTAATCCTTTATCACCAATATTGGGATAATAAACCTATTCATTAGATACAAATTGTGTAATATTATTTGAAGCATATATACAATACATATTTTTATTTTAAATACATTTTGTGTCATTTTTATTTTAAAATGATGTATATACCTGTATATACTGTATCAGTTTATGTATATAGCAGCATTTTATTTTAAATACATACTGAACAAATATATATATATATATGTATATATATAAATACACTTACAAGGGTTGTGGTGGAGGACAAAAAGTGAGATAAAAAGCCTCCACACTATAATATATATATATATAATAAGTGCAATAATAAACACAGACACATATATATATATATATCAATCATACAGTCTACATTACATTCATGCTTAAAGATCTGTTTATATATATATATATATACATACATAACTTTAAGCATGAGTGTAATGCAGATTGTAAAATTGATATATACACACACACAGAGCTTTATGCATGAGTGTAATGTAAATTGTAAGATTGCTATATATATATATATACACACACACACAGAGCTTTACATGAGTGTAATGTTGATTGTATGAAATATATATATACATATATCATACAATATACACCACACTCCTACTTAAAGTTCTGCATATATATATATATATATATCAGGAACTTTTTAAAGATGTTTATTTAATAAATTTTGGATTGCATTTTTCCTAAATCCTCAAGTGCATCCTTTGTTTGGATTTTTGTATATATATATACACACACACACACACCTTCATCTCTGCTTTCGCATTCTCTGTAAAATGATACATGTAAACCTACAATGAGTTACATTGCTTCAAACACTACCTGGTGTCACATGGGTTGGTTAAGCAGAAGGTGTGATGGATTTACTCATATGATCAGTGAGCGTGGATACATCAATGTTTAATGATCAGTCTTATGTTTCTGATACTAATATCCATGGGTCTATTTACTAAACAGACAGTGTGGTGAAATGAAAAGCTCTCTGCAGAATGCAGGGTAACATTACACAGCTGCTACAAATTTACTCACTGGCCAACGTTTTACGATTTGAATTTCATTTTCCATGTAATAGTGATAGAGTGCAGCAGTGACAAGTTGTTTCTAAGCATGTAGTCAGGGGTTTACATTCACCAACTGTAATCTATGATGTCTAAACAATTACACATAATAGTTTTAAAGAAATCAAAATTTTCTTTCCCAGTTGTCTTTTTTGTCTGGACCTCTGAAGGTCATTTGTCTATTTCAATTTACTGCTTAGTGAATAAACCCCTAGTTTCCCCCTTGTTGAGCCGTTGCAGCAATGGAGTGAAGTTTCTTGATATACAGATGCCCCTAGTGGTTGTTGGAGGGACTTCCATTCAATATGACAGACCCCCTCAGCTATAATCCAAGAAACCTCCAGATGTCCCTCCTTATAGACTGGGTAGAGTTAATAATAATCTTAAACAGGGTATTACCATCCAGCCATATGGTCTTGTTTTTATTTTATCTTGAGAGATTCTAGCCCCCTTTATTATCAGTACAGGGGAAGCAATGCACCCTAATATTTCCACAATCCTGGTATGTGCATGTGGATTGTATTGAACACATACACACATTTATGGTATTTCTGCCCTTTTGTAAATCCCTTTTTATGATGTATGATTCAGACAGCTAGTCTGTATCCAAACACTGCTCTCTGCAAAATGTGCCAGAGCAAGGTCAAATAATGCTGCAAAATGATGTTTATTTCCAAGATAACCATGGGTAGAAGAATAGTTTGCACTGAGCTATAAAAGAGGAAGCAGCAACCTTGGTCATACAGATGTTTTGGGGGTACCAGACAAAATCCCTACAGCCAGGTTCCCTAATGCCAACATCCCGACAGCCAACTTCCAGACAGAACAAGTGACGGACATACCAAGTTCCCCACACGGCCAACTTCCAGACATCCATTATCCCAGCAGCTAACCCTAATACTAACACCCTAACCCTTAGGGAGTTAGGGTTAGGGCTAGGTTTAGGGGGGGTTAGGCTTAGGGCTAGGTTTAGTGGGGTTAGGACTAGGTTTAGGGGTGTTAGGGTTAGGGCTAGGTTTAGGGGGTTAGGGTTAGGGCGCTAGGGCTAGGATTAGGGGGTTAGGGAGTAGGGTTAGTTTTAGCCGCTGGAATTTTGGATGTCTGGAAGTTGGCCATCAGGGAGCTGTCTGTGTAGGGAAGTTGGCCGTCGGGATTTTGGCATTAGGGAACCTGGTTGTAGGGATTTTGACCCAAACCCAAGTTATGGAACTACAATTCCCCTGAGTAGTCAATGAATGAATGAGCCAATCAATGTGTAGCTGAGCACAGGGGTGGATCCAGGGGGGCAACTGGGCAATTCCCCTCGAGAAAATATTGCCGGCGGGCGCGTCACTGTCCTCCTACGAGCGGCCGCTGGCACGAAGCACGGCTGCTTGCCTGGGATCCAACAGCCAGCCGCGATCTCGCAAGAACTCCGTGATCTCGCGAGATCGCAGCTGGCTGGTGTATAGATCCCAGGCGAGCAGCAGAGCTTTATGCTGGCGGCCGCTCGTAGGAAGAAAAGCACGCGGCCGCCGGCAATGACTCTCTCGGAGGGGCCTGGCAGAGCAGACAGGAAAGGTGAGCTGGGGGCACTATATCCATGTGAGCTGGGGGCAATGTAATATCCATGTGTGAGCTGGGGGCAATGTAATATCCATGTGTGAGCTGGGGGCAATATAATACCAATGTGTGAGTTGGGGGCAATATAATATCCATGTGTGAGCTGGGGGCAATATTTCCATGTGAGCTGGGGGCAATATAATATCCATGTGTGAGTTGGTTGGGGGCAATATTTCCATGTGAGCTGGGGGCAATATTTCCATGTGAGCAGGGGCAATATTTCTATGTGAGTTGGGGGCATTATAATATCCATTTGTGAGCTGGAGGCAATATAATATCCATGTGTGAGCTGGGGCAATATTTTCATGTGAGCTGGGGGCAATATTTCCATGTGAGCTCGAGCAATATTTCCATGTGAGTTGGGGGCATTATAATATCCATTTGTGAGCTGGAGGCAATATAATATCCTTGTGTGAGCTGGGGGCAATATTTCCATGTGAGCTGGGGGCAATATAATATCCATGTGTGAGGTGGGGGCAATATATAATATCCATGTGAGCTGGGGCAATATTTCCATGTGAGCTGGGGGAAATATTTCCATGTGAGCTGGGGCAATATTTCCATGTGAGTTGGGGGCATTATAATATCCATTTGTGAGCTGGAGGCAATATAATATCCTTGTGTGAGCTGGGGGCAATATTTCCATGTGAGCGGGGGCAATATAATATCCATGTGTGAGCTGGGGGCAATATATAATATCCATGTGAGCTGGGGCAATATTTCCATGTGAGCTGGGGGCAATATTTCCATGTGAGTTGGGGGCAATATATCCATGTGAGCTTGGAGGGGGTACCCTGGGCCCATGGTATGGAAAGGGTTCACAGGGCTGCGCAGATGGGGTGCCACGTGTGTCCTGCCAGCATGGAAAGGGTGCAATGGGCAGCCCACACTTGGGTTACCCTATGCTGCATAGCTGCAAGGAGTATGTGCTGGGAGGGGGGTACCCTGGGCCCCACGCATAGAAAGGGTTCACAGGGCTCATGAGCCACATGAGGACAGACCCTGTGCAATATTCTGGGGAGAGTGAGTGTAACGAGCACAGCTTGCGATTAGGCGCGTCTCTGCCTGTCACTGCAAACCCAACACCAGCTCTTAGCAAAAACTGGTAGAATGCCCCCCCCCTCCGAAACCTGTGTCTGGACCCGTCCATGGCTGAGCATCAAGGGAGATGTAGTACAAAACATCTGGAGGCCCATTGTAGCTGACCCCTGCTTTAAAATCTATCTATTGCTGCAGTACCTACCTGGCATACTTATAAATCATTCATCATTGGAGTGTGCAGCCAATTCTATGATGGAATATTTATTAAAGGGACACTCTAACTGAGTGCTCCGTCACACTCTCCCTGGATCACCTGTTGGACTGATTCAACTTTTCCGAACAAGGAGGCTTTTACTTTCTTATAAGTCTGTCAATCAGCAAATACTAGTCAGCCTTCCAGGGTTTAGGCCTGCAATGCAGAGCTTTTTGTGTTTCCAAGAAGCGGATGCCTCTCAAACCAGAAGCAACGAGAGGCATTGAATTGTCTGAATGTTGAAGCGTCCAGATCCTGGACAGAAATCGATTCTGTCCAAACGAAACAGCACAGAGGGAGACCTTAACCCTGGATAAAGGTTAAGTAGTTTACTTTACACTTTAGGAATAACGTGTGCGTAAGTGGGTACGGGCACAACCCCCTTTTATAACCTTAGAGTATCCATCCATTAATTTCGATAAAATTACAATGAAATGATTCAGCACAAAATACACATTTTGCTTAACAATATCCAAATGTATGTTGAGTTACAATCAGTTTTCAGGCTCTTTCCATGTCGTGAAGCACATACTGAGCATCCGTAAAGTATAATAGGTAGAAATAGGGCCAGCACTTCTATATGGTGAACAATGCAGTTATAGTTACAAGTACTTATAAAGCCACAGTAATTTCCGTAGCGCTGTACAATAGGAGAGACAGAATAACAAATATACACACATGTTACACACACAGAACAGTAGGAGAGAGGACCCTGCTCGAAAGCTTACAATCTAAGAGGATAGGGGGGATAAAGCAAGGTGAGCGTGAATAGCAGAGTATGTGAGGGCGGGTGAGCTGAATGAGAAGATGGTGCATGACATGCACAGTGGGGGATTATGGAGCGAGCTGATAGGCTTCTTTAAACACTTGGCTGCTATGGACGCACTCAGCGCATCCAGCCAAGTGGTTCTCCTGTGCTACGGACGCGCTGAGCGCGTCCATGCACAGGAGGCATCAATCGGCCGGGATTCCGTCCGATTGCTGCACCCCCCCCCCCGGTGCGGGCTGACATCTTGGATGTCAGCCCAGCACTCCGGGACCCCGGCGGGGCCATTAGATGTCATTGCGGCGGCGCGATGACATCTAATTCAGGCACCTCCCCCCCGCGTGTGCGGAGGAGGCGCCTGAAAGGGAGGGGGGTGAGGTCCTTCGGACCTCTCTCCCTCCCAATCGCTGGGGGCCACAGAGTTAAGGCAGGCACCGTTTGGAAGGGCACAGCCTGCCCTTCCAAACGGTGGCTGACATTAACCCCTGGGGAGCCGGATCACGACTCAGCGCTGAAAAGCGCCGGATCGTGATCCTCTCCCGGAGCTGGCCGACATCTTGGATGTTGGCCAAGCCTCCGGGAACTCCCCCTGAGGACTGGCGTCATCGTGCATAGCATAACTTTATTTATAAAAATAAAAAATAAAAATATTTAGAAAAAAATTATAAAAAAAATTAAACAAGTTGTTTTTGTTTTGTTTTGTTAATGCAGCAATATTGTTCCCATTTCAATTATAATGTGAACAATGATGCTGCACTAACGATTTTCGTATGCGGTGCGTTTGTTAAAAATAGCGAAATTTTCCCCAAAAAAAATGGAACGAGTCCCCATTTCTAATTTTTTTAAAAAGTGCACCCCATAGAAAATATAACCGCAAATGCTCGCATGTTAAAATGTGAAAAAACCCCACTTTACACATTGTAAATTATTGAAAATTCTAATTTTATTGCATTTTGTGTTATCATATACAGACAGGACATGACATGACGTATACATATAATAATGACATCTTATGAATCTGCCGAGTCTGCTGGAAAGAACGATATATAATATGTCTGGGTCGTATCTTAAAATATGGCTTCAAAACATGATGAGCGAAAGCGGTAAAAATGACCTCAGCACAGAGGTGTGAAATGCCTCAGCAGCAAAAGGGTTAAAGTTATGTGTTTTCAGAGACTTCTTGAAGGACAGGAGAGCGGGGGAGAGTCTGATGTTGCAGGGGAGGGAGTTCCATACACAGGGCAGCTCGGGAGAAGTCTTCAAGGCGAGAGTTGGGGGTGCGGGTACGAGGAACTGATAGCATCAGCTCATTGGCAGAGTGAAGTGGGCGGGACGGGATATACCTGTTAATAAGGGAGGAGATGTAGGTAGGGGCGCAGCTATGCAAAACAGAAGAACTTTAAAAAGCACACAAAACAGTGTATGAGCTAAAATTAGCTCCAGCTTGGACTTCTAAAGGTGTAAATCGTGACATAAAACGTGATAATTATAGCGTAAACTTTATAAACTGTGGAATAATTGTCTCATTCGTGTGAAAACAGAAAATAAACCATGCATTTACTTATAGTTTTTTTTTAATTGAGTCTCGTAGCCTTAGGACCTCGCGAGGAATATAAAGAAAAGAGAACTTTACATACAGGGTTATTCAAAGAGATCCGAATTGTGGCCGAAAGTTAACCGAACAGTGAAATTCAGCGTTCGGTTACCTTTCCTGGCCATTCGGCTATCCAGAGAGCAGGCAGTTCACCAAATCTTGGCAAATTGCCTGCACATACGGTGCCTGTTCGGTGCCTGTTCGAGGGCAGCGAATCCCCATAGAGAAGCAATGCTTCGTCTATTCAGAGAACAAAAAACAGTAGTGAAAAGTTGCCGAATTGCCCTGCTGTTCGGTGGTTTCATTCGACAGGTTTATTCAGGCGAATCCCATAGGCTTCAATGTTAAAAATATTCCCGTTTTAATCCAATATCTAATAAACCGTTTATTATTATATTCTGCAGTAAAAAGTCTATTTATAGATTGTTTTAGGATCTGTCGGCGTTTTTTGGGATTTTTTGGGCAAAAAACTGAAATACCTACGTTAAGTGAAAAGTAATATCCACAGGCAAATGAAGGCAACTAGGCTCTGGGAACAAAGTGTTCTGTCACCGCTTACCGAATTGATGTAATGGGGTTAATAAATTACCCAGTTAAGAATTTATATAAACACCAATAATTCGTCTGAGATATCTTTTATCACTAAGCCTTCCTGTCCAGGAAACCTGAACACCTTAGAACAGAATAGGCTTAACCTGTTACATGTTTAATTAGGATTTAATATTATTTTGATAAGAATAAGAGAGGTAATGCAACTTGCCTTGATTTTTCATACATATTGCCAAAAAAATTGATTAAATAAACAAAATTGGTTTCGGTAATTTATTAAAAATATTTAGTGTTCCCCCTCCCTCTACCCCCCCCTTCCCCTATTTTTTTATATATGTTTTTAATATTATTTTCTTTTAATCTTATTTTACTAAAGTTATATGTCTGCGTTGTTGCATAAAAATAATATTTAGTTTCTAGAGATACCTATTGTCTCAAGCATGTTTGTTTAATTGGTAAGATTTTGTCAGTTAAAAAAATAACCCCATCTGCTATGAGACTTTTAGCCAGTTGATTATTTAACTAGTAGTGACTTCTTTAGGCTAGGGCCTTGGTTTGAAGAGCTGGAGGTAGGTCACAGGCCTAAGTAGTAGGATTTCAGTAAGGGCAATCATGTGGAAGCAAACTGAACTCCCACATATTTATAGGGGGCATTCTACAGCAGGAGTAAGCAATCCTGCTCTCCAGATGTCTTGCAACCACATTTCCCATGAGGCTCAGGCACTCCAATGACTGCCTAACCATCATGGGACATGTAGTTTCAAAATATCTAAAGGACCAAGGTTGCTGGTACCTTGCTCTACATTGTGACCACTCAGTGCTATGTGAGTTGTTTTGTGAGCTCCCAGCTCCCCCCTCAGAGCGGTTTTAGAGGACTAATTCAGCACTTATTGTGCATAGGCCCAGTTCTGCCCAAAACCCTTAGGACTGGGAGCGCTGAGCAGAGGCTTAAGGGAAACGGGACCTTTGGGAACCAGCCCCATGAGAGCCACTAGATTGGCTGGAGAGTCCAGCCCCCTTGCTGTCACGTGACATGCTGCTCCTTGAAGCACATGTCACATCCTGCAGTGACCACAGGGAGATAACGATGGATTAAGGTGAGTATTTAAAGGAAACTAAAAAGTTAAGATTGGAAGGAGGTGTTTGGGGGGTGTCAGGAGGGGTTAATGTGTACATTAACACTGCAAGAGAGAGGCCTCCATTGGTTTAATATGATCATTTATAAGGAGGACTATATTATTATCTATGAAATATTCTTACTATTAAATAAGTTATCACTTTATATTATGACTATGCAAGGACATTTCTTCCTGCAAATAGTGGTTTCCTGTCTTCTTGTTCATGGATCATGGAACGTGCTAAACTAAAAACTGTTTAACCACTTCACTGCTGAGCCATTTCACCCATGTGTGCTGAGCTAATTTTCACCATTTTGTGCTCATCATGTTTAAACATGATTTGAAGTCATGTTTTATTGTAGAACGCAGACAATTTATACATTTTTTTTTCAGCAGACTCAGGAGATTCAAAATATATAATTTCTATGTCATTTGTCTTGATCCGTCAGAATGCTATAACAAAAAATGTAAAAAAAGTGTAAATTGCCATTCGGATTTCAATAGTTAGCAGCGTGTAAGTGAATAATGTACTTCCTCCAAAAGGGGAGAAAATAAAAGACGTTTTGCAATTTCTTTCTTTTTTTACTCTTTTAAATTTTTACACATTATTTTGCTATGTTTGGTATCATTGGAAAGGGTAGACTCTATCCTTTCCAATGACACCTCAATTGACCTTGTGGGAGAACCGAATGGTGATACAGGGGTCCAAAGTGCGCTCTTCGCAGCTGCTTAAGATTTCAATGAAACCCTGCGTAATACGCATTGCCCCATCACCTCTACACTTGCTGCTGCTGTGGGAAATGAGAAGGTGAGGTAGAGCAGCAATATTATTCACTTTATTATTAAAAAGTGAACAATATTGCCACTTTAAAAAAAATAAATAATTATTTACATGCATGGGAGGGAAACGGGAGGATGCTTCACACACGTCCTTCGCATTCAAGTGGTTAAATTCAAACAAAAACGGGTCGGCGTATGCCTTTTGACTTGATATTGATTTTTAATCAAATAAGTGTCTGGTGGGTTATTCATCGCACTGACTAACCTCTTGTAAATGGCGGGTTAACAAGCATGTCATTAATGCTGCAGGGTATCCTGAGACAGTGAAAGCCCACTGATGGAGGCCATTAGTGTGAATGATGACTTCCTTTTACACACAGCTCAATTTGCAGGTAACATTTTTTCCTTCACACTGTCAGGAGATAAGGAAAAGACTTTTTTTCTGTATTTAAAGTGTCCTGGAGCTGATCCCTTGGCCATGGAAGGCCTCAGCCCTAGTCAATCCTTTCTGTTTGTTGATGTTGTTCAGCTATTTTGAAAACTGTTACTGACATTATTTTCTAGAATTGATGAATCAATAAGGGTATTTCTAGGTCATCCCAAGGGGGTGGGAACAATAAAAATGAAACGTTTGTTGACTTGTTCACCTTTACTTTTATTTTCGTTTATGCCTTTATGGGCGCAGTTCTGTTTATATTGAATATGTGCAGAAATTCACACGGTTTCTTGCAAAACGCTGGAAAGAGACAAAACATTTTGTTAACCATTACCAAGAAAGTACACATAAATAATTTAAGTATAGCTATGAAGAGTATGTATGATGACTGAAGAGTAAGCCGCTACATCTTTGTGGATCCTTAACATCGGCTCAATTATAGCTTAATGATTAGCCGCCAGATTTATAATTGTTCAGATCCTCAAACTATTACCAACAGAGACTCAAACTATTATCAAGCTAAAGCTGGTGTTCTGTTCTGGAGTCCATGTGTACTTGATCTTGAGGGTTCAGTCTTTACAGTGGAAGGACACTTGTGTCATGACCTGCCACAACATGCTACCACCTCCAAGTGCTACCACTGGCCTCGGGAGGCCTCCAGGACTGTGTTGGTTGTGGTGATCTGGTCACAGGGGTTTTACAGGTCCTGGCATGATCAGTGCTCCCTATTCACCCGGCGATTGAAGCCAAGCACTGTGGACTGGCGGTTGGGACTCCTGGTTGCGGCATGTCACTCTCTGGCTGGGGGTGTGAAGGCAAGATGGCATCAGGGACTCTGAATTTTTTGGGGGACATGACCAGCACGTGAAAAGGGATTGCAGGGCTAGCTGAGGGAGTGACCTCTTTCCCTCAGTAAGGAGCCAATAGGAGGAGGCAAATGTTTCTGGAGGCAAGTGTTGTCACCTCATCTGCCTATATAATGCGTAACCGGTCACTTCCACCTTGCTACAGTATTGTTACACATTTCCTCTCCTAATCTGTGTATTTAGTAGCTCTATTTGGCCTTTTTGTATACTAGTTACCTGCTTGTCTGATGTCTGTTTCATGCCGCCTGGTCTTGACTTGGCCTGTTTTTTTCCCCCTCCATTGGCATTCTGTACTTCGCCTTGGACCCCCTCTATTCTACCAGTACCATTGGTTCTTACCTCCAGAACGCGTGATAACCGTGACAACCCTTGGAGAACTATATGTTCTTTGCATCCTTCACTTTACGAGAGGTTGATGAAAAAGATGTGGTAGTCCATTCCTTCTCCATGCCCAGGAGATGAGTTTTATTTATTTTTCTTCTAGCAGGTTTTAGGCCAGAGTTTGAGCGCCAGTAATTTGTTACTTTATTTTATGGCTGCACACCCAAATAACGAGAGATTGGGCATTCTTCCATATTCACTGGCTCGTACTGCATTTGTGCAAATGTATGGTTTGCTGTCGTACAAGTCAAGCCATAAGAAGAGCTGTGAGTTGATGCAGAATAGCAGAAGAGCCGCTAATGCTGGGATCTCTAATCCATCTAATCAGCCTCCCTGATGTTTCTGAACTAGAACTCCCATGATTCTCGGGTTATCTATCGCATTCAAAGAATTCTGGTAATTATAGGCCATAAACATTTGGGGGGGCAGAGTTTGAGATCCCTGCACTAACGTTTATGAGTGGAGCCGTTATAGTTAGAGGCTTTCTCGTAAATGTTAGCGGTTCATGTGGGATCGGACCCAATGTGTGCTCTGTAAAGTGGTTTTCTATGTGTTTTCACTGAGCGAGGATGAAGAGATCACACCCTCGCTAACCAGTATAAATGAAAGCTTTTAAGATGTGTTACAGAGGAAGGACAGAATTTACTGTGCTTCCTGTTGCCTTTTGTAGTGCTTTGTCACTGGTACCACATCTAAGCATGCGCCTCACACAGCAACAGTATAATTAGCTGAACACAGAGACATTTTACTCTATCTTTGCATGCCTCGCAAACACTGGAATTTTGATTAAGAGATGAAGCCCTTGCTTTACACGATACAAACAAGCCAGGCGCAAAATAGATATGAAGACACAGTTTCATAAGACACAAATCCAAAAAGACATACATTACACAGTTACCATAATTACCCTAAAATTCAAAATCGGCTCCAGTGGTATAGCACAACATATTTTCTTTAACGATGACATCTGCCTGTAATTTTGATGCATCTTTTCGTCAAACAAAACAAGCCCCTCAAATAATAATAAGGTTTTTATATACATATTTATTTATTTTTATCCTCAAACATTTTAAATGAGAAGCAGAAATGTATAACAGGCTTGTGAGACCCTAATGAATACACAACATGCTATCCTCCCTTTGCAAAAGGTTTCATTGAATCCAGCCAAGTATCTTCCTCTGTGAAGACCCAGGGTCATGTTACCAAATTTATTGAGGTTAACCAATGTATGTGGAAGTGTAGGGGAACTAACGGATGAACTGCAGAATTTAGGCCAAAGGAGCAGAGGTGGAGCATTTTTGCCTGAATTTTGCGGTTAAAGTGACACTATACAGGTGTAACCAGTCAATCATAGCTGAGGGGGTTACACTGCTGTGAGCTCCTTGCTCCCTCTCCCCCCTCTAAGGGGATGCAGAGGGCTGATTCATCCATCCAAATGCAAGGGCTTACATCCACCCATAACCTGAACTCGGGGATTTGGGTCCTTTGGGAACCAAACCCCTTTGGCATTGAGAGCTACTGGATTGGCTGGAGCGTCCAGCTTCCTGCAGTCAGGGGACATTCTGCTGTTTGAAGCAGGTTACATACTGCAGGGCTCAGAGAGAGACCAGCACTGGAATAAGTTGTACTGTTTCCAGAACTACTGTGTTAAAACAGAAGGAGTGTGTGCAGAGGGAGTCAGGAGGGGTTAATGTTTATTATCGTTCTTTCCTCTTCCGACCAATTTAAACTATAGTATCTCTTGAAGGAAATACACCCCTAACTCCATTTACCTGTTTGCTCTGTGAGCATTTTACAAGAGTCATGCTTGAACCGGCACATTTTTAATGGCAACCAGCATTTAGGAAACACTATTGAGTAACTTTTTCCATTAATTTAATTAATTAGTTTACCTTCATAACAGCAGCAGCATCTAGTTTTTATGTATGTAAGTTTAAAGATTTGCTGTAATCTAATGCGAGGATTTATATGTATACCACGGAGGTCTATTGTACTTGCAGATGACAGTCCATTAAAGCCTTCTCATTTGCTTAGCTAGCATATTGAAATTTTATGTCTCTGTGGGGGTCCTTCTTGTTTTAATTTATTTATAGCAAATCCTCTGTATTCAGCTTTCAGGTGGATCTTAACGTTCACTGGTTCTGCGAAGAATGACTTGGTATCATTATACATGTACCAACACTGCATTTATTAACCCCTTCATTCACAAAATCGAATTAACTCGACTTTGCAATGTAATACATTGAAAACCAATCCTTGGCAAATCAAAAAAACAGTTTCACACCTTTTTTTTAAAGCAGGATTGGTGTGCCCTCTATACCCCCTATGGAGAAACAGAATCATTTGTTTTATCTCTCTCTCCAACCACCCGGAGAGAGATAAATAAGCTGCAAATACAATAGGAGCCCCAAATCGCACACAAAAAAAAGTCCAAACATGTGTCACGTTCGCTGTATCGCTCACCCTCGATAACCGTGGTCTGGATCCTTTTGGACAAACCTCTAAGCCCTCCGATCCTTGAGTGGTCGGGACCGCTAATCCTATAGCTCCCAGCCAGGGAGAACAGACACACCAGAAACACAGAGTACAGCCTTGGTGTATTGGCAGCAGGACTCAGAACAGAACATGCACTCAGGCAGCAAGGGTTAATCTTAACAGCAGCTAAGGAGTAACCTGGGTCAGGCTTATGCAAGTCGTTCATACACAAGGATTCAGAAATGGCGTGGTGAGGTAAACAATCCGAGTTGGCAACAGAGAGGGTCCTCATACAATCAGGGTCAGCTTTATGCAGGGTCAGTATAAACTTAAGAGTCAGCGTTATACAGAGTCAGCATTCAGTCTGAGTCTGTTCTGGGTATTTCATACATACAGGCTTGGTCCGAGTCAGCAACAATTAGGCTCCTCATACAGTCCAGGTCAGCAACGTAGCAAATGAAACAATGAATCAGTGACTCGAATAAACGGGGCAACAGCGATGCGGGAAACAAAATCCACATCAAGGTAACGAGTCAATTTGCGTGCCATGTCTATAAAGGCCGGTGGCTGCGCGTCATCATGCCGCGCCCCACCTCGTCATTAGGTGCACGAATGCTGGAATCAGCATAGACAATGGGCACCCAGTCAGCCAGCGATGCCACCTGGTGCCTGACCCCCTCCTGAGACCCCCCAGACCCCGATTGCATTGCAATAGCCAGGGAGAGGGCAGAATACAGGCAGAGCTCTGGAGTCACTCAGTACTGTACAGGGATAAGATTCAGGGGGATGTAATGACTGAAAATCCCTGTACAGTACAGATACAAGGTGTTGCTGTAATTACCATAAACAGGGATTATGCCACATACAGATAATATTTTATATTCTATTGGTATTTTCTGGAAGCTGCATTGCTAATAATCTCATTATTATCACTACAAGTCTCCATAAGCGGGTGATTTGACCAATTGTATTTCACCTTTCAACAAAAAAATTGCTTGGTAGTGAAGGGGTTAAAGTAAGACCTGTATTCTCTGTATGGCCACATCTATCCTAGCTAGGGATGGGCTGACGGTTTGATCCGAACATGAGTTCGATTCGAACATTGCCCGTTCGGTCGTTCAGCGAACATCGAACATTTCCGCGTGTTCGCCGCGTGTTCGCCCACAATGGACCACAATGCACTTTTCCACTGGCCTGAAGCTTGTAATTGGCTACAGCCTTGCACCTGACCACATGTCAGGTGCAAGACAGGTGTAAGACTATGCCAATCAGGGGGTCCCACATACTTCTAGCAGATATCTGGGAATTGTAATCTGTGTCTTCTCACTGCCAGCTATTGGGGTCTCGCAGGCTTCTAGCAGATATCTGGAAATTGTAATCTGTGTCTTCTCACTGCCAGCTATCAGGGGGTCCCACATACGTCTAGCAGATATCTGGGAATTGTAATGTGTGTCTTCTCACTGCCAGCTATCAGGGGGTCCCACATACTTCTAGCAGATATCTGGAAATTGTAATCTGTGTCTTCTCACTGCCAGCTATCAGGGGGTACCACATACTTCTAGCAGATATCTGGGAATTGTAATCTGTGTCTTCTCACTGCCAGCTATCAAGGGGTCCCACATACTTCTAGCATATATCTGGGAATTGTAATCTGTGTCTTCTCACTGCCAGCTATCAGGGGTCCCACATACTTCTAGAAGATATCTGGGAATTGTAATCTGTGTCTTCTCACTGCCAGCTATTGGGGGTCTCACAGACTTCTAGCAGATATCAGGGAATTGTAATCTGTGTCTTCTCACTGCCAGCTATCAAGGGGTCCCACATACTTCTAGCAGATATCTTGGAATTGTAATCTGTGTGTTGGCACTGCCAGCTGCTGCCAGGCTATAACGCTGTATCACTGATTTATAGCATTGTTCTGGAAAATCAGTATATCTTTAATCTAATTCTAGATACCATACAATAACACAGATTAATCAGAGTTCATCTGTTTATCTATTCAGAGTAGAATCTGGGTGTTGCCAGCTATCAGGGTGTATCACTGACGTATAGCATTGTTCTGGAAAATCTGTATATCTTTAATCTATATATCACTCACCATGTCAGAAAGACCAAAAAGGACAGGCAGATGCTCCCAGACACAGATAAAAGGGCAAGCAGACTCTGTGTCGGAAGGCTGTGCCCCTGGTCGTCGTGGACATGGTGCATCCTCTGTAGGGGCACTCTTGTCCTTGTTTCTAACTGGTGCTGGCCGTCTTAAGCAGCAGCAACATCAGAGGATTTGTAGCATTGGCTAACCAGGCCATCCTCATCCTCTGAGTCCTCTGCCAGTCAGGCTTGTAGTGGTCTACAGTCCATCTCAGCTGCCAAAACATCTAATTCAGCCTCCATGTCCACAGCTACTCCTGCCGTAGCCTCACTATCATACACGGAGGAGTCAGCTGAATTGTTTGACTACAATGACAGTGACATGCTGTTTGAGGATGCGCAGCAACTCCAGTGCTCTGATTCAAACTCTGAGGTTGAGGAAGAGAGTATAATCAGCCTAGAGGGAGGAGGTGCCAGTGACACACAAAGAACTGGCATTCATGTTCCCCTAGCAGCTGCAGCATATTGCGAGGTTGGCTCCAGTGACGAAGAGCTAGGGGGTGATGACGATGATGAGGTCACTGACTCCACCTGGGTGCCTGATCGAACAGAGGAGTCAAGGGAGGAGGAGGAGGCACAACAAAAATGAGGCAGAACGTCCTCTATGAGCAACTGTAGCCAGTCCAAGGCATCAGATGTCAGAGCTGCTCAGGTGCAGAGTGCTGTTGTCTTGCAGCACACGTCCAGGATCTCTGCTGTCTGGGAGTTCTTTACGACATGTGCAGCAGACTGCAACGTTGCTATTTGTAAGCTATGTCAGAAGAGGATCAAGCGTGGGAAAGACATCAGACACTTGGGTACACGTGCTTGAGGCGACATATGACCACCTGCCATGCATCCCGTTCGCACAACACTTTGCATAGGTCATCCTCCTCATCTGTCTCTACCCCCACTATATGTCCTGCCATGTCATTGCCTACAACCTCCACTGACAGGGATGATGCTACAGTAATGGGTGTACCACGTCTTTACTCTGAATCTACCAGCATCCCATCAGCTGCAGATTTATGCAGTCAGATTTCATTGCCCCAGCTGCTGCAGCGGAAGAAAAAATATTGTCCCAACCATCCACATGCACATTGACTAAATGCCAGCTTGGCAAAATTACTCGCATTACAGCTGCTGCCTTTCCAGCTGGTGGACTCTGCTTCCTTGTGTGAATTTGCCGAATGTGCTGTACCAGAGTGGCAGGTTCCAAAACGCACTATACCAGCACCTGGAAGACAATGTTATGGAGTCATTGGGAAAGGCAGTCAGCAGCAAGGTGCACATTACTTTAGACACATGGTCCAGCAAGCATGGACAGGGCCGTTACATTTCCTTCACGGCACACTGGGTAACTCTGCTTGCAGCTGGGAGGAATCCAAGACGGGGCTCTGTGCTGGAGCTTGCTCATCCAGCACGCCTCCAGAAAGCTGCTTATATGAGGTCTGTCTGCTCCACCACCTCTTCCTCCTCCTCCTTCAATGTCTCTGGCGAAGTGGCAGTTAAACCGACACGTGGCAGGGGCTACGCAATGGCTCAAGCAAAAAGATGCCATACTGTGCTTGAGCTGGTTTGTTTAGGGGACAGGAGCCACACCAGGCCAGAAATTCTGTCAGCTCTGCAGGGGCAGGCGCAGAGATGGTTAACACCACGCCAGCTTGAGCTGGGAATGGTCGTCTGTGATAATGGCAGCAACCTTGTCTCCGCCCTACGCCTGGGTAAGTTGACGCATGTACCATGCCTAGCACACATCCTAAATCTGGTGGAACAGCGTTTCCTAACCAAGTACCCAGGGCTGGCAGAGCTTCTCAGCCAGACCAGAAAAGTCTGCAGCCACTTCAGACGGTCATTCCCAGCATGTGATCGCCTGGCAGAAATTCAAAGAGAATTCCACCTTCCCACAAACCGTCTGATCTGTGACATGCCCACCAAGTGGAACTCGACATTGGCAATGCTGCAGCATCTGCACAAGCAGCAGAGGGCCATCAATGAGTACCTTTGTGAGTATGGCACAAAGACAGGTTCAGGTCAACTTGGTTCCCCCCCCCGGAGTGGCTGATGATCAAGGATGCATGCACTGTACTGTCACCATTTGAGGAGGCAACGAGGATGGTGAGCAAGGACAGTGCATGCATCAGTGACACGATTCCTTTAGTGTTCCTGCTGGAGCGCACTCTGCAGGGAATTATAGATGTGGCACTAGAGGCAGAGCAGCGGGAGGAAGAGAAGGACTTCCCTAGCTCTCAAGGCCCCAGTCTTTACAGACAGCATACCTGCGGGTCGTCAGATCAGACAGGAGGAGGATGAGGAGGAGGAATATTTAAGTTGTGGGGCATTGAAGGTGGGGATTCCTCAAGGAAGGGTTTTGTGTCCCCAGAAACTTAAGGACTAGTATGTGGCTGGGAGGAGATAGTGCACAATATGGTCATCCTCAGCGACCAGGAACACTCTGAAGCTAGTGCCACCTCCAACCTACGCTGCATGGGTTCCCTTATCCTGCAAAGCCTGCTAAAGGACCCCAGGATTCGTGCTATCAAGGAGAGTGATCATTACTGGTTGGCAACCCTTCTTGATCCATGATACAAGGGTAAGGTTGCAGAGCTCATCCTGGCCTGACAGAGGGAGCACAGGATGAAACAACTTGAGGACGCTCTAAAGCGACACTTGTGTAACACCTTTCCAGACACTGGTAGGTTACCAGCTGATGACGCAGGTGCTTCTGAGGCTGCTGTTTATCAGAGGAAGAGCGGTGAAGGGGGCTGCTTGACTGATGCCTTTTCCAATTTTTTTAGTCCACGACACCTAGGGAAGTCAAATGTAGGCACCCATTGCCAGCGTCTTCACCATATGGTGCAGGACTATCTAGGGGCAAGGGCAGACCTGGATACCTTTACAGCAGATGATCCACTGGCTTACTGGATATTGAGATTGGATCACTGGACAGAACCTAGCCAATATGCTATGCAGCTACTAGGTTGCCCGTCATCCAGCGTGCTTTCTGAAAGGACGTTCAGTGCCTCTGGAGGTTTTGTCACAGACAAGAGTGCGTCTGTCCACTGACTCTGTAGACCGGCTGACATTTATAAAAATGAATCAGTCCTGGATCAGCAGCTATCACTCCCCTGATGCTGATGTAACTGAATAGATCGGGGATCTCTTCTGCATTCCCAAAATCTTCACCACTGCACTCTTCCACAATACCTCAGAGGGGTTACGGTGTGAAGGCACTAGCTGGCACCAAAGGCCCAATTTTAATGCACCCATTGTTACTTTCATCCAAAGCCTGCATAAGTTTCTCCATAATTTAGCCCAAAAATCACTAAACTTGTTCTGCGTGTCCTAAAACGTCTCCTCTTTTCATACAGGCTGCCGCCCCAAACAGTTGTTTATGAATAGATTAGGAAAAACATTTACTGTCATTTGAAATGTCATTTTTTTCTTTTTAAATGTTTCTATACATCCGACAAATCCGCCACTTCACGGGCAGGTTATGGGGACCTCCTAAGCATGATATTTGAAGGAATTTTTTGTTTTTATTCTTAACCTTTATTTCATGGAAAAATCACTGTTCCTTTAAAAAGTATTTTTTTAAACTTTTTTTTCTTGTTTCCTGTCCCCCAGGGCACTACCCGGACCCCCCTACACCTTTTATGGCAAATATCGTGCATATATACTCTCTTGCAGGGCACTCTAAAAATTGAACGTTCGAGTCCCATTGACTTACATTGAGTTCGGATCATGTTCGCGTCCGAACTCGAACTTTTGAAATTCTTCGAGTTCGAATGCAAACCGAACATGGGGGTGTTCGGCTCATCCCTAATCCTAACCTGTATGTTGGTGGCATTTAATTGAAAGATACATATAACGGGTTCATTTGAATATGGAGGAGCCAACTACAAACCCTAGATTTCAAGCAATGATTAGTTTTTGGACACATCATTTTTGGTTGACAACAGCTGCTCTGTCCACTTGCAGACCTTGTTCTGATGGCTTAAAGCAGGGGTCAGCAACCTTGGCTCCCTGATGTTTTGGGAACTACATTTCCCATGTGGCTCAGTCAGCCTAGTGGGTGACTGAGCCACATGGGAAATGTAGTTCCCAAAACATCAGGGAGCCAAGGTTGCTGACCCCTGGCTTAGAGATATATCTTCTGGACAATACATAAAGTATTCTTGACATGTCTAACCTTGGCACCTCATGGTCCTTGGTACTCCATTGGCTTTAAGACTGGCAGAACATCATGGGTACCATCTAAGGTGGGCAGCCAAGTCGTGCCTGGCCATTCTATATCTTTGCTTGTGTTTCCTCCAGCAGAATGCCTATCATTATCTTTCTGAAGATGCTTAATTTTTCTACAATAAAAATAATTTTCAACCAAAAATTTATACACGCCATCATTTACATGATTTATGGATGACAGGTTTATTTGAATCCGCCTCAAGGGGCTAATATGTGGTCTACACGTAATTCAGTCTTCATTCCATGGTGTAACCACAAACTGAAATGTTGTATCCGAAATCTGTAACATTGTGCCTCTAATCAATATTATGTTTAACTTTCAACTTTTGACCAGGTCAGACGCCCTCAAGCAAACGCTCACTTGCTTTAAAACATTTCACTTGGGTCCCTGCTAAAACAAACAAATTAAAAAGCAATATCATGTGCTTTGTCATTGACTAGAACAAATAAGTTGGACATAAAGTCATCAATTCTTCATACATGAGATTTTAAATAACAATTTGAGTATCACACAAAATCCATTGTAGTTAACCATTGCCTGCATTTTAATGGACGTACATGGTCCCCATGATACTTAAAAAGCCAAAGGGCTCGATTCAGTGTTGATCACTGCTATTTCTAAAATCAAGATCTTCACTTGTTTTATGAGCTGTAAGAGCTGCAGATTTCCCCCATTATCAGTACAGTGTTTAAATTTCCAACTTTGAATCAGCATCCATGAAACCCAGTTTGTACCATACCATGAGATATTTTCACTTAAAATAAAACCGTAATTAAAATAATTTTTACAAACTAATGAACAGGCAAAAATTCATCGGAAATCACAAGAAACCTAAAAACCCTGTAAGCCTGACACTTCACAAACACATAGCAAGTGTTAGTGAATCCCATATGGGTCGACAAATTCCGCAGTTTATAAACTTAGGTGAAATCACACAGAAATGATGAGGTATAATAAGCCAGCTATAGCCATACATTTCACAGTGTGTGTATAGTTGCCATAAATGTAAAATCCACTAAAACAGCAAGGTTATTAAAACACACAATTGTTGCGCAATTTTAACTTAGCATATTACTGCTGTAGGCAGAGTGTGACCTGATTTTTGGCTTCCATCCAATATATATCTTTGTAAAGCAGAGTGAGGTTAGTTTTAGTGGATATCACCGCTTCCCTCATTTCTTTATTGACCTCTCCTTCTAAACGATGTTTAGCAAATCTAGACCAGGTAGATTAGAGATGACGGGTGGCGGTGCTGCCCCCACACGAGGCGTACTTTGCTGAGCTCCCTGACTGACTTTCATCTTTCTATTTTATTGGTGTCCCTCTGTTCTGTGACTCCCATTCGGTGGCTGTTAAATCCATGCCAGTGGCGACCCGGTGCTGAGTTGGGCGGTGGGCCCCCTGGTCGACAGCCGAGCTGATTTTCGAACCTTGGGCCTACTGGTGCGGCCTATCCTGGCAGTCATGTTTTCGGCCTGCATTGTCTCCTCAGGCTGTGGCGCCTCCAATGCGCACATCCCCTCCCTCTGTTTCCCCTGTACAGATGGCTGACTCGGACTCCCAGCCCCTCACGAGGGTGGCCCTGGCTTAGCTGCTGGGTCTCTTTTGGGATTTGTGAATCCAGGACTGGAGGGAGGCTGGATGGAGCTGTGTGGCAACCCTGAACGCGGCAGCAGTAGCTGAGTCTCCTTCTGAGCTGTCGTGGTGCAGCCTTGTTGAGATCAGGCTGAGTGCGGCCGGGGCACTGGTGATCGGGTGGATGAGGCTCCCTCTCTTATGGAGCGGGCCATAGACGAGCATCCTGGAACCCCGGCGATCTTACCTGTTGTGGCTGCTGTGGCCTGGCGGGGCTTCCTGGTCCTCTGCTCCCTTATGTGGTGCTGGGGCGACTGCGGGCTGGTTCTGGTCCTCCGGGGGGAGGGGGCCACTCTGATGCCTATGGAAATGTGGATGTGCTGCCTGTCCTGCTCTCTGACCGCAGCTCTGCTCCAGCTGAGGCAACTCCCCTGGGTGACCTGTCCTGGTCCTCGATGTGCCTCCATATTGATGCCATGGGGACTTTGTCTCCCCCCTGCTCTTAGGCACTGGTTGAGGTCCCTCGTGCCTCCGATTATCACACGTACCCCTGGCAGAGGGCCTCTCTCCAGGATTGTTGTGATGGTTTATTTGGGGCTGATGTCACCCCCCCTTTCAGTGACATTTTTTGAGGACTTCTTTGTCATTTTGCTGACTTTCATGCCGACGTTTTTGCTCCCCCTCCCCCCTTTTATTTTTTTAATGTTTTCCTGAACAACCTCGTAGAACTGCCTGCTGAATTTCAGGGCTTGCTCGGGTTCGTCTGATGGGGCATCAGGACCCCCCCTTTTTTCCGTGTGGGACAATGAGATGTAACCTGGGCGAGCTGCTAGGATGGCTAAGTGGGCTCTGACCGTTCTCTTGGCCCCAGGTCTCCCGCCCTTGTGGCCCCTTCCGTGGCCCTCGGTTCCCTTAAGGTTGCCGGTGAGAGCCGGGAACGGCAGGCCCTCACTCCCCCACCTCCCCTCTTTTTATTTTCTCCCAGTTTTCCTGGTGCCCCTTGTCAAACTTCATCACCCTTTTGTTTTTTCTGGATTAGCCCTCCTGACAAGTTTCTGAACCCCCCCCCCCTCTGTTTTCCCTTTGAGCTGGCTGTCCTAGTAGAGTTTACCACGGTTTTCTCTGCTGACTTCTTATATGCTGTTTTACTGCTTTTTTACTTTTGACTCTGCGTGGCCATTCTATTATACTATCTGTCATATTGCCAATGCTTCTTCAAATAAAAAATTTTAATGCGAAAAAAAATATTAGAGAGTCGACATGGGGCCAAAATTTGGATTGGGAAGGTTTGTGACCTATGGGACAGTCATCATCTATTGTGCAGACTTTTTGAGTGAGCTGTGGCTGGGGTTTGAGTGAGCCATGAAGGATTTGGGGCTCTGCTACAGCTGGCAGCTCACAGCCCTTGTGATCTACCAGGCATGGCCAGTGTGTGCCTGATTGTAATGTACAGTTGCCATGCACTGAATTATTGATTTATTGATCCTGTGCTGCTGAATTTACCAATGTAGTTTTGCTGTAGAGCTATGCAGGTTCGGGAAGACTTTTATTTTAGCGCATTACCTTCTACATAAATTCCCTGGGACTACCCTGTAGAGACAACTGGATGTCATGGTGGATATGATGAAAAAATGTTGATGTAATTTACAAGTTTACATCTTGACTGAAATGTAGAGCATCTTGGTTTCCATCTAATGAGACTGGTAGAAGTCTTAATGATAAGCGGGAGACTGTCCATCTGGTGGTGTAGAAGTGGTTTGGTAAGGCAACAGATGAATGCCAGCACTTCGTGCTATAATTAGCCATAAAAAATGTTTTGTTATTTTAAATTTGGATTCTAATTTGAGACACAGTAAGGACTCTGAGAGCAGGCAACAACAGTGGGTCCCCTTGCAGGTCTTACCAAGATTTTAGCTCATTGATTCCATTACACAGAATTCAAAACCATATGTAAACCAGACTGCTATCACCCAGAAAGAGTGGCCTGTACTGAAATGCCACGGGTGTCATCTCTGCACAGTAACTAGATTTGCCTGTGCAGTATGACTGAGCAAAAACAACGAAGTGCCCTGAGAACGGGCAACAACACAAGGTTTGTGAAGGTCCTGATACCGGGCAACAGCATAAGTGGCCTGCCCCATGGTGGGTTCCTTGGTGGGTTTCTCAGGTTTCTTAAGGTTTTAGGTCAATGGAGCTCTCAGTTTGATTTTGCTCACTTATGATGTATAGAGTAATCCAGGTGCGGACCATGTTGATCAAGTGCCTAGAGAGGTAACCATACCCTCCTGACGATTACATACAAGGTCAATAAGATCGTCAAAGGTTGCTGTATTTCAGGGCCCTCAAAAAACTTGATTTCTTGAATTTTAATTTGAAATTTCTAAATATGCGATTTCAGTGTCCTTCAGTTTTAAGCTTTCTTTTTCTTCACTGACTACAGTGACTGGAAGAACATATTGTATCTGTCATTATTCTTTAATAAAGTGTTATGCTTACATATACAATTTTATCCTGTAATTTCATTGTTTTTTGGGCCATGTTGATCATTTCTCCATGTATAGAATTGGTTTAATCTCAATATTCAGTGTTGTCTTATAGCATTCCTGGTTTATATCTGTACGAGTGTTTCATATCTTTCCTTTATCCAAAAAAACACACCTTCTCAACCCAATGAATGACAACACGTACACTCTCCGTATCACCCGTGCAAACATGCAGATCTTTCCAATATCTAGACACTATTTTTTGGGAAATCACAAGACAAGGCCAAAAGCAAACAGTCTTTGCTGACTGAGGCACAACCAAGCAAGAATAAAATCAACAATGATCTCATTCTCTTAAAGGGATTATGATGTAAACATCTTTTTTAGGCAGTCTTGCTGATTACTGGTAAAGGGAAACACCCCAATAAATTGATGATGTAACGCAAATGCCAAGCCATTGAAATGAAGATCAGCTTGCATCAAAATATGTCTTCGTAACGTATTAGCAAACAGCGATCAGACCACCATTCCTTTTCTATTACTATAGTTTGCTAGTCCTATAATTCTAAGTAGTTGTCCTTTTAACTACCAAATTACCTGAAGAGGTTACAGCACAACACATAGACACTCTCAGTAAGACTAGAGTTTCTTTCCCTACAGCAAAACCACCCACTTTTAAGCGTGACATCGGAATTCATCCTTTGAAATTTTAATTTTTCAGGAGAGCCGTGTAATTTGCGAATAATGAACATCTTAAAAATCATCTAAAGTGTG
Source organism: Leptobrachium leishanense (assembly GCA_009667805.1). Classification (NCBI taxonomy): domain Eukaryota; kingdom Metazoa; phylum Chordata; class Amphibia; order Anura; family Megophryidae; genus Leptobrachium; species Leptobrachium leishanense. Next base: position 282,510,815 of record CM019066.1, read on the forward strand.
ATCTAATTACATTTTATTGAGGAACCTAATTAGCAAAGCAGGGAAGGGCAGTGTCATTTACAGAGAATTAGGGTATTAAATGACAGTAAAACTACAATGAGATTTATTTGACAGAAAATAAGACATAGCTATTTATAAATACTTTTATGCTATGAAAAATAATCCAAAAAATAGACCATGCTTTACTTCAAAGCACCATCACATTAGGCAGACTTAATAGCCTGTGTAATATATTAAATGGACTTAAAGTTGTGTTTTGAGTCTTTTACCTCACACAATGTTTCTTCTGCGGTGCAGTTATTCAGTTTGTAGCATGTAGTTTGTCCAGATTGTCATTCCATTCTTATAAAATGGATCTTTAAAAAAAAAAAAAAAAAGATGAAAATCAACCCCCCTTAAAGGGCCACTACCACCAAAATATTAAATGCTCTTATTGTGTTTATTTTATGTTGCTGATATCTTACATGTGCTTTATATTTATCTTGTTTGTTTAGATAAGAAAATATTTTACTCTGTCACTGGGTGCAAGCATTTTGTGATCTTTTGTGTTGTAACCTCCCCCTCATAATCTTTACCTCATTTTGGTCCTCACTGAGTTGCAAAGGCCATACAATGAGTCTGTAGGTCGATCATTGAACCAATTTATTCTGAAATGCAGATGTCTCTGCAACATGTCCACGAAATTTGCGTACCTTCGCAAAAATCATTGCGTAGGATATGCAAATTGTACATTACTCACAACTCAAGTACTTCTGTATGGATCTTCTGTTGCACCTGGGCAGAATGATGGATTGTAGCAGCACGGGCATGCGCGGAACTGATTTCATTGGCTGCCTCTCTCAGGATGCTAGCTACTGCAGACGTCAGAGAGAATATGATGTCAGCACCCAGGGCATACTGACATCATCAGTGACCAATCTGGTGACCAGCAGCCGGGGACATCAAGATCTCGGCTGCATGGTGAAATGGAAACGCCTCCGCACACCATTTTCTGCTAAACCAGGCAGGAGGGGGGCACTCCATACAGCCTGACCACTTTAAAACTCTAAAGCCAACAAAGTTTGTTCAGTTCTGGCTCTTCAAGCATTATTTGGGTGAGTCTGTAAGCAGGACCACGTGCATAGGCCAACTAGGCCTGGGCTTAGGGGAGCAAATTGGAGGGGCAGCATTTTTTTAATATTTTCTGAATGAGAGAAAAGCAGGTAGTTAGAGGGGGAAACATAAAAGAATTCCCATTCCAAGTTCTGATGTATTTGATGCGTGTGGGTGTATAACAGAGCTGCAAAGTAATAAAGCTCCCAGCAATGAATCTACAAACTATAATAACTGTTGTTAAAAATCATCTGGTGTAAATAATATATGGCTCTATCACCTGGTGTGAGCTAAAACGCCAACGCTACATGAAAAATCTAGCACGAGTCACTATAAGGTAGCGTTTGACAACCCACCAACAGATCACCTTGTCCACGATAGTCCGTGTACAAGGTCGGTAATCATATGCTAGGGAAACGCTAAGACCTGGGCTGAGAACCAGTGTTAATGCATTGTATCGGGAAACCACCGTACTTCTGGAAACATGAAAATATGCATTGTATAAGAAAACCTCTGTGTATGCAGGGGAAATGTGAAAAGATGCATTGTATAGTTAAACCGGTGTGCTTCGGGAAACGTGAAAAGATTCACTGTATAGGAAAACGTCAATGTGCAGAGGAAACGTGAAAAGATGCATTGTGGAAAGATGCACTTCAGTAAAAAGCCCCGCTGGTGTCAGGAGCAAAAAAAGCTCCTTCCACTCTTGTATGTCAGCACAACAGTTCAACAAGCTGATGCACTGTGTTAGTACAAAAGAGATCTTAGGATCGATTCCCAACTTGCAATTTTTTGGTCTTTTTTTTAACATCTTCCTATGCCTTAAATATTATATATTTATATTGCTGCTATTATTATTATTATTATTAGATTGTATTATGAATAATAGTAATATTATTATTAAATAAATGAACAAGCTTTGTTTTATTTACTTAATAATCATAATATTATTATAATGCTACTATTATTCATATTATACAATCTTATAATAATAATAGCGGTACTATAAATATATAAGGCATAGGAATATGTAAAAAAAAAGAAAATTACATTTACAAACAGCTGTGTTGGGAATTGATCCTAAGACCTTTTTTCGTACTAACATGGTGCATTAGTCTGTTGAGACACTATACTAACATATGACAATGGGCAGTTACAGGTTTCTTATTATACACCTGCAGACCTATACGGCCACGGAGAGAAAAAAACCGTTCCAGAGAAAAAAAGCCTAGTTTCTTTTTAAAAAAAAATGAAACCCCAAATTTCACCTAAAAAAAATCCAGAAAAATACCTAATTCTAAAAATTCAATAAATAAAAAGGCTTTTTGCTGCAGATTAAAAAAATAAATGGTTGAATAATTTTTTTTTTCAAATCTATAGTATTTTTTACATTGATTCCTATGGGCTTTGCGCACTATGTGAACTATGTGTGTTTTGAGTATCCTACATACCTACCGTTAAACGTTTTTATCCAACATCAGGACTTTCAGGAAAGTCCCGGTGCACTTGGAACTTATTGTTTCTGTTTGGTTTTTTTCCCCATGTTCGTATGGTTTTCGTCCATGTCTTGTGACTATGCGACTCTAGGCCGCATTGTGTGACATATTTTTTATCCATATATACTTTTAAAGGTTATATTTTATGATATTTCACCCCAAACCCCAGCCTCTACACACACATATTGATACGTTCCAGGGGTTACCCCTCCAATTGATTAGAGGACTGGGCTATTGGTTCCTTATGCTTTCCTCTTATTTTTCTGGTTCTACCAGTCGGTAGCACCGTTTTGGTTGCATCCAATTGTTGTTTCCCCTGCCGTCTCCACATACCTTGTCATATGAGTAGAAAGACTGGCAGCTCTAAACTTAAAAAGTTGAAACATAGTGGAAAAACAAGGTGGTCAAGCAGAGTTAGAGCACTTCGAAAAATATTTGGAAGTTTCGACAATCAATCCAAAGAATTATGTTCAGATCTCGTTCTAATCTTGAAAGGAGTAAAACAAATCATCTGATTTACGAACCTCTGTTCACCATGAAACTCTGAAATTAAGTGAAAATCTTTACAAGTTTGACACCATCCTGGTAGTTTTTACTACTTTATTAGATTATTCAACAACACTACCCCGTATAAGATTATCTTTAAACAGCAGGCCATGATTTAATCCAGGCACGGAGAATGGTAGACGTTACTGTAATGCGTCTAAATAAAATATGCAGAGATGTCGCTTGGGGTTTTCCAGTTTGCAAGTACATTTATTGTTAATAAGAATGAGAAATTGGCAAGTGATAACATTCATATGAATATAAGCTTTCCTGAATTAAGATCAACAAGAACTGCAGACCGTACTGAGAACAGGAAAAACGTTGAAATCTCAAGTTACAATGTTATCCATGACACTGTTTTGGAAAGTGTGAAGTCTAGCAGGGTAATTCAAAGAGAATCGAAAAGTCACCGCACGTTCGGTGACTTTTCGTTCTCCTCAATTCGGTTCCTTTTGCCGATCCCATTTCGGCGACTCTGCGGTGTATTCAGCAAGCACCACAGGGTCCCCGAATTGCAGGGAAAGGTCGCCGCATACCAAACGGAAACTAACCGCAAAACCCAGCGAATGCATGCCGAAAACCCGCAAAAAAATCTGGATTAACCTGCCAAAAACGCCGGAAAAACCCGAGCAGGAGCTGATCACACGCAGCGAAGCAGCTGGAAAAAGCCGACACCGCAGACAAGTGAAGTGAATAAATTAGGAAAATAGTTTGCTTGAATGTTTGAAAAGTGAAACACTGTTTGCAAAGAAACTACTGAGCAAAACTGTCTGAAATTTACATATGAGGTCCAAAGAATGATAATAAAAAGGGCTGTTACAGAAAAAATAAGTAAACTTAAAAAAAATCTGACTTTTTAAAAAAAAAATCCTGAAAAATGCTTAAAATATCCTAAAAAATCTAGATATAAAGAGACTCTTTACTGCAGAATTCTATAATGAATGGTTTATTAGATATTGAATTAAAACGGGAATATTTTTAACATTGAAGCCTATGGGATTCGCCTGAATAAATCTGCTGTATGAAATCACCGAATGACAGGGCATTTCGGGAACCTTTCACTGCTGGTTTGTACTCTCTGAATAGACGAAGCAGTGCTTTTTTATGGGGATTTCGCTGCCCTCGAACAGACACCGAATGTGCAGGCAATTTGCCATGATTTGGCGAATTGCCTGCTCTCTGGATAGCCGAATGGCCAAGAAAGGTAACCGAACGCTGATTTTCAGCGTTCGGTTACCTTTCTCAAGCCATTCGGATCTCTTTGAATTACCCTGTAGGTTTTTAACTCATGGAGAACTTTACAAGCAAATTTCTTGTTTGGATCCAAATAGATTTGTTGAAATACCAGCTTCTTCAGACAAAATCCAGTTAAATGTTATACCAGACGCAATTACAGAAATAGACCCTGTTGCCCTACATGTAGAATTATTTTCATTTGCGTCCAGGTACAAAACCGTCCACAAAGGCCTGTTAGACGAAAGTGATGAAGAGGAGAGTGAAGCATGGGATTCAGATTTAGAAGAACAAGACCCGAGCTCTAGTTCTGAGCCATCGACATCCACAGCAGCTATAAGAAAGTATTCCTTTAAGAACTGTGTATCCTGTGTTTTCACATTTCTCTATCAATACCGACTGTGTTCAGTGGCCTTTGAAAATCAGTTTTTGGCATGTAAATACTTACTGACGCTGATCACCACAAAATGTACATGTGAATGATCCTTCTCCAAGTTGAAAATCCTAACGTCCAGATTAAGATCATCACTGTCAAAGCAAAACCTGGAGCCATTGATGCTCACTGCAATAGAAAAACAAGTTGCAATAAACATAAAAAGTGACAAAGATAAAATCATTGACAGGTTTGCCAAGACATCACCTGAGCTTAGTCTCTTTGCGGCTTTTGTAAAGTGCAGGTCAAGGCTTGTTATATTTATTGTTGAAGTGTGTCTATTTATTGTTATTTTTTAGTGAGTCTTAATATTGTTTTATTTCACTTGGGTGTATATTTTACACTAGATCTAATATTTTTTTACAAGATTTGTTTTATAACGGACTGTCAAACATAAGTTGAAGTACTCAGATGAAAGTGGCATATTTTGCAACAAACCTTCAAGTGTTTACATTTTTATTGTGATTTCCCTGTTGCTACGAGTTAAAATTGCTGCTGAAATTTATTTATAAAGGGAATTGTATTGTCTGTGTTAAAAGTTCACTTTCCTTATATTGTTATATTATTAATATATTTATTTTGGAATTATTCAGTTAATAAGTAGACATTTGTTGCACTTGTTATATTTTGTTAACTTATTTAAAACGTTATTTTGGAAATGTACCTATAGTAATGGGAGGTTTTTATACTTTGTTTAACCCCTTCCCGAACGCTGACGTACTATGTACGTCCGATCGGGAAGTCTCCCTTAGACACGCAGACGTACATAGTACGAGGGTCTCCTAACCTCCCTCCCGCCCGATACTTACCTCCCTCGCCGGGCTCACGCGGTGGTCTGGCAGGCTGGAAGCCTGCCCGTCTTTTTAAAGGGCCCCAAATTCCACAGGATAAATAAAAAAACTCCAAGACCCACGATATTTTTAGGGGGCCCAGCAGGTGTGATGTCATCACGGCGCGTGGTGATGTCATCAGCAGATGCCCACCGGCACCTGCAGTAAAAATCAAGAAGGGGAGGGGGGGGGGCTCCTTTGGAGCCCTCTATCTCCCAAACCATTTAAAATGGAGAAAAAAAAATTGCACACTGGAAAGGGAAGAGTCTCTCCTTTTCAGCGGTGTGTCTCATTAACCCCTACATTGCCAGATTGCGATTCAAATCCGGAGGTGGCTGCCATATTGGATGTCAGCCAAGCCCTCGGGTCACCCCACAGCCACTGACATCCTCACCATATGTGTGAGGACGTCAGTGGGCCAGTTAACCCCCTAGCTGCCAAGTAGAGATCCAAAGGATCCCCTATCTCCCGATCCGTGGCAACTAGAGGGTCATGTTTTATATAATTGGAGAGGTCTGATAACGGCCTTTCCAATGGTATGAAACACGTCAAACATTTTGTTGTAAAAATAAATTGAAAAAAAATTAATTTAAAAATAAAAAAATTTTAAAATAGTTTTTTAATTTATTTTTTGTCTGGGGGTTTTATTTAAATAAGACTTAAGCTGGCATCTAAAAATGATGCGCATAAAATGGTCAGAATGAGCTCAACGCACAGAGGTGAAATGGCTCAGCAGTGAAGTGGTTACAAAGCAAAAACATGTAAAAATTGGGAATTTCTAATCTCAGGACAAAATTTGGAAAACTATTTAGCCAGGGTCTTTTTTGGCGGTTGTAGATTTTGGGGGTTAAATTTCGAAAAAAGTCAGTTTTTTTCCATTTTTTTCATCATATTTCATGTAATTTTTACACTAAATTATACTATATGATGGAAATAATGGTATTTTTAGAAAGTCCATTTAATGGTGGGAAAACGGTATATAATATGTGTGGGTTGCATAAACGAGTAAGAGGAAAATTTGACCTAAACACAAACAGCGTAGAAACATAAAAACAGCAGCGGGCACTAAAGGACAGACTTTTCTAAAATCACCCGGCCACTAAGGGGTTAATTAAAGTTTATTTTATGTGTTTTCGTTATAAAAGAATTATTTTGAAAATGGTGTAGAGAAAGAAATTCTATAACACATATATGCAAGCGGAGCTTAATTTGGGCGTGGTTTGTGTGTGTGTGTGTGTAGCACAAGGGGCCCAATGATTTCCTATTGCCTGGGGGCCCCATGAATTGTCAGTCCGCCACCGGCCTGTCTATATGTCTGTCACCTCAAAACCTGATGATATACTCTTATTGTGGGACAATCACACTAAATTGGGAAACTTACTATCAGTGAAAAAAGGAAAATCTAAAAGAGAAGAAAGAAAAAAGTCAGATACCGAAATAAAAGTTTCAAAATGTAAATTTTAAATGATGAAATATTAACTCTATTAATTCTATTCAAAGCCCTCTACCCATTGGTTAATAAACAGATAGTCGCGCAGTCCACAGAATGTTTGTGGCATGCAAAAAATCTTGATTTACTTACAATATTTTATAAAATGATGATATTTTCTTAAAACACAGTTTAGCAGCATAGACGCAATGCCTCGCTGAATAAATAAGAGCACTATAAAATAATTTCCTCAGTGTGAACTGATTAGTGAAAGCATTTAAAAGCAGGAAATATTTTTTTTAAAAAAAGAATGAAATGGCCTCACTTAGCTATAAACATTTGATACTATTTATGAGGAAGGAGGCCCGATCGGAAATCCCATAAAATGTGCTAGGAACTTTAGCCACTCTAATACACCCTTTGGACATCTTAAAAGGAACTTATAGGATATGTGATATACCTTTGTGTAATGTTTTCAAGTGTCAAATTCATTCTTTAGTAAATGCTTGTGCTTAAAACTTTATTAGTGTTAGATCTCCCAAAAGAGAGAGCGAGGGAGCAGAATGAAATCTAAGTTTGATCTTTTGGAATCGGTCTTCAAGGCTAACTAATTGGGAATATCCATAAAGGGACACTCTAGTCAGTGTGATCTTTCAATGTAATTTGGGTGTCACTATGACCTGAGTGCCCCTACGCCTCTCCCCACGCTAGGGGGAATCTCAGAGGACTAGTTCATTCCTCTGAGTGCAGGTGATTAGTCTCACCCAGAAGATGAGATCTGTGAGAGCTGATTTTAGGATTGGGACTCTCTGGGGCTTTCCACCACCTACCAGCCTATGTCCATCACTGTCAGATCAACAATCACAATTTCTATTCCAGCAGTAGATGTGTAACAGATCAGAATCATTTTCAGGGAAAACGTGTCACTTCTAACAGGGTTATTCAAAGAGCTCCGAATTGCTGGCGAAAGGTAACCGAACGCTGAAATTCAGCATTTGGTTACCTTTCCTGGCCATTCGGCTATCCAGAGAGCAGGCAGTTCGCCAAATGTTGGCGAATTGCCTGCATATACGGTGCCTGTTCGGTGCCTGTTCGAGGGCAGTGAATTCCCCATAGAGAAGCAATGCTTCGTCTATTCAGAGAACAAAAACCAGCAGTGAAAGGTTGCCGAATTGCCCTGCCATTCGGTGGTTTCATTCGACAGGTTTATTCAGGCGAATCCCATAGGCTTCAATGTTAAAAATATTCCCATTTAATCCAATATCTAATAAACCGCTCATTATAATATTCTGCAGTAAAGAGTCTCTTTATTTATAGATTTTTTAGCATCTTTTAGGCATTTTTGGGGATTTTTTTAAATAATTTTTTTCTTTTTTCTGTAACAGCCCTTTTTATTATCATTCATTGGATCTTATATGTAAATTTCAGACATTTTCGTTCTGTAGTTTCTTTGCAAACAGCGTTTCAATTTTCAAACATTCAAGCGTACTGTTTTTTTTTTCTCACTTCACTTGTCTGCGGTGTCGGTTTTTTCCGGCGGCTGCTCTGCGCTGTGATCGGCTGCTCCTGCTCGGGTTTTTCTGGCGTGTTCGGAGGGGTTAATCCAGATGTTTTTGCAGGTTTTGGTGTGCCTTTGCCTGGTTTTGCGGTGAGTTTTCGGCGGGTTTGCGGCAACTTTTCCCTGCACTAAGACGGCCCTGTGGTGCTTGCTGAATACATCGCAGGGTCGCCAAAATGGGATCCCCAAATTGTGCCGAATTGAAGAGAACGAAAAGTCACTGAACGTGCGGTGACTTTTCGATTCTCTTTGAATAACCCTGTATATGTTAATGGGAGGCACATGAAAGTGTTCCCCTGCAATATGGAGAACCAATACATTTCACGTAGAAAGTTCCATCACCATAATTAATGGTTTTCCTTCTTATACAATTCTAAATAACTCAGGGAAGCACTTTCATGTGCCACCCATTAATATGTATCTGAGAAAAAAAAAAAAAAGTAATTCTGGCAACACTACCAAGCACCACTCAACATTCGGCAAAACTTATGTTTATATTTTGAAGATAACATACTAAAAACAATACCTCAAACCATATTTAAATCAAATTATTTGTATAGTACATTAAGGGCTAAATTACAATCTTCGTGCAAACGTTTGTGCCGGCGCAAAAACCCATTAACGCGAGGGGTAAAACCCTTTGCGCCGAATGCTGTATTACATTGTGAGCTCAACGTGCGTAATCGTCTACCGCAAGTGAACTTGCGCGAACCCTTTGCAAGCTTACTGTACGTCGCGCGTCCTATACTTAACATTGTGAGCGCAAACGCGCATGTGCGCTGGTATGCGGATGGTATTACAATCTATGCGCAGGAATAAACGCATAGCCGTTGCGCGCATAATTTTAGCAACTCCTAAAAACTGGTGTTAATGGCAAATCTGAACAACCTGGCCGAAACCAAAATACACCAGCACAAAAAAAAATAATGCAGTAAAGTATAGTTACACATTCTACTCATACCAAACCAATAAAATGGAGAAGTTGTGTGTGCATGTATTATTGCTGCAACATATATGCTCAGATTGGCTTTGACAGGCGCAAAAACTTAACGTGAGATAATTGTGGTTCTTAATTCTGATTGGCTGAATCGTGAGAAAAAAACAGTGCGCACACTGATTTCTGCACGCAACGGTACTGCGTGAGCATTTGTGCGCGTCCGGTTTCGCACGTTATTGCTCGATGGATGAAAAAATGCGCGAGGATTGTAATTCAGGCGGTGATTTGCGCATGTAAACGTTTAACACTTGGTGCACAAATTCACACATTGTGCGTGCGTTTTGCGTGAAGAATGTAATATAGTCCTAAATGGCCAATAAATCAAGTTCTGCTTTTAGACAACCCAGTCCCTCATTCTATACAGTAGATAAGATGTTGAGCAGTTCCGTAATTAGTTGCCTCTTAATTCTGTTTAACCCTCTGAATGCCTGTACAGGTTTGGTTTTTACAGGTGACCTTGCAATTAGTCAGTAGCTTTCTTAACCCTCTACATGCCAGTTGACTGTGTAAGATCCTAGAATACTCCATTGGCACTCAGAGGGGTAAACAAGCTATTGAGATTAATGCAAGTCTCCCGGCATGATTTAGAGAAGCTTGAATTAATCCATGTAACGGCTTTAACCCTGTGAGTGCCAGTGTAGTAAGCAGGTTATGCGCACTCTCCACGGGCACTCAGAGGGTTAAACATGGCACATGGATTAATTCAAGCTTCCCAGTTCACTCCTCACAGATCTGAGCCGGAATTTTACAATCCTACTGCTTGTTTTCTACAGCTGACCTCTTGGGTCAAACATCACACACCCTTAGATAGACAGCAGGGAGCACTCTCACTTTCAGACTAGATAATAGCTGCTGTAGTGAGCCGCAGCACATCCTCCCTCTGTAGTACCTGCCTACTACAATGGGTCCTACCTTATCTCAAGGCAGAACAGGGCTGAGTAAAGACCTGAACTCTCATGCTCTACAATGGTTTACAGTAATGTAGACATTGGAGGCCAAGCATGAGGCTGACAAACCCAGTTAAATGATCTAATACCTTTATGCTTTAGATTCCAAGGTGATGATTCAGATTATTTTAATTGACCATTTCAGGCTCAATGGTTTTAATCTGAACCCACATTTTCAGATTGAAACCTCTGTAGTTTCCAAATTACATTAGTGTGTTTCATGTCTTTAGATGTAGATTTATATCAAATTTTCATTTTTTTCTGTTAAATGTCCCTTCTCTCTGCTACACTCCATCCTTTTTATGTTAACTCTGTTGAATACAGAGGAGACCAGCGATGTGACTGCCTGATCACATTCCTTATGTAATTATTAACTGTAACCCACCCCCCATGTTGTCAAACAGGGGTGGGTAAGGAAACATTTGACTTTTTTTCTCCACGGTCCCCGTGTCTAAATACCCGTAAGAAGTCTCAATGAGTAGTGACAGAACTCTCTTGAAGGGTCAGAGTGAGCATGTGCAAAGAGGTCTCAGACAGGACAAATTTCAAAAACAGCCTTTTGATCCTGACATGCTCAGCTGCCACTGTGCCTTCTTTAGTTTGTCTTGAGTAAAGGGAGGAGAAAAAAGCCCTACAGTAATTTTTTTGTATACAATCTATTATGTTTTATATTCACATTTCTTTATTGACATATACCACATAAAATCAAATAGCATACAGAAAGGTAAAGTACAATAGCCTACGGGGCAGGAGACATGTTGAAACAGTACTATACATTGCCATACAGCAGTGAGTCAGAAAAAACTAAGGACGACCAACCTCAACATTACCCCACTTCTACATTGCAGAGCAAGGCATCAATGTCCTGGTCCGGTGACCATCCAACAGTGCGGTAAGGTAAAAGGCAAATGGCGAGTGAGAAAGCTGAGAGAGAATAATCAGCATAAGAAGAAAAGACGAATAGAGCAGTAGGGGAGGGTGGAAAAATTGTAGAAGAGCGAAAGAAAAGAGTAAAAAAAGAAAAGGGGAGGGAATAGGGGGTGAGGTAAAATGAAGGGGGAAAACCACTAACCAAGGACCAGAGGGGGGGCTATGTACTAGGAAATGGAGAGGTCAGGGAGACACACACACACACATACACACAACAAGGGCCTCCCATGGCACAGGAACTGCAAAAACAAAGAAGGGGTCAAGCCGGCCAAGAGGCCAACTGGCAGAACTCGATGCCCAGAGGCCCAGTTACATCATAACTGCAGGAGACACCCCCCTACCAAATTAGGGCAGAACCAGCACTCATCAGAACGAGCAGACCACTGCAGGTGACGAGATTGACTCACTGTTGCTATAATGCGCTGCCTCCAGGCATCGGCGAAGGGAGATTGTCCAGTAAAACCAAGTGGGAGCGAAGGCCCTCATGGGAAGCAATTCAGTCCTTCATATGATAATCCCGTCCACTTGGGACACCCATTTGCAGAGGGATGGAACAGACTGGCACTTCCAATAACTCGGATTAGCTAACATGCTGCCAGAAGAAGGTGGAACGCCACCGATCTCTTAATTCCATAAATCTTTATTGGTTTTGTTTCGTTCGTGTTAAATTAGAGAACAAGCAAAGTACATATGACACCTCCAGAAAGACAAGGCATCATACAAACAGAATAAAAGGTACAAAGTCAGCCAAATACAGTTATATTAATCGAAATCAGCAATGAATAACAGCAGACAAGAAATCTAGAGAAGGAGAGAAAGGCATGGAAGATGGTAAAGTATGTACAGTATTATTTACTAAGAATATCTAAAATGGGAAGGGGGATGCCTGCGAAAACAACAGACATCGGATAATGATACAAACAGAAGAACCTGGGGTTTGCCAAAGTGCAGGAATCAGGGAGAGGGATATCCTTGGTGTGGGTGAGATGACCTCCAGTTTTTTATGATCTATTTTGTTTATATAAATTTTCTAATATTACTTTAAACTAACCACTCTCATGAGAAAATGGAACCTGGGACCCAACAATGGCATTATATTTTACGTTTTTGCCCATAATAACTGGTGGGGCGCTGCCTCTATGGAGGAGCCACCACTGATTAGAACATTATTAAAAACAACTGAGCATGTTATTCTTGGGTCATTTTTGAACACTGCCTAATTTGAAGCCACTTTAGGCATGATCAGTGTGCTCCCCGATTAGGTTTGTGACATCTATTCGCTTTACATAGAGACAGCATGTGGGCCTGTTGTCCAAGAAAATCAAGCATTTTCAAAAGGTGTCGTCTAGGGTTTATTGGTTTGGTTGGACGATAGAAGATTTTCCTTTTAGGCTAGGGTCAGACGAAAGCATTTTTCCCCACGAACGTGAAAAAGTGCGTCCGAACACATTGACGTATTTTTTCACGGAATGCGCAAAAACGGTCAGACGAGGTGCATTTTCGGGCGTGATTTTGTACGGATTCTCAATAAAACTCTTTTTGCGTCTGGACGTTATGTAGGCTGGACATTAGCAGCGTCTGACATCTCCTAATCACGCAAACACGCCGCTATGCCGCAGCTGCGCACTCAGTACGTCAGTACTAGCGGTTCAACGTTCTCAAAAAAATGCGTTCAAATTCCACTTGCGTTGCACGGTCAGACTTTTGTGCGGCCGTACTTCGTATATTGGCCGTCATTGCCCGTCATCTGCTGCTAGTGCGACCGTAATTATGTGTGCCAGAACGCACGTTAAACGTGCGCTGGTCTGACCCTAGCCTTAGACTTTACTCATTTTGTTTTTAACAATAACTAGCCTAGGATTCAGCACCAGCAACATCACATTAATCTGTTGCTGATAACGTCCTTTAGTCGTCTTCATCAGCATATCAGTGGCAGCAGAGAGGACAACCACCTTTAGAGCATCTCATTGATTCTCACATGTCATTTCTTATAGTAGTGTTTTTCAAACCTGTCCTCGGGACCTTCAACCACGCCAGATTTTGCAGATCACCTTGTGGAAATGCAGAGTTAATCCTGCAATCACTGAGCAGCAAATCATATCACCTGTGCTGTGCTTCAGATATCTGGAAAACCTGGCATGTCAGCAGGTCCTGAGGACAGGATCGGGTAACACTGGCTTGTAGGCATAGTGGTCTGCTGAGAAGGTTTTAAACTCCTACTAAATGTTGTGTAAGTCATGACAGATCAACTTTAACCCAAATGTAAAAATATCATATTGAAACATATGACCGCTTACTAGCTTGCAACCCTGTTTCATAATCCGTGAAGCAATTTTTAGAAATATGTAAAGAGAACAAAGAAAAAAACCTTTCAGTCTATGTCTACAAATTAGAAAGTCTGAAAAGATCAAGTGAGGACGATAAACAGATAGAGGAGGCATAGAGATTCAGTGTGCAATCAGACAGCAACCAGTGGAATTACTGACAACATTCTCCAGATGGGGTTTGCCTGGATTAAACCTTAAGGCTGTAGTTAGCTAGACAGGCTTTGGGAGGTTAAGCCTCCTGAATAAGCTATTACAGATTTTTGGGAAGTTGCCATCAAAGCTCTTTTTTTTTTTGCCTCCTACATAATTTAAGCTTTTTGTTTATTTCCCATTTACATATTAGTCATTGTAGACCAGTGATGCTGATTCTTGCTTTTTAGTTCATGATAAATTTATGTTTTATTCACTAAACCAGTATTTACTGTTATCAACAATGCTATTGCAAAAATGGAATCCAATACAGTAAGGACAAACAGATACAGATTCTCCAGTTTGGCTTTTCCCCCCTGCAGTAAGATCCTCCCATGTAAATATTCCGCACATGTCCCGGTTATTGAATAATCTCCATTCATGGGGTGTGAATCCTGAAGCCACCCAGAGGCAATTACCTCTTCTTCATTATCTTTTGGTTATTTTACATAAAAGTATGTTCTTAAAATGCACAATCCCATTTCTTTCCAAGGCTATTGGTGTATAGGGAATTTGTCATAGATTTTTTGACTTAGCCCATGTATCACTGATGTAGAATCTTTAGGCGCCTATGCTGAATTGAAAATTGAGCTTAAAGACCTGTCAAGATGTTTGAACCTTGAAAAATGTAATAAGAAACCTTTAGGGGCTGGCAATGTTCTTGCCATCATAATGTACAGACCCTACACTTGTCAATCATTCTCAATCATTACAAACTCACCTGTCATCCAGCATCAGAGGGAATGACACAATTCACCACCTCCTTTCTCCATACATGAAAAGGCAGAACAAATAGTTCTCTAGTTTCCTTCCTCTAAACAGCTGGATCTCTTGCAGGGCTCATGTCCATGTAATCTCTCGCAGGGCACATTGAACTCTCCATGGAGTCCTATAGACGACGGAGCATACAAGCAAATGTGTCAGTACGAATTAGAACACAGGAGAACCGTTTGTATGTTAAACATTGCCATGTAAATGAACAGGTTTGTTTGAATCTATTTTTATATATAGATTTTTTTCTCAAATTCTGAGTTTATTTAATAATTTTACAGAAGGAACACAGATATTTCATTACCCACAGAAGGTGATCAGGGAATCAGGATCGGGAAGAATATCCAGTCTATTCAAAGAAAGGTGAAACTCAGGGAATGACTGGAAAAGTGAAAATTCTAGCAGGGTTATTCAGAAAGGTGAAAACCAGGAGAATGACTGGAGAAGTGAAATTCTAGGTTAAAATAGCCAAAGCAGAAAAATTCTCCCATTTATCTCACTTTCCAAATTGGCTATTTAGTCTAGATTGTTCTCTTCTCCTGCCAATTCTCAAGGTTTTCACCTATCTCTGAATAACCCTGCTGTATATTTTGTTTAATACATTTAAAATAAAGTAAAGCTGCCAATAAGAAGTTTGCTTTAAGCATACCAGTAATTTTTAATTGTTTGTAATATGTATGTTTGGAATAAAAGGTTTTATAGCACAAACACGCATATTGATCTTCATTTATAGTATGCCTAATTAAAAATATTTAAATTAATTTAAATGAGTCTATGCGTACAGCATCATTGCCCAAAGTATTGTTCTAGGTGTGTCCTTGATGTCCTTAGATTTGTTGGAAAACCCATATGCTAAATGAGCGGCAATGACTTCATCGCTGCATTTCAGATAGTTCTAAGAATTCCAAACTCAAAATCCATGGGATTACATCTCTAATGCCACAGGCCAACTTTCTGTTTGGTCTATTCCCCCCCCAGGGGTCAGACACAAACACTGAGCATATGCTTACCATTCACTCGAGTTTAAAATTCACCAAGCCTAACAATTTGTTTGTTTGTTTGTGCATTCTGTTCCATCTTTTGCCTCGTTAATTTTGCTGTGTTTGGTTCATCTAAATACAATAGAAGTAACAAGTAGCTAACTATTGTAATAAACACATGTTAACATAAATATATATATTTTTTATGGAACGGCATTCCAAGTTTGCTACCACTTAGCCTTCAGTACTGTGTTTGAAGACTCCGGTGGAACTTGTGGTGGTGTAGGTAGCCAGAGTGAAACAAGATCAGAGATCATCACAGCATGGTGTCTCCTAGAGAAAAATAATACAGAGAGTGTCCAAAAACATGATTATACAGGTGTTAACTGCCTTATTCATGAAGATGCTGAATATAATTCCCGATTTCCTGAAATAACCCATGATTCATATATCATCTGGTATTCAGCTTCTCTGAGACGCATCTGGAGAGCAGTCTCTCTAGCTTTTGGCGAGTATTTCATACCAGGAGGGTATAGAACAGTGTTCACAGTAGGTTGATTGATGACAGATTAAAATTTATGATCGCACAATGACAGAAGGTTAAAATTATTTGCTATATATTTAAAAAAAAATTCAAAAAGTATTTAAACATTCATTGTTACCCGAACCTGGATAATGTGTTTGGATTATAAATAATATAATATATGCTGTCAGTTAACTAGTATACGCTTAATCAATTGATTGTGAGTGGATGTCAAACAGCACTTACGGGTTATGCTAAATGGGTAGATGTCAAATTGAAATTTATGATCAATTCTTTAAGCGCACGTTATTTTTTTCTCTAAAACATTAAAACTGAAATATACAGTAGGTCTGGTATCACTTGCTCGAGGTGCCCAGAGAGATGTCAAGTAAACCTTTCTGATGAGGCCGAAACGATTGTTGAAACGATTGCTGTATCTCTCATGCAGAGGAGGTTTTGCTGGAATTTCAGTTCTGACCATCCCATTATGATGAGCACAGTCTGATTTGCATTTGGTAACATCTTAGTAATGGCACCGTTGAGCAAATAACCTTATGAGACCTAAGTGGGGACACACCGAAGGGAAGACCACTTATGCTACTTAGGTGAGACACTAAGGGCTCTATTACATTTTTCGCGCAAACGTTAACGCGTGTGCAAAAATGCATTAACACGAGGGGCAAAACCCTTTGCGCTGAACGTCGTATTACAATGTCCGCGCAAAAAATGCGCATTAACGTCTAACGCGTGTGAACCTGCGCGAACACTGCGCGAGCGTACTGTACCGCGCACGTCCTATACTTAATATTGTGAACGCAAATGTGTTTGTGCGCCGGTATGCGGATGGTATTACAATCTATGCGCAAAATTTAACACACAGCGTTTGCGCGCATAATTTTAACGTCTTTGAAAAGCTGGTGTTAATGGCAAATCTGAACATCCTGGCTGAAACCAAATACACCAGCCCCCCAAAAAAATACAGCAACGTATAGAAACACATTCTACGCATACCCAAACAATAAATTTTAGAAGTTGTGCATGTTTTTTTTTTTTGATGCAGCATATATGCGCAGATTGACTTTGACAGGCGCAAAAACTTAACGTGAGACAATTAAGGTTCTTAATTCTGATTGGCTGAATCGCAAGAAAAAACAGTCCAAACACCGATTTCTGCGCACAACGTTAATGTGCGCGCGTTTTTGAGCGTCTTTTTTACGCGTGTTATTTTTTGAATGATGAAATTATGCGCGAGGATTGTAATACCAGCATTAATTTAAGCGCGTTAACATTTAACGCTTCGCGCAAAAATTCACGTGTTTACCGTGCATTTTTGCGTGAAGAATGTAATAGAGCCCTAAAGGGCCATTCAAAGGGAGCCGAATTTGCCACCGAATTGAGCCAAATGGTGAACTTCACTGTACGGTGCAATTTTGTGGCAATTCGTCTATGCGGGAAGCTGTCAATTCGCCAAATATTGGTGAATTGCAAGCGAAATACGGTGCAGTTCGGCAGCAGTGACATTCCCCATAGAGAAGTAATGGTTAATCTATTCGGAGAACGCCGAACTGCACCGAAACGTTGGTGAAATGCCTATATTGTCAGTGGTTTCGACAGGTTTAGACAAGCGAATCCCATAGGTTTCAATGTAAAAGAAATTCCCCATTTATATAATTTTTTTATTCAACCATTTATTCTTTTCATTTGCAGCAAAAAGACTTTTTATTAATTAATTTTTTAGAATTTTTAGCCATTTTTCAGGATTTTTTTCAGCGAAATTCTTTTTAAATGGCTTCTTTTTTTAAAATTCTGTAACAGACATTTTTTATTATTATTCATAGGACCTTATATATTATTTCTATGTATTTTGATGCATAATATTTGTTTAACCCCTTCGCTGCGGAGGATGCGCTCAGCGCATCCACCCGCAGGTAGCGTTCCTTGCGGAGGACGCGCTGAGCGCGTCCTCCCTTTGGGGCCAGCGATCGGCCGGGTTCCGGCCGATCGCTGTGCCCCCCGGTGCGGGCTGACATCCTCGATGTCAGCCCAGCACCCGGAACCGCCGCCGGCCTAATTAGAGGTCATTGCGGCGGCGCGATGATATCTAATTCAGGCGCCCCCCGCATGTGTGGAGGAGGCGCCTGAAAGGGAGGGGGGGGAGGTCCTTCGGACCTCTCTCCCTCCCGATCGCCAGCGTGCAGGGGGTTAATCCAGGCACCGTTTGGAAGGGCACAGCCTGCCCTTCCTAACGATACCTGTAATTAACCCCATGGGGGCTGGATCACGAATCGGCGCCGAAAAGCGCCGGTTCGTGATCCTTTCCCGGAGCTGGCCGACATCTTGGATGTCGGCCAAGCTTCCGAGAATGCCCCCTGAGGACTGGCGTCATCGTGCATAGCACGATGACGCCAGTCCTGGAGTTAACCCCTAACTGCCACCAATGGTGGAGATAGGGGGTTCATTGGAACCCCCTATCTCCCGATCCGTGGCAGTTAGGGGTTAATGTTTGAAATTGTTGGATCGGCCAGAGCATGGCCGTTCCAACAATACCAAACATGACTATGAAAAACTTTGTAAAAAAAAATAAAAAATAAAAATAAAAAAATATTTTAAACAAAAATTATAAAAAAAAAAATAAACAAGTTTTTTTTTCTTTTTTTTGGTTTGTTAATGCATCAATATTGTTCCCATTTCAATTATAATGTGGACAATGATGCTGCACTAACGATTTTTGTATGCGGTGCGTTTGTTAAAAATCACGTAATTTTCCCCAAAAAAATGTAACGAGACCCCATTTCTAATTTTTTTAACAAGCGCACCCCATACAAAATATAACTGCAATTGCTCGCATGTTAAAATGTGAAAAAAAACCACTTTACACGTTGTAAATTATTGAAAATTCATATTTTATTGCATTTTTTGTTATAATATACAGACAGGTCATGACGTATACATATAATAATGACATATTATTAATCTGCCGAGTCTGACGGAAAGAACGATATATAATATGTCTGGGTCATATACTAAAATAAGCCTTCAAAACACGTTTAAACATGATGAGCAAAACCGGTAAAAATGACCTCAGCACAGAGGCGGGAAAAGCCTCAGCAGCGAAAGGGTTAAAACACTTTTTTAATTTATTGGTTTTTTTTAAATTCTTTATTTTAAGATTTTAAGCATCAACAGCATAAAAAGCATGCAAAATGTAAAGGCCGCGCAGGGCCAATAAAGTCAGCATTTTAACCCTTTCAATGCGGTGGACGCGCTCAGCGCGTCCAACCGCATTCCTACTTGGCTGCGTCCTCCCTTCGCAGCCCGCGATCAGCCGGTATTCCGGCTGATCGCTCGGCTCCCCGGTGGGGGCTGACATCATCGATGTCAGCCCAACCTCCGGGACCCAGGCGGGCACGATAGGCGTCATCGCGCATGCGCGATGACGTCTATTTCAGGCACCCCCCCGCCATTGCAGGGAAGGTGCCTGAAGGGGAGGGGGGGGAGGTCCTTCGGACCTTTCCCCCTCCCCATCCGTGCATGCCAGCGGTTAAAGGCAGGCACCGCCTGGAAGGGCACAGCCTGCCCTTCCAAGCGGCGGCTGTCTTTAACCCCTAGGGGGCTGGATCGCGATATGGCGCCAACATGCGCCGTATCGCGGTCCCTTCCCGGAGCTGGCCGACATCTTGGATGTCGGCCAAGCTTCCGGGATATCCCCCTAACGACTGGCGTCATCGCGCAGAGCGCGATGGCGCCAGTTTTCAAATTAACCCCTTGCTGCCACCTATAGTGGAGATAGGGGGTTCCAATGAACCCCCTATCTCCCGATCCGTGACAGCTAGGGGTTAAAGTTTACTATCATTGGAACGGCCAGAGCGTGGCCGTTCCAATGATACCAAACATGACCATGTAAAAAGTAAAAAAAATAAAAAATAAAAATAAATAAATAATAAAAAAATTAAAAAAAAATTAGCTCAGCACAGGGGCAGGAAAAGGCTCAGCAGCGAAAGGGTTAAGCATAAAGAAAAACAATAAAAGCAGGTAGACATAAGATACATCTGCCAGAATACGGGAAAATCACAGAAAAGCCATCTAGGAGTGTCTCAGGGAAACAAAATCTCGTCCCCATCCAGGGAGCATCAGCCAAAAAGCCAACCGAATCTGCAGAAAAAGGCAGTTAGTCTATAATAATAAGCAGGCAAAAAACAATGTGAAGAGTTCACATAAATGTCGCAACAAAAATCAGGGAGGAGCAGAAACTTCCATAAATGGGGGGGATCTCGTCAAAACAGGAAAGCACTGCATAAGGGGGGGATGAGAAATCTAGCCAGGTGGCAGAAATAAGTCAAATAAAAATAAGGGGGAACGAAAAATCAAAATTCTCAGTAGGTATGTGAAAACAAAAACAAAACAAAATTTTTCAAATAATAAGAAAAAGAGCGAAAGAAAGACAAAGTCATCCAGTGTCCAGCAGGGGAAGCCGGGCTTTCTCAGGCAGGGCTAAGTACGGTCGCCCAGGTCCCTCTGATCCCTCGGGTGAGCCGGTGTGGCAGAGAATCCGCAGGAGAGCCAAAGCCGGGACAGGGTCCCCTCTCGCCCAGACCAGGCTCCGAAGGTCAGCAGGCAGCACCGCACGTGCGACTCCCCTCCAAATGGGCCGCCATACGAGTAATCCACAGGGTGACTCAAGAGCGGTCGGAGTCGCTTCGCAGAACGCCGCTACTCCAACTGCAGGCACATCAGACGGCGAGACCCCTCCACCGCTTGGCCTCGGGTCCACTTCTGGACATGAAGGGTCATGCAGCGGCACAGCCAACAGACCACCAGTGATCCCACCATCCCCAGCCTCCACGTATTCCTCGCAGCCGTGAGGTAAGGCCTCGTCCAATCCAAGCTGGTGGGAATCCTGAGCTCCCCCGCACTCCCGTAGCACTGACAGCAGCTGGCACCATATCCCCCGCGTGAGCGGTTTCTCGTCGTCCCCCTCCAATAACGCCAGGCAGGCATCAAAGCCAGCGATTGCATCCATCTTCATTACAGTAGAGGGAGGGGGGACATCTCGATGCCAGGTCCCTTCAGCCTCATCCATCAACTCCGCCGCAGTCCTTGCAGTGGCAGGGAGACGGGGGCCCTCCGCCTACACCATCCTCGGCCCGGATACAGCTTAGGACGAGATCCTCAAAGAGTCCCCATGAGGAGATACTTCCACAAAATGGCCGTCAGCAGCTTCCCCGTGCAGGAAAACGGCCTGCAAATACGTCTCTCTGGTCCGGTGGGGGGACAGAGCAGGCACCAGACAGCTCTCACCCGACGGCCGGCCACTTGGGGACCCCTGGGGTAGAAATTCAGCAAAATAGGACCACAAAAACCCCAATGTTAGGCAGCTTAAAGCGGAGCTTTAGTGAGATGCGTCTTTCCCCATCAGCAGCCGGCCACGCCCCCTGTTTAAAACACTTTTTAAAAATTGATTGTTTTTTTTTTCTTTACCCGCGTTTGGAGGCTGGTGTGCTTTTTTTGGTGGCGTTCGGTCGGATTTTTTCAGTTGCGTACGGTGGATCGTCGGCTGCGTTAGGCGGTCTGTTCGACAGATCGTCAGCGGTTTATCGGCGGCATTCGGCGGTTTATTGGCAGCGTTCGGTAGGATAATCGGCTGTTTGCAGCTGCGTTGAGCAGGTTTCTCAACAGATCCATTCGGCGCACTTTGGGAAAACTGTGGTGAATGTTGAAGTCACCACAGGGTCGGTGAAATGAACTCGCTGAATCGCACTGAAGTGTGCTGAACAAAAGAGCACCAACATTTTGGTGGTCTTTGAATATGAATAACCCCTTTATCCTTTGGTGCAAAAGGGCCATGATTTGCAAGATAGATTCCTAATGATACATCATCAGGTTTTCATTGTTTAGAGTAATTGTAAATAAAAATCTGAAAATATGGAACAATTTATAGGTGCTAAACATATATCTTGTATGTAGAAGGGGCTATATGGGGCCTTGGAGGTGGATGATGTGGGGGTGGAAACAGAAAGTGTGTATTCATTAGAGTGTGTACCTGCGCGTGCTTGTGTGATTGTATTCCATATTTTTATTATTATCATTTATTTATTAAGCGCCATCACATTCCGCAACGCTGTACAAAAGGTGCAGTGGGTAAAGACAGGACAATTCTACAGTACATACAGGAGGCCGGTCAGTATTCCTGCCAGCAGGTACAGGAGGATATGAGGGCACTAATCCCGTGGGAATTTACAATCTAGATGGGTGAGGGGATTAGAAACAGGAGTGGGTGACTGCAGTGTTGAGTTAATGCAGGGAGAGGTGAGGACCATTTTTGGGTCGGTCAGATATCTTGTTACGGAGTCAGGTGGTAGGCTTCCCTAAACAGAAGGGTTTTTAAATGAAGCCAGATTTGGAAACAGTCTGATATTGCGAGGAAGAACATTCCATAGGGTTGGCGCCGCATGAGAAAAGTCCCGCAGTCTGGCATGTGAAGAGGTAATGGTGGAGGATGCCAAGAGCAGGTTATTGTTGGATCTTCGGGGACGGGCTGGGGTGTATCTGGTGACTAGTGAGGACAGGTAGTGAGGAGCAGCGTTAGTGAGGGTTTTGTAGGTAGTTTGAATTTGATTTTGCTGTGGATGGGGAGTCAGTGTAAGGATTCACAGAGAGGAGCGGCAGAGACAGAGCGATGGGTGAGATGGATAAGCCGGGCTGATGTGTTTAGGATGGACTGCAAGGGGGAGAGGCGGGAGATAAGACCAATCAGGAGGTTGTTGCTGTAGTCCAGGCGGGAGATAACAAGAGCGTGGATGAGTTGCTTGGTGGTGTTGGCAGTCAGAAATAGATGAATTTTGGCAATATTGCGGGGGTGATTGCAGCGATTTCCATATTAGTGCCTGTTTCGATCTGTGTGACTGTGTACCAGTGAATATCTGTTTCAGTGTGTAACTGTAAAAATCTGAGTGTATGTGAGTATGTACTTTTATAGTATGCACTTGTGAGTATACACAAGGCCGGATTAACATAGGGGCTATTGGAGCAGCAGTTCCAGGCCCATGCCCCATAGGAGAAAGGATAACTGCCTGTATTGATGGTCATTTGGATCCCTGTATCTCCGACTGCATAGCTACAGGGTCATGAGAGGTAACACTGGCAAGGCCAGAGCATGACCTTGTGGAAGCGATGGCACAATCCGTTATTATGCATTGCTCCATCAAAAACCTAAACCGCTGTTTCATGTGCAAGCTGCATGTGTGAGGAATCATGTTGGATTATAGAACTGCATCCAGGTCAGAGGTAAGAACAGAAAACAGGAAGTATATGCATAGTCAATCCATAGCAAACGCCGCACTGCAGGGAGGAGCACTACTGGGGACTTTGGAACCCTGCATCTCTAATCTTTAATTACACCACACAAGGTCAAGTGAGACGTCAAGGGCAGGTTAGCATTGCATTGAAACATGACCATAAGGGTTATTCAAAGAGAATCGAAAAGTCACCGCACATTGGGTGACTTTTCGTTCTCTTCAATTCGGTGAGATTTGGCAATCCTATTTCGGTGACCCTGCGGTGTATTCAGCAAGCACCACAGGCCCATCGTAGTGCAGGGAAAAGCCGCCGCAAACCCGACGAACACTCACCTCAAAACCCGGCGAACGCAGACTGAAACCCCGCCGAACACGCCAGAGAAACCCGAGCAGCCGCCAATCACAGCGCAGAGCAGCCGCTGGAAAAAGCCAACACCGCAGACGAATGGTGTGAACAAAAAAAAAACCAGTACGCTTGAATGTTTGAAAAGTGAAACGCTGTTTGCAAAGAAACTACAGAACGAAAATGTCTGAAATTTACATATAAAGTCCAGTGAATGATAATAAAAAGGGCTGTTACAGAAAAGAAAAGATTTAAAAAAAAAAAGAAAACCAGAAAATTTGTCGCAAAATAATCCAGAAAAATGCATAGATCCAAAAAAATCTATACATAAAGAGACTTTTTACTGCAGAATATTATAATCAATGGTTTATTAAATATTGAATTAAAATGGGAATATTTTTAACATTGAAGCCTGTGGGATTCGCCTAAATAAACCTGTTGAATGAAACCACCGAACAGCAGGGTAATTCAGCAACTTTTCACTGCTGGTTTTTGTTGTCTGAATAGACGAAGCTTTGCTTCTCTATGGGGAATTCACTGCCCTCGAACAGGCACCAAACAGGCACCGTATGTGCAGGCAATTCGCCAACATTTGGCGAACTGCCTGCTCTCTGGATAGCCGAATGGCCAGTGTTCTGTCCCCACGGTGTCTTTGTAGAAACAGGCAGCTTCAACTCTGATGAAAGGCATATATAGATATTTATTTCCAGGCATTCATAATCAAAACTTACAGTCATTGAAAAGATTCATCTGGATCATTAATTTTTTGTCCTTTATACGGTGTGAATAAAGGGTAATTTCACTCCCATGTGGAGAGAGAGCATGCTGCAGCTTCTCCTGAGGCCTGTTCAATACCTCAGCCGCTGCAAGTGCTAAGTTAGCAACTTGCATTGAACGCCGTTCAACCGCTCAGCGCTCAGCAGTGCTAACCTAGCACTTGCAGCGACCCGAGGAGATGCTGAGTGTGACGTATTAAAGATGGCCGCCGCATGAAGCAAGTAACAATGCCCTACAGCAAGATGGCCGCCGCCTCGAAGCAAGTAATAATTCCGTACAGCAATGTTAATTTTGAGGTTTTTGTTCACCAAAGCACAAAATATTTATTTATTATTTTCCCCTGCACATAGACATATATTACAGTTCAATTTATATATTGTTTCAGAAGTAAACATAACGTTTATTCATTAAAAACTATCATTTGTGGTGTGTGCGTACAAAACGGAATTGTGCTGACTGCTTCTCTTTATTATTTTTTGTCCGAGTGATCCGGAAAACAATCGGAATTTTTCATTAAGAAATTGTCGGCCATTTTGGATTCAAAACTCGCATCCAAAGGGTTCAACGACACTGCTGCAGCAAACTGAATTGCTGCGCTGCAGCAATTCAGCAGCTGCTGAGGTATTGAACAGGCCTCTGGAATTACTTCCTGATGTACACGCCCTTCTTCCTACCAGCATGCAAAGCTTCTCAGCACCAATTAGACACATAGATCTGATCACATGTAATAAAACTACAATTCCCTAGAAGACTTAAGGGGGCAGTTTCCAACCCCTATAATGTTATGCTATCTCTTACAACTACTGACTATTCTCAGGCTGCTCTAGTCAGCACAGCCAGGAAAGGTAACCATACACTGAATTTCACTGTTCGGTTACCTTTCGGCCACAATTCGGATCTCTTTGAATAACCCTGTTAGTAAAATCTAATAGAAACAAAAATTATTTTTTTTTATTCACAGGTCTTTACACTAAAGGTGAAACTCAGGAGAATGACTGGAGAAGTGAAAATTCTATCAGAGCTATTCAGAAAGAGGTGGAAACCTTGAGAAAGACTGGAGAATTGAAAATTCTAGGTCAAAATAGTCAAACCAGAAAAAATCTAATATAAAATGTACAGTACCACTGCCATTACTCACCTTCTCATTTCCCACGCCAGGAGCAAGTTCAGTATTTTATACATAGTCATATTATTCATAAAACACCATCCTCCAAAACACAAGAAACTATTTTCTTTTTTTTCAGTTTTGGTTACAATTGTGTATTTTCTCAGAAAAATACAGTAACAGGTTCCCATTTAGGCTAGGGTCAGACGAGCGTGATTTCTACGGACTGTACGTCCGTGCACACGGTCGGACGTCAGTACGGAAGACACAGTAGTGGCCACACAGTCCGTTTTTTTTTCACTGACGTATATTTTGACGGATGTAGGAGAGAAAATAAAATAAAAAGCAAAACCATTTTGTCCGTGAAAAATGCTGGACGTATAATTGCAGTCCATCTGACCACGTTCCATCACTCACACACAAAGCTATGCAGACGTTGCGGACGCAGCGCACTTTGTGCGGCCGTTCTAGGGGTTGTACGTTCTTGCCTGCCTTGCGTCCGTGGGCCGCGGCCGTTGTGCGTCCGCAGTTCAGTGTGGACGTACTTCATGTGTCGGGCTCCAATGGGCTTTCTTTCATGCTATCACGGACGTACTTTTAGGCGCAATCACGGACGTGAACACTACGCTCGTCTGACACCAGCCTTAAAGGGATATGCAAGTCTAGAAATATTTTTTTTTAATTGACATCTAAACACTTTTATACCTATAGACAAACTAGAATAAATCAATAAAAGTTTTAAAATGTGTAAAAAATTCTTGCTTTAAGCTTTTTAATTTCATCTTCTCTGGCGACGCCCCTCAGCTAGGGGTGTTTCTTCAGCTCATACTTCCTGAATAATCCCCACCTCTTCCCCACCCACTACTTCACCCACTATTGCACCCATCAAAGCTTCACATGAACTACATTTCTTGCTCCATCTTGCCCGCAGCCCCCATGCACCCCACTACTTCACAATACTCAGCTATTACCTTCACCTAGCGTGTCACCCCTCTGCTCTTGGATTGTCAGTGCTTGGGCAGGGTCCTCTCTCCTACTGTTCTGTGTGTTTTAACTTGTATGGACATTTGTTATTCTGCCTCTCCCATTGTACAGCACTACGGAACTTGCTAGTGCTTTATAAATACCTGTGACTGTATGAACTAACACAAGCTGTGCAGCTCAGGACCTCAGACTGGGGGAACCGAGGACCTGAATATTAGCATCTCTGCAACTGTGAAGGCAAGACTCACTGACCTGCTAACTCACCCGCTGACTCGCTCACACACCCACGCTCTCTCACACACAGACTCACCCACTGACACACTCACTTGCGCTCTTTCACGATTTACATACTCACTGTCTCACTCAAACTCCCTCACACAGTCACTCCCTCTCACTCTCTTTCTTGAGCTGTCTGTCTTTTGTACGCGCTCTCACTGTACCTTTTCTTGTGCTCTCTCTGCTTTATCTTGCCGTCTTTCTCTCTTTACCGTTTCTTGCTGTCTCTCTCTGCTTTTCTTTGTTGTCCCTCTCTCTGCTGTCTCTTTTTCTCCCTGTGTGTATGGATTTCTTTCCTTCCCTGTCTCTGCAGTAGCTGGGGCTTAAAGGCCAGCCCCGCCCTACCCTCAGCTCGCAGTGCAGGAAGCAGGAGCAACACAGACGCACATGCTCAGTGTTTTTTTGTAGCTATACCCAGGTACAGGCGCTGATTGGTTAGCTTAACATGCCTCCTGAGGTGGGCATGGAAAACACCAAGAAACAAGATCAGGTAAATATGAAAAAATGTCATATTTACTTGCTTTTATGTCTGCTGAATGAAACTACTGACTCATTCATAAGGCATTGCGCGTTTTTAAAATCACACTAGCAAAAGCATGCATGTCCCTTTAATTATTTTTATTTAACAAGAGTACCCCATAGAATATATACTCACAAAGGTTTGGATGATAAAATGTGAAAAAAAAAATTACGCACTTCTAAATTATTGAAATCTGAATGGAAATTCCCTCACACAGTATCTTCCCTGGTTAGAAAATACCTGTATCTGCACTATAAAATAGAGATGTGCATTAGTTTCGGAAAAATTCAGAATTTGGACCGAAATTCGATAATTCGTATTTGGAAGTACTTCTGAATAACGAATCGATACGATACGAATTCGAAAATAAACGAAATGGTATACAACAAATTTATTTCATTTTACACTGTGTAATCATCAGAAAAAAAAATGTAATAATTGATATCAACTATCGAATTTGAAATGAACTATCAAATTGATATTGACTATTAAATTGATCTTAACTTACAATACAAGTATTAGTAAGCAAAGGACTTTATGAAACAAATTAATTTTGTTTCACTGTTTAATTTGACTCAAATACTAAATCTGTGACAGAGCTTAAAATTTAACCAGAGCTTTTCTTTTAACAGCAAAATTTGATTAATTGTGATTTTATTTAGTGATCCAAAATTCGAATTGATATCAACTATCAATTGATATATGAAATTCGAATTGATACAAAATTTCAAATCGATCCAAAACGAAACGAAACAAAATACGAAATTAAATTAGTTACGAAATTCCGAAAACAAAATTATTTAAAAACGAAACTAAACAAAACAAATTTTTCAGCCATGCACATCCCTACTATAACCTGAATTATGTTTTCTTTTCACAAAATTCTAAAAACAGCCACCAAAATCTTCTGCTCCAGACCCACAGAGATCTTAATCCGGCCCTGAGTATACTTGCTTTTCTACAGAAGCAAATACGTGTCATTTATTATTATTATTGTCATCATTTATATAGCGCCAACAGTTTCCGCAGCGCTTTACAATAACAAAGGGAACGAGATAAACGGACATATGGTGGAAACAAGAGGCGTAGAGGGCCCTGCTCATAGGAGTTTATAGTCTAGAGGTATTGGAGTTGAGGAAGACAAGAGGAATTTTACTAGATAGCAGGATCATTAGTGCCAGTGGTTTGGGAATGGTGGGGCCATAGAAGCGGCTTCAATCATGAGTAAGTATGAGTAGATGAGCAGGGGGATGAGTTGCATCAGTGATGAGGTACTCTAATCAGAAGAGATGGGTTTTGAGGAATTTCTTGAAGGCCTGAAGATTAGGGGAGAGTTTGATAGGGCGAGGCAAGTCATTCCACAGGACCGGTGCTGCCCTTGAAAAGCCTTGGAGGCGAGAGTTGGCCGTGCGCGTGTAGACAGATGACAGGAGGAGATTGCCTGTTGCCAGGAGTTGTCTAGATGGGACGTGCTTTCAGAGTAACTAAGACATGTAGGGAAGAGTTGAGTTGAATGATCATGAGTTTACAAGTGTGAGTGTGCCACTATATGATTGTGCCGTTTTGTATGACTAGGATTCTGGTTGTGTATGCATGTGACAGGCAGACACATATATAACCTTTTCTTCAGACAAATACGTCTACATACAACAGACACGTTTTAGATGTACATTAACAAACATGTAGACAGACACATACAAACACAGGAACACATATGTAGACATACCAGGAGATATGTTTTATTATGCTATGTTCGTCTTGAGGGTCTGCGTGGTTAAAGCATATCAACATAATACAATGATTTCATAAATCACAGTGATGTCACATTATTGATTAACAATGATAATTTGGGGGGGCGTGGCTGACTGCCGAGCAGACAAGACGTGCTTCACCATAGCTCCTGCATATCTCCCCTTATTTTTGATTTCTGCGGGATTATATTATTGATTTCTGTCCTGCAACCTGCTGCCTTATCCCCTGACACAGTGCGGAGGGTGTTGTGAGTAGCTAGAACCCCCCTGAGGATTGTGAAGTGACACCGGACATTCCTGGGCCTACGCCGCGACCGGAGCCAGGGTTGAGTTTTGTCCATCGCGATACCCACGTCTCCATCTGGGTGCTCGGACTTTGTTTACTCACCGGCGCAAAGTGGAAGTGGAGAGGTAATCGGCTGCCCGCATGCTTGATCCGTCCGGCGCTCTCACTCATCGTGTTGGCCGGAATCTTTACAGACGACGGCACCGTCAAGTGCCACGGCCTAAGGCAGTCCCTACCTGTCCTGCTGACCCTGACCCTACCTGACCTCTCCTTGGTCGGGCGCCTTTGGGAGGTATCTGGAGAGCTTGTGACATCCACCGCCGGGACACCTTGCAAGGGGAAACATTCCTGTCTCCTGCCCACACCGGAGGAGTGATAACCAGCCCCTTCTCCACGTGGCCTGGCCCTGTGAACCCTCAGTGGGACCCTCACAGTAACTGCTGGAGGGGATTCGTCCTGGCCTCTGCGGGGAAAGCGGAGTATTCCTTCAAGTGATTTTTCGGGACTTTGTTGATTGCTCCTTTTATTTTATAACTTTACCATTTTTATAATTTTTCTTGGACGACCCATAGCGAACTACATATATATTTTAAATAGGCCTAGTAGTGCGGCCTATTACACTGCAGGATCCACGGAGACTCTGGTGACGAAACGAGCCTCTGACTTCACCACGTCGAGATGGGTAAGAAATCCGTCCAGAAGCTGGCTAGGGTGGAAGGTGCCCGCCAGAGGGACATTCGTGAGGCTTTGCAGGGGGGTTCTATCTCAGGACTTGGGGCTTCCTCACTGACTTTCTCGCAGGGCGCTGGATCATCGGATGAGGGAGACTGTTACTGGCCTATACGAGGCATAAGTGGACAGCCTGATCTTGCCGCAACGCTTACCACGACAACGCTGAAGAAACCTGGCAGTGCTGCTCGGAAGAGAGCCCAGGCCAAACGCAAATTACAGGCGGTAGATCAGGAAATGTCCCGTCTCATTCAGCCGGTTGCCGCTGAAGTGCAGCAGAGCTCTGGGGAGGAGTCCTCTTCCTTGGACGGCGACTCTGATCCAGCGGTTTCTCGCTGTTCAGAGTCTAATCTGGTGCGGGGGACCCCGACCAGACCCCGTCGGGACGGATCTCAGAGGCAATCGATACTTGTCTCGCCTTCTTTGCCTACCCGTAACCCTGACCACCATGGCATAGCTGGTGAAGACACTCTTCCATCCACGAAGGGTGACCTCCGCAAATTTATGGACGAGATGAGATCAGTGTGGAGGGCAGAGGTGACTGCAATGCGAACGGAGGTAGCAGAGGTGCGTACTCAGGTTCAGGAGATGAAGGTGCAATCCGCTGAGTTGGTGACAACACATACACACCTGGCGACGCAAGTGGAAGAATTACGAACGCAGGTTGCTCTTCTGTCTAGGTCGGTGGAGACATTGGAATCTAGACACCGTCGACGGAACATTCGTATCCGGGGTATCCCGGAGTCGATCCCTGAGGCGACCCTCCTCCAGTATGTGAATCGCTTGGGAAGTCAGGTTGTGGGTCCGTCTCTGGAGACCCCGGCCATGTTCACTTCGGTCTACCGGATAAAGAAGGCCGCGACCGCCCCTTCTGATGCCTCAAGGGATGCTGTGGCGATTGCAGTGGATGTGGCGACTCAGACGAAGATCATGACGGCCCCGGGAGCAAGGGAGGTGGTGCGTTTCGAGGGATCGAAGCTCCTGCTGTACCGGGATTTGCCTCTTGTGACCCTTCTGGCACGTCGTCGATTCAGGGAAGTGACGGCCTTTCTCCGCTTGAGGGGAGCCAGATATCGCTGGGGTCTGGCGGGCTCCTTGGAAGTATCACTGGGAGACTTTCTGCATGTCCTCACGGACCCCGCGGAGGCGTGGTCGATATTATCCAAGGCGGGACTCTCCCGAGACGAGATGGGGACTGAACCGGGATGAATAGCGGGACTTTCTCCGGTAGCAGTGCCCGATGTTTCACTGTGACCGACTTTATCTCCCTGCCTAATATGTATGAGGTTGTGTCCTCCCCCCTTTTTATTTTTATTTTAACCCTTTTGAGACACTCTCTCGAGTGCCCTGACCTTGTGATTGGTTTCCTCCTTGGCCCCCACGACCTATTGGGTCACTGGGCTTGAGTCTGGACGGTCATATTTTTGGCCTTTGCCGAGTTGCCCCACACTTTTGGCCCTTGCCGAGTTGCCCCCTTATTATTTTTCACCCTCCTTGTTGACGTTCCCCCCCCCCCTTTTTTTTTTTTTTTTTTTTTTTTTTTTAGAGGCCCCCCCCGTTGGCGATGTTTACCCCCCCACCATTATATATCTTATGTAGTCGACTTGTTGTCCTCGTTTTGATAGAATTTATGCCGAAGATCCCCGGATGGGGTATCTTTTCTTGCTTTAAACCGACATTTATTACTATGCTTTCTATAAAATTGA
The DNA here is from genome assembly GCA_009667805.1 of Leptobrachium leishanense. Classification (NCBI taxonomy): domain Eukaryota; kingdom Metazoa; phylum Chordata; class Amphibia; order Anura; family Megophryidae; genus Leptobrachium; species Leptobrachium leishanense. The sequence goes on from CM019066.1 coordinate 282,542,865, forward strand.
AGCCCTCGCTGACGTGAGTTGTACACTTTTGAGATGTTTTAGTGATTACTGCCGTCATCTCGACGATGTGATGCTGACTTTCCAGGATATTTTATTTTATTTTGTTTTTCTTGCTGATGTCTAGTTGATTTTTATCGTATTTAGCAGTGTTATTTTCCGCCGAGTATTATGGCCCTGTGAGGCCTAATGTTACTGTCTATATGACCTTTACTTCAATAAAAAAAAAAAAAATTTAAATTTCAAAAAAAAAAACAATGATAATTTGCTTCTTTATACGTTCTTTTGTGCCATAATTTTGTCATTAAAAAGGTGCTTCACTGTTTTTGAATGAATAGACCCAATTTTTTGAACCCAGCTTGACCCTAGATAGATTAAATGTATATGATTTAAACCAGGTGTCAGCAGATGTAGCCCTCCGGATGTTTTGGAACTACATTTCCCCACAAAACTCAGCCAACCTAATGAGTGGCTGAGCATCGTGTGAAATGGAGTACCAAAACATCTAGAGAGCCAAGGTTGTTGACCCCTGGTTTAAAGGGTGTAAGCTGTGACTCGAGGATTTTTATGTTTATAGAGTATTTTTGAGTCTGTAAGTGAAATCGGGACTGATCGTAGAAGTATCTTGTTTTTTTTAGATGTATTTTTACCAGATGAAATCCAGTGGAACGAAGAGTAACCGCAAACTATTTGATCTTACTTTTCAAGTTTCTTTCACATACTTGGTATTATCGTCCGGGTCTTTTCATCTACCCAGTCATTTAAAGCTGTATACAATACTTTGGGCGCTGCTTTCTTCAGCTTGCGTCCATCTTCAAACACGAAAAGAAACAAATAAATAAGTAGTAATACTTGATAAACAAACATGATTCTGGAAAGTGCTTTGAACATCTGTTTGTTTTATTGTTTCATTTTCGGCAGTTGCGTATCAGTATTGTGCAGAAGTGCAAAGTTGATTTCTCACGAACTCATTATCTTAGATTGTCATTTCTTCTGTATTTTAGAAATACAGAATTCTCAAAAACGCAGTAAAGAAGCACCTAGTTCCCTACTTACTCTGTCCATCAGTTCCATTTCTTTGTAACTAACCATAAAGAAAGGATTTAATGATTTAATGATAGTAACACAATTTCCATACTTTGTGCAGAGCATGCAATTAAATGTCTTAGAACAGGGGTTGCAAACTTTTGCCCTCCAGATATCTATTGCATACAATTCCTAGAACTGTTTGGATGCAAGAGATGCCAGAGAATCATGGGAATTGTAGTTCAGATATATCAGGATGGCCAGAGTCCGAGATCCCTGTATTAGAATATATCCTGATTGGTGAACTTGGAGATATTTGATCTAAAACCAATGCTGGAAGATGCCAAAGTCTCTCTGGTGGAAAGTCATTCTATGAGATCTTATTGGTAAAAGTAAAGTCCTAGAACAGGGAAGGGCTGGCAAAAAAGGCAGACCACATCCATGAAGCCCAATTCTTCCTCTTAAATGCTTTCTAAGGTGTACTATGATGTCTTTATGCACAGCACTGTTGGAGAGAAGAATTCCATGGCGATAATTTGCTCATCTATATGAAGTTATGAGCACTACATAAGAATCTATCAAATATTCTTACAATTACTGTATATTACTCTAGATTATACAACATTATTATTATTTCTTCTTTGTTTTCACAATATTACTTTTAATTATACATAAAAAATACTTTATTATTATATTACTTTTACATAAAATTTAGAAGTGTCCCGATCCGATCTCAAGGATTGGGACTGGGAGTCGATCAAGGAATTCTTCATGGACCGGTATGGACGTTATTAAGCAGATCCGACGCACAAGTCTTACCGCCTTGAGCCACCGCCATCATGATGAGTTGTATTTTAGAATGTATGGTATATTTTAAAATTTTATTACATTACTTTTAATTTTACATAAAATTTAGAGATGTCCCGATCCGATCTCAAGGTTTGGGATTGGGAGCCGATCAAGGGATTTTTCATGGACCGGTATGGGCGTTATTAAGCTGATCCGAAGTACAAGTCTTATCGCCTTGAGCCACCGGCATCTTGATGAGTTGTATGGTAGAATGTTCCATGATCTGTAGACCGTGTATGGGTCACACTGGCAATACTGCTGAGTGAGGAAGGGATGGAGAGAGCTCAGTGTGGACTATCTGCCGTGTGACCTTGGGAGGTCGCGGAGCTATGTTTAAGCCTCAGCTGTAATGTTTGCACTGGCTGGAACAGTCAGCTGATGCTAGGCCCTGAGTGATGCCTGGGAATAGGGGCGCCAGTACTCCCAGACTGATTGTGTATAGGCCTTCATATGTGACCAGAGGAGGGGCAGATTTACCAGTTTGGTTCTGCTGTCCTTTGAATGTGGGAGCATGGAGACTTCTGTTTTTATTAAGAGCACTTATACAAAGTGCACAAAGTCATTTCATTTGTATCTTTCTATCATGAAATAACTTACCTGTGGTTACCAGACTACATGGTATAAATATCCCCAACCCTATGTGCCCTAATTTAGGTCATTATCCTTTTCTGCTATATAGAATAAATACTTAAAACAATATCCAGACACTTTGCTCCCTGGCTATCCTGTAAGCTCCATATGGACTGTGCCAAAGATTTTGGGCCCTATTACATTCTTTGCGCACAATTGTGCGCGAGCGCAAAAACGCATTGACGCGAGGGGCAAAACCCTTTGCGCTGAATGTCGTATTGCGACGTTCGAGCACAAAATATGCGTTAACGTCTAACGTGAGTGACCCTGCGTGAACCCATTGCGAGCACAATTTAGTGCGCGCATCCTATACTTAACATTGTGAGTACAAATGCGTTTGTTCGCTGGTACGCGCATGGTATTACAATCTTAGCGCGAAATTTAACGGACAACGTTTGCGCGCATAATTTTAACATCTTTGGAAAGCTGGTGGTAACGGCAAATTGTAACAACCTGACCGTACCAAACTGCAGATTCACAACGGAGAACGTCGATGTGCACGTTTCTTTTTAATAGATCCGTCAAAAATGACGACCACTACCTTGTCTTCCATCAGAACGTACGTCTGTTGCGCGCAGTCCGCACAAAATGACGGACTTGCGTTAACAATTACATTGCAATCACTGATTTCTGCGCGCAACGGTACTTTGCGCGCATTTTTGCGCATCGGTTTTACGAGTGCAATTTCCCGACGGATGAAAAAATGCGCGGGGAATGTAATTCCAGCAGTGATTTTCGTGCATTAACGTTTAATGCTTTGCGCAAAAAACACACGTGTTTAGTGTGCGTTTTTGCGTTAAGTATGTAATAGGGCTGTGACAGGACGGCCGCCACTACGCTGTAGCGCAGTACAACAGTTCAAGGGTTTATTTATTTGTGTGTTATTAAAAGTTCGTTAGCCCTTATTTTTATAAGTACCTCAATATGATTTTCCCTGTTCTTCCCCTGTTCCCCGCTCATTCATAGCCACGGAAAGTTCACCAGACGAGCTGGCACCGAGCCTCAAGATAAGGGCTGCACCCACCAGGGGGGCCCAAGGTGAACAAAGGGAAATTGGGCCATGGCTAGGCAGTGGCAGAAATCACCTCGCGAGGGCTGAGGGTGGACCAGGGGAGAACAATGTATTTTTTTCCCCATAAATAAGCTGTGTTCTCCATGAAAAATAAATCACTCGTTTGAACCTTTACTCCTGCCTCGGCTAGTAATTGGGGATAACAGGGCTTTGGGAACTGGGACGCTTCAAGGACCTCTCTACAGCGCTGCAAACTCGGGGTATCCTACGAGCACCAGCGGCACCTCGCTACCACACTACCGACCTCCAGGTGTACTCGGCGCTGACGGCGGATCTACTCACCCCGAGTAGTGGGATCCGTCACAAGGGCCCTTTGTGTTTTAACAGTGTACTGTACCTTATAGTTACATCAGATCATCCACAGGTGAAAGGTCAAATGCCACTGCAGTGACTGACATTGAGAGGCTTTTACTCTGCTCTTTACCCATCTTATATAGCTGCACTGAATTTTGAGCTATTCTAATACTATCAGGGTTATTCAAAGAGATTCGAAAAGTCACCGCACGTTCGGTGACTTTTCGTTCTCTTCAATTCGGTTCCTTTTGCCGATCCCATTTCGGTGACCCTGCGGTGTATTCAGCAAGCACCACAGGGTCCCCGAATTGCAGGGAAAAGCTACTGCAAACCCGCCGAAAACAAACCGCAAAACCCGGCGAATGCACGCCGAAAACTCTCAAAAACATCTGGATTAACCTGCCGAAAACCACGGAAAAACCCGAGCAGGAGCCGATCACCCGCTGTGAAGCCGCTGGAAAAAGACGAGAAAGCCGACACCGCAGACAGAGCGAAGTGAATAAATTAGGAAAACAGTTTGCATGAATGTTTGAAAAGTGAAACACTGTTTGCAAAGAAACTACTGAGCGAAAATGTCTGAAATTTACATATGGGGTCCAGGGAATGATAATAAAGAGGGCTGTTACAGAAAAAATAAGTAAACTTAAAAAAAAAAATCAGAAAAATGCTTAAAATATCCTAAAAAAATATATAAATAAAGAGACTCTTTACTGCAGAATATTATAATGAACGGTTTATTAGATATTGAATTAAAACGGGAATATTTTTAACATTGAAGCCTATGGGATTCTCCTGAATAAACTTGCCGAATTAAACCACCGAATGGCTGGGCATTTCGGGAACCTTTCACTGCTGGTTTGTATGAAACCTTGAATGTTTGAAAAATAAAACACTGTTTGCAAAGAAACTACTGAGCGAAACTGTCTGAAATTTACATATGAGGTTCAGGGAATGATAATAAAAAGGGCTGTTACAGAAAAAATAAGTAAACTTAAAAAAAAATCTGACTTTTAAAAAAATCCTGAAAAATGCTTAAAATATCCTAAAAAATCTAGATATAAAGAGACTCTTTACTGCAGAATTCTATAATGAATGGTTTATTAGATATTGAATTAAAACGGGAATATTTTTAACATTGAAGCCTATGGGATTCGCCTGAATAAATCTGCTGTATGAAATCACTGAATGACAGGGCATTTCGGGAACCTTTCACTGCTGGTTTGTGCTCTCTGAATAGACAAAGCAGTGCTTTTTTATGGGGATTTCGCTGCCCTCGAACAGGCACCGTATGTGCAGGCAATTCGCCATGATTTGGCGAATTGCCTGCTCTCTGGATAGCCGAATGGCCAAGAAAGGTAACCCAACGCTGATTTTCAGCATTGGGTTACCTTTGTCAAGCAATTCGGATCTCTTTGAATAACCCTGTATGTTTAGGAGAATCGAACAATGGTGTGTGAACTTTCAGTATATAACAAAGATAAGTGTGTCAAAAAGCAGAGACACACAAACTGCATGAACGTGGCGTTTATAATTTAATAATCTTGTTATACAAATTCATTAATCCAAATCTTTCAAATAGGGTTTGTCTCTAGTATTTTTCCCCAAACAAATAACTGTTAATAGATGTCATTATACTGTATGTGTTGATGCTCAGTAGCTTCACAGACACACAAGCAGAAATGCACGCACACATGTATTTGCTACACCTTATAAATTGGGAAATTTTTAACTTTAAGGAAACATTTAGTACTGGTGCAATCAACTGCTGTTTAGTAACAGATGTGAAACTCGGGGCTTTGACACGCATACTGATCCTTGACTTGGCTGCTCTCTTAATAACATCAAAGAAAGTGCAGCATTAAGTGAAATGAAACTTAGTGTAATCAGCAAAATTAGGAAAGTGGAAGGTGAAAGTGTTGATGTCTGCTACAATGGGAGAGCATTGAGGTTAGTGTCACAATGGATGCGATGGGTCGGCTTCCTCATAAGTATTGCGTGTTTTTGTGTTGTCTGATAGTCTGAAAGTCTTATGTACTGTACAATGAAATCACACACGCACACACATGCTATATGTATATATATATATATTATATAAGAAAAAACATCCTCGTAGTTGCCTCCATTGAGCTCTGATGTATTTGTTTTCCCATTGCGTTCACTCTCTCCAAGTACCTTTACCCATTATTTAATCTCCTCCCCATGTACCTTTGTCCCATTCAATGTCTTGTTTCACTTATGTAATGTCTTCACAACCTATTGTGCCTCTGTCCTATTAATGCCACCCCACCATAACAAAGTAGGCCCTCCAACCCAGTTTAATAAAGAGCAGAGTGTGACTTTGGTGGACAATGTGTGGATCATGGTTGGTGCTAAATGGTCCTGCAGCAACCTACTTAACTACAGTGGAACCCAGAGCAGGTTCTCCCTACTGGTCCATAAAGCCATGACTCTGCCAGTACACAGACCAAATGGGGAGATCATTTATCCTCCTCAGATAACTGACAGCCTGTGGCCATTGTGGCCCCTTTGGCATTTGCCTGGTTGCCCAATGACTATGATGTACCTATTCCCGTGTTTCTACACATTCTCTGCAATCCCTTCTGTTTACAACCTTTACATTTACCTCTACTCATCCCTTATTCATCAGCCATATTCTATCCAGTTTTGTACCTCCGTCCAACACCTCACATCACCTTCCCTAAGAGTGCCTTCATAGCATAGTAAAGGGAACCTTATTGCTCATGTTCGCTCATTTAAACCTTTCTGCTAGGGTAATGTCGTACAAGGATAGCAGGATGATCCTGTCCAAGCCACTTTGAAGAAGGAAAGACACCCCCCCCCCATTTTTCTGTGACTCAGATGGTTACAGCTTTTGCTGTAGGGCTGGGGCCTCTTGGAAAAGATGTGATTTGAGCAAAACAAAGGCATATGAGATTGCTGAGAATGAGCAACAAAACCATCCTGATTTACGATGGGGTCCCCACTTAGGTTTCATACAGTTTTAGTTCAATCGTGTAATTTCAGAGAAGGCTGAACTAAAGGCAAAGCAGTCTGGTATAACCCAGAAAGGGCAACCTCCTCTGCACCAGAGGAACTGCTACTCTCAATGATTTTTTCAGCCTTGTTTGGCTTAGTCAGGAGGGCATAGTGGATACCACTCTAGACACCTTAAGCAAAAGTTCCACATCTGGATTACCCTTTCCCTAGTGAATGCTAACTGTAAAGTTTGGGTGAGTAAGCGTTAACCTCAGGATAAGTGACTTTAACGAATGCCACCCATATTATATCCCTAATGCTAAACCATGTAAAAATCCATTAGCGTATTGGTGATAGCGCTAGCATGTGCGAGCTTACTGTATTTTGCGCATCCTATACGTAATATGGGGAGTGCAATCCATAATAACGTTAGGATAAGTAAAGTATAACAAAGTCCTAGCGCTAATTACCACACCGATGGGTTAAACTAATTTTTAACGGCACCTAAAAGCTGGTGCTAACTGATTCCACTTTTGCAGAATCATTTTGCACCAGCTAACCCCTCCCCCAAATAAATCCAATACTCTCCTCTCATCCCATGGTGAGAATGGCAGCCTGATCCACTGTTTCTTGCCGCAAGGTCCAAAGACTGGGGACAAATAGTTCCCAGTCCCCCTTTGCGATCTCTCTGCAATCTTGCAAGAGCAAGTGGCCCAGCAGCATAATCCTCCATGAAGTTCTATGGACTCCTGGAGGTGATACATGCAACAGCACGGAAGCATTACAGTGAGTATCCCTGAGGGTAGCACATGGCTACTTCAGCATCTTGCCCCATGCTAAAACTGGGATGCTAAGGAGAAAGCTGCAGGCGTAGATTTTACCTGTCAGACTCCCCATTTTAGCGTGAGGAAGAGACTAATGCCCTAATAGTGAGTAGGGATGAGCCGAACACCCCCGTGTTCGGTTCGCATTCGAACTCGAACAATTTCAAAAGTTCGAGTTCGAACTCGAACACGAACCGAACTCAATGCAAGTCAATGGGACTCAAAAGTTCGGTTTTGAGAGTGCCCTGCAAGAGGGCATATATGCAAGATATTTGCAATAAAAGGTGTATGGGGGTCCGGGTAGTGCCCTGGGGGACAGGAAACAAGGACAAAAAGTTTTTTAAAAAAACGTTTTTAAAGGGACAGTGAGTTGGTGAAACTTATGCAGGCTTTGGATGAAAGTAACAATAGGTGCTTTAAAATTGAGCCTTTAGTGTCGGCAACAGTAACCCCTCTGTGGTATTGTGGAAGAGTGCAGGGTTGGGCCCTGCGGTCAAATATTAAAATGATATAAATCTGGTAATATAGGCGTCAGTGGTAGGGATGAGCTGTTCAGTTTGATCAGTTCGGAGTTCGATTCGAACTGTGGCCATTCGCAAGTTCGCGAACTTCGAACTTTTTGGCGTGTTCGGTTCGAGTTCAAATTTTTTTTTGAAAAAAGTATAAAAAAATACTACAAAGTCTAGAAATAAAGAGACTCTTTACTGCAGAATATTATATGCAACGGTTTATTAGATATTGAATTAACAAATTATGTCTACGTGCAAAGATTCTCACCTCTAAATGACCTGTGTTCTCAAATGGCGTAAACAACAGGTGTTTAATTAGTGTTTGGAAATAACATGTGCTTTTAATTAGTCTGGTCTGATGAAATTGATACATTGTCTGGTGAGGGTGTGTGTCTCCTGATCTGAACATGTATCAAACAACACCTGTGCTTCTGAGAAGTGTTCATTTCTCTACTAAATCTTCCTCTGATATGCTGTTTAACCCCTTAGCTCATTTTTACCGCTTTCGCTCATCATGTTTAAATGCGATTTGAAGCCACATTTTATTAAATGACCCAGACATATTAGATATCGTTCTTTCCGTCAGACTCCGCAGATTCATAATATATAATTTTTATATGTATACGTCATGTCCTGCCTGTATATTATGGCAAAAAATGCAATAAAAATTGAATTTTTAATCATCTGCAGTGTGTAAAGTGTTTTTTTTCACATTTTAGCACATGAGCGTTTGCGGTTATGTTTTCTATGGGGTCTGCTTGTACAAAAATTAGAAATGGGAACTTGTTACATTTTGTTGGGGGGAATTACGTGATTTATAGCAAACGCACCCCATAGAAAAGAATCATTAGTGCAGCATCATTGTTCACATTATAACTGAAATGTGAACAATATTGCTGCATTAACAAAAATAACAGAAAAAAAATACATGTTTTTTTTTTACTTTATACCAGGTCATGTTGGGTTTCATGCTCAGGCCTTTTGATTGACACCCTCCATGACCCCCTAGCTGCCACGGTTCTGGAGATATTGGGGTTCAAATGAACCCCCTATCTCCACCAGGGGATTCTGGGCAGCTAGGGGATCCCCCGGCTATCTTACGTCATCACGCTATGCGTGAGGACGTCAGGCAGTGAGGGGGGACCCGGGGTGGAGCCGCCATCCAAGATGGCGGCCCCCACCAGAGCTAGGCCGCACTTCGACACCGCAAGGCATCTCTATACACAGCCACATCAGCATCTCTATACACAGCCTCACAGCATCTCTATACACAACCTCACAGCATCTCTATACACAGCCCCATCAGCATCTCTATACACAGCCTCACAGCATCTCTATACACAACCTCACAGCATCTCTATACACAACCCCATCAGCATCTCTATACACAGCCTCACAGCATCTCTATACACAAACAGCATCTCTATACACAACCCCATCAGCATCTCCATACACAAACAGCATCTCTATACACAACCCCATCAGCATCTATATACACAGCATCTCTATACACAGCCTCACAGCATCTCTATACACAACCCCATCAGCATCTCTATACACAAACAGCATCTCTATACACAACCCCATCAGCATCTCTATACACAGCCTCACAGCATCTCTATACACAACCCCATCAGCATCTCTATACACAAACAGCATCTCTATACACAACCCCATCAGCATCTCTATACACAAACAGCATCTCTATACACAAACAGCATCTCTATACACAACCCCATCAACATCTCTATACACGGCATCTCTATACACAACCCCATCAGCATCTCTAAACACAGCCTCACAGCATCTCTGTACACAGCCTCACAGCATCTCTGTACACAGCCTCACAGCATCTCTATACACAACCCCATCAGCATCTCTATACACAGCCTCACAGCATCTCTATACACAACCCCATCAGCATCTCTATACACAAACAGCATCTCTATACACAACCCCATCAACATCTCTATACACGGCATCTGTCAGGTACCGGTACCGGGATGGCACCTGGATGGCAAGATTCTGAGCCCAGGATGCGGTGAGGCACCACTCCAGAAATATATGGTGAGTGGTGAGTTTGCAGGAACACTAATGGTGGTTTGGAGCAGAGGGGCAGGACACGTAAAGGGATTGAAAAACAGAAAACAAACCAGGAAAAATGGGAACTTGAATATTCTGGATACTGCAGGGAAGGACTGGTAGGTTTCAAGGTTTTCAGGGGAGCCCCAGCATACACGTCCTCTCTCTCTGGATACAGATAGACAATGCTGGAACAATGTGGAGAGGAGGGCAGGGCCCTTTATTTTGCAAGGTCAGGTGCTGTAGTGTTTTACTATGTGTTTTCACTTTTAACCATTTGTGTGCAGGAATCTCAGTGCTGGTTCTGAGATGAGCAAGGCTTGAAGGGGGCTGTCTGGCATGGTTCAGGAACCTGACATACTCCCCCCTCTAAGGAGCGACCTCCTGGCGCTCTTAACGTTCTCGAACACTTGAAAGTCAGAGCAGCGGACAATCTTCCCATTGGACCCATAAATGAACCCGTCTGGCAGGGGTTCCACGGTGATGAATCCCTCTGGGGTGGAGATGACCGTGCCGGCATATCCCTCAACTTTGGCACGGGTTTTCCTCTGACGCCTTCTTGTTCTGGCTTTACTAGCCTTACCATTCTCATTGGTAGGTGCTGAATTCTGGGCGACTGTGACAGGGCCACTGTATCCAGCGTTCAGGTGTATTTTTCCCTGACCCGGTGGTCCTTTACTACGTCGTGCAGTCTGCAGCTGGGTGGTCGTATGGTGGTCTTCCAGATCAGGCACTTCATCATCAAGATATTCCAGAGATCCCCACTCTGAATCTGAACCACTAGGGGGCATAAAGTCCAGGTGTGGTTTATAGAGCGTGGACTGCTGGCTGAGGGTGATGGGAGTAGCTGTCGCCACCATAGTGGTGTTCTTGGATTGGTGTGTAGCTTCCCTGATCTTCAATGCCTCTTCAAATCTCGCTAGGTCTTCTAGGCGAACCAGAGTTCCGTTAGAGGCATACACGCAGCCAGGTGGTACCGGGTCTGAAACCTGGGTAGCCATGATCTCCATAAACTCAGGTTCCAAGGGCAGAGGGGGTTCACAGTCCATTGGATCAGGCTCTATAGGTGTGGTGTCTTCAGCCTCCATGGGGATGACAAGATCTTCCTCCTCACTTGACCTGGTAGACTTGAAGTCAAAGCTTCTAGGGTCAGCAAGTATGGAGGGTAGTTTATTTCTGGGTCTGGGCATAGGCTTGGTTGCGGGCACTGCACACTTGGACCGGGGTGCACTTCTGGGCACAGAAATTGGTTTACACACCGGGGTTCTTCTGGGTGTCGGTTTGGGTGCAATGGGCATTCTAGGAGCCGGTTTGGGCAGTGAGGGCTTTCTGGGAGCCGGTTTAGGTGAGGGTGCTGATCTTTGTACTGGGGTAGACTTGGGTACCGAGGATCTCACCCGGGCAGAATTGGACACTGGTACAGGTTTTTTGGAAATGGGTGCAGGTCTGTGTACCAGGGCTGGTTGCTTGTTTGGCCTCACAGGACAGCTTGCCAGCCAGTGGGTTGGAGCAGCACAGTACAGGCACAAACCTTCAGACTGTCTCCTGGCACGTTCTTGTGGTGATAGCGGTCCGTGGGTCTTTTTTGCAGAAGGAATGCACACCTTGCTAGACGAGCCCCACACAGTCTGCAGCAGCTCTTTCATAAACTCGGTCAGGTGTGCAAACAGTTCTTGCAAGGTTTTCTTCACCAGCTCCATCGCAATATGGATCACCGCGGGTTCAGTTGGTGAGGGTTCCAGCATTCTGTCAGGTACCGGTACCGGGATGGCACCTGGATGGCAAGATTCTGAGCCCAGGATGCGGTGAGGCACCACTCCAGAAATATATGGTGAGTGGTGAGTTTGCAGGAACACTAATGGTGGTTTGGAGCAGAGGGGCAGGACACGTAAAGGGATTGAAAAACAGAAAACAAACCAGGAAAAATGGGAACTTGAATATTCTGGATACTGCAGGGAAGGACTGGTAGGTTTCAAGGTTTTCAGGGGAGCCCCAGCATACACGTCCTCTCTCTCTGGATACAGATAGACAATGCTGGAACAATGTGGAGAGGAGGGCAGGGCCCTTTATTTTGCAAGGTCAGGTGCTGTAGTGTTTTACTATGTGTTTTCACTTTTAACCATTTGTGTGCAGGAATCTCAGTGCTGGTTCTGAGATGAGCAAGGCTTGAAGGGGGCTGTCTGGCATGGTTCAGGAACCTGACAGCATCTCTATACACAACCCCATCAGCATCTCTAAACACAGCCTCACAGCATCTCTGTACACAGCCTCACAGCATCTCTGTACACAGTCTCACAGCATCTCTATACACAACCTCACAGCATCTCTATACACAACCCCATCAGCATCTCTATACACACCATCTCTATACACAGCCACACAGCATCTCTATACACAGCCTCACAGCATCTCTATACACAAACAGCATCTCTATACACAACCCCATCAGCATCTCTATACACAAACAGCATCTCTATACCCAACCCCATCAGCATCTCTATACACCGCATCTCTATACACAGCTACACAGCATCTCTATACACAGCCTCACAGCATCTCTATACACAATAAATTGGTGATGTTGCGCTAAATAAAATAAAAAACTTTTGTAAGTCTATATTAAAAGCATGCTAATATGCACAGCAAGAAGAGGAAATGTTTTTTTCTATTCCTCTATAGTTCGTTCAATGGATATCCAGTCTCTGTTAAAAAAGGAAATTTGGCAAATTCTTCCAATCCTTTAAAACGAACGACCACTTCTTTGGCGAATCTTCATTAAGGGTATATATCTCGAGAAAAACTCTTTCTGTACAAACGGAAGTTTTTCTCCAGACGTCTGCCTTTCACATTTTTAACCCTTTCGCTGCTGAGGCTTTTCCCGCCCCTGTGCTGAGGTCATTTTTTACCTGTTTTGCGCATCATGTTTAAACGTGTTTTGAAGGCTTATTTTAGTATATGACACCGACATATTATATATCGTTCTTTCCGTCAGACTCGGTAGATTCATAATATGTCATTATTATATGTATACGTTATGTCATGTCTGTATATTATAACAAAAAATGCAATAAAATATGTATTTTCAATAATTTACAACGTGTAAAGTGTTTTTTTCCACATTTTAACATGCGAGCAATTGCGGTTATATTTTGTATGGGGTGCGCTTGTTAAAAAATTAGAGATGGGGTCTCGTTACATTTTTTTTGGGGAAAATGACACTATTTTTAACAAACGCACCGCATACAAAAATCGTTAGTGCAGCATCATTGTTCACATTATAATTGAAATGGGAACAATATTGCTGCATTAACAAACCAAAAAAATAAAAAAAAAGTGTTTATTTTTTTTTTAATTTTTTTTTTTATTTTTTTATTTTTATTTTTCATTTTTTTTTTTTTTACAAATTTTTAACTTTCATGTTTGGTATCGTTGGAACGGCCATGCTCTGGCCGATCCAACGATATCAAAATTTAACCCCTAGCTGCCACGGATCGGGAGATAGGGAGTTCATTGGAACTCCCTATCTCCACACTTGGTGGCAGTTAGGGGTTAACTGTAGGACTGGCGTCATCGTGCTGCGCACGATGACGCCAGTCCTCTGGGGGAGTTCCGGAAGCTTGGCCGACATCCAAGATGTCGGCCAGCTCCCGGGAAGGATCGCGAATCGGCGCTTTTCAGCGCCGATTTGCGATCCAGCTCCCCAGGGGTTAATGCCAGGCATCATTTGGAAGGGCAGGCTGTGCCCTTCCAAATGATGCCTGGGTTAAGCCCCTGTGTGCCACCGATCGGGAGGGAGAGAGGTCTGAAGGACCTCCCCCCCCTCCCTTTCAGGCGCCTCCTCCGCACATGCGGGGGGGGCGCCTGAATTAGGTGTCATCGCGCCCCCGCGATGACACCTAATAATGGCGGCTGCTGGTCCGGATGCCGGGCTGACATCCAGGATGTCAGCCCGCACCGGAGGGGCCAGCGATCGGCCGGAACCCGGCCGAACGCTGACCCCAAACTGAGGACGCGCTCAGCGCGTCCTCAGCACACCAGCGGTAATGCTGAGGACGCGCTGAGCGCGTCCTTAGCATTGAAGTGGTTAAATTTTTATGACTGTCAGGGTTATTCAAAGAGAATCGAAAAGTCACCGCACATTCGGTGACTTATCGTTCTCTTCAATTCGGTGCGATTTGGCGATCCCATTTCGGCAACCCTGCGGTGTAATCAGCAAGCACCACCGGGCCGTCGTAGTGCAGGGAAAAGCCGCCGCAAACCTGCTGAACACTCACCGCAAAACACAGGCGAATGCACACTGAAACCAGCAAAAACATCTGTATTAACCTCGCTGAACACGCAAGAGGAATCCGAGCAGGAGCCGATCACAGCACAGAGCAGCCGCTGGAAAAACCCCGACACCGCAGACGTCTGGAGAAAAACTTCCGTTTGTACAGAAAGAGTTTTTCTCGAGATATATACCCTTAATGAAGATTCACCAAAGAAGTGGTCATTCGTTTTAAAGGATTGGAAGAATTTGCCAAATTTCCTTTTTTAACAGAGACTGGATATCCATTGAACGAACTATAGAGGAATAGAAAATTTTTTTTCCTCTTTTTGCTGTGCATATTAGCATGCTTTTAATATAGACTTACAAAAGTTTTTTATTTTATTTAGCGCAACATCACCAATTTGTTTTTTATGTTATATGCTTTCTGAATTGGTGGATATCAGGGTGGTGTTTTTTTGCTGCTTACTTTTTGGGTGTTTCCGCAGTATAAACCCTCTTTGTTTTGTTATCTCTATACACAACCCCAACAGTATCTCTATTCAAAACCCCATCAGCATCTCTATACACAGCCTCACAGCATCTTTATACACAACCTCACAGCATCTCTGTGAACCCTCAAATGAACCCCCTATCTCCACCAGGGAATCCGGGCAGCTAAGGGTTCCCAAGCTATCTGACGTCATCACGCGATCCAAGATGGCGGCCCCCACCGGAGCTAGGCCGCACTTCGGCGCTGCAAGGCACCAATGTGTGACCCGGTGCCTAAGGGGTTAAAGTCAGGCACCGCTTAAAAGGGGAGACGCTCTCCTTTTTTTTTTAAATTCTTTATTTTGAGAATTATACATAACAAAAAAATTCACGAAATCAAACGACAGCCGTCTAGGGCTGGCCAAACTAACTACGGTCAGCCAGTCAGATAATGTAAGATGCAAGTAGTAACAGATCAATAAGGGAATAATAAAAACAAAAAACAAAAAGCAAGAAGTCCCAACCTCAGTGAAGGAAGAAAATACAAAAGAAACACTTAAGCATGTAGGACTATCAACGTAAATGCCATAAATTGTCCTGATAAATTATACTCAGAGCTTATCTATAGACCAGTGACACGTAAACAGAGAAGAAAAAAGCTGGGGGGGGTAAACAATATCGCTCAGGTCTCAGTCTGGCTGAAGTTCCGGAGGGTCCGGCGAGATGCCCGCCGCTTCAAGGTCGGACCAGGCGGTTTCAGGATCAGTGATGGTGTAGGGGACATTATTATGTGTCACCACCAATGCTCCCGCCAAGCTACACCGATAACGGATCCCCCTCCGACGAAAAACCGCAGTCACAGGACGGAACCGCCTGCGAGCAAGCAGAGTCTGGAATGGAAGATCGTGATACAAAGCCAACGTGGAGCCCTCAAATTTCACTGGATCTCTTGCGCCAGGAGCAGACATAAGCTTGACCTTAAATGCTACGTCACGAAAGGCCACCACGACATCACGGGGTGTCCCCTTCGAAAGCGCCGCAGGTTTCCGAACCCTGAACACCGATCCGATCACATCTGGCTTGTCAGGAGGGAGTCCCGCCATCCGAAGGGCCAAACGAGACACATAAGCTGGGAGTTCATCCGACGACACAGAGTCCAGGATGCCTCTGACCCTGACGTTACGACGGCGGTGTCTTGTTTCCGGCATCTCCACAGAGCGGGACATCAGCTTGACCTGGGATCTTAGACCAGCGACCTGTCCCAACAGGTGAGTATGTTCCGATAGCACTGTAGAGGTCGTCGCCTGCACTGCTGTCACCTGCGCACGGATTGTTGCAACCTCCTCCCGAAACGCCGCCACTTCAGGTTTCCACACCCCCCGGATCTCCCGGAGTTCGTCCAGGATCCTCCGAAGGTCTCTCTTCGTAAGAGGAAGATCATCATCCTCCTCCTGCCGACTTTCCTCAGGCTGTGTCATACGGGTTTCGAGTGAGGTCGCTCTCGTTTGTTGCGGTTGGGCACCCTGTCTCAAAACGTCCTGTCGTAATGAAGCCACACTACTGCTGGCTGAAAGCTGGTGTTCCTCGGCCGAATCCCCGTCAGAGAGGCCGCCAGCAGTAAGTGAGGCACTCAAAGACGCCGTCAGCGCTGCTTTTCATTTCTTTTGCGCCCTTTTTTTTGCTGCTGCAGATAGTGGTTGGGAGTCTGGTGTCCGAGATTGTGGGGAGATCCAGGTCATCACAGAGCTACCACCCGAGTGCCAGGGGTCCTCTTCATCTTCTGAAAAGTCATAGCCCGGGGGGAGGGAGGAGGAGATCACATCTCCCTTCGAAGTGGACCCACCTCTCATGGAGTCCCGAATGTCCCTCTGTCTGGACCGCAGCTTCTGTGAGCGACCGGTGGGCATGTCACCAAAAGCGCAGACACAAGGAAGAAGAGCGGTAAAAGGTCTCAGAAATCTCCTTCCAGGCTTCTAAAATGGCCGCTAGTACTAGGCCCCGATTGTGCCACGGGGGTTAATCTGCTCCGGAGCGTCAATTTCGGGGGTAAGGCAAACTCACCGAGTCCCCCAGTGCCCCCAGAGACCGTAGAGCATTTCTCAAGTGCGAGCAAGCGGCGGAAATAACTTTAAAAACCGTGTTTATCACGGAGCTCCTTCAACATGCAGCCGCTCGCTTCCTCGGCTAGCTCCGCCCCCAGACGCTCTCCTTTTAAGCAGTGCCTGGCTTTTTTTTGTGGGAACTCCTGATCGGGAGGGAGAGGGATCCGAACGGATCCCCCTCCCTTCCAGGCGATCTCCCGGCATTGCCGGGGGGTCGCCTGGAAATTACGTCATCGCGCATGGCGTGATGACGTCATTTACGTCGGGAGGAGCTTGACTTCAGCATCTGAGGATGCTGAAGTCAGAACGCCGCGGGACCCCGGACAGAGAGGTGAGTATCTCCGCCGGGGGTCCCGCAAAGCTGATGACGTGTGGGACACATCCTCCTCAGCATACAGCGGGAGTAACTGAGGACGTGTCCCACACGTCTTCAGCAGTAAAGGGGTTAAAAACATCTTTTTTTAAACTTTTTGTCCTTGTTTCCTGTCCCCCAGGGCACTACCCGGACCCGACATTGTTTTTAAATGTTTCTATTGAGCTTGGGAAGCCTTCTAAGTGAAGTCTTCAAAGTGAGCACTTAGAGATCTTCTGGAGATACTCTGGAGGTAGTCTGAGGTTAGACAGGAGGTAGAAAACCTACAAAAAGGTAAGATTTGTTGGTTTAAATCCATTCTTTTATAATGGCAGGCTTGGTCCAGTGTAAGAGCTGTCATGCATTTGTTTTTAGATCCAATTTTTGGAGGTTTGGAGTTTGCCTGATATGTAGGCAGCTCTCTTTATTGCAGCAGGAAATTGCCTGTTTGAAGTCTGAGATTTGTAAATTATCTGTTACACAAACTCAGGCTATGGCTATGACTGTTACAAAGCCACTGCCACAGAGGCCTCCTAGGAGTGGCAGATGGACTACTGTAGGATCTGGTAGACTTAGAGTTGTGGATAGAAGGCATGTCCCACAGTCTGTGGCTCTTCTTAATTCTTTTGAGGCACTTTCAGAATGTAGTGGTGAGACGGAAGTAGGCTCAAACACCATAGTTGAGGAACCACCATCCACTATGCCTAAGGTATGCAGGACTGCAACCAAGAACAATAAGGAAAAGGTGGGACATGATAGAAGGCAATTGTTGCTGGGTGATTCTATCATAAGACGTGTTGAGCTGGAGAGTAGTGGTTTGGTGAGATGTCTTCCTGGGGCTACTGCTCGTAGAGACAAAAGACGTATTCTCAATATTGTCAAACAAGCAAAGCAGCAAGGGGAAGTGGATGTTCTAGTCCATCTAGGGACAAATGACTTGGCTAGCAATGAGGTTTCTGAGATTAAGGAAGATTTTTGTGTTCTTGGAGGTGAAATACAGCAGATTGCGTCCACTGTGTCATTCTCTGAAGTTTTGCCTGTGCATAACATTCAGGATAGGCAGATGCGCAATAGGGAATTTAATTTGTGGCTTCGGGAATGGTGTCGAGAGCAAGGATTTGGCTTTGTGTCCCATGATAGCTCTAATTGGAGCAGAAAGGAACTGTATAAAAAAGATGGTTTGCATCTTACTCATTGGGGAACATATGTTCTCAGTGAGAAGTTCAAAGGTTTCGCAAAGAAATATTTAAACTAGGAGGGGGGGACAAAAGGGTAAAAAACAATCTGCCTGATTGTCCCCCAAAACTAAATCAGAGGGTGCAAGCAACATGCGGGGAAAAAAATGACAAGCTCAGAGTCGTGTCTATAAATGCTCGCAGTTTAGTCAATAAAATCAATGAACTGGAGGCAATGATGGCAGCTGAAAAAGTAGATTTAGTGGCGGTTACTGAGACATGGTTCAGTGAGAAAAATAACTGGGACATAACAATACCGGGGTACTCTTTATATAGAAAAGACAGAGAAGGTAGGAAAGGAGGAGGAGTGGCCCTGTATGTGAAAAACAACATAAAAACGAACCAAATAAAAGTGAGCGAGGTGAACATAGAGTCAGTTTGGGTTACGCTAACATTTGGCAATCATACAGTAGCTCGTGTAGGTGTGATCTATAGACCCCCTGGACAAGTAGAAGAGCTAGATAATCTGCTGCTTGAGGAAATAGCCAAAATGGCAATGAAGGGGGAAGTTATTATCATGGGGGACTTTAATCTTCCTGATGTGAACTGGAAAACCAAAACAGCTGGGTGCACCAGGAGTACAAATATTCTAAACTCCCTACTGGGATTATCTCTAACACAAGTAGTTGAGGAGCCGACCCGTAAAGAGGCCATATTGGATTTAATACTCACAAATGGAGGTTTGGTATCGGACGTTGTTGTAGGTGAAAATTTGGGATCTAGTGATCACCAGTCTGTATGGTTTAATATAAGAACAGGGATGGAGCCGCACCACACAAAAACAAAAGTTTTAGACTTTAAAAAAACAGATTTTTCTAAAATGAGACTTTGTGTGAAGGAGTCATTATCAGACTGGAGGAGTTTAAAGGGAGTCCAGGAGAAATGGGATTATTTAAAGGAAGCATTATTGAAGGCCACAGGCAATTGCATTCGACTTGTTAGCAAAAACAAAAAAGGGAAGAAACCACTGTGGTACTCTGCAGAAGTGGCCAAAAAAGTGAAGAACAAAAAGACAGCATTCAATAATTATAAAACAACTCAGAGTGAAGAAGATAGGCAAACCTATAAGATTAGTCAGAAAGAGGCAAAGCAATTTATAAGAGCTTCCAAAGCACACGCAGAAGAGAAAATAGCTCAGTCAGTAAAAAAGGGGGACAAAACATTTTTTTGATACATAAACGAGAAAAGAAAAGTAAAACAAGGATTAGATTAAAAACAAAGGAAGGAAGGTATGTAGAAGAGGATAAAAGTCTCGCTGACTGCCTCAATGAATATTTATGTTCAGTCTTTGCAGAAGAAAAGGAAGGAAAGGGACCTCAGTTAGGAGGAAACACTAACGAGACAATTACATATCAGTTTACAGAGGAGGAGGTTCTACAGCAGCTGTCTAAAGTAAAGACAAATAAGTCAATGGGGCCTGATGGGATCCACCCTAAATTATTAAAAGAGCTCAGTGATGTAATAGCAAAACCGTTAACAGATTTATTTAACCAAGCCTTGCTAACGGGAGTCGTCCCAGAAGACTGGAAATTAGCAAATGTTGTGCCCATTCAGAAGAAGGGTAGTAGGGAGGAATCTGGGAACTATAGGCCAGTTAGTCTTACGTCAGTAGTGGGGAAATTAATGGAAACCATGTTAAAGGAAAGGATTGTTGAACATCTAAAAACACATAGATTACAGGATCAGAAACAACATGGGTTTACCTCAGGGAGATCATGCCAAACTAATCTTATTGATTTTTTTGATTGGGTAACAAAAATAATAGACACAGGTGGTGCAGTAGACATTGCTTATTTAGATTTCAGTAAGGCTTTTGATACTGTTCCGCATAGAAGGCTTATCAACAAATTGCAATCTTTGAGCTTGGATTCCAATATTGTTGAATGGATTAGGCAGTGGCTGAGTGACAGGCAACAGAGGGTTGTGGTAAATGGAGTTTATTCGGCGCAAGGTCTTGTTACCAGTGGGGTACCTCAGGGGTCTGTACTTGGACCCATTCTCTTTAATATTTTTCTTAGTGATATTGCAGAAGGTATTAATGGAAAAGTATGTCTTTTTGCTGATGACACAAAGATTTGCAACAGGATTGACGTTCCTGGAGGGATCAGCCAAATGACAAATGATTTAGGTAAACTAAAAAAATGGTCGGAGCTGTGGCAATTGAGTTTTAACGTGGATAAGTGCAAGATAATGCACCTGGGACGTAAAAACCCAAGGGCTGAATATAGAATATTTGATACAGTCCTAACCTCAACATCTGAGGAAAGGGATTTAGGGGTTATTATTTCAGAGGATCTAAAGGTCTAAAGGATCTAAAGTAGTCAATGTAATAGAGCAGCAGGAAATGCTAGCAGAATGCTTGGTTGTGTAGGGAGAGGTATTAGCAGTAGGAAAAGGGAAGTGCTCATGCCACTGTACAGAGCACTGGTGAGACCTCACTTGGAGTACTGTGTGCAGTACTGGAGACCGTATCTCCAGAAGGATATAGACATCTTAGAGAGAGTTCAGAGAAGGGCTACTAAAATGGTGTACGGCTTGAAGGAGAAAAGTTACCAGGAAAGGCTTAAGGATCTTAACATGTACAGCTTGGAAAAAAGACGAGACAGAGGAGATATGATAGAAACATTTAAATACGTAAAGGGAATCCACAAGGTAGAGGAAGGGAGTATATTTAAAAGGAAACAAAGTAGCAAAACAAGAGGACATAGTCTTAGATTAGAGGGGCAAAGGTTTAAAAGTAACATCAGAAAGCATTATTTTACTGAGAGGGTGGTGGATGCATGGAACAGTCTTCCAGTTGAAGTGGTAGAGGCTAAAACAGTAATTGAATTTAAGCAGGCATGGGATAGGCATAAGGCTATCCTAAACAAAAGATAAATCCAGGTAAAGTATCCATGTAATTGGGCAGACTAGATGGGCCGAAAGGTTCTTATCTGCCGAAATTTTTCTATGTTTCTATGTTTCTATGTTTCTATACATCCTAGAAATCCGCCACTTCACAGGCAGGTTATGGGGACCTCCTAGGCACGATATTTAAAGGAATTTTTTGTTTTTACTTTTAACCCTTATTTCATGGAAAACTCACTGACCCTTTAAAAACATTTTTTGTTAAACTTTTTGTCCTTGTTTCCTGTCCCCCAGGGCACTACCCGGACCCCATACACCTTAATGGCAAATATCTAGCATATATGCCCTCTTGAAAAAATCGAATTTTGAGTCCCATTGACTTGTATTGAGTTTGAGTTTGAATTCGAACTTTTGAAAAGTTCGAATTCGAACTTTTTAAAAGTTCTAGTTCGAATGCGAACCGAACTCGGGGGTATTCGGCTCATCCCTATTCAGTGGCAGTGCACCCAAATAATGTGCCTTTCATAGCAGCAAGTGCCGTCACACCGTAACCTTTTGTGGTATTGTGGAAGAGTGCAGGGTTGGACCCTGCGTTCCAAAAACTTTAAATGATAAAAATCTGGCACAGGCGTCAGTGCAGCCAAATATTGTGCCTTTCATGGCAGCAAGTTCCTTCACACCGTAACCCTTTGTGGTATTGTGGAAGAGTGCAGGGTTGGACCCTGCGGTTCAAAAAATTAAAATGATATAAATCTTGCACAGACGTCAGTGCAGCCAAATATTGTGCCTTTCATGGCAGCAAGTGCCTTCACACCGTAAACCTTTTGTGGGATTGTGGAAGAGTGCAGGGTTGGACCCTGCGGTTCAAAAAATTAAAATGATATAAATCTTGCACAGACGTCAGTGCAGCCAAATATTGTGCCTTTCATGGCAGCAAGTGCCTTCACACCGTAAACCTTTTGTGGGATTGTGGAAGAGTGCAGGGTTGGACCCTGCGGTTCAAAAAATTAAAATGATATACATCTGGCACAGGCGTCAGTGCAGCCAAATATTGTGCCTTTCATGACAGCAAGTGCCTTCACACCGTAACCCTTTTGTGGTATTGTGGTAGAGTGCAGGGTTGGACCCTGTGTTCCAAAAAATTAAAATGATATAAATCTGGTAATATAGGCGTCAGTGTCAGTGCAGCCAAATATTGTGCTTTCACACAGCAAGTGCCTTCACACCGTAACCCCTTTGTGGTATTGTGGAAGAGTTCAGTGGTGGAGGTTTCGTGAATGCAGAATACATCCCCGATCTATTCTGATACGTCAGCATCAGGGGATTGATAGCTGCTGATTGTCACGAATCCCCTGAATACCAAGATAGTGGTCCTTTACGTAGACCGCTCTCTACCCTCCGATCCTTGAATGGTCGGCACAACTAGATAGATAATTAACCAGACAATAGACAAGCAAGGGTAAACACCAGACAGAGGTACAGAATAGAGTACTCGTTCTCCCTAGGACCTTAGTAATATCAGAGATAGTCTGATGTGTGCTTAGGGTGCCACATAGACCGACCTCGGTACCAAAGTTAAGAGCAGAACCGTGAGAAGAGTAAATGCCAATACCAGGGGTTATACACAGGGTGGTTCGTTCGCCAATGCCAGGGGTCGTACACAGAATGGTTCGTTTGCCAATGCCAGGGGTCATACACAGAATGGTTCGTTTGCCAATGCCAGGAGTCATACACAGAATGGTTCGTTTGCCAATGCCAGGGGTCATACACAGAATGGTTCGTTTGCCAATGCCAGGAGTCATACACAGAATGGTTCGATTGCCAATGCCAGGAGTCATACACAGAATGGTTCGTTTGCCAATGCCAGGAGTCATACACAGAATGGTTCGTTTCCAAAAGCAAGGTCAGACACAGATATATTAGCCAAAACACGAGAGCTCTGCGGGAAGTGAATACCACGTCAGGGCGCCGGTGAACTAGTGAAGCCGGGTTTTAAACCCGGCGGGTCCGCGTCATAACGCCAGGCTCCGCCCCCCGGCGTCCCACGTGAGCGCACCCGTGGCGTTATTATTCGGCGCCTGGCCAGCGAGCAGCGAGGAATCTGCTGCCAGGCGCCCCAGAACAGAGCCATCCGTGACAGAACCCCCCTCCACGGGCGGCCACTGGACGACCCCCAGGGGCACGGGGGTGCGCCAAATAGAAGGCCTTCACCAACCGAGGGGCATGGACCTCTGCAGCCGGAATCCAAGAACGATCCTCTGGACCATAACCCCCCCAATCGACCAAGTACTGTAAGGACCCCTAGACTTTCTGGCATCCAGAATGGCCTCAACCTCGTACTCCTCCTCGCCCTCCACAGAGACAGGAGGAGGTGGAGCACGGACCTTGGTGTACCGGTTACATAACAACGGTTTCAAAAGGCTTACGTGGAACACATTGTGTATCCTGATATGGGGGGGTAACGCCAAAGCATAGGAGACAGGGTTGAGTCGCCGCAGAATCTTATAGGGGCCGATATATCTAGGTGCCAACTTCATGGAAGGCACTAAGAGCTTGATATTCCGTGAAGAAAGCCAAACCCTGTCCCCAACTTGATACACAGGTGCCTGCCTCCTGTGTCTGTCGGCCTTGGTTTTCTGGATGGCACTACTCTCCTCCAGTGCCCGTTTGACTCTCTCCCAAGTCTCTTACAATGATGCCAACTGCTCATCCAAAGCAGGAATCGTGGTATCAGGAAACGTAGCGGGGAGCACGGGAGGATCAAAACCATAAACAGTGAAGAAAGGGGAATGTCCTGTGGATTCACTTACTGCACTGTTCAAAGCATACTCTGCCCATGGTAACAGGTCTGACCAGTTATTTTGTTGTTCTGATATAAAGCACCTGAGATATTTCTCTATATTTTGGTTGGCTCGTTCTGCTGCTCCGTTGGTCTGGGGGTGATAGGCCGAAGAGAAGGATAAGTCTATCCCCACATTCTTACAAAACCCTTTCCAGAATCTGGAGACGAATTGTGTCCCCCTATCAGATACAATCTCCAGAGGAACACCGTGTATGCGACCACGTTGGAAATGAATATGGGCACTAGTTCGGCTGCCGAAGGTAGTTTCCGAAGAGGCACATAGTGACCCATCTTGGAGAATCGATCTATGACCGTAAGTATAACTGTATTCCCTCTTGACTCAGGTAAATCTACTATAAAATCCATGGCTACATGTGACCATGGTCGTTCGGGGATCGGCAAGGGCTGGAGTAAACCAATGGGTGCTGTTTTGGGACTTTTATGTCTTGTGCACACCTCGCACACAGCTATGTAATCTTTAACATCTCGGCGCAACGTGGGCCACCAGAGGAGTTTACGGATACTAGACACTGTTTTGGTGATACCCATATGCCCAGAGGTTTTATTGTCATGATAAATGTTAAGTACTTCCTCCCTTTCGTTCTCAGGTACAAAGAGTTTCGCGGGAGGTTCTCCCCAGGAGCTGCACCCTGGACGGTCTGCAACCTTTTCATAGAGGAGACGAGACACTAATCGCGGTAGAGGCTATAATCCTTTCCTGGGGTAATGGGATGCTGATCTTGGATATTATGTTCATAAGATTCATACTGTCTCGATAATGGCGTCTGCTTTAATGTTTCTGGACCCAGGTCTATAGGTAAGCACGAAATTAAAACTTGAAAGAAACAATGACCATCTTGCTTGTCTGGAATTTAAACGTTTAGCATCTCCAATGTACGTGAGATTCTTATGATCGTTTATGATAACGATGGGGTCCCTAGACCCCTCCAATAAGTATCTCCATTCTGCCAAGGCCGAGATGACTGCTAACAACTCTCTATTTCCATTCATAGTTCTTCTCTGCCGGGGACAATTTCCGAGAATAGAAGCCGCATGGATGCAAGGGTTTGTCGGGTGCCTCCCTTTGGGACAAGACTGCACCAAGACCTAGTTCGGAGGCGTCAACTTCTACTTGGAAAGGCAGAGCCGGATCTGGATGTCGGAGAACAGGGGCAGTAGTGAATGCTTGTTTAAGTGCCTCAAAGGCTTGAGTGGCTTGAGGTGTCCATTTCTGATTTCCCACCCCTTTCTTTGTCATAGCCGTGAGGGGAGCTACCAAGGCTGAAAAGTCTTTAATGAATCTCGATAGTAGTTAGTAAACCCCAGAAACCTCTGGATGGCTTTAAGCCCTTGGGGTAGAGGCCAATCAAGAATTGCTGAGAGTTTTTTAGGATCCATTTGAAAAACCCTCAGGGGTTATTATATAACCAAGGAAATGCACTGTTACTATGTCGAATAGACATTTTCTAGTTTACAATACAATCCAGCCTTCAATAGTTTTTTCAATACTTGTTTCACGTGGGCGTGATGAGTGTCCACATCAGGAGAGTATATCAGGATGTCATCCAGATATACTATGACGAATTCTTGCAGAAAATCCCTTAGGGTGTCATTTATGAGGTCCTGAAAAACGGCTGGCGCATTACATAATCCAAAGGGCATCACCAGGTATTCATAATGCCCGCTACGTGTATTAAAAGCCGTTTTCCATTCGTCCCCCTTTTTAACCCTAACCAGGTTGTAAGCTCCGCGTAAATCGAGCTTCGTATATATTACGGGCCCTTTTAATCGGTCGAACAATTCTGTTATGAGAGGTATGGGATATGCATTTCTTATAGTTATCCTATTCAAACCTCTATAATCGATGCAAGGTCGCAGATCTCCCTCTTTTTTGGAGACAAAAAAGAAACCTGCTCCTGCTGGAGAGGAGACCGTCTAATGAATCCTCGCTCTAGATTCTCCCTTATGTATTCCTCCATAATGTCATTTTCTTTTTGTGACAAAGGTATACATGTCCCCTAGGAGGCATCGTACCGGGGAGTAAATCAATAGCACAGTCATATGGACGATGTGGTGGTAGGACCTCAGTCCTGGCTTTAGAGAACACCTCCTTTAATGCCAGATAACATTCAGGGACCTCTGTGGATAAAGGAGGGGCTGTGGCAATATTGAGGCTACCAATCACATTGACCCTGCCTAGGCAATTAGACTGACAACTAGGACCCCAACATTTTATGTCTCTCTGAACCCAATCAATAACCGGGTTGTGCTCTGTTAGCCATGGAAACCCAAGAACGACAGGACATGAGGGAGATTCAATAATTTGAAATCTTATCGTTTCCTGGTGCAAAACTCCTGTTTTCATACATACATCGACAGTGTCGTGAGTGATATGTGGACATGACAGGGGTTTACCATCTATGGCCTCCACCATTAGAGGCTTCTCCTTGAGAACCAGAGGTAAGAGGTTTTTGGCAGCAAAATATTTATCCATGAAATTACCTGAGGCCCCAGAGTCTAAGAACGCCTCAGTCTTGAGGTGAACCCCCTCCCAGGTTAGGGATCGGTAACAGAATCCTGGATTTTTTTTTTCACTATCCACAAAGGAGGCATACAGAGAACCGATAACCTGGGTATTGGCTGTTCTTTGACCCGATTTGCCACTCTCCCCCCTGCTAACCCTGGGTCTCTGAGGACATTGAAGGCGGAAATGATCAGCCCCTGCACAATAGAAGCAGAGCCCCTTTTCTCTTCTGTGAGCTCTTTCTGCTTCCGAAATACCCGTTTTTCCTATTTGCATAGGTTCAACGACTGGCGTATCTGTTTTTGCGTTCTCCGGGTTACCTGACGTACTGGTGTGTCTGGGTAATAAGGGTAAAGGACAAGACCCTTCTGGGTCTGTCTCTGGGGTGTCTCCTTTCCCTAATTTGATCGTCCATGGCTATGCAAAAGTCAATCAGATGGTCCAGATTTTCTGGTAATTTTAAGGGAGCCAGCTCAAACATAAAAGCCTCGTTCAGGCCTTCGGTAAAGGCTAAGGTTAAAACGTCGTTCGGCCAAAGCACCTCTGACGTCAAAGTCTTAAACTCTATGGCATAGTCGGAGACCCTCCTATTACCTTGTTTAATGTGAAACAAGGACCTACCCGCATTGGTAGCCCTTCTAGAGGGATCAAAGGTACGTTTTAACTCAGAGGTAAAACCCTCATAGTCATAGATGATGGGTTTCTTATTTTTCCCACAACGGCGTAGCCCATAATAAAGCTTTTTCTGTTAAATGATTAATCAGATAGCCTACTTTTCTTTATCAGATATACAAGACCCTGGGTTGTTCTCAAACAAGATCTCGAGTTGGGTCAAAAAACCCCGGCATAAGCTTGGTGTACCATCATAGCGTAAGGGTGCCTTCATACTAAGCCTATGTCTTTCAGGAGAGACCGAACTGACCCTAGGCAATACTGGGTCTGGAGGGTTGTGGTACCTGTATTGGACCGATTTAACAGGGTTTGTAGAGCGAGAGAAATCTGGTCCATCCTATGGTCCTGCTCCTCTTGTCTGGCTGCGATATACGTGCCAACTGGTTAGAGAGGTCTCCGGGATCCATTGGCCCTGACGTAATGTCACGAATCCCCCTGAATACCAAGATAGTGGTCCCTTTACGTAGACCGCTCTCTACCCTTCCGATCCTTGAATGGTCGGCACAACTAGATAGATAATTAACCAGACAATAGACAAGCAAGGTAAACACCAGACAGAGGTACAGAATAGAGTACTCGTTCTCCCTAGAACCTTAGTAATATCAGAGATAGTCTGATGTGTGCTTAGGGTGCCACATAGACCGACCTCGGTACCAAAGTTAAGAGCAGAACCGTGAGAAGAGTAAATGCCAATACCAGGGGTTATACACAGGGTGGTTCGTTCGCCAATGCCAGGGTCGTACACAGAATGGTTCGTTTGCCAATGCCAGGGGTCATACACAGAATGGTTCGTTTGCCAATGCAAGAGTCATACACAGAATGGTTCGTTTGCCAATGCCAGGTCATACACAGAATGGTTCGTTTGCCAATGCCAGGAGTCATACACAGAATGGTTCGATTGCCAATGCCAGGAGTCATACACAGAATGGTTCGTTTGCCAATGCCAGGAGTCATACACAGAATGGTTCGTTTCCAAAAGCAAGGTCAGACACAGATATATTAGCCAAAAACACGAGAGCTCTGCGGGAAGTGAATACCACGTCAGGACGCCGGTGAACTAGTGAAGCCGGGTTTTAAACCCGGCGGGTCCGCGTCATAACGCCAGGCTCCGCCCCCGGCGTCCCACGTGAGCGCACCCGGTGGCGTTATTATTCGGCGCCTGGCCAGCGAGCAGCGAGGAATCTGCTGCCAGGCGCCCCAGAACAGAGCCATCCGTGACACTGATCCAGGACTGATTCATTTTTATAAATGTCAGCCAGTCTACAGAGTCGGTGGACAGACGCACTCTTTTGTCTGCGACAAAACCTCCAGCGGCAATTAGGGATGTGCGTTTCGGGTTTCGGAATTTCGGAATTTTCACGAAATTTCCCGATTCGTGTTTTCGGATGCGGCCGAATTTCCGAAAATGTTTAGATCCGAAAATTTCAGATCCGAAATGTTTTCCGAGCCGAAACGAAATATTTTCGGATTTTTCTAATGGACTTGAAATGTGTCAAACGAGGAGAACAGATGTTCCGAAAAAACGAAAATTTTCTGAAAAACGAAAATTTGTCGGAAAAACGAAAAGTCGATACAAAAAACGGGCAAAATGACACGTAAAATACGAAAAATGGTCGATATTCCGAAAAATGTGCAATTCCGAAAAACGAAAATTTCCGAAATCACGAAAAGTCGATACAAAAACCGAGCACAGTGACACGAAAATACGAAAAATGGTCGATATTCCGAAAAAAAATGTACCCGAAAAACGGGCCGAACCGAATCGAATCGAAACCGAAATCGGTCGAAATGAGCCGAATCGAAAAGTTTAAAAATCCGAAAAATCGAACCGAATCGAACCGAAAAAAAAATCGGTGCACAAGCCTAGCGGCAATGAACGTCCTTTCAGAAAGCACGCTGGATGAAGGGCAACCTAGTAGCTGCATAGCATATTGACTAAGTTCTGGCCAGTGATCTAATCTCAACACCCAGTAAACCAGTGCATTCTCTGCTGGAAAGGTATCCAGGTCTGTCCTTGCCCCTAGGTAGTCCTGCACCATACGGTGAAGACGCTGGCAATGGGTGCCTACATTTGACGTCTCTGGGCGTCGTGGACTAAAAATTTTTAAAAAGGCATCAGTCAAGCAGCCCCGGCCTTCACCACTATTCCTCTGATCATCCGCAGCCTCAGAAGCACCTGTGTCATCACTTGGTAACCTATCAGTGCCTGGAAAGGTGTTATACAAGTGTCGCTTTAGAGCGTCCTCAAGTTTTTTCATCCTGTGCTCCCTCTGTGCGGGCAGGATGAGCTCTGCAACTTTACCCTTGTATCGTGGCTCAAGAAGGCTTGCCAACCAGTAATGATCCCTCTCCTTGATAGCACGAATCCTGAGGTCCTTTACCAGGCTTTGCAGGATAAGGGAGCCCATGCACCGTAGGTTGGAGGTGGCATTAGCTTCCGAGTCTTCCTAGTCAATGAGGAGGATGACCCCATCGTGCACTTCCTCCTCCCAGCCACGTACTAGTCCTTGTGTTTCTGGGCACACAAAAACCTCCCTTGAGGAATCCCCACCTTCAATGCCCCCACTATTTAAATATTCCTCCTCCTCCTCATCCTCCACCTGTCTGATCTGAGGAGGACCCGCTGGAATGCTGTCTGCGGATAGACTGGGGCCTTCAGAGCTAGGGAAGGCCTCCTCTTCCTCCCGCTGTTCTTCCTCTAGAGCCACGTCTATAATTCCCCCCAGAGTGTGCTCCAGCAGGAACACTAAAGGAATTGTGTCACTGATGCATGCACTATCCCTGCTCACCATCCTCGTTGCGTCCTCAAATGGTGACAGTACAGTGCATGCATCCTTGATCATTAGTAACTGCAGGAGGGAAAAAAAACAGTTGACCTGAACCTGTCCTTGTGCCATATTCACACAGGTACTCGTTGATGGCCCTCTGCTGCTTGTGCAGACACTGCAGGATTGCCAATGTCGAGTTCCACATGGTGGGAATGTCACAGATCAGACAGTTTGTGGGAAGGTGGAATTCTCTTTGAATTTCTGCCAGGTGAATACTTGCTGGGAATGACCGTCTGAAGTGGCTGCGGACTTTTCTGGCCTGGCTGAGAAGTTCTGCCAGCACTGGGTACCTGGTTAGGAAATGCTATACCACCATATTTAGGACGTGTGCTAGGCATGGTACATGCGTCAACTTACCCAGGCGTAGGGCGGAGAGAAGGTTGCTGCCATTATCACAGACGACCATTCCCAGCTCAAGCTGGCGTGGTGTTAACCATCTCTGCACCTGGCCCTGCAGAGCTGACAGAATTTCTGGCCCGGTGTGGCTCCTGTCCCCTAAACAAACCAGCTCAAGCACAGTATGACATCTTTTTGCTTGAGCCATTGCGTAGCCCCTGTCACCTGTTGGTTTAACTGCCACTTCACCAGAGACAGAGAAGGAGGAGGAGGAGGAGGTGGAGGAGGGAGAGGTGGTGGTGGAGCAGACAGACCTCATACAAGCAGCTTTCTGGATGTGTGGTGGATGAACAAGCTCCAGCACAGAGCCCCGTCTTGGATCCCTCTCAGCTGCAATCAGAGTTACCCAATGTGCCATGAAGGAAATGTAACGGCCCTGTCCATGCTTGCTGGACCATGTGTCTAAAGTCACATGCACCTTGCTGCTGACTGCCTTTCCCAATGACTCGATAACATTGTCTTCCATGTGCTGGTATAGTGCTGGATTGGATTTCCGTGAAAAGTAATGGCGTTTTGGAACCTGCCACTGTGGTACAGCACATTCAGCAAATTCACTGAAGGAAGCAGAGTCCACCAGCTGGAAAGGCAGCAGCTGTAATGCGAGTAATTTTGCTAAACTGGTATTTAGACGCTGTGCTTGGGGATGGTTGGGACTATATTTTTTTTACGCTGCAGCAGCTGGGGCAACGTAATCTGACTGCGTAAATCTTCAGTTGATGGGATGCTGTCACATTGTGGGGAAGGACCTGCTACATCCATTACTGTTGCATCATCCCTGTCAGTGGAGGTTGGAGTCAATGACATGGCAGGACATATAGTGGGGGTAGAGACAGGTGAGGAGGACCTACGCAAAGTTTTGCGCCAACGGGATGCGTGGCAGGTGGTCATATGTCGCCTCAAGCATGTGGTACCCAAGCGTCCGGTGTCTTTCCCACGCTTGAGCCTCATCTGACATAGATTACAAATAGCATCGGTGCGGTCTGCTGCACATTTCTTAAAGAACTCCCAGACAGCCGAGTTCCTGAATGTGTGCTTTGAGACAACAGCGCTCTGCACCTGAGCAGCTCTGACATCTGATGCCTTGGACTGGCTAATGCTACGGATGGTCATAGAGGACGTTGTGCCTCGTGTTTGTTGTGCCTCCTCCTCCCTTGACTCCTCTGTTCGATCAGGCACCCAGGTGGAGTCAGTGACATCATCATTGTCATCACCCCCTATCTCCTCGTCACCAGAGCCAACTTGGCAGTATGCTGCAGCTGCTGGGGCAACATGAGTGCCAGTTATTTGTGTATCACTGGCACCCTCTTCCTCTAGGTTCATTATTTCTCCCTACCACAACCTCAGAGATTGAATCAGAGCACTGTAGTTGCTGCGCATTCTCAAGCAGCATGTCACTGTCATTGTAGTCAAACAATTCAGCTGACTCCTCCGTGTGTGATAGTAAAGGCTATGTCAGGAGTAGCTGTGGACATGGAGGCTGCATTAGATGCTTTGGCAGCTGGGGTGGACTGTAAACCACAACAAGCCTGGCTGGCAGAGGACTTGGAGGATGAGGATGGCCTCGTTAACCAATCCACCAAATCCTCTGTATGTTGCTGCTGCTTAAGACGGCCAGCACCGGTTAGAAAGGACAAGCGTGCCCCTGCAGATGATGCACCACGTCCACGACGACCAGAGGCACTGCCTCCCAACACAGAGGCTGCTTGCCCTCTTATCTGTGTCTGGGAGTGTCTTCCTGTCCTTTTTGGTCTTTCTCACATGGTGAGTGATATATAGATTAAAGATATACAGAACTCTGATTCAACTCTGTTATAAAAATTGGAGATATGCTGCAGAACTCTAATTCAACTCTGGTATAAAGATTAAAGATTTCCAGAACTGGTATAACTCAGTGAGATACCCTGATAGCTGGCAGCCAGTGACAAGACACAGATTACAATTCACACAAACCTCCTATAAATCAGTGAGACCCCCTGATAGGTGGCAGTGAGAAGACACAAATTACAATTCCCAGAAACCTGTCATGCCCCGGTCCACACCGCCATGCTGGGAGAGGATCCCTACTCACCCGAGATCCCTCGTGGCGCGTCGCTCCAAGTTCTGGGCCCGCAGGACGGAGAGGAAGAGCCAGGAGACGCCCCACGCCGCCGGCTGAATCCGAACTCTGAAAAGGAAAGTGCGCACGCGCGAGAACAAACCTCCTATGTAGTGTAAAACCAGGTACTCTGGTCCTATTATAAACCGCCTCCTTCCCAGCCATTATCCAGGTTCTACTGTGCCTTCCGCCTCATTTTCCTAGTGCTATCCTCGTTTCCTTGATCACGTATCTTCTGACCCTTCGACCCGGACTGTGCCACCGACTACGCCACCTTCTTCAACCCCTCGACCCGGATTGTACCACCGACTACGCTGCCTTCTTCAACCCTTCGACCCGGATTGTACCACCGACTACGCCACCTTCTTCAACCCTTCGACCCGGATTGTACCACCGACTACGCTGCCTTCTTCAACCCTTCGACCCGGATTGTGCCACCGACTACGCCGCCTTCTTCAACCTTCGACCCGGATTGTACCACCGACTACGCTGCCTTCTTCAACCTTCGACCCGGATTGTGCCACCGACTACGCCGCCTTCTTCAAACCCTTCGACCCGGATTGTGCCACCGACTACTTCACCTTCTCCAACCCCTTCGACCCGGATTGTACCATTGACCACGCCATCATCCTCGTTATTATCCGTTGTTCTTTCTGGGACTTTGTTTACGAATTCCACTCCAACCTTTTGACCGTATTATTTTCTGGACTTCAGCTACTATTCATGGTTCACTAAAAGATTACTTAACTCTCCTTCGTCTCCTGATTTCCTTATCTATAGCTTGCCATTGGGTTTCATACACACACTTCACAGGGGATCCAAACCCTGCATTACAGAAGAACCTGGATCATCATGGAACCCGCAAGCACAGCTCAAGTTCTTGCTATTCTCACCGAACAGATGGCCGCCCTAGCCAAGATGGTACAGAACCTACAGATCAGCCAAGAAACCTTACTCCATAGAGAGAGGAGTCGTGCCGAGGCCACGGCATTGCCTCCTTCACCCTCCGGTTCCGTCATTCAGCCGGCTGAACTCCTCGCTCCAGAACCCAGAGCCAATGCACCCGAACGGTTTTCCGGTGATCGCACAAGGTACCGCACCTTTATTACCGCCTGTGAACTTATGTTCTCTCTTTGTCCCCGTACTTATGGATCCGACTCCGTAAAAGTGCGTTCAGCCATTTCGTTGATGTCCGGGGCTCCACAGGACTGGGCCTTTCAACTCCTGCGTGAAGGGAGTCCTCTTCTATCCTCCTGGAATTCCTTCGTCCAAGCCATGAACCCTATATATGATGACCCTCTGCGTTCATCAACCGCATTATCCACCATTCGGCATCTACGACAAGGACGACGACCAGTGGAGGACTACATCTCCGAGTTTCGAGCTGTGGCCGCAGATACAGGCCTGAACGACGTAGGTCTTAGAGATCATTTCCGTCATGGCCTCTCTGATCAGCTAAAGGACGAACTGGCCCGAATAGGGGTTCCCAAACACTGGACGCCATGATCCTGCGATCCCTAACCCTGGACCAACGTTTCAGAGAAAGACGTCAGGAAAGAATGGCCACCGCTCCTTCCTTACCTGTCCGGGGTCTGAAACTCCATCCACGACCTCTGTCAGACCTCCCAACTCCACTCCTTCACCTCCCGAACCCATGGAGATTGGCTTAGCACGAGGTCCCTTGTCCCCTGCTGAACGAAGCAGACGACGCACTCAAAACCTCTGCCTGTACTGCGGACAACCCGGTCACCTCTTGCGTGGCTGCCCTATACGACCACCGCTTCCTTCTGACGGAGGTAAGAACCATCCTTCCTTAATATCACTTCAATGTGTATTTGGTTCCGCCTCCGCTCATCTGACCATTCCTGTCATCCTGCAGTGGGGAGATAGAAGTGTGAACGTGTCCGCCATCATAGACTCCGGAGCTAGTAACAACTTCTTCGATCTCACCCTCGCTACCTCCCTAGCGGTTCCTACACGACTAAAGAAGAATCCCACGCCTTTACAAATGGTCGACGGAAGCACTCTACGTACCGGTCCCATCACCCATGAAACTACCCCTTTGATGCTGCTCATCGGAACCAAACACCAGGAACACCTCCAATGGGACATTGTACCTTCTCCTTTGTTCCCTTTGGTTTTAGGGCTTCCCTGGCTCCGCACCCATAACCCTTCCATCGACTGGTCCTCCAATACCGTCTCTTTTCCCTCTCATCATTGTCAACACTTCTGTATGAACGGGTATACCACCGAAAAGATCGGGTTTTCTACCTACCCAGCTTCTGAACTACCGGTCAAATATTCTGACTTCCAAGATGTGTTTGAGAAGAGAGGGGCCGACACGCTACCTCCACACAGAGAGTACGATTGCCCCATCGACCTCCTTCCAGGAGCACCCATACCCCATGGGCGCATTTACAACTTATCCGTTCCTGAATCTCAATCCTTGAAGGAGTATATTGAGGACGGACTCCAAAAAGGATTCATACGTCACTCCACTTCACCTGCCGGGGCCGGTATCTTCTTTGTTGGGAAAAGAGATGGTGGACTTCGACCATGCGTCGACTACAGAGCATTGAACGCAATCACGGTACGTAACCGTTACCCGTTACCACTGATTCCCGAGCTACTGGATCGAGTAAAGAACGCTTGTATCTTTACAAAGATTGATCTCCGCGGAGCCTATAATTTGGTGCGAATGAGACGAGGGGACGAGTGGAAGACCGCCTTCCGTTCTCGATACGGTCACTTTGAGTATCGCGTCATGCCATTCGGCTTGTGCAATGCCCCAGCTGCCTTTCAACACTTTCTCAATGACATCTTTCGTGACGTCCTGGATACCTTCCTGGTGATTTACTTGGATGATCTACTGATATTCTCCCGTTCTCTCCAAGAGCACGAACAACACGTCCGGCTCGTCCTGTCTCGCCTCCGTCAGCACAAATTATATGGAAAGATTGAAAAAAGCACCTTCGAAACTCCATCCATCGAGTTTCTGGGATACATCCTATCACCAGGACACGTCGAGATGGATGAAGCCAAAGTCAAGGCCATCCTTGATTGGCCAACACCTAAAGACAAAAAGGCGGTCCAACAATTCATGGGGTTTGCCAATTTCTACCGACGTTTCATCCGATCCTTTTCACACCTCAGCGCACCTATAACCTCGCTAACCAAAAAGGACGTGCGATTTCAATGGTCTACGGAGGCTCAACAGGCCTTCGAAAGACTTAAGAAGAGCTTCACTCAAGCACCCGTTCTAAAACAGCCTGAGACTCACCTCTCATACTACTTAGAGACAGATGCCTCCGACATTGCCCTGGGAGCAATCTTATCCCAAAGATCCGGGGACAAGAAACTCCTGCATCCGGTAGCCTTTTATTCTAGACGCCTCAATTCTGCCGAACGAATTATAACATAGGTGAGAAAGAACTGCTTGCGATAAAAAATGCTCTCGAGGAATGGAGACACCTTCTTGAAGGAGCGACACACCCTGTAACAGTTTTTACTGACCACCGCAACCTTGAATACCTCCGTACCGCCAAACGACTTCGACCCCGACAAGCCAGGTGGGCACTTTTCTTTTCTCGTTTCTCGCTACTCATCACATATCGACCTGGAAAGAGAAATGGAAAGGCGGATGCCCTCTCCCGTCAGTATGATTCCAGTATCCCCACTACCACGATTTCAAACGACACTATCCTGCCTAGTGGCTTTTTCTGTGCCACAAAAGACACCCTAATGGAACACATACGAAGGCACAGTCGACATCCACCAACTAACATCCAAGGACTCGTTCCCATCAAAGGATACCTGTATCACGAAAAGCAAATATATGCGCCTCCTGAGACCCGTCTACAAGTGCTACAACATGCACACGATATTCCAGCTGCCGGACATGGGGGTATTAAGAAAACCATAAACACCGTACAACGATACTTCTGGTGGCCATCAGTCAAGAAGGATGTTGCCGCCTTTGTTCTTTCCTGTCCTATCTGTGCACGTAATAAACAACCACGAGCCCGCCCTGCCGGTCTTCTACAACCCTTGGCGCTTCCATTACATCCATGGAAAGACCTCTCGATGGATTTCATCGTGGACCTACCTCCCTCACGCCAGCACACAACTATTTTTGTAGTGGTGGACCGTTGCACCAAAATGGCCCACTTCATTCCAGCGATAGGCCTCCCTACCGCTGCCCATACGGCTACCCTCTTTATCAGAGAAATATTCCGACTGCATGGCATCCCTCATTCCATCGTCTCAGACAGGGGATCTCAATTCACTTCTCGCTTCTGGTCTCAGATGTGTCGTAGCCTAAAAATTACTAGGTATCTCTCTTCTGCATTTCATCCCCAGAGCAACGGACAAACCGGACGGACGAACCAGACGTTGGAACAGTACCTTCGCTGTTACACCACACATCTCCAAGACGACTGGCTGGACATCTTACCACTCGCTGAGTTCGCCTATAATAACCAGGTACATTCGTCAACTCGTCTTTCTCCTTTTTATGCCAACTACGGATACCATCCCGATATTCTACCCGACATACCTCTGAATACTCCTGTTCCTGAAGTGTCAAACCGACTGAGGCCCTTACGTCTCCAACTACGAACATTACGCCAACAACTACAACTGGCTCAAGACAGCCAAAAAAGGTATGCAGACCGTAACCGAAGACCCGCTCCACAATACACACCCGGAGACAAGGTGTTGCTGTCCACTGCCCATCTTCGATTGGACTGCCCATCCAAGAAATTGGGGCCTCGCTTCATCGGCCCGTTCCAGGTCCTCAAGATGGTCAACCCTGTGGCGGCCCATTTAACCCTTCCTTCCTCCTACAGGATTCACCCTGTTTTCCATGTCTCCCTCCTAAAGCCTTGGCGTGAGAATCCTTTTCCTGGACGACACGCCGACCCGGTCACTTCCGTGTCTGTGTCCGGAGAGGAAGAGTTCGAGGTCTCGAAGATCCTGGATTCCCGACTTCGTTATGGCAAGCTGGAATACCTAGTCCACTGGAGAGGTTATGGTCCTGAAGATCGCTCCTGGGAACCTGGCGCCAATGTCCATGCTCCGGCTAAGGTTCGTGCCTTTCACCTTCGTTACCCCTCCAAGCCATCGGTGAGGCGCGCCCGGGGGTCGCGCCTTGGTGGGGGGTCCTGTCATGCCCCGGTCCACACCGCCATGCTGGGAGAGGTTCCCTACTCACCCGAGATCCCTCGTGGCGCGTCGCTCCAAGTTCTGGGCCCGCAGGACGGAGAGGAAGAGCCAGGAGACGCCCCACCGCCGGCTGAATCCGAACTCTGAAAAGGAAAGTGCGCACGCGCGAGAACAAACCCTCCTATGTAGTGTAAAACCAGGTACTCTGGCGCCCTCGGCTGGCCGATTAAGGGTACTGCGTGACACCTGTTCTGGAGATCCTCGAATGCCTCCCATTGACCTACCAAAAATCCAGGTACCTCAACTCCACCCACAATATCCAGGTGAGAGGTATTTTCATGATTCCATGAACCCTATTTAAAACCGCCTTCCTTCCCAGCACATTATCCAGGTTCTACTGTGCCTTCCGCCTCAGTTTTCCTAGTGCTCCTCGTATTCCTTGATCACGTATCTTCTGACCCTTCGACCCGGATTGTGCCACCGACTACGCCACCTTCTTCAACCCCTCGACCCGGATTGTACCACCGACTACGCTGCCTTCTTCAACCCTTCGACCCGGATTGTACCACCGACTACGCCACCTTCTTCAACCCTTCGACCCGGATTGTACCACCGACTACGCTGCCTTCTTCAACCTTCGACCCGGATTGTGCCACCGACTACGCCGCCTTCTTCAACCCTTCGACCCGGATTGTACCACCGACTACGCTGCCTTCTTCAACCTTCGACCCGGATTGTGCCACCGACTACGCCGCCTTCTTCAAACCCTTCGACCCGGATTGTGCCACCGACTACTTCACCTTCTCCAACCCTTTCGACCCGGACTGTGCCAACGATTACGCCGCTTTCTACACCCTTCGACCCGCATTGTACCATTGACTACGCCATCATCCTCATTATTATCCGTTGTTCTTTCTGGGACTTTGTTTACGAATTCCACTCCAACCTTTTGACCGTATTATTTTCTGGACTTCAGCTACTATTCATGGTTCACTAAAAGATTACTTAACTCTCCTTCGTCTCCTGATTTCCTTATCTATAGCTTGCCATTGGGTTTCATACACACACTTCACAGGGGATCCAAACCCTGCATTACAAAACCTCCTATAAATCAGTGAGACCCCTGATGGGTGGCAGTAAGAACACAAAGATTACAACAATTCCCAGATATTTTGTAGAAATGAGACCCCCAAAATACTTGGTGGCAGTGAGAACACACAGATTACCACAATTCCCAGATATTTTGTAGAAATGAGACCCCCGAAAAAAACTTGGTGGCAGTGAGAACACACAGATTAGAACAATTCCCTGATATTTTGTATAAATTACTCACCCCCAAAATAGTTGCTGGGAGTGAGAACACACAGATTACCACAATTCCCAGATATTTTGCAGAAATTACTGACCCTCCAAAATACTTGGTGGCAGTGAGAACACAAAGATTAGAACAATTCCCAGATATTTTGTAGAAATTACTGACCCCCAAAATAGTTGCTGGGAGTGAGAACACACAGATTACCACAATTCCCAGATATTTTGTAGAAATTACTGACCCCCAAAATAGTTGCTGGGAGTGAGAACACACAGATTAGAACAATTCCCAGATATTTTGTATAAATAACTGACCCCCAAAATTGTTGCTGGGAGTGAGAACACACAGATTACCACAATTCCCAAATATTTTGTAGAAATTACTGACCCCCAAAATAGTTGCTGGGAGTGAGAACACACAGATTACCACAATTCCCAGATATTTTGTAGAAATTACTGACCCCCAAAATAGTTGCTATGAGTGAGAACACACAGATTACCACAATTCCCAGATATTTTGTAGAAATTACTGACCCCCAAAATAGTTGCTGGGAGTGAGAACACACAGATTACCACAATTCCCAGATATTTTGTAGAAATTACTGACCCCCAAAATAGTTGCTGGGAGTGAGAACACACAGATTACCACAATTCCCAAATATTTTGTAGAAATTACTGACCCCCAAAATAGTTGCTGGGAGTGAGAACACACAGATTACCACAATTCCCAGATATTTTGTAGAAATTACTGACCCCCAAAATAGTTGCTATGAGTGAGAACACACAGATTACCACAATTCCCAGATATTTTGTAGAAATTACTGACCCCCAAAATACTTGGTGGCAGTGAGAACACAAAGATTAGAACAATTCCCAGATATTTTGTAGAAATGAGACACCCCCCCCCCCCAGTAGCTGGTGGCAGACTGGCAGTGAGAACACACACTAACACAACAACAATCTCCTCTCAATCACATAGAAACAGAAACATAGAAAAATGTCGGCAGATAAGAACCTTTCAGCACATCTAGTCTGCCCAATTACATGGATACTTTACCTAGATTTATCTTTTGTTTAGGATAGCCTTATGCCTATCCCATGCCTGCTTAAAATCAATTACTGTTTTGGCCTCTACCACTTCAACTGGAAGGCTGTTCCATGTATCCACCACCCTCTCAGTAAAATAATGCTTCCTGATGTTACTTTTAAACCTTTGCCCCTCTAATCTAAGACTATGTCCTCTTGTTTTGCTACTTTGTTTCCTTTTAAATATACTCCCTTCCTCTACCTTGTGGATTCCCTTTACGTATTTAAATGTTTCTATCATATCTCCTCTGTCTCATCTTTTTTCCAAGCTGTACATGTTAAGATCATTAAGCCTTTCCTGGTAACTTTTCTCCTTCAAGCCGTACACCATTTTAGTAGCCCTTCTCTGAACTCTCTCTAAGATGTCTATATGCTTCTGGAGATACGGTCTCCAGTACTGCACACAGTACTCCAAGTGAGGTCTCACCAGTGCTCTGTACAGTGGCATGAGCACTTCCCTTTTCCTACTGCTAATACCTCTCCCTACACAACCAAGCATTCTGCTAGCATTTCCTGCTGCTCTATTACATTGACTACTTACCCTTAGATCCTCTGAAATAATAACCCCTAAATCTCTTTCCTCAGATGTTGAGGTTAGGACTGTATCAAATATTCTATATTCAGCCCTTGGGTTTTTATGTCCCAGGTGCATTATCTTGCACTTATCCACATTAAAACTCAATTGCCACAGCTCCGACCATTTTTTTAGTTTACCTAAATCATTTGTCATTTGGCTGATCCCTCCAGGAATGTCAACCCTGTTGCAAATCTTTGTGTCATCAGCAAAAAGACATACTTTTCCATTAATACCTTCTGTAATATCACTAATAAAAATATTAAAGAGAATGGGTCCAAGTACTGACCCCTGAGGTACCCCACTGGTAACAAGACCTTGCGCCGAATAAACTCCATTTACCACAACCCTCTGTTGCCTGTCACTCAGCCACTGCCTAATCCATCCGCGCTGAAGCGCTGTGTGAAGACTTATATAGTGTGCTGTGTGACTTAGCTCTGTGAGCCCAAGATTGGGCAAAATTTGCCCAATCAGGACTCTGAGCCGTGACTGGCATAGTCTTGAACCTGTCTTGCACCTGACCAAGTGGTCAGGTACAAGGCTGTAGCCAATTACAAGCTTCAGGCCAGTGGAAAAGGGCATTGTGGTCCATTGTGGTGCATCGTGGGCGAACATGCGGCGAACACGCGGAAATGTTCGGAGTTCGCGAACATGCGAACAGGCGATGTTCGAATTGAACTCCGAACCGATCGAACCGAACAGCTCATCCCTAATAGTGAGCAAAACAAAGTTATATGAGATTTCTGAGAAAGGGCAGCAGCACTTGTGGCCTGCCTTATGGCGGGTCGCTGCTCAAGTTTCAAACAGTTTTAGTTTGATGATGTCATTACAGGGGAGGCTGTATCATATGAAAATCAGTCTGCTATCACCCAGAATTGACAATGAGAATTGAATGGCATTTGCATGCTGAATAATTCCATGGGTTTCAATACAAAAGAGAAGTGCATGCACATTTCCTTGGCTCCAACTTGAGACAGGTTTTGCTTGTTTTTGCAATTTGCAGTGATAAGACAGTAAGTGAGAGGAGACAGACCGATGCAACCACAC
The DNA here is from genome assembly GCA_009667805.1 of Leptobrachium leishanense. NCBI lineage: Eukaryota > Metazoa > Chordata > Amphibia > Anura > Megophryidae > Leptobrachium > Leptobrachium leishanense. Next base: position 282,584,936 of record CM019066.1, read on the forward strand.
TGCGTCGTAACCACCATGCAAAAGCATGGTAATGGTAATAATGTGTTAATGAGGGGCACTGGTTCTTAGATTGTCCGTTCAAACATATATAACATTTTTCTTTCTCTTTGAGTTCTTTAGAAATTGTAGATCTTGTTGTTCCAAACTATCTCAGGTTGTTTCTTTGGTTACGCAATGTGACATTATTATAGCATGTTCGGAATTTCACTGAGATGGTTGTCACAGGCCTCATCTCATGGTAGCAGGTCATTTTCCTTTGATCTGCTTTACTTTTTCCCTTTCCATGAGTATTTATCACAAAGCGTCTAAACAGACACCCATTTTGACCTTCACACTTTGCTTTGCTCTGACTGATAAATGTCTTAAGCGTTATCTTTTTCTTGCTCATTTTGCCTTATCTCCCAGTATGACCAATAATAAAAACATATTTTCAGCCCTGCCATACTCCTCATGATATGGTAAGAGTTGTTCAAAAAGATTCATTGTTAGAAAAAAGACACTGGTGTTTTGCAACGGAATTTACAGTAGCTGTTGCGGTCGAGGGGTTAAAGTCTGTTCTTGCATAATTGTAATATATGATGTGAAAGTACACAGACCTTACTCAAGACATAGCTCTTACAGAAATATTTTGAATAAGGGTATAAAGAATACAAAATACTTTTTTTGTGTTTTGGTGCCTCACCCGTCTTAGTATTGCATCTTAATAATTCTTGCTGAAGGTTTTTGTAATTATTTGTTAGCAGAAATATCTGAATCTGTATAATTTTGAATGATTTTTTTATAAATTGTTGCAAAAAGTATATGGTTTAGATTCTAAACAATATACTTCTTGCAACAATTTCTAAAACAATAAATTTGTCCATCAGACAATGGACAGTTGCCCCCCTTCCCGAAAAAAATTCCTATGAATTGGACCCTATGAAACAGTTTTGCAGATGTATAAGCTATTTTTTTAATTCCTATGACATCTGCTAGAGCTTTCACTTAACTTCATTGATATGCTAGACATAGTAATGAGCCCAACTAATTGATATATGAATCTTTTAAATATCATTTGAATTATTTAGGTATTCAGTCAAAGATATCAGCCATTTTTACAGGTTTTCATAACCCATTTATATTTCTGAGGGATGGCCTTTGGGTTTTGTGCGAGTTCTGGGTCTGCAAAGGGAGCCACAGCTACAGAGGCGCCAGGCGGCTGGAAAAACTCTAACAAGTTGAGCCAACCGAAGGGAGGTATGGAAGCATATTCCTGTGCCTTCCTATCATGGGCAGAGTGGTCCCAAAGTGCTTTGTTCTCTGTGAAGCTGCTCAGCGTTCATGTGTACGTGGGGGGGGGTCACATGGTCTGTGGAAGTGTGTGTGTCTTAGTGTGTGTAGGGTCCAAGGCCGTTTGCATATGTCAGCAAGGAACTCCATGTATTGACTCTGTATATCACTCCTCTGCATATCTGTGCCTCTGTTTTTGTCTCTAATTGCAAAAGAAAACACTAAAAAGGCACTCACAAAAATAGGAGATAATTCACTAAGGGCCCTACCATGTTTTTATGTTAGCGCCTGGTAAATTTAGTCTAGCGCCGGACCAACAGATCGTTTGCCTCTTGCTACAAATGGAGAAATCCACCTAGCGCGTGGTATTTTGCGATTCGTAGCGCGTGCTTACTGTACTTACTGCTTCCTATACTTAACATGGGGAGTACTAGAGATCACTTGTGCTATTTTAACCAACAGATCATTTGGTCCCGGCATTAATTTCTACACGCAAGCTAATTGTAAAAATGTACCTACTGCACTACCCTGGTGTTAACTAACGGAAAGGAGCAAACAAGGAGAAGAAAAAAAAAGGTCCTTGCACCAAATTAACAGGCAATTAAGAGATAATTGAAAGGAATGTAGCACAGGCGTTCTCTTGGCTCCATACACCATAGTAATGGATCTGGTCAGTAATGTCGCTGCTGTTGCAGTAGGCTATATTATAAATGTATCCTTTATTGACATGTGTCCTAAATCTAATATATTGGCTAATTCTACACATTTTATGCTGGGAGTTATTCATAGTATGTAAATGGTTGAGTATTAGAGTATTAGGGTTAGGACCATGTTTAAAGGGACACATGGATAAGTGAAACATATATTATTTATATGCTGCAGTAGGAAAGTTATTTTCGCTCACCTGGCCTTCCTTTTGGATCTATTAAATGCAGTGTAATGATTCTCCATGCTGTTGGGTGGTATTTATCATGTGATGATAAATCACAATCTCTCTGTGTGTGTATATGTGCATCTGTCACCATCTGTGTGTCTGTGTTTGCTAGTGTGTTTGCTGGTGCCTCTGTTAAATTTCTTTATCATCATCTTTTGAATAACTCCCAGCATAAAATGTGTAGAATTAGCCAATATATTAGATTTAGGATACATGTCAATAAAGGATACATTTATAATATAGCCTACTGCAACAGCAGCAACATTACTGACCAGATCCATTACTATGGTGTATGTGTTTATTTTGTCTTTGTAACTGTGTGTATTTGTATCTTTCCGTGTCTTTTGTTATGGCTGTTAGCGTCTGTGTTTTTGCTGTGTCTTTGTTATTACCCAATCACAGTACCATGTTAAGTATACTTTGTGATTCAGTGGCAAGAAAATCAAATCTCATGCACATTAATTAAATTTAGCTCTTCAAATATCGTGACTTTGGTGGTTACCTTTTGTTAACCATCTTATTTCATGCTGACCTAACATGAGTAAGCTTTCTGGTTATGTCAAGTGTTGATCATGCAGTAATATACAAGAAGTGGTCCATGGTGTGATGGAACTTCCCAAATTGCTGCAATAAAGGAGACAAGAAGAAAATGTGCTTACAGTATGTCTCTGATCTTTGAAAGTGAAATCAAACCCTACTAAATTAGGAATATACATAGACCACAAAGTAATCACACTGCTAACCTGCGTAGCTAGACTTATTTTTGATCTTTGGTTTAAAGAATAACACTGCGAGGAGAATTTGTATTTCATATTTTATTCATGAGCCAAATTAGAAAATTGAATTGAACCTGTAAAAGCTCAGAGAATGTTGCATAATTTAATAATGAAATGAATTCTATTCATGCATTGTTACAGCGCCATATCACCAGCATATACACAGATTAAAAAACATCCTTATAAAATAATGCACCTCTCCAGTCATGTCATACAATTCCATTGGCATAGAGTTGTATGCCATTGGGAATGAGACAAGTGGTTATTTCACTCTTTGCAGTCCCTTGACTGGATGCCAACATGCATAAAGCACAAGTACATCAACATCATCATAAAGAGCCAATCTCTCAACTCCCAAATGTAATGCCCTCTGTAAACCAATGACTGTTAAGCAGATGAGAGTAACTGGTGCTGGACTAAGGCAAGTTGTGCCTTATCAAACGATAATATAATTATCATTATATTAATGACATTTGTAATTGACATTTACAATCATTGCTTGCTGGGACAATGAAAAGAAAGATACATGTTCGCTTTTTTATGTCTGAACCAAAGTCCTGGATTTTTGCGAAACTCAAGGGAAAAATCACTATTGGATTAAGCCTCTTTAGGCTTGAAGCAGAGAACCAAGAATGACTGTTCAGTTTGGTTTAAGAGCCTGCATAACATCATGACCTTAAGCATGAATCTGATGGATATAAACCTTTTTTTAGCCCACTAATGGCACAGCCTCATTAGGCATGTTTGGTATTTAAGGACCCTAGCAGTTTGGGCATTTTTGCTATGCATGTGTTCAAATGTAATTTCCAAAAATGTTTCCCTTGATAAAGGTCTCAAGGTACCGAAACATTGGAGCTTTTAATGAATTAAGTAAAGTTTCTGCATTTTATAAGACCCTGAGTGCCTCCCTCAATTTATTTTCATTATACTGATCAGCATCTGTGAGCTTGCACCAGGGCGAAGTTGAACACTTGAGAAGCGTCGGTGCTCAACTCAATTGAAAACTAGTGCCTGTTTCACCATTGTTTGTATATATATACAGTGGCAAGAAAAAGTATGTGAACCCTTTGGGATTACGTGGAGTTTTGCATGAATTGGTCATAAAATGTGCTCTGATCTTCATCTAAGTCACAACAATTTGAAAAACACAGTCTGCTTAAAATAATAAAACACAAACATTATATGTTTTCATGTGTTTATTGAACATAACATGTAAACATTCACAGTGCAGGGTGGAAAAAGTATGTGAACCCCTAGCCTAATGACTTCTCAGTGTGATATTATTGGATGTGTTGCTGAAAGCTGTCCTGCCCTTTAAAAACACACACCAGTTTTGGGTTTACTGGTTTCAAGAAGCAGCACTGCCTGATTTGAACCATGCCTCGCAGAAAAGAGCTCTCAGAAGACCTACAATCAAGAATTGTTGACTTGCATGAAGCTGGAAAGGGTTACAAAAGTATCTCCAAAAGCCTAGATGTTCATGTGTCCACAGTAAGACAGACTGTCTACAAATGAAGAAAGTTCAGCACTGTTGCTACTCTCCCTAGACGTGGTCGTCCTGTAAAGATGACTGCAAGAGCACAGCGCAGAATGCTTAATGAGGTAAAGAAGAATCCTAGAGTGTCAGCTAAAGACTTACAGAAATCTCTGGCACATGCTAACATTTTTGTTGACACATCTACAAAAAGGAAAACATTAAACAAGAATGGAGTACATGGGAGGACACCACGGAGGAAGCCATTGCTGTCCGAAAAGAATATTGCAGCACGTTTGAAGTTTGCAAAAGAGCACCTGGATGTTCCACAGCACTACTAGCAAAATATTCTGTGGACAGATGAAACCAAAAATTGAGTTGTTTGGAAAAAACACACAACACTATGTGTGGAGAAAAAAAGGCACAGCACACCAACATCAAAACCTCATCCCCACTGTAAAACATGGCGGAGGGAGCATCATGGTTTGGGGCTGCTTTGCTGCCTCAGGGCCTGGACGAATTGTTGTCATTGATGGAAAAATGAATTCCAGAGTTTATCAAGACATTTTGCAGGAAAACGTAAGACCACCTGTCCGCCAACTGAAGCTCCACAGAGGATGGGTGATGCAACAGGACAATGACCCAAAGCATACAAGTAATTCAACAAAAGAATAGCTTCAACAAAACAAAATACGCCTTCTGGAGTGGCCCAGTCAGAGTCCTGACCTCAACCCGATTGAAATGACCTTAAGAGAGCGATTCACACCAGACATCTCAAGAATATTGCTACACTGAAACAGTTTTGTGAAGAGGAGTGGTCCAAAATGACTCCAGATCGTTGTGCAGGTCTGATCTGCAACTACAGGAAACGTTTGGTTGAGGTTATTGCTGCCAAAGGAGGGTCAACCAGTTATTAAGTCCAAAGGTTCACATACTTTTTCCACCCTGCACTGTGAATGTTTACATGTTCTGTTCAATAAAAACATGAAAACATATAATGTTTGTGTTGTATTATTTTAAGCAGACTGTGTTTTTCAAATTGTTTAAACTTAGATGAAGATCAGAGCACATTTTATGACCAATTCATGCAAAACTCCACGTAATCCCAAAGGGTTCACATACTTTTTCTTGCAACTGTATATATAATGTTAGGACACTCCTCTGATGTTGCATTCCTCTATACATTTTAAATATATTTCTATAAAAACAATCCACGATAGATTCAATAATCCATGTACACAATTTATAGCCAGTTTCTCTTCTCTATTTAGCAATTTTCAGTGTGGTGCGTGTAAAAGACCCACATGCTGGTTTACCGTATCCACCCCATGTAAAACACAAGGCAACGTTGTCTTGCACAGGCATGGTTCTTGCGCTGTGCCAGATTTAAACACAAAATTTGTGTGTTTTTGTTCCCCTGTTTTCTTTTCAAAGGAGTTGGAGTTGGCTCAGGCGACGAAGGAATATGGTAACCAGGTCATGTGCGGACTCGAATGAAACCATTTGTCCTGATGACTAATAATATCAGAGTAACGGGGACGGCAAAGCCCGACTGGCAGTTATTAAGACATTCTTAAATATCCCACTAGGGCAGGCCAGATGCTTCAATGGCCATGTGCCTGTAGTATTTACGACCCTTACCTGATAATCTGCTCTCCTCCATGGATGGGAGAATGGAAACATGATCCAAATAAATGGGGGTTGGTGGGTGTTGAACAGACTAAAGTTCAGCACCCCCAGTATAATTGGTATTTCACAATGATTTTTGTTGAAGGAACATCTCAGAAGAAGGGACTTTAACAGCCGATATACTCCTGGAGAGCCATCTATGTAAATTAAGATTCTGTGTTTGTTTAAGTCCCATTTTATTCCAAGAACTGTATTTGCACGTTTTATTATATTTTGTATGTCTTGTTTATGTGATATTGGCACTGTGTAAAGTTTTATTTTAATTTTTTGCTATTTAAACTTTGTAACCCAGTACTGTCTTTGCTGTAGATAATTCATGTTCTCCTGTAAGCTCCGGTGTTAGCGTTACCATAGAATTTACCATTTGGGAGATATATTAGCTGTATATGGTAAACTCCTTGATTTGGGGTGCTATACAGTTACGGGATGTTTTGAAAGTGCCCTATTACTTTCACGGTGGCAGCGTATAGTCGGAAGGGTGTGTAAGGTTTCCCCGGGGCTCAGTTGGTTTAACTTGGGGCTCTGAGAGGGGGTAGAGTTAGTAAGTCCAGAGACGCCCTCCGCACGTGACAACTGGGCAGATAGTGGGTGGTCTTTACAAACATAACCTTATGTAACTGAAGCTCCCTCTACCTTTGCGCCGTCACCCTCCTTGGCACCCTTTGCCCACACTATACATGCCCTCTGTGCCTGTCGAAGAAGTGTGGATGCTTGCCTCCTGCCATGAGATCATGGACCAATTTGGCAAAGGCAGTTCTCAAGGACAATGCTCATAAAGGGCACCTAAGGGTTAATGAGTTAAATGTATTTCTATCTTGAAACTGTTTGTATTTTAGTGGTTAGTTTGTGTTAGCAAGAACAATACGTCTACATTGTATCTCTATTTGTCCTTAGATTGATCTGATGTTGTGGTTTGCTAATCTCGTTTAGTGTGTATTTATTAGGTTTCTGCGTCTTCTGAAGGATTGTGTCATGTTACCTCCCCCTCTCTGTTTCCATATAACTGCTCTCATTTCCATTAAAGATATTCATTCCCCTGCATTAAGCTGTGTCTGATGTTTGGGGAGCGATACATAGAAATATACAGCACTCTCTCAAGTTCTGGCTGAGGGTTGTGAGAAGGAAAGCTGCTGCGGATCAGCTTGGCCGGAGAGAAGGGACGGACGCTGTAACAGGTTCGGGTATGGTCCACAAGCCAGAGAACAGTAAACCCCAGTTGCTGTTACACCTTATATCTTTTGTGGCATTTTGTGGTGAACCCAAATGGTCCGCATTCCCAACAACTATGCTGATATACATACTTTAAATTATGCATAAAGGACAAGTTTTGTAAAACTATTAGGAGATACTGTAACTTATTTTTATGATATGCAAGCAATTTGCAAGAAATTTATGCAAAATAAATAAAATAAAATAAAATAAAATTCAAGAGATGGTGCCAATAATGAGATATTTAGTGGGTTCATTTGGAAGTACCTATTGCGAAAATTCAATAATTCTTTACCCATCTAGGGCCCTATCACCTTCTTAACGCTAACAATACTGCTCACATAAGTGAGCGTCAGCGCTAGATTAATTGAGGTCATAACATTAAGACCAGATCGGAATTCGATTGCTAACAGGCTAAAAAATCCATTAGCGTGTCGGACTCGGTAGTAGTGCTTTTTAGCACAAGCTTACTGTACTTTGCGCTACCTATACTAAAGATGGGAAGCGCAAAGTGTAAACAAAGAGTAATTAGAGTTAAGATCACAAAGTCTTAACATTAATTACTAATTGCTGCGACTAACTAAAAAGTTAGCCATAACTCTAAACTGGTGCTAACTGATTCCGCAGAAGCGGAATCAGCAGCAGCTGGAAACCCCCCAAAAAAATGAGATACTCATCTCTCATCCTGCTGCGAGAACAGTGCTTCTGGCAGTTGGGAGCAGAGTGAGACTGGGGGGAAATAGTAGCCAGTCTCCCTCCACAAACCTGCAGGATCTCGCAAGAGGCGAGATTCTGCAGGCGAGCTGACCCGGCTTCACAAGCCTCCATGGAGTCCTATGGACTCCCGGAAGGGATGCTCGCGATGTCATGTTAGTGCTACCGTGAGTATCCTGGAGGCTGGCTGCCATTATGGAGCAGGCTGCTGGATTCAGTGTCCGCCCCGGAATCTTCTTGTAAAATGAGGACAGTAAGAGGAAATATGTGACCCCAAATTTTTCCTTTTGGTGTCCTCATTTTAGCTGTAAGCACGTGATAGTGTCCATAATGTCAGAGGTGGTCTTATCAGTACATCAGTACATGCCATGCAATCCTCGACAGATTATGTACAAGGCTTCCATTTCTCAATCTACAGTGATTTTTTTCTTTCATTTTTAAAAACTACCCAAAATAGCAAAGTCATAGAGTTATACAGCTATATATACATGCCGTCATAATGGTAATTGTCCTGAAAACAGGTCCAGTTTGTGTATACTTAATGACTGTAGGTGATGTCATCTAACCTTGATCCTGTTTGTCATTAGTCTTGATAACCATTTTGCATTTTTGAGAAACACGTAAATATCCGTTATTACGTGAGTTTTCGAAGATCTCCCATGACTAGTCTTTCTGTGAGGAATCTTGACGAACAAACTGTAATAATCCTCTTCTGCAGCATCAGTCTGCCATATTCTGTGGTTTTGGCTGGTGAGAGACATTGTTGCACACATTGCCTCATTGTTTACTAGACAGAGGTTTGTTTGAAATCAGACTGGAAAACTGGAAAAAAGTTTAACAAAAATACCAACTGATTCATCAAAAGTTTGCCTAGTAGATAAGGAGCCACGACGCTCCATAAACCATCTGTGTGTCAATTAAGAACATGCAGCTGCCTATAAATGACAAACAGTCTGCTCAGTCACAGTTAAGTGCGCAAGTGGAAAAAATGGATGATGGGAAAAACTCAGACGCCTGTAAGTCATATATTTTGACACAATAATGGTAATTATAAGAATAAGGGGAATTATAAATTAATCTGCGCTTACACATTTGAAAACTATGCTGTTACACAAAGATATTGATGAAAACACATACAATAATGAGAAAGGACACCATCATCCTCACATGATATTTTGAAGCAGTTACTGAAATTAAACTTTAAATGTAAGATGTTTTCATTAAATCACATGTACCAAAAAGAGAAACTATGAACCAGATAACCACTGACCTGTTAGTTGGGAGCCCCAGAAGCAAAAAGGCTGTTCAAGCCGGATTTTTCCTGGGCAAGCCACTGTGTCACCAGGTAGAGCCCAAGAATTATTTTCTGATTCCATGAAACCAGTGATACCAGCAGTGGTGCTCTACGTCGGCTTGGGTGTCTGCCCATGGAGCCCATAGGACTCCATGGATCACAGTGCATCTGTGCCATGAGCTCTGCGAGAGTCTGCTGGAGCAGGGATGTGCTGTGATAAGCAGCATTTGGGGTTTTGACAGGTGAGGCACAACCTCCCCTGCCAATACTGACTGTGCATCCCAGAGGTATAAACAGTAATTTAAAAAGAATAATCTATATTCTGTCACATGTTGGTTAAACTCTCTTAGGAGGAGGGGCGGAGCCGAACAGCATGGTGGATGGTGACGATTTTGCTGAGCTCCATGAGATGACTTTGATCTTCTGCTGTTTTCTGGGTGACCACCACCTGTGACGTTGACTTTAGCTACTGCCCAGGAAAGTTGGCTGACTTGGGGCCTGAATGTGACAGGTCCCTGCTGTTTTTGCACACCATTTGTGCTGTTAATTGACCCGTTCCTGATCTGTGGCGGCCATTGTGTGAGCCTCGGGAGGGGTTTGTCTTGCCCTCCCCTTGTTGTCGCCCTTTATCCCGGAATGGGGAAGAAATCCTTTAAGAAGGCCTGTCTCGCCAGGAGCCCCCGACAGCGGTACATACGTACCTCATTGGAGGGAAGCAACAGATATCACTCGGGAGACCCAGCATGTTCACCCCACAGGGTTTCAGCTCAGAAGAGGATGATGCTACTTTCTGGCTGGGAGGTAAGAATCAGCCGCCAGAACTCCCTGGCCTGCCATGCATACCGGTTCGGCACCAGGTGCCTCCCTGTTGGCCTGGATGGCTGGTGCCACCCCTTTGCTCCCATGCCTCTGGAGACGCCGTGGCCTATGATCTCCCCTCCACCAAGGGGGACATCTGCTGTTTCGTGGCAGAGCTGGGGTTCCAATGGCAAATGGAGAGTGACGGCAGAGATGGTGGAAATGCGCTCTAGTGTTGAAGCGGTCTGGACCCAGACTGACACCGTATCGGCAATGCAAACCTGCTTGGAGTTGCAGATGGGGGGCCTTCAAGACCCAGGCCGAATACTTATCGAGTGCAGTGGCGACTAGACATCACCAGCGTAACGTTCGTGTCCGGGGTGTTCTGGAGTCGATCAATGCAGATGCGCTTCTCCAGTATGTAAGTAGGCTTGCAGGCTGTGTTTTGCAGCTGCCCCGACAGTGTTTGGATCGACGGTCCGGGTTTAGGAAGGCGGCAACCTCCCTGCCGGATGCTCTGAGAGACGTCATTGTGTTTGCCCTTGAGGTCCGCATGAAGATGAAACTTTTGTCGGCTCCGGAGGCCTGAGCTACCCTGCGATTCGAGGAGGCGATGCTGGCGCTGTTCAATGACTTGCTCTTTCAGACTTTACAGGCGAGGAGACGCTTCCTCGAGCTGTCCTTAGAGGAACGGGTATCCATTAACACTGGGGGTCCAGCGGGGTACTGCTGGTAACTCATGCGGATATGGTCCACACTATCCCCAACCCTGCGGTTGCCCGGAGTGTTCTTTCTGGAGCAGGCCTATCTCCAGACCTGGTGATTACTCAACCAGGATGACTGCCCTCTTCTTTTTTTCTTGCCTTTGACCAGTAGGACTGTTTTGTTGTTCTATTTCCTGCCAGATGTGCCTTTTTACTTTATATCCTTTTTTGGTGGACTTTGTTCTTATTTATCTTATTTTTATTTTTGAGACCACTGAATATTTCTATTCTCTGTGCCTTGCTGTTGTATGAGTGCTAGAGCATCGAGACCTTTCCCCCTTCTTTTTTTTTTGCTTGTGGGACACAGGGTTGTCCTGGGCGAGCTTCCTAAACAGCGACCATGGCTCTGGCCGTTCCTATTGGCCCCAGGTCCCCCGACCTTGTGACCTCTTCCATGGCCTTCAGCTTTCCCTCGGGAAGCCAGGGTGAGCTGGGAATATCCTTAATCTTGGGCAGTCACTGCTTTCTCCCCCTCCTCTTTTTCTTTTTTGTCCTTCCTGAGGGCCCTCTACGTCCTCCACCAGCTCATCTGCGACTGTTACCCTGTTGGTCTTTTCACAATTGTGAATTAATGACGCCGTTTTTGATGGTATAATAATTCTATTTAGATGACACCTACACCGTAATTTGTTTTCCTTCTGAGTTTATTGTTTTCCTTCATGTTCCTGTGACTCTGTATGATAGTCCTGCGCGGCCAACTCCCTATTTGACTTTTTCTGTCTTTACATAAACTATAAATAAAGAATTAAAAAAAAAACCTCTTAGGAGATCAGTGAATGCAAATGCAGTGTATCAGTGGGTGTGACCAAAAATGAAATATGAAAAACAATAATAAAAAAACATTAGTAAACTTAAGATGTCCCAGGTTAGGATCCTTTTTCTATTCAAGCAAATATTCTGTGAAATTGAAAATACGGTTATTACTTTTGCAATTGAATTATTGCGTAACCAAAGTATTAATTCAGATTGAAGGAAACAGCAACTAATTTTACTGGCATGTGAATAATGAATTTCATAACGAATGAATGTTACAAAAAAATAAAAGCCTGTAGCTCAACTTCTTCTAACGTACAATGAAAAACTCTTGTATAGCTAATGGATGACTCAAACTATGGCTTATCAAACTTGGAAAATGACATGCCTACACGGATCCTATATGAGCTATTGGTGTGTGAGAAACTGTCATCACATTTGATTTGTAAAGGTTGTACAGATAAGTTATATAAGAGATTTTCATTCCCCCACTTACAATTATTTTGACCTTTGTTCTGCGGATCAGATATGAAGCGCTATGCGCATTGTGTGGAACAAATAGATAAGATCAGTTTCTTAGTAAAAAAAATGGTTAAATTAAGAATGATTTAAACGATTAGCTACATACAACCCTGAAATGACAACCATGCAGCATCACAAAAGCTACATAACAATTGTTGTCATGTTAAATGTCAATATTTAGTTATTAGACTTTTAGGTACCATTTCCTGTTGGGCTTTTACAAAGATTAAAAGGAGACAATAGTCTAGAAAATAAAGCCTGGATATATCCAATTTTCGCATTATTAAGTACAGCTCAGAGAAACCATGTGGGAGTGTTAATACCTGGTTCCCAGCTTTGAAACTGTGCATCTGTGGAACAAAATGGAAAATAAAAAAATATATTGTTGGCGTTCAACCATAATAATACAAAAAAGCAAAATAATACAATAAACATGAGTTTAGAGCTAGGTGGTATGTACATATGGAGATATTAATGTGAAATCAGGAGAAAGAAAAAACTGTAGCTTTGTACAGCTGTCGCTTATTGGCAAGATATGGCAATTCATAAATCCACTCAAGATCCAACAGGACACAAAGGTGAGATGCACCATCCATAGCCTAACAATATCCGCTAAGTTCTGCATCTCCATTAATCAAGTAAGATTAAACTATTAGTATTTTAATTATGTTATTTTCCTTGTATTTTAATGTCAGGCTATTTGTCTGTGTATTAGCAAGCTATCCTGGGTTATAGCTGAGCCCAGAGCCTCGTTTCAGCTGTTGTATGCTAAGCTGAAAACTCACGGATGTGGTGACTTTCTAACAACCATGCTCTCTGTTCACTGTTAGTGTGTAATTGGTGAAAATTCAAAACACTCAGCTATTACAAGCTTATGCACTGATATTGAGAGGTATCTGATCGGATGAGTGTGTTATAGCCATGTACCTGCCAATCTTCATCAGTCTGGCGTCAACTTGTCACCAAAAGAGCCATGAAAATCCCGTGAGACAACAGTTATGTTTTATCCATAAACTTTAGTTTTAACACTAATAAGGGAAAGGCAGTTAACTCCTTTTTTTTTATTATTATGTCACAGTCTCTGTTGGTTGATGGAGCATTGTCCTCAACCTACACCTCTCCCATCTCACCAGTGACCAGGGAGGCTCCTGCTTTGCAAATGGTGGAGCATCACTGTAGGTGCACCATTCTTCATAACGATATGTATGTGCATTCTTGGTATTTTGTCTGTCTTCTCACTCCTTGGTCAGTGGTGTTCCAAATCTACCCCTATCGTCTCCTAGCCAATAGGGTTCTCAATCAGGGTTTATAAGGAATTCCAGTTACTTTTGCCTGTTGTGTTTTTTTCCCCCAGTAGGGCGTTATTTTGTCTGTCGATCGTTTTTGTGGGTTTGACCTTTGGCATGGCTACTGGTTATCTGTCTATCTCCGGCCCCTGATCTCAGCTTTGTTTATGACTTTGTGTTTTCTCATGCTCTTGCAATAGCCTGATCTATCATTCATGCCTTTATCTGTTTAGTCAGGACATCCACAACAGTTATATAGTCAGGGTTTCCTCTCCATCCATGATTTTTGCGTGTTGGGTCAACAGATACCTGTGGCAGTCTAGTGTGTTCCTTTATCTAAGTTTTGGAACTAGATCATCTGTAGTTCTGATAAAAGGCATTTGCGTGTCCATTACTAGTTTTACAGATACCCACTGCAATTGGAAAGTACCATCAACTTCAGGGAACTTACACTGAACAATGTTTTTACAGCATTGGCCGCTTAATTGAAATTTCATGGATAACAATCACACTAAAGTCTTGCATCTTAAAAGAAAATATGTAAAAGTGTAAACACAGCTGGTGTAAATGGGGCAGGCTGAAGGTATAGGCCATGCTTTTATTAAAGCTGGATCAAGCAGCTGGTTTGAATATAGATATAAAAAACAGTGGTTGTGTTTGGTTTTGCCTTTGCGTTGCTTCAGAGAGAGAGGAAAAGAACACTTAGGCCATGATTTATCAAAGAAATATATTTGCTTAATTCTTTTCTTTTATTCTTAAAATTTTTTTAAAGAGTCACGCTAGCTATAATAATATAGAATATGCAGGTACATGTAATTGTGCAGGTGTTGCAGCTGGTTGGAAACTCAAATCTCTTGATGTATAGTATTTCCTGTTTTTATACAATATTCCTACGCAGATTTTAAGTTTTACAGGAAAATTAGGTAAACTGAAAAATCTAAGTTAAGTTGAAAATTTTGAGCTGAAATCTAATATTTAATATTAATATTAAATATAATTAAATTATTATATTAATTATAAGATTATAATTGTATAATATTTATTATTACTATTTTATTATTATATAATATTTGATATTTGTGTTATTAACTTATTCAAGTTGAACATTAGGTGCATTGGTATTATGTTTTTTGTGGTTATAACTATAGTACAACATATTTTAGCATAAAATAGCTACATAAAAAGTTGTGGAAAGAGGTTGTCCAGGCTAATTGGATCAGCAATATCAATGAATAATTTGCAAGAGTAAAGTTATCTATTTTTTGCAGAAGAACCAAAGTTTCGATTCAGTCCACAGGTAAAGGTTTTGATGTACTTCTTCAGGCCCACTTCCAACCATGCTCTCATGCACACTATAAATACACAGTGACAAAGCAAGCAGTACGGGGTCATGTCTGTTATTAAGAACCCTCTTTTAATGCATTCTTTAATGGATTTAGTACTTGACAATGCATAAAAATATTTCTTGTGAATGGGATCATTTGATAATGAAGAGGGTCCATCCCTTGAGAAATGTGATAACAAGCTGATAACTGGATATATAGGTTCACTTGACAAACAAGTGGACGACTGATTCTACTTGAGTTCAATGGTAATAAAACATAACCTTAATTATAATTCAATAAAAAATAAATAGACAAACAAGACTGGTCATGATCATGATTAACAAACAAGCACGAATTCTTAAAAAACTTTTTCACTGTATAGAGGTTCCCTCACAAAAATAGTCAAATTGTGCACCGAACCTGGTAGTTTGCCTTAATCCCTGAAAAGGTATAATAGTGAAAGGTGCACATGAACAGACGACCAATAGTGGGAAAAAACTGAGAGTCAGGGGAATTTTTGCAGCTTGCCAAATAATCATCATAAAAAGCAGGTGTGTCTCATAATGGATCAGGATATTATTATTTGTACCGGTTGGGTGGAGTAGAGGTAACGTCGCTACTCTATGTGGAGAGAGCCCGTGGAGACATTGGTTCGATCCCGACGAGCACCTCTCCAGTAAGTGTCCTTGGGCAAGACAGCTAACGGTACATACTCGCCACCCAGGACATACTTGAAAACGAGAGAAATCTCAATGTATCCTTCCTGGTAAAATCCTTTCTCAAAAAAAATTGCAATGGGATAGTAGGAGGTAGAAAACACCTCTTCAGGGTAAGGATTATGAAAATAAATGTCACTGCTTCACCAAAATATTATATCTGCAAATTAAACCATAAAGCGGGGGATAGAAGGCTGACCATAAGCAGCAAACCATGTAAATGCAATCCGTAATCGTCAAACCATATTAATGCTATATAAAAAAGCAATATGCGTGCCCTCCACTTGAGAGCGCCTCGACGCGTGTTTCGCCCCTACAGGCTCATCAGGAGTGCATATCGATATAGAGCAAGGTATAAGCAGGGCATTCATAGGTCATTGTGCATGGGATTAAGACACAACTTTAATGACTTGCACAAGCCATGAGCAGAAGGGACAACTCATTTAAATAGGCAGACCTCCTTAAGGTGCGTTGAGACAAAAGCCTGGTCTGGGTACAAGGAAAATAACATGAGTTTAGCTGGAAAGTTCAAAATAACACTTACCATAGAGAAATGTTAAAAACAAATATTCAGTTTATAAAGTGCCGGTGTTAGTGTGGTTCCTCTTGTCTTTCCTACCTGTCCCTGGTCATGGTGCATGGCTCCAAGGCCCACAAATGTTTCGGCATAGCATCCCTCGATAAGGTGAAAAAAAACTTGCCTCAGACTTCACAATAAATAACGCAGTGCGATCTGCTGCTTCCTCTCTCTGTACACAGCAGAATACTGGGAACAAATAGTTTCCAGTGTCCTTCAATGAATTCTTCTGACGTCCTTGGAGACACCTAATGAAATATACTTGCCTACCACACAATATTATATGTGTAGCATACCGGCAGCATCTCTGCTATACGCTTGTGGAGAAGCCTGTTCGAATTTTGCTCAGAACATCTGACCAGTGCCTCTCCTCTACAACCATGGAGAAGCAAGTTCACCCTCACCACCATATCTGAGCTCTACAACTGTGGCAATCCGATTCCTCGTGGTCAGAACAACTCATCTGCAAGTGTCCTTGTCAAGACACCTTACAACAAGTATGTACCTACCTATATATTGCTTATAGATTTAAGATCCTTGGCAACAGGGTCCCTCCAATGTACTGTGTCATCCTTTTTAAAGGGACATGCATGCCTTGTCAGTGTGCATTTAAAGAGATGTAATGCCTTTTGAAAGTGCCTGTAGTCTCATTCAGCAGACATAAAAAGCAAGTAAATAGAGCTAACCAATCAGTATGTATTCTGTGGAATGCATTAAAAAAAAGGCAATGAGTATGTGCGACTGAGTTGCTCCACCTCCCACCTGCACTGTGTGCTGAGGGGAAAGAGAGGCTGAGTGCCATTCCAATCTAACTCTTTTACCCCCAGAATGTGAGGTGAGTGACCTGTGAGGGAGTGAGACAGTGAGTATGTAAACCATGAAAGAGCACACGTGCGCATGTCAGTGGGTGCGTAAGTGAGTCTTGCTTTCACAGTTGCAAAGATAGCTCATATTCAGTTCCCCAGTCTGAGGTCCTGAGAGTGCACAGGGTTTCACGTGCACAGCTTGTGCTAGTTCATGTGAGGCTTTGATGGTGGGAGTAGTGGGTGGGGAGGAGGTAGAGAATATCCAGGAATAGGGAGCTGAAGAAACACCCCTAGTTTAGGGGCATGGCAGAGAAAATGAAACAATAAAGTTTAAAAAAGCAAATAAAATTATTTACACATTCTTATAACTTTTATTGATTGATTCTAGTTTGTCTATTGTTATAAAAGTGTTTAACTGTCAATTAAAAACAAAAAAATTCTTCTAGACATGCATGTCCCTTTAAGCTACGACTCCGAGCTCACAATCTTGGTCACAAATCTTGTAGAGCGCTGCAGAATATGTTGGCACTATATAAAAATAAAGCATTATTAACAGTTACTCATTTAAAAATTGTTTACTATTACTGTGTCTCAGGATATGCAGCTAATGGTCTCTGTGGCAGCATAAATATATCATTTCTGTTTATAGTTGTTGCGTATTTGGAAAATCAACAAATTAATTAAATTCTGTTTTCGGAACAAGTTTGGTATGAGAGGCATCTGGAATACTTACATGTAAAACTTGGATATGGAAGTACTTCATGACTTTAATTCTAAAGCCCTAAACAGGCTATTGTTGAAAAACGTGCATGTTAAAACACTCTACTTATCCTGACCACTTTATGGGCTAAATTACAATCTTCATGCAAACGTTTATGCCGGGGCAAAAAGCCATTAATGCGTGGGGTAAAACCATTTGTGCCGAATCCTGTTTTACATAGTCAGTGCAACAACTGCTCACAATCGTCTACCGCGGGTGAACCTGCGCGAACCCTGCGCGAGCTTACTGTACTGCGCGCGTCCAATACTTAACATTGTGAGCGCAAATACGAATGTGCGCTGGTACGAGTATGGTATTACAATCTATTTTGTGGTAATTACCGCATGGCCTTTGTGAGCATAATTTTAGCACCTGCAGAGATTTTTACGCGAGACGTTACTGCGCGTGCATTTGAGCACGTCCTGTTTGCGCACGCAATTGATTGGCGGAAGAAAAAAGCCGCGAGGATTGTAATTCCAGCGGTGATTTGCGCTCACAAAACTTCAACGCTTGGTGCAAAGATTTTCACTTTGCGCGAGGCTTTTTGCTGAAGAATGTAATATAGCCCTATATTTGTAAAGTGGCCAGGATAAGTGCACCAATCAGATTAGCGACCGGTCTCAGAGAGGCAGCAATGGATCTGATCTGTGCATGTGCGCAGCTCTGATCCATCGTTCTGCGCAGGCATAACCTTTGCAAGTCCCATTGAAGTGTGCAATTTGCTCTCCTACGCTATGCAAGCAGAGCCAAAGGGACTTCTGGGTTTGGGAGTCCCTGAGTCGAAGAGGAGGAGCTGCGAGCGGCATGGAAGAAAAGGTGAGAAAAATCAGACGAAATAAAAAAAAATTAAACATAATTGAGCAGATGCTGACAGCAGCCTCTGCCCAATTCTTTAAGGGCAAAACAGGGCACTCTTCTTTTCAGCACAGGGTATATAAACTGGCATTGAGATTGCATGTGTTTTTAAAGAATGCATGTGTTAAATGTCAACATATTGTGATCTAGATGTCTACATAATGACATGTGATAATCTAGAGGAGGTGATTTCACCCTGTTTTTGTCATTTTCAGTTTAACAAAAGGGTTATTTTTCTAAATTTCCAATTATTAAAAGGAAAGTCAGGGGGAAAAGTCGTTTCACGTGAGTTCAAACAGATTGCTTAATGTCATCTCACACTTTTATTTTTTCACAACTTCTAGTTACTGACAGGAGGTTCTGAAAAAAACCCAAGGAATATATAAAAAATAAAAGAAGTAAATAAATTAGGATTGATGGACCCTGGTAAAACCCTACAAAAATGTCCTTGGTACATTCAATCATTTGCAAAAGCTTATCACTTATCACTAGGCACCGTTGTAATAGATTGTATGGGAGCCATAGAGAACAGCAAAGTATAGGATCCATAGAGAACAGCAAAGTATAGGATCCATAGAGAACAGCAAAGTATAGGAGTCCTCCTGTCTTCAAGTCCCCAATTCCCATGCAGATTGAGAAAAGGGTTACTGTATCAACTTTGTAGGTTCATAGTGTTCAGTTGTACTTATGTATCATCGTCCCATCCCCTTGCCTTCTTGCCTAGTACAGCCCTTACAGAATTTGCGGGTTTTCCTGTAAATCAAGTATAATAATAACAGGATCCATTATTATACAATAAGGAGACATTAATGATTGGAGCTGTAAAGTAGAATACTTCTAGTCATTAACGGCTGGGTCGGAATAGGCCCCAATGTATATTACTGTGTTATTTCAACTTATAAACTGTCGCTTTAACATTTTCTACATATCCTCATCTAAATTCATATATTTGACACTGGAGGCTATCCCTTCACCACTGTCAGAAATAATAATAAAATGGCTGCAAAACTTGATATCTTAAAAGGTGCATCATTTTTATGGAAAAGTAGTTTTACAAAGGTCTAAGGCTAGGGTCAAACGAAAGCATTTTTACACGCGAACGTAAAGAAGTGCGTCCGAACGCATTGACGTATTTTTTTTCATGGAATTCGCGAAAACGGTCATACGATGCGCATTTTTGTGCGTGATTTTTTACAGATCCAAACCAGGAAACTTTGGGTGTCTGGACGTTATGTTGACCGGACACGAGCAGGGTCTGACGTCTCCAAATCACACACACACACACCGCTATGCCGCTGCAGCGCACTCAGTACGTCCGTACTAGCGGTTCTGCGTTCTCGAAAAAATGCGTTCATTTTCCACTTGCGTTGCGAAGCCGGACTTTCGTGCGACCGTACTTCGTATATTGGCTGTCATTGCCCGTCATTTGCTGCTAGTGCGGCCGTGATTATGTGCGCCAGAACGCACGTTAAAAGTGCGCTGGTCTGACCCCAGCCTAAAATACTGAATTCGGTTTTAACAATTTACTTGTTTGATCTAAAGTTGTTTTTGCAGGGTTGATTTAACCTGAATTATTAATCATCGGTTCAGAAAATGTGATCTAATCAAATTATTTAGAATTTTATCATAAATCAAGATTAAAATTTGACATTATTGAAAGAAAACCGAGGAAATTAGACCTCTAGTACTACTAGGGCCACATTACATTTATAGCGGTGAAACGGGGGCGCTAGGGAGGAAAAACTGCACTCACAGTTTTCCCTCTAGCGCGTCCGTTTTACCGGTAGATTACAATGCAGGCGCAAAAAAAATGCTGCCTACATTGTTACTGCGCGTAAACCCCGGGATGTGCGCGGCAGCGGTAAGTACAACCGCGCGCATTCTCTCAATGGAGTCCATAGGACTCCATTGAAGCAGACGCCGGCGGTCACATGATCAGCCGGATCTCACCTTGCGAGATCCGGCCAGTCAGCGTAGTGACTTTTTCCCCCAGTCTTTCCCTGCTCCCGCCGGACGGAGGAGGTGGACAGAGCCGCGGTCCTCGCCGCGATCCTTGCTGCGGGACAGGAGGTGAGTATATGATTAATTTTTTTATATTTTTGGATAGTGCTAACGGATTCTGCAGAAGCGGAATCCGTTAACACCAAGTCCTGGCTCTGGTTAACTTTTTGTTAACCGCGGCCGGACAGTAATCAGCGTTAGGACTTTGTAATCCTAACGCTGATTAACACTTTGCACTCCCCATGTTAAGTATAGGGAGCACAAATTACAGTAACCTCGTGCAGAGAAGTGCAAAGCACCAAACGCTAATGGGTTACTTAACGCATATTTCAATCCAAACGCTAACGGGTTAACTACTTGGGCTAACGTTAACGCTCACGCAGGTGAGCACTAATGTCAGCACCAAGTATGTAATGTGGCCCCTAGTGTATTAAACCAATACACAAAAAGCACGGCTATTTGAAATATATATTTATAGCTGTATTAACCCTTGACCATGGAATCGGTGAAGCAGAAAAAAATATATATTGAAAACAGAAATGAAAAGGGGAAATAAATACATATTTTTGGTTTATGACTAAAAGCACATGGCTATATTTTCCTTCTATTTGTCATTTCCTAAAATACTTTTTGTGTTCTACTAATCTGCACAATCTGAAACACTCTCATCACTTTTGTGGTATAGCCTTCTGTGATTATGTGATTTACAAAACATTTGTGGGGTTAATTTTTAGCTGGAGTCTAATCACTAATTTCTACATGAACACTAATCGAAAAAATGTAGCTACTGCTCAACCCTGGTGTTAAGTGACGAAATAGGAAAGAAAAGGTAGAAAAAAGACGTCAAATTGTATAGTAAAGCCACCGTGTGCATGTGAAAAGATGCATCATATAGTAAAACTGCCGCGAACATGGAAAAGATACATTGTAAAGTAAAACCACTGTGCACATGGAAAAGATACATTGTATAGTAAAACCACCGTGCACATGGAAAAGATACATTGTATAGTAAAACCACCGTGCACATGGAAAAGATACATTGTATAGTAAAACCACTGTGCACATGTAAAAATTTGCATTGTATAGTAAAACCGCAATGCACATGTAAAAGATGCATTGCATAGTTAAACCACCATGCACATGTAAAATATGCATTGTATAGTAAAACAAACGTGTGCAAAGCCCATAGTATTTAATATAAAAAATATTATCGTTTTTATCCTTTTTTGATTCAACCTTTTATTTTTTTTAATCTGCAGCAAAAAGCCTTTTTATTTATTGAATTTTTAGAATTTATTAGGTATTTTTCTGGATTTTTTTAGGTGAAATTTTGGCTTCTGATTTTTTTCTTTTAAAAAACTAGGCACCCCCACTGCAGCCTGGCAAGTTGATTTTTTTGAACCCCCCCTGCTTCGGCTGCACTGAGTCACGGCGGCTTTACTATACAATCCATCTTGCCACGTTTCCCTGCACATGGCGGTTTTACTATACAATGCTTCTTTTCACATTTCCCCGAAGCACAGCGGTTGTACTATACAATGCATTAGCGCTGGTTCTCAGCCTGGCTCTTAGCATTTCCCTAATGTGTGCTAAACAACCTTGTACACTGACTACCGCGGACAAGGTGATCTGTTGGTGGGTCGTCAGGTGCTACCTTTTAACGACTCGCGCTAGTTTTTTCATGTAGCGTTGACCTTTTAGCTCACACCAGGTGATATGGCTCTTAGTGTCCGTGTTTTTGCGGGCAGAATGTAATACTGCCCTATGCATTCTTTCTATTATCACAGTTACATAGTACTTTAATAATGCTTAACATTTAATTACATAACTCTTGTGTACATGGCATCTTTTGGGGAAGGGGTATGTTCTTCTTTACTTATCTTACTTTTAAAACTAAAAACTTTTTAAAGTTTCTTTTAGTATAGTATGACTTGCACATCTTCTGTTTCTTTATTAATTCGGTTTAATATTTGTTAAATAAAATTGCAAACAAAATATTTTTTTTGTCCAACAGACAAAATAATATTATTTCACAAGTTTTATGTGCTATTTTGTGATACCACATTAAAATGCAAATGGCAGCCTGTACATTCAATTAGTGTCTATAATCAATACGATGATAAATAAATTACCGTATTTTCTGGAGTATAAGACGACCGGGTATATAAGACGACCCCCTAATTTTCCAGTTAAAAAATAGGTTTTGGGCTATATACTCGTCATATTGTATTGTATATCCCGCGTATAAGACGACCCCCAATTTTTGGGGGATGTTTTTAAGTATAAAAAGTAGTCTTATACACCAGAAAATACTGTATATAACCTAAGCGAAAGCTATTGTTTTTTATATCTATTCTGTAGAGTGTACATATGCCCTTATGGTGAAAAGCTTGAGACTTTACCTTCATAGCTACAAGATATATAATACAGAGAACAACATTGACGCTGAGAAATCAGAAGTTTACAAAAAAAGTAAATATTGTTTGCACATTGCTGAATGTGCACAATGTGTTTAAACATAAAGATTATAGAACATTTGTGTGGTGAGACGAGAGGCTTAGTGAACAGTGAGAGGGAGGGCATTTTAGAGAAAGGTGGAAGTGCAGCAGTAGCATATCACTTACAATGTCCTGCGGCCTGACACACGACTTCTGAAGTATCATTTCCTAATTCTTCTGAGGTGTGACTTGTCCATTTCTTGCAGTACCGCATTCCATCATAAGGTAATCACATGTGTAGTACCCGTCAGTGTTGTGACACCTGATATGCAGACATTCGTGATCCCGTTTACCTAGTGATTTATGAATGGCTTCAGAAATCGGCTTATAATGTCATCACATCAATTATGAGCCTTTGAAAATTGAAAAAAATAGAAAGGAAGATTAAAGGATTGGAATGATGCCAGTTATTACAAAGACCACAGAGCTGTAATCGTCAAGGGCAAACAGCATTTCAGGTTTTTAGAGTATTACAAGAATAACGTAGATACAGTAATAATACAATGATTAAATAAGAGGGTAGAATTAAATTACAGCCTTAGTCCCCAGTTTTTTTTTTATGGACAACTACTGCCACAATCCTCTTTCAGCAAAGAACTGGCAACAAAAGCTGGGTCAGAATGCTGACCTCTGCTCCACTGCTCTAAAAAACACATATACAGGACTGTTTTTTCCTATCAGCAGCCATATATTATATTCAAAGTCCTCGTGTCTCTATATCTATCTTATATTAGAAATGAGTCATTATCTATCGCATTCTCTATGTATGTCTATCCATTAATTTACCCAACTATTTCTCTATTGCTAATATCTATCTATCTATGAATACATATTCAAGTAATCCTGCCTATCTATCTCTATATCAATCTGTGTCTCTATATCTATCTCTCTCTGCATATTCATTCATTCATAGATATCTACCGATCAATCCTTCATTAATATCTACCTATCTATCTATCTATCTATCCATCCAGACATATTCAACTATTCATAGGTATCTAACATCCATCTTCCCATCCACTTGTGTCTATTTTATTCATTCCTCCATATCTATCTATCTATCTATCTTTTATCTTTCATTTTGACCTAAAAATCAGAAATCTGCTTGTTCTTTGCCATTATTTCTTACAGACAGGGTGTCCATAAAGTCTCTGTACAATTTCAAAAATATATTACAAAATATAATGGTAGCGGTATCGTTGCCACACGACGTAGCGGAGTTGGGATCCTTCAGGGAAAAAGTATCTGCTTGATTAACACAGCAATTTCGTGAAATACAGACTGTAACTCCAAAGCCAAGGAGTCCCAAGGACTGACTAAATTGCCTCTAAGCTCTGTCGATTTCGAGACCGACAGATAACCTAGGACACGCTCAGAAACACAAGACGTAGGTCGACAGTCTTTATAGTATTCAAGGTGCAGGGCAGTCAAGAGAAAAGCAGAAACCTTTTGTACTGTGATGTACTTGCGTATAGTAGATATCTGGCAAATACCAGTGTAACGCTGAGTGGGATAACACACACACAGGCAGTAGTGTAGTAGGATCTACTTGGGCAGAATGTCACAAGCAGAACACTGGGATTATGAAATTAAACAAAACACACTTAATTGTGACAAGCTCTGCTGATTTCGAGACCAGCAGTCAGCTTGAGAAACCTTAAACACACTGAGAGAGGAACCCTATATAGTAGGGTGGTACAAAAAACAAAGAACCCAGAATGTAGTTATTAGAGGTCTGGCCTCTGGTATGGGAACTAGACACAGCCTGAGAGAATGCCTTGTTATTAGGCCAATAACACTATGTGAATAAACCAGGGAGAAATTCAGGGAAACAAATACCAGAGGGTAAATATAAGGACTAAAATGGAAAAACACGATCGTACGAGCGCAGCACGAATGAACGACCGCTAAGCAGTACTAGAAAAATAGCAGGGTATATCAGCGGGGTGTATGATAGCAAGCCGGGGTTAGGACCAGTAGATTCGTGCAAGGTCACAAAATAAACACGGTACAGACAAAGGGAAAAGCGGAAAGAATCATCAATCAATAGCCTAGGTCAGATACACAATACGAGGTCCTCAGAAAACGCCAAAGTCAAAATACCAGAATTCAATGTAGCGATAGAAAGCTCAGAATGGATACCACGTCAGGGCACCTAAGCAACCTCTTGCGCCCTCTTTTAAACCCGGTGACCTCTCACGTTCCTGCTAGGCCCGCCCCCTCAGACGCTGGCCGGCCATTAACCCTTGAGGGTCTGGAATCAACCTGAGAGCCAGGAGGTAAACCAGATCCCCCAGGCAACACCGCTGGGGCGGAGGACGCCACACAAAGGCAACTGATGAGATATCTTTATCAGATTTGTTCTATATACTCAGTGGTTATCAAGGTTTTTATCACATTGCATACGTGTATTTCAGGTACCCTTTTGATGAATGAGGTACTGTTAAATGAACATTTCCAGACCAGTGGATTGGAAGGGGTGGCCCAATTCCCTGGCCACCTCGTTCACCAGATATCACTCCCCTCGACATCTTTCTATGGGGTTATGTTAAAGGTATCGCATATGGAACAAAGGTACGGGACATCACTAATATAAAGCAGAGGATCACTGATGCCATTGCCACCATTGATGAGGTTATGCTACAGCGAACATGGCAAGAAATCGTGTACCGTCTTGATATGCTTCGTACAACTAATGGTGGCCATATGGAGGTGTATTAAATGAGGCAAAAAACTTAAATATATACGTCTCATTTTGTAATAATTTTCACTTATCTGTCTTTTGTAATAAATTTTTGAAATTGTAAAGAGACTTTATGAAAACCCTGTATATCTATAGGATATTACTGTATACTTTGAGTAAGGCTGTTGCCACCCTTTTCTACTATTTGCCTATGCTTGATTGTTATCAGACACTATACTTTGTTACCTATCTACCGTATATTCTGTGCATTCATTCTACAAAGACAATAATATGTAATAATCAAACAATGTAACAGATTCTCCAATATAAGAGCCATGTTGGTTACGCAAGGTTTTGATTCATTTGTCATACTCTACTTGGTAACAAAAAGAATCACCAGTTTCCAATCTGTGTTCATCTGACATTGCTTTGTTTTTCTTTTTCTTGTTTTTTTTTCTATCGTTCTTGTTACTGCGAAGCTGGAAAGAGAAAGCTCTTGTCTATCTTTATGGTGGGTGGTCTGTAATGCCTCAAATTAAACAGTTGTATCTGCTATGAGCATACAGACCTCCCACATTGGACTACAAACACAAATACAGCACACATCAGACCTTTATGGGTCTCGGCAGACTACACTACTGTGAAGCATAAGCCGACTTTAGCGAGATCTTCAAGGGTAAACCATCAAGTTCAAAAAGATAGCTGGAACACCATGAGAAAAAAAAACAGCATGGCTTGTTGCATGAGTTCTAACTTGTTTGTATAAGTTAATGGTCTAAACATTTATAGTCAATCTTGATATCAGAGAGACACACTCCAAAGAATATAAAAGATGTTCTGGTCTGTGGTGTTATGTTTATCTTTCTATATTATGTTCTATTTTTTGCCATTACAAAGCACAGACAGCAATTTGCTAGTAGTAACTGGGACACCTGTGCAGATGGGAAATTTAAACAAGACATAAAGGTACCTGGCCCCATCACTCGTTTTAAGTAATTGATCAAAGAAAAATGGCAAATAAAAGGCTTTTCAAAAGAAAAAAAATATATATACAGGGTTATTCAAAGAGCTCCGAATTGAGCCCGAAAGGTACCGAACGCTGAAATTCAGCGTTTGGTTACCTTTCCTGGCCATTCGGCTATCCAGAGAGCAGGCAATTCGCCAAATCCTGGCGAATTGCCTGCACGTACGGTGCCTGTTCGGTGCCTGTTCGAGGGCAGTTAATCCCCATAGAGAAGCAATGCTTCGTCTGTTCAGAGAACAAAAACCAGCAGTGAAAAGTTGCAGAATTGCCCTGCCATTCGGTGGCTTCATGCGGCAGATTTATTCAGGCGAATGCCATAGGCTTCAATGTTAAAATTTTTCCCATTTTAATTCAATATCTAATAAACCGTTGATTATAATATTCTGCAGTAAAAAGTCTCTTTATTTATAGATTTTTTGGGATATTTTAAGCATTTTTGGGGATTTTTTTGCCAAAAAAATTCCGATTTTTTTTTTTTTTTTAAATTTTATATTAATCGTTTGTTCTTTTTTCTGTAACACCCCTTTTTATTATCATTCATTGGACCTCAAATAAATTTAGACATTTTCGCTCAGTAGTTTCTTTGCAAACAGCGTTTCACTTTTCAAACATTCAAGCGAACTGTTTTTTGTATTTTCACTCCATTCGTCTGCGGTGTCGGGTTTTTCCAGCGGCTGCGCTGCGTGTGATCGGCTTCTGCTCAGGTTTTTCCTGCGTTTTCGGCAGGGTTAATCCAGATGTTTTTGCGGGTTTTCGGTGTTCCTTCGCCGGGTTTTGCGGTGAGTTTTCGTCAGGTTTGCGGTGACTTTTCCCTGCATTACGCCGGCCCTGTGGTGCTTGCTGAATACACCGCAGGCTCGCCAAAATGGGATCGTAAAATCGTGCCTAATTGAGGAGAACGAAAAGTTACCGAACGTGCGATGACTTTTCGATTCTCTTTGAATAACCCTGATAGTTAATGACTGAAGTGGTTATTCACAAAGAACCGATATTCACTGTTGTTGCAACTATGGTGAACATTAGTGATCCAGAGAAGGACAATCTAATACCAGCAGGCAAAGTTCTTGCAAACATTGTTGACCTACAGTGAACGGCCGCACCGCAGTTTTTTTTTTTAAAAAATCTGTAAAATTCAGATATTCTCAATTTACAGCTATTCACCGTTGTTTGCAACAGTGGTGAACATTCCTCTCTGATATTAAAAGTTGCAATCTCCTATCAGTCACTACTACTCTCATAGCTGCTAAGTGGAAATCGAATGTCATTCCCACAGTGGGTGCTGTTAAAACCAGATTGAGTGAGTTGCGATCCTTGGATGCAATGGCTAGAGCCTTGATGGGACTGACTGGGGTGGGAAAGGATCATTGGACGATTTGGGACACCTATACCGTTAAAATATAATGATTATACCTTAAGTAATATGTGACAACCCTTTCAGTGGTCTTGCTGAATAGAGAGATACCTTACTACTGATACTTGACTTGTAACATGGTGTTTTTTTTTTTTTTTAAGTTTTCTGTTTTTGTTTTTGTGTTTTTCTGTTTCTGTCTTATTTTTTATGTTTTTGTGTCTTTCCCCCTTCTTTCCCCCGTTATCTCTGCATAACTTTTAAGTTATATTATGTATGTCTAAATTTTGTTGGAAAAATCAATAAAAGCTTTATTTAAAAAAAAAAAAAAAAGTTGCAATCTCCATAGCTGTGCTGTACAAAGTATGATTCAAACAATGGGCTCAATTTAATTCTATCAGCTGATTTTTTCTAAAAGAATTCAGTTGAAACCATTCAGCCAGAGGCGAAACCCTACCTACGCACCCATCCAGGTGAAAAAAAGGGGGGTGGAGAAATGGAGGAAGGGTGTGGGGAGGGGGGAATGAAATTCACAAAAAAAGATAATTGAAAAACCCAACTAGACGGTCTATGAAAAACTGAAAGACACAGCAAGCGTCTGCACGACAAGCCAAATATCGTGAAAACAGAGTGGTAAACCGCGGGAAATCAGGGCCATCAGTCAGGATCCCTAGGTCACGGGCTGGGCGACATGGTCGGGGAATCAGTCTCAGTGGCCACCAGTCCTAGTTGCAGACCCATTAACCCTAATTTCTAACCCTTACCCTACTTTGTAACCCTAACAATTTCTAACCCTAATTCCTAACCTAATTCGTAACCCCAACAATGCAAAAAAAAAAGATGCTCCATACCTCTGGAGCATCCAAATTCGAATTGAAGCACCTTGTTCAAAGACGCAACCTTTTTTTTTATTGCATCTTTCTTAAAGTAAACCTCCTTTTGGTTGAAGTAAAGTTGTAGGATTTTTTTTCATCAGGCTGACGATATTCATTGTCCATGATTATGACAGAGTTTCTCCCCTTTATGATTTCAGTGGAAACATTATATAATTAATTTCCTTTTATGCAGACTACAAATTGAAAACTTATGAGCTTTCTCTGCTTTCGGAGGAAAAGTGCAATAAATACACAGCGATCTTTACATATAACAAGCTAAACGAAGGACAGGCAATACTTTAATAAGTTTTTCGGCTGTTTTGATCTTATTGTTTTTCCTCTTTGATGGTTTTGTTTTCGTTTTCTTTGTAAGGCCATTATTTTGGAAAGTTCTGAATTTACCAGACACACTTATTAGTGTAACACTGTTTAACGGCAGAAGACACTTTAAGAGCTGCAATGAGTTCTTCATGTGCATTGAGCAAAACTAATGGGCCTATTAGTGAATCAGTCCCTTGTAACAGATGGGAGATATAAATATAAATCATACTTTCAGAGATAAATTAATTCCTCACACAAAGACAAGGAGACTTTTATGTTGGGCAGTATATACACTATATTGCCAAAAGTATTCGGTCACCTGCCTGCCTTGACTCACACATGAACCTAAGTGACATCCCATTCCTAATCCATAGGGTTCAATATGACGTCGGTCCACCCTTTGCAGCTATAACAGCTTCAACTCTTCTGGGAAGGCTGTCCACAAGGTTTAGGAGTGTGTTTATGGGAATTTTTGACCATTCTTCCAGAAGCGCATTTGTGAGGTCACACACTGATGTTGGACGAGAAGGCCTGGCTCTCAGTCTCCGCTCTAATTCATCCCAAAGGTGTTCT
Organism: Leptobrachium leishanense; assembly: GCA_009667805.1. NCBI lineage: Eukaryota > Metazoa > Chordata > Amphibia > Anura > Megophryidae > Leptobrachium > Leptobrachium leishanense. The sequence continues at coordinate 282,614,780 of CM019066.1, forward strand.
ATCGGGTTGAAGTCAGGACTCTGTGCAGGCCAGTCAAGTTCATCCACACCAGACTCTGTCATCCATGTCTTTATGGACCTTGCTTTGTGCACTGGTGCACAGTCATGTTGGAAGAGGAAGGGGCCAGCTCCAAACTGTTCCCACAAGGTTGGGAGCATGGAATTGTCCAAAACGTCTTGGAATGCTGAAGCATTCAGAGTTCCTTTCACTGGAACTAAGGGGTCAAGCCCAGCTCCTGAAAAACAACCCCACACCATAATCCCCCTCCACCAAACTTTACACTTGGCACAATGCAGTCAGACAAGTACCGTTCTCCTGGCAACCACCAAACCCAGACTCGTCCATCAGATTGCCAGATGGAGAAGCACGATTCATCACTCCAGAGAACATATCTCCACTGCTCTAGAGTCCAGTGGCGGCTTGCTTTACACCACTGCATCCGACGCTTTGCATTCACTTGGTGATGTAGGGCTTGGATGCAGCTGCTCGTCCATGGAAACCCATTCCATGAAGCTCTCTGCCCACTGTTCTTGAGCTAATCTGAAGACCACATGAAGTTTGGAGGTCTGTAGCAATTGACTCTGCAGAAAGTTGGCGACCTCTTCGCACTATCCGCCTCAGCATCCGCTGACCCCGCTCCGTCAGTTTACGTGGCCTACCACTTCGTGGCTGAGTTGCTGTCGTTCCCAAACACTTCCACGTTCTTATAATACAGCAGACAGTTGACTGTGGAATATTTAGGAGCGAGGAAATTTCACTACTGGATTTGTTGCACAGGTGGCATCCTATCACAGTTCCACGCTGGAATTCACTGAGCTCCTGAGAGCGAACCATACTTTCACAAATGTTTATAAAAACAGTCTGTATGCCTAAGTGCTTGATTTTATATACATGTGGCCATGGAAGTGATTGGAACACCTGATTCTGATTATTTGGATGGGTGAGCGAATACTTTTGGCAATATAGTGTATCTCAGTTCCAGTGTAAGTCTGCAGAGTTGTTTTTTTTTGAGAAAGTATTTTACCAGGAAGGATACATTGAGATTTCTCTCGTTTTCAAGTATGTCCTGGGTGTCGAGTAAGTACTGTTAGGTGTCTTGCCCAAGGACACTTACTGGAGAGGCGCTCTGGCCGGGATTCAAACCTGTGTCTCCACAGTCTCCATGGTTATTGAGCAGTGATGTTACCTCTACCCCACTGATTGAAATGGGTTGCTTAGTGCTGCTGTGGTCCAACATTTAGGGGACACTGTGACGACACTATAATGTTGCAGTATTCATAAGAACTCTGCAGGGCATAGAAGGATCTCCAAATATCAGAATAGTTAAGCATACATCATGGTGTTATTGAATAAAAATCTGATATTAAAGACGAATATGAACTTGAAATATCGTGATTCAACACTTTATCAAATCCACTATTGGATCCTGTTAAAAGGGAAAGTAAATATCTAAGAATGACCAATTGAGAAATTACTATCATTATGAGTAAAGGCAAAACAGAGGCGAATGGCACTTGTAGTTTACTTATTTTAGGAAAAGTGAAGTAAACCCACACTGGAGTATTTATAGTTTAAAGGACATTCTATTAGATTTCACTTGTACCCCAAATATGTTCTAAATTCAAAAGCAAACTGCATCATTTTTAAATCTTTGAAAAGGCTTTTCAAACTTCTCAGTTCATGTGTTTCTGTCATTTCCTTCTATAACCTGATAATAACACCATTCCCCTATGCAAAGAACAGCAGATATTCCCACTTTACCGTGAGCAACCCAAAATATCGAATTCAGAGGCTGAGCTTAGTTCATTGAGTGCGTTAGTGTCAACTTTAGCTTATTCATAGTGTATCCATTGACGCTGCATGTTAGAATGCCAATGATAACATGTTACAATAATAAACCTAGCATGCGCACCACAAACAAACATTTTGGGAAAATCTCTTCTTAATGCAAAATGTTTTATTTTTCTAATATACTAATATTATGAAAAATAATATATAAAATAATATAAATAAAATATTATGAAAACGAGAGAAATCTCAATGTATCCTTCCTGGTAAAATACTTTATAAATAAATAAATGGATCATCTTTCATTTCCATAAGTAACTTAGTTACAGCGACTGTCTAGGATAGAAAATCAGGTTGGGAAGGGTTTGATTAGGTACAGGAAGGTGCAGAACCCAAAGGAAGGCTGGGGCCATATAGTAAGTGCAGTGTTGGCCATTGGCAGGGTTTGGGTCATTGTTGGCTGGTTTTGGAGCTCTGCCATTGACATGCGCCAGATATTTGCCCAGTGACCCCAATGCCCTACGCCTGCTTTCTTGCACATATATCATACATAACGTAATAATATATAATACTAAAGTCAATATATTAAGTCCCTCTTTAAGATATCTCTCTTCCTGAAAATCTACGTATTCAGAATTTTCAAATCAAGGCCCTTCAAACTTTGGTAATAAGCGACACTACGTTCTCGGTTTAATTTTATTGACTGCTTTTTTGCCTACAGAGCCGTTATTCGATCCAAATTTTTATCAGGAATTGAAATGCTGGTAAACCCACATTTGAATTGCCCAAACCGAATAAGGGAAGAAAAATGTCCAAAAAGGGTCCCAATTTTGGCCATCTGGAATAAAATCGAGCCCTATGAGTGGTCATTGTTGCAGTTTTCGATTAATATAAAAAACTGATGAAATGATCTCCATTTTTAAGAGTCACATTATACAGAGAATAATGCTTATCAAGAATAATGGTTAGAGAAATTCTGATTGAAGCAAATCAGATGGATTAGCATCTTGCAGTGTGGACTCCAGATTAAAAGCAGCATGTCGATAACTGGCCAAACCATCAGTCAGAATCCATCTCAGTAGACAAGGGGTTTGCAAATAGGAGCATATGAACAGTTATTAAAGCTCAGAAAATGAGCCCATAGAGTGAAGACCTAATTGATGGAAATATGTCTTAAAGGGACACTGCCACTTACATAAACTAATGCTTACGTTTTTCTTCTTTGCTTGAAGTAATTGATTGTAAAAAGGAAAAATAAAGTAAGCATGGCCTTTCCAATGTTACCAAACATGACCATGTTAAAAGAAAAACAAAATTAAAAAAATAAAAATAATTATAAAACAATAAAAATGTTTTTTGTTTTGTTTTGTTTATGTTAATGCAGCACTATTGTTCACATTTCACTAACAATGATGCTGCACTAACGTAATTTCTCAGAAAAATAAAGTAATGGGTTCCCTGTTCAAATTTTTTTAATAAGCGTTCCCAATAGAATATATAACCGCAAAGGCTCGGATGATAAAATGTTAAAAAAAATTACTTTACACACTGTAGATGATTGCATTTTTAATGGAAATTTTTTTTTTTACATTTTTTGTTATAGCATTCTGGCAGGACATGACGTATACATATAATAATGATATATATTGAATCTGCCGAGTCTGCCGAAAAAAATGATATATATTTTGTCAGGGTCGTATAATAAAATGTGACTTCAAATCGCATTTAAACATGATGAGCAAATGCGGTAAAAATGAGCTCTGCACACCGGTGAAATGGCTCAGCATTGAAGGGGTTAAGGGTATTCCTTCCTAGTGCTCAAGACCGTGCCATCAGCTTGATGATAGTCCGGCACATGGGACAGAAGGGTGGAATGCTGCCAGGTCTTTAGGAAGGTCACTGGAACCTAGCTTTGACATGCATTGCTATCACCAGAAATACACAGTTATCTCAAAGTTCTATATGGCTGTTGGCCTCTATTCAAGCTCATTAATGATGAATAAACATAAGATATCCATCGCTAAAGCTTTCATTCCTTTGTGATTATATGGAATCTTTTCAGTGTCATAATAGTGACTATTCTTGTATATTTACTAATAAATTCGATGTCATGCTTCATGCATCTTTTAGTTTCAGGAACCATACAGAAGATATATTTGGCAAACATCCTGTTTGTGTTTACAGGAATTAAGTGTATGGTATGAATATTGATTCTTTTTTTGTTTCAGTGCGTGGATTCCTGCTATAATCTCTTAAACAGAAACTGAAAATTCATACTTCAACAAAAATCCACACATTGCTTCCAGGAAAGCCACCGAAAGGAACAGGAACTTTTGATACATTTGCAGGTGACCAACCCCCACACAAACGGTTTACTCCAAATTCATACTGAATGACATCATGCACTTGTGTAATTATGTGTTAGTTTCTTTGGGTCATGGTTACACAGCAGAAATAAATTAAAAAGTCATCTGGCCCATTCTTTTTCACTGTTTATGTCTTATCTCTTATTTACTGCACACAGTTTTGTTAAATCGACTTAAGCAGCGACTGTGCAGATTATGCTACATCAACGTCTTTGGGAGGGGATATAGATTCCATTACAGGAATAATTCACTGAATATAATAAACAAATTATACACTTGCACTGCAATGCGAAGATACAGCAAACATTGTATGACGAAAAGCTCCTACCTCAGTGTACAATGATCTCATAAATATGAAGAACTGTCACAGTCGTGGGATGGGTGGTCAGGAACTGGAACCCTGTTGCAGCAAGATGGCAACACAGTCCTTACAAGCACAAACGATGACAACCTGCAGATGGTCCTTTGCGGTCAGTGATGGCACGCAGGCTTAAAGTAATATAAAGAAATTAAATGTCTTCTCCATTCAATAAATGTGAAGGGAGAAGGATAGTGTCCGTACATTAGGGCTGTCAACAGAATTCATAAATGCAATTACCAGTAATGCATACACAAAGTGAAGTTGTAGATGTTGAGGAATCCAGTGTCAACGGGACTGTGGTAGGGCACAGGTATAGGTATTCGGGCAGGAAGATACACAGTTTCTTTTTACTGATACAATTTCTTTTTTGGGGGCTAGGATACCTCTTTCCACCAATCTTTAAGTATATTAATGTGCCTCCCTGGTTCATCGACTCTCTCTTCCCTTCTCTTTCATAGAGCTGGCAGGAATATATGTCCAGGCCTCTTCCACATATAGCGAATCAGTCTCGCTTTTAAGCTACATATACTTTTCAGTATGGGTCTTTCACACACACATGCCATTGATTTGGGGATTTGGGGACCTAGAATATATATCATAATCAATATTCATACATTTGCATAATTGTTGTTGTGTTATTTCTCATTATTTTGTTATTTTTCCCAATTTAATAATTTCTAATATAAAAAAGTTTGTCTTAATATTCTTCCATAGGATGGAATTATTGAACCATCTTTCCAGTCCCTCATTTTTTGTTCTTTTCTCATCTTTAGTTATATGGCTGTAGTCTTGGCAGCAAGGACCCCCCTTTAATGCCTTTCCTTTGATGTTTTTCATGGTTTAGTTTTTTGTTTTTTTTCATGGTTGTCAGTTGTTGGTTTTCTATACCTATAGTTTGTAGAAATTACTGGTCTCAAAAAGCTGGAATTAAAAATAGATTTTGCAACCACGAAATCCCTTGACATGGTAAAAAATAGATAAAAAGTCCACACTCTGTTCTGGCCCCTCGGTGAAGAATAGGGCACAATCCAACATTTCTCCTTTTTGTGCAGCAAAGACAGAAACAAAATAGTTCTCTGGTATCCTTCTGTTGGCATTGGACAATCCTGTAAAATCGTATAATGCAATCTTGAAAAGTCTCCCGTGCACCACATCATGATGAAGTCCTATGGTTTCCAGGAGTGAATACCAGTGTCCCTTCCACTGTTCTATTGTGAAAATTATGAGTCAAACCACTCATATACAGGTCTAATTACTAAAGGTGAAACTCAGGAGAATTGACAGGAGAAAAGAACAATCTAGATTAAATAGCCGATTTGGAAAGAGAGATAAAAGGGAGAATTTTGACTTGATATTGAGAAATATTTTGACCTAGAATTTTCACTTCTCCAACCAAATCTCCTGCGTTTCACCTTTAGTGAATAGACCTGATAGTGATTGGTTTGTAACTGACCCTGGGATAAAGAGCCTCTAAGATTGTTTTCGGCAGGCATCAATTTTTTGTCTTAGCAGCTCGCTGTTACCTGTTCAGGTGGAATAGGGACAATGGTTTATGACACTGCATATTTTCTAATTACACAGTATTACACTGCGATATCTTTCTGTACTCTTGCATATCACCTTCTGTATTCTAAAGTCAACCATTGGCCACTGAAGGAGGGAGTTGCAAAAGTAAAAAAGTTTTGCTTGTTGCAATTTAGGGGATTATTTTCATGGGCGTAGCATGAATTTTTGGTAAGTCTCGAAAACACAATTGTGAGAATGTTTTGTTTACAGTGGGTTCAAGAGGTAGTGAAACTGTTCTTCGAAAAAAAATTCCTTTTGTACTTTTGTGGACTGTCTAGGAACCCATGGCTGTAATTATGGCTAACAGGTTTTTGTCCCTGGCTTTATTTACGATCATTACAAGAAATGAGGAAATTGGCAATATCTGTGTTAGGGGATAGGGTTAAAGGTAATTAACAATAGGTACCAGCCTGAAGAACGGTGGCCATTTCTAATTTATTCAGAGAAAAGTGCCGCGGCCTACCCAAGTGGGAGCCGATATCACAATCCCTCCGCAAAGTCCACTGAAAAAGGGACACCGATGTCCCTGTAACATCCAAGGTACAAAAGAGAGCCGGACTTCAAGTGGGAGATAGTGAAGGAAGAATTTTATTAAGGGGGAAAGCAACCCCACTAACTTCCCACTTGAAGTCCAGCTCCCTTTTGTACCTTATTTGTTGTTTATTGTCCTGCAATATATTATGGGCCATATTACATTCCTAACACTAATGCCTAACCGGCTGGGTGGAGTAGAGGTAACATCACTGCTCTGCATGGAGAGAGCCTGTGGAGACATGGGTTCGATTCCAGCGAGAGCAACTCTCCAGTAAGTGTCCTTGGGCAAGACACCTAACGGTACATACTCGCCACCCAGGACATACTTGAAAACGAGAGAAATCTCAATGTATCCTTTCTGGTAAAATACTTTCCCAAAAAAATAAATGCTAACGTTAGCGCTCACCTGTGAGAGAGTTAACCAGGGTTGGACTGACAACTAATGGGGGCCCCGGGCAATAGGAGATCATGGGGCCCCTTGTTCCGCACCCACAGGAGGCCACACCCATAAAAAACCCCACCCCCTACAACACAACACCCACATGTACATTATTGTGCTAAAGAATTTATTTCTGAACTCCTTAAAATAACCTTTTTGAAAATTGTGTGATGAAAATCCACTTGGACCCAACAGCGAATTGGGGGATCCATTGTGCCCCCTGCAGACTTAGAGATAGCCACTGCTCTGCTGCAGCAGCCATCACCAACTCACTACAGCTAAGGCTGCACCACGACACAGAATGTCCCTGTGACAAATGTGGGAAACTGCCAATCACTTTAACCCTTTCGCTGCTGAGGCTTTTCCCGCCCCTATGCTGAGGTCATTTTTACCTGTTTTGCGCATCATGTTTAAACGTGTTTTGAAGGCTTATTTTAGTATATGACCCAGACATATTATATATCGTTCTTTCCGTCAGACTCGGTAGATTCATAATATGTCATTATTATATGTATACGTTATGTCATGTCTGTATATTATAACAAAAAATGCAATAAAATATGTATTTTCAATAATTTACAATGTGTAAAGTGTTTTTTTCCACATTTTAACATGCGAGCAATTGCGGTTATATTTTGTATGGGGTGCGCTTGTTAAAAAAATTAGAGATGGGGTCTCGTTACATTTTTTTTGGGGAAAATGACACTTTTTAACAAATGCACCGCATACAAAAATCGTTAGTGCAGCATCATTGTTCACATTATAATTGAAATGGGAACAATATTGCTGCATTAACAAACCCAAAAAAATTAAAAAAAGTGTTTAATTTTTTTTTTAATTTTTTTTTATTTTTATTTTTCTTTTTTTTTTTTTTAACAAAATTTTTCACTGTAGTGTTTGGTATCGTTGGAACGGCCATGCTCTGGCCGATCCAACGATACCAAAATTTAACCCCTAGCTGCCACGGATCGGGAGATAGGGAGTTCATTGGAACTCCATATCTCCACAGTTGGTGGCAGTTAGGGGTTAAGTCTAGGACTGGCGTCATCGTGCTACGCACGATGACGCCAGTCCTCTGGGGGAGTTCCCGGAGGCTTGGCCGACATCCAAGATGTCGGCCAGCTCCGGGAAAGGATCGCGAACCGGCGCTTTTCAGCGCCGATTCGCGATCCAGCTCCCCAGGGGTTAATGCCAGGCATCATTTGGAAGGGCAGGCTGTGCCCTTCCAAATGATGCCTGGGTTAACCCCCTGTGCGCCGCCGATCGGGAGGGAGAGAGGTCCGAAGGACCTCCCCCCCTCCCTTTCAGGCGCCTCCTCCGCACATGCGGGGGGGGCGCCTGAATTAGGTGTCATCGCGCCCCCGCGATGACACCTAATTCTGGCGGCTGCTGGTCCGGATGCCGGGCTGACATCCAGGATGTCAGCCCGCATCGGAGGGGCCAGCGATCGGCCGGAACCCGGCCGATCGCTGACCCCAATGTGAGGACGCGCTCAGCGCGTCCTCAGCACACCAGCGGGACTGCTGAGGACGCGCTGAGCGCGTCCTCAGCAGCGAAGTGGTTAAAAGATACTGTGCAATCCTGACACACTGAACATTGCAGAGCTCCACAGCAATAAAACTCCCTGTAATGTGCGGTGTGTATGAGCATATCAGAGAGCTCCACAGCAATAAAACTCACAGTAAACACTGGGGTGTATGAGCAGGCACATAATCCACAGCAATATATCTCACAGGAAGCACTGGGGTGTAGGAGCAGGCAGAGAATCCACAGCAATATAACTCACAAGAAGCACTGGGGTGTATGAGCAGGCTCAGAATCCACAGCAATATATCTCACAGTGAACGCTGGGGTATATGAGCAGGCACAGAATCCACAGCAATGTAACTCACAAGAAGCGCTGGGGTGTATGAGCAGACACATAATCCACAGCAATGTAACACACAGGACATGCTAAGGTGTATGATCAGGCACAGAATCGACAGCAATGTAACTCAAAGGACACGCTGGAGTGTTTGAGCAGGCACAGAATCCACAGCAATGTAGCTCACAGTGAACGCTGGGGTGTATGAGCAGGCACAAAATCCACAGAAATATAACTCACAGGAAGCGCTGGGGTGTATGAGCAGGCACATAATCCACAGCAATATAACTCACAGGAAGCACTGGGGTAGGGGCCTGGCACAGTGAGGCCCTGCCAGTTTCCCTCAGCTCCGGGAACAGGCAGCCTGCAGCCATGTGTGTTCCAGCGGCGCACTCTCTCTAACCGCTGCGGTGGCCCTACAGCATGCCTGCCCTGCTTCCCACATTCTACTGGAGCAGGCGCACATTGCATTGGCGCCACCCCCTGTCATGTGAGGGGGCGCCACCAATGCAACGTGCACCTGCTCCAGTAGAATGTGGGAAGCATGGCAGGCACGCAGTAGCGCGCCGCGGCAGTTAGAGAGAGTGCGCCGCTTGAACACACACATGGCTGCAGGCTGCCTGTTCCTGGAGCTGAGGGAAACCGGTGGGGCCCCACTGTGCCTGGCCAAACTGGGCCCCTACCGACCCGTGGGCAGCGCCGGAGTGCCCGATGGGTCAGTCCGCCCCTGGAGTTAACGTTAGCCTTTGCTGCCCTAACGCGAGCGCACCATAGTACAATCCGAAAGCTAACAGGTTAAAAAATTCGTTAGAGATTCGGATCTTGCACTTTTCAGTGCGAGCTTACTGCACTTTGCGCTCCCTATGCTTAACATGGGGAGCGCAAAGTGTTAATTAGCTTCCGGATTACAAAGTCCTAAAGGCTAATTACCGTCCTGCTGCAGTTAACTGAAAAGTTGATCACATCTAGGACCTGGTGCTAACTGATTCCACTTCTGCAGAATCAGTCAGCACCAGCAGAAACCCCACCCAAAAAAATCACATACTCACCTCTAATCCGGCTGCGAGAATGGCGGCTCCATCCGCCTCTTCTTGCTGCGGGAGCAGAGAGAGACTGAGGGAGAAAGTCCCTCATTCTCCCTCTGTGAATCACTACGCCAACCTGCCGGATGACGCGAGGCGAGATCCTGCAGGTCATGTGACCAGCAGAGGAAGCCTCAATGCAGTCCTATGGAGTCCATGGAGGGGATGGTATTGGCGGCGCTTAGAGCTGCCGCAAGCATTCTGAGGTTTAGCGCCATGTTCCGGTGTTGGCTGGTGGAGTAGTGCCTGCACCATAATATCAAATATAAAATGGGGACGATAAGGAGAAACCTGCAGGCGCAGGTTTTCCTTCTAAGCGTCCCCGTCTTAGCGTGAACATTGTAATATGGCCCTATATCTATGCTCTAAATGTAATCCTATTATTTACTACTTTATAAAAATGCCCATCCCAGAATAAGGTTTATTAAACTAAAGCTTCTTATTAGATGACAACAGTCTCCTATCAAACTCAGATTTGCATGTACAAATATAAACATATTTCTACACACATGCAGATATGTTTTTTTGTATGATTCATGAAACGCCCTGTTAGGATATACAAGTTTTCAATAACCTTTTGGTTATTTTTATATGAGAATGTAAAAACCTTTGGAAATGAGGAAGTGTTATGAAAAAAGTGACCTATGACAGTGACTCAACTCTTGCCGTAGGAAGAATTGGCATTTGGTATATTAGAACCCTATCAGACCAAAAGTTTTGGAATTTTTTGAAACAATCAACGACAAATGGAATTACAATAAAATACAATTTTAGTTTTTGTTTGTAAACTATATTTTACTTAACGTGTTACATCAAACGACATTGTGTGGGTCCAATGGGGACTCAGTTCCCTCTGCAAAAATAGTGGAGGAATTGCATTCCCACGCATTTGGCCTCAACTTGACCCTTGGTTAACAGATAAACATGGAGTCAAATTCCAGCGTCTTGCTATCTTAACACCACTGCTTATTTGATTCATGATAAATAGAAAGAAAATAGTAATTATTACGATAATAAATCTTCTATGTTGAAACACTAAAATACCAAAACAGTAATTGAATTTAAGCAAGCATGGGATAGGCATAAGGCTATCCTAAACAAAAGATAAATCCAGGTAAAGTATCCATGTAATTGGGCAGACTAGATGGGCAGAAAGGTTCTTATCTGCCGACATTTTTCTATGTTTCTATGTTTCTGTTATGATCTCTGCTTGTTCAGATATGAGGCTGGGCTGTCAGGTTCACCATTGCTTTATTGCAGGACACTTACTGTTATATACAGGCTTGGATAACTGCAGGAACACAGGATCATGCATCTGCCTTCATAACTGCATCACACTAACTGACCCTGAAGATGGCTGCCGTGCCCTCTGACCTGTGTCATCCTGGGCGGAGCCACTAGTTAAAGTGATAGCACAGGTTTAGTATAGTCAGCTATAACACCTTCCTCCCCACCCCAAAAACAAAACCAGAACAACATAACAAAAACCTAGTAACAAATCAACAACCAGAACAATCGAACACAGTTCATCTGAGGAACTTGGAGAGTGTCACTGAAAAACTGATGACTAGTCTTCTGAAGAAAATTGCGGGGCCAAATCATCATCCACATCTTTCTGGGCCCTACGCGAGGACCGACGGAAGTCTCTTATCCGTTCTTGAAGAAGTAAGCGGTCAGGAGGGTGTCGGTGACATTGGGGACGTCCACCAGCAGGCGGGGTGTTGGAGGCGGTAGGATTGGATGAAAGATCAACTGGTGGGGTCAAGGAGGGTACAGAGGGGTCAGGGGGAACCTCTGAACCAGAGTCACAAATACCCACAGGAGACGAGTCCAAAGTTTCCGAGTCAACCCAGACACCATTCCAGATGTCCTCCGACGCATTAGATGTGGACACCGGACCCCGTAGGGTTGGGGACGTTAAGGGTTCAGGCACCCGTAAACGAGACCGTAGCTGGTCTACATGTCGTCTGGTAATGGAACCATCTTCCAGGCGGACTCTGTACATCTTGGGTCCCAAAGATTCTGCAACGGTAGCAGGCAGCCACCGACTGTTGGCAGATCCATACGATCGAGTCCAGACCTCCTGGTGGGTTGCAAAAACAGGAGACTCTTTGGACTTCACCATCTTTTCTTGGGATTGTAATACATGTTCATGAACGGTTTGAGGGCGAAGCATGTCAAAAGCAGTCCATGGCTGTCTTCCCAACATAAGCTCAGCTGGTGTCGTACCAGTGGTGGCATGTGGTGTAGTTCTGTAAGTAAACAGGAAAGAGTCTAACTGCTGAGGCGATATGGACCTCTGGCTAGTCACAGCCACTGAGGCCTTGAAATAGTTCTTGAAAGTTTGTACAAACCGCTCTGCTTGCCCATTGGTGGCTGGATGATAGGGGGCGGTTAATTTGTGCTTGATATTATGCACCGTAGCAAAACTCTGGAACTCCTGACTTGTGAATTGGGCACCATTATCTGTGACAATCTCCCTGGGATACCCAAACGAAGCAAAAAGATGCAATAATATGGCAACTGTTGCCTTTGTAGTCAGCTGGGTAACTGGAATGACCTCTGGCCATTTTGAGTGGGCATCAATTATAATCAAGAAGGTTTGTCCCCTTATGGGACCCGCAAAATCCAAGTGAAGGCGAAACCAGGGAACCGTGGGCCAAGTCCAGGGTTGAATGCATCCTCGAGGAGGGTCTCTGGCAGTTTGTGCACATCCTACACAAGCATTGACATATGCCGTGATATCTGCATCTATGTTCGGCCACCACACATAGCCCCTTGCTTTCTGTTTCATCCACGTGGTTCCAGGGTGACCAGTATGTAGCAAGTCCAAGATGTGTCTCTGGAGGGTTTTTGGAATGACCACTCGGTCTCCCCATAAGACACAATTATCCTTCACAACAATTCCATTCGCTTCCTGTAGTAAGGTTCATGTTCCTGTGATACCGTCGCAGGCCAGCCGTCTCGTATAAAGGTAAGCACGTTTGTCAGAAGGGTATCCTTCACAGTATGGGCTGCTATCTCTCTGGAAGTAAGGAGGTGTGAGGTGGTGTACCTACAACTCTTGACTGATGGTGTCGACTCTAGAGGCAGTTCTGTGAGACGGGACATTGCATCTGCATTTGCATTGTCATCATGACTTCGATACTGTATGCAGTAGCTGTATGCTCCCAAGAACAGGACGTAGCGCTGGAGACGGGCTGCAGTTGTCTGAGAGATTCCTTTGTCAGGGCTAAAAATTTGAAGAAGCGGTTTATGATCCGTTAAAATGGTAAACTCTCTACCATACAGGTAAAGGTGAAACTTCCGAATTGCCCATATCAATGCAAGTGCCTCTTTATCAATTTGAGAGTAATTGCTCTCTGTCTTCGTCAAGGATCTGGAGGCGAAGGCCACCGGTTTCTCAGAGCCATCCGGTAGGATGTGGGAAAGAACAGCGCCCAGACCATAAGGAGAGGCATCACAAGCCAGGGTGAGAGGCTTCTGGAGGTCGTAGTGCACAAGCATACGTGACGCTAACAGTTTCCGTTTAGAGGACTCAAAAGCATGTTGACATTTAGCTGACCAGTCCCACCTGGAGTGTTTCTCCAGGAGCTTATGCAGTGGAAACAATGTATGAGCAAGGTCTGGAAGAAATTTATTATAGTAGTTAAGCAGGCCAAGGTAGGATCGTAGTTGATGGACACTTGTTGGGGCTGGAGCTTTGACTAAAGCATCGACCTTGTCTTCAACAGTATGAATGCCCTCTGCATCTACTAAGTGGCCACAAAACTCCAATTTAGGCACCATGAATTTACATTTTGTCAAATTTACCTTGAGACCTTGGTCCTGAAGTCTTTGTAAAACGAGCTCTACATTCTGCTTGTGTTCTTGGTCCGTGCGACCAGTGATGAGCATGTCGTCTAATAGACACTGAGTGAAGGGAATGTCTGCTAAAATTTCATCCATCTTTCTTTGCCAGATGGCTGGTGCAGATGCAATGCCAAACACCATTCGATTGTATTCGTACAAACCCCTGTGAGTGTTAATGGTGAGGTATTTTCGAGAAGAGGGGTGGACCTCAAACTGTAAGTAAGCTTGTCGTAGATCAATCTTGGTGAACTTTTGTCCCCCAGCAAGTGAAGCGAAAATGTCATCTACTCTGGGTAGAGGATACTGGTCAACCTCCAGTTGGCTATTCAGCACCATGCGAAAATCCCCACAGATGCGCAATTCACCATTTGATTTCTTTACTGGAACAATAGGTGATGCCCAAGCACTGCGCTCTACCTTGGAAATGACACCCTGTTCTTCTAGCCGGATTAGTTCAGCGTCCACTCCCGCTCTAAGGGCAAACGGTACTGTCCGAGCCTTGAAGAATTTGGGATGAGCATCCGGTTTCAGCTTGAGCCTCACACAGTCATTTTTGATTTTCCCTAACTCGTCAACGAAAACCTCAGGGAAACGCTGTTTTAAGGATTCCACCCATCCATCATCATGTCCTGACGGAACTGTCAGGGTGTTGCAAGGATTCTTGATGATATCTGGCATTCCCAGATGAGTGATCCAATCTCTGCCAAAGAGAGGCGGTCCTCCGTTTCTCAGGATATATAGTGGTAGTCTCTTTGTCTGGCCCTTGTATGATACCTTTACCTTTGCAAAACCAAGTGGATGGAGTACTTGCATTGAGTAGGTCTGCAGCTTTATTGGAGTGGGGCGGACAGTTGCCTGGATCTGAAGATGTTTCCACTGTTTTTGTGTGATAACTGACACTGCAGCTCCTGTATCAACGTCCATCTTTAGTCTCTTCCCTTCAATGGTTACTTGTACTGTCATTGCAGGGTGTGACGAGTGTATACGATGTATAGATAAACTATGTAATGCCTCATCGTTGTCTGAGTCAGATGAAGATGATGTCAATTTCTGTACCTTGTAAGTCTTCTTCTTAGGGTACTGCGGCTTTTGTCCTTGTACATTCCTATTACGGCAAACCCGTTGGAGATGGCCCATTTTTCCACATTGATGACAAGGTTGATCCTTAAACCGACAGGTTTTGGAGTCGTGGTCTGTATTACCGCACCGGTAACAAGCTGGCGTGGGTTTGGGTCTGTATCTCCAGTTGGCTGTAGCAACTGCGGTTCTGAAAACGTCCTCTTTCACCCCTTCTTTGTGGATCTGAGGGTGCAATTCCTCCGTATCCCTGACAGCCATCTCCATGACTGATGCTATCTCAACTGCGCTTGTAAGGGTGAGTCCCTTTTCTGTCAGAAGTTTCCTTTGAATCGTTTCACTATTCAGTCCCAGGACAAACTTGTCTCTCAAAGCTGTCGGTAGGTACTCCCCAAATGAACAGGTGGAGGCCAATTTGCGAAGGGCCACCACATAGGCTTTAATATCTTCACCCGGCTGCTGCTGCCGTTGATAAAAACGAAATCTTTCTGCAATTTCCAGCGGTTTTGGCTGAAAGTGATCCTCTAATAGTTTCAGGAGTTCCTGTAGAGCCTTGCTTGCTGGTTTCTCAGGGAACAGAAGGTCTCTTAGAGTGTCATATGTGTTAGCCCCCACGGCTGTGAGAAACACTGCAACCTGTCTCTCAGGGGGTATGGTGTTAGCACTGAAGTACTGCTCTAATCTCTCAGCCCAGGAGCTCCAGGAAGTTTTCTCTCCATCAAACTCAGTTAATGTGCCTATCAGTGCCATGATCTTGCTGCTGGATGGCTGTGTGTGCTTTATCTGGCTTTCAATCTCTGTTTTTTTTTTTTTTTTTTCTTCAGGCTGAGCAGACCTTTACAAATCTCATTCTCGTCGCCACTGTTATGATCTCTGCTTGTTCAGATATGAGGCTGGGCTGTCAGGTTCACCATTGCTTTATTGCAGGACACTTACTGTTATATACAGGCTTGGATAACTGCAGGAACACAGGATCATGCATCTGCCTTCATAACTGCATCACACTAACTGACCCTGAAAATGGCTGCCGTGCCCTCTGACCTGTGTCATCCTGGGCGGAGCCACTAGTTAAAGTGATAGCACAGGTTTAGTATAGTCAGCTATAACAGTTTCTATATGGGCTTGGCTCACACAAACACTGTTTATGCAACTAGCCTAAAACTGAAAACCTGTCCAACATTTTGCTCTGATCCTGTTTCAAGCCATTGCACCATATGTATTTAATCAGTTGCCTTCTGTCTGTGGATCTTCTCTTTGCAAGTTATCATCTTTCGATTTTAGTGATATAACATGTGGTACATTATAGTGAGGTTGAAAGGACTTGCTGCAAAATTAAAGAATGTCTCATCTCCCAGTAGAGCATACACCACCATGCTTTTGTAAGCTATTTTAGTACAAGTTTTTTTTTTATAATAACTTGGGAGCATATATAATTCAAATGAGAGTTAGAACTGGCCATCTCATGTCCACTATCACTAGTGTAGAGATGTTCGTCAGAATACAAGTGTCATGTTCTCTTTAAATAGTAATGACATCTCTTGTGGCTAGGAAATACAATATACAGTGTGATAATAAGCTTACAAAATTACAAAATTTCGCAAGCTTTTGTCTAGAAAACCATACAGTTTGGGAGGAAGTCTTGTCTGAACTCACTTCAACTCCAAAATTTCCCACCACAATATAGAATCCAATAGCAGTGGTAGTTCTCTATAGAAAATAGATTTTCCCATGTTGCAATTTACCGAACATATCCTCACGAGCTTCACTTCTTCATAAATGTGTGTTTTCTTTCAAAGGTATTAAGTGAGTCTTGTAAGAGTAACCAACAATCATTCAACATTTTCTACAACATAAATGCTCTGTGTGGGCTGCCCGGCAGTCTCACATTTTTCATATAGAAATGGATATTTTGAAATAATTTACGCACATTTTTCTTTAAAATGTTTTGTAATTTTAATGAGTGCCCATTTCAAAATATTAATTAAAAAATTAAAACTGATTTTAATCCAAATATAACTACATAATATATAAAATAAATATCATAAAACCGTATTGCAACTTTATGGTTTTTAATGTAAAGAAAATAAAAATAAATGAATAATGGAAATCGAGAAGTCTAGTATTGTAATATGTATGAATTGCGGCTCTACAACCAAATCCACTGGTACTCAAAATATATTCATAATAGAAGAATAAATAAAACCATAGATTGATGGTAAAAAATAGATATTATAATTTCCAAGTGACACATATGCCAAACATATGAGAAGCACTCAAAGTTGCACCGAAAGGTGGTTTATTGGAGAAACAAATATCAATGTTTCAGTCATAAGGCCTTAATCAGGATAATCTGACCGAAACTTTGCTACTTTTTTCTCCAATAAGTTATCATTACTGTATCGGCTGGGTGGAGTAGAAGTAACATCACTGCTCTGCGTGGAGAGAGCCTGTGGAGACATGGCTTCAATCCCAGAAAGAGCACCTCTCCAGTAAGTGTCCCTGGGCAAGACAGCTAACGGTACATACTCGCCACCCAGGACATACTTGAAAACGAGAGAAATCTCAATGTATCCTTCCTTGTAAAATCCTTTCTCAAAAAAAATTAAAATATTTGGGCAATTTTGTGGGCCTCTCATATCGTTGATGCTTTTATGCTTCCGGGCTGTGCAGTGCCTGTGGTGAGTGCACCAGCTGCCCAATCAGCTGTCTGAAATGAGTTCTTCCTTGACCTATCTTTTTGGTATGTTAGACATTTGCAATAGATGTCTGCAATAAAAATATTGATATAATGCCCTGCTTTGGTATTTCTATGCAATCAAGTGTGAATGGTTGGGAGCTTGTGGATGATCGATAAACTGGTGTCATGTGGTCAGAAGTGGCGTAGATGAGTATAGCTTTCACATTCTTTTCAAAGTATAGAATTTTATCAAGTATCTGCTGACTTTGTGCTCAGTTATGCATTGTAATACTTGTACTTAATGCTGATCACGTCATCGCTTATACTTTGATCTGTGAATCTCAGTGATCTTCAAGTCACTACATCACAGGACTTACTATCATACACACCTATCACTCCATCACAGAAATCACTCTCAAACATTTGTCCATAATATTCTTAAAGTGGATTCTGGGTAAAGCTGGAATTGGGTAAATTAATACCCTCACAGCTTGAATGGGGATATTTTTGTTTTATCTGGTGGCTTTGGGCTTCTGCAGTCCAAAATGTGGCTACGTGGACTTGCAAGTTTTTAGGATGTCCATGCACATGTTACTCAGTCACAACAACTATTCTCACACATGTTACTAAGTCACAGTCACTTTTGAACACACATAACACCATCACATCGATCTTTGTCACATATGTCCCTTTCTGTCTGATACTGTCACCATGTCTCTGCTTCACTGTCAGTGTCTTTGTTCCAGGAATCATGGAACTCTCAAATGGCTCAATCATGCAGGTTTTATTTCAATGGACAGGTTCTCATCGTTTGGACCAAATAAATAGCTGTGGTCAAGTCCTAATGACACCCAGTGATAGTGAAAATATACAGTATATAGTGCAACGCAACGCAAGTGAAGAACACAGAGCAATAACAAGGAATATCTGAGGTTATTTAGCAATTGACAATTTATTAGCTCCATTAAATTTTGCAATATGAAAAACAGATCCACTACATACCAGTGATTACCTCTAATAAAGTTAAATTAAAAGGATGCTACCCCTGCTTTATACCTATTACCTGTTACTGTTGTTGTTAAAGAAACACACATCACTCAATGCCACTGCAAAACCTGATGTGTGAAGTTAGAGTTAAAACATGAAGATTCAACTCAAAGTGGCCAATAATAAGTAGGTCTGCATAGGGTGAACATCATTCTTGTTAAAACAAACGCAGGTGTAGTGTGTGTTATATCAATTCGAATCACAGCACTCCCCCACACAGATAAAGTGCTATAACATAGAATGAAAAACGGCAGATGGAGCATGCAGTGAATGACACATAAGAAAAAAACTCACTTGAACCATGAAATAGTCACTGGAACCTCCAAGTGTGAGCTATAATAAAATGTACAAACGCAACATAGCGTAAAATTGTCACTATTTAATACAGACAGTTAAAAAAGTGATGGAACCACTCACAAAAGACGTGGCACACAATAAAGTATCTGTGTGCAAAACAGCATGTATATACTTCAGAGGAAGTCACATGACGAAACGCGTCGAGCTGCTTGGCTTCGTGACTGGCTGATCTTTGTTATATCCATCCATTGATCCCGCTGAAGGTGTTGGATTGCTTTATCAGACCGCCGGATGAATACTTACCTTTTCCCATCTGTGGAGACTCATCTCTGGCTGACATCTGTTGCACCAGTCCATGATGCGGTGACTATTGGAATTGTATATACATGCTGTTTTGCACACAGATACTTTATTGTGTGCCACGTCTTTTGTGAGTGGTTCCATCACTTTTTTAACTGTCTGTATTAAATAGTGACAATCTTACGCTATGTTGCGTTTGTACATTTTATTATAGCTCACACTTGGAGGTTCCAGTGACTATTCCATGGTTTAAGTGAGTTTTTTTCTTATGTGTCATTCACTGCATGCTCCACCTGCCGTTCATCATTCTTGTTAGTTGTCTCTAAGAAAAATATCAATGAGGCCATCTTGTAGGAATGCATGTAGAGTAGACATGTTTCATTTCTGGTATAGTTCTGCCTCTATTCTTTTACTGAAAGGTACATCAGATGATACTAGTCTCATAACTCTTGGCTAAAATCTGTTTATATGGGACTTAATGAGATCTCTAGGTCACTATAAATGATACTGGGGTACAGATCCTAGGACAGTACTTCCCAAATCTGTCCTCAGGTACCCACTATCAGGCCAGGTTTTATGGATTTCCTTGGGGAAGTGCAGACTGACTACTGCAATCATGGAGCAGCAAATCATATCACCTGTGTTATACTTTAAATATCCTGCAAATCTGGCTTGGTTACAAGTCCTGAGGACAGGTTTGGGAAACAATGCCCTAGGGTGAAGTATATGATGCACCCCATGAGTGTAAGAACCAAAAATAAAATCTTGAAGGGATTTTAGATGACTTGTGCCCCGTCCATAATTTACTGTCGAGGATCTGTAACCTCCATCTTCACCGGTACCAATGCCCATGACCCACCAAATATAAATGTTTTGATCCCACTATTTTCTCTTTTACATTTTGTTCAACAGCTGGATGTCTCAAGCAGCCATTCCTACTTATATTTTTTCTGTAAGTCAAAATACACAATCTATTTTTTTATGAGATTGTTGAATGGGTGTATAGTGATTCAAAACTGTGATGCGGCAGTGGTTTGGAGGATGGGTGGAGGCACATAATGTGGTGTAAAAGAATGTGGTAATGTAGTAATACAGGGATGGGTGGCATAAATGTGGGTGCAGTGATTGAAAACACATATTCTGCATATATCAGAGCTCTAAAATATTATTTGTACCATTGGCTGCTTTATCGCTGCTTCGGAAATGAGTCTACTAACGTGGTTTTTTTTTGGTTTCCATGTTGCATATTTTGACGAAAGATGATTTCTATGGCAATGTATAACACAAACTGACTCTAATTAAAATCAAATTGGTAGGTAAGATATTGAAAATAATATCAGCTTCCAGGAGGATGAAATAAATGAATGATTAAAATGACGACTATATAATTTATACCAGGGGTTCAGCAGCCTTGGCCCTCCAAATGTTTTGGAACTACATCTCCCATGATCATCAGCCACTGATTAGTTTAGCAGAGCCTCATGGGAAATGTAGTAACAAATCATGTGGAATTGGGCAGCCACCAGAATTCTTGAGGCTGCTTACTAAGCCACAGGCTGGGGCCTCCTTCCCTTAGCTGCCCATTTCAATAAACTAATTAATAATAGCATTTTGTCTCCTCTCCCCATCCTTGGTGTTCCCTGGTGGAAGATCGTTCAGTCTATACCTCTACTTGGTGCAGACCGTACTAGTTGCTCCCTCGGTGATGAGCCAAAGTGCTCTTACTGGCCCCGGATGCCACGGCCCACTGGGAAATTGATGGTATTTTGGTGGGCCAGTCCTGGATGTCATGGAGGGACCCTTATATCTGTTGCACTTAGACAAGCCGCACAGGGTTTTGCAAGGACTAGGGCCCCCCTGGTGCAATTGGGCCCCTGAACATATCATGGGCTGTCACCCCCCGATAGCAGCCAAGATCTGAAGGCCCAAGGTTGCTGATCCCTGATTTATAGTAATAAAATGAATAGAATTGATAGTAGCAGAATAGTGTTTACAACTTGTAATATTCAAATGACAACACGCTCACTTAAATTGCATTGTAACTATGGGGTCTATTCACAAAGCACAGAAACTGAACACAATTTCGGTGTTTTGCATTGCGCCGAAATTTCCTCAGCAAATTAACTGAAGTTAAAAACAAGAAGAAGTCTCCTATTCACCTCATAGGAGCTTAACCCTTTCACTGCTGAGGACGTGTGGGGAATGTCCTCATTGACTCCTAAGGAAAGATAGGGGGTTCATTTGATCCCCGATATCTCCCGACTCCTGGCAGCTAGCAGGGTCATGTTTGGTATCATTAGAAAGGCCATAGCATGGCCTTTCCAATGATACCAAACAAGACCATGTTTAAAGTAAATAAACAAACAAATAGACATAATAATAAAAAAACATGTTTTTTTAACCCTTTCGCTGCTGAGGCATTTCCCGCCTCTGTGCTGAGGTCATTTTTACCGGTTTTGCTCATCATGTTTAAACGTGTTTTGAAGGCTTATTTTAGTATATGACCCAGACATATTATATATCGTTCATTCCGTCAGACTCGGCAGATTCATAATATGTCATTATTATATGTATACGTTATGTCATGTCTGTATATTATAAAAACAAATGCAATAAAATTAGAATTTTCAATAATTTATTATGTGTAAAGTGTTTTTTTTCACATTTTAACATGCGATCATTTGCAGTTATATTTTGTATGGGGTGCTCTTGTTAAAAAAATTTGAAATGGGGTCCCGTTACATTTTTTTTTGGGGAAAATTACGCGATTTTTAACAAACGCACCGCATACAAAAATCGTTAGTGCAGCATCATTGTTCACATTATAATTGAAATGGGAACAATATTGCTGCATTAACAAACCAAAAAAAAGAAAAAAAATTGTTTATTTTTTTTATAATCTTTTTTTAACCACTTGAATGCTAAGGACGCGCTCAGCGCGTCCTCAGCATTCCCGCTGGTATGCGGAGGACGCGCTGAGCGCGTCCTCGCATTGGGGTCAGCGTTCGGCCGGGTTCCGGCCGATCGCTGGCCCCTCCGGTGCGGGCTGACATCCTGGATGTCAGCCCGGCATCCGGAGCAATGGCCGCCATTATTAGGTGTCATCGCGCCCCCGCGATGACACCTAATTCAGGCGCCCCCCCCGCATGTGCGGAGGAGGCGCCTGAAAGGGAGGGGGGGAGGTCCTTCGGACCTCTCTCCCTCCCGATCGGCGGCTCACAGGGGCTTAACCCAGGCATCATTTGGAAGGGCACAGCCTGCCCTTCCAAATGATGCCTGGCATTAACCCCTGGGGAGCTGGATCGCAAATCGGCGCTGAAAAGCGCCGATTTGCGATCCTTCCCGGGAGCTGGCCGACATCTTGGATGTCGGCCAAGCTTCCGGGAACTCCCCCAGAGGACTGGCGTCATCGTGCGCAGCACGATGACGCCAGTCCTAGCATTAACCCCTAACTGCCACGAACTGTGGAGATAGGGAGTTCCAATGAACTCCCTATCTCCCGATCCGTGGCAGTTAGGGGTTAAATTTTGATATCGTTGGATCGGCCAGAGCATGGCCGTTCCAACGATACCAAACATGAAAGTAAAAAAAATTGTAAAAAAAAAAAAAAAAAAAAAAAAAAAATTAAAAAAGTAAATAAAAAAAAAAAAAATAAAAAACTTTTTTTTAATTTTTTTTGGTTTGTTAATGCAGCAATATTGTTCCCATTTCAATTATAATGTGAACAATGATGCTGCATTAACGATTTTTGTATGCGGTGCGTTTGTTAAAAATGGTGTCATTTTCCCCAAAAAAAAATGTAACGAGACCCCATCTCTAATTTTTTTAACAAGCGCACCCCATACAAAATATAACCGCAATTGCTCGCATGTTAAAATGTGGAAAAAAACACTTTACACGCTGTAAATTATTGAAAATACATATTTTATTGCATTTTTTGTTATAATATACAAACATGACATAACGTATACATATAATAATGACATATTATGAATCTACCGAGTCTGACGGAAAGAACGATATATAATATGTCGATGTCATATACTAAAATAAGCCTTCAAAACAGGTTTAAACATGATGCGCAAAACAGGTAAAAAATGACCTCAGCACAGGGGCGGGAAAAGCCTCAGCAGCGAAAGGGTTAAATCTTTTTTTATTTTTAATTTTTATTTTTTTTAAAAAACTTTTTTCACAGTCGTGCTCTGGTCGATCCAACAGTACCAAACTTTAACCCCTAGCTGCCACGGATCGGGAGATAGGGGGTTCATTGGAACCCCCTATCTCCACCATTGGTGGCAGCTAGGGGTTAACTCCAGGACTGGCGTGCTATGCACGATGACGCCAGTCCTCAGGGGAGAGTTCCCGGAGGCTTGGCCGACATCCAAGATGTCGGCCAGCTCCGGGAAAGGATCACGAACTGGCGCTTTTCAGCGCCGATTCGTGATCCGGCTCCCCAGGGGTTAATGACAGCCACCGTTTGGAAGGGCAGGCTGTGCCCTTCCAAACGGTGCCTGGCATTAAGCTCAGGACCCCCGCGATCGGGAGGGAGAGAGGTCCGAAGGACCTCCCCCCTCCCTTTCAGGCGCCTCCTCCGCACACGCGGGGGGGGGCGCCTGAAATAGATGTCATCGCGCCACCGCAATGACATCTATTGTGCCCGCGGCGGTCCCGGAGTGCTGGGCTGACATCCAAGATGTCAGCGCGTCCTCTGCAGCCAACCCTTCCTGCGGCAGGACGCGCTGAGCGCGTCGTCTGCAGCGAAGTGGTTAAGACGTGAAATGGCTCAGCAGTGAAGGGGTTAAATCAATAAAAATGTAGTTAAAATGTGTCTAAATAATAAAAAAGACTTTAAAAAAATGTAAGAATGATATTGCAATTATTACATTGAAACTTCTTAGAGTCATCTGTTTAAGCCTGTCGAATTGAAACACAGAAAATCAGGTAATTTCAACAACCTTTCTGTGCAATTCGGCGGTATGTGTATAGACGAACCATTAGTTCTATATGGGACAATTTTGGCGCCGTCGACTTGTAGCAAAATGCACCATATTTTGCTATTAATTTGCCAGTATTTGGAGAATCGAGAGCTATGTGAATACACAAATTGCCTTGAAATTGCACCTACGGTGAAATTGAATGTTCGGTGCAATTTAGTGGCAAATTTGGAGGTTAGTGAATAACCCTCTAAGTTCTTTCCATATAAAATTATTTTAATAGTCTTATGAGTTGTTTTGTCGTCTTTTTGTTGTTTTTTAGTTGATGTAATGTTACCATAAAAAGCAAAGTTTTAGACAGGTCAATCTATGCTAAACAAACCTCCCACATTAATAACAGCAAGAAAGGAACCTATTTCTACCTATTTTTAGATGGTTCTTACTTCCTTTGATGTCACTTACACTTTGATAGCAGCACTGATCATTACCGCAAGTATTCAGGACAATCTCTTTTTTGTTTATTAGCTGTAACATTGCCAGCAATGTCCTTTGTGCTGTTATTTCAACACAGCCTGTACCAAAATCTTTACAGAGGGCTTGTAATTATTGATGACTAAATGTATTTGGAAGGTAAAGTGCGTGTTATAATTGGGGAAGACCAATTACCAGCAATTATTCTTTTTGTGCGTGACCTTAAAACTATTTCAAGAAATTCCTGTTGATTAACAAATGGTTACCTCCTAAAATCAAAGCACATAAAAAGTGGCAAACAAGTAAATGTGACAGCTCAGGCAATTATTTATTTCGGAGAGCTGAGCTCTATTAAAAGGGGCAGTCACCTTTTATCTCCATTAAATCTATTACCTGTATGACTTTATTTTTAGTATAAGTTCTTCTTCTAGCAGCCTATTGATGTAAGTCATATATGTTTAAATAAATAAAGAATAGTTATTGGTAAATATGTCCTTTTTATTTTCATAAAAAGGTAAAAATAGTGACATAGGGATAGGTTTGGTAGATACCCAGGTCCCATGGTTATTTATTCAGGTTTGAACTCACAGGTCTTGAAAAAGATACTGTCAGGGCTGCTGGCCCGTCGGTGCTGGGTGTGGCCGCCTCTCCGCCCTCCCGGTGTTCCAGTTTGGGTTGCAGTGTGGTTGCCGAACCTGTCACCCGGCGGTGCCACACGCCCGGTGCTTGCCGGCTCACCTCCTTGGCATGTCCTCAGGCCTCGGGGAGGTCAGGCGCCGGCTCCTCCACCGCCGGTCAGTGGCCTCCAGCCTCCAGGCTTCAGGCCTTGACTAGGCCTCTGGCTAGTTGCGCTTGAGACTGATCTCTGCCAAAATGGCATCCAGACTGCAACGTACGCCAACGACGTCACAGGCCTCCTTTTGAAAGAGAGAGCGCTGCAGGGTATAAAAGCTGAGTAGTACATTCTCTCCATGCTCCAGTATTGAAACAGTTCCCCTGTGCTTAGCTCCCACCTTGTGATTTATTATTGCCCACTCGTGTATTATAGCATTCAATAATTCAAAAAGATACAGTAGCATTCAATAATTATAGAAAAAACTCAGAGTGAAGAAGATAGGCAAACCTATAAGATTAGGCAGAAAGAGGCAAAGCAATTTATAAGAGCTTCCAAAGCAAACGCAGAAGAGAAAATAGCTCAGTCAGTAAAAAAGGGGGACATTTTTTAGATACATAAAAGAGAAAAGAAAAGTAAAACAAGGATTAGTTAGATTAAAAACAAAGGAAGGAAGGTATGTAGAAGAGGAAAAAAGTCTCGCTGACTGCCTCAATGAATATTTTTGTTCAGTCTTTGCAGAAGAAAAGGAAGGAAAGGGACTTCAGTTAGGAGAAAACACTAAAAAGACATTTACATATGAGTTTACAGAGGAGGAGGTTCAACAGCAGCTGTCTAAAGTAAAGACAAATAAGTCAATGGGGCCTGATGGGATCCACCCTAAGTTATTAAAAGAGCTCTGTGGTGTAATAGCAAAACTGTTAACAGATTTATTTAACCAATCCTTGTTAACGGGAGTCATCCCAGAAGACTGGAAATTAGCAAATGTTGTGCCCATTTACAAGAAGGGTAGTAGGGAGGAATCGGGGAACTATAGGCCAGTTAGTCTTACGTCAGTAGTGGGGAAATTAATGGAAACCATGTTAAAGGACAGGATTGTTGAACATCTAAAAACACATAGATTACAGGATCAGAAACAACATGGGGTTACCTCAGGGAGATCATGCCAAACTAATCTTATTGATTTTTATGATTGGGTAACAAAAATAATAGCCAAAGGTGGTGCAGTAGACATTGCTTATTTAGATTTCAGTAAGGCTTTTGATACTGTTCCGCATAGAAGGCTTATCAATAAATTGCAATCTTTGATCTTGGATTCCAATATTGTTGAATGGATTAGGCAGTGGCTGAGTGACAGGCAACAGAGGGTTGTGGTAAATGGAGTTTATTCGGCGCAAGGTCTTGTTACCAGTGGGGTACCTCAGGGGTCAGTACTTGGACCCATTCTCTTTAATATTTTTATTAGTGATATTGCAGAAGGTATTAATAGTAAAGTATGTCTTTTTGCTGATGAAACAAAGATTTGCAACAGGGTTGACGTTCCTGCAGGGATCAGCCAAATGACAAATGATTTAGGGAAACTAAAAAAATGGTCGGAGCTGTGGCAATTGAGTTTTAATGTGGATAAGTGCAAGATAATGCACCTGGGGCGTAAAAACCCGAGGGCTGAATATAGAATATTTGATACAGTCCTAACCTCAACATCTGAGGAAAGGGATTTAGGGGGTTATTATTGCAGAGGATCTAAGGGTAAGTAGTCAATGTAATAGAGCAGCAGGAAATGCTGGCAGAATGCTTGGTTGTGTAGGGAGAGGTATTAGCAGTAGGAAAAGGGAAGTGCTCATGCCACTGTACAGAGCACTGGTGAGACCTCACTTGGAGTACTGTGTGCAGTACTGGAGACCGTATCTCCAGAAGGATATAGACATCTTAGACAGAG
This sequence comes from Leptobrachium leishanense, assembly GCA_009667805.1. Lineage (NCBI taxonomy): Eukaryota > Metazoa > Chordata > Amphibia > Anura > Megophryidae > Leptobrachium > Leptobrachium leishanense. Next base: position 282,641,987 of record CM019066.1, read on the forward strand.
TTCAGAGAAGGGCTACTAAAATGGCGTATGGCTTGAGGGAGAAAAGTTACCAGGAAAGGCTTAATGATCTTAACATGTACAGCTTGGAAAAAAGACGAGACAGAGGAGATATGATAGAAACATTTAAATACGTAAAGGGAATCCACAAGGTAGAGGAAGGGAGTATATTTAAAAGGAAACAAAGTAGCAAAACTAGAGGACATAGTCTTAGATTAGAGGGGCAAAGGTTTAAAAGTAACATCAGGAAGCATTATTTTACTGAGAGGGTGGTGGATACATGAACAGCATTCCACTAGAAGTGGTAGAGGCCAAAACAGTGATTGAATTTAAGCAGTCATGGGATAGGCATAAGGCTATTCTAAATAAAAGATAAATCCAGGTAAAGTTTCCATGTAATTGGGCAGACTAGATGGACCGAAAGGTTCTTATCTGCCGACATTTTCTATGTTTCTATGACCCAGCCTTGTGACCTCGACCTACGAACCAGCCTGTCCCCTTTGTATTGTTCCTCCAAACGATGTCCCCTGAGTACAACAACTACAGGGATAATTCCTGACATATACAATGTACAAAATTAGCCACAGGTCTCAATCAGCTAAGTCATTTAACCCCTTCCTGCCACAGGATGTTCCATGCCGTCCTGGCGGCAGGAGGGCTTTGAAGACACAGGACGTACATGTACGTCCCACTGTTTTCAATGGGGCCACCTCGGCCCCTCCCCGCAGCCTGCACATTCTGACTCGCGGCGCACGTCATTGGCTGCACAGGTACTGCCTGAACTCAAACCATCCCCCGCAGCCAATGACGCGTGCTGCACGTGGACTGCCTGAACTCTAGCTACCCCCCTGCAGCCACTGCTGTGCAGCGGAACCTGTCTGTGAGACGTACCTGTACGCCTCGCAGGTGACAGCCACCCCTTAAGGGCACCACCTGCGCATCCTTAAGGGGTTAAGGACTCACAGGTCCAACTGTGTGTCTCCTTTGTCAAACAAAACTATAAACAGGGGATCACCACACCTCATGAAATAATGACACATATCAACCCATAAAGAGAGACGATTCCAGAGGAGAAAGGAAGAGAATGGATTAAAGGGGACTGGGGTATTTGGTTGTGTGCATAACACATGACCCAGTTATCGGATAAGTAAGAGTAGTGTGGAGGTGGAGGAGGAGATTTCTAGGACCTCAGATTTGCCTGGCTCAAAGAATAGTTAGTTATAGCAAATACAAAAGTCCCACAAGAACACCGATGTGACTGACCATAACCAATAATCAAAATTCATTCAATTTAAAACTTTCTTGGCATGTTGGAAAGCAAAGAAATTGTTCTTCCTTTTCTCTTTTTCCAAGAATAGAAAATAAAAAAAAATCAGGATGTGAAAGATAAACAATGCAGTCGAAATGTCTTTTTTTATCAACCGAATTGTTGTAAAATACATCCTTGTGTTAAATTGTACATCCACCACCTACCATCAAGGTCAAATCAGATCATATAGCTAACACCTGTAAGAAATACCACGGCTTCCCCCTAAATATGGTGCAGTGGAAGAGGTGAAGAAACCATGGACTTGTAGGCCGTGATCCATGGTTGAGTTTAAGCTAATAGTTACAGTTCCAGGTATTTGTAAAGCAGTAAAAAGTTCTGTAGCATTGTACAATGTCCATACAAGTTAAACACACAGAACAGTTGGAGATTAGACCCTGCTTGAGAGTTTACAAGCTAAGAGGAGAGGGGGGACACACTAGGTGAGGGTATTTGGCAGAGTATGTGAGTTAGTGGGGTGCAAGTAGGGGCAAGAAATGGACAGGGGGATTATGGAGCGAGTCTATAGGCTTCTCTGAAGTAAAGTGATTTCAGAAACTTCTTGAAGAACTAGAGAGTAGGTGGGAGTCTAATGTTGCGGGGGAGGGAGTTCCACAAGAAGGATGCAGTTCGGGTGAAGTCCTGAAGGCGAGAGTTGAGGGGTAAGGGGAAATGATAACCTCAGTTCATTGGCAGAGCGAAGTGGACAGGATGGGATATACCTACTGATAAGGGAGGAGATGTAGGCAGCAACACGGTTATGGAGATCTTTGTACGTGAGCACTAGGGATGAGCTGTTCGGGTTCGGACGGTTCGGAGTTCGACCCGAACTTTGGCAGTTCGAAAGTTCGCAAATTTCTAACTTTTTGGGCGTGTTCGGTTCGAGTTCGAAAAAAAAACGAAATTTTGAAAAAAGTATAGAAAACGCTTAAAAAAATACCAAAAAATCTAGAAATAAAGAGACTCTTTACTGCAGAATATTATAAGCAACGGTTTATTAGATATTGAATTAAAAACTAATGTGTACGTGGAAAGATTATCAACTCTAAATGACCTCTGTTCACAAACGGGCATAACACCAGGTGTTTTTAGTCTGGTAATCAATTTGATACATTGTACAATATAGTGAGGGGGTGGGGTGGTGTCTGCTTCTGATTGAGATTTGAGAATTAATTTCCCTAAAACATCCTAATATGCTGCATTTAACCCTTTCGCTGCTGAGGCTTTTCACACCTCTGTGCTGAGGTCATTTTTACCGCTTTCGCTCATCATGTTTAACCGCGTTTTGTAGCCATATTTTGATATATGACCCAGACATATTATATATCGTTCTTTCCGGCAGACTTGGCAGATTCATAATATGTCATTATTATAAGTATACGTTATGTCATGTCTGTATATTATAACAAAAAATGCAATAAAATTAGAATTTTCAAATAATTTATTATGTGTAAAGTGTTTTTTTTCACATTTTAACATGCGATCGTTTGCGGTTATATTTTGTATGGGGTGCGCTTGTTAAAAAAATTAGAAATGGGGTCTCGTTACATTTTTTTTTGGGGAAAATTTTGCTTTTTTAACAAACGCACCGCATACAAAAATCGTTCGTGCAGCATTATTGTTCACATTATAATTGAAATGGGAACAATATTGCTGCATTAACAAAACAAAAACAAACAAAAAAAGTTGTTTATTTTTTTTTGGATTTTGTTTTAAATATTTTTATTTTTTTATTTTTATTTTTTATTTTTTAAAAAAAACATTTTTCATGCTCATGTTTAGTATCCTTGGAAAGGCCATGCTCTGGCCGATCCAACAATATCAAACATTAACCCCTAGCTGCCACGGATCAGGAGATAGGGGGTTCATTGGAACCCCCTATCTCCACCATTGGTGGCAGCTAGGGGTTAACTCCAGGACTGGCGTCATCGTGCTATGCATGATGATGCCAGTCCTCAGGGGGAGTTCCTGGAGGCTTGGCCGACATCCAAGATGTCGGCCAGCTCCAGGAGAGGATCACGATCCGGCGCTTTTCAGTGCCGATTTGTGATCCGCCTCCCCAGGGGTTAATCACAGCCACCGTTTGGAAGGGCAGGCTGTGCCCTTCCAAATGGTGCCTGAATTAACCCTCTGCCCCCCGGCGATCAGGAGGGAGAGAGGTCCGAAGGACCTCCCCCCTCCCTTTCAGGCGCTTCCTCCGCACATGCGCGGGGGGGCGCGCCTGAATTAGATGTCATCGCGCCGCCGCAATGACATCTAATTGCTCCGCCGGGGTCCCGGAGTGCTGGGCTGACATCCAAGATGTCTGCCCGCACCGGGGGGGCGCAGCAATCCACCAGGAGAACCACTTGGCTGGACGCGCTGAGCGCGTCCATAGCAGCCAAGTGGTTAACTGGTGTTTGAAATAAATCTAAGTCAATGTTATTTTTCACCTCGGGATTAAAACATTCACAGGGTTATTCAGAGAGCGGTGAAAAGCAGGAGAATAACTGGAGAAGTGAAAATTCTAGGTCAAAATAGCCAAACCATAAAAATTCTCCCTTTTAACTCACTTTCCAAATTGGCTATTTGGTCTAGATTGTTCTCTTCTCCTTCCAGTTCTCCTGGCTTTCACCTCTCTCTCGGGGTTGTTCAGAGAAAGGTGAAAACCAGGAGAATGGCAGGAAAAGAGAACAATCTGGACCAAATATCCGATTTGGAAAGTGAGATAAGGCTAGGGTCAGACTAACGCATTTTTCGCAGCGACCGTCAAAAAGTGCGTCCGAACGCATTGCCGTATTTTTTCACGGATTGCGCGAAAACGGTCATACGATGCGCATTTTTGTGCGTGATTTTTTACGGATCCAAACCAGGAAACTTTGGGTGTCTGGACGTTATGTTGGCCGGACATAAGCAGGGTCTGACGTCTCCAAATCACGCACACATGCCGCTAGTGGACGCAGCGCACTCTGTACGTCCGTACTAGCGGTTCTGCGTTCTCAAAAAAATGCGTTCATTTTCCACTTGCGTTGCGCAGCCGGACTTTCGTGCGACCGTACTTCGTATATTGGCCGTCATTGCCCGTCATTTGCTGCTAGTGCGGCCGTGATTAAGTGCACCTAAACGCACTTTAAAAATTCGCTAGTCTGACCCTAGCCTAAATGGGCGAATTTTTCTGGTTTGGCTATTTTGACCTAGAATTTTCCATTCTCCAGTCATTCTCCTGCTCTTCACCGCTCTCTGAATAACCCTGACAGCGTTATTCAGAGAAAGGTGAAACTCAGGAGAATGACTGGAGAATGGAAAATTCTAGGTCAAAATAGCCAAACCAGAAAAATTCGCCCATTTATCTCACTTTCCAAATCCGCTATTTGGTCTAGAATTTTCCATTCTCCAGTCATTCTCCTACTTTTCACCGCCAAAAAATCAGTAAACTTTTTCTGCGTGTCTGAAAATGTCTCCTCTTTTCATACAGACTGCCGCCCCAAGCAGTTGTTTATGGATAGATTAAAGGAAAAGCATTTGAAATGTCATTTTTTGGTTTTTACATATTTCTATACATCCTAGAAATCCACCACTTCACGGGCAGGTTATGGGGACCTCCTAGGCACGATATTTGAAGGAATTTTTGGTTTTTATTTTTAACCCTTATTTCATGGAAAACTCACTGTCCCTTTAAAAACGTATTTTTTTTTACTTTTTGTCCTTGTTTCCTGTCCCCCAGGGCACTACCCCCCATACACCTTTTACGGCAAATATGTAGCATATATGCCCTCTTGGAGGGCACTCTAAAAAAACGAATTTTCAGCCCCATTGACTTGCATGGGGGTTCGGGTTCGGACCCGAACAAATGGGAAGTTCGGGTTCGGGCCCGAACCAAACTCGGGGGGTGTTCGACTCATCCCTAGTGAGCACCAATATTTTGAAGTGGATTCTACAGGAGACAAGGAGCCAGCGTAGAGATTGACAGAGGGGCGAGGTGTGAAAGGTGCAGGAGGCGTATGAGCCTCACCTCAGGATTGAGCTGTTCAACCCAACAGCACAAAGGATGTGCTTAATTTTAACACATCCTATTCCATCCAAGACACAAGCTCAGCTTTTGTCTCAGACAACATGCCTGCTTACTACACATTAAAGTCTTCTATGTTATATATGGGAGATATTAAAATGGAGCCTTCAGATGAAGAACGAGTTATTCCAGCATGTGCAATGAGTAATTTATTGTAAAGGCTGGTGTTTAGTGATTGTACTTATGCGCAATCACTTAACACAATCATCGAAAAAAACAGGAAAATCAAATACTTACCTCAGATCTTGAAGTGATGAGAGTGTCAAGTTCCCCCACTTCCTCTCTCTGTAGGCAGCAGAGCACTGGGAAAAAAACGTTTCCAGTGTTCCTCAGCCAAACCTTCGTCATCTGGTTCCATGAAGTCCTATGGGTACCTGCAGCTGTCACATACGGTGTTTGGGGAGGTGGGGGTATGAGGCCAAGATGCAATGACACAATATGCAGATGCAGGAGTAAGGTCCAAAAGGGGAATTATAAGGACTGTATAAATGAGACTGTTTCTGTAAATATTGTCTCTGACTCCAGCTGCAGGGTTTTATATATTTATTAAGAGATCATCTTATAACAGGTTCTAATCTACAGTTCTGCTAACTAGTCCGTGTCCATGTGACTCCTCCCCTATATCCTGCTGAGCTGCAGTGTAACACATATATCCTTCCCCCTGGTTACAAACACTCTCCTTCCTGGTTCCACACATATTGATACATCTTTCCCTTTTTGGGAGAATGGAAGTTGTTTCCTTTAGCTCAAGTCTAGGAGGTAGATGGATCGTGAAACGGATTCTTGTAGTGGGTCACATGTTAGTCCACATAATCATTTAGATATGCTGGTTTTAGGATGGATCTCCCGCTTCTAGTCTGGGTGTTTCTGTATCCTTGTGGTTGTTCTCGTAGAACATTGGTGTCATCCCCCAGTCTTTCTGTGTCTGATATTTCACAGTGTGGTTCTTCCTGATCTTCTTCTGGGGTATTTGCTATTGATGGCTGGTTTGTCTCGTCCGTGTCATATTCTTCTTCATTGCTACTTTGGGTCCTTATTTGAGGCCTGTATCGTCCAGTGCCTCTCAGGTGCCTCCTATTTCTTCTCAGAACTTGTCCTGACTCTGTTACAACTTCATAGGACCTGATTCCAGCAGGGGCTCTTAGGCAAGCTTTCCGCCACTCTTTTCCCTGGTTAATTGGTGGTTGTACCCACACCTGTTCGCCAACATTTAGAGGCCGCAGGTCTTTGGCTCCCCTATTATATTGAGCGGCTTGCAATGCACGTTGTTTTGTGCATAGAATTTGGTGCCTGTCATTCATCCCGTGATCCTTCATTAACAGACTTCCTCTCATGGGAAGTAACGATTTGGTCCTTCGACCCATCAGTCTTTGAGCAGGACTGCACTCCAGACCTTGCGTTGGTGTGTTGCGATGATCCAATAATGCTAGGTAGGGATCATTACCAGAGGACACAGCCTTTTGCAGGAGTCTCTTGGCCGTTTTTACTGCCGACTCTACCTTCCCATTGCTTTGGGGGTATCCTGGTGATGAGGTAATGTGGTCAAAGTCCCAATTCATACTGAATTCTTTAAACTCCATCGAAATAAACTGGGGTCCATTATCTGAACATACAGTGTCTGGGATTCCATATCTGGCAAAATGAGCCTTCAATTTTCTTATCACTGTTGTTGATCTTGTATCCTGAATCTGGTCTATCTCCCAGAAGTTAGAGTCATAGTCCACCGTTATTAAATACTCGTGTCCGTGGAATGTGAACAAATCAGTACCGATCTTTTCCCATGGTCTAGTTGGGATCTCATGAGGCATCAAGGTCTCCTTTTGTTGTTTAGTATCAAATGACCGGCATATGTCACATTGGTCAATGTACTCTTTCAACTGCATTCATTCCTGGCCAGTAAACAGATTCCCTGGCTCTACGTAGACATCCTTCCACGCCGAAATGTGAAGAATGGATCCGAGACATAATATCAGATCGAAGTTCAGATGGTATAACAACTCGCTCGCCTTTGAATAGTACACCATCCTGTACACTCAGTTCATCACGTATGTGGTAAAATGGTGAAGCCTCTAGAGGTACCAGTTCCTTTGCATGAGGCCATCCCCTCAAAACAATGTGCTTCACTGCTTGTAAAGTCTTGTCTTTATCAGTGCTTTTTTGTATAGCGTCAAGTCTCCTGTTTGAGATGGGTAGATATTGGAGCATGTTTACCGTTTCAATCTGGTGCTCCACTGAGCCCTCCACGGAACCCTCGTCCAGATAAGCCCTACTCAATGTGTCTGCCACTGCCAGAGACTTTCCTGGGCAGTATCTGATACATGCATCGTACATTTGAAGACGTAACATCATACGCTGAAGACGTCGGGGTGCTTTAAGTAAAGGTTTCTTCATAATGCTTTCAAGGGGCTTATGGTCGGACTGTACAGCTACTGTTTGTCCAAATGTGAATTGATGAAATTTTTCCATGCCAAAGAGGACTGCTAACAACTCCTTCTCAATCTGGGCATAACCTTGCTCTGTCTCCGTCAATGCTCTGCTTGCAAAAGCTAACGGTTGCTTACTCTGCATCAGTGCTGCTCCCAGACCTCTCTCTGACGCATCGCATTGTAGTTCCAATGGTTCTTCTGGGTTATAATACTTGAGTACTGGCGCACAACTGATTTTTGATTTGATCTGCTGAAATGCCCCTTCCTGCACTTCAGTCCACTCCCACACTGCATCCTTCTGGGTTAGTTGGCGCAGAGGTTCACCTGCATCTGATATGTTCTCACAAAACCTTGAAAGATAGTTCACCATCCCCAAAAATCTCTGTATTCCTTTAACGTCTGTGGGTCTGGGCATTTCAGTAATGGCTTTTACTTTGCTGGGGTCTGCTTGAAGTCCCTGGGCTGACAATAAGTGACCAATATAAGGTACTTCAGTTTTTCTTAACTGGAATTTCTCTGGATTTAGTTTGAGCTGTCGTTCTCTGCAACGATCTAGTAACTTCCTCAGCTTCTGATCGTGATCTTTAATGGCTTCCACATCAGTTTCTCCTTCTCCTACAATCAGGATATCATCTGCAATAACCCTGATACCTGGTAGCCCTTCCAGTGCATGATTTAGTTTTCTCTGAAAAACCTCTGGGGCAGGACTAATACCCATAGGCATCCTAACCCACCGGTATCTGCCAAAAGGAGTAGAAAAAGTGGTTAAGTAGCTGGAGTCTTCCTCTAATTCAATATGCCAAAATCCACTCTTTACATCACACACTGAAAAAATTCTTGCCCTTGCTAGATCAGGAAGTATGTCATCAAGTGTAGGCAAAGGATAGTGGCTCCTTTTCAAAGCTTTATTTAGAGGCTTAGGGTCAATGCAAATCCTTAACTTCCCTGATGGTTTCTTCACTATCACCATACTACTAATCCAGTCTGTGCTTCTCTCTACAGGGGTGATAATCCCCTGTTTTTCTAAACTGGCGAGCTCCTCTTGAAGGGGTTTGAGTAATGATACAGGAACTTTTCGTTTTGGAAGTCTAACAGGCTGTACAAGAGCATCCACTTCCAATTTCAATTTTCCCTCTAGACAGCCCACTCCTTGAAAAATATCAGCATACTCCTTGTTGATGGTTGACCAGCCCCACATAGCGCTATCTGACTGTTTGCTGTCTTGTTCCACAGTTAGGATATTTTGGTGCTGCACCGAGATCAGATCCATGGCTTGGATAGCTCTACTTCCTAGTATAGGATGACACAGCTCTGAGTCAATGACAACAAATTCAGCCTGATATAACTTTTGATTGCATGGGTTCCTTATTTTGAGCTTACATATCCCTACTGGTGTCAGTGTACTCTTATTGTACATCCTTAGTATCTTATCACAGGGTAGAATTTTAGATTGGTCTTTCACCATCCTTGCTGGTAGGACATTGCAGTCCGCCCCACAATCCATTTGGAATCTCACAGCTTGCTGGTCGATGAGCATGGTAGCAAACAAAGCTGATGAAAATTTGCTCGTAGATTTCTTCAGTGCACAAATCTGAAAAGCTGGTTCCAAAGTCAGACCCAGAATGTCTTCGTATTCCTCTGAATCCGCTGTTTCCTTATATACAGCTTGTACTGCCGGCTTCCTTTGTTGGTGCAGACTGGCACGGCACTGGTTAATGAAATGATTGGCCTTACCGCACCCCTTACATTGCTTTCCAAATGCTGGGCATTTCTCTTTCAGTTTCTCGTGACGCTTACCACAATATATGCACTGTATTATCTTATGTGGAGTCTCTGCCATTCTGCTCGGACTCTTCCTAAGAGTGTAGCTTGTTTCCATTCCATGGACTGACACTGCACCGGTGCTGGACCTCTCCAGGAGCTTCACCCTCTCTGTAGACAGTTCAGCAGCTCTGCCGATTTGTAGACATTTATCAAGTGTTAAGTCCACTTCTCTCAGTAAACGTTCCCTGAGGTTAGAATCTCTTGTGCCACATATAATTCTGTCCCTTATTAAAGAGTCTCTGATATTACCAAAATTGCAGGTGGCTGCCAGTGTACGCAGCACTGTGACATATGCGTCTATGCCTTCTTCTTCCCTCTGACTCCGTGAAAAAAAATGATATCTTTCCACAGTCTCATTTTGTTTTGGTTCACAATAATCATCAAATGCTTTCATTAGGACAGTCAGTGAGGGAGCTGCCACTCCTGGGAGAAGGGTGTCTTTAACCTCTCTGCCTTTATCCCCAATCAAGTACAGGAACAGCTTTACCTTCATCTCTTCTGGTTTATCAACCAGGACCAGGTCTGTGTATAGAAGCATTTCTTCTTTCCATCTCTTCCATGCCTGAGACAGATTTCTTGCCTGAAAATCCAGGAGACTGGGTGCTTTTAAACCTTCCATATCTGCTTTTGGAGTAGTTTTCAAATTAGATCCGCTGCCACCATGTATAAATGAGACTGTTTCTGTAAATATTGTCTCTGACTCCAGCTGCAGGGTTTTATATATTTATTAAGAGATCATCTTATAACAGGTTCTAATCTACAGTTCTGCTAACTAGTCCGTGTCCATGTGACTCCTCCCCTATATCCTGCTGAGCTGCAGTGTAACACATATATCCTTCCCCCTGGTTACAAACACTCTCCTTCCTGGTTCCACACATATTGATACAAGGACAAACAGAAATAATAGCAAATGAATGGCAGGAAGTATCTGGAGGATGGAGAGGAACAAGGCTCAAAAAGGGCTGACTGTTATACAAGGCAGGGAGGAGAGACAGAGGCAGGGTATACAGAAGAAAGGACAGAGTAATAAGACAGAGACACAGAGGTCAACACACCAAGAATTAACTAGAGGCTAGAGACAGCAGACAGACAGGACAGGAAAAGGGCTGGCTGGATGCAGGTAAGAAACCAAGGACTGGTAGCGGAAGCTGGGCATGAACACGAGGAGATTCTGGAGGCTAAGGGCACCGCAGGAGGCTCTGGAGAACATAGATGGAGGATTGAGGCAGGGCCGTAGGGAGGGTGAGGCCAGTGAAGCACTCGCCTCAGGCACAGCTGCAACGGGGCGCAGGAGCAGGCAGAAAGAAATCACCTCTCTGACTGCCGGAGAGGAGCCGAGCGCAGGGGAGACTTGGGGCTGCTGCATGATTCACTCGCTGAGAGCAGCGAGATAGGAGACGTGCAGGAGGATGGGAAGGAGCCGGCAGAAGGTGTCTCACTCAGCTGCTGAGCGAGGCCCCTTCCGGCTGCTCCTTCCCACTGCACATAGACATATATTACAGTTCAATTTATCTATTGTTTCAGAAGTAATCATAACGTTTATTCATTAAAAACTATCATTTGTGGTGTGTGCATACAAAACGGATTGTGCTGACTGCTTTTCTTTATCATATTTTGTCCGAGTGATCCGAAAAACAATCTGAATTTTTCATTAAGAAATCGTCGGCCATTTTGGATTCAAAATCCGCATCCAAAGCGTTCAATGACACTGCTGCAGCAAACTGAATTGCTGCGCTGGAGCAATTCAGCAGCTGCTGAGGTATTGAACGGGCCTCATAGCACTGCAGCTGCAGCCAGGGGGATACATCTTAGGTAAGATCACCCCAGCTGCTCTCCCCCAAACAGCCCGCTCTCCTGCAGCTCCCATCTCCCCCTCATTAGCTCTACCTCCCCAGCTCTCTACCCCCTCTTTAGCAGCTTTCCCCAGCTGTCTACACCCCAGCCCCCCAAGCTCTACCCCCACATATCTACCCCAGCCCTCCAAGCTCTACCCCCACATCTCTACACTAGCCCCCCCAAGCTCTGCTCCATATCTCTACCCCCACATCTCTACCCCCCTGCCCTCTACCCCATCTCTACCCCAGCTTTTTACCCCTCAGCCCTCTACCCCCAGCCCCCTCCAAATCTCTACTTCCACATATCTGCCCCAGCTCTCTACCCCTCAGCCCTCTAACCCCCAGCCCCCCAGATCTCTACTTCCACATATCTACCCCAGCTCTCTACCCCAGCCCCCCAGATCTGTACTTCCACATATCTGTCCCTCAGCCCTCTACCCCCCTGCCCCCCAGATCTCTACTTCCTACCCCCAACCCCTCTACCACCACAGCCCCCACATCTCTACCCCCAGCCCCCAGCTCTCTTCCCCCCACATCTCTACCCACCCGCTCCCCCTATAAGCTCTCCTCCCCTCTCCGATTTTATATCAAATCAGTAATTTCTTTTAAATAGGATTTTTTTTCTGCATCCCCCGCCATGTCGTCCCCCCCCCCGCATCACGATGCGCGCAGGGAAGGGGACCCGGAAGCAGTGTGCTGCAATCGGCTGGGGGACACAGCGGGAGGACATCGAGGGAACGCAGGGACAAGGTATGTACAATCCCGAGTGTGGCTCTGGGTTACTGCTTTTGGTACTGAAAATTAACCCCGAGCCACACTCGTGATTACTACCAGGGAGGTTAATATACATATAATAATGCTCCTCTCATTGAATAAAACACAACGCTCTCATGTTCAATACCCAATCCACAACGCTCTCATGTTCAATACCCAATCCACAACGCTCTCGTGTTCACTACACAATCCACAACGCTCTCATGTTCACTACCCAGTCCACAACAATCTCATGTTCAATACGCAATCCACAACGCTTTCATGTTCAATACGCAATCCACAACGCTTTCATGTTCAATACGCAATCCACAACGCTCTCATGTTCGCTACCCAATCCACAACGCTCTCACGTTCACTACCCAATCCACAACACTCTCATGTTCACTACCCAATCCACAAGGCTCTCATGTTCACTACCCAATCCACAACGCTCTCACGTTCACTACACAATCCACAACGCTTTCATGTTCACTGCCCAACCCACAACGCTCTCATGTTCATTACCCAATCCACAACGCTCTCATGTTCACTACGCAATCCACAACGCTCTCATGTTCATTACCTAATCCACAACGCCCTCATGTTCACTACCCAATCCACAACGCTCATCTTCAATACGCAATCCACAACGCTCTCATGTTCAATTCCAATCGATACACATTGCTGTGAGTTTTATTGCTGTGGATTCTGTGATACACTCATACACACTGCATATTACTGGGAGTGTTATTGCTGTGGAGCTCTGTGATACACTCATACACACTGCATATTACTGGGAGTGTTATTACTGTGGAGCTCTGTGATATATTCATACACACGGTCCTCTAAAACATCTGGGAATAGCTTGGTCTCTGGCCCTGAGGAGCCTCATAACTGAGCTTCGCCTAAGGCCTCACCAAAGCTGAAGCCGCCTCTGCTGACTAACACAGGCGAGACTAATGTTATTTAGGATTATTAATTTTGTTATTTATTAGCTATTTTCCTCTAAATAACCTCTAAAAATATTGTGTGTGTGGGGGGGGCACAATTTTCTATTCTTGCCTCGGGTGCAAAAGGAGCTAGCTACGGCTCTGGATTGAGGGATCACGGCTGGAGGCTTCTAGGGAGCACACACACCAAGAACTAGCAATGCTGAAGCACAAGTAGAGGGGTATTACTTCCTTTTAAAGGGAGTCCAACCTGAGAGTGATTGCTCAGTGGTGATAGTATTAGTGAATACCCAGCCTGAAACAATCTGCAGGGGCAGCAATGAATTTCAGGGTTAGATGCAGGACAGGTGCTGCCAGAATCTGCTATGGCACTCTGTGTTAATTTGCTGAAATATGAGAAGATGGTTTTCGTGAAGATACAAGAAGGCAACAGCATTTCCACATAGAAACATAGAAAAATGTCGGCAGATAAGAACCTTTCGGCCCATCTAGTCTGCCCAATTACATGGATACTTTACCTGGATTTATCTTTTGTTTAGGATACCCTTATGCCTATCCCATGCCTGCTAAATTCAATTACTGTTTTGGCCTCTACCACTTCTACTGGAAGACTGTTCTATGTATCCACCACCCTCTCAGTAAAATAATGCTTCCTGATGTTACTTTTAAACCTTTGCCCCTCTAATCTAAGACTATGTCCTCTTGTTTTGCTACTTTGTTTCCTTTTAAATATACTCCCTTCCTCTACCTTGTGGATTCCCTTTACTTATATCTCCTCTGTCTCGTCTTTTTTCCAAGCTGTACATGTTAAGATCATTAAGCCTTTCCTGGTAACTTTTCTCCTTCAAGCCGTACACCATTTTAGTAGCCCTTCTCTGAACTCTCTCTAAGATGTCTATATCCTTCTGGAGATACGGTCTCCAGTACTGCACACAGTACTCCAAGTGAGGTCTTGGAGTACTGTGTGCAGTACTGGAGACCGTATCTCCAGAAGGATATAGACATCTTAGAGACAGTTCAGAGAAGGGCTACTAAAATGGTGTACGGCTTGAAGGAGAAAAGTTACCAGGAAAGGCTTAATGATCTTAACATGTACAGCTTGGAAAAAAGACGAGACAGAGGAGATATGATAGAAACATTTAAATACGTAAAGGGAATCCACAAGGTAGAGGAAGGGAGTATATTTAAAAGGAAACAAAGTAGCAAAACAAGAGGACATAGTCTTAGATTAGAGGGGCAAAGGTTTAAAAGTAACATCAGAAAGCATTATTTTACTGAGAGGGTGGTGGATACATGGAACAGTCTTCCAGTTGAAGTGGTAGAGGCCAAAACAGTAATTGAATTTAAGCAGGCATGGGATAGGCATAAGGCTATCCTAAACAAAAGATAAATCCAGGTAAAGTATCCATATAATTGGGCAGACTAGATGGGCCGAAAGGTTCTTATCTGCCGACATTTTTCTATGTTTCTATGTTTCTATGTGGAAATACTGTTCCCTTCTTGTATCTTCACATTTTACTAAATTCCATTACTTTTACAATGACAGTCTCCTCCTCAGCAATTTTTTTGTTTTGAACCAGCACCTGTCAATTGGTTTTCGTTCCTTATGATACGAGGTAAAATATATGTATATGTTTAGTTTGTATGTCAGTTTAAGTTACACCAACGGAGGGTTGACATGAACAGGCTTACAGTTGCTTCCAGTAACATACAGGGGTTGTGAACCACCACCTCCCAGTTAATTTTTTTCTGTTGGTGAGGTGTACAGAATATTTTTACAGATAGCACTGCAGTAGAGAGGTGTATACTGTACATACTTTTGAATTGTGATACTTTCATTTTGAGAAACCATCATAGGTCCAAAATCTGAAGTATGGTGCATATACATAGGGCCCTATTACACCCCTCGCGCACAATTTTGCGCGTGCGCAAAAAAGCATTTACGCAAGGGGAAAATGCCTTCGCGATGAACGTCGTATTATCACATTCGCGCATAAAATGCGCGTTAACGTCTAACGCAAGTTACCCTGCGCGAGCGAAAGTTCATGCGCGCATCCCATACTTAACATTGTGAGCGCAAATGCGTTTGTGCGCTGGTACGCGGATGGTATTACAATTGATGCACAAATTTTTACGAACGACGTTTGCGTGCATAATTTTAACGTCTTTTAAAAGCTGGTGGTAACTGCAAATCTGAACGTTCTGCCCGAAACCAAATACACCAGCGCAAAAGAAAAAATACAGCACAGTATAGTTACACATTCTACACATACCCAAACAATAAAATTGAGAGGTTGTGTGTGTTTTTCTTATTGCTGCAGCATATATACTCAAATTGATTTTGACAGGCGCAAAAACTGAACGGGAGGTACTTGTGGTTCTTAATTCTGAATGGCTGAATCGCGTGAAAAAACAGTTTGCCCTCCGATTTCTGCACGCAGCGTTAATTTGTTTTTTACGTGCGACATTTTCGGATGGATAAAAAGATGCGCTCAGATAGTAATACCAGCGTTAATTTACACGCGTTAACGTTTAACGCTGTGCGCAAAACAAATTGCGTTGCGCTAGCGTTTTTGCGCGGAGAATGTAATAGAGCCCATAGAATGCTGAGAGGGTTTGTGCAGCCTTGGATTAAGGGATTCAAGGGCCTGGAGCTGAAGATGTAGTTGTCTCTATCACATCTCTCTCCACTCCATTTTGCTCCTTCCCCATTCTACTCACCTCCTTTCACTCCTTTGCCTCATTCGTCTCACTTCATGTTGCGCCACTTCCCCGTCCCTCTTAATCCCATTGTGTTGGTGGCAGTTGGAGCTAACTTTCTGCATGGTCCATTTTGTGTTGTGGGTCTGCAGCTGCAGCTTCAATTCCTCCTTCAATTATTCAGAGAGAGACGATCTGGCCCCGAAATGTCACAGGGAATTTCCCTGTACGGAGACATTTCGGGGCCACTCGGCTATTCAGCAAGCAGGCAGTTCGCCAGATTTTGAGAATTGCCAGCCAGTATGGTGCCTGTTCGACGGCCGTGAAAGTCCCCATAGAGAAGCAATGATTAATCTATTCAGAGAACACCGAACAACAGTGAAAAGTTGCCGAAGTGCCCTGATGTTCGGTGTTTTCATTCTGTAGGTTTATTGAGGCGAACCCCATAGGCTTCAGTGTTAAAAATATTCCTGTTTTTGTTCAATATCTAATAAACCATTTATTATTTTAATCTGCACTAAAAAGTCTCTTTATTTAGAGATATCTTAGGATCTTTCAGGCATTTTTTGTGATTTTTTCAGCAAATCTTTTTCTGTTATTTTTTTTTAATCATTTTTTCCTTTCACAACCTTTTTATTATCATTCATAGGATCTTATATGTAAATTCCAGACATTTTCGTTCAGTAGTTTTTTTGCAAACAGCGGTTCAATTTTGAAACTTTCAAACGTACTGTTTTTTTGTTTTGTTTTTTTACCCCGTTCGTCACCTTGTCGGCTTTTTCCAGCAGCTGGTTTGCGCTTTGATCGGCGGATCCGCTGCTATTCCCTGCGTGTTCGGTGTGCTTTTTCCGAAGGGTTTTTGGTGAGTTTTCATCGGCTGTTCGACGGGATTGTGGCGGGTTTTCCCTGCACTCTGGGGACCCTGCGGTGAATGCTGAATTCAACGCAGGTTGGGGAACTTTGATCCCTCGAAGTGCATGTCGGCGACTTTTTGGTGCTCTCTGAAAAACCCCTTAAATCTGTCTAAGCACAGTATTACAGCTACCAATACCTTATCACATATAATCACATATAATCTTATTTATGAATCACACTTGGATAAATAGTAAGAGCCAATGGGCTATATTACAATCTTCGTGCAAAACCCTCGCGCAAAGCGTGAATTTGTGTGCCAAGCGTTAAACTTTTGCCTGTGCAAATCACCGCTGGAATTACAATCCTTGCGCGTCTTTTCATCCGTTGATCAATAAAACACGCAAACAGGACGTGCCTAACTGCTCGCGCAGTACTGTCGTGCGTAAAAATTAGTGTGCGCACTATTGTTTTCACGCGATTCAGCCAATCAGAATTAAGAACCCCAATTATCTCAGGTTACGTTTTTGTGCCCGGCAAAGTCAATCTGAGCATATAAGCTGCAGCGATAATACATGCACACACAACTTCTCAATTTGATTGGTTTGGTATGTGTAGAATGTGTAACTATAATTTGCTGCATTTTTTTTTATGGGCTTCTAGGAGTTGCTAAAATTATGCGCGCAAAGGCAAAGTAATTACCGCGAATAGATTGTGATACCATCCTCGTACCAGCGCATATTCGCATTTGTGCTCACAATGTTAAGTATAGTGCACGCAACGTACAGTAAGCTCACGCAGGGTTCGCGCAGGTTCACCCGCGGTAGACGATTGCGTGCGGTTGTTGCGCAGACTATGTAATACGGGATTGGGCGCAAATGGTTTTACCCCTCTCGTTAATGTTTTTTTGCGCCTGCACAACCGTTTGCGCGAAGATTGTAATTTAGCCCAATGACTTTACCAATCGCCACTATCTCTTTTGGCAATGGACTTTTAGCATTATTAGATACCTGAATTGTTATGTTGGTGTAGAGAACGTTGTATGAATAAGTGCTAGCTTTGGATGAACCTTCTATTTTCCTTTCCTTCAATTGGTGATGTGTTTGTTTGATACACAATTTTCTCACTGAAAGTGACAACTCCCTACTCTAATAATAAGAAACCATATAACAAAGAAGCTTTTTGTCATGAGTCGGAAGCAAACAACCTCAACAAACACTAAAAACAGCTTATAAGTAGACAACTCCCTTGGCACTGAAGCTGCGATGAAACTTGAGAAGGATTGTGTACCAAAGCAAAGATCCAATGGAAGTGGTGACACCGCATACTTTATCTTGTAGAAAAAACAGCTATAACTACCGGATGTCAATTATGGTTTGAAAATCAGTGGACGATTTAAATGTTGAAATGGGGCCAAATGGCCTGAACCAATGGGAGGACTGACCATTAGAGCACTCGGGTTCTGCCCGAGGGACCAAGCCTAGGAGACGGTCCTTACCAGCTGGGCCCCACACCACCACCAGAAGAATCATAGGGAAATAGTATCAGCAGCCTGATACTGGCTGTTCTTAAAAAGTGAATAGAGACTAGGTTGCCACCTTTCCTTCAAGCCAAACCAGAACACTTTCAGGCCGTGTGACAACATTTTTTATGTAGAGTATACACGTTATGCATGTGTCAGCAATACACCAACCTTTAGGTCAGACAGCAGTACATTATAGCTACACAGACATAGAACACCTCGTAGTCAGAGCACCGAGGTGATACGAAACACATGCATAACATATGTTCCACAATCACATACATAGAAGGCGAGCATAAAACTAAGTCCCAAACCGTGTGCCGTCCGCCAGTGCGGTGGAGGAGAAGATAGATATTATCATACAGTTTTGCTAAAATTCATATACAGGGTGTCCATAAAGTCTCTTTACAGTTTCAAAAATTTATTACAAAGGCCAATGGAAAGACAGATAAGTGAAAATTATTACAAAATGAAACGTATATATTTAAGTTTTTTGCCTCATTTAATACACCTCTATATATGGGCACCAATAGTGGTACGAAGCACATCAAGACGGTACTCGATTTCTTGCCATGTTCGCTGTAGCATAACCTCATCAATGGTGGCAATGGCATCAGTGATCCTCTACTTTAGATGAACGTATGGTGCGATGGGAAGTGTGTGTTTTTGTGGTGGCTGGTTTTGTGTGGTAGGAGGAGTTACTGAGCTGGTGTAGGGGGCCACATATTGTTGTGGGAATGGGTGTGTTTGGGGAGACTGATTATATTCTTGAGGTCTGTGTTGCATGCGTTGATTGTTTTTAAATTTACTTTTCCCTTCCATATCCCTCACTTTTCCCCCCAGGGCTGCCTATTCTCTGGTTATCCAGTGACACACAGCAGAGGCAGCACGGGGTTAATACAGCCCCCAGGAGCCCTGTAGTCCCATGAATTCCCTATATTACTTTTGATTTATTACTTATTTTGAGTGCAGCTCTCTAGGCTAGTTAAATTAGGAAACATACACAATACTGTACATAATAAAGAGATGAATATTGTAAGACGTTGCTTTTCCACCCATTAAATCATTTTGTTTTAGTTTCCATATTCATACAAGGTTCCTTATTAAAATCACACTTTTACTTCATTAGTTCTGTTATCACTAATCAGAAAAGATTTTCTTCTCTAATTAAAACTGTCATCTGTTTCCCTCACACTCTCTCGGTATCTGTCATTGCATGACAATCCAGAATTCTCATAGAATGTAAAATGTATTTATTTTCATTTGAGTTTTTAGTCTTTCTTTTTTTCTTTCTTTTCTTTTGTCTTTTTTTTCCCTTGCATTTTAGCTGTGGTCAACTTTCGTATTGTTTGCTGTGCTATTTCTCTATGCACTGCACTAACAGGGTAATTCAAAGAGATCCGAATTGCTTGAGAAAGGTAACCGAACGCTGAAAATCAGCGTTCGGTTACCTTTCTTGGCCATTCGGCTATTCAGAGAGCAGGCAATTCGCCAAATCCTGACGAATTGCCTGAACATACGGTGCCTGTTCGGTGCCTGTTCGAGGGCAGTGAAATCCCCATAAAAAAGCACTGCTTCGGCTATTCAGAGAACACAAACCAGCAGTGAAAGGTTCCTGAAATGCCCTGCCATTCGGTGGTTTAATTCGGCAAGTTTATTCAGGAGAATCCCATAGGTTTCAATGTTAAAAATATTCTGGTTTTAATTCAATATCTAATAAACCGTTCATTATAAAATTCTGCAGTAAAGAGTCTCTTTATTTATAGATTTTTTAGGATATTTGAAGCATTTTTCAGATTTTTTTTTAAAAGTCCGATTTTTTTAAATTAATTTTTTTAAGTTTACTTATTTTTCCTGTAACAGACCTCTTTATTATCATTCCCTGGAGCTCATATGTAAATTTCAGACATTTTCGCTCAGTAGTTTCTTTGCAAACAGTGTTTCACTTTTCAAACATTCAAGCAAACTGTTTTCCTAATTTATTCACTTCACTCTGTCTGCGGTCTCGGCTTTTTCCGGTGGCTTCACTGCGTGTGATCGGCTCCTGCTCAGGTTTTTCCGTGGTTTTTGGCAGGTTAATCCAGATGTTTTTGCGGGTTTTCGGCGTGCATTCGCTGGGTTTTGCGGTTCGTTTTCATCCGGTTTGCGGTAGCTTTTCCCTGCAATTCGGGGACCCTGTGGTGCTTGCTGAATACACCGCAGAGTCACCGA
Source organism: Leptobrachium leishanense (assembly GCA_009667805.1). Classification (NCBI taxonomy): domain Eukaryota; kingdom Metazoa; phylum Chordata; class Amphibia; order Anura; family Megophryidae; genus Leptobrachium; species Leptobrachium leishanense. The sequence goes on from CM019066.1 coordinate 282,662,411, forward strand.
AATGGGATCTGCAAAAGGAACCGAATTGAAGAGAACGAAAAGTCACCGAACGTGCGGTGACTTTTCGAATCTCTTTGAATTACCCTGTTTAACTAAAGTGATTTTCTTTATAGTAGATTTAAATTAAATGATATATTAAAGGTTTTATTATTAGTTTTTCTGTGAGACAGAAATGATTTCTATGAAAATGTGATATGATAAGATGTATTCAGTTTGAGGTTTGCGTTTATATTCTCGTTTCAATTACAAATCATATTTAATCCGTAACTCATGGAGTGGGAGGGTGACTGATTTCACAGCAACTTAATCTAAATAGCACAGTTTCTGTGACAGCCAGTGCGCAGTTCTAAGACTTACCTCTTGCCTGAAGGTGGAAGATCGGAGTTATTAATAGAGTTAATTGTCTGTTTCAGTGGAAAGTTTAGTCAGAGACAAATCGCAACATGTGCTCACATGACGAACAGTAATTTCACTTTTATAAAATGTTTCTTCACGAAGCTTAAATTCCCTGCAGTTTGTGTTTTTTAACCTTTCTCATAATGCTCATCAGACACCCACTGCTCGTAATAATTAAAATAGAATATAGGATAAATAAAACATTGATCGGAATCCTGATAAAAAGGCATCTTGTGAAAGTTGAACAAAGTCACATTATTTAAAAACTAGTCCCTTAAAGTAATACTATAGGGGATAAAATGGGAGTGGCAAATGGATTGTGTAGCATTTCCACTTGATCCCTTTTGCACAACTGATCCCATTTTTACCCTTTAGTTCGATTTCAAACTCACCTGGAATCCCGTGCTGGGCTCCCTTCTCCAGAAGTAACATGATGCTGCTTCCTGTAAGCTCTTGCATGTCATGTGACCATGAGAGGCAGCCAATCCAATGACTGACTTGAATGCCATTGGTAGGAGCTGGTTCCTGAAGGTTGTTAACTCTCTGAATCTGAGCTCAATACACAGGCTCGGGACAGGACTAATCCCATGCATTCGAGGGGCTGAACCCCCAGAGGGTGGATTGAGGCACAGCCACTTAGGGCACTGTGACACCTATAAGAACATTGAGTGTCCCTCTAAATACCATTGTAATTATTTGTTATTTATTAGTAAGTAACATGCAAGAGGTGATCCCCAGTGATAATAAACTGGAACAAGTATCTACATTTCATATAACCCTTAACCTCTTGGCTGCGGATGATAAGTGGGGGACGTCCTAGCGTTTCACCGCGACATACAGAGGACGTCCCCAACACATCATTACTTACTCTGCCTAGAGATCTCTCCCGGTACGGGGTAATCCCACTGTGGTTTGGCTTCTTGGAAGTCAGACCATGACTTGGGACCTCCCCCAGCTCACTGATGTCATAACGGAGGGCACAATTTAATCAGAAATGGGACCTTTCTTTGGACTGGGCAGGGGATAAAAGATATTGCATGGTATTATTGGAAAGACAAGAGCATGACAAAAAAACTACCAGGTTATAGGTAAAAATATATGTATTTTTTTCTTTAAAATGCAGCAATACTGTTCACTTTTCAATTATAAAGTGAACAATGATGCTGCACTAATTCACCTTCTCATTTCCCATGATGCCAGAAAGTTTGGGGGTGAAATACAACCTCTTATTCCGTTCAAAATAATAAATGCCTTCCAGTACAAGCCACATGTAAGCTGTTGTGTAAAAAAATAGAAAAAGAGTCTACATGGAAGCAACATACGTATGCTATAGGAGTTATCAAGCCAAAGGAAAAGACTCCATTTAGATTCAGTACTTGTTCCACCGGGTCATGGGTGGTCACACAGAGTGAGAATCAAGACGCTTCTCCACATTGCTCGCCCAGTTATGAGGGAACAGGGAGCTAGACATGTAGGCACTGGATGTATAAAACAATAGCTGATTTCATCTTGGAAAGTTTCAGTTTGATTCTTGATCCACTATCGCTTTATAGTGAATGTAGGTCAATGTTTATAGACTGAATATGAGGAAGTCCATTTTCTGATTTACAGTAAGTTTGACAAGCTGAACACTATTAGTATACTTCCATGTAATGTTATGAGATTTCAGTGAATTTTTTGTGGTAAAGATTTTAAACATTACCTTTAAAATAGCTGTGATGTTTGTTTAATGGAAAGCATGTCTATGATTTACATCTTACTAGACGACTAGTAATGTGCATGAATCTGTCATTACTAGTGTAACTATCTTTATATCTTACTGGCCACAGATATACTGTATAATTACATTTTTATGTCTTCTCTCATTATATTTAACGATGTAGGAGACAAAATACTTGGGATTGTTTTTATTTACCACTCCTTTTTCTAATTACAAATTAAAAAATTCCATCACCTGTATTTAACCAGACGTTTCTGCATTATTTATCTACTATAATGTTTCTCACCATACGGTGACGTTTCGGGGCCATTCGGCTCTACAGAGAGAAAGCAGTTCGCCAAATTTTGGCGAACTGCCAACAAGTACGGTGCCTGTTCAAAGGCAGTGAAATCCCCCATAGAGAAGTAATGGCTAATCTATTCACAGAACAACGAACAGCAGTGAAAAGTTGCCGGAGTGCCCTGCTGTTCGGTGGTTTCATTCGACAGGTTTATTTAGGTGAACACCATAGGCTTCAATGTTAAAAATATTCCTGTTTTAATTCAATATCTAATAAACTGTTTATTATTTTGATCTGCAGTAAAAAGTCTCTTTATTTAAAGATTTTTTTAGGATCTTTTAGGCATCTTTTTGGGATTTGTTCGACAATTTTTTTCCATTTTTTTTTCTTTTTTCTGTAACAGACCTTTTTATTATCATTCATTGGATCTTATATGTAAATTCCAGGCATTTTCGTTCAGTAGTTTTTTTGCAAACAGCGTTTCAATTTTGACACTTTCAAGCCTATTGTTTTTTTTTTTCTTTTTACTTTATTGAAGACTGTGAGAGTGCAAGTCATAAAGACACTCATAGTATAAATTAAAAACTGGACCACCAGGCACTCATCTTCCTTTTCTGACAGTTTTATTCTTAACATATCAACCACAGAAATGTTTCGGCTGAATTTAATTTTAAGAAAAAGAAGACACTGACTGAGACATAGCAATGACAAACATACCTACATATACAGTAAACATAGACCCTGAAACTGACCAGCACTCATAGATAAGGACACTAACAGATAAACACACACAGTCTAGAGAAAATGTGGTGGGAACAGTGCTTCCTTCAAATGAAGATAGCGCAATATCTTTATCCTTCCGGTTGTCTTCATGCCTCAAAGAAAACACAAAGGCAAAGACATAGTGCAACCAATTTGGGCAACAAATAAAGGAGTAAAAGGGTACAAACTCACCTTTACTGGTGTCACAAATCGGACACCAGATGTAACTGGCAAAGTTATAAGGGGTACCGGATCGTCTCTCAGTGGTCAGACTCCTGTGGTGTTCCTCTGCACAGATGATCACCGGGACCAAAGTTGAGTTAAAAGTAATTTATTAAAATGCAATTCAAAATAAAATACAGCCGAGACGCATTTCGCAATAAATCGCTTCCTCTGTCGGTGTATACACTATATATATATATATATATATATATATATTTATATATACACAAGGGTTGTTGTGGAGGACAAAAAGTGAGATAAAAGGCCTCCACACTATAATAAGTGTGTTTATTATTGCAGAAACCAAATGCACATCACAGCAATTCCATGAATTGTATCCCAGAGCTCCTGTGACACATTCCCCATATGCAGCAAGGAACTAGGATATGCAAATGACATCTGTCTCACTTTTATTACACAGAGCCCTAAAACCAATGCTATGCCACACTGTGGCTTTGTAGCAGAGACAAGGTTTATGCAACTGGTCAAAGCCACTCCTAGGACAGTGCTGTTTCGGGTTTGTTGGACCCTCATCAGCTAGGAGCTAGGCATGATGACCAGTTGCAGTGGATGCTTGGGACCCATAGGGCAATCAGCCCATCTGTTATTAGCAGACCCAGGATGCATAAAAGTGAGACAGATCTAATTTGCATATCTTACCCAGAGTTCCTTGCTGCATATGGGGAATGTGGCACAGGAGCTCTGGGATGCAATTCATGGAATTGCTGTGCTGTGCAAGTGGCTTCTGCAATAATAAACACATTTATTATAGTGTGGAGGCCTTTTATCTCACTTTTTGTCCTCCAATACAACCCTTGTAGATACTGATTGCCCTATGGGTCCCAAGCATCCACTGCAACTGGTCATCATGCCTAGCTCCTAGCTGATGAGGGTCCAACACACCCGAAACAGTGCTGTCCTAGGAGTGGCTTTGACCAGTTGCATAAACCTTATCTCTGCTACAAAGCCACAGTGTGGCATAGCATTGGTTTTAGGGCTTTGTGTACTAACAGAACCAGGATGAATAAAAGTGAGACAGATGTCATTTGCATATCCTACCCAGAGTTCCTTGCTGCATATGGGGAATGTGGCACAGGAGCTCTGGGATGCAATTCAAGGAATTGCTGTGATGTGCAAGAGGTTTCTGCAATAATAAACACTATATATATATATAATTTATTTATTTTAGTATGTTTATCACTACTTCAGGTTCTCTGTAGCTATGTAACTCACTAAAGGTTTCAACAATCCAAAATGGCTACCACTTAGAAATAAACATCTTCAAGTCATACGTAAGAGCTAAAATAACTACAGCTTGTGAAACTGAAATAATATGAATGGTAGATATTATTGTTAGGTGGAATTTTCATAACAGTGATAATAAAGCTAAGACTGAAATTGGATTTAGAAACATAGTACTTTTAAATAACCACAAATTCCATGTACCAATTAATAAGTTATAAAGATAACTAATGTCTCAAGAACTTTTCATTTTCTTATTTTTTTTCTTTTCATAATTACACCTACTATGCATTAATTTTGTTTTGTAGAGCGTCAGGTTCTGGGAAATACCATGAAATGCAATAAACTGAAGGCACATCTTAGTCATTTCTTATTAACACTTAATTCTGCCTAGAGCTACACTCTCTCACACCACTCTTGTTAGATTTTTCTTTTGTAATGCCCACAAGATGTCAAAGAGGTGATACCGTAGCAGATGTTACCACAGCCATATTTTCCATGCCCGCTAGTCCCAATTTCATGTCCATGTTCTAGCAGCAGTAAACCAACCTTTCACAGACTTGGCTGGGGGTCTGCTTGATCATTGAGGCAAACACCATTACTTTGTTTGTTCCCTACCCCACTTGAAAGCAAGGATGTCCTTACATTCAATTATTTTTAACAATTGTTGGGTAGTTATAGAGATTATGGCTGAGCCTTTTTCATTTTAATGGATTAGGCAGAGTTAACCTTAGGTTAAAATAAAGTTTTATTTTTTTACAGTACAAACATGTAAAGTTCCCTAGTGAATATTTTTTCTCTCATGATGACACTTTTCATTTCGAAAGTGCAATAAATTAATTCCATATGCAATGACCTATTTCCTGTATATTTTTTAATATGCAAATGCAGATTTCCCTGCATTACAGTTATTGTTCCACAGATCTGTAAGCCAACTAGTCAAATGCAGCTACAGTATGGAGTCATGCCCAAAACATCCAAGGACTGGTTCTCCTGGAGTTACATAGATGACTACTCAAAGCCAAGCTTTTATGACATCAATGAAAATTACTCGTATGTTATTGCGTGGCACTATTGTGACGAAACGGCCACGTCAAAGTTTATTTTACATTTATTTTGCTGTACAGTTTATTGTCTCTGTATATAAGGTATAGTGGTTGTTCTGTGTGCCCCATTACTTGATGTCTGTGTTATATTAATATTCCCTTATGTGGTTATTGTAGAGTATTGTTTCTGTGTACCTTCTCTCTGTATAGTGTACATCTCTGTATTAGTTGTCCTCTCTTTCTATTGTACTCCTCTGTGGCTACCCCCTCTCTGTAAGAAGACTACTTGGTTTCCCTCCAGTCCTAGCACTGTTTAGATAAGACGCATGTGCAAACACTCCATTGTGTTGGATGTCTTTTCTATTGTCCAGGGGCTGGAGCCTGTTGTTATCTGTAATGTATTCGTTAATGGAGGGGGTTGTTTTACCTGTATTTGAAATAAAGAAGCATTCTCCATTTGGATTTTGAACCAGCAACAACTCCTCAACAGTATACGTGTCGTCTATTCTGTGGGTTTGTACGAAAATCTCCTGTGTACAGCAGAAAGGGGCGCTCAGACGGAGGGTACAGAGCTTGGGGTACCCAGGATCTGTAACAACTATAATAATAAGGATACGTGTGCAGTTTTTGAAAGAAAGAAAGCAAAATAACAAATGCAAGTTAGGTCTCACTCGTTTCTAAAATTAATGCTTTTGTCTATACCCACTTACCCCCTTGGGGATTCATTGAAGTGATCCAATGTTCAACTTGGTGCAGTCATTAGGGGTTTCTGTAGAAGTCCAAAAGTAAATCAGTACGTTGTTTATCCCATAATCTGAGCTATATAAATACTGTAACTACTGAAAAGTGTCCGTAGAGTGTCAGCAACAGCTGAAGAGTGTTATATGTCTGATTCCGGTTGCACTGTGAGACTACTGTTGCCGGCTGCATTCAATGTGAGGCAGGACTGGGCAGCCGATCCATATCACTGAGCCTGTGTGGTTAATTTGATGACTCTGACCTCGACAATTTGGTAGTGTGATGTTCTCACCCATCCAACAAACCACATCTTTTGTCATGAAGGGGTTAATATTCCTGTGCAAGAAAAAAAAGCAAATAAACTTCAATGAAATTATCCAATGTTCAGTTCTTATTGGATTACATATTAGTAGCCCTACGCTAAATCCAATGGTTTCTATGAGCGGTAGCCGATCCATATCATTGGAAAGTATGGATTTATTGACCATTTTTGCTCTTGCCAGCAAAATTTAGGCTACCAATGAGGGAGAAAGATTAGAAACATAAGATCATGAAATGGAAATCTACTCGGAGAGAGATGGAATAAAAAATAATTGTGTTTTTTAATTTGAGCTATTTACTCAGAGATGAGTAATACAACACAAAAAACATGAAAAGAGAAACTATTTTAAGTATTCATACCATTTGAAATCCCCATCGCTTTACAATGTATGCTCCTTCGAGAGTTGGGCCCCCTAATACCTCAATCCGGTATAACCACTGTATGTACTATCTTAATTTATTTTAACCCCTGTCCCTCTCTGTGGAATATGTTGACATAATACAAATTAATGAGTAATAATAATACTGATTTATATAATTCATGATATAAATTATTTTGTTGCTAGATGCTAAGCATCCTTATTTTCCTGTATATTTAGCACTTGTTGACTATGACTCTGTAATAAAAGCTTCGCACATACAATATGTAGTGGGGGACTTAACACAGTTAGTTACAATTAATTATAAAGCGCCAACAGGTACCGTAGTGCTGTACAATGGGTGAGACAGAGCAACAAATTTACATACAAGTTAAACACACACAAAAGTAGGTCAGTGGACCCTGCTCGAGAGTTTACAATCTAAAAGGAAAGGGGTGACACATTAGGTGGGGTAAATAGCTGAGTCTGTTAAGTAGCTGAGGTGCACAGGGGGCTCTGCAGGAAGAAGGAGCAAGAAATGTACAGGGGATTATAGAGCGAGCCGATATACTTCTCCAAAGTAATGTGTTTTCAGAGACATCTTGAAAAACCGGAGAGGTGGGGAGAGTCTAATGTTGTGGAGGAGGAAGTTCAATAGAAAGGGGGCAGATCGGGAGAAGTCCTGAAGGTGAGAGTTTTAGTGTAGTAAAAGGAGATGATAGAATCAGATCAGAGTGAAGTGAACAGGATGGGATATACCTGCTAAGGGAGGAAATGTAGGCAGGGATGCAGTTATGGAGAGGTTTGTATGTGAGAACCAATATTTTGAATTGGATTCTAAAGGAAACAGGAAGCCAGTGTAGAGATTGACAAAGGGGCGAGGTGTGGGAGGTGCGGGTGGTGAGGTGCATGAGCCTATCGTTCATAACAGACTGCAGAGGCAGAATCTGGGATCTCTTAGGGCCAGCAAGAAGGGGGTTACAGTAGTCAAGATGGGAAATAATAAGAGCTTTTACGAGCCTTTTAGCAGAGTCCTGATTAAGAAAGGGGCCTACATGTGAAATGTTTTTTAGGTGGAAGTAGCAAAATTTGGTGACTAAATGTGAGGAGTGAAGGAGAGATCAGAATCGAAGAGGACACTGAGGCAACGAACCTGTGAGGTAGAAGTAATGGTGGCACCATTCAGGGAAATGGGTGCAGGACTGTTAGCTTTAGAGGGACGGAAGACGAGAAATTCAGATTTAGAGAAATTGAGCTTTAGGAAACGGGAATTCATACAGTTCGAGACAGCTGATAGGAGGAGAAAGATCAGGAGAGGAAAGGTAGTCTGGGTGTCTTCAGCTTAGAGGTGACATTGAAATCTGTAGAATGTGAGGTGGCCAAGAGAGGTGGTATGGATTGAGATGAGTAGGGGACTCAGAACACAGCCTTGGGGTGCCTCAACTGAGAGAGGAACTAGGGGTGAAGAGGCACCAGTGAAGGAAACACTGAAGGATGAAAGAGAGACAGGAAGAGAACCAGGAGAGAGCAGTGTCACCAAGGTCAGATGACACAACGTGAGTAGCAGGAGAGGGTAGTCAACAGTGTCAAATGCAGCGGAAAGGTCAACTGAGAGAGGAATCGGAGGGGGGAAGAGGCAACAGCAAAGGAGACACATTTACAGTTACAAGTTTCTATAAAGCACTAACAGATTCTGTAGCGCTGTACAATGGGTAAGACAGAATAACTAACATACTGTGATAATGTGAGGGGAATGATTTATGATGTCATGTATATTCCCGCTATTTTTTTAAGAGTAGATTGGGTTGTTTGAGCCGAGGAGGGCAATATGTGTTGTAAATTGTTCCTTGCTGCAAATGTTCTCCCAACTGCTAATTATCAAGCCCTTAAAGGTTTCCTGGGTGGAAGGGCGCAGGGAGAAGGAAGTGAGAGAGAGACACACACATAATGGGGGAGCTTTGAGGCTGGCAGTGTGAAGATAAGGTTGCAAGGGTTTTAATTTTTGTTAGTTCTGCCAAAGTTAGTGAGGGATGCATAATTGTTAGTAAGTGCTCATATGAGTTAGGATTTGTTTTCTGTTATGTTTTGCTTGATTGTGGAACACTGCAGAAATAAACTTTAAACTACGTGCACCATAATTGCTCTAGAGGACCATGATACAGTGCCCTGTGACTGTGCTGGATCACAATACATACAAGTTAGACACACAGAACAGTAGGAGAAAGGACCCTGTTCCAGAGATTACAATAGGAGGAGAGGGGTGACACACTAGGTGAGGGAAAATACACCACAGCCTTTTTAAATGCACCAGTTATGACATCCCCCCAAACAACCCAAACAATGGGGGATCTAATTCCACAGTACAATCACCCTGTCTGCAAACATGTTGATTTAGAATAATACAAATAATTGTGTTAAGAGTACCCAAAGTGTTTACTCATCTCCTTAAAAGTAACAGCACTCCTCATATAATGGAGACTCCAGATGTTGCATCCTTCTGATCTCCAGCATTTCTACTTGACCTCTGATGGGATCCATAAATATACAAAAGAACACATAAACAACCAGAAATATACACTGTGTTTAAACAATCCAAAATGTATTCTTAGTCACCCTCATAAATGCTACGTCTATGGAAAAGTGTGTCTATCCTTAAAATCAATCTTACGTGGTGACATATGCTTCACATGCCAAAAGATTCTCTTCTGTTCTATAATGAAATTATTTCAAAGCGCAGTTATCTAGATATCCCTTCCCAACAAAAGAAAATACATTCAGTTCCTCCTTGTTCCAGACCAGCGTGGAAGCAATAAAAAAATAATTATTCCAATTAATAAATACTGTATATCAAACAAACAGTTGTGGTGATAAATCTATTAGTGTGAATACAAAACAGTTTATTCCAGTAATTCTCTGGGTAAAGGTAAACTCCAGTTCCTTCCACTTTCTCAAATTCATTTATTCACTTATACCGGTATGTAGGTTAATATACATGATATCACTAATAATGCTAATATTAATATTAAATGTATACTAGCGTTATATGGTTTCATGCCTGTATAGCATCAATGTCATATTTATTAATATTAAACATTTACACAGCGCCAATATATTCCACAGCACTTTACAATTGAGAAATACAAATAGGAGACATAACAGTACAGGACTAGAAGGAGCTGAATATGACTTAATCGCTTGGTAAGTAGGCTTGTGCACCGATTTTTTTTTTTGGCTCGATTCGGTTCGATTTGTTCGGATGTTTAAAATTTTCGATTCGGCTCGTTTCGACCGATTTCTGTTTCGATTCGGTTCGGTTCGGCTCGTTTTTCGTGTATATTTTTTTTTCGGAATATCGACCATTTTTCGTGTTTTCGGGTCACTTTGCTCGTTTTTTGTATCGACTTTTCGGAACTTTCGGAAATTTTCATTTTTTCGGAACTTCTGTACTCCGTTTCAAAGTGTCTACGATAATTCTGGCGATTCTATCGTCTTTTTTTTATTAAATAAAGATCCTTTTTTTCTTATGAATAATTGAATATACATTTCACAACTTTATTTAATCATATTAAAATGGTATGAAAGCCAAGGAACAAAAAAAATGAACAAAACGATTTACAAAACGCTAAACTGACCCGAATGCCACAAGAAACAAGTGATACGCATTTACAAAAACAAAATTTACAGAATCAGCGATATAACCGATAATAGTTAAATATACGATTTCCAGAATTACCGAAATGGAACCGAAATCACGAATGGAACCGAAATCATGAATAGAGCAAAAATAAATTTCGATTTGACACATTTCAAGTCCATTCGAAAAATCCGAAAATTTTTCGTTTCGGCTCGGAAAACTTTTCGGATCTATCGGTTTTCGGGTCCGACCCGATTCGGAAATTCGGCCGAATCCGAAGACACGAATTGTGAAATTTCGTGAAAATTCCGAAATTCCGAAACCCAAAACGCACATCCCTATTGGTAAGTGCTCTGACAGACATCCTGGTCATGATCCAGCCAGGCATGTACTGGCCATAGGGACTACAGGGACATTCCCGGTGGGCCGATGGCTCATTGGGCCAGTGTGAATGCTGGTTCACCGTGTGGCTTGCACTGCCCTTAATGGGTGAGGAGAGAACTTCCTCACTGTCTGTAAAACAGACACAGTCTCATATTGCGGCCACCGTGCCGGTGAGACCCTCTGCACATCCGCCTCGCCTTAAGGCATGGTGCACACTTGACCTCAGTGCCACTGCGGTGCTTTACCCAATTGCTCTGCAGCAACTCCAGTATCCAGTATGCAGTATGCAGTATCAACTCCAGTTGAGTGATCCGGTTGGTTTATATACTATTTTTGTGAGTATTTGCATAATTAAATTGGGCCGGTCTGGATGACATCCAGGGCTGATTTTCTGTCTCAGTCCAGCCCTGGATACAGCTGAGGAGCTCCTTTACTCTTCTTCTATTCACGGGTAGATTTCACAAACACCATGGGGAAAATAGAGTTTTAATCAAGTATCATTAAGTAGCAGGGAGTTGGTAAAAGGCATAGGGTATTTTCTGCACATGGGCATTTAATTTGCGTCTTGTGTTTGTTTAATTTTGTTCTCAGCAACTGTGAATGCCGCCATCCAATCTAGTGAATATCCACATGGGAATGTATACACTGGAGAAGGAAAAGGAGCACATTGGTCCAGACGAGCAGCCGTACTCTTAGACAGTGTATCTAAAGAAAGGATCAGGCACTCAAATTTCATAAGTCTGGCCCAGGTCCACCTCACTTGAATGTAAAAAATACAAAGAGTGAGACAAGCATTTAATGCATAAGATGGTCATTTATAGGACACACAAAAAGAACAATGTTTAAGCTGTCACAGCATTGTTCCTCTCCTCCTGTGTATCCATTAAATTAGCACTTTTTTTAAGAACTTATGGCCCGTTCCATTCTTTGAGGTTTTTTTTTACCGTCCAACAAAGTGGACTTGAACCAGACTTGTCAAACCCACCTTGGGTGGGGCAAATCTTGCCAAATCCATTTTGATGGATTGTTGACTAAATGCTTCTGCACTGTTTGTGTGTCATTCCTCAATTTTTGCTGCAAGAGGCAGGAGCAGGGTCCCCACTCAAACACCTGTATGAGAAAAATTTACTTTTTGTGAGCTGCCTCCTGTACTTTGCTTTGCATATTATCTAGGAATATATTGAACACAATGTCGTAGAATGAGTGGAGTCTGACTCTATGTTCTGTTTTGTAACCACCAGACCACAGCTTCCCCTTTGGCATTTTTTTTATTTTTTAATTTTCCACACAGATGGAAAGAGCCTCATTATTAAAACAATTAGTACATGGAATATTATGGTCATTTGACAAAACATTAAAACCAGACTGTCAAATGTTATTTATGATGCTTTATAAAACCCTGTAAAATTGTACTTTGCAAAAATATATGTGTACATTTACAAAATTCTGATATTGTTACATGTGTTCAATAATAAAATATTTCATTAAATTGTAATTTGAGTTTTTCTCCCATTACTTACCCATCCATCCTCATTGAAAATGTCAAGTTATCTGTCATAGTATTTGGATAACCAGGTTTTAACTTGGTTTTCTTTTCTTCTCTTTCTTTGTCTTACGAGTTCTTTCTCTCTTCTGATCTCTCTTTCTTCTCATAAGGGTCTATTCACAAAAGCACCATGATTTCAGAATTTTTAACTTCAGCACGTTTTGGTGCACTTCGGTGATTCCATTTCGCCAAAATTTCAGTGAATTCACTATTAACCAAATGGCTAAGATGGACTCGCTGAAGCAGTTATCAGATGTCGGCGATAACCGCCAAGGTGTGCCAAATTAGCACCGGCGACATCTGGAAAAAAACCAAGAAGGAAGACTCCTGTTCACCTAATAGGAGTTTAATCAATAATATGTGTCCAAGTGATAATAAAAAAGTCCTTTAAAAAAATAATAATAAGATCTGTTACAAAATAAAAATAATCTTTTGTAAAAGTAGAAAAACAAAAATGTCGTCTAAAAAATAAAAAAGGTTTTTGCTGAAAATGAAAGGAATATGGTCTTTACATTTTTTTAAATAAAGTTATTACATTTTTACATTGAATCCTATGGGATTCGCGGATTCGCCTGTTTAAACCTGTCGAACTGAATCACCAAAAATCAGGGCATTTTGCTGGAATTTCGATGCAGGTCAGCGTTTTGTGAATAGAAGACACAAAAGTATTTTATGGGGCAATATCGGTGCCACCGAATTGCGGCGATCTGCGGCGTATCGCACCCTAGTTTGCTGTCAATTCTCCTGTATCTGACAAGTTGACAGCTTACTGAATAGACGAATTGGCCAAAAACTGCACCAAATGGTGAAATTCACCGTCTGGCACAATTTGGTGCCAATTCGGAGGTTAGTAGATAACCTCTATAGTATCTGGATAACCCTCCCCTTCCCCTTCTGTTACGATCCTGGCCACGGCAGTCAGATATGATGGGCATTAACACAATATATCCTAATTGCAAGTATAGGAAAACCTTTTAAAACTGACTTTTGAATTTTAAATCTTGCTCATGTCATGGCTAGTCACTGGTTCACCTTGTTATGTCTGCAATGCTCCAGAAAATGGAGGTGAATTAAATGCTCTCAAATAACCTGTCCTTTCATCCTCAAAAGGATGTTGCAAATAAGACTTTTTCCTCTTAAAACAGTCGTCACACCTGCTGTTTACCCTTCCTTATGAAGTGCACAGGGTTCCCTTTCTTCTTCATATTCATTTTAAAACATCAAAGTGATAAGTATAACTTAAAATGACTTGAAACAAACAGAATGTCCTATTGTGATAAGAAGACAACAAATAGATTCGGTAAAAATCGAACTAAGAGAATAGAAGATACAGAACTAAAAGGAATATCTCAAAGATTAAAAACTTAATTTCTGTGAAGCTATTTTTGTACATTCAGCAGTGACAGCTAATTCACAATAAAAAACAAAATGTAATTTAAAATCAAGGATAATATTTAATGTTCTGGGCATTATTAACTTTATTACCTGCTAAACAAAATAATATAGAATCCTAATTTCTTGGAAATATCAACCAAAACCTCAATGTTTGTTTCTCATTTATAGATTTATTGTAGAAACTTTTATATCTTTTAATAATAATTAATTAAAGTTCCTGGATAATGTCCAAATTTCTGTCCGAAATTGAATAAATATATGCAGTTTCCAATATAGACAACACATCTTAGAGTATTAAATTGTCAGTAAAAAGAGACATAATAAAAACCACTGGAGGTGTCAAAACCTTTTTTGGCAAATCATAACAAGCTCTTTGTAATCTATAACACACCTGTCATTGTTGTCAACAGGGTGCTGCCATCTTGGTAGTAGCAGTGACACAGTCAGTGACGTGCGGTGAGGTCAGTGGCTGGTGAGGCACTGGCTACTATCAGAGCCAAATATACACAGGTTATATAAGTTCAGGGCTCCCAAGGATCTGGCTGCTCTCAGTGCTCCCCAGGATCTGGCTGCTCTCAGTGTTCCCCAGGATCTGGCTGCTCTCAGTGCTTCCCAGGATCAGGCTCTGACTTGACTACTAGAGATGGCCTCCTCTTCAGCTATGCCACTGGCCACACAACCCCAGCAAAGTAGCACACACGTGCTCCGAGTTCTGCCCCCCCCATGCATGGCAACGCCCCCATGACTGACTGGGACAGTCACACGACTGTCCTGTGTCAATCAGTCCATGGGAGGCCCTGCCTCCCATGGGGTCATTTTAAAAAAAAATTCAATGGCATGAGACCAATGGAGCTTTCTCATCGGCTCAATGTAACGGGCGCAGTAGCGCTCACACAAGAGTAGCGGAGTAGTGATCTTAATGGACAGAAATATCTGCTTGACAGTTACAAAACACTCGGTATACACAGACTTGTACTCCAAGGACAAGGAGTATGAAAGCACAACTGATTTGCAACTAAGCTCAGATGGTTTCAAGACCAAAAGACAAGTGCGCATACAGGGACTTTCAACAATGCAGATAACTTCAATACCGGAGTATATCTCTTAGGCTGGACTTCCAGCAGATTACTTTGACAGTCGGTGAATTGAGTAGACTGCAGGGCAGTCACAGAATTGACAGAGAACACGATCTGGGATAAACACAACTGGGTTTGCGGTACCTTGATGTAACCAGATTCTGTTGACACATGTGAGCTGATAATCGGGTTACATTTAGCATATATATTACGATAATACGTAGTGGAGAACAAACTGAACCTATCTTTCCCTAATCTTGAATAAAGATCACTTAACACAATTTCGGAAACCTTAGGTCTTGAACACAACCCCGATAAGGCTGCAGATATTACCCCAGAACAAGAGAGGTATGAACCCAGGTGGCGGCCCAAACCCCAGTGGCATACATAAGGTTAAACAAACGACGCACAGCAATATGAGCCGATATGGGATAAACGAGAGAATGGTCAAAGACAAGCCGGGTCAAAAACAGGAGAAGGATTCGTAGACAAAACGGGTCGGCAACTGTTAGCACACTGAAAGGAATAGCAGGCGATGCGGGAACTAAACTCCACGTCTGGGCAGGAACAATGACCACCTGGACTGCCTGGAATTCAAACGTTTAGCGTCTCCCATGTAAACAAGATTTTTGTGATCTGTTATGATTATCACGGGATCTTTTGTACCTTCTAGCAAATAGCGCCATTCTTTGAGGGCTGCTATAACTGCCAGTAATTCTCTATTTCCAATGTCATAGTTTCTCTCTGCAGGTGTCATTTTCCTGGAGAAAAACCCACAAGGGTGTAACGGTCCCTCAGGACGCTTTCTCTGAGACAGAACTGCACCAGTTCCTATCTCGGATGCATCTACTTCAAGCTGGAATGGCAAGCCTGGTTCTGGGTGCCGTAGGATAGGTGCTGTGACGAATGCCTCCTTGAGTGACTGAAATGCCTGCATGGCTTGATCACTCCAGACCTGATTCTGAGCACCTTTCTTGGTCATGGCCGTGATTGGAGACACCACAGTAGAGAAACCTCTAATGAGTCTCCTAGAATAAGTTGTGAAACCAAGGAATCTCTGTATGGCCTTCGGGCCCTGAGGTAGTGGGCATTCTTTGATGGCGGATAGCTTTTTTGTGTCCATCTCAAACCCCTCAGGTGTGATGATGTAACCCAGGAAATGGACTGAAGTTATGTCGAACAGACACTTTTGTAACTTGCAGTTCAGTTTATTCTCCAGCAACCTTTGCAACACTATCCGCACCTGGACATGGTCGGCTATATTACAATGTTGGTGCTAACTTAACCAGAGCTGTTGTAAACTTAAAACCTCCATAGGCTATAATGGCTCTGGTAAGTTTACAACAGCTCTGGTTAAGTTAGCACCTACTATGTAATATGGCCCGGTGTGTCTCAACATCAGGAGAATAAATCAAGATATTGTCTAAATAGACTATCACAAAGACTTGCAATAAGTCCCTCACATTGATAAAGTCTTGGAAGACTGCTGGCGCATTACATAAGCCAAAAGGCATGACCAGATATTCATAATGACCACTCCTGGTATTAAATGCAATCTTCAATTCATGGTCTTCCTTGATCCTTACCAAGTTATAAGCACCTCGAAGGTCCAATTTCGTGAATATTTTGGCACCTTTCAAATGGTCGAATAACTCAAATATTAGAGGGATGGGATAGGCATTACGTATAGTGATTCTGTTTAATCCTCTAAAGTTGATGCATGGTCTTAAATCCCCTTCCTTTTTTGACACAAAAAAGAAACCTGCTCCCGCAGGAGAGGAGGAATGATGAAAAAACCCTCTAGCTTGGTTCTCCCGTATATATTCTTCCATAACATAATTTTCTTTTTGAGAGAGTGGATACACATGACCCCTGGAAGGCATGGTGCCTGGCAACCGATCTATCGCACAATCATAAGGCCTGTGGGGAGGTAGAATCTCAGATTTGCCTTTATTGAATATCTCCTTGAAGTCGTTATACCACTTAGGTACCTCTGTGGATAGTGGAGGAGCAGTAGCTACATTCAGACTGCCAACCAGAGTACCCATACCCAGACATTTGGACCAACACTTAGATCCCCATGAACTCATCTCCCCTGTAGACCAGTTGACACTTGGGTTGTGCTTAGCCAACCATGGATACCCCAATACAATGGGTTTAGTAGGTGATTCTATGATTTGGAATTTGATTTTTTCCTTATGCAATACACCAGTACTAAATATGACAGGTACAGTATCATGTGTACAACGAGATCTCACCAATTTCCTGCCATCAATACTCTCGATGAGAAGGGGCACTTCTCTTTCCACCAGGGGCACTTGGTGAATGGCAGCAAACCCAGAATCCAAAAAATTATCTGCAGACCCAGAATCAATTAGTGCTTCTGTGTCCAACTTGACTTTCTCCCAAGCAATGGACACAGGCACCACGACACGAGATTTTCTCTTTCTTTTCTTACTAGAAATGAGAGACACTATAGTAGTACCTAGAACCTCTCTCTCAGGGGATTCTAGGCTTGCTCGTTTCACAACACATTAGATGTTTTAGGCATTGGGGCATTGTAAATGAAAATGCCCTCTGTCAGCACAATATAAACAAAGACCTTCTCTGAGGCGATATTGTCTCTCCTCTCCTGATATGCCAGAATGACCTAGCTGCATAGGCTCTGGTTCTGTAGGTACAGATCTAGGAGGAGAGAACGCATGACTAGACCTGGGAGTAGAACCAGTACTCTGGGAAGTTTTATGTGATTTGCTACGCCAGACCTCCTGTCACGCATCTGATCATCAAGGGCTATGCAATAGTTTATCAAGTTCTCTAGCTCCTAGGGGAGTGACATAGGAGCTAATTCATGCATGATAGTTTCAGATATACCTTCAAGAAATGCCGTAATAAGCACCTCATTAGGCCATTTTAAATTCTATGACATAGTCTGCAACTCGGCGATTGCGCTGGGTTATACACCACAAAGCCCTGGCTGCCCCCGTTTCCCGTCTAGCGGGGTCAATAGTGTGTCTTAATTCATTCATAAATTCTGCATAATTATACACCAGTGGTTTTTTCAGTTCCCATAAAGGATTTGCACATAGTAGAGCTTTCTCGGTTAGGTGGTTAATGACATAACCCACCTCAGCTCTATCTGTGGGACACATACCTGGATTCAATTCAAACATTATTTCGATTTGGGTTATAAACCCTCTGCATGAAACAGAATTCGCACTGAAACAGGTAGGAGTCTTAAGATTGACATGAGATACTTCAGTAGCAATCATAGAGGACATAGAGACTGCATGAGCAGACCTGCCAATCGCAGGAGAAGGAGGTGGTGGAACCTAACTGAGTTCGTTCATGACTAGGCCCAAAGCCTGAGCAAATTGATCCATGCGATGGTCTTGCTCCTCCAGTTTAGTCATGACTTCACCCAGTTTAGACATGAGCCCAGATAAATCTGTCTGATCCATATTAGGCCCTGACGTGATGTAATGGGCGCAGTAGTGCTCACACAAGAGTAGCGGAGTAGTGATCTTAATGGACAGAAATATCTGCTTGACAGTTACAAAACACTCGGTATACACAGACTTGTACTCCAAGGACAAGGAGTATGAAAGCACAACTGGTTTGCAACTAAACTCAGATGATTTCAAGACCAAAAGACAACTTAGTGCGCATACAGGGACTTTCAACAATGCAGATAACTTCAATACCGGAGTATATCTCTTAGGCTGGACTTCCAGCAGATTACTTTGACAGTCTGTGAATTGAGTAGACTGCAGGGCAGTCACAGAATTGACAGAGAACACGATCTGGGATAAACCCAACTGGGTTTACGGTACCTTGATGTAACCAGATTCTGTTGACACATGTGAGCTGATAATCAGGTTACATTTAGCATATATATTATGATAATACGTAGTGGAGAACAAACTGAACCTATCTTTCCCTAATCTTGAATAAAGATCATTTAACACAATTTCGGAAACCTTAGGTCTTGAACACAACCCCGATAAGGCTGCAGATATTACCCCAGAACAAGAGAGGTATGAACCCAGGTGGCGGCCCAAACCCCAGTGGCATACATAAGGTTAAACAAATGACGCACAGCAATATGAGCCGATATGGGATAAACGAGAGAATGGTCAAAGACAAGCCGGGTCAAAAACAGGAGAAGGATTCGTAGACAAAACGGGTCAGCAACTGGAAACACACTGAAAGCAATAGCAGGCGATGCGGGAACTAAACTCCACGTCAGGGCGATGAGGCAACTCCTAGCGCCCTGCTTTAAACCCAGCAGCTCCTCGTGAGCACGCCAAGTCCCGTCCCCTCAGATGCCGATCGGCCATCACAATGTGCTGGCACTTGACCATCCAGTGGCACAGAACCATGACCAGACCCCCCAGGGAGCGCAGCAGGGGCTGAGGACGTAACACTCAAGCAATTCAATTGCTCTCAGTGCCTCTCAGAGGCACTGGAGAGCGTTGATTCCGGAAGTCTGAATCACTCACCAGCTTGAGCTATGCAAATTGTGTAGGCTAGGCTGGCTCAGTGCTGCCACTGGTGTCTGTGTGGTGATTCACACACACAGCAGCCGGTAAACTGAAAGAATAAAAAAGCGGAGGACAGAGAAGGATGGCGAGGGAGCATGGAGCAGGAGAGTATGTGAACTTTTTAAGATTTCAAATTTTATTTTACAGGTTATTTTAATATTAAAGCCACCACAGCAGCAGTGACTTAATGGAATGCCTCCCCTGACTGCACATCCCTGGACACAGTGGTCCAATTAGAGCTGCCAATGTTTATCAATCAGGTGAGGTCAGAAGAGCCAGCCTATTGGAAACAAGCAATGGCTGCTCCCAGCAGTGAGCGAAATTAGTGCACTGTAATACTGTCTATTTCAATTGATGTATCATTAACATTTTATTAAAAGTACCAAATAAATTATGTTTTTAAACAAACATTTGAGCCCAGTTCTTTGTTCTCAACACAACATTTTCTCTAATTCTCGAAAATCTCCTGAATTAACCTCTTATTTCCTGTTGATTGATAGAGGACTGGCAGACTGGGTGCATATTGCCAGCCTACTAAGCTTCATGTAAGCAGCAAAATGTCTTAGCTCACATAATGCTAATTTGTCTTTAAGCCACACAATGCCAACTATGATAATGTGCCAGCTTTAAACATGCCAGGTTTAAACATGTGCCAGCTGGCATTTCACTGTCTTAATCTTTATACAAAAACCACTGGAAAAATAAAGGCCCATTCATTGGTAATTTACATAATCCATTCTTAATGATATCCAGTAGAGAATGGCAGCATTTGACTTATTATTAGTTACCTAATTTGCAAAGTAGATTTATAACTCTGTCCCTGGCTCTACTACCATATGTATTGAAACCATTGCTGTTAAAATGTTGGCAATTTATTCTTCTTTCATTAAAGGGAAAGTCTATGTTTTTTTTATATAAAACCAAATAAATAATTAAATAATTTGGGCCTTCAATTATTAACCCCTGCTACCACTGCATATTTTAAATATGTCAAAAAAGTTATGAAAACATAAATTTTGTCCTCTGTCATCTCCTCTTCTTTATTTTTTCCCTGGGCATCCAGCTGTGGGAAATAGCTAGATGCCCATTTCAATACTCCTCATAGGGACAGTTGGTGTAATAAACTGAGCATTTACACCAAACGAAGACTTCTCTTGAAGTAGCATTGAATTTACTGAAAAGTATTACAAGCAGAGAATGGGAAGCTCATTCAACCCAACGACTCCTTAAAATAAATAGCAGATGCTGATGTATGGCTAGATTCCAAGTCAAGCGTAAACTGAATCAGCTCTCTGGTAAACTTAGCAATGCCATAGACTTTAATGGTTTCCGGTAAATTCACCAGCTCTCTGCTTGAGTCGATGCCCGACATGGACTCTAACCTGTAGTTTTTGGACCAGACAAACCAAAAATGCTAACAAAATGCAGAGAAAGATAAAAAATCTTCCCTGCAATGATTGAGAACTTTCAACCGGGATTTGGTGACTGAACACCCTTATTGATAGATACAATGTTCCTCAAATCGAGGAAAAAGATCCCTATTGTATTAATAATAATAAAATAAACCTTTATTAGTGATTATTAAAATAATTCAAAATTTTTATTACTGACAATTTTTGCAATTTCTAATTTAATTCCAATGACAAATAAACTGCCTATAGTTAATCAATTAATTAATTCCGATGCATGGCTGCCTCAAACATCAAATAGTGTCAACAAATTATTCAACATTTGGGGTAATTAACCAATTCTCAAATGCGCACATGGTGAAATACATTCATTGGGCTTGTAAATGATAAACCTTTTGAAATTAGGTAAATCAATACATATGTGGTATACAATGGTTACAGTTTTGATTCCTTCTAGATCAAGATGTTGTTATGATTCTTGCATAAATATTCAATTTAAATTAGACTCAGTTCCGACATATTGGCTGCTTATCCTAGATATTAATTGACAATAAATAAATTATAAATCCCTACAATCATTAATTGGTCACACCATCCGTGTGTATCAATCGATCTTCAGGTTTTGCCAAAGACACCACCAATGTGTGGTCACAGTAATGGTTTCTAAATTATTGTTATTAGAATTGCCAATTCCATCACAAAATGATAACACCTGATAATCCTTTATAAGGTGTATGAATATGCATTCAAGGCTTCCCCAAATTATTATAGTGGACACCAGATACAAGCATGATACAGTTACTCAGCACGAGCAACACTGTTATTGATCCACTTTACCAGTCAGAATTGATAAATTGTCTAGAATTCAATTTGAAAAAACATATCATAATGCAACCACAATGATGTCTTTAAAGCCATCCAAACACCACACTTGATAGCATAAATCACTGGCACCGACAATTAGGACTTAGGCTATCACAGCACAGCAACTTTTTTTAAATAGTTATGGTGGCTAGAGTGTCTTTCTTTTTTATTCTTGTTTCCAATTATTCTTTGCCTGTGAATATTATTCACTGTAGTATCAGTTGCCTCTCAGTGTATGTTTGAAACTGTATCCAGCCATTTTTTTGGATATATTTCGGAAAAATAATATTATTATTTTTTTTACAAAAAATGTACAAGGTGGTCAGATTGGATCATGGTGATAATGAGAAATGAATGATGATATCTGCCATTCATGAATTTTGAAGTCCAGTACCTCCGGCTTTAAAATCTGTATGAGTTTAAAATCCTGTTACCTCTAAGTCTAGCCCAAAATTCTTTTAAGGCTCTGGCACATTGAACACTCGTACTTTTTGTCCCAGCTGCTTCGGGACACACAATGTTAAAATTATGGTGTTCATGGTGTAACAGATCTCTGTACCCTTACTGGGTCACATCTGTTAATGCCGCTTCCTTGCCGAACCCCAGTGTTCTCCCCAGCATACTCTAGTGCCTTTCTCCAGTCCTTAGATGAAGCTTAAGGACCTGGACATGTAAAGAGCCTTGCTAGCGTCACCCAGAAATAAGACGAGGCTGTAGATCTGGAGGTTTTCAGGATCAAAATAGAACTGGTTTTATTGGGGACAGGCACAGGTATTTATGTGGTCAAGCATAGGTTATTTACATATACAAAACATACCCTAGAAAATGCTGTGAGTGTTTCTGATGTTACTGCTCCTTCTGCTTCATAGCATTTGGGACATAATTAGACAAAGACAGATAATGGAATAAATATTGCTCAACATTCCTAGACAAGACAGGACAATGACAGCCATGAATGGTAACCAAGATTAGTCTACAATGTCAGATAATGGGGCAGCATTTGCCTGACAAGGCAGATCAACAAAGACCAAATATACAACAGATAATTAACATATACCTGAGAGGGCATGTTGGAAGGCTAATCCTATCAGCAGATAGCAATAGATAGACAATAACATTATTTGTACATAACACAGATTACACAAACACCCTGCACCCTACAGGCACAGGGTGACTTAAACACAAGAGAGGGCAGGGAAATAATATAGGACATGAGGCCTGCAGCTCCCAAATACATTTCTAGGCTCATGTACCCCAAGTCCAAAGTGACACATGTCACTCGTGGCTACTTTAATTTTCCATATCCCTCCCAAACAGTGCAGGTACATTGCAGCTTTATCAGAAAATATCTTAAGATAAAACAACATTATCATAGCGTTGATACAATTTTTATGACATATAATATTAACGTCTTTAATGGAAAATATCTCTCTTGTGTAAAAATCCCATCTACTGTATTCCTCTTTTATATAGAAATAGGAAATGTATGCCTTAAAATAGCTATTTCCTCTTCATTGTTGGCTTATGTTCTTATGACTGTTGTTTCCACTGACAAAATAGGTGAAGTAGATTCTTCTGTTCCATTTTTCCAGTTTTTTTTTATTCATAAGAGTTTTGTGCCTCTTTCATTAATTCTTAAAGCCACATTAATTTTAAAACTCCCAAAAACCCTCAGTAGTTTACACTGTCATAATGAGCAGGGGTAAAGTTATGCAGGAATGCCTAGGAATGTAGTTCACCCACTATGTTAGCAGAGGAATGTCGTTCTCATTTGACGGATGTAATGGAAAGTTGCAAAAACCCTTAAGTTAAAAAACAATTTTACAGAAATGTCAACATTTAAGGGTGTTTGAAAGGCATGCATCCATTGAAAATGCAAACGAATGACAATTTATATAAATTACCTTGAGGAATTGCACTCTCACTCATAAAGAACCAAGCACACCAGATTGATAAGTGGGTTTTGGTATGGAGGACGCAACATTTCGGTGAGCACAGTGACACTGACCTTTCTCAAGCTTTTTATTTTAAAAATCCATTTTGTTTTTTTTGTTTCTGTCAAAAATAACCATGGGGCTAGATTCTAGGGGCTCTAATACATCTACGACATTATGATTAATTCTGCAGAAGCAGAATTTTAAAAAAAAATTAATAATTTGTCACTTACATGTTCATCAGTGGTGTTCAGTTTGGAACAATGATATCATAGTACACTCAAGAAATTAAACACAGGGTGGATACTTAAAATAAATATTTGCCAGTTCAGACGATCAGTATGTGCTTCAGCAAACAAACAGATCAAATTGCATTCTTATCCAAAGCAAATATAGCAATAATTTAGGGCCCTATTACATTCTTAATGCAAAACGCACGTTAAACGTGTGTTTTTTTTGCGCGAAGCGTTAAACGTTAACGCACGAAAATCACCGCTGGAATTACATTCCTCGCGCATTTTTTCATCCGTCGGGAAATTGCGCTCATAAAATCAACGCGCAAAAATTTACTTTGCGCACAGAAATCAGTGAGCGCAATGTAATTTTTAACGCGAGTCTGTCAGACGAACGCATTTTGTGCGGACTGCGCACAACAGACATACGTTCTGAAGGAAGACAAGGTAGTGGCCGTCATTTCTGACGGGTCTAGTAAAAAAAAAGTGCGCATCGACGTTCTCCGTTGTGAATCCGCATTTTGGTACGGTCAGGTTGTTACAATTTGCCGTTACCACCAGCTTTTCAAAGAAAAATTATAATAAAAAAAATTCATAAAATTATGCGCGCAAACGTTGTCCGTTAAATTTTACGCTAAAATTGTAATACCATGCGCGCACCAGCGCACAAACGCATTTGTGCTAACAATGTTAATTATAGGATGCGCGCACTAATTTGCACTCACAAAGGGCTTGCGCTGGGTCACTCACGTTAGACGTTAACACGGATTTTGTGCGCGAATGTCATAATACAACGTTCAACGCAAAGGGTTTTGCCCCTCGTGTTAATGCGTTTTTGCGCGCGCACAATTGTGTGCGAAGAATGTAATAGGGCCCCTAGACTATAATATAGTTATAATAAAATATTTCTTCAACGTTTGTTCTGCACCAGCAACATTTAAAATTAAGAGTAAGCACAATATTGTACTCTGCTATTGTCCACTCTGTCTACTTCCATGCCATATACTGTATGTTCTTAACACACAGAATAACTAGACATATACAGATTGGTGAGTTTAGATATTCATTCGCATTTCCAAATACAGAATGCAAAAAAAAAATCACAGGAAGTTTATTTTCATGCTCTTTATCATAATGTAGATTATGTATATCAAAAATTATAGATGGGAAACTACAAGCTAGACAAGGAAGACCAATTTTCCCAATCACCCTGGGAACATGTCTAAGAAATATTTAAAGCTGAAGTTTTCATTAATAGATTTTATTTTATTACATAAAACATATTTCTCTCACCGTAAAATGATTTGTTCATCTTAACATTTCTTTCAACTCTCCAGCTGATACTTTATTATACTGTGCTGATACACTTTATTTAACCCTTTCGCTGCGGAGGACGCGCTGAGCGCGTCCACCCGCAGGTACGTTCCTTGAGGTGGACGCGCTGAGCGCATCCTCACTTTGGGGCCAGCGTTCGGCCGGGTTCGGGGGCGCGATGACACCTAATTCAGGCGCCCCCCCGCATGTGCGGAGGAGGCACCTGAAAGGGAGGGGGGGAGGACCTCTCTCCCTCCCGATCAGCGCGTGCAGGGGGTTAACCCAGGCACCGTTTGGAAGGGCACAGCCTGCCCTTCCAAATGGTACCTGGCATTAACCCCATGGGGGCCGGATCACGAATCGGCGCCGAAAAGCGCCGGTTAATGATCCTTTCCCAGAGATGGCCGACATCTTGGATGTCGGCCAAGCTTCCGGGAATGCCCCCTGAGGACTGGCGTCATCGTGCATAGCAGGATGACGCCAGTCCTGGAGTTAACCCCTAACTGCCACCAATGGTGGAGATAGGGGGTTCCAATGAACCCCCTATCTCCCGATCCATGGCAGTTAGGGGTTAATGTTTGGTATTGTTGGATCGGCCAGAGCATGGCCGTTCCAACAATACCAAACTTGACTATGAAAAAAGTTTAAAAAACAAAACAAAAAAAAATTATAAAAAAATAAACAATTTTTTTTTGGTTTTTTTGTTTTGTTAATGCAGCAATATTGTTCCCATTTCAATTATAATGTGAACAATAATGCTGCACCAACGATTTTTGTATGCGGTGCGTTTGTTAAAAATCGCGTAATTTTCCCCAAAAAAAAATGTAATGAGTCCCCATCTCTAATTTTTTTAATAAGCGCACCCCATACAAAATATAACCGCAATTGCTCGCATGTTAAAATGTGAAAAAAAACTCTTTACACGTTGTAAATTATTGAAAATTCATATTTTATTGCATTTTTTATAATAATATACAGACAGGTCATAACGTATACATATAATAATGACGTATTATGAATCTGCCGAGTCTGACGGAAAGAATGATATATAATATGTCTGGGTCATATACTAAAATAAGCCTTCAAAACACGTTTAAACATGATGAGCAAAATCGGTAAAAATGACCTCAGCACAGGGGCGGGAAATGCCTCAGCAGCAAAAGGGTTAATCAGTGGCCGATTGTCCAAAAGAGACAAACTGTTAAACTGTTCTCCATCTAAACTGTCTTTATTTCAATTCCAACACTTTGGTACCACGATTGACTCTTTTCTTCTTCCCAGATGAGAATAATGATACTTGCCTGATTCTCCCATAATAAACATAGGCTGTGAGAAAGACAGGCATCTCTTCGTCCCTGGACCATTGCCTAGGGTTATAATCGGTATTGGCTGTGCACTTCATTCTCTACTGGTTTTTACAGCAAGAACAGCATATTGAAATCACGTTTTGAATATGAAAAATATGTTAATGATTTAATGTGAACACTGTTTTGTGTAGCAACTAATCCACTAAGTGTCATAATCAAGCAATCAAATGGATTATAATCAAGTCAATCCACACTTTTTTAGATTAAAGCAGAGGCATGTTTTGAAGATGATCTAAAAGTTTTAATTAAGCATTTCATAGCCATTCATTACATAAGAATGTTTGGGAGGATGGTCAATATGCTCACTTTTATTTCTAGAGTGAGAAGAATTATCAGTAACATGTGACATCTCATTTAATTGAAGGAGCTATAGGTGTGATAATGATTATAAGGAGCATTACTCACTTTTTATTTTGTATTGGCATTAAA
This sequence comes from Leptobrachium leishanense, assembly GCA_009667805.1. Lineage (NCBI taxonomy): Eukaryota > Metazoa > Chordata > Amphibia > Anura > Megophryidae > Leptobrachium > Leptobrachium leishanense. The sequence goes on from CM019066.1 coordinate 282,689,626, forward strand.
TGTGATGTTATTATATTATGTCATTTTTGAGTGGTTGACGGGAAGGTTCATTCTACTGAACTGTCTTCATGATTGGAATAACTCCTTCAGGCAAAACCTAAACCTAACAAAACTAAACTCTATACTGGTCCTTTTAATGGCCGGTAAAGCCAAAACAACTTGCCTAAGACTAGTCTATAGAATAGTATAACTATGAGGCAGTTATTAGGATATGGAAAGACACAGATGACGAAGCCAAGCAAGAGATGAAGTCAAGGTCCGGATTACAGAAGTCAGCAAGGGTCAGGTAACAAATCCAGGTCAGTGCAAGAACCACAACAGAGCACTGAGGGAAAGAGATGCTGGATATTTAAAGGGATAGGCATCTGATGTCACTATCACTAATATGTGTCTGAGTCTATTGCATGTGGCTAAGATGTCGGTGGGAATGGCTAATGGTAGAGTTATAATAAATCACAATTTGGAAGCATTTACAGTTACAGGTACAAGCATTTATAAACCGCCAACAAGTTCTGTAGCGCTGTACAAAGGGAGAGACAGAATAACAAATATACATACACGTTACACACACAAAGCAGTAGGAGAGAGAACCCTGCTCAAGAGTTTACAATCTGAGAGGAGTGGCACACTAGGTGAGGGTGAATAGAGTACAAGAAGTACCTGGGTGTGTATGAGCAGTATGGGAAGAAGGAGCAAGAAATGAACAATGGGGGATTAGCGTGTGAGCTATTAGGCTTCTCTTAAGTAATGGGTTTTCAGAGATGTCTTGAAGGACTGGACAGACAGGGAGCAGTATCCTTCATCAACCCGTAAGTCGGATGTTCACAAAATGATGCAGGGTGTAGTGCTGGCATCATCAAAATAGTGGTCTACTCACTAATAGCTATTTGCGATAAACTGCAAGCTGATTTTTGAATATTGATTCAGTGGCATCACACTTTATGGCGGAAGGTCACTAGAGTACTATTTGTTCTTTGTGTCCTTCTTTACTCTTTGTCGGATCATGCGCTGCTCTTCAAATGGGTGACAAGGGGTAAGTTTCACTTTTATTCAATTTTTGGAGGTGCTAAGTGATTATGCAGGTTCAGTTCTTGTGTGGGCCAGTAAGATGAGGGTTTTTTTTACAATCAGGGTTATTCAGAGAGAGTGAAAAGCAGGAGAATGACTGGAGAATAACTGGAGAATGAAAAATTCTAGGTCAAAATAGCCAAACCAGAAAAATTCTCCCTTTCTTCTCACTTTCCAAATCGGCTATTTTGACCTAGAATTTTTCATTCTCCAGCCATTCTCCAGTCATTCTCCTGCTTTTCACGCTCTCTGAATAACCCTGACTGACTTTAAAAAAGAACAACGGGACATTGCTGGTTATTCAATCGTGCTTGCTATGCAACTTATAGGAGGCGTAGACATACAGTAACCTGTTGAGTCGCAACAGTTGCCTTGTGGAGAAGAGCCAATGACATCTGCATGTTGAATCGTAAGAGTCAATGACTCACTCGCAAATGTGAGTTTCTCATTCTGAGTTCTGAATCACATTAGTGTATTTCACATGTTTGCCAGTTCTTTTGAATTTATTTTTTGAATTTAGTTTCATATAAACATTTTAGGCAGGATCAAGACTTATGCCATTTTTACTGGTATGTTACAGTGGATTTTTTTTTAATATATGGATATACAACATACAGCAGAAATTTGTATACCTGTATTAAGTGTATTTAATTAGGTTGGCACTTTCAAAAAAGGAACTGTTTAACTGCATTTAACTGTACAAATGGAAAGTAGGGACATCACACTACCAGACTGTAAAATAGGTAGAAGAAAAATTAAGGTATAGCACATGTGTAAAATTATTCTTAACTAGGTGTTAAGCCTGCCCGGAGGGCAGTCTATTTTTGTAGAGTGTGGTGGGTGCGCACGCAGCTGGCGACTGACGCATTTCAAACGCATTTATATGTACAGGGTTATTCACAGAGAGCCGTTCTGGTCCCGAAATGGCATCGAACAGTGAATTTCCCTGTACGGTGCCATTTCGTGGCCATTCGGCTATTCAGGGTGCCTGTTCGAAAGCAGTGAAATCCCCATAGAGAAGCAATGGTTAATCTATTCACAGAACACCAAACAGCAGAGAAATGTCAGAGAAATGACCTGATGTTCAGTGCTTTCATTCGTCAGGTTTATTCAGGCGAATCCCATAGGCTTCAGTGTTAAAAATATTCCCGTTTTTATATAATATCTCATAAACCGTTTATTATTTTAATCTGCAGTAAAAAGTCTTTATATTCTTTTAGGATCTTTTAGGCATTTTATTTGGATTTTTTCGGGAAAAGTTTTTTCCCGTTTTCTTTTATAGCGGCTTTTCCTTTTTCTGTAACAGACCTTTTTAATATCATTCATTGGACCTTATATATTAATTCCAGACATTTTCATTCAGTATTTCTTTTTTTGCAAACAGCATTTCAATTTTGACGATTTCAATCGTATCATTATTTTTTTTTACCCGTCCAGCGGCTTGTCGGCTTTCTTCCGTGGCTGGCCGGCACTGTGTGTGGTGGCTCATCGGCTGTGTTGGTGGCCCTTTGGCAGGTTTGCAGAGGTTGTCCGACAGGGTGGACAACATCTAGAAGAAAACAAAAAAGCTGTTTAATCACTGCGACATTTTGATGCTTTCTCGGAGCCTCATAAGGCTGTTGAGGTATCACAACATTACCGCTTTGCTAGGTATTCCTGTCATATTACTTGTGGCATTTTGGAAAAAAACTAAGAAAAAGAAAAATCTGGTTAATCCCTAATGCAAAAAATAGACATTATGCTTTTTAAGTCATACTTCCTGTAACAGGATAGTCCAAGTTTTTTCTCATGTTAGAACTATAAATGAGTTTCCTCTATTCGTAGGATTTTAAATCCCCTTATGTTGCCACATAATAAAGGAGTCAATTTGCTTTATTTGCCACTTCAATACATGGGCAAAAGGGAAATGAAAATTTGAAGAACGGAAGATCAGGGGAAAATGGTATAACTGTATCATTATTAAAAAAATAAATTATTAGTCAATTCCAAAAAGCAATTCAATCATAAGGATATGTGATTCCATAGAATAGGATTGTAAATAGTTTTTTATATGGTTCTTCTACAGGGTTATTCAAAGAGAATCGAAAAGCCACCGCACGTTCGGTGACTTTTCGTTCTCTTCAATTTGGCGATCCCATTTCGGCAACCCTGCGGTGTATTCAGCAAGCACCACAGGGTCCCCGAATTGCAGGGAAAGTTTCCCGCAAACCCGCCGAAAACTCGCCGCAAAACGAGGGCGAACGCACACCGAAACCCGCAAAAACAACTGGATTAGCCCCCCAAAAACGCCGGAAAAACCCGAGCAGAAGCCAATCAAGCGCAGCACAGCTGCCGGAAAAAGCCGACACCGCAGACGAATGCAGTGAATAAATTAGAAAAACAGTCCACTTGAATGTTTGAAAAGTGAAATGCTGTTTGCAAAGAAACTACTGAGCGAAAATGTCTAAAATTTACATATGAGGTCCAATGAATGATACTAAAAAGGGCTGTTACAGAACAAATAATGAAAGTTTAAAAATAAATTAAAAACAATCGGATTTAAAAAAATAAAAAATCCTGAAAAATGCTTAAAATATCCTACAAATCTATAAATAAAGAGACTCTTTACTGCAGAATTTTATAATGAACGGTTTATTAGATATTGAATCAAAACGGGAATATTTTTAACATTCAAGTCTATGGGATTCGCCTGAATAAACCTGCCGAATTAAACCACCGAATGGCAGGGCATTTAGGGAACCTTTCACTGCTGTTTTTTGTTCTCTTAATAGCCAAAGCAGTGCTTCTCTATGGGGATTTCACTGCCCTTGAACAGGCACTGTATGTGCAGGCAATTCGCCAAGTTTTGGCAAATTGCCTGCTCTCTGGATAGCCGAATGGCCAAGAAAGGTAACCGAACGCTGATATTCAGCGTTCGGTTCCCTTTCGGCAGCCATTCGGATCTCTTTGAATAACCCTGCTAGTTTTGCAGAAAGCCTTTTAAGGGACTCTACCACTAGCACAAGTAATCTAGTTACAGCTTATGTATTACAAATAAAAACACATTATAAAACACATTCTATTGTATTTTTTTTGGTGTTCGAAGTAATTGGATATAAAAAGGAAAAATAAAGTTAGGTATTTAGCTCTTGTTTCCCTTGACACAACAATTACCAAAATCGTATGGCAAGTCTCACTTTACAGCTGTGGTACAGGATAAAACAGTAGTGAAGAGTCAATGAGGTGGTGGAGGGTATCTTTAAACAAGGCTGAAAGGGGATCTATTGTGTTGTCTAGCCTACCCGAGATAAGAGATGGCAGCTGAATGAAATCTGATAGTGGGCTACCAACACCCCGGTAATGAGACCCCCCGGTGATGTCATATGCATATATTCCACTCAATGCAAGTCAATTGGTCGGTTTTCTGGACTTTTGACCCATAGAGTCCATTCTGTGCCCAATGCCAAACAGTGAGGAGCAAGTGCTGTAAAGACACTGTTGGGCGGGGCAGTTTACAACACAAAATATTATTATTATTATTATTCTTTATTTATAAAGCGCCAGCATATTCCGCAGCGCTGTACAATAAGCACAGTATAGACAGGGTTACAATACATTGAACAACATTTGACAAACAGTACAGGAGGAGATGAGGGCCCTATTCCCGTAGGAACTCACAATCTGGGAGGGTTGGGGTTGGAAACAGGAGGAGAGGACTGTAAGGTGAGAGTGATTGAAATATAAAAAAATTGATGCACACAGTGAAAAATTTAAAGTAAAATATTTTCTTAACAAAGATGAGGAAAACAACGCACATGTAAGATCCCGGCAAACATAAAATAAACAAAATAAGAACATTTCATTGTTTGGAAATGTAGACTGATTCACAATATTCATACTGGTAATTACTAATCATGAATGAGAGGTGGAGATATAAAAGAAAGGTACGTGGATAAGGAAGGTAGTGATTAATTTCTGTGTAGCCTATTTTGGCATAACAGCAATTATAATAATAAAAACAAGATAACAACAGCATAGCATCCGCCACAAATACCAAATGATTGGTAAATGAATCAGCACACAATGACAGGGTAAATCTTAGGTAATAAAACATTATTGTGTGTAGTAATGGTGCTGTTTTTCTCTTTTTATATACCTAGGTGAACACTTTGTTTTGTTTTTTAATAGAAAAAAAATGCAAACTATATTTGTTAAATATTGAACTTTGGAAGAATGTGTTCTTACTCGTAGACACTGATTTGTCTATGAAGCATCCGGTGAATGCTATTGTTAAACACAGGGTAGTAATACCTATAAAAACAATGGTGTGACCTGGTTTTAGTGGATTTTACTTAAGTATGCGGAACACTCCCCTTATACAAATATTTTTGCATAGATGAGTGTGACAAGTGTATGTTTAAAATGTATTTTTTTTCCCAAATGAGTCCAAAGTGTACGGGTAACACAAAGACAATCAACGTATTCTCAGAGATGAAATGTTTATATTTATGAGCTTGCTGCTCCCGGATTTACTATGCTGTTCTGGCGGTGGGAGGGCATTGAAGACGCAGGGCGTACAGGTACGCCCCGCTGTCTTCAATGAGCCGCCTTGGCCCCTCCCCGCAGCCGGCACACGCCATGAGTCATTGGCTGCACGGGGATAGCCCGAACACGCTCTCGTAAAATAGTGTAGGCCGCGGAGCGATTCGCGGAGGGAGACTGGGGACTATTTGGCCCCATTATTACTCTGCTCCCAGTGGCCAGAAGCGGTGGGTAGGATGACAGGTGAGTATCTGATTTTTTTTAGTTGGCATTTTAGCAGAAGCACAATCAGTTAGCACCAGCTTCTAGCTGTGGTTAACTTTTTCATTACCACATCGGTGCGGTAATTAGTATTCAGACTTTGTAATCCTAATGCTAATTACTGATTGCGCAATCACTGATGCGGTAACGGAATTTTTAATTCGTTACCTCTAGGTATGTAATATGGAGAAGCATGCATTAAAGTCACTTAGCCTAGGGTTAACCCTTATGTATCTTAGCGCTAACGCTAGCGTTAAGATTGCAATAGGACCCAAGACGTCTACTGACATAATGACTATTTTAAACTCTTTCACTCTCCAGACATGCACACACGGTGTATATTACATGGATTCCTAAACATTGTAATGACCTTGAGCATCTCCCATCAAGACCTGTTTGTTAATATCAAATTGATATCAAATTTCACACTAAGATGAGCATTCAGCTCTTTTATCTAGAAAAAGTGTGCTTTGTTTCAGGCTGTGAGGTCAGGGATAATTTCCCCCTTATTCCTTATTCAGTCACCAGACTCTCTGATGCCCTCACCTTTCTTCTTTGCACATTCAGAAGGATTTTGACAGGGTGTGTTCTTTCCCTCAAAACTAACTACATTGTAACATTTGGGTTTTGTTTTTCAGATCACCATAAGTTCAACTCACTATACTCTGCTCCAAGACACTGGGGGTCATTCAGAAAGCACCGTAATGTCGCTGACACGTCTCTGCACTTCGCCGAGTCAAAGTTCCCCACCCTGCGGTGAATTCAGCATTCACCGCAGGGTCCCCAGAGTGCAGGGAAAACCCGCCGCAAACCCGCCGTAAATCCGCCGAATACCCGCCGGCACCGCCGCAAAAAACACGCCAGAAAAAGTCAAGAAGCCACTGATCACAGCACAGACCAGCAGCCGGGAAAGGCCGACAAGCTGACAAACGGCGCCTAAACAATATGATTGAAAGTTTCAAAATTGAATCGCTGTTTGCAAAAAAACTACTGAACGAAAATGTCTGAAATTTACATATAAGATCCTATGAATGATAATAAAAAGGTCTGTTACAGAACAAAGAAAAAACGCTTCTAAAAAATAGTAAGCCATTACTTCTCTATGGGGGATTTCACTGCCTTTGAACAGGCACCGTACTTGTTGGCAGTTCGCCAAAATTTGGATAACTGCCTGCTCTCTGAATGGCCACGAAATGGCAACGTATGCTGAATTTCGGCGTCCGGTTACATTTCGGTGCCAGATCGACTCTTTCTGAATAACCCCTTAAGTGTTTAACTTGTATGTATATTTGTTAGTCTGTCTCACCCAAGGTACAGTGCTTTTGAACTTGTTAGAGCTTAATAAACCATGACAAATCAAATGTTCCTTCTCTTCTCTCTCTGGTGTTTGATACGTCATATTCGGTAATTTATGCTTATCAGCAGATTGATTTTACTTGGATTGCACTGATATACAGACAAGTGTAAACCTGTTACAATATATCTGTCATCAACCCATTTACGTTTAGTATTTTCCAGTTTTACATACAGTATGTAATATAACATGTGCTGTAAGTCATCTAGTTTTTTTCCCCGTTCTTTGAAACCACATAATGTATAGACTGTCCGTGATTTTCAGCTTTATGGACTGTCACTAGATAGTCAAAGAAATGGCAGATCTTTCATCTTTTACTGAGTCAGTATCAATTAGTAGTTATTGTGTCAATGCACTTTTTTATAGTTAAGTATTAGTTTTATTATGCATCTTAATTATTTTGGGGAAGTGCCGAGGGCGAGTTATGCTATTAGGTTTGCAATGCAATGAGATAAAGGTGAAAACATGTTAAGGCGCGGGTGAGGTAAGGAAATTATTACTCTCCCAAGCAATTATTATTTTGAAAGCAATATTGATAGCGTGCTTATTTTATGCTCGTTAACAAAGAGGTGTTTTTTTCACTCAGCACTGGACACTCTGCATCTAGAAGATGCCCCATTGAATATAAATTAACTTAAGTTAACATAGCATTTGTTTTATTTTCAGATTATTAATACCTTTTATAATTGAAGTCCCGATTCCTTGCAAACTTTTTAATTCAGTGGGAAATCTTTCTTTATGCATTCATGGGCCAAGCAATGTCATCCCAAATGTCATTATTGTTCCCAGTAGAAAAGCAATAACTGATCCAAGAGATGTGGTGGGTCTCTTTTTGCGGTGTTACTTGATATTATTTGTTATTGTGGCAAAGATACAGCTTTTTTACAATTCATTGAAATGACTGTAAGTGCTGGCTGCTGGTAGCTGGAGCCCCTTGCTGGCCATAAGCTCATGTATGTGGAAGTCAAATGGAGGGACTTCTTGGGTTCCAGAACCCCAGACCCTAAACCCCATTGGTTGTTTCCCTCACATTATTAATGATAGAAGCCAGGTCACAGCGTTGAGAGAGTGAAAGCTATCTGCTCTAGTGTATATCACCATATCTTTGCAATTCCTCTCTCTATATATCTGTCCCAGTGCATATAATGATATCTGCCTAGTTATCTAGCTATATCTTTCAGCGTCTTTGTCATTATCTGCGTGTATTTGTCTGTGTGTTGCAATAGCTTTGCAATTATGTTTGTCAGTGTCTGTGAAACTGTCTGTGTCAGGCTGTTAGTTTTTCTTTACTAGTGTCTCTTTTGTGTCACCGTATCTCTGTCGGTGTCATTCATTATTTATGTGCCACTCTATTTTTTGTCTCTCAGTGTCTTTACCGGTGACTCTGTGGGCCCTATTCCAAAGTTGGTGCTAACTTAACCAGAGCTGTGGTAAACTTACCAGAGCCTAAGGAGTTGTTGTCTATGGAGTTGTTAAGTTTACAACAGCTCTGGTTACGTTAGCACCAACTTTGTGATGTGGCCCTGTGTGTCTGTGTCCTGGTTGGTGTCTTTGTTCCTCTGTCAGTGTCTATGGCAGTCTCTCTCATTGACTTTGTCATTTTCTGTGTACCTCTGTTAGTGTCTTTCAGTTTGTGTGTGCCTTTCCATGTCTGTGTGAGTTTTCTTCCTGTGTTTGTGGTGAATGTTAGAATCTATACCACTCTCAGTATGTCTGTGCATTTATCATGCTCTGTGTGTCTCTGTCAGAGTGTTTTTCAGAGTGTTTGTCCGTATCTCTGCCAAAGTCTTTCAGGGTCTTCATCTTTGTCTGTGTCTTTGTAAGAGATCACGCCGCCGGAGTCGCAGGAAGGGAAAAACTGGTGCTGATTCAACATGACATCCATCCTGGCCGCACCCTACATGTCCTGCCCTGCTGGATTTTGACTTCTCCAGTCCTCAGTTTGGCTCAGCAAGTGCAGCTAATTTTGTCCATCTCCTATTTAACAGAGGCACACCTACACATAATGCTTCTGCATTCTGTTGTTGCCTCAGTCTGTGTCTTGCTACCAGCCTGTAAGGAAGTCATCCGCTTGACTGACTACTGTGCACCAGACCCCTGGCTTTCCTCCTGGACTTTGTTAAACTGATTCTCCTTTCTGGTACAGCTCCTCGAGACCCTCCATAGACCCCCTGTTGTCGTTCCTGTTCAAGACCCCCTACTGCCGTTCCTGTTCAAGACCCCCTATTACTGTTCTTGTTCAAGACCCCCTGTTGCCGTTCCTGTTCAAGACACCTTGTTGCATTCCTGCTCAAGACCCCCTTGAGCAGTTTCCATTATCAAAGGTCCTCCGTGTTACAGACCATCGTTGCAGCAGGACCTTGCCTCACAGACACTTTCCTATCCTTCTTTCTGTTTACTATCCACCCCTTTTCCTGTATTGTCTGTCTGATATCCTTGAGTCCTCTTGTGTCCTGTTTGTCTAGATATATGCTGTGTGTATTCTAATCCTGGCCCTCTGTGTCTTCCATCTGTCTCCTTATTCATCCCTTTTCCTGCCCCTTCATTGTTAACATTACTTCTGTTGAATAAACATTATTTCTTCAAGATTCATTTTGTTATTATTGTAGGGTTACCCCTGGTCCAATCATCTTAGATACAGTGCCCTTTCTATAAAAAAAATTGCATATTCATACTGATTTGACCGGCTGAATTGCATGGCATCCAACACCCTGACACAGGTCGTCTGTACTTCTGTGAATAAACCCTGCTTGTTTTCACTGTACCCAAGATCTCCAGTGCATCCGGGACTCATACCCTCACCGCCCAAGGCGGCACACCTGACAGTCTTTAGGAATCTGTCAGTAATTCCGCCTACTATCACAATCACGTGTGTCTTTGTTTCTGTCATTGTATCTCTGGCTTTGCCAATATCTCTATCATAGTGTTTGTTAGTATCACTCTGTGTCTGTCTGTCTGTCACTGTCTAATGTGTCATTATACTAGTTTGATCATAGTTTTTACCATTTTAGTTGAGTTAGTGCTGTTTCATTTAATAATTGTATTGTGTGTAATGCATACAAATCACTAAATCCCAGACTCCATTGATTGTGTCCTCACTCTAGTTATAGCCACTGGACAGACCATTCACTGATTGAGACTTTTATTTATTTTTTCCAGCCACAGTACAGGCAGAGTGTCTATATAAACAAGCAAATAAAACATAAATCAAAAGCCTACTCCTCATTCGGAGACTAACTAAACATTTGTTCTCCCCTCACTATAATACTAGGCAGCTAAGCTGCTTACCAGTAAAGCAAACAACAAATTAAAGAGTTTGTACTTCCCTTAGGAACTTCAGGGCTTGTCTCCTCCCTTGCTGTTCCCAGCAAAAAGACTGCTCTCCAAGAGGGAACCACAATACCTACAAAGGCAGGCCTCTCTTAATAGCTGAGAATTACCCAAATAGGGGAAACGGGCTTTCTCCATCCAAAAACAGTGACAAAACGGTAGTCTATCACCACTCTCACACCACCAATTTCAAACGTAGAACTATATGTGCCTCCACAACTTGCTTATGGTTCCTAGAGATGCAACTGGCTGTATGTATTTTGTAACGATGGCTTCTGCACATGGCAGCTGCGACATCTAAACCTAGAAGTGCTCAGCAGCTTCCCAAATGTGTAGCTGCGACCTTTCCATGCAGCGATGTAGCCAGAGTTGCAGTGAGTGAGTGATTGCCGTAGCTATATTTTAATTTTAAAAATAGGCTGGAGGTAAAAATGCTGTGATGCAGCCATGTACATATGGGTGGTGTTTGTATGTAAGTGGGCTTGGATATGGGCTCCTATAGTCCGAGACCCGAAAGCTTGTCAGTCCACCGGTAGGTTATTCTGATCTAAAACATTTCCTGGAAAATCCCAAACAGTTCTAACACTTGTGAATAACTCAAGTTTATTTATTTATTTATAAAGGATTTTACCAGGAAGGATACATTGAGATTTCTCTCGTTTTCAAGTATGTCCTGGGTTCAAGGACATTGAATTGTTACAGTTGTCACAGAAATACAAAGTAATAAAAATGCAAGATATTAAAAAACAATACAAATATACAGATTAACAGAAAATAAATATGTAAGAAATATTCTCATTATGTTACATGTTTACAGAATGAAACAAAATTTAACCAGTAAAGAGATGTGACAGGAAACAAAAATTCGGTTTTCTAAACATATAGAATGAAGGCTTAAAGAAACAGATTACTGTACACTTCTGTGTCGCTAGTATTTAGAGTAAAGTATACTTTTTTATTGTATTGTGAGCACCGGTTAATCTTTAAATATGATACTATGTCGTTATATTTTATTGAAATTTAACTTTCCGCAACTTCTAGAGGGGTTATTCAGAGAGCACCGAATTATCACCGAAATGATGCTCTCTCGTTCCCCGCACTTCGGGGAATCAAATTCAGGGTCCCCAGAGAGCAGGAAACGAACCCGAAAATCTGTCGCAAAACCGCCGAAATTCTGTGGAAAATTGCCAGAAACCGATGTGATCCGAAAAATCTAATTGATCCTATAACCACCGATAAGATCCCGAACTCACCCGATGATCCGCCGCCATCCTGCCAGCGCAACACGCTGGACAGCCGCTGCAAACTCGCTGGACAGCTGCCAAACGCAGCCGACGAGTTCCAGAAACAGTGCCGACCAACCGTAGAAAAAAGCCGACAAGCCGCCAGATGGGTAAAAAAAAAACATTGAAAGTGTCAAATTTGAAACACTGTTTGCAAAAAAAATTCTGGATGAAAATGTCTGGAATTAACATATAAGGTCATATGAATAATAATAAAAAGGTCTATTGAAGAAAAAAGAAAAAGCGCTATTTAAAAAAAAATCGTGAAAAAAACCAGAAAATGCCCAAAAGATTCTTTAAAAAAAGAAATAAAGAGACTTTTTGCTGCAAATTAAAAGAATAAACTGTTCAATAGATAGTGAGTAAAAACGGGAATATTTTTAACATTGAAACCTATGGGATTCGCCTGATTAAACCTGTCGAATGAAACACCGAACATCAGGGCATTTCACTGATATTTCTCTGCTGTTCGGTGTTCTCTGGAAATATTAACCATTGCTTTTTCTAAGGGGATTTCACTGCTTTCAAACAGGCACTGTACTTTGCTGGCAATTCGCCACAATTTGGTGAACTGCCTGTTTTCTGAATAGCCAAATGGCCACGAAATTGCATCGTATTGGGAAATTCACTGTTTGGTGCCATATTTGTTTAACCGTCTATTCTTTTAATCTGCAGCAAAAAGTCTCTTTATATATTTATGTTTTATGCATTTTTCGTGATTTTTTGGGTGAATTTTTTTTTCTCAGATTCTTTTTTTAAATAATGTTTTTTTTTCCCTGTAACAGACCTTTTTATTATTATTCATAGGACCTGATGTATTATTTCCAGGCATTTTCGTCTAGTAGTTGCTTTGCAAACACGATTTAAAAGTTGAGGCTTTTTTTTTTTACCCCGTTCATTGGCTTGTCTGCTTGCTCCGGTGGCTGGTTATTGATCTGTTCAGCAAATTGTCATCTTTTTTGGATGCTTTGGCGGTTTTGTGGAGGATCGACGGGTGCGTTCGCCATTTATTCGGTGGCTTATGGGATCCACCCGAGGTTTTTATTATCACCCTGTTCATCGGCTTGTTTGCTTGCTCCGGTGGCTGGTCAGCGATTTGTTCGGCAAATCGTCATCTTTCTTCGAATGCGTTTGGCGGTTTTGCGGCGGATCGACGGGTGCGTTCGCCATTTATTCGGTGGCTTATGGGATCGACCTGAGGTTTATTCTGCAGTTTTGCGATGGTTTTCCGTTCGCTTTGGTGGTTTTGCAGTGGTATTTCAGATGCGTTTGTCGGCTTTTTCCTGCACTTGCGGGAACCCTGCAGTGAATGCTGAATTCACCGCAGGGTCGTCGAATTTGACACTCCAAAGTGCGGGGAACGAAAGGGCACCAAAATTGCACCAGAATATCCCTGTATATCTAGAATTACAGATAAATGCATTTTATCTATACCGTAAACCTGCAAGGATAGACTGCTTGCACCACAACCAAATTAAAAGTAGTTTTGTTGAAGTGTACAGCAATTAAAGTGGTATGTAAGTAAAATTATAACAAATTTTAAAACCAGCTTTATTTGGAAAAGTTTATAATCACATGTTACTTCATATCATGGATTAAACCATCCTGTAGAAGATCACTAAGGAAGTATTATATAATAGTAGCGATTTTGAGTTATAGCTTCCTGGAATATTTAATTTTGCATGTCAAAAATGTCTTTCTCATTTTGTTGGCTTTATAGGAATCCTCATTTGTCAATAAAGATGAAAGTTCTCAAGAAGCACCTTTGTGACACATCTTTATTTCTCAAATGCCTTATGTTAGCTAGGGAAGATGTCACAGCAAGGTCAGTTTTCATTGGTCACATGGTTCGGATTAGATTATTACCTCAGTGATAAATAGGCTGAAAACATGCATTACTAATTTTACGCTCACTAAATTTTTAAAATGCTGAACAGAAACCTTTATGTTTTAGAAAATACATATTCCTCTAGATATAACACCAAGAGGAGAGAACTCCATTACAAAAACTACACCATCAAAGCGTCCAAAAATTTAAAGACTTTCCCAGTTTTCAACAGATTTTACATTTTTCCACAAAAGTTTTACACAACCTAACTAGGTAATAAATGATGGGAGTTTAGTTCACAAAATATGACTATATCCTACTTAAGCCTGTCTCGGCGTCATTGTATCCCATCACCGACAGGTCTTGCACTAACCACCTAATGACCTGACAACCCTCAGGCAAGTACTCCTTCCCTGCCACAGGTGTTTCATTTGCAGGTTCTCTTTAAGGCTAGGGTCAGACGAGCGCAGTGTTAACGTCCGTGTTGCCGCACATAAGTACGTCCGTGATAGCATACAATTGTGTTAAATGAAGCCCCACACACCAAGTACGTCCGCACAGAAGTGCGGGGGCTGACGGACGCTGCAAACGGACGCAGGTTAGGCAAGAACGTAATACTGCTAGAACGGACGTGCGGAGTGCGCCACGTCCACAACGTCCGCATAGCTTTGTGTGTGAGTGATGGAGCGTGGTCAGATGGACTGCATTTATACGTCCAGCATTTTTGACGGACAGAATGTTTTTTCATTTTAATTTATTTTCCCTGCTACATCAGTCAAAAAATCCGTCAGTGAAAAAAACCGACTGTGTGGCCACTACCTTGTCGTCAGTCAGAAAGTACGTCCGTACTGCACGGACGCACAGTCCGTACAAAATGCGCTCATCTGACCCTAGCCTAAAATGGAAGCGATGTTAGCCCCAGAATGGGTTCTGTTTTCAGATAAGTGAGTTAATCCCATAAATTCGATCATTAGGTGTTTAGACCAGGACTTGTTGAGATGGGATACATTGACACTGTGACAGGCTTTAACAACATATGATCTTATTTTGTGAAGTAAACTCCCATCACTTATTACCTAGTTAGGTTGTGGAAAAAGTTGTGAAAAAATGTAAAATCTGGGGAAAACCATCAATGTCTATAAATTGTGGGAAACTTTGATGGTATAGTTCTGGTAATGGAGTGCTCTTCTCTTGGTGTACTGTGTGTACTTGTCATAAGAAGCACCAGCCCTATATGCATTAGTACAGCTTGAATGCTGCCCTCATGGTGTACCTCTAGAAAGTTGGCTTTTACACCTGTGTAATTAGGATATACTGTATATGAAGCGCCACCGTGAACATCCCCTCCATGGAGTCCATAGGACTCCATTGAGACTTCCACTGCCGGTCACATGACTTGCAGGATCTCGCCTCTCACGAGATCCTGCCGGTTGGCAGAGTGATCGCGGAAGAAGACTGGAGGACTTTTTCCCCCAGTCTCCCTCTGCTCCTGGCTGCAAAAAGAAAAGGGATGGAGCCGCCGGTCTCACAGCGGGATAAGAGGTGAGTATGTGATTTTTGAGGTGTTTTTCAGCTGGTGCTGACTGATTCTGCAGAAGCGGAATCCGTTAGCACCAGCTCCTAGCTGTGGTTAACGATGGACGTAATTAGCGTTAGGACTTTTATAATCCTAAAAGCTACATAACCATTTGCGCTCCCCATGTTTAGCATAGAGACTGCAAAGTACAGTAACCTCGCCCTGAAAAGCGCAACATCCAAAACGATGACAGGGTTTTTTAACCTGTTAGCGTTCGGATTGTAATAAGGTCGGCCCGCGCTAGGTTCACTTAACTTAACATTAACACTCACACAGCAGAGCGGTAACGTTAGCATTACGCATGTAATTGGGCCCTTTGTGAGGTGTCCGTAGATACAGCACTGCATAAGAGAGGCTTCCATGGAGTTAATTTGCTCACTTATAAGGAATTTATAAGTACAACTTTAGGATCAGTTAAATATTGTTAGTATTAAGTATATTATAGAATTAATGAGTAATTTCCTTTTACAGATGTTTCTGTTTACACATTTAAATATCGATATAAAGTTATAAAAATTGGTGGTAAGGGTTTAATGGTTTGTTTGGTCACAAAAGGAATATTGTACTTACCTCAATACCAGTACCTGCCAGTCCTTGCCTGTTGAAAACCTCTGTTTACTCCTTATATTCTGGCTTGTAGAGCTAGGAGCCCTCACACAGTGATTAAACAAATAAATGCATCATGAAGTGGGTTGTACGCACAATTAATAAAAGCCACTTATGTATAAATGATGGTTTTAAGGTCAGAGGGAAACTGCAAAATACAAAACACTAATGGGATGGACGCAAGGGAATATTCAAATGATTGCCTTGTTCATAGAGGCTCTATGTCTAAATGATTAACTAGGTTTTACCCGTAATTTAAACCATATAAGAATTCAGTAAATGTAATCCTTCCTTTTTTCACTCATTCAGTCAAATGGCACGCAGTTGTCCATTATGCATAAAATATGGATGCAAGAAGCTTCAGAAGGCGATATAGGGCAGAAACATAAATTACAATAAGCTACACAATGATTTCTGTCCTGTAAGTTTTATATATTATAGTTTATATATATATGTTTGAAGATTTTCTCCATTCTACACGAGGCCCAGGCTGGAATCCAGTAAAAAGGCAAATGCCAGGTGGGCTGTAATGATGAGGACTTGAGGGCCAACTCTGAAGACCAAAAGACAGTAGCAACAACCCAATGGGGAACCTCTGCCACTCAATGAGCTGGTGAGAAGATTGCATCAGTCAGCTAAATGTCCCCTTACTTGTGGGAGAGCTCCATGCAAATCGGAGCTTGTGCATAAATTGCCTATTCAACTCTCTGATTCATTTAACAATGCACCAATCACTTAATATGTAGACTTCTGGCACCATTTACTAGAACACCTGGGATCTACCTACTAAGTGATACCATTTCCCTACCTGTCATGTACAGGCCAATTTTGTTCTTCCATTGAAACTTTGACCACGTACACATTTCATATCAACACAATACACTCAATTATGAATTGAGGAGAATTAAGAACGGAAATCTTTTGCAATTCCCCTTTTGACCATCCTTTTTATGGCTGTTTCCTATTTTAACAATTTGCTTTGCCTGACTAAGATTCCAAAACACCATTAGTGTAGGACTTGTAAGCAGTGGTGTATTTAGGTTTTGTGCTGCCCTAGGCCTGACTAAACTCGTGCACCCCCTAATTTAAACTTGAGGCACCCCTTCCTGTCAAGGGCACACCTCTTCCTGGTTAATCCCCACCCTTCCTCTTTAAGCTCCACCTTTTCCTCTTAGAGCTCCGCCTTTTCCTCTCTTTATATTAAAAGTGGATACCAAGTGCCTACTTGCATATTTTGTATACCATTTCAAATGTATCTATTGAGATAAATAAAATTATGAAATGTTTAAATTCAAGCACTTTTACAAAGAACAGCCACGCATGTCAAGTATACTGGATCACAGCTGCTCTAATTGGTTGAACAATAAAATCCATAGAAACGTGCACTGCATATGAGCGTATCACAGAGCTGCACAGCAATAAACCCACAGAAATGTGCACTGTGTATGAGCATATCACAGAACTGCACAGCAATAAAACTCACAGTAATGTGCAGTGTGTATGAGTGTATCCCAGAGCTCCAGGGCAATAAAACTCACAGTACTATGCAGTGTGTATCACAGAACTGCACAGCAATAAAACTCCCAGCAATGCAATGTTCGGTGTGTGTCAGCGTATCAGAATCCACAGCAATAAAACTCCCAGCAATGCAATGTGCGGTGTGTATGAGTGCATCAGAATCCACTGCAATAAAACTCCCAGCAATGCAATGTGTGGTGTGTGTCAGCGTATCAGAATCCACAGCAATAAAACTCCCAGCAATGCAATGTGTGGTGTGTATGAGTGCATCAGAATCCACTGCAATAAAACTCCCAGCAAACCAAGTGTATATGAGCACACAGCAATTATTTATTCTACATTTACCGGCCTCCGTGGTAGGGCTGTGTGCAGAGTCAGCAGGGACTGTGTACAGACTCAGCAGGAGGTCCCTCCAGGCCACGTTAGGATCGCGGCTGTGCCTGTGCGTGGAGCCATCTTGTCAGCAGTGGGGTGCCACTGCCAGAGGGTGCACCGTGGCTTTGATTCCCTTCCCGGTGGGTGTTCAGTCCAGAATAGTGTGACAGTCCATGTTAACGAAAGGGCGGGTAGCTGCGTGCGTGAGTGTCACGTGGTTCAGCCAGTCAGGTGGTACTGAGACTGAGTACCACCTGACTGGCCGGACCGAGTGTGAACTGCACGCACGCAGCTTCACCAGGAGCCAGGCAGCTCAAAGACAAATTTCTATCAATGCAGTGCTGGTTAAGGAAAGGTCCACTTTAAACAGCAGTAAGCAGACAGGGCTTCATATTCTGCTAATACCCCCCCTTTACCTGCCATTTACTGTCATCTTCTCTCTCTGGACACAAATCACATCCCCCTCCCCTCTCCTAGAGCTGCTGCGGGGCAGGGGAGGAGCTATGGAGGAAGGAGAGGGGGATTTTTATTCTATTCGATGTTATTCTGTATGCAAACGCCCTGCTCCACTGCCCATTGTTTGAGAATACAGCTCAAAGCTGACACACAGTGGCACCTCCTAGTACCCCCTAATGACACCCCAGTAATCACTGGTACCTGAGGTGGCCCGCCCGCCGCCACTCCTCTAAGTACACCACTGCTCTGGTGATATGCTCACACACAAGTTTGGCGAACTGCCAGCAAGTACGGTGCTGTTTGAAGGCATTGCAAATCCCCATAGAGAAGTAATGGTTAATCTATTCAGAGAACACCAAACAGCAGAGAAATGGCAGTGAAATTCCCTGATGTTCGGTGGTTTCAATCAGCAGGTTTATTCAGGCGAACCCCATAGGTTTCAATGTTAAAAATATTCCCGTTTTTATGCAATATCTAATAAACCATTTATTATTTTAATCTGCAGTAAAAAGTCTTTATTTATTTATTGATTTTTTTTTTAGTACCTTTTAGTAATTTTTCAGAATTTTTTTGGCAAGATCCCCCACCCCTTTTTTTTAATAGCGATTCTTCTTTTTCTGTAACAGAACTTTTTATTATCAATCATAGGATCTTATATGTAAATTCCAGACATTTTCGTTCAGTAGTTCTTTTGAAAACAGCAGGCCATGGGTTTGCGGTGGCAGCATTCAGCGGCCGACTCCATGCACTTTGGGGACCCTGCGGTGAATGGTGAATTCACTGCAGGGTGGGGAAATTTTATTCCTCGAAGTGCAGGGAACTACAGAACACCAAAATGTTGGTGTCATTTCTGTGCTCTGTGAGTAACCCAATTAGTGGTGAGGTTTTTTGTTGCCCCCTGGAAAGTGAAAGCCTAGGCCTTGCCTACCCAGGACATACTTGAAAATTAGTGACATCTCAATGTTTCCTTCCTGGTAAAATAGTTTGCAAAAGTAAAAAAAATAAAAAAAATAAAAAAATTTTTTTTTAGTGGTGGGGCCAGCCAGCGGGCCGCCGCCCCCTGTAAAGTGCCGCCCTAGGCCTAGGCCTTGTTGGCCTAGGCCAAAATACACCAGTGCTTGTAAGTCATGTTTACTATTATTGTTATTATTATTCATTTATTTGTATGGCACCTGCATATTCCACCCAAAGAACCCCTCATTTGTAAGCCCTACAACCTTTACCATCTAGTCTGGGGTCTGTATACATGGGTCCTGTCTGGGGTCTTAATATACGGATCTGGTCTGGGGTCTGTATATATGTGTCTGAGTGGGTATATCTGGTCTGAGGTCTGCAAGTATACATGTATCTGCATGGGTATTCATACAGTATATGAGGTCTGAGCGGTTATACATACAGTTGCGGTGTGTGTGGTCAGGGTGTGTGCAGGCCTGTGCAGTGAGTAAATGGGGTGTCTGGCCATACATTTCAATATTAACATAAACTGGACAGACTTTCAGCAAAATCCTAAATTATTTATTGGAAAGCAGTCACATGACTTTAAATAAAAGTTCTCAATAAATCAGTTCTTGGTATCGGTGAGTACTTGAAAAAAGTATCGGTACTTGTACTCAGTCCTAAAAAAGTGGTATTTTTGCAACCCTAATATATATATAAATGTTTAATCGAGCGTTCCTGCTCTGAAAAGGTTAAATTGTATCCAATGCCTTGTGCTATGATCGCGAAAATACAGCACAAGATCGAATGGACTAGCACTCCAGAGTCTTCTTCAAAAGAAGACCCAGGAGTGCTGGTTGTGCATTTGTTCTTATGAGATATATATATATATATTAGTATGGAGGAGCGGCTAGATGGTGGGAGGAGGGAAGGGTTGGATAAAAAGAAAGTACTGAAAATAAAGACTCTCATCTCCTGCCCTGCATGACACAGTTGAATAAATATTGTATATTTTCAAGTATAAGTCATGCTCAGAAGCCAGTTCTAGGGCCCCATAGAGGACATCATCAACCTGTCAGCACCACTGTCTGTGACTATACATAGGAATAGTCTGAGTGGTCGGGTTCCGACCGTCAAAGACAAGCTACCGTGCCTGGGCATCCAAGCCAATTATATCATTTATCATTGTATTTACATCTTCAACCCTTATTAGTTTCAGAGAGATCGTTGGATGTCCTGAATTTTTCCACCCTAGTCACCCAGTCTTGAATAGATTATGCATACTGTTTTTTGTTTTTTTTCTGGTACGTTTGAACCACGAATCCAAGTAGGTAACGTAGAAGAGTACAAATATCTGGGGTGTCAATGCCAGGTCAATTTCCATGACATCTAGGATGGCTTCCTTCACAGTGGTTCGAATATTTTTCAAACGGGGGCAGTTCCAACAGACAACTTTGAAGTTGACTTACCCTCATTTTAGTTCTATGCGGAATCTCAACTATCACACTTACCTAATCAGATGTGTGTCAGACAGCATTGATCATAATGTCACTTTCTAAGGAACTGATTTAAGTATAGATTTCAGGGGGAAAATATTTACCGGTAATTAAAACAATATAAAAATCTTTCAATGTGTTAGAGTATAAGCAATATTTAAGATAGGCACCCTCGTGTTAACTCATAAAGTGCCAAAGGGCAAAGCTAACAGGTGTTCAACACTGGCTTTGCTGTAATAATGGGCTATTCAAGAATGCTAGAAGGAGTTTAAAAGCCTTTCGTGTGAAGATTTACCACAGTACTAAAGAAGGTAAAATAATCATTTGTTTTATTTGGACTGTTGCCATTTCTTTTCATCTCATTTCGGGGTTATATATCATGATTATCTCGCCAAGCTAGCGGAGATAGAGAGCTAGATAATTAATTTCTGGCCACTGCTTAATAACATATTAAGAGGAATTCTACTAGTCAAAAATTAAAATACGATTACTTTGGAAAAAATCTATGTGTTGCTTCATTTAATTACAGCTCTTTTTTTGTCAGAATGTTTTAATTATTGTTTCTTTTCCCTTATTCTCTTTTCACTGATTTGATGCCAATTCAATTGTCTCTATAGCAGGACCTCCCAGAAATGAGTTTACACTACCTCAGGGTATTCTGTCTGCTTTTTTTAATTTTATTTTTTTTAAAGGAAACCAGAACTCCCAAGTAAGGAAGAAAGTCACTGTAAATGTAAACTGCGAGATTTAGCGTGAAAAACGTACACAATACTGATAGGAAGTTAACCAATAACCACAGCTGATAAGGAAGTCACAAAGTATGTTAATCATGTTCTCTTTGGACATTGTGAAGGAGTCAGTGTTTGAAATGATGTTTGGGCAGTGGTGACAGTTTCCCTTTTTATCTTATAATTAAGAAGTTGTTGAAGTTGTGAGCGGGCACAGAATATCATTTCTATGCATTGCTTGCCAATTTCTGGAAAACATAGAAAACAGAGGGCAAGCAGGGCATACCTGGCATATTCTGCTCACATCACAGTTCAGTCTGAGGCTGGTCTGGGTATTTGATAACTGGGGTGGCATGTGCCAGCGCTGCTATCCAGGATGTGTATATTCAGTGTGCATACTGGAAATCACTGTGTGCCCAGCTCCTGAAGGTGATTGCTGGACGCTAGGTATTCCACAAATTAAAAATTTTGGCATCCACAGCTAGTTGGTAGTTCCCTATTAAAGGGACATGCTATGCACTGAGACTACTCAAGGTATGAATGGTCAGAGTGCCCTGATGGCCTCTGCCCCTCTTTCGCAAAGAACCTGAGCACTGATCTCCAGTTCAGGGAGTTCAGGACCTTCAGGAACCAGGTACCATCAATGCCCTCAGCACTGAGAGTCAATGGATTGCCTGCATCCCTGCCGTCATGTGACATCCTGCTGTTTACAGGAACCCAGCAGCATGTCACATCAATACCAGTGCCGAGGGAGCCTGGTGTTGAATTCAGGGTGAGTTTTAAGTGACTTAAAATGATTCAGAGGGCAGAGGGGTCTAGAATGGTTAATATTCAAGCTTAGAGTATCCCTTTAATGATAAGAGCGCAATTGGACTAGGACAACTGGTGTAAAGTAAATTTGGTAAGCTAGCTCCTATAAAAAGTTCAATACTACCCCTCATCCGGTGACGGAGAGAATGCACGATAGGCTGCATCCTCTTGTAGAAAATAGAAGAACACTGTGAACAAATAGTTCTAAAGTATCCTTCACTGACTCTGTAGGATACTGCGAGATTGCGTGCACATGAGGTTCACTCTCTCAAATTTTAATGGACCACAGCCAATGGTTAATGTTTAAAGACTCCAACAATCTTTTACATTTGCCGTCTCTCTGTTAAAGTCTAAGCTATAATAGGGGCCTATATTTTTAAATCTTAGAAGCTTTAGGGGCTTTCACAACTGGTGTTTTGATGTTTGATATTGACAGTTTGCCACCATTTTTAGGCAGAATTTGCAGTAGTGTTTTTTTCACACACATTACATTGTTGTTGAGAATTCTCTTAATCTGGAGGATGAAACCACATTAAAAATAGATTTTGTGTCAAACAACTGATGATACAGCAGATTTCCCTGCACATTTTTATTGTTTGAAGTCGAACTTTATTTGACAGCCAATTCTCACATTTTATTTGTCTCTTCACTGTGTAAAACAAATGTAATCCAGTTCTGAGTTTGTTGATTTACACTAATTTATTGTAGCTTATAAAAATGAGACAATGCTCACATGCTTGGTTTTCATGCAAGTGACAGGGGTTGTACTAGAAAGGGATATTTTTTTATTATTTCCAAGGTTTGTACTATAGACGCAATAGATAACACTGTTGCTGTTCACCTACATCATGCTAGACTTCTAAATCGTTTAGGGGGACCCTATGTGGTTTAACAGGAGGGGGGGGTGGAGGAATATACTGCCAGATTCTCTGGGTGCTGGTCCAGTTCAGGCAACTTCTGTTACCTCCTTGGTGTTCAAACTCATTAAGAGCCATTGGCTGAATCCCAGAAGTCTAATCAATAAAAGTTGACATGAGGCGGGCACGCAGGTCACCTTGACATGTCATATTACATTGAATGGTCATCATGCCTAAAGTATAAACACTTGTTTTGTGTTCTTCTGATCAGTGCCAAAGTGCTAGGCCTAAACAATGGAAGTTCAATGAGACCCCTGTAGGACTTGGTTTCCTTTTACAAACTACCCAAGAGTTTAAGTTGTTTGTTTTAGTGATCTCAACTTCTGCTTTCTCGTTAATCATGTAATTATGTAATTGGTATTTTCATTGCCATTTTGGTAACCCATTGGCCTTTTGAGCAGAGTTCAATCCATTTTTGCTCTTCTTCTCTATTTTGGAATTATGTGTTCATACATGTCTCTGTTCCTGTCCCTCCATTTTCTTTTTGTTCTCATGCATCCTCCCTGGGAATGCCCTTAAAGCTTTGGCTCCCAACCCTGGTCCTCATGTACTCCTAAAAGGCCAAATAGCTGAAGCGCAGCACAGGTGATATGATTTCATTTGCTGCTCAGTGATTGCAGGATTCAGTCTGCATTCCCCAAAGGATACATTTTGTCTTGTTAGGGATATGTGATGGCCGCGGTTGGGAATGATTGCCTTAAAGGGTCATTCTAACTACCATCATTTAATGTATTTTAAATGGTCATGGGTAGCTGCTATGTCATTCTTCACCCCAACGGGATTCCAGAGGACTACATAAGCCTTCCTAAACTAAGGAACTGTGGGGAATGGGATTGGGAATGACAGATACTTTCATAAACAGATCCTCCTAAACAAGTGCCCAGTTTGTGTCTGTTATTGGGGATTTGTTAAAGGATGAAGTTTGTGTTTTATTTTACCACACTAAGGTTACTAAATTACCAAAATGTATATGCCATGAGAGCTAGGGGTAATAAATTAATAAACTGAGCTTGTTAGTTCCTAGTAGCTTTAATGTATTATGCCTTTGCACTGTCTTCCAGTGAGAAGATTTGTGTTGGGGTTCCTACACCGAGAGATATAGGGTTATTCTCTTGTTCCCCAAACTTCGGGGAATCAAATTCCCCAACCCTATGGTGAATTCAGCATTCACCGCAGGGTCCCCGAAGTGCAGGGAAAACCCACTGAAAACTGAACCCACTGAATAGATCCTAAAAATCTCAGAAAAAAACGCCGAAAATCTGCCAATAACCCTCCGATACGATCCAAAAAAAATCGGATCAATTCGAAATGTCACAAAAAAAACGCCGAACATACCCAATGATCCGCCGCAAACCTACCTAAGGAAGGAAGGAAGCCAATGATCCGCCAGTCACAGCACCGACCAGCTGCTGGAAAAAGCAAACAAGCCAACGGACGGGGTAGAAAAAAAAAAGGTTGAAACTTTCAGAATTTTAGAGGCTGTTTGCAAAAAAGCTACTGGACAAAAATGTCTGGAATTAACATATAAGGTCCTATGAATAATAATAATAAAAAGGTCTGTTACAGAAAAAAATAACTATTCAAAAAAATCTGGAAAACAAATTTGCCAAAAAAATTAGAAAAATGCCTAAAAAAAATAAATAAAGAGTCTTTTGGTGCAAATTAAAAGAATAAACGGTTTAATGGAATAAAAACTGGAATATTTTTAACATTGAAACCTTTGGGATTCACCTGATTAAACCTGCCGAATGAAACCACTGAACATCAGGGCATTTCACTGACATTTCTCTGCTGTTCGGTGTTCTCTGAACCCAGGACGTACTTGAAAACGAGAGAAATCTCAATGTATCCTTCCTGGTAAAATCCTTTATAAATAAATAAATAAATAAATAAAATAGGGTAACCATTGGTTCTCTATTGGAATTTCACTGCCGTCGAACAGACACTGTATTTCACTGGCAATTCTCCAATATTTGGTGAATTGCCAGGTTTTGATTAGCCGAATGGCCCAGAAATTGCACCGTACGGGTAAATTCAATGTTCGGTGCAATTTCGGGACCAGTTCGGATCTCTCTGAATAACCTTGAATAACCTGAATAATCAAGGATGACAGAAGACTGCAAGTAATTTCTCAGGTTATAGTCAGAAATGTTTACTTCCTGAAGTCAGTTAGTTCAGTGTCTTGAAAGTAGAGGTCAGTTTTAGAAGAAAGTGAATCAACCGACATTGTAACTTCCTCTTTCTAATCTGGCTAACATTACCAGAGAAACGTCTGTCATTTTTCAATGGGCCTCCTTATTATCTTTAACGTGTTCTGCGGAATGCTAGAACAATGACTATAAAGATAAAAAAAAGGATGACGGTTATCCACAAGCGTATGTATACTGACAGCAAACAAAATAAATATAATAAATATGAAAAAATAATAATTATGGCATTCTTTGAACACTGCAAAATTCTGAATAAAACACGAGCACAAATAATATGTTAAGGCATATGCATTATGCATTCACGGAAAGTGAGTTGACTGAATAAGATGGATTTCATTCATAATATATTTGCATTGGCGGCATAATATTCTGTTACGTACATAGAAACAACTGTGCTCTTCCGCTGCGGCTGCGTCCTTCAAGCTGAATACAGGAATACCGCCTTGAATAAACTAAAAATATACATTTTATTTATCCTGAAACTACTTTAGATCTATGACTCGTTGGCGCCCCTGAAACGTTCCTAACTTCTTTCTAATTCTGTCATTATTCCTTTGAATACAGTCTAAATATTTACTTATTAACCTATTTTAAGCGTGGGCGTTCATACGTTAGAACCCCCCCCCATACACACACACAATTTTAGCATGAATAGAAAGTATCAACTAAAAAGAAGAACACTTAGGCAGAACTTAGAATATGTACTTTTATAATTTACACAGGAAGAGTTAACTAAACAGGATGAGATAATTTATACAAAAGAAAACGGGAGGCATATTCTTAGAGCTTTGTTAGCATAAGTCTCCAAGACTAGTTCTTCTATTCCCTATAAATAGCAAAGTAGTGTGTATTGTCATGCTATTCCCCAGTAAATCATTACTTTGCAAAATGTTGCTCATTCTGCTGGTCCCTCAAATGCTAAATCAATTAAAATAATATCACTATATGCAATTTAAAATGTGCATTTTAAGGTAAAAAGGGAATTACCATGTGGTGGTCTTGGTAACATTTGACAAACGAGCCAATAGAGAGGCACAATAATTATTATTAGTGATATATTACTCAAATAGTTATGTATGTTTTAAGGTAAATTTTGTGACAGTCTGGGATTTTTATATTTTTAATATTGTATATGTATCTAGTTATAAATGGGGTTTAATGATCAATCTATTAAGAATTGACATGCCTATTTAACTCTTTCTGCCGCAGGGTGTACCATGCGGCAGGTGGGCTTTGAAGAAACCTACTAGTACACCCCGTTGACTTCTATGGGCCTCCTCGGCCTCGCCCAGCACTCGGAGTACGCTGTTGGCAGCTGCAGGATGGCCTGAACACAGGCTGTCCCCCAGCACCCAATGGTCCTCACTGCGTGCCAGCTGCATGGGCGGGCCGAAGGAGAGGCCCGCCACAGCACCTGGCAGCGGGGCGTACTAATACGTCCTGCTGGCGTTAAACTCCTCCCACCGGACACCACCCACTCGGCGTTAAGGGGATAATCATTGATAATCTTATAATCAAAGACAAATCCACTATATTCTGAGATTTATTCGGAAGCTAATTCGTGAAATACACAGCAGTAAGTACAAAATTCATTGAGCCAGAAATCTGGGCATCATTTGGGTGGTGCGACTTGATGAGGTATTGTGATCCTTTAGCCAGCAGAAATGAACATGCTGTTTAACCCTTTCACTACTAATGGCCGGACACAATGGAAACAAGGTTTCATTGCGCACAGTGTAAAATTGAATGCACATAAAATGCATTTTAGATACATAATAGAGACAGTAAACTTTTTTGGCAGTCAGAGGTGGCCAAAGGGTGCTACTACATAAATAATATTGCAGCTCGATCTCTGTATTTCTATAAAAGAAAAATAGATCTGTTAAAACAGCTTCAGCACCTTGCCTAATATGTCCAAGGTGCTGTAAATTTGGGGGCACATTCTGCAGCCCATTTGCAAACGAATTTCAGTTTGCAGTAAACAAAATTCCTTTGCATTGTCCCAGAATATGACCAGATTGGGTTTATTCAATGTTGGTCTACTGGCGGATCAGCGGCCTCACATGGCTTAGGACACAAAGGACAAAAGTTGGAAACCAAACATCCTGATACTGAATCAGGAAGTTGTGCGGCTATTCTCTTCTTGCTCGTTGTTCTCTCGTTTCCATCCCCTTTGTCCTTTGTGTCATGAGCCCTGTGAGGCAGATCCACCTGGTGAATCCAGAGAAGACATCCAACATGAGGGTCCTGGGATTGAGCGGCCTCCTTCTCCACCCCCTTTGTCCTTTGTGTCCTGAGCCCTGTGAGGCCGCAGATCTGCCTGGTGAATCCAGAGAGGACATCTAGCCTGACGGTCCTGGGAATGGGTGACCTTCATACATATCTCCTATTTTTATTATAAATACTCTTGAATTCATTATTTGTGTCTGATCATGATCATCCGTGTGCTGAACTTGGCTTGCTTCTTGACCTGTCTTTGACTCCTTTGCCTTTAGAATTTTGGCTTCTGTGACTACTCTGTCTGTGTATGACCTTGGCTTGTCTGACCATACTTTCTGCTTATTAGGGATGACCTGCTCGGTTCGATCTGTTCGGAGTTCGCATCGAACATTGGCCGTTCGACAGTTTGCAAACTTTGAACTTTTTGGGACGTTCGCCAAAAAAAATAATTGAAAAAAGTATAAAAAAAAGCTTAAAAAATACTAAGAAATCTAGAAATAAAGAGACTCTTTACTGCAGAATATTATAAGCAACAGTTTATTAGATATTGAATTAAAACGGGAATATTTTTAACATTGAAGCCTAAGGGATAAAATATTCTTGCTACTAAAACATCAGGCAGACACGGCCCTCTAATCAGGCACTGTAGAGGGCAGCCTGCAGGGGCCTCCCAAGAATCCCCTTGAGGAGCATGCAATGACAGAGCTGCGACTATGCGGGCTAGCTGTCCGGTGCATGTGGCAGACACAGGCAGCGCAGGGAGGGAGCCACTGCACCTACGGCCACGGCAGACCCCCCCACAACCAGGATCCAGGGAGCCCCCACTGACCACCGGGCTAAGGTAAGACGACACATTTCTAAAAAAATAAAATCCGAGGACATTTTTAAATGTCCCCGGGAACATAAAATAAAACCTTTTTTTTCTTTCTCTACCTGGCTGAATGTATTTAATTATATATATTAGATACATTCAGCCAGGTAGAGGGGGGTGGCATGTGGGCTGCGCGGGGTCTCAGGCAGTGGTTTGTTTTTTTGTGTGTATATTTTTAGCAAATTTATAGGGGAAGGTAAGGGCAGGTATGATATATATCTTATATATATATATCTATATTCTTATAAATATACATATCCAGACTTGTATTACACACACATTTTGGCAACTAATTGCCCCCCATTTGGTTGATCCCTCCAGAAGAAATGTTGAACCCGATAGAGCAGAGAATAATATATATATTGGGAGTTACTCCAGTGGCGCAGAGGGAGGTAATTTGCGTTGAAAATCCGTATAAGTGCGAAACGGAAATATTCTAAAATATTCTAAAAAAAGGGCACAGTCTAGGACCAGACCAATGTTAAAGTGCTATCTTAAATGTACACTAGGAAAAGTGCAATGCAATCGAAAGTGCATATGGTGCAAGCAACTGAAAGGTGCTAATTAGGAGCACAGTCCAGGAAGAGACCAAAATTAAGTGCTATTTTAAGTGTACACTAGAAAAGTGCAAATGCAATCAAAAGTGCATATAGAGCAAATAACAAGATATTCGTAATAGAAACGATTCATAAAAACACATAAAAAGAACATAAAAAACAACACACACTGCTTGTGCAAAGTGCAAATATAAAGTGCAATTGAATTAGCACAAAAATGGTAATAAAAATAGTCCAGAGATAATGCAAAAAGTCTAAAAAGACTAAAAGACTAAAAGGACAGTCTTATACGTGAATAAATAAAGGAGGGCTAATTGATAACTGTGTAGGCCTCTCACTTATAACGTCCGTATACGAGGATCCTCCAAATGGGGGAGAAATGGATCTTATCCTTGTTGTCCTAGTGGATTCCGTGTTCTAGTAGATTCCACGTTCTCGTAGTACGGGGAAGGGGAAAAAAGAGAGAAAGAGAAAAATAGTGCAATATTGTCTAGATATATTAGTCGTGGAAGGATGCAGGAAAAATGCACACTTACACTTTCCAGAGCCTATATAGTCCAGGCTCTGGTTCGAAATGCACTGGGCCAAGTATAGAGTGGCCTCTTCCCTTCTTTGGAAATTATTGTTCACCTCGGATATAGAAAAACAGGGTATTCATAGCGCAATTTGAATGATGACTGGGTACATTGGTAAAGATAGGGTTAGTCTCACTCACCGATGGTGGAGCCTTGTTCCAGGCTCGACTTAATGGCATGCAGTGCTCCTTTGGTCGGTGGGCACCGTCACCTCTTTAGCTGCACCTCTTTAACGGTCTTCTACTGGCTCAGAAGGGCAAATAAAGTAAATAGACCAAAAAAACAGCAGCAAAACCACGAATTGGTAAATTAAAATAACGTGGTTTATTGAGAAAATCTAAAATAAAGGGGGGGGAGGAAGGGAAAAAGAAAAATGATAATGGTGGAGGATACGCGTTTCAGCAGCTCACGTGCCTTCATCAGTCCATAGGAGAAAAAAGGGGCAATCAGAGGCATTCCACGGGTCTTTCTTTATATAGATACAATGGATTTTCAATTAGGGTGTGTCTGATCGTTTACTTCCGGGTTCAAAGGTAACCTAATCACATAGTGAGTGTGTCCAATGTGGTGATATATTTAAACGAATAAAACAAATAAAATATACATTCCAATCGTATGTTATAATACATAAATTAAATTTCGTATTTTTAATCCTTCGTTCGGTTATTTCTGAATTCGTAGGACTATTTTCGTAAAGACTTCCGGGTTCGTAGGTCTCCTATTCTCCGGGTCGAATTGGGAACATGGCGTTGCGTTCCAGCGCCTAGCGCTTGCGTTCCATCTATGTAATACGATTAGCGTGCAAAGTTCGGTATTTCGATCAAACTTCACGAATGAATAAACATACGAAAAACATGCGATAAAGATGCGATAAAATATATACGATAGGAAATGGGTGGTGATAAAACGAAAAAGAACTCTAAACGAAAGAATATATAAATAAGAATAAGAAAACATATAGTTGCGTTCCAATATCTGGCACTTGCGTTCCATCTGAAATTATGAAAATTAGCATGTGGAATTCGATGCTCCAATCAGGTTTCGAATTACCAATACCACAAAAGTATAGTAAATAAAGTAAAATAATTCTTGGGGTGGGACTTATCACTTCTTGAAAAGTTTAAAAAACGATTAATGAACGATATAAACGATATTCTTTTATATATTAGGTATGCCCTCCTTTTAGCCCGTATTTATATATTATATATTTTATATTTTATATTTTTTATTTTATTTTTTATTTTTATATCTACATTTAATTTCTGCACATCATTTTTTAAGTATGCCCCAATAATGTATTTTACGATTAATATTCGAATCGTTTTATTTGCCTTTTCTTATCATGCATTTTTCGCATTTTACGATTATTTATATCGTTCATTAATCGTTTTTTAAACTTTTCAAGAAGTGATAAGTCCCACCCCAAGAATTATTTTACTTTATTTACTATACTTTTGTGGTATTGGTAATTCGAAACCTGATTGGAGCATCGAATTCCACATGCTAATTTTCATAATGTCAGATGGAACGCAACTATATGTTTTCTTAATCTTATTTATATATTCTTTCGTTTAGAGTTCTTTTTCGTTTTATCACCACCCATTTCCTATCGTATATATTTTATCGCATCTTTATCGCATGTTTTTCGTATGTTTATTCATTCGTGAAGTTTGATCGAAATACCGAACTTTGCACGCTAATCGTATTACATAGATGGAACGCAAGCGCTAGGCGCTGGAACGCAACACCATGTTCCCAATTCGACCCGGAGAATAGGAGACCTACGAACCCGGAAGTCTTTACGAAAATAGTCCTACGAATTCGGAAATAACCGAACGAAGGATTAAAAATACGAAATTTAATTTATGTATTATAACATACGATTGGAATGTATATTTTATTCGTTTTATTCGTTTAAATATATCACCACATTGGACACACTCACTATGTGATTAGGTTACCTTTGAACCCGGAAGTAAACGATCAGACACACCCTAATTGAAAATCCATTGTATCTATATAAAGAAAGACCCGTGGAATGCCTCTGATTGCCCCTTTTTTCTCCTATGGACTGATGAAGGCACGTGAGCTGCCGAAACACGTATCCTCCACCATTATCATTTTTCTTTTTCCCTTCCTCCCCCCCCTTTATTTTAGATTTTCTCAATAAACCACGTTATTTTAATTTACCAATTCGTGGTTTTGCTGTTGTTTTTTTGGTCTATTTACTTTATTTGCCCTTCTGAGCCAGTAGAAGACCGTTAAAGAGGTGCAGCTAAAGAGGTGACGGTGCCCACCGAGCAAAGGAGCACTGCATGCCATTAAGTCGAGCCTGGAACAAGGCTCCACCATCGGTGAGTGAGACTAACCCTATCTTTACCAATGTACCCAGTCATCATTCAAGTTGCGCTATGAATACCCTGTTTTTCTATATCCGAGGTGAACAATAATTTCCAAAGAAGGGAAGAGGCCACTCTATACTTGGCCCAGTGCATTTCAAACCAGAGCCTGGACTATATAGGCTCTGGAAAGTGTAAGTGTGCATTTTTCCTGCATCCTTCCACGACTAATATATCTAGACAATATTGCACTATTTTTCTCTTTCTCTCTTTTTTCCCCTTCCCCGTACTATGAGAACGTGGAATCTACTAGAACACGGAATCCACTAGGACAACAAGGATAAGATCCATTTCTCCCCCATTTGGAGGATCCTCGTATACGGACGTTATAAGTGAGAGGCCTACACAGTTATCAATTAGCCCTCCTTTATTTATTCACGTATAAAACTGTCCTTTTAGTCTTTTAGTCTTTTTAGACTTTTTGCATTATCTCTGGACTATTTTTATTACCATTTTTGTGCTAATTCAATTGCACTTTATATTTGCACTTTGCACAAGCAGTGTGTGTTGTTTTTTATGTCCTTTTTATGTGTTTTTATGAATCGTTTCTATTACGAATATCTTGTTATTTGCTCTATATGCACTTTTGATTGCATTTGCACTTTTCTAGTGTACACTTAAAATAGCACTTAATTTTGGACTCTTCCTGGACTGTGCTCCTAATTAGCACCTTTCAGTTACTTGCACCATATGCACTTTCGATTGCATTGCACTTTTCCTAGTGTACATTTAAGATAGCACTTTAACATTGGCCTGTTCCTAGACTGTGCCCTTTTTTTAGAATATTTTAGAATATTTCCGTTTCGCACTTATACGGATTTTCAACGCAAATTACCTCCCTCTGCGCCACTGGAGTAACTCCCATTTCCTTTCGTATCTCAAACACATTTCTGTCGAGGTTTTGTGTTCCTCTTCCAGTAGGCTGCATACATATTCACACCTATATCCTATTCACTTTAGCGCCTCCTCTGTACCACATTCCCTCGTAATAATATATATATTCTCTGCTCTGTCGGGTTCAACATTTGGAGGGATCAGCCAAATGGGGGGGCGCATTTAGTTGAGATTGTCCACATGCCACCCCCCCATGTGCATATGTGTATATATGGTCTGAGGTCTGTGGGTGGGTGTATGTATATATCTGCATGTTGATATATACGTATATATAGGTCTGCGTGTTGATATATACGTATATGTCTGTGTGTGGTATCAATGCATTCCTACTCTATACACGGCGCTCCGTGTCCCGATAATATATATGATATGGGGTTACCTTTATTTTTATATTTTTATACTATTCCTATTAAATTAACAGTAATTTGTGATGTATTTTATTCAGTAGAAACTTTTTTTGCCTATATAACATGTGCTTTGTGAAAATAAAATGGTTTTGTGTGTTTTGTTTAAATTTTTGTGTTTTGTTTAATTTAGTTAGTGGATTCCTGTCCAGTGCGGTGAGAAGCAAACGTAATGTAGTATAGACACGCTGCGAGGCAGAGCAGAGTGAAGTCAAGCCTGCAAAATGTTTGCTTCTCTTCGCTTCGCTACGCTGTGCGTCGCTACACGCTCAGTGTGTCTCAGCCTTTATTCCCGCATCGCTAGCTTACCGAATCAGTTTGTATACTTGTTACTGACCCTGCTTGTTCTGAGGACCCGATCTGATGCCGACTTTGCCTGCCATTTGACTATTCTCTCTGTGTATTCCCTGCCTGTTCTGTTTGCTTCCTGTTGCTACTGGTGTGCGCCGATTCTCACCATATACAGTAGCGCAGTACAAGTGCCTAAACATTGCTGACCCGGTTTTGTTATGGCTGCTGATGTAACTGAATAGATCGGGGATCTCTTCTGCATTACCAAAACCTCCACCACTGCACTCTTCCACAATACCACAGACGGGTTACTTACGGTGTTAAGGCATTTGCTGCCACCAAAGGCACAATATTTGGGTGCACTGCCACTGACGCCTATACCAGATTCATATCATTTTAATATTTGACCGCAGGGTCCAACCCTGCACTCTTCCACAATACCACAGAGGGGTTACGGTGTGACAGCACTGTTGCCGACACTAAAGACCCAATTTTAAAGCACCTATTGTTACTTTCATCCAAAGCCTGCATAAGTTTCACCATAATTTAGCCAAAAAACCACTAAACTTGTTCTGCGTGTCCTAAAATGTCTCCTCTTTTCATACAGACTGCCACCCCAAGCAGTTGTTTATGAATAGATTAAAGGAAAACCATTTACCGTCATTTGAAATGTAATTTTTTTGTTTTTAAATGTTTCTATACATCCTACAAATCCGCCACTTCACAGGCAGGTTATGGGGACCTCCTAGGCACGATATTTGAAGGAATTTTTCGTTTTTATTCTTAACCTTTATTTCATGGAAAACTCACTGTTCCTTTAAAAACATATTTTTTTTTACTTTTTGTCCTTGTTTCCTGTCCCCCAGGGCACTGCCCGGACCCCCATACACCTTTTATGGCAAATATCTTGCATATATACCCTCTTGGAGGGCACTCTAAAAATCGAACTTTCGAGTCCCATTGACTTGCATTGAGTTCGGTTCGCGTTCGAACTTGAACTTTTGAAATTGTTCGAGTTCGAATGGGAAACGAACACGGGGATGTTCGGCTCATCACTACTGCTTATCCCTTTTTGTGTGTTTGTCTGTAGTTTGTCTTTAACCTGGCCATTGCAACGACCAGTAGTCTGGTGCTTAGACTCTGTGTGATAGGGTACTCCCCTAGAGATTCTTGACACTATTATGGATAGTGAATGAGCCGTTATGGATAAAGGCTCTACTTGTTAATCATACCAGCTAGTCTTCTATTCTGACTGACTACCAAAATTCACTTGAGGCTCAGCTGTTGAGACTCACTATTGAAAACTAGCAGGGTAATTCAAAGAGATTCAAAAAGTCACCGCACATTCGGTGACTTTTCGTTCTCTTCAATTCGGTTCCTTTTGCTGATCCCATTTCGGCGACCCTGCGGTGTATTCAGCAAGCACCACAGGGTCCCCGAATTGCAGGGAAAAGCTGCCGCAAACCTGACGAAAACTAAGAGCAAAACCCACCGAATGCACGCCGAAAACCCCCAAAAACATCTGGATTAACCCGTCGAAAAACCCGAGCAGGAGCCGATAACACGAAGCGAAGCAGCTGAGACCGCAGACGAGGCAGTGAATAAATTAGCAAAACAGTTTGTGCGAATGTTTGAAAATGAAACCCTGTTTGCAATGAAACTACTGAGCGAAAATTTCTGAAATTTACTTATGAGGTCCAGGGAATGATAATAAAAAGGGCTGTTACAGAAAAAATAAGTAAACTTAAAAAAAAAAAAAGAAAATCGGACTTTTAAAAAAAAAAAATTCAGAAAAATGCTTAAAATATCCTAAAAAATCTATAAATAAAGAGACTCTTTACTGCAGAATTTTATAATGAACGGTTTATTAGATATTGAATTAAAATGGGAATATTTTTAATATTGAACCCTATGGGACTCTCCTGAATAAACTTGCCGAATTGAACCACCGAATGGCAGGGCATTAGGGGAACCTTTCACTGCTGGTTTGTGTTCTCTGAATAGCCGAAGCAGTGCTTTTTCATGGGGATTTCACTGCCCTCGAACAGGCACCAAACAGGCACCGTATGTTCAGGCAATTCGCTAGGATTTGGCGAATTGCCTGCTCTCTGGCTAGCCGAATGGCCAGGAAAGGTAACCGAACGCTGATTTTTAGCGTTCGGTTATCTTTCTCAAGCAATTCGGAGCTCTTTGAATAACCCTGTAGGTCTTCCTTTTCTTGAATGTGAAGCAGTACCATTGGCACAGCCAGAGAATAAGTGATTTCATGGTAATTAACTATTCTCGCCTGCAGTCGGTGATGCAAAAAAGAATACCAGCTGCAAGATACTAATGCTTTAACAAAATCACTTAAGACACTCTGAAAAGCATTAATAAAATCTTACCTCCAGTTTCATGGTGCAGAGAACAGCATTGTCCGCTATCTATCTGTTATTTTGTATTCCTAATTATTCAGCAAATCATTTCCAGTCACACGGTTTTTCTAGTCTTGTGATGTTCTTCAAAAATAGTCACTTGCTAACTTGAACTAAAAGTTGTACTGTTGAATACAACTCAATAAATACAATATTTGATTGTTAAACTACTATGAGATGGGTGTTAAAGCGAAATAAGTTCATGCATCTTCAGTGGAAGCCACAGCTGTCAGATCCACATCAGGGCCAAGAGAGCCCTCCCCGGAGAGAGGGTAAGTATCAATAAAAACTATGGTAAAATGGAAAGAGGTGAGGGAAAGGTGGGGGATTCATTTTTAATTCGACTCAAAAGCTGTACTTCTGTGTTTTTCTTACGCTTTTTGTAATTACTTATTTGTATTATCATCATAAGCGGTGTTAATAAATTGGACCACAAGTTGTAGAGAGGTTACGTAGAGTTGCCTAATGTAGAGTACATAACAAAGCAAACTCAACAAATTTTTCCAGTCAGTCTATTTTGTCCTAAAAAGTGCAATTCCTCTTGGAAATTTTCCACCTTCCTTGTTTTTTGGTAGATATATTTGTGAAACCACTTGAAGTATTTGTAGAAAGGTAAAACCAGACACAGGATAGTGGATACAAACATGATGGCTGGTATCTGTGATGAGCATGAGACAAGTGGTATCGTCTGTGAAGGGATCCAGTCTTTGATTCTAAAGTAGAGGAAGTTTCTGTAGACAAAATTATAAGGATAGTGTTTTGTTACACTAACTTTATGCATTTTTGCACATACTCACCTGACAAGAAACTTAAATGTTGACGGTTGTAAAGAAGGACATTTGTCAGAAGACTTCTTCTACAGCAAGATACCTTGTCCGATGCGTAATAACCTAGACCTTTTGATATAGAATCACCAATCTATGTAGGTATTTTAGCCTTTTGTCTTTTAGGAAAGGCTCACTTTTCCAAGAATTAAAGCAAACAGGAAGAGGATTAGTCCAATACCTGCTTTCACATTGATAAATATTCTTTCCTGTTATGACGTTTCTTTTTCCTTCACAAATTTAACAACAGTCTAAATATTCTCCAGACAATGGGAGAAATAATAATTAGTGTGCGGAGCTAGCAATACTCTGCTAATCTTTCTAATTAGTTGTTTTTCCATTATTAGCACGTTTGAATACAAAATACTTTTTAAAAGATTAGTCTTGTCTATTTTCATGGCTGAAAATTAGTATCTTGTATAATGCTTTTGGGAACAGAGTTTTACGCAGCCTGGTAATTAGTGCTTTAAATTATTGTCCAAACATTGCACCAACGAATCTGTTATTAATCTAAAGCTTTAGAAAACATTCATTGTCCTTTCAGGAACATATTACCGTAGATACTCGAGTATAGCGCGACCCGAATATAACGCGATGGATAGAGATTTATTACAGAAATGAGAGAATACTCAAGACTTGACTAAAACGCGAGGAGCAAAATCATAAAAGTATACTGTACCGATAAACAAAATCCTTTGAGGTTCTCTTAACACAGACAGGCTACCCTTTAGGCCAGGGTGCTCTGTTCTAGTATGATTGTAGTTGTTGCTAAGTATGAAGAGGCCAGCCACCCGTCTTCTTACTTGCGATAAGACGGCTGGTGTAGCGAGTGAATCATTCACCAATAGCCAGCACGCCGGGAGGTGTAGTTTTCTGACCTCCGGCTCTAGCAGGCAGGCTCATCCACCACGTCGTCCGTTGATAGTCAGCACCCCCGAACGAGCTCCTGACATCACTGCAGAGGCGCTGTGTGATTCTCCTCACATTCAGAATGTGTGGAGAATCGCGCAGCGTGTCTGCAGTGATGTCAGAACGGAGCAACTATGGTGTGGTGCTGACTATTGGTGGACGACGCAGTGGAAGAGCCTGCCAGCTGGAGCCAGAGGTCAGAAAACTTCATCTCCCGGAGTGCTGCGCGAGTGAGGGTGCAAGCTCGGTTTTAAGCCAATTTTGAATGATTGGCTTAAACCGATCGTGCCCTCTGACTGTGATGGATCCCACCTCTCCTGGGAGTTGAGGAAGTGTTTGCGGATGTCAAGGAGCCCGCATTCACTTTGGGGAGACTACCGAACCTCCGGGAGACTTGGGATTCCTGAGCAAGTCAAGTGTTTTTACACGTGATGCAGATGTCTCGAATATAAAGCGACCTATCCAACTTAAAGGTAAATTTTTGGCACCAAAATCTAGCGGTATACTCGAGTATCGAGTATCTTCTGTCTGATTTCTTTTTTGTCGGGATATATCTCAAACTGTCAAGTTATGATGTATATATAAACATTATTTTGTTTTTCACACCAAGTTAAAACCTTTTTCAAGTTGTACCATGCTCCTTCGATGTGTAACTAAAGAGAAAGGAATCAACTCAATTCACCCAATAATGTAATGGATCCAGAAGTCTAAGCCATGTTGGTGATTCCGGTTGCCTTGATTTGAAGCACATAGGACGTGTTATCATTTTTACATCAAATTGAATTGACAACTTGAAAAACATATCTTACTCTGCCAAAATATCTCAATTAACTCTGCAACAGAAGTTGTAGAGACAGCAAAAATAAAGAGAATTGCAATGTAACAGGCCATGTGTTACACAGTGTGTCAGAAAACTCAATAGAAAACACATCTCACATAGATTAAGGTTGAGCACAACAAGCCATTCTGTCTTCCATCGTGCACCCCAGCTGCTAGCGATACAGTTACACAAATAGTTCCCAATGTCTTTTCACTGTGGCAATGCAATCCCATTTACACAAATCCATGTAGAGTTTAAACGGGGTTACGTTTGTCCCCATGGAATCCTATTTATTTCATGAACTTATACCAGCACACCACTGTTGCCGAAACAATATTCTGCGGAACTCTACTATTACAATTCAGGTAATAAAATGACTCATAATAATAGTCATAATAAACATGGTGAAAGGGAGCCACTAAGGGTTCCAATAATAATTAAGTTCATAAGCAAAGTCAAATTAGTACTATGGAATTTGGTTTGTAATATCCAATCAACAGCACATAGGATAAGTATATTTAGGGTGGTCAGGGGATCTACACTTTCTTCAGCTTAGTCCCACTGTGGGCTCTATTACATTCTCCGCGCAAATTCGTACGTGAAGTGCAATTTTTTTTGCACGCAGCGTTAAACGTTAACGCGCGTAAATTAACGCTGGTATTACGATCTGAGCGCATTTTTTCATCCGTCTGAAAATATCGCGCGTAAAAAAGACACGCAAAAACGAGCGCAAATTAACGCTGCGTGCAGAAATCGGTGGGCAGACTGTTTTTTCACGCGATTCAGCCAATCAGAATTAAGAACCACAATTGTCTCCCGTTCAGTTTTTACGCCTGCCAAAATCAATCTGCGTATATATGCTGCAGCAATAAAAAAAACACGCACAACCACTCAATTTTATTGTTTGGGCATGTGTAGAATGTGTAACTATACTGTGCTGTATTTTTTTTTGTGCTGGTGTATTTCGTTTCTGCCAGAACGTTCAGATTTGCAGTTACCACCAGCTTTTCAAAGACGTTAAAATTATGCGCGCAAACGTCGTTCGTAAAAAGTTGCGCATCGATTATAATACCAGCCGCATACCAGCGCACAAACGCATTTGCACTCACAATGTTAAGTATGGGATGTGCGCACAAACTTTCGCTCACACAGGGTAACTTGCGTTAGATGTTTAACGAACATCGTTTGCGCGAACGTCGTAATTTGACAGTCAGCGCAAAAGGTTTTTCCCCTCGCGTTAATGCGTTTTTGCGCACGCGCACATTTTTGCGAGAAAAATGTAATAGAGCCCTATGTGTCAATCATTAATACAGGTAACATTAGACACCTTTCAGCTGCTCAACAGTTTCTTGATAACATCCATTAGAGCAGTGATCCTTAAAAAGGTATACAATTAGATGAGAAACAAAGAGTACTTAACTTCTACAAGACAATGGATATAACAAGGAAGTGTACAGTCCTATAAAATGAGAATAAACATATAATATAGAGCAATATAGCCGTTGAAATGTAGCCTAGAATTGGATGAGACTCAGAAGATTCCTCTGATAAATCGGATGGAATGCAAATTTATTAGAGGGATATTGTGAGTCTCATCCAATTCTAGGCTACATTTCTACGGCTATATTGCACTATATGTTTATTCTCATTTTATAGGACTGTACACCTGCTTGTCATATCCAGAGCAGTGATCCTTACTGTTTTTTGTTTGGGAGACAGCAAGAAGAGATCAGCCCAGGAGAGATAAGCCCAGATACCGAAATACCTGTGGCCTATCAGTTTCACTGTTCCAGATTTCATTTATTTTTTCTCAGCCTTCGACTGCCCAGACTTTATTGTTTATTTTCGACTTTTGACTGTCCTGGATTTTACGGTTTTTCTTAGTTTTTTACTGTCAGATTTATTTTCAGCTTTTGACTGTCCCTGATTTCACTGGTTTTCCGTCGGTTTCTGACTGTCTCAGATTCTGCTTTTTGCCTTGATTTCTCTCTGCCCTTCTCGGCAAACTCTACTCTCATGCTCCTGCCATTTTTAGTTCTCCACAAACTCTTCTCTCTGTGCACCTGACATCTCTGTTCTTTCTGCTGCTCCCCTGTCTTTCTATTCTCCTGCCTTATCTCTGCTCTGCCTTGTCTCTCCCCTTCTGTCTCTATTAGCCGTGCTCTCTGCACGTCATTGTGTTACTGCCCCAAAGTCAGAATATGACTGCTGGGAAGTAACAAGAAAATGGCGGCAGTATGTCATCTGATGGCGCCCATGCTTCATGTGATGGTGCCAGTCTTTCGCTCCGCTAATACGGCACTGAATCATCCTGTTCGGGTCTGCAAGCCACTGCTTGCTCCACGAGCCGCGCAAAGAGGAAAGAGCAAAGTACGTTATATTAAAATCTATTTATTATATAATATACTTCATATAAATAGAAAACTATACCGTCCTGTACTGGAGTTGGTCTTCAGGATTGAGCTGGGCATTGATTAGAGAATAATGAATACTTTCCTATAGGAAACTCATTCATCAGGAGACAACGAGACAGAATGTAGTGACGGTAATTAAATAAAGAATTCCCAATCAATCCTTTGATTCTCCACAAGAAGAACTTATGTGGTAGTTACCTACTCTACAGTCTTTTATAAGGTTTTATGCATCCTTTGTCTAATTAACGTAACGCCTACCAGACATTAAGTCAATGATTACACAGTTTCCAGAGAGTTTTCATACACTATACTACAAAAAGAAAATTACAGGTTTTCAGACGCTAGAAATATGTTGTCTCGCCACACACCCTGGCTCCTTTATTTTACTAACCATGTAATACAGATTTGTTGTCCTTTTCTATTTTCTCAGGTGCCATAAATTGTCTTTCTTTGATTCTCGCATTGCCTAAAGACAGTTTCTCCAAGAAAAGGACAGATTTAAACAAAAGGAGTTTACATTGAATCATTTGGAAACATTGCTATTCTGCAAGAAGCAGCGGATCAGGCCACCGTTTTCGCCGCAGGACGAGAGGTGCTTTATTGGGGGGTTTAGGGGGTGCTAAATGATGATTTTTCAAAAGCAGAATTAATTAGCACCAGCTTTCAGGTGTCGCTAAAAATTTGTTAAACCCATCGGTGCGGTAATTAGCGCTAGGACTTTGTAATACCTTACTTATCCTAATGCTAATTACTTATTGCGCTCCCCATGTTAAGTATAGGATGCGCAAAGTACATCACGCTAAGTGCAATCACAGATGCGCTAATGGATTTTTAAGCTGTTTAGCGTTAGGGATGTAATATTGGGGGCATGTGTTAAAGTCACTTATCCTGTCGTTAACGCTTCTATATCTAAATGCTACAGTTCGCGTTCGGTATGTAATCTAGCCCAAAATCTTTCTCTTGGTTTTTTGGCCCATTGCGTTTCATAAATAAATTGACTATAGGGGTTATTCAAATAGAGACAAATTGGCTCCAAAATTGCACCCAACAGTGAATTTCCCCATATGGTGCAATTTCGGGGCCATTTGGCTATTCAAAAAGCTGACCGTTCGCCGAATATTGGCGAATTGCCAGCAAAATACAGTGATCTTCGATGGCACTGAACTACCATACAGAAGTAATGGTTAATCTGTTCAGAGAACACCGAACAGCACTGGAATGGCAGTGAAATGCACTGATTATCAGTGGTTTCATTAGACAGGTTTAAACAGGCAAATCTCATCGATTTCAATGTAAAAAATATTCCCCATTTTCATTAAATATTTATTCAACCGTTTATTCTTTTCACTTGCAGCAAAAAAGTCTCTTTATTCATTTGTAAGCATCAATTAGGTATTTTTCAGGATTTTTTCGGCAACATTTTTTTAAGAATGGCATTTTTTCCTATAACAGACCTTTTTATTATTATTCGTAGGACCTTAAAAATAATAGTAGCATTACAATAATAATAATTTTATTATTATTAAATAAATAAATTTAACAAGTTTTGTTTTATATACTTAGTAATCATAATTTTATTATAATGCTACTATTATTCATTATACAATCTTATAATAATAATAATAATAATAATAGCAGCATTATAAATATATAAGGCATGGTAAGATGTTAAAAAAAAACCACAAATGTCTCTGCG
The DNA here is from genome assembly GCA_009667805.1 of Leptobrachium leishanense. NCBI lineage: Eukaryota > Metazoa > Chordata > Amphibia > Anura > Megophryidae > Leptobrachium > Leptobrachium leishanense. Next base: position 282,732,187 of record CM019066.1, read on the forward strand.
GGGATCAAGCCTAAAACCTCTTTCATTCTAACACAGTGTATTAAACGGTTGAGCCACTAAACTGACACAGGTGGATAGATGGTTTCAGGTCTGTTATCACACACCTGCAGCTAACCAAGGAGAAAAAAAAGTGTTCCAGTGCAAAAAAAGCCTCTTTCTTTAAAGATTGAAACCCCAAATTTCGCCGGAAAAATCCAGAAAAATACCAAATAAATTCAAAAAAATTCAATACATAAAAAGACTTTTTGCTGCGGATTACAAAACTAAGCAGTTGAATAAATAAGGAATAAAAACGATAATATTTTTTACATTGAATCCTATGGGCTACGCACATGGCAGGTCTTCCTATACAATGCATCTTCTCACGTTTCCCGAAGCATTAGCACTGGTTCTCAGCCCAGGTCTTAGTGTTTCCCTAGTGTGCGCTAATGAATCTTGTATATGGACTACCGAGGACAAGGTGATCTGTTGGTGGGTTGTGAGGCGCTACCTTTTAGCGACTTGAACTAGATTTTTCATGTAGCGTTGCCGTTTTAGCTCACACCAGCTGATAGGGCCCAATATGTCTTGTGAGTATTTCACCTTGTATTAAGATAAGGGGACCTAAAAGCACCCACCCCTGTAGTCAGTGGCGACTCTAGGAACAATATTTAGGGGGGGCACAGAAGATACCGCAGTCAAAACTGGGGGGGCACTAATAATTTTCACCGCTAAAATCATACCACTGAATAAAACTAAGAGCCCTATCACTTGGTGTGAACTAAAACACCATCACTAAAGGATAAATTTAGCGCAGACTAGCAGATCACCTTGTCCGCGGCAGTCCATAAACAAGGTCGTTTGGCGCACGCTAGGAAAACTCTAAGACCCGAGCTGAGACCAGCGCTAATACAGTTGTGTACAGGATAGAAACACTAATAATTACAGAGCTAAGGTGTTTGGTCTAATTTGCATCTTTTGCTGCACATCAACCATTAAGTGAATATTTTGTACCGCGCCACTTCTTATGAGTGTGATATACTGAGTTGCATTGATTCCATCCTTCAGCATTGCTATAGCCACACAGTGCCCTTCTGATACACGTCATTCATTCAATTTAATGTTTTTTATTGGTGTCTTCTTGCAAAGTTTGTATTAATAAAGTTGTTTAGTGTGTACAGGATAGAACTGTTTTTTCTTTCCAGTGCAGAGTGCCGGGCCATACCTATCCCCCGCCCTCACAAGCTTGAATATGAACACATACAGTGAATAACCTCACACCCTGCATTATTAAAAGCCTCCAAGGTGGCCGTATCCTCTATTTTGATGCACACATATATTAAGGCTGATGGACATTGCATGATAAATGCCACCCAGCAGCATGTAGAATTATTACACTGCATTTAATAGATCCAAAAGGAAGGCCAGGTGAGCCACATTAACTTCCCTGCTGCAGCATAGCAATAATACAGGTTTCAGGGCAAGACTTATCCATGTGTCACTTTAAACATGGTCCGCACGGTCACCCTAATAATCAACCACTTCCATACTATGAATAACCCCCAGCATAAAATGTTTAAAATTAGGCAATATATTAGGATATATGTGGATAAAGGACACATTTATAATAGAGCCTACTGCAACAGCAACGACAATGCGGACCAGATCCATTGCTATGGTGTATGGGGCCAAGAGAACAACTGTGCTGCATTCCTTTCAATTGCCTGTTTATTTTGGACGAGGACCTGTTTTTTCGGGTTTTTTGGAGATAGTGCCAGGGTTGAGCAGTAGGTAAAATGTTGCAATTAGCGCCCCTAAAAAATTAGCGCTGGCACCAAGTGATCTGTTAGCTGCAAAAGCGCTAGAGATCTCTAGAGCTCTCCGTGTTAAGTAAAGGACGCGGAAAGTGCAGTAAGCTCGCGGTACAAATCGCTAATAGCAACACACTAAGTGATTTTTCCCATTTGTAGCAGGAGGCAAATAATCTGTTGGTTCGGCGCTAGACTCAATTAACCTGGCACTAACGCAAAACCATGCGCACGCAAGGGTTAACCCACACCAGGTAATAGTGCCCTAAATAAGTATATATAAATAAGATTCCAAAACCCCAGAGTAATGTGATGCAATGATGCCTTTTTATTGTACTAACCTGATACTTTATTTGCCGCAATTCGGCAGTTTTCGCTGAATGTCTGATTGCTGCTTCAGCGACTCCACTTTTAGCAAATTACAGTGACCATTCGCTAAATAGGAATTCACTATATTTTCGGCGAAATGAATTCCCCGAAATGTGACGAAAAGCAAACGATCTAAAGATCATTAGACCCTTTAGATTCTAACTTCCATAATAACCCCTAAAATGCCATAAACCCAGGGAAATACAATAAAAATAATAAACAATGTGGCATTTAGCCTATCCCTTAACCCCTAATATGCCATTAATCATGGGAAAACATGAAATGAATACACTGTGCGGCATGCAGCTACCTATTAACCCCTACAATGCAATTAATCAAGGAAAAAATAAAATGTATACTGTGAGGGATGAAGCCTACCCATTAACCCTTAATATACAACTAAACCAAGGCAAAAACTAACGTAATACACAATGTAATGTATAGTCTGAACATTAACCACTTCACTGCTGAGACATTTCAACCCTGTGAAAATGCTTAAGATTAAGTGCCCGTTATTTAATGTTTTATGACTTTTATTTCAAACTGAATATGGTCATGTTGGGTATCATTGGAAAGGCCAGAATCTGCCCTTTCCAATGACACATAGATTGTCCATATAAGATGCACAGGGACGGAGATACAGCGGTCCGAAAAAGTGTGGGAAGCTGGATGCTGATTTTTGGTGGGGGGCACACATGGGGGGCAAGGAATAACCTAGGGGGGGCAATTGCCCCCCCTTGCCCCCTGTAGAGTCGCCTATGCCTGTAGTACTATAGAAACATAGAAACATAGAAAAATGTCGGTAGATAAGAAACTTTCGGCCCTTCTAGTCTGCCCAATTACATGGATACTTTACCTGGATTTATCTTTTGTTTAGGATAGCCTTATGCCTATCCCATGCCTGCTTAAATTCAATTACTGTTTTGGCCTCTACCACTTCTACTGGAAGACTGTTCCATGTATCCACCACCGTCTCAGTAAAATAATGCTTCCTGATGTTACTTTTAAACCTTTGCCCCTCTAATCTAAGACTATGTCCTCTTGTTTTGCTACTTTGTTTCCATTTAAATATACTCCCTTCCTCTACCTTGTGGATTCCCTTTACGTATTTAAATGTTTCTATCATATCTCCTCTGTCTCGTCTTTTTTCCAAGCTGTACATGTTAAGATCATTAAGCCTTTCCTGGTAACTTTTCTCCTTCAAGCCGTACACCATTTTAGTAGCCCTTCTCTGAACTCTCTCTAAGATGTACTATACCTTGCTCTTCAGTAATGCTGGTTTGGTGACATCATCACACCCACCAGAATCCCCCAATAATGACAACTATATTACAGAACTTGTCTCTGGGATAGAATACAGTGATTGGCGTGGGGAATAGAGGTAGGTAATCCCGCAGGAGGTAATTATGCACTGTGTCATAGCTGCATTAACTCTTTGCATTGTTCACTTTATAAGTGAAAATCAGACAATGCCACCTCATTGCAACAAAAACGTTTGTTTGCTCTTTTTTATTTTTACATTTTATTTGGTCATGATTGAAATCTTTGTAAAGGTCACCAATGGTTTTCCTAATGACACTTCACTTGACCTTGTGGGGTGTATAGAGGTGGAGATTCAAGAGTCCAAAAGACCCCTGCCTTCACTCCTAAAGTTTCTCTAGTTCTGCTGGAGTTACGGGGTATACATGATGCTATAATGTCACAACGACATAACATCAGTGTTCCTCTGCCATTTCCTAGGATCGCCTGGACTGTCTGCAATGTGATCGAAAGGAAAATTAGACCAAAGCCATCGCCAAAGCGATGGAGAGATAAGTGGTCACAAGATTACTCTCACATCATCTGTGCCACCATGGAGGGAATTTTCTTGATGTGAGAATCACCTTATCCGAAGCGAATGGGTTAAAGTGCAAGATAATCTCGACGACGGAAATTGTTTTGTGTGTCAGAAAATGATGACATGTCCAGTTTATGAGCAAGTGATTATGTTGACGGAAAATGAAATAACTGTTCTGGTTTCGATATTCTGATTGTTAAGAGCCAAACAGAAGTCAATAATTATAGACAATTTTAGATTTCAACCATTTTGCGATCTTTTGTATTGTAAACTGCCCCTGTCAGGAGTGTGCGGAGGTTTGCAGGTACGTGTCCAGTATGAAGTAATATAGTGAAGCGCCAGACAGGTTCCATATGGGCTGTAACTGCTCATCTTGGATTATTAGGACTGCGATCACAAACCAATAGGCACACCATCATTGTGTATTGCAGCCCTGAAGGGGTTACCACTGCCAGACTTTTATTCTTTACTCTCCCTCATCAGCACATAAATCCTATTTACTGTGTGCCTTTGAAATTAATGTTATCCGTTTAATATCAACCAGGCCTCTCTAAGATCTCCAGGCAGCACTTGGACTCAGCCACCCGGTTTCAATGGTGACCTGAGATAAGTATTAACCCTATTTCATTTTTCCAAACAGTCCAGTAATCCAGTGTTACCTAATCGTGCAAATGATTTACTGATGCTTTCAATTTGTCCCCTTTTCACCAAGTACCCACATGCTCAACTTTTTTCATCTCTTTCCTGTTACAAATATAGCTGTCCGCTCTAAGAATTGCAAACATATCCGAAGAGATCAGTTCATTTAATTGACACAGAGGGCAGATGTACAGCACAAATTGTACATGATGTTGCAATAAATTGCAGGTTTTCTTTTCATGTACACAAAGAAGGATTGCCTTAGTACAATTAAGTACAGCTGGATAGAGAAACAAAGCATGCGTCTGCCGATGGATCAGACAAGAGGGAACCAACTTGAATTTTCTGGCATTTATCATAGTAAAATAGAAGAAAGGACATACAATTTTCATTCCAGGGTACAAAAAAACTTTAATAACCTTCATTTCCCCTCCGAAATGACTGAACCGGTAAGAGCTAAGAACTTTTACTTTATGGCATTCACCATGCATTCCTTCAGACAGCCCTCCCATTACGAGAACTAGAAGGTCAACTTTTTGAGATGTGATAGCACCATAATATATATATCTACCCTTCTGAGGACAAGTAAAATATATGGCTTGTACTTTTCAATACTCGAAGGTATTTCTAAGCTGTTTCAGTTGTACAGGGATATACCTTTCAACACTCACAGGATTATATACAGTATATATAGATTAGGTCGGCCGTGTTAGTCCAGATTCCAAAATCACAAGTATAGCAGTCTGTAGTGATACCTCTTTTATTGGACTAACGTTACATATAAAGTACAAGCTTTCGAGAGTGATCCTCCCTTCGTCAGGTATGAAGCCTACTGATCAGAATAATAGAATTAAACATTGAGACATTCATAGGGCGCACAGTTGGGGGTGTTAGATGTTGTACATCGCCAAATGGCATGGTCAGAGGGGAAAAAAAAAAAAGGAACATTTATATATATATATATATACATAGACCAATTGTGCAGAGGAGACATTCAGGGTCTTTTTAAAAAATATATGTTTATTGTGACAAATTAAAAAGCATTCATATATATATATGATATCTCTTCCACAAAATATATATATGTAATATTCTGTTGAAGTGATGTTTTATACAGAAACCTGTCTGAGCAATTTGAGAAATGTTATTTACCAGCTGGGTGAAAAGCATATGTAACAGGTATATTGTAATGTACCCTAATTACATTCTATCTGCTATCAAATGCAACATGATTCTCTTTAAATCTTTCGTAACGTTTGTCAAATAATGTAATTGTTGATTTTTTTTTATATGATTGTAATATAGCTGAGCTGCTCTTTGCTGTGATCCAGGATGCTGTGAGTCAGGAAGTTAAGGGTCATAGAGTTGTAGTCAGGGGTTGAAAGGCACCAACCTATTCAGATTACACTATCTCTTGTGTATTTAAATACCTTCTTATCACAAATTGTGGTTGAGTAAGAATATATGGATTCCAGTGGTGCAGTTTGAAAGGGACACTACCACTTACATAAGCATAAACTGTAGCTAAATTACTTGTGCATTACAAACATAACGGGCCCTAATACATTGTTCGCGCATACGTTTGCGCCGGCGCAAAAATGCATTAACGCGAGGGGCAAAACCCTTTGCGCCGAACGTCATATTACAATGTCAGCGCAACAATCGCGCATATACGTCTACCGCAGGTGAACCTGCGCAAACCCTGCGCGAGAGTACTGTACTTCGCACTCGCTATACTTAACATTGTGAGCGCAAATGCGTTTGTGCGCTGGTACACGGATGGTATTACAATCTATGCGCAGTTTGTAACGCGCAGCCTTTGCGCGCATAATTTTAGCAACTCCTAAAAGCTGGTGTTAATGGAAAATTCTATCAACCTGTCCGAAACCAAATACACCTGCCCAAAAACAAAATACGCAGAAAAGTATAGTTTCACATTCTACACATGCCAAACCAATAAATTTGAGAAGTTGTGCGTGCATTTATTATTGCTGCAGCCAGGGCCGGCCCAAGCCACTGTGCTGCCTGGAGCGAAGGATGAATTGCTGCCCCCACCCCCAAAAAACATGATGTGTATGAGCATATCACAGAGCGCCACATATCACGGCCCACTGTCCCACACATCCATATACCGTCACACACACACACTTCCACATACAGATACACACAGTTCCACATACACACTTACATACTTCCACAGTCACACACATGCAGTCACACACACATAACACAGCCGGTAACGGGGAGACGCAGAGGATTAATGACTCCGGAGGGCACAGAGTTACTGTCGATTATATTTCACAGGGTGTTCCTTTAAATAGGAAGCGCCTCAACGAAGGTATGAAAGAAATTAGGAAAATGCTTGTTTTTTTCACCATAATTTAATAATTAAGGGAATACTGGGGGGGTAAAAGCCATAAAGTGGCATTAAAACATGTGGTGTCCCAGTCATTTCTGTAGTTCCCCCATCAAACCCTGGCAGCTCCATACTAACCCCCCCTTCAGTTTAGAAAGGTAAAAATTAGATTGATTTATTTTAGCAAAGTCACCCAGGCCTTGCCAGGCCAGTGAAATGCAGATCCCACAGCCATTAACAACTAACTACAGCTCCCATCATGCTGTGCAGGCTGTAAGGGAGCTGCAGATTGTCTTCAATCTGGGCCCCGTGCAGCCCTCAATCAGCCACTCCCTCAGGACTCTGGAATAGGGTGTCTTTCCAGGCCTTCCCACAACCAGGACAGAGGAGCTGGCAGTGCTTTATGGGGGCAGCAACATGTCCCTGTGAGGAGGGATGGGAGGGAGGGGAACCTCCATAACACACACGGGGGGGGCGGCACAGAGTCTCCTGTATGAAATCAAGCCAGGCCTACCTCCGCAGCAGCCTCATGGTTCCCCGGTATTCATTTAAAGGCACGCGCTTGTCTATGCCATCAGAGCCCTGCCGTGCGTGTCACGTGACAGGCTCTAAACGTCGCGTTCCATCTCATAGGCGCACTGCACTGCAGGAGAGACCACAGCCAGGCTGCATCGCTGGTAAAACTTAAGCTGATGGCCTCCATGCCTGCTGAAAGGGGTGGGTGCCGGCCCACTGAAAGGGGCAGTCACGTGCTGGAGGGGCAGACCCAGCTTGGTTTTCAACGAAAAACACTGTCCGGCAGCCGTGTCCGGGCTGGCGGCCTTTGAAAGAGCAGCAAAATGCTGCCCCTGACAAAGTGCTGCCTGGAGCGGCTGCTCCACCCCACTCCATGGACGGGCCGGCCCTGGCTGCAGCATATATGCGCAGATTGACTTTGACAGGCGCAAAAACTTAACGTGAGACAATTGTGGTTCTTAATTCTCATTGGCACACTGATTTCTGCGCGCAACGTTGCTGTGCGTGCGTTTGTGCGTGTCCGTTTTACCCGCGTTATTTTTTGACTAATGAAAAAATGTGCGAGGATTGTAATACCAGCTTTGATTTACGCGTGTTAACGTTTAACGCTTCATGCAAAAATTCACGCTTTGCGTGTGCATTTTTGCATGAAGAATGTAATAGGACCCAACCACTTTATAAAACACATGCTGCTGTTTTTTTTTTCCTACTCCAGATAAGAGCTGGCAGATGAATGAAATAAGCCAGGAACTTTAAAAACTTCTATTCTATCCCCCTAATGATGTCCTTTGAATACATCCCACACAATACAATGATTTGAGTCAGTGGCCATCCTGTAGACTCCATTATATGGCCATCGTGACTAAGTGAGGAGCATGTGATGAAAAGATACTGTGGGGGGGAGGCTGTCAGGAATCCAGCAGAGGGGTGCAGCAGGGTTGCAGGAGGAGGGCTGGTGCTGGTATGACTCTGACTTGACTCCGGCAGCCCCTTTCCTGCCCTGCTCACACAATGGTTCCAGACCAGGTGTTGCCTCTGCCATGTTTCACGTCCAGGCTCCCAGGAGTCCACACCGGATTTCCTGTCCTCTCCCACCTCAGGTGTGGGCTGCCTCCTGGACTTCCTATGTAATGGTGACAAGCCCTTCCTCCAGCGCTTCAACATTGAAGTCTCTCAGTGTGTGTCTGACCTGACTGCCAGTGCACCTTGATCCTACTTTGCTACCCACTTGTACCTCCCAGTATTCCTGTCCTGTTTTCCTGTGCCCCTACCTTGCTGTTTGTATTCCCTGTATAACAAACTCTTGCTACAGATATTACCACGCTGTCTGCCAGCCACCTGGCACGACCCTTTGCAACGGACACTGACCATGCTCTCTGCCAGCCACCTGCCACAACCCTTTGCTATGGACATTACCACACTTTCTGCCAGTTGCCTGCCTTGACCCTTTGCTATGGACACTGACCATGCTCTCTGCCAGCTACGACCATTTGCTATGGACATTACCATGCTTTCTGCCAGCCGCATGTCACGACCAGTTGCTATGGACATCACCACGCTTCCTGCCAGCTGCCCCTTTGCTATGGACATTTCCATGCTCTCTGCCAGCTGCCTGCCAAAACCCTTGCTTCTGGGACTCCTGCTGCTCCTGCCCCCTGTCTTGCCTTTGCCCATCCACACCTCTGTCCTGTGTATTGTAAGTCTCCTTGTGTCCCGTTTCTCTCTGTCTCTCTAGGTTCCAGTATGGTCAGTTCCCTATAACTACATTGCTCACTATCATCAGCCTTCCTACCGTTCTCCAAGTCAGCTCTCTTCCTGTGTCGCCCCTTTGTCTCTGTCCTGTGTTTAGTGCATCCAGTGTTCAGGTCCATTCCTATCTCACTCTCTGTCCTGTTTCATTTGTGCCTCTGTCCAGCCCTATTCCTGTCCCCTCAGCCACCTCCAATATTTAGCTCTGTCTCCAGTGTTGCGTTTGACCTTACCCCTGTGGTTCTCTAATAAACCTTTTGTTGCTGTGCCCTGGAACCTGTCTGACCCTTCACTATATTACTGCATACTGGACACATACCTGCAACCCCCCCCCCCCCACACACACTCCTGACAGGGGCAGTGTACAAAACAACAAACACAAAATGGATGCACCCAGTGACACATATTGAGCCCAAAACCCACATTACAACAGAGAATCCTCATAAATAGTGTTACAATTAATAAACCCCTTGATCTTATAGTATTTTCCAGTTCTTGTGCTTATAAAAGTTTCCGTTTTTACCTTTACCTCTTTACATGTAAAAAAACAAAAAGCACAAAAAGCACAACAAAAGTGCTTATGAGAAGGCACATAAAATAACCAATCAGAATCAAGGCATTTTTAGAATTACCCAAACACTGACTCAAAAAATGTGTGCTCCCCATGTTAAAAACCCTTCTGGTTTATGCCTTAAAGTAGTGGTAGGTAGCACACCGGTAGCTAAAATATTCTTAATTGAATTTGCTCTTCTAAAAACTAATTGAGGAAATCTTGGAATATATTTGCCCAAAACCTGATCATTTCTCAGAATTGACCAACATTTATTTAATCCATTTTGAATCTCTCTAGCTCTTCCAGTATATTGTGTCAAAAAATCAAAGTCCCATCTTGATCTACTTTGAACATTGTTCATTCTCTTATATTTCCGTTTAAGGAGATTCTCTCTAGTAATATTCAGAACCTCTTTCCTACTTTCATCAATTAAACCTCAAGGTTACTATTTATCCAAAAACATCTGGGAAAGGTACTCTGAGTCTGAAAATCCTCCATTTCAGAACAGTTACGATGCAACCACACAAATTGATTCCTGGGAATATAATCCAACCATTTTGGAGGGGGTAATGTTGAGACACTTCTATCCCAAACGGAAACTAACAGGGTTATCCAAAGAGATTCGAAAAGTCACCGCACGTTCGGTGACTTTTCGTTCTCTTCAATTCGGTTCCTTTTGCCGATTGCATTTCGGTGACCCTGCGGTGTATTCAGCAAGCACCACAGGGTCCCCGAATTGCAGGGAAAAGCTGCCGAAAAGCTGCCGAAACCCAACCGAATGCACGCTGAAAACAAGCAAAAACATCTGGATTAACCTTCGAAAAAGCCGAACAGGAGCCGAACAGGAGCCGAAAAGGAGCCGAATCACACAGAGCCGAAGCAGCTGTGATGTAGAGGAGGCAGTGAATAAATTAGAAAAACCATTTGTATGAATCTGGGAAAATGAAACGCTGTTTGCAAAGAAACTACTGAGCGAAAATGTCTGAAATTTTCACAGGAGGTCCAGGGAATGATAATAAAGAGGGCTGTTACAAAAAAAAATAAGTAAACTGAAAAAAAAAAATAAAAAAATCGGACTTTTAAAAAAAAAAAAAAATAAGAAAAATGCTTAAAGTATCCTAAAAAATCAATGAATAAAGAGACTTTTTGCTGCAGAATTTATAATGAACGGTTTATTAGATGTTGAATTAAAACGGGAATATTTTTAACATTGAAGTCTATGGGATTCTCCTGAATAAATCTGCCGAATTAAACACCGAATGGCAGGGCATTAGGGGAACCTTTCACTGCTGGTTTGTGTTCTCTGAATAGCCGAAGCAGTGCTTTTTCATGGGGATTTCACTGCCCTCGAACAGGAACCGAACAGGCACCGTATGTTCAGCAATTCGCTAGGATTTGGCGATTTGCCTGCTCTCTGGATAGCCGAATGGTCAGGAAAGGTAACCGAACGCTGATTTTCAGCGTTCGGTTACCTTTCTCAAGCAATTCGGATCTCTTTGGATAACCCTGATAATGGATTTTTCATTTAGAAACTTTGAAACCTCCTGGATTAAATGTCAATATGGATTTGGTGTCCTTTTTGTGAGGGGGTCGTTTTTCTTTATTTCTTCTACATGTTTTGCCTTAGTGCTCCAATCAGATCATTATTATTGTTTTGGTTGATTAATTCATATGTTTTTTTAATGCAGGAGTGTGTTTATTTAGATTTGGACTTTGAGTTAGCTTTTATGATGGGCATTTATGTATGGGAAGATGCTCTGTGTTAGATGAAACTTTGCCAGGACTTCCTCGATGGCTGCCCATTTGCAAGATGAAGGATCACGTAAGACAAGCTTTTTGACACATCACATCCGGTCGACGGGTTGTGGACGTCCACGGACTGGATGGGATTTTCATGGTAGATAGCCACAAGACGTTTGGTGCTTGAATCATGACTATTTAATGGGAGTTTGACTAGATAGATGTAAAGCTCTTGAAAAAATAGCTTATTGATATTAGACGAAACGCGTCGGGCTAGTTAGGCTCCGTTTGCCTCTGCTGTGGCGGATTTAAATTTTTATTCCATATTGGCTGGTGATCCTGAACGGGTTGGTGGTCCTATGATGCCTGAGGTCTGACAGCCGGGTGCTTTGGCACTTCCACTGGAGGATGGACAGTATTTCTGTGACTGCTTTCCAAGTGACAGTGAACGCTGGATTTATCTTTACTATGCTGTTTTGCACTCATATCTTATATGTAGTGCCACTTGCTTTGTGAGTGGTTCCCTCTATTTTGGTGATTACATTTTATGGTTTTACACTATGATTTGTTCTCTGTATCTATATTTGTATTTTTAGTTTATCCATTACATCAGTGGTACCCAATTGCGTTCCTGAAGTACCCCTAACAGGCCAGATTTTAAAGATCACCTTGGGGAAAAGCAGACAGAATCCTGCAATCACTGAGCAGCAAATCATATCACCTGTGCTGTGTTTCAGATATCTGGCAAACCTGGCCTGTTAGGGGTACTTGAGGACCAGGGTTGGGAAAACTGCATTACATCACCAAGTGGTCCAGACTTATTAGGATCCCCAGTAGTATACATGAGTGCCATTGTGTTGGTGTTGTCACTATATGCTCACCTGTTGTTTTATGTTCACTAGCATTTTTGTGGTTATTTATACACTTATTTATTGGTTATTTATACACTTTTTCTTGTGACTAAACAGACTCTTTAGATGTTTATGATTTTCCTGTTCTCTCAATATATATATATTTAAAATGTAAATAGAAACTAAACCTGTGGACAACAACACCCTTTATGATATGGAACAATGTGGTCAATGTGACAGTCAGAAGCTTAGTATAACCATCCTCAGCCAATCACCTGCCATTGCAGACACTCATCCCGCAGGGATATTTATTGTGACTATCATAGCACGTCATAAGGGTTTAATAGCTATTTTTGAACTGATGTTTTAAGTTATGGCATGTTTTGTACTCTTTCAAGAGCAATAGCCACTGGCAAAAATAATTGAGATACCTTTGATTCAGTCCACTTTCTTCTTCTTCTTCTTATCAGCAAAATCCATCTTTTGGTAGAATAAACTTGTATACATTGTCACACAAAATCATTCTATGAAGCATTGGTATATAACTTCTATTGGACCTACGAAGGTGCCTGCCTATTCAATACCGATGCCAGACTAACCGAAAGTCAGATTCAGATTCTCGTGATAAGCAAAAGAAACATTCAAACTATTTAATAACATGTTTTCATGCGCACGCACTTAGCACTGAAAGTTTCAAGATCAATGCACCTATATATAGACTGAGACACAACACACACAAGACATATTCATTGTCATTCAATGTGAAAGAACACACATTTGTTCTATACAATGTACATTGTTCAGATGCACTTAAGTTTGCTTTCAATCAAATACGACCATAACTCTTTAATTGCTTTATAGTCAGGATATGCAACGCTGCCTTTCGCTCCTTTTTTTTTCCAGCCGGTAGACGAATGGAATGAATAGTTATTTGTATGATCACACTGGGACCTGCTAAAGCCAGTTGTAGTCATGAGATTCTTTAAATTAAAGAGACACTCTAACCACAATAACCATTTTATTAAGGCATTATTCAGAGAGAGCCGATCTGGCCGCGAAATGTCACCGAACAGGGAATTTCCCGTACGGTGACATTTCAGGGAAATTCGGCTATTCGGAGAGCAGGCAGTTCTCCAAATTTTGGCGACCTACCTGCAAGTACGGTGCCTGTTCAAAGGCAGCAAAATCCCCCATAGAGAAGCAATGGTTAATCTATTCAGAGAACAGCGAACAGCAGGGAAAAGTTGCCGAAGTGCCCTGCTGTTCATTGGTTTCATTCAGCAGGTTTATTCAGGCGAACCTCATAGGCTTCAATGTTAAAAATATTCCTGTTTTAATTCAAGATCTAATAAACGGTTTGTTATTTTAGTCTGCAATAAAAAGTCTCTTTATTTATAGATTTTTTAGGATCCTTTAAGCATTTTTGGGGATTTTTTCAGCAAACTTTTTTCCGTTTTATTTTTTAAGTTTTTTTTTATTCTTTCTGTAACATACATTTTTATTATCATTCATAGGACCTTATGTGTAAATTCCAGAAATTTTCGTTCAGTAGTTTTGTTGCAAACAGCGATTCAATTTTGAAACTTTCAAGCGTCCTGTTAGTTTTTTTTTACCCCTTTCGTCAGCTTGTTGGCCTTTTCATGGTTGGTCTGTGCTGTGATCGGCAGCTCGTCGGCTTTTTCCTGCGTGTTCAGTGAGGTTTTTCCCACAATGACATTGTCACAATGGTTAAGGACTAATTATGGTAATATATAACGGCACGTTTATAACAGGATAATTTATTACCGCCTGATGAAGCTGTGTGTTTATGGTGAATTGGGAATCAGGATTGATAAGTATTTTTTTATGTTCAAATTTTAAATAAAATTAGCTTGTTTTATTGTACCTGGTTTGGCTGAACTATTGTTGAAAACTTGCTGTAAATCCAAGGAGTGGACACGTTAAGCATAATATGTTTTTTAAATGAGCCAGTTTGACGTGGCTCTGTTTAATGTAAGTGTATCTCTGGATTGCTTACACTGTAAGATTGATACCTTGCATTGTTGTTCTATTTTATTTTTTTCCGAAGTAATCTGCATGCCTATGCAAAAGTGACTACTTTGAATCCTGAGTTATGTGATGACATAAACACCAGACAGAAGGACATCAGCTGCTGTGTGATTACTGAGCCCAGAAAAGTTTTTTCAGGCTCATGTCCATGGGAGTTTACAATTGCGCATTGTGGTATATATGTAGCATTTTTTACAAATGCATATCACTATGGAGATGTTTCTTTCTTTCTGAGGAGCAGTGGACCAAATCCATCATATGAAGAATATATACGATTTATGGTGATCCTATATATGTGTATCTTTTTTTCCTAGATTGAGTCGCACATGTGGTTACTGTAATATTTGTGATGTCATAATATTGAATTGATGTTGTGATTTACTATTTTTCATATCTAGAAGGAATGCCAGAACTAGGTACTAGGGAACCACTAATTTGGCGCAAGCTGTTAACTGTTAGTGGATCCCTATTTCCAGCTTTATTTCAAGTCAGCTACAGAGTATGCAGCTAGAGCGAATAAAATATTGACTCTCTAAAAGCGGTGTCGGGTGCAGCTTGCTCCTGAATTACAACACTAACAACTAATCAGTAATTCCTGTCCGCACAAAGAAGTGGTAGTTGCCCTAGTGCAATATTCTGCCCTTGGGTGGTCTCTATCATTTAGGCAATGAAAATACTGTGTGTGCATACAAATTGCTTACTGTGATTGCTTCTTCTGAGGTAGGCGCAGGTCCCAGGTGTTTAAGGTACTTTTTCAGAATGGTGTAGTTCTGAGTGTAGACAGAAGTTTGTTTTTTATTTTCTCTTATCTTTCCTTAATCTGATCCTTATCCCCCATAAATATCAGTACACTACTTTACATTTTAGATCACCCCCATTCTCATGCATTACTTTACCTTAGGTCCTATGTTTGTTTTAACATGTCTTCATTGGTAGGGCAGAGGTATGATAAAGCATTTGAATTGTCCTTACAGTATTATTATTATCCTTTATTTATATAGCGCCACATATTCCGCAGTGCTTTACAAGGTCAGTGTACAAGGGGTTGATACATTAGAATAGCACACATGGATGATATGGCCTGATTCAGGGGGACCCTGTTCCCAAGGGAACTTACAATCTAGTAGATGTGCAAGTATTTTGCGAGGAAGGCATATCCATATCGTTAGGTGTCTTGCCCAAGGACACTCGCTGGTGGCGTCTTCTGAGTGGGTTCAGAGTCGGCTTTCCATGATTGTAGAGTAGCGACCTGGTCATTAGGTTGAACCTGCTTCTCATAAAGTTGAGAGTTGCTTCTCCATAGTTGTATTGGAAGGATGTGCTGAACAGGATTTTGACTTGCTTCTCCACAGTCGAAGGGCAGAGATGTTACCACTGGACTACACAGCCGATATTGTGTGGTAGGCAAATATGTACCATTAGGTGTTTTGCCCAAGGACACTTACTGGAGAGGTGCTCTTGGTCGGTCGGGATTCTAACCTGGGTCTCCATGGTTATAGAGCAGTGATGTTACCTCTAGTGATGAGCCGGACACCCCCGTGTTCGGTTCGCATTCAAACTCGAACAATTTCAAAAGTTCGAGTTCGAACGCGAACACGAACCGAACTCCATGCAAGTCAATGGGACTCAAAAGTTTGATTTTTAGAGTGCCCTCCAAGAGGGCATATATGCAAGATAATTGCCATAAAAGGTGTATGGGGGTCCGGGTAGTGCCCTGAGGGACAGGAAACAAGGACAAAAAGTAAAAAAAAAAACGTTTTTAAAGGAACAGTGAGTTTTTCATGAAATAAAGGTTAAGAATAACAACGAAAAATGCCTTCAAATATCGTGCCTAGGAGATCCCCATAACCTGCCTGTGAAGTGGCGGATTTGTAGGGTGTATAGAAACATTTAAAAACAAAAAAATGACGTTTCAAATGACGGTAAATGGTTTTCCTTTAATATATTCATAAACAACTGCTTGGGGTAGCAGCCTGTATGAAAAGAGACGTTTTAGAACACACGGAACAAGTTTAGTGATTTTTTTTGGCTAAATTATTGTGAAACGTATGCAGGCTTTGGATGAAAGTAACAATAGGTGCTTTAAAATGGGCCTTTAGTGTCAGCAACAGTGCCATCACACCATAAGCCCTCTGTGGTATTGTGGATAGGGATGAGCTGTTCGGGTTCGGACTGTTCGGGGTTCGACCCGAATTTAGCCTGTTCGAGCAGATCGCGAATACCGAACATTTCCGGGTGTTCACTGCATGTTCGACCACAATGGACCACAATTCCCACTGGCCTGAAGCTCGTAATTGGCTACAGCCTTGCACCTGACCACAGGTCTGGTGCAAGACTGGTTCAACACTATGCCAATCACCGCTCAGAGTCCTGATTGGGCAAATTTTGCACAATCATGGGCTCACAGAGCTAAGTCCCGCAGCACACTATATAACGTTTCCACGCAGCGCTTCTGCACGCATTTCAGAGGAGATTTCAGAGGAGATAGTTGTGTCTTGTTACTGCCAGTCTGCCACGCTACTGGGGGGGTCTGGGGTGTCTCATTTCTACCAAATATGAGGGAATTTAGGTGATGTGTGTCTTGTCACTGTGCCAGCAATTTTTTTGGGGGTTTACAACTTTCTTTAAAACATTTGTGAATTAAGGTGATCTTCTGGGTCTTCTCACTGTGCCAGCAAGTCTTTTTGGGTCTCATTTCTACCAAATATCAGGGAATTTATGTGATGTGTGTCTTGTCACTGTGCCAGCAATTTTTTGGGGGTTTACAACTTTCTTTAAAACATTTGTGAATTAAGGTGATCTTCTGGGTCTTCTCACTGTGCCAGCCAGTCTTTTTGAGTCTCATTTCTACCAAATATCAGGGAATTTATGTGATGTGTGTCTTGTCACTGTGCCAGCAATTTTTTTGGGGGTTTACAACTTTAAAACATTTGTGAATTGAGGTGATCTTCTGGGTCTTGTCACTGTGCCAGCAAATCTTTTTGGGGCTCACTAATTTCATTAAAACATTTGTGAATTAAGGTGATCTGTGTCTCGTCACACAGCCAGCAAGTTTTTTTGGGGCTCACTAATTTCTTTAAAACATTTGTGAATTAAGGTGATCTGTGTCTTGTCACACAAACAGTACCACGCATTATTTTGGGGCTCACTAATTTCTTTAAAACATTTGTGAATTAAGGTGATCTGTGTCTCGTCACACAGCCAGCAAGTTTTTTGGGGCTCACTAATTTCTTTAAAACATTTGTGAATTAAGGTGATCTGTGTCTTGTCACACAAACAGTACCACGCATTATTTTGGGGCTCACTAATTTCTTTAAAACATTTGTGAATTAAGGTGATCTGTGTCTCGTCACACAAACAGTACCACGCATTATTTTGGGGCTCACTAATTTCTTTAAAACATTTGTGAATTAAGGTGACCTGTGTCTTGTCACACAAACAGTACCACGCATTATTTTGGGGCTCACTAATTTCTTTAAAACATTGTGAATTAAGGTGATCTGTGTCTCGTCACACAAACAGTACCACGCATTATTTTGGGGCTCACTAATTCTTTAAAACATTTGTGAATTAAGGTGATCTGTGTCTCGTCACACAGCCAGCAAGTATTTTTTGGGGCTCACTAATTTCTTTAAAACATTTGTGAATTAAGGTGATCTGTGTCTTGTCACACAAACAGTACCACGCATTATTTTGGGGCTCACTAATTTCTTAAAAACATTGTGAATTAAGGTGATCTGTGTCTTGTCACACAAACAGTACCATGCATTATTTTGGGGCTCACTAATTTCTTTAAAACATTTGTGAATTAAGGTGATCTGTGTCTCGTCACACAGCCAGCAAGTTTTTTGGGGCTCACTAATTTCTTTAAAACATTTGTGAATTAAGGTGATCTGTGTCTTGTCACACAAACAGTACCACGTATTATTTTGGGGCTCACTAATTTCTTTAAAACATTTGTGAATTAAGGTGATCTGTGTCTCGTCACACAGCCAGCATGTTTTTTTGGGGCTCACTAATTTCTTTAAAACATTTGTGAATTAAGGTGATCTGTGTCTTGTCACACAAACAGTACCACGCATTATTTTGGGGCTCACTAATTTCTTTAAAACCTTTGTGAATTAAGGTGATCTGTGTCTCATCACACAAACAGTACCACGCATTATTTTGGGGCTCACAAATTTCTTTAAAACATTTGTGAATTAAGGTGATCTGTGTCTCGTCACACAAACAGTACCACGCATTATTTTGGGGCTCACTAATTTCTTTAAAACATTTGTGAATTAAGGTGATCTGTGTCTCGTCACACAGCCAGCAAGTTTTTTTGGGGCTCACTAATTTCTTTAAAACATTTGTGAATTAAGGTGATCTGTGTCTTGTCACACAAACAGTACCACGCATTATTTTGGGGCTCACTAATTTCTTTAAAACATTTGTGAATTAAGGTGATCTGTGTCTTGTCACACAAACAGTACCATGCATTATTTTGGGGCTCACTAATTTCTTTAAAACATTTGTGAATTAAGGTGATCTGTGTCTCATCATACAGCCAGCAAGTTTTTTGGGGCTCACTAATTTCTTTAAAACATTTGTGAATTAAGGTGATCTGTGTCTTGTCACACAAACAGTACCACGCATTATTTTGGGGCTCACTAATTTCTTTAAAACATTTGTGAATTAAGGTGATCTGTGTCTTGTCACACAGCCAGCATGTTTTTTTGGGGCTCACTAATTTCTTTAAAACATTTGTGAATTAAGGTGATCTGTGTCTGGTCACACAAACAGTACCACGCATTATTTTGGGGCTCACTAATTTCTTTAAAACATTTGTGAATTAAGGTGATCTGTGTCTCGTCACACAAACAGTACCACGCATTATTTTGGGGCTCACTAATTTCTTTAAAACATTTGGGAATTAAGGTGATCTGTGTCTCGTCACACAGCCAGCAAGTTTTTTTGGGGCTCACTAATTTCTTTAAAACATTTGTGAATTAAGGTGATCTGTGTCTTGTCACACAAACAGTACCATGCATTATTTTTGGGCTCACTAATTTCTTTAAAACACTTGTGAATTAAGGTGATCTGTGTCTTGTGACACAAACAGTATCACGCATTATTTTGGGGCTCACTAATTTCTTTAAAACATTTGTGAATTAAGGTGATCTGTGTCTTGTCACACAAACAGTACCACGCATTATTTTGGGGCTCACTAATTTCTTTAAAACATTTGTGAATTAAGGTGATCTGTGTCTCGTCACACAGCCAGCAAGTATTTTTGGGGCTCACTAATTTCTTTAAAACATTTGTGAATTAAGGTGATCTGTGTCTTGTCACACAAACAGTACCACACATTATTTTGGGGCTCACTAATTTCTTTAAAACATTTGTGAATTAAGGTGATCTGTGTCTTGTCACACAAACAGTACCATGCATTATTTTGAAGCTCACTAATTTCTTTAAAACATTTGTGAATTAAGGTGATCTGTGTCTCGTCACACAGCCAGCAAGTTTTTTTGGGGCTCACTAATTTCTTTAAAACATTTGTGAATTAAGGTGATCTGTGTCTTGTCACACAAACAGTACCACGCATTATTTTGGGGCTCACTAATTTCTTTAAAACCTTGTGAATTAAGGTGATCTGTGTCTCATCACACAACAGTACCACGCATTATTTGGGGCTCACTAATTTCTTTAAAACATTTGTGAATTAAGGTGATCTGTGTCTCGTCACACCAACAGTACCACGCATTATTTTGGGGCTCACTAATTTCTTTAAAACATTTGTGAATTAAGGTGATCTGTGTCTTGTCACACAAATAGTACCACACTTTATTTTGGGGCTCACTAATTTCTTTAAAACATTTGTGAATTAAGGTGATCTGTGTCTCGTCACACATCCAGTACCACGCATTATTTTGGGGCTCACTAATTTCTTTAAAACATTTGGGAATTAAGGTGATCTGTGTCTCGTCACACAGCCAGCAAGTTTTTTTGGGGCTCACTAATTTCTTTAAAACATTTGTGAATTAAGGTGATCTGTGTCTTGTCACACAACAGTACCATGCATTATTTTTTGGTTTTTGGGGCTCACTAATTTCTTTAAAACACTTGTGAATTAAGGTGATCTGTGTCTTGTGACACAAACAGTATCACGCATTATTTTGGGGCTCACTAATTTCTTTAAAACATTTGTGAATTAAGGTGATCTGTGTCTTGTCACACAAACAGTACCACGCATTATTTTGGGGCTCACTAATTTCTTTAAAACATTTGTGAATTAAGGTGATCTGTGTCTCGTCACACAGCCAGCAAGTATTTTTGGGGCTCACTAATTTCTTTAAAACATTTGTGAATTAAGGTGATCTGTGTCTTGTCACACAAACAGTACCACACATTATTTTGGGGCTCACTAATTTCTTTAAAACATTTGTGAATTAAGGTGATCTGTGTCTTGTCACACAAACAGTACCATGCATTATTTTGAAGCTCACTAATTTCTTTAAAACATTTGTGAATTAAGGTGATCTGTGTCTCGTCACACAGCCAGCAAGTTTTTTTGGGGCTCACTAATTTCTTTAAAACATTTGTGAATTAAGGTGATCTGTGTCTTGTCACACAAACAGTACCACGCATTATTTTGGGGCTCACTAATTTCTTTAAAACCTTTGTGAATTAAGGTGATCTGTGTCTCATCACACAAACAGTACCACGCATTATTTTGGGGCTCACTAATTTCTTTAAAACATTTGTGAATTAAGGTGATCTGTGTCTCGTCACACCAACAGTACCACGCATTATTTTGGGGCTCACTAATTTCTTTAAAACATTTGTGAATTAAGGTGATCTGTGTCTTGTCACACAAATAGTACCACACTTTATTTTGGGGCTCACTAATTTCTTTAAAACATTTGTGAATTAAGGTGATCTGTGTCTCGTCACACATCCAGTACCACGCTGTATTTCGGGGCTCGCTAATTTCTACAAAACATTTGTGAATTGAGGTGATCTGTCTCTTGTCACTGGCTGCCAGCTATCAGTGTGTCTCACTGAGTTATACCAGAGTTCTTTAAATCTTTATACCAGAGTTGAATCAGAGTTCTGTATATATTAATCTATATATCACTCACCATGTCTGAAAGAACAAAAAGGACAGGCAGACGCTCCCAGACACAGATAAGAGGGCAAGCAGCCCCTGTGTCGGGAGGCTGTGCCTCTGGTCGTGGTGGACGTGGTGCATCCTCTGCAGGGGCACGCTTGTCCTTTATAACTGGTGCTGGCAGTCTTCTTAACCTGCAGAAACATAGAGAGGATTTGGTGGATTGGCTAGCCAGGCCATCCTCATCCTCCAAGTCCTCTGCCAGCCAGGCTCCTAGTGCTTTACAGTCCACCTCAGCTGCCAAAGCATCTAATGTAGCCTCCATGTCCACAGCTACTCCTGCCGTAGCCTCGCTATCACACACGGAGGAGTCAGCTGAATTGTTTGACTACAATGAGAGTGACATGCTGCTTGAGGATGCGCAGCAAGTACAGTGCTCTGATTCAATCTCTGAGGTTGAGCAAAGGAGTATAATCAACCTAGAGGAAGGGGGTGCCAGTGATGACACACAAATAACTGGCACTCATGTTGCCCCAGCAGCTGCAGCATACTGCCAAGTTGGCTCCAGTGACGAGGAGATAGGGGGTGAAGATGACATTGATGATGAGGTCACTGAGTCCACCTGGGTGCCAGATCGAACTGAGGAATCAAGTGAGGAGGAGGGGGAGGAGGAGGAGGCACAGCAAACACGAGGCACAACATCCTCTGTGACCAACCGTAGCACTAGCCAGTCCAAGGCATCAGATGTCAGAGCTGCTCCAGTGCAGAGCGCTGTTGTCTCATAGAACACATGCAGGAACTCTGCTGTCTGGGAGTTCTTTAAGAAGTGTGCAGCAGACCCCACCATTGCTATTTGTAATCTATGTCAGATGAGGCTGAAGCGTGGGATAAACACCGGACACTTGGGTACCACGTGCTTGAGGTGACATATGAACAAGTGCCACACATCCAGTTGGTGCAAAACTTTGCGTAGGTCCTCCTCATGTGTCTCTACCCACACTGTATGTACTGCCATGTCATTGCTTACAACCTCCACCGACAGGGATGATGCTACAGTAATGGATGTACCAGCAGGTCCTTCCTCACAATGTGACATCATCCCAGTAGCTGAAGATTTACGCAGTCAGATTACGTTGCCGCAGCTGCTGCAGCGAAAGAAAAAATATAGTCCCAACCATCCCCAAGCACAGCGTTTAAATGCCAGCTTAGCAAAATTACTCGCATTGCAGCTGCTGCCTTTCCAGCTGGTGGACTCCGTTCCCTTCTGTGAATTTGCTGAATGTGCTGTACCACAGTGGCAGATTCCAAGACGCCATTACTTTTCACGCAAGGCCATTCCAGCACTATACCAGCATGTGGAAGACAATGTTATCCAGTCATTGGGAAAGGCAGTCAGCAGCAAGGTGCATGTCACTTTAGACACGTGGACCAGCAAGCATGGACAGGGTCGTTACATTTCCTTCACGGCACACTGGGTAACTCTGATTGCAGCTGGGAGGGATCCAAGACGGGCTCTGTGCTGGAGCTTGTTCATCCACCACGCCTCCAGAAAGCTGCTTGTATGAGGTCTGTCTGCTCCACCACCACCACCTCTTCCTCCTCCTCCTCCTCCTCCTTCTCTGTCTCTGGCGAAGTGGCAGTTAAACCAACGCCTGACAGGGTCTACGCAATGGCTCAAGCAAAAAGATGCCATACTGTGCTTGAGCTGGTTTGTTTAGGGGACAGGAGCCACACCGGGTCAGAAATTTTGTCAGCTCTGCAGGGGCAGGTGCAGAGATGGTTAACACCACACCAGCTTGAGCTGGGAATGATCATCTGCGATAATGGCAGCAACCTTCTCTCCGCCCTACACAAAGGTAAATTGATGCATGTACCATGCCTAGCACACTTCTTAAATCTGGTGGTAAAGCGTTTCCTAACCAAGTACCCAGGGCTGCCAGAGCTTCTCATCCAGGCCAGAAAAGTCTGCTGCCACTTCAGACGGTCATTCCCAGCAAGCGTTCGCCTGGCAGAAATTCAAAGAGAATTCCACCTTCCCACAAACCGTCTGATCTGTGACATGCCCACCAGGTGGAACTCGACATTAGCAATGCTGCAGCGTCTGCACAAGCAGCAGAGGGCAATCAATGAGTACCTGTGTGAGTATGGCACAAGGACAGGTTCAGGTCAACTTGTTTTTTTTTTCCCCCCACAGTGGCTGATGATCAAGGATGCATGCACTGTACTGTCACCATTTGAGGAGGCAACGAGGATGGTGTGCAGGGACAGTGCATGCATCAGTGACACAATTCCTTTAGTGTTCCTGCTGGAGCACACTCTGCAGGGAATTATAGATGTGGCTCTAGAGGCAGAGCAGCGGGAGGAAGAGGAGGCCTTCCCTAGCTCTCAAGGCCCCAGTCTTTCCGCAGACAGCATTCCAGCGGGTCCTACTCAGATCAGACTGGAGGAGGATGAGGAGGAGGAGGACTATTTAAGTAGTGGGGGCATTGAAGGTGGGGATTCCTCAAGGCAGGGTTTTGTGTGCCCAGAAACAGAAGGGCTTGTGCGTGGCTGGGAGGAGGAAGTGCACGATACGGTCATCCTCATTGACCAGGAAGACTCGGCAGCAAATGCCACCTCCAACCTACGCTGCATGGGCTCCCTAATGTTGCAAAGCCTGCTAAAGGACCCCAGGATTCGTGCTATCAAGGAGAGGGATCATTACTGGTTGGCAACCCTTCTTGATCCACGATACAAAGGAAAGTTGCAGAGCTCATCCTGCCCGCACAGAGGGAGCACAGGATGAAAAAACTTGAGGACGCTCTAAAGCGACACTTGTGTAACACCTTTCCAGGCACTGGTAGATTACCAAGTGCTGACACACGTGCTTCTGAGGCTGCGGGTGATCAGAGGAATAGCGGTGAAGGCCAGGGCCGCTTGACTGAAGCTTTTTTAAATTTTTTTAGTCCACGACGCCCAAGGACGTCAAATGTAGGCACCCATTGCCAGTGTCTTCACCATATGGTGCAGGACTACCTAGGGGCAAGGGCAGACCTGGATACCTTTCCAGCAGATGATCCACTGGCTTACTGGGTGTTGAGATTGGATCACTGGCCAGAACTTAGCCAATATGCTATGCAGCTACTAGGTTGCCCTTCATCTAGCGTGCTTTCCGAAAAGGACGTTCAGTGCCGCTGGAGGTTTTGTCACAGACAAAAGAGTGCGTCTGTCCACCGACTCTGTAGACCGGTTGACATTTATGAAAATGAATCAGTCCTTGATCAGCAGCTATCAATCCCCTGATGCTGAAGTAATGGAAAAGATAGGGGATGTCCTCTTCTGCATTCACAAAACCTCCAGCACTGAACTCTTCCACAATACCACAAAAGGGTTACGGTGTGAAGGCACTTGCTGCCATGAAGGGCACAATATTTGGCTGCACTGACGCCTGTGCCAGATTTATATCATTTTATTTTTTTGAACCGCAGGGTCCAACCCTGCACTCTTCCACAATACCACAGAGGGGTTACTGTATGATGATACCTGCTGGCCTGGCATTAAAGGCACAATATCTGGGAGCACTGACTCCCATTAACAGATAAAAAAAAAAACTTTGCAATATAGGACCACATGGTCCACCCCTGCACTCTTCCACAATACCACAGAGGGGTTAGGCTAGGGTCAGATGAGCGCATTTTCTACAGACTGTGCGTCCGTGCAGTACGGACGTACTTACTGACTGACGACAAGGTAGTGGCCACACAGTCGGTTTTTTTCACTAACGTATTTTTTGACTGATGTAGCATGGAAAATAAATTAGAATGAAAGAACATTCTGTCCGTCAAAAATGCTGGACGTATAAATGCAGTCCGTCTGACCTTGTTGCATCACTCACACAAAGCTATGCGGACGTTGTGGACGTGGCGCACTCTGCACGTCCATTCTAGCAGTATTACGTTCTTGCCTAACCTGCGTCCATTTGCAGCGTCCGTCAGCCCCCGCACTTCTGTGCGGACGTACTTCGTGTGTGGGGCTCCATTTAACACAATTGTATGCTATCACGGACGTACTTATGTGCGGGCAACACGGACGTTAACACTGTGTTCGTCTGACCCCAGCCTTACTGTATGATGATACTTGATGGCCTGGCATTAAAGGCAGAATATCTGGGTGCACTGACGCCCATTATTACCAGATCAAAAACTTTTCAATATAGGACCGCAAGGTTCACCCCTGCACTCTTCCACAATACTACAGAGGGGTTACTGTATGATGATACTTGTTGGCCTGGCAGTCTGGCACCAAAGGCACAATATCTGGGTGCACTGACGCCCATTACCAGATCAAAAACTTTTCAATATAGGACCACATGGTCCACCCCTGCATTCTTCCACAATACTACAGAGGGGTTACTGTATGATGATACTTGCTGGCCTGGCAGTCTTGCACCAAAGGCACAATATCTGGGTGCACTGACGCCCATTACCACATCAAGAACTTTTCAATATAGGACCACATGGTCCACCCCTGCACTCTTCCACAATACTACAGAGGGGTTACTGTATGATGATACTTGATGGCCTGGCATTAAAGGCAGAATATCTGGGTGCACTGACGCCCATTATTACCAGATCAAAAACTTTTCAATATAGGACCGCAAGGTTCACCCCTGCACTCTTCCACAATACTACAGAGGGGTTACTGTATGATGATACTTGCTGGCCTGGCAGTCTTGCACCAAAGGCAGAATATCTGGGTGCACTGACGCCCATTACCAGATCAAAAACTTTTCAATATAGGACCACATGGTCCACCCCTGCACTCTTCCACCATACCACAGAGGGGTTACTGTATGATGATACTTGTTGCCCTCGCAGTCTTGCACCAAAGGTAGAATATCTGGGTGCACTGACGCCTTAACCAGATGCATATCTTTTTAATATAGGACCGCAAGGTTCACCCTTGCACTCTTCCACAATAACACAGAGGGGTTACTGTATGATGATACTTGCTGCCCTGGCAGTCTTGCACCAAAGGCAGAATATCTGGGTGCACTGACGCCCATTCCCAGATTCATATCTTTTTAATATAGGACCGCATGGTCCACCCCTGCATTCTTCCACAATACCACAGAGGGGTTACTGTATGATAGTACTTGCATACCTGGCACTAAAGGCACAATATCTGGGTGCACTGCCACTGACGCTTGTATCAGATTCATATCCTCAGAGGGGTTATGGTGTGACGGCACTGTTGCCGACGCTAAAAGCCCAATTTTAAAGCACCTATTGTTACTTTCATCTAAAGCCTGCATAAGTTTCACAATAATTTAGCCAAAAAAATCACTAAACTTTTTCTGCGCGTCCTGAAATGTCTTTTCATACAGGCTGCCGCTCCAAGCAGTTGTTTATGGATAGATTAAAGGAAAAGCATTTACCGTCATATGAAACGTCATTTTGTTTGTTTTTAAGTGTTTCTATACATCCTAGAAATCCGCCACTTCACGGGCAGGTTATGGGGACCTCCTAGGCACGATATTTGAAGGAATTTTTGGTTTTTATTTTTAACCCTTAGTTCATGGAAAACTCACTGTCCCTTTAAAAATGTTTTTTTTTTTTACTTTTTATCCTTGTTTCCTGTCCCCCAGGGCACTACCCAGACCCCCATACACCTTTTATGGCAAATATGTAGCATATATGCCCTCTTGGAGGGCACTCTAAAAAACCGAATTTTCAGCCCCATTGACTTGCATGGGGTTCGGGTTCGGGTTCGGTCCCGAACAAATGGGAAGTTCAGGTTTGGGCTCGAACCAAACTCGGGGAGTGTTCGGCTCATCCCTAATTGTGGAAGAGTGCAGGGTTGGACCCTGCGGTCAAATATTAAAATAATATGAATCTGGTATACTGTAGGTGTCAGTGCACCCAAATATTTTGCCTTTGGTGGTAGCAAGTGCCTTCACACCGTAACCCCTCTGTGGTATTGTGGAAGAGTGCAGCGGTGGAGGTTTTGGTAATGCAGAAGAGATCCCCGATCTATTCAGTTACATCAACAGCTATAACAAAACCGGGTCAGCAATGTTTAGGCACTTGTACTGCGCTACTGTATATGGTGAGAATCGGCGCACAGCAGTAGCAACAGGAAGCAAACAGAACAGGCAGGGAATAGTCAAATGGCAGGCAAAGTCGGGAACAGATCGGGTCCTCAGAACAAGCAGGGTCAGTAACAAGTATACAAACTGATTCGGTAAGCTAGCGATGCGGGAATAAAGGCTGAGACACACTGAGCGTGTGGCGATGCACAGCGTAGCAAAGCGAAGAGAAGCAAACATTTTGCAGGCTTGACTTCACTCCGCTCCGCCTCGCAGCGTGTCTACACTGCATTACATTTGCTTCTCACCGCACTGGACAGGAATCCACTAACTAAATTAAAATGTACACACAAAACCGTTTTATTTTCACAAAGCACATGTTATATAGGCAAAAAAGTTTCTACTGAATAAAATACATCAAAAATTACTGTTAGTTTAATAGGAATAGTATAAAAATATATTATAAAGGTAACCCCTGATCATATATATTATAGGGACATGGAGCGCTGTGTATAGAGTAGGGATGCATTGATACCACCAGGGCCGGTGCTAGTATAAGGCGGCTGCCTTACCGTCCTGGTTTGCTGTCAGTATGAGGGGCGGAAAAATTCTGTTTTTAAAATACCGAAAGCGGAGCTATGAATGATCTTCAAACATCAACCAGGGGCCCAGCCGCGCACTCTCAAACCGATGCAGTGTGCCTGCCTCAGTCCCACATTCTAAACATGAGCAGGCACACTGCATAATTTGGCACCGCCCTCCTCACGTGACACGCATAGCCAGGGCACGCAGCAGCAGAAATGAATTTAAGGGGGGAGGGGGTGAAAGTAATTAAAGGGGAAAAATTAATTAAGGGGGAGTGAATTGAATTAGAGGACGAGGACCCTGCTGCCAGTCTGCTTCTGGAGACCTGGAGTCAGACAGTGGACCACAGCAACAGAGTGAGAGTGGTAGGTAGCAGGATCACAGGGAAACACTGGGAGTGGCAGGCAGTTTGAAATATGTGGGTATATTAACACAGCACCACCAGGCCACATTGCAAATTTGTGCAGTGCCTGGTGCCCCTCCTATGCCACATTGCCAAAGGAGGGGATCACACACTCTGTAGATTGGCCCTGTGGCACAGGAGGGGCACCAGGCACAGCATAGATTGGCAATGCGTGAGGACACCAAACACTCCTGATTGGCATGGCACGGATTGGGTGGAGGGGGGCACCAAAATGCAACTTCACCTGAGTAAACAAAAATGCTTGCACCGGCCCTGGATACCACACACAGACATATATGTATATATCAACACGCAGACCTATATATACGTATATATCAACACGCAGATATATATATACACCCACCCACAGACCTCATACCATATATACACATACGCACATGGGGGCATGTGGACAATCTCAACTAAATGCGCCCCACCCATTTCGCTGATCCCTCCAGAAGAAATGTTGAGCCCGACAGAGCAGAGAATATATATATTATTCTCTGCTCTGTCGGGTTCGACATTTATTCTGGAGGGATCAGCCAAATGGGGGGGGGCAATTAGTTGCCAAAATGTGTGTGTAATACAAGTCTGGATATATATATATTTATAAGAATATAGATATATATCTTATCTATATATATATATATATCATACCTGCCCTTACCTTCCCCTATAAATTTGCTAAAGATATACACACAAAAAAACACTGCCTGAGACCCCGCGCAGCCCACGTGCCACCCCCCTCTACCTGGCTGAATGTATCTAATATATATATAATTAAATACATTCAGCCAGGTAGAGAAAAAAAAAAAAGTTTTATTTTATGTTCCCGGGGACATTTAAAAATGTCTTCGGATTTTTTTTTTTCTAGAAATGTGTCGCCTTACCTTAGCCTGGTGGTCAGTGGGGGCTCCCTGGATCCTGGTTGTGGGGGCTGGGGGGTCTGCCGTGGCCGCAGGTGCAGTGGCTCCCTCCCTGCGCTGCCTGTCTCTGCCACATGCTCCCGGGCGGCTAGCCCGCACAGTCGCAGCTCTGTCATCCAGCGGCCGCATGCTCCTCAATGCTCCTCAAGGGGATCCTTGGGAGGCCCCTGCAGGCTGCCCTCTACAGTGCCTGATTAGAGGGCCGTGTCTGCCTGATGTTTTAGTAACAAGAATGTTTTATCCCATAGGCTTCAATGTTAAAAATATTCCCGTTTTAATTCAATATCTAATAAACCGTTGCTTATAATATTCTGCAGTAAAGAGTCTCTTTATTTCTAGATCTTTTAGTATTTTTTAAGCATTTTGTATACTTTTTTCAAATTTTTTTGTTTTCGAACTCGATCCGAACACGCAGAAATGTTCGAAGTTCGCGAAGTGTCGAACGGCCGATGTTTGATGCGAACTCTGAACATATCGAACCGAACAACTCATCCCTAGTTACCTCTACTCCATCCAGCCGGTACAGTAGAAATCAAGTGTATCCTTTCAAAGAAGAGCAAATGTCGTCGATATACATTATGACTTTATACAATGTGAAGATCAGGATCAACAAAACTAGAAAGAAGGCACATTTGAATACACAGTGACATAAAACATACAATATTTAATTTGATTTCTTCTGGAACCATGAGAGTGGCAACATGAAGGAAGTATGGGAGACCTGGATTGAGGTGCAGAGAGGGTCAGGCATAGGATGAACACCACGAATGAGTTCTATAAGGAACCACTTGGAGTATTGAAAAGGTTGGGAAAGTTTGGACTTCGTAGAGCACTGAAGGACATGGAGAAGGGGGCCCAGTTTGGCAAAAAAAAGGAGGTCAACTTATCAATATGATGTGACGTGCAGAACATTTAACATGAAAAATGGCCCAAAATCTATAAATGTACAGCTACATGCTTCATGCATATTATGGGATAAATAAATAGAACAAATCAAATACATTTATTACATAATGGTCAATAAATCACACAATATACAAAAGAAATAAAACTACACTCATACAATTAATAGAAAGAAACAAAATATATAGCACCCTGTGTTATCAAATATATTATATGTTATAGGGGTTATTTACAAGATAGCACAAAGCAGAATCGCAGCGGTCCTAGGTTCTCTTACAAGACTAGTTGACCAGGGTCTGAGAGGTCACGCAAGAAAGGAATCCCCTGACAGGGAGGTATTTATGTTATGCTAGTTCTGTCTAATCCAAGTGGAATCATTTGGGAAAATCACAGTATGTGTCCATGAAGGAGGGAAATCTCTCTTTATCCAGTCTTGCAGGCAGTGGCGGAAGTACCAGGGTCGCAGCGGTTGCACTTGCGACCGGGCCCTGTCATTCCGCCACTGGAGGGGGGCCCAGGCAGCCGCAGACAGCTCTTAAATTAGCCCGCAGATTCTGGCAATCAGCGCCGGAATCTGGGAGCAACGCCGCCGGCATGCAGCTTGGCCGGAACCACCTGACCAGCGCACGAGATCGCGAAGTTCACGTGAACTCCGCGATCTCGCGAGAATGCGGCTGCGCTGGTGGTTCCCGGCGAGGGGCCAAGCAGCATGCTGGCGGCCGCTAGGGAGAAGAACAGCCATAGACAGGAGATGAGAGCTGGGGGCAAATACATCCTTGTGAGCTGGGGGGAGCAAATACATCCATGTGAGCTGGCGGCAAATATATCCATGTGAGATGGGGCAAATACATCAATGTGAGCTGGGGCAAATACATCCGTGTGAGCTGGGGGCAAATATATCCATGTGAGCTGGGGGCAAATATATCCATTTCAGCTGGGGCAAATATATCCATGTGAGCGGGGGCAAATACAACCATGTGAGCTGGGGGCAATATATATCCATGTGAGCTGGGGGCAATATATATATCCATGTGAGCTGGGGGCAAATATACCCATGTGAGCTGGGGGCAATATATCCATGTGAGCTGGGGCAATATATATCCATGTGAGATGGGGGCAATATATATCCAAGTGAGCCGGGGGCAATACTATCTATTTTATATTGCAGGAAAAAAAAGAGTAAAAATATAGACTTTTTGGGGGGGGGGCCTTCATGGATTCTTGCACCGGGGCCCTCAGGTTTCTAGTTACGCCACTGCTTGCAGGATTGCCTTCCTGCTGAATCACTGAATTTTTAAAGTGAAACTGAATAATGACTAACATATACTTTCATACTTTTCCCAATCTTCAAATGTAATTATATATTTAAATGATCTTTCCTTTAAGGATGAAAGAACACTTCCTTAATGTAGACAATACAAATACAAGTGAATCATTGGAACAAAAAACTACCGGAGTGCTACTGGGTGTATTACTCACTCTCTTATGGCTGCTTTCTAAAGTTTTCTTTGGAACCCGCCCATTTATTTATAGGAAATTATAGAGTGAAATTTCACTGCTGATTGTAATTGGCCCTAATTCTTCCTGAGAATTTCCATCCTCTCAATCCTGTAGCATGGAATGTTGTTTGGCAGGTACTTAATAATATTATTCAAATTGATGACGTCTGATCATGGTATTGGGAAATCTCCAATGATACACCTAATTTTATTTTCTTTTACCTGCCAATGTCAGAAAAGAAAATTATAGCATATTCTGGTACCTTGGATAGACCTTTTCCACTTCTGGGCAATTACTGAAATTGTGTGCTGTTATAGCCTCTGTTCTCTTCCTGTTCCACACTTAATATTATATTGTAAACTGTTTTTTATTTCACCATGTGACTTTGCGTTTTCTATCCTTCTCAACCATCAGTTCAGCCAATTTTATGTGCCTCAATAGGTTTTCTTTCACACCTTGGCGCCTGATTCTCTCTCAACTTGAACGGCAGGAAAATGTATGTTTAAGCTTCCCGGATGCTATTGTCATCTAGATTGGAATAGGGAAAGCTAAGAGGTGAAACTGGTATGAACAGAAGAACCCCAGTGGCTC
Organism: Leptobrachium leishanense; assembly: GCA_009667805.1. Lineage (NCBI taxonomy): Eukaryota > Metazoa > Chordata > Amphibia > Anura > Megophryidae > Leptobrachium > Leptobrachium leishanense. Next base: position 282,764,704 of record CM019066.1, read on the forward strand.
AATTACTCGTTTTCCACTAGTCAGCATGCGCAATGGGTGTATTTGCGACAGGGAGGAAATGAGGCCAATCTGTAGGGCGCAACGTCACCTGACATCTCAGACACCCATCAGGACATGAAATTCGGCACAAATGGCTTGCTGATCCTGCCTCGTGCCTCCTTCTTTCTTCTTTTAATAAATTCATCATGTAGAATTTGTATTTTTATAGCCCTTGATAAAAGTGTTTCTGTTGAAACGTTGGGGGTACCTTCTGTCCGTCTAGCCCTCACTTAAACGCTTTTTACTTATACTTTAAGAATTATTTATTGTGATTGTTTTTTAGTTTTTTTACTTCTGGTTTTTGTTGACTCATCCCAAGGATTTTTTAGATGAATAACTGATGTAATTCTCTGTATTTAGGGAACTGTGGAGTATATATACATATATATTTTAATTTTTATATGATTAAAATTGATTCCATTCTCTACTTCTCTATACTGCAATACTTGATATGATGTTCTTCTAGATACCTTACATGTGCCTAACTATCACGTACAATGTGTTATTTTAAAGATTAGTAGCAAAGATATATTTTTTTTGTTTATGCCGGTTATGCATGTCCTGAAAAAGCTAAAAAGTTATGCAGTCACAAAACCATTGTGTGAAAATGTTCTTCTTAACAGCAAGAGTATTATGAATCACCCAATAAACTGGTCAATTACTTATTTTCTGTATGGTTGGGCATCTTCTGTGGTTTGCATTTTTAAAATAATTAATAACTTTAGAAATTATAAAATAATTATTTGGAATCCTGATGTAATAGAATAAGAATTTGGGTTTTCTAATGTACATGTTTAACAAAAAATCAGTTACTTGAATTTGTTTTTGCTCTTTATAAACATACAGGGAAATCTAGACCCTTGCTCGAGGTGCCTAAAGGGGTGACACCTATGCCCTGACGACATCTAACAAGGCCGGAACCATTGTTGCTGGTTGCTGCATCTCTCGTGCAGAGAAGACTAGCTAGGCATTTCAGTGCTGGCCACCTTTTGGCCACCCTCTTGCTGCCTGATTTACACATGGAATTGTCTTTTCTGTAATGATACCATCGAGCTAAAACGTTATGAGACCTGAGTGGAAACTCACCATGGGGCAGGGTACTGGTGCTGTTGCCGGTTCTCGGTACTTTCATAAATCTTATTTTTGCTTGAATTTGTAGCTAAATAAATACATTAGAAGCTATTAATACTTGTGTAATGATACTACACCTCATCTTTATAAATTTTTTGTTTTCACTTGCGGGAGTTGTGCCCTTTGAAGCAGGATTTGCTCCTTTTTGTTGTTTGTTTGCCACCAGTGTGCAGTCTAATTGTTTCTATTTGTGGTATTAAAACCTGATTGGTTGTAAAACCTGATAGCCATTGAATTTACTACTTTTTACATTGCTCTCTGCCTCCACCTACTACAACGTTTTTAGATTAAAAGTTAATTTGAACATTACCTTTTACACCATTTGTTTCTTAGTATATAATAACTGTTTGTCCTTTTTATTTTATTATAACCATAGATTTTATTATAACCATTATATTGTGGGGTGCTGGAAAATATATTGCTAGTAAATAAATTATGAGATTCAGAATGAACTTTGCCTATAAAAAATGCCTGGTGTGTGGATATAGCCAAGTAGCCATGGGTCTTCACAACAAGCCCATGTAAACTCAGTAAAGGCCAGTGAGAGAATGAAAAATCCTCCCAACTAATTGACTAGTGCTAGTTTTCTGCCCAGCGTTGGCCCACTTGAAGTCCACCCACAGCCACACATCCACCTACATGCAGCCCTTTCCTGCCCACCCAGACAAGGATAACGCCTCAGTCTGGTCCTCGTGATAATACTTTTTTTGAGTAACAAAATCGTTCATCAAAGGGTGGTGCAACATCAATGCCACCTCTAGCATTTGAGGGGCCTTGGGCGACAAATTTTTATGACGCCCCTCAACGTGCTTTTAAAGCCACAACTACTTATCCTTCACCTTTTATTACACCCAATGACCACCCCTTGTTTTTCCCACCTCCCCTCTGATAGACACCCCTGAACCCTCTCACCTCCCAGATAGACACTCTCTCAATATCTCTTCATAGAAAGACACTCCCTGTCCCGCAGATAAAGAGGTGGTCATTGTTGACACTTTTGATCACATGGTGGGTGCGAGCAATGGTATAGGAGCCAGTGCATGTGATCTGTTTGCCTCACCCAAAGAGCAGGCCTCATGACCGAAACTGATGCGCTGCTGTGTTATTAAGCAGCAGCTTACATTATTATGAGAACATATAGACATATGGATCATCAGAAAACACGTATGATTCTGGTGCTTTTTTCCACATGATGCAAGGCATTCTGGGACAGTTTAGGATACAAGGTTTACTCTTGCTAGTCTTAATGTGGTCTTGTTTAGTTTTCCTTTTGGTAAATAGAGCAGTACGTATTTGAATAGACATAGCAAAAATTAGGTGGAATGAAAATTTGAAATATCTGGGCTTTAATTATGTGCACCTAACAAAAGGACAGTTGTTTTGCTTCTTATTATATCACTACACCCAAAAGGCTTTAATGTTACACCCAGGGTGGGGTGATCTCAAAATAACACAGCACGCTTCAAGTGATGATATCATACTAACAGAATGCATCGATATTGAGAAACCTGCATGAATAAAATGTACTCAGGATTAGACAGCCATGATAAATATGTAAAAGCATCACCGGCTGACACGAGATGCCTATTAAAGGATTTCACCTAACAAGGAAAAGAGAGTTTTATTGAGGTGACTCTGAGGTGAATTTCACAACAGTAACCAAGAATAAAAGACTTGTAAAACGCAGCACCTTAAAACCGACAACTTAATCAGCGATCCAACCCCCTTCCGTCAGTAATTTGGGAACAAGAAAGATTGCAATAAAAAAATAGCTTGTCTCTAAGTTATCTATTGACATGGGCTCATACAAAAACAAATTATGGATAAATGACCCAAGTAAGTCTTAAAAAGGTGAACCACGTCAGGTTCTAGTGGAGATAATCAATAATTATAAATATGAACCAGTGCGGCTTTCAGAGGTGACTCAGTTATGTTTGCTGCAAAAATATAAGAATCAAGCTCACACTGGAGACGATAAATAAAATAAACTTAAAAAAATCATTGTCATGTCTGGCAGTAGACAAAGGTATCATATTTTGTCTGGGGAGACACACTCGGATCAGAGAGTGGAGTACTGGTAACTGAAAGGTTTCATGGAAGACCGATGAGGATGAGGGTGGGGGTAGACAAAGTGATTAAAGCCTAAGATACACTTAGCACGAAGCGACGTGCAGCGCTTGTAGGCCGCGCCATGCGTTGAGACGCACTCAGTGTGTCTAGCTTTTTCCATCTCCCTCACTCAGGCCACGTCACGATGTGGCGCTGAGCGACGGGAGTTGGAAAAATCCAACTTTCCCGGGAGCGGAACGGCACGGCACGATGAGAGGAGGGGCAAGATCTGCAGCACATGACGCATGCGCTGGGTCCTGTAGATCCGTCCCACCTGCCCTGCACCGCTCACTTCCCTCGGTCTCCACTAGTGCTGGGCCGAACACCCCCGTTTTTGGTTCGCATTCGAACACGAACATTTGAAAAAGTTTGAATTCGAACTCGAACACGATTCGAACTCAATGCAAGTCAAAGGGACTCGAACGTTCGAATTTTAGAGTGCCCTCCAAGAGGGCATATATGCAAGACATTTGCCATAAAAGGTGTATGGGGGTCTGGGTAGTGCCCTGGGGGACAGGAAACAAGGAAAAAAAGTTTAAAAAAAGTTTTTAAACAGTGATTTTTCCATGACATAAAGGTTAAGAATTAAAACGAAAAATTCCTTAAAATATCGTGCCTAGGAGGTCCCCATAACCTGCCTGTGAAGTGGCGGATTTGTAGGATGTATAGAAACATTTAAAAATGAGCATTAACATTTGCTTCGACGTTCACCGCATATTTGTAACAATTCCCCAGGACAGACCTGGTAGGATCCCTGGTAACAAACCTCTAACCCTCCGATCCTCAGGATGGTCGGGACTCGGGACCAGTAAACCTAACCTCTAGCAGCCACACAGGCCAGGGAGACAGCACCAACAATATACACCACAGACTGAGATCAATATATGTTTGTACTTCGCTATAGTATAAGGCAGGATGGAAGCGCACCAGCAGTAACAAGCAGCAGATATACCAGACAGGGGCACAGATCGAGAGTAGTCATTATAACAAAACCGGGTCAGCAACGTTTAGGCACTTGTACTGCACTACTGTATATGGTGAGAATTGGCACACACCAGTAGCATCAGGAGGCAAACAGAACAGGCAGGGAGTACACAGAGAGAATAGTCAAATGGCAGGCAAAGCCGGCAACAGATCGGGTCCTCAGAACAAGCAGGGTAAGTAACAAGTATACAAACTGATTCGGTAAGCTAGCGATGCAGGAATGAAACTCCACGGCAAGACGAGGTGTAAGCGCACAATCCTGATTTAAAGGTCCCGGCGACTCCGCGTCATCACGCTGCGCCCTGCCCCCTGATCACTCACAACTGCGCCGGCTGCCACGGAGCTCCTGGCATTCGGCCAGCTGGCGGCACCATGCGTCCGGGGCCCCCCCGATCACCACCCGGGGCCCTGCATGTCACAATATTACAATCCAAATGCAAACGGGTTAAGTAACCAAATTTGTAAGAAGAATAATTAATGCAGCATATGATTCCACACACTGCCGTGCAGCACCTCTACAGTATAATAATGCAGCGTATGAATCCTCACACTGCCGGGCAGCACCTTTACAGTATGAAATGCAGCATATGAATCCGCACACTGCCGGGCAGCACCTCTACAGTCTGATGCTAGCTTTAACGAGAAGATATGCTATTAGTGTAGCGGGGAAGCCGGCTGCGCATTTTGCATCGCTAACTAAAGAGACTGGAGTATTGCTTGTTGTGTTAAGCTCAAGTAGCTACGAAATTGTGAATTGCGGTCGCTGGGGACGGTTGGGTAAGCGAGTGGCAGATTGTTGTCCGCGTAGTCATTATCTGGGTCTAGGATAGATGGATAGTGGGTTGCTTAGCCCTATGTCTTTCGCTGCGACGCGCGTAGTTTTCAGGGGAACTGGTGGCAGCGTAACTAATAGAATAAGAAAGTGGGCACAGGTATTATGGGAAACGTAGTCACTACCCAATTCAAGAGTAGATTGGTACTGCGTTGCAATCCTGGGGCCACTTTATTGCGCTGTACATGCCAGTTGCGAGAGAAAGTGTGCGGGGACGGATAGGTAAGCGAGCGCAGGGATTGTTGTCCACGCAGTCATTATCTGGGTCTAGGATAGACAGATAGTGAGCAGCTTAACCCGGCGTCTTTCGCAGCAGCATGCGTAGTTGCCTTGACAGGAGGCTGCGCTTGTTTGTGGATCCAGGAATCAGGTGAGTATTAGAAAGAAAAAAAAAGTTTTATTTTATGTTCCAGGGGACATTTAAAGATATCCTCGGATTTTATTTTTTTTAAAAATGTGTCGCCTTACCTTAGCCTTGTGGTCAGTGGGGGCTCCCTGGATCCTGGTTGTGGGGGGGGGGGTCTGCCGTGGCTCCCTCCCTACGCCACCTCTCTGCCACATGCACCCGGCCGGCCAGCCCGCACAGTCGCAGCTCTGTTATCCTGCAGCCGCATGCTCCTCAAGGGGTCCTTGGGAGGCCCTGGCGGGCTGCCCTCTACAGTGCCTGATTAGAAGGCCTCGTCTGCCTGATGTTTTAGCAATAAGAATATTTTATCCCATAGGCTTCAATGTTAAAAATATTTCCGTTTTAATTCAATATCTAATAAACCATTGCTTCTAATATTCCGCAGTAAAGAGTCTCTTTATTTTTTCGATTTTTTTAGGATTTTTTTTTAAAAAAAAATCAAATTTTATTTTTTTTCTCGAACTTTTGGCGAACGTCCCAAAAAGTTCGAAGTTCGCGAACTTTTGAACGGCCAATGTTCGATGCAAACTCATGTTCGCATCGAACTGTCAGCCCATACATACAGGGTTATCCAAAGAGATTCGAAAAGTCACCGCACGTTCGGTGACTTTTCGTTCTCTTCAATTCGGTTCCTTTTGCCGATTGCATTTCGGTGACCCTGCGGTGTATTCAGCAAACACCACAGAGTCCCCGAATTGCAGGGAAAAGCTGCCGAAAACCTGACGAAAACTCACCGAATGCACGCTGAAAACAAGCAAAAACATCTGGATTAACCTTCGAAGAGGAGCCGAACAGGAGCCGAACAGGAGCCGAAAAGGAGCCGAATCACACAGAGCCGAAGCAGCTGTGACGCAGTGAATAAATTAGAAAAACCATTTGTATGAATCTGGGAAAAAGAAACACTGTTTGCAAAGAAACTACTGAGCGAAAATGTCTGAAATTTTCACAGGAGGTCCAGGGAATGATAATAAAGAGGGCTGTTACAAAAAAAATAAGCAAACTGAAAAAAAAAAAAAAAAAAAATCGGACTTTTAATTTTTTTTTAAAAAATACAGAAAAATGCTTAAAGTATCCTAAAAAATCTATAAATAAAGAGACTTTTTGCTGCAGAATTTTATAATGAACGGTTTATTAGATATTGAATTAAAACGGGAATATTTTTAACATTGAAGCCTATGGGATTCTCCTGAATAAATTTGCCGAATTAAACCACCGAATGGCAGGGCATTAGGGGAACCTTTCACTGCTGGTTTGTGTTCTCTGAATAGCCGAAGCAGTGCTTTTTGATGGGGATTTCACTGTCCTCGAACAGGGACCGAACAGGCACCGTATGTGCAGGCAATTCGACAGGATTTGGCGAATTGCCTGCTCTCTGGATAGCCGAATGGTCAGGAAAGGTAACCGAACCCTGATTTTCAGCGTTCGGTTACCTTTCTCAAGCAATTCGAATCTCTTTGGATAACCCTGATAGTCTTCGCCTCAGCCAGCAGCACGGGCAGAGGAGAGCTGCCCCGCAGCAGGACCTGGGGCTAGGTGCTGCTGGGACCCCCTCCTGTCCAGTACATCATTCCCCAAATAAATCTGCCTTTCTCCCACCTAGCGCCATTCTGAGTCCACGCTCCATGGCTAGCTCATCACCCGAGGACAAGAAAGTTCTCAGATGGCTGCCTCTCATGCCTCCCCTGTTCTACAGGTCTGGATAAAGAATAAAGTTTCAATGATACCCAAAACTCATATTACTGTTTGTCCTTCTACCATGTACTCAAAACACATTTTCAGGTCGCTCTTATCTTACTTAGAATCACCAGAAATACTAAACTGTCTTCTTGCGTGAGTTAATCAATATTTGAATCATGAAGGTACAAGGTCCTTCAGACAGAATTTTAACTGAGGTATAACCTGTGTTAAACACCGACCTGTAAGCCTATCTTATGGCAGAAGACAATTGCAAAAATGGAGGATAAAAAATACATCACTGACACATCAATTGAAAGAAATGATCCTAAAAGATTTCCAACTAGAATCAAAGACACAGAGATATGCATTTAGACATAGAGGAATGACAGAAGGCAAAAAGGAAAATGGAGCATATGCCAGGCATATGAATCCTGAGTAGTGATGGACCGAACACCCCCGTGTTCGGTTTGCATTCGAACTCGAACACCTGAAAAAGTTCAACCGCGAACTTGAACACAATGCGAGCACCATGCAAGTCAATGGGGCTCGAACGTTCAAAAATTAAGGTCCCCTCCAAGACGGCATATATGCAAGATATTGGCCATAAAAGGTGTATGGGGGTCCGGGTACTGCCCTGGGGACAGGAAACAATGACATTTTTTTAACCCTTCCACTGCTGAGTGCTGAGCCATTTCACCGCTGTGCGCTGAACTCATTTTTATCGCTTTTGCTCATGTTTAAACACGATTTGAAGCAATAGGAAATGTTTGACCAACAAGGAGTGGGAAATGTTTGACCAACAATGAGTGGGAAATGTTTGACCAACACACAGGACAGGGTATACCTGAAATAGGCCAGACGGTATACAAAGACGCATTCTAACACAAGCCCAAATCGATCAGTGTTAGAGTCGTCAGAGATAGCCAAAACGGTACACAAGGGGTATCTATCATATAAACCAAAAATCAATCAGAGTTAGAGTGGTCAAGGAATAGCCAAGGACTGGTACATGGGGTGGTTCTCATACAAGCCATGCAACAACAGAGACTGAAAAATCAACCAAGTAGTGAATCGCCAGGAGACACTCAGCACTGAGGGAAACAAACTCCACGACAGGGCGCTGAGCCAGATCGTGCTGTCCGTATTTAAACCTGGGGGCGTGCGTCATCATGCTGCGTCCCACCTCCTGACTAGCCTGCAAGCTCCGGAAGCCGACACAACTCCTGGCACCCGGCTTGTCAATGGCCCTGCCAGGTGCCGGGGTGCCCTCTGAGCCCCAGACGTAACAGATACGCTCATACACACCACACATTAATGTGAGTTTTATTGCTGTAGAACTGTGTTATGTCCATTTTTTCATTTTGGAAGGGGGCAAAAAGCTGCTATGGGTTGAGGAAGTTTACGGGGGGCCCCATCGTGAGTTTCAGTAAGGGGCCCCATCATTTCTGATGGCTGCCCTGTATGCATCCGGTACACGGGTCAGTGCACACAAATATTAGGCCTTTGGTGTCAGCTAGTGCATTCACACCATAACCCCTCTGAGGTATTGTGGAAGAGTGCAGGGTTGGACCCTGCGGTCAAATATTGAAATGATATGCACCTGTCACATTAAAATGCAGAAAAATAGTCAGTGGTGCACGACACCGAGAATCTAACAGGGTTAGAAACATAGAAACATAGAAAAATGTCGGCAGATAAGAACCTTTCGGCCCATCTAGTCTGCCCAATTACATGGATACTTTACCTGGATTTATCTTTTGCTTAGGATAGCCTTATGCCTATCCCATGCTTGCTTAAATTCAATTACTGTTTTGGCCTCTACCACTTCAACTGGAAGGCTGTTCCATGTATCCACCACCCTCTCAGTAAAATAATGCTTCCTGATGTTACTTTTAAATCTTTGCCCCTCTAATCTAAGACTATGTCCTCTTGTTTTGCTACTTTGTTTCCTTTTAAATATACTCCCTTCCTCTACCTTGTGGATTCCCTTTACGTATTTAAATGTTTCTATCATATCTCCTCTGTTTCGTCTTTTTTCCAAGCGGTACATGTTAAGATCATTAAGCCTTTCCTGGTAACTTTTCTCCTTCAAGCCGTACACCATTTTAGTAGCCCTTCTCTGAACTCTCTCTAAGATGTCTATATCCTTCTGGAGATACGGTCTCCAGTACTGCACACAGTACTCCAAGTGAGGTCTCACCAGTGCTCTGTACAGTGGCATGAGCACTTCCCTTTTCCTACTGCTAATACCTCTCCCTACACAACCAAGCACTCTGCTAGCATTTCCTGCTGCTCTATTACATTGACTACTTACCCTTAGATCCTCTGAAATAATAACCCCTAAATCCCTTTCCTCAGATGTTGAGGTTAGGACTGTAACAAATATTCTATATTCAGCCCTTGGGTTTTTACGTCCCAGGTGCATTATCTTGCACTTATCCACATTAAAACTCAATTGCCACAGCTCCGACCATTTTTTTAGTTTACCTAAATCATTTGTCATGTGGCTGATCCCTCCAGGAATGTCAACCCTGTTGCAAATCTTTGTATCATCAGCAAAAAGACATACTTTTCCATTAATACCTTCTGCAATATCACTAATAAAAATATTAAAGAGAATGGGTCCAAGTACTGACCCCTGAGGTACCCCACTGGTAACAAGACCTTGCGCCGAATAAACTCCATTTACCCCAACCCACTGTTGCCTGTCACTCAGCCACTGCCTAATCCATTCAACAATATTGGAATCCAAGCTCAAAGATTGCAATTTATTGATAAGCCTTCTATGCGGAACAGTATCAAAAGACTTACTGAAATCTAAATAAGCAATGTCTACTGCACCACCTGTGTCTATTATTTTTGTTACCCAATCAAAAAAATCAATAAGATTAGTTTGGCATGATCTCCCTGAGGTAAACCCATGTTGTTTCTGATCCTGTAATGTATGTGTTTTTAGATGTTCAACAATCCTTTCCTTTAACATGGTTTCCATTAATTTCCTCACTACTGACGTAAGACTAACTGGCCTATAGTTCCCCGATTCCTCCCTACTGCCCTTCTTGTAAATGGGCACAACATTTGCTAATTTCCAGTCTTCTGGGATGACTCCCGTTAACAAGGATTGGTTAAATAAATCTGTTAACGGTTTTGCTATTACATCACTGAGCTCTTTTACTAATTTAGGGTGGATCCCATCAGGCCCCATTGACTTATTTGTCTTTACTTTAGACAGCTGCTGTATAACCTCCTCCTCTGTAAACTCATATGTAAATGATTCCTCCTAACTGAGGTCCCTTTCCTTCCTTTTCTTCTGCAAAGACTGAACAAAAATATTCATTGAGGCAGTCAGCGAGACTTTTATCCTCTTCTACATACCTTCCTTCCTTTGTTTTTAATCTAACTAATCCTTGTTTTACTTTTCTCTTCTCGTTTATGTATCTAAAAAATGTTTTGTCCCCCTTTTTTACTGACTGAGCTATTTTCTCTTCTGCGTGTGCTTTGGAAGCTCTTATAAATTGCTTTGCCTCTTATTCAAAGAGTTCAGAATTGTGGCCGAAAGGTAACTGAACACTGAAATTCAGCGTACGGTTACCTTTCCTGGCCATTCGGCTATTCAGAGAGCAGGCAGTTCGCCAAATGTTGGCAAATTGCCTGCACATACGGTGCCTGGTCGGTGCCTGTTCGAGGGCAGTGAAATCCCCATAGAGAAGCAATCCTTCGTCTATTCAGAGAACAAAAACTAGCAGTGAAAAGTTGACGAAATTCCCTGCTCTTCGGTGGTTTCATTCGGCAGGTTTATTCAGGAGAATCCCATAGGCTTTAATGTTAAAAATATTCCCGTTTTAATTCAATATCTAATAAACCGTTTATTATTATATTCTGCAGTAAAGAGTCTCTTTATTTTTAGATTTTTTAAGATCTATTAAGCATTTTTTGGAAAACTTTTTTTCTTCTCGAACTCTATGCAAATGTCCCGAAAAGATCGAAGTTCGCAAACTTTCGAACAGCCAATGTTCGAATTGAACTTCGAACCGATTTGAACAGGCAGCCCATCCCTAATCCTGAGGACAGCAATTGTTGACCCAATGCACCATATAAAAATATTTCGATTCTCATACTATGTAAGTGCCAGGAATGAGGTAGACCGGGAACGCGGATGCACAACTGAGAGGAAAAGAGAAAACCCTAAACTAAGAAACCAGTCCTTAAATGGCCTGATCTTTTCTAAAAAAGAAAGGGAGAAGAGGAATCGCGAGGCATAGGCAGAGTTGATAAAAGTCCGGATCATACACTGATAACAATAAACGAGAGGCAAAGCAGGCACGAAACAAGCCGGGTCATACAGTGTTAGCAATATAATAAATGTAAGGCAATGGCAGAGTCACTTAACAAGCCAGGTCCTATAGTGATAGCAGTATAATAAACGTAATGCAAAGGCAGAGTCACTAAACAAGCCGGTTCAGACAGTGATAGCAGTATAATAAACGTAATGCAAAGGCAGCGTCACTAAACAAGCCGGGGCAGACAGTGATAGCAGTATAATAAACGTAATGCAAAGGCAGCGTCACTAAACAAGCTGGGTCATACAGTGATAGCAATATATTATATGTAAGGCACCAGAACTGGGAAGGAAAGACAAAGCGAGCAAGGCAAGCAACAGAGGAACAGAAAACTAGGGATATGTGACCTGCTGTGAGAGTCCAGAGGGAAACCACAACAAGGCGCCGCATGCAGTGATGTATTTTGGCCTAGGCCGACTAGGCCCAGGCCTAGGGCGGCACTTTCCAGGGGGCGGCGGCCCACACTGGGTGGCCCCACCCCTAAAAAAAATATATATTTTTTATTTTTTTACTTTTGCAAATTATTTTACCATGAAGGATACATTGAGATTTCACTAATTTTCAAGTATGTCCTGGGTAGGCAAGGCCAAGGCTTTCACTTTCCAGGGGGCAGCAAAAAACCTCACCACTAAATGGTTACTCATAGAGCACCGAAATGACGCCAACATTTTGGTGTTCTGTAGTTCCCTGCATTTAGGAGAATACAATTTCCCCACCCTGCAGTGAATTAACCATTCCCCAAAATGCATGGAGTCGGCCGCTGAATGCTGCCACCGCAAACCCGTGGCCTGCTGTTTTCAAAAGAACTACTAAACGAAAATGTCTGGAATTTACATATAAGATCCTATGATTGATAATAAAAAGTTCTGTTACAGAAAAAAGAAAAACCGCTATTAAAAAAAGGGGGGGGGATTTTGCCCAAAAAAATCTGAAAAATGACTAAAAGGTACTAAAAAAAAAAATCAATAAATAAAGACTTTTTACTGCACGTTAAAATAATAAATGATTTATTAGATATTGCATAAAAATGGGAATATTTTTAACATTGAAACCTATGGGGTCCGCCTGAATAAACCTGCTGAATGAAACCACCGAACATCAGTGCATTTCACTGCCATTTCTCTGAGTCTCAGTACCACATGACTGGCTGAACCACGTGAAACGCACGCACGCAGCTGCCCGCCCTTTCGTTAACACAGACTCTATTCTGGACTGAACACCCACCGGGAAGGGAATCAAAGCTACAGTGCACCCTCTGGCAGTGGCACCCCACTGCTGACAAGATGGCTCCACAGCATAATTGCTGTGTGCTCATATACACTCGGTTTGCTGGGAGTTTTATTGCAGTGGATTCTGATGCACTCATACACACCGCACATTGCATTGCTGGGAGTTTTATTGCTGTGGATTCTGTGATACACACTGCATATTACTGTGAGTTTTATTGCCCTGGAGCTCTGGGATACGCTCATACACACTGCACATTACTGTGAGTTTTATTGCTGTGCAGTTCTGTGATATGCTCATACACAGTGCACATTTATGTGGGTTTTATTGCTGTGCAGTTCTGTGATATGCTCATACACAGTGCACATTTCTGTGGGTGTTATTGCTGTGCAGCTCGGATATGCTCATACACAGTGCCCATTTCTGTGGGTTTTATTGCTGTGCAGCTCTGTGATACTCTCATATGCAGTGCAAGTTTCTGTGGATTTTATTGTTCAACCAATTAGAGCGCCTGTGATCAAGTATACTTGAAATGCGTGGTTGTTCTTTGTAAAAATGCTTTAATTTAAACATTTCATAATTTTCTTTATCTCATTAGATACATTTGAAATGGTATACAAAACATACAAGTAGGCACTTGTTATCCACTTTTAATATAAAGTAGGGATGCACCGATACCACTTTTTTAAGACCGAGTACGAGTACCGATACTTTTTAAAAGTACTCACCGATACTGATACTTTTCTTTAATGTCATGTGAAGCTTTCCAATCAGAACAGACCATATAAAAATGCCCCCAGCTCACATGTATATCCCCCCCGATATATATATATATATATTCATACTGCCCCAGCTCATGGATTTGCCCCAGCTCACACATGGATTTGCCCCAGCTCACACATGGATATGCCCCAGCTCACACATGGATTTGCCCCAGCTCACACATGGATTTGCCCCAGCTCACACATGGATATCTGCCCCAGCTCACACATGGATATCTGCCCCAGCTCACACATGGATATCTGCCCCAGCTCACACATGGATTTGCCCCAGCTCACACATGGATATGCCCCAGCTCACACATGGATATGCCCCCCAGCTCATGGATTTGCCCCAGCTCACACATGGATATTGCCCCCAGCTTATGGATATGCCCCCACAGCTCACACATGGGTATGCCCCAGCTCATGGGTATGCCCCCCAGCTCACACATGGGTATGCCCCCCAGCTCACACATGGGTATGCCCCCCAGCTCACACATGGGTATGCCCCCCAGCTCATGGATATGCCCCCACAGCTCACACATGGGTATGCCCCCCAGCTCACACATGGGTATGCCCCCCAGCTCACACATGGGTATGCCCCCCAGCTCATGGATATGCCCCCACAGCTCACACATGGGTATGCCCCCCAGCTCATGGATATGCCCCCCAGCTCACACATGGGTATTGCCCCCAGATCATGGATATGCCCCCACAGTTCACACATGGGTATGCCCCCCAGCTCATGGATCCCCCCGCGACGATACTTACCTTCCTGGGCGACGCCGGGAATGTCTCCGCGCGTGCGCTCGTTGGAAGGACCCCAGCTGCGACCACGTGGGACCATGTGATCGCGGCTGGGGTCCTTCCAACGAGCGCACGTAGGGAAACTTTCCCGGCGTCGCTCAGGAAGGTAAGTATCATTGCAGAGAGCAGCTGCAGGGCCTGTCTGAATGCTCTACCGGCATTCGGACAGGCCCTGCAGCTGCTCACTGTGTTCATACTTACCTTCTTGAGCGACGCCGGGAAAGTTTCTGCGTGCGCGCTCGTTGGAAGGACCCCAGCCGCGATCACATGGTCCCACGTGGTCGCGGCTGGGGTCCTTCCAACGAGCGCATGCGTGGAGACATTCCCGGCGGCGCAAGGAAGGTAAGTATTGTGGTGAGCAGCTCCAGGGGCGGCTGTCCAAATGCCGATAGAGCATTAGGACAGCCGTCGCAGCCCCTCGGATGCCGGCAAGCCGGCTCAATGCCGGCTTCCGGTATCGGAAAAAATATCGGGGGTACTGCACGAGTACCAAGTACTCCTGCAGTACCCAGTATCGCCTCGATACCGATACTAGTATCGGTATCGGTGCAACCCTAATCTAAAGAGAGGAAAAGGCGGAGCTCTAAGAGGAAAAGGTGGAGCTTTAAGATGAAGGGTGGGGATTAACCAAGAAGAGGTGTGCCCTTGGCAGGAAGGGGTGCCTCAAATTTAAATTGGGGGGTGCACGAGTTTAGTCAGGCCTAGGGCAGCACAAAACCTACAGTTGTGTTCAAAATTATTCAACCCCCACTGAAATTGATTGTTTTGGCCAGTTTGACATTGATTTTGATCATTCAGTCATCTTGCTTACAATTAAATCAAAGAGGCACATGTAGGTCAGACAAATATAACATAACATTTATAATGAAATAACCACAAATGTCTTTTCTGTGCTCACATCATTATCAGTTTTATTCAACCCCCAAGTGACATTCAATCTTAGTACTTAGTACAACATCCTTTTACAGTTATAACAGCTTTTAAACGTGAAGCAAAGCTTGACACAAGTGTCTTGCAGCGATCTACGGGTATCTTCGCCCATTCGTCATGGGCAAAAGCCTCCAGTTCAGTCACATTCTTAGGCTTGCGCACTGCAACTGCCTTCTTTAAGTCCCACCAGAGGTTCTCAATCGGATTTAAGTCACGTGACTGCGATGGCCACTCCAAAATGTTCCAGCCTTTAATCTGCAACCATGCTCTAGTGGACTTGGAGGTATGCTTGGGATCATTGTCCTGTTGAAAGGTCCAACGTCTCCCAAGCCTCAGGTTTGTGACGGACTGCATCACATTGTCATCCAATATCTCCTGGTACTGAAGAGAATTCATGGTACCTTGCACACGCTGAAGCTTCCCTGTACCTGCAGAAGCAAAACAGCCCCAAAGCATGATTGACCCCCCGCCATGCTTCACAGTAGGCAAGGTGTTCTTTTCTTCATAGGCCTTGTTCTTCCTCCTCCAAACTTAGCGTTGATCCATGGGCACAAACAGTTCTAATTTTGTTTCATCAGTCCACAGAACACTATCCCAAAACTTCTGTGGTTTGTCCACATGACTTTTGGCATACTGCAGTCGACTCTTCTTATTCTTTGGAGACAGCAAGGGGGTGCGCCTGGGAGTTTTGGCATGGAGGTCCTCATTACGCAGTGTGCGCCGTATTGTCTGAGCTGAAACTTCAGTAGCCACATCTGACAAATCTTTTCTCAGTTCCTCAGCAGTCACACGGGGACTTTTCTCCACTCTACGCTTCAGGTAGCGCACAGCAGTCAAAGTCAGCATCTTCTTTCTGCCACGACCAGGAAGTGTTTCAACAGTGCCCTTTGCCTTGAATTTGCGAATGATGCTTCCTATGGTCTCTCTTGGTATGTTTAACATCTTTGCAATCTTCTTATAGCCATTGCCCTTCATGTGAAGAGTAATCACCTCTTCTCTTGTCTTCCTGGACCATTCTCTTGACTTCACCATGTTTGTAACCACACCAGTAAATGTCTAGAAGGAGGTGAGTATCACAGTCATTTTAAAGCTGCCTAATTGGTGCTTATTATGCTTTATTGCTGCTCCGTGACATCCACAGGTGTTTTCAATACCTGATTGAAAACACTTGAATGAACCTCTGTTCTTCAGAGTGGTAGTCTTTAAGGGGTTGAATAATTGTGTCAATGAAGAATTCACAAAAGAAACATTTACTACTGTATTACAAAACCAATTGATGTCATTTTAGTTGCATATGGTTCTTTAAAAAGTCCTTGTAGGATTTCATTCTGAATACAATTACAAATGTACACTAAATTCCCTAAAACCCTTTACAGCATTGGGGGTTGAATAATTTTGAACACAACTGTAAATACACCAATGGCCGCCTGGTATCTGCATCCAGAAATTATGGGAGGATGGTGACTGTGATTGGTCGCTGCTGAATGCATGTGCAGACAGCCATAATTGGCTGCCACTGCATGCATGCTCCAACAGCCACCTCTGGAAACAGCCAAGGACGCTTCGGCTGCATCCGGAATGCGAACAAAGAGCCTAGGCTCGTGCACCGGATGGCCCATGAGCAGAACGCCACTCGGGTGCATGCCAGGAATGCCTGGCAGTGGAGCCGTCCCAGAGCTCGGGCATGATAATATACAATGTAAGGAACTGTGAGAAAATCTATGATAGCCATAGTGATTTGTATAGTAAATCTATTTGCGACCTGCGACCTGTGACTTACATCACATAACGGAATAGTCTTAGTTCTCCAATGGAGATGAATTGAAGGACTAGGAATGGATGATAAAATTCCTAGTTTCTGTAACTGTGACAATGATGGAAAAAATTGCCACACATTGCCATATGTGTTTTAGTGGTTCTTAAAATATTATCCCAAAATTATGTAGGGTCAGCTGTGTCCCTTTAAGCATAAATATAGCATGATGAAATCTCTGTTCAACAGAATTCTACTACTACTTATCAATTATCATCAGTGTGCAAGTACTCAAATGACTCAGTTTCCTGCACACCTGAGTAAAATGTGTTGCATTTCTTTCTATCAATACTAAGAAAAATGAAAGCTTTTTCATAGTATTGGTAAAAAAACAAGTTAATGTGTGTCATGACTTGAAACCAATGTGCAAGCACCTGGTGTACTTGGTGACAGCAAGCTTGAATGGCAAGATGGAAAAAGGACAGAAAATATTATCAGATAATGATATTACACAATAGGGAGCTGTATAACCTGTAAAAAAATGCTGTACTTTCTCATGTTATCTAATAAAGAATGTAGACTAAGGGCCAAATTACATTCTTCGCGCAAACGTTTGCGCCAGCGGCAAAAAAACATTAACGCAAGGGGTAAAACCCTTTGCGCTGAACGTCGTATTACATTGTCAGCGCAATAAACGCACGTAATCATCTACTGTGGGTGAACCTGCGCGAGCGTACTTTACTGCGCGCGTCCTATACTTAACATTGTGAACGCAAATGCGATTGTGTGCTGGTACGCGGATGGTATTACAATCTATGCGCAGGAATTAACGCATAGCCGTTGCGTGCATAATTTTAGCAACTCCTAAAAGCTGGTGTTAATGGCAAATTCTAGCAACCTGGCCGAACCCAAATACACCAGCCCAAAAAAAATACGCAGCAAACCAATAAAATGGAGAAGTTGTGTGTGCATTTATTATTGATGCAGCATATATGCTCAGATTGACTTTGACAGGCGCAATAACTTAACGTGAGATAATTGTGGTTCTTAATTCTGATTGGCTGAATCGCGTGAAAAAAACAGTCCGCATAATGATTTCTGCACGCAACGTTACTGCGCACGCATCTCTGTGCGTCCGTTTAACGCGCGTTATTGCTCGACGGATGAAAAAATGCACGATAATTTTAATTCCAGTGTTGATTTCCGTGCGTTAGCGTTTAACGCTTGGCGCACAAATTCACTCGTTGCACATGCGTTTTTGTGTGAAGAATGTAATTTTGCCCTAAATGTGTAACAGCACAAATAAAAGAAACCTCAACAGATCTTAGCTATGGTTACTTGCTCATTTGATAAACCAAAAGTGATGTTAAACGCCTCGGTTTTTTTTTTTTTAATCATAAAGGAAATTATACATCTCATGTGGACATTATTGCCACATTTCCCCATCTAAGTGAGTTTCCTTTTAGTAAGAAAAGCAAGTAACATCCCTCTCATATGGTTAAATACAAACAACCCCAAATGAGTAAATGGTACCCACGTAACGGAGTGGTAACGACAGCTAGGATCTCACCTTCCAGTCATTGTTTAAGATGTTTGCTGTCAGCATATAAAAGTGAAAAACATATGAGATAAGAATGTTAATTATGGAGCGGATTAGTACTATATTTTAGAATCATTATTCTATAATCCTAAACCGTATAGACCACACTTTCCTGTTTTCAATGAAATGCAAAGCTTAGCTGATACGTCTACAAACCACAGAAAGAACACAATGTACAGTAAAGGCATTGCACGCAAAGCATCTTCTCTCCTAAGGTTGGCCGTCTTGGTCATAATTGCAGCGCGTTACAGACTCACAATACCTGGAAGATTTTGTTCAAAAGAATTGCAAGATGAACCTCAGCGAAATTTAAAATACACTAATTTAGTCACGTAATCAGACTAGTCTGTGATAATACGTGTGCAACTTCCTCTTCTGCTTCCTATTCTTAGGGGATGCAAGAAAACTTCACAAATACTGTTTGTCAATACACTGTGCTTTAATATTTTGCTAATTATATATAATGTATAATAAATGTAAGATATCTATCTAATATATATTATATCATATATACAGTATATACCGTATTTTTCGCTCCATAAGACACACCTGACCATAAGACGCACCTAGTTTTTAGAGGAGGAAAACAGGAAAAAAAATATTCTGAATCAAATAGTGTAATAATGGATAATGCCCCAGCTCCTCTCATGGATATACTGCCCCAACTCCTCTCATGGATATACTGCCCCAGCTCCTCTCATGGATATACTGCCCCAGCTGCTCTCATGGATATACTGCCCCAGCTGCTCTCATGGATATACTGCCCCAGCTGCTCTCATGGATATTGCCCCAGCTCCTCTCATGGATTTTGCCCCAGCTCCTCTCATGGATTTTGCCCCAGCTCCTCTCATGGATATACCCCCAGCTCATGGCTATGCCCCCAGCTCATGGATATGCCCCAGCTCATGGATATGCCCCAGCACATGGATATACTGCCCCAGCTCATGGATATGCCCCAGCTCCTGGATAATGACCCAGCTCATGGATATGCCCCAGCTCCTGGATAATGACCCAGCTCATGGATATGCCCCAGCTCATGGATAATGCCCCAGCACATGGATATGCCCCAGCTCATGGATAATGCCCCAGCTCATGGATACTGCCCCCAGCTCATGGATATGCCCCAGCTCATGGATAATGCCCCAGCTCATGGATATGCCCCAGCAGCTCATGGATATGCCCCCCAGCTTATGGATATGCCCCAGCTCATGGATATGCCCCAGCAGCTCATGGATAATGTCCCCAGCTCACCTCCTGCCGCCGCCGCCGCGTGTTCGGCTCCCTCTGAGCGTCCAGCGGCATGGAGCTTGGGCACTTGCCTGGGGGAGCCACGTGACCAGCCGCGATCTCGCGAGAACTCGGCTGTGACGTGGTTCCCCCAGGCGAGCGCCGAAGCTCCATAGCTTCGGACGCTCGCAGGGAGCGAACAATGCACCGCGCAGTATTCGCTCCATAAGACGCACCCACTTTTCCCCCCACTTTTTGGGGGGAGAAAAGTGCGTCTTATGGAGCGAAAAATACAGTATATATATATAGAGAGAGAGATGGGTGCATTTATGTGTCTTTATAGTGTGTGTGTGTGGGTGTGTGTGTGCCAAGGTGCCATAAATGTTGATGCTCATTATCATAAACCAGATAGGGAACATCCACACAGCGTAGGACAGGGCCTAAATGGAGAGCAAACAGAAGAACACATTCACACAGAATTATGATGATCTGGGCACAACAGACACAGGACCTGAGTGCTCCTATGATATTCTATTGTCAAAACCTGTAACTTTAAAATGTGATGTATAGAACAGGATATATTAATTACATTCTGCACGTCACAGTATCACAAACTATAGTAAACTTTTGTTGTACCGGAGCGGCTGTACCCTAACTGAGTACCTCCGTCAGCAGGCTCTCTCCCCTTTAAACAGCCCCTACCGTCGCCGGAGCAATCTTCCCTAACAGCCCACCCAAACTTTAACCACAGCTGAAAGAAGGATGTAGATGATTGAGAATCAAAAGCATTTCTTCCCTTATTATCAAGTACATCCCGTCCCGACCACTTTGCTCTGCCAATGATCTGATGCTATCAGTTCCTCGTACCCATACCCAGAACTCCTGCCTTCAAGACTTCTCCCGAGCTGCCCCCTTTCTATGTAACTCCCTCCCCCGCAACATCAGACTCTCCTCATCTCTCCAGTCCTTCAAGAAGTCTCTGAAAACATATTACTTTAGAGAAGCCTATCGGCTCACTTCATAAACCCCCATGGTTCATTTCCTGCTCCATCTTCCCACACAGCCCACATGCACCCCAATACTTCATCCTCACCTAGCGTGTCACTCCTCTCATCGTAGATTGTAAGCTCTCGAGCAGGGTCCTCTCTCCTACTGTTCTGTGTGTGTAATGTGTATGCATATTTGTTCTGTCTCTCCCATTGTACAGTGCTACAGAGCTTGTTGGCGCTTTATAATTGCTTGTAACTGTAACAATATATATATCATTTACAAAACATACAATATTAGATTAAAAAGTGCATTATAGTTAAAAACACATAAATCAGTCCTATCCTCTACTCCAGTGGTTCCCAACCGCCGTCCTCAAGTACCCAAAACAGGCCAGGTTTTAAGGATCACCTTGAGGATATACAAACTGAATCCAGCAATCACTGAGCAGCAAATCATATCACCTGTCCTGTGCTTCAGATATCTGGCAAACCTGGCCTGTTAGGGGTACTTGAGGACTGCAGTTGGGAACCACTGTTCTACTCCCACTGCCTTTGGACAGGGACATACACTGTATTCTTCAGCCCTGGTTAATATAAAAATAACAAAATTATCAGCTGAGCATTAAATCCCAATTGCCTACCCTAAACAAAGACAAAGATTTTTTTAGTCTACTCAAATAGTCATTAACGTATAATCCCACCTGCATTATCTCATTTAAATATAAATACAATGGTTAAGCAGGTCACAATATCCTTGGAATATGGTAGATTTTACCTTTTCTAAAACAGGAAGATGTGGAACCTATGTAGGTCTCTGATATTTCCGCTAAAATGGGGGATATGTAGGCAGACGATTCTACCCTTAGATAGCAATAAATATATAAAACAAGGGTTTTGCCTCACATTTTATTTGAATTACAGGAGGTAGAGTTTAGCAGTGTGAGGTGGATTCAACAGACAGAAAAAACAGATTGTTGAAATTCATGTGAACAGCAGAATAGTGCATATACATACAGGTTGTTATGCGCATGCACACTTTTCAAAGATGTCTGAAATACACTGACTCTTAAATAAGGAAATATCATGTTAACTGTTGACTCTGTCAGATAAACTAAGGAAGAACAAAAATATTTAAGTTACCAAAATACGCTGGTATTACAATCAGGTGTTTGGTCAACAATAGCAAGTATGTGACAGTTTGTGTATGATAAGTGAAAAATACACAACCATTTGTTTAGCATTTCTCAAATTCTTTGCATTATTTAACTTACGTGAAATTTATGTCACATGCTAGTAGACGTTACATATTTATATTGGTATATGGGTTGCTATTTATATGAATTCATGACATTTAAACTTATGTCCTTTGTCAAAACGCAATAAAGCAGGTAGTAACATTTTCATATTTTTTGAACGCATTGAGTTTCTTCGAGTTCTTTAATCCTCATTTTGTGAACATGTTGTCCTGTACCTTCGATTTAGAAGGGATTATTTGAACTGCTATACCGCTGGCATTGAGTTGAGTGTCTTCACACCAGAGGATGATGTTCTTGACATATATTCAGATAATACCTCTTTACTATATATATTTAAATAAACAGGGCATTTCTTCAAAGCAACATCTGTTTTCTCTCGTAAGAAAATAATAGTAATAACGGACATTATTTCAATGTAATGACTTTAGAATAATTAAACAGGACCAATAGAGCTAGTTCTCTACTCTTTCAATTAAAACTGTGCCATATAACCAGGGAACAAGTCCTAAAAAAATTAGTGTGGGAACGCACCAATATTTCTGTCCCCAATTAATGATTGTAATCTCGCTCACCACCCATCACTCTCAACTTTTATACATATATATGTATGTATCATGCACCATGCCTGAAACCACGCTCTGAAACCCTGGCAGCTCTTTTAAAATACTGGTCTCCCCCAGCACACAAACAGTTAATCACAAAACCACATGACTCACGTACCTGAATAAAGGGATATGCCTCCCTTTCCACAATGCTTCATCATTGTATTTCAACCCTCACAGAGTGAAGTGCTGTGCTCTGAAACCCCAGCCTTATCTTGGACCTCATCCAAATACAGTACCTACTCCACTGTTTTACCAGATTCACATCTACCTACCATATCTTCTGGTTTATGTTCCAACTCCAGCGTCTTCATTTACATCATCTGCAATATCCAGCCTGGTCAGTTTCTATCTATTCACCCCCTCCACACATACCTGTGTGTACACGCAGATCACTGTACTTTGGGCTCATATTTCCCTCACCTCGGTGTCACCCTGGTATTAACCCTGACAGTATGTGTCACGACCAACTACGCGTGCTGCTGCGCAAAGACGCCGGGTTAAGCCGCGCACTATCTATCTATCCTAGACCCAGATAATTACGCGCACTTATCTACCCGTCCCGGCCACACTTTCTCTCACAACAGGCACGTAGAGCGCGATATACTGATCCCAGAATTGCAACGCAGTACAAGTCTTTTCCTGAAGCGCGTACTACCTACGTCTCTCACAATCCTGGAGCTCACTTTCTTATTCTATTAGTAATGCTGCCACCAGTCCTCACGGACACTACGCGCGTCGCAACAGGAGACGCAGGGCTTAGCAGCCACACTATCCTAAACTCGGACAGTGACTACAGATCCCACAATTCCCTGCCGTTTCCTGACGACTGCAACACGCAATTTCTTATATATAACCGAGCTTAAAGCAAATAGCAATTCTCCCAATCTCTTAGTTAGCGTGGATTTCATCAGCCAGAGTCAGAACTTAAATACTTTTCTGTTTATTTATGATAGAAAAATCACAGTGCTTTGTTACATAAAAAATTATAACTAGAATAAATCAATTAATTACACACTACACAACAAACGAAAGAAAAAGGGTTAACCATAGAGCGTTACTTACGAAGAGCTATTCATTAAGCTAGCAGCCATGGCCTCCTGGAGTCTAGAGATAGGAACATGGACCGATCAGTCCTCTTTAGAAGGTACCCCAAGTGATCAGCCACAAGCACATGGCCAGTGTTCGAATTTATACACTTCCTGATCTTTCCAGCCCCCACCCACCAATGGCCCAATGTCCTGGACTCCATTTCCCAGAGTGCAATTCTCGCTCATGTTCAGTAAGCTTGTCAATTAATCTTTAATTGCCTAAAGGCGTCCCTCTTCCCTCCAGACCCCCCTTAGAGATCAAGGATGTGCTTGCTGTCTTTGAAGATGGTGTCCCCATCTCTTGGTGCCGACCTGGCTGCCAAGGTGTGATTTTCTATGTTAGTGTACAAAGAAATCCCCTTTTTACAGCTATGTGTTATATCCTCCCCCCAAGGGAGAAAACTAAACATTTTGATTACATTTCCGCGGTGGACACAGGGATACACTTACCAAATGGCCAGACACAAATATGAATATCACTCTATATGGAGGAGAGGAGATATGTATGAACCGGCAGATAGACACATATAGATAGATAGAAATACAGGTCTAATCTGCCACAGTATGTATATGTATAACCTGGTTGTCAGTTTTAGGGAAATTATAGGATAAAAGTATTTTTGTTGTGACTTGAGAAAGAAACTTACAATGAAATACCTGTATAAAAGCTTTATAGTGTGTTGGACCAATGGGAACTGAGTTCCCAATGCAAAAATAGTAGTGAAACTGCATTCCCACGTGTTGCTCCTGGACTTGACCCCTGCATTTAACATCACTACATTAAAAATTATAGCTCTTGCTAAAAGGATCATATCATTCATGTGTTGTACAGAACACAAACAAGAGCAGAAGATTGACAAGACATTCCTCATATTACAAACAATTATTAAAGGCTGAAATATATTAACAATAGATATAATAAATGAACACCAATCACCACGACCTTAAATCTGTGCACAGCTACACTAAAATAGTTTATAATAACCCACTAAACCATAGAATATCCTCCCGCTTAATTTGGATTGACTGAATACATCTTTTGATATAGTTTGAATGGACTTCTGTGAAAAAAGAACTGTTGCCATCTTTTCAACCTTACTACCTTACTCCACAGCCCAGAGGAGTCTAGACTACATACACATGGTGGACATATGCAAGGTGTCACTGGTACTTGCCAGAAATTTTCTGGAGCCAGTGTTGTTGTTTTTAGTGTTGTTGTTGTACTTTTCATAGACTACTTGATAAGATTTCTCTTTGTCCTCTTTTCAACCTCCAAGAGTAGTCCTGTTGTTTACAGTGTCAATGTGTTGCCACATTTTCTCCAACTTTTGATGGCACATCTAGTATTATTATTGTCATCATTTATATAACGCCATCAGTTTTCGCAGCGTTTTACAATAACCAAAGGGAACGAGATAAATGGACATATGATGGAAACAAGAGGCCCTGCTCATAGGAGTTTATAGTCTAGAGGTATTGGAGTTGAGGAAGACAAGAGGAATTTTACTAGATAGCAGGATCATTAGTGCCAGTGGTTTGGGAATGGTGGGGCCATAGACGCAGCTTCAATCATGTGTGAGTAGGTGAGCAGAGGGATGAGTAGCATCAGTGATGTGGTACGCTAATCTGAAGAGATGGGTTTTGAGGGATTTCTTGAAGGCCTGAAGATTAGGGGAGAGTTTGATAGGGTGAGGCAAGTCATTCCACAGGACCGGTTCTGCCCTTGAGAAGTCTTGGAGGCGAGAGTTAGCCGTGCGTGTGTAGATTGACGACAGGTGGAGATCGCCTGCCGGCCGGAGTTGTCTAGATGGGACTTGCTTGCGGAGTAACGAAGACATGTAGGGAGGAGTTGAGTTATTGAGCGATTTGAACATGAGCATCAGTGTTTTAAACTGTATCTTGGAACGTACTGGAAGCCGATGGAGGGACTGGCAGAGGATTGGGGAGAGGTACGCGTGATGCATCTGGTGAGAAAAATAACTGGCTCCTGCATTCATTACAGATTGCAAAGGGGCAATACGGGAGTTGGAGAGGCCAATAAGGAGCGAGTTGCAGTAATCATAGGCCACATTACATTCTTAACGCAAATGTTAACGCTCGCTTGTGTGAGCATTAACGTTAGCTGCGGTGTTTACCGCATATTACAATCCAAACGCAAACGGGTTAAGTAACTCGTTTGAGTTTGGTACCTTGCGCTTTTCAGCGCAAGGTTACTGTACTTTGTGCTCCCTATACTTAACATGGGGAGCGCAACGTGTTAATCAGCGTTAGTATTGCAATCTACTAGTGCTGATTAACGTCTGGCTGTGGTTACCAAAAAGTTAACCAGAGCCAGGACTTGGTGTTAACGGATTCCGCTTTTGCAGAATCCGTTAACACCATCCAGAAAAATAAAAAAATTAATGCTATACTCACCTCCTGTTCCGCGGTGAGGAGCGCGGCTCTAACCACCTACTCCATCCGGCGGGAGCAGGGAAAGACTGGGGGAAAAAGTCCCCCCAGTCTCTCCCTGCGTATCACTACGCAGACCGCCGACCTCGCGAGATCTGGCTGGTCATGTGACCAGCAGGGGGAAACTCAATGGAGTTCTATGGTCTCCATCGAGTGGATGCTCATGGCTGCGCTCAGTGCTGCCGCGAGCATCGCGGGGGTTACCGCGTGTTAACAATGCAGGCAGCATTTTTTGCACCTGCATTGTAATCCAGCTTTAAAACGCGGGCGCAAGGGGGAAAACTGCGAGCGCAGTTTTTCCTCCCTTGCACCCGCATTTTAACGTTAGGATTGTAATAGAGTCCCAAGTCGTGAAATGACAAGCGCATGAACCAGCACTGTGGCAGTATCTTGCGTCAGAAAGGGGCGGACGTGGGCAATGTTTTTAAGTTGAAAGTAACAGGATTTGGTCACTGTCTAGATGAGGGGAGAGAACGTTAGGTCAGAATCAAAAGTGACACCAAGGCAGCAAGCGTGAGGCACTGGGCTAATAGTGCCTTTGATATCGTTTTATATCCCCAACTCTTGATTAGTATCTGTGAACAAATAGCTCTAGCAATTTGCTTGGAAACTCTTTGTGGCCCATTACTGTCCCTGTAGTATGCAATTGCAAACATTGGAACAAATCCTACAGCAACCATTTACTTTAATCTAACCTTAATCAGAATCAATTTCATTGATGACACACAAATACTAGTTCCTACTGGTATAATGTAAGATATGATTGGTTAACTGTGTCCACATTGAGAAAGGGTATGCAATCTAGGTGTTGTACTTATGTTTCTTATTTTATTTAATCCCTTCACTACCTTTTTCTAAAAAAAACACTGTCAGAAATCAGTGGGGTTTGTTTGGAAAATAATTTCTAATTTATTACAGAGTATGAAATATTAGGGAATATTCCCAATCTACTACTTGCTGTAATAACCAATTTGGCAGGCAGATGTCGGCCATCTACTGGCCACATGGAGCTTACTGCAACTTAGAGGTCTATGCAGGATCAGCTGGGGTTGTCTAGTGCAGACATTCTCCAGCTGGTCTTAAACAATTTTAGCACCTTGGACATCATGCCCACAGGGCTAAAACTTGAAGGGCACCTTCTGGAGCACAAATGCAAATGAAATTAGTTTATTATTGCCAACTAAATTCTTTTGTTACAAAGTATAGACCCAGAAGGTGTTAACATGATCTCGGGCTGCTATTGCTGATCGCGTGTATATGATCATGGTAGTGAAGAGGTTAAGATGTTCCTATTAATTAACTATTTGTTTTGTAGCTTGGTTTTCATTTGTTGGAAGATTGCCTTACAGATGGAAAAAGTCTACCATTTACATCGTTGTCACGTCTGTCCTTATGTTTCAACAAAACCTGCCGTTTCAAAAGTGACTGCTTTGCTTTTTGATGTTCTCTCTTGAAAATGAAATATTAATGTGCTATTTTTGAGCTATAGTATGTGGTTAATGCGTAGGATGACCCATATAAATAATTCTTCATTTGTTCTAGTTTTAATGTCTTGTTGCTGATAATATCTCGCTAAGGTTTACTTTGTATATACTTTCCACTATGGCTCCAGCTATGTGAACTTTGTGTCTGGCTTTGCATCAGTCATCAATTTAGCAGAACATTAGATTTTCCACTGAGCAAAATTACTTGCGAAAAGGTTCTTTTTTTTTTCTCCCCTCTATTGTAAATGTTAATTGATTCCGGCATTTGATTTAATACAAGATTTTTATGCAAATCTTTTATTTAGTTTAAAACATTTTTTGCTGGAAGTATTCATCAGCAACGCTTTAGTTACAGATTTATAAATAAAGTTGTTGAGGCCAAGAGCTAGATGAGAAACTGTTCTGACAGATGCTGCAAGTAATGAACCGCAAGTCCTGGGAATGACTTTGTCATTATTGCATGTGAATTTCCAGAAAATGTGATAAACTGTATAAAAATCCATAAACAAACTTCCCCCCGACGAATTGATTTCGTTATTTTGAACTTTTGCTGGGACTGTAGATCATGCGATATGAAGGTGAGTTTCACAGACTTAATAGGTCCTTCTTGTCCTCAGAAGTGAAGAGTTACCAGTGTAGGAAAACTGAATGTGGTTTTGATCTAGTGCGAGTACTTACATTGTTATTCAGAAATAGCGATACAACATGTCTGCCTTATATTTCTTTATTAAAAATCAGTAACATTTATTCAAGCCAGACAGATTTAATCAAAACATAGGCATTCTGTGACGCAGCACAAGTATAAGAACACCTGTGATGCAACACAGTCTTGACCCATACAGAGAAACGCATTGACACAACAATGCAGTAGAACAAAAAATAGCAAAGAACAAAAGATAGTGCAATGCATTTCCACAAAAATCATCGGACGTACAAGCACTCTAGGGCCAGGTGGTCTGCCGGGTGAGAAAGTCACCTTTATTTGCACCGGTCCCAGACCCTCACAATCTAACGGTTAACTTTACAATATGCGAGAAGGAGGGTGGAAAAGGAAAGGGGGATAGAGGGATGCTAGGGAGAGAGAGGGAGAACCTAGGAAAATAAGAACAGACAGAGATCAGTCATCCTCTTTCTCTTCTTCCTCTGTTCTGCCGATCCTGTTCATTACAGAATACTCACCTAGACATTTACAAGAACGATGGGCCACACCAAAGTAACCACAGAAAAATATATCTTTATTCACGCCTAAGGGGGGCTAAAATTGCGACGTTTCGGCTCTAGGCCTTATTCATGCAGAGCCGAAACGACGCAATGCAGAGGCAGAAAAGTGTGACTACCACAGTGGGAGCAAACCTGTCGTATGGTAATCCTCTGGGTGCTCTACCAAGGGGTCTGCCATCCCGTACCAGACTGTCATAAAAACGATGGGCCACACCAAAGTAACCATAGAAAAAAAATATCTTTATTCGCCACCCAAGAGGACTAAAAGGAGGGAGGGAGAACATAGGAAAATAAGTAGTGATAAATCGGTCATCCTCTTCTTCCTGTCTTCTGCCGAGCCTGTTCCTAACAGCATACTCACCTAGCATGCTTTGGATCAGTCTGTGGAAGTCGCTGACGGTCTCACGACACAGTACCGTGACGTTTCTCTGTCTTGTCATGTTTGCCTTATTATGACGTTGGATTCAAATCCAAGGTTACTATAAATTGTGGCGTTGAAATGGCACACTGTTCAAAAGTAAATAAGGGTCAAAATCACTAACTATTAAAATTAAGGAGAGAATACAAAAAGTAAGATTAAAATCCTTCACTCTATAAATTGCAAGAAAAAACAATAGTCATTGTGACAAACATTTGCATATCTAATTAAATTGGAGGTGAACTTGGCTCACAGAGCTCCTTTGCTACAAACCATGGGCCACATTACAATCTTGGTGCTAACGTTAACGCTCACCTGCGTGACCGTTAACGTTAGCAGCGGTGGCTACCGCATATTACAATCCAAACGCTAACGGGTTAAGTAACCCGTTTGCGTTTGGAACCTTGCGCTTTTCAGCGCGAGGTTACTGTACTTTGCACTCCCTATACTTAACAATCTGGTATTGGTGATCGAACGCGAACCTGGTTTCAATCATATGTATCCGACCAATCGCAATATGTGTCCATTTCTGGCAGCTCCTCCCTCCCCCTCCCAGTCACTTGCGGTGTAACCCAAGGCTCAATACTCAGCCCCCTGCTATTTACGATATTCATAAATGATCTGCCTAACATCTGCAAAGCCTCAACTGTACTACACATGTACGCAGACGACAACGTAATCTATACCAGCAAACCAAATCTCCCGCAGCTGGAGGCCGTGCTGCAAGAACAATTCACAGAGGTAGAAAAGTGGATCAAACACAACAAACGTTTTTTTAAATACTGACAAAACTGTAACGATGCTCTTTGGAACAGCACCTAAACTACATAAATTGCTAAATCCTCATCTATGTGTTGGGACAAATTCAAATGGCACGCTGACCACAGTCACTTCTCTCAAATATCTAGGTATGTGGTTAGACCTAAATCTATCCTTTGGCCCCCATATTGAAAAACTCTCATCTAAACTTTATCCCAAACTAGGTGCCCTGTACAGACCAAATCCTGCCTGAGCCCCACGGTAAGAAAGCAAATTGTACAACAAATGCTTATGCCGGCTATTGATTATGGAGATGTAGTGTATGCAGCAGCCCCGCAAACACACCTTCAGAAACTTACTACATTGTATAACTCATTCTGCCGCTTTGTGCTACAATGTAACTACATGACCCACCATTGTGACATGTTAAAAGAGCTAAACTGGCCGTCGCTGGAGTCTAAACGCACCCTTCACCTTTCCAACCTGGTGTTTAAGAGCTTTTCTGGGAAGCTGCCACCCTACCTGAATAGACTGCTTCCCCTAGCAGTTCCCTCATTCTATAACCTCCGATCCAGGACCTGCACCTTACTTGCAATACCACAATACAAAAAGAAAGTGGCTCGGTCCTCATTTTCCTACAGAGCACCGCAGTTATGGAATAACCTCCCAGACGCCATCAAATCTTCCCCCAGTCTTAAGTCACTCAAGAGCTCCCTATTAACCTACCTCAATATGGAATGCACCTGTAAACATGTTACATAATGACTATTTCCTACATATTTATTTTCTCTGTCAATCTGTATATTTATGTTTTTTAATATCTTGCATTTTATTACTTTGTATTTCTGTAACAACTGTAACATTTCAATATTCTTGAACCCAGGACATACTTGAAAACGAGAGAAATCTCAATGTATCCTCCCCGGTAAAATACTTCATAAATAAATAACATGGGGAGCGCAAAGTGTTAATCAGCCTTAGTATTACAATCTACTAGCGCTGATTAACGTCCGGCAGTGGTTAGCAAAAAGTTAACGGTGTTAACGGATTCCGCTTCTGCGTTCCCTGTATTTGCCAAAGGAATGGAATTGTTATACATGAAGAAGTGTTGCTCCTACAGCTTCCGGTAATCTATTATATAACAGGAATCGTGGATGAACACAAATCTTGACCCTTGACTCCTGGAACTACTTTTTTTCAATTATATCTGTCAACAAAAATGTTAACTCGATCCATACTTGTTTTAGGCATATCAAGCGCTCAAGTGGTCTTTAAAGAGAATAATGGTAAATATTTGGTTATAGATTGGATATATCTGGTTTGTTTTGTAATAAATTGAATAGATTTTAGCTACATTTGAACCCCAGTAGAACATCCATTTCTGATTAAAATTTATTTAAGCTAGTTTCCTCCTTTTTTTTGGTAAGGCTGCATCATATAGCCAAAATTAACGTCTTTCTTATATGTTAAATATGTTAAAGAATAGTATAAATGTATAGGATTTTAATATGTATAAAGTCACAATCTCTTAAGGAATAATGGACGTTCAACATAAAAATGTTAGATCTTACATTCAGAAAATGAAGATGTATGTCAAGTGCTGCAGTGAATATTTTACAGTGTATGAGGTTTTTGTGGTCACTTTGTTACAAGCTCAAGTAGTGTGTGAAATGAGCATCAGCCAATGAACCGTCCTCTATGTACTGCTGTTCATCAGAACGGATAGTAAAGAGATGTGAATGAAAGGTCTGCTGGGAGAGAAGAGTACCTTTTAACACAGCATACTTTACAAGTATTATTCTTTTATATCATTACCTTTAAGACTTTGAAATTCACTTTTTGTAAGCTGATGACAGTTCACTGGAAATTTTCACTTTGAATTGGCTTTTGTTAGGTTTCTCGCTTAAACCACAGAATTATGTTCCATTGGTACAAAGGCCTTGGTGGTTTATCTATTTTGCTTTCACTTCCCACCCTAAAGCTCAAATTTAACATTAAAAATATAGATACCGAAAGTCATTGAGTGCAAATAGTCTGTTTAGTCTCATGCAAAGTGACCATAGAAAAATCATACTTTATATGCTGGTTATGAAAACTGATCAGTACTTTATAATAAATATGCATACAGTTGTGTCAAAATTATTCAACCCCCAATGCTGTAAAGGGTTTTAGGGAATTAGTTATATTGTAATTGTATTCAGAATAAATCCTACAAGGACTTTTTAAAGAACCATATGCAACTAAAATGACATCAATTGGTTTTGTAATACAGTAGTAAATGTTTCTCTTTGTGAATTCTTCATTGACACAATTATTCAACCCCTTAAAGACTACCACTCTGAAGAACAGAGGTTCATTCAAGTGTTTTCAATCAGGTATTGAAAACACCTGTGGATGTCACGGAGCAGCAATAAAGTATAATAAGCACCAATTAGGCAGCTTTAAAATGACTGTGATACTCAGCTCCTTCTAGACATTTACTGGTGTGGTTACAAACATGGTGAAGTCAAGAGAATGGTCCAGGAAGACAAGAGAAGAGGTGATTACTCTCACATGAAGGGCAATGGCTATAAGAAGATTTGCAAAGATGTTAAACATACCAAGAGAGACCATAGGAAGCATCATTCGCAAATTCAAGGCAAAGGGCACTGTTGAAAACACTTCCTGGTCGTGGCAGAAAGAAGATGCTGACTTCGACTGCTGTGCGCTACCTGAAGCGTAGAGTGGAGAAAAGTCCCCGTGTGACTGCTGAGGAACTGAGAAAAGATTTGTCAGATGTGGGTACTGAAGTTTCAGCTCAGACAATACAGCGCCACTGTGTAATGAAGGCCTCCATGCCAGAACTCCAGGTGCACCCCCTTGCTGTCTCCAAAGAATAAGAAGAGTCGACTGCAGTATGCCAAAAGTCTGTGGACAAACCACAGAAGTTTTGTGATAGTGTTCTGTGGACTGATGAAACAAAATTAGAACTGTTTGGGCCCATGGATCAACGCTATGTTTGGAGGAGGAAGAACAAGGCCTATGAAGAAACGAGCACCTTGCCTACTGTGAAGCATGGCGGGGGGTCTATCATGCTTTGGGGCTGTTTTGCTTCTGCAGGTACAGGGAAGCTTCAGCGTGTGCAAGGTACCATGAATTCTCTTCAGTACCAGGAGATATTGGATGACAATGTGATGCAGTCCGTCACAAACCAGAGGCTTGGGAGACGTTGGACCTTTCAACAGGACAATGATCCCAAGCATACCTCCAAGTCCACTAGAGCATGGTTGCAGATTAAAGGCTGGAACATTTTGGAGTGGCCATCGCAGTCACCTGACTTAAATCCGATTGAGAACCTCTGGTGGGACTTAAAGAAAGCAGTTGCAGTGCGCAAGCCTAAGAATGTGACTGAACTGGAGGCTTTTGCCCATGGCGAATGGGCGAAGATACCCGTAGATCGCTGCAAGACACTTGTGTCAAGCTATGCTTCACGTTTAAAAGCTGTTATTAACTGTAAAAGGATGTTGTACTAAGTACTAAGATTGAATGTCACTTGGGGGTTGAATAAAACTGATAATGATGTGAGCACAGAAAAGACATTTGGTTATTTCATTATAAATGTTATGTTATATTTGTCTGACCTACACGTGCCTCTTTGATTTAATTGTAAGCAAGATGACTGAATGATCAAAATCAATGTCAAACTGGCCAAAACAATCAATTTCAGTGGGGGTTGAATAATTTTGAACACAACTGTATAACAGTGTTTGTTTGGATGCTTGCATGATCTATAGAATAATACATATTTTAGGGGGCGAGAGAAATAGGGCAGTAATGGAATGAAACATTAGTGTTGTATACCTCCAATATATTAACCGGCATTCTCTTAGTTGATAAATAAGGACCAGTTATTTTGTTGAAATATTTCTCAGTTTTAAAATCATCAGAATCAAGACAATAGAAGATATGCTTCTACTCTCAAAATATTGTTATTCACACACTGATGAATTGTACCAACATTTCAGCAAAATGACCTGATTTACAGTGTTTCAATTCGACCAATTTAAACAGGTGAATCTATTATCTAATTTGTATCAATGCAACACATTTAATTTCTTTTTTAATTATATATAAAGAGCATTTTACATGAAAAAAATAATTTTTAAAAGAGCTTTTTGTATTTTTTAAAATACCTTTTTTATTATTTTTTAACAGACTTTTTATTATTTTTTATTATTTAGACACATTTTACTACATTTTTGTTGATTTACTTTTAGGAGAATAGAAGACTTTTTTTTTTACTTTGGTGGACTTAAGGAATTTTTCAGTGCAATTTGGCACGTATGGTGCTGTTCGTTGACATCCGATAACTGCTTCGGGGACTACATTTTCAGCAAAATATGGTGAATATTCGGGGAATAGTGAATGCTCCATATTTTTGGATAAATGGAATTGTCGAAGTGAGCTGAAATGCGCCAGAATGCAATGGACCGAAAATGCGCTAAATTTCACTGCTTCGTGAGTAGATCCCATAGCCTTGTTTAAATTATAAAGATCAGATTGCCTGGTATCAGAACAATGTGGGAGATGGAAATGGAGTAAAGAAAACCTTGAAAATTAGGCCATTTCAAGTCCATAGCAGGCAATCCATAGTCTCTAAGTAGGAAGTCAGCATCCATATAATGACAATAAAATCAGTATACAATACACCCGACGCATTTCGTCCTACACAAACACTCTTCCCCATTCCCCCCTCATATGGTCCTTAACTCGTCCTTCATTGGTTCCCTCCTAATTGGAAAATTGATCCGTGTTTTCCATATATGAAATTAACATCTGCTCCTGGTGTCCCCACCTTCTGGTTTCCAGAACTCAGTGTAACGTTGGGGGCTTCCAGCCTCTCCGGTGTGCTTGACGGCAGCATGTCTGATGCTGCTCGCTCACCAACGCCCGGTTTAAATTGAAACAGGCAGGGAGGTGGCTGCATGAGGCACGGCTTGAGAGGGGGGCGCGGTCTGGTAAAGGTCTTTTAAAAACCAAAAGTTCCTTCTAAGCAGTGCCAGATCGTGGTTATCCATACCTGAGCTCCTTGTACCTGAATTCTCTCGTGATTTAACTTGTTATTGACCTCTGCTTGTTTTCTGACTATTCTGCCTTCCGTTGCCCTAGACTATTTCCTTGTAATGCACTTCTGCACTGATATCGACCCGGCTATTCCATTTGACTATTCTATACTCTGTATTCCTGATTCTGGCTCGTCTGACTACCCCCGTGTTGCTGACCTGGTTTTGTATTACGACATTGTCTTTGATTAACTCTTTCTGTCTAGCTAGTATACATATACCTGGCCAATTTTTAAGGACCAGACAGTTAGGGATTCCTTTATGGCTACCCTGTTGGTAGTTTTTGGCTCTGTGGAGTGTTGGGCTTTAAGGACTGCGTGGTGGGATCCGGGAACCGTGACACTCAGATGTAAATCCTCCAGTTCCTCACGGAACATCACCTCCGGACATAACTTGCAACTGTTGCCCTTGAAAAAGTGTGAATGCACAGACGAAACGCGTCGGGTGCATTTTATACAGATTTTATATCATTATATTATTAAAGAAACTCCTGGTTTTACATTACTATTTGAAGTATCAAACTTTGGGTTGCTACTCCGGCTATTGGGAGGAACTAACTGCACAGTTTATAATAGTTGGTGATTGCTGGTGATGTCATTCAGCCTCCATATAAGAAGTCAAAAGTGATACCAGCCACTGGGAGAGCCAGATTTGATACGGGTGTGGATTCACAAACAGAATCTTGAGAGTTTTTTCCTTTTTTTAGGCAATAGTTCTACGGCAATACTGCACTATCAGGGTTAATCAGAGAGCGGTGAAAACCAGGATAATGACTGGAGAAGTGAAAATTCTACGCTAAAATAAAACCAGAAAAATTCTCCCATTTATCTCAATTTCCAAATCGGCTATTTTGACCTAGAATTTTCAGTTCTCCAGTCATTCTCCTGGTTTTCACCTCTCTGAATAACCCTGTATGTCTATGTTCTTAGTTAATTAGGACTTTTTACTTCCTTGTTATACCAGTGCAAGATCCTGTAGAGGCCTTTATAGGTTTATAGACCCTATAAAAAGATGAAGGGAGTATACGTCACAGGGTTCATATGCTTTAATAAACCTCCAGGTCGGTATACAGAGCTATTGTAAAGATCTTGGGCAGTATTACAAAGTTGGTGCTAACTTAACCAGAGCTGTTGTTAACTTAACAGCTCCATAGACTATAATGGCTCTGGTAAGTTTACAACAGCTCTGGTTAAGTTAGCACCAACTTTGTAATATAGCCGTTTGAATTTTTAGTCTTCTACAGAAAAATAAATACTCCACTTTGTGTAGTTATAAGGTAAAATTACTGCCATACCTTATGTTGGAAACAGTGGCTTTCAGTGTCCCGTCTTCCTTGAAGACATTTTCTGTGGACAAAAAAAAAGTCTGTGTTTTAGCATCACCTGTATGTCAATAACATCCAAGTGGAATTCTTTGAAGGGGCTTTCATGACGATAGTTACAGTTACATACAGCGGTGGGATTATAAAAAAAATCTATTAAAAATAAGCATTCTTTTAACAGGAACGTAACAGAAGCAATGTGCATTCATACCGTTTCTTCAACTATATACACAAATAGTTTCTGCATTTTGGGTTGTTTGATGATAATAAAAACAGGATTAATAATGTGAACAAAGTAAAAAGTTGAACCTTTATTATTAGGATATATTTTTAGGAAAATGTACAAGAATAATTTCAAAGAAGAGAAAATGAAAGTCAATGTACTTTCAAAATTCATACACATATTAAAGTCTGTAAAAAAAATCTGAAAGTTTTGCAATTTATCCCTTTATGTACAATATACAAGCCCATTCCAGATCCTGAGCTGCATGAACAGAATCTTTTCTTCGGTTAAACTGCTGTCAGGAAAAAGTGAATGTAGAATCAATGCCAAGCCCACACAAGATGGAAGAACGGCACGCCAACAAAAGGCAAAACATTACTCTAGGCTCATACTAGAAAGTTGTTTTCATGCCAGCGCACACAAAAAATACATGTTACTGTGCGATCATAGAAATATCCAAATGCCGCAACATGACTAAAGGCAAAATATAAATATTTATGTCCGTATTTCAACAAAATGTTAAAATTACTAGTCGTCAGGGCAGGCTTTTCTCGAATGGACACACTGCAGGTCTACTGCCTTAAAACAAAATTAAAAGTGAAATAATAATGTTCCTACCTAATGTATTTTTAAGGTGTTTACTTTTTATGGTCTATCTTTTCTTATTAATTTTAAATGCTAAAGTCTTGAAACATTTTTAAACAGAATCTTCCTTAAAAAAGACTCTTGACCTCTTTAAGAAGCTACAAATTGAAACCACAAAGTTTTGTTAGCCAAGGTGCAACAGACACATACCACACGAGTACAATACAAACACAAAGATCAGTTCAATACACGCTTTAGGCTAGGGTCAGACTAACGCATTTTTCGCGTTGTCCGTGAAAAAGTGCGTTCGAACGAATGGACGTATTTTTTCACGGAATACGCGATAGCGGTCATACGATGCGCATTTTCGTCCGTGATTTTGTACGGATCATCAATAAAACCCTTTTTGCGTCTGGACGTTATGTTGGCCGGACGTGTGCAGCGTCTGACGTCTCCCAATCACGCAAACACGCCGCTATGCGGACGCAGCGCATTCTGTACGTCAGTACTAGCGGTTTGACATTCTCGAAAAAAAACGTTCTTCATATGCAGCCCGGCATTGGACGTCATTTGCTGCTAGCACGGCCGTGATTTAGTGCGGTTAAACGCACGTTAAAACTGCTTTCGTCTGACCTTAGCCTTAGTGATATTTTTTGCAAATGGTTCTGTAATTATTTAATTATGTAATTTATGTAATACATTTAATAACAAATTATGCGCTGTCATCTGCGCTCATTCCTATGTGTTCCATGTACAACAAAAATGAGGTTTTGTTTGTTTCAATGGCCATTGCAACGTAAGCCCACTTGCCACTTCAAGGCACCTCTTTAGAGTGGGTACCTAACAATTGTAACCAAAAGGCCGCTCTACTGAGCAGCTCCAAGCCCCTCCAGCTGCTTTTCAGCAAGGAGAGACAAAGATGGTGGGTTTTATTTATACACGCACCAAGCACTTCCCATTTGGGATCAAAAACAAAAACATGGAAAGAGGAACAGCTGCAAAACGACGGACTGGTGTTACAAGCATGATATACATAAATACAGAAAAAATGGCGTCGCGCCCATACTCACTTATTTTTGGAGCGGCGGCAACTGCCAGGAGTAACAGCCCAGTAAATGTATAAAACATAACAAGGAAGGAGAGTGTCATCTGCGCTCATTCCTATGTGTTCCATGTACAACAAAAATGAGGTTTTGTTTGTTTCAATGGCCATTGCAACGTAAGCCCACTCGCCACTTCAAGGCACCTCTTTAGAGTGGGTACCTAACAATTGTAACCAAAAGGCCGCTCTACTGAGCAGCTCCAAGCCCCTCCAGCTGCTTTTCAGCAAGGAGAGACAAAGATGGTGGGTTTTATTTATACACGCACCAAGCACTTCCCATTTGGGATCAAAAACAAAAACATGGAAAGAGGAACAGCTGCAAAACGACGGACTGGTGTTACAAGCATGATATACATAAATACAGAAAAAATGGCGTCGCGCCCATACTCACTTATTTTTGGAGCGGCGGCAACTGCCAGGAGTAACAGCCCAGTAAATGTATAAAACATAACAAGGAAGGAGAGTGTCATCTGCGCTGATATCTGTATATCATGCTTGTAACACCAGTCCGTCGTTTTGCAGCTGTTCCTCTTTCCATGTTTTTGTTTTTGATCCCAAATGGGAAGTGCTTGGTGCGTGTATAAATAAAACCCACCATCTTTGTCTCTCCTTGCTGAAAAGCAGCTGGAGGGGCTTGGAGTTGCTCAGTAGAGCGGCCTTTTGGTTACAATTGTTAGGTACCCACTCTAAAGAGGTGCCTTGAAGTGGCGAGTGGGCTTACGTTGCAATGGCCATTGAAACAAACAAAACCTCATTTTTGTTGTACATGGAACACATAGGAATGAGCGCAGATGACACTCTCCTTCCTTGTTATGTTTTATACATTTACTGGGCTGTTACTCCTGGCAGTTGCCGCCGCTCCAAAAATAAGTGAGTATGGGCGCGACGCCATTTTTTCTGAAATTATGCGCTGTGTTCGCTTGGTTGCATATTATACCAATCAAAGACGTTGCTCTTTTAATGAACTTTACAGCGGTACAACAAAACACTATCAGGTCTATTCAGTAAAGGTGAGATTTGGCAGAAGTGAAAATCCGAGGTCAAAATAGCCAAACCAGAAAAATTCTCACATTCATCTCACTTTCCAGTTTCCAAATCGGCTATTTCAGCTAGATTATTCTCTTTTCCTGCCAATATATAGGCGTATACAGTAGCGTATTCACCTTTTGTGAATATACCTTTACTATATTAATGCTTTACATGGATGTCTAAGCTTAATGGAGTTTATGAATTTCTACCTGCTGTTGTATTTCACTGCCTAGTCACGTTGTATTCTACCAGCCACATGCTTTTCACTATTTAAAGTTTTATTGTTTAAAAGGCTGGCGTCAGACGAGTGCGCTATGTGCACAGGCCAGCCATCAGAAATTTTGGGGCCCCTTACTGACCCCCAGAATGCCCCCCCCACGATCCCCTCTTCCCATAGGAAATCAATATTTACTGTAAATCGTGGTCACATTACAGTGTGTTAGTCCCAATATCTTAAAGTCACACATATTGCTTGCACAACAGCACATTTAACATAAAAAAATATCCAACTGGTTTAAATAATTTAAGACCGTATGAAATTGTGATTAAAAATAATATGAATCAAGATGGTATTACAGAGTGTTGCTCCCAATACCTTAAAATCACATAAAATGTGTATTAGTGCAAACAATGTAGCATAAAAGTAAAATGATATTATTCCACTGGTTAAGCATATCAGAGCACCACATCAATTGAACTCACAGTGAGTATGAACGCAAAGGCAGTGAGTAGGAATGTACACAGGAATCCACAGCAATAGACCTCTAATGGTAAAGGCAATGAGTAAGAACGTACACAGGATCCACAGCAATATACTTTTAATGGTATAGGCAGGGGATCTCTCCTTTATCATGTCCATCTCCCCACCTCCCTTTTCAGTCCATTTCTATTCCACTCTTAGTTCTCATGTTCATTTCATCCCTCCTCCTCTGTTTTCATTTCATTCCCCCTCCTATGGTTTCAATTTCATCCCCCCTCCTGTTTTCATTTCATCCCCCCATCTGTTTTCATTTAACCCCCTCCTGTTTTCATTTAATCCCCCCTGCTCTGGTTTCATTTCATTCAATCTCCCCCATCTCTGGTTTCATTTCATTCCCCCATCTCCCTTTTCACTGCCCCCCCTCCGTTTTCACTACCCCCTCCGTTTTCACTCCCCCCTCCGTTTTCACTCCCCCCTCTGTTTTCATCACTTTTTGCCCCCCTCCTCTGTTTAATTACCTCCCTTGATCCTGGGAGCCACTGCCGCAGCTCTCCTCCACTCTACTCCATGTGCATCACATGGAGCGCTGGGAGGAAGTGACGTTATATGATCACTTCCTCCCAGCGCTGCAAAGCACACAGGCGGAAGCCAGACCCCCTTGAGTCAGCCAGGAGTCGGGTGGAGAAGGGGCTGCAGACGTCTGGCGCCCTCTCTGACATCATCAGAGGGGGCCTGCCGGCTGCCATCTTGGAGTCCCTCCTCACCGGTGACCAGGCCCAGGTAGGCCACAGTACCTCCTCCGAGGCCTACGGCCTAAAGTAAATATAGTTGCCGGCGGCAGGCCCCCCCAGTCCCCGGGCCCCTTATTGCTACATGGGCTGTAATGCCCTGATGGCGGCCCTGTGCGCCGTACCGACGTGCTTACCGGCGTCTGTTGCAGCGTTGTGATGCTGCAACAGGGCCGGTCACACGCTTGTGCAAGCATCCGTTATCCAAGTCTCCCGTCGATGCGCTAGGACGCGTGTTGATGGGGCTGCAAAGCACGATCCTCCATAGGAGGATCGCGCTTTACAGCGCTGAGCGCACTAAGTGCGCTCAGTGAGGTGGCCAGATGGGCATCGAGTGGAAGTTCCTTCCTCTCTCCAAAGATGGTCGTCTGACACTAGTCTTAGAAAACCCAACCTCATCTCATGGAAATTACAGCAATACCAAATATTTCTCTTTTTTATACACATTGGATTTGGGGTATAAAACAGATGGGACAATTTTTTTTATTCACATTTTTGCATGCTGAGAAGTCATAGGACTGAAGATGGCACCCAAATTCAACCAGCCTCAATCAAAGACCCGGTGTTGGTTCATTGGGTGCCTCAGGAGGAGGGCTAAATGGCATATCCCCACTTGTAACAGCAACTGGGGTTTACTGGTCTCTGACATGTGGACCAGGCCTGAACCTGTTACAGCGTCCGTCCCTTCTCTCCAGCCAAGCTGATCCACAGCAGCTTTCCTTCTCACAACCCTCAGTCAGTACTTGAGGGAGTACTGTGCATTTATATTTATCTCTCCCCAAACTTCAGACACAGCTTAGTGCAGGGGAATGAATATGCTTTATTGGAAATGGGTTCCATTATATGAGAAACAGAAAGGGGGAGGTAACATGACACAATCAACAGAATACATTGTCTACATGAAGGTGGTGTATTTTCCTTTAGGAGACACAGACCTTAATCAGTACACACTAGATGAGATTAGCAAACAACAACATCAGATCAATCTAGGGGTAAATATATAGCAAGAACAATAAGTCTACATTGTATCTCTAACACAAACTAACTCCTAAAATACAAACCGCTTCAAGATAGAAAATACATTTAACTCATTAACCCTTAGGTGCCCAATTATCCCCATTGTCCTTGAGAACTGTCTTTGCCATATTAGTCCATGATCTCTTGGCAGGAGGCCAGCATCCACACTTCTCCAACAGGCATAGAGGCCATGTATAGTGTGGGCAAGGGTGCCAAGGAGGGTGAGGGCACAAAGGTAGAGGGAGCTTTCGTTACACTACTGTTATTTGATGACTTTGGAGCAGTGGATAAGTAGTTTTTGAACTAGTATATTGCTGGGAAATCACCAGTTTACACAAAGGTCACCAAAGCACCATTGGGATGTGACTTCTTCCATCTGCATCTGGCCATGCCCCCAACCACCACTCTATGGCATTTGATCCAAAAACCCTTCCGCACTCACGTGGACTTCATTAACTTTTTGTGACGGCAGCCTTACCAGGTACATCACTATAACTTTCTTGTTAAGGGATAGCCAACGTACCCTGTTCATTGGCTGCATTCTGATCCCCTGTAGGGCCATTCTTCTCCAGTTCGGCAAGACTGTGCCTTTGCAGGATGCTTCACTAGTATCATTATCTCACTGCAAGTGGCTGCACATGATGAGATTTGCATTACAAGCCATGATCTCTGTAATTGTTACTCGTAGCACATTTTGAGGCATTTTACAGTAATGTCTGGCGCTGTCATGGGCATTCAGTCACATGTCAGCCCTGTTTTTAAACCTAGGACATCCCCATTACCGGATGCCTTACTGGGTACATGTTT
This sequence comes from Leptobrachium leishanense, assembly GCA_009667805.1. Taxonomy (NCBI): domain Eukaryota; kingdom Metazoa; phylum Chordata; class Amphibia; order Anura; family Megophryidae; genus Leptobrachium; species Leptobrachium leishanense. The sequence continues at coordinate 282,807,472 of CM019066.1, forward strand.
ACCTGGCTCATAACCACAATTCTGCACACCCACAGCTAATTGTGGCTGTGGGACCTAATCACACTGCATCCATGTGTAAAAGGTATTATTTCACAAGGCTATCACTAAGAATAACATTTTAGAGTGTAGGTTAGGAGGACAGAGTCAGGTTTCGGAGATAATGTTAGGAGTAGGGTTAATGAAAGAACTAGGGATAGGGTGAAAGGTGGAACTAAATAGGGTTAGGGGAAGTATAGCAGTAGGGGTCAGGATTGGAGTTGGATTAAGTTTAGACTCGGCGATAGGGATAAATTCCCTTGAATTAGACAGCAGGGTAAAATAAATAAAAAATCATAACAAGCTTAATTTGCTTCAAGTAGTTGATGCGAGCACGCTCCAAAATTGACACGAGTCAGGCTTACCTTGTGTTAAGAAACTGATGCAAGTATGGGCAAAAAAATACACTACCATAAGTGGCATCAGAAAATTACTAGACAAATAAAAATAGCTATGGAAATACTGTTTTTAATAAATACTTGCACTTAATACTATCCCTAACCTTAACAAACAGATTTTGCGATATAATTCAGGCATCTTTTTTGAGCCAGATGATGTTTTTTACTCTTCTAGCATAGTCTACCTAAAAGGGTTCTAATTGTAAACCTGTTTCATCAGCTGCACTAGTTGTGTACAAAAAATTACAAGGAAAATTACGAAAAATTTAATTTTTTTATAGTTTTTTTTCCCCTTTTTTAACATTTTATTTATAGTATTTTATCATATGCACATAGATGGTACCACATAAAAGATCTATTTGTCTACTAAAGGAAAAAAAATCATATAGTATGTATAAGTACACAAGACAGCCAATACTTAAGGTGAAACTAATAGAGATCAAAAGTGACAACATTTCGTCAGTCATTAACACACAGGAAATGGGGAAACCCCTGTCATTAAGGGGTTTCTTAAAATCCTTGTTTTATTGATGTAGTGGTGCCCTGGAGAGCTATAAGAAAAGACTGCGGAAAGTTATCTGAAAACATGGACTGTTGAGCTTCAGGATCGTAACTATTTGAGGCATGACTATTATAGACTGAGGTCTTTCGTGTGCAAGGCCATCTCCAAGGCAGTCTTTTAGTTAACCTGCACCTCCTAGTAGACAGCATTAAGCATGCGGTGATAAAAAAGCTGTGTCTCAGAGGAAGAAATGGTTTCCCAGTCATTAACATCTTGCTGTATATTTATTTTTGCTTGCAACTGTCTCTCAGCATGCAGCAAATACAATAAGTATGGTTATGTGCAATGCCATAAAGACAAGTTCTAGAATGTTTACATCTCCACGATATCCCCATCAATGTCACATTCATTATCATGTTACGACAAATGGATGTTGAATGATGTTATGAGAATAAATCTAGTCTTTATTTTTTCTCCTTGTCTTCTCCAATATAAAAATGTAAAACAAGGTGTTCTTGATCTTGACTAGAAGATTCGAGAACGAGGAACGTCTTATTGTCTTCTGCTATGTGAGGCATGTGCTTAAATCTCACTGGGCCCAAGAAAGAATTAGAAAATTAGAAATGCCAGTGATACAGAAAGAAACTAAATATATGGTAAAAAAAGAATGAGGAGGAAGCAGATCATTCAACTCATAAAACAGCAATGAGACAGAGGGAAGACCATGAGTTTAGACATCAATGAAAGAAAGAGGTTACCACCAGTGTGGTTACCTATCCTTCGTAGAACTAACTCCCACGCAGCTCTCAGAACTTTCTAAGGGGTACTTCATTTTTTCCATCTACATATTTTAGTTTTTTTGAGACTTTGATGAAAGACTTGAAGTATTACATTTTGGTGCCATAAATAGAATTAAATTGATGAAACTATTCATAACTATTTTACTTATTTTAATTACTTCACCTGTTGACTTGACCCAAAAAATCATTACCAAGTCCACACCATGTTCCCTAAATACCATCAATAGTTCCATGTGCTAATTTAAAAGTTATTTTTCACCTTTTTAATGACCAGTTGATGACCATCGAGTCAACGTTTGTACATTATTCTCATATAAAAATTGTACAGGGTATTTCTTTTCGGGTTTTGTCAAATCTAGTGTGAGTTCAAGTCAGTTCTGCCATGTTTGCAATGTGTTCTTGTTAATTCAAGTCTTGCCACAGCGTGTCATATCAAAATGTCTAGGTTCCAACGGGTACTGGCCAGTTCCATTCACACCTCAGCTGAAGTTAGCCCACATTATAGCCACGCCAGCACACAAAACAGCCTCAACCAGACTAAGACTTTCTCCAGTTGAAGATAATAATTATTGAAGCAATAACCATTCCAACACATCTATATCTTCTGCTCTAGTGAGATGAACCCACTTACTTGAAACATACTTCGTACTAATGTTCTCCACAGTTCAACATTTAAATAAGTCGTAAAATGAGGCACCTGTGAAAAGGACAGGTGCACTACCATTGTGGGTGTTCAATGCTTCAAATGTAACATACGATACAAGGGGCCAGAATCCAATCCAGCCATTATTAGCAGCTCTTTAATGGATAAATTGCCATTATCTATTAGCGCTACGTGAGATAGTGTATGTGGGGTTATGCTGAGGCTGCAGAAGCATACCGGGAGCCATTTTTTACCATTGTTTTGCTGTATGCACTGGTAGATCCAGAGTCCAGACATTCCTGCCTCCTTCAAGCTGCAAACCTATTGTCGGTAAACCAGGGGAAACATGATCCACTGTATCTCTGGTTTCGTACAACATACATGGTCAAGGGAGGTATCATTGGAAATACCAGAGTCTGGCCTTTCTAATGATATCCAACAAGACCATGCAAAATGTACAAAAGATACAAAGAAAAATAAAATAATATCCAAGTGAAAAATGTGTTTTTATAGACATAAATCACAAATAGTTTATAATGCCAACTGAGAAGTCTGGGAATAGCCTAGTCTCTGAGTCTGCCTCCTGTGTCTTCCCCAAGTGATATATATGTATATACTAGCTACAACCTCAATTCCGAATAAGTTGGGAAAGTTTCGAAAATGCAAAAAAAAAAAAAAAGAATCAACTGAAAATTCAATTCACCCTGTACTATTTTGAAAACACGTTATTAACACATTATTTGATGTTTTACTTTGTGAATTCAATGTATTTTTAAAAATATACACTCCTTTCAACTCAAAAGTTGAGACAAGGCAATTTAGGACTAATAGCGATGTGACAAATTGAAATAAGAAGGTGATGTGAAACAAAGTAAAACATCAGATAACATGTTTAATAATGTGTTTTCAATATAGTACAGGCTCAATTGACTTTTCAAATGACTAATTTTGTCATTTGTTTTTATGCATTTCCCTTACGGTACTAACTGTTTCGGAATTGGGGTTGTATATCTGTGGTTTTTTTTATCTCTGAGTTATATGGCTGTGTATGGGTTGAGCAAGTGTTTGGACCTGTGGCATGTTATTGCTGGTGCTGCTCGATTCTCACTGACAAGCAGAGCATGTGCCAAAATGCAGAGAGCATAACATTGCTCTACAGGGTCTGTAAGGTGTCACCTTAGCAGCAGGATGACAGACACTGTATGGCAATGTTATGGACAGAGTGAGTGTGGTGAGTGCAGTCTACAATCTGGCACCCGCTCTACCTGTCACTGCAAACCAAACACCAGCTCTTATCCACAACTGTGAGAGCCCCTCCTGAAACTTGTCTCTGGATCCGCTCCTGGCTGCATGAAGCCAGATGGTGAAGCAGATCAAGACAACCACCTGCAACGTGGAATTAGAGGTAAGTTTGTGATTTTTTTTATGGTGTCACAACCTACCAAGAGCAAGAGATCAGGATGCAGGAGATGGCACACATCTGGTTTCTCAATAGAAGGTGTAAGCCCTGGAAGGAGGGCTCCATGCACCCTGAGCATTTTAATTAGCTAAAGAGGCCAAGGTGAGTAAAGAGGCAGGGTTATTCAGAGAAAGGTGAAACTCCGGAGAACTTTTGGAGAAGAGAAAATTCTGTGGATCGGGCTACCGCTCTCTCCAAGGATGAAAGTTGACTATCGGATTTATTGGGGGGGGGGAGTTTAGTGGGTGCTAAATGATTATGCAAAAGCAGAATCAGCACCAGCTTTTAGGTGTAGCTAAAATTTTGGCTTGCGCATCTCTGCGGTAATTAACGCTAGCACTTTGTAATACCTTAATTATCGAAATGCTTATCGAAAAGCTAATTGCTGATTGGGCTCCAAATGTTAAGCATAGGATGTGCAACGTACAGTAAGCTTGTGGAAGCTAGCGCAATCACCGATGTGCTAATGGATTTTTTGCGAGTTTAGCGTTAGGAAGGTAATATGGGGCATGCGTTAATGTCACTTATCCTAGTGTTAACACTTACTCATCCGAATGCTACAGTTAGTGTTCTGTAGGGAATAGAGCCCTTTATGTTTTACCAGAATTTATACATTTAATGATACACATTCATGTACAGGAAATAAGCTAATGAAAAGGCTTTGTCCACTTAACAGATGTTCCAGGGAAGACAGATATTACCAGTTCATAGTCTCTGATTAATTCAATACCCTGACTACCAACTTATTACGTTTACTCCTTTAGTACTGAATTAGGATAATTCTTGAAGTACGGCTGTTTTCCCACATCTAACAAAAAACTCATAAACGTAACGATACATGTAAACTAACAAAATAAAAGTGCACTGTTCCCTGGAGACAGTTGGCAAAATTATTAGTATCCACTGGAAGACACAGGAGAAAAAAGCACAGGAAAATTAGAGAAGCAGCAAGATAATCTCTTTACACATTTTGTAAATTCGTGATTAGGCGTAAGAGGAAGGTGAGAGCATTTCTGTTTTCTGGAGTAACTGGTCAAATAAAAATAAGTTGAAAAACAAAAGTAATATGAAATTCGTCATACTTCTCAGCTTTTAACCTCACCAGCTGGGATCAACATTCATAGAAACATTATATGTAATTAACATATTTCAGATTATTTTTTTATAGTATAGATATATATATATAGTTTTCTACTCTTAAGACAATCACCTTAACTCACAGGGCCTAATCAACGTAGGGATGGATGGAGCGGCTGCTCCAGGCCCCATTCTGAAAATAGGCTGCTGGCCGAACATGAGCCGCTGGCCAGCCGATAGACCTGTCGCACATCATCCTCCAGACTATGCGGCCGGCATTCGAGTGTGGTAGCAGCTGGCAGGCCGTGCACAGAGCGGAGGCGATCAACATGTGATGTGACATAACATCACGTGCCCCGCCTGCACGTGCCAAGTCGGTGCATACAATTACAAAGGGGGCCCCCTTTGCCGCCCTCACTCTGTTGAGAATAGCAGGCCACAGGCACAGCGTGCCAGCCCGGGCCGCCAGAGCACAAGGAGAATTGGAAAGAAGCTGCTCAGAGCCCAGCAGGCACTGCCAGTCTGCCTCGCCAACGCTGCCAGCCCAGTCTGTCTGTCACTAGTGTGCCGAGCCCCCAGGCAGCAATATCAGTGCCACACACAACCAGCTGAGCTCCTACCACAATTGAGGTTAGTTTGGTGGATCCAGCTATTCATGCCAATGTAAAGTTTTTATTGTGAATGAGTATGTACTCTGCCCTGGAGAAGGGGCTCTGTAGAGAATCTTTTAACCCTTTGCCATGTTTCACCCCTGTGAACTGAGCTCATTTTCACCATTTTGTGCCTGTCATGTTTAACCCCTTCACTGATTTGCCATTTCACCTGCGTGCTGAGCTCATTTTTACCATTGTGTGCTCATCATGGTTAATTGCGATTTGAGGTCATGTTCTATTGTATGACCCAGGCACATTATATATCCCTTTTTTTTTTGGCATACTCGGCAGATTCATAATATATCATGATTTTAAGTGCAGTAATCCCCCGAAATTCGTGGGGGTTACGTTCCAACAACCCCCTGCGAATTTTGAAAAACTGCGAATTGTGGCTGTGCTAAAAAAAGCACAGCCATGCGGCATTAGGACCCAGGAGCCACCGTCCTCCTGGCAGAATGGCTGCTCTTGTGCATCTCCAGACTCAAGATCGCGTCTAGGGCATTCACCTCTCTCGGCATCGTTCAGAGAGAGGAGATGCCGAGACTCCTATGCAAGCGTGGACTGGGGATCCAGGAGCCTCGGCATCTCCTCTCTCGTAATGATGCCGAGAGAAGGGAATGCCCTGGCTACGATCGTGCGCCCGGAGAGGCACAGGAGCAGCTTCTCTGCCGGGGTGTTGTGTCCTATATGGTTCCTTATCGGATACTGTTCCAAGGAGCCCTCGGCAAAGAACGGAACTCCACCTCCCCAGGCTCCAACACATCAGGGGGCTGCACAAAGGCGTGTGTTTGGAAGGCACTGATGTGTTGGAGCCTGGGGAGTTGGAGTTCCGTTCTTTGCCGAGGGCTCCTTGGAACAGTATTCGATAAGGAACCATAGATGACACACCGGGATGCTACCATGTGGGAAGCGGAAAAAATCCGCAAACCACTGAGTCCGCAAACGCAGAACCGCGAATGACCGGGGGATTACTGTATGTCATGTCCTGTCAGAATGCTATAACAAACAATGTAAAAAAAAGTGTGACTTTCCATTCATTTACAGCATGTAAAATAATTTTTTCACATTTTATCATCCAAGCCTTTGTGGTTATATTCTATGGTATACGCTTGTTAAAAAAAAATAGAAATGGGAACCTGTTACTGTATTTTTTTTTTAGAAAATATGCAATTTTAGCTACACTGGAACAACAAAAAATTTTTTTATTAATTAATTTTTTCACACTTAACATGGTCATGTTTGGTATCATTGGAAAGGTAATGTTCTGGCCTTTCCAATGCTTCATGACCCTTTGTCAAGGATCGGGAGATACAGGGGTCCAAAGGACCCTGTCTCCGCCATTGGGATTTCCATAGGAAGCCCCAGAGGCTTGGCTGACATCCAGAGTGTCATCCACCTCTGGGAGAAGTCCACAATCCGGAGCCGGATCGCGTACAAGCACCTGAGGGGTTAAAGAGAGGCATCGCTGGAAAGGTCAGACTGTGACCTTTCCAGCAATGCCTTTCTTTTTTTCTCTCCTCCTGATCAGTATTGAGAGGGATCGAAGGACCCCCTCCTACCTTTCAGGTGCTCTGCCGTGGGGGTACCTGAAACTGACATCATCACGCCAGGAGGGCTTTAAAAGTGGGATCTGACCTTTTCATTTTATTTCTATAAATAGGCCCATCAGAATCCTCAGCACGAGGCCCATGATACTCTTAATCCAGCCCTGTTAACTCCCTCAATATTCTTCTCATAATTTGCTTCTATCATCTTCTGTCCTCTTCTCCACCCAGCCAGCAAATTTATCTTCATCGCCTCATTAGATTTTCCTTCCCTAGTTGTCAACCCTATTTATACTCCTTGAAAACCCATATATTTAGTGAAGTCTATCAGCCAGTAACATAATTTACATGTACCTTCCCTTAACCCTTTCGCTGCTGAGGCTTTTCACACCTCTGTGCTGAGGTCATTTTTACCGGTTTTGCTCATCATGTTTAAACGTGTTTTAAAGGCTTATTTTAGTATATGACCCAGACATATTATATATCGTTCTTTCCGTCAGACTCGGTAGATTCATAATATGTCATTATTATATGTATACGTTATGTCATGTCTGTATATTATAACAAAAAATGCAATAAAATATGTATTTTCAATAATTTACAACGTGTAAAGTGTTTTTTTCCACATTTTAACATGCGAGCAATTGCGGTTATATTTTGTATGGGGTGCGCTTGTTAAAAAAATTAGAGATGGGGTCTCGTTACATTTTTTTTTGGGGAAAATTACGTGATTTTTAACAAACGCACCGCATACAAAAATCGTTAGTGCAGCATCATTGTTCACATTATAATTGAAATGGGAACAATATTGCTGCATTAACGAACCAAAAAAAAGAAAAAAAAATGTTTATTTTTTTTTATAATTTTTTTTTAAATATATTTTTATTTTTAATTTTAATTTTAATTTTTTTTTAAAAAACTTTTTTCACTTTCATGTTTGGTATCGTTGGAACGGCCATGCTCTGGCCGATCCAACCATACCGAACATTAACCCCTAACTGCCACGGATCGGGAGATAGGGAGTTCATTGGAACTCCCTATCTCCACCGTTGGTGGCAGTTAGGGGTTAACTCTAGGACTGGCGTCATCGTGCTACGCACGATGACGCCAGTCCTCAGGGGGAGTTCCCGGAGGCTTGGCCGACATCCAAGATGTCGGCCAGCTCCGGAAAGGATCGCGAACCGGCGCTTTTCAGCGCCGATTCGCGATCCAGCTCCCCAGGGGTTAATGCCAGGCACCATTTGGAAGGGCAGGCTGTGCCCTTCCAAATGGTGCCTGGGTTAACCCCCGCAACGCCGCCGATCGGGAGGGAGAGAGGTCCGAAGGACCTCCCCCCCTCCCTTTCAGGCGCCTCCTCCGCACATGCGGGGGGGGCGCCTGAATTAGGTGTCATCGTTCTGCCGCGATGACACCTAATTCCGGCGGCTGCGGTTCCGGATGCCGGGCTGACATCGAGGATGTCAGCCCGCACCGGGGGGGCCAGCGATCGGCAGGAACCCGGCCGAACGCTGACCCCAATGGGAGGACGCGCTCAGCGCATCCTCCGCACAGCAGCGGTAATGCGGAGGACGCGCTGAGCGCGTCCTCCGCATTGAAGTGGTTAAAGTATAAATAATGTCTTAATGGGGCACTCTGGGTCAGATCACAACTGGCGCGATAAAAGCGACCCACAAATAGGAAAAAGCTGTGTGAGCCTCCCACTACTCCTTGCCCCGCTGTAGGGTTGTAAAAGTCCTCCGGGATTCCAGGAAAACAAACTTATTTCCCATTAAAGATATACAGTATGTACTGTAGCACAATAAATAACAAAATTAAGTGTAGAGCTCTGTATCTTGTTTGTTGTATTTATTGGTCCTAGTAGCATCTTTATATAACATACATGTTAAGGTTTGAGTGAAACCTCTCCCAGTTCTCTGTATTATATGTTTAGGGCCGACCACCCTATCAGACTATCAGCAAAACTCCCTAGTCACATGATTTACAGGTTCTCCATTGCAGACCCTATTTAACTTGCATTGCAGAGAGACCCAGGGCACAGTTTGTACCGGTAAGTGGTTAAAGGGACACTCTGCTCATCCTGAGCAATTTATCTTTCTAACGTAGTCAGGATGCGAGGAGTGTCCTCCTTACCCCCACTCCACCCCGATGCCCCCATTTGGTGCAAATTCTGTGTGAAGTGGAGGAGTTTCCTCCACCCCCACCCACCGTCACCAGCAGGTGGGATTTTTGAATTTCCCAGCTGCTAATAACTAGATAGGATACTAGTGACGTTTGCACGCAGAGAGCGTGCGGACATCAGCCTATCTGAGATCACCTGCATAAGCAAGTGGTCTCGTAAATACCGTTGATGAATCGGATCTGCGCAAGAAACTTGTATTATTGTCTGCAACATCCCCTGTGTCATGTTTTATGAATATAAACTGATGAGAAACCTTCCTGAGCCATACCTGAATCAACCAACCCATTTGTGTCACATCCAGTGGTCCTAGGGGGACCCATGCCTCTCAAGAGGATCCCCGGCACCTGGTAGCACCGTCCGCACTGCTCGCTGGCCAGGTGCCAGCTCACGGAGGTTGCATGGGTGGCCGGGAGGCGGGGCGCAGCGTGAATACGTGTAGCCGCTGCGTTTAAAGCCAGACCACTCGAACCGACTCATTGCCCTGACGTGGAGTTACTTCCCCAGTGCTTGGCTATTCTTTCATTCTTTGACTCGTTTGTTACCGATTCGACTCCTGGCTTTTCTGAGGACCCTCTCTATCAGGGTTATTCAGAGAGAGGTGAAAATCAGGAGAATGACTGGGGAAGTGAAAATTCTAGGTCAAAATAACCAAACCAGAAAAATTCTCCCATTTATCTCACTTTCCAAATCGGCTATTTGGTCTAGATTGTGCTCTTCTCCTGCCATTCTACTGGTTTTCACCTTTCTCTGAATAACCCTGTATGTGTACCGATTCTGCTTTCACTGACTACCCCGATTTGTGTACCGACTCTGCTATATCTGAGAACCACGATTCGGGTACTTATCTATTTATTCCTGTTAACCCTGCTTTGTCTATAAGTTACTGTGTTAAGGTCTGTAGTCACAAGTCCTTTACAATACTATTACTCTGGGGCCTGTTTACCCTTGCTGGTAGCTTTTCCCGGCAGATAGTAAAGTTTATCGACCATTCAAGGATCGGAGGGATAGAGAGGGCTCTGTATACAGGGACCAGCTTCGTAGTTCTTGGGGGGATCCGTGACAATTTGTAATTCAACCTCTAGCAGTGATGGGTGGAATAGAGAGTACACGAAGTTGGAAGGACATGCATATGGTTATGCCTTAATTAATGCATGTGAAATATTAGGAAAAACCTGTGTCTAGCTGCCCAGTTGTTGAAAAATCTTCACTCAACACCTCACTACACATTTACACATTTAATAAACACTAAAAATTCTCCTTCCTTTTCATGTTTGCTGCTTCATAGCACAAACACATCCAAAATGAAATGGAGAAGGACCACAGCTTGTCTACTATTTAGAATATAAAAAATCTTTATTATTTAGCAGCTGCTGGTTTCAAACACATTTAAAAAAGTGATTCTTTTACGGTAATATTGTGATCCGGTTTACGGTAAAATATGCAGATGCCTTTTCCTGTGTTTTTCAATATAATTGCACGTCATACCATAACAACTATCACACCACTCAGCTTCCACCCTCATGTTGTTCCCTGTGTGTTTATAGTGAAAAATGTTTCAAAAGGAGTTATGTTTTTACCGTGTGAGAGGTGCAGAAGACATGCCGTGTCTCGGTCTAAGAAAGCTGACATGTAGTTGCTGTGGTTTCTTTGAATACTTGTATATTTTCAGAAACAATTATTCATATCTTGGTCACATACACCAGACTCACTGTAAGTATGTCATCGATGTAAAGTTTCTAAATCAAGTACTATTGTATTTCCACCACTGTCGTCCTATAGACGTATACATTTCTATTGCTCGTCTCATGGAACATGTTTTTCGGCTTAAGTAGACTGTCCTGGAGTTATACGGTTGACAATTTTTAGGAAGACATCAATTGTGAAAGTAATGATATGAATTTGCAGTTATATGGGGGAGTATGGGTTGTATGACTTAATGGCTGTTAATGCATTATAAACATATATGTTTACGTCTTTCTAGTTTGAGGCAAGGATAGTAAACCTAGTCTTCAAAGGACTAACAAATTCATGATTCGGAACAAAAAAAAACCCTATCACCGAAATTGTATAAAATAATTCTATAACAAGAAAGTAAAAAAACTAACTGAAACACATTAAAAATGAAACACTAAAAAAACTTAAATTGTCATTTAGCCACCATGACCTTTTAAAATATTTTAAAGGGGCATGGTGAGCTGAGTGTCCACCCCTGCCCCTATTTCAGCAGGTTTAAGATCACCCTGATTCAGTTTTCTGAGTGGGGACTTCCCCTTACCAAAATGCTGTCAATCAGTCTGAGCTGATTAGCCTTCAGATATTAAGGGCAACAAAGTACATCTCTATGACTAGAGCCGAATTATGTTGGAAAAATGGACAAGTTAGGGGTAGAGGTGCCCGTTAATAAAAATAATGGAATGATAGTACAATGACAGAGGAAACCAAAACAGGAACACAGGGCACTATTCAAGTTAATATAGGAGACTATTACACTCAATCGAAGTATTATGGCAGGTGGGTAATGAGGCAGATGAATGACGTGGGAGTAGGACTAGACAATTGGAGTAGGTTGATACAGGAATGTAGTTGGACATCACAAATTAGACTGGACACATGAAGTCAGATGGAAGTGGAATGCAGATGGATGACACATGAACAAGACTGGAGACTTGGAGTCGGCTGGAAGAGGAATGCAGATGGAAGGCACAGGAATGAGACTAGAGATGGAGTATGAATCAAGTTGAATAATTGCAGTGATGGTTGTTGTGAATCACAGCAACGTGCTGGCGCTCTGGAACTTGGTGAGGCGCTGCCACTCTGGAGCACAGTGAGTGTCTGGCACTCTAGATCACGATGAGGAACTGGTATTCTGGAACACAGTAAGGAACTGGCATTCTGGAACAGAATAAAAAGATGGCACTCTAACACAAAGTGAGGTGGTATGAGCACACTCAGGAACACAGCAACAAAGCCCAGTAGAGCAATGGGTCCAGAATTCAGGGTCTCCAGCACACTCTGGGTACATTGCCAGGACCATTTGCACACTAACAACAAGTATGTAACAGGCTTGAGAGATCAGGGCAACACACTTAGGTAGGGATGTCCATTACAAGAAGTGAACATCTATACTATAATTGAGTAAGGCTTGGCGTGTCCGTCGCCAAGCCTTACTCTGCACATGCGCGCGCAACCAGCGGCGGTTGTTGCGCGCGCATGCAACCGCCGCGGCACGAGCCGGCTGCCGGCTCGCCGCGGCGGTTACAAGATGCACACAGCAGCCGGGTAGAGGCTGCGCTCGCAGCCTCTACCCGGCTGTCGAGCGCATCCAACCTCTGAGCGGCGCCGGGGAAGTGAAAGTTTCCCCACTTCCGCACTTTGAAGGACCCAAGCCCCGGTCACGTGACCGCGGCTTGGGTCCTTCAAACGAGCGGAAGCGGGAAACTTTCACTCCCCGGTGCCGCTCGGAAAGGTAAGTATGGGGCGGCTGTCCGAATGCCAATAGAGCATTCGAACAGCCGCCCCATGTCTGAGCTGGGGGCCAATATCCATGAGCGCTGGGGGGCATATCCACGAGCTGGGGGCCAATATCCATGAGCTGGGGGCCAATATCCATGAGCTGGGGGCCAATATCCATGAGCTGGGGGGCAATATCCATGAGCTGGGGACAGTATCCATGAGCTGGGGGGCAATATCCATGAGCTGAGGGACAGTATCCATGAGCTGGGGGGCAATATCCATGAGCTGGGGGCAGTATCCATGAGCTGGGGGGGCAATATCCACGAGCTGGGGGCAGTATCCATGAGCTGGGGGGCAATATCCATGAGCTGGGGGCAGTATCCATGAGCTGGGGGGCAATATCCATGAGCTGGGGGCAGTATTCATGAGCTGGGGACAGTATCCATGAGCTGGGGGGCAATATCCACGAGCTGGGGGCAGTATCCATGAGCTGGGGGCAGTATCCATGAGCTGGGGGGCAATATCCATGAGCTGGGGGGCAATATCCACGAGCTGGGGGCAGTATCCATGAGCTGGGGGGGCAGTATCCAGGAGCTGGGGGGCAGTATCCAGGAGCTGGGGGCAGTATCCACGAGCTGGGGGGCAGTATCCACGAGCTGGGGGCAGTATCCACGAGCTGGGGGGCAGTATCCATGAGCTGGGGGGCAGTATCCAGGAGCTGGGGGGCAGTATCCATGAGCTGGGGGGCAGTATCCATGAGCTGGGGGCAATATCCAGGAGCTGGGGGGCAGTATCCAGGAGCTGGGGGGCAGTATCCAGGAGCTGGGGGGCAATATCCACGTGCTGGGGCAGTATATCCACGAGCTGGGGCAGTATCCACGAGCTGGGGCAGTATATCCACAATAGACTGCCCTCTGGGCAGGCTTTCCACCTTGTGTAGCAATAAGGAGGCAATACCTGTGGCCATCTGCAGGTGCTGTTGAGGATAACTCAGGCATGGAACCTTAGAGTAATCATGAAGACATTCAGAATGGCAATGCAGGCATGAAGCTGGCATGTAGTAGACTGTGGAAATCAGGGGTCAGTAAACCACAGAGCCAACCCGAGCACAAGATCTCCTGCCCTAAGTTTGTGATCTAGGGCTTAGTTCATGACAATTTCTTTTTAACTAATAAATAAGCAAATGCGCCAGAGAAGATTTTATTGTAGTAACACTATTTACAAAGTGTGCTCTCTCCCTTAATTTATACATTATTACCCTACATGCTATACTATAATATAATACTAGTATTCTAAATAATAATAATGAAATACATGGTAGAATATATTATTAACACCTTCACTACCAAAATCAAGTATGCTCGATTTTCAAAGCACCCGCTGGTAACCTGATATTGAGTATTCTCAATTTGTTCTAATTCTGGAGCAATGCAAAGGAATTTTGCTTATTGCAAACATAATTTGCTTACAAATTACATCCAGAGTGTGGCCACAAACCTCAGGCTGATAGCAGAGGTGCCAAAAAAGTTTGAACATCTGGTACAATGTCTTATACAGGTAGTCCCAGGTGATTCAGTGCAGAGCCCCAGTTGCAATATTCCTTTTTGGCCAGCAAGGTCTCGCTTCTGATATAGAGCTACTAAAGTAAAAAAAAAAAAAAAACCATGGAGAATTTTTCCAATGATTTTTTACTGTGTAATTAATGAAAAGTGACTTTAAAAGAATAAAAATAAAATTAAAAAAAAATGCTCTTTCCTGACAGTGGTTTTATGGAAAATTACTTGATGGTGAGACGATTAAATTAATACCACTTTAAATAAGAAAATATCTTAATCTAAAAACTATTATTATGTACACATCTGAGCTAATTAACCCCTTCACAATGGACAGGTATCACCCATCGGGCAGGGTTTAAGGCTTTTGAGGTGTAAAAGTACACCTCGCCGGCAGGTGCCGCCGCGGACCTCTAATTCGGCATACCCTTGCGGCCGACGTGCGGCGCGAGTCATTGGCTGCAGGGGGATTGCCTGAGTTCAGGCCAACTCTTTGCAGCCGATGATGCACACCGGGTGCAGGGAGGGGCAGAGGCGGCCCATTGAAGACAGTGGGGCGTACCTGTACGCCCTGCGTCTTCAAGGCCCACCCGCAGCAAGGACGGCACAGAACGTCATGCGGCAGGAAGCTGTTAAATGGACCGATATGTATAACAAATGTAGACCTAACATATAAGCAGTAGATCATTTAGATCTGGAATCATGTCAAAATTATTATACGTGATATATATTAATTAGCGATTAAATAATATTTCTAAAAAAAATGTTATGAGTTTTAATGTGGACAATTTTTCTTATTGACATCAAGAAATGATTACTGTACATTGCATTAAATTAAAGGAGCAAGTGAACACAATCTGGAAGTTGAATCTTTTCTGAAGATACAGCATTTCAGTCTCACTTCTTGCGATTAGTTTCTTAAAAAACAAAAGAAAGAATCTTGCTAGCATTCATAGTTACTTTTTTTTATGAGAATCCATAGCCAGACATGTTTCACCTCTTCAGGAATAACTTCCACCGAAACCACAGATAACCACAAGAAAAGAAGGAAGTCATTATATTTCTTTGTCTCCCCTCAATATCCTGCAATGTCGAGCTCCCCCATGGCTACACATTTTTGCTCGGGAAACAAAATATAGCTTAATGAGATGCAAAGCCTTATATTAACTCTAAAAAAAGTTATTGTCCTAATTATGCTACAGTATGCAAACAATTAGACCATATTATTCTACTTAGAAAACGGATGCACTGGAGGGTTTTCAAAGCAGTAAACACGTATTAAGCATACTGGAAATGAGAGCAGAAGAATTTTATTTAATCTTCTTCAGACCGTAGCAAAAGTGAGTTTTACTTCTCATCCCCTAATCTTTCCTCATGTTATGCCTCATATGACTAAGTGAATCAAATATCCAATGTGCGTTCTAGACGGATTCCTGGAATGACAGTCATAAGTGAAAATGTTGTATGATGGTAGAGCATGAAAACGGGCCTTCGCTGAGTCAACTTGTAGCTACATATACAAATAAACTGTATTTCCAGAAATCCTCTGTAACATCCAGGAATTACAAAACGGTTATTGACTATCAGGGTTCTTCAGAGATAGTCAAACTAACCCAGAGATTGCACCGAACTGTGAATTTCCCCGTACGGTGACATTTCGCGGCCATTCGGCTACTCGAAAAGCAGGCAGCTCGCCAAATTTTGGCAAATTGCCAGCAAAATACGGCGCCTGTTGGACGGCAGTGAAATTCCCCATAGAGAAGCAATGGTTCATCTATTCAGAGAAAACTGAACAGCAGAGAAATGGTAGTGAAATGCGTTGATGTTCAGTGGTTTCATTCAGCAGGTTTAATCAGATGAAACCCATAGGTTTCAATGTTAAAAATATTCCCATTTTTATTCAATATCTATGAAACCATTTATTCTTTTAATTTTCAGCAAAAGGTCTCTTTAAATTTTTTGGGATTTTTAAGGCATTTTTCTCGATTTTTTTTTTGAGTAATTTTTTTTTTTTTAGTTTTTTCTAAATAGCATTTTTTTCTGTAACAGTCATTTTTATTATTATTCATAGGACCTTATATGTTAATTCCAGACATTTTTGTCCAGTAGTTTCAAACTTTCAATTGTGTTATTTTTTTTACCCCGTTCGTCGGCTTGTCGGCTTATTCCAGCGGCTGGTCGACACTGTGTGCTGCGGATTGTTGGCTTTTTTCTGACGTGCTCGGCGGGTTCGATCTGATTTTTTGGATCGTATCGGCAGCTTATCGGTGGGGGTTTCGGAAGATTGTCAGTGGATTTTCGGAGGATTTTGGATCCGTTCTCTGCACTTTCACTGCACTTTTGAATTCACCGCAGGGTCGGGAAGTCTGATTCCCCCGAACTGCGAGGAAATGTCGGTGCTCTCTGAATAATCCCTTATGTTTATGTCCTGAGAAATATGTGCCAGGGAAACTAAGGATTGCTCTCATCTGTATTTGCTGGGAAGAAAGATGATTACTGACCTGTACTGCATTCAGATTTGTATGTTCCAGGAATGTGAAAATGTTATATTCAATCTATCTATACCAGTGGTTCCCAGCCCTGGTCCTCAAGTACCCCTAACAGGCCAGATTTTGCAGATCACCTTTGGGAAAAAAAGGCTGAAACCAGCAGTCACTGAACAGCAAATCATATCACGTTAGCTGTGCTTCAAATAGCTGGCAAACCTGATCTGTTAGGGGTACATGTCGAACAGGGTTGGAAACCACTGTTCTATATGATCCTTATGCAATACGAGATCTATTGCCAAAACTGTGCATTTTCAGAAAGCTGTTTGTAGCCATTCCATGTTTGATTTGTATTGAATAATTTTGTTGTGTAAATATAAGATATACATATAGCATACCGCAAAATTTCCACTCGCCTGCTTGCATATGGCGGATGGGGGCTGCCCCTTCCCGTGTGATCCGTGAGGTTTGCATGGGTCACCTGGCCACCCACGTGATGTGACGCACACTTGCAGCGTAAGTGCTGTGAGTCTACGACGCATCACGTGGGTGGGTCAGGTGATGCACAGGAGGGGGTGGCTCCAATGCAGCGTGCCGTGCTGCAGCATCTCTGACTTGGTAGGTGACTGCTGAGGGGGGGTTTAAAAGGAGAGGAAGGTGAAGAAAGAGGGGTGGGGAAGAATGAGGGGGAAAAGAAAGAGGGATGAGAATGAGGGGGAAAAATAAAGAGGGGTAAAAAGAATGAGAGAGGGGGAAAGAATGAGAATGATGGGGAAAAGAAAGGTTAAAAGAATGAGAAAGGGGGAAAAGAATGAGAAGGAGGGGAAAAAATGAGAATGAGGGGGAAAAGAAAGGGGTAAAATGAATGAGAAAGAGAGGGGGTGAAAAAAAGGCAGTGGAGCTCTGTGATATGCTCCTACACACTGCACATTATTGTGAATTATTGCTGTGATGCTCTGATACAGTAAGGTGTAGTGTGTATGAGTGTATCAGAGCATCACAGCAATAACTCACATTAATGTGCCGTGTGTATGAGTGTATCACAGAGCTCCACAGTAATAAAACTCACGCTCATACACACCGCACATTACTGTGAGTTTTATTGCTGTGGTGCTCTGATACAGTAAGGTGCAGTGTGTATGAGTGTATCAGAGCACCACAGCAATGAAACTCACAGTAATGTGCGGTGTGTATAAGCGTGAGTTTTATTACTGTGGAGCTCTGTGATACGCTCATACACACTACACATTACTGTACCACAGAGTTCCACCGTAAAAAAACTCACGCTCATGGACACTGCATGTTATTGTGAGTTTTATTGCTGTGGAACTCTGTGATATGTTCATACACACTGCACATTATTTTTCTTTTTTTAAACGGCTTTGTTATGTTAATTAAATAATAATTTAAGGGTGTGTGTTTAGGGGCAGATTTAAAGGTAAGGGTTGGGTGGGGCAACTGGTGGTGAGTAACTCTTAAGGCCTGGCTAGTAGCTCAGGAGGACCTGAAATTTTGAGCCCTGCATATAGTATATATTTTTAAATATATATATCTCCAAAGAAAGAGATGCTGCTACTTCTACTGGCAGATTAAGGGCCTTATTACAAACTTAACGCTGCTCACTTAACTCAGATAGGTGAGCGTTAATGCTAGGTTAGGCTAGGGTCAAACGAAAGCATTTTTACACGCGAACGTAAAAAAGTGCGTCCGAACGCATTGATGTATTTTTTCACGGAATATGCAAAAACGGTCATACGATGCGCATTTTCGTGCGTGATGTTTTACGAATCCAAACCAGGAAACTTTTTGCGTCTGGACGTTATGTTGGCCGGACACGAGCAGGGTCTGACGTCTCCAAATCACACACGCACACCGCTAGCGGGCGCAGCGCACTCTGTACGTCAGTACTAGCGGTTCTGCGTTCTCGAAAAAATGCGTTCATTTTCCACTTGCGTTGCGCGGCCGGACTTTCGTGCGACCGTACTTCGTATATTGGCTGTCATTGCCCGTCATTTGCTGCTAGTGCGGCCGTGATTAAGTGCGCCAGAACGCACGTTAAAAATGCGCTGGTCTGACCCCAGCCTTAAGTGTCCTTAACACATAGCGCATCGGAGATTGGGCTCGCTTCCACAACCTTTCTGTACTGCGCTCCCTATGTTTAACATAGGGAGCGCAAAGATTAATTAGTGTTAGGATTACAAAGTCCTACACCACTGCTGTGGTAACTAAAAAGTTAACCACACCTAGAAGCTGGTGCTAACTGATTCCGTTGATCAGCTAGCACCAGTTGAAACCCCCCCAAAAAAAAATCAGATACTGACCTCTCAACAGAGGACAAACGGTGGCCCGATCTACCACTTCTGGCTGCCAGGAGAAGAGTTAGACTGGGGACAAACACTCTACGGACTTGCATAATCTTGCGTAAGTCACGCCCAGCAGCACAACCCTCCATGTAGTCCTATGGACTCCAGGATGTAATACTTGTTTGTGGCACGGAAGTGCAACCGTGAGTACCAAGGAGGGTAGAGCTGCATTACGGGGCAGGCTGCTGAATCAGCGCTTGCCCCGTAATATGGTGCTAAAACAGGGACACTACGGGGAAACCTGCAGGTGTGAAGAAAATAGTTTCCATGTCCCTCAGCATCTCCCTCCACAGCCCCTGCACGTTCGAGCTCCCGCAGAGCTGACACAGAGACGTACAGATACAGAGCTCCATGGAGTCCCATGCTCACGGCAGTGCTGAGTGCTGTTGCAAGTATCACCAAGTGGCTCACAGACACACATAATGCGGCTTGGTCGGAATAGCATCGGTAACATGGAGCACAGATTCTCTGCCTTATCGTCTCCCCAGTTGAAAACAGGCCCTAGGTTTACAGAAATGTGCAGTCATTCATTTATAGGAGGACAATGAAAACAAAAGTGATTTTACTATGTAATGTAAACAGTATAGTATACAACAAGATTATAAAGGTAGAGGATGCTTCTACAGGAGTTGGAATATTGAATTTTGTTTTAAACATATATATTTTTAAAAATCACTCAACCTGCTACCTACTTTGACCACCTGAGCTTAGCTTATATATATCTGATCACTTCTCTTCATGACAGCCCATCAAGTATTTGTTTGCCAAACTCATCTGTATCACTCCTTGATTCTGATCTGTGACTCAAAATACAAGTGTCTCAATTGGCTTTATTCCAGAACCATTATTAAACACCTGAGATGAAGGTTCAAAGCTTGCATCCTCTGAAGCTATCTGCAAACATATGGTTCCCTTCCTCCCCTTACTGGAAATCATTTCATAAGAAAAATGATATGACTTTTTTTATGCGTGTGGTTATTTAACCACAGGAAACTTTTTGTGCTATAAATCTGAGCCATGACAGGATATTTTTTAAAAACGTTAACTAATTTATGCAGACAATTCATGTCCCTGTTATACAACTGCCACAACGCAATCCATAACTAGGACAATTTCAACGATGAATAGACAATTCAGGAATACCTTATTTCAAAAGATTGATTTCTAGCAGCTAGTGCTTCTATATCTCTAAATAGACGCCAATGATTCAGACAATTCAATTTTAGGGGATTGTTACTTTTAGTGGAATATTCATCAAGACAGACTAATCTTAATCTATGTTGTTATCAATTTAATGAGCCTCAAACCACTCAATAAAATTGGATTTTTGTGATGATCATGGGCAACCTCTGGTGCCGGGAGTAATAGAAACTGACCTATATGTACAGTATGTGCTCTTTTAAGCATGGTGAGGACAAGACTAGTTTTGGGCCATGGGTGAGTTTTGGGCCACAGGATAGGGTTGATTATCACAGTATGGGGAACAGAGCCTGTTGAAGTATTCATTTTCCTTATCTCTGTACCACCTGTTGCGCTGACCAATGCAGACCACCAGATTTTTGTCAAGGGCCAAGCCAGGTCTGAATAGCAATAGTTTATTTTATCTGTCTATCTATGGGTTGTCTTGAAATATAAGTTATGCAACGTTTAAATCTATCCCCTGCTTCGCAACTGCGACAATTTTATGGAAGAGGTCTACAACATTTCAGTTTGTGCAGGAGAAACACTGTAGACTTCTCCAATGGGCTTTCCTACAACATTGAAGCTGGATTGCCTTTCATTTTTTACTCTTCCAGTGTTGGGGAGCATGGTTGTTCCAGGTTCATGAGCACCTAGCAACATTAATGCTTGATGCACAAAGTCCTTATTTCCAATCTCAGCAAGCTATGACTATACCTAGTTGATACTATTCACAATTATATAGAAGTCCCAGCATGGCAAACTGATGTTGTTTCCTCCATTATACCCTGTAATTTTAATGCCCTTAAAGGGATATTCTTGGTTTTAAACAGGAGGAGAGGGAACAGAGTGGATAACCATTGACCCCTCCAGATCTCCTCCACACGCCCTCTCCTATTTTAGATGTACAGATTGTTTAAAACTAACCTTTATTCTTGTGCTGAACTTCCTCTGCAGTGGCTCATGTGTTGAGCTGCTTGCTTAATGCCATCCACAGCTGTTACATGACCACTGGGGAGTCTGGACGCTTGATGAGCATCTGGCCAATCCAGTGGCTTTCAATGCCGGCCGGGCACATTGAAAGCCTAAAAATTAAACACAGGAGTCATAATATCACACAATCCGAGAACAACCCTCACTGATTTTGGCTTCTGCTCAAGAGTAATCCCCCATATTTGGAGAACAGAATGAGATGCCGTGCCCCCCTCCAAAGCAGAAGGAGAGGGCACACAGGTCACTATGACCACTCAAATTACATAGAGTAGTCAGAGTATCTAAAGTATCCATTGAGAGAGGGGCCTTATAATCTGCGCAACAAGATATCACCTTTATCTAGAGCAGTGGTTCCCAACCACGGTCCTTAAGTACCCCCAACAGGTCAGGTTTTCCAGATATCTGAAGCACAAGACATGTGATATAATTTGCTGCTCAGTGATTGCAGGATTCAGTCTACATTTCCCCAAGGCAATCCTTAAAACCTGGCCTGTTAGGGGGACTTGCGGACCATGCTTGGGAACCACTGATCTAGACCATCCAATAAATATATCAATATATTTCTTATACCACAACCTTCAATAGATTACATGCATATCTGTTACACAAAAGTACTCTGAAAACTCTTTTGATTTGAGACTGTATAGAGCAGAGTCCTCAAGCACACAAGAAAAATCCCCAGAAAAACAGGTTCAGCAACCAGCATGTCTAAACGCCTGTCTTCTGTTTTTCGTTTTTTGTAAAAGTGAATGATAACAAATGTGTGACCTTCTTACAGGATATACAGTACATCCGTAACCTCCAGCTATCTTCATATTAGCTTTCACTCGGTACATGCATATTATAATTGTATGGTATCCATGTACAAATTGGTTCCACGCATACAGTAGTCTCACTTAATTCCCATGACACAAAACATCACATAGATTAGGTACTGGTAGTTCACCAATATACATCATACTGTGTTTAGTAACAGAGAGAAAAGGGAAAGCGTAGGATACACAATGCACTTTATTTTACCTTGATGGAATATAATTCATTTTGAAAGTTTTGAATAATTAATGTAGATAGTTGTATACAGTAACCAAAGATAAAGCTTCGGTAACCTACGTGACAGACAATGACAGCGTCAACATTCCCTCTGTAGTGAGAGCTCGTGACACTTTATTCAGTGATATTGCTAGGTTACCTCAGTCACAAAAGTAATGTGAACCTGTCATTGACAGTGACATTCAGTGTGATACCACAGGATTCAATAGATATCGCATTGATCAAAAATATATATCGTTAATTAACAAGGTTTTGAAAACCTCCATTCATTGCCAGTGGCTGCCATCGTGTTGGTTTTTGGGTGTTGAATTCAGGAGGATTATTGTGCCAAACTAGGGATGTGCGTTTCGGGATTTCGGAATTTTCACGAAATTTCCCGATTCGTGTCTTCGGATTCGGCCGAATTTCCGAATCGGGTCGGACCCGAAAACCGACAGATCCGAAAAGTTTTCCGAGCCGAAACGAAAAATTTTCAGATTTTTCGAATGGACTTGAAATGTGTCAAATCGAAATAAATTTTTGCTCTATTCATGATTTCGGTTCCATTCGTGATTTCGGTTCCATTTCGGTAATTCTGGACATCGTATATTTAACTATTATCGGTTATATCGCTGATTCTGTAAATTTTGTATTTGTAAATGCGTATCACTTGTTTTTTAAATCGTTTTGTTCATTTTTTTTGTTCCTTGGCTTTCATACCATTTTAATATGATTAAATAAAGTTGTGAAATGTATATTCATAAGAAAAAAAGGATCTTTATTTAATAAAAAAAAAAACACGATAGAATCGCCAGAATTATCGTAGACACTTTGAAACGAGGAGAACAGACGTTCCGAAAAAACAAAAATTTCCGAAATCACGAAAAGTCGATACAAAAAACGAGTAAAGTGACCCGAAAACACGAAAAATGGTCGATATTCCGAAAAAAAATGTACACGAAAAACGAGCCGAACCGAATCGAAACAGAAATCGGTCGAAACGAGCCGAATCGAAAATTTTGAACATCCGAACAAATCGAACCGAACCGAAAAAAAAAAATCGGTGCACAAGCCTATGCCAAACAGACCTCCAGTTGAGACACTGATCTCGTAACCAATTTGTCAGTAGTAGGACAAAAGCAAATTCAAGGTCTTCCTTACTACAATATTTAAAGGGTTATTCAAAGAGATCCGAATGGCTAACGAAAGGTAACCGAACGCTGAAAATCAGCGTTCGGTTACCTTTCTTGGCCATTCGGGTATCCAGAGAGCAGGCAGTTCGCCAAATTTTGGCGAATTGCCTGCACATACGGTGCCTGTTCGGTGCCTGTTCGAGGGCAGTGAAATCCCCATAGCTTTGTCTATTCAGAGAACAAAAACCAGCAGCGAAAAGTTGCCGAAATGCCCTGCCATTCGGTGGCTTCATTCGACAGGTTTATTCAGGCGAATCCCATAGGCTTCAATGTTAAAAATATTCCTGTTTTAATTTAATATCTAATAAACCGTTGATTATATTATTCTGCAGTAAAAAGTCTCTTTATTTATAGATTTTTTAGGATCTTTTAAGCATTTTTCGTGATTTTTTTGCAAAAAAAAATCCAATTTTTTTTTTAAAAAAAGTAAATGTTTTTTTATTTTTTCTGTAACAGCCCTTTTTGTTAACATTCATTGGATCGTGTAAATTTCAGACATTTTCGCTCAGTAGTTTGTTTGCAAACAACGTTTCACTTTTCAAACATTCAAGCGTACTGGTTTTTTTTTCTCACTCCATTCGTCTGCGGTGTCGGCTTTTTCCGGTGGCTGCTCTGCGCTCTGATTGGCTCCTGCTCGAGTTTCTCCGGCGTGTTCGGCGGGGTTAATCCAGATGTTTTTGAGGGTTTCGGTGTGCATTCACCTGGGTTTTGTGGTGAGTGTTCAGCAGGTTTTCGGCGGCTTTTCACTTCACTACGACGGCCCTGTGGTGCTTGCTGAATACACCGCAGGCTCGCTGAAATGGGATCGCCAAATCTCACCGAATTGCAGAGAACGAAAAGTCACCGAACGTGCAGTGACTTTTCGATTCTCTTTGAATAACCCTGTTAGTGAGACATGAAGTTAAGTTTTAATGTAAACATGCCACCAGCACACTAGTTAAAGTATCAATTGTATGCTCAAGATTGAAGCTACAGGGTAATTCATTTACACACATGAACCCCACATTTTTGTTATTGATCGTAAGCTAAGAAAAGGAAATGTAAGGAAACATACCTCTTCTTCCAGGTTAAGTGAATAACATTGATTATATGCAATGATTGATTGACTGGATACAATGGCACCTGTTAAGGGGTATAATATAGGCAGCAAGTGAACAGTTAGTTCTTGAATTTCATGTGTTGGATTACAAATAGGCAGGTAAAAAGATCTGAGTGACTATGACAAAGGCCAAATAGTGATGGCTAGATGACTGGGTCAGAACATCTCCAAAACAAAACGTTTTGTGGGGTGTTCCTGGTATGCAGTGATTAGTAACTACAAAAGTAGTGCAAGGAAGGACAACCATGAAACTGTCTTCAGGGTCATGGGCACCCAGGGTTCATTGTTACACATGGACAGCGAAAGCTAGCCTGTCTTATTCGATCATACAATGCTGGCCATGGCAGACAGCTGACTGAACACACAAGACATGTACTTACTACATAGAGATTTTTGCAGACCACATGTACCTGTAAAATTGCCTCTTTCAGCAGGATAATGCACCCTGCCACACTGCAAATACTGTTCCGGAATGGTATGAAGAACTTGACAAAGATTTCAAGGTGTTGCTTTGGCCTCCAAATTCTTGAGATTACAATCTGATTGGGCATCTATGGAAAGAACAAATTTGATCCATGAAGGCCCCACCTCAGAACTTGTAGGACTTAAAGGATCTGATTTTAACATCCAGGTGCCAGATACTATAGGACAAATTCAGTGGTCTTGTGGGGCCCAGGCCTCAATTCGTCAGGGTTGTTTTGGGAGCACAAGGGAATAAAGTGCTGCTCTGTCTTCCAAGCAATACGCAGCAGGACACCACTGTTGATTCGAACAGTGAAAGAAGTTCACCATTCATTGGTGGCATCTTGCAATGAAATAATGGTGATTAGTGAATAACTCTTTTAGTGTTCTCCATATTGAATGAATGTCCCCTTTGGCGCCAAAAAGCAGACCTGATAACTCGAGTAAGTAACTGACAACTAGGTAAGTACACTCTAGGTAAGTACCTGCCAACAGGTAAATATTGTCTGTGTTATTTCCTCAAAGGATGAAATATCTCATTGATCTTTAAAACCAATGTGATATGCACACCACGATGAGATATCACTTTGAAATGGAATCTGTCCAGTATAGGTTCACTTTCAGCAAACACGAGAAGGAGCACAGAGGAAATCACTGTCGTCTCAGAACATGTAAACTGGTTGCTCAGACATTAGATGCCAGTATACAAATTAGTTTTCCGAACAAGCCTTCATGATGTACCCTCCTATTATTATTATTATTATTTATTAAGTGCCAACACATTCTGCAGCGCTGTACAAAAGATGCAATGGGTAAAGACAGGACAATTCTACAGTACATACAGGAGGCCGGTCAGTATTGCTGCCAGCAGATACATGAGGATATGAGGACCCTATTCCCGTGGGAACTTACAAACTCGATGGGTGAGGGGATTAGAAACAGGAGGGGGGGACTGCAGTGATGAATTAATGCAAGGGGAGGTGAGGACCATTTTGATGTCTTGTTATGGAGTTAGGTGGTAGGCTTCCCGAAAAAGAAGGGTCTTTAGGGAGCGTTTAAATGAAGCCAGATTTGTGGACAGTCTGATATTGCGAGGAAGCGCATTCCATAGGGTTGGCGCCACACAAGAAAAGTCCTGAAGTCTGGCATGTGAAGAGGTAATGATGGAGGAAGCAAGCCGAAGGTCATTGTTGGATCTTAGGGGGCGGGCTGGGGTGTATCTGGTGATTAGTGAGGACAGGTAGTGAGAAGCGGCGTTAGTGAGGGTTTTGTAGGTCAGGGTGAGTAGTTCGAATTTGATTCTGCTGTGGACGGGGAGCCAGTGTAGGGATTCGCAGAGAAGAGCGGCAGTGACAGAACTATAGGTGAGATGGATAAGCCTGAGAGAGAACGGAGGGAGAGAGATTGGGAGTGGATCCAAGTGTCGTCGATGTATAGGTGATACTTAAAGCCATTGCTGGTGATGAGTTTAGCCAGTGAGCAGGTATAGATGGAGAATAGCAGAGGACCTAGGACTGAGCCTTGGGGTTCGCTGACTGACAGAGGCATTGAAGGGAAGGAATTGCCAGCAAGGGATACAGAAAATGATCTATTGGAGAGGTAAGATTTTAGCCATCAGAGAGTGGTATCACAGAGAGCAAGTGAAAAGAGGGTCTTTAGGAGGAGGGAATGGTCAACTGTATCAAAGGCATCTGAGAGGTCAAGTAGGATCAGTATGGAGTAGTGGCCATTGCATTTAGCAGAAAGGAGGTCATTAGTAACCTTTGTGAGAGCAGTTTCTGATGATTGTTGGGAGCGAAAGCCAGATTGCAGTGGGTCAAGCAAGCAGTTGGATGCTAGGAAGAGGGTTAAGCGGTCGTAGACTAGTCTTTCTAGCAGTTTTGACACTTGTGGAAGTAGTGAAAGTGGACGGTAGTTTTCAGGAGAATGTGTGTCGAGGGAGGGTTTCTTGAGAATGGGTGTGATAGTGACATGCTTGAAAGGAGAAAGGAATGAGCCAGAAGGAAGGGATAGGTTGAAAATGTGAGTAAGAGCAGTAGTGACAGGTGAGGACAGAGAAGATAGTAGATGTGAAGGGATAGGGTCTAGCGGGCAGGTAGTGAGGGACATGAGGAAGACAGTAGGGAATGTACTTCATCCTCTGTGGTTGGAGCAAAAAAGGCAGAGAGTCGAGGTGGGGTTGGCTGGGGGAGGAGTGCTATATGCTTGTGATGGGATGTTGTTACGGATTGTGAGTGTTTTCTTTATGAAGTAGTCTGCAAGATCTTGAGCACTGAGGTCAGATGGAGGAGGTGGCGTAGGTGGGTAGAGAAGCGAGTTATAGGTTGAGAACAGACTTTTAGAGTTGGAAGAAAGAGAGGATATAAGAGAGAAATAAGTTTGTTTGGTGAGTTGAAGAGCAGTTGTATAAGAGCGTAGAAGGAACTTATAGTTGATGAATTCACCTTCAGAGTGAGATTTCCTCCAGGCACGCTCAGCAGCCCGGGAGCATCTCTGCAAGTAGCACGTCTGCTTAGAGTGCCAGGGCTGAAACTGGCGACGTGGAAATTTATGCAGTTGTTGGAAGAAGAGAGTCTAGAGCAGAGGAGAGAGTGTTATTATAGTGGGATGTTGCACGGTCGGGGCAGGTTATGGTGTTAGTGTGAGAGAGGGGGCTCTTGGGAGCAACCTATCACCCACTCAAAAATTGAGTAAGCTTGAGAATCAGACCATGGCATAACAATAACAAAAAAGTCAGACAAGATGGAATGTAGAAGCACAGCTTATATCCAGCACGAGAAGGACGTCGTTCAGGGCATATGAACTTGTGACATGTAATGTTAAATTATAAACATCTTTGTTTAAATCAAAAACTTATCTGCGGCAAAATACAAGCTAAGGCCCATAAGGCACTATTCCCTTGTGAACGCTAGCTGCAGAGTTCAGGTGAGCAAGCATTAACGTCAGGATTAGGGATGGGCTCCCGGTTCGAATCGGTTCGAAGTTCGATTCAAACTTCGGCTGTTCGAAAATTCGCAAACTTAGAACTTTCTGGGACATTCGCGGAAAGTTCGAGAAAAAAAATAATTCTAAAAAATTCAAAAAATGTTTAAAAGATGCTAAAAAAATCTAAAAATAAAGAGACTCTTTACTGCAGAATATAATAATAAACGGTTTATTAGATATTGATTTAAAACGGGAATATTTTTAACATTGAAGTCTACGGGATTCATAAACATTTCCCACTCCTTGTTGGTCAAACATTTCCCACTCCTTGTTGGTCAAACATTTCCCATGGCTTCAAATCGCGCTTAAACATGAGCAAAAGTGGTAAAAATGAGCTCAGCGACCAGCGGTGACATGGCTCAGCACTCAGCAGTGAAAGGGTTAAAAACGGGGTTTTTTCTTCTTCTTCTCATTGTTTTTTGTCCCCCAGGGCAGTACCCGGACCCCCATACACCTTTTATGGCCAATATCTTGCATATATGCCCTCTTGGAGGGGATCTTAATTTTCGAATGTTTGAGCCCCATTGACTTGCATGGTGTTCGAATTGTGTTCGAGTTTGCGGTCGAACTTTTTCGGGTGTTCGAGTTCGAATGCGAACCGAACACGGGGGTGTTCGGCCCATCACTTGTCAGGATAAGTGACTTTAATGCATGCGCCCCATATTAGCTACCCAACACTGAACCCATTAAAAATCTGTGATTGCGCAAGCTTACTGTACTTTGTGTATACTTAATATGGGGAGTGCAATCAGTAATTTGTGTTAGGATAACTAAGGTATTACTACAAAGTCCTAGTGCTAATTACCGCACTGATGGTTTAAACAGATTTCTACCGTCATCAGGAAGCTAGTAACTGATTCCACTTCTGCAGAATCATTTAGCACCAGCAACCCCCCCCCCCCGAATAAATCAGATACTCACCTCCCATCCCGTGGTGTGAATGGTGGCCCAATCCGCTGCTTCTGGCTGCCTGGAGCACAGTGAAACTGGGGACAAATAGTTCCCAGTCTCCCTCTCCGATCACTTCGTGATGCTGTGCGATCTTGCGAGAGTGAGATCGCGCAGGGCTCGCAGTCCAGCAGCAGAACCATCCATGGAGTTCTATGGCCATGCTAGCACGAGTTTCACCGAGGGTAGCGCTGCGTATCAGGGCAGGCTGCTAATTCAGCATATGGTGCTAAAATGGGGTTGCTACAAGGTAAACTGCAGGTGCATGTTTTCCCCATTAGCATCCCCATTTTAGAACAAAGTAGGGAGTACTTAGTATATTTGTTAGGTCTTTTGAGTATTTAAATTTGTTTTGCAGTATTATAGTTTACATTCAAAGACATTTAGTTATGCTCAATACAACATCAGACACATGCAACCAAGGAGTTGTTATGGCCCTGATCTGTTTCCCTGATTCTGATCCAGTGTGGCCCGCCAGGTCCAGGGTGCTGGGGCCCCCTTTAGCTGCCAAGCTCATGCAGTCTGATGGTTCTGTATTGGGTCTCACCCGGCCGCATACGGCTCTCCTCTGTGTCGTTGGTTACAGTGTCCTTGATTTCTGGGCCCAGACCGCGGCACGGGTCATCCGGCAGCTTGGGCCTCCCATCTGTGGCATCTCCTGTGTACGGCAGTCAACGCTCAGTCAGGGACATGCGGGACTTCCCCTGCTGCAGCGTACCGCAGCATCATAACCCACTGATCTCAGACTGCACCATGGTCTGGTCCCGCAGCCCAGATCTTCCATTTGCTATGGCCACTGCCAACCTGCTAGTAGTGTGTTGTCCTCTCCTGGGGTCTAATGACCAGGTCCCGGGCCTTGACGCTGGTTCCAGGACACAATTCCTACATTGCCCAGCGGTCATGCCATGGACTACTGCTGATTGTGGCATGTCTCCACATAGGCCAGAGGGTGAGTGGTTACAGCCAAAGGGTTGGTTTGGGGGAATTGGCCTTGGGCAGGTAGACCTAGGTAGACAAGTACCTCGGTTGTTGGCCTTCCCCCACTTGGCTGGGGCAGACTCTGAGTGTGCTTTCCTATATAGACCCCCTATATAGACCTGGCTCATCTGTGGCCAAGTGTTCAGTTGTTTGTTTCCTCTTGGATTCTCAACTTGGTGCTTTTCCCTATGATAACTGGATTTTTGACCTCACACTTGATCTTTCTCGCTTATCAACCTTTAGTGTTTGGACCTACCTTACGCTAGTACTTTGACCTTGCCTTTTCCTGACGATTTGGATATCGGGCTTAACTCTACCTGTATAAGCTACTGCATAGTGGGATCCATCCCCCAGGAACCTGACATCCTATTGGGGAACAATACTACTGAATACTGGGATCAATCCCCCAGGAGCCTGACATCCAATGAGGGAACATTCCGGTCTTCACTGCAATTGGGCAAAATGCTCCCTTGTGCTAGCTGGTGCGCTGTGTGAGTGTATCTATATTGTTAATAATAATTAATTCTCTCAGTGTCACTGAACTGGGTGTAATGAATGTTGTGGTGGTGGAAGGTAATAAATGAACTAGAGGGGTGGTAATGAATGAAATATTGAGTATAAAATAAAATGTGGCATAAAAAAATGTAATGGGGCTGTATGATGTAGCAGGCGCTGCAGTTTTCATGGAGAGTGAGACCTTAACAATTGTCCTGTAAGGGGTCCCAAAATAAATCCCTGCACCACTCTGCAAAACCACTCACTACATATCACCGTTAAGCATGAATGTAGTGCACATTCGATTTTTAAAACATATGCAGACACCCTAACGTTTGAACATAGCACTTGGACTTCGTATCGTAAATATCTATATTGCATGGGGTAACACATAATTCACTTCTGTCTTTTCAAACTGCATTTCTTGTATACGTGGGACCGGACTCCATGTGAACCACTCCTTTTTGCATGATGCCTCATATGGCATCTAGTGTTGCCAGTGGCGTCACTAGGGTTGGTGTCACCCGGTGCGGTAACTTATGGTGTCACCCCCCTGAGTTTTACAGATTTTTTTTACTACTCTCACTCAACATCACATAAATCAGTACTCCCATATAACACTGAACACTCATGCACAGCACACATTACTGTGAGGTTTATTGCTGTGGAGCTCTCTCATATGCTCACACACAAATTTTGTTGAACTGCCAGCAAGTACAGTGCCTGTTTGAAGACAGTGAAAGTGAAGGCACACATGGATATATATTGCCCCCAGCAGCTCGCCCATGGACATATATTGCCCCCAGCAGCTCACCCATGGACATATATTGCCCCCAGCAGCTCACCCATGGACATATATTGCCCCCAGCAGCTCACCCATGGATATATATTGCCCCCAGCAGCTCTGGATATATTGCCCCCCCGCAGCTCACCCATGGATATATATTGCCCTCAGCAGCTCACATATGGATATATTGCCCCAGCTCACACATGGATAAATTTGCCCAGCTCACACATGGATATAGTTGCACCCAGCTCACACATGGATATAGTTGCACCCAGCTCACACATGGATATAGTTGCACCCAGCTCACACATGGATATAGTTGCCCCCAGCTCACACATGGATAAATTTGTCCTGCTCACATATGGATAAATTTTCCCAGCTCACACATGGATAAATTCGCCCCCAGAAGCTCACCTCTGCCGCCGCGTGCAGTCTGCCGCGTCTTTGGCTCCCTATGAGCTCCCGAAGGCATGGAGCTTGGCCGCTCACCTGGGGGAACCACGTGATCTTGCAAGAACGCGGCTGGTCGCGTGGTTCCCCCAGGTGAGCGGCCAAGCTCCATGCCTTCAGGAGCTCATAGGGAGCCAAAGACGTGGCGAATAGCATGCGGCGCCGGGCCGAAGGTTGCCGACCCCTGTCTTAGGGTGACACCTGCCCTTAGGGTGACACCATCACCAAAGACTTTGATTTTTGAACCGGCCGGCGGGTGTCACCTGGTGTGGAACGCACCCCACCTAGTGATGCTAGTGAGTGTTGCATTTACATTTCCAAAACTATTGTTATTCACGTTCACAGCATGTTAAACACAGATATTCTGAAGAGCTGGTGTTTCTATTGCAACGTCAAATACCTTAAAACTTCATATAAATAAATATTTTACAGTTGATCCCTCATCCTGCAGCGATCAGGAGGGCACACGATTCACTGCTGTTTACTCATGTTGTAAAGTAAAGGAAACGGAAACAAAGCTGGTCTTCTGTGATTTACCACCATAAAGCTAAATCAAGCAAGATTGCATACTGACACCACTCTTTTTGTGTCTAAGTGAAGTTATAGATTTTTATTAATTTCATCTTATGGTAGAAATATTAGTAGTGGTGCTTTGTATCTGGACGCTCAATGTTACAGGAACTAGAAAGATAACATTCCTGTTGTTTAGCAGGGCCAGACAGAGAAATTGGTGGAATCTCCAGAGACCCATGTTTACATTTCCAATGAAGATCTCTTTAAGATATTTAGGATGTAACCCTTCTAAGTGTGTTACATGTCTAACTGACACATAATTAAATGCTTACTTGAAAAGTGCCAAAAGCCAGACTTAGTGACACCTGAAAGACAGACATTTTAAGGTTGGGTTACTCAACTACAAGCATTTGGGAAATGTAAAAAAACAAGGTTTAAAGAATTTGAAAATCAAAGTTGTACTCTTACTAGAAACATTTGTTTTTAAAAAATCTACAAATCTATATATTTTTGTTGTTTTTTAATATCTTGCACTTTATTACTTTCTTGGGGTTATTCAAAGAGAATCGAAAAGCCACCGCACGTTCGGTGACTTTTCGTTTTCTTCAATTCGGTGCGATTTGGGGATCCCATTTCGGCGACCCTGTGGTGTATTCAGCAAGCACCACAGGGCCGTCGTAGCGCAGGGAAAAGCTGCTGCAGCGCAGGGATAAGCCGCTGCAATCCTGACGAAAAATCACTGCAAAACCCGCCAAACGCACACCGAAACACGCAAAAACATCTGGATTAAAGCCGCCGAACACGCCGGAGAAACCCGAGCAGGAACCGATCACAGCGCAGAGCAGCCGTCGGAAAAACCCAACACCGCAGACGAATGGAGTGAAAAAAAACAAGCAGTACGCTTGAATGTTTGAAAAGAGAAACACTGTTTGCAAAGAAACTACAGAACGAAAATGTCTGAAATTTACATATAAGGTCCAATGAATGATAATGAAAAGGGCTGTCACAGAAAGAAGAAAAAATCCCAAAAAATGCCTAAAAGAACCTAAAAAAAATCTATGAATAAAGAGACTTTTTACTGCAGAATATTATAATAAACGGTTTATTAGATATTGGATTAAAACGGGAATATTTTTAACATTGAAGCCTATGGGATTCGCCTGAATAAACCTGTCGAATGAAAGCACTGAATGGCAGGGCAATTCAGCAACTTTTCACTGCTGGTTTTTGTTCTCTGAATAGACGAAGCATTGCTTCTCTATGGGGATTTCACCGTATGTGCAGGCAATTCGCCAACATTTAGCGAACTGCCTGCTCTCTGAATAGCCGAATGGCCAGGAAAGTTAACCGTACGCTGAATTTCAGCGTTCAGTTACCATTCACCAGCAATTCAGATCTCTTTGAATAACCCTGTGTATTTCTGTACCTGCTATAACAATTCAATATTCATGAACCCAGGACATACATGAAAACGACAGAAATCTCAATGTATCCTTCCTGGTAAAATACTTTATTAATAAATAAATAAATAATAAATAAAATGATAGTAGCTCTCTCATCATATATAAATTTGGACTTACATTACAGTTTGAGTTCAAGATTTCTAAATGCGTTTTGAAAAATATGTCTTCTTCCATGTAGACAACTTGAATCAGAGATGCTCCATTGTCTGTTTTGTTTTTGAGGCTGTCGATGGTGGCTTAAAATATCTGACAGGATTAAAAGTTGACACGATAAAAGAAAATTGAAAAATTATTTTATAGGTAAAATTAAAAAGGTAACTTTATTACTTGTTAAAGTTTTAAATGATTTTCTGTAAAGACGTGTTTTGGCCACAGTACATTCTTCAATGGCATAATCACTTTTAATAAATTATAAAATAGAAATTTTAACAAAACTGCAACAAAGCACCTTTGTTGCAAATGAGTTTTTTTTCCTGTTAGTATAGATCAGTGTTTCCCAAACCTGTCCTCGGGACCTTCAACCAGGACAGATTTTGCAGATCACCTTGGGGAAACACAGACAGAATCCTGCAATCACTGAGCAGCAAATCATATCACCTGTGCTGTGCTTTAGATATCTGGAAAAAGTGGCGTGTCAGAGGGTCCTGTGGACAGGTTTGGGAAACACTGGTATAGATGGAACTAAACAGAAATATGTTGCTTTAAGAGGAGGTGAGACAAAGCGAAGAGTGAAAAGAGGTATAAATATGTGTGTAAAACATATGCCATTGGCAAGTCGACATTGTACCCTGGCCAAGAGCTTGGCAGAATTGTATTGCAGGAACCGCAGACAGCAGTTAAACCTTAGCTTATAGGTATGCAGCCAAAGCTTGAGCAGACAGGGAAAACAGGTGTGTCAAGTTAAGGAGAGTTTTTTTTGTTAAGAGAAAGGGTTTGACGTCATTATTGCTTTGTCTCCAAGTGCAGAGATGCATAACAGCTTTCCCCTAAGAACTTGTCACTTTGACTTTAGAAAACTGTCATATAGCATGATTTGTTTCCTTTCTTGTCTGCTTGTTTTCTTTAAAAATCCACCTGACCTACACCCAGGAAGACGAAAAGCTGTAACAATACTTTAAGTGATAACTTTAGGTAGACTGGAACCAACGAGTACAAAATAATGTCATTGTTGAAAGTTATTTTCTGTTAAAAGAAATGTTCTCATTCAAATAATTGTTCAGCGTTTTAGAACTTTCTCTTAAAGACTTTATGCTTTCATTTAACTAGAATTAAAGTCTACTCATAGGATTAGGTATTGATTAGCGCTCTGAACATTTGTTTTAGATGAATGTGGGGGATTATAATTTGTCCTAAAATTAGTAATTTTATGGTTGCAGTTTGCCGGCTGAAAATAATAGTGGATGTTACACCTTACACCTAGTCACAAGATCAGTACCCATACTTCCCCGATCTTCCCTCTTACAATCCAAGTCCTCTTACAACCATGATCAACCTCTTACTATCCAGACCCCTGATCAACCCCTTAAAACCCTAGCTAAGGACTTAACACCAGAGACCTCAGATTTATCCCTTTACACTACAGATCACGCTTCTTTCCTCAAGGAATCAACACCTTACGTCCCACATCAGTTAATTTACACCTCAGACCAGACCATCCACCTTATACCTCAAACCCTGAATCAGCCCCCTTGTACACCAGATAATGCCCTTGAAAAGCCAAAATCAGCTACTTTAGACCCAGTTCAGTTTCCTTACACTCCACTCCTACATCCCAGATATTCCCCCTACACCTCAAATAGGTGTCTTACATCTAATATCAGCTCCCATAGATCCCCAGCCTAAGATCAATGTTTAATTCCCTAGATTTGCCCCATACACCCCAGATCAGCTTCTGTATAACCTAGACCCCAGATTAGCCCTCTTACATTCCAGGTCAGCCGCCGATACAAATGCATCGAAAGTCATTGGCCAATAAACCATGCAAATTGTATACAGAGAGGATTCGAACCCCAGGAGGCTGTTCAGTACAAGCTGATTGACAGCCTTTCAGGTGGAGGGAAGGCATTCATTTTGAAAGGTTATCACAAGGGATGGGCGTTCGGTTCGATTCGAACGTGAGTTCGAATCGAACATCGGCCGTTCGTTGAACGCCGAACATTATGGGATGTTCGCGGTTTTTTCGGCCGCGGATATTCCATAATAAAAAATGCATCCACAGGTCTCCTAAATGTACCAGCGGCTGCCGATACATTTAGGAGACCTGTGGCTGCGGCCCCCAACCCCCGTAACTCACCTGTCCTGCAGCTGTCCCCGCCTCCTGTTCCCCGGTCCGTCAGCTCCTCCGATCCGTCTGGCCGAGGCTCCTCTGCCCCATGTCTTCATGCTGAATGATCTGATTGCCCAATCAGGGCTCAATATTGAATTAGAGCCCTGATTGGGCAAAGTCCATGTCAGGTGCAGGACTTTGCCCAATCAGAGCTCAGCATGAAGATGAGCTTTAACCAAGCTCTGATTGGTTAAAGTCTTGCACCTACTTTAACCAATCAGAGCTTGGTTAAAGCTCTGCCCCACGCCTCATCTTCATGCTGAGCTCTGAGCTCTACCAAATTAACATAATTGGTCATTATTAATATAGCAAACGTAGAATGGCAAGTGTAGTGCAGAGGGAACTCCAGTGGTGAATGGTCACTTAGTCTCTTCAAAAAACCTCAAAATGAGAATAAGAAAGAGAACATCATAGTGCAGACTGTATCAACTCTAACGTGGTTAGGACATATATTAGTCTCACTCACATTAATTTGAGCAAACCGGCTCTGGGATCTTGTGCCTTAGGGTTACTTGTGGCCACCCAACTGCCCTCAGGATATTTGTAGTCAGTACGAAATCTTCAATGCCACAAGTAACACATACAGGGTTATCCAAAGAGATTCGAAAAGTCACCGCACGTTCGGTGACTTTTCGTTCTCTTCAATTCGGTTCCTTTTGCCGATTGCATTTCGGTGACCCTGCGGTGTATTCAGCAAACAGCACAGGGTCCCCGAATTGCAGGGAAAAGCTGCCGAAAACCTGACGAGAACTAACCGAATGCACGCTGAAAACAAGCAAAAACATCTGGATTAACCTTAGAAAAACCCGAACAGGAGCCGAACATGAGCCGAATCACACAGAGCCGAAGCAGCTGTGACGTAGAGGAGGCAGTGAATAAATTAGAAAAACCATTTGTATGAATCTGGGAAAAAGAAACGCTGTTTGCAAAGAAACTACTGAGCGAAAATGTCTGAAATTTTCACAGGAGGTCCAGGGATGATAATAAAGAGGCTGTTACAAAAAAAATAAGTAAACTGAAAAAAAAAAAAAAAAAATCGGACTTTTAAAAAAAAAAAAAAAAATCTGAAAAATGCTTAAAGTATCCTAAAAAATCTATAAATAAAGAGACTCTTTGCTGCAGAATTTTATAATGAACGGTTTATTAGATATTGAATTAAAACGGGAATATTTTTAACATTGAAGCCTATGGGATTCTCCTGAATAAATTTGCCGAATTAAACCACCGAATGGCAGGGCATTAGGGGAACCTTTCACTGTTGGTTTGTGTTCTCTGAATAGCCGAAGCAGTGCTTCTCTATGGGGATTTCACTGCCCTCGAACAGGCACCGAACAGGCACCGTATGTTCAGGCAATTCGCCAGGATTTGACGTATTGCCTGCTCTCTGGATAGCCGAATGGCCAGGAAAGGTAACCGAACGCTGATTTTCAGCGTTCGGTTACCTTTCTCAAGCAATTCGGAGCTCTTTGGATAACCCTGTAAGGCTCAAGATCCCAGAGCCGGTTGGCTCAAATTAATGTGAGTGAGAACTGACTAATATATTTGCTACCCACGTTAGAGTTGATACAGTCTGCACTATGATGTTCTCTCTCTTATTCTCATTTTGAGGTTTTGTGAAGAGACTAAGTGACCATTCATCACTGGAGTTCCCTCTGCGCTACACTTGCAATTCTACGTTTGCTATATTAATAAATGACCAATTAAGTTAATTTGGTAATGGTGACTAGACTGTCCTATTAACCACTTCAATGCGGAGGACGCGCTCAGCGCGTCCTCCGCATTACCGCTGGTATGCGGAGGACGCGCTGAGCGCGTCCTCCCATTGGGGTCAGCGTTCGGCCGAGTTCCGGCCGATCGCTGGCCCCTCCGGTGCGGGCTGACATCCTCGATGTCAGCCCGGCATCCGGAACCGCAGCCGCTGGAATTAGGTGTCATCGCGGCAGCGCGATGACACCTAATTCAGGCACCCCCCCGCATGTGCGGAGGAGGCGCCTGAAAGGGAGGGGGGAGGTCCTTCGGACCTCTCTCCCTCCCGATCGGCGGCGTTGCGGGGGTTAACCCAGGCATCATTTGGAAGGGCACA
Source organism: Leptobrachium leishanense (assembly GCA_009667805.1). Lineage (NCBI taxonomy): Eukaryota > Metazoa > Chordata > Amphibia > Anura > Megophryidae > Leptobrachium > Leptobrachium leishanense. The sequence continues at coordinate 282,845,601 of CM019066.1, forward strand.
GCCTGCCTTCCAAATGGTGCCTGGCATTAACCCCTGGGGAGCTGGATCGCGAATCGGAGCTGAAAAGCGCCGGTTCGCGATCCTTTCCCGGAGCTGGCCGACATCCAAGATGTCGGCCAAGCCTCCGGGAACTCCCCCTGAGGACTGGCGTCATCGTGCGTAGCACGATGACGCCAGTCCTAGAGTTAACCCCTAACTGCCACCAACGGTGGAGATAGGGAGTTCATTGGAACTCCCTATCTCCCGATCTGTGGCAGCTAGGGGTTAATGTTTGGTATGGTTGGATCGGCCAGAGCATGGCCGTTCCAACGATACCAAACACGAATGTGAAAAAAGTTTTTAAAAAATTAAAATTAAAAATAAAATATATTTAAAAAAAATTATTAAAAAAAAAAAACAAAACATTTTTTTTTCTTTTTTTTGCTTTGTTAGTGTAGCAATATTGTTCCCATTTCAATTATAATGTGAACAATGATGCTGCACTAACGATTTTTGTATGCGGTGCGTTTGTTAAAAATCGCGTAATTTTCCCCCCAAAAAAATGTAACGAGACCCCATCTCTAATTTTTTTAACAAGCGCACCCCATACAAAATATAACCGCAATTGCTCGCATGTTAAAATGTGAAAAAAAAACACTTTACACGTTGTAAATTATTGAAAATACATATTTTATTGCATTTTTTGTTATACTATACAGACATGACATAACGTATACATATAATAATGACATATTATGAATCTACCGAGTCTGACGGAAAGAACGATATATAATATGTCTGGGTAATATACTAAAATAAGCCTTCAAAACACGTTTAAACATGATGAGCAAAACCGGTAAAAATGACCTCAGCACAGAGGCGGGAAAAGCCTCTGCAGCGAAAGGGTTAAGGACAATTGTGGCAAAGTACTAAAAAGATCAAATTGTCTGTCGAATCCAATATCCTGTTATTTCTGTAATTGAGAACTCAGAATTTATAATTTTAAGTAAAATCTGCTATATGACAGCTGCACACTGTTAAAGGAAAAGCGTATTAATAAACCAAACCACAAACTTAGGGACTACTTTGTGTATTCCCTTTCTTACGGTTTCCCTAACGTGCATGAAAAAGTCTGTTATATAACAAGGATGTATCATTCCGTGGAGTAATCTAAACACATGTAAAAGAATATAATTTCACAAAAGTCTCCATCTATGGGCTACATTACATTCTTGGTGCTAACACGAGCGTTCACCTGAGTAAGCATTAACGTTAGCCCTGGTAGCCACCGCATATTACACTCCAAACACTAACGGGCTAAGTAACCCGTTACCGTTTGGTAACTTGCACTTTCAGCGCGAGGTTAGTGTACTTTGCGCTCCCTATGCTTAAACATGGGGAGCGTAAAGTGTTAATCAGCGATAGGATTAAAAAGTCTCGCGAGGCAGTGGGAAAACTCAGTGGAGTCCTATGGACTCCATCGAGTGGCGCTTAGTGCTGCCACGCGCAGTGCTCGCTAACAATGCAGGCACCTTTTTAAGCGCCTGCATTGTAATCCCATGCTAAAACAGGGGTGCTAGGGAGAAAACTGCGGGTGCAGTTTTTTTTCTCCCTAGAGTCCCCGTTTTAGCACCAGGATTGTAATGAAGCCCTATATGTGTTTTGTATACCTTATAGCTCTACTCAGGGTTTCCTCATTCCAACCCCACATGTTGACATTTCTCTGTCAGGTGCTTTTCTTTAAAGAACTGCTCATCAAATGTTCACATTTGTATTACTCTCATTTATTAAGTCAAACTGTCTTCGCACAAAACAATATTGACATTTGCTCAAAAGAAAAAAAAAGTTAAATTACAGGGCGAAGGATTTTTTTGAAGCCACATAAAAAGATTCTTCATTAGATCTTTCACAGCTCTTGACATGATCACGCAGCCCAAGGGCCTCTTCTTTTGAGAAAGGTGTCATTGCTTATTTTTCTCGTAGACTAAAGTGACTTTTAGAGTACATATTCAAAACGACTTTGTCTCCTACAAACATTATCACATTTTTCATCTAGGATATGGTATCTTTTTCTTCATTCCGATGGAATTATTTGTAGCTGTAGAAAGCTCTGTATTGTGGATTAAGTTTCACTTTGAAATGCAGCGAATGAAACAAATATGACCACTTTTATGTACAAAGTTAATCCAAGGAGAGTAGTTAAACAGGAAAAGAGTTATTAAAACCCAGTTATCCTTTCAATTGAGCGTATTATATTTCGGTTTGTACTTGTTTACTGCTCGTAACTTAACAACAGCAATTTTCTCAGAGTAATTGTAGCTATAATAGATATTCCTTATTCTTCAATTCATAAATGGAAATATTCACAGACTTTAAGACTCTAAAGTACTATAACTGCTTATAGTCTATTCGGAGATTATGGAGCTCAGATCTCCCTGTATTTAGGTAGCTACGGCTTCATTACACATAATCTGTGACAATACAGGGTAAGAGTTTATTCTCCATAAATGCTATAAATATTATATTATAATGCATATAACATTATAATATCTATTCACTTATTCTTCAAAATGATGTTGTATATTGTAAAGTATATTTTACACAATAAATATAGTATAAAATATATTCTTAAATTTATATAGGCACTTAACCACCTATAATATAGGATTATCTCCCTTAAGAAACCTCGGCAATTCTCAATTATATATTATGATAATATATATTTATGGATATTCTATATCTATGCAGACATTCTTCAATATTATATAACTATATATACAGATAGATAATATTCAATAATGTATGTGTACATATATATTATAATGTAATATATTTTAGACTATATTTTGTATAATATTAAACATTATTTTTATCACATTGACCAACATGTGCATTTATAATAAAACAATTTGGGATAGCAAAACCTTATCCCATGTTCCATTTTTTATAATATATAATAAATATTGCATTAAAATATTGGAGATAGCATACATGAAATAAAAGTAAACTGTTTTGAAAGTCCTGAACAGCTTCTTCAGGCCTCTTGATTTTCCATGAGAAATTGCTTGCAATGACCACTAAAAGCATTTTTTCACGTGATAATATGTATAGGCTATCCTAGTTTAATAATTTTTCATATTTTTTTAATGGAAAATGTTACTCCAATATATTTAATTAAAAGCAATTTTTTTTTTAATTTAAAAAAAAAAGCAAATCGCTTGTTCAAAGGGGAGAATAATATCACCTGACAAATGTTAGCTAGCAAATTATCAGTCCCGTATTAATTTTTTTTTGCTACATTCAGAATGTTCCTTATCATTCATTTGCATTAAAAAAATTCTATTAGAAAGCACTTTTCTAAGTAAAGTCCTAAGCCAATCAGAATTAATTTGTTCATTTTCCTGTATAGTATGCAGGTGCTCTATAAAATGTATTTAAAATAAAAAATCAGCAAAAATAATAATAGCAATACTACACTCACCACATATATAGTCACATAGTTACATAGACCCATCCCCCAAGAAAAAAAAAGACCTGAGGTTAAGTGATCAAATAAAGGGCTGCATTCTTAAAGCACATGAAAGAATTCTAATACGGCCAGACTTAATTTTAGACAGTGATTTCCCTTTCATCAAACCTGCAGGAAAGCCTGTTGACAGAAGATCCGCCATAGAATGTTTTTGTATGACATTCTTCTTACCTGTGTGCAGGTATGGCCACTATTTATTTTTTAATAACTATAGATTGATCCAGTAAAGTTAAGCTGAAAGAGCATTGAAATAAAATAAGATTATATATGTATCCATTAATGAGTATTTATAGGATTTTTCTTGGTTAAGTAATGGAATATTCATTGCAATCAGAAATGGAGTATGCGGCTGTGGTTTCTTTTACAAACTGAATAGATTAGAATGCCCACACAAAAATATAAAATTAAGCAGGGGTTATTAAACAGTAAGCAGTTTTGAGATGGCTAAAACATAGGTCAAGGCAGAAAAGCCGAGAAAAAAAAAAATCGAACTACATTGAATTTAATATTTTTATGTTTCCTGTTAACACCAACTAACTGTTAGTGCATATGCCACACTTAATTAAATGTATACAATGAAAGTCGGATGCAACTTTGGCATGGTATCTGTGGTTGAAGGGTTAAAGGTAATCCTAAAACAGATACTCTAGCCACAATGATCACTTAAGCTTATTTAACCCCTTCACTACCAAGTGATTTTCCAAAAAAACATTGTCAGAAACCAGTGTTTTTTTATAAAAATAATATTTAATAAATTGTACAGTAATACCTATCTGATACTGTAAATAACCTATTTGACCAGTAGATGGTGCCATCTACTGCCAAATTGAGTTACAGAGGTTTTAGCAGCAGGTCTTCTATTTCTCCTGCATCGGCTGCTGATTGCTTCTGAAAGCTCGATATTTCAGAGCATTCATCAGCTGATTTTACAGTTTTAGACCTGTGGTCATTATGCCCACAGGGCTAAAACTTTGGGGGCACCTTCTGCAGTCCAAAAGCGAACTAAATTAGTTTGCAGCAAAAAATTTCATTTGCTTTTGAGCTGCAGATTAGCATATCAAGATATTCCGACATCAGAGCCCCAGTTGGTGCCTTTGAAGCACAAGATATCTTGATATTGGTAGTGAAGGGATTAAGTAGTCATGACAACTTTGGCAATGCCTACACTGGATGTAGAGAGGTTGACGGAAGATGACTAGAAAAGTTTTGTTGGGATGGAATAATAAGGACCTTTTGTGGTACAGAATTCTAGGAGCAGGATTCACTAAGCATTGATATGGACACAATGTGCTTGGTATCACCGCAAAGTAACCTGCTTTAGTTAGAAAGCACCTGCAGCACAGCACCATTTAAAGCTCTCAATGTTGGGCAGTCTGGCCTTGAAAGCCAGGATCAGTGCAGCTGTGAGTTCAGTGCTACTTATCAGCATGGCAAATTACAAGGCAAAAAAATGTTACTCAAGAGGGATTTCCAGTTCCCCCTATGCCAAACCCAAGAGAGCAAAAGAGGGGTTAATGTACAGCTGGGTAGGCTGCAGCACAGCCCAACCCACACCTAGCATAAAAATAATAATAAAACTCCCTAAAATAATATTAAAATTAAATTCAATTAAAGTTGTAATTAGTAAATTATATCTACCACCCGTCGGTCAGTGAGGCAGGGAGGTTCAGATTTATGAGTTGAGGAAAGGTTCAGATTTAACAAGGTACGCTATCCAATGTTTGTGTGTTTTGCAGCTTGGATTGAAAAAAATAATTCTGGGAATGAAAACAATGATGGGGAGAAATCCTTGCCCATAGCTCCTGGGTAACACATTGCACTGCCTGCCACGATAAAGCTCAGCAGCCAGAAGCAAAATTAACTCTTAAAGAACATACAGGTTACATAAATGGCAGAATTTATTCCTTTGTAGATCCAGAGCTGGCAAAAGTGAAAAGCAACTGGAACCCCAAATCCGTTACAACATTCAATATTATCAGCTAAACCCAGGATAAAATGTAGCATTGAGTATGCTCTTACTCCATTGTTAAATAAATCTGTGGCCAACACTTCTATTTTAAGTGAATTTGTGGGGATAAGTGGGGTTGACGCTTTGTGGGTGGTGATTAGAGTTTGGAGCAGGCATTTAGGCAATCAAGATTACACCATTGTTCTATATGAATACGATTTTCACCAAATCCAAAGAGGAACCGGTCACATCAGGCAGGGTATGTGAAAAACAGGAGCAGGATTTTTAGAAAACACACGTCTCGGTCCTTTTCCAAGGACCTTTATCTTCTATATGAATATGAGAAGACATGGACCATGTTCATAGAAACATAGAAACATACAGGGTAATTCAAAGAGATTCGAAAAGTCACCGCATGTTCGGTGACTTTTCGTTCTCTTCAATTCGGTTCCTTTTGCCGATCCCATTTCGGTCACCCTGCGGTGTATTCAGCAAGCACCACAGGGTCCCCGAATTGCAGGGAAAAGCTGCCGCAAACCTGACGAAAACTAACCGCAAAACCCACCGAATGCACGCCGAAAACCCGCAAAAACATCTGGATTAACCCGACGAAAAACCCGAGCAGGAGCCGATCACAAGCAGCAAAGCAGCTGAGACCGCAGACGAGGCAGTGAATAAATTAGCAAAAGAGTTTGTATGAATGTGTGAAAGTGAAACGCTGTTTGCAAAGAAACTACTGAGCGAAAATGTCTTAAATTTACCCATGAGGTCCAGGGAATGATAATAAAAAGGGCTGTTACAGAAAAAAGAAGAAAACTTAAAAATAAAAAATAAAAAAAATCGGAGTTTTAAAAAAAAAATTAAAAAATTAAGAAAAATGCTTAAAATATCCTAAAAAATCTATAAATAAAGAGACTCTTTACTGCAGAATTTTATAATGAACGGTTTATTAGATATTGAATTAAAACAGGAATATTTTTAACATTGAAGCCTATGGGATTCTTCTGAATAAATTTCCCGAATTAAACCACCGAATGGCAGGGCATTTCGGGAACCTTTCACTGCTGGTTTGTGTTCTCTGAATAGCCGAAGCAGTGCTTTTCATGGGGTTTTCACTGCCCTCGAACAGGCACCGAACAGGCACCATATGTTCAGGCAATTCGCTAGGATTTGGCGAATTGCCTGCTCTCTGGATAGCAGAATGGCCAGGAAAGGTAACCGAACGCTGATTTTCAGCGTTCGGTTACCTTTCTCAAGCAATTCGGATCTCTTTGGATAACCCTGATAGAAAAATGTCGGCAGATAAGAACCTTTCGGCCCATCTAGTCTGCCCAATTACATGGATACTTTACCTGGATTTATCTTTTGTTTAGGATAGCCTTATGCCTATCCCATGCTTGCTTAAATTCAATTACTATTTTGGCCTCTACCACTTCTACTGGAAGACTGATCCATATATCCACCACCCGCTCAGTAAAATAATGCTTCCTGATGTTACTTTTAAACCTTTGCCCCTCTAATCTAAGACTATGTCCTCTTGTTTTGCTACTTTGTTTCCTTTTAAATATACTCCCTTCCTCTACTTTGTGGATTCCCTTTACGTATTTAAATGTTTCTATCATATCTCCTCTGTCTCGTCTTTTTTCCAAGCTGTACATGTTAAGATCATTAAGCCTTTCCTGGTAACTTTTCTCCTTCAAGCCGTACACCATTTTAGTAGCCCTTCTCTGAACTCTCTCTAAGATGTCTATATCCTTCTGGAGATACGGTCTCCAGTACTGCACACAGTACTCCAAGTGAGGTCTCACCAGTGCTCTGTACAGTGGTATGAGCACTTCCCTTTTCCTACTGCTAATACCTCTCCCTACACAACCAAGCATTCTGCCAGCATTTCCTGCTGCTCTATTACATTGACTACTTACCCTTAGATCCTCTGAAATAATAACCCCTAAATCCCTTTCCTCAGATGTTGAGGTTAGGACTGTATCAAATATTCTATATTCAGCCCTTGGGTTTTTACGTCCCAGGTGCATTATCTTGCACTTATCCACATTAAAACTCAATTGCCACAGCTCCGACCATTGTTTTAGTTTACCTAAATCATTTGTCATTTGTTCACAAGTTATGATCCTGTAACTTCCTTCATGCTCATCCCTTAGATGTCCTTCTCATCAGGCTCCTGTCATGACTCCATACTCAAACAAAACTTTAAATGTACATCACCATGGTAAAGTATTATCCATATTCTTCATGAAAAATGTAGTCCCTGCAGACCTTATAATATTCATGCATGTTATAATCTAATTATGTGTTTCTACAACCAGTTGCAGAAATCAGATCAAACCAAGGAAAAATTATATTTGAGGGATAATGGTGTACTGTCAAACCACAGGTTACAGGTAGCATAGATCCTTAGGCTAGGGTCAGACAAACGCAGTCATCACGTCCATGTCGCCGCACAGTTTAACGTCCGTCGTAGCATTGATTTGTGATCAATAGAGAGCAACACACGAAGTACGTGCGCACCAAAGAACGCACGCACCACACAGGTGGCAACGGACGCCATTTAGGCCTCGACGTAAAAGTCCTACGACGAACGCCCAGAGTGCGCCGCCTCTGCGTAGCGGCCTGTGTGCATGATGAGACGACGTCAGACGCAGCGCGTTTGCGACGACCATCACGTTGACGCTCAGAAGTTTTTCTGGTCTGGCTGACTGTACCTGTATTTTAATTTTAATTAATTTTGTTTCCCATATTTCCCTTTTTTCTCTACATCCGTTAAAAAAAAACGGACCGTGTTGTGTCTACAGTATCTTCCGTCAGTACGTACGTCCATTATGCACGCACGCAGAGTGCGCTCAGACTGCGTTCGTCTGACATTAGCCGCCCTAATAGATATCTTAACTTATTGTGAAATGACTGAAAACCAAATGTAGGCTACTCTCTAATAATTGTCTAAAGAGATGAGGCTACTCGGCTACAACACACGTACCACCAGAATACATCCTCAATGGTGACCATAAGTAAATGGGCTCAAGAAAATACATTCATGTTAAACAAACACACAACAAGCGAAAGTGGTGCCTTGCTTGAGTATCTACTTAAAGAAATGGTTGGCAAACTACTTGGGATGCCCTTCAAAATAACAGATTGGCTTAATCTGATGAGTTGTCTAGTTATAAGATTATCCTTACCTGCTATTTTAAGCTTGTGCAAAGACTGACTCCTTTTATGTTGGAAGCGTTGCTATGTAACGACTGAGCAAAATTATCAATTTAATTATCATATGCAGTTGCGGTTGATTGTAGATTAATCAAAAGATTTTTTTACAAGAGGGCAAACTAACTAATCTGTTGTGCAAGATTCATTCTCTATAATTCTCAGGGGCCGTGACCACACTTGTCTACGATTCTACTTTTCCTTTGAGAGGATTACAAGCGGATGCAAAGGATCACACCTTAAGGAGAGAAAAGGAGAGTCGATACACGCACTTCTACACTTAGAAGGACGCACAGATGTAACTATGGATGCATGCCACTCGGTTCTTCAGATACATAGAGAAATATGAGTTCCTGTTACTAGACATAACAGAAAAGTCCATAAGGTAGGTATTAGTTATATAATAAGCATAATAAAATGTTGTATATGTCAACATTTTTTTTTTACTTTTGCAAAGTATTTTACCAGGAAGGATACATTGAGATTTCACTAATTTTCAAGTATGTCCTGGGTAGGCAAGGCCTAGGCTTTCACTTTCCAGGGGGCAGCAAAAAACCTCACCACTAAATAGGTTACTCACAGAGCACCAAAATGACGCCAACATTTTGGTGTTCTGTAGTTCCGTGCACTTAGGAGAATAAAATTTCCCCACCCTGCAGTGAATTCACCATTCACCGCAGGGTCCCCAAAGTGCATGGAGTCGGCCGCTGAATGCTGCCACCGCAAACCCGTGGCCTGCTGTTTTCAAAAGAACTACTGAACAAAAATGTCTGGAATTTACATATACGATCCTATGATTGATAATAAAAAGTTCTGTTACAGAAAAAAGAAAAATTGCTATTAAAAAAAAGGGGGGGGGGAATTTTGCCCAAAAAAATCTGAAAAATGACTAAAAGGTACTAAAAAAAATTCAATAAATAAAGACTTTTTACTGCAGATTAAAATAATAAATGATTTATTAGATATTGCATAAAAATGGGAATATTTTTAACATTGAAACCTATCGGGTTCGCCTGAATAAACCTGCTGATTGAAACCACCGAACATCAGGGCATTTCACTGGCATTTCTCTGAGTCTCAGTACCACATGACTGGCTGAACCACGTGAAACGCACGCGCGCAGCTGCCCGCCCTTTCGTTAACACAGACTCTATTCTGGACTGAACACCCACCGGGAAGGGAATCAAAGCTACAGTGCACCCTCTGGCAGTGGCACCCCACTGCTGACAAGATGGCTCCACAGCATAATTGCTGTGTGCTCATATACACTCGGTTTGCTGTGAGTTTTATTGCAGTGGATTCTGATGCACTCATACACACCGCACATTGCATTGCTGGGAGTTTTATTGCTGTGGATTCTGATACGCTGACACACACCACACATTGCATTGCTGGGAGTTTTATTGCAGTGGATTCTGATGCACTCATACACACCGCACATTGCATTGCTGGGAGTTTTATTGCAGTGAATTCTGATGCACTCATACACACCACACATTGCATTGCTGGGAGTTTTATTGCAGTGGATTCTGATGCACTCATACACACCGCACATTGCATTGCTGGGAGTTTTATTGCTGTGGATTCTGTGATACACACTGCACATTACTGTGAGTTTTATTGCTGTGCAGTTCTGTGATATGCTCATACACAGTGCACAATTCTGTGGGTTTTATTGCTGTGCAGCTCTGATATGCTCATACACAGTGCCCATTTCTGTGGGTTTTATTGCTGTGCAGCTCTGTGATACTCTCATATGCAGTGCAAGTTTCTGTGGATTTTATTGTTCAACCAATTAGAGCGGCTGTGATCCAGTATACTTGACATGCGTGGTTGTTCTTTGTAAAAATGCTTGAATTTAAACATTTCATAATTTTCTTTATCTCATTAGATTCATTTGAAATGGTATACAAAACATACAAGTAGGCATTTGTTATCCACTTTTACTATAAAGAGAGGAAAAGGCGGAGCTCTAAGAGGAAAAGGTGGAGCTTTAAGATGAAGGGTGGGGATTAACCAGGAAGAGGTGTGCCCTTGACAGGAAGGGGTGCCTCAAATTTAAATTGGGGGGTGCACGAGTTTAGTCAGGCCTAGGGCTGCACAAAACCTAAATACACCACTGACTATATGGATCTATAGGCTTCAGGCAAAAAACTGCCAGATGAACTAATACTATGCGTCTGATATGGCAATCATAAATGCAAGAGCAGATTTAATAAAACTCAACAAAAAATCACTTACCTCTGGCCCAGCAGTATAGAAAACTGCATGATCCGCCACGTCCTCTGGACGTTTGCAGTGGAAACAAATAATTCTTAAGGGCTTATTCAGAAAGCACCGGAATTTCACTGAAATTTCGGTGCTTTCTCATTCGACATGCTTCAGTACACTTTGGCAGATTCCATTTCGCCAACCCCTGTGATGAATTCACTATTCACTGCATGGTCCCGGAAGTGTGCCGAGCACGAAGTCGTCGAAGACTGCTGCAGACCATTGATCGCCACCGAACTGCTAAAGAAGAAAAAAGAACTCTGCTATTCTTCTGAAAGGTGTTTAAACCAATAAAAGTGCATATAAATGTGTCTAAATAATAAAAAAGGTCCTTTAAAAATATTAAAAAGCTCTTTAGAGAATAAAAAAACTCTTTTTTAGAGAATTTGGGAGTCAAACATTTCACCTAAAGATTACAAAAAAATATGTTCCAAAAAATAAATAAAAAGGATTTTTGCTGAAAATTAAATGAATAAACGGTTGAAATTAAAAAAATAAAAACGTTAATTTTTTTTTACATTGAATCCTATGGGATTCGCCTGTCTAAACCTCTCATGCCGAATAATCGAAAATCAAGGCATTTCACTGACACGTCGGTGCATATATTAGCCATTCTGCCAATAGATTAACCATTACTTCTCAAGGAGATAATTTCGCTGCCACCGAAGATCGCCGATCTGCAATGAACAGCACCTTATTTCGCTGTTAATTTGACAGTATTTGGCGTATTGACAGTTTAGTGAATAGATGAACTGCCATGAAATTGCACCGTATGCTGAAATTCAACATTCGGTGCAATTTGGTGGCAAGTTCAGGGCTTATTGAATAACCCCTTTAGTGTCCTTCCAATGCTCTTGGTAGCTTGCGCAGGGGCACACTTGTGTCCATGGAGTGCTATGTACTCCAGGATGCAGTATCCGTGGTAGAGCACTGTGCCACTGCTTAGATCTTGCAACGGCTCCCTACTTTTACAACTGGAGCCACCGACACAGCGGCTGTGTTATAATAAAGCTGATAACACGGAGCCCGCTAATACTTACCGACTCTCAGCAAAATGTCCTTTTAGCAGCTCCCTGTTAATGACTAGTTGCTTAATTTAATTCGGCCCAATCGTTGAAATCTGCTGCTCTTTCTATCACAATTCATCAATTTCTCTGTTTGGCAAATTTAACCCTTTCGTTGCTGAGCCATTCCACGTCTGTGTGGTGAGCTCATTTTTACCGGTTTCGCTCATCATGTTTAAACGTGATTTGAAGTCACATTTTATTATACGACCCAGACATATTATATATCGTTCTTTCTGGGAGACTCGGCAGATTCATAACATATCATTATTATATGTATACGTTATGTCCTGCCTGAATATTATAACAAAAAATGCAATAAAATTAGAATTTTCAATCAAATACAGCGCGTAATTTGTTTTCACATTTTATCATGCGAGCGTTTGCGGTTATATTTTCTATGGGGTGCGCTTGTTAAAAAAGTTAAAAATGGGGACTCGTTATATTTTTTTGGGGGGGAAATTAGCAGGGTTATCCAAAGAGATTCGAAAAGTCACCGCACGTTCGGTGACTTTTCGTTCTCTTCAATTCGGTTCCTTTTGCCGATCCCATTTCGGTGACCCTGCGGTGTATTCAGCAAACACCACAGGGTCCCCGAATTGCAGGGAAAAGCTGCCGAAAACCTGACGAAAACTAACCGAATGCAGGCTGAAAACAAGCAAAAACATCTGGATTAACCTTCGAAAAAGCCGAACAGGAGCCGAACAGGAGCCGAAAAGGAGCCGAATCACACAGAGCCGAAGCAGCTGTGACGTAGAGGAGGCAGTGAATAAATTAGAAAAACCATTTGTATGAATCTGGGAAAATGAAACGCTGTTTGCAAAGAAACTACTGAGCGAAAATGTCTGAAATTTTCACAGGAGATCCAGGGAATGATAATAAAAAGGGCTGTTACAAAAAAAATAAGCAAACTGAAAAAAAAAAAAAAAAAAAATCGGACTTTTAAATTTTTTTTAAAAAATTCTGAAAAATGCTTAAAGTATCCTAAAAAATCAATGAATAAAGAGACTTTTTGCTGCAGAATTTTATAATGGACGGTTTATTAGATATTGAATTAAAACGGGAATATTTTTAACATTGAAGCCTATGGGATTCTCCTGAATAAATTTGCCGAATTAAACCACCGAATGGCAGGGCATTAGGGGAACCTTTCACTGCTGGTTTGTGTTCTCTGAATAGCCGAAGCAGTGCTTTTCATGGGGATTTCACTGCCCTCGAACAGGGACCGAACAGGCACCGCATGTTCAGGCAATTCGCCAGGATTTGGCGAATTGCCTGCTCTCTGGATAGCCGAATGGCCAGGAAAGGTAACCGAACGCTGATTTTCAGCGTTCGGTTACCTTTCTCAAGCAATTCGAATCTCTTTGGATAACCCTGTAAGTGTTTTTTAGCAAACCGTTAGTGCAGTGTCATTGTTCACATTATAATTGAAATGTGAACAATATTGCTGCATTAATAAAAATAACACACAAAAAAATACACGTCTTAGTGCAATCTGACACTATCAAATATCAGATTAATATAAAAACAACAAGATTAAGAACCCTTTCTGTAGTGAATTTCACTTTACTGATATTTCCAAGAGGATCAAGCTTTAAAGTACATTTTTGATGGTATTACCAGTATCTTTCCTTTGCACTGCAATGATTACAAACCCAACTTGAAAGTTTATGTGATACCTAGCACCTACGACACGAAGACAGACCTATAATTTTCGAGAAATTTATATGTGCGGAGTTGTGATCTTTTAGGAGCCTAATATCTATATTTCCTTTCCATTTTTTCACACAAATGTCTTCAAAATTTTATGCCTTTTGAAATTGGCAAGTCGTAACTAAATGTCAGATGCCCAGTGAGAAAGATAGTGAGAAAGGCTTTGACCTTATTATGAAATACCCTGTCATCAGACGAGATCTGCAATCATTTATTAAGTGTTCTAATGCCTTAAGAGGTTTATTTACGTGAGCTTACAGAAAAGTCATGGAAAGCTTGTTTGTGCTAAGGCTCTTACAACGACTTTCATAGCATCTAATCATTTTCATTTTCTGTCTCGTTTTATTTAAATGCTCATATGGGACGGTGCTGTGTTATTCTTCATATATAATAATTCAGAAGAACTCAGGGCCCTATTCCAACTAAGACTTGCAGCCCAGATGTTGTGGCTGCTTATTTACTGTAAATACAGGGCCCTATTCCAATCTTCGCGTTAAAACGCTCGCACAACGCGTGAATTTGTGCGTCCACGCCGCCCAGCGTTAAACGTTAATGCGCGTAAATCAACGCTGGAATTACAATCCTCGCACATTTTTTCATCCGTCGAGCAATAACGCGTGTAAAACGGATGCGCACAAACGTTGCGCACAGAAATCAGTGTGCGGACTGTTTTTTTCACACGATTCAGCCAATCAGAATTAAGAACCACAATAGTCTCACGTTAAGTTTTTGCGCCTGTCGAAGTCAATCTGGCATATATGCTCTGCATCTATAAAAAATGCACACACAACTTCTCAAATTTATTGGTTTGGTATGTGTAGAATGTGTAACTATACTTTGCTGCATATTTTTTTTGGGCTGGTGTATTTGGTTTGGCCAGGTTGATAGAATTTGCCATTAACACCAGCTTTTAAGAGATGCTAAAATTATGCGAGCAACGTCTATGCGTTATTTCCTGCTCATAGATTGTAATATCATCCGCGTACCAGCACACAATCGCATTTGCTCTCACAATGTTAAGTATAGGACGCGTGACCTACAGTAAACTCGCGCAGCGTTCGTGCAGGTTCACCCACGGTAGATGTATACGCGTATTTGTTGCGCTGACAATACGACGTTCAGCGCAAAGGGTTTTGCCCCTCGCGTTAATGCGTTTTTGCACTAAGAATGTAATAGGGCCCACAATCTTTTATACTTTGTATTGAAGACTTAAAATTTGAACCTACCTAGAGGAGAAAGAACTATTCCAACCAGCTCGATCTCCTCTAAATGAGATGGAATTCAGTAACTGAATACTGATTTATAAATCCTGGTATTAAGTGGTTTTGCTTCTGTAAAATCACTTAGTACCTCCATTTAAATCCATCAATAAATCCCATGCTTACCTCAGGTCCCGTTGTGCAGTGGGCAGTGTGATCTGCTCCTTCCTCTGGCCTTGAGCAGTTTGAAACTGGGAACAAATACTTCCCATAACCCTCCACTTTTCCAGCCCCTGCACATTTGAGCTCTCGCAGATCTCGCGCAGAGAAGCGCAGGGCTCCATGGAGTACTATTCCACGAGCAGACACCCATGACACCCAGTTCGACTCCACGAGCAGAGCTGCGTTCAATACCTCAGCCGCTGCAAGTGCTAAGTTAGCAACTTGCCATTGAACGCCGTTCAACCGCTCAGCACTCAGCACTGCTAACCTAGCACTTGCAGCGACCCGAGGAGATGCTGCGTGTAGCTGAGTGTGATGTATTAAAGATGGCCGCCGCCATGAAGCAAGTAACAATGCCGTACAGCAAGATGGCCGCCGCCACGAAGCAAGTAATAATTCCGTACAGCAATGTTAATTTTGAGGTTTTTGTTCACCAAAGCACAAAATATGTATTTATTATTTCCCCCTGCACATAGACATATATTACAGTTCAATTTATATATTGTTTCAGAAGTAAACATAACGTTTTTTCATTAAAAACTATCATTTGTGGTGTGTGCATACAAAACGGAATTGTGCTGACTGCTTTTATTTATCATATTTTGTCCGAGTGATACGAAAAACAATCTTAATTTTTCATTAAGAAATCGTCGGCCATTTTGGATTCAAAGTTCGCATCCAAAGCGTTCAATGACACTGCTGCAGCAAACTGAATTGCTGCGCTGCAGCAATTCAGCAGCTGCTGAGGTATTGAACGGGCCTCTGATACCCATGGCTGCGCTGTGCACCGCTGTGCACCGCTGCAGGTATGTGCACGCAGCTCCAGATTATTCTTACCCCAGCTGCAAATACTGTGACTGAGTCCAAATAGCATCATTAACAGGGAGACAGCAAGGGAAATCTGCTATGACAGATTTTCTGCCTTACCATCTCCTTGTTTGTGCCTGGATTGTAAACAGCCCCTAACATTGTTTAGGGGCTTCTTTTATAATGCGAAGTAGCTCTATCCCACACGCCCAATGTGATTTCATTATTTGGACTCAAGGGCACTATTTGCACTCTTTCTGGCTCACTTTGTCTCTCACTCTCACTTTCTCGCACTCTCACTTTAAATCTCGCTTGCTCTATTTTCTTTCTTGCTCGCTCTCTTTCTCTTGGACTCTCCCACTCTCTCCTACCTATTTCTATTACTTCCCTCTTACTGGGACCACCAGGAAACAAGCCCCTGCAAGGCTCTCAAAACCCAACAATGTAAGAAAAGAGGAGCGAATGAGACATAGAAAAGAAAAAGCATACAACTATAGGGTAATTAATATAAAATAGGGATGAATCTCTCTGCTTTCTACATACTAAGACTGGGATCAGACGAGCACACTATGTCCCCTATTACATTCTTCGTGCAGTGAGTTTTGCGTGCGCAAATGCGCATTTGCGCGAGGGGCAAAACCCTTTGCGTTGAATGTCGTATTACAACGTTCGCGCAAACGATGCACGTTAACATTTAACGCGAGTGACACGAAATTTCGTGCGAGGATCCCATACTTAACATTGTGAGCGCAAATGCGTTTGTGCGCTGGTACGCGGATGGTATTACAATCTTCGCACAACTTTTTACGAACAAAGTTTGCGTGCGTTTTTTTAACGTCTTTGAAAAGCTGGTGGTAACTGCAAATCGGAATGTTTTGGCCGAAACGAAAAACACCAGCACCAAAAAAAAATACAGCACAGTATAGTTACACATTCTACACATACCCAAACAAAAAAATTGTGAATTCGTGCACATTTTTTTTATTGCTGCAGCATGTATACTCAGATTTACTTTGACAGGCGCAAAAATTTAAGTGAGTCAATTAAGGTAAATTGATGTCAATTAAGGTTCTTAATTCTGATTGGCTGAATACCGCAAAAAAAACAATCCGCACACTGATTTACGTGCGCAACCTTACTGTGCGCATATTACACTTCGTTTTGCGCGTCGTTTTTACGAGCGTTATTTTTTGACGGATGAGAAAATGCGTTCGGATCGTAACACCACGTTAATTTTCGCGCTATAATGCTGGACGATGCGTGCAAAAAAATTTGTGCTGCGCGAACGAAATTGCGCAAAGAATGTAATAGGGGCCTATGTGCTCACGTACTGACGTGCCTTCAAGCATCCGTCGCAGCGTCGTGATGCTGCGACGGGACTAGCCACACGTGTTGCGTACGCATGAACTGCGTGCATGACAGCGGCCGTGCTGCGGCGTCTTGCAAGCCTCTCCGTTGAAGCGCTAGGACACGCGTTCGACAGGGTTGCAAAGCACGATCCTCCATAGGAGGATCGAGCCTTGCACCGCTGAGCACACTAACCGCACTCAGCGAGGTAGCAAGACGGGCGTCAGAGAGCAAGACGGGCATCTGGCTCCAGCCTAACACATCAGATCCATGTCAGCACAATGTCACCTGCCAGACTATTATAATTCCCATAGCTCACAGACATGCCACACAGTCTCACATCTCCCATTAAACAGTTTCACACACATTGAATTGGCACATAAAAACACTTCTAGATACACACTACACCTGTATTTAATAAATAAATAATTTATTAATTAAAAGGACAAGTCATGGTAGATGGGTCACTGGATGTCACTTGCCCCAAATGTAGAAATTGCCAGTCCTCCCTAGGCTTATGGATCATAAATAGTTTTTCAGCTGGAAACATTTAATAGCATTTTGATTTTTGTCTGTCTGCCAGCAACAATGATATTTCTTCTGTCCACTTTTTTGGGAGTTCTTTAAATGTTCTTTATAATTAGTTCTTTGCTTTTCTTTAAGTTTATAAAGCACTTACAGTAATTTACACGCTGCCTGGTTCGCCAATAATTCAGCTAGGAAAAGACAAAAGTGTATTTTTTTTCTGACGTATTTTATGGGAATTATAGAAAATTACAAAATAAGTTTCCAAACAATTTAAAGAACTGTGTCTGCGTTAATTAAAACATCACTTGGCCCACAACCACAGAGAAAAGGAAGATACGGGAATGTCGTTCTTTATACATCAAATGCCCGTAAGCAGCGTCACCATGAATCAATACTTTGCAGTCGGCACTTACAGAGTTGTGTAATAATCATTTGCTAGTGAGCAATTCTATTGCTCAACCGTGATTTACTCTCCCAGATATTACTAGAACTGACACTTTCCAATGAATGTCATTGTAATTATTTAGACTAGTTTTAACTCATCTTCCTTCATTTCTTAAGCCCTCTTTTTCATCCTGTGACACTTGATTCTGTCGCATCCCTTTGGCATTCTCACTTGTTTACGTGTCTGAAGGCCACATAAAGCACCATGTGACAGGACGTGTGTGTGTTCCAAGCTAACAAAACGTAAATCTGGTTCAAAGCCAGAAAACGAGAAGAAAAGGCAGATAAACAATGCCTTAAATAACATCTGAGATTTCCAAATATGGAAAAGCTTTGTAGTATTTTTTTTTTCTTGTTGCTATAGCGTCTTGTTTTGTCATGCGTATCTGGGTCTAGACATAAACAAGTCCCAAATAATGGAGTGGGAGAGAAACTGTAATGTCGCATTTTATTGTGTTCATGTTCGTTTCAGAAGGATACTGTCACACGACGGAAAAAAAAATCAGACCTAAGAAATTCAGTAGCATATTCAATAGGACAATTCCTTCTATGGTTCATGTCAATGCTAAGGAGGTCTCATAGGTAAAATTATGGCCATCACATAATCAGCATGGTCTGTCAAGTCATTGATGATCCTTACATTTGCTTGTCAATAATTTATACACAATCTAATGCTCTGGCTGTCATGTCTAATGGAAGTTGGGCTCATTTGATGTATATACTCTTGTGTTATATATGTATGTGTTATACTCAACCCCTCCCTACATGACTTTGTTACTCCGCAAGCATGTCCCACTCCCATCTAGACAACTCCGTTCAGTAGGTGATCTCAACCTGTCATCAGTCTACACACGCACAGCCAACTCTCGCCTCCAACACTTCTCAAGGGCAGCACCAGCCTTGTGGAATGACTTGCCTCGCCCTATCAAACTCTCCCCTGACCTTCACGCCTTCAAGAAATCCCTCAAAACCCATCTCTTCAGATTAGCGTACCGCATCACTGATGCAACTCATCCCTCTGCTCATCTACTCACACTTGATTGAAGCCACTTCTATGGCCCCACCATTCCCAAACCACTGGCACTAATGATCCTGCTATCTAGTGCAATTCCTCTTGTCTTCCTCAACCCCAATCCCTCTGACTGTAAGGTCCTATGAGCAGGGCCCTCTACACCTCTTGTTTCCATCCTATGTCTGTTTATATGTATTTTGTTCCCTTTGGTTATTGTAAAGCGCTGCGGAAACTGTTGGCGCTATATAAATGATGATAATAATAATAATAATAATAATATGAATGTGTTAGTATAATCTTGGCTAACAAACAGTTTGGGAAAGTTTGTGTAATTAAACGTTCCCTATCATTCAGTTCTGTCGGCATGCTCCCAAGGTGTACTACAGAACAGCCCTTCACTTTCTTGACTTACTGATTGGAGGCCAACCGCGGTGATGTAACCATTGAGGAGGTCCAATTGCACAGTGCTGCGTAATGGCCTTCTCCCAGTGAGGCATGTCCGCGCCCAGCGCTGGAATTGAGTAAGTAAAGTATGCAAGATCTCATCATTTATGCACAGCTCCAGATCTTGTGATACAAATTTAGACACACAGCGAATTTTGGAGGTCCTGTTAAATGTCTTTGAGCGACTGTAAAATAACAGAACCAACACCTTACTTTACCAAAGACCCCTTTAAAAAGTATATAATGTAAAATAGTTTTGCTATGATGTATATACAGTAATTGTCCATTGTACATTCTTTGTCACATCTGATTAATCTTGCCCAAAAATGGAAAATATTTGCTAAGAAAGGATTAGATTCTGATGTACATTAAGGCAAGTAACTGAACTCCGGGTTAATATCATAATGTACAACTATTTTTATACTTCATATTATTGTTGGTGTTTTTTTAATAAACATTTTTAATTAAAATAAAGTGGTTTGAATACAGGACGGACTGGGCACTACTCCCTTGTTGACACTAAAATTGTCATTGCGCCTGCAGGTTTCCCCATTGCGTCTCAATTTCGGTGTAACATTACAGGGCATGAAGTTCCTTCAGCACCTTGCCCCAGAACCATGCGCTACCCTCAGGGATACTCACGGTAGCGCTTCTGCGCCACTGCAAGTATCACATCCTGGAGTCCATAGGCCTTCATGGAGGGTTGAAATTCCAGGTCGCGAGCTTCAAAAGTATGCTCTCCATCCACAGCAGATTTTCATCTTCCTGCAATAAAGGAAATATTAAGGTAACGGATTCTTGTCTGGTGTTCATATCACCAGATGAAGTCCAGAATATGGACGAAACGCTTTGAGATTTTTTTCCTTGGATTCTTCCATAAATCACCTTTTGGAACCACTCTATCAGACCTTCGGTGAAACTTTGAGCATGTACTCCCCTGATGGGTATATCCCAAGGTTCTGGGCCTTTGAGGCTAAGGCACTTATGCACATGTATTATGTGCTGTACATTTGTGAGTGCTATTTTGTGTTAAAAAAAATGCTTTTAATGTGGTAATGAATTACTACACAATAGGGGCCCTATTACAATCATAACGCTAACGTTAGCGCTCACCTGTGTGAGTGTTAACGTAGGCAGTGGTGGCCCTAGCGCGGGCGCACCATATTACAATCCGATTTAGCGATTTGGATCTTGTGCTTTTCAGCGTGCAATTACTGTACTTTGCGCTCCCTATGCTTAATATGGGGAGCGCAAAGAGTTAATTTGCTTTAGGATTGCAAAGTCCTAACACTAATTACCATCCTGCTGCGGTTAACTCAAAAGTTAACCAAAGCTAGGACCTGGTGCTAACGGATTCTGCTTCTGTGGAATCCGTCAGCACCAGCAGAAAATCCCCCAAAAAAATCACATACTCACCTTCCACCCCGTGGCAAGAACGGTGGCTTCATCCACTCCTTTTTGCCACCAGGAGCAGAGAGAGACTAGGGGGAAAAAGTCCCCCAGGGTCCTTCTGTAGATAACTATGCTGACCTGCCAGATCTCGCAAGGCGAGATCCAGCAGGTCATGTGACCGGCAGTGTCAGCCTCAATGGAGTCCTATGGACTCCATGGAGGGGATGCTGGTGGCGGCGCTTAGTGGTGCCACAAGCATCCCGAGGCTTAGCGCCGTATTACGATGCAGGCTGCTGGATTAGCACCTGCACCGTAAATCATGCTAAATCGGGGACACTAAGGAGAAACTTGCAGGTGCAGGTTTTTCTCCTTAGCGGCCCCGTTTTAGCATGAACTTCGTAATAGCGCCCTATGTTTTTCTTTTATATTGCTGGAGATCAAGACCACGCCATCAGTATTTGTTTGTTGTGACACAATAGTGTTTGGTTTGTTTCTGTGACACTATCTGTTGGTTGTATTGAGAAAGTATTTTACAAGGAAGGATACATTGAGATTTCTCTCGTTTTCAAGTATGTCCTGGGTGGCGAGTATGTACCGTTAGGTGTCTTGCCCAAGGACACTTACTGAAGAGGTTGCTCGCTGGGATCAAACCCATGTCTCCACAGGCTCTCTCCATGCAGAGCAGTGATGTTACCTCTACTCCACCCAGCCCGTACTCATATTCATAGGGATCTAGCAAACAAAATCTGACAAATGGATTACTTGGCACATATAAATTAAAATTATCATTGGAACTGAATATTTTTACAAGATGGCTTTAAAACCCAACCAATGCAATTAAAACACAACCTTTTATGTACACGTTATTTTCTCCTTTATTTGTCTCACAAGACATAAAGCTGATAGAGATCGTGTAAGAAACACCTGCAGTTTGTTCCTACAATCCTTCCGCTTCTCTACACAACAAAAGGCTATCCCTAGATACCGAGATCATATATTTTATCACCAACGTATTGTTTTTTTATGAAGATAATGCTGTACAAAAACAGGAAAATGGATAAGAAAGCCCCACAAGCACATTTTCCTTTGTGCTTGTTTTGTAGTGGAAGAAAATGACAGTTTTGATCGTCTTTGTTAGGCATACATTACACAGTTCCTTATTGTGTCATGCATCCTATGATTGTGATTTACTTTCATGACTCATTGTTATGTCAAAGAAATCTTACAAGCAGACATCTGTTTTTGAGCAGGATCTCGGGGAAAACACCAGGTATTGCACGGGGCTTTTTAATAATTTATATGTAGGGTCATTCAAATAATATTCATTAAAAGAAAACTCTTTAATGCCACGTTATTAATAAGCATATTGCAGTGAGTGCAAAATTTCAAATAAGATCATTAATCTACTTAGAACAAACGATCATTAATGAATATGAAGTCTATATAACAAAGAATCTGCCAGAAGCACTGCTTAAAAAGAAGTAACTCGTGATATAATGGAAATTTGGATTTCCATTGTGCTGCAAATGTATTGGGAGACTCCATAAAGATCCAACAGAGAAAACACATTGTGAAGCTGCTCTGTCTTCTGTAATTAGTCCTTTGGTTTTAGCTGCAACATATTTATATATATATATCCAGGTAAAGTATCCATGTAATTGGGCAGACTAGATGGGCCGAAAGGTTCTTATCTGCCGACATTTTTCTATGTTTCTATGTTTCTATATAGAGCTCAGGATCCGCTAATCCCCTGTATACTCGTATATATATATAGAGATCAGGATCCGCTAATTCCTCATATATATAGAATTTAGCATCCTCTAATTCCCTGTATACTCATATATTGTATATATAGAGTCCAGGATCCCGCTAATCCCCTGTAGTCATATATAAGGCTCAGGATTCCGCTAATAACCCTTTATACCCATACTTGAAAACGAGAGAAATCTCAATGTATCCTTCCTGGTAAAATCCTTTATAAATAAATATATAGAGCTCAGGATCCGCTAATTCCCTGTATACTCATATATAGAGCTCAGGATCCCGCTAATAACCCTTTATACCCATATATAGAGCTCAGGATCCGCTAATTCCCTGTATACTCATATATAGAGCTCAGGATACCGCTAATCCCGTGTATACTCATATATAGAGTTTAGGATCCGCTAATTCCTCATATACTCATATATAGAATTTAGCATCAGCTAATTCCCTGTATACTCGTATATATAGAGCCCAGGATCATGCTAATCTCCTGTATACTCATATATAGAATTTAGGATCCGCTAATTTCTTGTATATTCATATATATAGAGCACAGGATACGCTAATTCCCTGTATACTCATATATATAGAGCACAGGATACGCTAATTCCCTGTATACTCATATATATAGAGCACAGGATACGCTAATTCCCTGTATACTCATATATATAGAGCACAGGATACGCTAATTCCCTGTATACTCATATATATAGAGCACAGGATACGCTAATTCCCTGTATACTCATATATATAGAGCACAGGATCCGCTAATTCCCTGTATACTCATATATATAGAGCATAGGATCCGCTAATTCCCTGTATACTCATATATATAGAGCACAGGATACGCTAATTCCCTGTATACTCATATATATAGAGCACAGGATCCGCTAATTCCCTGTATACTCATATATATAGAGCACAGGATATGCTAATTCCCTGTATACTCATATATAGAGCACAGGATATGCTAATTCCCTGTATACTCATATATAGAGCTCAGGATCCCGCTAGTAACCCTTTATACTCATATATAGAGCTCAGGATCTGCTTATTCCCCATACTGCTGTTTACCCTCATCAAGTGTGTCACCCCTCTTTTTATTTATTTATTTATAAAGGATTTTACCAGGAAGGATACATTGATATTTCTCTCGTTTTCAAGTATGTCCTACGTTCAAGAACATTGAGTGGTTACAGAAATACAAAATAGTAAAATGCTAAATATTAACACAAAACCAAATATACAGATTAACAGAAAAATAAATATGTAGGAAATAAAGTCATTATGTTACATGTTTACAGGTGCATTCCGTATTGAGGTATGTTAATAGGGAGCTCTTAAGTGACTTTAGACGGGGGGAAGATTTGATGGCGTCTGGGAGGTTATTCCATATTTGCGGTGCTCTGTAGGAAAATTAGGATCGAGCCACTTTCTTTTTGTATTGCGTTATTGCAAGTAAGGTGCAGGTCCTGGATCGGAGGTTATAGGATGAGGGAACTGCTGGGGCAATCAGCCTATTCAGGTAGGGTGGTAGCTTCCCAGAAAAGCTCTTAAACACCAGGTTGGAAAGGTGAAGGGTGCGTCTAGATTCCATTGATGGCCAGTTTAGTTCTTTAAACATGTCACAATGGTGGGTCATGTAGTTACATTGTAGCACAAAGCGGCAGAATGAGTTATACAATGTAAGTTTCTGGAGGTGTGTTTTGGGGCGGCTGCATACACTACATCTCCGTATTCAATGGCTGGCATAAGCATTTGTTGCACAATCTGCTTTCTTACCGCGGGACTCAGGCAGGATTTGTTTCTGTACAGGGCACCTAGTTTGGGGTAGAGTTTAGATGAGAGTTTTTCGATGTGGGGGCCAAAAGATAGATTTGGGTCTAACCACATACCTAGGTATTTGAGAGAAGTGACTGTGGTCAACGTGCCATTTGATTTTGTCCTGACACATAGATGGGGTGTTTGCAATTTGTGTAGTTTAGGTGCGGTTCCAAAGAGCATTGTAACAGTTTTGTCAGTAATTAGAAAAAGTTTGTTGTGTTTGATCCACTTTTCTACCCCTGTGAAATGTTCTTGCAGCACTGCCTCCAGCTGCGGGAGATTTGGTTTGCTGGTATAGATTACAGTGTCGTCTGCGTACATGTGTACAGTTGAGGCTTTGCAGACATTGGGCAGATCGTTTATGAATATTGTGAATAGCATGGGGCCAAGTATCGAGTCTTGGGGTACACCGCATGTGACTGGGAGGGGGAGGGAAGTGCTGTCAGAAATGGACACAAATTGAGACCTATCAGACACATATGATTGGAACCAGGTTAGCGTGCTATCACCAATACCAGAGTTTTTAAGTTTTTGTAATAGAATGCCATGGTCTACTGTGTCAAAGGCCTTGGCAAAATCAAGGAAGATGCTTAGATTGTAAGCTCTCAAGCCAGGTCCTCTCGCCTACTGTTCTGTGTGTTTTACATGTATGTATATTTGTTATTCTGTCTCCCCCATTGTACAGCGCTACGGAATTTATTAGCGCTTTATAAATACTTGTAACTGTACTAAAAAGGTTTGTTAATGTGCATACGCATGTGTTTATGATAAACTACATGCATCGATACGAAACGGGTCAAATGCATCGAACTGTTCTTATGTACACGGTATGGCTAGACGTGTGATTATAAATGGCACAGGCTTAACTGATAAAGTGTTGGATGGTTAATGAAAAGTGCTGGATATGGAGGTTCTTATTTTCACATAATATAAATTGTATCTGAACTTCCTTTTTGTGGTTATAACTGGTTCATGACAAAGAACAGGAAAATTTATCGGATCTCTATGAACACTTGGTAATTGCTGGAGGAAAATGAGCACTATTACAGATGATAATGGTGGAGGCACACCCTAAGAAAACAGAATGTCCCTGCCAGTGTGTAGACATAGTCCAAACTAGAAATGATCCCAGTGCGTCATATCACAAAAAGGTTAATAATCTTTAAATTCCATGCAGTTATTACAAACCGCAAGGTCCGCACAGACCAAGAAGTGATACAGCCAGTTAGGAGACCCTCATTGTGCTCTCTGGAGGATGATTTTCCAATCTTCCTCTCTGGCATTCCTGGCAATCGATTTCACCTTCCAGAAATAGCTCACTTTGCCAGATCAGAATAACTTATTAACAAAAGCTATTAACCCCTTTACCGGCCAGCAGGCTGTGCCTGGCGTGAGGTTGTTACTGCCAGCGGGGCATACTCTCCGGCTACTGCAAAGGACCCCTCCTCCAGCCCGCCTACACGGCTGACAGGCGGCACTTCATTGGCTGCAGGGGAACAGCGTGAGTTCAGGCCATCCCGCGGCAGCAAATGACACGCACGCGTGCCAGCTGGTGAGGGGCTGGATGCGGCCCATTGACATCAGCGGAATGTGCTATGCCACCTCGTGGCATTGAGTCCCACCCGCCACGGGGACTGCATAGAATGCCCTGCGGCGTAAAACGGTTAAGGGGCTCAACGTAGCTGGCATAAATTTTGTGTCAACACCAACCACACTTCGGCGATCTGGCCATAGCCACCAAAATGCAGCCAAAGACTCTGACCCAAGTATAGTGCAGCTTGCAGCATGTAGGAAATTTGGCAGAATTCAACTGCTAATGGGTCAACTGATGAGAAATCCGAAGGTGGAAGGCAAACATCATAATTTTTATATGTCCCAATTTTCCACTTTATTCTACTCACTTTTGTTTACATGTCCACTATTAACTTCCATTGCATACTCACAGCACTTCTGCAAATTCCAATTGCACAGGCCAGGGATAACATAGGGGCTACTGAAGCTGCAGGTCCACAATTTAAATATAGCAACACTAACAGGGTTATTCAAAGAGATCCGAATTGCTGGAGAAAGGTAACCGAACGCTGAAATTCAGCGTACGGTTACCTTTCCTGGCCATTTGGCTATTCAGAGAGCAGGCAATTCCCCAAATCCTGGCGAATTGCCTTCACATACGGTGCCTGTTCGGTGCCTGTTCGAGGGCAGTGAAATCCCCATAAAAAGCACTGCTTCAGCTATTCAGAGAGCAAATCCCAGCAGTGAAAAGTTGCCGAATTGCCCTGCCATTCGGGGGTTTAATTCGGCAGGTTTATTCAGGCGAATCCCATAGGCTTCAATGTTAAAAATATTCCCATTTTAATTCAATATCTAATAAACCGTTCATTAGAAAATTCTGCAGTAAAAAGTCTCTTTTATTTATAGATTTTTTTGGATATTTTAAGCTTCTTTTTTTTTAAAAAAAACAAAAATGGTTGTTCTTTTTATTATCATTCTTTGGACCTCATATGTAAATTTCAGACATTTTCGCTCAGTAGTTTCTTTACAAACAGCGTTTCACTTTTCAAACATTCAAGAAAACTGTTTTGCTAATTTATTCACTTCACTCTTCTGCGGTGTTGGCTTTTTCCGGAGGCTTCACTGCGTGTGATTGGCTCCTGCTCGGGTTTTTCCGGCATCTTCGACGGGTTAATCCAGATGTTTTTGCGGGTTTCGGCTTGCATTTGCCGGGTTTTTGCGGTGACTTTTCGTCGGGTTTGCGGCAGCTTTTCCTTGCGCTTCGACGGCCCTGTGGTGCTTGCTGAATACACCGCAGGGTCGCCGAAATGGGATTGCCGAATCGGCCCGAATTGAAGAGAACGAAAAGTCACCGAACATGCGGTGACTTTTCAATTCTCTTTGAATAACCCTGTAAGGGATTCGTCTGAAAAATAATGCCGAATGAAACCACCGAATAGCAGGGCATTTCGGCAACTTTTCCCTGCTGTTTGGTGTTCTCTGAATAGACAAAGCATTGCTTCTCTATGGGGATTTCACTGCCCTCGAACAGGAACCGCACAGGCACCATATGTGCAGGCAATTCGCCAACATTTGGCGAACTGCCTGCTCTCTGAATAGCCGAATGGCCAGGAAAGGTAACCATACGCTGAATTTCAGTGTTCGGTTACCTTTCGGGGCCAGATCGGCTCTCTTTGAATAACCTTGCTATAGTCCTTAGTTGACAAAGGGCCATCAAATCATGACTCACGTATAACACCATATATGGAGTTTGGTTCCGTCCGGGTGGAAAACAACAAAATTATCGTACGTCTGCATCTTCCATTATCACTGTTTTCAAGACAAAAAGGAGTACAGCTGAGCAAAGAACAAAGAAGAATGCAGGGAAAGGGTGCAGAGTTCACCAGGCAAGAATAGAGGAAAATGAGCCAAAAGTGGAAAAGGAAGTCTAATTCCGTCTGAGTTCGATGCAAAAAAGTTTTAAAAAAAAATATTAAGAGAGAAATGTAAACAAATCAGGAAATCCTGGCACTTACTCCAGTTCCGATTTGGCAAAACATACTCCGTAGTGTGTGTGCGCGCGAGCTGCTGTTTATGAATGGAGCCCAGATTGAGTTATTCATGTGTTGTTGCCAGTCGCACAGCGTTAATGTTTTTCCTTTTCCTTTCTTTTTTTTGGGCCTATGGCATATCATCCTCTCAGACATTAAAACAAAATACATATGCATGTTATTAGCTCCGAGAATTCTCATGGAAACACAATGCTATCATAAATCTCCACTTTTTTATACCTAAATTCTTTACTCATGTACAAAGTTGTAAGGAAACTGTTCTATCTCCATAATCTAGACTTGAAAAGGGAATGATGAAAAAAATAGTTATGATGAGAAAACACGTTTCTTTTCTTTTTTTTTGTACTTTTTGTCATGGTGATGTAGGAGAAAACGTTGGTCGTAAAAAAGTAGAGAGGGGGGATGGAAAAGGTTATTGGTTGGCTTAACTAATGATTAGACTCAGGACTTCAAGGGCAAATTATATACCACCAAAAAAAAAAAAAGGATAGCTCTCTTCCAGATAAGTAGAAACAGCTCTAATAAAGTGACATAAAAGAAGCAGCGAAGCAGTGTTTATCGAAAGATTTGAGGGCGAGAGTGCAGCTCTGTGCTTCCTCTACAGCAAGTACACAAATGGTTAAGTTAAAAAAATACATATGTGACTATATCACAAAATCAAACATTAATTTTATACTTATTGTTTATTATTACTAGAAAAGAATGAGAAAAGAGGAAAAGATTTCATGTAAAAGGTTGCAGTAAAAAAAAAAAGGCCAGACGGGGTTGATTGGAATTATAACCCTCAGCCGCTGGAATGCAGTTAACCCGAACTCCAAAAACCTCATTAACCCTAACATTAAAAAAAATGCTAAACACAACTTCCCTACCTCTCCTTAAAGGGTTAAGCAATTAAGTCTTTGGTTAAACAAGGAGGGGAGAGTTTTAACCCTATAGTGAGAACCTTTATTCCAGCACCAGGGTCCCTCAGCAATGGACCAGACAACACAAACATTGGCTTCATTTAAGAGTTAAAAATAAAAAGCTGAACAATCCCTTGCATAATTACCTCTGGTTCCACATTGCAGAAGACAAAGCAATCCATTGCCTCCTCTTGTTGCAACTAGGAGGAAACCGGGAACAAATAGTTCCCAGTGTCCTTCTGTTGAATCTGCAAGATCCCATTTGCGTGAACTTGTACAGAACATTCCCATGGAGTTCTATGGTCTCTTGAAGAGGATACCAGTATCAGCACTGCCGGTACACGTTTGCGGCTATATTCTGTTATGAGTGGAGTCATTAATAAAGCAGCTTGCTCGTAATAGAGTCGGTAATGGGAAGACATTACAGAATGTATTGTCGATTTATAAATTCTTGTAACTGTTATTGATGCACACCTGTTTTTCCTTTTTAGCTGCACCCTGATCTGGAATAAGGGTCAATATTTAGTGAGGTGTGTTTCGGAGGGGGCAGACTAGGTGCATTTTACCTTTAATTCCAGATATCGCTGCACTTTGAGAGAGAACTTTTACCTAAAATTTTGGATTCCCACTGAATAGAAAGTTTGGGAAAAGCCACGGGAATGTGGGGGAAGAAGATGGAAAGAGACAATAGGTCCTGGGAGGGTTAGACTTTGGGTAGGTGTGAGTGACACAAGATGTGTGCAGTGTTTTTTTTTAGTCGGTACGCGCCGGTACTAAGTACTGGCACCTCCGTCGTAAGTACCGGCACCATTTTTGTCACCAGCGCCGCTACGGCAGCACCTGTTGGAGGCAGGCGCGTTCTTCGGCTGCGAGTGGCGGCACACTCTCACACCGTCGCGGCGCTGCAGCGTGCTCAGTAAACCACAACTCAAGCACGCTGCAGTAGCACCGCCCCCACACATGATGTGCCCCTATAAATTCAATTTATTGAATAAGTTGATATGGGGGGCTTTTGATTTGACTGATTTGATGGGAGGTTCGAATAAATTGATATGGGGGTTTGAATACATTGATATGCTGGCCGGTTGAATAAATTGATGGGGATTGAATAAATTGATATGGGGATTTGAATAAATTGATATTATGGGGTCTTTTCATTTGACTAATTTGATGGGGTTTGAATAAATTGATGGGGGTTTGAATAAATTGATATGCTGGGGCGGTTGAATAAAGTGCTATCGGTACATTACTGTGAGTTTTGTTGCTGTGGGTGCTCTGTGATACTGTAATGTGCGGTGTCATGTGTGTATGAGGCGTATATCACAACCCCCCCAAAGCAACAAAATTCACTGTAATGTGCGGTGTGTATGAACATGAGTTTTATTGCTGTGGGTGCCCTGTGATACACACATTGTGCATCATGTCAGTAGATGGTGCTGGCCTGGCAGAGGGACGCCATGCTGTATGTGTGACCCCTTGCACTCAGCCTGGCCAGGGCACACTGCTGCCAGTGAGGATGTTGATGTTTGGGACTGTTTGTATAATAATCTGCCACTCTCTGGTTGGTATCCTCTGCACTGATTTCATTTTGTTTGTGTGTATATATAATATATATCAATATTTGTGCTATTTTTTTTCAGCCCTCCCTCCTGGCTCCTTCCAACCAACTGCGGTACTAGCCTCCCACAGGACCAGCCGACCAGACCAGGTAATGGATCTGGGGTCTCTCTGGGGTAAACATGTATCTGGAGTCTGTATTATTTACATAGAGAATGAGGCTGTGTATATGTGGCGCTCTGGGATACACTCATACACACTGCGTATTACTGTGAGTTTCATTGCTGTGGAGCTCATACACACTGCACATTTCTGTGAGTTTCATTACTGTAGAGCTCATACACTCTGCGCATTACTGTGAGTTTCATTGCTGTGGAGCTCATACACACTGCGCATTACTCATACACTCTGCGCATTACTGTGAGCTTCATTGCTGTGGAGCTCATACATACTCAGCAAAACTGTGCGTTTCATTGCTGTGGTGCTCACAAATGCTTGGGGATTTGCAAAAAAAACAGCTAACTGCACTTCAATACAGACTTTTCTTCCAACAGAGGCACTTAGTGGATAACCCCCATAGGGTTACAACAATAGTTGTAGTTCATTTAAAGGAACAAAAATGTGGTTCCCTTTTATAGTGTTTTCCTTTAAGTGAGCTACAACTATTGTTTATTAGGACATGAAAATAGTCATAATAATCAGTTTTTCCCCGGACGTGAGAGTACCCCCCACCTATTTTTCCAGAAAAAAAGCACTGGATGTGTGTAAAGGAGAAGACGAGAACATTGGGATATCAGGAATCTACACTTACAAATTCAAAGATTATATTTTAGAATTATACTACATATTAATACGTCTACATATTGACACACAGCACACCTAGGGTAGTATTACATAGTTGGTGCTAACTTAACCAGAGCTGTTGTTAACTTAACAGCTCCATAGGCTATGGGCTATATTACAAAGCTGGTGCTAACTTAACCAGAGCTGTTGTAAACTTACCAGAGCCATTATAACCTATGGAGGCTTTCAGTTTACAACAGCTCTGGTTATGGCTGGGGTCAGACTAATGTATTTTTAACGTGCGTTTAAGCGCACTTAATCACGGCCGCAGTAGAAGCAAATGACGGGCAATGACGGCCAATATACGAAGTACGGCCGCACGAAAGTTCGACCGCGCAACGCAAGTGGAAAATGAATGCATTTTTTCGAGAACGCAGAACCGCTAGTACTGACGTACAGAGTGCGCTGCGGCGGCATAGCGGCGTGTGTGCGTGATTAAGAGATGTCAGACGCTGCTAATGTCCAGCCTACATAACGTCCAGACGCAAAAAGTGTTTTATTGACGATCCGTAAAAAATCACGCACGAAAATGCGCGTCGTCTGACCGTTTTTGCGCATTCCGTGAAAAAATACGTTAATGCGTTCGGACATACTTTTTGACGGTTGCTGCGAATAATGAGTTCGTTTGAACCTAGCCTAAGTTAGCACCAACTATGTAATATGGCCCTTACATTTTAGTTTTTAGTAGCATGAATCTCATTACTGGATAAAGGTGTGGAAGAAGATATTATTTTCAAATTGATACAGATTTCAACCACCTTTCCTTAGGATTATTATTTGAATTCCTGCCACGATTCATTTTAAATAAAAGATTTGGGTTTATGTGAACACATTTTATACCTTTTATTACTTTAATTGGAGAAGTAAAGACATTAAATGGGATTTTGTGGATTAAATTTAATTTGTGTGCACTGAAGGTTAATTTAGACTTAGATATACACACTGTTGCAAGGGAATAGGCTAATTATATATTTAATAACGTGTCATTCAGAAAATGGCAAAGAATTGAAACATGTTATTTATAACATTTTACATAATAGTATTCATAACACAGGAAGGGCTAGCTCTTTTGTTTCACTGTACAATGAATGTACTGTAGGTGCTTTAGACAGTATAAAACTGCTTTTGATTATCGCAATTAACCCTTTTACTACTTTGTTTTACTAAAAATAATTATAACATGGTACTAAATGCTTATATTTTGCGTAAAGTAGCAAATTTTGTCATTCTGGGACACGTAATAGATACATAATGTACTTTTCCTCTGAAAAATTTAATGTAAAAAATTTAAGAATGAATATTCTTCTTTTACAGAAATATTGCTGGGATGAAAGGTCCTACATCTCAGATGCTGCAATTTCACACAGGGTCTGCATTATCAGCATAAAGGCAGAAGTGGACTTTATTTTAAATACATTAAATATAATAATAAAAATGGTCAGATCTCCTGCTTATGGAGATTTTGGGTGATCATAATGAGATTATTAGAAATGCAGCTATATTTTATGTAGAATTTTTTTTTAAAAATAAAAAAATTATAAAAAAAAAAAATAAACAAGTTTTTTTGTTTTGTTAATGCAGCAATATTGTTCCCATTTCAATTATAATGTGAATAATGATGCTGCACTAATGATTTATGTTTGGGGTGTGCGTTTGTTAAAAATCATAATTTTCCCCCAAAAAAAATGTAACGAGACCCCATTTCTAATTTTTTTAACAAGCGCACCCCATACAAAACATAACCGCAATTGCTCGCATGTTAAAATGTGAAAAAAACACTTTACACGTTGTGAATTATTGAAAATTCTAACTTTATTGCATTTTTTGTTATATTATACAGACAGAGCATGACGTATACATATAATAATGACATATTATGAATCTGCCGAGTCTGCCGGAAAGAACGATATATAATATGTCTTGCTCATATACTAAAATAAGGCTTCAAAACGCGTTTAAACATGATGCGCAAAACAGGTAAAAATGAGCTCAGCACAGAGGCGTGAAATGCCTCAGCAGCGAAAGGGTTAATTTTTACAATGGAACGGAAGGAAAGGTTTATATAAATAGAGAAGGGGAAAATGGTAGTATGGTAGTTAACCGCGCCCCTGCCTACATCTCCTCCCTCATTAGCAGGTATATCCCGTCCCGACCACGCCGCTCTTCCAATGATATGATACTATAGAAACATAGAGACATAGAAAAATGTCGGCAGATAAGAACCTTTCGGCCCATCTAGTCTGCCCAATTACATGGATACTTTACCTGGATTTATCTTTTGTTTAGGATAGCCTTATGCCTATCCCATGCCTGCTTAAATTCAATTACTGTTTTGGCCTCTACCACTTCTACTGGAAGACTGTTCCATGTATAAGTTCCTTGTACCCGCACCCCCAACTCCTGCCTTCAGGACTTCTCACGAGCTGTCCCCTTTCTATGGAACTCCCTCCTCGTCTACATTAGACTCTCTCCGATTCTCCAGTCCTTCAAGAAGTCTCTGAAAACACATTACTTTGGAGAAGCCTATTGGCTCCCTCCATGATGCTTCACTGTACATTTCTTCCTCCTTCTTCCCAATCAGCCCACATGCACTCCGCTACTTCACATACTCCAGGTACCCTCACCCACTGTGTTACCCCTCTCCTCTTAGATTGTAAGCTCTCAAGCAAGGTCCTCCCTCCTATTGTTCGGTGTGTAACGTGTCACATTGTACAGTGCTAAGGAATTTGTTGGTGCTGTATAAATGCTAGTAACTGTAACTGTAGTTATACCAAGGTATATTAAGCTATATCTAGCCATGAAACTGCAGCGAACTTCAGTGATTCAACAGTACTTAGCAACTAGCCCTTTTTGGTTCTGTAGTAAATATAATGGATTTCTGGCATATTACTCCTAAAAATTAATCATTTGACTTTTTTCTGCCAAATCTGACCAATAACATAACTCAAGATGCATCAGTTTCTATGAGTATAACTAACATTCGTTCACTTGTCCCAGATTTTCTAAATTCATAACCACAGACAAAGCGTCCAGAGAGGAGGAAAAGGCAAGACACTCGTTTCCTGGTTTCATGGTCTGGATAGCAGCAATAAGGATAATCCGATGATTTGTTTCTAATCTTTCTAGGTTTTAAAGCCGGAAATCTTTGCGTGAGAAGACTTTTTGTGGAGGTGTCTGATACACCACAGGTTCCTCTTACCTGTATTATTTCAAACACCATTTGTGCTGCAGCTGTTATTTCTGCTCATCCCTTTTATATACAAAGTTGATGAAAACAGTTTCTGCAGTATGCTAAAGTTTAAAGGCGTTTTTTTAAAAATGTTCCTTGTTTCTAAGGTTACAGGGTGTAGCAATTAGTGGCTTCTCCTGCTAGACTCCCACTGGTGGAGTTTATAGCTTGGAGTCCTACCTCGGTTCATACCAACCTACTTTCAGTTCCATTCGGTACTTCAAGAATAATCTAAAGTCTTTAGTAGTCCTTCTCTATCAAGTCTCTGTCTCTGAGAAGGTTTTTCTGTTTCTCAGTGTCTCTATCTTGTCTGTATGTATCTATCCTGTCTCTGTATTTGTGTGCGGCCCTTCTTTGTGTCTCTGTCAGTGACTGACAGTGTTTCTATCTGTAGGTGTTTCAATCACACAGGGTTATCCAAAGAGATTCGAAAAGTCACCGCACGTTCGGTGACTTTTCGTTCTCTTCAATTCGGTTCCTTTTGCCGATTGCATTTCGGTGACCCTGCGGTGTATTCAGCAAACAGCACAGGGTCCCCGAATTGCAGGGAAAAGCTGCCGACAACCCGACGAAAACTAACCGAATGCACGCTGAAAACACGCAAAAACATCTGGATTAACCTTCGAAAAAGCCGAACAGGAGCCGAACAGGAGCCAAATCACACAGAGCCGAAGCAGCTGTGAAGTAGAGGAGGCAGTGAATAAATTAGCAAAACCATTTGTATGAATCTGGGAAAATGAAACGCTGTTTGCAAAGAAACTACTGAGCGAAAATGTCTGAAATTTTCACAGGAGGTCCAGAGAATGATAATAAAGAGGGCTGTTACAAAAAAAATAAGTAAACTGAAAGAAAAAATAAAAAAAAAATCGGATGAACGGTTTATTAGATATTGAATTAAAACGGGAATATTTTTAACATTGACACCTATGGGATTCTCCTGAATAAATCTGCCGAATTAAACCACCGAATGGCAGGGCATTAGGGGAACCTTTCATTGCTGGTTTGTGTTCTCTGAATAGCCGAAGCAGTGCTTCTCTATGGGGATTTCTCTGCCCTTGAACAGTCACCGAACAGGCACCGTATGTTCAGGCAATTCGCCAGGATTTGGCGAATTGCCTGTTCTCTGGATAGCCGAATGGTCAGGAAAGGTAACCGAACGCTGATTTTCAGGGTTCGGTTACCTTTCTCAAGCAATTCGGATCTCTTTGGATAACCCTGTATGTGTCAGTCAGTGTCTCTTTATCTGTCTATGTGCAGATGCATATATACATACTCACTTTCATGTCACTCAGCTACACACAATCACCTCCAACTCCCTTACCCAACCACACACTCACTCCTATCTCACTTTGCCATCCCCACACCAAAACGCTCACTCCCATCTCATTAACCTTTTCACTGCGGAGGACGTGTGGGGAACGTCCTAATTGACTCCCGCTATATGCATCCGCTGTTTTTTCCCAATTAGCATCCCCATTTTAGCGTTAGCTAGGGAATAGTGCTTTGAGTGTTTAATAGCAGCATTTGACAGCCATGTATTGCACTCTCTGGATCATTTTCGTGTTTATACATTTTACTCAACACTTCACTACGAGTGAAGTTATTTCCCACAAATCCTTATACTTTTACTTTCGAATCAGATTAAAAAGTCAGACTAAATATTGGCTTTAAAAAAAACGCTAATCATGTCTGTGCATTAGTAATGGTCTGTATACATAGTAAAAAGACTCTTGTAATGTATTAGAGGTTAAAAAAACATAAAGACCAATTAAGATGACTGTAAGAGAAAATGCTGAAATAGACATTGTGCATTTAACATTAATAAAGTGTATTATACAATATTCTTTCAAAAAATTTTAAGAAATTATAAATATACAAACACGCACATATATATATGTATATTGTATATGTATCGTTAAAAAAATTAACTATATGTGAACAAATGCATGAGAAATAGATCTTTTAAGGAGGTGAACTGCCAAGTCTATGGTGCGTTTTGTAGCAGTGTGAATTGCCGTCAACTGGCCCCAGGTTAGAATTGACCGAACATGTTTATCAGAAACAAGAATTGGAAAGTCGCCAACTCCTTCAAGGGGCTTATTATGGTGTTCGTGAATGTAACATTTTTAGTCCTCATTTAGTACAATACAGACAAGATCAGTCAGGACATGCTGGAGACATCATATAGTACAAAGGAGAAAAAAAAAGAAGGGATGAGTTAAGCACAAAATATCAAAGTACAAATTAGCTAAAATGCAGGCAGTTATGCAACTCACTTCCTTGTGTCTAGCGATCAATTACAGGCTTGCCTGACAACTCACAATAAGTGACAGAGGTGAAAATAACAAAAACGACTTTACACATCAAAATCCGATGCCATAAATACCCATTACACACCCTCTACAAGAATATATAGCTTTAGAAAATGGAGCAAGATATCTCAGTAATCCCTTATGCTATTTATTATACTTCATATTACATACAAACACTAGTACTCTACCACATTCTGAGGTTTTATTAGGCACTCTCCTTGCCCTCATATATACTTGCTATGCTATATTTCTCACTTAACTATGTCATAAGATAGTTACTATCCACATATAAGTGTCAGTTGTGGTGCGATACTATATAATTAAGAAAATTACTATATCTGTCTCATGGAAATTAAGGCCTCCTGTTGGTGGAGCATCTGGTTAATGGCTCCTTGGACCAGAGCTGTAACTCAAAGCTGGCTGTGGCTTCCCTTTTGTATAGGACCATACAATTGTCCAGAAGTGGACCTCTGTTGCTTCAGCGAGTGGCCCAAGAGACCATCAGCTCCAGATGCACACTTTTGGCATTGTATTTCAAAGGTAAAAGAACAACTAATCCTCCCAGGGACTGGTATGAATTGCAAGCATTTCTACAATTTAAATTAACCTTTATATTTAAAACAAAATTAAGAGAAATGCTGAATATGAAAAATGCTAATAAAATGTATAAGGACCAAACTTGCCATATATGTTTAGGAGACACAATATAGTTGCTGAAGTGGGCTCATTTTGGGAGGAGCATAGCACAGTACTAATTAGGATATTGTAACACCCATTTAAGTCTTCTGATAGACCACTTTATCATTCATAACTCATGAAAGAAGTCCACCATTTATGGTCACCAGTTGTAGTGGACTGGTCAATGGTATTGTTATGATCATGGATGATTTCTGCCCAAAACGAAACAGGTATATACCGGGGTGGACTGACAACGCTCCTAATCGAGTCATGCATCTCAAGGCTGTGCTCAGTCACCATCAAACCCTGCAGATTTCTCATGGCAAGTCTACTGTTGGTGGTTTGATTAGGATGTGTTGCCTGGGGGTTGCAAGGATTGAAAATATAAAGATAGATAAGTAAATGCTCCAGATAAATTCTAATTTTAAATATTAGTGTAACTATAAAAAAAAACATATATTTCCCTCATTCCGGATGATAAAGATGAATAATGTAGAACACCTTTTTTCTTTTGCATTTCTCTATATACCTTGGCTCTAAATATGTTTAATAAATTAAATTCTTGGATATATTTGGACTAGCCCTTAGTCACCTAATGACTATTCCCTCTTCTACCTTTCAGATAATGTTGGTCATAGAGGTTCAATCCCTACTGATTTGAATGAGCCCCCTCCATCTTCTCTCTCTCTTGGTCAGGTGAAAAAATTGTTATTTTGTGCATTAGCATTTTGCATTCCAATACAGGTCAATACAGGTTTATCCAACCTACTCATAGCTATGAAGGCAAGTGACAATCACAGGTTGATGTCACCACCAGCCTGTTCTCCAGCGAGTCTTCAGCTCATTACCTCCTGTTACACCAGACACTTGCCACTGCCAGGCTGTTAAATGGCAACTCAAGACCTGCTAAGGGAATAGAGAATGATTGTTATAGAATTACAACACCTATAACCCTATTGTTATTACTGTACTTTTAAAATTATGTAGAGATTTCAACAGGGCCATAAAGTAATTGACACATTAAGTTGAGTAGAAACAATACAGCCCTGATCAAGATAATCTTACCATGTGGAATACGCATACAAAAATGCATTAAAGCCAAATAAAGAAGAAACTTAAGATATGCTATCGACATCCATTAAAAATATAGATAAAATTCAGTATGTGGGAATGCTTAAATATGGACAAGAAGGTGGGAAGATTCACATGTTACATGAAAATATATGGAGAGGGTCATGTAAAGGAAAGAATTAAGATGAGGTTCTGAGTTTATTGAAGGTCTGATGTCTAAGGAACATAACCAAGAATGGAGGGGATCGATGGAATTTCCAAAAGGATGGTGTCTCCCTTGATAGCTCTTGCCATCCATTTGTTAAAGAAATACAGGGTGTCCATAAAGTCTCTTTACAATTTCAAAATTTATTACAAAGGCAAATGAAAAGACAGATAAGTGAAAATTATTACAAAATGAGACGTATATATTTAAGTTTTTTTCCCCTCATTCAATACATCTCTATATGGGCACCATTAGTTGCACGAAGCACATCAAGACGGTAATCGATTTCTTGTCATGTTCGCTGTAGCATACCCTCAATGGTGACAATGGCAGCAGTGATCCTCTGCTTTAGATTAGTGATGTCCCGTACCTTTGTTTGATACACGATATCTTTAACATAACCCCATAGAAAGAAGTCGAAGGGAGTGATATTTGGTGAACGAGGTGGCCAGAGAATTGGGCCACCCCTTCCAATCCTCCGGTCTGGAAATGTTGCATTTAGGAACCCACGAACATGCAGTCCCCAATGTGCTGGTGCACCATCTTGCTGGAAAATGATGGTTGGTTGAAGGTCATGCAGTTGTGGTGCCACGTATTCAGTCAAAAAGTCAAGGTAAACATTTGCAGTAATTGATGTCTCGCCGAAGAAAAACAGACCAATGATTCAATTGCACATAATCCCACACCACACATTCATCTAACGCAGAGGATCCCTGATGCCATGGCCACCATTGATGAGGGTAAAAAAATAAAAATTAAGTACAGACACAGCGAGTTAGCACCAAATTTCTTGGAAGAAACAAACATATTCAGATCAAACAATTCAAACAATCCAAATCATATTCAATAAGCCGGTTTTTAATATAGTGAATTTATGACATTTATGCATATATTATTTCTTCTTGAGCTATGAAAACAAAGTTTTTGTGGATTGTATTCACATACACACAGCAATAATAAAATTGCTTTTACTGATATAAATCATGCACTACATCAAGTGTTGTATTGTGGCCTTCTGATTTTCTTTTATGATGGATTATATTACCATATATTCGATTTCAGGAGATGTTTATCAGTGAGCTTTGTTTGTTAAGTGCAGTGAACATGCGATAATAAAGTTGTATACATGACAAAAGAGAACATTTGTTCATGCTTATGCCATCTTACTGAATGATGGGAATCCAAACATAATTGCATCTGTTTTCATGAAATCCAAGTGTTCCTTTTTCTCCACTTGAAATTCTGGGAGGTATGTTATTACAAAAATTGAAATACTAAGCTACACTCCATTCACTTTCTATATCAGTCCTTATTTTGACTTGACTGAGATCGAGTTATGTCTTTATGGTTCAGTGTGCATGAGAGAGACAGTGAAAGCTAAAAGACAAGAGTTAAAAAAAAAAGCGCTACGAATTCTTTGATAAATGCTAGGTCTCAAGAGAAATAGAACACTTGAAACAAAAGTTATAAAAAGCAGGAAGGCATTAAAACAACTTTCTGGATACAAGAGCACACAAACATAACAGACGAAGGAAGGAAAGTGTGGGTAGGGAGGACTGGGTTACATTGACTTTTTATTAGGATAGCTGCATTTACTAATAATTCAGGATAGCAAAGGAAGATAAAAGTCTTATCTACCGGTATATGCAGTGTTTAAAAAAATATATATTGCACAATTCTATGACATAAAAGTTTTTCTTCCGCCAAAGGAACGTATTATACATCCTATTTGTATCATGGTGATCCTTGAGCTTGTAGAAATCAGATGAGAAAACCTTACTAAAATTTTTTTTAATTTAGATATGAGAAGCATCAAACACAACTTTTATTTTACAGGAACCATACAAGAGGTTATAATTTGCTCAACTCTGGGCCGGCCTTTGGGATGTACGAGCTGTGCAGTGATGGGAACAGGGGTGCCCGCACCCTCAATTTAGCAAATAAGGAGAAGGCATAGGAACATATTTCTACTCCTCCCTATCAAGGACATAATGGACACACCACAATGGGCTTTGTGCAACAGCTCCACTACTGCTTGTCTGTCCCAATCTCCTCTGTGTGGCCATCAGCCCCATGGGAGCAGTAGGCCCTGTGAGCTCACTCACTAAGTGCTGAGCCTGGAGGCCTCAAATCTCCCTGTGCACCTGCACAGTCACACCCTCTGTCACTCTGCACAACTTCCGTCACTCTGTAACCCTCCTATCACTCTCTAACCCTCCTCTACATTACTCTGCAATCCTCCTCTCTATCACTCCCTAACCCTCCTATCACTCTGCAATGCTCCTCTCTATCACTCTCTAACCCACCTCTCTATCACCCTGCAATCATCCTCTCTTTCATTCTCTAACCCTCCTATCACTCTGCAATGCTCCTCTCTATCACTCTCTAACCCACCTCAATATCACTCTACAATCCTCCTCTCTATCACTCTCTAACCCTCCTCTCGATCACTCTGCTCTTCTCTATGACTCTCTAACCCACCTCTCTATCACTCTGCAATCCTCCTCTCAATCACTCTGCTCTTCTCTATCACTCTCTAAACCACCTCTCTATCACTCTGCAATCCTCCTCTCAATCTCTAACCCTCCTCTCTATCACTCTACAATCCTCCACTCTATCACTCTCTAACCCTCCTCTCTATCATTTTGTAATCCTCCTCTATATCACTCTCTAACCCTCCTCTCTATCACTCTGCAATCCTCTTCTTTATCCTCTTTATCACTCTCTAACCTTCCTCTCTATCACTCTCTAACCCTCCTCTCGATCACTCTGCTCTTCTCTATGACTCTCTAACCCACCTCTCTATCACTCTGCAATCCTCCTCTCTATCTCTAACCCTCCTCTCTATCACTCTACAATCCTCCACTCTATCACTCTCTAACCCTCCTCTCTATCACTCTGTAATCCTCCTCTATATCACTCTCTAACCCTCCTCTCTATCACTCTACAATCCTCTTCTTTATCCTCTTTATCACTCTCTAACCTTCCTCTCTATCACTCTCTAACCTTCCTCTCAAATCAAATCAAATCAAAATAAGCTTTATTGGCAGGACCAAATACATTTTAGCATTGCCAAAGCATATGGGGAGGAGGGGGGGTAGTGGGACTCTCTATCACTCTGCAATCCTCTACTCTATCGCTATGCAATCCTCCCCCCTGTGACCCTGCACCCCTCCTAGTCACTCTGCATTCCCATCACTTCACACCCCACCCCCTATAACCACTCTCCTGTCATTATGCACTGCTCTCCAGTCATTCTGCAGCCTATGTCACTCTGTACCCCCCGTCACTCTGCAACCCCTCCATCACACTAACACATGCACATAGTACTGCACAAACCCTGCAATTATTTAACTATGTAAGAAGTGGATGTGCTAAGTATTGATAAGTAGAGTTGCAATTAGTCCGGCTGGGTGGAGTAGAGGTAACATCACTGCTCTATATAACCATGGAGACTGTGGAGACACAGGTTCAAATCCCAGCAAGAGCACCTCTCCAGTAAGTGTCCTTGGGCAAGACACCTAACGGTACATACTCACCACCCAGGACATACTGGAAAACGAGAGAAATCTCAATGTATCCTTCCTGGTAAAATACTTTATTAAAAAAAAAAATTAAAGAAACCACAATTAAAAGTAAACAAATTGTCTCACCTATTTATAGATCGAATACACAAATAGGTCTATTCATTAAAAAGTGAAACTCGAGAGAATGACCGGAGAAGTGAAAATTCTAGGTTAAAATTGCCAAACCAGAATAATTCTCCCATTATTCTCACTTTCCAAATCTGCTATTAGGTTTAGATTGTGCTCTTCTCCTGCCAATTCTCCTGAGTTTCACCTTTTAGTGAATAGACCTGATAGATTCTAACATCAGAACACCCAGTCCCAGTGAGTTAAGACTGTTTACTTATAACTACACACTAAATAAACATCCTAACATAGCCCAAGCTGGCTGTTAAGAATGATTTATTTATTTTACCCATGAATATTTGCCTTTGATTCTATCTGCAGTTCTTATTGTTCGGATTTATCATCCCTATCAATCCACTGGATTCTGCGGTGATCGCACAAGGTGTAAGAATCAGTCCTACAGCTGCTTCGACTCCCTTTTGATACGCATATACTATGAGCCATTTTTTTCTTGGAGGCAAATTTAACAAAATAAATTCTACTTTAAAAGAAAAAGATACTTTTGTTGATAAAGCGAGAGTATTTACTTAGCACTTGTCAGGAGGAATCTTAAGTAAAATTGTTTTC
This sequence comes from Leptobrachium leishanense, assembly GCA_009667805.1. Classification (NCBI taxonomy): domain Eukaryota; kingdom Metazoa; phylum Chordata; class Amphibia; order Anura; family Megophryidae; genus Leptobrachium; species Leptobrachium leishanense. The sequence continues at coordinate 282,888,926 of CM019066.1, forward strand.
TGGAGCTCTTAAAAGGACCAGCACTGTCCATAAATCTGGAATCAGGTGTGATCCTCTCAGTAAAGCCCCTTGCTTGAGTGTTGTGACTTTGACAATTAAAAGCTTAAAGGAAGTGCCACTAAAGGTCCGAAAGTATCCCAAGGGTGTGTAAAAGAGTAGCTCCAGGAAAGGAGATCAGTGAAGGGGAAGGAGGGGGGGTCACTTGCTAGAAAAAGGAAATCCTCTTTGACAAACAGCCTAATGTCCAGGAGTAGGTAAACACTGTCGGGTAGTTAGCAGCTCCGGTTGCTCACCTTACATTCCTTTATGAATGGCCTGCGCTCTTGTTGTTTAGTAACATCCTAATTCTTTAAGGCCAAAATAAACTGTAGGCTTCTCAATGAATCGCTGATCTCCTGGGAATGTGGGAACACCTACTAAAGCCATTGACTAGAACTTGATGAATCAGAGGGTGCTACTTTTTAAAACAAAAAAAAAATCTGTATTGTTCACCCATAATATTATCATTGTATTTTAATTTTTTTTGTGTGATCAGAGGCGGATAAGAAAAACAAGATTACACCCTTATGGTTAAGTGATGAGCTCCTCACTTTTAGGACCGGAAACCTGTAAATTGTTTGTTTGTTTTTATTAACTATGAATCATAAGAAAAAAAAAAACAGAATTTAATTAGAGGAGGTTTTCATGCCTGTTGATTTGTCGAAGACACCAGTTCCAAAATAAACACAAGTAGCAATATAAGTTAAAACAAGAAGAAAAAAATTTCAAGAAAGTATCTAGTTTCTTTTATATATATATATCAACCGGTCATCATGCTTAGCTCCTTAGCTCCTAGCTGATGAGGGTTCAACAAACCCGAAACAGCGCTGTCCTAGGAGTGGCTTTGACCAGTTGCATAACCTTATCTTTGCTACAAAGCCACAGTGTGGCATAGCATTGATTTTAGGGTTCTGTGTAATCACAGATCCAAAAAAGTGAGATAGAGGTCATTTGCATATCCTACCCAGAATTCCTTGCTGCATATGGGGAATGTGGCACAGGAACTCTGGGATGCAGTTCTTTGAATTGCTATGATGTGCGGGTGGCTTCTGCAATAATAAACACACACACACATATATATATATATACAGGATATATATAAAAGAAACTAGATACTTTCTCGAAATTTGTTTGTTTTAACTTATATTGCTACTTGTGTTTATTTTGTAACTGGTGTCTTCGACAAATCAACAGACATGAAAACCTCATCTAATATATACACTATATTGCCAAAAGTATTCGCTCACCTGCCTTTGACTCGCATATGAACTTGTGAGCGAATACTTTTGGCAATACAGTATATATATATATATATATAATATGACAATACTTCAGCTATATGTATTGTCTTACCACTGTCTACAGAGTTTTATTGTAGACAATAGGCCAATGTGACAATAATTTCATACTAATGAGGTAATGTATGCCTGCATTCTACATATATCAAAATAATCCTTAAGTGTTATTCACTGAACAGTGAACTGGTGGAAAATAGTGGTTCTAAAGGATCGCTGTATATTTAAAAATATACTAATTAATCTATTTTGGACTAATATTTCCAATTCTCTTCTTCCACAAAATTTTAATAACCCTCATAACTATAAAGTATTTTGGCTACCAGAATTACACGGTCAAGACGCTGTGTATGGACCTATAAATGGTTAATTGCACAGCTACGCATGGAAGGGAGGATATAAGTAAGCTTGATATCGAATTACGCAACAATTTATTGAAGCTAAAATGACTTTGCTAATATTAAGTAAAGTAGAATAAATATTCAAAACGTGTTACAGTTAATTTGGTGCAAACAAATAACACAAATAAAGAATAATAATAATAATAATAACACAAATATAAAGTTTAAATAAAATGGCCATTATGCCATAGGTAGATTTCATTTTAAATAGTCTATATTATACAACAAGTCATTTATGTAAATATATATATAGTTAGAAATATGCCTTATACTAAGAATTTCATGTTTGTTGTGTCTTTATTTAATCTTTTTCTAAGGTATTATATATATAAAACATAACATATATGGAAGCTATAAATTCTACAGGTATTTCCTGCTATGAAATGCAAGAGCTGAACAATTAAAATGATGAATTTTCTTTAAACTGAAGTACTTTTTTTTTTTACATCAACCACATATTTCAAATTAATAGCACAATTCACCACATGATGCCGTTCGAGACAATATTTCATAGTTTAAAACCATTTAAGTGAAAAATAGCTTGAGCATAAATTAGAACCTTAAAGGAGGCAAGCCAAAGCTTTGTAACTTTCATCAGACAAAACAGCTAAGACTAAAGTGATTGTGGAACAGATAAATATCTCTCTGTTCTGTTGATTCTAGCTGCTCTGTTGTTTTTCTATTGGATGTTAAGGGATAAAAACAAAAACAAACACCAAAACACAACCCCAGGGGTAAAGAGACAGGACATTCACTAAGTAAACACCCTTTCGACTATCACCTTTCAACACTTTAGGGGCGATGTATTAACTATGCCCGATTGGCTAACCTGCATTAAGACCTGATGACAGATAATAATTCAGATGGAGAAGAACTATCCCTATTACTTCTTCTTGTAATTCTTCTTTTTTGTTTTTAAATAAATACAATAGAATTGCAAATTCATATTAAATGAAAGAAAACGTGTAACGGTGTGAAATTTGTTATGTGTACTGCCTTTTATTTTATGTAATCATTTTATGTGTTTAATAACAGCAATGACGATATAGTTTGTACATACAGTATATCACACTGGGATAAGGGTTTTTATTAATCGTTATTTTTTTTAACTTTAATATCCCGGTGAATCCATTATGGATATAAAAAGAGGATATGTGAATATTAATCATAATATAGCACCTATAAAAAATTAGTTAACATCAGTTAAATGTAGGATTAATAATAAATGGACCTGTTATAATACTAACTACTAAGGTGAATATTTTTCTATATTTTTCCTGTAATAACATTCTTTAGTTAATGGAATATCGTAAATAAGTCATTTTTACGGATCACACATTTTTTATGTATTTTGATTCTATATGTTGTTTTCTAGAACTGTGAATTTTTAGTGACAGCAAATCTTTGGTTGAGTCACCAACTGTTAGAATTATTTGTATTTAATGAACAAAAGAGACAAGGGATGTACTAAATAAAGAGTAGGTTTTGCCTGGAAACCACACCTATCAGTAAAATTCAATGAAATTTGAATGAAACCAACAGTGTTGTTCCCTTAACAGTGAGTAGTGATGGACTTCTAAACAATTTCTTAGTTAATTTTGCAAATTTACCTTTTAATTAAAACCATTATATTATTCTGGAAGATCATTCACTTCCTCTATTCCCTACAAATGTAATTATACTATTCATAAAGTCTATGGAATTTCAGAATATGAACGAGATTATTTTTTTGGGGGGGGAGGTAGTACCTGCATTTATACAAAGTGTCCATTTATTATTTGTTTGTTTATTTATTTTATTTCAAAGAAATTCGTTTCAAGGAACATGTAGTTTTGGCTCATCTTAAAGAGGAAAAAGGAAATCTGCACTCGTCGACTGTTTCAATTTCATGTTTCAAACATTTAATGTCATTTACTCCCACTCCTCATGACATCATGCATTTACCGACAGAACCAAGTCACCAGAAATAATGGTTTACATGCATGATAATGCAGGCTCGCATATGCTTAGGAACTCCAGTTTGGTTTTACTGTCGAATGAGTAAAAATCCCGACTTATCTTAATTCACATAGTTACTATATTTAATAACACAGAAGTGAGAAAAGAAAGTTCCTTATGACCAGTGGTACGTTTGACTTCTCAATAATTTTGTATTAACTGCCGATTACGAAAGATTATAATGACATTAGTTGGAAATGTGTGTAATTGAATACTTGGATCCACTTTGTTTAAAATTTTGTACCTTGATTTGTAAAACAAATATGTAACTTATGCTCTCATTCATTGTCTGTGTAATGTGCAATAAAAAAAGGTTTATCATCTATTCACTAAATAGGACATCACGGTGAAAATAAACACTGAATTTGGTATATCTATAACAGAGTATGATGGGAAGAAGGATAGACAGGCCTATAGACAGATAACAAATACTTATAGAGAACATATAAACATACTTTGAAAACAAGAGAAATCTCAATATATCCTTCCTGGTAAAATACTTTATAAAAAATAAATAATAAAATAAATCTATAAATAGATTGAATATAAATATATGCATAGATAATAGATTGAATATAAATATATGGATAGATAATGGATTGAATATAATTATATATGGATAGATAATAGATTGAATATAAATATATGGATAGATAATGGATTGAATATAATTATATATGGATAGATAATAGATTGAATATAAATATATGGATAGATAATGGATTGAATATAATTATATATGGATAGATAATAAATTGAATATAAATATATGGATAGATAATGGATTGAATATAATTATATATGGATAGATAATAATTGAATATAAATATATGGATAGATAATGGATTGAATATAAATATATGGATAGATAATAGATTGAATATAAATATATGGATAGATAATGGATTGAATATAATTATATATGGATAGATAATAGATTGAATATAAATATATGGATAGATAATGGATTGAATATAAATATATGGATAGATAATGGATTGAATATAATTATATATGGATAGATAATAGATTGAATATAAATATATGGATAGATAATAGATTGAATATAAATATATGGATAGATAATGGATTGAATATAATTATATATGGATAGATAATAGATTGAATATAAATATATGGATAGATAATGGATTGAATATAATTATATATGGATAGATAATAAATTGAATATAAATATATGGATAGATAATGGATTGAATATAATTATATATGGATAGATGATAGATAATATATAGATATATAGTACAGGAGGGGTGGGGTCACGCCTATTCCCCGATGGGGCGGCTGCAACCACCAAATGTGCCCAGCCATATATAGATATATATTGACAGATAGAAAAATGATGGATCGATAGACAAAAAATGGACACGATTTTAACTAACTTTAACCACGGTAGATCATGGTTGTTTTTTAAGCAGAGCCTTTTTATTCACTGTATATTTTATTGCAAAGTATCTTGTTAACCCCAATTGCTTCCTATTTTTTCATTACATTGAAGCTTCTTGTCAGATTTACACTATTTGCTTTTCATTTTTATTTCCTTCTATCTCTATTCTATTGCTTTTTTATTGTTATAGTGTGTTTTTTATTGCCAGGTATCTTGTTAACCTGTTAGCATATAAGTGTATTTATATATTCACATGTATTTTGCTTATGCTATAGGCTGTATTTAAATTAGTTATACAAGGGTGATTTTAAGAACACAGAAAGGATTCTTTGATTTATGTGGCACTGCATTGCGCTCTTGGGATATTATTTCCATATAAATATATATTTGGATAGTTGATAGGATGATGAGAACAGATTAATAGAGATAGATATACCCAGGACATACTTGAAAACGAGAGAAATCTCAATGTATCCTTCCTGGTAAAGTACTTTATAAATAAATATTTATAATAAATATATATATAGACAACACAAGTTTTTAATCTAAAGAATATCATTTAATTAGATTGTAATCCTACTGTTCTGTGTGATTAACTTGTATGTATATTTGTTCTGTCTCACCCATTGTACAGCGCCATGGACTTGTTGGCGCTTTGTAAATAGTTGTAAATGTAAGTGATACTTTTTTAATGAAAATTTGTAAAATCGAGTTTAAATATGTAGCAGTATTTTTTCTTTTCCTGCATGCATTTTTTTTATATTTTTCTTTTTCACTGATATTTACCATTTCTACAGTGTATCTTTGAGAATGGAAAATAAGGACAGGTTACTCCGCTACCACTCCAGCAGTCAAGATGGCACTTGAGGGTTGTTGAGCGTGTTATCACGCTGATAAGTGAGTGCTTACTTTACAATGGGCTTTAGACACCCTCCACGAATGATTGTGGACATAGGCAAGAGTCATCTTAAGCAATGATCCTGGAATACTTTAAAAACAACCTATGAATTCGCGAGAACCATCTCCATTAGCAAGGTTTTAAACAACACTAACGACTGTACAGAAAACAAGGCTTTGTAACCCGGGGCAAAACAATAATAAAAGTAGATTATCTTCATTACTACATTTTGGTTTTCTTCTACAACGTATGTTAACTGCCTTAAACGGACAAACTGCATCTTTTCTGGTGAATTCAACAAAAAAACAGGCCTCTTCATGTCCACTTCCTGTTCATATAAACTGTTTTGTCACAAAAACGCATTTATTTTTGCTTTGTACGATAGGTAAGAAAGTCATATGTATGATGAAATATGTAGGTGCCTTATAAATAAAATAGTATTAATGAATTCTGTCCTGTTTTTAGGGGTTTTCTTCAACGTAAAGGTTTTACACTTATTTAAAAGCTGTAATTGTTGATCCACAATAAGAACCACCATTAGAAAAGTGAACAATAACAAACTAATGGACGACCTCACTTCTAGGGTTCACGGTCGTCTCTCCTCCTTCCAGAAAGTACGGGAACTCGTTGAATGAATATCTACTTACTCATTAATTGTTCTATTGCCAATGAGACCGCGATAGTAATTAATTACGCAGGAATATGTATGTCTGTTCCACTGGCGCGCGCAGCCCGTTACATTAGCGTGTGCACCCATAGAACATTTATTAACTGAAAACTAAAGTTTAGAAGATTTTGCAAAAAACACACATTTTTCATTCGAAATAATGAGCCTGTAACCTGAGATACAGTCAGATTTAATGTTATTTATCATGAACCAGATAAGGGACATCGAAAATGTCAATGTAGGAGGTGAAAAAGGACCTCTTCATCTTCTTCTTAGGCACAGCAGACACACCTATGGGCATAACCAATGTTTATGCTGAGATACAGTCATTATTCATGTAATAGTAATCATGAAACAGATAAGGAACATCCAAAATATCTATGTAGGGGGTCAAAGATGAACCATTCACTCAACATTAGGGTGTGCCTGGGCACACCAGGCACACCCTGTGCGCACGCCTATGGTCTGTTCCTAGATTTATGTTCTCATGTCCTCCTTTATCTGCTGGCAGGAATACTGACCTGCCTCCTGTATGTACTGTAGAATTGTCCTGTCTTTATCCATTGCACCTTTGTACAGCGCTGCGGAATGTGTTGGTGCTTAATAAATAATAATAATAAAAACTAATAATAATATGTGACTGGAGGATTTTTTACTTTTGGGGGTTCATTTTTCCTTTGCTCTTCTACCGTTACACATTGCCATGTCCTTTTTTTCCCCTCGTTTTTTTATAGTACCAAAAAAACCTCCTTTGTATAACGCCTCATGCTGTATATGACTCTCTAAATAAAGAACATAAAGGTTACGGTTCTAATAAGATTGCAGAGCTCAAGCTGTCTGGTATTAAAAGCCTGTCCTCGATAATCTGTACTCCCCTGGATTCTCTGAGGTTTATCACGAATGCAAGTGTACAACTGAAAGAGTTAATTCTGCCTTCACTTTTTGCAGCCCTGAAACCATGTGCTGAATACTTCGGCTTCATCGCAGACGGTGGTGAAACAGCGACACCACCTGGGTCAAACAGATATTTCTACTACTTTGTTTTGAAAAATGATTTTACCCACAATCCTTTGCGGTGCTTCTGCATGAAATGATGCGTAACTGCCAACTGTCCGACATTTGTAGGGGCAGTCCCAGAGTTTGGAATCCTATTCCTGTTCTTAAAATGTTCCAGGACGTGTCGCTACATTCTGGTTTCTTATCCAGCAGCTCAGTTTGTAGTCACTACTAATACATTATTAAAAGTGTGATGATTTGCTGAAATTTAATATAAGGTTATAATAAATGTTAAATGCAACATACTTTTAAAGTTCCTGATCACCTGACTCTGGGTTTATTATTGTGATATTAATGCTCGAGTGAGTGGTATATGTGTGTATTTAAAGATGGGCATAGCTTTAGGTACAATTGTTTTGTTCCCAACATACCAATGATTTCCAAAGTGATTGGTTTGCATTTCTATGTGGTTTTTAACAAACATCGTTTGCATACTGTGCCGGCTGGGTGGAGTAGAGGTAACATCACTGCTCGGCGTGGAGAGAGCCCGTGGTGGACATGGGTTTGATCCCAGCAGGAGCACCTCTCCAGTAAGCATCCTTGGGCAAAACACCTAACGGTACATACTCGCCACCCAAGACATACTTGAAAACGAGAGAAATCTCAATGTATCCTTCCTGGTAAAATCCTTTCTCAAAAAAAAAATACATCACTGTCAAACCTGCTCCTGCACTGGTAGATATGTGTCCTGAAGCCCTCAGTGCAGTGCGTGGCAGGACCAATCACACAGAGCTGTTAGATGACCCTTAGTACGCAATATCCTTGAATGAGAATGATGGTTGCACCCTGCACTGCAACTGGGTAAGTTACAGTCACATACAGGGTTATTCAAAGAGCTCCGAATTGTGGCTGAAAGGTAACCGAACGCTGAAATTCAGCGTACGGTTACCTATCCTGGCCATTCGGCTATTCAGAGAGCAGGCATGCAGTTCACCAAACGTTGGCAAATTTACTGCACATACGGTGCCTGTTCGATGGCAGTGAAATCCCCATAGAGAAGCAATAGAGATCCCCATAGAGAAGCAATGCTTTGTCTATTCAGAGAACACCAAAATGCTGAGAAAAGTTGCCGAAATGCCCTTTCGCTGGTTTCATTCGAGAGGTTTATTCAGGAGAATCCTTTAGGCTTCAATGTTAAAAATATTCCTGTTTTAATACAATATCTAATAAACCGTTTATTATTTTACTCGGCAGTAAATAGTTTCTTTATCTTTAGATTTTCAGAAATTCAGCGTACGGTTACCTATCCTGGCCATTCGGCTATTCAGAGAGCAGGCATGCAGTTCACCAAACGTTGGCAAATTTACTGCACATACGGTGCCTGTTCGATGGCAGTGAAATCCCCATAGAGAAGCAATAGAGATCCCCATAGAGAAGCAATGCTTTGTCTATTCAGAGAACACCAAAATGCTGAGAAAAGTTGCCGAAATGCCCTTTCGCTGGTTTCATTCGAGAGGTTTATTCAGGAGAATCCTTTAGGCTTCAATGTTAAAAATATTCCTGTTTTAATACAATATCTAATAAACCGTTTATTATTTTACTCGGCAGTAAATAGTTTCTTTATCTTTAGATTTTTTTACGATCCTTTAGGCATTTTTCGGGATTTTTTTGACAAATTTTTTCCCGTTTTTTTTTTAAATCATTTTGTCTTTTTTCTGTAACAGCCCTTTTTATTATCATTCATTGGATCTTATATGTAAATTTCAGACATTTTCGTTGTGTAGTTTCTTTGCAAACAGCGTTTCACTTTTCAAACATTCAAACAAGCGTACTGTTTTTTTTTTTTCACTCCATTCGTCTGCGGTGTCGGATTTTTCCAGCGGCTGCTCTGCGCTGTGATCGGCGGCTGCTCGGGTTTCTCCGGCGTGTTCAGCGGGGTTAATCCAGATGTTTTTGTGGGTTTCGGTGTGCATTTGCCGGGTTTTGCGGTGAGTTTTCGGCGGGTTTGCGGCGGCTTTTCATCAGCACTTCGATTGCCCTGTGGTGCTTGCTGAATACACCGCAGGGTCGCCGAAATGGGATCACCAAATGGCACCGAATTGAAGAGAACGAAAAGTCACCGAACATGCAGTGACTTTTCGATTCTCTTTGAATAACCCTGTAAGGCTAGGGTCAGACGAACGTGATTTCTACGGACTTTACGTCCGTGCAGTACGGACGTACGTTAGTACGGAAGATGCAGTAGTCCGTTTTTTTCACTGACATATATTTTGACGGATGTAGCAGGGAAAATAAATTAAAAAGCAAAACCATTTTGTCCGTGAAAAATGCTGGACGTATAAATGCAGTCCGTCTGACCACGTTCCATCACTCACACACAAAGCTATGCAGACGTTGCGGATGCAGCGCACTTTGTGCGGCCGTTCTAGGGGTTGTACGTTCTTGCTGCCTTGCGTCCATGGGCCGCGGCTGTTGTGCGTCTGTAGTTCTGTGCGGACGTACTTCGTGTGTCGGGCTCTGATGGGCTTTCTGTCATGCTATCACGGACGTACTTTTAGGCTCCATCACGGACATGAACACTACGCTCGTCTGACACCAGCCTAAGGCTGGGCGTCCACTGGCACCGTATTTGTGCGATGGTGCGCTCATCCGTTATCGTCCATCGTCGTCCGTCCGATCCAACAACATGCAGGTGAATTGGACCTGCGTCCATTGCGTCCGACGTCAGAAATCTATCTTCCAGCGACGGGTAAAGACGGCATCAGATGGGCAATCAGAACCATTTCACTCGTTTGCATCGCATGTATTTCAGCGGATCAGAGAAGATGGATGTGGAGAAACTGATCAGGGGAGTTATAAAGGCATTTAAAATAAACTATTTATATATGTATGTGAGATGTGTGGGACTAGCCCTGTTTGTGTAGGAGTGAGGGGTAGGGAAGGCTCCTTGGTTGATTGTAAGCTCTTGGGTCCTCTCTGCTACTGTTCTGTGCGTACTTGTATGTATATTTGTATTCTGTCTCACCCATTGTCCCACAAAGGACTGCAGTGTTTAAAAAATCAGAATGAACTGTGTTTTATATGTAAAACCAGTTCATTCTGGTTTTGGCAGTCTCTGCACTCCACCTCTGAAATCTATCTGATCGTTCGTAGTTGTTCCGACGGATCGCTTGCAGTGGAAGATCCTCGTCGGACCTAGACGGACGTCCAACGTCGTCCATGGTCTGACAAACGCATCGGTCGTCCGACTACGGTGCCAGTGGACGCTCAGCCTCAGACTTGATCTTTTCGACCAATGTGATATTCAGCCCCTTATGGGATACTGCAGGAAAAGTGAACCTGGACGTTAAAGGTTCACTTTAAATTAAATATTTCAGCCATAGTGAATATTCCAATGAATGCCCCATAATATATTAATTCCATAGTTCATATTCTTGCAATAAGCTCTTCACTACCAAGACAGGACCCAGTGGTTTTATGGAAAAGCACTATTATCCACACAGTAAACATATACATAAACATCTCTACTAGATATTTTCACTGTTGGTAAGCCCTTTTTGACAGGCAGAGGTCTCCCTCTGCTGGATAAAAATATATTACTACACGTACATTAAATCTTGGGTTCCTTTTTACCTTGTAGGAATAAAACTGAACTCAACGCTTTTCAAACACATCAAATGTCACATCTGATGTGCTGAAACTTTAGGGGCACAATCTGGAGCCAATTTGCAAATGAATGTTGTCTACAATAAAAAATATTCCTTTGCATTGTTTGCGTCCGCTCATGCTCTTCTATTGATATCCCTATAAATTGGTATACTTACTGATGGTTTTTTACTAATTAGGTCTCTGGACCGCTATTTCTACATACTGTTTGGTCATACTTCTGTTTACTATAACAGTTGTAGCTGTATATCCACATCCGATATTTATACAGATACCTCTATAAATACAGGTTAAAGCCCTCCTTCCTTAGTTTTTCTTGACCACCTTCATATAGCCTTATTATTCGCATGTACTACCATGAATTGGGGTCTTTAACCCATTATATTCCCTTATTAGGCGGTGCATGTTGTGGTCCTAATTGGACACGGCTTCTTAAAGCTTATCTAAGATATACTCGAACGTATAATCCATATTCCTATTTGTGTATTTTAATATTTTGTTATGTATTTTTGTGTGGATTGTTTACATTATTGTCTTAAATAAAGTTGTTATTTTTGTTTTTCTAAATTAAATTTTTGGGTTATCCCCTCCCTTTGGAAGTTTTCTTACTTCCGCTATATCGTTGTATAATAAAAAATATTCCTTTGCATTGTTCCAGAATAAGAGCAGATCTAGTTTACTCAATCTCAAGGCACCTGCAGGCAGAGGCGAAACTAGAAACTTCAGGGCACAGGCGCGGGAATCCATGACGGGCCCCCCCCAACACCATTCCCCTACACAAAAACATTCCCCCTCCCTGTCACCACACCGTGCACTGGACCCCTCAAGGTCCACAATGTAAACTCCACAACAATAAAACTCACCATAATGTACAATGTGCATGACGTACCACAAAGCTCTACAGTAATAAAACTCACAGTAATGTGTGCTGTGTATGAGCGTATCACAGAGCTCCACTGTAAAAAAACTCACCATAATGTGTGATGTGCATGAGCGTGCAACAGAGCTCCACAGTAATAAAACTCACCCCAATGTGTGATGTGCATCAGTGTAGCACAGAGCTACACAGTAATAAAACTCACAGTAATGTGCGCTGTGTATGAGCGTATCACAGAGCTGCACAGCAATAAAACTCACAGTAATTTGCGGCGTGTATGAGTGTATCACAGAACTCCGAAGTAAAACTCACAAATAAGTATAAAATAAAATATTATGAAAATAAATAATATATTAAAATAACATTTAATTTATTTAAATACAATCAAGTTAAATATAAAAATTAGTATATTACCATAATTAAAATTATAAAAAAAATACATACTTGTTACTTTACCTAACATTTTTTTTGCAGAGAGGGAGTGAATTCTTGTTCCTCTGTGTGGCCTAGGTCAGGCCCAAAGCCCTGAACCAGGGCCCAGGTGATGCCGCAGTCCAGGCCCGAGACCTCAGACAAGGCCCCAGGTGAAGCCGCGGACCGGGCACGAGACCTCTGGCAAAGGCTGCAGGGGAAGCCGCGGACCGGGCCCGAGATATCAGACCAAGTCCAAGAACGAGTTGCGGCCCCAGGCGAGGCTCCGGCATCCGGTTGTGGGTGCCCCAAACTCAAGGGCCCGGGTCCTGTGGACCCATTGCACCACCGGTAGTTCCGCCAGTGCCTGTAGGTGATTGTGAAGATTGCATATATGTGATCATGGTAGTGAAAGGGTCTGATGGTCGTCACATTTAATCAGTATATGGTGTTCATATTGTATAAGGATTAAATTAAGTAAACATCTGCTCATTGAACTGACATGCCATTCCAGAATAATGGTGCTAACTTGAGACAGCAGCTTGTTAGATTGTAAAATGTAAATATTCAAATTTTCTGAAAACTATACCAAAACTACTGAGAAATAAAAGAAAGTATATCCTGTTTCTCTTCCTTCAACATGAACAGAATGACATAACGCTCCCAATGACACCTATCATATACCACACCGATTAGAATTGGAGTGCATACCTCAGCGTTTTATCCTCTCTTTTCTCCAATTTTTGCTTTTTCTTTCCCTTTCTCTTCCCAGCAAACATTTTGTTTTCTCTCTTCCCGTTCCATCTCTCTTCTCTCCCCCATCCAAGCCATTTTATCTCTCTTTCTCATCCTCCATCTGTATTTTAAACAAACTACCCATTAGGGCCAGTATTATAAACTTAACGCTAGCGTTAGCGCCGCTCAGATATGTGAGCATTAACTCTAGCTTAAATGAGTCTAGTACATTTTCTCCTATTACATTCCGAATGCTAAAAGGTTAAAAAAACGTTAGCCCATTGCCGGTACGTCTGCAATAACCGTGCACCTGGGGACGCTCCTTTCCCCCCCCCCCTCCTTTTCCCCCCCTTTTTTTTTTTTTTTTTTTTTTTTTCTCTTGTCTCTGTCTGTCTGTCGATGTCTTTGCTTTACATCGTGTACTCTCTGTGTGTTTGTTTGCCAATGTCCCTGTTATAGGTTCCGTATTCTCTGTGTGTTTGTCTGTCGAGGTTTCTGTTTTCTGTGAGATGGCATACTAGATCTACAACAGTACATAAGATGACATTAAAGATTTTGGTAATCTCTGTCAGAGGTTGATCAGCTATGATATGGCAGCCATGTGCAGTTGCTCCTCCTACCGCCCGACTATTAGTCAGGGGTGGTTTTTGAACAATATCATCAGCATGTTTGAACTTTACCATGTCATGCACCTTGTCGTACTTGTCGGATGAACTGTATTTTCAGGTGATACATGTGATGTTGTGGTGTATGTATATCTGTGTTATTGTATGTTAATAAAAACTTTGATTACAAAAAAAAAAAAATTTCGCTACCGCGAACGGTAACCCCGAGCCACACTCGGGCTGTATACTCACTGCATCCTGCGCTCCCTCGCTGTCCCCCGCAGTGTGATCGCGGCGACTTGCTTCCTGGTAATTCTCCCTGCGAGTCACGCGATGCTGGGGGGCGGGACCAGGCAGCAAATTAGCAAACTGTAAAAAAATGTGTGTGTATAGAGTGTAAAATCCCTACCAGCATGACTTTCACATGAACGGCCACTAGATGGTAACAGATCAGAAGCAGATCATACACTGATTGTAAGACTGAACTTTACTGTATATATGGTTTGAAGATCTCTTATATGAAAATATAATTATTGATACACTGTATGCATTATGAATGTTGCTGTATAAATAAGAGCGTACATAATTGAAATAATATATCATACCAAGGATGTTTACACTGAGGCAATATGCAGTGACTAATATTGCACCCTTGTTTTCTGAAAGATTTCAGTGTTTTTGGTTTGATTATATTATTTATTTGCATTATTTTGGATAATTATTTTTGGGATAATAAATTATTTCGTGTTTCAAACTTAAAAAAAAAAAAAAAAAAAAAAAAAAAAAAAAACGTTAGCGCATCAGGGATTGTGCTCGCTTCCGTGAGTTTATTGTACTTTGCGCTCCGTATGCTTACAATGGGGAGCGTATAGAGTAATTAGCGTTAGGATTACAAAGTCGTAACACTAATTACGCACTGCTGCGGTTAACTGAAAAGTTAACTGAAAACTGAAAAGTTAACCGCAGCTAGAAGCTAGTGGTAACTGAAACCGCTTCTGCGGAATCATTTTGCACCAGCTGTAACCCCAAAAATCAGATACTCACCTTTCATCCCGCGACGTGACCAGCGGCCTGATCCGCTTCCGAGTGAGACTGGGGACAAATAATCCCCGGTCTCCCTCCGCGATCACTCCGCGGACCTGCACGGTCTTGCGAGAGCGAGATCTTGCAGGTCACGTGACCTGACAGAACAAGCCTCCATGGAGTCCTAGGGATATGCGAGTATCCAGGGACTTTGGGTTGCATTACAGGGCAGACTGCTGAATCAATATCTGCCCTGGAATAGGGTGCTAAAACGGGGACACTAAGGTGAATTCTGCAGGCGCAGGTTTTCTACCTTAGTATTCCTGTTTTAGTTTGAACTATGTAATACAACCCTAGATATTTTATATTTCTTTTCTTCTCAGTATTTTCTCATTTTCATTTAGCCCTCAGTTCCTCTCTGTTACAGCATAGACTCTTTCCATAGACACAGCAGTTCTTCTCTTTGTTTATAACTAAAAATAATTAAAAAAACAACAAACAATTATACATTATATTGTATGTAAATATTCTAGTGATATTTAAAGTAAACCTTATTAAATACAGTCTGGTAAAGGAAGCATTTTTAGTAATTTTGCTATTTTCTGTCCACAAGGAGCTAGATTCTATTTCTTCAGCAACTTTTTGAAGTCTGTGGATCTCGTCACTAATACTAATCTTTCTTGTGCACATAATAGGGTGAGAGTTTCTGCTGTTGTGTTTAGTGTCGAGGTGCAGGGGAGAGGGACTGAGATACAGTTACAGAATGATGAACAGAGATGTCAGCAGAAAAGAAACAGACGCTGACTTTTTTAAAACAAGGTAAAGAAACTGTCGTTATTGGACAAGCATTTACAGTTGTGTTCAAAATTATTCAACCCCCAATGCTGTAAAGGGTTTTAGGGAATTTAGTGTACATTTGTAATTGTATTCAGAATGAAATCCTACAAGGACTTTTTAAAGAACCATATGCAACTAAAATGACATCAATTGGTTTTGTAATACAGTAGTAAATGTTTCTTTTGTGAATTCTTCATTGACACAATTATTCAACCCCTTAAAGACTACCACTCAGAAGAACAGAGGTTCATTCAAGTGTTTTCAATCAGGTATTGAAAACACCTGTGGATGTCACGGAGCAGCAATAAAGCATAATAAGCACCAATTAGGCAGCTTTAAAATGACTGTGATACTCGGCTCCTTCTAGACATTTACTGGTGTGGTTACAAACATGGTGAAGTCAAGAGAATGGTCCAGGAAGACAAGAGAAGAGGTGATTACTCTTCACATGAAGGGCAATGGCTATAAGAAGATTGCAAAGATGTTAAACATACCAAGAGAGACCATAGGAAGCATCATTCGCAAATTCAAGGCAAAGGGCACTGTTGAAACACTACCTGGTCGTGGCAGAAAGAAGATGCTGACTTCGACTGCTGTGCGCTACCTGAAGCGTAGAGTGGAGAAAAGTCCCTGTGTGACTGCTGAGAAACTGAGAAAAGATTTGTCAGATGTGGGTACTGAAGTTTCAGCTCAGACAATACGGCGCACACTGCGTAATGAGGACCTCCATGCCAAGAGAAGAGGTGAATACTCTTCACAGGAAGGGCAATGGCTATAAGAAGATTGCAAAGATGTTAAACATACCAAGAGAGACCATAGGAAGCATCATTCGCAAATTCAAGGCAAAGGGTACTGTTGAAATGCTACCTGGTCGTGGCAGAAAGAAGATGCTGACTTCGACTGCTGTGCGCTACCTGAAGCGTTGAGTTTAGGTTGAGTGCAACCCACCCTGTGGTTTGCTTTGTATATATGGAGAGCTGACTACTTTCCTGGGTATGCACCCCTCCCTGCTCACAGGTGTGTCCCACTGTGACAACCTATAAAGGCTGGTGCCTGCTGGGAAGCTCTAAGGTGAGTTAATTCTGTAAATGCAGATACAGTCAAGTAAGATAGGACCTCTCAACGATGGGGTAAATTGGCGACTGTGACAGGCTTACGCAAGCTATGATCATACTTTGTTAACTGAATCCCCATCATTTTACCTCAGTCAGGTTTTTTGAATTTTTGAAATGTGTCTTTTTCTTGCACAAAATGGTGGATGAAGGTGGTCATTGATATGGAGTGCTCTTTTTTGGTGTTTTGTAAATTATATTTAGGGTATAAATGAACACTTAAATACATATGACCAGGTGGGCTTATTTACAAATATCCATCAAAATGCATTAATGAATACCCACAATAAAATAATGGTATATTTGCACAGAGTATTTGCACTCGTTCACAGCAGACAGGTTTCAAAAAAAGCTTACTCAGTAAAGTTCCTCTTATGATGTTAAATTGTAGCATTTTCGATAATCCTTTAATGGCGCTGTCACCTTCACCATGCACCTTAACAAACAAGGAGATTTATGAGACTAACTTTGAAGATATCTCCACTAATCTGCGACAAATGAATCCCTCAACCTATGAGTCAGACGATGAAATCTTATCCAAACATATGGAGGTGGTAAACACAGATATTGCCATGTTTTATGCCCATAGATTTAAGCAAGAACACTCTAGGAAATAGCTCCAAATAAAATATATCTTGGAATTTCACATCAACAACCAGCTTCGAATGGCAATGTTACCTTATGATTTTAGGATTAATATTGTAAAACCAAGAATATAATTACAGATACTGTATATGAATTAATATATTAAGAAGCCAATGTAATGGGACTGAATTAATATTTTTTTATAGTACTAGATTATTGGCACAGGTGGAAAAACATGAAATGAAAAGCAGTTAATTCATTTGACATCAATAACTATAGCATGAAAAAAACATTACAAAAAAACACAGGATGTTGCATGCTCAACTCCCATCACTCTTGGAGGGGCAACGCAACACTAGCAGACAGTCCAAACTCTTACATAAGACCAATAAATAAATAAATAAATAAATAAACATTTTTCTTCATACGTACTTAAAATCCTACAAAGCAGGCACTAAAAAAATTATTTACTATTTAGGTTACAGGATTTTGTGTGCATATGTGGAAATGTTTATTCGTATGTATGAGTGACTTCAGCTAGTGTTGTGTTGCCCATCACGAGAGGGATGGGAGTTGGCCACAGAACATCCTCGGCCACATTACGATCTATGTGCTAATGTTAACGCTCACCTGCGTGAGCGCTAACGTTAGCCGCGGTGTCTACCGCATATTACAATCCAAACTCTAACGGGTTAAGTAACCCGTTTGCGTTTGGTACCTTGCACTTTTCAGTGCGAGGTAACTTATTATTTTATTATTCTTTATTTATAAAGCGCCAGCATATTCCGCAGCGCTGTACCATAGGCACAGTATAGA
Organism: Leptobrachium leishanense; assembly: GCA_009667805.1. NCBI lineage: Eukaryota > Metazoa > Chordata > Amphibia > Anura > Megophryidae > Leptobrachium > Leptobrachium leishanense. The sequence goes on from CM019066.1 coordinate 282,907,295, forward strand.
CAGGGTTACAATACAATACATTGAACAACATTTGACAAACAGTACAGGAGGAGATGAGGGCCCTATTCCCGTAGGAACTCACAATCTAGGAGGGTTGGGGTTGGAAACAGGAGGAGAGGACTGCAAGGTGAGAGTGATTGATGGTTGCGTCAATGAGTTGGGTGGTAGGCTTCCCTAAATAGGAATGTTTTAAGGGAGCGTTTGAAGGAAGAGAAGTTAGGGGAAAGTCTGACAGTACGAGGGAGAGCGTTCCAGAGAGTGCGGGCTGCGCGTGAGAAATCCTGCAGTCTATCATGGGAAGAGGTGATGCAGGGAGACGCTAGGCGCAGGTCGCTGTTTGACCTTAGGGAGCGGGCTGGGCTGTATTTGGTGATTAGTGAGGACAGGTAGTGGGGAGCTGAGTTAGTGAGGGTTTTGTAGGTAAGGATAAGGATTTTGAACTTAATTCTGCAGTGGATGGGGAGCCAGTGAAGGGACTCGCAGAGGGGAGCGGCAGAGACAGAGCGGCGGGTGAGGTGAATTAGCCTGGCGGAGGCGTTCAGGATGGATTGTAGGGGGGAGAGGCGGGACAGAGGGAGGCCAGATAAGAGATTATTGCAATAGTCGAGTCGGGAGATTACCAGGGCATGTATGAGTTGTTTTGTGGTGACAGCGGTAAGAAATGACCGAATTCTGGAAATATTACGCAGTTGGTATCGGCAAGAAGAGGAAAGAGACTGGATGTGGGGGATGAAGGAAAGAGCAGAGTCAAGTGTAACACCAAGACAGCGCACTTGGTTTGATGGGGAGATGGTGATACCCTCCACCATGATAGAGAAGTCAGGAGGTGGGGAGGCATTGGAGGGAGGAATAAGTAGGAGCTCAGTCTTTGACATGTTGATCTTTAGGTGGTGGGAGGCCATCCAGGAGGAAATGCCAGATAAGCAGTCACTGACTTTGGAAAGGACAGGGGGAGAGAGATCAGGGGTAGAGAGGTAGATCTGAGTGTCATCAGCGTAGAGGTGGTAATTAAAGCCAAAGCTGTTGATGATTTTGCCCAGGGAGGAGGTGTAGATGGAAAAGATCAGAGCCTTGAGGTACACCAACAGATAGAGGCAATGAAGAGGAGGAGTTACCAGCAAAGGACACACAGAAGGACCTGTTGGATAAATAGGAGTCAACCCAAGCGAGTGCAGTGTCACCGAGACCCAGAGAGTTGAGGGTCTGTAGAAGGAGGGGGTGGTCAACAGTGTCAAAAGCAGCCGAGAGGTCAAGCAGGATGAGAATAGAATAGTGGCCGTGTTTTTTAGCAGTTAGGAGGTCGTTGGTGACTTTGGTGAGGGCAGTTTCAGTTGAGTGTAGGGGACGGAAGCCAGATTGCAGGGGGTCAAGTAGGGAATTGGAGGACAGGAAGAGGGAGAGGCGGTAACTGTACTTTGTGCTCCCTATACTTAACATGGGGAGCGCAAAGTGTTAATCAGCGTTAGGATTACAAAGTCCTAACGCGGTTAGCGGAAAGTTAACCAGAGCCAGGACTTGGTGTTAACGGATTCTGCTTCTAAAGAATCCGTTAACACCAGCCTAAAAAAAACAAAAAAATAATCTTATACTCACTTCCTGTCCCGCAGCGAGGACCGCGGCTCTGTCCGCCTCCTCCGTCCGGCGGGACCCAGTCTCTCCCTGCGTATCACTATGCTGACCGGCCGGATCTCGCAAGGCAAGATCCGGCTGGTCATGTGACCGCCGGCGTCTGGCTCAATGGAGTCCTATGGACTCCATTGAGTGGATGCTCGCGGCTGCGCTCAGCGCTGTCGCAAGCATCCCAGGGCATAGTGCCCGCTACCAATGCAGGCAGCAGTTTTTGTGCGGGCGCAGTTTTTCCTCCCTACTGCCCCCCTTTTAACGCGGGATTGTAATATAGCCCCATGTGTTTTCTATAGTACATTCTCTAGCAGCCAGCCGAATCATATTTGCAGTTCGTCCTGACCATATTTTCTGGTGGGCCCAAACAGTGAGTTTCTGGAAATGGGCATAAATATAACACACCCGTTTGTCTCTGAGGTGAAAAAAACAGAGGTATCATAGTGAACATTAGGGTATCGGCTCATTGCGCTCCATGAGGGAAATGTGAAGGTGACTTAGTGCAGTAGCATCATTAGCTTCATAAGTATTTAAAAAGAAAAAGCAATGCCGCTGCTTTTAGAACAGAAAAAACATTATATATTTTTTTTTACACAATACATACTCATGTTTGGCATCATTGGAAAGGCCAGACCCTGACCTGTCCAATGACACCTAATTTGACCTTGTGGAGTGAACAGCATCTAGATACAGTGGTCCAAAGTACCCTCTGCTCTCCTTGCTGCTTGTGTTTTTGGTGGAACAATGTGTAAGAACACACTGCCCCATCATCGCTACACTTAGTCTTGACATGGGAAATTAGAAGGGGAGTAGCTGCAGCACCACTGTTTATTTTATTATTAAAAAGTATACAATGGTGATGTTTTAGAACAAAAACAGAAAAAAGGAAAATTTTACTTTTAATTTATTTCTGATTTAGTTTTACAGGTTATACTGAGAATTTGACAGACCAGACTCAGGCCAGACAATGACAACTCAAGCAACCTTCTAGGATTTACCAATCCAAAGATACAGGGATCTAAATGACCCCTGCATCTATTGCAATGGGATTTCCTTGCCAGGCAGGGGAATCCCTGTTTCTGACATCATTGCTCACACGCACAATGACTTCTAAGGCTAGTGGGCAGTCCCATAGGATGTCCGCCCACTATAGCTGAAGCCCCTGCTTGTAGCCAGAGCGGTGCTGAGCAGGGCCAAAGACAGGACATGTGTGGAGAGTCCTTAGCGTTGGGGAGGAAATCCACACGACGCTCCACTCACGTCCATAAACAGGAGGGAAGCATCCAGGGGCACCAGCAGGGCCAACTTGAGGGCAGGGCACCCTTCACACCTGCAAACAGTCGGTCCCCGCCTGTCATCAGATTGGTCACTAATGATGAAAGCATGCAGAGCATTCTTGAAGAAGCAGTTGATGGACTAGTTTTGCACATGTACACGCTGCTCCGATTCATTGTTCTGCACAGAATCGCAGGCACTATGGTTGTGGAAGCCCCTGAGGAAGACCAGTGTACCCAGGGACAAAAGATGAGTAAAATCACCTAAAACAAATAATAATAATTATTGGGCAGATGTTGTCAGCAGCACCTGCCCAATTATTTAAGGCCAAATAAAGGGAACTCTATTTTTAATAGTTAAGTTTCACTTTATGTTTTAATAATTCATATCTAAACAGATTAATCTCTTAAGTAGCACTATTTAGAAACACATATACAATTTAAAAAAGAAACCTATTGGCACTTTTTATATTTATTTGAGCGGCTATCTCCTTAATAGTGCACCTTATTGTATTTTTTCACATCTGTTTTATTTATTCAGAAATCTTTTTCATGTTTTGCAGTGAGTTTAGTTTAGGACCCACCAAGGAAATTTGCCTTGTTGCTGGCTGGTGAACCATTATGAGTTAACTAAAAATGTCTTTTTATTATGTAGGCTATCGGATTTTGAGCGCATATGAAGAAAATGCCTGTTTCACAAGTGAAACATGACATGCTCTGAGCTCATTTATGCTTTTTACTAGGCAAACAAGTGTCCCTACTAGAATTATAGGCAATTTGCATCAACATTAAACATTTAATTTAAAAATAAAAAAATAAAAGCAAATATGCTCAGCAAAGAAATGAAAAGCCGGTGGAATAAAACATGTGTCTAGACAGAGTTTGCTATGGAAAGTATTAGCAAGAACTGAAACAAATAAACAGATAAGCTCTTTCCATCTGTTTCATCACTAGCTACCAAGACAAAGTGACAAAGGTTACATGTGTAACGTGCTTGGCTGTTTGATTCCAGGAATTATGCAGCACCACTATGGGGGCAGATTTTCCTGTACCTTCATTCCAAAAAGTCAGAATTAGTAACTATATAGTTATATACCTAGAACATACTTGAAAACGAGGGAAATCTCAATGTATCCTTCCTGGTAAAATACTTTATAAATAAATATATATACACACACACAGCACTGGCCACTTTATTAGGTAAACTTTGCTAGTATAGCCTTGGACCCCTTTTTGCCTTTGGAACTGCCTTAATTCTTCGTGGCATAGATTCCACAAGGCGCTGGAAACATTCCTCAGAGATTTTGGTCCATATTCACATGTGAGCATCATGTAGATGTTGCAGATTTGTCGGCAGCATATCCATGATACAAATCCTGTTCCACCACATCCCAAAGGTGCTCTATTGGATTGAGATCTGGTGACTGTGGAAGCCATTGGAGTACAGTGAGCTCATTGTCATGTTCAAGAAACCAGTTTGAGATGATTTGAGCTTTGAGACATGGCGCATTATCCTGCTGGAAGTAGCCATCAGAAGATGGATACACTGGTCATAAAGGGATGGACATGGTCAGTGACAATACTCTTACGGTAGGCCGTGGCATTTAAACGATACTCAATCGTGTGCTCAAAGTGTGCCAAGAAAATATCCCCCACCCCATTATACCACCACCAGCCTGAACCGTTGATAAAAGGCAGGATGGATCTATGCTTTCATGTGTATTTTGCAAATTCTGACCCTATCTTCTAAATATCGCAGCTGAAAATTGAGACTCATCAGACCAGACAACGTTTTCCCATTCTTCTGTTGTCCAATTTTGGTGAGCCTGTGCGAATTGTAGCCTAAGTTTCCTGGTCTTAGTTGAAAGGAGTTGCACCCGGTGTGGTCTGCTGCTGCTGTAGCCCATCTGATTCAAGGTAAAACTTACACTTTCAGAGATGGTATTCTGCATACATTGGTTGTAACAAGTGGTTATTTGAGTTATTGTTGCCTTTCTATAATCTCGACCCAGTCTGCCCATTGTCCTCTGACATCAACAAGGCATTTTTGACCACACAACTGCCGCTCACTCAATATTTTCTCTTTTTCAGACCATTCTCTGTAAACCCTAGAGATGATTGTCCATGAAAATCCCAGTAGATCAGCAGCTTTTGAAATAGTCAGACGAGCTTGTCTGTCACCAACAACCATGCCACATTCAAAGTCACTTAAATCCCCTTTCTAGCCCAGTCTGATGCTCGGTTTGAACTTCAGCAAATTGTCTTCACCATGTCTAAATGCATTGCGTTGGTGCCTTGTGATTGGTTGATTAGCAATTTATGTTAACAAGCAACTGAATGGGTGTACAAAGTGGTCGGTGAGTGTGTGTGGGTATATATATGCATATATATATGCAGAGCTGTAGCTAGCTCCTTTTGCACCCGAGGCAAGAACAGAAAATTGTGCCCCCCCCCCACACACACACACAATATTTTTTACAGAGGTTAATATATATATATATATATATATATATTTATAGAAACAGGACCCTCTATGCATGCACCCCATAAACATGACATCTGTGACATCTGGTTGGCTGAGAATGCTAACCCCAGATTGTATAATAACTTGCCACTTTGTTACGAATTTTACAGATCTTCAGTTCCAGTTCACACTCGCCGTCAGCAGGGCTGCAAAGCCATTGCACACTGTCAGAAGAACGAACTGGAACTGAAGATCTGTAAAATTCATAACAAAGTGCCAAATAATTATCCAAACTGCCGATCACTTTTCAGGTTTATAAAGATACTGTACATTACTGATACACTTGTACAACTGCACATTACAGAGCTCTACAGCATTAAAGCTCACAGTAATGTGCAGTGTGTATCAGCGTATCACAGAATCCACAGCAATAAAGCTCACAGTAATGTGCGCTGTGTATCAGCGTATCACAGAGCTCCACAGCAATAAAACTCACAGTAATGTGCAGTGTGTGTATAAGTGTATGGTTTAGTGTGTACAGTATATATATATTTATGGTGTGTACGTAATAATGTGTGTGTATGTGTATATGCACTCACAAAAAAAAACCCAGACATCTAAATATAGCGACCGGAGATCCCTGGCTAATGACCCCTCCCCCCTTCATTCACAGTGTCCCTGCAAGGAACTGCAGTATGTGAGGGGGCTGAGGGATCTAAAAAAAAAAAACACAGATAATACAGGGCCCCTGCTGTGAAGGAGAATATCTTTTCCAGATTTAACCCTTGCAAGGGCAGGGATCTAAGTGACATTCTGGATTTGGCCACCCCTGCTGCACTGAGAAATGACCCAGAGTGATTTATGTAAATGTGGAACTAATATATATATGGGTCATTTCTCAGTGCAGCAGGGGTGGCCAAATCCAGAATGTTACTTAGATCCCTGCCCTTGCAAGGGTTAAAACTGGAGAAGATATTCTCCTTCACAGCAGGGGCCCTGTATTATCTGTGGGTTTTTTTTTTAGATCCCTCACCCCCCTCACATACTGCAGTTCCTTGCAGGGACACCGTGAATGGAGGGAGGAGGGGTCATTAGCCAGGGATCTCCGGGCAGCTCAGCTGCAGCAGAGAAGCCCTTGCAGGGGAGGGATCCTTGCTGGGGCAGTAACAGGGGGGGGGTCTCACCTCTCCAGTAGTCTAGTGGGATGGGATCTGAGTGGCCACTGATAACAGCTGAGCCTCTCTCCAGCGGCAGCAGCATCGCATCATCATCATGCTGCACTCAAGAGCCTTGCACTGTTCCCTCCACTTCCCGCGTCTCTCTGTACCTCCTTCGGAGCCCTGTGTCACGTGACAGATCACAGGGCCCGGAAGCTGCTGCTGCTCCATTCTCCGAGGTCTGATTCAAAGGAGCAGCAGAATCAGAAGGATCGCTCACCTTCCTCGTCTTGTTTTTTTTCTGACGATCTGAAGTGGAATCAGGCTGAAAGATGGTCGCTACTATGAGCCAGGCGGCCATCTTGTTCAGAATATTGGTTCACTAGTAAATAGAATAGATTTTATTTAGATGTGAAAACGAAGCTTACATAGAATCTTAGGAATGTGTGGTAGATTAGGGAACTAGCAATAAAACCAGGCAGAATCCGGCCAGCTCTTGGCACGGAGAGACAGGAAGATGAATGAATGGGGCAAGGTCATGGAGACTTGCAGAGAAACAAAGAGATCGTAGAAAGCAGACTGTGCCCCAATCTATCTCAAATAAACACAGCCGGTAGGGAGGAGGGCACAGCCCAGAAAAGCACAGCAGCAAATCACACGGACTGTCAGACTAACATGAAGTGTATCAATTTATTGTTAATGTGTGGAATTTCTTTGTACTAACGATGGGAGGTATTAACCCACGTGGGGTGGAATAAAGTGTCATCGGGGGTGGGCTAATTGGGATGTACCTAATTACGTATTTTTGGGTATAAGACCCCTTGTAAGGGGGGGAGACGGGGCTCACTCTTTGCGATTCAATCCTGTGTGAGCACTTGTGTGACGACACAGTAAAGTTTGCCTTTCCTGAAGAGACTCGTGTTCAGACAATCCTTGCTTGTGTCCGGTCCGGCGCCGTATTGAAAGTGAACCTGATTGACTCCGGTAACAGATCCACCCCTCTGTTCTTGAGCAGAGGTCGAGCCAGGCCCACCTAACTACACTCAGCACAGCCCTGCCTCTCGTGCCCTGGAGGCTAGGCGCCGCGTGCTGACGCATGCCAGGGAGGGAGGGAGGGAAATTGCCACAGTGGATGATCCAGAGAAGGAGCAGGGGACATCATCATAGACACAGCCCCCCTCTCCCACATGAAACCCTGGCTGGCTGGCCACAACGTTTAGCTTGCCTTGCAGACAGTCAACTGCTCCGCCCACCAGCAAAGTCCCGTCTCTATGGAGACCCAGTGCTTCCTTCCATCAGCTGCGCGCGCTGGAGGCATCACACCTGACGATGGGAGAAACCTTGGTGTTTCAGGCTGGGCTGGGCGCTTCACAGTTGTGAAGGGGCGCAGCCATGGCTCGGGTCCTGCTGGAAAGCTGTGGGACGCAGGTTCCCGCGCAACCTGCGTTCCCACAGCGTTCCCGCAGGACTCGAGCCATGGCTGTGCCCCTTCACAGCTGTGCCCGAGGCAGGCGCCTCACTCGCCTCGCCCTTCCTACGGCCCTGTATATATGTACGTAGTGATACCTTTTTTATTGGACTAACGTTACCTTTAAAAGACAAGTTTTTGAGAGGACTCCTCTCTTCTTCAGGTCTGGACGCTATACTGAGCAATATCATAGAATTGAACATTAAGGGGCACATGGGTGGGGGTGAAGATGACGTAAATAGTGAGAGTCAAATGGTATGAATGCCTGAGCTGAAATGTTGTGATGGAATTTATGTAATAATTACTCCTTCAAAATCCATCCTGAGTGCTGGTCCTCTCTTTTTTCGCTACGTGATATGAGATTTGATCCATAGACCCCAGTCTATGTAACACCAGTGACTTGTATCCTTTATTAGGTTAGTTTGTTCCTCCTTTTTGCTTTGGATGTCCAACTATGATTTTGGGCTTAAAAAAATAAACGGTTGAATAAAAATGAGAATATTTTTTCTAGTGAATCCTATGGGCTTCTCGCAAGGTGGTTTTCCTATACAATGTATCTTTTCACGTTTCCCCTGCACACGGTGGTTATACTACACAATGCATCTTTTACATGTTTCCCCTGTACAAAGCAGTTATACTATAAAATAAATCTTTTACACATTTTACTGATGTGGCACGGAGGTTTAACTATACCTTCTCTCACAGTGGTTTTCCTATACAATGTATCTTTTCACATTTCCCCTGCACACAGCGGTTATACTATACAATGCATCTTTTACACGTTTCCCCTGTACACAACGGTTATACTATAAAATAAATCTTTTACACGTTTCCCTGACGCGGCACGGCGGTTTAACTATGCAATGCATCTTTTTCATGTAAACTTTTACCAGATCGTCCCAGCATCGTCCAGTGAATCCAACAAATTTGGAAAGATCGCTAGTCTCTTGTAATCGCAAAAAAAAAAAATCACCTGAAATAGTCTGTCGGTGGTCGGATACAGTGGAAGAGGGCTGATTCACTTGCATGTTGTAAGATCGGTCAGACAACTTCAGACGATATCAGATGTTCTCACCATCGCACAAATATGGTGCCAGTGGACAGCCGATCTAAGACGAACTGACCGAGACCATTATACTCTTATATCCACATTAAACAGTTCTTTTATAGAGACATTTTTGGGGTAGAAAGCTGCTAATCCTCAAATGTCATCAGAAGACTCAAAAATAACATAAGCATGTCAATTCAAAATGTAAATTTATCCACCCCATCATATATACCATGTACAGAACCATAAGGGTGCTTGCCTTAAACATGGACCAAAGAACCAGGACCAGCCAGGACAACCACATTATCCCAAATTATCCAGCAACAGAAAACAGCAGGCACTGCACTTGGATATGATCCAGTTGGATCCATTATTTAGGTAAAAAGTACAACACTGCAGCTCTTTGACATATTCTGCTTCAATTGGCTAACCCTAACACAACCCTGACCCTAAAAACAGCCCACATAGTAATCCTAATTATAAACTCTAACCTTAATATCAAAGGTAGTGTTACTCTTGCACTTTACTCACATCAGTAAAATTACACTAATATCGTGCTACATTTCACTGATAAAATAATGCAAATGAGCTCTTTTTCTTTGCCTGAAAACGACTTATTTTTAAAACCTGTCGGTTTAAGATCAAGAGACTTTTTAAATTGGCAACTTTGCTGCCTGGTCGATTATTGCGACCACAGGTGACCTTCTTATAGACCTGTATGATTGAATCCTATATGTCAAGCAACCATAAAAAATGTCATCTTTTTGTCTTTTATAGAGAAAATAACTTGGAAGTAAATTACAATTAACAAATAATCCGTGTGACTTCTTTACCAAAACGATGCAGCTTTCTGCTTAAATAAATAATAAATTCATTTTTCTTATACTCATTTCACTTTGCCTTCCAGTCGTTTATTTCATATTGCTATGATCTCATAAAAGGCAGAAAGCTGTCTTCTTCCTTTTTTTAACAAAACAGTGCTTAGTAAAAAAGCCACATATTTTCATTAAATATAGACGGTTAAAAATAGCCAAAGGGATGCCCTGATCCTTACCCTGGAGGTGTCTTAATTTACTTTCTACCATACAAAGCCCCTATTCTAAATTAGATAAGAGAAAAATACTTTAAAGCATGAGATTCTATGTGAAGACAGTGCTAGCCTTTCAGAAAGGTTTGGTAAAGACAAGACATGAGGGATATTGAAGTTTTTGCGATGACAGGAGGAATACCTAAGGGGAAAAGGACCAACAGATATGTGGTGAGGGACACATGCCAGGAAGAATGAGGGTCGGGAAGGTGGAGGAAAAGGCAAAGTGCTGAATAAGATGAAGGAGACCTGGAAGTCATTGTTGTTTTTGGAGATGGCACTGATATGATCCCAGGTCAGTATGAACACAGCAGTGACCTTAAAGTTGATTTCCAATGGAGTCATCTTACAGTACCTGTCACTCTCAGACTGTGAGGAGCTAGCATATTGAATGCATGGGTAGAAAGTAAATCAAAAGTATGTTTGCAAATCGAAAATATCTGCAGAAACGTAACATAAAGGAGAAATATCACTTAAATTAATTCAACCACAGTTTGTCCAAAATCATTTAACAGAGTTTGCAGTGAACAGTTATAATTTTCTTAAAATCTATCTTCACATGTAGAACAAAAACAAGTTCATGGGAACAGTGAGAATAGACAGCGGCTCGATGGTGCCATTACAAAGAAGTCAGTACCATATGCAAAGCAAGCTGCTATCACCCAAAAAAGGTGGTCAGAACTGAAATGCTAAAGAAGTCTCCTCTGCGAAAGACATACAGCAACCCTCAGCAATTGTTATAACCTTAGGCTTCGTCAGGAGGGTATAGCTGACATCTCCTAGGCACAACGAACAGGGGTCCATGTCTAGATTACCCTCTAGAGACCAAAACCACATTTCGCACTGAGAATGAGCAGCGGCATAAGTATCATGCCCTTCATTGAGTGTTTGCTGAGGTCTCATAAGGTTTTAAAAAGAGAGGTTTGTGAGGGTCCTGAGTACGAGCAACGGCACTAGTGGCCTGCTCTATGGTGAGGCCCACTCAGGTCTCACAGGGTTTTTGCTTGATTGTGCCATTACAGAGATGACTGCTCCATATGCAAATGAGACTGCTACACCCAGAAAGGGTGGCCAGTACTGAAATGCCAAGGATGTCATCCCTGCATGAGAGATGCAGAAACCCCCAACAGTGTACCCCAAATCCTATAGGATTTGCCTGTTTAAACCTGTCAAACTGAAACACCGAAAATCAGGGCAATTCATTGACACTTCAGTGCAGTTCAGCATTCTGAGAATAGACAAAGCATTACTTTTCTATGGGACAATTTCACTGCCACCAAACTGCAGCAAACTGAACCGTATTTCACCGTCAATTTGTCTGTATTTGGCTTATTGACCTCGTACAGGTCTATTCACTAAAAGGTGTCACTTTAGAGAACTTTTGGAGAAGTGAAAATTCTAGGGCAAAATAGCCGATTTGTAAAGTGAGATACAGTGGCAAGAAAAAGTATGTGAACCCTTTGGGATTACGTGGAGTTTTGCATGAATTGGTCATAAAAAGTGCTCTGATCTTCATCTAAGTCACAACAATTTGAAAAACACAATCTGCTTAAAATAATACAACACAAACATTATATGTTTTCATGTTTTTATTGAACAGAACATGTAAACATTCACAGTGCAGGGTGGAAAAATTATGTGAACCTTTGGACTTAATAACTGGTTGACCCTCCTTTGGCAGCAATAACCTCAACCAAACGTTTCCTGTAGTTGCAGATCAGACCTGCACAACGATCTGGAGTAATTTTGGACCACTCCTCTTCACAAAACTGTTTCAGTGTAGCAATATTCTTGGGATGTCTGGTGTGAATCGCTCTCTTAAGGTCATGCCACAGCATTTCAATCGGGTTGAGGTCAGAACTCTGACTGGGCCACTCCAGAAGGCGTATTTTGTTTTGTTGAAGCCATTCTTTTGTTGAATCATTTGTATGCTTTGAGTCATTGTCCTGTTGCATCACCCATCCTATGCGGAGCTTCAGTTGGCGGACAGATGGTCTTACGTTTTCCTGCAAAATGTCTTGATAAACTCTGGAATTCATTTTTCCATCAATGACAGCAATCCATCCAGGCCCTGAGGCAGCAAAGCAGCCCCAAACCATGATGCTCCCTCCGCCATGTTTTACAGTGGGGATGAGGTTTTGATGTTGGTGTGCTGTGCCTTTTTTTCTCCACACATAGTGTTGTGTGTTTTTTCCAAACAACTCAATTTTGGTTTCATCTGTCCACAGAATATTTTGCCAGTAGTGCTGTGGAACATCCAGGTGCTCTTTTGCAAACTTCAAACGTGCTGCAATATTCTTTTTGGACAGCAATGGCTTCCTCCGTGGTGTCCTCCCATGTACTCCATTCTTGTTTAATGTTTTCCTTATTGTAGATGTGTAAACAAAATGTTAGCATGTGCCAGAGATTTCTGTAAGTCTTTAGCTGACACTCTAGGATTCTTCTTTACCTCATTAAGCATTCTGCATTGTGCTCTTGCAGTCATCTTTACAGGACGACCACGCCTAGGGAGAGTAGCAACAGTGCTGAACTTTCTCCATTTGTAGACAGTCTGTTTTACTGTGAACACATGAACATCAAGGCTTTTGGAGATACTTTTGTAACCCTTTCCAGCTTCATGCAAGTCAACAATTCTTGCTCGTAGGCCTTCTGAGAGCTCTTTTCTGCGAGGCATGGTTCACATCAGGCAGTGCTTCTTGAAACCAGTAAACCCAAAACTGGTGTGTGTTTTTAAAGGGCAGGACAGCTTTCAGCAGCACATCCAATAATATCACACTGATTGAACTCAAGGTTGGCTCACCCCTGACTCCAATTAGCTCTTGGAGAAGTCATTAGGCTAGGGGTTCACATACGTTTTCCACCCTGCACTGTGAATGTTTACATGTTCTGTTCAATAAACACATGAAAACATATAATGTTTGTGTTGTATTATTTTAAGCAGACTGTGTTTTTCAAATTGTTGTGACTTAGATGAAGATCAGAGCACATTTTATGACCAATTCATGCAAAACTCCACGTAATCCCAAAGGGTTCACATACTTTTTCTTGCCACTGTAAATGGAAGAATTATATTGAGCTTAATCGCTGCAGGGTGGCATAGCAGTCCCGTGGTGCTTTTTTTTGGCCCTACTCCGGCATGCCACTCTTCCCAGCAGGACAATCGGTCATTGGCTGCAGAGGGACGGTCTGAGTTTATACAGTCCCCCTACAGCCAATGATGGAGATCGGCCCACTGGGAAGTAAAATATAAGTAAAACAAAACACAACTATAACAAAATGACTTTATATTCTTTATATTAAAATTGATATATCACAGATGCAAAAAAAGTTAAAAAAAGATATCAAATATATCAACATAACAAATCATATAATTTAATGCTACTAATGTCAGTCCAACATCGCAAACATTTCTAAATACTGGCCAATACCTCACAAACATTTTTTTCCCTCAAGCTCAGATATTTTGGTGTGAATTAAAAAAAATACAGCAATCACATAGTCCAGGGTGCACATTTCTGTGATTGCTCGCAAGCAGAAAGAACTGAAAATGTACCCACATGTGAGCTAGTATTTCCTATAAATGTCTGGGAAAGATCTTGTTAAGATTTTGCCACATTGCTTTAATAAAGAATCAGGTGTCATGGACATGACAGATGAGGAGAGAATGCATCACTCACAGGAAGCAGGCCGTACACCTCAAACTTCATGTAACCTCAGCCATTATTCATCATATTAAATAAATGTGTGTGTGTGGCTGTACGCATATTTTACTCTGACCTGGGTGTTCATAAAAAGAACTCTTTGGGCTACATTACAATCCCCGCGTTAAAACGGGGGCAGTAGAGAGAAAAAACTGCGCCTGCAGTTTTCCCCCTACCGCCCCTGTTTTAACGGGGGATTATAATGCAGGCGCAAAAAATGCTGTCTGCATTTGTAGCCAGCGCAGCACGCTACGCCCCGGGATGCTCGCGGCAGCGCTGAGTGCAGCCGCGAGCATCCACTCGATGGAGTCCATAGGACTCCATTGAGCCAGTCGCTGGCCCGGTGGTCACATGACGTGCCAGATCTCACCTCGCGAGATCCGGCCAGTCGGCATAGTGATATGCAGGGGGAGACTGAGGAACTTTTTCCCACAGTCTCTCCCTGCTGCCGCCGGACGGAGGAGGCGGACAGAGCCGCGGTCCTCGCCACGGGACAGGAGGTGAGTATAGGATTGTTTTTTTTAATTTTGTTTAGGCTGGTGTTAATGGATTCTGCAGAAGCGGAATCCGTTAACACCAAGTCCTGGCTCTGGTTAACTTTCCGCTAACCAGAGCTGGACGGTAATCAGCGTTAGGACTTTGTAATCTTAACGCTGATTAACACTTTGCACTCCCCATGTTAAGTATAGGGAGCGCAAAGTACAGTAACCTCACACTGAAAAGCACAAGGTACCAAACGCTAACGGGTTACTTAATCCGTTTGTGTTTGGATTGAAATAAGCGGTAGAGTGTTAACGTTAGCACATAGATTGTAATGTGGCCCTTAGTAATTTATTTTTTTTTAAAAATAAAGTAAATCAGTAAATACATTTTATTTATTTATTTATAAAGTATTTTACAGGAAGGATACATTGAGATTTCTCTAGTTTTCAAGTATGTCCTGGGTTCAAGAAAATTTAAATGTTACAGTTGTTACAGAAATACAATGCTAATAACATGCAAGATATTAAAATATAAAGTATAATATGCTTTTTCTTTAATTGGACGCCCGTTATTATTTCTTAATTTTATGGAAAAAGACTTCGAAATTTTATGACAAGGAATAATTATTGAATACTTCATTCATGTGAAATTCTGCCACGGGGGAATGTGTCTTCTTGCTTCTACCAAACCTTGGATAGATGTCCTACATAAATTGTGAGGTAAAATAAATTATGTTGCATCTCAGGAGCAATGGCAGAACAGGTCTCCAAGACAATGAATGAATGTAGACATTCAAAAGTTGTAAAGGGAGATTTCAGATCATAATGGAGGCTAGGGGCCCTATCACCTGGTGTGAGCTAACCCTAGCGTCTGCACGTTTTCGTGTTAGCGCCAGGTAAATTCAGTCTAGTGCCTGACCAATAGATCGTTTGCCTCATGGTACAAACTGAAAAAAATCACTTAGCGCGCGGTAATTTGCAATTCTTAGCACGAGCTTACTGTACTCCTATACTTAACATGTGGAGCGCTAGAGATCACTTGTGCTATTGTAACCAACAGATCATTTGGTCCCGGCACTAATTTCTATGCGGACGCTAATCGAAAATATTTACCTACTGCTCAACCCTGGTGTTAACTGACGGAGAGGAGCAAAAAGGGAAAAAAAAAAAAAAAAAAGTCCTTGCACCAGATTAACAGGCAATTAACAGGCAATTGAAAGGAATGCAGCACAGGTGTTCGCTTGGCCCCATACACCATAGTAATGGATCTGGTCAGCAATGTCGCTGTTGTTGCAGTAGGCTATATTATAAATGTATCCTCAATTGACACGTATCCTAAATCTAATATATTGGCTAATTCGAAACATTTTATGCTGGGGGTTATTCACAGTATGTAAGCGGTTGAGTATTAGGGATAGGTCCATGTTTAAAGAGACACATGGATAAGTCTTGCCCTGAAACTTGCATTATTTATGTGCTGCAGCAGGAAATCTGTCACTCACCTGGCCTTCCGTTTGAATCTATCAAATGCAGTGTAATTATTCTACATGCTGTTGGGTGGCATTTATCATGCAATGCCCATCAGCCTTAATTAATATATGTGTGCCTATAAACATGGATAATACGACCACCTAGGAGGATTTTAATAATGCAGGTGTGTGAGGGCTCCTCGCTGGATGTGTTCACTTTTTGAGTAACATGTTTTATACAAGCTTGTGAGGGCAGAGGATAAGTATGGCCCAGCACTCTGCACTGGAAAACAACAGTTCTATCCTGTACACAACTGCTGTACAAAACTTAGAGCTGGGTCTCAGCGTTTCCCTAGCGCGTGCTAATAAATCTTGGACACTGACAATCGCGAACAAGGTGACCTGCTGGTGGATCATCAGGCGCTACATTTTAGCGGCTCGCAATAGATTTTTCATGCAGCGTTGTCGTTTTAGCTCACACTAGGTGATAGAGCCCTCGGTATTTTTTTGTGACTGATGAGTTTTTCAAGTTCATGTCTCCTTATGTTGCATAGAGAGAGCTCTGGCTTCGGTAACAGACCACGGTCCATATTACAATCATCACGCTGAAATGGAGACGCTAAGGAGGAAAACCTGCGCCTCCATGTAATAAGGCCCCTAGTTCTTTTGACTCTTCCACCATCACGACCATTCCTCCTCAACATCCACATTTCAGTAGAGGCGCCTAGAGAGACGCCATGGATTCTTCAACTATAAATGCCATCCTGGTAAGTTCTGTTTCTTGTTCAGCATACCAATTGTTCGTCAGTGAGCTTTTTTACTTCCAGCATGGACGTCTCTCACAACCAACTGCGTGTGGAATCTACTCCCCCAGACTCTGAAAAATAGGGGATCCCCTGGAGACGTACTCTGATAATCCTTTTAAGGGTGCCCCCATAAACGCTCCTGGAAGGATTCTAGTGTGACATCTAACAAACATAAAAACTAATACATAATATATATATATATTATACTGTATGTAATCTATTTCTGATAAGGGTTCTGGTTCTCAAAAGGCTCTTGCTTTAATTGTTGTTTAAGCTGAATTTCTAGCAATTAAAATGCACATTTTTTCATGATTTCCTTCAGTGAGTGCAAAAAAACATGTTACTCAAAAAGTGCAAAGTACAGAGATTATGCTGGAAAAAAAGGTGTTAAAATACAATTGGTTCATGCAGGTAACAGCCCATAAATCTAAAGAAGAATATTGTTTACCAAAGCCATGAAGTGTAATTGCAGACAACCTTAATGTGCACTTGCCAATCCCAACACACAAATTGTGCTCATTTAACGGGGAATCACTCCCTATTACAATTTGTTAAAATTAGTTTTTGCTACCACAAATATATTAAAAAAAATAGTTATATCCTATCAAAAAATAGCTGCCCCTCACTCTTGGTGACATGCTACCAGGGAGAGTGACAGCTGTCAGCAGCAAAGACAACCTACTCACTATTCCAGCTTGAAAAACGTCTAGTTGCACATTATCTATGGCCACATTATACAGCTTTGGTTTTAAAGTTTTAATGTATGTTTGTAGATCACACAAAAAGGATTGAGGTCTTAAAATGTATTGCCGGTTGGGCTTTCCTATAAGACTATCAGCGCCTTGTTCTTAAATAACTATATATTTACATCTAATCTATATACAGTATATACCACAACATGGTCAAAATATTAATTTAAAAGAAAACATAAGGTGTATTTGGTTTTTTCCATTGTTGTAGTTTGGTTGCTATCCTTTTGTCTACACTCAAAAAATGCTTAGATTTAATGACTATTTAATGATATTTGCGTGGTAAAATAAAATGAAGTTTCTTCATAACTTTATTAATCCATAAGGTGACGGAGCAATAAAATTCACTTTGTTTAAAACTGCTAATTGCATTGTCTTTGATCTTATTCTTCACCAGGATAGCTTCCATAGGTACGCAGAAAGATCTGGCCTTTCAATAACCCCTTATGTGAGGGAAGACCAACTTAATTAGGCTTGACAATACAGATGAGGCTTTCAAGTCCTGTAAAGTGATCTTTTCAGCCTTGTCCAGGTAGATGCTTGCATGATACAAAACAGAAAAAAAAGAAGCATAGAAAGGGTCTTGTATGTTTTGTGTGTTTTTTTCACGGTAAGCAGCCCTTGGGCTGAAAATGATAAACAGACACATAATTAATGTAATGGGGAAGCTACACTTGAATAAGCATTGGTGTTTTCAGACTCAGAGGGGGTGCTGGCTGGATGAATTGGCTCTGTGTGTCCACCTTTTAGGTCTCCTCTCTGCATCTCTATTGGTGTTCCTTTTTGGTTCATGATAATAAGCATAAAAATGACTGTATATTTACTGATTATAAGTAGAAACATAGAAACATAGAAAATGTCGGCAGATAAGAACCTTTCGGCCCATCTAGTCTGCCCAATTACATGGATACTTTACCTGGATTTATCTTTTGTTTAGGATAGCCTTATGCCTATCCCATGCTTGCTTAAATTCAATTACTGTTTTGGCCTCTACCACTTCAACTGGAAGACTGTTCCATGTATCCACCACCCTCTCAGTAAAATAATGCTTCCTGATGTTACTTTTAAACCTTTGCCCCTCTAATCTAAGACTATGTCCTCTTGTTTTGCTACTTTGTTTCCTTTTAAATATACTCCCTTCCTCTACCTTGTGGATTCCCTTTACGTATTTAAATGTTTCTATCATATCTCCTCTGTCTCGTCTTTTTTCCAAGCTGTACATGTTAAGATCATTAAGCCTTTCCTGGTAACTTTTCTCCTTCAAGCCGTACACCATTTTAGTAGCCCTGAAAGTAATGAACGTTTCATTTGTGTATTCCTTAATGAAACTTATACAAAGCAGGACCACTGACCAGTGGCATTACAAGGCGGGGGCAGGGGTGCAGCCAGCACCAGGTGACACCACCCCCTAGGGTGAGACCTTAAAAAAAATATGTATTTTTTTTTACACAAAAATATTTTACCATGAAGGATACTTTGAGATTTCTCTCATTTTCAAGTATGTCCTGGGTAGGCAAGGCCTAGGCTGGCACTTTCCAGGGGGCGGCAAAAAAAACACCACTAAAGGGGATATTCACAGAGCACCGAAATGACGCAGACATTTCAATGTTTTGGTGTTCCCCGCACTTGGGGGAATCAAATTTTCCCAGAGTTCACTGCAGGGTCCCTGAAGTGCAGGGAATCAGCCACCGAATGCCGCCGCAAACCCGTCGCCCGCTGTTTTTAAAAAAACTACTGAACAAAAATGTCTGGAATTAACATATAAGGTCCTATGAATGATAATAAAAGGTCTGTTACAGAAGAAAGAAAAAATGCTATTAGAAAGCAAAAAAATTGTAATTTTTTTTGAAAAATGCCTAAAATATACAAAAAAACCCTCAATAAATAAAGAGACTTTTTACTACAGATAAAAGGAATAACCGGTTTATTAGATATTGGATAAAAACAGGAATATTTTTAACATTGAAACCTATGGTGTTCGCCTGAATAAACCTGCCAAATGAAAACACCAGATATCAGGAGTACATTCTCTGCTGTACGGTGTTCTCTGAACAGATTAACCATTACTTCTCTATGAGGACTTTCAGTGCCTTCGAACAGGCACTGTACTTGCTGGCAGTTCACCAAAATTTGTGTGTGAGCATATCACAGAGCTCCACAGCAATAAACCTCACAGTAATGTGCGCCGTGTATGAGCATTCAGTGTTATATGGGAGTACTGATTTATGAGTAAGAGTAGTAAAAAAAAAAACACCACTCTTGTGACACAGGAAACAGTTGCACCAAGCCCTAGGAAGGCCAACTTCCATAACACATAGTACACATACAAAGAAGCACTGGACACTCACCCTTCCAACAATGGCAGATTTATTGGAAAAATTTGGTGACATTTCAGTCCTATATAAGCCTTTCTCGAGGCTTATATAGGGCCAGAAACGTTGCCAACATTGGAAGACTGAGGCTGGGGTCAGACGAACACACTATGTGCGCCCGTACTGACGTGCCTCCCGGCATCTGTCACAATGTTGTGACGCTTCGACGTGGCCAGCCACACACTGTAGCGCGTGCACGAATTGTGCGCATAACAACGGTCGTCCTGCAAGCCACCTCGTCAAAGTGCTATGACGTTATGCTCGTTGGGGTTGCAAAGCGCAATCCTCCATAGGAGGATCGAGCCTTGCAGCGATGAGTGCACTAACTGCGCTCAGCAAGGTGGCCAAAGAGGCGTCAGAGTGGAAGGAACGTTCCTTCTGCTCTGCAAAAGGGTTGTCTGACCCCAGCCATTGTCCTCAGTTCTATTTTGTTTCCACCCTAATGAAACAAGCCGCAAACACTTATGTGAATTAGATACCATACCACCTCTGATGACCAGTGGTCATATATCTCATATAAAAAAACTTAGTATCTTCTACTACTTCAGTAATTTGCTAATTGAAAAGTGAAATTCAAAGACCTTCTATTTCACAAACATCCCGACGCTAGGCCTGATTCCAACCTAGCTGTTAAGCTAACAGCTTCAGTGTTGAAGGGGTTGCGGGTTGGCTCATACGTGCGCCCTACATTTATTTATGTATGGCCCTAGCATTAACACCTGTTTTTCTTGATGAGAGTTGCATAATAGCAGTCTTGATTGTGCTGTGCAATAAGTAAAAGGCACATGTTTAGGTAAGGTTGGGAACTCTGCAAGCTCTACTATTAAAGGGACACTGCCACTAACATGAGCTGTGACTAGATTACTTGTGCAATACAAATAAAACCACCTTTTAAAACACATGCTGCGTTTCATTTCTTTGACGTAATTGCTTGTAAAGAGTTTTTTTTATCTCCTGTTTCCATTTTATGGATTTTTCCCATGATGCAATATTTACCAAAATCTGGCTACTCCAAATAAGTGATGGAAGCTGAATGAGATAAAACAGGGAGCTTAAAAGTCTTCTATAGTGCAGGAGGGGTGGGGTCGCGCCTATTCCCCGAAGGGTTGGCTGCAACCACCAAATGCATCCAGCCCAACAACATGTGTAGAACATAACAAAGAAAAAAATGTCATCTGCGCTTACTCCAATTATACCGTGTGAAACTAAACACAATTAGAGGTTTGGTTTCTTATCAATGGCCATTATAAGACTAGCTCACCCGCCAGCGTCAAGGCACCTCTAAAAGGGCGAGTCCTAACCAAAATGAAACCACAGGCTGCTAGATAGCAAACCATACCTGCTCATGCTGCTTGTCAAACATGAGGTAGACTGGTGGGCCTTTATTTATGCTCCCCCAGATACAAAATCCACTTTGGGATCAAAACAAAGACACGGAGCGGAGTCTTGCTGCAGGGATGACCTGGCTGGAAGTACATTGAAACATACATAGTGCAGGAGGGGTGGGGTCGCACCTATTCCTCGAAGGGTTGGCTGCAACCACCAAATGCATCCAGCCCAACAACATGTGTAGAACATAACAAAGAAAAAATGTCATCTGCGCTTACTCCAATTATACCGTGTGAAACTAAACACAATTAGAGGTTTGGTTTCTTATCAATGGCCATTATAAAACTAGCTCGCCCGCCAGCGTCAAGGCACCTCTAAAAGGGCGAGTCCTAACCAAAATGAAACCACAGGCTGCTACATAGCAAACCATACCTGCTCATACTGCTTGTCAAACATGAGGTAGACTGGTGGGCCTTTATTTATGCTCCCCCAGAAACAAAATCCACTTTGGTATCACAACAAAGACACGGAGCGGAGTCTTGCTGCAGGGATGACCTGGCTGGAAGTACATTGAAACATACATAGTGCAGGAGGGGTGGGGTCGTGCCTATTCCCCGAAGGGTTGGCTGCAACCACCAAATGCATCCAGCCCAACAACATGTGTAGTACTGTCTTGGTCTCCTGGCTCTGACTGACTGGGCGGGCCAAGCAGCGTGCTTGTGCTTCCCAAGCAGGCTGATTTGGCGCCGCACCCTCTAGTCACGTGTCACACACGTGTCACACACGAGTAGCTGCCTGTGATGGAGGGCCCCGCCAGGAGAAGAGCGGAGAAGACAGAGGGCCCGGGAGAAAAAAAGAAGAAGGAAGAGAGAAGAAAAAAGGAAGGAAGAAGAGAGGAGAAGGGAGAAGAAAAGAAGAAGGAAGAAGAGAGAAGGAGGAGCAGAGGACAGGGACAGAAGACAGCGGAGCGATGAGCCAGGGCCCAGCCAGACTCCCAGGGCCCAGCCAGACCCCCAAGGCCCAGCCAGACCCCCAGAGCCTAGCCAGACCCCAAGGCCCAGCCAGACCCCCACGGCCCAGCCACACCCCAGCCAAACCCAGAGGGTCCAGCCATACCCCAAGGCCCAGCCAGATCCCAGCAAGACCCTATGGCCCAGCCAGACACCCAGGGCCCAGCCAGACCCCAGGCACAGCCAGACCCCCAGGGCCCAGCCAAGGCCCATCCAGACCCCAGGGCCCAGCCAAACCCCAAGGCCCAACCAGATCCCAGCCAGACCCTAGGGTCCAGCCAGACCCCAAGGCCCAGCCAGACCCCCAGGGCCCAGCCAGACCCCCCAGGGCCCAGCCAGACCTCAAGGTCCAGCCAGACCCCCAGGGCTGAGCCAGACTCGAAGCCCAGCCTGGCCCCAGGGCTCAGCCAGACCCCAGTGCCCAGCCAGACCCCAAGGCCCAGCCAGGGCCCAGCCATACCCCAAGGCACAGCAAAGGCCCATTCAGACCCCAGGGCCCAGGCAAACACCAGGGCCCAACCAAGTCCCAGTGCCCAGGCCAGCCCCAGGGCCCAGCCAAGCCCAAAAGCCATCATACAGACAGCACATTACTGTGAGTTTTATTGCTGTGGATTCTGTGACACGCTCATACATACTGCACATTACTATGAGTCTTATTGATCTGGAGCTCTGTGATATGCTCAAACACACTGCACATTACTGTGAGGTTTTTTGTGGAGCTCTGTGATACGCTCATACACAGCGCACATTATTATGAGTTTTATTGATGTGGAGCTCTGTGATATGCTCATACACACTGCACATTACTGTGAGTTTTATTGCTGTGGAGCTCTGTGATACGTTAATACACAACACACATTACTGTGAGTTTTATTGCTGTGGAGCTCTGTGAAATGCTAATACACACCACACATTACTGTGAGTTTTATTGCTGTGGAGCTCTGTGATACGCTAATACACACCACACTTTACTGTGAGTTTTATTGCTGTGGAACTGTGTTATGTCCTTTTTTTGTTTTGGAAGGGGGCGAAAAGCTGTTGGAGGTTGAGGAAGTTTAAGGGGGGGGTCCATCTTGAGGTTCAGTAATGGGCCCCATCATTTCTAATGGCTGCCCTGGCCAAAGCCATACAGTGAGGAGGAAGTGATGTAAAGATACAGCGGGGGGGATGTAGTTTATAACACAAAAGATCACACAATCGATGCGCCCAGTGACACATATAGAGTAAAATATTTTCTTGGCTAAACTTACAGAATTTTTTTTATCTCCTGTTTCCATTTTGTGCATTTTTTCGATGATGGAACTTTTACCAAAATCTGAGGAAAAGTTTCACTTTAAAGCTGTTGCATTGCTTCTACAGTATTTAAGAGACAATGGGGTGGATTAGTGGATATTTATGCTGTAGGAAGTCTAATGTGATGTCCAGGATACCCGAGATAATAGATGGCAGCTGAATGAGATACGACAAAGGGCTTAAACTACTTCTCATCTGCCCCCGGTGATGTTCTTTGAATATATCCCACAAAATACAATGCTGTGAGTAGGTTTCCTGGACTACAGACCCATAGACTCCATTCTATGATCATTGAAAGACAGCGAAAAGCAAATGCTGTCAAGATACTGTGGGGGAGGGGGTAGTGTACAATACCAAATATCACAAAATAGTTGCACACAGTGAGTAAAATATTAACATACATGAGAAAAGAGTAACTGTAGATATCAGCAGCATAAAACAAAATACATTTCATTATTTGGTAGTAGTGTAGAAGCACAATCACTTAACACTAGCCTGTGAAAGACATTATTTTTTCCAGAACAACATCAGACACAGATGGAGAACAGGCTCTTTGGAATAGCTTGCTCTTCTTCTGCTGGGGCCACATTAGCAACTCCTATACAAAGTATAAGAGATGCTAATGTATGGTAACCTGATGCTACATCCGAGAGGCAAGCGGATTGAATAAATTGGATGGATCATGCTGATAAAAATAAAAAAAGCATAGTGCTCTGGTCGTTCTGCTGACTGGCTCAAGTGCTGTGGTTAAATGCTAGATTGGAATAGGGACCCTTGTTGTCACGCGGCATATGCATATTGTGCTGGTGCGAGTCCAAGATGCAGTGATGGTAATGAAGTCAGGCAGATTGCAGGGCACAGCAAAGTGTTTTTATTGAAGGGTAAAGCAAAGCATACAAGAGAATAAACTGAACAGAGAAGATTAGGTGAGACAGGAAAGAGGCTTAGGGCAAAAGAACGCGACAATAAACATAGAAAAAGGGAGACACAAGAAAAGGGCTAACAGAGGCACCAGATAACTGAGAGTAGAAATATTGAAAACTAAATACTACTAGAACCTAAAGGTTGGAACAAGGAGTACACAAGGAGACTGCCTACATAGTTACATAGTTACATACAGTTGTGTTCAAAATTATTCAACCCCCACTGAAATTGAGTGTTTTGGCCAGTTTGACATTGATTTTGATCATTCAGTCATCTTGCTTACAATTAAATCAAAGAGGCACGTGTAGGTCAGACAAATATAACATAACATTTATAATGAAATAACCACAAATGTCTTTTCTGTGCTCACATCATTATCAGTTTTATTCAACCCCCAAGTGACATTCAATCTTAGTACTTAGTACAACATCCTTTTACAGTTATAACAGCTTTTAAACGTGAAGCATAGCTTGACACAAGTGTCTTGCAGCGATCTACGGGTATCTTCGCCCATTCGTCATGGGCAAAAGCCTCCAGTTCAGTCACATTCTTAGGCTTGCGCACTGCAACTGCTTTCTTTAAGTCCCACCAGAGGTTCTCAATCGGATTTAAGTCAGGTGACTGCAATGGCCACTCCAAAATGTTCCAGCCTTTAATCTGCAACCATGCTCTAGTGGACTTGGAGGTATGCTTGGGATCATTGTCCTGTTGAAAGATCCAACGTCTCCCAAGCCTCAGGTTTGTGACGGACTGCATCACATTGTCATGCAATATCTCCTGGTACTGAAGAGAATTCATGGTACCTTGCACACGCTGAAGCTTCCCTGTACCTGCAGAAGCAAAACAGTCCCAAAGCATGATTGACCCCCCGCCATGCTTCACAGTAGGCAAGGTGTTCTTTTCTTCATAGGCCTTGTTCTTCCTCCTCCAAACATAGCGTTGATCCATGGGCCCAAACAGTTCTAATTTTGTTTCATCAGTCCACAGAACACTATCCCAAAACTTCTGTGGTTTGTCCACATGACTTTTGGCATACTGCAGTCGACTCTTCTTATTCTTTGGAGACAGCAAGGGGGTGCGCCTGGGAGTTCTGGTATGGAGGCCTTCATTACGCAGTGTGCACCGTATTGTCTGAGCTGAAACTTCAGTACCCACATCTGACAAATCTTTTCTCAGTTCCTCAGCAGTCACACGGGGACTTTTCTCCACTCTACGCTTCAGGTAGCGCACAGCAGTCGAAGTCAGCATCTTCTTTCTGCCACGACCAGGTAGCGTTTCAACAGTGCCCTTTGCCTTGAATTTGCGAATGATGCTTCCTATGGTCTCTCTTGGTATGTTTAACATCTTTGCAATCTTCTTATAGCCATTGCCCTTCCTGTGAAGAGTAATCACCTCTTCTCTTGTCTTCCTGGACCATTCTCTTGACTTCACCATGTTTGTAACCACACCAGTAAATGTCTAGAAGGAGCTGAGTATCACAGTCATTTTAAAGCTGCCTAATTGGTGCTTATTATGCTTTATTGCTGCTCCGTGACATCCACAGGTGTTTTCAATACTTGATTGAAAACACTTGAATGAACCTCTGTTCTTCAGAGTGGTAGTCTTTAAGGGGTTGAATAATTGTGTCAATGAAGAATTCACAAAAGAAACATTTACTACTGTATTACAAAACCAATTGATGTCATTTTAGTTGCATATGGTTCTTTAAAAGGTCCTTGTAGGATTTCATTCTGAATACAATTACAAATGTACACTAAATTCCCTAAAACCCTTTACAGCATTGGGGGTTGAATAATTTTGAACACAACTGTAGTTATATAGGCTGAAAAAAGACATGCGTCCATCGGGTTCAGCCTCTCCCACATAACCTACTGCTGTTGATCCAAAAGAAGGCAAAAAACCCAGTCTGAAATATGCAACATACCGGGAAAAAATTCCTTCTTGACCCCAGAATGGCAGTCAGATTTCTCCTTGGATCAAGAAGCTTTTACCCACATATTAAATATTATAACCCTTAATATTCTGTGTCTGCAGGAAGTCATCCAGTGTTTTTTTTTTTTTCGCCTAAACGCAGAACTACTGATACAGCAGACGGGGGCAAAAGACAGGAGTAATAAGACATAGGCAAAACTGACAGGACAGGCATAGGGATGACACAGGAAAACTAAAGTAATTTAGATTAAAGTCTGTGGCAGGGGTTCCAGGCAGGGAGCAGGCAATAGGCATTGTCAGAGTTCGCGGCAAAGGGGTCTTGGCAGGGGGCTGGCAATAGTATATTCAAGTCCAAAGCAAGGCGGTCTGATACACGGATAATCCAAAATCCGGGTAAGGCACCAGGAAATAATGGTGGAAGGTACCGATGGTTCTGGTAGGGTACCTTGGTGGGTTTCTTGGTAGGGCAGAACACAGGGGCCTTTAGAGGCTGGAGAACAGGGAGCTTCAAGTTGTCAGGTCTGGTTGGATGCACAGCTAGACATTAACTTTGAAGCCCTGAATACAGGGCATAGCTTCCTTTCGAAGAGGCCTAATTAGGTGGGTTGGAGTACATCTGAGGTTCCTTTGCATGAGCAGGACATCCAGGTAGGGGATTCAGGAACCTGAATTTAACATAAGGCAGAGGAATAACCTTGAACAAAAATCATGCATGTACCGGTACAGCAGTGTTTCCCAAACCTGTCCTCGGGACCCTCAACCAGGCCAGATTTTGCAGATCACCTTGGGGAAATGCAGACTGAATCCTGCAATGAATGAGCTGCAAATTATATCACCTGTGCTTCAGATATCTGTCAAACTTGGAGTGTCAGAGGACTGTTTTGGGAAACACTGCGGTACAGGAATGGGGCTTCCAGGGGTCAGAGTGCATAGGTGAGAGTGCATAGGTCAGAGTGGCAGGCAGTGGTACACACTCACACAGATCTTGTTATTTTTTCTTTGTTTTTAGCTGATTTTAATAAACCCTTAGTTTCGGGTTTTAATAAACCCATAGTTTAATTTTCTTTCAATATAATTGCTTATGTCCGCTGTATTCTCCCCATGATCATTGTTGTTCATAAAACAACAACTAAAATGTCTAAGTTGTAGTAGAAATCTAAAAATCTGCTGTTAAAACTTGGTTCACAATGCCTAGTATAATTATCAGTAATACCTTTTTTCTGTCCTTTTTCTTTAACGTTAGTGATATTAGTTTACTTTTCATTATGGTGCTTATACATATCTTGTAGATAATGTAACTGATTAACTATTGACTACACTGACTATACTGTTTGCTCTAACAAGACATTCCCTCATTTTCTAAGGCGGTTACACTGGACATGTCTAATTCATAAAGTTTATTACCCTCTGTAAAATCATGCTTTCTTGATAAAGTAATGTCCTTGCACATTACACTTCACGAAAAGCAAATAAAATCTTTGACTTCTCAAAATGAAAACATGCTGCATACTTATTTTTCAGTAATTAAACTGAAGGTCACTTTTGCTTAAAATCAATGAGTAACTCCAATGCATACAAGTGTGAAGAAGTTGTGACTTTTCACTTAAGACATGTGTCTCTTCCATCCAGATCAATAAATATATAGTTCTTTCCATAATAGCAATAGAAATCATCCATCAAATATACATACATAATAAATGCTTTGAAATGTGTTTTTTTAATGCAAAACTTTAATGCAAATTCACCATTCGGTGTAATTCGGCGGTTAGTGAACAACCCAGTATTTTTCAACAGAGTATCCCTTTAATTGACAGTATAGTCCTAATAAAGTCCTTTGGGTTATTCAGAGAGCACCAAAATGTCGCCGTTTCGGTGCAATGTCGACATTTCGGTGCTCTCTCGTTCCCCGCACTTCGGTGAATTCAGCATTCATCGTTGGGTCCTGGGAGCAAAGAGAAAACCCGCCGCAATCCTGCCGAACACCACCGCCACAAACCCACTGAACACGTGCCGGAACCGCCGCAAAAGACACGCCGAACACGTTGGAAAAAGCCAACGAGCCGCCGATCACAGCGCAGACCAGCCACCGGAAAAAGTCGACAAGCTGATGAACGGGAAAAAAAAAATACAATTGAAAGTGTCAAAACAGAAACGCTGTTTGCAAAAAAAAATACTGAACGAAAATGCCTGGAATTTACATAAAAGATCCTATGAATGATAATAAAAGCTCTGTTACAGAACAAATGCTTTAAAAAATAATTCGCAAAAAAAATTCTGAAAAATGCCTAAAAGATAAAAAAAATCAATGAATAAAGAGACTTTTTACTGCAGATTAAAATAATAAACGGTTTATTAGATATTGAATTAAATCGGGAATATTTTTAACATTGAAGCCTATGGGATTCGCCTGAATAAACCTGCCGAATGAAAGCACCGAACAGCAAGGCACTTTGGCAACTTTTCAATGCAGTTCGGTGTACTCTGAATAGACTAACCATTGCTTCTCAATGGGGGATTTCACTGCCGTTGAAAAGGCACCATACTTGTTGTCAGTTCGTCAAAATTTGGTGAACTGCCTGCTCTCTGAATAGGCGAATGGCCCCCAAATGTCACCATATGGGGAAATTCCTTGTTCCTATGCTACAGGCCTCAGCAATCCACCATATTCCTGGTACAGAACTCCCCTAGACCTTCTCTGCTAGACTCTCTTTCAGCTTCAGGAAAGCACCTTCACAATGAGTAGTCCATTCTTCTTGGATGAATTCTCGAGCCTTCGTCTGCCCTGGAGCCGATAAATTTCGATCAGAGGCCTTGTGGCCTTCTTCTGTGTCTTCTTTCTGCAGGAGCTTGTTCAGTGGTTGAGCTATCTTGGCAAATCCTCCCACGATCTTCGATAATAGGAGCAAAACCCCAAGAAAGATCTAAGTTCGGTAATATTTTGGGGTCTAGGCCAGGAAGCTGCAGCTTTCAACTTCCGAGGGTCCGTCGAAACGCCTTCTGCTGAAACAACATGTCCCAGATACGTAACAGAAGGTAAACAGAATTGACACTTCTCTAGAGACAGTTTCAACCCCTCTTCATGGAGCCGCTTCAAGACCTTCTCCAACCGTTGCTCGTGTTCTTCCAGAGTCTTCCCGAACACGATAATGTCATCCAGATACACTAACACTTCGATCAGGTTCATGTCCCCGACTGTCTTCTCCATTAACCTTTGGAACGTGGCTGGAGCCCCCGTAAGGCCTTGAGGCATTCTGTTGAACTCAAAGAACCCTAGTGGGCAGATGAACGCAATCTTTGTCTTCAGGATGCATTGGTATCTGATGATACCCACTTCGCAGGTCTAGTACACTAAACCATTTTGCTCCAGACAAACACTGTAAAGTGTCTTCTATCCGAGGAGTGGCATATTGATCCGGAATGGTTCTCTGATTTAGTGTGCGATAGTCTATACATAGACGAATGGAGCCATTCTTCTTCCGAACCATCACTATTGGAGATGCATACGGGCTCCTGGACTCTTGAATCACCTTAGTTCTTTGCAGTTCATTCAGCTGTTCTCGTAGATCATCCAAGTCTCCCAGCGGAACTCGTCTTGACCTTTCTCGAAATGGCTTGTCTTCCTGTAGTCGAATGCGATGCTCAGTACTCTTAGCTAGGCCTACATCGAACTCGTCTTTTGAGAACAAGTCCCTCCACTTTAGGATCTGGGACTGAAGACGTTTCTTCCATTCAGGTGAGATGGGAGCGTCCTTAGGATAGAACCTTTCATCTGGAATCTCTTTGTTCACTCCCCCTCCTAAATCGGTAGGAGAGAGAGGCGTAGCGGACGCTACTTGCCCGATAGGCATTCGTGCTTTCAGGGTCACTGGAGAATCAGACACATTACAAACACTATCCAGCAGAAGAGGCCAGAAGGCGAAACGCGTCCTGGATTACCCCACAACCCTTTTATTATTTTATCATAACTGTATTGTTA
This sequence comes from Leptobrachium leishanense, assembly GCA_009667805.1. Taxonomy (NCBI): domain Eukaryota; kingdom Metazoa; phylum Chordata; class Amphibia; order Anura; family Megophryidae; genus Leptobrachium; species Leptobrachium leishanense. Next base: position 282,937,456 of record CM019066.1, read on the forward strand.
ATCAATTGAATAAATCCCCTTTTTTTACCCCACTACCTGCATTCTGTGATTACTCCGGAGGACAGGGAGGTAGACCATCGGTAGCTTTACACCCACCCTTGGACCACCAGCCCAGAGGACCCAGGAGACCACAGAAAGTACTACAGCAGCATAGGAGGGACCAAAAAAGAAGGGATCCAGTCACCTTGATGGACTGGAACAGCGAATGAGTCTGAGCCTGACACCCTTACTAGGCTCTGGACCACGTGAGTTTATCAAAACTTTCTTTTTTGTATCACCAGAATTTCTGACACAGTATTGCGCTATGTATGCCCTCTTTCTGTGTTTATCCCTATGAGGACAAGACGCACGCAACGAAAGAAAAGAAGGGACCAGCGATCTATTTCTTTCTTCACAAGGACAAGCCGAGATATCGAGTTCAGCCACTAGATGGCAGTAGAACATTGAGGAACCCCTTATCAGACTTGAAAAACTGTTCCCCGCAATACCGATTTAAGCCACTGGATGGCAGTAAAGCATTGTACTTTAATGTAAAGTATTGTAAAGTACTGGTTTTCTGCAAGGTACATACCACCCACTTTGAACCTTTTTTACACATATATATGTCATTGTACATTGCCAGTACCATTAACACTGTGCATAAGAAGTAACTCTGTTTAACCACCCCAACTGTTTGCTTCCGATATACCACTGCAAGGTACCATTTGTATGAATATCACACTCTATAAAGTGTGATATATCTATATATAGGCAGCGCCCAACGCAGATATACCAACCTTCCACATTACAAACACTAACTGAGACTCTTCCTCATGTTCGTTTCAAAGCTCTTGTGGAGATTATTTCAGGGATTACTTCTACTCCGGCTTCACTCCCATGATTGAAATCAGTTTCCAGTACCACATAGGGACCCGGTAGTGATCCGTTCAACTTGACTGAAGCCCGGAAACTCGCTACTTCTCCTGATTCGAGAACCTTCTCTGTTCCTCACAATCTCCACAGGCGCCCCACTTCGGCAGGTGCCTTCTGTTCTTTGACCATTCGCTGATAGACTGGACGTAACATCGGGTGTACTCCCCTGGTGGAACTTCTTCCATTACTATAGGAGTCAAGAGACGTCGCACCAGATCAGTATTCGTCCCCACTATCATCGAACTTCTGTTGGCCCCTGAAGGCCGAGGACACACAATGGCCACTGCATCACAACCCCCAGACTGTCCGATGACTTCGGATCCGATCTCTAACTTCACCTGTAGATATCCATCGTAGGGAAGTTTCTCAGTTCCGATACCCCAGATCTCAAGGTCCTTTAATTTCTGTAGAGGTATGTGCTTCAAGTGCTTCTCATAGAAGTCTCGGTAGATCAAGGTCACTTGAGCCCCTGAGTCCAATAGAGCTTTGGTGTAGACTCTCTCTATTTGGATTGGAACGATGGGAGAAGGACCTATCAGCTGGTCAGGAAACTTTGCTGTAGCAGCAGGAAACTTAGACCCCGTTTGCTGTACCCTGGCCTTTTTCTTGGCCCGTTGTGTTGTGCATTGTTTGTGCATTGTTTCTCCATGACGTAGGACCGGACGCTAAGGGAGTGACTCTTTCAGTCCTGGCAGGCTCAGCAGTCGGCAAGTGTCTGGGCCCTCTCGGCCTTTCAGTTCTGGCTTGATTTTTGGAGCGGTTTTCGACCATTGGGCACCTAGTTTGCTCCTTCACTTGGGCCCTCTGGCGTTTCCCGCCGGTGAGGTAGATAGCAGCCCTTCCTAGGCTTTCAGGAACTCTTCTACCCTATTTCCTTCAGACTTTTGGTTTTTGCATTGTGCTCGGAAATGACCCATTTCCCCACAACTAAAACATCTCTTCTTTGAGAATGGAGGCGTACTTGCTGGTGGTGATTCGGTTGAAGGACCCTGGCCAGATGCCACAGCAACTCCAGTTGTTCGCATATCAGTAAGAAACTTCTGCATATCAGTCTGTGTCTCTGCCACCTTCAGAAGTACTCGACACAGATCAGTGTGTGCTTGTTTCAGCTCATCTTGAGCTTCTTGTACCTTCTTAACGGTTTTGTGTAACTCACTATATGCAGGAAAAGTTGGTTCTTTGGCATTTCTCTCTGTGGATATAGGAACTAGCAGATGCTCTTGTCCGTCAACTTCAGATCCATAGGTGTCCGATGAATCATCTTCAGTTTGCAAATATTCGTTATGCCTTACTGGTTGTGCGTAAGCTCTTTCTCCTCTCCTTAAGGACTTTTCCTCTAGCAGAGCCTCTTCCTCTCTAACAGCTCGAATCGGTTCTAGGTATTTCAACTCTCGGTTACCTTCTCTGGTTCTCAGCTGTAGCATCACCGGATCTAGAGGTTGAGCGCCCCTCAGTATCTGCTGCATTCAGATTTTATCTATCGTGGCTGGTTCGGCCCCTTTCTTAAGAAGTATCTCGTGCAGAATCTTATCTAGGCGCCTCATGTATTCAGTCATTTTCTCACCTTTTCGCTGGTAGGTGTGTTCATACTGGTACATAAGATCAGCGGCCTTTTCTGTTCGCCCAAAGACTTCCTGTAATACGTTTAGGTAATCTAAAGCAGTGCAGTCTTGTTTACTCAATTTTAGGTTTCTGACAGCCTCTGATGCAGGTCCCTTTAAGCTCTCAGTAATCCTTTGCTTCTTCTGCGCTTCAGGGACGTCCCACTCATCCAGAGCCTGCATCGCCTGTTCTACCCATTCTTCAAAGGTTTCTTCTCCTGCCGGAGTTGGTACGTTTCCTGTAAGATTTCTCAACCGTCGATAACCAAAGTTAGTGTGTGGAGGGCTTGTTCTTTGACATTTAGCCAGCAAATCTCCAATAGCCACTATAAATTCAGGCCCGATCATGGCCAGCGGACTGGTCGCGGGAACACTCACGGGGTCGTCACGTGGCGCACTTGGCTGAATCAGTTGAACTTCCACCTCATCGGTCAGCTTCACGCTCGCGCCCTGAAAACACACTGGAACACCCTTTCTCCACTCAAAAAGAACATACGTGTGAGAGGTATCTGGGTTCGCTTCAATGTCCAGGAATAACCCCCGGTGATCTGGTGTCAGCGCGGCCACGGCCCGGAGAATCTGATCTTCGGCCCAAGTGTCTGTAGGAATATCCATGACTATGCATAACTCTATCTGACTACTTTGCTCCTCACACCATTTGGCAGCAGTGTCTGGATCCATATTTAACCCTTTATATGCGGTTAAATCTAGAGACTAAATCCCAGAAACGAGCCCCCACGTGTAGCGCGCACTCCAGGAGGAGCCGCTGAATTTAACCTCGGGTTAGTCTTTCCGCACTAGGGAATAAATATACACCAGCACTGTTGTGGATTTTATAAATCATATATACTTTACTGGTCTCAATAAAGCGGCATATATCAAATAAGCACGGTATATGGAAACAGGATTTCGTATTGCGGGAAACGCGCAGTGGTAAAAGAAAAGTTTAACCCCTTCGTTTCTGGAGTGTAAGTCCCGTGCAGGTTATGTCCCAAAAAGTGTGTGTGCGTGAGCTCAGGTACCCGGGTACTATATTTCAAGTGGCCAGTGAATGTATTTAATAAAATCTTCGACTAGTCACGTTGGGGCCCTGTAGATTTTAGCAGTGCTGCAGGGTGCGTCTTTAAACTTTAACTGTGGCCTAGGAGGCCTCTCACCCATCCGCCAGACAATCTGTTCGGCTGCCCGATCAGGACGTCTCTCCGCTATATTGTGCTGGGACTCTGTGTCACCGGATCCGCTTCTCTCACTTGTCTGTCTTTACAACACGATTTACAGCTTACCGCCTGCACTCCCAGTGGATCAATCGCGGTCTCCTAACTCGGGGTCCAATCTGCAACTCTTTGTCTGTGTAAAACCTCTCAGTGGTGGGTTACTGGGTCTCTGGAAAGTCACTATATCGATCCCCAGCGTCGGCAAGGCAGCGCCTGCTCTCCGGCCTGGTTACAATCGCTCACAGTCTCACGTGCGTCTCACTTGGTTCACTCCTCGGCTCACACTGTCTCTCCTTCCACGAGGCTGCGGATGTCCTCTCCTCCTTCCCAACCCACTTCCTGTCTCTGCCCCAGAGCATGCTGGAAAACGTAGTCCCAATGTCCAGTATAGTTTACATGCGCTTGTCTCCCTCTGGTGGCCAAAACTGAACATTACAGCAACAGGGTTTTAAAACAGCGTTACATAGGTTTTAATAATTCTTTGTGTTACCATCATTTACACTTAACTATTGCTTTTTGATTTAATTTCACTTTAATTACTTATTCCTCTCTTTCTGAAGTTGTTTAAATGTGCGCATTACATGCATATGAAGTAGATCAAATCAGATCTGTAATAATTAACGTTTAATGTTTTTATGGATAATTCTGAGTACAGTGAAAAAAAATTGTCTGCTATGCAAGCCTTATTGCAGTGATACAGCTATCCACTTTTGCAGCACTTGGGCATAAAACTGAGTGTTTACAGATATATGATTTGTTTGATTTTCTTTGTGGAGGAAGCAAATAATATCTGCGATCATTAACCACCTCCTCTGACTCCCACAATCTTGGATGGCCAGGAAGACAAATATAAAAGTGGAGGCCTCATAAACGTTTTATTGGATTGCACCAGTTATATTAAACAGGTTTGTATAGTCAAACTGAATGACTTTGGATGTTTGTGAGAAACAAAAATATTTTAAAAGATGGTGCACAAAAATTTGGCATAATTTGTATTTTTTAAAGTACAGCTGTACTGGCCAGGTTCACGTTTCCTGTGATTTGCTATCAGGAGGTGAATATGGTATGGTTCTTAAACCCTTTGCTGCACTTGAGACATGGGACATGTCATTTGGTTTCCTCCTGGATTGCGAACGTTGCTTCATCTCTATCCCACAGCTCAACATGAAGTGCAATTGGCCTTCAAACAGCAAGATCACATCTGCCTCACCCTGGCAGCATGCCACCATAAGGACGTGACCAGGCCAGCATCAGAAATTTTGGGGCCCCTTACTGACCCTCAGAATGGGCCCCCCGATCCCCTCTTCCCATAAGAAATGCAATATTTAGTGTGAACCGTGATCACATTACAGAGTTCTAGTCCCAATATCTTAAAATCACACATATTGCTCGAACAACAGCACATTTAACATAAAGTATCTCTCTGGTTCAAATAATTTAAGACAGTATGAAATTGTGATTAAAAAATATGAATCAAGATCGTATTACAGAGTATTGCTCCCAATACCTTAAAGTCACATAAAATGTGTATTCGTACAAACAATGTAGCATAAAGTATAATTAGATTATTCCACTGGTTAAGCATATCAGCTCCACAGCAATAGAACTCACGGTAAAGGCACTGAGTATGAATGTACACAGGATCCACAGCAATAGACCTCCAACGGTAAAGGCAGATATTGTGGCGATTCTAGGAGCAATATCATCCTTTTGGATGCAGGGCAAGGAGGCAACGCCGAACTGCGACAAGGACACAGACACAGACTTTTACACACAGCAGCCTGTTCAAAAACAAATACATGCATTTACACACAGCCATACGTTCACATACATAACCATATATCCCCGACACCCTGGGGGTATGTAGCAATAAAACTCAAAGTAATGTGCGGTATGTATGAGTGTATCACAGAGCTCCAGAGCAATAAAACTCACACTCATACACACTGCACATGGATATATTTCCCCCAGCTCACATGGATATATTGCCCGCAGCTCACATGGATATATTGACCCCGGCTCACATATGGATATATTGCCCCCAGCTCAAACATGGATATAGTGCCCCAGCTCACACATGGATATATATTGCCCCCAGCAGCTCACACATGGATATATATTGCCCCAGCATCTCAAACATGGATATATATTGCACCCAGCAGCTCACACATGGATATATATTGCCCCAACAGCTCACACATGCATATATAATACCCCAGCAGCTCACACATGGATATATATTGCCCCCAGCTCACCTCTCCTCTGCCAGGCCCCTCTTAGAAAATATTGCCGGCCTCCATGTGCTTTTCGTCCTACGAGCAGCATGAAATTCTGCCGCTCACGTGGGTTGCACCAGCCAGCCACAATCTCGCAAGATCGCGGAGTTCTTGTGAACTCCGCGATCTCGCAGCTGGCTGGTAGAACCCACGCGAGCGGCAGAGTTTCATGCCGCTCGTAAGATGAAAAGCACGCGGCGGCCAGCAAAACTGCAGCAGCCCCCCTGCCCAGTCCGCCCCTGCTTGCTGCGCCTCCCGGCTGAAAGGTGCCCAGAGGCACGTGCCCCCCCTCGCTACACCACTGCTCAGCGGCCGGGCCCAGGTAGTCCGCAGAACCTCCTCTGAGTCCTGCGGCCTAATGTAAAAATACATAGCCACCAACAGCGGCCTAGGCCCCCCCAGTCCCCAGGCCCCTTACCACAGCATGGGCTGTAATGCTCTGATGGCGGCCCTGGACGTGACAGCTAAACTTTGGCGGGGAATTTCTCTCCTATAAATGTGTTGGCAAAATAATGATAATACATATATAGAGATTCCCTATCGGATGAGCCCAAGTCCAACTTTAAAGGAACACTACCACTTTTTAAGCTCTAATTATATTACTTGAGCATTACAAAGAAAACCACTCTATAAAACACATTTCTTTGTTTGAAGTAATTGCATGTAAAAATTAAAAATAAAGTTCGTTTTTTATCTCCTGTTTCCATTTTGTGGATTTTTCCTGTGATGCAACATTTACCAAAATCTGTAGAAAAGTTTTACTTTACAGCTGTGGTTTATGTTCTACAGTATTTTACAGATAAGGCTGCAAGAGGTCTATTGTGATCTATGCCAGTGTTTATCAAGTCCAGTTCTCAAGTACCCCTAATAGTCCAGATTTTAAGGATCACCTTGGTGAAGTGCAGACTGTATACTGCAATCACTGAGCGGCATATCATATCTCCTTTGCTGTGCTGCAGGTATCTGCCAAACTTGGCCTTTTAGGGGTACTTGAGGACTGGGGTTGAGAAAAACATCTACCCGAGATAATGGCAGCTGAACAAGATAAATCAGGTATCTTAAAAGATTTATAATCTGCCCCCTGGTGATGTCCTTCGATTACATCCCACACAATACAATGAGTCAGTGGATGACCAATTTGCTCGATTCTGTGGCCAAAGCCACTCAGTGAGGAGCAAGTGCTGTAAAGATACTGTTGAGGGGCAGTTTACAACACAAAAGATCACAAAATGGATACACCCAGTGAAATATTTTCTTGACTAAACATATAAGATAAAAAGAAAGCTAATGTAAGATATCAGCAACATAAAATAAACACAATAAGCAAATTTCATTATTTGGTGGTAGTGGCACTTTAAGTTAGGTATGACATATGCACTTTTAATTAACCACTTGGCTGCGGAGGATGGGCTGAGCGCGTCGTGTTGAATGCGCTCAGCATGCGGACGACACGCTGAGCGCATCCTCACTTAGCAGCCAGAGATCAGCCAATTATTTCAGCATAGCACGCCCCACTGGCGTCTATGGGCCTTGACAGGCCCTTCCTCCAGTTGGCTCGTGGCGCACATCATTGGCTGCCGTGGGACAGTCTGAACTCAACCCCAAGGGGGGGGCCCTTACAGCCAATGATGCTCGGCGGGCCACAGCTGCGTAGGCAGGCCGGAGGAAGGGCCTGCTGCAGCATCTGCCAATAACACCCTGCCGCCAGGCACAAACATCCCGGCGGTAGCAGGTTAACATGTGGATCGCAGTCATTTTTTAATGTCTCGGGACGTGAGGTATTCCAAGGTGCTGGCAAAAGTTAACATCTGGATATGTATTGACATATTATTATTAACCACTTGGCTGCTAAGGACGCCCTCAGCGCGTCCTGCAAAGTGCTCCTCCTGTGCTATGGACACGCTCAGCGCGTCCATAGCACAGGAGGCAGCAATCGACCGGGATTCCGGACGATTGCTGGCCCCCTGGTGCGGGCTGACATCTTGGATGTCAGCCTGGCACTCCGGGACCCCGGCGGAAACGATAGATGTCATCGCACTGGCGCGATGACATCTATTTCAGGTGCTCCCCCCCCCGCAAGTGCGGAGGAGGTGCCTGAAAGGGGGGAGTCCTTTGGACCTCTCTCCCTCCCAATCGCTGGGGGCCAGCAGTGAAAGTTAGGCACCGTTTGGAAGGGCACAGCCTGCCCTTCCAAACGGCGGCTGGCTTTAACCCCTTGGGTGCCGGATCACGATTCGGCGCCAGAACTTGATCCTCTCCCGGAGCTGGCCGACATCTTGGATGTCGGCCAAGCTTCCGGGAACTCCCCTGACGACTGGTGTCATCGTGCATAGCGCAATGACGTCAGTCCTGGAGTTAACCCCTAACTGCCACCAATGGTGGAGATAGGGGGTTCCAATGAACCCCCTATCTCCCGATGCGTGGCAGCTAGGGGTTAATGTTTGGTATTGTAGCGCTGGATTTAATTACCTGTCGTTGTAGTACTTGTTTTTGGCCACTGGAGGGAGACAAGCGCAATGTAAGACACTGGACATTGGGACTACATTTTCCAGCATGCTTTGCGGGCGGGAACAGGAAGTGGGTGGGAGAGAGACACTGACATCCGCAGCCTCGTGGAGAGAGCCGGCAGAGCGCGCAGAGGAGTGAGAGGAGCAAGACGCAAGAGAGCAGAGAGTGATTACAACCAGGCCAGAGCGCAGGTGCGGCCTAGCAGAGCTAGAGATCGTGATTTTCCTTATTATTAATCGAAGACCCAGTGATCCACCGCTAGTAATCTCACGCTGATACATAGTAAGCTGAAGGACCCCGAGTTGAGAGAACCGCAGACGATCTAAGAGGGAGTGCAGGGGGTGAGCTGGATATCTTCTGGCCGATACCGAAAAGCAAGACAGCGTATCCGGTGACACAGAAAATCCCAGTCAAAATCGAGCGGAGAGACGTCCTGGGTCGAGCGGAACACAGAGTATCTGGCGGATGGGTGAGAGGCCTTCCAGGCCACTGTAAAACACTAAAGCACGCTGCAGTCTGTTCAAAACCTACAGGGCCCCAACGTGACTAGTCGAAGATACCTCTTAAATAATTCACTGGCCAGTTGAATATTGTACCCGGGTACCAATACACGCATACACATACATTCCTTGGGACATAACCTGTACGGGACTCACACTCCAACCACTAAGGGGTTAAAAATACTTTTTTCCTTTTCCGCTGCGCGTTTCTCGCATTACGAAGTGCTGTATTTCCTTTTCCGTTGCGCGTTTCTCGCATTACGAAGTACTGTAAATATATATACGTGTACCGTGTTACTCATTATATGCCAGTTTATTCAGTAAACTATATAATTTATAAAATCCACGGCGGTGCTGGAGTATATTTATTCCCTAGTGCGGGGAGACTGACCCGAGGTTCAAATTCAGCGGCTCCTCCGGGAGTGAGCGCTACAGTATCATTGGCCTTTCCAATGATACCAAACATGACCATGTAAAATGTAATAAAAAATATATTTAAAAAAAACTAATAAAAAAATAAATACGTTCTTTTTTTGTTTTGTTTTGTTGATGCAGCAATATTGTTCCCATTTCAATTATAATGTGAACAATGATGCTGCACTAACGATTTTTGTATGGGGTGCGTTTGTTAAAAATCGTGTAATTTTCCCCAAAAAAAATGTAACGAGACCCCATTTCTAATTTTTTTAACAAGCGCAACCCATAGAAAATATAACCGCAAATGCTTGCATGTTAAAATGTGAAAAAAAACACTTTACACGTTGTAAATTATTGAAAATTCTAATCTTATTGCATTTTTTATTATAATATACAGACAGGACATGACGTATACATATAATAATGATATATTATGAATCTGCCAAGTCTGCCGGAAAGAACGATATATAATATATCTGGGTCATATAATAAAATAAGGCTTCAAAACGCGGTTAAACATGATGAGCGAAACCGGTAAAAGATAGCTCAGCACACAGGCGTGAAATGCCTCAGCAGCGAAAGGGTTAATGGTGGGAAAAACAGTGTATAATGTGTGGGTTGCATAAACGAGTAAGAGTAAAATTTGACCTAAACACTAACAGCGCAGAAACGTAAAAACAGCGGGCTCTATTACATTCTATGCGCAAAAACGCACGCGCAGCGCAATAAATTTTGTGCACAGCTTCCAGTGTTAACACGCGAAAATTAACGGTGGTATTACAATCCGAACGCATATTTTCATCCGTCAAAAAAATAACGCAAGTAAAACGAACGTGCAAAACGCAGATAAATACGCGCAGTAACGTAGCGCACGGAAATCGGTGTGCGGGCTGTTTTTTTTGCGGGATTCAGCCAATCAGAATCAAGAACCTTAATTGACCTTAATTGACTCACTTAAGTTTTTGCGCTTCTCAAAGTAAATCTGAGTATATATGCTGCAGCAATAATAAAAACACGCACAAATTCTCAAATTTATTGTTTGGGTATGTGTAGAATGTGTAACTATACTGTGCTGTATTTATTTTTTTGTGCTGGTGTATTTGGTTTCGGCCAGGATGTTCAGATTTGACATTAACACCAGCTTTTCAAAAACGTTAAAATTATGCGAGCAAACGTTGTCCGTTAAAATTTGCGCATAGATTGTAATACCATCCGCGTACCAGCGCATTTGCGCTCACAATGTTAAGTACAGGACGCGCAAAGTACAGTAAGCTCGCGCAGTGTTCGCGCAGGTTCACCCGCGGTAGACGTCAATGCGCATTCGTTTTGTGGACATTGTAATACGACGTTGTGCGCAAATGTTTTTTCCCCTTGCGTTAATGCGTTTTTGAGCACGCGTTAACGTTTGCAGTGGGCACTAAAGGATGGACTTTTGTAAAACCGCCCGGTCACTAAGGGGTTAAATAAATATGGATATCTACATAAAACGATATTATAAACACATTCTAAAAATACAGCACCATATTTTAACACTAAAGCAGTCACTGACTCGCAACAACTTGCAATGATAAGTGACAAAAGAGTTAATTTCGGGTAAAATCAATGAAAATGGGGTATGCCGATAGCATAAAAATGAGATGTGATAGAGCAAATCTGGAATCAGCACCCTGAAATTAGTCTAAAACAGCTGCAAAAGTCCATGCCAGAAAGTTTTTATTCTTTTTTGTTGACCAGTGTTATTAATATTAATATTTATTTATAAAGCGCCAGCATATTCTGCAGCGTTGTACAATCGGCACAGCATAGACAGGGTTACAATACATTGAACAACATTTGACAAGCTGGTACAGGAGGAGACGAGGGCCCTTTTCCCGTGGGAACTCACAATCTAGAAGGGTTGGAAACAGGAGGGAGGACTGCAAGGCGAGAGTGATGGACTGCTAGGCGAGAGTGGTGGACTGCTAAGTGAGAGTGATGGACTGCTAGGTGAGGGTAATGGACTGCTAGGTGAGGGTGATGGACTGCTAGGTGAGGGTGATGGATTGGTTGCGTCAGTGCGTTGGGTTGTAGGCTTTCCTAAATAGAAATGTCTTAACGGAGCATTTGAAGGAAGGGAAACTAGGAGAAAGTCTGACCATACGAGGAAGAGCGTTCCAGAGGATGGGGGCTGCGCGTGAGAAATCCTGCAGTCTATCATGGGAAGAGGTGATACGGGGAGAAGCTAGGCCCAGGTCACGGTTTGTCCTTAGGGAGCGGGCTGGGGTGTATTTGGTGATTAGTGAGGACAGATAATGGGGAGCAGAGTTAGTGAGAGCTTTGTAGGTCAGGGTAAGTGTCATGACAACTACGCGCGCTGCAGCGAAAGGCGCAGAGTTATGCAGCTCACTATCTGTCTATCCTAGACCCAGATAATGACTACGCGGACAACATTCCCCCGCGCGCGGTGACCCAACCGTTCCGGCAACGCCTCCGCCCGCAAGAGACACGCAGAGCGTGATGAGGTGGTCCCAGGATTGCAATGCCGTACCCGTCTTCTCTCAACCTGGGGTAGCGACTATGTTTCCCACAATCCTTACACCCACTTTCCTACTCTATTCGTTATGCTGCCACCAGTTCTCACGAACACTAAGCGCCCTGCAGCGAAAGACGCAGGGTTAAGCAATCCACTATCTATCCTAGACCCAAATAATGACTACGCAGACAACAATCCCCGCGCGCTTACCCAACCGTCCCCAGCCACCGCAACTCACAATTTAGTAGATACTCGAGCTTAAAACAAAAAAACAATAATCCAGTCCTGTCAGTTAGCATGGAGCGAAAATCAGTCAGAAGCAGAACTTAATAAGGGATATTTATTATGATAGAAACCACAGTGCATTTGTTCGAAAAAAAGATGGATATGATAAATCAAGGATTACACATTACACACAACAGCAAGAAAATAAAAAGAGCAAAACATAGATCCTACTCACATGTCAGCATCGGTGACTTCTGGGGGCTGGAGATTGAAGCATGGAAAGCATGGACAGACCATCATGTAGCGTGAACCCCCATTGATCAGCCAAAACATGGTGTGCTCCAGCATATATAGGGCTTCCTGGTCATTCAAAAAAACCTATACATGGGACAGCCCCCTGCACTACATGTCCCAGGGATCCCCTTTCCTGGGCACGCTCAGTGCGCTTCTTTGTTAATTCTAATTGCCCAAAGATATCAATCATCTCCCAAGACCCCCTCTAGTGATCAAAGGTTGTGATAACTTCTTTGAAAGGCATGGCCCTTTGCAGTTGGGTGCTGCGCCATCTGTAGCAAGGACTCCAAAGTGTGAATAGAGGATACAACAGGACCTTCCAGTGTCCCAAATGGGTTATTTCCACCCTGGTTCTGTATCAAAAGAAATCCCATTTTGCAGCCATGTGTTATATCCCTCCCAGGGGCAAGAAGATAACCATTTTAATTACGTTCTAGCACCTACTCAGAGCGGAGGTCTTCACCAGGCAGCTGTGGAAAATGGACACTTCGGCTATATAGTTCGGCTATATAATTCTGCTGCTGTAATTACTCGTTTCTGGCCACCAGGGGGAGACGAGCGCAATGTAAACCAATACTGGACACTTTTGGACTACGTTTTCCAGCATGCTTTCCGGGCGAGTTTCCGGGCTTCAGTCAAGTTGAATGGATCACAACCAGGTCCCTATGTGGTACTGGAAACTGATTATAATCATGGGAGTGAAGCCGGAGTTGAAGTAATCCCTGAAATAATCTCCACCAAAGCTTTGAAACGAACACGAGGAAGAGTCTCAGTCAGTGTATGTAATGTATCTGATTCTCCAGTGATCCTGAAAGCACGAATGCCTATCGGGCAAGTGGCGTCCGCTACGCCTCTCTCTCCTACCGATTTAGGAGGGGGAGCGAATAAAGAGATTCCAGCTGACAGGTTCTATCCCAAGGACGCTCCCATCTCACCTGAATGGAAGAAATGTCTTCAGTCCCAGGTCCTAAAATAGAGGGACTTGTTCTCAAAGGATGAGTTCGACGTGGGCCTAGCTAAGAGTACTGAGCATCGCATTCGACTGCAGGAAGATAAGCCGTTTCGAGAAAGGTCAAGACGAGTTCCGCTGGGAGACTTGGATGATCTAAGAGAACAGCTGAATGAACTGCAAAGAACTAAGGTGATTCAAGAGTCCAGGAGTCCATACGCTTCTCCCATAGTGATGGTTCGGAAGAAGAATGGTTCTGTCCGCCTATGCGTAGACTATCGCACGCTAAATCGGAGAACCATCCCAGATCAATATGCCACTCCTCGGATAGAAGATGCCTTGCAGTGTTTGTCTGGAGCAAATTGGTTTAGTGTACTAGACCTGCGAAGTGGGTATCACCAGATACCAATGCATCCTGAAGACAAAGAAAAGACTACGTTCATCTGTCCACTGGGGTTCTTTGAGTTCAACAGAATGCCTCAAGGCCTTATTTGAGCTCCAGCCACGTTCCAACGGTTAATGGAGAAGTGTTAGTGTATCTGGACGATATAATTGTGTTCGGAAAGACTTTGGAAGAACATGAGCAACGGTTGGAGAAGGTCTTGAAGCGACTCCATGAAGAGGGGTTGAAACTGTCTCTGGAGAAGTGTCAATTCTGTTCCGTTCCGTTACGTATCTGGGACATGTTGTTTCAGCAGAAGGCGTTTCGACGGATCCTCGAAAGTTGGAAGCTGTAGCTTCCTGGCCTAGACCCCGAAATGTTACTGAACTTAGATCTTTCTTGGGATTCTGCTTCTATTACCGAAGATTTGTAGGAGGGTTTGCCAAGATAGCTCAACCACTGAATAAGCTCCTGCAGAAGGAAGATGCAGAAGAAGGCCACAAGGCCTCTGACCGAAATCCGTCGGCTCCAGGGCCAAGGAAGGCTCGAGAATGGACTAGTCAATGCGAAGGTGCTTTTTATTTTATTTTTTATTTTGCAAAGGATTTTACCAGGAAGGATACATTGAGATTTCTCTCGTTTTCAAGTATGTCCTGGGTTCAAGAAAATTGAAGTGTTACAGTTACAGAAATACAAAGTAATAAAATGCAAGAAATTAAAAACAAAACACAAAAAAAATACAGATTAACATATCATGGGAAGGGCTAAAACGTTGGGTTAATTAGGGTGATTTGCAAAGTGGAAGCAGCTGGAAAGTAAGCTACAAATTTCAGACCAGCACTGGGTGGGTGGATGGGGAGGGAGGGAGGGACAGCAGAGTCCAAACGCAAGCGCTGTGGCAGTGGGTGATATGAACTAGCTTCAGGTCTGTAGGAGAAAGAGGTCATTGAGTTAGGGCATGTGGTCTGTTGAGGGAAAGCATATTTTACGACATGGGGGGAGGGGCAACCATTTGAAAGCATTTGTTTAAAAAATCAGAGTATACATTCAACATGAAAAGAAACAAAAAACAAACAGCCAAAATATTAATAGATAGATGCAAGCATAAAATATTAACAGTAGGATTAAAGTTGAGATTGTGGATTAGAATTGCAGATGACATGTTGATCGCTGGTACCTTTTTAAAATGCAGAGTCCAAACGCAAGCGCTGTGGCAGTGGGTGATATGAACTAGCTTCAGGTCTTTTTAAAATGCAGAGTCCAAACGCAAGCGCTGTGGCAGTGGGTGATATGAACTAGCTTCAGGTCTTTTTAAAATGCAGAGTCCAAACGCAAGCGCTGTGGCAGTGGGTGATATGAACTAGCTTCAGGTCTTTTTAAAATGCAGTGTCCAAACGCAAGCGCTGTGGCAGTGGGTGATATGAACTAGCTTCAGGTCTTTTTAAAATGCAGAGTCCAAACGCAAGCGCTGTGGCAGTGGGTGATATGAACTAGCTTCAGGTCTTTTTAAAATGCAGAGTCCAAACGCAAGCGCTGTGGCAGTGGGTGATATGAACTAGCTTCAGGTCTGTAGGAGAAAGGTGAAAGAGCTGAAAGAGAGTCTAACTCAAGCTCCTGTCTTGGCCTACGCTGATCCTCATAAGCCGTACGAATTGCATGTAGATGCCAGCAGAGAGGGTCTAGGGTGAGTCTTATACCAAGAATATGGTGGATTGTTGAGGCCTGTAGCCTATGTGAGCCGGAGTCTTACACCTTCAGAAAAGAATTATCCTACCCACAAGTTGGAGTTCCTCGCTTTGAAGTGGGCGGTGGTCGACAAGCTGAAAGACTATCTGTATGGAGCCGAATTTGTGATAAAAACTGATAACAATCCTCTTACCTACGTCCTTACTACTGCGAAGCTGGATGCAACGGGACATCGGTGGTTGGCCGCTCTGTCAGGGTTTAGGTTCAGCCTGAAGTATCGCCCTGGAGTGAACAATCGAGATGCCGATGCTTTGTCGAGAAGACCCTACGCTCAGGGCCGGTGCAAGCATTTTTGTCTAGTCAGGCGAAGGTGCGTTTTGGTGCCCCCCCATCCGTGTCATGTCAAGCCAATCAGGATAGAGGTGCCATAATAATCTCTATATATGCACACATACATATATACACACTCTAGTGTCGCACCGATACCACTTTAAGACCGAGTACAAGTACCAATACTTTTTTTCAGGTATTCACCAATATCATGCCCACTCAGATACATATATACAGACCAGAACATGTCCAGATAAATATATATTACGCACAGAGACCTCAGACCAGAACATGTCCAGATATATATATATATTGACCCCAGCTCACATGGATATATTTGCCCCCAGCTCACAAGGGTATATATATTGCCCCCAGCTCACATGGATATATATATATAGCCCCAGCTCACAAGGGTATATTTGCCCCCATCTCACATATGGGTATATTTACCACAGCTCACACATGGGTATATTTGTCCCCAGAGCTCACACATGGGTATATTTGCCCCCAGCTCACATATGGATATATTTGCCCCAACTCACATATGGGTATATTTGCCCCAACTCACATATGGGTATATTTGCCCCAACTCACATATGGGTATATTTGCCCCAACTCACATATGGGTATATTTGTCCCAGCTCACACATGGGTATATTTGCCCCCTGCTCACATATGGGTATATTTGCCCCCAGCTCACACATGGATATATTTGCCCCCAGAGCTCACACATGGATATATTTGCCCCCAGAGCTCACACATGGATATATTTGCCCCCAGAGCTCACACATGGGTAAATTTGCCCCCAGCTCACATCATTCTTCCCCTCAATTAATTTCACCCCCTCAATTCATTCTCCCCCTCAATTCCTCCACCCCTTCAATTCATTCTCCCTTCAATTCAATCTCCCCTTTAATTCATTTCATACCCCTGCTCACACGCGCACATCACCCCTGCACACACACCCACACACACACATCACCCCTGCTCACACATCACCCCTGCTCACACACACAAACATCACCCCTGCTCACACGCACATCACCCCTGCTCACACACACATCACCCCTGCTCACACACACATCACCCCTGCTCACACATCACCAATGCTCACACACATCACCCCTGCTCACACACACACACATCACCCCTGCTCACACACACACATCACCCCTGCTCACACACACACATCACCCCTGCTCACACACACACATCACCCCTGCTCACACACACATCACCCCTGCTCACACACACAAACATCACCCCTGCTCACACACACACCCCACCCCTGCTCACACATCACCCCTGCTCACACATCACCCCTGCTCACACACACACACACATCACCCTGCTCACACGCGCACATCACCCCTGCTCACACACACACCACCCCTGCTCACACACACACCACCCCTGCTCACACACACCACCACCCTGCACACATCACCCCTGCTCACACACATCACCCCTGCTCACACACATCACCCTGCTCACACACATCACCCCTGCTCACACACACATCACCTCTGCTCACACACACATCACCCTTGCTCACACATCACCCCTGCTCACACATCACCCCTGCTCACACATCACCCCTGCTCACACATCACCCCTGCTCACACATCACCCCTGCTCACACACATCACCCCTGCTCACACACATCACCCCTGCTCACACACATCACCCCTGCTCACACACATCACCCCTGCTCCACACAACACACACACTTCACCCCTGCTCACACACATCACCCCTGCTCACACACATCACCCCTGCTCACACACATCACCCCTGCTCCACACATCACCCCTGCTCACACACCCCTGCTCACGCTCACACATCACCCTGCTCACACATCACCCCTGCTCACACATCACCCCTGCTCACACACATCACCCCTGCTCACACACACACTTCACCCCTGCTCACACACATCACCCCTGCTCACACACACACTTCACCCCTGCTCACACACTCACCCCTGCTCACACACATCACCCCTGCTCACACATCACCCCTGCTCACACATCACCCCTGCTC
Organism: Leptobrachium leishanense; assembly: GCA_009667805.1. Lineage (NCBI taxonomy): Eukaryota > Metazoa > Chordata > Amphibia > Anura > Megophryidae > Leptobrachium > Leptobrachium leishanense. Next base: position 282,955,305 of record CM019066.1, read on the forward strand.
ACACATCACCCCTGCTCACACATCACCCCTGCTCACACATCACCCCTGCTCACACACCACCCCTGCTCACGCTCACACATCACCCCTGCTCACACGCACACATCACCCCTGCTCACACATCACCCCTGCTCACACACATCACCCCTGCTCACACACATCACCCCTACTCACACACACTTCACCCCTGCTCACACACACTTCACCCCTGCTCACACACATCACCCCTGCTCACACACATCACCCCTGCTCACACACACACACCACCCCTGCTCATACATCACCCCTGCTCACACACACACCACCCCTGCTCACACACACACACCACCCCTGCTCATACATCACCCTGCTCACACATCACCCCTGCTCACACATCACCCCTGCTCACACGCACACATCACCCCTGCTCACACGCACACATCACCCCTGCTCACACACACACATCACCCCTGCTCACACATCACCCCTGCTCACACATCACCCCTGCTCACACGCACACATCACCCCTGCTCACACATCACCCCTGCTCACACGCACACATCACCCCTGCTCACACATCACCCCTGCTCACACACACACACATCACCCCTGCTCACACACACACACATCACCCCTGCTCACACATCACCCCTGCTCACACACACACACATCACCCCTGCTCACACACACACACACATCACCCCTGCTCACACAAACACACATCACCCCTGCTCACACATTACCCCTGCTCAAACATCCCCCCTGCTCACACACCACCCCTGCTCACGCTCACACATCACCCCTGCTCACACGCACACATCACCCCTGCACACATCACCCCTGCTCACACACATCACCCCTGCTCACAACATCACCCCTGCTCACACACATCACCCCTGCTCACACACACACACACACCCCTGCTCATACATCACCCTGCTCACACACACACACCACCCCTGCTCACACACACACACCACCCCTGCTCATACATCACCCCTGCTCATACATCACCCCTGCTCACACATCACCCCTGCTCACACATCACCCTCTCACACGCACACATCACCCCTGCTCACACACATCACCCCTGCTCACACAATCACCCCTGCTCACACACACCCCTGCTCACACACACACACACCACCCCTGCTCATACATCACCCCTGCTCACACACACACCACCCCTGCTCACACACACACACCACCCCTGCTCATACATCACCCCTGCTCATACATCACCCCTGCTCACACATCACCCCTGCTCACACATCACCCCTGCTCACACGCACACATCACCCCTGCTCACACACACACATCACCCCTGCTCACACATCACCCCTGCTCACACATCACCCCTGCTCACACGCACACATCACCCCTGCTCACACATCACCCCTGCTCACACGCACACATCACCCCTGCTCACACATCACCCCTGCTCACACACACACATCACCCCTGCTCACACACACACACATCACCCCTGCTCACACATCACCCCTGCTCACACACACACACACATCACCCCTGCTCACACAAACACACATCACCCCTGCTCACACATTACCCCTGCTCACACGCACACATCACCCCTGCTCACACATCACCCCTGCTCACACATCACCCCTGCTCACACGCACATATCACCCCTGCTCACACACACACATCACCCCTGCTCACACTGCTCACACATCACCCCTGCTCACACACACACATCACCCCTGCTCACACACACACATCACCCCTGCTCACACAAACAAACATCACCCCTGCTCACATATCACCCCTGCTCACACACACACATCACCCCTGCTCACACACATACATCACCCCTGCACACACACACCCACCCCCCATACTCACACCCACCCCCCCATACTCACACCCACCTCCCCATGCTCACACACACCCAATGCTCTCATTCACCCATGCTCACACACACAGACACACACTCCATGCTTACACACCCACCTCCCCCATGCTCACCCCCATACTCACACCCCCTGCTTGCTACTTACCCTAGGATTCAAATCCCTGGCTGCCTCCATGGTTACAGCTCAGCTGGTCTCTCTCCACTCCCCCCACCCTGCACGTGCTGGACACTTCCTGCACAGGAGCAGGGGAGGAGGCTCTGCTAGCTGCTGTGAGGAGGAAGGGGGTGGATGGGCGGGGCCAGCATCTTCCCATGTGAGCTGTGGTCTGGCAGCCTCGTCTTCCTCCTCCTCTGCACCCCCCCCCCCGCAGGGCCTTTATTTCCGGTGCAGCGTGTGGGAGTGGGATCCCACACGCTGCCGAGTAAATGGGAAACCTTGTGCCCGATCCTTGCAAGGCCTCCGCTCGCTGGGTGGTCCAGATTTTTCCGCCCCTCAACTGGCAGAAAGCCAGAATAGTAAGGCAGCCGCCTGTGCTGCCTTACACTAGCGCCGGCCCTGCCTACGCTACAGAATGGACTCAGTTAACTCCAGATGGGGTGCAAGCTTTATGTCAAGGAGCAGAGCGCCGGGTTAAGGGAGGGATTGAAGCAGAAGCCATAGGAGTTAGGGCTGCGGCTGTTCCAGAGTTCTATTGTAATCCTACGCAGCTGAGAGATGAAAGTTTGCCTACTTTTTCAAAACAGGACCTGAGAGCTGACCAGGCTGGAGACCCTTTGATTGCATTAACCGTGAAGGCCCTAAACGCGAACCAACAGGAAATTCTTCTGACAAATTCCCCAGAAGGGGCCAGATTGGTATACAAGGAGTGGGAACGGTTGAAGATGTTGGATGGGGTGGTCTACCGAAGGGGCCCCTCAAACAATGCTGGAGAGACTGTCGGATATAATCTCTGCACGTGAATACAACACGTTATATATTGGACTTATCAGCCAAGCCTCCAATATGTCTATATTGGACTTACTGGACCTACCTCGGCAGTTGCCTCCAATATATCAGGGATTATTATTTCATAAGAAATCCATACGAGACACAAATATCAATCGTTTATATTTCTTAGAAATTATCCTGAATTCTTTTAATTGTCTGTGTTTTGCTTTGAAAAATACAAAAATCAATAATCGGATAAAAATATATATATATTTATTACGTATACAAAAAAGTTTCAAATCTCATATCATAAACAAAAATTTATAAACCACAATCCATCAGCAAATAAAAACTAGCTTCACAATATATGTATCTCCAGTTAGTAACTGCATATATGATTAATATCATTTACCTTATCAGTTAGTAACTAATACACAAATGGTTAATAAACATTTCTGCTTAATACAACATGCATTTCCCAGCAAACAATGTTTAACCAGCCAGCTCTTATAGATATATATATATATCTCTATGCTACATGGATCAACAAAAGATGAGCTAATTTAATGATAAGTAATAAAAACTTATTTAGTGAATCCTCCCCTAATCTCGAGAATCAAACTTCTAATCTTTTGCTTTTTATTTTGTAGTTATATAATTCCTTGCTTATTAATTTTAATCACAGTAATTTCCAAATTCAATATATATATTGGTATCAATATTACAACATTTCTTTTAGGAATAAATCCTTATATCCACTTCTTCATATTTCTATCTGCAGAATAGAAAATACTTAGAATTTGGATCTACCCAAGTATCTGAGAAGTCTCAGTCTACGTTGCAAGAATATCTACAAATATATATAATTACATTAATTCCCTTTTTTTTTTTCATACATTACCTGTCCAATTTGGATGTTGATAAGTCTGCCTTGGAATTCCTGATGTAATAATTTTGGAATGTGTGAAGATTATCGATCAGATAATCAATGCATGTGAGTTAGAGATTTGGTGAGAGTCAGAAATTTGGTGAGAATCTTGATTGCCTCATGTCTTGGGATCTGCCTGCATCGTGGTGTGAGTCTGAGTGTTGGAATCTTGGACTCTCAGAGGGTCATGTGTAATGCATGGCAGTGTGAGTCTGAATGCTGGAATCTCCGACTGACTTGCAAATAACATTGCCGCTTATTATAGTCAATTTGACGTCACTGGCAATATTATTGATATATCAATTACAATATTTACTATCCTCTAGAGGGCAGTATTGCACTTCTTAATTAATTCCACCATTTCTTTTTAATATTCCTATCTCGGGTCAAAAGGTCAATCTGATGTAACAAAGAACCTCTCTCTCAGTCACTAGACACGATGTCTCCATCTGATTTATATCCCTACTCCCTTTTGAAATTACTTACTATCAGCTAAATTCTTTTCTGGTTAACTCAACAGAATATATTCTTTAGTAATTTTTTATTATTTACCAATTATATACTTTCTACAATATTTATTGGAGTATATATTTCCTACTGTAAATATAATAAAATATACCTTGATTATAAACATATATTTTGTGAATATAAATCTATATTACAGAATATTAACTCTTATTCCTATACCCAAAAGACAAAATATCTTTTGTTTTAAAACTTAAGACAGACCAATAAATTTAATTATGACACGTCTTAGCACTTAACTCTAGCCTTATCACACACAAACATTCTAGGTTCCTTCATGTCTGGCACTTCTTAAAAAAATATATAAAAGACTTCACCCAGGAATGAACTCTGTAAAAAAAATCTCGTTCATTTCTAAACCTAGAGAAAATTTTAAAGAAAAGAAACTGTCTTTAAAAACAAAATGGCTACAGGCATCCATTTTAAAATTCCTTTGTGTAATATACCTGACATAACCCCCCTTTGGTTTCATCTATATTTATTGATCAAATAAATTTGAGGAAAACATACAATATCTCCTCCCTTTACCAATTAGGCTAGGTTTCCACCTTTCGCAACACGTTTTTCTTCTTTCATCCATTTAATAATTGAAGATGCAGTGTTTTTAAACTTCAATGTACGTACTTTCTTTGTTAGTACAATCATCCAGACAGTTAGAAACATAATTACTATACAAATCACAATCTCTGTAATCTTTGGCCCGTTATAAGCAGATAGCAATCAATGATCAATCTGTGAATACATTGGAGCATAAATTGTTAGATTATCTTTTTATTAGAAGTTCAATAGTATGGTCATGCTAGTTCTTTAGCAAAGATTTCAAATCTGGATTCATGGGTATCTCTTGCCCTTGGAATACGACAACGACTTGCATCTCGTCATACCAGACTTAATTTATAAAAAGTAACTTCTCGATAACAACTCTTGATTCTTTAGAAATTTTCACGAGAATCACTGGTGTAGGTATAAACACTCTCTGTTTTGTACCAGACCCTTCCGGTAAAAATTTGCTTCTCTCTCTCTGTAATAAAACAGCGGTTGCAATAAAATATGCGGCAAATCTTTTCCTTCGGTGGTTCTTGTACATAGCAATAAACGGTATCCTGGCTTTATCCAGCATGTCTTTCAGGCTTGCATGAGCTTGATTCGCATGGGACTTGAGCATTGGATCCGCTTGGAATTGTGCGGAAAACCGTAGAATTTCCAGATAGTCGCAGTCTCCTTGGTGGTCCGATTCATCTGTGCGAATTAGCATCACAGTTCGGATTAACCACTTTTCTCAATTTCTATTGAAAGAAAGAGTATAAATAACCATTCATAGATTAGCGATTTCACTCAATTTCCCTATAGATACTCTGATCTCTGATTAATTTTAATTAACCGTACGGATCTAGTCTATCTACTAGCTTGAGTTAAACATCTGAATGCTGGGAAGAAGAATCACATGTTAATTAAAACATCACTTCATATGATACCAGTTAAGTGTCTTCTGCTGTTCCATCTTCACATTCTGAGGTGATCTAGGATGACAATCTGTCACGAATTGCTCTGTTCTGGGGCGCCTGGCAGCAGCTTCCTCGCTGCTCGCTGGCCAGGCGCCGAAATATAACGCCACCGGGTGCGCTCACGTGGGACGCCGGGGGGCGGAGCCTGGCGTATGACGCGGAACCGCCGGGTTTAAAACCCGGCTTCACTAGTTCACCTGTGCCCTGACGTGGTATCATTTTCCCGCAGAGCTCTCGTGTGTCTGGTGTTGTCAGTTACTGACTTTCTGCTTCCAACCAATTTATTGATCCTCTGTATATGAGCCTTGGCTTTGGCAAACGAATCACCCTTGTGTATGACTCCTGGCATTGGCAAACGAATCACCCCTGTGTATGACTCCTGGCATTGGCAAACGAATCACTCTTGTGTATGACTCCTGGCATTGGCAAACGAATCACCCCTGTGTATGACTCCTGGCATTGGCAAACGAATCACCCCTGTGTATGACTCCTGGCATTGGCAAACGAATCACTCCTGTGTATGACTCCTGGCATTGGCAAACGAATCACTCTTGTGTATGACTCCTGGCATTGGCAAACGAATCACCCCTGTGTATGACTCCTGGCATTGACAAACGAACCTCATTGTATATGTTCATTAGCGTTGGCAACTACTCCGTTACGCCTCTGCTCCTAAACAGCCTTGGCTCCTGTGGTAGTCTGTGTGTAACCATATATATACAGCAGACTACCTTTTCTGTTTCTGGAGTCCTAGGGAGAACGAATACTCTATTCTGTACATCTGTCTGGTGTTTACCCTTTTTTGTATATTGTCTGGTTAATTATCTGTCTAGTTGTGCCGACCATTCAAGGATCGGAAGGTTAGAGATCGGTCTACGTATAGGGACCACTATTCTGGTATTCAGGGGGATACGTGACACAATCATGCAATTTAGCTTGGCAGTTTTATTTCTTCTAGAAATACATAACATAACTTTTTCCAATAACATTAGGACTGTCTCCGTCATTATCTAGTTCTGTTATCCACTCATCTTGAGGATTTGGGTATCTGGTCACTTCAGGGTCACTATGTCCATTTGGTTCTGTTTCCCTTTTGTGAAGGTGAATAATTAGCACGTCATTTTCCAGACATATATCTCGAATTCTCTCGGGGGGAACACATATGGTGTTGTCCTCCTGCTCTCCTGGAGTCAGGGGCTTTGGCCTTAAGAAAGAGATATCAGGTGTCTGGCTATTTCTGAGGTGGACCTCAATAGAATCCGGCCTTTCCTCAATCACGTGGCAGTTACGCTGAGTGTGATGGGATTGGGATCTATCGTAGCTGATTGGAACATTTACTTGGGACCAAATAACCTCATTGATAAAATCAATGATTGGATTTAACCTTTTGAGAAGGTCCATTCCAATAATTAGGCGATTTTGGAGCAGATCCACAACAAGCGTTGGATGGCGAATTACTTTATTCCCCAATTTAAAATCCAATTTAGTCGTGCCCAGAAGTTTCAGAGATGTGCCACTCACACTCACTAGATTAGCATTAGATTTATCTAATCTAGGCTTCCTGGAGGACAGTTCTTGGACCTGTTCAAAATAATGGGCTGATATTAACGTAACTTGGCTTCCACTGTCTAGCAAGGACGGAATATGTGGTAAATTATCTTGTAATTCGACATTCACATAATATCGGTCTTCAATGCTATGCAATTTACAGAGAAATTTAGAGTGAGATATGAAATTAGGTTTTGTACAGATTTTACCAACTGATTTTGCTCTCTCAAACGTGCTTTTGGCAGCTGTGCTTTCCATTTCGGATCCAGTCTTCTCAGCTTGCTCGCACTTAGTCTGGGGAGATAAAATACATTTTCCTTCTCTTTGCAGGGAAGGGTTTAAGGCTAGGGTCAGACTAACGCATTTTTCACTTTGTCCGTGAAAAAGTGCGTTCGAACGAATGGACTTATTTTTTCACGGAATACGCAATAGCGGTCATACGATGCGCAGTTTCATCCGTGATTTTGTACGGATCATCAATAAAACACTTTTTGGGTCTGGACGTTATGTTGGCCGGACATTAGCAGCGTCTGACGTCTCCTAATCACGCACACACGCCGCTAGCGGGCGCAGCGCACTCTGTATGTCAGTACTAGTGGTTTCACGTTCTCGAAAAAATGCGTTTGTTTGCCGCTTGCGTTGCGCGGCCGCACTTTTGTGCGACCGTACATCGTATATTGGCCGTCATTGCCCGGCATCTGCTGCTAGCACGTCCGTGATTATGTGCGGCTGCACGCGCGTTCGCACTGCCTCAGTCTGACCCTAGCCTAAATCAGCGACCATACAAACATTTCTATTAATCATTTCATCATCACTTTCTGGTAAATTGCCATGGATACTGGTTACTTCATCAGAAACATCATCTAGTCACTGGTTGGGTGGGGCTGCAGGTGTTGCATTGCTTACAACCTGACCAGGGTTATTTCCAGTCATTAACTGAGTGATCTGATCCAGTTTTTCTTTCAGCACACGGAAATCTTCCTGCATTTGACCAATACGCTGGCGTACATTATATCTCCGCTTTCTAGTCGTCCTTGGGGACGAAGCTTGCGCATTATCAGACGCATCAGATTCAGTCTTACCTCTGGTTGCTTCCTGTCTAGGTACATTTTCCCTTGATTTAACCCACTGACTTCTAGGTACCCATTGCTTCCTAGATTGAAATTTACTTCCTGAATTTTCTCTGGCAAACCCTCTTTCCTGATCTGGCTTGGATTTTTCCCTTTGAGGTATGGAGTCACGCAATATTTCCGCATAACTCTTTTTGTGGGACTCAAATTTAATATCACCCTTTTTAACGTGAGCTTCCGCTATTTCCTCAGGTGAGTTTTTCACTCTTTTCCCCTGAGTTTCTTCACTATATTCTAATACAGTAAATAGGGTCATAATTTCTTTTAGTACCCAATCCAAACCATTTCTCGGGTCATAATCTCTTGCCAAATAACCTTTATTTTATTTGGCAATGCGTCATAAAATAATTGGATAAATTCAGGGTTTTCAAAATCTGGGTTTCTTTCAGCCAAGCTGTACGCATTTTTAAGGACTGAAAGAAATTCACGGGGCTTTGATTAGGTCTGCATTTTAGAGTTAAAATTGCTCTTTTCGCAGCTAGACTGGTACGGTGAGGCCCAAATTCAGATTTGACCTCGGAGACTATTTTACTCCAGTTCCGTATACCAGATTCTTTCAAAGACTGAAAAAAATACCTATGTTTGCTTTCAAAGACCCATGGGATCAACTCAATTTTCTGGGCATCAGAATTAATTCCTAATATTGCCAAAGTTTCTTCAAACATATTTAAATGATTTATTATTTTTGGCGATGCCTTAAGGTCAAAAATACCTACTGAGTTTTTTAAGAAATTAACGATTTTTGTTAAATCCTGAACTTTATGAGATTTCTTAATAGGCTGTGGCTGGCTAGAGTGATGTGCTTTAAAATACTCCTGTGTAAGAGGCTTCGCTCTATTTTCATCATGAGATTTAGTTTCACTTTCACATTGGCTCTGCTCACTCTGGCTCTTCAGATAAATAGAGCTGTCAGGCGTAATCAGTGAGTTATAGCTCAAAGCTTTCAAAGGGAACTTCTCTAACAAAGGATTTTTAACCCTTCAAACATCAGTTTCAACCTGACGTAGCTCATCAGTGAATTTCTCATGTTCGCGTTTCATTCTCGCCAATTTTTTATTTAGCTCCTTATTTAATTTGGATAATTGAACGATCTCATCTTGCAATTGATCTTTTTCTCTTGCAAACACTTTCAACTCCATTATCATTCGTTCTGACTCATCTTTTAATTTATTTACAGTATCATGCAAGTCACAATTTTTATTTTCTAAACTGTCTCTGGTTTCTTTGTCATCATTCAATCTCTTGTTCATTTCTGCGATCAAGTATATGCATTCAGGCACAATTTTTAAAACAAAAATCTCTTTGTCTTTTTTATTTGTGGCTGCACTTATCTTTCGCAAACACTCAAGAAAATTTGATTGATCTGACCAGATTGAATCAACATAATTGGATACATTTGATTTCAATTCTTTTATCCAATCAAATAAATCATCTGTGACGTGTAACTTGTCCTTTAGATAAGACATAACATCTATCAATACTATTTGATCTGCATGTATCTCTACATCTTCCTGAGTTTCACATTCTGACTCTGACATTTTTACACTGTTTAGTATACAACCGTAAAACCACAAGTCAAAATACAACAAGGAGTCAAAATATATATATATATATATTTTATCTCTGTCTAATCAGACAATACTGACAATTATATTCCAAACAAAAACTACAATCTCGGTACAGTGCCTCCAATTTGTCGGATATAATCTCTGCACGTGAATACAACACGTTATATATTGGACTTATCAGCCAAGCCTCCAATATGTCTATATTGGACTTACTGGACCTACCTCGGCAGTTGCCTCCAATATATCAGGGATTATTATTTCATAAGAAATCCATACGAGACACAAATATCAATCGTTTATATTTCTTAGAAATTATCCTGAATTCTTTTAATTGTCTGTGTTTTGCTTTGAAAAATACAATAATCAATAATCGGATAAAAATATATATATATTTGTTCATATACAAAAAAGTTTCAAATCTCATATCATAAACAAAAATTTATAAACCACAATCCATCAGCATATAAAAACTAGCTTCACAATATATGTATCTCCGGTTAGTAACTGCATATATGAATAATATCATTTACCTTATCAGTTAGTAACTAATACACAAATGGTTAATAAACATTTCTGCTTAATACAACATGCATTTCCCAGCAAACAATGTTTAACCAGCCAGCTCTTATAGATATATATATATATGTATCTCTATGCTACATGGATCAACAAAAGATGAGCTAATTTAATGATAAGTAATAAAAACTTATTTAGTGAATCCTCCCCTAATCTCGAGAATCAAACTTCTAATCTTTTGCTTTTTATTTTGTAGTTATATAATTCCTTGCTTATTAATTTTAATCACAGTAATTTCCAAATTCAATACATATATATTGGTATCAATCTTACAACATTTCTTTTAGGAATAAATCCTTATATCCACTTCTTCATATTTCTATCTGCAGAATAGAAAATACTTAGAATTTGGATCTACCCAAGTATCTGAGAAGTCTCAGTCTACGTTGCAAGAATATCTACAAATATATATAATTACATTAATTCCCTTTTTTTTTCATACATTACCTGTCCAATTTGGATGTTGATAAGTCTGCCTTGGAATTCCTGATGTAATAATTTTGGAATGTGTGAAGATTATCAATCAGATAATCAATGCATGTGAGTTAGAGATTTGGTGAGAGTCAGAAATTTGGTGAGAATCTTGATTGCCTCATGTCTTGGGATCTGCCTGCATCGTGGGGTGAGTCTGAGTGTTGGAATCTTGGACTCTCAGAGGGTCATGTGTAATGCATGGCAGTGTGAGTCTGAATGCTGGAATCTCCGACTGACTTGCAAATAACATTGCCGCTTATTATAGTCAATTTGACGTCACTGGCAATATTATTGATATATCAATTATAATATTTACTATCCTCTAGAGGGCAGTATTGCACTTCTTAATTAATTCCACCATTTCTTTTTAATATTCCTATCTCGGGCCAAAAGGTCAATCTGACGTAACAAAGAACTTCTCTCTCAGTCACTAGACACGATGTCTCCATCTGATTTATATCCCTACTCCCTTTTGAAATTACTTACTATCAGCTAAATTCTTTTCTGGTTAACTCAACAGAATATATTCTTTAGTAATTTTTTATTATTTACCAATTATATACTTTCTACAATATTTATTGGAGTATATATTTCCTACTGTAAATACAATAAAATATACCTTGATTATAAACATATATTTTGTGAATATAAATCTATATTACAGAATATTAACTCTTATTCCTATACCCAAAAGACAAAATATATTTTGTTTTAAAACTTAAGACAGACCAATAAATTTAATTATGACACGTCTTAGGCTAAGGTCAGACGAAAGCAGTTTTAACGTGCGTTTAGCCGCACGAAATCACTGCCGTGCTAGCAGCAAATGACGTCCAATGCCGGGGGAACATACGACGAATGGCCGCACGAAAGTTCGTCCGCGCAACGCAAGTGGCAAACGAACGCATTTTTTCGAGAACGTCAAACCGCTACTACTGACGTACAGAGTGCGCTGCGGCCGCAAAGCGGCGTGTTTGCGTGATTGGGAGACGTCAGACGCTGCACACGTCCGGCCAACATAACGTCCAGACGCAGAAAGGGTTTTATTGATGATCCGTACAAAATCACGTACGAAAATGCGCATCGTATGACCGCTATCGCGTATTCCGTGAAAAAATACGTCCATTCGTTCGAACGCACTTTTTCACGGACAACGTGAAAAATGCGGTCGTCTGACCCTAGCCTTAGCACTTAACTCTAGCCGTATCACACACAAACATTCAAGGTTCCTTCATGTCTGGCACTTCTTAAAAAAAATTATAAAAGACTTCACCCAGGAATGAACTCTGTAAAAAAAATCTCGTTCATTTCTAAGCCTAGAGAAAATTTTAAAGAAAAGAAACTGTCTTTAAAAACAAAATGGCTACAGGCATCCATTTTAAAATTCCTTTGTGTAATATACCTGACAAGACCAAACAGTTGTTCCTTCCCACCAAACACAGAGAGGGTGTGCTGCGGTCATTACACGATGACCATGGACATTTAGGTGCAGAAAGAACTTTTAAGCTGGTGCGAGACAGATTCTATTGGCCCTGCATGAGACCTGAAGTTGAAAGTTACTGCCACTCATGTCTGAGGTGTATCCAAAGGAAGACTCTACCAACCCGAACTGCTCCAATGAGCCACCTACAAAGTCAAGGACCCATGGATTTGGTGTGCATTGATTTCCTGTGCTTGGAGCCGGATGCTAGTGGGCAGGGAAATATTTTAGTGGTGACTGATCATTTCACGTGTTAGGCTAGGGTCAGACGAACGCATTTTTATGTTGTCTGTGAAAAAGTGCGTTCGAACGAATGGACGCATTTTTTCACAGAATACGTGATAGTGGTCATACTATGCGCATTTTCGTCCGTGATTTTGTACGGATCATCAATAAAACACTTTTTGTGTCTGGACGTTATGTTGGCCGGACATTAGCAGTGTCTGACATCTCCTAATCACGCACGCACGCCGCTAGCGGACGCAGCGCACTCTGTACGTCAGTACCTGCGGTTTCACGTTCTCGAAAAAATGCGTTCATTTTCCACTTGCGTTGCGCAGCCGGACTTTTGTGCGACCGTACTTCGTATATTGGCCGTCATTGCCCGGCATCTGCTGCTAGTGCGGCCGTGATTAAGTGCGGCTGCACGCGCGTTCGCACTGCCTCAGTCTGACCCTAGCCTTATGCCCAAGCTTTTTCTACGAGAGACCAACGTGCTCCTACGGTGGCGAAGGTTTTAATGGAAAAGTTTTTTGTTCACTATGGACTGCCAAGGAGAATACACTTAGATCAGGGTAGAGACTTTGAGAGCAGGCTTGTTGGGCAATTACTGGAACTGCTGGAAATTCAGAAGACCCGAACTACACCATATCACCCTCAAGGTGATGCTCAACCAGAAAGGTTCAATCACACTCTGCTGAATATGTTGGGGACATTATCAAACAGAGAGAAGCAGAGCTGGAGTCGTCACATAGCCACGCTAGTACATGCATACAACAGTACGGAGAGTGACGCTACTGGATACTCACCATGTTCGATGTGGATGTACCACTTATGTTCGGAAGGGAAGCTCAACTGCCGGTTGATTTGGCGTTCGGGTTATCTCTGGATCAGACGTCTGTAGCCTCTCATAGGAATTATGTGGATAGACTTTGGAAGAATTTGGCCTCTGCGTTTGAACAAGCCCGTTTGACCTCTGGGAACAGGGAACAGAGGAATAAGCGAAACTACGATTTGAAAGTTCGGATACAGGATCTACAACCCGGTGATAGGGTTTTGTTGAAGAACTTGGGTGCTTCTGCCAGGCATAAGTTTGCGGATAGATGGAGTTCTCAGGTCTACATTGTCTGCAAGCAACTGCCGGGTCTGCCGGTTTACCAAATTCGACCTGATGGAAAGGCTGGGCCTCTTTAAAACTGGCACCGAAATCATTTGCTACCTCTGAAGGAAGCTGTAAGGATACCAGTTGGAGACGAACTTTCTCTGCCGAATCCGCCTCCGCCTGCTCCACGTTTGACTCCCGTTACTCGGTCTCAGCAGACACGAGTTGTTGAGGAAAGTGAAGGGGAAAGTGAAGAAGAAAGTTTTTGTCTGGATTGGGTGCACTCACCAGAGCCTGAAGAGGTCGTCCCAGTTGCCGAACGGTGGGAAAGTAACCTGAGGCCTGAGGCTCCAGAATTCCAGCTGGACATTCCTGAAACTTCTGAAATTCCCATAGTTCCTGAAAACGCGTCCTATGATTACAGTTCTAGGCCTTCATAGGAAGGATCATACTCCAACGAGATGTCTGTTCCAGTTGTGGATGAAAGACCCGAACCCGTATCTGTAGTACTTCTGCCTGAAGAAGAGCTGATTGAGCCAGAACCGAAACGTTCTGTCCGACCCCCTCAAAGACTCACCTACGACTCACCAGGACATAGCACTGAAGAGGCTGTTACCACAGTGCGAAGGTTGCCTGAAGTGTCTGCTATGTTAGCTGAGGTAGCCAGAAGTATGAGTAAACTTGAGGATATATACCTAACCCATTGTATGTTTGCTGCTGAGCCTGTATATATCGACTGATGTAATGTTGAAATGTAATGTAACTGTTACACCTCCTTGGAGAGACCCAAGAGTTCTAGGAGGGGGAGAGTGGAGGGGGAGAGTGTAGTGCTGGTTTAATACTGCTGCTGTAATTACTCGTTTCTAGCCACCAGGGGGAGACGAGTGCAATGTAAACCAATACTGGACACTTTTGGACTACGTTTTCCAGCATGCTTTGGGGCAGAGACAGGAAGTGGGTGGGGAGAACGGGACACATCCGCAGCCTCGTGCGGAGGAGAGCCAGTGCGTGCCAAGGGGTGAATAGAGCAAGACGCACGTGAGACAAGGAGCGATTGTGACCAGGCCGGAGCACAGGTGCTGCCTTACGGACGCTGGAGATTGGTTTCAGTGACTTGCCAGAGACCTAGTAATCCACCGCTGAAAGGTTTTACACAGATACAGAGCTGCAGATTGGACCCCGAGTTAGGAGACCGCGATGATCTAATGGGAGTGCAGGCGGTAAACTGAGCATCTTGTGGCAGAGACGGACAAGCAAGACAAGCGGATCCGGTGGCACAGAGTCCCAGCCAAACCGAGCGGAGAGACGTCCTGGGTCGAGCAGAGTGCAGAGTATCTGGCGGATGGGTGAGAGGCCTTCCAGGCCACAGTACAGTAATAAAGCACGCTGCAGTTTGTCTAAATCTACAGAGCCCCAACGTGACTAGTCGAAGACACATTGAAATCATTCACTGGCCAGTTGAATCTAGTACCCGGGTACCAACACACGCATACACGCACACCTTCTTGGGACACAACCTGTACGGGACTCACACTCCGGCAATGAAGGGGTTAAAATTCCTTTTTCTTTTCCGCTGCACGTTTCTCGCATTACGAATTCCTGTAAATATATATGTATACCGTGCTGCTTTATATATGCCAGTTTATTTGAGACCAGTAAACTATATAACTTATAAAATCCACAACAGTGCTGGGGTATATTTATTCCCTAGTGCGGGGAGACTGACCCGAGGTTAAATTTAGCGGCTCCTCCGGGAGTGAGCACTACATATATATTATACAGATAGACACAGATAGATACTTATATACATATCACAATAGATATACAGATCTAATCTGTCACAGTAAGGATTTTGAATTAAATTCTGCAGTGGTTGGGGAGCCAGTGAAGGGATTTGCAGAGAGGAGCACAATGACCGAGCGGCGGGTGAGGTGGATGAGCCTGGCGGAGGCATTCAGAATGGATTGTAGGGGACGAGGCGGGAGAGAGGGAGGCCAGATCAGATATTATTACAATAGTAAAGTCGGGAGATTACAAGGGCGTGGATGAGTTGTTTTGTGGTGGCAAGAAATGGCCGAATTCTGGAAATCTTGCGTAGTTGGTAGCGGCAGGAGGAGGAAAGAGACTGGATCTGGGGGATGAAGGAAAGAGCAGAGTCAAGTGTAACTCCGAGACAGTGAACTTGGTTTGATGGGGAATGGTGAAACCCTCCACCATGAAAGAAAAGTCAGGAGGTGGGTAGGCATTAGAAGGAGGAATTAGTAGGAGCTCAGTCTTGGACATGTTAATCTTCAAGTGGTGAGAGGCCATCCAGGAGCAGATGCCAGATAAACAGACGCAGACTTTGGAAATAACATATTTTAACAACTCCTGAAAGCTGGTGTTAATTCCAAACTTGGATAACCTGGTGAAGCACTGGAACCAGAGTGTATAAAAAGGAATGCAGCAGAGCCCATGTATTAAGTATTACCATGGATGTGGCTAGGCATGTGAGACTCGTAGCATGTGCGTTCCTCCTGATATGCTGCCATATTCAGCAAACCTTCTCCAACACCAGCAGGAATTGGAAAGGGCACAAGCAGAGGCGGCTTCAGATTTGGTGAGGCCTTAGGCGAAGCTCAGTTATGAGGCCCTACAGTGTCAGAGACCAAGCTATTCCCAGATGTTTTAGAGGACAGCATGTGTGTATGAGCGTATCACTGAGCTCCATAGCAATAAAACTCACAGCAATGTGCGGTGTGTATGAGCGTATCACTGAGCTCCACAGCAATAACACTTGCACTCATACACACCACACATTACTGTGAGTGTTATTGCTGTGGAGCTCTGTGATACGCTCATACACACGGCACCTTACTGTGGGTTTTATTGCTATGGAGCTCTGTGATACAGTAATGTGCGGTGTGTATGAGTGTATCACAGAGCTCTACAGCAATAGCACTCACAGTAATGCACAGTGTGTATGAGCGTATCACAGAGCTCCACAGCAATAAAACTCACAGTAATGTGCGGTATGAGTAGTTTTTCTTTCTCTAACCTCTCTCTCACACACATCTCTCTCTGACCCCCCTCTCTCTCTGATTCCTCTCTCTATGATCTATTTCTCCCCTCTCTCTGGCCACTGCATGTCCTCACTCCTTCTCCTGTCCCTGTCCAGTGAGGAGTTAGATCTGCAGTGCAGATCAGAGGGAGAGCTGCTGGTGGGGTGGGGGGCTGCTGGGGTGTAGAGAGCTGGGGGAGAGCTGCTGGGTGGGAAAGCTGCTGCAGGGGAGAGAAGCTGGGGGGTAGAGAGTTGCTGATGGGGAGAGCTGCTGGAGAGGGGGGAGGAGAGCTGATGGGGGAGAGCTGGGGGGGTGGAGAGCTGTGAGCTGGGCACGGTGCTCACAGCTATTTTGAACCCTAGGCTAGACCAGCTACTTGCACCCCCAACTCTCAAAAAAATTAGAGCAACACAGATGAAAAATCTTACTGATCGCGCCCAGGGGGATGGCCGCTGGGTTTTGCAGTCTGAGTTGTATGGCTGTATCCGCTGCTTCTCTCCCTCCAGACTGCAGGATTCAGCGGCTGTCACCCTGGCAATGCACCCCCAGTTCAACCAGTACAGCGTGACCAGATTCTGGTCACCAGAAAGTGGTACCGCGGCTCAGGGGGATGTGCTGTCTGTAGAGTGGGATGTGCCCTGGTGTCTGGACTGCCTCGTGGCTCGCCACCTCCTTCCTGTACCACAGGAGTGACTGACATCACTGGCCGCCCCCAAACACGCCAAGTAAGAAATGGCACTGAGTTGCAGGACTTCAACAATGTGCTGAGTACATCCTCTGAACACAAACATGAAACCAGAGGATGCACTCAGCACGACGTCAGCAGCAAAGAGGTTAAAGGGATAAAGGGGGTAAAATTTGAGTAAATTGCCCACTTAACCTCTTGCTGCCCTGCACCAATATTTAGTCTCCTACCTGTACCTCACGATGCTGTCATTCTTATTTTTTGGAATGCACGCAGCAGATATTGTGGCGATTCTAGAAGCAATGTAAACCTTTTGGGTGCAGGGCTATGGGGCAATGCCGGACAGCGACAAAGACACAGGCGCAGACATTAATGCACAGGAGCCTGTTTAAAGACAAATACATGCATTTACACACAGCCACACTTTCACAGACATAACCATACAGGTGAAACTCGAAAAATTTGAATATCGTGCAAAAGTTCATTTATTTCAGTAATGCAACTTAAAAGGTGAAACTAATATAGGAGATAGTTCAAGCCGTGATTTGTCATAATTGTGATGATTATGGTTTACAGCTTATGAAACCCCAAAGCCACAATCTCAGAAAATTAGAATATTACATGCAATCAATAAAACAAGGATTGTACATAGAACAATATCGGACCTCTAAAAAGTATAAGCATGCATATGTACTCAGTACTTGGTTTGGGCCCCTTTTGCAGCAATTACTGCCTCAATGCGGCTTGGCATGGAAGCTATCAGCCTGTGGCACTGCTGAGGTGTTATGGAAGACCAGGATGCTTCAATAGCGGCCTTCAGCTCTTCTGCATTGTTCGGTCTCATGTCTCTCATCTTTCTCTTGGTAATGCCCCATAGATTCTCTGTGAGGTTCAGGTCAGGCGCGTTTGCTGGCCAATCAAGCACAGTAATCATTGAACCAGGTTTTGGTGCTTTTGGCAGTGTGGGCAGGTGCCAAATCCTGCTGGAAAATGAATTCAGCATCCCCATAAAGCTCGTCTGCGGAAGGAAGCACGAAGTGCTCCAAAATCTCCTGGTAGACGGCTGCGTTGACCTGGACTTAATGAAGCAAAGTGGACCAACACCAGCAGATGACATGGCTCCCCAAATCAACACAGACTGTGGAAACTTCACACTGGACTTCAAGCATATGGCAGTGTGTGCCTCTCCATTCTTCCTCCATACTCTGGGTCCTTGGTTTCCAAATGAGATGCAAACGTTGCTCTCATCAGAAAAGAGGACTTTGGACCACTGAGCGACAGACCAGGCCTGTTTTTCTTTAGCCAAGGTAAGACGCTTCTGACGTTGTTTGTTGTTCAGGAGCAGCTTGACAAGAGGAATACGACATTTGAAGCCCATGTCCAGGATCCGTCTGTGTGTGGTGGCTCTTCTTGATGTACTGACTCCAGCCTCAGTCCACTATTTGTGAAAGTTCCCAACACTTTTGAATGGCCTTTTCCTGACAATCCTCTCCATGCTGCGGTCATCCCTGCTGCTTGTGCACCGTTTTCTTCCACACTTTTCCCTTCAACATAACTTTCTATTAATGTTCTTTGATACAGCACTTTGGCAACATCCAACTTCTTTTGCAATTACCTTTTGATTCTTTCCCTCCTTAAGGAAGGTGTCAACGATGGTTTTCTGCACAACTGTCAGGTCAGCAGCCTTTCCCATGATTGTGATTCCTACTGAACCAGACTGAGAGACCATTTAAAGGCTCAGGAACCTTTTGCAGGTGTTATGGCTTAATTAGCTGATTAGAGTGGGACACTTTGAGCCTAAAATATTGCACCTTTTCACAATATTCTAATTTTCTGAGATTGTGGATTTGGGGTTTTCATGAGCTGTAAGCCATAATCATCACAATTATGACAAATCACGTCTTGAACTACACTATATTGCCAAACGTATTCGCTCACCCAGCCATATGCGAGTCAAGGCAGGTGAGCGAATACTTTTGGCAATATAGTGTATCTTGCTTTGCATGTAATGAGTCTATCTCATATATTAGTTTCACCTTTTAAGTTGCATTACTGAAATAAATTAACTTTTGCACGATACTCTAATTTTGCGAGTTTCACCTTTATATCCCCTACACCCCGGGGGTATGTAGCAATAGAACTCACAGTAATGTGTATGGATTGGGTATTGAACATTAGAACGTTATGGATTGAGTATTGAACATCAGAGCGTTTTGGATTGAGTTTGTAGAGGTTATTCACTCTCTATTGCCAGTGGATTTAAAGATTCTCAAAAAATTCCACTAGAGGAGAATACCACAGGGTACCAAGTAAAAAGGATTTATTAAGTGACAAATAAAATCAATATTAAGAAAATAGAAGCCCAACGCGTTTCATCTGCAAAACAGACTTCCTCAGGGGCAGTACATCAATCAAAAGAAAAATCAGAATGATATAAAACCATATCACCTCAATGTCTTTATATTCCCCCAATTAGTCTCTGATTGGCCTTTAGACATTGAGGGGATATGGTTTTATATCATTCTGATTTTTCTTTTGATTGATGTACTGCCCCTGAGGAAGTCTGGTTTGCAGATGAAATGCGTTGGGCTTCTATTTTCTTAATATTGATTTTATTTGTCACTTAACAAATCCTTTTTACTTGGTACCCTGTGGTATCCTCCTGTAGTGGAATTTTTTGAGAATCTTTAAATCCACTGGCAATAGAGTGAATAACCTCTACCAACTTGGAATACTATCCGAGGAGAATCATTCCTTTCACGGGAGTACTTTAAGGACAACTATTCCCCAAAGGAGTTCGTGAGTTTTATATTTGTTGGATTTTATTCCATTGACTTTACATATTCTCATTGGTTATAGGACATTATATTTTCCGTGCTGCATACTACATTTGTTTAAGGGAGAACTTGAACAATTCCCTGGAAAATAGTCCTTATATTATAAGATAAGTATTTTTGTATCCACCAATCTGTTTAAGCTATACCGTTATGGATTGAGTACTGAACTTGAGAGCGTTGTGGATTGGGTATTGAACATGAGAGCATTATGGATTGGTTACTGAACTTGAGAGCGTTATGGATTGAGTAATGAACTTGAGAGCGTTATGGATTGGTTACTGAACTTGAGAGCGTCGTGGATTGGGTATTGAACATGAGAGCATTATGGATTGGTTACTGAACTTGAGAGCGTTATGGATTGAGTAATGAATTTGAGAGCGTTATGGATGGTTACTGAACTTGTGTGTGGCTCAGGGTTAATTTTCAGTTCCAAAAGCGGTAACCCCGGGCCACACTTGGGATTATACATACCTTGTCCCTGCGTTCCTTCGATGTCCTCCTGCTGTGTCCTCCGGCCAATTGCGGCGTTCCTGCGTCTGGGTTGTCTTCCCTGCCTGCGCCACGATGCAAGGGGATGGGACCTTGGCGGGGATGCAGAAAAAAATCCTATTTAAAAGAATTTATCTATTTGACATAAAATCAGAGAGGATAGCTTATGGGGGGAGCTGGGGGTAGAGATGTGGAGGTAGAGAGCTTATGGGAGGAGCTTAGGGTTGAGATATGGGAGGAGCTGGGGGTAGAGATGTGGGGCTAAAGTGCTTATGGGGGAGATGGGGTAGAGAGCTTATGTTAGGTCCTGGGCCCCCGCAGCGCTGCCTGGGGGATCTGGATATACTTCTGGGTCGCTGATCGGGTGCCAGCACTTAGTGATGGCCGATTGGCATCTGAGGGGGCGAGGCCTGGCGTGGTCACGAGGAGCCACCGGGTTTAAAGCAGGGTGCGAGAGATTGCTCAGTGCCCCTGACGTGGAGTTTAGTTCCCGCATCGCTTGATTATTGTGCTTTGATTTACCAGTTGCCAACCCGTTTCTGTCTGAGGATCCTGCTCATGTTTTCAACCCGGCTTTTCGTTTGACCATTCTATTTGCTGATTCCCAGTTGGTGTTCTGTATAGCTGTTTTATGTTTCACCGCATGTGTCTTGGTTGGGGGTCTGCCCGCCACCTTGGCGAACCCACATCTCGCTTTTGGCCGCAGTTGAGTTCATTATCAGGTTTAAGTCCTAATCACAAGGCATCCGATTGTGTTAATATCTGCCGTGCCAGGAGATCAGGGGAATCTACAAGCAGTTTGCGTTCTGCCCTGTTCGGTTGCTACAAAACCATTAAGTCTGCTGATTGTGTGACTGCCCTGCAGGCTGCACAATTCATCAACCGCAACAATACTCACTGAAGCACACACCCCAACCTCACTCAGTGCTTGCACCAGGCCCTTGCACAGAACAACTCAGTACCCTCATCCAGCTGGACTTTCCACAATGAGGCATCTTGTGTAGAGGCTCCATTCACTGAAGCACACACCCCAACCTCACTCAGTGCTTGCACCAGGCCCTTGCACAGAACAACTCAGTACCCTCATCCAGCTGGACTTTCCACAATGAGGCATCTTGTGTAGAGGCTCCATTCACTGAAGCACACACCCCAACCTCACTCAGTGCTTGCACCAGGCCCTTGCACAGAACAACTCAGTACCCTCATCCAGCTGGACTTTCCACAATGAGGCATCTTGTGTAGAGGCTCCATTCACTGAAGCACACACCCCAACCTCACTCAGTGCTTGCACCAGGCCCTTGCACAGAACAACTCAGTACCCTCATCCAGCTGGACTTTCCGCAATGAGGCATCTTGTGTAGAGGCTCCATTCACTGAAGCACACACCCCAACCTCACTCAGTGCTTGCACCAGGCCCTTGCACAGAACAACTCAGTACCCTCATCCAGCTGGACTTTCCACAATGAGGCATCTTGTGTAGAGGCTCCATTCACTGAAGCACACACCCCAACCTCACTCAGTGCTTGCACCAGGCCCTTGCACAGAACAACTCAGTACCCTCATCCAGCTGGACTTTCCACAATGAGGCATCTTGTGTAGAGGCTCCATTCACTGAAGCACACACCCCAACCTCACTCAGTGCTTGCACCAGGCCCTTGCACAGAACAACTCAGTACCCTCATCCAGCTGGACTTTCCACAATGAGGCATCTTGTGTAGAGGCTCCATTCACTGAAGCACACACCCCAACCTCACTCAGTGCTTGCACCAGGCCCTTGCACAGAACAACTCAGTACCCTCATCCAGCTGGACTTTCCACAATGAGGCATCTTGTGTAGAGGCTCCATTCACTGAAGCACACACCCCAACCTCACTCAGTGCTTGCACCAGGCCCTTGCACAGAACAACTCAGTACCCTCATCCAGCTGGACTTTCCACAATGAGGCATCTTGTGTAGAGGCTCCATTCACTGAAGCACACACCCCAACCTCACTCAGTGCTTGCACCAGGCCCTTGCACAGAACAACTCAGTACCCTCATCCAGCTGGACTTTCCACAATGAGGCATCTTGTGTAGAGGCTCCATTCACTGAAGCACACACCCCAACCTCACTCAGTGCTTGCACCAGGCCCTTGCACAGAACAACTCAGTACCCTCATCCAGCTGGACTTTGCTCCCGCCCACCCACCCCAAGGTTTTCATTTGATATATACCCAACTAATTGATCATGTGATATCGCAGCAACCTACACCATTTACCTCTCTATTTCCTGTTTACTCACCTCCAACACCTTTCACTATAATGTTTATCCCACTATTGCTTCTCTTTTCTTTATCATCCCTTCTCTCTAAAGCTACTCTCTCCTTCTATACACCTTTCCAATTGCCCCAGGATGGAAAACCAGTGCCAATACACCACAGCCTGCTCAGTTCTTTTAACCTATCAGCTGAGTGCTGGTGGAGAGTGTTAAAATCCAGCCCTCCTACCCCCACACAAAGATTTAAAACTCTGCAACCACATTATCAAAAGAAAACACTGTCCAAATTCCTATTTATTCTGCTACTTTCCCTGGCAAACGATGTGGAAACTAACCCTGGTCCTATAGGTGACACAACCTTTAGTCTCCCCACTAAAAAAGGCCTCTCATTTGTGCACTGTAACATCCGCAGTTTACTCCCTAAATTGGATGAGCTTCAGGCTTGGTGTTGTTATTACAAACCCAAAATCATTGTGCTCACAGAGTCATGGTTAACCCCGAAAGTACCAGACTCTGCCATATCAATACAGGGGTATTCATGTTTTAGAAAAGACAGAGCAAAGAGAGGAGGGGGAATTGTTATTTATGTTGAGGAGTCCATAAAGTTCACCCCCTTACAGACTTCTAGCTCTCCTGTCACCTTTGATTTCTTCTCTGGTATAATTGAGATCCCATTCAGTAAATCAATCATTGTTGCTGGGTTCTATCGCCCACCGAGCTCTCCAGTGCACTCCCTCTCTGACATATCTCAAATCCTTAATAACCTACTTGCCCAAAACCAAAAAAGTGAACTGCTGGTCCTTGGCGATTTTAATACAGATTGGCTAAATCCTAAAAACAATAAACACTGCTCGCTGTTTAAAACTTTGCAGCTAACTCAATTAATCTCCTCCCCCACTCGCATTAATATGAAAAGCCCCAACCATACCTTGTTGGACTGGATTCTCTCCTCATCTCCTGATAGAATACAGGAGGCAGGCGTGCTTGCTAATAGCTTTAGTGACCATTGTCTAGTGTACTGCGTGCGCAAAATTAAGGCCTTGAAATCTTCCCCAAAGGTAATAACCACCAGGTCTTTCAAGAAATTTATTCTTGAATCCTTCCTAAGTGATCTCAAACAGCTCCCCTGGTACAGGCTAAACCTAATCCCAGACCTAGACTGTGCAGTTGAATACTTTCAGTCTGAGCTCCTGCAAGTCTGGAATTCCCATGCCCCGCTGCGTAAAGTGCGAGTAAAAGGGACTCATCTCCCCTGGGTTACAGCTGATCTTACACTAATGTACCAGCTTAGAGATTCACGGTGGTCAAATTTCAAGAGTACTGGTTCCATGAACGATCACTACGAATACCAAAAATGTCGGAATGAATGCACAAAACAAACAAAAATGGCCAAAGCCCATTACTTCAATGAAAATCTAAACAATAACATCTCAAACCCTAGAAACTTTTGGAGAACCATAAGTAACATACAAGCACCCCCAGTCCACTCCCAGCCAGCTGCTGTCAAAGTAAACAACCAAACCCTGCAACACCCGCTAGATGTAGCAAATGCCTTTAATGATTATTTTGTTGGATGTGCCACCACTTTGATTGCCAAGCTAGGAAATGACATGCAATCAGAGAGGCCTCATGCAGGTCAGGCCCCAACAACTGTGCAAAGTCCCTGTATCACACAGGAATTCAGTTTTAGACCAGTGCCTGTCAGTGTCGTTACTAAACTTCTCCGTAAGCAAAAAATGAAATACCAGTCTGGACCTGATCAAATACCAGCAATGCTGCTGAAAATCAGTGCGCCAGCAATTGCAAATCCAGTCGCAACCCTAATAAATGAGTCACTGGCAACTGGTTACATACCCAAGCTCTGGAAGACTGCAAGAGTGGTACCTATCCATAAAAGTGGGGACAGTACTTTGGTATCCAACTACCGTCCGATATCGTTGCTCCCTGTAATGTCAAAAGTCTTGGAAAAATGTGTCTACACACAATTACGTGATTATTATCAATATTGGAACTACTTAACCCCGGATCGATCAGGCTTTCGACCAAATCACTCAACCACAACCGCCCTTTTAAAAGTCTGCAATGATATCCAAGCTGGGATGGAACAAGGAAACCTAACTGGAGCCATCTTCCTTGATTTTGCCAAGGCCTTTGACACGGTAGACCATGGCATCTTGTTAGAAAAACTTAAAAACTCTG
The DNA here is from genome assembly GCA_009667805.1 of Leptobrachium leishanense. Lineage (NCBI taxonomy): Eukaryota > Metazoa > Chordata > Amphibia > Anura > Megophryidae > Leptobrachium > Leptobrachium leishanense. The sequence continues at coordinate 282,980,647 of CM019066.1, forward strand.
GCATTGGTGATCGCACGCTAACCTGGTTTCAATCATATGTATCCGACCGATCACAATATGTGTCAATTTCTGGCAGCTCCTCCCTCCCGCTCCCAGTCACTTGCGGTGTACCCCAAGGCTCAGTACTAGGCCCCCTGCTATTCACAATATTCATAAATGATCTGCCCAACGTCTGCAAAGCCTCAACTGTACATATGTACGCAGACGACACTGTGATCTATACCAGCAAACCAAATCTCCCGCAGCTGGAGGCCGTGCTGCAAGAACAATTCACAGAGGTAGAAAAGTGGATCAAAAACAACAAACTTTTTTTAAATACTGACAAAACTGTAACAATGCTCTTTGGAACAGCACCTAAACTACACAAATTGCAAAATCCCCATCTATGTGTTGGGACAATATCAAATGGCACACTGACCACAGTCACTTCTCTCAAATATCTAGGTATGTGGTTGGACCCTAATCTATCCTTTGGCCCCCACATCGAAAAACTCTCATCTAAACTTTACCCCAAACTAGGTGCCCTGTACAGAAACAAATCCTGCCTGAGTCCCGCGGTAAGAAAGCAGATTGTACAGCAAATGCTTATGCCGGCTATTGATTACGGAGATGTAGTGTATGCAGCCGCCCCGCAAACACACCTTCATAAACTTACTACACTGTATAACTCATTCTGCCGCTTTGCGCTACAATGTAACTACATGACCCACCATTGTGACATGTTAAAACAGCTAAACTGGCCATCGCTAGAATCCAGACGCACCCTTCACCTTTCCAGCCTGGTGTTTAAGAGCATCTCTGGGAAGCTGCCACCCTACCTGAATAGACTGCTTCCCCCAGCAGCTCCCTCATCCTATAACCTCCGATCCAGGACCAGCACCTTACTTGCAATACCACAATACAAAAAGACAGTGGCTCGGTCCTCATTTTCCTACAGAGCACCACAATTATGGAATAACCTCCCAGACACCATCAAATCTTCCACCAGTCTTAAGTCACTCAAAATTTCCCTGTTAACATACCTCAATACAGAATGCACCTGTAAACATGTAACCTAGTGACTATATCTCCTACATATTTATTTTCTGTTAATCTGTATATTTGTGTTGTTAATATCTTACATTGTATTACTTTGTATTTCTGTAAATGTAACACTTCAATGTACTTGAACCCAGGACATACTTGAAAACGAGAGAAATCTCAATGTATCCTTCCTGGTAAAATCCTTTATAAATAAATAAATAAAATAAATAATACTCTGTGTATCAACCGCATCAATACTCTGTGTATAGACCGCTGTGCAAATAACTATATTCATGTATCCAAGTTATGTTTACAGTTGACTGATGTTCATGTTTTTGCACTAAGCGATCTTTTGGTCTTGAAACCATTTGAGCTTAGGTGCTACTCAGGCTTGTTGTTATACTTCCTAGCTAGGGAGATCAGGACAGTTAATAAGTTCTGCTCTATAACCTGGTATCAGATAAGTCTGTTCATTACAATCCCAACTACGCTACTCCAGTGTGAGCGCTATAGTACCTGTTACATTATGTCAATGCCAAATATGGATCAGGCAGATTTATCTGTACTCATGTCTAAGCTGGGTGACATTATTACTAAGCAAGAGGAGCAAGATCATTGCATGGATCACTTTGCTCAGGCTTTGGGCCTACTCATGAATCAGTTTAAACAATTAGGAAGGGAGTCACCACCCTCCTCTCATGCGGTTCATGTGGCTTCTCAAACAGTAACAGCTTCTTTGTCAATTGTCTCTGGGGTGTCTCATGTGAGTTTGAAGACACCCGTAGGTTTCATTGGGAATTCTGGTTCTTGCAGAGGGTTTATAACCCAAATTGATATAATGTTTGAATTGAATCCAGGAATGTGTCCCACAGACAGAGCTAAGGTGGGTTATGTTATTAACCACCTAATCGAGAAAGCTCTGCTATGGGCAACCCCTTTAGGGAATTAAAGAAACCAGTGGTGTTTAATTATGCAGACTTTATGAAGGAATTGAGACGTACTTTTGATCCTGCAAGGCGGGTAACTGTCGCAGCCAGAACATTGTGGCGTATAATCCAGGGCAACCGCCGAGTTGCAGAGTCTGCAATAGATTTCAAAACTGTGGCTGCTGATGTTGATGCCTAATGATGTGCTTACTACGGTGTTCCTTGAAGGAATATCTGATACTCTTGTGCACGAGTTAGCACCCATGTCACTACCCGAGGAGCTAGATGACCTTATAGACAAGGGCTCAAAATTTCCACTCGCCTACTAGCATTTGGCGAGTGGAAATGAATTGAGGGTGAGTGGAAATGCACATGCAGACAGCACAATAAATTATTTTGTGTTGAATATTCCAGCGGTGCAACCGTGCAGCCCCCCCCCCTTTCCCAGGCTGCACGGTGACAGGGATCAGCTGCCTAACCTGACCAAGTTTGTCTCGGTCACTGGCAGGGGGTTGGAGAGGAGCTTCCCTGCCGCCTCGTTCTGCTCACACTGGGGTCTGATGACTGGGTGGTATACATGTATCTGGGGTCTGATGTCTGGGTATTAATGTTATTTTTGTAACTTTATTCTAAATAAAACATTTAACAGTGTAATTTCATAAGATAATTTAACCCTTTCGCTGCTGAGGCGTTTCACGCCTCTGTGCTGAGGTCATATTTACCGGTTTTGCTCATCATGTTTAAACGTGTTTTGAAGGCTTATTTTAGTATATGACCCAGACATATTATATATCGTTCTTTCCGTCAGACTCGGCAGATTAATAATATGTCATTATTATATGTATACGTCATGACCTGTCTGTATATTATAACAAAAAATGCAATAAAATATGAATTTTCAATAATTTACAACGTGTAAAGTGTATTTTTTTCACATTTTAACATGCGAGCAATTGCAGTTATATTTTGTATGGGGTGCGCTTGTTAAAAAAATTAGAAATGGGGTCTCGCTACATTTTTTTTTGGGGGAAATTACGCGATTTTTAACAAACGCACCGCATACAAAAATCGTTAGTGCAGCATCATTGTTCACATTATAATTGAAATAGGAACAATATTGCTGCATTAACAAACCAAAAAAAAAAAAATTGTTTATTTTTTTTTATAATTTTTTTTAAAATATTTTATTTTTAATTTTTATTTTCTTTTAAAAAACTTTTTTCACAGTCGTTTTTTGGTATCGTTGGAACGGCCATGCTCTGGCCGATCCAACAGTACCAAACTTTAACCCCTAGCTGCCACGGATCGGGAGATAGGGGGTTCATTGGAACCCCCTATCTCCACCGTTGGTGGCAGCTAGGGGTTAACTCCAGGACTGGCGTCATCGTGCTATGCACGATGAAGCCAGTCCTCAGGGGGAGTTCCCGGAGGCTTGGCCGACATCCAAGATGTCGGCCAGCTCCGGGAAAGGATCACGAACTGGCGCTTTTCAGCGCCGATTCGTGATCCGGCTCCCCAGGGGTTAATGACAGCCACCGTTTGGAAGGGCAGGCTGTGCCCTTCCAAGCGGTGCCTGTATTAACCCCCTGCTCCCCGGCGATCGGGAGGGAGAGAGGTCCGAAGGACCTCCCCCCCTCCCTTTCAGGCGCCTCCTCCGCACATGTGGGGGGGCGCCTGAATTAGATGTCATCTCGTCGCGTCCGTAGCAGCCAAGTGGTTAAGGGGGGAGTTTAGGGGCAGAGATAAGGGCTGGGTCGGGGTTAGGTGGAGCAACTGGTGGCGAGTAACTCTTATGGCCTGGTTAGTAGCTTGGGACTTGAAATTTTGAGCCCTGTTATAGACTATTGCATAGCCCTCGACGATCAGATACGTGACAGGAGGTCTGGCCGTAGCAAGTCACATAAACCTTCCCATGGTGCCTGTGCTACTCCCAGGTTGGCTCACGCTGTCTCCCCTCCAAGACCTGTACCAATCGAACCAGAGCCTATGCAGCTAAGTCGTTCTAGCATATCAGGAGAGGAGAGACAATATCGCCTCAAAGAAGGCCTTTGCTTTTACTGGGCAAAGGGCATTTCCGTTTACAATGCCCCAAACGACCTAAAAGATCCAATTTGTCGGGAAATGATCAAGCTTAGAATCTCCTGAGAGACAGGTTCTAGGTACTACTGTAGTGTTTCTCGTATCTAGTAAGAAAAGGTCTCGTGTAGTGGTGCCTGCGTCAATTGCTTGGGAGAAAGTCAAGTTTGACACAGAGGCACTAATAGATTCTGGGTCTGCAGGCAATTTCCTGGATTCTGGGTTCGCTGCCATTCACCAAGTGCCCCTGGCGGAAAGAGCAGCACCTCTTCTCATTGAGAGTATCGACGGCAGGAAATTGCTGAGACCCCATTGTACCCATGATACTGTGCCTGTCTCTTTTGGTACTGGTGTGTTACATAAAGAAAAAATCAAGTTCCAAATAATAGAATCACCTATTGCGCGATTCGCGGTTCCTACGTTACGGAAAGATGCAGGGATTCCTTGAGCTGAAGAGTGGCAGCCGGAAAAGGTGAGTAAATTCACAGCAAGAAAAAGTAAATAATATAAAAATAATTGGGCAGAGGCTGACAGCAGCATCTGATCAATTATTTAAGAGGAAAAAAAATGGAATTATATTTCTTAATAGAGTATCTCTTTATGGATAGTGGTCAGATCTGGAGTAATCCAGCAGTACTGAGCACAGTGCACTGTATATTATCAGCACAGAGTGTGTACGTCAGAGCCATTTCCTCTGGGCGCTCACCAGATGGCGCTGCTCGTTTCCGTGCATGTCCTCTGCGACGCCGGGCACCCTTCTAGCTGCCATGCAGAAGTTAGCCGGCGTGCTGCTGTCGTCCTATCGCCTTCGGCTTCTGCGGGGCCTTCCCTTCCTCGCTTCCTGCAGTGACAGAGCACTCTATTGTGTGCCTCTTCCTGTACACGCTTTTCCCGGTCGCCCTGTCCTGTCTCATTCTGCTGTTTATCCCCTGCGCCCTGTATCCACCATGCAACAGCCGCACACCTCCTTCCAGTACAATGAAGCCGTCCGGGATGAGAGTGCAGTGAGTGGCGGGCCGGGGGCACACCTACACATTCACATATCCTGACCCAAACATCCTCTGCTCGCCCTAATAAAGCTTCCACCTCCTGCTGGAGATGCCAGACATTGTTAGGGCCCCCCTTAACACCATTCATACTTCAACCTTTCCCCAGCATTGCTTCCCTGTCTGGCTGTGGGATAGTATTGGCCAGTAATGGTTCACCAATGCGCTGTCACCTTCTTCCCGAACTACATATCCCATGGTGCATAGTCAGCCTTTAATGTGGGCGAGGATCGTGGGCATTATAGTTAAGACACATAAGGGTTGCCAAGGTTACCATCACTGCCATAGGGATACATTTAAGTTGCTGGTGCAAAAAAAAGTGAGCAGTTGCTATAGCAACCAATACCAGATCCCTGCTCAGTGACCCCCCCCCCCCCTTACCCTACATGTCAGGGCTGTCAAATTCTGGCCCCCCAGATGTTAATGATCAATAGCTCCCATGATTCTCTGGCCACGTATTACATTCAAATTCTGGGGATTGAAGGCAATAAAAATTTTTGGGGGGGGGAGTTTGGGATCCCTGCCATATGTTCGATGAAGCCCACGTTATGGGGGTGTACAGTGTCATCAAGGGCCGCGCTTTTTGTGAACAGATATGAAAGATTATTTAGGAAGGGGGGGGGGGGTCGCCAGCTGTCGCAGTGTTTCTATGACACAGCTCCCATCACATGCAGCCAGCCAGAATATGATAAAGGCCAGCTGATGCTCTACTTACTAGCCGCTTGTTCACTATGCAAAATTGTATATAAGCGAATTGTGTGGCTTCTTGGGAATCAATGGATTTGGGATGGCCAGGTTTTTTTAATTTGTTTTCTTCACAATACTGATTTATCCAAAATCTAAGACATAGGACCAGGGTCAGCAGCCTTGGCCCTTCAGATGCTTCGGAACCATCAGGGTTATTCAGAGAAAGGTGGTACTCTGGAAAACCTTTGGAGAAGTGAAAATTCTAGAGTAAGATAGCAAAATCAGAAAAATTCTATTTCTCACTTTCCAAATCAGCTATTTTGAACTAGAATTTCACTTCTCCAAAAGTTCTTCAGAATTTCGCCTTTCTCTGAATAACCCAGTATATCTCCTATGATGCTCGGCCACATATTAGATTTAGAGGAGACTCATGGGAAAGGTAGTTCCAGGACATCTGGAGGGCAAAGACTGCTGAACCGTTGAACCTTTACCTCCACTTTCACCTCCTTTACTTCGCTCGTGATTGTTTTTGCATGTTTTATTCAGTGTCGTCTTTAGATGTTGTCGTGTGGGTGGTGATGTGAGAAATTAGTCTGTCTGTCGCTGTTACACATCTTTCAAATACAAATCGCTCTTTTGTTATTATGTCTAATGCTGTATTCAGATATCTAAGCATGGTAACGGCACAGACCCGGCACGCTGAGCGGCCCATATGCTCTGATTCCCATCTCCATATTTTGCCTAACATTTGTTTTAATTTTTATTTTTTTTACTTCAAGGTGGATGACTATCATGGTATAAAGATTTCTGATCCATACAGATGGTTAGAAGACCCAGACAGTGAGCAGACCAAGGTATTGCCTGAAATACACACACTCACTTGTACACACACTTTGAAGGAACACTTTACATACACTGACCACTTTAGTGGTTTAAAGTGGTCAGGCTGTGTGGAGTGCACCCCTATTTAGTTGAAAACATTGTGCAAAGCATAGGAGTTTCTTCTGTCCACAAATGTGTCACCACTCCTCCAAGATTTTTAATTTCCTGGGTAACCGTCACTAAGGCTAGTGTCAGACGAGCGTAGTGTTGACGTCCGTGATTGCGCCTAAAATACGTCCATGATAGCATGACAGAAAGCCCATAGGAGCCCGTCACACGAAGTACGTCCGCACTGAACTGCGTACGCACAACAGCCGCTGCCCACGGACGCAAGGCAGGCAAGAACGTACAACCCCTAGAACGGCCACACAAAGTGTGCTGCGTCCGCAACGTCTGCATAGCTTTGTGTGTGAGTGATGGAACGTGGTCATACGGACTGCATTTATACATCCAGCATTTTTCACGGACAAAATGGTTTTGATTTTTATTATATTTTCCCTCCTATATACGTCAGTGAATAAACGGACTGTATGGCCACTACTGCGTCTTCCGTACTAACGTACAGTCCGTAGAAATCACGCTCGTCTGACCCTAGCCTAACTCTGTTACAGATGATGTCCGCATCGGCACACTTTGCATGCCGACATCATCCCCTGCCGATGGATTGCTGTTTCACGAGTGTGTGCAGCTCCCATCCATCGTTCTTCGCAGGAGCTATGGAACTTGCACACAAAAAGTACGTTCCGAGTGATGTGCTATTTGCGTATCCAACGCAATGCAAATTTCGTAAAAATGCCAACGACACGTCTGCTTTTCGGAAGCCCTGAGGTGGCAGGGAAGAGCAGCGTGTACCAAGGGAGAAAAGGTGAGTATTTTCTCCTATGTTAAAAGTAATAAAGAATTTGCAAAATCAAGTAATACCAGGGTTTATGAGCTGCTATCTATTCCTGTGTAATGTCTTGAGCCATGAAGAATGAGCAAGGTTCTGATGGCTCGTTATTTTTAACTGCTCTGATGCAAATTCAAGGAGACAATATTTTACAGAAAACAGCCATAATGGCTGAGCCCCAAGCAAGCTGGCTTCTCCGTTGTGAAAGTGATTTGAGCTGTTGCCTTAACAACTCTGGATAGGGCCCTTGGTTTGCAATATATTCTAGGGCACATGACTACTACATGACTAGTCTGTTCACTAGTATGATTTTCTTTTTGCAGGTTATGAGTCTTTACTGCAGGGCAGCATTTTCATGTGCTAGCCATTGGTATGTAGATTTTGGGTGTACAGGAAAACATTGCTGGTTTTGCAACCCTAGTGCTATATTAACCCTTTTGCTGTAGGTGACACTGGGTGCAACCTCGTGTTTCATTCCATGTGCACACAACGTGCACAGCATAACACGTGCTCGCTGCAGCAGAGTCGAAATGCAGCAGATTGCAGTGTTCTCCCACAGAAGACTAACATCTTGGATGTAAGCCCTTACTGTGGGACTGCTCATGCACACTGCCATCATCGTGCATGGGCGCAATGACGTCAGAAATTAAGTTCCTCCCTGCCCAATGGGGAAATCCCTTTGCAGGAGATGCAAGGATCCGTGGATCCCCCTGTATCTGTTTTTTTTATCAACTACAGTGTCCTGTGAGGTGTCATTTGAAAGGCCTAAGTCTGCCCTTACAATGATACCAAACATAACTATGTACATGATATAACTAAAAATATTCCCCCCCATATTTTCTTTCTTGTCTATAACCGCACCATTGTCCACTTTTCAATTATAAAGTGAACAATTCTGCTACAGCAATTCACCTACTCATTTCCCACGCCAGGAGAAAATGTGGAGGGGATAATGCAATGCGTAATTATGCACTGGTCATCTAAAACATAAGCCTGTACACTGTAAGAGGCGGGAGTTATGTTAACCCCT